>OY728157.1:1846630434-1851630434 GCA_963277665.1 Viscum album | reverse complement strand
TGGTAACAGATGGTCTATAATAAAAATATTTAAAAAATAATATCATTCTCATTAGTAATGTGAGGTGGTAGTCCCTGATAGCCACACAAGTTAGTTTGGCTCCATTGGTTGCTAGTAGATCTACCTCTCCTTAGTAAATATTTTTGAATCTACTTGGTTCCTATATTTAAATACATATTTGAGCACCACAAGTTGTATATAATAACTAATTTGTAAATTTCACTCAATAAAAAATGCACCTGAAGCTTCCCCTTGCTTCTTTGGTTGGGTGTAGTTTTTCTTCTAGTGGCCCTTCTCGCTATATGTGAAACAGATAGCATCGTGCTCCCTTGCTTTACCCTTGATCTTTATTTTCTTAAAAGGGCATGGAGAAGATTTGGTCTTATATTTATTCACTTTCACTTTTCATTTATTCTCCATAAGGATGGAAATCTTTTCATGCTTCGTCTCCTTATCAACTTGGTGAAGAAGTGTAAGTAGATCTGGGAGAGACTTCTCAATGTTGTTTATATTAAAATTAACAAAAAAATCTAGAGAAGCTCTGAGGGAGTGATCCAAGAATGATATTTGTGCATAATTTATCTGGTATTTTAAACCATGGAACCCCTATGCACTTAATGTATCCAATGAGCATGACTACGTGAGGCCCAGCTAGCTCACCCTTCACAAGATTACTATGAAAGAGTGCTTTGGATATCTCAAATCATTCTTGTATTTCTATCTCTTGGTATAAACCACAAAGATTCTTGAGCATTCTAAAAGTATCCATGTTTTCATGGGACTTCATAAGTTTACTAGATATAAATGATAGCATCAAACATTGAATGTTGACTACATAGTTCAAATGTTTTTCATAGACAAGGAACTCTTCACCACTCACTTCTTTTACAGGCGAATCAGGTAATGAAGATTCTAACATGTAATATTTTCATTAATGGTGCCACACAACCTGAAGGCATCTGAACCACTCATAGAAGTTACTAACATTGAGGAGATAGTCTTTATCTAGTATTGATCATAGGGATAATGTGGATTAATATCTTTCCATATGTTCTATAATTATAAAAGATCAGATTATTAATACTTTTCTTTATTACAAATTATGTGAGAATTAATAAATTTTATTAAGTCTCCCACTATTTTATCAAGTCTCAATATCTATCACCATTTAACTCATAATATCTAGTTTCTTTGATCATTATAGTGGAAAATATCCATATTTCCTTTCACATAACCCCAAAAAGGGTTGGTCAAGCTACTTGAAGGTATTTAGGTAGGCAAGTCTTTGCTAACTGTGGGATTGTAACTCCTTAATATGTTGAGTGGATTCCCCAATCCCGAAATCCTAAATGGTATTTCCTAAACACTTGCCTCCAAGTTACACCAAGTCTAGAAAGGGTTTCTCCTCTTGATGTAAAATGGTTAAATCAACTCAGATCTTTCTTAAGAACCCCCTTATAAAAGTAAGTTTCCCAACAAGGGTTGGTCAAACACTTAGTTCTATTGGTTTCATTCCTAATCAAGTAATGGAAGTCCAAGTTTGACTTAATATATATTTGAGGGATTTTATTTATTATGTGTAAATTTTATCTTGGTCTATATTTTACATGCCTTATTAATATTAAGGCGGTTTTACTTAATTGATTAACTATTTTTTATAAAACATTTACGCATAATCCATTTATTTATATTTCATCTTTGCGCATTAATTCATTTATTTTTGTGATCACAATCTTGCATCCATAAAATAAATAATGTATAAGATAGAAATAAATAAATAAATAAATTACTTGGTTATGATTTTATATAATAGTTTATTTATTGAGAAATAAATAAATCAACATTTGACCTAGGGGAAAAACACCTTGTGACGGCCTTAGCATGAGTTGCAGTATTCTACCTATCCACTTGTGCATCATCTAGGTTGGCATCATTTTGGTTCCATATTGAATTTCATTCACTTTCCTTGGGATACTATATTAATTACATGTATTTATAAATCACACATAGGTGAGGGGAACCAAAGGATTGGTTAAGATTTATTACATAAATATCCCTGGATACATGTGTCCTGCATAATAATGGAAGTAGGGATGACTCACAGACCAGCATTTTAATTTAATAATTAATAATTGAAAAGTAATAAAATTATTTAAATTAAATAATTTCAACACATACACAGGTCTTGGTCAATCTCATGGAAGGTCATACGCATGCAACGAATACTCAAAAGTAAAACCAATTAACATTAATTTCTTATTAATTCTTTATTATTAAGATAAACGCACTTTCATTAATTAATTAATTTCATTTTATCTTAATGACCATCTAAATTCTATTTCAGATACTCATCATTAAGGTATTCATGAAAAATAAATGGTAGAACCAATAGTCATATATTATTATAATAAATTAATTGAGCATTTAATAGTTATTTAAAAACATTATTAAATTGTCAAACACAACAGGTGTCAATCAATATAATAAATTTTTAATGTTGAAATTAGTAATTTAATGTAATTTAATTCTATCCTTTATTGGGAGACTACACTACATGTACTTATAAGCTAAATGTCGTGTACCTCCGTTGTTGTATACCTGGGATACACGCCTGGGGCTTCGGCGCGTACCTCAACCAAATTACACGACATGCACTAACCAGCTACATGTCGTGTGCTCCATTTATCATGTGTTTGGGATACACACATGGGTCTTTGGCATGTATGTTGGTGAATTGCAGGACGTGTACTTACAAGCTACACGTTGTGTGATCTAAATTTTGTGTGTCTCTGCAACCCACTGAAGGGATCGATGTGTTCGTTGGATGTGGTACTACATAATGTGTACAAGCTAGCTACATGTTATGTATACCACATGGTGTGTGTCCATATACCTCACTAAGGAACTCGATGTATATTTTGGATGTGAGAATTAATAAACTATACATCATGTATAGTGGCTACACATCATGTACTTCATTAATACAATAGGTTGTCTGACTCATGTGGTTTGGCCATGTATTTGACCATATAACTTGCGTAATTTTTAATGCTAAACCATGTAGACTACACGGTGCATGCACCAGCTACATTCCATGTAACCCAACATGTCATGTTCTAGGTTGGCCTAGTCTACGTGCGACGTGTAATAAATACACCACGTGTAGTTACTGCTCGGTGCATCGTGTATCCCGTGACACGGCTAGGTGCAGTGCACTTGAGTAAACAACATGTACTCCGACTACACGTCAATTAATCTCATGTTATCCAGCCATAATACTTGGTACTTCCTGATGAAATCTCTTATCGTTCTTTATCTATTCTTAGTCCTTTAAGAAAAATGAAACACTAAATGAATTAATTAAAGTGTCTAATGTGTGTTAATTAAAGATCATATTAGAGAACAAATATTATGAAATGAATATCTAACCACTATTGTACACATAGATCAACAATCAAATAAATAAATATAAATTTGAAGCATGACCGCTCTAATGTCACTTGAAGGTTCCAAGCGTATTAGAAGCATTAGTGGTGCGTGATAAATCAAAAATTATTTTGACTCGGAATTGCTCAAAACCCCAGAGAGGAGATTTTCACATTAAATTTATGATTAATTTATTTAATATTGAGAGAAATGATTACCTTGTCTTAGGAAATTTCTCATTTGATGATGTTGATCTTCTGATAAACCCTTCTCATATTACCTTCGTTGTGTTAGGAGGATCCAAATTTAGAATCTATATAGCGATCCATATGTGCTTCTTTGGTCTCTGAGTGATGTTAATTGATTTTCAGGTGATAGTGTGGTGAATCAATTGTCTTGTGTTGTTCGTATTGAACGCTTATAGATCCTTTGATCATGAAGGGATATCTATAGTGCTCCTCATTCTTGATAGGAATAGAGGGAGAGGAATGAAGAGTGAATTTCATTATGCACAACGATTCTCAAATCTCAATTAACCCAACACAATATATATAACCATCTATTCATAGAGTTAGAGTTTAGATTAAAATATTATTTAATTACATTAGGCCCTTAAATAATATAATAATTCTTAACAAACCTCATGCCATGAAATAATATTATTATTATCATTATTATTTTACGGGTTGTGCTAACTCACACAACGATAAATATTATTCACTATCTTGCAAATAAATATTCATCACCGGACACAGTTTTGATCTGCTCAAATTTCTTGACATTTATTAAATACCTGAATGAATATTTAATTAAATTTTTCATTCATCAATAAATAAAATAAATACTTTATTCACAATATAGTGAATAAATATTTATTAAATATTCACATAATAAAATAAATTATTTATTACCTTGTGAATATTAACAATCAATGAAACTTGAATAAAATTATTCTTCAGTCATGAAAATAGTATTTATTCCAATAATTAAATTCAAATAGAATTTAATTGAGATCAATGTAAATGCTTTATGTGTGACCCTCTGGGATTCAATACCATTGATATTATATGATTTTTCCTAAAGTCCAAGATTGTTGTCTAGCAATGGGTCAAGGAACCTAAGTGAAATAATTTAATGTCGCAACGTCGACAACCACATATGAATGCTCACTGTGTAATATAATCCATCTGTCTCAATATCTCATCAAGCAGGTTTTACATATGTGTCATCAACTTATATGCTCGATGTATATTTATTTGACTATCTAAAATAAACTCATCATTACACCATGATCATAGAATTTAAGGCAACAATTATATTCCAATCAAAGGTCTGAGATATAAACTTCTGTACAGATGGATGGTACAAATCTTTCCTTGACTTATCCATTAATAATATGTCATTTGTGACACACCCAATATACCCTACTTCCCACGAACATATGGTGTCACAGTTTTGGTTAGTAAATATAAGTGTGCAAGTCATGACATGCATTAATGATAACCTTAAAGTATGAGGACCATTACACAAACTTGCTGATAAGAATATTTGAGGACACCAAAACATGCAAAATTCCTACCAGCGAGTCAATTATCTTAATATACTATCCTAGAGATTATCAAGTGCGAACTTCATAAGAAGAAGCCTCATTTTCTTATGAGAACTTTCACCTGATAGACTACATAATATGTACCCTTTCATAATATTTTATCCAACCGAATAAATAAATTTAAAAATATTGAAACTTTAAGGTTCTCATTATAGTGGGTACCTATTACGACCTTATCAATGCGACAGATACCCGAAGACATTACTACATCAAGGTCATGTAGAATAATAAAGAGTATGTAATAAACTATTTTATTAATATTCAAATATTTGAATATACATATAATCAAAGTACAAATAGTTGGTTCTAGAACACTAAATTCAATAAACTGAAGACTGTAGCTTACTTGATTCTATGTTTTTCCCTGGTGAGGAGATACTCGTCACAAAAACAATCATATTTTTTCTCATGTGGGCGAGAGTTCTATCTAGCACGCATTTTCCTTATAGCTAAGACATAATATGGATAGAGCGACTTCGAATCCAGTGCCTATCATGCAAGATGATGTGGTGGAGGGTGCAACAAATCATACACAGGAGAAGTATATGCCAAAACAAAGACATTGAGAGACACAGCGTGAGCATATTATCTATACACCGGGTTTTGGCATTGAGAATCATATGAGACACTGATGTATATATGGGTGATACTTTTTTCGCCATTCAAAAATGTTGAACGGAAATTTATGTAATATAGTGTGTGTTTTGATGTGCGTTGTTTAAGAAACTACATTTTAGCAATTAATAAAGTGGTTGCTATAAATAATAATTAATTAGCATAATTAAGGAGTATCAACAAAGAATAATACCTAATTATAATAATTACCATCATATTCAATATTTAATTATTATGATTTATCATGTTATTTTTAGTTTGATCATTAAAACAACTATTGATTATAGAAAATAATGTAAAATATTATAAGTAATTATAAAATTATTAATTAATCAATCTAATTATTTTTACTATTTACAATATTATTATGTATTATTTTCATTTTTAATTATTTAGATAATTACTAATATTAATGATTATTATTTTTTAATTATAAATAATTGTTGTTATCAACTATATTATGAATAATTACTAATATATTAATTATATTGTTAACTGATAATTATATTAATAACTTAATTCTTATTATTTATATTATAGACTATATTGTGTATTATTACTATTTATATAATTAATTATTTATTATATTAGATATTTTATTAACAGATAAATAGATAGATAGATATATATATCAAAAAATAACAAATAAATAAATAAATAAAAGGCTTGAAACGTGAACCACTTCCACACTTCACGCCTAATGCAAGAGGAAGCATGGATCATGTTTTCTCTTCCTCTCTACAGTGGAAGTATGGCTTTGGTTCACGCTTCTAAGGATCCATTTTTATAAATGCCACAAAACCTAAACCATTTTAAAATGTATAATTTTTTAAAAACGCATTAAAAACCCCAATATATATATTTGTGTGTGTATAGTTAAACAATTTTTTTGTATGATTTTAAATCACACACCTATGGATTTTTTAGTAAATGGGGTAACATATAAAGCTATGTTTGATAGTTTTTAGATAATGAAATGGAATGGCCATTAGTGAAGCATAATATAATGAAATTATATTGAATGAAATGGAATATAAAATTAAATTTGGAAGTTTTATGATGAAATTAAATGATCCATTTAGATCATTATATTTTAAAAATATATAAAACAAATGCAATAAAATGAATTTTTATTTATAATTTTCAAAATTATCAATATATTTTTTATCTTGTTTTTTATATGTATTTTTTAAAATATCATACATATATATCATCGGTCCATTCTATGGTCATAAAAAGTAAACATGGGAGGGCGATGAGTAAGTGGATTTCATTTATATCATGTCATTAATGAAATGCAATGAAAGGCATGGAAGTGCATTTATAATGGAATTAAAAAATATCACCATATCATCATTGTTAAAATAAACAAGTAAAATCATCTTTATTAATAATTTTAAAAATACAATCATTTTTTTATCTAGTCTATTTCCCCTAATCCTAATCTTTCTCTATCTCATATATATATATATTGATGTATGTATATATTTTAAAAACATTATTTTCATTTTTGTTCCATCTGTAACCTGATATGATATTGACACCCCCTACCAAAAAAAAGACAAAGCCGACTAGCCCCACAACGAGGCCCCCATGTCGAGTTTTTTTCAATGTGCTTTCTGAAGAAAAAAAATGCATAGGTTTAATTTTTTTTAAATGTGTAGAAAAGGCGGCATTATTGTTTCCACCTTTCCCCTAAAACAAAAAAAAAATACTATTTTAAATATTCCTTTTTATATATTTAAAATTTTTATTTTTGTTTTTGTTTTGTTTTGTTTATATATATATATATATATATATATATATATATATCAGTAGAATTTATCTTCTATTTAATATCTAGTAGTAATGTCATTACAGTAATCTAAATTTTGATAGAAACCCTTAGTCATGGCTCCCTTTTATAAGAGGTCTTGCCCTGGAAATCATTCTGCATTTCCAATGTGGGATTCAAGTTCTCTCTTTCCTGTACAGAACATTATGCATTTCTGATGTGAGATTTAGAAATATTTCAAGTAAATGGCTTTTAAATACTATAAAATATAAACTATAAGACCAATATAAATAAAACTTAAAACATGGCTTAAACATATAAGAAATAGTTAAAAAATAAAAAGAATTTTGTAACAAATATTGATGAAAAATAATTTACAAGCTTTCAAAGCCACCAGCTCGAAACTTAAAAATGTTTCAAGAATGTGACTTTTAAAGCCTATAAAATATAAACAATAATACCTATATAAATTAAAATTAAAACATGAATTAAACATATAATAAATAGTTAAAAACAAAAATAATTTCATAAAAAAATTTGATGAAAAATAATTTATAAGTTTTCAAAGCCACCAACTTGAAACTTAAAAATGTTTCAATTATGTGAATTTTCTAGCCTATAAAATATAAAATATAAGACCAATATAAATTAAAATTAAAACATGGATTAAAAATATAATAAATAGTTGAAAATAAAAAGAATTTCGTAAAATTTTTTGATGAAAAATAATTTATAAGCTTTCAAAGCCACCAACTTGAAACTTAAAAATGTTTCAAGTATGTGAATTTGAAAGAATTTAAAATATAAAATATAAGAAAAATATAAATTAAAATTAAAAAATGGATTAAACATATAAGAAATAGCTAAAAATAAAAATAATTTCGTAAAAAATATTGATGAAAAATAATTTATAAGCTTTCAAAACCACCAACTTGAAACTTAAAAATGTTTTAAGTATGTGACTTTGAAAGCCTATAAAATATAAACTATAAGACCAATATAAATGAAAATTAAAACATGGATTAAAAATATAAGAAATAGTTAAAAATAGAAAAAAATCATAAAAATTGTTGATGAAAAATAATTTATAAGATTTCAAAACCACCAACTTGAAACTTAAAAATATTTCAAGAATGTGACTTTGAAATACTATAAAATATAAACTATAAAACGAATAATTTATTTTCGAATATTTATTATATGTTTAATCCATGTTTTAATTTTAATTTATATGGGTCTTATATTTTATATTTTATAGGCTTTCAAAGTCATGGGGGTGGCTTTGGATCCTCCTCAACATTCCTTCTTTTCTCTCTAGCTTTCGAGTAACCCTAGACTGACATCGGAGAACCTTGGTTTTCATCCATGTAACTAATTCTCAATGACTTACAGTGGAGATCCTCTCACTGCTCAATCATCCTAAGTGAGATCTCATCTCGGTGTACATTTCTGATGGAGATCCAGTTCCCATCTTTAGCGTGCAAGCTTTGACATACATTCATCAGATCCGGAACTGGTTGTCGCCAAGAAGCATGAACATGAAAATGTTATGTTTTTAAGAAATAGATTTTGTGAAGGTCAAATTTGATTCATTTTTAATAAATAAGTATGGGTTATGATTTATCTTCAAGTTGATAAAAATATCATTGGGTGAAAATGGGTCTTTAAGAGAGAAATGGTCATGGAAGAGAAAATGGGTCTTTAGCAGGGTTTAATATATAGGGTTAGTTTTAATATACAGTGTTCCAACTATTGGACTCCTCTTGTTTTAATGCTCACAAATCATGTAAATCATGTTTAAATCTTATAAATCATGAATACTCTTGTTCTATTATGTTTTATTATGATTATGTTTAACCTTAATCCATTCTTTGAGTATTACTTCTTAAGACAGATGACATATATTTGACTAAGTATGATACATTGTTTCTGTGATCAAACTATCTCACTAGTTAGTCTGAAAAATAGATAAAGTATCAGACACTGTTTCCCTAACACCGTAACCGTGCTACCAGTTCCATAATTCACAAAGGACCAGACACCATAACCATGTTACCGGTTCCAGAAATTGCAAAGGACTAGACACCATAATCGTGTTACTGGTTCTAGAACTCGTGAAGGACGCCACTGCTGACTGTGGAACCGCTTTTGACTCACCGTGACTATGGCATCGTTCCTGTCTCACCACCAACACTAACAATATTCCTTACTTAACAATTTTTATATCTTTTTCAATTAAATTTAAAAGTTGATTATAACGGTCATATTTGAGCCATTTAATGAAACTGACATAATTAATGATATTTTGCAGACATATTAGCAGAGGGTATGAGGTACGAGGTGTCGAGATCATGCTCCTTGTCGGCCATAACACAAACACCCCAAGATAAAATACAAGGTGGTGCATGAGCTAGAGGAAGTGACTAAAAGAGATGTTTGAGTGAACATACATGCATGTTAGAACAAGTAGAAGAACAATGATAATCCATATTGCTTACTATGAACCATTCTATGAACATCCTTGCAACACCAACTCAAAGAAGAAGAAGAAGTGCTATGAAGAGTTACACAGAAACTCACTATAAACCAGAACACAGAACTCACAACACTCTATTTTTTAGTCTACTTTCAGAAGAAGACCCAAACATCAAATATGTTACATCTTAGAAGTCCAGAGCTGCATAGAATAACACTCAGAGCATTTATAATCCCTTCTTATTATATTCTTCTATGTTGTGTACTATTTTATTAATATTTTGAGCAGTGTGTGTGTTTGTACTAAAAATACTCACTGTCTCCTATGTTAAACCGGAGGATACAAGATATCCTCTCACTACTACTCTCTTACAACATTTTTCACCCATGTAGAACTGTAGAAGAGGCCTTTGTGTGGCCTAGTAGTTTTAATTTCCCACATAGAACTGTGGTAGAGGTCAAGTGAAATGCACAACTCTGTATGTTGTTGTAAACCCTGATCAAGTGTGTGGATAAAATCTTTATATATATTTTTATTGGTGGCAATTCATCACCAAGTGGATTGGATTAGGTCTTGGATTGAGACTGAACCACTTGTTTTGTCTATTGTGTTTTTCAAATTTATTTTTTCTCTGTTTTCATTCATATTTTAGAAAACTAAGTTTCACTTTGATAGTTAGTCTTGGATAGTATTTACAACTACTTTGATTTAGTAAATTAGTTTCAGAGGTTATATCAATATCTCATATTGTTATAATTGAGAAATAATCAATCTTTTAAGAAATTAATTGAATAGTCAGACTATTATAAATTTACTACTTTGATTAATTGGGATGTATTGTTTTTAAATTGGGTGATTTCCAAATAAATTTTTTAACAGAATTTTTTATAGAAACTCAATTCACCCCCCACTTGAGTGTTCTACTCTGACCAACATTTGGTATCAAAAGTGTTTTTAAACTGCTATTTTCAAAGGTTTCAAATATTTTTTAAAATCATTTTCAACTATGATTTAGTTATGTTTTAAAGATATCTAAATTTATATTAGTTCTAAATTTCTAGCTCTTTAAAATATATCCTTTATTCTTTTTTATGGATAATAGATAGGAAAGTGTTTCTACCAACATACCTCTCTACTTTAATGGAAGAAATTATGCATGGTGGAAAATTAAAATGAAAATTCACTTAGAAAATATTGGATTTGATATTTGGATAGTAATAGAAGATAAATATGAAATACCAGAAACTCCAAGAAGTAAATAGAGTGAATATACAAAAGTTTCTTACAATAATAATTATAAAGCTATGAATGTCTTGTTTTGTGCTTTAAGGGATGAAGAATTTAATAGAATATCTTCTTGTAAATCTGCCTATGAAATTTGGGATACCTTAGCTATCCCACATGAAGTAACTACTAATGTCAAAGTAATTAGACTTAATACCTATACTATTAAATATGATAACTTTAAGATGAAGTCTGATTAACCCATTTCTGATATGTATCTCGGGTTTAATGAAATAGTCAATACAATGAGCTCTCTTGGAAAGCGAGTGGGTTCCAAAGAACAAATCATGTAGCTACTCATATGTCTACCAAAAAATATGGAGAGGAACCTTAGTATCAATTAGAGAATCTTGTGACGTCGGTAAGTTTCCAGTTAAAAATATGATAGGTAAACTGATTATATATGAGGAAAAGTTAAAGGTAAACAAATAGGAAGAGGATGAACCAAAGAGAAATTCAGGGGCTTTAAAAATCACTAATTCCAAATAAAAGGAAAGGATACAAACTCATTTTGACAGTACAAGTAATGAAGATTCACCATATAATAGTGATGAGGAAATGGATCAATTAGACAAAAGGTTTAAAAAGTTTTATAGGAGGAATAAATTCTTCAGGAAGCCCAGATACAAAGGAAAATATGACAATAAAGGTAATTGGAAAAAGGATTGGAAGAAATAAGACAAATGTAATGAGATAGTATATTATAAATGTAAGAGAAAGGGGTATGTAAAATCTAACTATTCCAAGATAAAGTATAAAAAGAAGTATGGGGACAAAGACATAAAGTACAAAAAGGCAATGAAAGCAATATGGAGTGTTTCTGAGGATAACTCTAGTGAATTAGAATCATTACATGATGAGAAATGTGACAAGGCAAACATGTGTTTCGTGAAAAACACATCTAAGGTAACTCTTGAGTCGCCTATACAAAATTCTTATTATTATGGATATGAAAGTGATTATGAAAATATTACTAGTAAAGAAATTTTCGAGTACTATAAAATCTTGGAAGATATATGTAATTAATTAAAAGATAAATATAAAGCTCTAAATAAAAAACATGCTCTTACTTTTACTGTTAAAGTTGAGATTACAATAGAAAAGGAAAATAATGCTCAATTACTTAAAGAGAATAATGAACTTAAATTATCTAATGATAAATTGAAAAGGGACTTAGAAAATTTTACTAATGGAAATAATACTCTAACAAAAAATTCTTAGTAAACAAGTAGCTCATAGGTATACTACTGGTATAGGATACCAACCTAAATAGTGGAACATATCTAATCATTTTATAAAAAAATATAGAAAATGTGTCTTCATACCCATAATTAAAAAATATACTAGTTCTAGATCTAGGAATTCATTCACTAATTCTAGTTTTTTAAGACCAAACAAATTTTACTTTTCCAATATGTTAAAAACTATGTATAGGAAACCAATGAAGCAAGTATGGATTCCCAAAGCTCTTATTACTAATGTTAATAGACCCAAACAAATATGAGTACCAAAATCGTCTCTTAATTATTTTGTAGAAAAGTTTTTTAAAGAGATCCTGTATAATTCTATAGTACTTGGACAGTGGATGTTCAAGACACATGATAGGATATTACTCATGCTTCAAGAATCTGATAAATATTGATGGTGGAAATGTATCTTTTGTTGACAATGCTAAAGGAAAAATAATTGGCCTTAGCCAGATTGGTAACTCTAACTCAGTTTTATTTTCAAAGTACTTTTTTTGATGGATTAAAATAAAATCTACTTAGTATCTCTTAGTTTTTCAATTATGGTTTCAATGTTAAATTTGAAAATTATGCATGAAATGTTTTCATTTCTAAAAATGAGTTAGTATTTACTACTTTTAGAAATGAAAATGTTTATGTTGTTAACTTAGATTCTTTAGTTTCTCAAAAAAATTCATACTTAAGTGACTTTCACAAAGAGTATTGGATTTGTAATAGAAGACTGATACATTGTAACATACACTCTCTTAGAAATCTTACTAGAAAAGGCTTAGTCAAAGATCTTCCCAAACTTGAGTTTCCAAATGAAAAAATCAGTAATCCTTATCAAAAGGATAAACAACACAAAATCTATTTCAAACCAAAGAAATAATTTTTAACTTCTCAACCTCTCGAGTTGGTTCACATGGAATTGTTTAGACCATCTAGAGTTTCAGGACTTAATGGGAAGCACTATATCTATGTTCTTATAGATGACTATTCTAGATATACTTGTATATTTTTCTTAGCTCACAAAAGTGAAGATTGTTCTCATTTTGTCAAGTATTCTAGAATAGTAGAAAACCTAAGTGGTCTTAAAATTAAAACTCTAAGAAGTAAACATGGTCATGAGTTTGAAAACCAAGAGTTTGAATATTTTTTCTCACAAAATGGGTATAGTCGTAACTTATCTACTCCTAAGACAACTCAGAAAAATGGAGTTGTAGAAAGAATAAATATAACCTTATAAGAAATAGCTAGAACCATGCTTAATGAATATGACCTACCTATCTACTTTTGGGTTGAAGTTATCAGTACAACTTTCTATATTATTAATATAATCTTAATTAGACATATTCTTAAGAAAACTCCCTATGAGTTATGGAACAATAGAAAACCCAAAGTTAATTACTTCAAAGTTTTCAGTTACAAAGTTTATATTCTCAATAATAAGGGAAATCTTGACAAATTTTCCTCTAAAAGTGATTAAGGAATTTTCCTAGGTTACTCAATATCTAGTAAATCCTATAGAGTCTTTAATAATATAACAAAATGTGTGTAAGAATCTGTACATGTCAAATTTGATGAAACAAGTCCACATTAGCCTAATACCTCTCTAGAAAATATTGAGGATGATCTGCCAAATTTTAATATCAATGCAAAATATTATGATCCAACTATTAAAAAATATGTTAAATCATCCAATCCTAAAAATTCTTCAAACTCAAGTCATGATGAACCCAAACCTATTGAAGAACCTTAAATCTCTAGCCCTTCATTTTCTAGATCTATTAGAACCCTTAAGAACCATCCTTTAGATGTTATAGTTGGAGACTTATATAAAGGAACTTATACTAGAGATTCTATAAGAAATCAGGTTGAACATCAAGCTTTCTTATCACAGCTCGAGCCTAAGAACATCAATGAGGCAATCAATGATGAATTTTGGGTGATGGATATGCAAAAAGAGTTAAATCAGTTTGAAAGAAATAAAGTCTAGAAAATAGTGGATAGACCTAAAGACACCTTGACCATAAGCACTAAATGGGTGTTTAGAAATAAGGTAGATGAATCTGGCACTATAGTTAGAAACAAAGCTAGATTAGTTTCAAAAGGTTATAGTCAAGAAGAAGGGATTTAATATGAGGAAACCTTTTCACCATTTTCTATACTTGAAGCCATTAGAATCTTTATTTCATATGCATCACATCTAAATTTTAAACTATATCAAATGGATGTTAAGAGTGCATTTCTAAATGGGTATATAGTTGAGGATGTTTTTGTTGAACAACCCCCTGGTTTTACAAACCCTCATTTTCCAAATCATGTTTTTAAATTAACAAAAACATTATATGGTTTAAAACAAGCTCTAATAGCTTGGTATGATAGACTAAGTAGTTTTCTTATTTCTAAAGGCTTTACAAAATGTATAGTTGATCCTACTCTCTTTATAAAAATAATTTCTAAAGATGTTTTAGTTTTTCAAATCTATGTTAATGATATTATTTTTGGATCTTCTAAAAATTCTTTATTTTTTGATTTTTCAAAAATGATTCAAAGTGAATTTGAAATGAGTTTAATGGAGGAACTCAAATTATTTCTTGGATTTAAAATATTTAAAAATAAAGAAGGTATTATTTTGAATCAAAGTAAAGATAATAAATATCTTCTAAATTTTTTTGGTTTGGATAGTATTAAAAGTAGTAATACTTCTATGATTACCAGCTACAAATTAGATCTTGATGAAAATGGTAACACTACTGGAAATACAGTATATACCAACAGTTTCAAACCATTGGTATAGGAAAAATAACCATTGGTATACTATATACCAACGGTTTTTCAAATCGTTGGCTAGTAAGTCGTTGCAAAAGGCCTATACCAACGGTTTTTCTCTAACTATTGGTATATGGAATTGTAACCTTCACTATGCCAACGGTTTTATAGAAACTATTGGTATATATTTATACCAACAGTTGATAAACCTTTGGGATATATAGATTACATATACTTTACCAACAGTTTGAAACCATTGGTATATAGTATTACCAATGATTCCTTAAAATCGTTAGTAAAAATATTCTAAAAATACACTATACCAACAGTTCAAAACCATTGGTATAGTGTATTACCAATGGTTTATTCAAACCATTGGTAAAAGTATTCTCCAAACACTTTACCAACGGTTTAAAACCATTAGTATAGTGTTTTTCCTACAAACATCATAGCAGCCACCCATTCCCTCCACTACATTCACCTGCAAACACAACTCCAAATAACACTTAAAATGGAAAAAATTTCACTTAAAATAGAACAAAAAAACACCTGCAATATCACATAAAAATCAGTATACTCTTCCAACCATGACATATACCACTGACATAGTTTTCCCATATTCACATGACAACCACTCTTCCAACTAACCCATTTTCAATTTTTTTGGTGGAGACATCTCATAATGGTGAGAGGACACTCACATTACAGGGGGTAGGGGTTGTCCATGGGGGTGTACAGGGGTGGGGTGGTGCCCATGGGGGTGGGGTGGTGTCCAAGGGGTTGGGGGATTTCTAGAGGGTAGGGGGTGTCCAGGGGGTGGGGTGGTGTCCAGGGGGTATGGGTGGTCCAGGGGTTGGGGGTTGTCTAAGGGGGGTGGGGTGGTGTCCATGGGGGTGGGGGCTGTCCAGGGGGTGGGGGCTATCCAGGGGGGTGGGGGGTCAACGGGGGTGGCAGGGGTGTTCAGGGGGTGGGTGGGGCTTTCCATGGGGGTGGGGGCTATCCACGGGGGTATGGGGTGTCCACGGGGTGGGAAGGGCTATCCAAGGGGGTACGAGGTGTCTAGGGGGTGGGTAGGCTATCCATGGGGGGTGTTCATGGGGGTGGGCAGGCTGTCCACGGGGGTGGGGGGTTATCCAGGGGGTGGGCAGGGCTGTCCACGGGGGTGGGCGGGGTTGTCTAGGGGGTGGGCGGGGCTGTCTAGGGGGTATGGGGTGTCCAGGGGGTGGGTAGGGCTGTCCAGGGGGTACGGGGTGTCTGGGGGGTGGGGGGTTGTCCATGGTGGGGGGGGGTGTCCATGGGGGTGTCCAGGGGGGTGTCCAGGGGGGCTGTCCATGGGGGTGTCTAGGGGGTGGGGTGGTGTCCGGGGGGGGGGGGCTATCCATTGGGGTTTCCAGGGGTGGGGTGGGGTCCATTGGGGGTGGGGTGGTGTCCATGGGGGTTGGGGGTGTCTAGGGGGTGGGGGTGTCTAGGGGGTGGGTAGTGTCTAGGGGGTTGGGGGCGGTCTAGGGGGTTGGGGGCTGTCCAAGGTGGATAGGGGCTATCCAAGAGGGGTGGGGGTTGTCCAGGGGGTGGGGGTGGTCCACGGGGGTGGAGGGGTTGTCCAGGGGTAGGGGTGTCTAGGGGGTGGGTGGGGCTATCCACGAGGGTGGAGGGGTTGTCCAGGGGGTAGGGGTGTCCACGGGGGTGGGCGGGGCTGTCTAGGGGGTACAGGGTGTCCAGGGGGTGGGCGGGCTATCCATGGGGGTGGTCGGGTTGTCCAGGGGGGTAGGGGTGTCCAGGGGGGTGGGTGGGCTACCACGGGGGTGGGGGGGTTATCCATGGGGGGCAGGGGTGTCTAGGGGGTGGGCTGTCCATGGGGGGTGGTCGGGCTGTCCACGGGGGTAGGGGTGTTCAGGGGTGCAGGCGGGCTGTCCACAAGGGGTAGGGGTGTTCAGGGGGGTGGGTGGTCTATCCACGGGGGTGGGGGCTGTCCACAGGGGGAGGGGTGTCCGGGGGGTAGGCAGGCAGTCCACGAGGGTGGTCGGGCTGTCCAGGGGGGTGGGTGGGCTATCCACAGGGGTGACCGGGCTGTCCAGTGGGGTAAGGGGTGTAGAGGGGTGTGGGTGGGCTGTCCACGGGGGTGGGCAGGGCTGTCCAGGGGGTACGGGGTGTTTAGGGGGTGGGGGGATTGTCCACAGGGGGAGGGGTTGTCCAGGGGGTGGGCGGGCTGTCCACGGGGGTGGCGGGGCTGTCCAGGGGGTATGGGGTGTCCAGGGGGTGGGGGATATCTAGGGGAGGGGTGAATCAGACACAAAAAATCATCAAGTCAAGTTTTATTATTTATAGATAAAAAAATAAAGATAATGTGACCTACCTAATCACACATATTCAGGCACAACAAATCAATAAACATCAAAGGTTAGTAATATCAGTCAAAAATGTAACAGGTAAAAATATACCTCATCACCATCATCATCACCCTCACCCATGTCCTCATCATCATCCCCATCATCATCCCCTCCCTCCTCAACGCCCTCCTCCTCGCCCCTATACTCAGCCTCGGCCTCCTCATCGCTCTCTTCCTCCGCCTCGGCCTCCTCCTCTGCCTCAACCTCCTCCTCGCCCTCCTCCTCCTCTACCTCAGCCTCCTCCTCAACATCATCTCTATCACCACTAGAACTTCCACCTAGTGCACCATATATAGAATGCATCGATGGCATATATTCATCACAATCAGTGCTGGACTCTGGTGGAAGTGTTGGATGTAAAACTTCCATCAGTTTCATAAATGCAATGTTTGCCCTAGCAGATTGTTCTGCCATCTCTGTGGACCTTTTTTCAACATGTTCTGCTTGTGCCTTAACCTACAGCAACTCGGTGGCACTACAAATCATACTTGAGAAAGTCCAATACCTCATCGGAAATATACTCTTCCCAGGTCGGTAGTGTACTCTACCAGGGTGCTCATCTCCCAACACCTGATGTAAGTGATCATTTGGCCCAAAATTGTCTGGTTCCTGGGAATCAAGGGACTCTAAAGAATCCTATTACAAATATAAATAGATTATTAAGTTACAAAATAGAGATTTAAATTTTAAATCTACAAATTAAAACTTATAATCTGTTGTTAATTCGGTTCATTAATCACACTTCCATATTTCTTCTTTCTACTCGAGCAAAATAGTTTTTCTCGAGGCACACATCCTTTTATATTCAATTTATGCCTCTAAAATGACATTGAATATAGGAAACCATAATTAAAAATAGGATACCAATAATTAATTTCATAACTAAAATTATATAAAAAAATTAGCAATCGAATAAATTATGGAGAAATCAATAGAAAGTGCAAGTCGTAAAGAAAGAATATAAACTTTCATACTTGTTACCTCTCATGATTTGGCATTGTTGTATGTCCCAATGTGTGGATGTATTTCTTAGCATCAATGTTTTTTTTATTTCTTTCATATTAATCCTAAATAAAATTCAATAATTAGTATTAACTAAAAATGTGAAAATTTTCATTTAAATACCTCTAATGTGATTAATACCTTAAATTTGCTAGTCGTCCAATAAGTAATCATCTATCAATATTGTTCTAACAGACAATCATCCACGATAGAGACTGCCTCTAACTCTATTCCCACTCTAGCACACCATCCAATGTACAATTCATGCTTATAATCTCTTTAAAGCTCACCTAAATCCTTTAGACGTGCTGGTCGTGCACCCTCACCATCGGGGAAATTAAACCGTAGATGACACCAAAATATCAATTCATATAAATACAAAAATTAATATATTTCATTAAATACAACAGATTTTTTTGCCCATATCTCTGCCCAGGATTTATCCTTGACTTCATTTGGCAGTTGTCTCCATGAGAGCGAGCTGACAGGAATGATGTCGGAGTATTTGGCAAGCATTGCCAAAAAACTCTGACATTGCTGCCCTAATATTTCAATCATCTAACTATCTTCATTGTAGTCCACCATCAACTATGTGTGACAGTTCCACACCGGACGCATGTGTGTATGCCCCCGCCCCCGCCTCCTATCAGTATATGTATCTATTATGAAAGAAAAAAATATATTTTATCAATACATGTTATAATGAAAATAAATAATGGTGTAAAATTTTTTTAGGGTTGTATAATTATACCTGCAGTAGTCTGATCAATGGGCACCGCTGGATCCTTAGAAATTGAAGGAACACCCTCTACATATGGAGTGGGTCCCAATGTATTCTTTGCAGGGATAGAATCTGGTGGAGCAGGAGTCGAAGAAGATGGAATATAAAAGCCCAGAGAGAAGGAAGCAGAAGTAAAAGAAGATGACATGGATGGTTGGCCGAATGCTGGATGGGGAGTGGGAATTATCATCGGATATGGTAGAGACGGGTGATGAGGCTCAGATGTAAAGGGTGGTGAAAAAATAGGAGGCCTAAATATCCCGTGTGTCCCTAACGACACACCAGGATCAGCATGTGGGATAGATGGTATGTCAGTGGGAGGGGCATGGTCTAATCGGGTATGCCGACCAGATCGTCTAGCTCTCGTATCACCCCCCTCATATGAACACCATGAGTGTTGGGACCATTATTAATCTACTCATCAAATAACTGCCACCTAATAGATGGATCCTACAAAAATGTTTAAAAAAAATTAATCACATGACATTATATATTATTTAAATATATATTTTTGAAATAAAATACTCACAGTAGGCACTAGTGGTGGAATGCCCAGCTCAGTCATGCGACAATTGTTGTCCATAATTTGTTTTCGTCACCTCTCTTCAATTGGTTTCATTTCCTATATTTGAAAACAAATATGGAAGTAAGTAGAAAAGGATAAATAATGTGTAAACCAAAAAACAAAATAAATGAGAGGGAATAGGGGGATTCATGGATAATTTAACTAACCATTGTTTTAGGTGATCTTGAACAAATATATAATGAAGTCAATAAATCGTACAAGATGTAATAAAGAAATTTAATTTTTAGTAGGATGGTTATTTACTAAGTGTCATCAGTCTATTAAAATCATAGAACATTGATTCTACCATATTCATAAGTGGTAAAGCAGTTATCAAAATTAAGGAAAAATTTAATTTCTTTAGCCCAAGTAAATGATGTAGGTTTCAATACATGTTTTGCAGAAGAATAAAAACCATCATGTTCATTACCTAGTAAAATGTTAAAGAGAGGCCTTAGAGTCATACAAATTTTATACAAATCATTGTTGAAGCATTGAAATGTTCACCAAGTTAGAAATGTTGGTTTCGTAGGTTTGAATATAGTTCAATTTCAAATTAGAAAATGCAATTCAAATAAAATTTCCACGGGGGTGAGGGTGTCTAGGGGGTGGGAGGGTTGTCCACGGGGGGTGGGGGCTGTCCATGGGGGTACGGGGTGTCCAGGGGGTGGGGGGTTGTCCACGGGGGTGGTGGGGTTGTCCAGGGGGGTATGGGGTGTCCAGGGGGGTGGGGGGTGTCCACTGTGGTGGGGGGATATCCAGGGGTGGGGGTGTCCATGAGGGTGGCGGGGCTGTCTAGGGGGTAGGGGTGTCCAGAGGTGGGAAGGGTGTCCACAGGGGTGGGCAGGCTGTCCAGGGGAGTGGGCGGGTTGTCCACGGGGGTGGCGGGGTTGTCCAGGGGGTAGGGGGTGTCCACAAGGGTGGGTGGGTTGTCCATGGGGGTCGGGTGGTGTCCACGGGGGTGGGGTGGGGGGTGTCCACGGGGGTGGGGTGGGGGGTGTTCATGAGGGTGGGGGTGTCCATGGGGTTGGGGGATGTCCAAGGGAGTCAGGGGTGTCTAGGGGTGGGGGTGTCTGGGGGATGGGGGATGGGGGTCTCTGTGGTGTGGGGGTGTCTAGGGGAGCAGGCGGGTTGTCCGCGGAGGTGGGGGCTGTCTAGGGGGTACGGCGTGTCCAGGGGGTGGGCGGGCTGTCTGCGGGGGGTGGTGGGGATGTCCAGGGGGTACGAGGTGTCCAGGGGGGTGGGTGGGCTATCCACAGGGGTTGTGGGGCTGTACAGGGGGGTATGGGGGTCTCTAGGGGGTGGGCGAGCTGTCCACAGGGGTGGAGGTCCTGTCCATGGGGGTAGGGGGTGTCCAGGGGGGTGGGTAGGTTGTCCACGAGGGTGGGGGCTGTCCGGGGGGGGGGGGGGGGCTGTCCGGGGGGTGGTGGGGCTGTCCAGGGGGTATGGGGTGTCCAGGGGGTGGGCGGGTTGTCCACGGGGGTGGTGGGGCTGTCCAGGGGGGTGTGGGGTGTCCAGGGGGTGGGCGAGATGTCCACGGGAGTGGCGGGCCTATCCACGGGGGTAGGGGTGTCCAGGGGTGGGAAGGTTGTCCATGAGGTTGGGGGTTGTCTGGGGGGTATGGGGTGTCCAGGGGTGGGTAGGTTGTCCATGAGGTTGGGGGCTGTCTAGGGGGTATGGGGTGTCCAGGGGGTGGGCGGCATGTCCACGGGGGGTGGGGGTGTCCACGGGGGGGGGGGGGGGGGGGGGGGGGGGCTGTCCACGGGGGTGGGTGGATGTCCACGGGGGTAGGGGTGTCCATGGGGGTGGAGGGTGTCTAGGGGGTATGGGGTGTCCAGGGGGTGGGCGGGGTGTCCACGGGGGTGGGCGGGCTGTCCAGGGGGGTGGGTGGGCTGTCGATGGGGGTGGTGGGGTTGTCCAGGGGGTAGGTCGGGCTGTCCACAGGGGGGTGGAAGGGCTTTCCTGGGGGGTAGGGGGTGTCCAGGGGTGTGGGTGGGCTGTACACGAGGGTGGGGGCTATCTAGGGGGTAGGGGGTGTCCACGGGGGTGGTAGGGCTGTCCAGGGGGTGGGTGGGTTGTCCACGGGGGTGGGGGCTATCCAGGGGGGTAGGGGGTGTCCACGGGGGTGGTGGGGCTGTCCAGGGGGTGGGCTGTCCACGGGGGGTAGGGGTGTCCAGGGGGGGAAGGTTGTCCACAGGGGGTATGGGTGTCCACGGGGGGTAGGGGGTGTCCAGGGGGGTGGGCTGGCTGTCCGCGGGGGTGGGGGTTGTTCGCGGGGGTATGGGTGTCCAGGGGGGTGGGCGGGCTGTCCCGAGTGAGGTATGTCACTCTTTTCCTTCTAGATCTTGGAATCATTAGAAATACACGGGAGTTCATGTGGAATGATTTAGATCTTCTTGGTTTTCCAGCCACATCCTCCTCCTAGATTAAAATATTTTTCTCCTCTTTAATGATCTCTGTGAATATAAATAGTTTTTTTCAAGGTTATTTACATGGGAAGAGAGGTTTGAGGAAAGGGGAAGCTCTATCTCCTCTCATTTTTGTGATTTTCATACTGAACTTTTGTCACATTCTGAAGTCTCGAATCTCTATTTGATGCTCATTCAAGTTTTATTAGCATTGTGTTAAGACTTCCATCTCCCATATTTGTTTTGTGAATGATATTTTATTGCTCTCATTTGGAAATATATATTATTTATCAGTATTGAAATATGACATATATTTATTCTCTTCCTTTTCTGGATTGACTATTAATCTTTCAAAATCCATGATGTTCTTGGATGGAAATTATTCTAATGTATGGGATAGTTTTGATGATGTTATGGTTATTAAAGGAGGATCCCTTCTTCTTTTCTACCTTGGGGTTCCCCTTATTACTTCCAAGCTTAGATCTATAGACTGTATGGTTTTGGAGGAGAGAATTTTTAGACGAATTAATGTTTGGTCAAATAATTTTTTTCCTTTGCTGGACTATTACAACTTGTTCAATCTATTTTACTTAGGATGAAATCTTATTGGTGGCATCACTTCATGTGACCAAATAAATTGGTTAAGTCTATTAAATCCAATCATTAGATAGTTCTTTCAAAATTCCATTATCTTTTTACTTTTGGGGATCAAGTGGAGTTGGAATTGATGAATTATACTAACGAGGAGGGATTCATAGTTATTAAGTGGGATGAGCACTCGAATAAGTCTTCCATGGTTAAAAATGTTTGGGATCTTTTTAATCCTTATTTTTCTTCATTTTTGATTGACTAGGATCGCATTTTCTTACTTTGTCGCTCCAAGTTTTTGGTGGAAAAGTCCCATGGAATTTGTCATGGGCATGGAGGAAAGTGTTGGGGCTATGAGATATTCATAGAGACCAACTCCATTTTGGTAGGGAAGGTATCTTTTATTTTCTTATGTTTTGATTATTGGCTTCTTAGGGGACTTATTTTCTTCTCTATTGATGACAACATAATATATGATTCAAGGTTATCCATGTTTTCCTCAGTTGTGGAAATTATCTCTAATGGATCATGGAATCCACCAATTGTTGTTTCTACTAATCTCATGGATATCAGGCTGGAGATCCTTTATTTTTGTGAGCATGGAGGAGATTGTGAAAGGATTCTATAGAATGGATATGATGGGTTTTCCCTAATAATAAGGTTTATCAGGAGTTGGTTTGAATGTGTTACTTTTTAGGTTCTTTTATTAGGGATGGATGTTAATTCTGTTGCGTACTGGGATGGCATGTGATCTAGAAGGTTGTTTTTTATTTGGATGGTGGTTGGGATACATGATTGTGAGTGGGTTTCTACTTGTTGGTTGTATTCTCTTGTGGTTTTTGTTTTTATTTTTCATTATTTGGTTATATGGTGGTGGTGTTTCTAGTTCTAGGGGTATTCTTGTGGCTGGGTTGTGGTGATAATCGGTTTGGAGGGTGTGAGATACTTGTTTTTTGTCCCTGGGTGAGGGTTCTGACTGTTGGATTGGAGGGTTTTTCTAAGGGTATGTTGGAAGGGAGCTAAGATACTCTGGTTAGTGTATGTTCTAGAAATTCATGTATGGTGGCTTGGTTCTGGTGTATTCTATTATTATGACTTCCTTTTGTTTGTATTTGGTTCCATGGGTATGGGTTGGGAAAGGCCCATGTGACAATTGATGATGTTAATCACTAGTGGTGTGTGAGCCCCCCCCCCCTCCCCCCCTCCCCCAGCTCCCGCCTGCAGCCCCCACCCTCCACACTACACAACCCCCTCACCCCCTACAGCCCCCACCCTGCACATCCACCCCCTACACCCCCCCCCCCCAAAGCCAACACCCCTCCCACTGTACAGCCCCCAATCCCACTACACACACCCATATAGCCCCCACATCCCACTGCACACACCCCCCATAGACACCCCCCCCATAGACACCCCTCCCACTACATAACCCCCCTCCCCACAACCCCCCTCCCACTTCACCCCCACCCCCCCTATAGCCCCCACCCCCAACCCCCCCACAGCCCCCCCCTCACCCCCTGCAACCCCCACCCTGCATATCCCCCTCTACACCCCCCCCCCACCGCACCCCCTCCCACTACATAGCCCCCCCACTCCCACTGCACACCCCCTACATCCCCCCACCCACCATAGCCAACCCCTCCCACTACATAGCCCCCCTACAGCCAACCCCCCCTAAAGCCCCCTAAAGTCCCCATCCCTCACCTCCCCCTGCAGCCCCCACCCCACATTGCACATCCCCCCTCACCCCTTGCAGCCCCCACCCTGCACAACCACCCCCTATATCCCCCCCCCCCACTGCACAACCCATCTACAGCCAAACCCTCCCACTACACAACCCCCCCCCCCCCACTCCCACTGCACACCCCCTACAACCCCCCTCCCACTGCACAACCCCCCTACAGCCCCCTCCAGCTGCACAACCCCCACCCTCCCACTACACAGCCCCCCTGTAGCCCAACCAACCACCTCCCACTGCACACCCCCCCATTCCCACTGTACCCCCACCACAACCCCCTCCCACTGCACAACCCCCCCCCCATAGCTCCCTCCCACTACACCCCCCCCCCCCCCATTCCCATTTCACCTCCCCCACAACCCCCCCCCCCCCCACTGCACACCCCCCCCCCCACAGCCCCCTCCCACTGCACAGCCCCCCATAGCCAACCCCCTCCCATTGCACAACACCCCTCCCATTGCACATCAAAAGGGTCTCAATAGAACACCTAAACAGAACATGACATGTGACTCTATTTGAGGTGGAAGAACAAACACTTACTTGAATCAAGGATGGATCGCAGGTTGGGAAGAAGGGTTGGAAAAGAATAGGGGAGTTGTCCTTTACGGATAATCAAAACAAAAAACAACCCTATCTTCAAAGAAATCAGAATGAAAAATTGAATAAATGGAGGTAGAACATAAAACTCAGTTATAACTTATAGATTTTATGTGGAATAATAAACAATCGGTTGCTTAGAATAAGGGTTTGCACGCTGGAACAATGGGAGCTCTCATTTAGAGCGCAATCTGGGAGGATCCTGATCTAAATTGGGGGATATATTTGTAGCATTCTATCCCAACGGTTTTAAAAAACCATTGGAAAAAATGCAACCTATCCCAACAGTTATATATAATAGTTGGTAAAGGTGTCCCTACCCGGGGCTATCCCAACAGTTTTCCAAACCGTTGGGGAAAAACACTCTAACAATTCCTATACCAACGGTTTTCAACAAACCGTTGGTATAGGAAACCTATCCCAATGGTTTTTCTAAACCGTTGGGATATAGGCGTTGGTATAGAATGAATTTCCAGTAGTGTAAATCTGTTGATCAAACCACTTACAAAGAAAAAATTGGAAGTTTACTCTACTTAACTGCTAGCAGGACTAATATTATGTTTAGTGTGTGCCCATTTTTAAGCTAACCCTAAAGATTCACATCTAATTTGTATTAAAAGTATTTTAAAATACCTCAAACATACTACCAACTTAGGAATGTTCTATCCTAGAGGACAATCATTTGACTTAGTTAGCTATTTAGATGTTGATTTTGGTGGTTGTAAGTTAGATAAAAAAAGCACCTCTGGAACATGTCACTTTTTTGGGAAAGTCACTAGTATCATGGTATAGTAAAAAGCAAAAAAAATTGCATTATCTACTTTCAAAATTAAATACATAGCTACTGGTAGTTGTTGTGCTCAGATTTTGTGGATTAAACACACTTTGCTAGATTATGGATATCAATTTAGACATGACCCTATAAATTGTGATAACACAAGTGTTGTTAACATATTTAAGAATATTGTTTCACATTAAATAACAAAACATATTGATATAAGACATCACTTTTTGAGATATCATTATCAAAAGGGTGATATTACTTTAGAATTCATTGGCACTGAATATCAGCTTGCTGGCATTTTCACTAATACTTTAAATTCAGAAAGGATGAGTTACATAATACATGAGTTAGGAATGACCATCCTTGAGTGACCAGTTTACTATTTAATAGTTAATGATTCACAGTTATTGTCTCATAGTTACTGTCTCTTAGTTACTGTCTCTCAGCTTGTTGTCTTATGTTTGTTGTCTCACTAGTTACGGTCGCGCTGTTTAGAGTCACACCGCAATATTGACACCGTGACTGCTTGTTCTGGTCTCACCGTTATGACTCAGACTTCTATTTTTTGTTATAAATATTTTTCCCATATTGCTTTATTGATTATTTTATTTATTTTATACCACGTTTTTGTATTTTGTGACATTTGAACTCCCTAAATGAAAAAACTTGTCTCTTCACTTATCTCTTCACTCGTACTCTCCACTCCCGAAGCCAATCACTTTTTGCTCAAACTCCTCATCTTTATTGATCCTATGTTGAATGCCCAAGATGAATAATCCATCTTCATCATATCTTGGAAATCACCAATCTTCAAAGAAACATAAAAAGGCTTTGATTGCCATGCCTGAGAAACCGCTAAACCCAGGTCTTGTGGATCGTACAGTCATGCCAGAGAAAGAAATATGTGTGAATTGGATCCTATCAAGTAAGTCACTTTTTCTAAAAGTCTTGTAATAACAAGGATGGTTAGAGTGGTTTACAAAAGTGAAAAGACCTATCTATCCGAAGTTGGTTTTTGAATTTTATCAGTATGTTCAGTTTACTTTCAACTCTAAAGATGATTTTGTGGTTAGAAGTTGGATGAATGGACAAAGATATACCTTTTCTTCAAGGTTATGGGTTGCCTTCTTAGGGATACCACATGAAGGAATTTTTTAGGACTATCAAAGAGGTCCTCCTCCACCAAGTGATTTGTTTATCCTAGAAGAGGCTCTGGATAGTTTGACTGGAAATAAAAAGAAACGAAGGACTATTACTGTTGAACTAGATGGTGATACTTGGTTGTTGTTTAATTTTATTCAACATCTAATATTTCCAAGGAAAATATACTTTTCCTCTCTCAAATATCAAGATGTGTTTTTGATACATCTTCTAAATAATGGTCACAAAATCAATTTTTGTAAGTACATTATCCTTCACATATGTGACATGATAAAAACAACATCAAAGTCAACTTCTCTTTTATACTCAAGGTTTATCTCTATAATTCTACTAGCCAAATATGTGGTTGGTAAGAATGAATAAGTGTTTGAAGATTATGATTTTTGTATATCTAAGGATACATGCAGATGAATGAAGATCAGTTGGAACTCATGGAAGAGGTTAAGGGTTGAAGACAATGAGAGGTTGTGTGAGGATTTTAATCCCATTGAGCACCCTTCAGGACCTAAGAATGTCACTAACCCTAGTTTAGAGTCATATGAGCTTATAGAATACTCAGATGAAGGAATAGATGTTGATAGAACTGAAGGATAAAAAGATGTTGATGAAGGTGAAGCAATTATAGAAGAATATCATGAACCATTTCAAACAATTCCCTCTAGAGAATCTCCTCTATATAAAGGTGATGAAGATGCTAGCAAAGAAATTTAAGTTGTTGATAATAGTAAAGATGTTGAAGAAGAAGATGCTACTATGAAAGAACATGTTTCCACTGAGAAACAGACAGAGGAAGCATTTGTAGAAATAGAATTCATTTTGCCTGTTAAAGTAAGAATGGATCAAGATTTTCAATTAGCTAGAGATGTGGCTGAATCTGATAGAGTGGAGGGTGTGGAAATTGGTCAAGAGATTGAGTCTCTTAGTTCTATAAGAGATTCATCTCTTTAGGGGGAGAAAACCCTATATTGGAAAGGATTGAAGTTCCAAACCCTATGGATTCAAGTTATGTGGATACCTAGTGCGGGTTTACAAGTTATTTCTATGTTGATGGGTCTCAAGAAACCTCAGTTCAGGGGTTGGATCTTTCAACTATGTTTTGGATCAAACCAATTACTTCTAGGGAAGTAATATTTTCCAAGGAACCAGAACCTATCTCTGTTTCTTCTCCTGAACCTGCTCAAGAAACTCCTAGTTATGTAAGTCAAGCAGATCTAAACGTTTTTAGAGAAAATTTATTGTCTAGTTTTGAGAATCTCATGAAGTCTCAACCTGATCTTGTAACCCATCTCAGTGAAAGGGATGCTACATTGCTTTTGGAGAAAATCATATGGCAGATCCAACCCAAGATACTTCATGAGATTCAGGAAGTCCGGATTGAAAACAGGCAGTTGAGTGATGAGGTGAAATCTTTAAAATATGTGGTTGAGGAAATGAGGAAAGACTTGAAAGTTTCTCAAGCCCCTATTGCTCATCTCAATGAGGATGATGCTGATAAGATCCCAAAGAAGGTTGTATCTCTGATTTGACCCAACTTGATTGTTGTTGCTATGAAGGTGGTTGAGGACAACACCAAACTCACAAAGGAAATGTGTGAGCTTGTCTATGGAATCAATAATATGACCACTGAGTATAAAGTATGTTTACAGACTATTCTAAATCAGCTTAATTCTCTCACATCAACTGTTTCTACTCCATCTTTTTTCATCCATCCATCTCAGCCCTTGGACAGTGAAATGGTCAAATCTATAATTACAAAAAAGTTTCAATCTTTGATTGAAGATTTTAATAAGGAAAGTATTGATACAATTATTAAGAATAATGACCATGTGCTTGACCTGGTAAGAGTTCACTCAAAAATTTCCACTGATGCTCAAGAAGAAATCTTTAAGAAAGTGGATTACTACTTCAATAGGTTCTATTTCAAGCATGAGTTGACCAACCATTTCAATTATCTTGTAGAGAATTTAAAGTTGCCTCCTATAACTCAAGCATTCAAAAACCAAGTACATAAGCTAAAGGACTTCACACCTACTCTGGAGAAATTCATGAAAAATAAAGATGAATTTAAAAAGGCCATGAATTATGGTGGTGAAATCATCACATATTTTATCAATCTGTTGAATCTTTATTTTCATGTTTAGAACACGGCCACCATGGCTCCTGTAGCGGCTCCTTTGAGGACTAGTCTACCTCCTTCCACCCATCCTTCTTCCTCCACTTCATTTGCCTCTGCTATAATTTTTGTTGCTCAGGCTCTGAGCTAGATTAGACCTGTTATTGTCAAGAAAACTTTGCCTCGGTCTTCCACCAAACCAAACCTTGCCCCTTCTATCATTGAAGGCCTACCTCTTCCTTCCACCATTATTCCTTCTACACCTCTTTCTTCTACTCTTGATGCCTATGAAAAAGTCAAAGTAAATCCTGATGACTCTAAAGAGAAGTGGTGGATGATCTTTTATAGGGATATGTGATTTATTCTCTTTTTGTGATTATAACTAAACTCTGTCATTTTATCCAATGAAATGTGTTATGATAACTCTTATTCTCTTGTTTCTTTCCTTTAGTGTTTGTTTTTCCTTTCAGTTATTCTCTTTTTTATAATCCTAAAAGGGGGAGAAATAAGAATTGGCTTTTAGGAATTTATGGGAAAAGAACCTTTATGGGAGAAGAACTACATTTATGTTATTTGTTGCATATATGCTCTAATACCTTGATATGATAAGCAATCTGTTTATTCCTTTCTAAAATGTATGGCTGGTAAATTTCATGATTTGTGATCATCAAAAAGGGGGAGATTGTTGGAATCCTCTTGTTTTAATGCTCACAAATCATGTAAATTTTGTAAATTATGTAAATTATGTAAATCATGAAAATCATGTAAATCATGTAAATCATGTAAATCATGATTACTCTTGTTCTATTATGTTTTATTATGATTATGTTTAACCTTAATCCATTCTGTGAGCATTACTTCTTAAGACAGATGGTAGATATTTGACTAAGTATGAGATACTGTTTCTGTGATCAAACTGTCTCACCAGTTAGTCTGAAAAATCAACAAAGTATTAGACATTATTTCCCTGACACTGTAACCATGCTATCAGTTCAAGAATTCACAAAGGACCAGACACCGTAATCATGATACCAGTTCCAAAAATTACAAAGGACCAGACACCGTAATCATGCTACCAGTTCTAGAACTCGTGAAGGATGTCACTGCTAACTGTGACACCGCTTTTGACTCACTGTTACTGTGTCACCATTCCTATCTCACCACTAAATGTGGCATCGTTCATTACTTAACAATTTTTACATATTTCTCAATTAAATTTAAAAGTTGATTCTAACAGTCATATTTGAGTCATTTAATGAAACTGGCCTAATTAATAATCTTTTGCAAACATATTAGAAGATAGTACTAGGTACGAGGTGTGGAGATCATGCTTCTTATCGTCCATAACACAGACACCCAAGATAAAATACAAGGTGGCACATGAGCTGGAGGAAGTGACTGAAAGAGACGTTAGAGTGAACATGCATGCATGCTAGAATAAGCAGAAGAACAACGATAATCCATACTGCTTGCTATGAATTATCTTGTGAACATCCTTACAACACCAACTCAAAGAAGAAGAAGTGCTATTAAGAGTTACACAAAAACTCACTAGAAACCAGAACACAGAACTCACAACACTCAGTTTCTGAATCTGCTTTCAGAAGAAGACCCAAACATTAAATATGTTGCATCCTATAATTTCAGAGCTGCATAGAACAACACTTAAAGCATTTCTAATCCCTTCTTATTATATTCTGCTCTATTGTGTACTGGTTTATTAATCTTTCAAGTAGTGTGTGTATCTGTACTAAAAATACACATTATCTACTATTCTAAACTGGATGATACAAGATATCCTCTCACTACTAGTCTCTTACACCATTTTCACCCACGTAGAACTGTGCAAGAGGACCTTATGTGTCCTAGTAGTTTTAATTTCCCATGTCGAACTATGGTAGAGGTTAAGTGATATGGACAACTCTGTATTTTGTTGTAAACCCCAATCGAGGGTGTGAATCAAAGATTTATATATATTTTTCTTGGTGGCAGGTGATCACCAAGTGGAGTGGATTAGGTATCAGCTTGAGACCAAACCACTTGTTTTATCCACTGTGTTTTTCAAATTTAGTTTTTCTCTGTTTTCATTCATATTTCAAAAAACTAAGTTTCACTTTGATAGTTAGTCTTTGATAGTATTTATAACTGCTTTGATTTAGTAAATTAGTTTCAAAGGTTATATCAATATCTCATATTGTTATAATTGAGAAATAATCAATCTTCTAATAAATTAATTGAACAGTCAGACTATTATAAATTTACTACTTTGATTAACTGGGTTGTGTTGTTTTTAAATTAGGGAATTTCCAAATAAAGTTTTCAATATAAATTTTTATAGGAACTCAATTTACCCCCCTCTTGAGTGGCATACTCCTACCAACACCAACTTCGTCAATATTTTATTAAAAATTAAATTTTAGCATTGTTTTAAACCATTACAATGGTAATTATAAACTTTTCTTACATTCCTTTCATTTTCATTTATTTATTTTATTTATGAAAATCTTTTTATTTTAAAAAAAATAGATGTTTAGGCTATCTTTTAAATTTTATTTACATTGTTTTTATACTGTATGTTTTATAAGATTTTAAAGTTATCTACTTGAAATTTAATAATTATTTATATATTTCAAGTAGTTGACTTTGAAAGCTGTCAAATATAAAATATGCCTAAAATATTAATGAAAACTGAAACACTGGATAAACATATAAGAAGGTCTGATAGTAATAATAGTATTTTCATTTCAATAGACATAAAACATATAAATGAACTAGTACAATCAATGTCTATGGCTATGGTGAGGAGATTTTGTCCCACATGGTGATCTATGAATAGGATGCCCGCTTTGGGTTCGCTATGGAGTCTGATGACCTGGAAAGGGCTGTTCCTCGGGTACTGGAACATCGATTGTCACATCCTCCACCTCTATGTTAGTGGGAGGAGTTTTCAACTGCATGTCGTACTACGCTCTTGATCCTTCTCCCACTAGGGTAGTAGAAGGACCTACCATCATCGTAGTGGGGAACCAAGCCTGTGATGGATCTTGACCCCAAGGATATGATGGATCTGGACCCCAAGGTTGTTATGGATCTAGACCCCAAGATAGAGAGAACTACAGATATCCTATTAAGAAACATGAATCCCATGCCACCTGAGGCACATCCTCAATCAGATGAGGCTGAACTGCTAGAGGTTTGATCTCTGCCTATGGAACAGGTGAGGCCTCACGTGCAGCACGACATTGTCTACGTCATCATCGTCGTGGCTCCTCAGCACAAAAAACTATTGTAGGATGTTCCTTCGGGACAGGAACCTCCTCTCTCTGGGTTGGACTCTCAAAGATTCTCTCAAAAAGCGCATGATAAGATGACATCAGCTCCAGCGCTTCAGTATGGACCACTGCCCGGCTAAAGACCCCCTCCTCCTCTTTATCACTCATACAAACAAGATGCTCTGAGTGAGTGCACTATAATGAGATTCAAAATGAATTAGAAAATAGTTCAATAAATAAACTAATAGAGATTTATTGATTTACAATCTTATGAATCTCTTTGTCGTATCGAGTAAGATACAATATAGACTTCAGTCTATACCATTGCTCATACTCGACCTACTCTAAAAATAATAATCTCATCATAGGTACACCCTGGATACAAAACTTTGCACGTTTTCATCAGCAGTTGAGAAAGTCGACATGTACTTTGTGTCAATCCTCATCCTGTCTCCCTGTCAGCTTCACTTCATGAAGCTTATCTGTTTGTCTTGGCGGCAATGGAATCAGCTGAACACAACAAAACTGGCACATGACTCTATTAGGATGTTGCCACTCAATAATATGGAAGTGAATGAGGGGCACTACAGTCATAACATCCTCAAGCCCAATAGTGTAGTATGGTGGTAATTGGTCTAGTATAGTCTAGTATGGTAGCCATGTAATCTGAAATGACATATGACCTTTGTCAAAAAAACTCCTTACTAAAAACCAAAATTGATGTTATTATTAAATTTTTTATATAGTGATAGATTGTATATACATACCTGGTCGAATAAGAGATAGTCTAACTTGATTCAATATGCACCCAAATGGTGTCTTAAAACCATGTGGAAATTGTGTCTCTGACACCATCTGTAAAATACAACATCGATAGTGAAAAATAATGAAAAATTAAATTCAATAACTCCTAGTATCATTAGAAACAAATAGAGATGAGTGATCATACCGGTGTCCACACAGAGCGTCATGTAGCACCTCCATATCGAACGGTGGACCAGCAAGCTGAGGGCATAATGAGGGGAAGTTCTCTCATGCCCACATCTGAAGAAGGATGATGTATCCCATGATATTTTTACGGTCCCTATGGGATACCCTGCATAATTCTCTGTATGTGTATGCCAAGCAGGCCGATCCCCGGCTATACGTCTCAGCCCGATAAAAGTCCTCTGGTATGGCTAGATACATCATGTGCATGTTCACTCTTGAGTGATCAACAAATAGGGTCCCTCTAATGATCTGTAATATATATGCATGGGCATAACACATGACAGCCTGGTCATTAGTGTCATCGAGTAAATGCTAAAAGTGCATCTCAAGCTAGGGCATAGATATCGACCCGTCATCTGTAGCCCTACGATCATCCAAAATGTCGACACCTAATAATCACTGAGCAAGGTCAGGCTAAGATTCATGGGTGGGTCCAATAACAGCTTCCCCCTCAATAGGAAGACTGAGAAACACTACCATATCCTAGAGGGTGCTGGTCATCTCTCCCTCATGCAGGTGGAATGTGTGTGTCTCTGGTCTCCACCTCTTCACGAGTGCAACAAGCAGGCGATGGTTGAAAAATGAGAAATCTGATACGACAATGTCATAAAATCCAGCACAACGCAAGTATGATCTAATGGAATGTGGAGGCTCCGTGTGATGAAAACGGTGCACTCAATGCACCCTGATCGGTCGATCCTCACCACCGTCTAACATGACCTGAGAAACATGACTATGCTACTCAGTAAGTAGTATGGAATCCTTCACCTGTATATAAACAAATTAAATAATTCGTAAGTATAAAATGTAAATATAATGTTATGGTTAGCAGAATGTTATGACTTTTAGAATTTAATAAATGCCATGTTTATTCACATTCTTTTATGAAGTTATTTTTACCAAAATAAAGGGGCATGTCTTCATGTTTTTAAATCATATTACTAACGTGTTGTTAAGATATGATTTTACCTAGAAAATGGTGTTTTGTAAGATATGGTTTTATATATTTATATATATAAACATTTTGTATTCGTTATGTAAATGTTTATTAGAAAATGGTGTGCCTTTTAATTTATGTATGACTATAAACATGATGGTATGTTTCATGATTATTTTCTCACATGTATGCATTATGGTTTAGCCAGGGATAGATTGATTATGTGTTAATGTCACCTCAAATGCACTTGTCATATTCATTTTAATGTCACTATTAAAGGCCTATTGTTATTTGATAGTAAAAGTATTTGTTGAATTCATACAATTATAAAAAATGAAGAATCTTATTCACAGATGCACATGATGTGATGCCGATCAGATAACAAATGAATAAGGGCATGTCTTAAAACTGAGCAAAGATCATGTTATAGTACACAACCAACAATAGTTGTTAGTACATCTAATTTTGTAATAGTATACATTGAAAATGTTTTTTGATCATGATTTTGATAGTGTAACTAATATTGACAAAGATGGTTGATCATATAATCTTTATTATACTGAAATTTTATAACATTTTTGTATACTGTAGTATATGATACTATTATTTCGTTATATAAAAGTTTATTAGAATATCAGTCACATGATGTTTTGAAAATCAAGGTAAAAAGAAGAGATAACAACATATAATTTACAATATGAGAATATCACAATGAAGACAATGCATCATTGTGGCTGAGAGTGTGAACTCAACCCAACAATGTTAGGGCATTGTTTTTTGTTATAACCTTCTTGATGACATATGGTAAATCTCAAACTTTTCCCTTGTTCTTGAGGCCAGTCCATCTCATTATGCATCTTACTGGCCTTTGGTCTCCCATGGGTATGCAACTGGTTGATGTCATGTATCATTATCGGATAACCTTCGGGCATTGGGAAATAATGAAACTCCCCAATAAGCATCCATGGTGCAACATAATAGTTAGGAATGGTGTCTATTTGGTAAACTGGATCAACATATGCTTCTCATGATATGTTCATAGAGGCACATTCTACGGTGGTGTGTGTGCATGGAAACTGGAAGGCCTAAAACTTTCCACATTGACATTGCCTCGCTTCCAGTAATACCACCATTTTTTCACCGATGCTATTTGTGATGGGGTCTGAATGCTCTTGAACTTCAAATTGAGAGTATTCTCATCGAAAATGGAATACATGATAACTAGAAGCTTCTCCAATGTTCTTTTCAATATCTCGTTGAAAATGTATTTCGTACCTTTGCCCCTGCTAAATTCCGTCTGAGGCTAGTTTTTGTTTATCAACAAAGTATTTCACGCAATGATATAATGTCTCCAGAACTAGGGAAGTTATAGGTAACTTGCGAAACCCCTTGAAGACACCATTTATACACTCCACAATGCTTGTGGTCATGTTTTTGTACCTCTTCCCCCTTTCATATGCCAATATCCATTTTTCTTTTGGAATCTGCATCATATAATCACACATTTCTTGATTAGACTTGTGGATTTGTTCGAAACGTTCTTCAAACCACCATTGATCTGGATCATATGCTACATAGAAGTGATTACATTTCACATAAATTGATTTTATCTTTACATTGAAATAGTAAAAAATAACAAATATAATGTGTACCAAGCATCGTGATTGCATTCTTTATCGGTTCGTTGTGGAATGTTTTCTGCACGTTGCTAGTAATGTGTTTAATGAAGAACCAGTGATATGAATTTGTGGATCTCCATGTATCAGGGTCCGCATTGATTGCCTCATTAATTGCCCTATATCGATCAGATATCAAATATACACCTTGAATGTTGGTGAAATGGTTGTCGATACATGCTAAAAACCAACTCCATGATTCATAATTTTCCTTCTCTATAATGGAAAAGGCAAGAAGAAGAGGTGAACAGTTGTCATCTTGAGTTGTCGCAATCAACAATACACCCTTGTATTTTCCATATAGAAATGTTCTATCAATCTGAATTAAATGTTTTCTGAAACGAAATGCGAAGATACAGGGGAGGAGTGCCCAGAACAACCGATGAAATTGAACACGAGATGGATCAAGTTGGTTATCTTGAGACACATGTTCATTTGTATCAAGATGGAAGACAACTTGGTTATGGTGCCTCAGTATGACTAGCAATTGCGGAAACACCCGATACAAGTCATCCCAATCACCATAGACCTTCACAATTGCCTTTTGTTTCACCATCCATGCTTTATTATAGGAAATCTTATAACTGAATGTTTGTTGTATCCTCTCTTGCACAAGGGATATAGGAAAATATTGACATGTCCTAATCATCTCAATGATAATGGATGACACAAATTATGTATCTAATGAGGTATGATCTTGTGTTTGGCTTGGCTGAATGTAAGTATGAGCTGCCTCAATCCTAGAGATTCTTCAACCTCCAAACGCAGTGTCCAGAATCACCCTCAGGCGGAATCTATAATTATCCTCATACTTCTCACACCGTGTGAGATATTTATTACGGACTGATTCCTGAACTATATATTTGCAGTGTCTCTCAATGTTAAATCTCTTTAGTGTGCTTTTTAATACATCTTTACTTGGAAAATTTCTTCCAATATATAAGGTTTTGTCCAGATCACTAAAACTATCCGTTATAACTCTGGGAAACTCAGTTGTGGGTGTGAGAATATTGTAGTCGAATTCAAGCATGTGTCATTACTTCTGACCAAGATGCAAAGAGTGTTTGATGATTTATTATGGGTCGAGGTTGTTGTACAACTAATGCATTTCTAAAAACTTCCTCCCCAACTTTCGTTGCTCCCTCCTCATCAGCACTATTGTCACCATCTATTCCATCATTACAAAACTCCTCATCATAAGTTGAATTGACATGTATATCTGGGAGATCATCTAGTCTGTTCTCTTTTGCATCATTTGGAATAGGCTCAATTTCATGGGGTGGATCTTCAACCACTCTTGTAAGTCTACGTCTTCGCACAATTATTCATTGTTGTTGTACAGTATAAACATCAACATAAAACTCCATCGTGGTAGCATCTGACCGTTGAGAAAATAAATTTATTGCTTGGACCCACTGCGCATCAGCAATCAATGGACAAGCTAGATGTCATAGTGTAGTCGGGAATTGCAAATGTCTAGAGCTCATAGACTTGATCTCCTGATCAGGTCCCAAATTTAAGGAACCATGAATTCTGTCTTGAAGGTCGCTTAGGGTTACACAATCAGTTGTACTAACCAATTTCGTTGGTTGTGTATTATAAGAAGCTCCGTGCTCAGTTTGAATAACCTCCCCGTAGCAGTACACACAGACAAACATGACTCTCTATGTCAAAAAGGTTTTTTGATCAAGATTCTAATAGTGTATCTAATATTGATAATGATGGTTGGCTATATAATATTTATTATACTTCAATTTTATAATATATTTTTATACCCTTAAATGTGATACTAACGTTTATTAGAATATAAGTTACAAAATGTTTTGGAAACCGAGGTAAAAAAGAAGAGAAAACATCAAATTAGTTTATTTCTCATTGATAAAATGACAATTATGATCATATAAAGTAAAATATAGAAGAACAAACACATAAAATAACACATGAATGTTTTACAACATACAAGAAATGCCAAATTTTTTCAATAGAACATGGTTTGGATGATATGAACCTAACTTCGGAAGTGAGGTAAAAACAACTCATTTTTATTTGATAACTTAATAACATCTTCTACAAGTATGTACTTAACTTGTTAAGTACATGTCTTTAAATGATGTTATTAAGCTACCAAATAAAAAAAAACTGGATTTTACCTCACTTTCGAAGTCACGCTCATCTCATCCAAACCACGTTTAATTGAAAAATGTTAAGGTATTTCTTATATGTTGTAAAACATTCATATGTAATTTAATGTGTCTGTTCTTCTTCGTTTCATTTTATATAATCATAATTGTCATTTTATCAATGATAAGTATTGTTAGCTAATCATTACATGTATTCATATTTTAATCCTAAGTTATTAATTAATTAATATATAATTAATCATTATTAATAAAAAATATTATTTCTAAACTGTATAATCTTTATGATACTAAAATTTTAGAACATCTTGTTATATCCTAAACAATGATACTAATGTTTCTTAGTACAATTTTTAACTAATCAATCATTCTTTAATCACTAGTTAATCATTACTAAGTTATTCTTTGATTATTCATTCTTTAATCATTAATCACGTGATATTCATTATTTAATTAGAATTAACTAATCACATGTATTCATTTTTAATCATAAGTTATTCATTAATTATTCTATACTTATTCATTACTAATAATAACTATTATTTCTAAACTATATACAACTGATTAAACTACTTAATATATAACATATTTAAAACTAACTAAAAAGAATTCAATTGCTAATAACAACTTTCACTCTTTAATGTCTTTTTCCTGGTCAATTTCATTTTATATGAACATAATTATCATTTTATCATTGATAAATATACTAATTTGATGTTTTGTTTTCTTAATATTTTAATAGCTTGTAAAGAAAATATGTATCATCTAAAGCATATCCCCCAGAAGTATCAAACTAGGAGTGCATCAATACTCGTTGTCGTGCACCAGTTCCCGTTCGAGTCTAGCTCAAAACGGTGTTTTCAGATTTTACCCCTAGATACATCTGTGTCAGCGCCACATCCACTTGTTTGTATCCAGACAGATATTTGATTGCTTAGATAACCACATAATCTTTATGCTACTAAAATTTTACAATATTTAATCATAAGTTATTCTATACTTAATATATTCTTAATCATTACCAATAATAATAATTATTTCAAACTATATATAACTAATTAAACTACTTAATAAACAAAACATTCAGAACTAACTAAACTACTTAAAAATGAAATATTTAGAACTAAAAAGAATTCAATTAATTAAATAAAAAACTTTAAATTAAATAAAAAAATATCTCTAAATGATGATTCGCAAAAAATCGGGCATTATTTTGGATCACCGACTCCACCGCACGCGAAAAAGAGTTTTTTTAGAAATAGAAGCAGTGGAATGAAGAGAGATGAAGGAAAATGGAAGTGAGGAGAAGGGGGTGCCATTTTTTAAGACGTTGAAGGAAAGAAGTCATGAGCTGTGCCGCCTTTGCCATGTCATCAATCCGGGCCAAACGTGGGGGAGGGAAGACGACATCGGGGTTACCGCCTTTGGTGCACCTTTTTTTTTATTTTTTAAACCTACTCATTTTTAAATATTTTTTTTTTCACAATACACTCAAAAAAAATACCCCCCATGTCGGAGGTTCCAGCTGCACCATGAAAGCAACGCTCGCAAGTAAATGTAGATCTGTGTCTTCTCCGTCTCTTCCCGCCCCCCTCTCGTTCGAATCAAGGCGGGAGCGTGCAATGCGGGGTGGGGATGGGTGCCGAGAATCACAGTTTTCGGTATCTTCCATCCCGAACGACTGGGATCTCCCTGTTAGCGAAGAAGATCTTGAAGTCATCGACGCTGCTATTCGCTCCGCGTCCTCAACTCCCGCCGACTGCCAAGCACCGGTACGCCGCACTTCTAAACGCCTCCGCAGTTTGCCCCCTTCTTTCTCCTTCCTGCAGCCTCGCACTCCCGATTCCTTCGCTCCGACTCCTTGCCTGAAAAATCGCTCACTTGGTGCTGCTTATTCCGCCGGAGATGGTGAGTTTCTTATTTTTCGGTTTCTTTGTTATGTCTTATTATTATCAACGTTAGTGGCGGTATAATCTTCTTCCTTGCTTTTGGTTCTGCTTGGTGGGCAAGCTGTAAACGTGGGCTGGGGTCCTTTGTCAACTTCAATTGATTTATTCCTTTTTTTTTGTTAAAATTCATGTCCGTGGATTTTGAAAATGGATGCTGTGGATCCTGGGTGCTAGAATGTTATTCTTCGCATGCTCATATTAATTGTGTGTTATTTCAATGTTTTAAATAAAAAAAGACATAATTATCAAGTACGCACTGGATTCAGTTGGGTTTAATTTGGGCCGGCCGGCTGGCTCGGATCATTGCTGAAGGTTGATTTTGGCATCACTTATTTGGAAATGCTTATAATGCAGCGTTTTCATGACAAAACGCTTCAAAAAATTAAGTAGTGTTTGGTTTGTTTATGAAAAAATACCCACTTCTTGAAAAAAACCAATTAAACAAGTTATATAAGATATTTTTTCATTAAGTAATTTCAAAACATTTTTGCTGAAACACTTTTTATCGTCGATAAGCATCAAAATTACTTTTTTTTAAAGTATTATCAAACATAGCCAAAATATTCGCTAACCCTAATTTTTGCAGCACATTTGCTTGAGGAAGATGACATGTGCATATTTGATTAAGTGATAACAATGTGTGTCGTGCGTGATTGTGTTTCATCATCGTCAACGTTAAAAAACAGTAATAGATTGGAAATAGCTGCCTAATAAGAATCACAGAGTTTTTATTGTCAAGATACTGCTACTTGTGCTCCCCCTTGTTAGATAAGATATATTTAAAATAATAATAATAACCAAAGGTGGTGGGGCTGATTAGCATGTCATCAATATCAACACACAAACTAACACACACAAACACCCACCCACCCACATTGAGCTGCAGTTGTCGAAGGTATATAAATAAATGCAAAAACATAAAAAAAGAAACAAAGGTGTGAAACACATTTTAACAGTTTTTTCAAAATGAATTAAGGACATGAAGGGTGTTGTCTCGTAGTGCGAAACAAAATAAAAGGAAAGTGGCCTGTTATAATGAGGGTGGAGGCAGATACAGGAAATATTGGTAGCCATGAGTGTTACATGAGATCACCTGCAAGAGACTTTAGATATGTTTATAGTTACAATTACAATTATTCATATTACGAGATTGAACTAAAAATTGAAAGTAGTTCACCAGATGTCATAAATATAAAGTCATATTATGTTAGGATGTGCTTTTATTTTCTTTTATTAATACGCTGTTAATGCATGATTTATGCAAAAAGTTATGTTTGTAAGATATTTGAAACACATTACGTTGCACACCCTTATTGAGCTTACAAAAGCTTTTGTCACGATTGTGCTATATGTTTAGCCGTTTATAATAGATAACAAGTACGATGCATAGTTTTCCCTCGTGAAACATCACTCAGTACGATGCATTTAGGTATATGTTTGCAATTTTATTGTATATACTATATTATGAGCACGTGCTTGTAATTGTGCTGAGTAAATTAGGAATTATGTTTATGGCTTTAATCGTAAGTTCAATATGATTAGTAAAACTTGTATAAAATTATTGAAATGCCCCTAGTGTGAATTTAGGATAAAATATTTAAGTCTTAGTGCACAAACCTAAAACCATAGTAAAAAACCAAATTTGCAGGGAAAAGTTTTTGAAACTTTAGGGCTCATGTATTAAAAAATCAGGCTATGATAATTTGTTATCACTGCCAAGGTTTGTCTTCCAGGTTAGACAAGAAGGAATTTAATTTTCAGTTATACGATGAGCAAGATGTATATTATCGTTTATGTCTCTAATTTTGAGCGCTTGATTGTTATCACTGCATGTTCATTTTCTCATGTTGGATTACAGAGTCAAATGCAAACCATAATGTCCTGATTGCAAGTTGTGAGGAGTTCACCTCATGATATGCTCGAGATTAGGGCATAACCAAAGTAGACACAATAAGTGGTACCCCCATTGCTACAAGAGGTATCTATGCCTCCCGTTTCACAATTTAGAGATCCTTGACTCTGGATAGGGGCTCGCCCGTGATTGGTGCACAATTGGCTTGACTCTAGTTGCAAACGAGTTCAAGCTAACAACCCCTTTGCGATCACCGCTCGCTTCATAACCTGCAAGTAGGCACTCAAGCGAAGAGTACCAATTTATCATTGAATCTGAAGCCTCAATGGTGCATCAAAGTGACTCGCTTGAATTTTCCCGTCTGCAATCATCTTCGGGGAGTGGCAGATTAATCCAGTGAACTGAGTCACAAACTTTTGTATGCTGGAATCGCCTTGTTGAATCACTATGAACTCTTGTTGATACTCTATTCATTGAGTCACAAATAAAAACTCTCAGCGAAGGTGATCATCAAATTTCTCCCATGGATAGGATAACTCATCTCGATCAACACATTCTAGCTTCCACCATTGCAAGGCAACATCACTTAACAAGTTTGCTACCAACGCAACGCAGAACTCCGATGGAGTTTACACAAGCCAAAAAACAGTCTCCACCTCATCCAATTGTTATTTGTCCATCTAGTTGGAGATGCCTCCCTAGAACCTTGGCTTTGATGTTGAAACCCCATTAAAGTTGCAACATCTTGGTTTTGGGAAGTGTGTTGGTTTTTTCATTTTTGATGAATATGAGATGTAACCTTGATGTTTTATTGGAGTTGAATGACTTGTCGATGTTTGATTTTGAGAAACAGATGGTTAAATGACCTCAAAAGTGAATTTTGATTGCATCGTTGGATTCAGAATGAAGTGTTTACCTTGGGATTCAAGTTTCGAGGGAATCCAAGTTTCGGGGTGAAGTTTGGAGCTGTACCAAGCTTGCTTGGTCACTTGTGCAGTCCTAGAGATCGTGCACGATGATCATGCATTTTGAGTTTTTAGAGGCAACAAAAAATGCGAAGTCACCCTGTGTGGTCTTGAAGACCGTGCATTTCAGTTTTTTTTTGAGGCAGTGGGAAATGCACGGTCGGCTGCACAGTTCTAGGGACTGTGCCTGACGATTGTGTAGTCCGGTTGAGTCATGCAAATTCGCCATTTATTACCCAAATTTCCTCCAAACCGCCTTATTGTTCTCCTCCAACTCCTTGGATGTTTTTTTGGGCATTCTAGGGTGTTTTTTGGGGTCTCTCATCATCTCTTTAACAGATCATGAGTGAGGATTGGAGGATTAGCGTCAGATCTCTGGTATGATCTAGACTCAGTCTCTCTCTCTCTCTCAATTTCTCTTGTTCTCTTTCTCGGATCTGAAAATGGGGTTGTTGGATCTTTGAATCTAGGAGTGTAGATTGCGATTTATTGTATCTTGATAAGATTTGAGTGATTCATTCCGTTGTGTGATCTTGGATCGTGGATTTGGGAAAATTTCTTGGGAAAGATGCGTCTAGGTAGGTGGCTTCAATACCTTTTATGAAATTGACTAATCTTGTGTGCTTTGTTGATTGACTGTGATTGCTCGTTGATTAAAAATGCATGATTGTGTGAAATTATGGCTTTGTGCAAAGTGTTTTTTAAGATAAATTGATTTTTACTTGAATTTTAGCGTTTTAAATTGAAATTGGAAAATTTCAATGGAAATTATTTGATTTGCTAAAGGATGGACGTTTGAAATATGTTTTGTCGATTGGTGATGATTTTGATGGAAAACAGAGTTGAGGAAAAATGTATTTTTATGGAAAAAGGTTGGATTTTGGATGACTGGTTTTAAAGTGTTGATTTAGTAATTCTTGCACGGGTTATGCGTGGGTGAAAATGGATTTTTATTGAGGCTTATTTTGAAGTATATAAGCTTCATTTGTGGTAAAGTAGTGACATAGATAGTGTGCGTTAAGGCGAGCAACAGTTGTGACAACTAAGGCCGAAAAAAACACCTCACTATGTGTGAACGAGTGATGACTTGGTTCACGCCTTGGAAAAGCTAGCTAGCATGGTCTTATTGGATTATGCTTGGGTATGCCTTAACATGGAGGATTTTGAAGAAACATGGAGTTTCTGTGGGATTTTGGGAAAATGAGAGTTTCCATCGGTTTGTGAAAACATGGATTTTTTTTTAGAAATTTCAGGAAAAATGAATGGATTTCGAAAATTGATGTTTTTAGAGAGAAAACACGGTTTATGTGTTGTCTTGAATCAAAGGTTTTGATTTGGCGTTTCATGGAAAAATGTGTTTGTGTGATGAAAGGTTATGCTTTTAGTTACCTTGGTTTGGTAAATGTTTAGATAAATCAATGTTTTAAAATAAAATTGTTTTTGATTTATCATATGTTAATGAACATTGCGAGATTACAAATGCATGGAGTTATATGTTGGGTTTTTTTTGTGTGTTAACTGTTTTCTGGCCAAGTGTTGGAAATTTCGGAAGGAGTGATTTTTGAAAGTTTCAGACCAGAACCATATGACACAACAATAGCGATGATTGATTTCAGATGATGGAGTGCGATATTGGAAGGATAAGTTCTTGGGTGCTTGCACTGTTTACTGGGGATTGAAAGTTGAGGCGGTGCGCTATTAGAGAAGCTGACGATGGCCATGATCAAGGGGCGGTTCTCCATGAAGATCGGATGGCGGTGACTTTGGTGGAACAGGCTGGCTGCATATTGGTGCCATCAACTTATATACTCGATTTTTTTTTTTTTTTTGAATTTTCGAAAATGAACTCGCCCACCGAACACCATGACCATGGATTTATGAAATCAATTTCATTTCCATCAAAGGACCTGAGATATTAGCTTCCATTAAGAGACAGAAGGGGTAAATCCTTTCTCGCATTATCCATTAATACTACATCACTCGTGACGTATCCAATGTATCTTACCTCACCACGAACATATGTCTTCACGATTTTCGTCAATACATCAAAGCACGCGAGTCATGATATTCATGAATAATAATATTAAAATCTAAGGATCAATACATACGTCCACAGATAGTAACATCCAATGACGCATAAAAATGTGGATTCTCTATTGGCGGATCTATTCTCACAACTTTATATCTTGAAGCCTCCTACCCCTGATAGCCTGTATCGTTTGTGTTCCATCAGACAATATCATCCGACCACAAAACTATATTCAAGAATACAATTGTGGCATCTCTAGGTTCTCATCATAGTGGAGATCTGCTGTGACCTTTCAAGAGTCGTGCAAAGGAACAATATCCAACATACTCTCACTTGCACTAGAGCCAATTGATAACATCTTTCAGTCCACTAGTTCTCACATGATACTCATGCCTCTGCTGAGATAAAACCTTGGTCAAGGGGTCCGCCACGTTTTCCTCTGTGGATACTTCGCTCACCGCAACTTCACCTCGTTGAGAAAAATCCCTCAAGAGATGAAACTTCCGAAGTATGTGTTTTGTCCTTTGGTGTGACCTCGACTCTTTGGAGAGAGCCACCACTGCTCTGTCATTATATCGACCCAATCCTTTTTACAATTTTTAACATAAATACCCATTAATACAAAACAAGGATCGAAAAAGCTTGGTGTCTTTGGAAGACTAGTTTCATAATACATTAAAGTGAGACTAAAATAAAACAACTTTATTTTAATCTCCATAATGAGCTTCTAAATCTCTTCAAGCTCTTAAGACTGGATGAGATAACCTGGAGAATACATAGACAAAAGATGTGAGCTAAAAAGTCTAGTAAGAGAATAAACATGATATCATAAAAGAAAAGACTCACGAGTAATTACATGAGAGCATAACATAAAGAATATAATATCATAAGATTATGACGACATAAGAAATGTGGCAGCAACACAAAACATGACATAAGCATAAATCAATGCTAACTACCAAGACAACATCACATGGTAGACAGAGTTCCATAGTGGATTAAGTTTACTCCCTAATCCCATACACAACGTTTCATGAGACAAAAGCTTTACTCAGTGCATTTGAGCACTATCTAGGCGCACCCATCATAATATGTTCATGATTATGTGTGTCACAAAAAATAAATCAATCATAAGGCATAAACATAAAAATTACTCATGGAAAAAAAATGGGTTGCATAATCTCGCCTCATATCATAATCAAAAGAGATTTATTAAAGAAGACATTTGAGAAATGATCATAAGACATGTATTACCCCATCAAAGGAAGAAAGAATAAGTTAGGTATATATGTGAGACATATATATAAAATTTAAAAGCATTCCACAACATTAAAGAGAGAGAAAGTGAGTTGGAGAGAGAATGGTTATAACCTGAAGAAAATGTTAGTCCAGAGAGATCCTTTACCCCGAGTTTGACTCATCATGTGCGTTCCTCATCTTCATGAATAATAAACTCATGTTAATTATTTACTTGGTTAATTTTTTTTTTCAAGTTTATTATTTCTTCTATTTTATTTGTTACCATGTCATATTCAATTATTTAATCAATTAATTTCATGTCGTATGTTTTGACAATATTCAACTCATATGCCCAAAATGACTTCGGTATGTTGACTATGGTCAAAGATGTCATTATTTTACCATCTTTAGAATAATAATCATGACATAATTATCATTTTTATACATCAATTATACTTTAAAACCAATCATGAAAGATGGTTATGAAAAATGAACTACGTTACGATCATGAAGATGGTAGGTCGTGAGTACGCATGAGTAAAATTTTCATTTTTCAACGATCATGATGGAAAAAAGGTAAATATTATTTTATTTTTTTCAAATTGATCATTATATCATAAATATTATATTATTTCTTTAAATACACTTATATATACCATTCATGTGATGCGATAATGAAAAACGAATCACATCGCTTCGTGGATGTGGTAATTCACACGTACACACGAACAATGTTATCATTTTTCTATGAATGAAAACATAAGAAAATATATGATATATTACCTTTTCAGAATGATAAATATGTCATGAATATCATATATGTAGCACCCTCGGTTTGAGGTATGTAGCCTTTGTTTATGCCTTTGTTTATGTGTTTAAAGTGCTTGAGATGAGTTTGGAAGAGGTCATAAGAGTTTGGAAGGGTTTTGGAAGAGTTTGGAGGCCTTTTTAGGGGCGCACGGTTAGGGAAAACCGTTCAGGTTCTCCAGGTGATCGTGCAGGGGGAGACAATGGGCTTCACACGGTCTGCACACGGTTTGCCAAACCGTACGAGACAACTGTGTGGGACCCCTTCTCTTGAGGCAGTGGCGTGCGCACGGTTTGTCAAACCGTGCGGACTAACCGTGCGACCACTTAAAAGCGGGATTTTTAAATCTGGGTTCACTCGGGCTTGACCTACGTCACTCCAAACTTCCTCCCACTTGAGCTTCACTCGGGATTTTCGGTTCTCAAGGGTTTGAGGGGCTCTCCCACTCATTTTGGAAGCAATTCAAAGGGGTTTCAAGGTGGTTTGAAGGTGGTTTCTCCCAGGTAAGTCGCTTCTCTTGGTTCCTCTTTGGTTTTCTCTAGATCTACTCTTTCCTCTCTCTCTCTGTTTTCTAGATCTATATCCGTTGTGTGCAGATCTAGGGTTGTTGTAGCATAAAGTGATGATTTTAGGGCTTGTTGATGATAAGGAAGAGGATCTAGAGCGGTTTCGGTGGTGCGTTCGTCGAATTTGTGGTGTGGTTGCTCGTGGGTCGATTTCACCGGAACCCTAAAGGTAGGTGGCTTATCTCTCGACTCCACTTGGTTATAACTAGTGATTTTGGTTACAATTAATTTGTTTTGCTTGAAATTGATTGTGATAATGATGTGCGAATTTTGTTGGAAACCCATTTGGTGATGATTTGGAGATTTTGGGGGAAAATTGATTATTGTTGCAAAAAGGGGCTTTGTTGTGTGATTTTAAAATGTTGATTTTAAAATCATTAGTGGTTTGATTATGAAAAATGTTTTGTAAAAAATGATTTTCAATAAAGATGTTGTTTACTGAAATGTGGTTGGGCATGAAAATGGTTAAAGGGTGTTTCAATAAATGGGCGATTTATTGAAGTGATTTGGCTTGTGTTGGAATTTTTGATGCGCTTAAGGTTTTGTTTGGTGGTAGATAAATTGTTGGCATAATGTGGTGACCTCGATGTGATATACTTGTTGTTGGATAAGTATTGTGGCTTATGTGAATTGCGTGTGAAGTGGGCGGGGAGTACCACTATAAAAAATGGATGGATAGTGGACGGAAGGGCCACCATTAAAGGATAAGTGGGCGAGAAGTACCACTAGATTTGGGAAATGATAACGGGCTTGGACGGAAGTGCCACCGTGGTTGATACCGGTTTGGGTGTGTGAGTCACCATTGTATGATTGTTTGTGTAATGTTATGCAAATGGAAATGGGTGTGCTAATGTGAAATGGTTTGTGGCATGATTGTTTGGCTTTCCTATGTGTTGTGGGCATTTGGGTGTAAATGGCTTGGTAAAGGAGTGTTTGGCTTGTTGTAAGTTGTTGCACTATTTAATGTTTTATATAAACTGTTTTATATAAATGTGCTAACGGTTTTATCCTAGTGGCGTGTGTAGGGAAATCATTTGGGGAAAACCTACTGAGTAATTGTACTCACCCCTTGCTTTGACACTTTGGTGCTTTTGCAGATACTGTGTTCTGAGACACAGGTAAGGGTAAAACATCTCATTTTGTTAGCGGTTCGACATGAAGCTTTGATGATGTTGTGGTGCTTGGAGCATGGAGCTTGGTGTGGAGCCATGGATGGTTGTCCTAGTTCTTTGGGGTCTTGTTGTGTAGTCTTCCGTTTGGTACTCTGATTTTTGGTTTGGTTGCATTGGTTTTTGGAAATTGTTATGGAATAGTTTGGTTGTCTTTTGGTAATGTATGGGTTGGGTTGCTTATTGACATGCATCATAGAGTTTGTTTTTGATAATGACTTGTTTGGTTGATCGTTCAATTCGAAGGGCAAATCGTTCCCCAATTATTCTTGAAGCCCTCGACATTTATTGCCAGCCTTTAGCGCCTTGAGAACGTCGCTTAAGGCCAAGTAGTATTCCTCCGCCCTCTCAAGCCAATGGGATGAGGCGGGCTGTTACAATATATATACATTAAATCCTTCATCACAAACAATCATGAGAAGCGATGATGAAAAACAAATTAGATCAGTTTGCGAAGCGGTAGTCTGCCATACACACGAACGATAGTTTCGTTTCCCATTTGATGGAAGAGGTGATGGATGTAGGTTATGCCATTAACATAATAATATTTCAGTATATGAGAGATACCAATGTCATTATACAACATTGTTGAATAATATTTAAAGGAGGTGAAAGAAGAAATAAAATAACAACGCATGGTTAAGAATTATATTTTTCATTCAGACAACCTCTTTAGGTTTATACCTAAAGCTTTCTTAGGATGGTTTTCTGATCAAACCAGAGACTCTAGATCGCAGGGAGGGATGTAGGGAAGAGATTTGGGTAGAGCTTGACCAAACCAAAAGGATCTTGAAGTGTGGAGAGAGGAGATGAAGTGTATTTTTATAACTAGGGGAGAGGACCAACTTGGAATTTTTGAAAAGAATAAAATATATAAATGTCTTATTCACACCAAATGGCTCTAAAATGGGCAATTCCCGAAGTTTAGATGAGATAAGGTTGAAATATGACCAACCAATTGAAATTAGACAAGTTTTTAGGTCATTTTAACCCTTATCTCTTTAGTTTAAACCTGTTTTAACCTTAACCGTGGTAATACATTTTTATTGTTTTTACCATTCATTATGATACAAAATTAATTTGGTCTTATTACCTAATATTAATTTTGCCAATTTCAAATATGGAATTCATTTTATCAAAAATAAATTCACATAAGTAGCATAATTTAATTTAAAATTAAACCCGCAAAACGCCACTAAAAACAAATTTTCAAAAAAATGCGTTTTTCAACCAAAAAATGTACTTATACGAAGATCTGATATAAAGATGATTCAAATGTAGTTAATTAGATTATATCTCATTAAATAATACTTATGTTACTTTGAAATCAAATTCAAAGTTTAATGAGACTTTTAAATTACTTCATTTAATGAAAATAATTTATAGTTTTACAAAAAATCGGTATTTTCCACTATTCACCGAAAAATCAATCTTTTCAGAAAAATTCCAAAATTTTACCCTAACATAATTTTGATATACTGATTTTAAAAATGACATTTTTTTTATAAAATTCTATTTCTAAAAGTTTCAGAAATTAATTATATTATTTTCTTTTAAAAAACAATAAAAACCATTTTTGAAGAAAATGTATTTTTGAACCATAAAATGTCTTTATTGAAAATTAAGTGATTATTTACTATGTATTTATTAATACATCTGTATTTCTTAACCTTTATATATATTTTATAATGTGATTAATTCTATTCATACCCGTCAATTTAACGACTATGTTATATTTATAATATTTGAATAATAACATTTCATGGTTTGTTTAGACTCGGTGTTGCGTGTTATATACGCTATCAAACACAATTCTCTTAAAAATCTCGGGGTGTTACAGTTATTACAGTAAATTGTGATAAGATCTCGACTGCTAGGTACCACATCAAGCTCTTGGACAAAGCTGCGAATCCAAACTATTTCCTTGGGTGCATCGGAAGCCGCAATATACTCGGACTCCGCTGTAGAATCAACAATTGACCACTTTGAACTCTTCCAGCTCACAACTCTTTCGTTGAGACAAAAAAAATATCCAGCTTGCGACTTTAGATCATTTTGATCTGTCTGAAAGCTTGCATATGCATAACCCCCGATGACTAGCTCTTCATCTCCTTCATATTCTAGGAACATTTCCTTAGTTCACCTCAGATACTTAAAGATAACATTAACAACAGTCCAATGCTGTTTACCTGGATTTGCTTGATATCCGCCGACCATGCTCAAAGCATAGACAACATCAAGCCTCGTACATAACACGACATACATGATAGATTCTATCGCCGAAGCGTATGTGATCTTACTCATTCTCTCTCTTTTCTCTTGCGTTTGAGGACACATTTTCTTGGAAAGATGTATACCATGTGACACTGGAACCAATCTTCTCTTGGATTGTTTTATACTGAACCTCTTCAATATCTGGTCAATGTATGTACCTTGACTTAGTCCAAGCAACTTCTTGAATCTATTACGCATGATCTTGATCCTCATAAGGTAGACGGTTTCACCTAAGTGCTTCACTGAGAAGCACTTGCTCAATCAAGCCTTAATCTTTTGTAAGGCCGGTATATCATTTTAAATTAGTAATATGTCATCAACATATACTACTATGAAAGCAACTGTATTCCCACTAAACCGCTTGTAAACACATGACTCACATTCGTTTTTACTGAAATCAAATTCTTTTATGGCTTCATCGAATCGGATAGTTCATGATCTGGATGCTTTCTTTAATCCATAAATGGATCTCTATAACTTGCATATCTTTTTGGCATTTTCTGGAGTCGTAAACCCTTCTGGTTGCGTCATGCACACATCCTATTGAAGCTTCCCGTTAAGGAAAACAATTTTGACATCCATCTGCCAAATCTCATAGTCATGGAAAGCTGCTACGACATGCAAAATTCTGATGGATTTAAACTTGGCAGTTGGAGAAAAGGTTTTGTCATAGTCAATGTCTTGACGTTATCTAAACCCTTTAGCCATTAGACGTGCTTTATAATTATTTATTTTACATTTTATGTCTAGTTTTCTCTTGAATATCCATTTACACCCAACAAGTTTTACATTAACTGGTGGATCGATCAAAACCCAAACTTGGTTTTGATACATGAAATCCATCTCAGAATTCATATCTTCTTGCCATCTTGCAGTTTTTGAGCTCTCTATTGCCTTCGTGTAGGAGAGATTATCATTATTGTCAACCAATAACGAGTCACTATCATCGGTGACTCGAAAACCATATCTCTCTGGTTCTCTTACCTCTCTAGCGCTCATACGCAATACGTTGATATCACAACTGAGTGTTATATGAGTCGCGTGTATTTGTTTCGTTATCAATTGCCAATATTTGGTTTTCGTAATTCAATATCTAAAGATTGTTATTCAACTGTGCCATACCATAACATATGTTGTCTTTATAAAAGTAGCAACCTTTATCTCTAAAGATGGAAATAAATCCATCTATATCTAAGCAAGAAACAAAAATAACGTTCTTGGTAACACTAGACACATAATAGTAATTCTTTAAAACTAAAATCAGCCCTGTTGTCAATGTGAGATGGTAGTCTCTAATGGGTAGAGCAACCAACCTTGCTCTATTGACAGCCCGTAGATCCACCTCATCTCTGACAACCTTTCGAAATCTACTTGGTTCATGTATTTAGATACAAATGTGAGCACCACAGACAATATCTAATACCCAACTTGTAGATATGGAAAGATTACACTCAATAACGAACGCACCTGAAGCTTCCCCTTGCTTCTTTGCTTGGGTGCAATTCCTCTTCTAGTGGCCATGCTTGCCCCATGCAAAACATACGACATCCTGTTCCTTTCTTTGCCTCTGGATTTTCTTATTCTTGGAAGGACGGTGCTCTGGAGTCTTAGACTTGGAATGAGTTTTCGAACCCTTTGCTTTGTTCCTTCTCTTGACTGTGAGTTTGTCACGCCCCATGTCTTTTTCAATTTGGCAAATAAGAGTAAGAAGTCCTCATACTGTCTTTTCGCTATTTCTTATATTATAATTTACAATAAAATTGGTGATGTTTTTGGGTAGTGAGAACATAATGAGATTTGTGCGCAACTCATTAGGGATCTGAAAGCCCAAGATATCCAGGCGCTCAATATAGCCAATCATCTTGATACATGTGGCCCAGCTGGCGTCGACTCTCCAAGCCTGCACATGAACGGTGCATTGGAGATCTCACATTTCTCTGATCTCGCATTTTCTTGATAGAGATCCCGAATGTGAGAAATAATGCTATACGTATCCATATCCTCACATTGCTTTAAAAGCTCATTGGACATGGAAGATAACATGAAACATTAGACATCCATTGCGTCGTCCACAATTTTCACATAAAGGGATACTTATTCCTCACTAGTCTCTTTGACAAGTGATTCAGGAAGTGAGGTTTCCAACATGTACAATCTTTGTTTGTGTCGTAGTATAACACGAAACACCTATACCATTCCTGGAAGTTCACGCTGGTGAGAAGGTTATCCTTCTATAGTATGGATGACAGTGATATTGATGAAGTCGTTTAAATTGCATTTCTACAAATTAATAGCAGATAATTAGCACTTGTTTTGATTACCAAAAATAAATTAATAAATTAAATTAAATTCCATTAATCTCTGTTGTGAGGTTTCCATTAAATTCCATTCAGGAAGTGAGGTTTCCATTAAATTCCATTAATCTCTGTTGTGGTGTTTGGAGTTGTGCCTTGAGGTGCGTTTGGGTGAGTTTTTAAGAAAAATTAACGGACAGAGGGCTGTGCACGGTTTGCGCATGGTTTGACAAATTGTGCGCTTAAACCCAGGTAACCGTGTGAACTTGGACAGAGAGGTCCACACAGTTGGCGCACGGTTTACCCTAACCGTGCACCCCTACCCAGATAATCGTGCGAACCTAGACAGAGATGTCCGCACGGTTGGCGCACGGTTTACCCTAACCGTGCGCCCTTGCCCAGGAAACCATGTGCGCGAGTTTTAATTATCCGAAAATTAGTTTTTAAATCACCCGAACCCCCGAAACCCCTCTATTTCGACCTAGGCTCGGGCTTGACGAATTCTAGGCGATCCCAGAGCCTTCCAGAGGGATTCCAAGTGTTGGATTGGTGTAGCCCCGATCCGGTTGGGCTGAATGCTTGTGGCCCGCAACTGTTGCGGGTCGAGCTCCGCGGTGAACTCATTGGGGGTTGCAGGGGGCAACGATGGAGAGTATGACAGTCAGGAGTTCATAGAATTCTGTTCTGATAATGGAATTCGGTGGGAGAAGACTATCCCAGAAACACCACAACAGAATGGTGTAGCTGAAAGGATGAATAGGACGTTGAATGAATGTGCCAGAAGCATGAAGTTACACTCGGGGTTGCCCAAAACCTTCTGGGCTGATGCAGTGAACATGACAACATATCTCATCAACAGGAGTCCATCTGTGCCAATGGAAAAACGTCTACCTGAGGAGTTCTGGTCTGGTAAGAAGGTGAGACTCACATTTACGAGTCTTTGGTTGTTTGACATATGTACATGTTGATGCTGCTGCAAGGGACAAGTTTGATGCGAAGTCCAAAAGATGTTTCTTTATTGGTTCTGGTGCTGAGGAGTTTGGTTATCACTTTTGGGATAATCTCAATAAAATGGTCATCAGGAGCCAGAATGTGATATTCAATGAAGGTGTCATGTACAAAGATCGTCTTGCAGTTGAAGATGAAAATGAGAACATTGAATCATAGTGCGAAGAACAAGTGGAGCTTGGAGATGTATTTGAGCATGAGACAACCGAACCGGTGGAACCTACTACTCCAGTGGAGTTGAGGAGATCAACAAGGGTGAGAAGGCCCGTGCAGAGGTATTCACCATCCTTGCATTATTTGTTATTGACTGACGGTCGAGAACCGGAATGTTTTGAAGAGACAATGCAGCTGAAGGAGTCGAGCAAGTGGGAGCTGACTATGAAGGAGTAGATTTCCTCATTGCATGATAATAACACTTGGGAGCTGACACCTCTGCCAACAGGATAGAAAGCATTGCAGAACAAGTGAGTCTACCAGGTCAAAAAGAACATGATCGCAAGAGGAGGTTCAAGGCAAGGCTGGTGGTGAAAGTCTTCCAACAGGAGGGAGTGGATTTCATTGAAATATTCTCACCAGTAGTGAAGCTTACCACCATTCGGGTGGTTCTCAACATTGTGGCATCAGAAGACTTGCATCTTGAGCAGTTTGATGTCAAGACTGCCTTCCTTCATGGAGATTTGGAGGAAGACATCTACATGCAGCAGCCAGAGGGATATGTAGAGTCTGGGAAGGAAGACCTGGTGTGCAAACTCCAGAAGAGCTTATATGGATTGAAGCAGACACCGAGGCAGTGGAACAAAAAGTTTGATTCATTTATGTCTAAAAATGAATATAAACGATGTGACATGGATCAATGTTGCTACATCAAGTCCTTTGGTGATGAATACATTATATTTGCTTCTGTATGTGGATGACATGCTCATTGCAGGATCATGTATGAAGAGGATTAATGAGTTGAAAGGACAGTTGACTGAGGAGTTTGAAATGAAAGATCTTGGAGAAACTGACAAGATTCTGGGGATGATGATCAAGAGAGACCGCACAGCTGGAACGTTTATGTTGTCACAGGCTGATTACATTGGGAAGGTTCTGAAAAGATTCAGTATGTTGGAAGCAAAGACAATCTCTATTCCCCTGACGAGTCATTTCAAACTATCAAAGAAGCAATCACCGAAGACGGCAGAAGAGGTTGAGTACATGGAAAAAGTTCCATACGCATCAGCTGTTGGAAGCCTGATGTATGCCATGGTCTGTACTCGACATGACATCGCTCATGCAGTGGGAGTTGTGAGTAGATATATTGCTAACCCTGGAAAGCAATGTTGGAAAGCTGTGAAGTGGATACTGATGAATTTGAAGGGCAGGAAGGAGGTATCTCTGTGCTTTGGGAAAGGAAATTCATTACAGGAGTATGTGGATGCTGACCTTGGAGGCGATGTTGACACCAGGAGTACCACATGTTATGTCTTTACCTGTGGAGTAACTGCGGTAAGCTGGATATCACAATTGCAGAAGGTGGTGGCTTTATCCACCACAGAGGTAGAATACATTGTTGTAACAGAAGCTGGAAAAGAGATGGTTTGGCTGGAGAACTTTTTGGATGAATTGGGAAGAAAGCGAGAGGAGAATGTATTGAACTGTGACAGTCAGAGTGCTATACATCTTGCAAAGAACCCGATATTTCATGCCCAGACGAAGCACATTCAGTTGAAGTACCATTTTATCAGAGGCTTGATACATGATGGGTTGGTGACGTTGCAGAAGATTTGTGGAACCAACAATCCGACAAGCATGTTGACAAAGCCCATGGTGATACAGAAGTTGAGGCACTGTTGTGCTTCTGTTGGTCTCCACTGATGAACGGAGGATGAGAGGCAGAATAAGGGAGGACACGATGAGAGTACAAGAGGAAAACAATTTGTATTTCATGAATTGACAGGTTGAAATTGAAGCTGTGAATGGAAAGCACGCGCACTGGTGAGTGGAGAAGAGGAAGAACTCAGATTAAGTAAGTTGTCTTTGTCAGTTGAATCGAAACATAACAGTGTAGTGGATTAGGCTCCAAGTGGGAGATTGATGGATTGGTGTAGCCCGATCCGGTTGGGCCGAATGCTTGTGGCCCACACTGTAGCAGAGCTGACCGACCGACACTGTAGCAGAGCTGACCGACCGACACTGTAGCAGTGCGGACTTCGGAGTCAACTTTACTGTTGCACTTTTGACTTCTAGCCGGCATCCACTGTAGCACTTTTAACAAAGGTGGGGCCGCCTTTCACTGTAGCGACGCGGACTTCCTGTTCGGAACAGTGGATCGTCTTCTCCATATGTAGCCCATTTCGGGTTAGGGTTTCTTACTGAAACACTCTGTAATCTGTGCTCCTGAATATTAGTGAAGTTCTGCCTTTCCGTGGACGTAGGGATTATTCCCGAACCACGTAAATTTGTGTGTCCCATGTGTTTTCCTTTCTTCTGCATTTTGTTTCCCTATCTTGTTACTGTCGTTGCGACTCCCGACGCTTCCGCAACACCTGAGGCGCAACAGAAGCATGAAACACACACAATTTAAAATTTTGGGTTTGGATTCATGTTAAAAATATTGAATCCACAAAACCCCTTACCCGTATTTCTTAAAGGATCACGTGCAATTTAATTCACGCACGAAAAATAAAATCGAACGAAAGGGTAAATGATACCTTGTTCGTTTGAAATCGCCGGTTTGATTCGCTCACCGTCGGTGTGTTGTGACTTAAAGGCGCCAAGCTAGGCATCATCTAGATCGTTCACATGTGCACCACGGCTTCTGGATTGTCGATCTACTATTCCCGGGTGCTAGTGCGGGATGACGTCCTTTTGATCGCATGAAGAACGCGAACTTGATCGAGAAGACGGTATCGATCCAACCTTGTTCTTTCTTCAGAATCTCTCTCTAATAGCTTGTGAGGAGAGTAGAGTTTCTATCTCTAAATTCATGCAAATGGTGGATCTTACTATTCAAGTGGCTAAAATGAACTTTTATATTTTGGTTATACTTTTCAAAATAGCACTTTAGTCCTTGGAAAGTAATAACCTTCATTTTTCGACACTTGTGCACACTTATGACTTAATAAACTTGTCATAAATGTCACAAATATTTTATCACTCACTTGTAACACTTTAACATGTTATGTGATAAAATATGAACCATTAACTCGGTCCGTAAGCTCCCCAAATAATTTAACGAACCTTGAATGCGTTATGTTCGTTTGAAAAATTATATTTTCTTGTATTCACTTTTATGATCAAACAATTTGTGAATACCTTGAGAAATAAATTCAATCATCATTATTTTAAACTTGAATAATATAATTGAATTATTTTACCTGCGATCGATCACACTCGGGTGTTCACCGGCCCCCGCATGTGGGGCCCACTTCGTTCTTGAAATTCCTATTCATCTGAATATGTGACACTTGTGGATACACTTAGTGTGTGACCCTTTAGGTCCTTATCTTGATAGCAGTGAGTCCAACCCACAGACCAAGAGCGGAGTCTAACAACCCATTATGACCCATAAGGAGATAAAGAATATCATAGCTATGACTAACTTTTACGAACACTTTCTGTGTAATATAATCTTTTTGTCTCATGATATCTTATAAAGCAAGATGCACACTTATGTCATCACCCTTTTGATGCTTTATATATTTCGTGACCTTACTGGACAAACTTACCTTCTTGTACAATGATTATGGATTTAATAAAGGTACTACCATCCTAGTCAATCTGGGTTTACGAGATATCTCTTCATAAACCTGGAAGTGACAAATTATATCTTGACCATTCAACCAATTCCATACCACCAAAGATGCACCCAATAAAAGCTACCTCGTCACGACTTCAATGTCATGATTTTTGCCTTGCATCAAAGTACACAATCAAATGATACATATTGACAACAATCTCAACTCAGAAGACCAATACACATGTTCGTAGATAGGAATCACTAATAACACCTGAAACATGTGGTGTTTCTATTGACGGGTCAGTCCTTACGATCTCATCAATTTGAGATCATCAAGTGTGAATTTCATGAGAACAAGTCTCAATGCTTACGAGCTCCCAACCAATGATAGTTAGACATCATCTGTGTTCCGTCAGTATGATGTATCTAAACCATAAGACATATATTTAAGATTACTGTCATATTATCTTGAGGTTTTCATTATAGATGAGAGCTGCTATAACCTTTTGATACGACACGTAATCTAAGGACATTACCATATTAACAGTGGATTTAGATGTATCAACGCCATTATGGTAAGAATAAACACATGTATATATCAAATTGTATACATGAATGATAATCAAAGTACACAAAGGAGTTGGGTCTAGGACACCCACTTACAACAGATGGTGTCGGATCGGGGTTGCAGGGTGACGACTTCGGATCAGGGTTGCTAGGTGACAATGATGAAGAAGGGGGGGGGGCAACGATGATGCAAGGACAAATTTGTCCAACCTCAGATGGAAAAAAGGTTCCCCTGGTATGTGGGAGGAATCTAGATCCCCTAGTTTAATGGAAACAGAGGTTTCATCTGGTTCCCTTTCCGCCTACCAAATACCATTTTTTTACGGTTCCATTTCCCTTTCCCTCTTTCCGTTTCAGGCGTACCAAATATGATCGTAGGGTTTCCACCAAGAGAAAAAAGAGAGGTGAGAGACTGAGTTAGGATTGGGGAATCGCCTTGATACCATGTTAGAATGGAGGAGTCGTGACTCAAAGTCCATGATACCTCCTATGAGAGGCCTTGGTGTTTATATTTATAATGACGAGTAATGATTACATAATACCTAATATCCAAGGTGAGACTCACATCCTCTAACAAGCATGAGTAATAATTATTTCTCTCATTGTAATGTGGAAAAATATAGCATTAAAGAGATAAAAAGACATTAAAATTTTAAGATTAACCTGTTCAAACACACTCCGATTACATTCAGTCTGATGTGCTGCATGTTAAGCTAAGGATTCTAATTTCCACTTGGTGTAAATGTGGGGTGAAGGTTTTATAAGTAGCCGACCATTCAGCTATATAGTCAATTTTTTCCCACAAGATCAGTGACTAATTGATTACAATTTAAAATATTTAGTATGTTGTTACGTAGTTGAGAAAAAAGAAAGAGTTGTGTGACGTACTGGGAACTCTAGTCTTTCTTGTTCCGACAGCTAATGAAATGCCAAATAGTTCCTCAGCTCTTTTATATGCGGCTAACTCATCCAAGATTTTATATCGAACATCAGAATCCTTCATAGGTTTACCAATGCAAGAAATAAGCCCAACTGCTCTTCCTTGTCATACTCTATTCTTGGATTGTCATGAAAAAAATTCACGATTAAGGAAATGTACAATGACATGTAAAGGTTGATGATGTTGGCAATTCTATTTTTCATTAATGTTTTTAAATCTCTTTATACTTTCCTTCTCTCTCATTAAATGAATTTTGAATTGCCTCCTTTGCTCTATACATAGCTTCATATATGTGTGTGTGTATATATCCCATAACTACTTTTTTTCCCTTTATTAACAAGTCTGAACACCCAAACAAAGGTCCCATAACTTTCAATATATAAACAGAATTTCAAAAGAAAGGAATCAGTATAGTTTCCATCACACATGTGCCTTTAGCTTCTTTTGACTATTTGCTTGAAACCCACTCCTCTGAATGTAATCTTCGATGGATTCTTTTGTTGATGAATGCGTTTTAAAGTGAGATATGAAGTATAAAATCTGGTTTTATCTGGTCTAACCAGCTCTCCTAGCTCTGTGAACCCTCTCATCATATTTAGAACTCCAACATGGTTATAAATTTAACCAATCAAGTTCATTTCCCTTTTTAAAGTCTTGGAAACTTCAGATATTTTTCCAATATCCTCTAGTATATGATCCAAGCAATGTGTTGCCCATGATGCCGAATAAAGTTGAGATCTCTTCATTTCTATTAACCTACCAGCTGCCTTGAAGTTTGAGGCATTATCAATTACATCTTGTATCACATTTTCTTCTTCAACATACTCTATAATCTCATCAAGTTGGTTTTTATATACGAAGATGCACTAATGGATTTCACAAAAATTGTTCAAGTTGAATAATCTACCATTAAATTTATCAAACTCCTATTGGTTTGGCTAGTCCACCCATTCAATAGAGTATGCACCCATGATTCTTCCAAAAACATTGAGATTTATCATCATATCATTTGTAAGCTCAAGTTTTTTTTTTTTAAAGTGGCAACCTTCACTCTTGGTAACTTGGGGGATTCAAATTTGAGACATATTGGCTGATGAATTTAATCATCTTCTCAAGAGCATTCATTCAAGCAGCATTGAATGAAGTCCCTTCTTGGTAAAAATACTCTACCAATGTTTTGGCACACCATTGCCCTTATTTCCTTGTCGAACTTATCATTCATATTTGATTGACTCAATTTTTGTTCTTTCATTTGCTCAATTACCTTTTCAGGCTTCTGCCTCACAAAAGATTCTATTGGATCCTTTAGTCTAGGAGGGTTCTTTGATAGCGACACCGCATTTTTACCTTCATCCTCATCATCTTCAATTTCTTCTATGCTACGGAACAAACTAAAATCAAGATTTGAAGGCCAATCATAAATTGTTTTACTCTTCCCCCCTCTTCCATTGCTAACATGTTTTGGACACTTCCAGCATTTCAAAGCATTCTTGTAACCTCCAACTTGGTGCAACTTTGCTTTACGAATCCCTCCTTTTCTCACTTTTTTACAGCATATACAAGCGATTGAGTGTATCCTTAGGTTCATTTAAGAAAATATATTTCCATGCTAGTTTTTTTTAAAATTTTTTTATGGGTTGTCTTGCTGTCCTCGACACCTTTCTTTGATGATAACCAAGTTTTCTAGAAAAAAGAATGAAGATGAATAAGGATTCCAATGCTAAAAAATAAGGGGAAGGTTCAGGGGGAAAATAGGTTCAAAAATTAAAAAATTTGGGACTGGTGGTTCAGGAAAACTGAGTGACCCAAAAAATTTTAAAATCAACTCTTTAAAAAATAGACTGATTTACGAGAAAAAGAGGTTCAAAAATTGAATTGGAGAAAGAAAATGAAACTGAGGAAGACATAAATATTGAAGGAGACACATGGTTGAGGAAAAAAGAAAAAGAAAAAGAAAATTGAAGGATCCAGAAAAAAATTTAAAATAAGAGTCTAAAAAACAGGGACTGATTTAGGAAAAGAAGGTTCAAGATTGAAATAGAAAAAGAAAGTGAAGTAGAGGAAGCAAGGAACGTTGAAGGAGCCATGTTGTTGAGAAAGGCAAGAAGAAAAGAAGCTCAGAATATGATTTGCTTTGAAGGAGAAACAGTGTTGGCAGCATCATCTGCTGTGTGCGTCCACTCTTGCCACTGTGTATGGCTACTGCAGTTCTGTTCCCTTGGACCCTCTTGTTTCTTCTTCTAATCTGTTTGACAAAATCTTAAACAATCGATCTATCTTCTATTATTATAACTGAACTAATTTGGTCGAGCTCTATAAAATTATAATATTTTTAACAAGTTTAAGTCTCATGATTATTTAATTACTAGGTCAATTACATCCGCCATCAGGGAACACAACACAAGGAATAAAATTGCAGTAAATTGCAGGCCCGGGGACTTGACCCCGCGACCTACCCCTCACCCCCCCAAAACCCTTACCATCCCACCACCAACGGTGGGGCTTTATGATTTTTTAATTAAACTGAAAGAACTCATTAGATTTTTATTTAACTGGGTTGAGCTTTATTTTTTAGGTTCAAAAATAGATTCACTCCAGTACCCAAAGGCGCCACTTTAGGATGCCAAAAAGGTGCAAAAGGCACAAAAGGCATGTGGCTAAGTGGCTTAGTGAACTTGGCGCCACCCTTTGCCCGAGAGGCACTGAGCCCACTGTCGTTGAGGCGCTTGCTAGTAACTTCACTGGCTATGAATGCTTGGTTGGTGTCTTAGTCACTCATGTTTAAACAATTGAAAGGCTGTAAAGAAGATATTGAAGTACCTTAAAGGAGCAAAAGATTGCATGCTTATATATAGACAAACTGACAATTTGAATGTTGTATACTGAAATGCAGATTTTGGTGGTGGTGTTGATTTACACAAATTACCGTCAAGATACCTCTATGATGTCTGATAGAGTTATATCATGGAGTGTTAAATAGACCTTGACAGAAACTTGCACAATTGAAACTGTTTTTCTTATTTTGAGGTTTATTCCCATGGTGTATGATTAAGGAGTTATTTTCAGAGCTTAAAGGCATGAAATTTTATTTTTAAACCATTTAGTATATATTGTGGCAATTCAACTGTTTTTATGACTGAAAATAGTAAAAATGGTAGTCGAAGTAAACACATCAACGTTAAGTATTTAGTTATAAAAGAACGTGTTAAGAAAAATAAAGTGATCATTTAACATATTAGCAAAGATTTGATGATTATTGATCCTTTGATTGAGGACATGTCACTATTCAAATTTAAGAATCATATTTAGTTATTGTGTATACATTCATTATTTGAGAAACATTATAAATAACAAGGGTTCATTCATCATTATTTGTGCATGATCTCTTTTAAGTGGGTGGTTTCTGAATATTAATGTCAGTATGAAAAAGGCTGTTAGGTATGCCACCTAGTAATGTTAAACAGACTCAATGGATTTGGGGCGGATACTGGGTAGCACAGGGATGAAAATTATGACTGCTAGAGGCATGAACCTATGCGGGGCAATCCTACAAGGGTGCTGGGTGGGGTGGGTAATCATGCAGTGATGTAGACTCGCCCACATGCCCATTTTTTTAAAAAAAAATTAAAAATTATTAATCATATACATTGCGTTTATTTTTTTTATGACCTATTAATTAACTCAAAAAATATTTATTTTATTTATTTGTTAGCAAACAAAATAAATATTAAGATTTAGTACATTCTCAGTTAATAAAAAAGAAAAAAATAAATTTAAATATAATACTTAAAAGGGTATAATTTATACTTTTTTTAAAAAAAAAAATACGGGTAAATCTGCAGTCTTGTGGGGTGGGGTGGACTGGACAATTTTTTATCATATTGTATTCAGGCTTTTGCAGGAAAACCTGTGTGAGCTGAACTCTGTGGGCTGAGCCTGTCCCACCTCTCTGAACCTATTTTACATTAGTATATGCACCCATAACTGCTCAACCAAAGTTTTTGGTTGAGCACAAAATAACTAATGCTTGACAAAGCATACCAAGCATTTACCATCATAACTAATGATTAGAGCACGAAATAATTTTTTTTAAATAAACTCTACAATGGCTGAAGATAAGCTTGTTTATTGTTAATTTTGGTTTATAACAATTGATTTCACATGAGTGTGAGATTGATAAAATACCAAAAGTTTTTTAACATTTGTTGTGGCAGCCTAAAAATATTCTTTTAGATGCGAATCCTAAACAAATACGGTGTCAAAAGATTGATTCCTTCATGTCTGTCAATTGAAAGGGGTGTGTTTTGAGACCGCTTGTTTAGGGTCTACATTCAATGCTCATCATTGGGTTCTTTTTGCATGAGTATTTCTTATGTTAGGTTTGAGTGCTGATTCGGTGCTCCTTACGAGCTAAATTAGTTCACATTTTACTTCAAAAAGATTGTGTGTTTTGAAATGCCAATTGAATGATGCATATGTCTTCATGGCTTTATTGATTTAATGGCTTCCTCATAAATTTTGCAGTCATTGAGAGAAAAAATGTTGGCCTTTAATCTCTATCTTGTTCTCATTTCCAATTGCAGCAAGGGTGAAACCCACTTTAAAATTTGGGGGTCTCATTGTCTACAGCAGAACTGTGGCTGAGGTAGAAAAAGCAACCAATGAGCTTTTAGATACGGTAGATGCTCTGAAAAGGGACAAAATCCCAGCAATTTTGGGATTTGACATTGAGTGGCGGCCAACATTTAAAAAAGGTGAGTTCAGTTCAGCGAGTCAATGTTTCTTGTTTAAAAACTTCTTATCACTTGATTTTGTAATTAATTTCTTCATCTCCGGAGGCTCATTTGTTTAATGGTTGCTAATGCTAACTGGAATTTCATCATGCTGCTGTAGTATTCCCTTGCATTAGATTTTTTTTTATGATTTTCTTGCTGTGCATAATCCACATCTTTGTGAGTTCTCCTAAAGTTTTTAAAAAAAAAAAAAAAAACAGGGTACTGTCCCATGAAGCGAGAGAACTATAAACATTTTGTGGGTAGTATGAAACAAAAATGAGTAAGCGCAGTAATATGTACATAATATTGGATTGAGTGATTTTAGCAGCATTTTTTGGATATTTAGGCTGTGTTTGGTTTTGGAAAACATCAGCTGTTTTCATTTTCCAATAATGTATTAGAAAATGCATTGGATTATCACTGATGTGATTATTTCCAGGTGTTCCCCGCAGTAAGGCTGCAGTTGTGCAGATATGTGGAGGTAACAATTGCTGCTATGTACTGCATATTATTCATTCTGGTATTCCTCAGACCCTACAGTCATTGTTGGAGGATCCTGCATCTATAAAGGTCTGTAAATCTAAAATTTAGCTGTGTTTGGTTTTGGAAATTTTTATTGATCTCCATCCAAATATGTATTAGAAAATATGTTATTAATTGTTTTAAAAAGTGGAATGAAAACTTGAAATCATAGGAGTTGCTTATCCAAACATTTTCATTTTCTTAAAAACATGAAAACAAGTTTTTTCCCCAGTCATTCTCTAAAAAATGTTTTACATATTCATAATCCAATACATTTTCAAGTACATCTTTAGAAAATAAATATAGAAGATATTTTAAAAACCAAATGCAATCTTAATCTCTGAAGTTTGTGATTTTGTTTATGGAGCATGCTGGTGGCTTGTATGACAGGTTGGAGTTGGCATTGCTGGTGATTCTCTTAAGCTTTTCCAAGATTATAATGTATCGACCAAAAGCTTGGAAGATTTATCGAGTGTAGCTAATCGAAAGTTTGGTGGAGACCCTAAGAGATGGTCTCTTGCAGCTCTATGTGACGTTCTTGTATCTAAAGAGGTTATATATTTTTGTTTTTCTGTTAAGAGTTTTCTTGACTAGTCTTTATTTCTCTAATAGTACTACCTATTTAAAATGTTGTTTTGTTTTGCTTTGTTCTATTATTGGGTTAAAATCTCCTGAAAAGTCCGCAAGGATGGTAAAAGTCCTTTCAATGAGTATTTGATGTAACTAGACCCGTTAAGGCCCTGCATTAGACACCTCTAACTAAATGCACTTAGCATGGTCCCCTATCAGTTATCAATGTTTTAATTTAGATTTTTTCGCATCATCATTGTTCTTTATTGCAGCTGGAGAAGCCCAACAAAATTAGGCTGGGGAACTGGGCAACTGATTGCTTGTCTGAGGACCAGTTGCGGTATGCAGCCACGGATGCCTATGCTTCATGGTTCCTATATGAGGTGAGTAATGATTTTTAGCACCCCTCAAGTTGACTAGTTTGGTATGAGTGAGAGAACAATAAAATTCATGTTTGGTAAAAGGGAGCGTTAGTTCACCGTTTTTCTAATGCAGGTGGTGTTTTCACCCTTCCATTGGAAAATAAATTTTATGATTTTATGTATTATTGATAATAATACCCCTTGAAAATGGAGGATTTTTTTGTTATTTATTTAGTATATTCAATCATGTCTTTTCCATGTATACCAAATAAACTATTGACTCTCTGATCGCTTTCCTATTTTTGTTTCTATCTTTATACCAAACATAGTCCAAGTGATTGACTCTTCATAATTGGCATACTCACATGGTTGATTTCTCCCTGGTTTTTATGCATGCAGGTGCTAAGAAACATGCCAGATGCAACTGAAGATGGTGATTGTGTGGGTGAAATGCCCTCTTAATAATTAATTATATCAACTTATTAGATTTCATCATTTGTGGTTTTGTGATGGCTATGTGACAGCGAGAGTGAGTTTGTGTGCACGCGCGTGGGCATTCAAGCGGTGATTTTATTGTACGAAGAAATCATCATTGATCTAATTGTATATTGTTTCATTGTTTTTGGACATGAAACTTGTTTTTTCCCCATCAAAAGTTGGTTTAATTTATCATTTTGATTTTGAATTTTTTATATGAAAAGACTGGTTTTGGTATCTGCTAGGGAGTGTGAGCCAAAGATAAATGAAATAGTTGAATGTCTGACTGAATACAGATTCATAGGTAGGTTGGTGGTTGCGCAAGCAAAACCCCATGCAGCTTCTTTCAAGATTCATTAGTGATTGTTTATATAATTCAGTGATGAATCTGATGCCATAATAATCGATGACCCATATTTACTGTTGTATTTGCCCTACTTAGTAACCTTATATGGTGATGATTCCCATTTGTGCATTCTGTTAGAATATCTACAAAAGGACTAGTTAGTATTTGCGTTTTCATCATAATCATATAACAATAAGCCCACTTGTAAATTTTTCATATTCACACGAACATTTGAGTGAGTTACTCATGATGTTTTGTTTGTAATTATTCAAAAAGAGAAGATATTAGTGCACAAAATTTATTTTATTTGATTCACAACTCGAACACAAATGGAGTTTAGCCATTCATGGTGACGTTGAACGTGCACAATAAAGAACAAATCTTGATGTTTTACCTAGTGATTGAAGTTAAAATTACACTATGATTACTTTAAGTTTACAAGTTTAAACAATCTTAAATATTTCCCAAACCACCATATGAGATTCTCTTGAAAATGGAGTGGAAGTGTTAATTTGAAGACATTTTTTTATATGTTGTGTAAGAAGATATGCCATAAAGCCATAAGATGTTTTTGGCTATATTGCATACTATAGAGGCATACCATTAAGCATGATAATTGCTAGTCATGGCGTATGACATAGGTAAGTCATAAGGTTGATTGAATTGCATCACACAATTTATAACACCCTATGATTCATCAGGCAGCTGAATGATAAGTGTTATCATTCGAGGGATCTTCCACGTGAGTTATCATTTACTATGAATGTTTCATGAGATGAAATGGAAGAGAGGATCATTGGTGCATTCATATGATGAATGCATAAACAACAAAAACTTTACTCATGCGTTTTGTAATGTACGAGTAAATGATGTAGTGACTTGGGAATGTCTCGAGGGCTATATAAGGGAGCCACTTCTACTGTGATGGTGTGTTTATGTGTGTTCAAGTTGTTGCCGATTTTCCCTGCTCTGAAGCTCTCGACTTCTTCCTCCTTTACCAAGCGATTCACTAGCATGTCGTGGAGTGATGAAGTATCCTACCAACGTGACGAGTGATTTGGTTCCAACCTGTGGATACACAATGGATGAGGGAGTCTTTAGGCCGCCTCTGAGGGATCTTTATCAAGCATAGCGATTAAAGATAATGGTAGTGGTTATCATCAGTGTAAGGTACTCATGCGTTCTTCATTTTAGTTATACATGGCTTTGGGTTTCATACAAGGCTGATCTTGAGTTAAAGGTTTCTAGTTGTTTCCACAATGTTGATTAAGTGTTAATCGATCATTTGAAACTTGTCAAGCTCAGATGGATCTAAGTGAAAGATGTGTATAGTTATCTCATTTCTCTTATGTGAAATGAGAAGTTGTTCTTTTGTGTGAAAAGAGAAGTTGTTATGAATATTATGAGATGATGGATTCGATACACATGGTTTATGATTCATCAGATTTTATAACATGTTTTGAGAAGAAGATAAGGATAAAAGGAGTTTTATCTTGGATAAAAATGTTTATCCGAATGTTTGTAAAAGTATGAGGGATTTGATTCCACCATCAGTGATATATTTTAAAGAATAAAGTTTTGTTTTTAGAATAATGCTCTAAACACATAAAATACCATATAAGATATGAATACAATATTTTATCAGTTAAATATTCTCACCAATAGGAAATACGTGTTATTTCCTACATTAAAGGTTTGCGTATCTTAACATGATGTTATGAAGAGAATATAGTGTCTAAAAGGTTAATGAGAGTATGTTTTGACTTATTGAAGTTCAAAAGTTAACAAATAAAGGATCATGCTAGTCAAAACATAAAGTGATTATCACTTAAATATCCTACAAGAGTTTAGGATGTGTTTGTAAAGATAAAATAATGCAAAGTGTTACTTTAGTTACCAAAAGATTTCAAGGAAAAGTTTGATGAAAATGGTTCCAAGAGTGATGATGATGTTGGACTTAGAAAAAGTTCTAAGTAGACAATATAAGCTATTTACATCATAGCATTTGATGTTATGAACTTTAGGAGTTTAAATACTATGTTCAAAGAGTTGAACATTAAGAATATGATTTCTAAGTCTAAAAAATATTCAATTCAGCTTAGTTTATAAATGCTACTCACTAAAGGAGTTTAGTGGGAGATTTTTATTAGATGGTCACATAGAGATGCGATAGGAATTACCTAGAAATGCAACGAGTTTAACAAAACCCTAAAAGTGCAACAAACATAAGGCCGATCTGGTGGTCTATCATATGAGATATGATTAAATGAGCACTTATGTATAGTTTTGTTAATGTTCTTAAAGGATGTTAAGGATATAAAATCTATCATGTTAGTACAAAAAGGCACTCTCCACTTTCCACGTTGGCAACATATATTATGTGAATTAACCTCTCAAGGTATGAATTTGAGTTATCCCTAATTGATATTAATCATGGCGTATTATAGGATGTGATGAAATGTTAAGGTTAACACGAGTGGGTTTGTAAACGAGCTTTAGGTGGTCACAACTTACTTGGGCTTGGCTCGATAAATAATCGAATTCAGATTGATCTTTTTTGAGTCAATCTCAAGATCGAGTTACTAGAGTACCAACTCAAATTGAGTTTGAGTATTATAATAATGCAATTGAGTATCCCATGAATCAAATTTAGCATCTAATATTGTAATATATTATTTTATTCAATATGTATGTATTTAATTTGAGCTTGAGCTTTTGATCTCAAGTACAAATTCGAGCTCGAGATTGAATTCGAGTTAGATTTTATAATTAAAATTATGATAAAGTATCCTAATCAAACCGGACTGAGCCTCATTGAGTAGCTCGATCAAGCCTGAGTCAACCTTGAGCTCATTCTTGAGCCAAGAAATTGATACTCGATTGAGCACTGAGCTGAACTCAAGCACCAAGTTCAAGTATCGAGCTCAAGCTTGACAAATGAAATACTCATCTCAATTTAACTTGATTACACCCCTAAGTGTGAGTATGATTTCATATAGAGATGAAATATGCTCATAAGGCATAAAAAAGAGTTTTTTGCATTAGATGACCCCCAAGTAAATCGCATGGAGTTCCATGCATTTTTTCTTTGGTATACCAGGGGTGCATGTTTCATATTTGGGTTTCCTTGTACCCGAGGTTAATGAGATATCTAGAATGAGAACCTTCACACTTTGATGTCTTTCTTACACAACCCTTGAGGCTTAACTAATTAGGGGGTAGTTGGGTATGTTGCTGATCATGTCATCAGTTGGAGCTTAGCCAAGATGATATTTTTCATCTTGTATGAAGAATATGACATTTGAGCCCTTGATTGAGGTAAACTGGAAGAGTGTGACCATACCTAGATAAGACATATGATGTTCTTATCTATTAGATAAGGGACATGTGATGCGCTTATCTTAAGAGTGAATGACATGTGGTGTATTCATCGACTAAGTTAGTCAATACCCAACGAATTAAGAATGTATGAGTATATACATGAGATTGAAATACTCTATGTCCCATGGTTATTCGATGTCTTTGACAAATGGATCATATGAAAATTAATGCTTTTATATGTTTTAGCTGATAGACATTGGTATATAAATACATGTGTTTGATGGAGATCATGCTAGATCTCTTTATAGCTTGAGTAACACTGATGATTTTCTAGAGGCTGCTCATTGCTTACATTAATAATTCAGAAATTCATATTTATTTTCAATGTTATAGAGGAACTGTCATGACCCCCTCCCTCCAAAGATACCCCTCATTGGGCCGATTTTGAAGGAAGAGAGAAATGAACCCCCGAGTCCCATCTTCAGTAGGTCTCGAGTTGGAGACTAGCACCGAGGGTATAAAAATATAAAAAATGGGAGGCATTGCCCTATATAATAATAGGATCGAGAGATTGGATAAATCAACCACAAGAAACTCCATGAAATAATCTAAAAAGGAAACCAAAACCATCCCATCATGCATGTGTAAATGAAACAGATACAAATAAAAGTCTCTAAATAAATATCCAAGAAAAATTAAGGCAACAACACGGTGATAGTCCAATGGTACGAGCTAGTAATGTCTAGAATGATCCACACAATCCTCTTAAAAACCTAAAAAATAGTTGTATATATGTGGGGTGAGCATAAAAGTATGCTCAGTAGAAAACCCAAAGTCTCCTGTGCACATGTGAAAGAAGCATACTAATGCACGAGTAAGCAAACAACAAAACCAACGAAAACTAAACAATTAAACTAACCATCCCATCCTCACGAGGGTTAGGTCACCAAATAATGTATCCAAGTATAGTAATATAATATGAAGCATATCAATAAAATGGTACCTCGTACCACTTTCCCACAAATTAGCTGCTCTTACACCCTAACAACGTATATCCTAAAGCTCCCACCTCTTTCATATCATAACCTTCTTGCAGACACCTGAGCTATCACATCACATTTTGTCACTTCACATCCCTTCTATAGACACCTAGGCCCACACATCACATCACATCTCATAACCAGGGTAGTAATGCATTGTTAACATGAAGGATATCAACCTCGTGCCCTCATCTTACCATGCACGACCCCCACCACAAGTCATCTCATCATCTCATCAAACATCTCGACAGTTCACTTTTGAATTCCGACCATCATAGCCCATGCATTTCATCACTGACTGGAAGTGGGAGCGGGTAAGAGCGGGTGACCAACCATCCGTCTTTACCACCAGGATATTGGAAAAACACCCCTAAAACTATTGGTCGTCAGCACTAGGTGCTCAATATGGTTGGGACACATATACTTAATCAAAATGAAATACAATGTATATATAATATCATAGCACACAATCCCAACCTATGGGTTCACAACAAGAACATCATCCTAAATCATAACATCACCCCATCACCTCACAACGTCTGCCACTTTTGCTGCCACCACTAAATGCATAACACCACACAAAAAGGAATAATCCATATTTCACATTTCATATTCTTTATCAAATTAGTCCATTTTCCAGATTTCACATCACCAACCAATCACATTTAAGAAAACCATTCATTTCATATTTCTAGACCACTTATTTCACATTAAGAAATAACCATTTAATCCATATTTTCCCTTTTCATTTATTCATTAGTCATTCAACCCATTAAACAAACTATCCCATGCCATTTCAAATCATTATTAACCAATTCCATTACTACTTGGGAAACTAACACATCACAACACCACAAAAACAAACAACCCATCATCCTTATCAAGAAAACTAGCCCCACATCACCAGAATTCACAACCGCATCCACTTCTTCCACACCACAGAAACATCACAACCACTTTCCACCACAATCTCCCTATAAAACAACCACAAAAATCATCACATAATTTCCCCACTTTACAACTGTACATCACCGCCCCACAGCACGACCCCACTACAACACATTAGGCACACACACCACAACCACACATTTCAAATCCACAAAAAATCACTTATCATATTTCATATTTAATAAGGGGTCTTCATCAATTCCACTTATTTTTTTTGAGGCATTCTCACACAAGCCATAGTTTCCACATGAAACCAATCATTTAGCCTAACATGAGTGATTAAACATTTATTTAAGGTGGTATAAAAAAAATCAAACATCAAAGGATCAACAAAACATATCAAATCAACAAAAACATAGGCTCCTAACAACCATGATTTTCAGTTGTACAATAAGAATGGATCATCTCAACAACAACAATATCAAAAGGTTGTAAAAAAATAAAAATCATTCTCCTTCCCCTTTAATTTCAATTAACCATTTCATTATCTTTATTAGTCCGGTAAAAACCATATTTCCATGGATAAAAAAGAATAAAACCCCTACTGTATAATACAAAAGATGAGATACGAGGGATCCCCTACCTCAAATGGAGCTTTACGATTTTCTACACAAGGTTGAAGCAATATGAAAGCCACCACAGAACACCATAATGAGGGAGATCACCTTTAACATCCTAGAACAAAATAAACACATTATTATTGTACCCAAACACCATAAAAACCCATGATTACCTGATAAAAACCCCTCATAAATGAATAAACTGGGAGAAAAATAGGAGAAAACAGGGGGAAAGACAAGAGGGGAACTCACTGAAACCACCATAGATCAATTCTCTAAGATCAGAGTTAAATTAAACTGAATAGGTGTTGAAAGATCCCTTTGGGAAGAAATTGGATATCCAAAGAAATTATAGAAACATTGTAAAAGTGATTGAGTCTAGGGGACTTTAATAATTTATAGGTGTTCTGAAAAATAGATTACTAAGGTGCAACCTACAGCACTATGCCACAACCCTATTGAAAATTGAAGGGATTATGGTGAAGATGTGAAGACCACACTACAACCCATACGGTCAAATCAGATTCCAAGATTTGTGTCTATTTACACACCATAGAGACTATAAAAGGGGAAGGAGACCATGACACAATAATGACCGCTATGCCACAGAACCTCACAACTGAGAAGGGAGATACAATGTATCTTATCTCCATGGAATATCAGTGAAAAAATTGGAAAAACTGTTAAAAACTAACCCCTGGGCCACTATTCCAAAACTGGGGTCTCCATGCTACAACCATCACTTATTAAGAAGGGGTTACGCTGCATCCAAGGCTCCACGACACAACTACCACCCAAAATGGTAATAGCTCTAAAAACACCTCCAAATGCCCACTACATTGTATCTGACCCTCCTATGCTACAATGTCCATCCCTATGACGTAGCACCCACCTCCATGCCGTAGAACCCCTATCTGATGGATTTTTCAGCTGCAACCTCCCTTTTCCTCTATTACCCTTCGAACCTCCTTCAGACACCTCTACCACAAGAATTCACATAAAGTAATGGGTTGGAAGTTTTGAGAAATTACATCAAATACTTATCAAACTATTCTCACCCTCGAGAATCAAAACCAACCTGGAAGGAAATAGGAAAGAGGTCTAAACAACCACCCCTCGAGATACCTATCAAGGATATCATTAGAACCCAAACCCAAACACACCAACAACCAAACTCACTAAACCCAGCCAAGAGCATTCACTAAACGTCCCTCACAACCACATTACCACACCACTCTATATTAATCACAAACCACCACCCTTTTTACATGGCCAACCGAACCAACATCTCATCCCCCACAAATCCCAAGCCAATGATCACCACAAAAACCACATAACAAATCCCCAAGCACACAAATTAAGGAATTCCATCTCTCATGTCATGATATTATCTGATTTGGGTGGTACTTATAACGAATCAGACTTTTTAAATGATATTTTTTTCCTGAATAAATGTGCATTATATATAATACTACACGTAAAAAATATAGAGAAATTGACGAAATCTAATATCATTAACAAATATCATTAAATTAGTTAGTTATAAAACCAATTAAAATTCCAAACATTACAACTGGAAAAAATATAAAATAGAAAAGCTAAAATGGGAAAATAAGGATCATCCCAATCTGCTAGAATCATCACTCCCACAACTAACACTATAGGAATAAAACAAAATATTAGTAAACCAATAAACATCTTATGAAAATGGAAATATAACCTTAAGTGGAATTGAAGTGAATTTTGATTAAAATAATGAAGTGGTATTTATAGGGTATAAAGGGATATGTGACCATTGGGATTCAACTATTATACGACTGTTGGTCAAATATGACTATTAGTTAAATACATTGTTGGTCAATATGACTACTAGTTAATATAACTGTTGGAAACTATACCCTTTATTGATAATTTTACCATTATAATTAGTGTTTATATGTAGAAATGAAAAAGTATAATTGATATAGAAAGGGGAATTGATGGCCTCAACTAGTAGATTCATGCCATTTGAAGCCTATTTGTCAGAACTTGGGAGGGAGGTAGCGTCACTGGGGTTCGCTCTTGACTAAGCCTGAACTGAGCTTCAACAAGTGAAACTTGAACAAAATCTCCTATGGGAGAAGTTAAAGTTAGTGGAGATTATCACTCGGTTGATGTTAGCTGAGCTGCCCCATGAAACTGTGCCCATTACACATCTCACCCTTAGGGCATACACGGGAGTAATAAGGGGTCACGCATCTTTGAATTAGTTCCATAAAGTGTAATTTCCTTTGTATAAATAAATTTTTTATTCCATAAATTTCATTTTAAGAATAATTTTTCTTAATAAAATATGTGTTTAATTGAGATGAATTTGATAAATTGATTTTTGGATGCAAATGAAACATAATTATATTTTTCTAAAAAATATGTACAATTTTATAATAAACTAAAGTATTCTAAATAATATTTGTTTTAATAAAATAGTCTTTTAAAACAATACCAGATAAATATAAATGATAAAATAATTTTATAATTTCTTAGGAATTTTTTTTATAAGTGTCAGAAATTTGACTATGCCTTAAAAACTGTTATTTTTAAATAAATAAGGTTTTTTATTTTTAAAATTTATAATTATTATATTTAGAGAATTAATATGGAAAAATAAATATTATATTTTAAATAATCATGTCAAAATTAGGTTAATATGAATTTATGGGAATTTTTTAAAATACTTTGTTTTTTTGTGAATAGTAAAAAATATAGTTTCAGGTTTTTATTATATTTTATGATTTCATATTTATGTCATAATGATTTAATAATTAATTAAACACAATCTAAAACCTTAAATATTTTATTTTATTAATATTATATATTTTAATATATTTTAATCAATTTTAAAAACAATAAGTGACTTTCCAAAGTCTAAAAAAGGAAATTTGATTTTTAAAAACCTTACTTAGTGGATTATTTATTTTTCCATGCCAAAAGAAGTATTAAAAAATGGTGTTCAGTTATGGTGGAATAAAATATCATAAAATTTGACCCAAATGCCCAAAACCATGAGAAAAAACCTTGGGTAATCCAATGTTTTTTCATTTTCCACAAACTATATTTGGAAATTATTAAACAATTCCTCCACTTTTGCTATAAATACCCACCAATTTCACCATTAATCTTCACTCAAAATACATCCTACAAAAATTTCTGGTTATTTTTCCTCTGAAATATCCCCAAAAGGTATCCTCAATCCCCCCAAGGCTCCATCCTCAAGTTTTAGGAACAACTCTTCAAGGTAAGGGAAATTTCCACTTCTCTTTTCCATTCAAGTTCCCTTTTCATATGGTATGTCTTCTAATTTCCAAACTAATTTATTTTTTCCACTTTATATTTTTCCATTACTTTAATAATATCCTTTTATAAATGGGTAACCCTTGTTCCCTCTCATTTTACCCTTTTCCAAAACCATGTTTTATACCTGTCATGCTACTGAATTTACTTCTCAAATTTTCCTCTTTTATATAAGAAATTATATTTTCCTTTTTTATTTTAATAACAAAACCTCTTTTATTTTAAATGGGTATTCAAATAAATTTAAAAATTACTTTCTGATTTTGGGATTTACATATATGAAACCCACATTTACTTTCATGGGTTAAAAATGACGTAATGATCATGTCTTTAAGCTCTTTTGTATGCCAAGATTTTGATAAGAAACCTGTTATTTATTCTCCATGGGTTATTAATGAAGTGATTTATTATTATTTATTTGGATCATATAAAATTAATACATTTGAAGGGTTCACCATGATAGTACTCCAATGCATTGGGTAAAAAATTTAATCTCTAGATATGACATGTTTTATGATACCTTGGTGAATAACCTTGGTAATCTTCATTTATGAAACCTTGGTGATAAACCCTGGTGATATGATTATAAACATATAATTTAAATGTTGTATCCACATTTCCATGCTATGGTTCATGTTATTATTTTTATGATATTTCTCTTGTTCATGCCTTATTATTATGCCTCATGTTCTTATTGATATGTCTCAAGATCACATGATATATGTCTCTCTTGATTATTCCCTTACTGAGATTCATGCTCAACCCTTTACTTTGATATATGTACCTAGGATATGAGATAAAGTAAAATTAACTTAGGGTGAACCCATAAAGATTTATTTTAATTGGATTTATAATAATGTTTTAAGTTTTCATGTATTATATACCTTATTTCCAAGAAACTAAACTTTAAAATATTCTCTATTTGTAGCATATAATGAAAAGTTATGTAATAAAAATGGGGGATGCCATAGTAATGACTCACCTATATGATTTTAATCATGTAAAAGTATAATTCATCTCAATTAAGAATCATGTTTTTTTCCTTCTTCATATGTTTGAAGTCTTAATCACACATTACAACAATAAAGTGGCTTATCTCATAAACTAGAAAGATTAAAAAATTACATCATCAAGGAAAAACAGAGCAATGGAAAGTAAGAAAAAAATAAAAACAAATTAGGGAGATGAGAATGAATCTCTGTCTCAAACTCCCAATTACTCTCCTCTAGGCCACCATTCCTTTACAACAGAATAACCTACAGAATGGTCCATCCATGCAACACCTTATCCTGATGATCCTATATCTCCATTGGCCGCTCCATGAATGTCGCTTCATCCTTGATACCCAACTCTCCCCAATCAAAGACACGAGAGTCATTGTGAAGATACTGATATAGTTAAGAGACATAAAATATGTCATGTATCTGGTCTAGTAATGGAATAAGTCCCAACCGATAGGCCACCTCACCAATGTGCCCCAACACCTTGAAAGGTAAAACAAAATGGGGTGAGAGATTACTCACCTTGCCAAACATTTTCTACCCATGTCGAGGGGAAACCATCAAGAACACGTGGTATCCAAACTTGAACTCCAAGGGCCTCCTCCTATGATAGACATATGACTTCTGTCGGTCCTGCACTGCTTTCATCCTCTCATGAACAAGCTAAAAATTCTCTATCATGATCTGCACCACATTGGGACCAAGAATTGATGACTACCCAACCTTGGCCTAACACAATGGAGAATAAGATAGTTGCCCATACAAAGACTCAAACGGGGCCATACTGATGGATGTGTGATATATGTTATTATAAGTAAACTCAACCAAGGGTAAGTGATTTTCCCAAGATCCACCGAAGTCTAAGATGCATGACCGTAACATATCCTATAACATATTGATTGTGTACTCTATTTGTCTATCCTTATGAGGGTGTAAAGTAGTGTTGAGGCAAAACTGTGTGCCAAAATCATGATTCAACCCCCTCTAGATTCATGAGGTAAAATTTTTGTCTCAACTAGCTAGTGTGTTCATAACGTCAAATGACATGACCAAAAACTCAAAGTTCCCATACCTACATCCGAAGGTAGTATTTGGGATATCACCCTCCTTCACCCTCAAATGGTGATACCCAGACCACATAATGATCTTATAAAACCAACTAGATCCTTGTAACTATTAAAAAATATTGGATATCCTAGGAAGGGTTCTTGATATTCACCTGATTCAACCTCCGGTAGTCTATACACAACCTCATACCACCATACGCCTTCTTGGTGAATAACACTGGAGAACCCCACAATGACACAAAAGGCTAGATGAAACCCTTCTACATTAGATCATGGATATAAATCCTGAACTTTTGTAACTTAGATGGTTCCATCTGATAAGAATCCATCAAAATTATAAAATCATTTGGCTACAAGTTTATCCTGAACTCAACATCACATCAAGTGGGTAGTGTGAAAACCTCCTCAAAAAAAAAAAACATTTAGAAACTTACAGAAAACCCTGGGAGCCTTCTCCATCCCATCATCCAAAAATTCCATAGATTAATTGACCATCACAGAAAGAAAGGTCTCCACATGTCTACTACCCAACTGAAAATTTTTCTCACCAATGAAAACTGCGCACTATCCATCCATATATGAGAACACGACTCTCCTAAATAAGTAGTTGATAATATTACACATGGAATAAAACCAATAAATTATGATAATGAAATCATAAAAATGTATCTAAAGAAATAATAGATCCCCACATGACTGATGTATCCCCATCATCAGCTTACACCCCCAACACACATCAAACAAGCTGTCTTGGCCTCCAAATAGAGTAGTTAACACCAGGGGAATAAGAAGCCTCTATATTTCTAGTCTTAGAGAATAGAATAGAGAGGGTATAAAAAATGAGTGTGAATATCCTGAATCAAAAAAAGCACAAACAAGGGTATAAAACAAGATGATCATACCTATAACAATCTCTGGATCCTCTGGTGTTATCACCTCCATCGTGTGCAAATGAACACACCCAGAAACTTTAACTATCTACTGAAGTCCACCTCCATGACCACACTCAGGTCAAGGTCCCTAAAAATGATGAAAATCCTGAGGCCACCCTCTACCTGCTCCACCCCTCTTAGTGGGGCATAATCCCGCTTCCCATGTTGCTGAAATGGTCTCACTGGAAGTTGTTGCTAAGGCTAAAACTAAAATCAAATTATTCTACCATAATGAGCTTGAAGAACCACTTGGAACTAATATCGATGATATGCATGAACCCCACATACAAAAAAAACTGGCCTCAAGTCCCAAGTAAAAGCATGGGAACCACTGACCCCATAAGGCCAAAAGGGAATCTTCCAAGGTCGACTCCCTTCCGGTCAAAACCTCAAAGTCCCTAGTGACTAAAAACTACAACTGAAAACTCTAATCCTTGAATAACCCTAATTTTTCCCCTCTCATGGTAAACCTCCTTGCGAGTGCATATTCTTGATCACCTCTGCCTTTTTTTGAGCCTACAAATACACCGAAAACGTAAAGGGAGTGACTGCATATTGGATATAAGGATGGAGTTCCCCCTAGAGATGTCTCACATGGGACTCCTTGTCAGGAAAAAGATCTAGAAAAAAACACATATGGTCCTTGAACTTGATTCCCAGACCCCACACAAACACACTACCCTGTTGAAGAGAGAGAATCTCTTGCCTCTTCACTACCTTCATGGTTGATAAAAGGAACTCTGTCAAAAAATATTTATGGAAGTCAACCCACAACACATCCACCTATTTCCACTCACCAAGATATAACCTCCACCACTGATGTGAAACTCCACACATCTAACTAACCACTAAAGAGTTCTAATACTCCATTGGGGATTATATCAAACTAAAAACGATCTTGAGCTCCTCCAACCAACTCTCTATCTCTAGATCAGATATGATTCCCTTGTACATACCAAAATATTGTCATTAAAAATCACACAATGTTATCTCCCACTGATCCTCCTCCTCAATTGGATAAACCCTCTAGTGATCAACTGGGTCATCCCATTGAACCTCCACTAACTAAACCACATCTGGACGATGTTTGAGAGCCATAGTTGAAAGGGAAACAAGGATTTTCTAATCCCAAGTAGTATGGAATTTTATTAATATTTATAAAATTCTTTTTAAATTTAATAAAATCACCCAATTCAAACAAGAAAACAAGTCAATCATGATGAATGTACCTCTACCAGGTATCTACCCTGAAAGTAGTGCCACCTGACTTGGTCGTTTAGTAGGCTCAGATTCCTTGCATTGGATCATAGGGCCCCTTAAAATTCCATGTACTAGCTAGTATTTTGAGGCCCATGTCACCACCAATATAAACTAACACCATTTACCTACCAACCCATGAAATAATCACTATTCTTAACTATGAACACCATCCTATCCTTCAACCATACCTATGATACCATTCTATCACAACCCCATCCCTCCAAAGACCCCCCTTGGGTTGACAATGAAGGAAGAGAGACAATGACCCCCGAATCCCACTTTCAATAGGTATTGGGTTGGTGATTAGCACCGAGAGTATAAAAATATCACAAATTAGATACATTACCCTCTATAATAATAGGATTAGAATATTGTATAAATCAACCACAAGAAAATCCATGACATAATATAAAAAGGAAACAAAAACCATCCCATCATGTATGTGTAAATGAAGCAGATATAGGCATAAGTATCTAAATAAATACCCAAATTAAAATCTAAGTCAGTGATATAGTCTCTTGAATCTATTATGCATGATCTTGATCCCTAGAAGGTAGACTACTTCACCTAAGTCCTTCATGGTGAAACACTTTCTCAATAAATTCGTAACCTTTTTCAAGGATGATATATCATTTATAATTAGTAATATTTCATCAATATATACTACTATGAAAACAACTTTACTCTCACTAAACTTCTTATAAACACATGATTCAAATTCATTCTTAATGAAACCAAATTCTTTTATAGCTTCATTGAATCAGATACTTAATGAAATGGATGATTTATTTAATCCATAAATGTATATTTTCAACTTGAATATATTTTTGGAATTTCTTGGAGTCATAAAACCTTATGTTTGTGTCATGTACACATCCTATTGAATATTTCTATTAAGAAAAATAATTTTTACATCCATCTTCCAAATCTCATAGTAATGAAAAACTGATATGATAAGAAAAATTATGATGGAATTAAATTTGTAATCTGGAGAAAAGGTTTTATCATAATCAATTACTTGATATTTTCTAAACCCTTTAGCCACTAGTCTTGATTTATAGATATTTACTTTACCTTCCATGTCCAGTTTTCTCTTGAATATCCATTTACAGACAATGAGTTTTACATTAATTGGTGGATTGATCAGAACCCGAACTTGGTTTTGATACATGGAATCTATCTCAAGATTTATATATTCTTTCCATATTATTACTTCTAATATATATATTTCCTCTGTATAGAATAGATGATCATTATTGTCAATCAATAATGAGTCACCATCATTAGTGAATAGAAAACCACATATCTTTGGTTCTCTTACCTATCTAGCACTCTTACGTAGTACTTGTGTTTCAGGAACAACTTATTCCATAGGGACCTGTGGAATATTCTCCTGTACCTCCTCCTGTATACATTGATCATTAAATTTATTGAAGTCAATCTTGCTCCCACTATCCTCCTTGAGGGTATGTGTAGCATTTTGTGTCCTCCCAGTCTATCACTTTGTGGGATTTTGGTTGTCGGAGAGGTTCGAAGGAGGCTGGGAGGAAGTTTGGGAAGTTCAGTTGTGGAAGGATTAAAGAATGGGGATTAAACGTTGTATAACTAGATTACATGACATAAAATCCTATTTAATAGCTTATCTTAGGAGTTTCACAATGTTCAATATTTCAAGGTTTTAAAAATAAAATAAATCAAGAGGCGACGCGTTTTTTGGTGGAAACCAAACCCTGGGTATTATATGACATGAAAGGGTATTACACATCACATAATACCTTGATTCAGTTTTGTTTTAAAATTTCTTATCATCCAAACTTTCATTTATTCAACCATTTTCTCTTCTTTCTCTCATTTTAGATGAAACCTAGGTGACCGAGGGGTTATTCGAGCCCTCTTCCTCCCTCTTTGATCCTTTAATCTCAGTGTTTGTTCATTGAAAATCTCTGGTGATCCAAGGTGAATTCTCCATTCATTTTCTAACAGTTTATCTTGGATTGATCTCATTTTATTCCATATCTTCTTGTCGTGCTATGGAGTTTTCTTACCCATGTTCTTAATGGGTTTTCTCTCAGTTTTTGTTGGTTCGATGGTGTCACGACATCCTTGGATGGATGGAGATCACGTGGTAGAGGTTATAGGAGGTCTGTTACATGATCCTTTAACGTGCGAAGAACATTGACTCTCCTTTGAGGTAGGATTTCCTTTGTTTCTTTTCATTTGTGCATCATGTGGGCGAGATTTACTTTTGTTCACCTATGGGTTATGGTTGTTCCAGGATAATTGAAGATAAAGAATTAGTTAATTGAAATTAATGGGTAGAGGGATTCATTTTCACTTGATTTTATAGATGGATATTGATTGTGATATTGTGATTATACGAGCTTAACACCCCACTAAAAATTGTGGTCATTGATGACTTTTCTTGCACTAGGTATGTGTGTTGTGGTTTTTTATTGATCAAGATTTTTTGGTATCACCCAAAAATGGAAATTTTTTAATCACATATATTTGGCTAATGAATGGATGACCCAGGATTGCACTATTTCTGTGATAACCCATGAATTAACAAGTCAAACTAAATAAGGGATGCCTTATTAAATCTGTAATTTTTGTTTTTCCTTGGTATGTGTGGTGATGTGATGTGTGTGCAGGTTTTTCTTGTTTTTTTGTGGTGTGGTTGTGGGAACGATTGTGTGCTACAAAATGGATTGGGTGGTGTAATGGAATCTCAGGTTGAGAGATTTATTTATTGTGGGATGGATGAGAAGTGTTGTGAAGAAGTGCTGTGAAACTGGTTTTGGGTTGATATGTTACCAGATGTGGTTTTTCACAGATGGATTAGGAGGTATGAACTTGAATAAGGATAGTGATGGTTGATATGAGTAATTCACTCGGAGTTTCTCCATGAATGGATTTTTCTATGTTTCTTGTTGTGGGTTGTTCTTGGTAGTTTCCCAGATTGTGATGGAATAAATAAATGAATGATTAAATAAATAATTGTTTAATTAATCTTGGATTGGTGTGGGTTGGTTGGATTAATGGAACATAAATGGTTGATTAAATTATTTAGGAATATGAATTGGGTTTTTGTCTTTTTGTGTGGTGTTGCAAATATATAGGTAGTTGAAAAGATGGTAGAATTGTGAGTTGGATGTTCATTTGGAAACCCATAGGTTGGGATGAGTGTTTTCTATCTTATATGTATATACTTTTATTTTCATTGTGATTTCTATATGCACCCCACCCTAGTAGAGCACTATGTTCCGAACACCCCCATAGTCACGGAGGAGGGTGTATTTCCCTAACATCCCAATGGGAGGATGGATGGTTGGTCACCCACTCTTCCCTAATCCTTCTTCTAGGAGATGATAGCCTAAGATTCCTTGGGTAGTTTGTGGTTTGAGAGGCCCAAGTGTGTGGGAAATTTGTGCTTTCCCAGGTATCTTCGAGATGATATGTTTTGTGATTTCCTAGGTGTCTTTGGGATGATATGTGTCATTTTTTCCTAGGTGTCTTTGGGATAAGATGTGGTTATGGACCAGGTTTCTATAGGTGGGATGTGATGCGGTTTGTGGCCTAGGTGTCTGATAGAAGGATGTGATGTGGTTTGTGGCCCAAGTGTCTATGGGTGGGATGTGATGTGGTTTGTGGCCTAGGCGTCTTTGGGCGGGATGTGTTGTGAGTCCCTGATGTGGGTTATGATGTGGTATGTTCAGAAGAGGTGGGAGCACCAGGATGTTTTCCGTTAGGGTGTGAGAGCAACTAATCAGTGGGAAAGTGGTGTGGAGTACCCTATCATTGATGTGATTTATATTATATTACATGAATTTCATTATTTGGTGATCATGCCTTGGTGAGGTTGGGATGGTTAGTATACCTTCTTAGGTGTTGTTCGATTCTGTTGTTTTCTCATGGGTACATTAGTATGCCTCTTTCACTTGTGCACGATAGAAATTGGTTTCCTACTGAACATACTTATATTCTCACCCTATGTATATAAAAGTGTTTTCAGGTTTCCAAGAGGATTTCATGGACCGTGCAAGACCTTTCTATCTCAGATCTTGACAGTTGCTGTGTCACTGCTTATCTTTAATTTTGGTTATTTACTTTGGATACTTTTGTATTTTTATTTGTTCTATTTTACACATGCATGTGGGATGGTTTTGGATTTCTTTATATTATGTTTTGGAATTGCTTTTGGATTATCCATCATATCTCCTGATCTTGTTTTCTTATAAATGGTAATACCTCCCACATTGTGAGATTTGTACACCCTTGGTGCTAGTCACCAAACTGAGGCTTACTGGAGGCAGGACTTGGGGGTCATTATCTCCCTTTCTTCATTTCCATCCTAGGAGGGATATCTTTGGAGGGAGGGGGTCTTGACAGAGTGGTATCAGATTGAGACACGCGGTTTACCTCACAAGTCTGGAGGGGATTGAAACATGATTTTGACACCTAGTTATGACTCAACACTACTTTCCACCCTCATATGGATGGGTAGATATAGCGGACTATCCAGATGTTGAAGGATATGTTGCGGGCGTGTGTCTTGGACTTTGGTGGATCTTGGGTATGACACCCGCCTTTGGTAGAGTTAGCTTATGATAATAACTATCACTCTTTAATTAGCACGTCTCTATTTGAGGATTTTTATGTAAGATAATGTCATTCTTTATTATACTAGATAGAGGTTGGGGAGACAACCATTCTTGGTCCGGATGTGGTGTAGAGCATGACCAAGAAGGTTCAGTTTGTTCGCGAGAGGAAGAAAGCAGCACAAGACCAGAAGAAGTCTTATGTTAATCACAGAAAGAGGCCCTTGAAGTTTGAGGTTGGGGACTATTTGTTCTTTAAGGTTCCCCCTCAATGTGGGCAGCAGAGGTTTGGTAGGGGGAGTAAGCTTTCTCCCAGGATTGTTGGACCCTTTGAGGTGTTGGGGCGAGGTGTCGAGGTGGCATACCGATTGGCATTTCCACCGCAGTTAGAGAGAATCCATGACGTCTTCCACATCTCTCATCTTAATTAGTATCTTCACAATGAATCCCATGTCATTTACTAGGGAGATTTGGATGTTAAGGATGATGCGATGTTCGTGGAGCAGCCAATGGAGATCTAGGATCGTCAAGAGAAGGTGCTGCAAGAATGAACCATTCCTTTGGTTCATGTGATGTGGAGGCATGGTTTCCAGGAGGAGAGTACTAGGGAGTGAGAAACCTAGATGCATTCCCAATACCTAGAGTTGTTTTATATTTCTCTTTGTCTTTCTTTTTCCATGTAATGTAATGTATGTACTTTGTTTTATATGAGATGAGATGCTTTCCTTGCCTTGTGTGTATTCGATGTAATGTGTGGTGAATTCATAACATATAGAAAGGGGAGGACCTGATCCCTAATCGAGATGCATTAACCATGATGCAATTAACTAGTGCGGGAGAGTCAGTACCTCCCAAAGCAGATAATATCTTAACATAGAAAATGGGATTCCCTGATTCATTTGTTTAAGATGAAATTTTTTTTGTGCTCATGTGGTGTTTCATGGTTGTTTGGTTGATGTGGTGAGGCCTAGTTTTCAGATGATGGAGGAGGTGTTCTTGGATGTGGAGGTTCCCACTCTAGATTTAGAATAACACAGGGTGTTTTATCATTAAATGTTGATGTGTTTGGTTGTTAGCAGTGTTTCAATTTTAGTAAAACTCTTGAGAGGTATCTCACGTGGTAGTTATGCAGACCCTTTTCTTCTGGGATTGGTTTTGGATTCTCAAGGAAGATAATCATTTGATAGGTATCTAATGTAATATTCTATTTCCTACTGGTCCATTACTTTGTGGGATTTTGGTTGTTGGAGAGATTTAGAGAAGGATTAGAGTAAGTTTGGGAAGTTCAGTTGCTGAAGGATGAAAGAATGGGGATTTCATGTCGTGTAACTGGATTACATGATGTGAAATCCTGTTTCATAGCTTTTCTATGGGTTTCATAACATGTAATATTTTAGGGTTTGAAAAATAAAATAAATCAAGAGGCGATTCATTTTTCATCAGAAACTGAACCCCGGGTATTACACTACGTGAAAGGGTATTACACGTCGTGCAATACCCCAAGCCTATTTTGTTTTAAATTTTCTTTTAATCCAATTTTTCATTCATTTGGCTATGATATCTTCATCCAATTGTTTCAAATAAACCCTAGGCACCCCAAGGTGTTCTTCTATCTCTCTTCCTCCCTCTTCGATCCGTTAATCTCAGTTTTTGTTTTTTGGTGATCCGTGGTGATCAAAGGTGCATTCTCCCTTCATTTTCTAGCATTTTCTCTCAACTCGATCTCATTTTCTTTCATATATTCTCTCCATGCTATGGAGTTTTCTTACCCATGTTCTTAATGGGGTTTCTCTTGTTTTTTGGTGTGGTGGTGCCACAACATCCTCGGATAGATACAAATCTTGTGGGAGAGGCGATAGGAGGCCCGTTATGTGATCAATTCTTATGCGAAGAGCATTGACACTCCTTCGAGGTAGAATTTCATTTGTTTCTATTAATTTTTTCATCATTTGGGATGGATCTACTTTTTTTCACCTATGGGTTATGTTTTTTCTAGTCTAATTGAAGATAAATAATCAGTTAATTGAAATTAAGGGGCAGAGGGATTTGTTTTTGCATGATTTTATAGCTGGATGTTGATTGTGATATTGTGATTATATATACTAAAAACCCTGAAAAAAATTGTGGTCGTTGGTGGCTTTACTTGAGATGGGTATGTGTGTTTTGGTTGTTTCTTGATCAATATTTTTTGGTATCACCCAAAAATGGAAATTGGTTAATCAAATATATCTGGCTAATGAATGGATGCCCCAAGATCACACTATTTCTGTGATAAACCCTAAACTAACAAGTGAAACTAAATAAGGGATGCTTTATTAAATCTAGAATTTATGTTATGCCTTGGTATGTGTGGTGATGTGATGTGTGTGTGGGTTTTTCCTGGTTTTTTATGTGGTGCAGTTATGGGCATAGTTTTGTGCTAAATAATGGCTTGGGTGGTGTAATGAAATATCAGGTTGAGATATTGATTTATTGTAGAGTGGATGAGAAGTGTTGTGTAGAAGAGATGTAAAATTGGTTGTGGGTTGATATAACTCCAGATGTGGTTGTTCATGGATGTATTATGAGGGGTGACCTTGAAGAAGGATGGTCATGGTTGGTATGATTAATTCACCTCGAGTTTCTCCATGAATGGATTTTGCGGTGTTGCTTGTTGTGGGATGTGCTTGATAGTTAGCCAGATAGTGATGGAATAAATAAATGAATGAGTAAATAAATAATTGTTTAATTAAGCTTGTATTGGTGTGGGTTGGTTGGATAACAGAACATAAATGGTTTATTAAATTGGTTGGGAATATGAATGGGGTTTATGGATTGTTGTGTGGTGTTGTGAATATAGAGGTAGCAATAAAGATGGTAGCATTGTGAGTTGGCTATTCCTTTGGAAACCGATAGGTTAGGATGCGTGTTTGGTATCTTATATGTATATACTTGTATTTTCCTTGTTATTTCTATATGAACCCCACCCTATTTGAGAACTATGTTCTGAACACCGCCATCGTCACGAGGGAGGGTGTCTATCCCAAGAATCCCGGTGGGAGGATTGATGGTTGGCCACCCGCTCTTCCCTACTTCTTCTTCCAGGAAATGATAGCCCAATATTCCTTGGACATGTTGTGGTTTGAGAGTCCCAGGTATATTCAGGATGAGATGTGTTGTGCTTTCCCAGGTGTCTTTAGGATGATATGTGTTATGCTTTTCCAGGTGTCTTTGGGATGATATGTGGTTATGGACCAGGTGTCTATGGGTGGGATGTAATGTGGTTTGTGGATTAGGTGTCTATGAGCGGGATGTGATGTGGTTTGTGGCCTAGGTGTCTATAGGAGGGATGTGATGTGGTCTGTGGCCCAGGTGTATGTAGGTAGGATGTGGTTGTGAGGCCTAGGTATGTACGGGTGGGTTGTGACGTGGTATGTTCGGAAGAGGTGGGAGTGGCAAGAAATTTTCATTGGGGTGTGATAGAATCTAATCAGTGGGAAAGTGGTGTGGGGTACCCTATCACCGATGTGATTTATATTATATTACATGACTTGTGGTATTTAGTGGGCGTGAGGTTCGGATGGTTAGTATACATGCTTAGGTGCTATTATATTTTTTTGTTTTCTCACGGGTGCATTAGTATGACTCTTTCACTTGTGCACAAGAGACTTTGGTTTCCTACTGAGTATACTTGTATGCTCACTCTACATACATAAAACTGTTTTCAAGTTTCCAGGAGGATTTTGTGGACCATGATGGACCTTGCTAGCTCGGATCTTGATAGTTGTTGTGTCTCTTCTTAGCTTTACTTTTGGGTATTTACTTTGGATACTTTTGTATTTTTATCAGTTCTATTTTACACATGCATGTGGGATAGTTTTGGATTTATTTATATTATGTCTTAGAGTTTCTTGTGGATGATCCATCATATCTCTCAATCTTATTTTATTATAAAGGGTAATGCCCCCAATATTGTGAGATTTGCACACCCTTGGTGCTAGTCACCAACTCGGGGCCTAATAGAGGTGGGACTGGGGGGACATTATATCCCTTTCTTTATTACTAACCTAGGAGGGGAATCTTTGGAGGGAGGGGTCATGATAGTGTGCTCCCTCTTAAGAAATATGCAATGTCTTGTGATGGTTACTTTATTGTCTAAAGGGTTGTATATATAGAATCCCATATTTTCCTTGGGATACCCTATAATGACAATTTTTTTGCCTTAGGGTTCTAGATTATTGCTTGAGATAGCCTTAACAAATGACTCACAACCCCATGCACTAACATGTGAAAACAGGTTTCTTTCAACTCCATAACTTGAAGGGAATACTATTTTCCACTTTGGTTGGTACTCAGTTTAGTAAGCATGATTCTGAATTTAATATATATCCCCAAAAGGATAATAAAAGGCTCATGTGACTTATCATTGACATTACCATGTCTAGAAGTGTACAGTTCCTTCTTTCACTAACACTATTCCACTACAATGTATATAGTGGAGCGAGTTGAGACAAAACCCCATAATCTTGTATAAAGTCAATAAATCCTTGGTTAATATATTCACAACCTCGATCCGATCAAATTTTATTTATCTTTTTACCAAGATTATTCTTAACTTAATTCTTGAACTCTTTGAACTTCTCAAAGGATTCATATTTATACCTCATAAAGTAGATATAACCATACCTACTCAACTAATTGGTAAAAATATAAAGTATGAGAATCCACCTCTTGCCTCTAATTAAAAAGGTCCACACACATCAGTGTGTACCAAATCTAGAAGCTTTGTGACCCTTTCACCTTGACCACTAAATGATGGTTTGTTCATTTTACCTTTTAGAAAGGGTGACATATTTCAAGAGGCTTAAGCTCAAAAGTGTCTAAATAAACATCTTGATAAATATTTTTCAAACTCTTCTTGTTTACTTGACCAAGACGGTGATTCCACAACCCGATGTTATATGACCTTCCCATATTTGTTTCATTATCAATTTAAAATATTTGATTTTCTAAATTCAATACATAAAGATTTTTATTCAACTATTTCATACTATAACATATTCTATCTTTATAAAAGTATCAACCTTTGTTTCCAAAGATGAAAATAAATCCATCCATATCTAAGAAAGAAATATAAATAATGTTCTTGGTAATACTAGAAACATAATAACAATTATTTAAAACTAAAATTAGTCCAATTAAAAATGTGAGATGGTAGTCTCTAATGGATAGAACAACCATCCTTGATCCATTTATAACCCATAGATCCACCTCATCTCTAAAAACCTTTTGAAATCTACTTGGTTCATGTATTTGGATACAAATGTGAGCACCACAGGAAATATCTAATACCCAACTTGTAGATATGGAAAGATTATAGTCAATAATAAATGTACCTGAATCTTCCCCTTACTTCTTTGGTTGGGTGTATTCCTCTTCCAGTGGCCCTTCTTGCCCTGTGAAAAACATACTGCATCCTATTTCCTTCCCCACCTATAGATCTTATTCTTCTTGGAAGGATGGTGCTTTGGATCCTTATATTTGGAATGAGTCTTAGACCCATTTTCCTTGTTCCTACTATTATTATTTACCATAAGGATTGTAGGTTTTTCATGCCCCATGTCTTTATAAATTTGAAGAATAAGAGTAATAAGTTTCGATGTAGTCTTTTTTCTATTAATCATATTATAATTTACAATAAAAGGGATAAGTTTTTGGGTAGTGAGGATATAATGAGATCTACATGCATCTCATCAGGGATCTAATCCCAAGATGTACAGAAGATCAATATATACAATCATATTGAATACACGTGGCCCAGCTAGTTCCAAGTATCTAAGCCTGTACATGAATAATGAATTGGATATCTCACATATTTCTGATCTCACTTTCTCTTTATAGAGATCCCGAACATGATAAACAATACTATATGCATCTATATCCTCATATTTCTCTAGAATCTCATTGTACATGGAGGATAGCATGAAACAATGGACATACATTACATCATCCACATATTTCACATAAATAGATACTTATTTACCAGTAGCCTTTTTGGAAAGTGAATCAAGAATTGGGGTTTACAACACATTAAATTTTTTTCATGGTGTGGTATAAAATGTAAACACCTATAACATTCCTAGAAATTCAAGCTAATGATAATTTTATCATTATTTAGTATATATTGTAGTGATATTTTCAAATTTTTTTGAATTTCATTTCTACAAATTAATAGAATATAATTAGTACTTGTTTTTATTACCAAGAATAAATTAATAAATTAAATTAAATTCCATTAATCTTCCACCATTCTTCAAAACCTAATAAACCTCACCATTAGTTTAAAAATATCTTGTTGCTTTAGATATTCTATTTGCAATGATCCTTATTTCCCTTTTAATAACCCATATTTTTGATTGAAAAGTTATTTGAAGGGTTTTAGGCAGACGTAAATTTTCAACGACATTAACTTGAAGTTCCTTGATTCGTTAACTAGATCCCCACAATCCTGAAATATTATTTTAAAGATTTCCTCAACACTTTCCTCTTAGTTACACCAAGTCCTACTTGGACAGTCAACTCTTGATGTAAAACAAGTTAAGTCAACCCAAAAATTTAAGTTAAAAGTTCCATGATAATTTAAAGCACCCCAACTTGGGTTGGTCAAGAAATTTGAACTATGATATCGATTCTAACTTAAGTAGTGAAAGGCTATACCAAATTAATATTTTGGTTGAGGGATTTTCATTATTTATGTGTGAAATCCCATTTTATCTTTTCACATGCCTTGTTAATATGAAGTAGATTTTTCTCAATTGATTAACCATGTCAATAAAACATTCACACATAATCCATTTATATTTTATTCCATCTTTCATGCTTATTAATTCATTTATTAGATGATCACATGAAATTCACAAACATAAATAATTAACCATATAACTAACATAAATAAAATATAAGTTTCATGACCATGAGATTATCTAATGGTTAGTTTATCTAGTAGATGATAAAATAACCCTCCACCCTTGGGGAAAACACCTTAAACTATAGCTTGGTTCATGTTGTAGTATTCCACTTTGGCACCAATGTATCAAATTGATTGGTTTCACCTCGACTTTGAGAATTGGACCACCTCCTCTCACCTGGGATCTCCATACTTACATAATATTTTACTCACACACTTATGAGAGGATCCAATGGATTGGATAAAGGGAGTTTATATAAAAGAAACCATGGTCATGTAGACCATTACCTAATAAAGAGGTATGAGTTGAAGACCATAAATTTTAATTCAATAACAATAAATTAAAAAGGAACCAATCACATACAAATGGATGGTCAAATATCATGATCATATACATACAAGAAAAAAGCATACATTTTCAATCTTATTATCAATTACTTCAATTTATCCATTAATTAAAATAATGTGTCACAAATTAATCCAATTAATTAAATTTATCTTAATTCCATCCAATCATCCTTAACTTACCATCATTTATAATTTTAAACAAAATTAATTTCATTTAAAATTAATGTATTACAAAAGTGTACTTGGAGGAAACTATGCATGTTTTATCTAAAATTTTAATACGAAATTTATTTTAATATATAATTATCAATCCCATGAAATGAAACTTAGTATCAAGTAAATGACACATGGAAGACTTATGAATATGTTTGATTATATATTTAATTTTTCTCCATGAAAAACTAGGCACACTATCTATAGTAGACTACACGATGTTTACTATAGTACACAATGTGTACTGTCTTCTTCCTATGTCTGTGACACATGTCTAGGGATTGACTGTGTTTCCTTCCCCAAATTAGTTGAGGTAAACAACATGTACTATGAATACACGACATGTGGCCTCAGAGTTGTATGGATCATTAGTCCTAGTTTTGTGTATCCGATACATGATAGGCTGGGATACCCCATGTTCTTGGCCATGAGAAATTGGGTACTACATGTTGTGTATAGTGGTTACACGGTGTGTAGTTATTTAAGATGCATGCTAGTCTATTTGGACCTACACATCAACCCAATTTTGTCAGATCTTAGATTTTATTTCATCAGATCTATATGATTTTATCACGCGATATGAAATCAAAAAAAAAATACATGGCATTTATATAGGAAGTGCACACAATGTACTCTGGTTTTGTACATGAAGAGACTTTGACACCACCAGATGGTGTGCTTCAAATTTTTCTTCATTTTTTAATCTTAACCATTTATAGGTTATGTTAGAAAGAATGAATAAAGGAAGAGGAAATGATGTTCAGACTTTAAAATGAATCGATATAAGTGAAATAAAATGTAAATTCATGAAATTAATCAATGAATAATAAATAATTATAAATTAAACATGCGACTGCTTTGATACCACTTGTAGGTTTTGGGAACAACGGTCATATGATGTCATGAACAACTTATATTTTAGTCTTAATTTATGTGAAATAATTTCTACACATGATTAAAATATCATTTCCAACAAAAATGATAGATTAATTGACTAGATAAATCCCTGGAATCAGAATAGGAGGGTATTCACATGTAATTTATAATTAATTTATAAATAGATATAGGATTACCTCAAATTGTATTTCTCTCTTCATTGATGATTTGGTCGACTGGATCTTACCATACCATCATTGCAATGTAGGATTTAAATATAGAATCCCTCTAGCAATGATCCACATGTGTACTAAAATCTCTCAACTTTGTTATAGAATTGTCAAGTGCTAGCATGACCGATCATTATATCTTGCATTGTTCATAGTTGATCGTAGAAGAATTCTTTTTGATGGAGGAAGATATCTTGATGTTCTATTAATGACTTGAGAGAGGAGGAAGATAGAGTTAATTCTAGATCTCTATATATCTAGATATATCTCTAGGGTTTGATAAAGCCTCTCTCTATCTATTGTGTACACCAAAAGTGATTATATAAATTGATATAATTAGATAATTATTATGGAAGGTTTAGGGTTAGAAAATCACACATTATCCCCTTACCAACTTTAATATTCTTAGTTGATACCACGTATAATAATAATAATAATATTATTATTATTAATCACTTGACATGTACAAAAAATTAATAATATAAATAAATATCATTTGCACTATTTTTAATTGGACCATTAAGCTCGGTCTACTTTCCTTCATCGATATTTTCCAATCCTTGAATAATGAATATGTATTTAATAAATAAATATCACTGTATTATCCATTGATATATATAATAAATATTATATTCTCCAAACCTTGAAAAAAATATTTTTTATTATTATTTAATTCACTTATTCTTTTGAATAACTTGTGATTAAATTATAGAGATCAACCAAACCCGAATAAATATTATTTATTCTAACTTTTTAAATTCAATACTATAATTTAATTGTGATTGTATATATATTTAGTGTGTGAAACTATAGGCCTCTTTCTTAGTGGAATTAGACATAACCGTCTTAAGTCTAAGGTTAGCATTTAGCAACATGCCAAGGCACCCATAGAGAAAGAAGTCAACATCACAACAACATCCAACCTACCATGAATGCTTATCATGTAATATAATCCTTTTATCATGATGTCTCAAATTAAGCATGTTTCATATCGATACCATCAACAAATATACCCAATTTATATTTCTTTAACTTTCCATAAATGAACTTTCCCACCAAACACCATGACCATGGATTTATGCAGGCAATTCCATTCTTATAAAAGGTCCTGAGATATCAAATTCCATCAAGGGATAGAAGGGATAAATATTTTCTTGCATTATCCATTAATGCTATATCACTCGTGACACACCCAACACATCCTTCCTCACTATAAACATATGTCATCATGGTTTTCATGAACACATCAAAGAATGAGATTCATGATATTCATTAATGATAATATTAAAGTCCAAGGATAAATATATACATCCGTAGGTAGGAAAATCAAATGATACATGGAAATGTGGATTTTCTATCGATTGGTTGTTCTCATAATATCCTATCTTAAAGATTACCAAGGATGAGCACCATGAGAAGGTGGCTTAATGTCTTATGAGCCTCATAAACCTAATAGCTTGTATTGTCTATGTCCCAATAGACAATATCATTTAGGCACAAAACTATATTCAATAATTCTATCATGGAACCTCTAGGTTCTCATTATAGTAAAGATCTTCTATGACCTTTCAGTGTGACACTTATTCTTAGGACATTATCACATACAAGATTAATGAAAAATAATAATCAATATGCAATAAGAAACTTCATTAATGATGATAACATGTAATCAAGTACTAATAAAGTTGGTTCTAGGGAACCGAATCCAACATAAATTTTCTTTAAAAGGACGATTGAATTATCCCACTTGAAAGTTTTCATAAGTTATGCCTATGTCTACATCGATGCTAGAAAGGGAGATAACCTAAAGTCCTAGGTATTTTTCTTTATTGGGTATGATGGTGAAGAATTTGAGTTATTAATCTTTAATAATGGCTTATAAAAGTTTTTCAGAGTCTAAAATGTCCTCTTATTAAAGAGATCCTATGAAGGGATCAAAAGCAGGATGGAAATATAGTTGAGAGAAAATAACCAAAACATTCCATGGTTGATCTGAGAAATGGATTGATCTCAGTTTTAGATTTTTTAGGGAGTATGTTAGTTTCAATGATGGAAGACAATCTAGATGCATCTTCAAATGGATGTTAGTTTCCATTGGTATCACTAAATTCGGATGTGCGAGAAAGCTCAAGGATCATGGAATCTCGGTGTGTATTTTTAAATATGTAGGAAAGTATGAAAAGAGGGAGACTATGGACATAGTACACAATGTGAATTATTAAGGGAATTCAAAAAATTTAGATGATGATTGAAATAGTTTTCATGGAGAAAACTTCATAGGGTAATCAATTTTTTTGTGGAAAATGAAATATATGGTATTGGTTTGGGGAATTATGGTGTGGCATTGTGCCTCAGTGGGGCCTGGATGACCAGAAGCATAGTGGGGGACCATGGTAATGTTTCAAAATTAGGAGAAAGAGATTAAGGGATGTTTGTATAGAGATAAAAAATGACTTGAAAAAATCCTTAAAAACATTCTTCAATTTATATATTGTTAGATTTTGTCTATGAAAATAGTTATCAAGGGGAGATTGTTTCTTTTTTTTGGAAATATAACTATTTTATAGATAAGGGTTGGAAATTAAGATATAATTTATTTCTAGAAGTTCCAAACCAGAACCAGATAGAGATAGTTCACCAGAACCAGGTAGAGTATGGAGTCCAGGCAGCAGCAGTAGTGAAAACTAATTCTGGATGATGGAGTGTGAAAACCAAAGAATGAATTTATGGATGATTACACTATTCATCAGAGATCAGAAGTTGAGGTGGTGTGATAGAAGGGAAGTTAGTGGTGATTATGATTAATAAGTGGTTATCTATGGAGATCGGGTGGCACCGGTTGAATCAACTAATTGGTGCATATTCTCTACTATAAATAGATGGGTGCTAGTCACTTGTTTGAGGGACTGAGTAGACAAGTAGATAAATTCTCCATTAGAGGTATTCTCAATGAAGATATTATAGTAGGTGTTTATAATGGAATCATTGAATTATTTTTCTATTTTTGGGTAGGGTTTTAGAAAATAGGGCCCTTGTAACTCAAGTGTTATCTTGTTGTAATATCATTAATACATTGTTGTAGTGTTTCCTCCCATAATTAGGACCATGTCTAAACAATGTTAAATACTGTGTGTTGCATGTTTCCATTTTGTTGTTGAGTGCTTTATTCTTTTATATTTGTGGGTTTACATAATGTCTTGTTTGAGTAAGGATCATATTAGTGTGCGGCTAGGGTATGAAATTTCTTAATTCTAGATACACTGAGTCCATGGTGTTGTGGAATTGAAGACCTTATGAGTTTATTTTTCTATGAATGAGGTTGTGGAACATAACTTCTAGATCATAGGTTGGTGTTTTCTGAAATTCGAGTTCCAACACAATAATATATCAGAATCATTGGGGAAATCAACTGAGTTTATACTCACCCCCACATATAAATTTTGATAGACATGTATACATGATTGGTCATAATGTAAGAAATGAGAAGATTTCATGTTTCATCAATGGTGATCCATTAATCCATGTTGGATATATGACATAAGAGTTTGTGGCTTGGATTTAGACTTTATTCATCTAATGTTAGCACATTTCTTGTTTATTTCTTTTGATGTTGTATTTTTTAAACAACTATAATTCTGATACAAGGATTGTTTTAAAAATGATTTTTTAAAGTTTTTTTACATTTACATGGATATTTTTATTTTATTTTTGAGGAAAAATTGTTTCCCAAGGATTCATTATTATCCGTCATTGTTTTATAGAATCATATAGTGGTTGGTGAGTGTTCTTGAGTCCATGTTACATTTCGACTTAGGTCTTGAGATTTGGGCTCTTAGGCCAGGTTGTTGGAATGGTGTAGGCCAATCCATTTAGATGAAGTTGGAAAAGATCCAAAAACTTATTACCATTGACACTATAACAGTTTGGACTTGGGTAATTGCAACACTATAGAAATGAATACTTTTTGTGTGGTTAGTGGACCAAATCCATCATCTTCTTTTACAAGATCATTTGAGCTATCCTTTTTATGTGTTTGAAACTATGTTTGTACCCTGTAATTATGATTTAAATTATATTGAATTTTCTATCTCTCTATGAATATAGGGATCATTTCCCAAACCAAATAAATATTTTTGTCTCATGTTCATCTTCTTCTTGTTATTTTGTTTTGTATTTTCTTCATTTGAAAACTTTTCTATCATTGCGACTCCCATATTTTCTGTAATAGGGGTGTTACAAAATAGTATAAAAGTAAATTTTTTGATTTGAGTCTTGGAAATTCTGGTAGGTGTGTAGAATAGGATTCTTGCAACTTCAAATATATCCATAAAAATACATAATAACCTTTTTCTATCAAACTTTGAGTTATTGTGAATTTTGGGTAAAAAATTGGTTGGTGGCGACCTCATATGATTGTTATTTGTGTCGTGTTAACCCATGATGGGTAAAAATAGACAAGAATTTATGTATCATGATATCCATGGTGAGAAATTCATCACAAGACCATGGTTTTAAAGAAAATATTTTTCTTCTTCATGAAAATGGATTTTTAATGACTGATTAATTTTGGTTTTTCAAAAGTGATGTTTGAAGTGAAGTTGAAAAAAATTTCTTGGATTGTTTTAATAAAGTGGTTTTTAATGATATTAGGTAAGAGAATAAGAATCCACTTAGACATAGTATGAAGTGAAAATTATTTTTATGATTAAAAATGAGTGATTATTTGGTTTTGAATGAGATATTTCATGTGATATAGAATCATGCCGCTTAGAAAGGATCCAAATGGATGTGGGAGAGGAGTGGAAAATATTTCTTCTATAGATCCTCAATTGTTGTTAATGGTGGAATAGACTATCTAGATGATCGACATAGATACTAATTAGGATAGGGAATGGTAATGGGATTGAGTAGTTTCAAAATAAAAATTTGAGTGACAATTCCATTTTTATTTTATTTTCTAGATAAAATCACTTTTTAATTAGGTTGAGAGGGAACCCTAATATGAATTGGAATATAAAAAATAAATAGCCTAGAGGAATAGAGTCATAAATTCCTTGAGATGTGGTATAAATTCCCTAAACTGCAATAACACCTCCCACATTTTTGTCATCCTCCCGTGCCAATCTATCACCTTGAAGATTCATACATAGTCTGCCATCGCTATCCCATATAGAATTGCATGGGGCCTCATCTTGAAGCATGATATAAAATAAATTTTCTATTATTTTGACTGTTCACTGCTCTTATGATCATCCTACATCCATTTTATTTTTCACGTGACCACCCTAGCACCGTCTCACACTCCACTGGTCAAAAGTTGTTCCATCATATAGCCCGATGGCCCACCATTTAATGGCCCAGAGGCCCTATGGATTGAAGGCCCAATATCATGATCTGTAAGAACATTTTTTATGAATAGTACCGCTACTATTTTACCTTGCTACAATACTCACATTTCCAAAATTTTACAATGTTGCTATATTACCATCGATATTTGCAACCACCCGGATTTGAACCCAGGTTTGATACATAATTACGAGAGGAATTTACCACTCAGGTAAGACCCCAATCACAAAAAACAAAATCCATCATCATTTAACAGAGATATTGGGTAAGAGATGGAAAAATAGTGATAAAAAATGATCAATCATGTTTTTATAGGCACCAAAGACCTTAAAGGTCAATTTTTAATCTTTTATGCTGGTGGGACCAACTTGGATGTGGTGTAAGTTGATCAAGGTAGTGATACATGATAAAGATATTGATTTTAAGGGTTTATAGAAAATTTTTAATGATCAATATTTCCTAAAATACTGAAGTTTACTAGAGTATGAGATTTCTTATATTTTGAGTAAGGTAACATGTTCATTATAGAATATGTATTAAAATTTGCTGAGGTTGTAAAATATATACTGAAAATTAGTAAAAAATAAAAATCCTAAGGAACAAAGTTTTATGATGTGGATACAATTGAATATACCTCTAAGATTTTTTTTTTAATCTACCTACTTATGAGGAGGTGGTTTTTATGTTGGATACAACATAAGCAGATATAACAAGAACAAAAAGGAAAGTAATTTTTTTTGGTCTGGCAAAGAAAGAAATTTATTCATTGTTCTTAGGAGGGAGTGGAAAGACTTCCAAGGGATGTCAGTCGAGAGATCTTCTCATGTTTATTAGGGAAGGGTTCATCAAAATGTTTCTAGTGTAGCAGAGTGGGACACCCAAATTCAAATTGTATGAATCCTCTTCACACATGTTTAAAGTGTGGGAAGGTAGGCCACCTAAATAAGTTTTGTAATCGGTTTTCAAAAACGAGTAAAGATGGAATAATTAATCAAGTGTAGAGATAGATAATGTAGATTAATGAATCAAAGTAGTTTTATTTGGGGACTCATGGAAGATTATGAAGGCCTCATCAGGAAAATAAGTCCACACCTTAGAAGTATTAGGGGTTTTTTCTATTGAGTATACATCTGAGGAGTTTGAGGTTGATTAATTTAAGACCTTATATGGTGAGAGGTACCATTATGATATTATCTATGATTATTTATTCATTATTTCATATTTTAGTAGCACATTAATTTATGTACACATTATTGTTTGATCTATTTGGATTATTTGTGGATTTTATTCCATATTCAATTAGAATAGACACTCTACTTGGTGAAATAATTGAGCAAGGATTTAAGTGTCTATACTGCTTGATTATGATTAATAATGTGAAAATATAATGGGAATTTTTAGTTCTTGAGATAAAAAAGTATGACTTGATCATCAAGATGGATTGGTTGAGTAAATTTAAAGCTCAAATTGACAGCTATAGTCTGCAAGTTCTCTTTGTATCACTAAATGAGACTATCTGAACTTTTAGGGGAGATTGAGATATTCATATGAAAAAGGAAGGTCCAATGGAAAGTGTTGTTAGATCTATTTCTTACTAGTTGGTGGGACTATTGCTTGGATCAATATAAGGGAAGGATTAATATCTACTTTCAAGGGTGATTAATCAATATCCAAATGTTTTCCTAGAGAATTTTTTTAGATTACCACTGAGAGATGTGAAATTCTCCATTAATATAGTGTCTAGGATGAAAACTATTTCATGGCCATCTTATCATATGACACTAGCAGAGTTGTAAGAATGAAAGTTTTAACTTGATAAGCATGAGAAAAAGGGAATTATTCTATAGAGTGTTTTTCCTTGAAAAACACTGATTTTATTTACCAATAAGGTTGATAGTAATTTGAGGTTACGTGATAGGAATGCAGGGTTGGGGTGAGTGCAATTTTTTAAGGGTCTTTTTGAGAGGTTTGTGTAAGGGTATTGCTAAATACCTATGTAAGGGTGACTGTGGAGTTTTTTTTGTATATAATAGCTTCTAAAATTATAGCCAGAACCACTTTTTATCCATAAAGATAGCATACTACATGTAACAACATAGATAACAACCTTCTAGGTGTTTACAACACTTCCCCTGATAGTTACAACTACTCCTAGCCTCACTCGCACAATCCTACCCACTAGCACCCCTCTGAAACCTAATTTAACTCAATAGATCCCCATGTACCTTTACATAGAAACTCCAACTGCTCTTATGTAAAACAAATCCACTTTCACTCTTACACAAGTATTCAAAAATACTTTTACACAAACCTATCAGCAAAAACCTTACACAACTACACCCAGACCAACCCCACATTCCTATTATTATGTATTGAATATCAAAATATGAATCAAAATATGATAAAAAATATCCATTTTCTAGAATTTATGATTTGATTAGCTATCTAAAAGGACCTCATTGATTTTACAAGGTCAAATTTTGGTTTCGGTATCATCAATTAAGGGTAAAGGAAGTGTATATTCTAGAAATGGATTTCTAATGATGATATGACCCTTATGAGTTATTGGTTATGGAGTTACCAATGCACTTGAGTTTTTATAATGTCGATGAAACTGATTTTCCATAAGTAATTGGATAACTTAATAGTGGTATTTTTAGATGAAATACTTATATATTCAAGTCCTAAGTAATATCATGAGAGACACTTGAGAATTGTTTTAAATATTCTGTATGAGCATAAATTATATTCTAAGTTCTCTAAATTCCATTTTTGGATCCAAGAGGTGAAATTTCTTGGAAATGTTGTTTCTCAAAAAGTAATTTCGGTGATCCTGAATAGGTTAAGGTGATGATGGATTATAAGACACCTAAAAATTTATTTTATATATAGGATTTTATGGGATTGGCTGGAAGTTACCAAATATTCATTCATGAATTTTCAAAATTATCTTCCTCCATGATAAATTTGGATCAGAAGAGAGTGGAGTTTGGATTACATGATTAGAGCATGTGCTATAGATTTTTGTGGTTCATGGGATGATTTTAATACTTTAGTAGAGTTTTCATATAATAATAGTCATAAAAGTACTATTGTGATGAATCCCTTTGAGTCAGTCTATGGGAGTCCATATCATTTTTCATTGTGTTGGGTGGAAGTAGGGGAATATTATTTAGTGGGACTAAGTATTTTTCAAGAGACAACATTGAATATTTAAGTAATTAAAAAAAGGATGGATACAACTAAATGTAGATAAAATTAATATTTTGATAATATTCAATGACCTTTTTAGTTCTCTATGGCCGATCATTTATTTCTAAAGGTGTCACCGAGATTAGGGAAAATGAGGCTTGGTAAGTTGGGGATGTTGAATACTAGATATGTGGGGATGTTTGATATTATCAAGAATATCAATATTATAGAATACTAGTTGTAATTACCTATTCAATATTGTGATATGAATGATGTGTTTCACATATTACAATTACAAAAATACACAATGAACCATTTTCATGATATTTATTGTGATCAAGTGGAGTTAGACCCAGATGTAATTTTTGTGTAGTGATCTATTCATATTAATGGTAATTAAGAGAAAGTGTTGCACAATTAAGAAATTTGTATTTTTGGTCATCAAGAGAAAGTGTTTAACAATCGATAAATTCTATTAGTACATGTGCTTTGACAACATAGAACTGTGCATAAGAAGACATTAGGGAGGGAGGCCTTGATTTGACAACAATGACCCCGGTTTTTTTCCCAACACTAGCGCACTCTAACTTCTTGAGGATAGTAAGTGAAATGTAGGGGAGTATTTTAGACCCCAATTTTAGGTATTTAAATTATAATTTTGATATATATTTACATTTGAGAGGTTTGAGGGTGAAATTGGGTTTATTGCTAGAAGGTGAACTATCTCAGGGACTGCGCATAATCTTCAAGCTACCATGTAAGGGTTTCTAAGGGAGATAGAGAGAGATGTATGATCAAGACATAATCACAGGGGTCATGAATATCAACCATGAATTCCCATAATTCTTGATCAGGGAGAATTTTATGGTTGCTACACGGTCATTGTGACCATGTAGTCGGGTCGAGCACCCAATTAAAAACCCTCCCAAATTTTTTATTTTAATCTAATTTTGGTAATTCCAATATCATTTTACCCCTCACATAGCTCTAAAACTAGTGTGTTATTGAGGTAATTCTTGGTGATTATCTCCCTTTAAAACTCACCTCTTTTGGATCCTCGAGTGGTTAGAGTCTGTATCTAAGGAAAGTTCCCTAAAGACCTCTCCTTTTGTGTTATTATTGGTTTTCTCTCCATGAAACCTTAACTAGGTAGAATTTTGGAAAAAATAAGAAGGTTGATCTTCAATAGATTTGAGACTTTTGGTTCTTAGTGGTTGAGAAGAGATATATGATCATAGATCTCAAGTTTATCGACTCAATTTCATTCTGTTACTGAGTTGAGGTAGGTGAATTATTCGGTTGATTTTGTGAGAAATAAACTAATATTAAATGTGATTATTTCATTAAACTGTTTTATATGTTGAAAGTAGTTTGGTGTTGATGGTGTATTGTTTGTGGAAAAAAGTTTTTGGGTGCCATTTTTTTATTAAACATAATAATTGAGGATTTTTGGGTGTGTTTTAGAAATTGGGGGGGGGGGATAAAGTAAATTTTGATATTGTTGTTGATGGGTGTATTGTGTTTCATAATCAAGGATATTGTGATTATGATTGTTGGGATAGTTAGTGGAGGTCTCAGACATGGGTTGGAGATGCCTACTTGAGTTAGGTGCCTTGATTAGGTTCAAATATAATTAACACAATAATGGATTCACATTCACCTAGTTTTTTCTCACTCCTAGACTTATTCTTGCATTTCTCACTTTCTGTTCCATCATTCCATCTCCACCCCTTTATTCCTACCTCTTATTCCCATTCATTAATGATTTCCTTCCTCCTCCCTTTCATCGCTTCTTGACTGGATATTTTCCTTTATTGTGGGCTCACTTCCCCCTCATTTCCCCATATCTTCTCTAGCATCTTGGTCTGACGTTGGTTGTGGGGGAGCGAGTGAGTCCTGGAAGTTTCTTTGATGTTTATGATGAAAAGGGGTAGTTCTTCTAGTAAGTGAGATAGGGGTGAAGTTGTTTTTGTTGTTTTCATTTGTTTCATCAGTTGGTATTTTCTAGGTGGGTGGTTTCTTGTCCTTTACATCAATACTCCTCCCTATTTTATTATCTCCTACTGTTGTCCTTGGTTGTGTTTTCTCTTCCCCTATCCTTTTCCTCATGCAGTTCCCTTGATCTTTCCATTTTGATTTGATTTTTCCAACTTGTTTCCAATGTTGGTTTCATTTGGTGGAGATGCATGCTCTCAATATAGTGAGTACTCTTAGTAAAGAAGATGTTGAATGCTGAAAATTCTAGTTCAGAGTGTAGTTAGAACTATTTTGGCTAATGGTGGGTTTAGATTTAGGCTTGGAGGTAGGACCATCCTGAAAAATATTTTTTTTCCAAAGACTAACAATGAAAATGTTTCCATTTTAGGAAAATAACATGTATAGTAAAATAAAACAATACACTAAAATTGTAATGCACATTTTATTTAAGGGCCTCAAATAGGAAAATACTAAAAATGAAAAAATTTCATAAATAAAAATAAAATTTCAAATTAACCAAAAAAACTAAAATAAAATAAATACAAAAAACACATAGAAAATCTAAAAATATATATTTTTAGATTTATATCACTTGTGCTTTTGGTCCCAATTTTTTTAGATTTATATAATCTAATATATTTTTTTAATCCATTTTAACAAAAATAAAACAACAAATATTTTATAAAACTAAATGAAATATAATTTTTTTAATAATAATATAAATTTTTACAAATGGTTAATTACTTTTCTATTTAATAAATAAATAAAATAAAAACTAAAAAATGATATAAAATGACATTGTATAGATGATCAGCAGGATTAAAGTGTGTAAATAAAAATTGATTATTTTCAAAATTGATAAACCAATCAATGAATATGGTCTGAAAATAATAAATCCTAAAATAAATGAAATATAAAATTGAAATTAACTACCTATGAAAAAATAAAAAATTACAAATAAGACGGACAAGACACAGATGAATTTTTAATTCAGATAATTTCTGAAAATTAAGAATAAATATTAATATAAATAAAAAAATTGTAACCATGATAATAAAAAAATTATTTATATAAGATAAAATATTAATAAAAAATATTTAAAATAATTATAATTAAAAAAATGATTATTAAAAAACCAAAAAAACCTAGTTACATTTGGTGGGAGGAGATAGACCGACCGACAGGGGTGGTAGGGTGTCGAGGTGCACCAATGGGGCACCGCACCAAACGGATGGGCATGCAATAGTAGGGGAGAATCAAGTGAGGCGAGGTAGGATGGGAGGTAGAGAGTGACAGTGTTCACCCATTGCCGGAGAGGCAAGTGGGAGGTGTAAGTGGTGAGGTTGGTGAATAAACAAGCAAGGGAGGAAGGCAGCAGGGGCAACGAGGCTGGTACAGGGGGCGAGGGGACCTCGTAGAAGGTGAATTGTAGATTCATAGGTTCTCTGTTTAGGGTGTTTCATGCGAATAATGAGGGAACAACTAAGGTTAATATGGGAGGAAAAGTGGTGAGGTAAGGGAATAACCATAATTTCGTTCCCCCAACCCATCATGTTGGTTAAGCCCATGGGATCATTGGAATTTCCCTTAGACTGACCCTGATTGGAGGCAGTGTTGCTGGTGTTTACAAAGGATGCTTTTAGTGCCGGTGGATTTGACAGCTCTGGGATTTCCAGTAAGGAGGCGTTCACACTGGTGACGAGAGCATGTGCGATGGTGGCATTTTTTTAGGGGTAGAGCTTGAGGTGCCTCACATTGTGCATGGATCTTGAGGTGCCGATGGCTCTCTTCCAGGGCCCTAAGGCCTATTTTTTTCGACATTATGTTGGGATCGGTCTAGTTTTGAATTGAACCAGAACATTTGTTGTTGTTGTGTTGTGGTTGATGGAATGCAGTCTTTTGATTGTTTTGTGGTTGGTTTTGGTATTTATTTATGTTCTATGGGTTATTATATCCAAAAAATACCATTCCAGGTTGGTATACCTAAAAACCCATATTTTTATGTTATACACATCCCATATTGTGTCTTTTTAAAAAATTTAAAAAGGGATCAAGGAAAAAAATCCCCCTTAATTGTGGTTTCCTCATTAGGGTTAATGAGGATGTTGGGAAATAGTTGGGTAGTGATATACTTACAAGTAAGAGATACTCTTGGTGATTATTAGTGGTTATCCATGGTTTTCGCATTCCCTCAGGTTTTGGTTGAACTTTTGGAGATGTGTGTGTGTTTTTTAAAATTGGGAATTTTTCATATTGACATGATTTATGTTAAAGTTTTTTTTTATTTTTGAATTATAATTTTTTTTCTTATGGTTTTATAAAATTTCATGGGTGGGTCATGTTTTATAGAACTCATTTATAGCTTGGTTGTTTTTTACATACATGGGGTGTATAGGGAAGTCTTGAGGAAATCCTATTAGGTCCTATACTAATTTCCTACTCACCCAATTTTTGGATGGGTAGATTGTATGTAGTGTGACACTGATAAGGGTAATGCATCCTTATTCACTAGCAGTGGCCCATAGACATGGAGGAGATATGAGAGAGGAGTTTCAGATGATGGGATGAATCATGGAGTTTTTGGGAGGTGTGGATGAGTTGTTTGGACTCTATTTTGGAGAGTCTCATTTTATGGCCTTTTCAGCCTTAATTTTTGAGTTGTTTTTTACTTAGTAACTTTATGGGTTTTTCTTAACTAATATACTTATTTTAATTTTTTTTATCATGAATAATTTATGATATTGGTTTGTATCCTTTCCTCTATTTTGGTGTTATTTTTTTTTCAAGTTGGTAAGGTCTGACATATAGATATCTGATGCCAAAATTCTATTAAATTCTTAGCATGAGTGAATTTAGTAAGGGGTTAAACTATAACAGTCCTAGAACCACACTTCTGGATCTAGTTTTGAAAATACAAACTTTACATTTCCATATTTTATGTAGATTAAATTGACCCATTTTTTTCATCCAAACCTTAAAACATAAAATGAAAAAATTGAATCACTTACATTTTGAAGGATCTTTTAGGTTTAGAGTTTTAGAGAATTAGGAAAAAACCATACATAAACAATACCCATGTATTTAAATGAGCATATCTCCCACCTAACCCGGATTTTTTTATTTCACATTAATTCATCATCATCATCCATATAAAACCTCTTCTATACATAATTCTTTCATCCTTAATATTTACAACCTGGGGAAAATGAAACATAAGAAGGGTGAACTCAAATGCTTAGTAAGGGTAAATGTAAGCATTAATAATTGAATTCCATCTGTGAGAGTAATAAGAGCATAATATTATGATGACATAATCAAAGTTCATGAGGATAACATAAGAATATTCATACCCATCAATACATGGATCATAAATCATGAAAACATGGAATAAGGATTTAACAAAATCACGAGTCATAAAAATCAATAATCATGAGACATGTGATATCAATATTGATCATAAGAAACATTATAAACCCGTATAAATCATAAATAAAACTAATCAGTATCCTGTAAAATTATCTTTAAATCACTTCTTATAAATGGAATAACCAATATAGTTAACTTCAATATCCAAAGTACCCAATGAATGGAGGGCTATAATGGACCCAACTATCCATGGTTTATCATGGAACCACCTATCCTTGGTTAATAACGTAACCAACCATCCTTGGTTTATAACAGAACCACCTATACTTGGATTATAATGGAACTGCCCATCATTATAAACAATGTCCAAGAACCGTATCATGAATAAAGTACATATAGCATTCATTTCATTATAAACTCATTGAAACAAACTTTATTCTCTTTAGAACTTTATTAACCCTTGGAAAATAAATGGGTTCCATAACAATTTCTTTGAAACATGATTGAACCATATAGAAGAAAAAATTTACATAAAAATCTATTTTAAACATGATTAACCCATATAAAATAAATGAGTTACATAAAAATCTCTTTGAAACATGATTAACCCATAATAAATAAATGAGTTCCATGAAAAATCTCTTTGAAACATGATTAACCTGTGAAAAAGAAATGGGTTCCATATCAATCTCTTTGAAAAAATCTTAATCCATCCAAAGAAATAATGTGGATGGTATTAATGAAAAATATCCCCATTATATCATAATTAACAACAAGGGTTGTTGACATTGATGAATGAAAATACCATTAAAATATCATTAAAAACATTTTTGAGTAAAATGACCTCTTGATTTTAAAAATCACTTTTAAAAACTAAAAATTCAAAAAATATTACAAAAAATAATTTTATTTGAAAAAAAACTTGATAAAATAAAAAGGAAAATTTAATTAAAGTAATGGACATGATAGTGGGAAAATATATTCATGTCCTAAATGTTAAAAATAATTTTTTTTCAAAAAAATTTGAAAGTGGGAGTCAAAAGTGACTGATTTGGAAAACGATAGGAAATTTCCTTTTAAAAACTTTTAAAATAAGGTAAAAGATCATGTAAAATTTCTTTTTTAAATAATTTATTTTTATAAAATATAAAATTTTAAAATATTTTAGAAAAAATGGATATGGAAGAGAAATATACCTGATCTAAAATAAAATAAAAGATTAATATCACTTACAAACGAATTTCTTGATGTTTCTTTAATCAATAAAGGAGGAAATGGAAATTAAACATGTGAAAGACATTCATAAGCATAGGATAATAAAAGTTATGGGGTTCAAGAAAATAACATCACATTATTTATTCTAAAATAACCTTGAACATAAACAATCTTAAAAGAAAATAGATCACAACATAAATCCCTTTCCACTTTGGTAACTCTTCAATCATAAGACCCATGAAATAATAACATCAAATGATACTTTAAATGTCATGAACATAATTATTTTTATGATATAACATGCAAATGGATAGTATATACACAATATAAAATAAATTAGGTGCATAATAATAAAATATGCTTCAATGAAAGTGAATTGAGATGAAATCCCTTACGGCTTTGGTAATATCTGGATCAAAACCCCATGAAATAGATAAAATCATATATATTTTTAAATAAAAATAATTTTCATGAAAATAATCATAAAATAAATTCAAGAGAAGTATACACACCACACAATTAAAATAAGTGGTGAATATTTCATATGTCTCACAAAAGAAAAAGCAGGATGAGAAAAACCCTTACCTCGAGTCCAGACTTTCCTTGTGTGTCCTTTAACTCCTGTATAATAAGATTAAATCAATTATTTGATTTATTAAGAACATTTTATAGGTTTAAAACCTTGATCAATTATTTTATTTCTTTATAATGACATATTTTAATACTTAATCATTTAATTCCACGTCGAGTGTTTTGAGGACGTTCAGTTCATTGTTTCAAAATGGATTTGGTGTGTTGAACATGGTCAAAAGGTTCATTATTTAAACATATAAAGAATAATAATAATAAAATAATTATCATATTTATTAATAAATTATAATTTTAAAATCAATCATGAATTTTTTAGGAAAAATGAACTGCATTACGATCATGGAGATGGTAAAATGTAGATACACATGGGTAACATTTCCATTTTTCAATGATCATTATGAAAATAAGGTATGTATTATTTTATATTTCCAGAATTATAATAATACCACAAATACCATATAATATATTTAAATTTACTTATATATATATAATTATTTTTATGTGGTGATGAAAAAATAATCACATCGCTTCGTGGAGTCGGCAGTCCACACGGACACGAATGACGTTATCATTTTTCAATGTAAGAAAGAAAATGATATATTATATTTTAATAATGATAACAATTTAATTAATATGATAATTATTCTATTTATATCATATATATTTATTAAAATTATCCTTATTACCTTCCATGTAAAGTGTTAGTGAAAAAAAACCACATCGCTTCACGAGGTGGTAGTCCGCCGTACACACAAGCGACATTATCATATCCCCCACATAATATAAATTAAAAATTTATATGTGATACAATAAATAAATAAGTATAAATATGTTAAAAATATCATATATATAATTTAAATACACCATTTCAACAAGCCATGAGAGACAATGATGGAAAATGAATGACACCGATTCGTGAGGTGGTAGTCCGCCGTACACACGAATAACGATTTCGTATCCCATTTGATGGAAGAGGAGATGAATTTAAGTTATTAAATTAATATAATAACATATAATTATATATTAGATACTTATTATATCATATGATCATATTTTAATAATATTTGAAGGAGGTGGAAGGAGAAATAAAATAAAAACATGTAGTTAAGAATTTTACCCCTTCTTGGGCCACCTATTTAGGATTATACCTAAAGTATTCCTAGAATAGATTTATGACAAAAAAAGGATTATATTATGAGGGTATGGAAGTTGAGAAGTTATTTTAGTAGGGATACACTAAACTAAAATGGTTTGAATGTGTGAAGAATAGAGGAGAGGGGGGCGGGGAACCTTTTATAAGTGAGGTGAGTGGTACACTTGTAATTTTTGAAAAGAAAAAGGCGTAACCATGTTTTTCACATAACACAAGGATTCATAATGGATAATTATCAATAATTAGACATTATAAGGTCTAAATATGATCATAAAATAGTATTTAGTCAAGTTTTTAGGTCATTTTTATTCTTATCTTTTAGTTTAACTGTCGATAAACCTGTTTTCACCTTAACTGCGATAATTTATTTGCACTATTTTCAATATTAATTATGATAAAAAATTAAGTTGAAATTATTAGATAATATAAATTATTATGATTCAAAATATTTAATCCAATTTACCAAATTCAATTCACATAATTGGTAGAAATTCAGTTTAAAATTAAACCCACATACGTGATGAAAAAGAGAGTTTTCAAGAAATGTATTTATCAAGGAAAAGATGACTTTATATCAACTCTATGAATAATAAAAAGTTATTTTTATTAATATAAATTAATATTTATTGATATATAATCTATAAATTTAGTTTAAATAATTCCTCATTAGGGTTTTTTAATTAATTAAAAAGGCAAAATATTATGCACTTTAAAATAGTTTTCAGAAAAATCCCATTTTTAAACCCAAATACAACCATATAATAAAATACAATATAAAGTTGATTAAAAATAAATTAATTGTATTAAATATAAAAAATAATACTTATGTTATTTTAAATAATATTCCAAAAATAATGGGACTTTTAAATTTCATAATTTATTGAAAATAAATGACATTTTTAAAAAAATTGGTATTTTTGTAACGACCCGACCCCAAAAGCCCAGAGCCAGTGCATTATTTTATTACTTCGGCATAGATACAAGATTAAAATCACAAGGTAACAAAAAATTTAGAATTTTTGGAAAACTATATTGCATTAATGATACCCAAAATACATTGGGAAAATAAAATAAATCATAACACAAGTAAAAGCTCACCATCCTTGAAACTCATTCAAAGGATTCCTATTCATAACCCAGGGAAAGGAAAAATAATAAGGGTGCGATAAAATGATCAATAAGGTCAAGTAAAGTTTAATAAATAATTAATTTATAAGTTTAAATAAAAAATTAAAGGTAAATAACTGATAAAACATTCCATTCAAATAAACTAGATAAGGCATAATCAATATGGAAAGGTGATAAATTGAAACACATGCCATTTAATCAATAAATCAAGAATGAAATGTATCCATATATATTTTGATGCAATAATCTCATGGATAATAATAATAAATTAATTCTCAATAAATTAAATTATTAATTATTGGATTTCATGTTTCCTAGGCACATGATACCTTTACCATCAAGATAAGACAATTTAAACTATTCTGATTTGGACAACTAATTCATCTCATGAGACTACCAAAGCATCAAGGGGATTTCATTAAATGGTCCCCAAACCATAGGTATTGCATTGAATATTCCCCAACCCATGTATTTCATTTCCAAATCATTCATCATATATATAATAATCAATTTAATTCAAAAACAATGTGCCTTATTAAAATCTATCCGTATAAGATATGGATTTATCAATAATTCCCCAGTTAATAAAATAAATTTCAAAGTGAACACTGTATATAAATATGGCATATGATCTAGGAAATAATAATATCCATAACCCAATTATGTGTATATTTTAGTAAATATCCAATGAAAAATTATTACAATAAATTGATTGTCTCCAGAGAAAGTTAACAATCACAAAAGAAAGTAAGATTGCAAAGGTAACTTTTACCACTTGGAAATTTTCAAGATAAATCCATTGGGTGGGATAAGTAAAATTAAAACATAAAATACCATGAATTATGAGTGAATAAATGTTTTAAATTATAAATGGGTAGTATATACACCATAATAAAGTGAATTGGTGTATAATAACAAATAAGTCTCAATGGAATGTAAATTGAGACGAAAACACTTACCTTGTATTTCCTTTTGTGTGGAAATCCTTTAACCTACTTTATAATGGTTTTAATAATGTTAATAAATTATTACAGAAAAATATTAATATTTATTGTAACGCCCCGACCCCAGTTACCCAGAGTCGGTGCATTATTGCGTAACATCGGTATGATCACAAAAGATCAAGTCTTGAAAGACCGATTAGTTTAGTAGCCTTGAAAACACTAGATACATTCATAAATGGTACATTACATCATAAAGTGAAAAACTACAATAACATAGTCTCCATAGTCCACTCCCATATCCCCTTCAGACTATCCCTACAGGTCAGTCATAAAATATTTCTTCACATCCTGGGAAAAATAAAACATTAAAAGGGGTGAGATCAGATGCTCAGTAAGGATAACAATATAGCAGAAGCTTTCATAAATAAACATAAAAATTTAAGGCAATGTATAACTAAAACAAAAGCCTTTTAAACTTGAACTTCAACATAATATGGAAAAAGTAAAATGAGATAATTCCATTTACTTGTTCACATGGATATTCTACTGGTCGAATAATCACATGCAATATCAATAACCACTTTCACAATGATGGAATGCATAATGCCATACTATCATAACCACGTAGCCAAGGCCTCGTGCCAAGACTAAAAATAAGATTTTGTCAAGGCCTAGTGCCAAGAGACTAGTTTGTCTCATGAGACCTGCCGATGCATCGAGAAGCTATAGCAGGCTCCACCCGTCACTTATTAAGTCCAATGCATTCCTCATATGAACAGGTTTGAACATATCATAAACCATAACATAATCATATCACATAAAACGTGCATAAAGGAAACATAAAATTTCCATATTTCAATTAAAAGATATCAATACAACACATTGATATAATAAAAACATTATCAAAACCATTTTCAATACCAAAATAAAAGAAAATTAAAACTTGGTATTTATTTTTCATTTAAAAAAAATTTATGGCTTGGAGAGGAAGCCGAAACTCAAATAATGGTAACGACGGCGGATAAGCTGTTGTCTCCGCATACGTATGACAAAAAAAAATATTCCCTTTTGTCATTTAGTAAAACACTTCGTATAAAAAATATTCCTTTTGAATAAACATAAAAGTCAAAGGGGTTTATACACCACATAAAAGAAAGTCTTGTATTAAAACAAAATATGCCTCAATGAAAGAAGATTGAGACGAAGTCCCTTACAAAGATAATTTTTTAAATAAAATAGATCTATTATGCGTATTCAGTATAAGTACACATAAAGGAAGTACAAATACAAGATAGAACATAATAATATCATGACATAATTTGAAAGTAGAAGATTAACCCAAAGAACGAAAATTGGGTTAAGAAGTTCCCTTACCTCGTGTCCGACTTGACTCGATCGTTCTTTAATCTCATGAATAATAAACTAGAGTTAATTTATAATTGCTTAAGAACATTTTTCATGTTCATTATTCCTTTTATATCACTTATTACCATGTTATGAACATTATACAATTATTTAAGTTAATAATGGTCGTTTTTTCGATCTTTGGTACTTGAGTCAAAAATAAACTTCTTATAATTACAAGTTGTTCATGTAGTGAAATATACATTATATCCAGAATTATATTCATGATTTAGATATCATATATATCATATATATCTAGTATATACATGCATTTATAATATTACATAACATTTAGAGGTAATAAATGAAATGCACCGTTCATGGAGACGGTAAGCCGTACGTACGCATGAACGCTACTTTTATTTCTATTTCGTATTTAATGGAATGAAATTATAATTATATAAAGGTATAATATAATTCCAGTATAATATAATGTATAATATTATTTACTCCATCCTTTATACATCCCACATATGGCATTAACAATTCAAATCACTTTGAGGGGGTGGTAGTCCGCACTTCCTAAAATGAAATCATCGCGTTTACCCATAATGGAAATCATAAAGATGTGCCATAAATGAAAAATACAGAAGCATAAGGAAAACATAAACATAATATATATCATATATAAAAAATAGTTTCATCATAATGGCCACCATGAGAGGTGTTAAAAGAAGATTGAACAATCATCGTTTCGTGAGGCAGTATTTCGCCACCCACAGAAACAATATGTTCTTTAACCATTAGACGAAGGTGTGTATAAGTGTAAATAAAATCCTTATCATAACAACATCCTAGTATATTTTATATACTGGTTTTTTTACAAAATAAAGTAATAAAAATATTTTAAGGGGTTGGAGAAGAAAAATAAAACAAAAGAACATAAGAGAAGACATTACCTTAAAATCGGGTAACTCTTTTTGATTTGAGCCAAAGGCTTCCTTGGGAAGACTTCTGCCCAAAGTGAGGCTTCTAGGAGTAAGAGAGGGAAGTTGAGAGAGTATTTGGGCAGAGGTTGGCCGATCCAAATGGCTTTGATGGTGTGAATAAGGTGGTAGAGGTGGGGGCCTTTTATAAGAGGAGAGGAGAGGCACTCTTGGAAGGTCATGAAATGTTACATTATTATGAAGTGCTTTTCAGATTTCAAAGGTCCCAAAATTATATATTTTGAGGCTAAGGTGATAAAGGTTTTAAATCTACTCATCTAATAGGTTTTTGACAGGTGTAAGTCTTATATTTTACATTATCGTTTCATTTTATTTAAATCGTTAGTTAATGAGGTAATCGTTGCAACATCATGGTGTCATAAAAAATTTAATTTATTTAATGTCTAAAAATTATAAAAAAAATATCATGATGTAGGAAATCTTTTTAGATTTCCAATTAATATTTATAGTCGAAAAGTTAACTTATATAACCCCATGCAATAATTGTTTTAGTAAAACAGCACATGTTTGTGACAATTTTATTTTTACTTTAAATAAAAAGTTATTAATGTCATTTTCTTACCCAAGTGGCTCCATGAGGTCCCCAAGTTGACCCATGGATTTTCTTGGTCGGCCATGAATCATCCAATAAGTGTAGGACAAGTGTAAATGTATTTTAATATTTTTATAATATCATTTTTACCTTAAATTACACTAATTACCTTTAATCGCGATTAATAGAACTTAAAAGTTACTATTCACCAAAAATTATTTTAATCCCATTGAACCACATTTTACTTATTAATGACAATGATGTATGTCCGATTTTTGAAATTCAAATCACAGAGGTGGTAAAATTTCATTTAAACAAAAATCAACTTATTTAACTACCACTTAGTGGTTTCACTATTCATCAAAAAATCGATGTTTTTAAGAAAAATACCAAAAATTTACCCTATGCTATAATTGATATTCCGAATTAAAAAATGATGTATATTTTAAATAATTTCAAACTTATAAGTTTCATTAATTAATTTTATAATTAATTTCTGCTGTCAAAACAAATAGCGTGTTTTTAAGAAACAATATCAATCAAAAGATTGACAATTGTTTATGTCCAATTTCAAAGTGAAATTAATTATAATGACCACCATTAGATAAAATGGTAAAAATATATTCTAATTATACTTTAAAACCAATAAATAGTATAATTTATCACTATAATTTATTTTGATTAAAAAATTTGTTTTTAATTATTTTTCACTATTCATAAAAATTGGAAGTTCTCAAAAAATCACAAAAAATTCAACTTAGGATAATTTCGATATTCCGAATACAAAAATGAAGTCCATTTTGAAATATAAAATTTCTATAATTTTAAAAAGTGGGTATTACTATTCATAACGGCTACTTTGATTAGTCGCGATGTGTTAGAACTCGAAGTTACGTACAATGCAAGCTATTGTATTATTGAAGGAGAAGCGTACCGTGGAAGCTTGGGGTGTTACATTCTACCCTATTTCAAATAATTTCGTCCTCGAAATTTGAAATTGTTCTTCGAAAATAAAAGGTTGAAAATAGAAAATACATTTGTGGAAAACCCACATAAAAAATAAGGTTAATAAAAATATAACTTTAAAAGAAAGAAAGAGAAGTACAAAAGTCACCCGAGATAGCCCATACTAGGATTCTATGAAAATATGGATATGGAAGAAAAACAAACCATCAAGGTCTGATGGATAGTTATAGAAAATAGGATTAGGAGATAGTTAACCACAAGAAAATCATAAACCTGTGATTGGTTAAACGGTCATTGAATCCCCAGTTGTAAAAGTTAACCGGCAACGTTTTTGTTTTAAGTTACCTTTCATAAAGTTGAGGAATTTATTTAAGATATTTACTAAGAACATAAGGAAATATACTTACTTGTCATGTAGACTTTCATTCTTTAATAAATTTTTACCACAAACCCATCTTTCACTCCAAAAGGTAATAGAACTAAAAAATATTCTATTTATCCTAATTGTATAAGGTTCTAAATATTAACACATACCATTTAGATTAAGAAAACTATTTTGTAATTACCAGGGACTTCCTATAGGCTAGTGGTAGGTAATAAAGGCCTGTCGTACTATGGTTGTGGGTTCGATTCCTGCAGCTTTGTCCGACGCGACGGGTTATCCTCCGACCTACAGGATGTCCTTTTCCTAAAAATATAGTATTATAATATTCCAAAAGTAATCTTCAGAAATGTTTTAACCTTAAAAAATACTATCCAAAGTTCAAATTAATCCATTCCAACCTTTATAGTTATCCAAAATACCTCTGTCCAGACTTTCTCTACAAGGTCTCTAAATTCCAAAATCAATTGTATCATCAAATTCCTCAAACAAAGTAAAGTTCCTCTTATTGTCACATACTAAAATATTATTACCTTCATCATATTAAAACCTTAATGAAGAAACAAGTACTGCAGTACAATCCTTATATATATCACATTATTCTTATAACCAGAATATAATCCTTGAGTCCAAAAGCACCAATACATTAATTATTCCACTTCAACTGTAGTAACAACATAAGATTGGCCTTGATACCTTAGCCTTTTCTAAGGTAAGTTTCCCTGACTCTTAGGACATTCATTTGAATAATGTCCCATTTCCCTACAATTGTAGCATTCAACATTGATATCCTCTTTCTTTCCCTTGCAATCACGAGCCTGGTGACCTTTTTCTCCACATTTATAACAAACTCCCATTCCTTTTAGGCAAGTACCAGGGTGATTCTTACCACAATTATCGTATAATATAAAATCCTTCTTTCCCTTTTTCCCTTTATCTGTATCTTGTTCCACCGTTCTCTTCTTCTCTTAAATTACTTTATTGTCATAAGATTTATAGAATTCCTTTTCTGTCTTGATAGCACACGAGACTATATCTTCATACGATGAGAAAGATTGTGAGACTAAGGCTCGATGCAAAAATGGTTTTAACCAATCAAAGAAACGATCAATTTTACTTCTTGGGTTATGTATATAATCTGCTGCATGCCTTGCTAACCTTGTAAAGTTAGCCTCATACTTTGCGACATTCTTATACTCCTTTTGTCTCAGACTCAGAAATTGCATTTCCATATCTGCTCGATGGTCACGAGGGAATTATTTTTCTAAGAAAAGATCTTTTAACTACCTCCATTCCATTCATGATACTTCTACATATTCCTTTGTGTTTTGAATCAGCGACCACCATTGATCGGCATCTCCAGTGAGGCAGTAAACTGCCCTTTCTCTACTCCCCAAGGCGTGGAATATTTTCTCTAAGGAGTTTATCCATTTCTCAGCTACTAATGGATTTGTACCCCCATTAAATGTTGGCGGTTTTTGACTCATAAATCGGTCTAACATTGATCCTCCACGTTGCGGATCAGGGTGATCCATACGAGTAAGGTTATTATTCATAACCTGAGTGAGTTGCCCCAGTATGGTGATAAGCTAATCAGCACCAGTTGTATCACCAACTCCATTATAATTATCTTGAACAGGAGGGAAATCCCTACATGGAGTGTGTGCATTGATATAGTTTCCATTCCTCCCACTAGGCCCCATTTCTAAACAATTGCATAAACTAGATTAGTTTATGAATCAAAATACATAATTCCATACTTGTAAAACACTTAACATAAATTGAACTATAATCATAAATTTTTTTTCTTTGAGGAAGTATATACTCATAAACCCGTCATAATGGTTTGTAAAGAAAATTAGATTTATCCTAAGCATATCCCCTGGGAGTGTCGTAACCAAGAGTGCAGCAAGGCCCGTTGTCGTGCACCAGTTCCCATTCGAGTCTAGCTCAAAGCGGTGTTTTCAGGTTTTACCCCTAGGTACATCTGTGCCAGAGCCGCCTCTACCTGCTCGTATCCAGACAGGGATGTATTGCTCAGAAAACTCAAAAAATCTCTATAATACCAAAATTCTAGTAATTCCTTCTATACTAATCCTCAAAGTCTATCTTTGGGCTATGTGCTCTAACCGGAGTTTATCTAAATCTAGCTTCCAAGGTTAGTACTAAACTGCCTCTGATACCAACTGTAACGCCTCGACCCCAGTTACCTAGAGTCAGTGCATTATTGCGTAACATTGGCATGATCACAAAAGATCAAGTCTTGAAAGACTGATTAGTTTAGTAGCCTTGGAAACACTAGATACATTCATAAATGGTACATTACATCATAAAGTGAAAAACTACAATAACATAGTCTCCATAGTCCACTCCCATATCCCCTTCAGACTATCCCTACAGGTCAGTCATAAAATATTTCTTCACATCCTGGGAAAAATAAAACATTGAAAGGGGTGAGCTCAGATTCTCAGTAAGGATAACAATATAGCAGAAACTTTCATAAATAAACATAAACATTTAAGGCAATGTATAACTAAAACAAAAGCCTTTTAAACTTGAACTTCAACATAATATGGAAAAAGTAAAATGAGATAATTCCATTTACTTATTCACATGGATATTCTACTGGTCAAATAATCACATGCAATATCAATAACCACTTTCACAATAATGGAATGCATAATGCCAGACTATCATAACCACGTATCCTAGGCCTCGTGCCAAGACTACAAATAAGATTTTGTCAAGGCCTCATGCCAAGACACTAGTTTGTCTCATGAGACATGCCGATGCATCGAGGAGCTATAGAGGGCTCCACCCGTCCCTTATTAAGTCCAATGCATTCCTCATATGAACATGTTTAAACATATCATAAACCATAACATAATCATATCACATAAAACATACATAAAGGAAACATAACATTTCCACATTTCAATCACACGATATCAAAACAACCCATTGATATAATAAAAACATTATCAAAACCATTTTCAATACCAAAATAAAAGAAAATTAAAACTTGGTATTTATTTTTCATTTAAAAAAAGTTATGGCTTGTAGAGGAAGCTGAAACTCAAATAATGGTCATGACGGCGGAGAAGTCATTGTCGCCACATACGTAAGAAAAAAAATTCCCTTTTTTTGTTTAGTAAAACACTTCGTATAAAAAAGATTCCTTTTGAATAAACATAAAAGTCAAAGGGGTTTATACACCGTATAAAAGAAAGTGTTGTATTAAAACAAAATATGTATCAATGAAAGAAGATTGAGACGAAGTCCCTTAAAAAGATCATTTTTAAATAAAATAGATCTATTGATGCGTATTCAGTATAAGTACACATAAAGGAAGTACAAATACAAGACAAGACATAATAATATCATGGCATAATTTTAAAGTAGGAGATTAACCCAAAGAACAGAAATTGGGTTAAGAAGTTCCCTTACCTCGTGTTCGACTTGACTCGATCATTCTTTAATCTCCTGAATAATAAAATAGAGTTAATTTCTACTTGATTAAGAACGTTTTTCATGTTAATTATTCCTTTTTATATCCCTTATTACCATTTTATGAACATTATGTAATTATTTAAGTTAATAATGGTTGTTTTGTCGATCTTTGGTACTTGAGTAAAAAATAAACTTCTTATAATTACAAGTTGTTCATGTGGTGAAATATCCATTATATCCAGAATTATATTCATGATGTAGATATAATATATATCACATATATCCAGTATATACATGCATTTATAATATTACATAACATTTAGAGGTAAGAAATGAAATGCACCGTTCATGGAGATGGTAAGCCGTACGTACGCATGAACGCTACTTTCATTTCTATTTCGTATTTAATGGAATGAAATTATAATTATATAAAGGTATTCTATAATTACAGTATAATATCATGTATAATATTATTTACTCCATCCTTTATATATCCCACATATGGCATGAACGATTCAAATCACTTTGAGGGGGCGGTAGTCCACACTTCCTAAAATGAAATCATCACGTTTACCCATAATGGAAATCATAAAGGTGTGCCATAAATGAAAAATACAGAAGCATAAGGAAATCATAAATATAATATATATCATATATAAAAAATATTGTCATCATAATGGCCACCATGAGAGGTGTTAAAAGAAGATTGAACAATCATCGTTTCGTGAGGCAGTATTTTGCCACCCACAGAAACATTATGTTCTTTAACCATTAGACGAAGGTGTGTGTAAGTGTAAATAAAATATTTATCATAAAAAAATCCTAGTATATTTTAGATACTGGTGTTGTTACAAAATAAACTAATAAAAAGATTTTAAGGGGTTGGAGAAGCAAAATAAAACAAAAGAACATAAGAGAAGACATTACCTTAAAATCGGGTAACTCTTTTTGATTTGAGCCAAAGGATTCCTTAGGAAGAATTCTGCCCAAAGTGAGGCTTCTAGGAGTAAGATAGGGAAGTTGAGAGAGTATTTTGGAAGAGTTTGTCCGAGCCAAATTGCTTTGATGATGTGAATAAGGTGGTAGAGGTGGGGGCCTTTTATAAGAGGAGGGGAGGGGCACTCTTGGAAGGTCATAAAATGTTACATTATTATGAAGTGATTTTCGGATTCAAAGGTCCTACAATTATATATTTCAAGGATAAGGTGATAAGGGTTCGAAATATAATCATCCAATAGGTTTTTGACAAGTGTAAGTCTTATATTTTACATTATCTTTTCATTTTATTTAAATCGTTAGTTAATGAGGTAATCACTGCATCATCTTGGTGTCATAAACAATTTAATTTATTTAATGTCTAAAAATTATAAAAAAAATATCATGAAGTAGGAAATATTTTTGTCTTTCCAATTAATATTTATAGTTTAAAAGTTAACTTATATAACCCCATGTAATAATTGTTTTAGTAAAACAACACCTGTTTGTGGCAATTTTATTTTTACTTTAAATAAAAAGTTATTAATGTCATTTTCTTACCCAAGTGACTCCATGAGGTCCCCAAGTTGACCCATGGATTGTCTTGGTCGGCCATGACTCATCCAATAAGCACAGGACAAGTGTAAATGTATTTTAATATTTTTATAATATCATTTTTACCTTAAATTTCACTAATTATCTTTAATCGCGATTAACAGAACTTAAAAGTTACTATTCACCAAAAATTATTTTAATCCCATTAAACCACATTTTAATTCTTAATGATAATTATTTATGTTGGATTTTTAAAATTCAAATCACAGAGGTGGTAAAATTTCATTTAAACGAAAAATCAGTTTATTTAACTACCACTTAGTGGTTTCACTATTCATCAAAAAATCGATGTTTTTCAGAAAATACCAAAAATTCACCCTATGCTATAATTAATATTCCAAATTAAAAAATGATGTATATTTTACATAATTTCAAACCTATAAATTTCATTAATTAATTTTATAATTAATTATTGCTGTCAAAACAAATAGCGTATTTTTTAGAAACAATATCAATCAAAAGATTGACAATTGTTTATGTCCAATTTCACAGTGAAATTAATTATAATGAACAACATTGGATAAAATGGTAAAAATATATTCTAATTATACTTTAAAACCACTCAATATTATAATTTATCACTATAATTTATTTTGATTAAAAAAGTTGTTTTTAAGTATTTTTCACTATTCATAAAAAATTGGAAGTTCTCCGAAAATTACAAAAAATTCAACTTAGGATAATTTCAATATTCCGAATACAAAAATGAAGTCCATTTTGAAATATAAAATTTCTATAATTTTAAAAAGTGGGTATTACTATTCATAATGGCTACTTTGATTAGTCGCGATGTGTTAGAACTCAAAGTTGCGTACAATGCAAGCTATTATATTATTCAAGGAGAAGCGTACCATGGAATCTTGGGGTGTTAAATTTATTATATCATATATTATCCTATTATAATATCTTATCACCCATTTGTTAGTAATCTTTCATTATTTTCACTATTTCAGGTGTTAATTACCTAGTTTCTTGAGTAAGTTTTGACTTGTTACTTGTTTTTTCCTATCATGATTTCATCATATACAGAATTTAAACCATGATTTAAATAATATATATATTTAGTATATATGTATCTATAATATTCCATAATATTTTAAGATAAGAAATGAAATGCATCGTTTATGGAGATGGTAGGCCGTACGTACGCATAAACGCTACTTCCATTTTTTTGTCATATTAGAAGAATGAAAAGTAAATGATATATATGTTTATTATAATTAAAGTAACATATTTATGTCATATATTTCAAATATTTTTATTAAAACCATAATTTATACATTAAATTTATATCATGAATGAATTACATCGCTTTGAGGAGGCAGTAGTCCACACTTCCACAAATGATGTTATCACATTCTCACAAAATGGAAAGCATAAAGGTATATGTTATATAAGAATTAAAGAATAATAAATAAATTAAAAATATTATATATATAATATATAAACATATTTTCCATAATAATTCCCAACCATGAAAGGTGGTAAAGGAAAAATGAACAATCATCATTTCGTGAGGCGGTAGTTCACCGTACATATAAACGGTAAGTTTGTTACCCATTAGATGGAGGTGTGTGAAAGTGTAGGTATAAATATTAATATAAAAATATCTTAATATATTGAGTATAATTATTTTATTATGTAATCATAGAATAATAATATTTTATGGGGTGGATAATGTAAATAAAACAATACAGCTTGAGGAAGGAGGTCACCTCTTCTTTGGGAAACTTCTTTTGGTTTGCACCAAAGGCTTATTTGGATGGATTTATTCAAATATAGAGGATTATAGGATGAGGATAGGGATTTTAGAGACTATTTTATCAGATTTTGATCAATACAAATGGATTTATATGTGTGAGGAAGTGGGAGGGGTGAATTCCTTTTTGTAGTGGAGGAGGAGTGACATTCTTGTAAATTTTTAGATAGGGAATTCCACCCACATTTTTCCTATGCCAATTGAATCCAATAACTGAAAAAATTATAGAAAAGGAATTATAGGGCCTAAATATGGATAAAAATGTATTTTTTAAAAGTTTATAGTTCATTTTGGCTCTTAAGTTTAAGGTTTAGTCCTTTGTTAAGCTAAATTTTCTCTTAATCATTGTAATTAATTTTAATCACTTTCACTAATATTTTTGGTCAACAACTAAGTTGAACTTATTAGAAATTATAAATTATGATTATTAAAAATATGAAATCAATGTTTTCAAATTAAAATCATATATATTTTTTTAAATTAATTTAAAATTAATCTTGCAGACGAGACGACAATGTGAGTTTTTAAAGTAAAAACGTCTAAAAGTTTGCTAAGTTTTTATACCAAATTTACATGTAAAATTAATTCCAATGACCTAAATTGGATTAATTAACATATAATTTATATAGTGTAACTTTAAAACAAATTTAAAATATAATTTAACATTATTACTAAATTAGATGAAAAAATAGTTTTGAATTTAAATTCAGTATTTTTCATTGTTCATCAAAATGAAATATTTCAGAAAAATAACAAAAATTCACCCTAACCTAATTTTTATGTTTCAATTTAAAAAATTAATTTTACTTTTTCATATTAAATTTATAAAGGTTTCAAAGTTAAAATTTAAAATAGGTTCTTTATTAAAAGGATGTAAAATTCCCATTATAAAAATATAGTTTTTATGCATAAAATTGTGTTTGTTCTTATATTATTCATATAAAATACATTTAATGGATGTAAAAATATTTTATTTGATATATATAATATATAAATTCCACATATAAATTCTCTAAGAGTGTTATAATTTAATTGACTGTGAAAAACATGACTAAATAGTGTTTTGTTTAAACTGGGTTTTGTGTGCATTGCAAGTTATATAAAAAAATTAAATTTATTCTAAAAGGAAAATATAGTAAAGTTATAGGGTGATAAATTCTACCCAAATTAAATAAATCACATCCTCACAATTCAAAATTTATCTTGATAATCAAGGGATTGATATTTGAAAATAAACTATTATTGAAAAAACCACATCATGAATAGGGTGAATAACACATCTTCTTAATAAGAGAGAGAGAGAAGTACAATGGTCACATAAAAAGATTCCCTAGTAGGAGAAAGTAGGAAATAAATGGAAACATTGATACTGAATAAAAATATAACGATCAAGTTTTTATGGAGAGTGACAAAGAACATGTTCATCTGAAATTTGATGACCACAAAGCCTTAAACCACTATTATGAAAAGGGTCACTGATATCATAAAAAATGATGATAATAAAACAATATTTTTTGTTTCAAGAACATTTTTACTATAGTTTAGGAATTATTTCACTATATAAGAATATGAGTAAACATATGTTTCTATTTCATAAATTCAATCTTATTCTTTGGTTGTGCCTTGAACTATTTATACATCATTTCTTAGCATAAAATGCATCATATGGTATAGTAGTACATTAACCTCTAAAAACTCACAAAAAGATAAAATTAAACCATTTCATGAATGAATAAATTTTACAAAAGGTTATTATCCAACACTTCATAAGTAAGGTCACCAAATTTCCAAAATGAACTTATCAAATAACATGAAGTGGCTTTTAATCATCACATACCAAACATGTAAATATGTCAATAACTTGAATTTCAATAAAAACTTATTAAAAACATGAATGATTCTTATTACTTAAATAGAATATAGATTATTGGATATGTTCCTTAAATTCAAAAATGATGTAAACTCACTCAATGATAGTATAAACCACATTGTAAATAAATCATTACTCAGTTCCAAGGTAGTCAACACTTATCTGATTTACATTAACCAAACCAATCATTTGTTTATCAAAACATAATTATCTTAAAATTAGGAACATATTAATGGTTATATTTCCCTCAACCACATGTTTTCCAAAAATATTTACTTTCCATTGAATAAATTTTTTTAGTATCATTCAACATATGATCTCAAATCATTAACAAAACATTACTGTATTATAATCCTCATATATTCCATAATTATTATAACCAGTACATCATTGATAAAATAATAAAATGACATAATTATTGAATCCAAAAATAAGAAAATTAATCATTCCCATTCATTTTCTAGGAATGGATCTTGTTCAACTTCTATGTGTAGCTTAGTATTAGAGGTTCTGCAAGCTGATCTGGTTGACCGTTAGAGGATTGACCTGATAGAGGAGGATGAGACATGACTGAGGGAATTTTATGCCTTTCAATGATAGATCTTAGGAAATTATAAGGTGAGTGTCACTGATCTAGACGTAGAGTGTTGGTTGGAGGATCTTGAGATTGATTTCGGTCAGATTTGTACTTAGATTGAGTTTTTGGTGCTGTTGACAGTTAGCTAGATATAGGAGTTACATGTTAGTGGTGGATGATGTATCTTAGAGATCAAAAAGAGGTAGATGCGTTGTGGTTATAATCTTATAAGAATTTCTGTTTGGAATTCATATCATCAAAAATGAATGAGAAAAAGAGGAAAGAGGTGCACTCCCTTCTGCAGGGGAGCCTGAGTGTATGGGAACTTTGGATCAAGTTCAATGATCTCATGCATTTCCCCCTAATGTATTTCTAGATGAGAAGTATAGAGTGAAACATATAGAGAAGGAATTGTAACCAATGATCAGGTATGTGGTCACCCCATTTACACTTCCTATGTATCTTGTCACACCCAATTTTTTATTTTCATACTTTTCCTGGTTCATCTTTTGGATCTTGGTTTTTCTCTTGAGTTTCGGGTGTGACGAGTTTTAAATTTTGATGTGATCCTTTGTTTATTCTTGGTCCCATGTTTATTCCTTAGTTCCTCTGGTATTTTTTTGTGAAAATTGTAGATTTTGGGGTTGAAAGTATGTGTAACACAGTAGGTTCACAGTTAGGGGAAACCATGTGCCTTCACCCAAGAAACTATGTGGTTCATGGTTTGGTGTTAGGGAAATGGCACATGGCTTGCACATGGTTAGGGAAACCGTGAAACAAGCGTGTAGTGAGGTTTGAGTTTTAGACAGAGGTGTTTATAATAGTTGGAATATAGTTTGAGAAACTATGCGTCCAACCTGTGCGAGGTGCCCCTCTTCTCCAGTAAAGGGAATATATTTGACACATGGGTTGACAAAACGTATGACCAAACCGTGCGACCTACCCAGGTCTTAAAAATTGTGAAATTACTATTCTACCCACTTAGTATTTTAACCCCAAAACTCCCATTATTCCCTTATCCTAGTTTTTGTGACCTAAATTAAGCCTCTCCTTTTTTCTTCTGGCCCCTCATCCTCTCCCATGGCGTGGATTAAGTGATTTATTCAAGTTTGTGGCTAGATTTCTCAAGGTATTCTCCGCTTCTATTCTCCCTCTTACTCTTTATTCCATTTTATCTTGAGTTCCTATTCTACCTTGGTCTTGTGGATCTAGGTTTTATTATTCCCTTGGTTTATGTTGGGGTTTTTTTTCTTACTAGGGTTCTTCTTGGTTGTTCTTGTCTCTTGTAACCTTGGCTAGTTTTTTAGGTGTGAGTTGTTGAAGTGCCATGTGTTTGTGGTAGGTTTTCCTTTGTACTTATAATTTAAATTTAATAATTGTTGGTTTCATGATTTTTTCAACTTCTTTTATGTTAAATATTTATGCATGATCTTTGGAATAATTTTTTGGTGTACAAAGTGGGGATTTATTCCTTGTTTTATGATAAATGACAATGTTTTGTTAAATGTTGCACACCAAGTGTTTGATAAAATATACGATTGGAATTTGTGAGTGATTTTTGATATTTAAATCATATTTTGACATGGAAAATAATCTTTTTACATCCTAAATGGTGTATTGGATTTCGAAAATGGGTTTCTAAATGGGATTGAATTAAGAGTGGTGTGTGTTTGGTTCTCTAAAAACGATTTTCCATGTAATGATGATGTGTGGCCCATTTGGAATTTTGATGAACGTGGATTTGTTTTGAAAATGTGGTGTAAATGATTAAATGGAATTTTATAAATGATTGTAAACTGGAAAATGGTGTGTTTACACCTTTTTTGAAAGGTGGTTTTGACTCTATTTAAAAAGGATGCTTGAGGCCCATTTGTAACTTTTGTGAAATTAGTGAAAATGACTATCATGAAAACCTTCCTTAGATAATTTTCATACCTTGTTTATATTGAATGGATGGTATTTCATTATTTTTTAATCCTCATGACCCATTTATGTGAATGAATGAGATTTTCTCATTGTGGACTTCTTGTGATCCATTTACTTTGAGGAGAATGGGATATCCTTGGTATGGACTCCTTTGAGATTTATGAGTTATAAGGTAATAGATTGATCCTTAGAGTGAATAAATGTGATTTCTATTGTGTGAATTAACTATATATGATATATGTGAATGCGATTAGATTCTTGGTTAGCATCATTTGGCTCACCACCATTATAATCTTGACATGGGAACCTATCATAGCTAGCGAATTTTCTCAGAACAATTGATGCACTAGTTAGGATTATGCTCTGACTAGTGGCCCATATTAGGGAATTAGATATGTTTTGTTTATTATTTATATAGGATATTTCCCCTTGGTCAGACCATTTAGGGTTCAATTGAGCATGTGGACAAAATTTTATGTCATTGAGTGAGGTATGATTTCTAGGATGAGTCAAGATATATAGTATGTTATAGATTATTTCAAGAGATACTAGGTTCTACCATGTATATTGGAACTTAGTTGCATACAGTATATGTTTGAGATATATTTTTGGTTGGTTATCCTCATATACCTTTTTTTCCATTTCCCTTATTATGTGATCATTGCTATATCTTACTTGTATGGTGTGCTTCTTGGGTAAAAATTCCATGTTGATTTTAAAAGGCTTATGATTTTTTTGGAAAATGTTTTACACTTAATTACTCCATTTTCAAATAGAATGTCATCATTATTTTTTAAAATGTTTATGTCTACTTCTTGGAAGAGAATGTGGTTTTCAGTGGTAAAAATGGAAATGGACCATGCTTTGGTTTTAAAGGTAAATGTGTGGAAAAGATTAATTTTATATATTGTATTTCAAACCTGGAATTGATGTTGCTTTTATTTAATGGAAGTTCATTGGGAATATATTTTTTCAGGAATTCCTACTGAGTTTTTATACTAACACATAAAGTTTATTTCTTGTTTTTATCCTTTGGTGTAGGTTTTCATCTTGTTCTAGATTTCCATGGGTGATGGTTAGTCCTAGTATCTTAGAGTGATACTCAGAGTCACATGGAGATATTGTGGTTGTTAGGTTCAACTGTTTTTTTTTCAGTTTGTTATATCTTCAGCTTTGTAAAACAATGTTCAGTTTAGAAATTTGGTATTTATTTATATTAGGTTGATTTTTTTTATTTTCTCTATTCAGTTTATTTATTTTTATATTGGATGAAATTGTTCCCTTGGTTACCCTGATGATGCTCAACACTAGTTTCCAGCCCGGGAGGATCAGGAACTCCTCTCGAGACTTTCTATAGATCGAATCGGGTGAGTGATTTAGGGATGACCCGAGTTGGTTCGTGATAATATAATATCAGTGCATAATGGTTCTTTAGAGGGTATAACTTTCAGATTACCCTTTAATATTTGGGATGTTGAGGTAGATGGTGTAGGATTTTCGGAACTTGGGGTGTAGGTTTGGTAGAGTGTATGGCCATCACTTTCTGGACCAAACCTTGAGTTTTCATGGGAATTCAGTTTTCTTTTGGTTTATTTGGTTCTTGTTGGTTGTTTTGTGTTTAGGAAATAAAAATTGAGTTGGTCCAATGGTCTTAGCGATATCACAGGCCCTATAAAGCCATGTGGAATTGGGGACATGGTCATAGAAGACTCTTTGTGATGGTGGCATGATTGGCATATGGCCGCTAACCATATGGCCAAGTCACCCATAAACACTAGTTTCCCCCCTTGTGAGTTGTTTTGGGTCTTCCTTGATTCTGAAAAATTGTTTTGAAAATTCTTGTTTTGGAATTTTTAAAACTGGATTTTGAAGTGGTAACACTTTGGTTTTGGGAAGATGAAAAAAGATTTTTTAAAATCATTGTGAATAAATCATTAGAAAATGAATTTTTATAGACTGATTTTGGGTAAAATAGGGATTGGTTTACTGAAATTAAATTTTTATAATTAGATCCTATGGTTTATTGAAATTAGTTTTTTGAAAGAGGATTTTTGTTTTAAATATTGTTTTGGAAATCTATTTTAAATAAGGATAAATGGGGTTTTAATCAAATGATTTTGATGGAATGAATTTTTTTAAGCTGTTGAAAATATTTTTAATGGGATGAATTTGATTTTTGGATGGAATCCATGGAATATTATTTTGAACATGATAAAAAGTATTGGAGTTTATAATTTGAAAACTATTTTTGATTAGTGGTTAATAATATTTTAAAAGATTTTGTGAATTTTGAAATGGGAAGTTGGTTGAAAATGTGAAAACATGGGTTGAATGTTTTGTTTTGAAAAGTGGAAATGCTTTGTTTAACCTTTGGTATTCCCATGAGTGATCACATGTATGGATATGTGTGGGAATGTGTATAGTTAATGGAATGGAAGGATGAGTTCCTAGATTTTCATGAGTGGATGGGTGCCTGGGTTGGCACATAAATATGCATGTGAGTGAGTCTCTAAGGGACACCATTGGTTATTTTTAAACTCACCAAGTTTGTCTTCTTTAAAAAATATTTTCAAGAGGAAAATTTTGATGTTTTAAAGATGAATTATTGTGTGGACTGTTTCTATGATTTGGGAATAATGTTTATGTGGTTTTTTGATTTTGAGATCTCTTTTTGAAGAGTTAGTATTGATTGAGCCCTTGGTTTTCTTTTTACCTAGTTTCTACCCCTATAAAGATTCAATGGATATTAGAGGTGTGAATATGGGTGGTTTACCGTTATCAAACCTTACATTTGATCAACCTAAGGACTTGATTCTTGAGTTTTGAAAGTTGAAACCTCCTCTCTTTTATGGTCAAATGGATCCTCTTGAAGTGGAAGAGTGGATGTAGAAAATAGAAATGATCTTCAGTATCCTTGAGTTTCTTGAGTTGTTAAAGGTAAAGTTTTATATTTTTATGCTTGAGGGTCTGACCTAGAAGTGGTGGAAGTCGGTATCTCAAACCAAGCCTCAAGAAGATCTTACTTCGGAATTCATTGAGGCTTCCTTCATCTGCCAGTATTTCTTTGAGGTAGTGAAGGTAAACAAGGGGATATAGATATGTTCTATGTATCAAGGTGATGGATCAGTGTTATATTTATTTTTTCACTTGATGGATCTAGTTACATACCTTCCAAATTTGGATATGGATGATTTCTTGAAGGCTCTGCATTTTGAGAGTGGGCTTTATCATGATCTACAGTCGAAGGTGTCAGAGTTCGGTTTAACCTCTTTTATCGATGTGGTGAGGAAAGATTTTTGTGTTGAGGATGTGTTAGTGGGAGTGATTGAGGAGGCCATCCTTCCTCAAATATATAAAATAAATTAAAGGAATTCCAATAAGAAGATGTAGAATAAACCTAAAGTTATTGGGGGATAGACACTGTATTAAAAGGAATATTGATCTTTCATCATCTTCTTCTAAGTACAGGATCATGGTGTATCATCAGTGTGGAAATCTAGATCATAAGAAGTCAGTTCAAGTGTACCAAATACCTATCGTGCATGTGGATACCTAGGTCACTTGAAACAGTTCTGTCAGGGTGTTTATAGAAAGTGATGTAGATCTCATTTTCAAGATTAGAGTTCCATTATGGGCTCAGTTTGAAGTTCCTTTCCATGTATGCCTCTTTGGTTGTAATGGTTGAGTCCTATGGTGTTATGTAGTGTTGTGTTCTCTTTAAATTTTTCAAGCGGATGTTGTGAATTTACTAAGAACTCCTATTTAAATGGAATCCTGTTTGTCTTTTGGATGTTATGAAATTTTTTCTACCTTGAGTGGAGGTGTATTCTATTGTGTGTCTTTCCCCCGTTATTTTTTAGGGGTAAAAAATGATTATGAGTGTGTATATTCTAAACCCCTATTTTGATAGAAAGGAGAAGTTTCGATTATTGTGTATCATCTCTTGATTGTGAGGTAGTCGATGCTTCAAGACATCATGGCTCCATCCACAGGCCTCATATTGAAGCTTGTGCATAGTCATGAATTAGGAGTGTGAGGGACCTTGATCTATATTTATCTTTAGTGTAGGAATGGGGATAGTTTAAGTCTCTAGGTTGTAGATTATTTATCTTAAAGGTCCCATTTTGTGGTTACAAGCATAGGGACCTCGTTTCATTGATGCAATCCTTGTGGATTGAAAAGTTCATCTTTTGTTATAAGAAGGCATGGTGGTTCTGTTTTCTTGAAATTTTAGTAGTGTACCTTTTCAGATGAGGATCTCTATTTGGTTATCCTTGTACAGTTACCCTTAGTGAATCAGTTTTGGTTTTATCCTGTCTCATGGGTTTGTGTTTCTTTATTTGATTTTCTCCCCTTTTGGTGGGGGTTGTTGGTCTATAGGGAAAGTTCCTAGGGTGGCCCATGGTGGGTGTTGTTGTTTGGGAAACCTACTAAAATTTTAAAAGGGTGGTAAGACCCACCATGGATCTTATCATGGTTCCTTCTATAATTGATCAATATTAGTTGATTTCTAATAGTAAGAAGTTTTTTAGGCCTCCTGTGTTGATAATTATGTTTGGTTTTTGGTGTTGGTCCAGTAGTAGCTGATTCCTCTATGAAGTTGTTGAATTTTGAGTTCCTATCCATTTGGAGGAAGAGTTGGGATTTTTTAGAAATGTGGTTCGATATTTCTGTCATTTTTTTGGGAAGTTGTTTTGGATAGTTATATCATTTTGAATAAGAAGTATGTGTTTTATTCGGTGGTGGTTGAGGTGTTCTTAGCTCGAGAGGTTGAATCATGTGGTTGTGGAGATACCTTGTCTTTGATCAACCAAATGTAAAATATTGTGGATTTATGGGGGTAAAAAGTGTTAATGGTGTGGGGATTTATCACCCCAGGATTTTTATTTTCATCCTTCGACCGAGTCATCTTCTAGATCTCAATTTTTATCCCGAGTTCTGGGAGTGATGGGTTTTAAATTTTGAGGTGATCCTTAATTTATTATTAGTCCTATATTTATTCCTTAGTTCCTCTAGGAGTTCTTGGTTAAAAGTGTGTATTTTGAGATTAATTTATGGTGATGCATAGTTGGTGCACGATTAGGGGAAACCGTGCACCTTCACTGAGGAAACCACACAGTTCATGGTTTGGTGTTTGGGGCATAGAGCATGACTTTCACATGGTTAGGGAAAGCGTGAAGTAAGGTTGTGGTTTTAGATAGAATAATTTGTCATGGTTGGAACATAGTTTTTTTAGCCATGTGGATAGCCTATTTGAGGTACCCTTATTCTCCAGCAAAGGGCACACTGTTAGTGCACGGTTTGGAAAACCGTGCAACCAAACCATGCGAACTACCTAGATCTTAAAAATTGTAAAATTCTTATTTCAACCTCTCTATATTTTAACCCCAAATCACCCATTCTTCCCATTTACTAGTTAGTAAAACCAAAAGGGATCCCATCCCATATTCTCCCTGCCTCTCCTCTACCATGGTATGGATCTAGTGATTTCTTCATGTTTGGGGCTAGATTTCTCAAGGTATTCTCCTATTATATTTTCCCTATTCCTCTTTCTTCCATTTTCTATTGATTTCATCTTCTCCCTTGGTCTTGTGGATATAGGATTTATTATTCCATTGGTTTATTTTGGGGGTTTTTTCTTCCTAGGTTTCTTCTTGGTTGTTCTTGGATCTTGGAACCTTGGCGAGGTTGTTTTAGGTGTGCGTTGTTGAAGCACCGTGAGTTTGAGTTAGGTTTTACTTTGAAATTTTCCTTTAAATTTAAGAATAATTGGTTTCATTATTTGAAAACCTTTATTATATGTTAAATATTGATTCCTAATCTTTGGAATAGTTTTTTGGTGTGAAAAGTGGCAATTTCTTCCTTTTTTTTTGTGATAAGTGACATTATTTTGTTAAATGTTGCACACCAAGTGTTTGATAAAATGTATTATTGGACTTTGTGAGTTATTTTTGATATTTAAAGAATGGTTTTACTTGTAAAATGATTTTTTGAAATCCTAAATAGTGTATTGGATTCAGAAAATGGGTTTCTAAATGGTTTGTACTTAAGAGTGGTGCATGTTTGGTTTGTTGAAAATGGTTTTCCATGTAATGATGATGTGTGACCCATTTGGAGTTTTTATGAAATTGGATTTATTTTGAAAATGTGGTGTAAATTCTTAAATTTAATTTTATAAATGATTGTGAAATGGAAAATGGTGTGTTTTTACATTTTTGGAAAGGTAGTTTTGACTTTATTTAAAAAGGATGCTTGAGGCCCATTTGGAACTTTTGTGAAATAGGTGAAAATGACCATCATGAAAACCCTCCTTGGATAATTTTATTGACTTGTTTATATTGAATGGATGTGATTTACTTTTTTTGTAATCCCTATGATCCATTTATGTGAATTTATGGGATGTACTCTCTATGGAATCCTTGTGATCCGTTTACTTTGAGTATAATGAGAGATCCTTAGTATGGACTCCTCTATGATTTATGAGTTATAAAGAAAGATATTGATCCTTTGAGTGACTCAGTGTGATTCCTATTGTGTGAATTAATTATATATGATGTATGTTCATGTTATTGGATGCTTATTTGTCATCAGTCGGCGCACCCCCTTTATACTCTTGACATGTGAACCTAACATAACTAGCAACTTTTCTAAGAATGATTATAGCACTAGTTAGGATTACGCTCTGACTAGTATCCCATAATGGGGAATTGGATATGTTTTATTTATTATTTATATGGTATAGTGATCCTCGGTCAGACCATTTGGGGTGTGATTGAGTGTGTGATTGAAATTTTATGTCATCGAGTGAGGCATTCTTTTCAAAATGAGTTAAGATTTATAGTATGTTCTAGATTATTTCATGAGATCCTAGGTTCTCCCATGTCTATTGGAAATTAGTTTTCTATAGTGGATGTTTGATATGCATTGTTGGTTGGTTATCCTTATGTACATATTTCCATTTCTCTTATTATTCGATTATTGTTATAGCTTACTTTCATGGTGTTATTCTTGGGTAAAAGTTGTGTATTGATTTTCAATGGATTATGAAAATTGTTTTGGAAATTTTTTTTCACTCCATTACTCTATTTTTAAATGGAATTTCATCATTATTGTTTAAAATTATTATTTATTCTTATTAGAAGTGAATGTGGTTTTTAGTGGTAAAAAGTGAAATGGATTGTGTTTTGGTTTTAAAGGTAAATGTGTGTAAAATATTACTTTTATATATTTTATTTCAAACCTAGAATTGATTTTTCTTTTATTTAAAGGAATTGCATTGGGAATAGATTTGTTCGGGCATGCCTACTGAGTTTTAATACTCATTCCATAGTTTCTTTCTTGTTTTTAGCCTTTGATGCATATTTCTAGCTTGGTCTTAATTTCCTTGGGTGATGGTTTTTCTTCGTATTATAGAGTGATCCTTGAGGCCATATAAAGATTTTTTAGTTGTTAGGTTCATTTGGTTTTTTTTTTCAGTTTGTTATATATTTATCTTTGTAAAATGATGTTTAATTTGGAAATTTGGTATTTATTTATATTTGGATGATCTATTTATTTTAACTGTTTAGTTTATTTTTTTCAATATTGGGAAAAATCATTCCCTCGGTTAATCTGATGATAATCAACACTAGTTTCCAGCCTGGGAGGATTGGGAATGCCTCTCGAACCTTTATGTGGATCAACTCGGGTGACTGGTTCCAGGTTGACCTGGGTTGGTTCATGAAAAAATGGTATCAGAGAAAGTTGGTTCATTAGAGGACCTAGCTTTCAGAGCGCCCTTTGTTATTTGGAATGTTAAGGTAGATGATGTAGGATTTTAGGAACTCGGGGTTTAGGTTTGGGGAGTGTCTATCAAACACTTTTTGGACCTAACCTTGATTTTCCATGGGAAGTCAGGTTTATATTGGTTTATTTGGTTTTTATTGGTTATATTTGTGTTTAGTAAATGAAAATAGAGTTGGATCAATGGTCTCAATGAGCTCGTAGGGCCTTGTAATCCATGTGGAATAGGGATCATGGTCCTAGAAGACTCTCCATGATGGTGGCGTGATTGAAATATTTGGTTTTAAAAACTCTTGTTTTGGAATTGTAAAAACTATATTTTGAAGTGGTAACAATTTGGTTTTAGGAAGATGAAAACTGATTTTTCTGAATCATTATGAAGAAATCATTAAAAAATGATTTTTTATAGACTGATTTTTGGTTAAAACTGAGAGTGGTTTATCAAAATTAAATTTTTATCATAAAAACTAGTGGTTTATTGAAATAAGTTGTTTGAAAGTGGAATTTTGTTTTAAATATGGTTTTTGAAATCTATTTTAAATAATAAAAAATGGGGTTTTAATCAAATGATTTTGATGGAATGAGATTTGTTGAGTTGTTGAAAATATTTTGAATGAGAAGAGTTGTTTTTTTTGATGGAATCCATGGAATACTATTTTGAACATGATAAAAATTATTAAAGTTTATAATTCAAAAATGGATTTAAATTAGTGGTTAATGATATTTTAAAAGAGTTTGTGAATTTTGAAATGGGAAGTGGATTGAGAATGTGAAAACATGGGTTAATTTTTTTTGAAAAGTGGAAATGTTTTGTTTGACCTTTAGTATTCCCATTAGTGATCACATGCTTGGATATGTGTGGGAATGTGTAAATTTGATGACATGGGTGGATGAGTGCCTGGATCAGCATGAGTGGATAGGTTCCTATGTTGGCATGGAAATGTGCATGCGAGTGAGGCTCTAAGGGATACCATTGGTGATTGTGAAACCCACCAAGTTTGTCTTCTTTCAAAAATATTTTCAAGAGAAATTTTTTGATGTTTTGAAAACAAATGGTTGTGTGTCTTGTTTCCCTATGATTTGGGAATAATGTTTATGTGATGTTTTGCATCTGATAAATCTTTTCAAATATTTGGTTTTGATTGGGCCCTTGGTTTTTTATTGCCTAGTGTCTTCCCCCATAAATATTTTATGGATATTCAAGGTGTGGATATGGGTGATTTACCATTAGAATAACTTATAATTGATTAACCTAAGGAATTCCTTCTCGAGTTTCGAAATTTGAAACCTCGTCTCTTTTATGGTCAAGTGGATCCCCTCGAAGTGGAAGAGTGGATGCAAAAAAATAGAAATTATCTTCAGCATCCTTAAGTTTACTGAGTTGTTAAAGGTAAAGTTTTCTACCTTTATACTTGAGGGTATAACCTGGAAGTGGTCGATATTGGTCTCTTGAACCATGCCTAAGGAAGATATTACCTGGGAATTATTCAAGTCTTTTTTCATCTGTCAATATTTCTCTGAGGTAGTGAAGGTAAGGAAGGGGATTGAGATGTGTTTCCTATATCAACTTGATGGATCGATGTTGGAGTTATTTTTTTACTTTGTGGATCTAGTTCTATACCTTATGGAGTTGGCTGCGAATGATTCCTTAAAGGATCGATGTTTTGAGAGTGATATTTGTCCTGATCTACTATTGAAGGTTTTATAGTTTGGTTTAACCTCTTTCGTCGATGTAGTGGGGCAAGATGTTCATGTTGAGTCTATGTTAGCGGGAGTGCATGAGGAGTACATCCTTCCTCCAATCTCTATAAGCAGTGAAGGTAGTTCCATTAAGAAGATATAGAATAAGTCTAAAACTATTAGGGCTAGCCATAGTATCAAAAGGCCTACTGATATTTCATTAGCTTATTCTTAGTGAAGGATCATGGTGTGTCACTAGTGCAACAAGACAGATCATAATAATTCATCATGTTCAAGTGCACCGAAGACCTACTGTGCCTATAGATGCCTAGGTCACTTGCAATGGTTATATTGGGGTGTTTCTAGGAAGCGACATGGATCTCATTTGTAGGAGTAAAGTTCCATTCTAGGATTAGTTTTAAGTCCCTTTATGTGTATTCCTCTTGTTGTAATGGTTGAGTCTGGTGGTGTTATACGGTTTTGTGTTCTCTTTAAATCATGCAAGTAGATGTTGTGAATTTTCTAATAACTTATGTTTCAATGGAAGTGTGTTTTTATTTTATAGGTTCTAACATTTTTTCCGCCTTGAGTGGAGGTGCATTCTATTGCGTGTGTTGCCGCTGTTATTTCTTATTAGTGGTGAAAAAGGATGATGAGTGTGTATCTTCTAAACCCCTTTTTTATGAAAAAAAGTAGCTTTTATTGGGGTGTATCAGTTCTTGACTTTGAGGTAGTCTATGCTTCAAGACATCAGGGATCCATCCATAGGCATCATAGTGAAGCTCATGCATAGTCATGAATCATAAGTGTGGGGGAACTTGATCTAGATTCATCTTCAGTGAAGGAATGGGGAAAGTTTAAGTCTCTCTATTGTATCTTCTTCATATTAAAGGTCCCATTTTGTGGTATGAATCATGAAGACCTCATTTCATTTATGTGATCCTTGTGGATTTAAAAGTTTTACTTTGGTTATAGGGAGGTGTGGTGGTTCCATTTTCTTTAAATTCTAGTGGTATACCCTTTTAGATTCAGATCTATGTTTGGTTGTCCTTGTGTGGTTATACTTCATTAATTGGTTTTGGTTTTAGCCTGTCTCATGGGTTGGTGTTTCTTTAATTGAATTTATCCCCATGTTTTTGGGGTTGTTGGTCTATGGGGAAAGTTCCCAGGGTGGACCATGGTGGGTTTTGTTGTTTGGGAAACCAACTAAAATTTTAAAATGATGGAGAGACCCACCATAGATCTTATCATGGTTCCTACTATAATTGATCAATGTTAGTTGATTTATAATGGTGGGGATTCCATTTAGGCCTCCTATTTTAATAATTTTGTTTAGTTTCAATGTTGGTCTGGTAGGAGGTCATTCCTCTCTAAACTTGTTGAATTTTGAGTTCCTCTCCATTTGGAGGAAACGTTGGGTTTTGTATTTTTTTTTAATCTTTTCGTTGTGTTTTTGGTAAGTGGTTTTTGATCATAATATCAATTTGAATAAGAAGTATGTGTTTCATTCTATGGTATTTGAGGTGTTCTTGGATTGAGAGGTTAAATTATTCAGTTGTGCAGATCCCTTGTATTTGATCGATCAACTAGAAAATGTTGTGGATTAATGGGGGTAGAAAGTGTTAATGGTGGGGAGAATTTTCACACCAATATTTTTATTTTCATCATTTTCCTAGTTTAATTTTTGGATATTGGTTTTTCTCCCATGTTCTGGGTGTGATAGGTTATAAATTGTTTTGCGATCCTTTGTTTATTATTGATCCCATGTTTATCTATAGTTCCTCTGGGAGTTTTTGGTGAGAAGTGTGGATTTTGGGCTTGATAGTAGGTGGAACACATTTGGAACATGGTTATGGGAAACCATGAACCTTCACCCAAGAAACCGTGTGGCTCATGGTTTGGTCTCTTGGGCATGGCGCATGGATTGTGCATAGTTAAGGAAACTATGCAGCAAGCATGTAGTGAAGTTCTGGTTTTGGAAAGAGGAATTTTTAATGATTGGTGCATGGTTTGGGAAACCATGTGGCCAACCTATATTAGGTGACCCTATTCTCCAGTATAGGGTGCACATTTGGTGCATTGTTTGGAAAACCACACGGCTAAGAGCTGGCCAGATCTTAAAAATTATAAAATTCCTACTCTTTCCTCTCAGTATTTTAACCCCAAAATGCAGATTCTTCCCTTATCCTAGTTCATGAAACCCAAAGGGAGCCTCTAACTTGTTCTCCTTGCCTCTCCTCTTCTCCCATGGTGTGGATCTAGTGATTTCTTCAAGTTTGGGGCTAGATTTCTCAAGGTATTATCCTCTTCTCTTCTCCCTCTTTTTATTTCTTCCATTTTCTCTTGAGTTACTCTTCTCCCTCAGTATTTTGGATCTAGGGTTTATGATTCCATTGGTTCATGTTGGGGTTTTTTCTTCCTAGGTTTATTCTTGGTTGTTCTTTGCTCTTGGAACCTTGGAGAGGTTGTTTTGGGTGTGCGTTGTTGAAGTGACGTGAGTTTGAGATAGGTTTCCATTTTCACCTATACTTTAAATTTAATAATGATTGGTTTTATTATTTTCAAAACTTCCTTATATGTTAAAGAGTGATTCCTGATCTTTAGAATAATTTTCTAGTGTGCAAAGTCCTGATTTCTTCCTTGTTTTGTAATAAATGGCATTGTTTTGTTAAATGTTTCACACCAAGTGTTTGATAAAATGTCCGGTTGGACTTTATGAGTGATTTATGATATTTAAATAATGGATTGACTTAGAAAATGATTTTTTTACATCCTAAATGGTGTATTGGATTTAGAAAATGGGTTTCCAAATGGTTTGAACTTAAGAGTGGTGTGTGTTTGATTCTTTGTAAATGGTTTTCCATGTAATGATGATGTGTAGTTTGTTTAGAATTTTGATGAAAGTGGATTTTTTTTGAAAATGTGGTGTAAATTCTTAAATGAAATTTTATGAATGATTGTGAAATATAAAATGGTGTGTTTTCACCTTTTTGGAAAGGTGGTTTTGACTCTATTTTAAAAGGATGCTTGAGGTCTGTTTGGCATTTTTTTGAAATTTGTGAAAATGACTATCATGAAACCCCTCCTTGGATAGTTTTATTACCTTGTTTATATTGAATGGATAGGATGTTATCACTATAGAATCCTCATGATGCATTTATGTGAATGGATGGAACATCCTCACTATGGACTCCTTATGATCCATTTACTTTGAGCAGAATGAGAGATCCTCAGTATAGACTCCTTTGAGATTTATGAGTTTTAAAGCATGATATTGATCATTGGAGTGACTTCAGGTGATTCCTATTGTGTGAATTAATTATATATGATGTATTTTATTGTGATTTTATGCTCGGTTGGCATCAGTTGGTTCACCCCCTTTATACTCTTGGTATAGAAACTTGTCATAGCTAGAAAATTTTCTGAGAATGATTGGTACACTAGTTAGAATTATGCTCTGACTAGTGGACCATAGTAGGTAATTTGATATATTTTGTTTATTATTACTATGGGATAGTTTCCATAGGTTAGAATATTTAGGATGTTGTCTTTCATGTGGGAAAAAATTTGATGTCACTGTATGCTTTTCTGGATGAGTCAATATGTATAGTATGTTTTGGATTATTTCACGAGATCCTAAGTTCTCCCATGTCTACTGGCACTTAGTTTTATGCAATGGATTTTTGAGATTTATTGGTTGGTTATCCTAATGTACATATTTCTATTTTACTTATTATATGATCATTTCTATATATTACTTTCATGGTGTGATTCTTGGGTAAAAGTCATGTATTTATTTTCAAAGTCTTATAATTTTTTTGGAAAATGTTTTGCACTCCATTACTCTATTTTCAAATGGAATGTTATCATTCTTATTTAAAATGATTATGTCTCCTTCTTGTAAGATAATGTGTTTTTCAGTGGTAAAAAGGGAAATGAGCCGTGTTTTGGTTTTAAAGGTAAATATGTGGAAAATATTAATTTTATATATTATATTTCAAACTTATAATTGATGTTGAATTTATTTAAAATAAGTGTATTGGGAATTGATTTGTTCATGCACACCTACTAAGCTTTAATACTTATTTCTATAGTTTATTTATAGTTTTTATCCTTTGGTGAAGGTTTCCATCTTAGTCTAGATTGGAATGGGTAATGTTTGGTCTTGGTATTGTAGAGTGATCCTTGGGGTCACATGGAGATTTTGCGGTTGTTAGGTTCAATTGGTTTTTGTTGTTCATATTTTTATATCTTCAATTTTGTAAAATGATGTTTAGTTTGGAAATTTTTTATTTATTTATATTGGGATACTCTACTTATTTCTTCTATTAAGTTTATTCATTTTTATATTGGTAGAAATCATTCCTTTGGTTAATATGTTGATGCCTGACACTAGTTGTCATCCCAAGAGGATTGGGAATGCCTCTCGAGCCTTGCTGGGGATCGAATAAGGTGACCGGTTTAGGGTTGACTCGGGTTGGTTCCTAATAAAATGATATTAGATAATCTTGGTTATTTAGAGGACATAGATTTTATATCACTCTTTGTTATTTGGGATATTGAGGTAGATGGTGTAGGATTTCTAGAACTTGGGGTGTAGGTCTGGGGGTGTCTGACCAACATTTTCTAGATAGAACCTTGAGTTTCCATGGGAAGTTGGGTTTCTTTTAGTTTATTTGGTTCTTTTAGGTTTTTTTTTCTATTTGGGAAATGTAAATAGAGTTTTAAAAATGGTATTAGTGTGCTCTCAAGACCTATAAATCCATTTGGATCTAGGGACATGGTCCTAGAAGACTCTCTGTGATGGTGGTGTGATTGGAACATGCCCCCAACTATATGGAAAAGTCAACCATCAACAATAGTTCCCCCCCTTGTGAGTTGTTTTGGTTATTCCTTGATTCTGAAAAATTGTTTTGAAAACTCTTATTCTGGAATTATAAAAATTGGATTTTTTAGTGGTAATGGTTTGGTTTTGGGAATATGGAAAAAGATTTTTCAAAATCATTGTGAAGAAAGCATTAGAAAATGAATTTTTATAGAATGATTTTTGGGTAAAATAGGGAATTGTTTACCAAAATTAAATTTTTATAATTATAACCTAGGGTTTATCAAAATTAGTTATTTAAAAGTGGATGTTTTTTTAATAGGATTTTGGAAATCTATTTTAAATAATAATAAATGGGGTTTTAATCAAATGATTTTGATGGAATGAGATTTTTGATCTGTTGAAAATATTTTTAATGGGATGAATTATTTTTTTGAAAGGAATCCATGGAATATTATTTTGAACATGATAAAAAGGATTTATGTTTATAATTTAAAAATAGTTTTCAATTAGCTGTTAATGATCTTTTAAAAGAGTTTGAAAATTTTGAAATGTGAAGTGGATTGAGAATGTGAAAACATGTGTTTATTTTTTTGTTTTCAAAAGTGGAAATGTTTTGTTTGACCTTTGGTATTCCCATGAGTGATAAAATGTATGGATATGTGTGGTAATGTGGACAGTTGATGTCATGGGTAGATGAGTGCCTCGATTGTCATGAGTTGATGGTTTCTTGGGTTAGAATGGAAATGTGCATGTGAGTGAGGCTCTAAGGGATACCATTGGTGATTGTGCAACCCACCAAGTTAGTTTTCTTTCAAAAAATATTTTCAATAGGAAAAATTTTATGTTTTTAAAACCAATGGTTGTGTGTCATGTTTCCCTATGATTTAAGAATGATGTTTATGTGGTGTTTTAAGTTTGAGAAATCTTTTCGAAGAGTTGGTTTTGATTGAGCCCTGGGTTTTCTTATAGCCTAGTATATTCCCCCATAAATATTTCATGGATATTAGATGTGTATATATAGGTGGTTTACCATTATAAAACCTTATAGATGATCAACCTAAGGACTTCCTTCTTGAGTTTCAAAAGTTGAAACCTCATCTCTTTTATGGTCAAGTAGATCCTCTCAAAGTAGAATAGTGGATTAAGAAAATAGAAATGATCTTTAACCTCCTTGAGTTTACTGGGTTGTTAAAGGTAAAGTTTTCTAACTTTATTCTTTAGGGTTTGACCTAGAAGTTTTGGAAGTCGATCTCTCGAACCAATACTCGGGAAGATCTTACCTAGGAATTCTTCAAGGCTTAATTTATCTGTCATTATTTATTTGAGGTAGTGAAGGTAAGGAAGGTAATAGATATGTGTTGCCTATAGTAAGGTGATATATTAGTGTTGTTGTTCTTTTCTCACTTTTTGGATCTAGTTCCATACATTCTAGAGTTAGTTGTGAAAAATTCCTATAAGGATTGACGTTTTGAGAGTGGGATTTGTCCGGATATACAGTTGAAGGTTTCAGAGTTCAGTTTAACCTCTTTTGCCGATGTGGTGAGGCAATCTATTCATGTTGAGGATGTGTTAGTGCCAGTTCTTGAGGAGTCCATACTTTCTATTAATTCTAGAATAGGTGAAAGGATTTACAGTAAGAGTATGGAGAACCGACCTAAATCCATTGGGGATGGAAGTAGTATTAAAAGGCATCTTGATCTTTCGTCAGCTTCTTTTAAGTGAAAGATCATGGTGTGTCATCAGTGTGGAAATCTATATCATAAGAATTCATCATGTTAGAGTGAACCTAAGTTCTTCCGTGCCTTTGGATTCCTAAGTCACTTGAAACGGTTCTATCAGGGTGTTTCCAAGAAGCAACACAAAGCTCATTAGAAAGTGTACCATTCTGTTCTAGGATCATTTTCAAGTCCCTTTCTTTATATGCATATTTAGTTATAATGGTTGAGTTCGGTGGTGTTATGTGGTGTTGTGTTTTATTTAAATTTTGATAGTATATGTCATGAATTTCCTAAGAACTTTTGTTTCAATGGATGCATGTTTATCTTTTGGAGGTTCTAAAATCTTTTCTTCCTTGAGTGGAGGTGCATTCTATTGTGTGTATTGTCCCCATTATTTATTGTTAGGGGTGAAAAAGGATGACAAGTGTCTATCTTATGAACTCCAATTTTTATGTAAAGTATAAGTTTTGATTGGGTTGTACCAGCTTCTGGATACAAGGTAGTCGATACTTCAATACATTAGGGATCTAGCCATAGTCCCTAGAGTGAATCTCGTACGTAGTCATGAATCAAGAGTGTGAGGGACCTTGATCTATATTTTTATTCAGTGTGGGAATGGGGATAGTTTAAGTCTCTATATTGTAGCTTCTTCATCTTAAAGGTCATAATTTTTGTTAAGAAGCATAGAGACCTCATTTTATTGATAAAATACTTGTGGATTGAAAAGTTCCTCTTTGGTTATAAGGAGGTGTGGAGGTTCTATTTTCTTAAAATTACAATAGTGTGCCTTTTTAGATGTGGATCTCTGTTTGGTTTTCCTTGTGTAGCTATCCTCCATGAATTGCTTTTAGTTTTATACTTTCTCATGGGTTGGTGTTTCTTTCCTCAAGTTTCTCCCCTTGTTGTGGGGGTTGTTGGTATGTGGGGAAAGTTCCCAGGGTGGCCCAGGGCAGGTGTTGTTGTTTGGGAAACCGACTGAAATTTTAAAATGGTGGGGAGACCCACCATGGATCTTTTCATTTTTACTTCTAGAATTGGTCAACATTAGTTAATTTATAATGGTGGGGAGTCCATTTGGGCCTCCTGTGTTGATTATTTGGGTTGGTTTCCAATGTTGATCCGGTAGGAGGTGATTCCTCTAAGAAGTTGTTGAATTTTGAGTTCCTCTATATTTGTATGAAGCGTTGTGATTTTATATAAATGTGGTTCAAGATTTACAACATGTTTTTGGGAAGTGGTTTTGGATTGTTATATCATTTTTGACTATGAAGTATGTGTTTCATTCAGAGGTGGTTTATGTGTTATTGGCTCGACAGGTTGAATCATGCAGTTGTAAAGATCCCTTGTCTTTGATCTATCAACTAGAAAATGTTGTGGCTTTCTGGGGGTAGAAATCATTAATGGTGGGGAGAACTATCATAATAAGATTTTTATTTTCATCTATTTCCCACTTCATCTTTTGGATCTTGGTTTTTCTCCTGATTTTCAGGTGTGATAGGTTTTAAATTTTGAGCTGATCCTTTGTTTATTCTTGGTCCCATGTTTATTACTTAGTTACTATAAGAGTTTTTGGTGAAAAGTGTGGATTTTGGGCTTGATAATAGGCGGTGAATGGTTGGTTCACAATTAGGGGAAACTATGTGCCTTCTCCCAAGAAACTGGGCATCTCATGGTTTGGTGTCTGGGGCATGGCACACAGCTTGCACACAGTTAGGGAAACCATGCGGCAAGTGTGTAGTGAGGTTTTGGTTTTGGACAGAGGAATTTGGAACAATTGGAGCATGGTTTGGGAAACCTTGTGTCCATCCCATGTGAGGTTTTTATCTTCTTCAGTAAAGGTAAAATGATTGGTGCACATTTTGGCAAACCGTGTGGCCAAACCGTATGAGCTTCCTAGATCTTAAAATTTGTGAAATTACTATTCTAAACTCTCATGATTTTAACCAAAAAATGATCATTCTTAACTTTTAATAGTTTTTTCAACAAAAAAGGAGCCTCACCCTTGTTCTTCTTGCCTCTACTCCTCTCCCATGGCGTGGATCTAGTGATTTCATCAAGTTTGGGACTAGATTTCTCATGGTATTCTCCTCTTATCTTCTCCCTCTTACTCTTTCTTTCATTTTATCTTGAGTTCCTCTTCTCCATTGGTCTTATGGATCTAGGGTTTATGATTCCCTTGGTTTATATTGGGGTGTTTTTTCTTCCTAGGTATGTTCTTGGTTGTTCTTGGATCTTGGAACTTTGGTGAGGTTGTTTTGGGTGTTCATTTTTGAAGTGCCATGAATTTGAGGTAGGTTTCCCTTTTCAATTTTCCTTTAAATTCAATAATCACTGGTTTCATACTTTTCAAATCTTCCTTATATGTTAAATAGTGATGAATGATCTTTGGAATAATTTTTTGGCGTGAAAAGTGATGATTTCTTCATTGTTTTGTGTTAGATGGCATTGTTTTGTTAAATGTTACACACCGAGTGTTTGATAAAATGTATGGTTAGAATTTATGAGTGATTTATGATATTTGAAGCATTATTTTACTTTTAAAATGACTTTTTGAATTCTTAAATGGTGTATTGAATTTATAAAATGGGTTTATAAATGGTTTGTACTTAAGAGTGGTGTGTGTTTGGTTCTTTGAAAATGGTTTTCCATGTAATGATGATGTGTGGCCCATTTGGAATTTTGATGAAATAGACTTTGATTTGAAAATGTGGTGTAAATTATTAAATGGAATTTTATGAATTATTGTGAAATGGAAAATGGTATGTTTTTACATTTCTAGAAAGGTTGTTTTGAATCTATTTAAAAAGGATTCTTGAAGCCCGTTTGGCACTTTTATAAAATTGGTGAAAATGACTATCATGAAAGTCCTCCTTGGATAATTCTATTACCATGTTTATATTGAATGGATGGGATTTAATCCCTATATAATCCTCATGATACATTTATGTTAATGGATGAGACTTCCTCACTATGGACTCCTTGTGATCCATTTACTTTGAGCCAAATGGGATATCCTTGGTATAAACCCCTTTGATATTTTTGAGTTTAATAGAAATAGATTGATCCTTGGAGTGAATCAGGGTGATTCCTATTATGTGAATTAATTATATATGATGTATGTGCATGTGATCAGATACCCATTCGACATCAGTTGCCTCACCCCCTTTATACTCTTAACATAGGAGATGTATGTGCATGTGATTGGATACTCAGTTGACATTGGTTGCCTCACCCCCTTTATAATCTTAACATGGGAACCTAGAATAACTAGAAATTTTTCTAAGAATGATTGTTGAAATAGTTATAATTATGCTCTGACTAGTAGCCCATGGTAGGGAATTGGATATGTTTTGTTTATTATTGCTATGGGATAATGCCCCTTGATCAGACCATTTAGGGTGATATTAAGCATGTGGGTGAAATTTTATGTCATCAGGTGAGGCATGTTTTCCAGGATGAGTCAAGATGTATAGTATGTTCTCGATTATTTCAAGAGGTCCTAGGTTATCCTATGTATATTGGAACTTAATTGTATAAAATGGATGTTTGAGATGCATTATTGGTTGGTTATCATCATGTACTTATTTTCATTTCCCTTATTATGTTATCATTTTTATAGCTTAATTACATGGTGTGATTCTTGGGTAAAAATTTCATTTTATTTTTCAATCCTTATGATTTTTGTTTAGAAAATGTTTTACACTCCATTACTCTCTTTTCAAATGGAATGTCATCATTCTTCTTTGAAATGATTATTTCTACTTCTTGGAAGAGAATGTGGGTTTTAGTGGTAAAAAGGGAAACGCACAGTGTTTTAGTTTTAAAGGTAAATGTGTATAAAATATTACTTTTATATATTTTATTTCAAACCTGAAATTGATGTTGCTTTTATTTAACAAAAGTGCATTGGGAATAGATTTTTTAGGAATGAATAATGAGTTTTAATACTCATGCCCATAGTTTCTTTCTTATTTTTAGCCTTTGTTGTAGGTTCTTTGCTTGGTCTCAATCCCCATGGGTGATGGTTGGTCTTGGTATCAAAGAGTGATCCTTGGGGTCACATGGAGATGTTTTGGTTATTAGGTTTAGTTGGTTTTTTTGTTCAGTTTGTTGTATATTTAGATTTATAAAATGATGTTCAGCTTGAAAATTTGGTATTTATTTATATTGGGTTGCTTTGTTTATTTACTCTATTCAGTTTATTTATTTTTATATTAGGAAAAATTATTCCCTTGGTTACTCTAATGATATTTGACACTAGTGTCCAAGACAAGAGTATTGAGAACATCTCTTGGGCCTTATCGTAGATTAGCTTGGGTGGTCGGTTTGGGGTTGACCTGGGTTGGTTCGTGACATATCTAGAGGTGAAGAAGAATATAGACGTTATTGAGTACATGCTTTATCTGGGAGGTGATCATCAAGAGAGTGGAAAACAGGGTATCTTGAGAAGTAGGTCTCTAGAAAGTGGGTCGTGTATATCTAGATTACTAGGGTTCCTACTAGAAGGGAGATGACCTTGACATACCTTTACATGAAATTCTGGGGTAGGTGACTCATGAGCATCCATCATGAGATTCCCATTTTCATTTTTATCTATGGGGCTATGTTCACCTTTATAATTAGTATCTGACATACCATAGAGGACAATTAAAGATGGGCAGTCAGTCATGCCCCTTTTTTCTAGTAGAAGCAGTTTCCTCTGAGGTAGCTTCAGCAACAGGTACCTCCATTGCTTGTTCATCAGCTGAGGGCATCCTTGCAATGGAACCTATCCTCAGGGACCTATGTTAGTGTGTGGTAATGGAGGAAAAAAATAGAGAGTTATAAGACCAAGGTATGTATATATGCATGCGATGGATGTTCCAATTCCAGAAAATCCAAAGATACTATGAGGTTCGGTAAATTCATTATATAACCTTGTTTGTGCCATATTTGTTTTAGTAGCCTTACACTCCTTTATTTTGTATATTTTGGTCCATACCTTGGGACTGGAAATAGAGATACGATACCTATGGTGTTATCTACCATTTTTTGTGCCATGTTTGATTCAAGATCCTCACACTCCTTTATTACTCCTATTATGTTCTGTACCTTGGGGCTGGATGTGGAGATATTTCAAATAACCCCGGTGTTATCTATGACAATTGAAGTTCATACTACTTTTTTTGACGTGTTTTGGGGATATATATTGGGAATGGTGTAGCACCAATCAATAGAGGATTTTATTCTTTCTATAGATATAACCATACAATGTTATCTTTGACATGTATTTACTATATTTCATGCATACAGTCATCGACTATTTCTAGAGGAGAGTTTTTTTCTAATGTGGAGGTCCAGGGAGTGATTTTTGTTGATGAGAATAGTTATAAGATGGGTGGTAGATATGTGGAGCCTCTACTATCTCATTTGGTGGAGCTATCAATAGAAGCTCAGGCAGGGGATGTTCCCAAGATCATGGTAGAGTTTCTTGATGTATTTCCAAATGTGGTTATGAAAATACCCGTGGGCGCAATTTTGAGTTTGGGATAGAGTTTTAGCTGGGTGAACCTATGATTTTGATGGATCCTTATGTAATGAATCCCATGGAACCACATGAGTTGAGGATTTAGGTAGATGGTCTGATGAATAGGGGTTTCATCAGATCCAGTGTATCTCCTTGGGGTGTTCCAATGTTTTTTTTGTGAAAGTGGATGGTAGTCTAAGGTTGTGCATAGACTACCATAAGTTTAATAAAGTGAATATCAAGAACCATTAGCTTATTTTGAGGATTTATTATCTATTTTCATAGCTTAAGAGAGCTAGTTGGTTCTCAAATATTGACTTGCAGTTAGGATATCACTAGATGAGGGTATAAGATGAGGATATCCCAAATATTACCTTCAAGTGTATGTATGGAGACTTCAAGTTTGTGGTCATGTAATTTGGTGTCATGAATTCACCAGTTGTGTTCATGGGGCTCATGAACTCTATGTTATGTGAGTTCTTGGAAAATTTCATAGTCTTGTTCATCAATGTCATCTTGATCTACTTGAAGTTAGAGGAGGAGCACGCCAATCACTTCACGGATCTATTAAAAGTTATTCGACACCATCATATCTATGAAAAAATATATAAGTGAAAGTTATGGATAAAATATGTGTATTTACTTGATCTTTTGGTGTATCATTAGGGTGTTTCCATAGAGAAATTGAAGGTTTTGACAATTATTTCTTGAGAAACACCCAAAAATACAGTATAGGTTGGTAGTTTCTTTGGTCTTTTAGGTTATCACTGGATATTTTTATATGATTTATCTCAAGTTTTAGCCCCACTAATAGCTTTTACTAGGAAGGAACACAATTTAATATGGATTTATCAGTGATAGATAGAGTTTAGTTACCTAAATAAGAAGTTGATCAGTGCCCCAGTGCTTCATTTTCTCGATGAGAGTGTGATGTATGAGGTTTTTTTGTGATTCATACCATCTAGGTTTGAGATGCATCTTGATGTTGCAGAAGGTGATGATATCTTATGATTTTAGGTAGTTATTTCCCTACAATTGTAACTATGCCACCAATTATTTGAAGTTGGTGGTGGTTGTGTTTGTATTGAAGCTGTGGTAGAATTACCTCATCGATGAGTTCTTTGTGGTTTTCATGGGCCACAAGATCCTTAAATATGTTATCTTAGTGGGATATAAATTTGTTCTAGTGGAGGTGGATAAAGTTTCTGATGGATCACAATTTTGATATCTACTGCATTTTGGGAAAGAAAATGTTATTTTTGATGCACTGATTCAGAAGTCTCGAGGAGATGTGGTTTGAGATCTCTTAAATGTTTGGAAAGGGATAAAGGAGCTTGTAGGGATGAATATTGACATGGGGTAAAACAGTGATAAGGGGTGCCTTTATCAAATGACCATGGAATCAACATTTATATAGTAGTTGGAGGAGTATATAGTGGTGATACAAAATTATGTTGGTCCAGGTGATTCTCTATAGGGATTATTGGAGGATTGTCAGAACCATATGTTATTTCCTAGGAGGCTATTTGTTCCATTGGTAATGAGAGAGGGAGTTCTCTATGAGTTTCAAATCTCAACCTTAGCGGTATATAGAGATGTGGATAAGATTTATCATTGGCTTGAGAAGACAACTTTTTTGGCCTGGGATGAAATGTTTGGTGACAAATTTTGTGGTGAAATGTCTAGTTTTTCAGTAAATGAAAGATGAAAACCATTTCTTAGAGGTTTGTTGAAACACTTGGATGTACCTATGTGAATATAGGAAGACATATCAATGCATTTCATCACTGGGTTACCCCAGGCTAAGGGAGGATGTGTTGCATTTTGGGTGATTATGGATCGATAGATGAAGCCAACACATTTTATAGTGATCCTTTAATCAGGTGTCATATTTTGGTGATGAAACATGTGGATGATATTGTTAGGCTTCACGGGGTACCGAGGACCAGCCTCTTTGATCAAGATCCATCTTTTACCTCAAGGGTCTTGAAGGGATTTCAGCATTCCTTTGTATCCCAATTTCACCTGAGCATTGATTTTCACCCTCAAACAGATAGACAAATGGAGCAGACCATGCATACACTGGAGGATATGTTGTGAGCTTTTGTCTTGGATTTTGGTGGGTCATGGGTAAAGCATACTCCTTATAGGTTCCGAGTGCAGTGGAAGTGTGGTTGGGATGGAACCCAAATTTGATTTTTACCATGATCAATGATTATTCCAGGATCAATACAATGATTAACACCAGTATCCATAGAATAGAATCAAAGATTTAGAAAATAAGGAAGAGGCCTGAAACCTTTAGATAGGATCTTTCACATCATGTTTATAATTAATTTAATTAATTTCATAAATAAAAATAATACTTGGATCTTTGGTATTTTTATTTTTTGATGATGGTGATCATCTGAAATGACCCTTATGGATTATCTCGTTGCAATTGTAAGGATCCAAACTAGAATCCCTCTAGTAGTGATCCGCACGTGCTTTATGGCCTCCGATCAACACCGCTCATTCTCTGGGTGATAGTGTGGTGAAGTGAGTGTATTGTGTCAGTCATTATTGATCACTTGTTCTTTGGCCTTGAATAATGTCTCTTGTTCTTGAGAGGGTCGAGAAGAGGATTCAGGAGAGAAATTATTTAGCTCAACAATTCTCAATTCAATGGGTGTATGATTCGGTGTCGTGTCATGTATGGCACAATAGGCGCACTTGTCTATTTATATGTATGGAACTTCAGTTACAATATTTAATTGCATAAAATTAATAAAATACATTTATGAACATAGAGAAAACCCATGCTCATAATAATAATACCACGTCATTATTTATGGTGTACCAACTTGAGAAAAACAGAATTATAAATAAAATTCCATGTCACAAAATAATAGCAGCATCATTATTATTTTAACATGTACCAACTAATTAAATAATTATTTACCATCTTACAAATAATTATTTTACTACCAGACCGGCCTTAGTCTACTCGAACTCCACTTACATTTATTGAACACCTGAATAAATAAATAAATAATTTATTCTCTTAAATAAATATTTTATTTACAAACTAGTAAATAAATATTTATTAAATGTTCAATAAAATAAATAAATATATTTTATTTAATTTATGCGATCATTTTAACTTGAATAAAATTATTCCACAGTCTTGAGAATAATATTTATTTCATTAATTAAATTCAAATATAATTTAACTGAGACCACCAAAAACACTTAGTGTGTGACCCTCTAGGATTATTTCTCGTTGGCATTAGGCAGGATTGACTAAATCAAGGAGTACTCTCTAGAAATGGGTCAAGGCACCCAAGATAAAGAATGTAATGTCACAAAAATGACATCCACATATGAACACTCACTGTGTAATATAATACCTTTGTCATAATATCTCATTAAGCAGGTTTCATGATAATGTCATCAACTTTTATGCTTGATATGTCATTCATTGACTACCTAAAATAAACTCATCATTACACCATGACCATGTAATTTTATGCGACAATTCTATTTTAATCAAAGGGAAGAGATATCAAATTCCATACATGAAAGGGACAAATCCTTCCTTGACTTATACATTAATAACATGCCACTCATGATGCACCCAATGTGCCCTAATTCCCTCCAACTGTCTGCATGGTGGTTTTCATTAGTAAATCAAAGTGCGCGAGTCATGACACATATTAATGATAATCTTAAAGTCCAATTATCATTACACATGCTCATAGATATAAATATCTGATGACACCAAAACATGCAGAATTCCTACTGGTGGGTCTGTTCTCATAATCTCCTATCTTAGAGATTACCAAGTGTGAATTTCATGAGAGGAAGTCTCATCTACTTACGAGTACTCACACCTAACGGTATTCATGCTATGTGTCCCATCATAGCATATCATCCAACCGTAGAACTATATTTAATAATATTGTTATAGCATTTCAAGGTTCTCATCATAGCAAGGAACTGCCATGACCTTAGCAATGCAACAAATACTCCAGGACATTATTACATCATAGTCATACATAACAATTAAAAATATGTAATAAGATGTTTAATATTTAAATAAATTAAATTTCCATGTAATCAAAGTACAACTAGTTGGTTCTAAGACACTAAATCTTACAAACTACCACTTGGAATGGAGCCAACTGAATATGACTTTCAGTCTTCTAGACCTCACATGGTGATCATGTTTATGCTAAGTCAAGGCTTTAGTCAAAGGGTCCTCCATGTTGTCTTCCATGGAAATAATTCTCACTAAAACTTCACCTCTCTGAGAAAAATACCTCAAGAGATGATACTTTCGAAGTATGTGATTCGTCCGCTAATGCGACCTTGACTCTTTTGTGAGAACCACTGCTGTAGTATTATCACAGTATAGTGTGATGGGATCTTTACTGCTAGGTATCACATTCAGCTCCTGGATGAAGCTTTGCATCCAAAATACTTCTTTAGATACCTCAGAAGCTAGGATATACTCGCACTCTGTTGTAGAATCTGCGACCACACTCTTCTTTGAGCTCTTGTAGCTCACTACACCTCCATTCAAAGTAAAGATGTATCCTATTTTCGGCTTCATGTCATCTTGATCAGTCTTGAAACTATCATCTGCATATCATATGATGACTAGTTCCTTATCTCATCCATAAAATAGGAACATATCCTTAGTACACCTCATATACTTTAGGATAGTCTTGACTTCCATCCACTGGTGATCACCTGGGTCGGCTTGATATCTGCCTACTGCACTCAATGCGTAGGTGATATCCAGCCTAGTATATAGCATGGCATACATGACTGACCCAATCACTGATGCGTATGGAGTCTTTGCCATTATCTTTATTTCCTCATGTGTCTGGGGACACATTTTCTTGGAAATATGAATGCCATGTGATACTGGCAACAATCCCCTCTTGGATTGTTCCATACTAAATCTCTTCAGTATCTTATCAATGTATATACTTTGACTTAGGCCCAACAATCTCTTGGATCTATCATGATAGATATTGATCCCAAGAATATATGCTACCTCTCCCAAGTCCTTCATGGATAAGAATTGATTCAACCATGCCTTAACAGAATGTAACACTGGTATCTCATTTCCAATAAGTAATATGTCATTAGCATATACTATTAAGAAAATGACTGCACTCCCACTAAAATTTTTGTAGACACAAGGCTCACATTCATTCTTGATAAAACCAAATTTCGTCATGGCTTCTTCAAAATGAATGTTCCATGACCTGGATGCTTGTTTTAATCCATAAATGGATTTCTAAAACTTGCATATCTTATTGGCATCCTTTGGAGTCATAAACCCTTCAGGTTGTGTCATATATAAATCTTCCTAAAGGTTCCTGTTAAGGAAGGATGTTTTGACATCCATTTTCCAAATCTCATAGTCATGGTAAGCAGCAATGGCCAATAGAATTTTGATGGATTTCATCATTACAACTAGTGAAAAGGTTTCTTTGTAGTCAATTCCTTGATGCTGTTTGAACCCTTTTGCAACCAGTCATGCCTTATAGGTGCTGACTTGTCCATCCATTTAGAGTTTCTTCTTGAATACCCATTTTCAACCAACATGCTTTACATCAATTGGAGGATCTACCAAAATCTAGACTTAGTTTTAGTACATGGAATCCATTTTAGAATTCATGGCTTCTTGCCACTTGGAAACATCTGTTCCACTTACTGCTTCCTTGTAGGTTAGAGGATCATTATTATCAACTAATAAAGAGTCACCATCCTTGGTAACTAGAAAACCATACCGTTCTGGTTCTCTAACCTCTCTTGTACTCCTACGCAGCTCTTGTGTCTCTGGAACAATTATTTCTTCCATGGGGCTTTGTGGAATCTTTTCCTATACCAACTCTTGTGTACCTTGAGCCTCAACTTCATCAAAGTCTATATCTCTCCCACTATCTCTTTTGGAGATGTGATCCCTCTTAAGAAATATGAAACGTCTTTCCACTATAACCTTTTTGTCTAAGGGGCTGTATAGGTAATATCCCCTTGTTTCCTTGGGGTATCCTATAAAGGTACACTTTGTGCCTCGGGGTGCAAGTTTGTTACCCGAAGAGGCCTTAATAAACACATTGCTTCCCCACACATGTAAATTCAATAATATGGATTTATTTCCACTCCAAAACTCATATGAAATACCATTTATCGATTTAGTTGGTACTCGGTTTAGTATGTGCACCGCTATTTGTAACGCATATCCCAAAAAGGATAATGGAAGACTCACATGGCTCATCATTGATCTCACCATGTCCAACAGGGAGTGGTTCCTCCTTTTTCTCATACCATTCCACTGGGGCGTGTATGGATGAGTGAGTTGTGATAGGTTTCCAAACTCACGTAAGTAATCAATGAAGTCTTGATTAAGATATTCTCCACCTCAGTCTGAGCGGAGTTTCTTAATCTTCTTACCAAGATGATTCTCAACTTCATTCTTGTATTCTTTGAACTTATTAAAAGGTTCTGACTTATATCTCATTAAGTAGATATATCCATATCTATTAAAACCATCAGTAAAAGTTATGAAGTATGATTACCCTTACCTTGTTTCAACTGGAAATGGTCCACAAACATCAGTATGAACCAATTAAATAAGTTCTTTAGTCCTCTCACATTTCCCACTAAATGGGACTTTAGTCATTTTGCCTTGTAAACATGTATTACATACACCAAGTGGTTTTAGTTCAAAAGAATCTAAATATCCATCTTAATGTAACTTTGTCAAGTGTTTCTCGTTTACATGACCTAGTTGGTGATTCCAAAGTTGGGTGTGGTTTGAGTCATTTGAAATATCTTTGTTATCAATTTCCATTACTTGGTTTGTGTAATCCAACACCTACAAACCATTGTATAAATGTGCCCTACCAAAATAAATGATATCTTTGTAAAAGAAGCAACATTCATTTCCAAACTTAAAAACAAATCCATCTCTATCTAATTTGGATACATAAATAATGTTTTTAGTAATAGAAGACACATAATAACAACCATTTAACACCAAGACCATCCCAGTTGTCAATGTGAGGTGGTAGTCCTCGATAGCTACAACAACAAGTCTGGATCTGTTGGATGCTCATAGATCTACCTCCCCTCGGTCAATCTTCCTGAATCTACTTGGTTCCTGAATTTGGATACATATGTGAGCACCACAAGCTATATCTAATACCCAATTTATCTATTATGCATGAATTTCTTATTATCCTTATCACATGCTTGTTAATATTAAGTATAACTTACTTAAGTGATTAACCATGTCTTGATAATATTTATGCATAAGTATGGTTTATTTTAGTTCTATCTTGCATGCTTGTTTAATTCATTAATTATGTGATCGTGAAAACACATCCATAATGATAAACCATACAACTGATAGAAATATAATAAAGATAATGATCATGATATTTTCTAATGTTTAGTTTATCTAGAGGTTGATAAACTAACTCTGACCTAGGGGAGAAACATCTTGAAACTTTTGGGTTTGTGTTTACAGATTTCCACTTATCCACCTCTATATCTCTTGGGATTGGTTTTGTCTCAACTCCAGCTTGAACCGCCTCCACTAGCTTGAGAGTTTTATCCATTAAATATTCCTTTTTTAACTCACAAGCATGTGGGGGGTAAAAAAGGGGTTTTACATAAAAGAAACCTTGAGCACATATTACCTATATAATAATGAGAAGAGATGGATCTCAGGCCAACAAATTTAATTTAAATAAATAAATTAAAAGAAACCATCCACAAACAAAGTTCTTGGTCTAGATCATGATTATCCATACATGAAACGATGTTTACACATAAATAAAACTAGCATTAAATTATTTAATCATTCTTGTTTAAGATAAATCATGCTCGGATCAATTAATTATCATCTTTAATTAATCAATCCTTTTATCTTAAACCCTTTTTCCGAACTTACTTGAGATTATCATCCATCATAATTTTAAACAAATAAATTCATTTATAGTTATCTTTGTATGTAACTTTTACCTTGGAGGAAACCTGGTGAATTCTTATTCATAACTACCCAATGAGTAGAAATTAATGTTAAAAAGATTTTAAATTAAACACATATATATAAAACACCTATCACGTGTTGTGCCTCAGCTTTAAGCCCGTACGATGGAACACATCTCAAGGGTTTGTATAATATAATAATAAATTTTAACAAATCTGCGTAATTTGGATGAGTGCATGGTGTGTAGTTCCAACTATACAACATGCACTATTTTTCACCATCCATATGAAGTACATGCCCGAGGAAACAACATGTGAGTGTACTTTGGAAATATTTGGAGTATACGATGTGTTCAGTGGGCCACACACCATGTAGTATCCATATTACACAGTTTCCAGCCAGGCAAGCCATGTACGAGGTACATAGTCCAACCCTAACCTAAAGGGAATACATTCCATGTCCAGTGGAATACACAACGTGTAATCCAGAAACCATGTTCCATATGTTCATGGTCAACACACAGAGTCATTTAAGACTTAGAAAGACTCCAAAACACGACTTGGTTTGGTGGACCAGTTCGATGCATTGAATCTTGACTACACAACGTGTACTGCTGAATACACGCCGTGTGTTCTGGTGTTGTATGACCATGAAGCTTTGGAACCTCCTGATGAGATCCTATATTTTATTTTAATCAAAATTAAAATAAAATATCGTTTATATAAGGTGAACGAGAAACAAAAGAGGTGGAATAGATCTCGAGATTCAGATTTGCAGAAAGATTAACTTTAATTGAAAGAAATAAATTATTAAATTCATAAGTCATCAATGAAATATTTAAGAAATTATAAACTATGATGTAACCTCTCTTTGATACCACTTGTAGGTTCCAGGTATAGGGGAAGCATGGTTGGGACGAAACCCAACTTTGATTTTTACCATGATCAACGATTATTATGGTATCAATATGATGATGAATGCCTGTATCCACATAATAGAATCAAAGATTTAGATAAAGAAGGAATAGCCCCTAAACCTTTAGAGAGGATCTTTCACATAATGTTTATAATTAATTTAATTACTTTCATAAAGAAAAATAATACTTGGATATTTGGTATTTTTCTTTATTCATGATTTTGATCATCTGTAATGACCCTTATAGATTATCTCATTGCACTTCTAAGGATCCAAACTAGAATCCCTATAGCGGTGATCCACACATGCTCCAATGGCCTCCGATCGACACCGCTCGTTCTCTGGGTGCTAGTGTGGTGAAGTGAGTGTCTTATATCGGTCATTCTTGATTGATTGTTCTTCGACCTTGAAGAATGTCTCTCGTTCTTAAGAGGGGTGGGAAGAGGATTCGAGAGAGAAATTATTTAGCTCACCAATTCTCGATTCACTGGGTATAAGATTCAGTGTCATGTGGTGTCTGTCACAATAGGCGTACTTTTCTATTTATATGCATAGAACTTTAGTTAAAATATTTAATTTCATAATAGTAATTAAATACATTCATGAACTTAGAGAAAACCCATGATCATAATAATAATATCACTTCATTATTTATGGTGTACCAACTTGTGTAAAAAATAATTATAAATAAAATTCCCATCACAAAATAATAGCAGCGTCATTATTATTTTAACTTATGCAAACTAGTTAAATAATTATTTACCATATTTTAAATAATTATTTTACTACCTGACCGGCCTTGGTCCGCTCGAATTCAACTTCCATTTATTGAACACCCAAATAAATAAATAAATAAATTATTCTCTTAAATAAATATTTTATTTACAAACTAGTAACTAAATTTTTATTAAATGTTCAATAAAATAAATAAATATATTTTATTTAATTTATGAAATTATTTTAACTTGAATAAAATTATTCCACAGTCTTGAGAATAATATTTATTTCATTAATTAAATTAAAATATAATTTAACCGAGACCACTAAAAACACTTAGTGTGTGACCCTATAGGATTCTTTATCATTGGCATTCAGCGAGATTGCCTAAAATCCAAGAGTACTGTCTATCAACGGTTCAAGGCACCCAAGAGAAAGAACGTAATGTCACAACAATGAAATCCACATACAAATGATCACTATATAATATAATCCCTTTGTTGTAATATCTCATCAAGCAGGTTTCATGATAGTGTCATCAACTTTTATGCTTGATACATCGTTCTGTGACTACCTGAAATAAACTCATCGTTACACCATGGCCATGGAATTTTACGCGATGGTTCTATTTCAATCAAAGTGTCGAGATATCAACTTTCATAAATGGAAGGGACAAATCCTTCCTTGACTTATCTATTAATAACATTCCACTCATGACACACCCAATATACCCTACTTCTCGCCAACTGTCTGCATGATGGTTTTCATCAGTAAATCAAAGTGCGCGAGTCATGACACGTATTAATGATAATATTAAAGTCTAAGGATCATTACACATGCTCACAGATAGAAATAACAAATGACACCAAAACATGAGGAATTTCTACTAGCGATTCTATTCTCATAATCTCTTATCTTGGATATTACCAAGTGGAAACTTCACGAGAGGAAGTATCATCTTCTTAAAAGGACTCACACCCGATGGTCTGTATGTTATGTGTCCCATAATAGTATTCCATCCAACCATAGAACTATATTGAAGCATATTGTTATAGCATTTCAAGGTTCTCATCATAGCAGGGAACTGTCGTGACCTTATCAATAAAACAAATACTCTAGGAAATTATTACATCATAGTCATGTAGAACAATGAACAATATGTAATAAGATGTTTAATATTTAGATACATTAAATGTATATGTAATAAAAGTAAAACTAGTTAGTTCTAGGACGGAAACTCTTATATGCCTTTGGTTGAGTTTTCTTTAAACTAAAGAGATCACTCATCCATCAACATAACTCTATTTGAGGTGTTTTATAGATGACAATGTTGTTTTCCAATGTGTTGGACAATGGTTGGAGATTCAATGGTTCTTGGTCCTGATGTAGTGAAGAGCATGACCGAGAAGATCCAGATAATACAAGAGTGGATGAGGTCAGAACAATATCATCATAAAGTCCATGATGATCTTAGGTAGAGGCCCTTGGAGTTTGAGGTTAGAAACCATGTGTTCTTGATGGTCTCCACTCATCAAGGGAAGTAGAGTTTTGATAGATAGAGTAATCTTTACTCCCAGTTTGTCAAGACTTTTGAGGTGTTGAAGCATGTTGGCGAGGTATCTTATCAGTTGTAACTTCCACCACAACTGGACATGATCCATGATTCCTTCCACATGTCTTAGATTCTTTTTCATCTGCATGATGACTCCCACATATTGGACTACATAGATTTAGATATCTAGGATGATATGAAGTTTCTAGAGTGACCGGTAGAGTTCCAGGATCATTGAGATAAAGTTATACATGAACTAACCATCCCCTTGGTTATTGTGCTGTAGAGGCATGATGGATTAAAGAAGAGTACTTGGGAGATTGAGATGCAGATGATTTCCCAGTACGTAGAGTTTTTTTAGTTTTGTCTTGTTCCATTTTTCTTTGATGATGTGATGTTTTAATCTTTTTGATTTATTATATGTGTCTTTTTTCCCTTTCTGGTGGTGTGTGTTATGACTTCAAGTATACGAGGAGGGTAAAAACCTTTCATAATCAAGATGTGTTATATTTAAAACATTTTTCAAAATTGTGCGGGCAATTCAGTGCTGCCCAAAGTAGACAATATCTTAATATAGAGGATAATTTTCCTTAATTTATATTCTAAAGGAAGAGTTGAATGACATTTGGGGTGGTTGTTGGTTTGGACTACATAGAGGTTTAAATGGATGTATGATATGTTACACAGAAGAGAGGTTTCTTGTAGCTGGTGTGAGATAGTGTGATGTTGTGGCCAGTGAGATAGTGATGTGGTTGTGTGGGGTGTTTTGTAGACATTATGGATTTGCTTAATGTATTTGTATGGTGGTAGTTTTTAGGGTGTAATGAGATCCCTAAGTGATATCATGAAAAATGGTTTTTCAAATACTTCCCTTTCATTTTGGGTTTTTTATTCTTTAGGATGAGAATCATTAGATTAGTATCTAATGTATTGGTCCATGCCTTCTTATCCCATTACTTTTCTGGTTTGGGAGTTAGAGGTGTTCGAAGAAGTCTCTAGGAGGGTTCGATAGATTTTGGAGCTAAAATCCTACTTTAGTAGGTTTTCCATAATTTAATAGGTATTCATGACGTGAGTGGTTGTTCATGGCTTGGAAGTTGGAAATTCATGACTTGAAGTTTCAGATCGAAGTTCTGTACTTAAGTGACTCAACATGAAAGAATAATTCATGACATGAAGTAATTCATGGATGAGGTGCTATAAAAATCAGCGATGTTCATTGGGTTTGGAGTTTTAGGGATTCATGGTATGAATTTATTTCATAGTATAAATTAGAGGGCCTCATGAAAACTCACGATGTGAATTTGGGTTTCACATTGTGAATGTTTTGAGCTCCAACATGTTTATAAATTCTAGAGCTCTCTCGAATTATTTAATTCATCTCTAATTTTCCTCAAACCTTGGGTGAACCCTAAGATATTTTGGAGGATTTTTCATCCTGTTCCCTACTAATTTTATCCTTGGCTTCCAGATATTGATATTTTTCAATCCATAATGAGTGAATCACCCCTTTCTCCTTCATTTTCTCCAATTCCTCTTTGGGAATTATGGATGGTGATGTTTCTTTGTTTGGAGTGTATTTGAGGCTTCATTTTTGATGACCCCTTGGTGTGGTTCAGGTTGATTTTAGGTTTCCTTGTACCGATGTGGTCTCCCAATTGTTTCTTTTTCACCTTATTGTGTGTAGTGATTTAGAAAGCTTCTTTGAGGAAGGATATCATCATTCTCTCCTATTTACATGCATGTGTCAGGATTTAATTTTTTTTTATATTTTGGGTGGATAGTATGTGTAAAATTAAGAATATAATTAATTAGATAAATATGAAATTGATGGGAATGGGGAGAAATATCATGTTTTAATTCTCTTGAAAATATTGTTGAAAGTATTAAACTCTTATTCCTCGGACGGAACCTACCATCCACTGCTGGGATGGAGGCTTGAAGAGTTCCACGAAGACAGATTGACGTGTGTGGATCCGGAGGCTGGAGCAAAACCTACCGCAACCAACTGCAGACTTGTTTTATTTTCTGTTTGATTTTAGTTGTGTGATTGTAACCCTATAAATAGGGAGTACGGTGTGTGTTGTAATAATATATGAATTCCAGTGAGAATAAATAATACAAGTTTGTTCTGATGTGTTTGTGTGTTGCGATCACCTCCAGTGATCTGCGTGTGCGTGGTTTGTGTTACCACTGCAATCAATCCTCCATCAGTGGTAGAAAAGGAGGTTGAAGTTTCCACTCCAAAAACCACCTTTAGTGGTATCCGAGAATCGGAGGTGAGATGAGCGGACATAGATCCGTGGTTTGTGCTCCTGAAGTATCAGAGCATCGAAGGTGAGTTGAACGGACACCGACCCGTGGGTGTGCTCCCAATCCATCTCTTGTAGCGCGGAGAGGGATCCGTGATATCCCCTTCCCATATATTGCAGAAGTCGAAAGTTAGAAGAATATGAGTAGTTGAGTTTCATCTTTCCTCTCCCATCACATTTATGAGACAAAAAGCAAGAGGTTATCTCACTTTACCAATTGTCAAAGGTGTTTGTGCTTTTCCCATTTTATATTCCATGTTTTGGAATTATTCAAATTAGTTTTTATCCCATACATATCTTCCCCTCTCTCCTCCTATAATATCTACGCCACTTTTTTGATATTTTTCAAAAGTTGGAATCTCTCCATTTATTATCTTATATTCACTTTTTTTACACTCTTTGACTTTTCCATCCTCCATGCTATCTATAAAAAACATTGTTCATTCTTTTGAAGGAAAAAATATAGAATATTGAAATTCAAAAAAAAAATGTGATCTTCAATTCCAAAAAAAAATTTAGTCTTCAATTCTGAAAGAAAGAGGAAGTTTTCAATTAAAAAAAAACAATTACTATCTGAAAAAATGATTCTTCTGGATAGTGACTTCAATTTCGTCAATTACTTAAAATTATTTTTGGATTTTAACGACGATGAAGGATACCCTACGCCTTCATCTTATAACCCAAAGCTGAATCAATCGTCTGCAATTAAAGCCACTGAAGAACTAGAATTGATGTCTAATGAAGATGACTTTTCGAAAGTCGAGACCTTGGTCAACGTTGTATCTGTCGAACCATCTACCAATGCAGACACCTTCCCAAAAGGAATTGAATAACAAGTATTTCTATCAAATGTAGACGTATTCTTGAAAGTTGGGACTGACATCAACATTGTATTTGGTGAACCATTCGCCAGTTCAGGCTTGAAGTATCAAAGCCCCATGTTAGTTCCTCTGGTGAAAAATAGCGATGCCACCTTCCAAGGCATCCGAGTCCCGATGAAGCCCCACAGCAAGGGGGGAAATTTCAAATAATTTGAACCCAAGACAAAGGGTTTCGTGAACAAGAATCTGATCCTAGAAGAAAAGTATGATATGGAAGAATTCCATATCAAAGCAACAAAATCCAGTTTACTTCTTGGTGATGTGATTTTGATCCTGCGATCGCCTCCAGTGATCTTCTTATTTGCTGCCACATGTGCTATTGATTTGACTGCAGCTAATGACTATGGTGAAGTCATTATACCAGTTGGTTACCTGCCTGGACATAGTAAAAAATCATGGGTCGCAAAGAATATGAGTTTAAGGGGGGATGTTGGAAGTATTAAACTCTTATTACTCGGACAACACCTACCATCCACTGCTGGGATGGAGGCTTGAAGAGTCCCCCAAAGACGGATTGACGTGTGTGGATCTGGAGGCTTGGGCGACACCTACCGCAACCAACTGCGGACTTGTTTTATTTTCTGTTTGATTTTAGTTGTGTGATTTTAACCCTATAAATAGGGAGTACGGTGTGTGTTGTAATAATATATGAATTCCAGTGAGAAGAAATAATACAAGTTTGTTCTGTTGTGTTTGTGTGTTGCGATCACCACCAGTGATCTGCGTGTGTGTGGTTTGTGTTACCGCTGCAATTGATCCTCCATCAAATATCTCTAATGATACTATACATGTTTGTTTTCATTATTGAAAATCAGAGTTGTTGGGATCCTTACTTGTGTTATAGTTGATATGATTGTGAAAACCTTGTGTGATTATTTGATCTCACCCTAAATAAAAGGATAAAAATTTGTATATGACTAATGAATTGGTTTCCCATGAAAAACTATTTTTTTTGAGAATACCCATACTAAATATTGAATTAATGTGATTTAATACCTTTTTTGAATTTGAAATTGTGGTAAATTATGGAATCTTGTATGTGTTGTAATGTGTTGATATGATTGTGGTGAATCAATGGTGTTTGTGTGAACACTATTGGGGTTTGTTTAGTAATGGTGGTGACCATTTGGGTTGCAGAATATATTGGGTAGTGATGCAATGTCTGGTTAAGATGAGATGTGACATGGGTATGGTGAGATGGATTGGAATATAGTATGTTACAACGACGATGGATGTGTGATGGACAAGATGTTATGTGGTGTGGATGTGTTAGTCTACTAGTTAGCTATTTAATGAATTTGAAATTCTAAAACTAAAATGATATGGGTTGTTAAATGAATAAGAATGGGATTTAATTGATGTGTGTTAATTGGATTAAATGAAATGAATGATAAATGAATGGGATGTGTTAATGTGAAAAAAATTTCTTAGTAAATTGGAGTAAGTGGAGACTCATTAAAATTTGGAAAATGTGGAACTTGTAATTGAAAGTGGAATTGTGTTGTGGTTTTGTGGTGTGATACATTTTTTAGTGGAAGTGGTTGTGAAAAATATCATGTGGTTAAATGATGGTGATGTAGAACATGTTAGTACATTTGATTTTAACCCATAGGTTGGGCCTTGTGTGTTATCCATCTATCATTCATTTTTTATTTTATTTCTATAGGTGACCCACCCAAGTTGGATAACCTTACCAACTCCCAAATATTTTGGGTTCTGGGTATTTTCCCCAACATCTAGGTTGATGGTGATTCAGACGTATGACTACCCCATCTTCCCCACTCTCCATTTAGAAATAGTGATGATGTGGGTTAGTGTTGGAGATTACCCAATTATGATATGGGTTGGTGTTGAAGATTACCCGGTAATTATTGTAGGTTCTGGGCACAGAAGAAACATCATATGGGGCATCCCCAACATTTTTTTTCATGATCAATAATTAATCTGAAATTTACATGATGATTAATGCCATGATAAATGGAATTGAACCAATGAATATAGAAAATGGATAAATTCTAGAACCAAAGATCATGATCATCACATATAAATTATAATTAATTTAAGCAATTAAAGAATTACCTTATGAGAAATTATTTCTTCATTGATGTATCTAAAAATGTCTCTACATTATACCATCATTGCGTTATAGGAATCAAGAATAGATTCCCTCCAGTGGTGATCCACACATGTTCCACAAGACTCCAAACATAATCATAGGAATCTCTATGTGCTAGTATGATATATCCTAATGCTTGTGTTGTTCTCCTTTGATCACCCTAAGAACTCCTTCAAGAAAGGGTTCTCTTTTATTTCTCTTGAATAGAGAATAGTGGTGGAGGAGGATCACTCTTTTTTATTGAGAGCATTCTTAGATAGGAATATCTCTAGGTATTTGAGAGTATTATCTCTAGACCTCATTGCACAAAACAAAAAATGAATTGACTCTTTTAAGAAAATAATATAATTGGGTTTATATACCGCTAGGGTAGAAAATAATAATTTTACATGTTCCCTTATTATTTTTCATAATCCCTGTTGAACCCTAAGACTTAAATAATAATAATAATATTATTTATTGACATGCGCTAAACTCACGGATTAAATTAAATATTATTTATTCAAATAAAATTCAATATATATTATTTATCACCGAAACATTAAACTCAGTCCTCCATTCCTCTATAATATTTATAGGGACTTGAATAATGACTATTTATTTAATAAATAAATATCACTACATTATTCTCTAATAAATAAATAAATATAATATTCACCAAATAGAAAATAAATATTTATTAAATATTATGCTCACATCATTTTCTCTAAAATAGCTGGTGATGGAATATATACGATCAAGAAACCATGAATATTTATTAAACCACATGAAAGAATAATATTTATTCCACTTGTTAAATAATAAATAATAATATATTATTTAATCGAGATTCTAGATACACTTAGTGTGTGACCCTCTAGGTTTCTTTCTCAGTGACATTAGGAGAAGCAGCCTAAATTCCAAGGTTAGCATCTAGAAACACATCGAGGCACCCATAGAGAAAGAAATTAATGTCATAATGACATAATACCTCATACAGATTCTTACTATGTAATATAATCCCTTTATTTCAATATCTATAATCAAGCAGGTTGCATTTTGGTACCATAAACCTATGTGCTCAATGTCTCTTTCTTTGAATTTCTAAAAATTGAACTTTACTATAGAACACAATGAACATGGATTTATTTAGGATATATCATTTCCATAAAAGGGCCTAATATATCAACTTACGTTAAATAATAGAAAGGATAAATCCTTTCTCATAATATTCATTAATGAAATATTACTCATGAAAAACCCAACGTATCCTACCTCACCGTGAACATATTTCATCATAGTTTTCATCAATATATCAAACTACACAACTTATAATACTCATTAATAATAATATTAAAGTATAAGGATCAATACACACATCCACATATAGAAACATCCAATGACACATATAAATGTGGATTTCCTATCGATGGGTCTCATTCTCATAATATACTATATTGGATATTACCAAGGGAGTACACCATGATAAGGATCCTCAAATTCCTATTATTCTCCACCCATAATGGATTTTATCATTTGTGTCCCTAAAATTAATTCATCTAGCTATATAACATATATTTTAGAATAATTTCATGGAACTTCTGGGTTCTCATCATAGTAGGGAACTGCTATGACCTTTCAGTGTGGCAACTAATCTTAGGACATTATCACATACTATGTTACGTGGAATAACAATCATGATATTATAAGGATTTTATTAATATTCAAAACAATGAATCCATTTTATCATAAAGTATGTAGAATTTGGTTCTAGGGCACTAACTCCAACAATGATGCAGGTTGGTGTTGGAGACTACCCAGTGATGATACGGGTTGATGTTAGAGATTACCCAATGATATTGAGGATGTGATTTGTGGTGGGAGTCATGCATGGTGGGAGGAGGGCATGAGGTTGGTGTCCTTCATGTTCACGATACACTACTGCCTCGATTATGTGATGAGGTTGTGATGTAATGATGATTGATGCTAGCACTATTACTAGACCCTTTGGGTGGTTGAGATAGGTAGGAATGAATCCCAACCCACATACAAGATAACTGTATATGTGATAAGATATATATGGAAGGGATGATCGCTTATGGAGTTTGACTTTGGGGTGTTAGAGTGAAAAATTAGTAGGGAAGTAGTTATGGGGCGCCTTTATTTTCTGTTATTTGATACTATGTTACTATATTGGATGCATGATTTTGTGAGTGTTCCATGGAGATACTATGATTGGCTAGTTGAACTATTTAGGTGCATGTCAGTTCTGCTATTTGTTAACTAATTCATTATTATGATCTTTTCACATGTGCACTAGAGACCTTGGGAATGGACCTATCGAGTATACATGTTATTCTCACCCTATATATATAAACTAGTTTTCATGTTTCTAGGAATACTTTAGGGACCAAGATAGACATTAATATCTTGGATTTAGAGTTGTTGTTGAGTTTTTTCCATAGGAATAGTCTTTGGTATTTACTTGGAGACATTAATTTGTACTTGTTGATATTGTTCATACATTGTGGGATGACTTGAGTTTACTTCTATATTTTATGCTAGATTTTCTTGGTGGTTACTTGTTCTTTCTATTGATCCAATATTATTAATGGGGGAAATTCCTTCCATATTTGAGATGTTTACATCCTCAATTCTCATCGCTAACCCAGGACCTACTAGATGTGGGACTCAGTGGTCATTATATCTCTTCTTTAATTACCGGCCTAAGAGGGGAACATTTGGAGGGAGGGGGTCATGACAATAACTATTATTATTGAAAAAATTTCCTATAAAAATATCTAAGTGATGGGATAAATTCTAAAGAGAATCGAAACTTAGTGAAACATGGATCTTGAATCACTAAATAAATATGATATATGTGGTCACCATTTTTAGTGGGAAAATTTCATTTAAAGTACTTTATGAAAAGATATAAAACATGATACTCACTAATTTATATGAATTTATTATTGATTATGATATAAATTATGATAATAATTTTGATACTATTAATATATGTGACCTATAAAATAGTTAAAAATTGGTATTTAGGGTTGAGAAGTGTTCTAAAAAAGAATAATTTAGAGCCCTTGAATGTGAATGTTATAGATATCAATTTCACTAACTCCGAAGATACTGAGTGTGTGTCACACACTTGTATTAAAAAATAGAGACTCAAAGGTAGGAGATAATTTATGAAGTGTGAAATAGATCTTTGTGTGGGTAATAGAGCAAGATTTTCTGCATTAGAAGTTAATACTTATGATTTGACTCTACCAAGCATATTAGTACTAGAATCGGAGAACTATTATTATGTTCCTGTCATAAATAGAAATTTGATTTTTGTATTCTATTTGGAAAAGATAATATTTTCATTCACTATTAATAATAAAATTTGTTCTATATATAATAATGAAATGATTTTTGACATTGAGAATATGATGAATGTTTTATACATTCAAGATATGTATAATTCTATTTATAACATTTATTATAAGAAGGTCAGAGTTTATTCTAATCCCACCCATCTTTGGCATTATTTATTTGGACATGTAAATGAGATAGACATTCAAAGACTCTATAAATATGGATTGCTAAATCCATTTGATTTTGAAGCATTTGAGAATTTCGAATCTTGTTTAATGGGAAAAATGAAAAAGATATCTTTTTGGGAGAAAATGTGAAAGGTATAATGGATTGATGTATCTCATATATAGTGATGTATACAGACCAATGATCACACAAGAAACAAATGGTTTTAGGTACTTTGTTACCTTTACTAATGATTTTAGTTGGCATATTATGTGTTTATGATGAAACAAAAATATGAAAATTTTGAAAAATGCAAATAGTTTCAGAATTTTTTTGGGGAAAAAGTATTAAGATTCTCCGATCATATTGGGGTGGTGAATACTTGAGCCAAGAATTCATAGATCACCAAAGAGTTTGGTTATTTGTTTCATAACACAGTCCACCTAGAACACCAAAATTGGGCAGTGTTTCTGAAAGGATGAATCATACCATGTTATACATGGTTTGGTTGATGATGCATCTATGTGACCTTCCTATTTAATTCTAGGGTTATGCTCTAGAAATTGAAATATTCTCATTAAATCGCGTTTCATTTAAAGAATTTATAAGAACACCATATGAGATATGAACTAATAAACATACCAAAATGTATTTTATGAATATTTGGGGTTTCTAAACACTCATATGATGATTGTATTCTAAAAATATTAGTGTCAAATCAAATAAGTGTTTATTTTTTAATTATCCTAAAGAAACTATGAGATATTATTTATATAACTCTGCTAAACACAAAGTGTTTTCAGCCCAAACTGGTGTTTACCTTGATAAGGAACACACTAATAGAATATTAAATGGTAGGAAAGTTAAAATTATAGATATTCAAGATCTAAAAATAGGAAGTGTTCCTAAGATGTAAGTTGAGCTAGTTCCATAATGGATAGTGAAAGAAGAACCGACTCAAGTTATATAATAACCTCAAAGCTCTGATAGGACTTGTTGGAACCTAAGAGATACAAATTCTCATAACTAATGATAATGTATTAATATTAATAGGAGACGACCATACTTTCTATGATAAGGGTAATGTGGGTTTTGATTTTGAGAAGTAGTTAAAATTTATGGAATTTGAAATGGATTCCTTGTATACTAATAAAGTTTGAAACTTGGTAGGTTCACCTGAAGGGGTGATGTTATTAATATTTTCATGAATTATTATATACTCCCTTTATTTATTTTATATGAAATGTGCATAATTTTTGTGAAATATTAATGTTTTAATATTAAGTATAATTTTTGAGCATTTTTAGAAGTAGTCCAATTGAGTCAGTTTAATGTTTTAATAATAAATGTCACTATACTGATCCAAATTGTGTGGTTATTATTTTTTAGGATTCTACTTTCAATATAAAACATTTCATTAGAAGGTACCATGAGCAAAATCTGCCATTTGAAGGGTCATATGGTCCTCACAAACAAGACCAAAGAATCTGTGAACAAACTGGACCAGCCTTGAAGATTGATTTACTGGGATCAATACAGAAGTCCAAAAACATTAAATCTCCACCATAATTCCGGGGACACTACATGTCATCTTGGATAAAAATTTCATGGCCCAAATCCAAGTACAAGGGGCCCAAATGAAGCTTTGAAGTCCAGACCACCATTCTGTCCGAGAATTAAAATCATTATACTATTCATGACATATCTCATTATGTAAGCATCAAATAGAGATGAGATTTTTCAGTGTGAAATAGGAGATATAGGAAGCCGACTTTGTTGAAGAAACCATTCGGATTTGAAGGCATATTCATATTCAAAAACCCTTTCACATTATGGACTTCAAAAAGACTGGATTGAAATGGACAGTTTACCTTTGTTTAATAAAACCGCCATAACTTTGGCTCCACTTGTCCAAATACCTCCAAATTTTGAGAGTAGTCGGCCAACATTATTTTATACAACTTTTAAGAAGGAGATATTTGAATATTAGGCTTTCTGAATATCCAAATTGGCGATGAAAGTGGAAGAACAGATTGAGAATGCAAACAGTCCACTCTTTGGGCTATAAATACTCTCCCCTTCTCTCCTTGATAGGGGTTGGCATTTCAGAAGAGAGGAGATCATATTGGCATGACCAAAGCTTTTAAAAAGGCTTGGGAGGACCTGAAATACTCAAGTTTTCACTTGAGATACCTTTCATCCTCTCTTTGTTTTCACTTACTTTTGTGTTCTTCATTTTTGTAATCTTGTAATTCTCTTTCTTTGTAATTCTGTTTTAATGCAAGTTACTTCTTCAATATATCTTATTCTCATCCACCTTCTGTAGTTTAATATTTATGTTCTTAAAATAGTTTAAATTCAGTTCAATTCCCTTCTCTTCTTTTGCTTCCTCATTCAATCGAAAATCCGTTTTTAATTATCATCATCGTTCATGTGTGTGTGTCAACGTACCACTCTTTTCTAATCCCTTTCTTTTTCTTCTATTCTTAATTTATCATCATAATTATTTTAACCAGAATATTAAACATCTAAATGGATGAGTAAATCTATCATTGGGGTGAGTTATAATTCGGGGATGTTAAGTGATTGAGAGTTTTTCTCGATGAGTATTCTTTAAATTAATATTGTGTATGTTAAACTTAATATGTCATGGATTAATGATATGTTTTGTTTAACGAGTGGTTTCCATGGATTATTGGAACCATAAATACACTACCATAAATAAGTTTTGATTGATATTATAATCCTAAGTTAATTTAAGGCTTGGATTAAATCCTTCACACTTAGGAATTCCAATCAACGTCAACTTATGACATGGGTGTTAATTTAATGCAATACAAAGTAAGGATCAAGGATATCACATGCTTAACTCCCCAATAATGAACTCACCCCAATATTTATCAATTTGTTGAATCAAACATCATCCATAAATTATTTCATAAGCTCTGCAAACAAACCCCCCAATCATAATACAATCAACTAAAAACAAACGACTACTACAAAGTATTATCGCTGAGGATTCGACCCGAGTGCTGCTATACACATTAGCAGAGCACCGGAACCTTGACCGGTCGATAGGTGACAATCGACCGTACATTTCAAGGGGTGAGACACATAGAGTGAAAGTGGGTTTTTGTAAGAAAATTAAAATGGATGGTAGAGTCTCTATTTATAAATCATTTATGGTTGAAAAATGTTACAAAAAAATTCGTGATATTGACTATAAAGAAAACTTTTCACCTACTATAATGATAAATTCCATTCATTTGTCCCCATAACAACTCATTATGATTATGAGATATATCATATGGATGTCAAAACTGCTTTCCTTAAAGGAATTTTTTTTGAGGACATGTATGTGATAAAACCTGAAGTTTTTGGAGTTCCAAATGAGGCTGATAAGGTATGAAAGTTACAAAGATCCATTTATGGATTGAAGAAAGTTTTTGGGAGTTGGAATATATGATTTTTACTATGAAATAAAAGAGGTTGGTTTCATAAAAATAAGGATGATTCCTATATATATAAATATTAGTGGGAGAAGAGTGGCATTTGGATTTTGTATATGGATGATATACTATATATTGAAAATGAAATCTCAACTCTTCACTCTATGAAGATGTGGATGAGTAAATTATTCTTGATATAAGACATGGTTGAAGTAGCCTACATACTGGGTATGAGGATCTATAAAGATAGATCTAAGGTTTCTTGGACTTAGTCAGGACACATACATCGTTAAAGTGATAAATAGTTTTAGTATGGAGAAATCCAATAAGGGGTATTTATCAACATCACATGGTATGAATATTAAAAAGATTAAAGATATTTCTAAAGAGTTAGAAAAAATGGGTAGAATTCCCTATGTGTCCTCCATTAGTTCTATCATGTATTCCATGTTGTGTACTTGATATGATGTTTCCAATGATATCCACATAACAAGTAGAAACCAATAAAATCTTGGTGGGAGTCATTGTATTTATATGGAGAACATCCTAAAGTACTCGAGGACTAAAGATATGTTCTTGATCTTTATAAGTGAAGATGAGTTATATGTAAAAGGTTACATAAATGAGAGTTTTCAATCTGATAGAGATGATGTTAAATCTTAATATGGTTTCATGTTTTTCCTAAATAGTGGAGATATCACTTAAAATAGTTTCAAACAAGTCACCACAACATACTCTACAATAGGGGCATAATACATCGCTACATCAAATGCTATGAAGTAATCTGTTGGGATCTAATAGTTTCTCTTTGAACATGAGGTGGTTCTTAGAATCAAGGGAGTTATTGAGCTTTAATGTGACAAAAATGGATCCATAAATTAGGAAAAGGAACCCTGATATCACTAAAGGACCAAAAAAATTGTTCATAAATACCACATTATAAGAGATATCATTGATATAAGTGAATCAAAGGTCAATTTAGTGGCTACAAATGACAACGTAGCATATTCATTGATGAATCCATTACTACAACATCCACATGAAGGTCATGTTAGGTATCTATGTATTCGATACTTGAAAGATTAATGTAATAGATATATGATGTATCATGATTTTATAAATAAATAAATCCTCCATTTATCATTCATTTATTTTTAATGCATTTTACTTTACATGAATGGTTGATTGATAACATCCCATTAAAGTATTAACTTTGGGGTTTCCCTAATCAGTGATCACCATAGAGTATTATGGATTGTGATGAATGATAATAATGGAATGAATATAAAATATTACTCCTTACAAAGGTTTATATATGATACATAAATAATATATTAATGATTTAATAAATATATACCTATTACTTGAACTGACTCTCCAAAGTATATCCCAATAAATTTCATAAAATCATTGATTTACTTAGGGGTGTATGCTTATTATAAATACTTCTTACATAAGGTTTTTGGAATACCTAGCATGGAAAACTTCATAATTTGACACATTTATAATGAAATTAAAAATAAACTTAGCTAATTAGGGGGTGATTGGGTATGTTTATTATAATGTTGTTGGTTGGAGCACAACTAAGATGTGATTTTTCCAATTAAATAACGAGTAAAAACATTTGACCCTTGATTGAAATAGACCAAGGAATTGCATTACTATGCTTTGTTAGGTCACATATTATGTGATTATCTATGTATATGAGAAACATGTGATGTGATAACATGTTATATAAATGACATGTGATGTATTTATCGAGATATGAGTATGTTTGACAGAGATCACATCAGGACCCTTAGTATCTTAATTTTTATGGATTCTTTGTGAAAGACCACTCTTTTATTACATCTATGAAATAAGGATTTCATATCTGTTGTCACCGCTATTAAGTCCCGTAAGGTCACATAGTTAAGCCTCTAAAAAATTATTAAGTTTTGTAAAAAGTGTTTGTTTCAAAAGAAAGAGATTATTATAAAACTATTTTCAAAAGTATTTTTGGATGGATTCATGAAGAGTTGTGAAATTTTTCATAAGGTCCTTATGGAATTTTAGTGCATGTGGGATATTGTTTGATGTACACTAAAATATTCATGTGAATAAATTAAATTTAGGTACATGTATCTTCCCACATGGTTTCATCGATTGTAATCTATTAATAATAGATTAAATTTATTTCATTAATTGATGAAATTAAATGAATAAGTCTGACAAGAATAAACACATCAAGGATGATAATATAAAGGGATGTGATCCCTCAGGTTGGTGTTGATTGATTGTATGAAAGTATCCTGATTCTCTATTCCTCTTGAAACATAGTTTATCACTAGATGAAGGCACTAAAACCCCTTTTACATTTATGGATCATCAAGAAACGTTTTAGGATACTTTGGTTGGTATAATACCCTTGGCGATATGAGGCTTTTGTCTACTGCACTCATGATCTCAATTAAGCATGATCCATTGACTATTAGAGATGGAGTTTGTTTTCATCCATGCACACACATTTATGTTCTTAGTTTATATTATATGTTGATTCTGTTGAGGATATATTGAAAAAATGGGTTTGATTCTTTTGCTAAGGATCATATGAGGATCTAAAAAAACCTATCAAATACAAGCTCATATTTAACATATTTCTTTTCACATGGATCTTCAATAATTTTTCCACTTAAATAATAGGAAATGTGGGTTTGGTCTCTGTTCAGACTTGCTGTACAAAATAATATGATGTTGTCTAGAGGATATGCCATGCTTCTATGCTGGGGTAGGAAATGGGATATGGATTAATTATTCTTATACACTAGGGGGGAAGTGTAATAAACTGTATTAATAGTTATTAGGGTTGTTAAGAGTGGGTTGAGGGAATAATAAATGGGAAGGATATTAGGTTGGGGAAGGATATGAATTATACTTGGTATCTGGATTCAAGTAGGAGCTCTCATAGGGTTGGGCCTTAGGCCTAGGGTGTGACTGTAACGACCCGAAATTTTGAATAAATATTGTTTCCTAATTTTATGTGTTATTTTATTTTATTTTTATACTCAACAAAAATGTTTCATTTGATGACATGAGTATAATTAAAATGAGACTGTTGGGTTTTGACTGTTATATGACCATTGGTCAATATGACTGCTGGAAACTAAACGTTTTGATTATTGTCTCTAAATACAAGTAATCTTGGTTAATTATTATAGAAAGAAGATTTGATGGCCTCACCCAGTAGTCTTGGACCAATTGAAGCCCATCTAACAGAACTTGGGAAGGAGGGAGCACCACTGGGCTTTGCTCTGGACCAAACCCAAGCCGAACTTCATCGTGTGAAGCTAGAATGGAATCGCCTTTGCGATAAGTTCAAACTGATAGAAATTACTACTCGTGCGATGTTGGCTGAGCCTCCCTAATATTCTCTCACCTTAGCACACCTTACACTTAGGTCCTATGCTGGTGTGATAAGGGGCTATGTAAGGAGACCGTAACTGCCTTGTGTAATCCTTTGTTTTAAATAAAAATCGGGATTTCTTCTTATGATGAAGTTTATGAATTTTCAAATGACCAGATAAATATAGTATGCATATTTTTGATGAATTTTAGAAAAAGGATATTTTAAAAAATGTTTATGTAAACCTCAAACAATTAAAAATGTGTAAGGATTTTTAAAAAATGGTCTTCTACAATTATATTCAGTACGAAATTTAGAGTCTAATAAGATCAACTTGATTTTTGATGAATAGTAAATTATGAATAGTGATTTTATGCTTAGGATTAGCAATGTGACCAAATAGATTAGCAATCTCACTTAAAGAAAGTATTAATATAATCTAGGCACCTTGATTAAGTAATGTGATTCAATAAAATGGTTAAATAACAGTTTCATAAATAATTATTCAAGTTTTAGTTTTTTCAAGTGAATAGTGTTTTTAATTAAAAATTAAATTAAAAATATTTAGAAAATTATTTTTATAAAATGGATTTCATTTTTTAACTCAGAGCATCGATATTATGTTAAGGTAATTTTTGGGGTTTTTTCTGAAAAAATGAATTTTCGGTGAATAGTGTATTTATTTAAAAATTAAATTAAAAATATTTAGAAAAATATTTTTATAAAATGGAGTTCATTTTTGAAATTAGAGCATTGAAATTTGGTTAATGTGAAATTTTGGGATTTTTCTGAGAAAGTTGAATTTTCAGTGAATAGTAAAAAAAGCAGTTTTAGGGTTTCAGTATGTTTAATGACATCATAACTGTGTCATGGTGATTTCATGAGATATTTTAAGGGTTGGACGACCAAAGGTGATGAATTATTGTATTGGGGGCCCCATGTGGCCTAACTTCATGGGAAATATCATGGGAGAGCACATGGTTTTGAGAAACCCACTTATGAGGTGTCCCTTGGCCCTTAATGCCTTGTCCCCTCACTTTCCCTATAAATACCAAGCCATTCTCTCATCCTTTGGACTCCAAAATCATTCTCAACAAAGTTATGGTCTCCTTACCTCCCAAGGAGTCCTCCCAAGGTTCCCTCAAGCCTCTCAAGGTCCCAACCTTTGAGTTTTAGGAGTTACGTTTAAGGTAAGGGATCCGACCTCTCTCTTTCTTTTCAAGTAATCTCTTTTATGTCTTTCCTTTTATGCCCCATGTTATTATGTGGGAGGATGTTATTTTATATTCCTATTACATCCATTTTCATTTTCATATAATGAGAGATCCCCTCTTACTCTCATTATTTCGTTTTATGAATTTTTAAGTGGCGCCGTTAGGCTGCCGAACTTTTTGTAACAGATTCTTTCTTCCTTCTCATTTTTCAAGATCTATTTTCATGTAAAGTCTTTAAAGTTCCTTTTTATTATGTTGGGTTATGATCTCTATATCTATCATACTAATCTTTTATGATCATATTATGAGAGACCCCATTTTATCTCTTCAATTCAGTATTTTGAAGTTTTAAGTGACGCCGTTAGGCTGCCGAATTTTTAAGTGGTTCTTCACCGTTCTCGTTTTGAAGTTATACTTTCATGTAAATTCTTTCAAGTTCCTTTTATTATGTTAGGGTATGATCTCTAAATATATCATACTGATCTTTTATTTTCATATGATGAGAGACCCTATTTGATATCTTCAATTCAGTATTTTGATGTTTTAAGTGGCGCCGTTAGGCTGCCGAATTTTTAAGGGATTCTTTCACCCTTCTCATTTTCAAGTTCTATTTTCATGTCAAGTCTTTCAAGTTACTTTATATTATGTTGGGGTATGATATATATATATATATATATATCATACTGATCTTTTATGATAATATGATGAGATACCCTATTTGATCTCATCAATTCATTTTTATTGAAGTTTAAGTGACACCGTTAGGCTGTCGAATTTTTTAAGAGAAATATTATTTTTGTCTTACTTCCATGTTTTTCATTTCAAATGGTATGTACTTAAAATTTCATTACCATAATTAATATCCATTATATTTTGTCTCTATACTATTTTATGGGTTATTTATGAATGTTTGACCCATGTCCCCTCTCTTTTCAACGTTTTCTAAAACCCTGTAACGTAGCCGTTATGCTGCAGAATTTTCATCTCAAATTGTCTCTCTCTTTTTCTCAAAATTATTTTATGTTATTAAGTGAATACTCAAAGATCTTATTTATACATGGGTATTAAAATATATATCAAAATGTTCTATTTTAAATTCTGGCATTTACATACATGAAACCCACTATCCCTTTCCGTGGGTTTAAAGTGACATAAAGATCATGTCTTTAAAGCAGTTTTTAAAACGTTATGACTATGAAATGAAACCCATTTCTTTTATGCTATATGGTTTGTTTATGAAATGATTTATGATTATATATGTGGCTCACATGATAATAAATACATGTCAAGGGTGCGACCAGATAGCGCTCCAATGCATTGGGTAAAGACTTAATCTCTAGAGATGACTTTTTTGACTGATACCTTGGTGAATAACCTTGGTAATTTTTAATGACACCTTGGGGATGGACCGTGGTGAAACGAAATGATTGTCAATATTAAATGTTGTAGCCACATATTCAAGTTATGAAAAATGTTATTTTTATTATGATATATCTCATGATTTATTTCTCATTCCTTAAAGTTATTTTCATGACCTTATTGAAGTATCTCATGTTCACATGTAAAATGTTTCTCTTGTTTCCTTTACTGGGCCTTCTGCTCACCCTTTCTTTTGATGTATGTCCCTAGGTTGTGAGATGCAGTAATGAACCTAGGATAAACATGAGGAGAATCCGTTCAAGTGTTTAAGAAGAATGTTTTATGTTTTCATGTTTTAAGTTCCTGGTTTCCAGGACACTAAACCATAAAGATCCTTGGTTTTGTCAAATGTAATGAAAGTTTATGTGATAAAAAGGTGGGATGCTATAGTGACATCTCCTAGGGATCTCTTATTCCTCTATTATAATTTCTTTTACCTTATTATTTTTATTCTTCTTCTTATTATTCTTCTCATTCTTCTTCTTTTATTGTTGTATTTGGCATCCTATATAACTGGATTAGTATATATATTTTTTCTATCACTCTCTCCTTATCAATTGGTGTTTTCATTGAGATCATTTGGAAAGAGAGACTAGAGATAAGAACTCAAGGAAAGCAGTTCTTGACCAAGAGGATCTTTTCCAAAGTTTTTGTATCAGTTTTGGGGAAATGTTGGATATAGAAGAACCTATTTTGTGAAATAGGAGGCATTTGAAGAAGGTTATAATTTGGCTATAGTAGTTTTGAATGAGTCATAATAAAGATGAAAAGAATGTTATACAGTTACCACTACACCAGGTGTTGCAGCTAATGGTGAAATGAGGCTTGTAGTAAGGGAAGTAAAAAACTCTAAGATGAAAAACTTGATTGAAAACAGAGGAATCAAAATAGTGTAAGACAACACATGGTTCAATAGTTTCAGCAGTAGATAATTAGCTCACCAAAGTGGATACCTTTCAAGTAGAAGTGGAAATTTAAAGTTGATTCTCATATGTATGGATTATAAAATGAAAGATCTCTAGAAATCTCAATCTAAGATGTCTAGGAGTCTACAGGAGATCCTAATGCAATAGGAAAAGATATATTTTTTTTGGTAAGGATCCTGATAATAGATCGTAAGAGTTGATGCATATTTTTCAAATTGAAAAAACTCTAAAAAAGGATGCACATACTGTTTGTGGATTTTTATATGCAAGGTATGACTTGAGTTTGAAAAATATTATTGGAACTAAATAAGAACGATTTAACCTGTAAATAGTTAAAACAAGTTTTTTATGATATTTTTAAGTGAAACTGTGGTAGATGTAGGTAATTACAAACCAATAAAGATTTGGTGAGAGGATTTTTAAGAGATTATATCACAAGTGAATGCTTTTATTGAATTGTATTATTAACCAAATCCTTCCATTTTTTCAACATTTTAGTCCTAGGAACAAAAGAAGCATAATGAGGAAGATGTTACTAGTATGAAAACTACTAAAGAAGGTTTGGAAATTTCCTAGTCTGTACAGATGAAGCATGAGGTTGTTAAAGAGACATCAATATAGTTAAAATGAATGGGGACTGAGATATTAGAAGATAGATTCAATCCTGTTTGACCATAACAGAACATACATGAAATCAATTATTTTTCATAATTTTATGAGAATAGACTGAAACAATAGCGTGAGATGTTTTAGTTTATGCTAGCACAACACTACTAGAAAAATAAACTATAACCATGGAACTATAGACACAATTTAGTTGGTCTGTGGATATAAGTTAAGATATATCCACGATTATTAGAAAACTATGGTTTTAGAATAGGTAAAGCCATGATAAAAAAGATCCCGTGGAAATAGTGATTCCTCCCCCGCCGTGACTCATCTCCCTTGTCGTGACTCATCTCCACTCATCTCCCTCATTACAACTCATCTCCCACCTGAAATACCCTCCCTCTTCATGACTCATCTCATATCCCAGCCGCAATCCCCTCCCTCATCACGACTCATCTCCCACCCTCGAAACCCTCATCCCTCATCGACGACCGATCAATTCTACCCTGGCCAATCCTCACCAGACTCTCCATTCGGTTCCTCCATCCCTCACGTGATCCCTCCCATCCCCTTCATCGTGTATCCCTCTCCTCCAATACCTTCATCTGGCATTCCTCCTCCAATCGGTGCGCCGGCCGAACCGACACCTTCCACAAGCGGGATCCATGTGAGTCGACCCCGACACTTTATGTGAAGATTGCTGTGGTTACTCCTTCATGAAAACTGCTTTCTAAAGCATTTCATACTATCTATAGTGATTGTTCGGTCATACCTCTACAATCAGTGGTGATTTTCAAGGTTCTTCCCCATACTAAAAACATTTAAATTTCTAAAAATACATTTATTTCATATGCATAACCGTGTTCATGTTTTTCTGTATATGTATTTATTTTCCAGTGTTACTCACATTGCTATTCAAATCCTAGGGTTTGAATGGGTTTGTCTTCTGAATTAAACCTTATTGTATTTTTTTACACATAGGTCAATAATTCTCTTACTGTGTTGTGTATACATATTGAGGACAAAAACATTATTTCATTTTTTTTAGATTGGTTATTGATCATATTACTATATTTATACACTGAGTGTATTTTTCTCCAACAACAACCACTTATGTTGGTTAATTCCCCTGTTTTCTAGTATTACTGATCATAGATATCAATACATTTTTGTTACAGTAGCTCATCATAACAAATATTTCTATGATATATTCTAATTTTAGACCCATGAAAGTGATTCATTATTCATTAATTAATCAATGTGAAATATACTCACTGATTCTGATTATCATGGGTCCAAATTTCTCTCTCATGAAAATGATATACAGTTCCATTTATTTTCTTATTGTGAATGGTATTTATGGGAACATTCATTTAAGTCCCGATGAACATATAATTTCATGCTCACTGTCTTCTAAATTTCCTAGTCTCTTGATGCTAAAGGATGCAAGGATTTGGCCTTTAATTGCACCATTACCATCATATGGAATAGGGAGAGAGCTTCCCAGAGATAGGTTCATGATCTTTATCTATGCAACCAAAGTTGAGGACATGATAATTACTGTTGAGTACAAAAAGAATCCCTAAACTTTCAATTTACATAAGATCAAATAATGTTAGGAAAGCATTTTATTCTCATCTTTGATCAGTATTTGAAAAAGATATATTCACTACACCATAAAGGAATAAATCCAACCCAATGTATGATTATTTGGGGCGGGGTTTAGGGTAAATAAATATATTCAAGTATTACTTAACCCTGCCCTTGAATTTTAGTCAACTATTTTGTGGGTATCATCATCATCCCTTCTATATGGTGTGATATTCACGAAGAAGGGTACATCTTGTATTCTTAGTTAAGGATACATGATAGAGTGATTACAACAAACCACTTATGATAAGTAGTTTAAAAAAATAAGCGGTGTTTGTTCTATTTCTCAAACTGTTAATCACAAGCAATAAGTATTGTAAACAGTTTCAGATTTGTTCTCAAACAGAGCCTTAAATAAGAGACGCAAAAATATTTTGCAGTAAGTAATTTGGAAATACTTATACAGAAGCATGTATCATAGGTGATAAGTGTTGGAAGTGATTTTCAATAAGTTTTACCAAACTCAATTTAAATGGGATGTCATATATTTGATTTTAACACATGATGATGCATGAAAAATGTGTTCTTTCCATATCTTTCACCTCCCCCCTCTCCTCCCAGATTTAGGTTAATTACCTTTTTGAGTTTTAGGTGAGAATGTGACAATTGATGGACTGGGAGATGATGTTTGGTGGAACATATGGAGGCGAAGAACATTGCAATTCACTAGACCTAATCTTATTTAATTCATGCATTCTCGGGACATCATCATTTCATATGTGACATTTCAGAAATAAATGATGAAAATCATCCTGGGGCTTCATATAGATTAAGAAAATTGAGGTAATATGAAGATAAAATAAAGAAATTTTATCATCCATAGGAATAATATTTTTCTATATCATCCATATTAAAATAAATTTTGATGACAAGATGAAGTTCTTTCTAAACTTGTTAAGATAGATAGGTGAATGGAATTTTTCCAACTACAAATCTAAAGAATTTAGAAATTTGATTCCTCCTGGAAACATGCAAGTACTTGCTATAATAAATCTTAGATTTTCTCTAACTAATGGCTTTCCTTGAGATAGATTCATAAATCTTGAAAATCCCCTTGATGAAAGAAAGTGACCTATCATCATATTCACAAAAAAATAGAATTTCATCAATATAAAACAAGTGGGTGGGTGATCTTATCTTTCTAGTGGCCTTAAGTAGTGATAAATCCCCATAATCTGTAGCTTTTAGGAGGCATTTTATATGTTAATACCTGATAATTCCAAATAAAAAAGTTGAGGGAGGATCCCCCTATCTCACCCATTGGGTATGACCAAAGTATCTTTTGGGAGACCCAATAATAATGAAATAGAGTCTTGATCTTTAGATAAGGTCTTGAATAAGCTTAATAAATCTAATTGAGAAGCCAAAATTTTCAAGTACTTAAAAAGTGAAATACTAGCTAAGAGTGTCAAAAGCTTTAGAGATGTAAATATTTAAATAAATATTTCTAGGCTTGGATATACTCTATAATATATTCACACATTCAGAGTTAGTATATAAATAATCATTCACTTCCATGTATAAGCACCAACTAATTTTGAGAAACAATGGAACTTACAATATCCCCCAAACTTATAATATTCACCTTACTGATGAGCTTATGAAGATTATTTTTCATAGAGATAGGCTTATAGTCTCCAACATCAAGGTAATGTTCAAACTTTGGAATTATGGTTATTAATTGAGAGTTGTTACCTAAATGAATAAATTATAGTCTAAAAAATTCTTGATCAACCTGTACAAGTTCCAAATGAGCCACATCCCAAAATTGAATTAAGAAGTGATTAGAGAATCTATCCAATTCAGCTACACTATCCTTATTATGAGATAAAAGTACCTATTTAATTTCATCCTTAGCAGGTAAGTCAGTGAGAAAGGAATTCTTACTCAATACTTGCAATATTAAATAGAGGTTCAAAGTGACTGAACAAGGCATTGTATATACTCCCATAATTATCAAGAGTCTCTCTATTCACCTTAATGATGGTGAATTTTTTTATATTCCTTATTTTCTTATTCATGATTTGAAAAAATCGAGTGTTTCTATCACCCTATTTGAACCATATTAAATGAATATACTTTATAATAATCCTCTTATGTGTAATAATGATCTTGTTAATCTCAAATTTTAGTATAAATTCCTCAGATGAGGGGGTATCAAGGTTAGAAGAACTGTTTTGGCATTTAAAAATATCATCCACAAAATACTTGATTTCATCATTCAATTTGGTGAATTTATCCCTGGTTCATCCTTTGAGAGAATATTTAGTATCTTTAATCTTTAACATGATCCTTTGGAAAGCATTTCCTTCAAATCTCCTCATCCATTTCTATTGTAAAATTTCACTGCATTCCTTAAAATGGAGCCAAGCATTATTGAATTTAAAAGGGATAGAATGTATCATTTCATTAGTGGATAAAAACAATAGAAGTGGATGGTGATATGAGTAAACATTGTGAAGAGATATACAAGATAAGATAGAATCCATATCAAGGCCATTAAGGGAAATAAAGGCCTTATCAATCCTACTAGACTGCCTTCTATTAACAGTGTATCTGGTCCAGGTGAAATCAGCCCCTTAAGAAGAAATTTCATAAAAGAGTCCATGATCAATTAATCTCTTAAAGTCTATGGATAAAACATGAAAAAAATTATATACCTTTATTTCATCAAGACTAATAATTGAATTAAATTCCCCTAACAATAACCAATTACAAGATGGAGGCACTGCTGTAGAGACTACTTTTGGGAAGACTGCTATTGATACTTTTTTCCGGATTGATTGTTCATTGTTGTCACCCCCTTTTTTAAAATTATTTATTATGCCTCTAGATCCCATACATTATTTCTTTTTTCACCATTGGTGCTGCAACTTTTTTTGTGCTGTTTTGGTTCTATGCATACAACATTAGCGGCAAGCCATGATATCATTTTTGGAAATTGTTGCTCAAGTTGGTTGAATTGATTGGAGTATAACAATATTGAACTTTATTATTTTTTGGTTGCTCTAAATTCCTAAATATATAGCCTTTATTATCCCCTTCTCATTTTCTCTAGGTAAGTTGCTTTGATCATTAGTACATTCTGAGAAAGTTCTATAGCACATCTTGTTTTTTTTTTCAAATTTTTCTCATGTAGAGCCCTCTTTGGTTCTTCAAATTTTGGCATCTAGCTTCCATATAACTATTGAGTCGGTTAGTAATACTTATTCCATATTCAATTATCGAAGAGTTAAATGAGTTTTTCATTTTATTTTAAAACCATACATTGTAAATCATAGCCATGTAGCTTCTCACAGATTACAACCACTCACTAGTTGAAAACTCACGTAACATTAGTGGCCTTTTCTGGGAGATCACATTTATTCTCTTCCTTGTCTAATTCTTATGCAAATTTATATGATTCTGCTATTTCTAATTCATACATTGATCTCTTGACAATTTCATTATCCAATGCCTTGCTTGGTATGGATACCAATGATCCTCCTAAAACATTTACAACCATGAAATTGATTGGTTCTATATTTTCCAATGTAAGAACTCGATTTCATAAAAAAAAGCATGATATATGTGCTTTTACATGGAGAAGAAAACTTCTATTTCATTTGAGAATTGTTGCAGATAGATTCCCTGGAAGATGAAAATGATGGTTCATCATTCATACCAATGATCTAATTTTCTGAATGGATGGATGAGTTCTTGTGTCATTTATTTTTTTACCTCTAAACTTGGAACCAAACAGTGTTATGTAAGTGTTTATGCCTCTTTTTTTCCATCCCTTTCTTCAATCATTCATGTATTATTCTAATATTTAGTTATGAATTGTCTAGTTATTAAGTAGTTTATGATATTTTAGAAGTTAAGGACTACACTCATCATCGATTTTAGGAATGTTCCTAATTAAGGATGGTCCCTATTATTTTTTCATACTGCAAATCCTACTTGGGAAGCTCTCTCAAAGTCTCTATATTCAGGTATGTCCTGTAATTGCACCCTGTTAAATACAGTAGCTTCAAGAATCCATTTTTCTTCATTTTTTAAGATGATTTAATCTTTGTAAAATCTATATAATTACCTAAAGCATGTACAATGTGTCCTTTTTTTCCACTGTAATTTATAGTTTTCACACTGTATTAAACTATTAAACATGATAATAGAGGCAGGGGGTGTGCAAGGGGGTAGGGGGTGTGCAAGGGGGAAGGGGCTGTATAGGGTGTGTGTGTGTGGGGGGGGGGTAGGGGTGGGGTGTGCAGGGGGTAGGGGGGTGTGCAGGGGGTGTGCAAGGGGGTAGGGGCTGTGCAGGGTGGGGGGGGGGGTAGGGGTGGGGTGTGTAGGGGGTGTGAAAGGGGGAAGGGGGGAGGGAGAGGGGGTTCTGTCCAGGGGGTGGGAGGGGGGTTTTTCAAGGGGTAAGGGGCTGTGCGGGAACCATTGGTATTGAAAGTGATTTCATATATGTTAAGATTGTAAGTGAATTTTAATAATTCTCATTGTTTCCTTCCCTTCTATCAGACTTCATTCTCGCATGCATTCACTTGCATCTATTTTTGTTTTAAAATTTATATGGGTTCTATATGTCTAGATTTCAGCTAAATCAATGATTGGGGTGAGAGAGGCCAGTAAATGTGCAAAAATTGTCAAGGTTTAAAATCAACTAGGTTTCCATTTGTTTATGCTTATTGAATTTTCAACTTGTATACTGAATACTTTTAGTTATTTTTTGAACCTGTTCTTTTCAGGTATTTGAGGATTCCTATAAGTCACAATTAGGCGTCATAATACTTGATGACATTGAGAGGTAATTACAATCAATTTCAACGCAAAACTACTTTTGGTACTTTCATTCGATAACCACTGTGCTGTTCTTTTTAGTACAGGATTTTGGAGTACATTGGCATTGGACCTCGTTTTTCCAATATTATTTCTCAAACACTGATGGTCCTTTTGAAACGGCTTCCTCCCCAATCATTCTTCACATCCATTTTATTAGTATAACTCATTATGAATATATCTTTATGAGGTTTTATTTGTCTCAATGTCTTCAAAAGAACTGGATTTCTTGTGTGTATACTTTCATATGATAGGCTGTGTCTATAGATAGGGATGCAAGCTATGCAGAGAACCAGCAACAAAACATAGCAGGGCAGGGGGCAAGGGGCAGGGGGAGGTCTGTAGGGAAGGGCCAGGGGGCAGGGGGTAGGGGGAAGGTCTGCAGGGTAGGGGGAAGGGGGGAGGGTGGAGGGGGGCAGGGGTGGGTGGAGGGGGGAAGGGGGTGGGTGGAGGGGGGTGGGGGTAGGGGGAATGGGGTAGGGTGTAAGGGGAAAGGTGGAAGGGGAAGGGGGAAGGGGGCAGGGTGGAGGGGGCAGTGTGGAGGGGGGAAGGAGGTAGGGGGGAGGGGACTGGTTTGGGGGGGGGGTGCAGGGGGGTTGGTACATGCTAGAGGGGCTGGGGTGTGTGTGTGTGTGGGGGGGGGGGTGGCTCAGGGTGGGGGGGGGGGTGCATGCTAGGGGGCTGGTTTGGGGTGTTGTGCAGGGTGAAGGGGGGGGGGAGGGTGTGTAGTGGGGAGGGGGGATGTGCACCCTAGATTGTCCTGCCATTCACAAACCCATGTTGTTAATCTAAAATCGAATGAGGTGGAAGCTGGGATAGATGCGTGTTAACCTCACTAGCCAAAATAAAACTTTATATTTAATTTAATGATTTAATTAATTTAAAAAAACTGGGCATAAGAACATCAGGGCGTGACCCCTGGATAATGACATGACTCTCCTTCTAAACACATCACAGTGTGACCCCCTGGCCCACAATGTATTTATAAAAGAGATATATAACCTAAATCCAATTTTTATACGATTAAAATGGGTGATCATATTTAATTATTGATGGAATAATAAAGGCATATAAATCATATACTGTATGTGATAAATGTTTATATCATATCAAATGATTAGGGGATATAGAAAGGGGTAAGAAAATGTGATTTTCATACCACTTCCATCAAAATAATAAAGCATGATTGGGGTAGTCATAAAGTAGGAATAGAATAAGATTTCATACCATTTCATTCTTCATCTAATGAAATCATAATCTACGGTTAGCTTAAGTCAAAATAGTTGTTTCATGGATTTTTCATTCCATTGGCTTTGAAAATTTTAGTAATCTAGGATATTCCACATTTTTTTCAGGGCAGGGGGAGGGGGGAGGGTGGAGGGGGGTAGGGGGTAGGGGGTAGGGGGAAGGGGGAAGGGGACAGGGGGAAGGGGGCAGGGGGTGGGGGGTAGGGGGCAGGGGGTAGGGGTAGGGGCAGGGGAGATGGGGTGGGTGAAGGGGGGCAGGGTCAGGGTGGAGGAGGGCATGGGGCAGGGGGCATGGGGCAGGGGGGAGGGTGGAGGGGAGCAGGGGGAAGGGGGTAGGGGGAGGTCTGTAAGGTAGGGGACAGGGGGGAGGGTGGAGGGGGATAGGGGGTAGGGGGCAGGGGGAGGTCTATAGGGTAAGGGGTAGGGGGCAGGGGCAGGGGGCACGGTGGAGGGGGCAGGGGGCAGGGGTAGGGGGGAGGGTGGAGGTCTGTAGAGCAGGGGCAGGAGAGAGGTCTGCAGAGTAGGGGGGAGGGGGGTGGGTGGAGGGGGCATGGTAGAGTGGGGATGTCTGCAGGGCAGGGGGCAGGGGGTGGTCTGTAGGGGGGTCTGTAGGGCAGGAGGGAGGGGGGAGGGGGTGCAAGGGGGTGGGGCAGTGGGGTAATGGGGCAAGGGGGTGGGGTAGTGGGGTGTAGTTAGTCTCTATAGTTTTTTTTAATCTTAGATAAGGTTGAATAACCATTACATAACTAGATTCAATATGATATTTTAAATTACATTAGATATATCCAAATACACCATATTTCATCAAGACTCTGAAAATAGATATTACTTTCTTCTACATTTAGGTAAAATCTAAACAATAAACAACCAATTTTGTGATACTTATTTTACTAAAAATAACACGATGTCATGTTTTCAATGTAGGAACAACTTCTAAGAGAGCATATTGATCAAGAAAAGAAAGTCACATATTACGGTATCTTGTAACATTCAATGTTCCTAATTTCTTTTGTTATATAATAACTTTAATTTATTTCCAGATTTATGTTTCTATTGTACTATATGGTTGTCGATGTATCAACCAAGTCTTTTTGTGCTAGTCAAGGATAACAGTTTGGATCATTCATACATGAATTTATCAACTCTCTATCCCTACAGCAACCTTATCGATAATGAAAATATTATAATACCATATAGTAGCATACAACTAACAATTGACAATACCATTCCCTAAACCAATACCATTGGAAAATTTTGATAACAAGATTCATGGTTTCCAAGGATTATTCCAAAACCAATACCATTGGACAAGTTAGATAAGTAGTTCATCACCTTGAGGATAAGGTGATTTTTTCAAGGAATGGGAAAACCCATCTAATACAATCTCACATATAGAACAATTATGTTTTACATGGTTCATCATTGCTAAGGATCATATGATTATCCACAAAAACCCATAAAAAAAGCTCATCTTTATCATATTTCTTTACATATGGTCAGTTGATTATTTTTACACTTAAAACTCATTAATTTAATTAATTATATGATATGAATATTCAAGAGATTTATTTTACTTCACATACACCAAATTGTTGGGTCTTTGTTGGGTAAGTTTTCCCTCATTTATGTATGAATCTATGAGCATTGTTAGAATGAAAGAGTTTTGACCCAAAACCTAGGATACCTCCTATGAGAGGCCTTAGTGTTTATTTATAATGACTAATAGTGATAAAATAATACCTAATATCTGATGTGAGAATCACATACTCTAACACCCTCACCTGTCAAGCTAAGTGTACCTATATTGGATACATAATAAAGGAAAAAAATGAAAAGACTCCTATAATAACTCTTCCCAAGTTGGTCATGTCCCAATTGAGTACCCTAACTCAAAATACTAAAAAAATAAAGACATGATATCCAAGAGGTCCCACAAATATCCTATTATCTTGACAAATATTCAAGCAATTTTGTCAGTAAGGGTCACCTGGACTACAAAGGGGGGCCTCACATGAAGACTGGTGTGCACCAGTTGGAGTAGCATTGGGAATATGTCTTGGAGAATTTTCACCAAGAAAGGTTTGCTTGAGTAACCTTGTGCCTACAAAATTCTTGCACAAGCGGTGAAGTTGGTGAACCATAGCAAGGAGGTTGCACCATCAAAAGGTTCTCCTAAGGATGGGGGTCTACACCTGGCATTGTGGCTGAGAGCATTATGGGGTGGCATCAGGAGGTTCCCGTCTAGTGCATCTTTATTTGGGGAAGGGTTGGTGACTAAAGGTGTGTGTAGTGTAGGGGCCTCATGATAGGGGGATCATGACAGAGAAGTGGGAAAAATGTCTAATAGAGGTTCTTCTGTGGAATATGAGGGTCGGCTGGCTAGGGGGCCATTTATCCCTCAAGGAAAACACATGGGCCATTTTTGGTAAGCAAGATCTAATTTTAAGGGAAATGAAAGGGGAAAAGGAGATAAAAAATAAACTAGAATTGGAACCAAAATGAATGTTTTGTATGTTAGGAAAAGGGAAAGAAACCCATTAAGAAAAAAACTAAAATATAAATTAAAATTTAAATGACATTGATGATTCAATTATCCATTCTTCAACTTAATGACCATAGGAGGGGTGAGCATGAAAAGGGTCAATAGTGGTGAGTGATGCACAATGGATGTGAATAACATGTCAAGGGGGAAGGTGATACAACTACATAGAGTGTTTCATGGTGGCGTTGGGTTGTAGGGAACCATCATCCATTGTAGGTGGGGTCATATCAAGGTTGCTGGGTGACGACAACATCAGATCAGCATTGTAGGATGATAGTGAGGGAACCCAGGGCACAAAGCAAGTGTGAAATGCATGTAGTTTAAAATTTTGTTTTTGGATTCATGTTAAAAATACTGAATCCCTCAAACCCATTGTCTATATTTCTTAAAGTATCACATTCAATTCAATTTAATCTTGAAAAATATAATTAAATGAAAACATCATTGCTACCTTGTTCATTTGAAATCACTAGTTTGATTCACTCACCATAGGTGTGTCATGGATTAAAGGCACCAAGTTAGGAATCCTATAGATCTTCCACACGTGAAACAAATCTTTTAGATTGTTGATCTATGATTCCTGGGTGTTAGTGTGGGAAATTTAATATATTTACAATGTCCCTTCAACTGCATGAAGAACGCAGAATCAATTGAGAAGAAAGGATTGATCCAACCTTGTTATTTATTAGAATATCTATATAATATCTTGAGAGGAGAGGAAATATTATGCCTATAAATTAATTCAAATTGTGGATATTATGATTCCATATTCTAAAATGATCTTTTACACATAGGTTATACTTTCTAAAATTTCACTTTGGTGTCTGGAAAGTAATAGCCTTAATTTAAACACTTGTCCACACTTATGACTTAATAAACTTTCCATAAATCTCAAAAATATTTTACCACTCACTTTTAACACTTTAACAAGTTATTTTATAAAATAAAAACCATTAAATTGGCCCATAATCTCCCTAAATAATTTAACAAAACTTGAATGTGTTATTTTCGTTCAAAAAATTATATTTTCTCATTTTCAATTTTATGATAAAATTGTTTGTGTATAATTTAAGAAATTAATTCAATAATCATTATTCTAAACTTGAATAATATAATTGAATTATTTTACTTGTGATCGATCACACTTAGACGTTTTCTAGACACCACACTTGGGGCTCACTTCATCCTAAACTCTTATTCATCTGAATAGGTGGAACTTGTCGATACACTTAGTCTGTGACCCTTTAGGTTCTTATCTAGATAGTAGTGAGTCCAAACCATATACCAAGATTGAATTATATAAACCCATTATGTAACCTAAGGAGATAAGGAATGTCATATCTATGACTACCTCCTATGAACATGTTCTGTGTAATATAATTTATTTGTCTTATGATATCTCATAAAGTATGATGCACATTTTTTTCATCACCCTTATAAATATTTATATATTTTGTGACATTACTGGATTAACTTACCTTATTGTAAAATGACCATGGATTTAATAAAGGTACTAACATCCTGGGAAACTTTGGTCTATGAGACATCTCTTCCTCAACTCAGAATAAACAAATTCTATCTTGATTATTCAACTAATTCCATGACACTAAAGATGCACCAAACATAATCTACCTCATGATGAATTCAATGTCATGGTTTTTACCTTGCATAAAAGTACATGATAAAATGATAAACATTGAAAAAAGTCTCAATTCAGGAGATCAATACACATGTTCATAGATAGAAACAACTAATGACTCCCACAACATGTGGTGTTCCTATTAGAAAGTCATTCCTCATAACCTCATCTACTCGAGATCACTAAGTGTGAACCTCATTAGAAGAAGTATCAATGCTTATAATACCCCAATTCTTGATAGTTAGAAATCATATATGTCCTGTTAGTATGATTTATCTATACCATAAGACATATATTTAATATTACAATCATAGTATCTCAAGGTTCTCATTATAGTTGAGAACTGCTATAACTTTTTGATATGACACATAATCTAAGGAAATTACTATAAAAATAGTGGATTTAGAAGTATCAACACTATTATGGTAAGAATAAGCACATGAAAATGATGAAGAAGAAGAGGGGAAATCAATGATGATGCAAGGACAAATTTTTTCCAATATTATATGAAAACAAGGTTCCCATGGTATGTGGGAGGAATCCAAATCTGCTAGTTTAATGGAAATAGAGGTTTCATTGAGTTACCTTTACCACATACTAGACACCATTTTTTACAGTTCCATTTCCCATTATCAAATTATATTTTAGGCATACCTAACATGGTCATAGTGTTTCCACTAAGATAAAAAAATAGAGGCGATAGGACAAGTTAGGATTAAGGAACTCGACCTAATACCATGTCAAAATGGAGGATCCATGACTCAAAGCCCATGATAAATCCAATGATAGGCCTTGGTGTTTATTTATAATGAATATTAATGATTAAATAATACCAAATATCTAAGGTGAGACTCACATCCTCTAATAATCATGAGTAATAATTATTTCACTCATAAAAATTTGGAAAAATTTAATATTAAATAGATAATAATACATTAAAATTTTAAAATTAACCTATTAAAACATAATCTAATTACATTTATAGTCTAATGTACTGCATGTTATGATAATTATTATAATTTAAACTTAGTGTAAATTTGGGGTGAAGGTTTTATAAGTATCCGACCATTCATCTATATAGTTAATTTTTTCCACAAGATCAGTAACTAATTGATTACAATTTAAAATATTTAGTATGTTGTTATGTAGTAGAGATAAAAGATATAGAGTTGTTTGAAATACTAGGAACTCTAGTATTTCTTGTTATAGAAGACAATAAAATGAAAAATAGTTCCTATGATCCATTATATACAGTTAACTCATCCAAGATTTTATAATGAACATTATAATCCTTAATAATTTTACCAATGTAAGAAATGAGTTCCCATCTATGATTGAGGATTCGGTTCAACCTTCGGTCTTTGTGCAGGTGTCAGCTCCGATCTATGTTCAGGCCTCGAACTTGGTGTACCTCAACTCCCCAAGATCCCCACTGCATTTGACTCCGACTATAGGGGAGTAGGGGGTGCCTCAATCTCTCTATTCTCCCAGGGATGGGTAGGTGTGTAACGCCCCGACCCTAGTTACCCAGAGTCAGTGCATTATTACATAACATTGGCATGATCACAAAATATCAAGTCTCAAAAGACAGATTAGTTTAGTAGCCTTGGAAATACTAGATACATTCATAAGTTTTACATTACATTATAAAATAAAAAACTGCAACAACATAGTCTCCATAGGCAACACTCATATCCCTTAGAATATCCATGCAGGTCAGTCATAATATGCTTCTTCACATCCTAGGAAAACTAAAACATAGAAAGGGTTGAGCTCAGATGCTCAATAAGGATAACAATATAGCAGAAACTTTCATAAATAATCATAAACATTTAAGGCAATGTAAGACTAAAACAAAAGCCTTTTAAACTTGAACTTAAGTATAATATGGAAAATATAAAAACAAATAATACTATTTACTTATTCACATTGATATTCTAGTAGTCTAATAATCACATTCAATATCAATATCCACTTTCATAATGATGGAATTCATAATGTCAGACTTCATAACCACATAGTCAAGGCCTTGTTCCAAGACTACAAATAAGATTTTTTCAAGGCCTTGTGCCAAGATACTAGTTTGTCTCATGAGACCTACCGATGAATCAAGGAGCTATATAGGGATCCACCCATCACTTACTATGTCCAATGCATTCCTCATATGAAAAGGTTTAAACATAACATAAACATTTGTATTAAAACTAGCATATGAAATGTCAATACTTTATCCATAAACCATGAATGGTGTAAAAATAACACATCCACAGTCAAACATATCACAAAACCTTCAAAACAATATGGAAGTTTTGTATCATAATAAATCAACTTAAAATAATCTTAAAATCCATCAAAGGATGTTGACATAGATGAAATCAAAACTTTTTTTAGAAAAATATCTCTTTATATTTTGAAATCATTTAAAAGTCATATAATTGTAAAAGAAAACATTTATTTTGAAAATATTCTTATAATATTTTAAGGGAAGCTTCGACTATGTTATAATGGTGGAAAATAACCGCACTTTCCGTATAAGTTAAAAAAACATTATTACCTTAATTTTGTCGAAAAGGTCATAAGGTACCTTATTTGGAAAAAGATGGAAATATTCCTTTCAAACCATTTTATAAAAAGTCAAACAAGGGTATAAATTAATTTAACCCATATTCTAGTAAATAGTAAAAATGTTTTGGAATACATTTTAAGAAACATGGATGTGGATGATAAAGTGGTCCCTATAGATACTTACATAAAAACAACCTCGAATAATAAAGAGATTGTGAAATTAACCCTTACCTTTTAATTTTCCTTGGTTAAGGGTACATTAACCTCCTTTATAATAGTTAAATCATTGTTATTAAATTATACAAGAATGATATACATAAATATGATATCATATATGATCTTCTAATATTTCTTTGTTAATGATATTTCAGTAGTATCATTGTTTGAGGTGTTAACTGATTCGTTTTCCTTTATATAATTTCTTATGTAAGTAATGTTTGTTATGGATAGGATGTATCTTATTCATATTCAGAATTATATTAAGTCTTTAAATATTATTTTTAATCATCAAATGAAAATTAGTCTTTAATGGATACGATGGGGAATGAATCTCATCGCATTTGTGGAGATGGTAATCCGTACGTACGCACGAGCGACAATATCATTCTTTTGATATTAAAATCATATATAATTGGATAGTATATCATATATACAGAATTATTATCATGTTATATTTATTATTTACATCATTTATACTCATTATTATACCCATCCAAATGATGAAGTGTTTGAATAACAAACTACACCACAACGTGGAGACGGTAATCCGTACGTACACATGTATGGTGACTTTATCATTATATTGGTGGTAAAATCGTATGTAATTGGAAGGTATATCATATATAAAGAATAATTAACATGTTATATTTATTATTTACATTATTTATATTTATTATTATACCCATCCGAAATAATGAAGTGTTTGAATAACAAACTTCACCACGACGTGGAGACAGTAAGTCATACGTACGCACATATGGTGACTTTGTCATTTATAGGATGGATAAAATAACAAATATGGTTGTATCATATTTATAATAAAATAACAGTATATAGAAGATACTGGAGTTATTATTTTATAATGGAAACAATAAAGAAAGAGGAAGTGGAAGAAGAAAAGAACTTGAAAGAGGTGATGAAATATTTACCTCTTCTTCAGGTTTTTCCATTTGATTTGATCAAAAGGGATCCTTAGGTTGGATTTATGACCAAAAGGAAGGCCTCTAGAATGAATGGAGGAAATTTTTGAGGATATTTGGGCAGGTTTTGGGTGATTCAAATGGATTTAAATGTGTGAATTTGACAGAAGGGTAAGTGCCCTTTTATAAGAGGGGTGAGGGGCGCCTTAGGAAAAGATTGAAATATTATTTTCTAATAAAATCATTTTCGGTTTATAATGGATTAAAAATGATTTATTTCAAGGATAAGGTGGGTATGGGTCAAAAACCACTCAAACAATAGGTTTTAGACAGGTTTGGGTCACTATATTAACCTTATCTTTTAGATTTAACTCTTAGTTAAATAGTTTGACATTTACCATGTATCTTTGTATTTTTATATTATATGGTTAATAAACTTACTATAAACTTCCAAGAGAACCTCAAGTGGTTAATTAATTACATATATAATATTATTTAAGTCCTTTGGATGAACATTAGATTTTTAGGAATAGAATATCAATTAATAATATAATATTTGTTTTAAAAACTCTTTTATGTCAATTTTGACACTATTTGGTATTTTGCTTTTGTGAAAATCATAACAGCATGATTACTTCAAAAAAAAAAAATATTTAATCAAGATTAAAATCTCATATTAACCTATAAAATTAGTGTAATTCATCAAAAGTCTAAAATTACATTTATTTGGATATTTATAATATCAATTATTTTAATCTTTCATAAATAAGGTAATTACTGCATCATCATTGTGTCATAAATAAATTAAATTATTTAATGTCTAAAAATTATAAATAAAATACCATTATGTAAGAACTATTTTTAGATTTATAATTAATATTTATTGTCAAATTTATATTATGTGTAACCCTATATTAAAAATGGTTTAGTTATTAAACTTTGAATTTAACTCTTTTAACTCTTCTTTAAATAAAATAATAATAAATGTCCTAATCTAAACCAAGTGGACCAAAGAGGATAATATTTTATTCATAAGGTTTTTTTGGTTGAATTACACTTATCCAATATAATTAGGACATGCGTTATGGTAATAATAATATCATTTTTACCCTTAACTACCCTAATTCCTTTTAACCGTAGTAAATAAAAGTAAAAAGTTACTATTCAAAAAAAATTATTTTCATCTTATTAAACCAAATTTTACTTACTGATATCAACTGTGTCTCTCAGATTTTTTAAATTCAACTCACAGAAGCAGTAAAATTATGTTTCATACAAATTTGGAAATGCTCCTAGGAGGTGGGTAAAAGACGGTAAAAAGTTCGATAAAATTTTATATATCTAAACTTATTATAAAATGACTCCAATGAATTACGTTGAACATATATAGGTATTATGTATCAATTTTGACCTAAAATAAATTTAAATAAAATAATTAAATATTTAATTAAAAAGTTGGTTTTGAACAATAACACAATGTTTTTCACTATTCATCAAAAATTGAAATTTTTCATAAAAATACCAAAAACCCACCCTAAGCTAATTTCGCTATTGAAAATCCAAAAATGTAGTCCATTTTTAAAGATACAATTTATAAAATTTCATAAAGGTGGTATTACTATTCATAACAGCTAGTTTGATTGGTCGCGGTGTGTTAGAATCTCTAAGTTGCGTACAATGCAAGCTATTGCATTATTCAATGGGAAACGTACTATGGAAGTTTGGGGTGTTACATTCTTCCCTCCTTAAAATAATTTAATCCTCGAAATTTCTAGAATATTACTGCATAAAAATATTCGGGTGGTTCTTCATCATAAGTTCCTCGGGTTCCCACGTTGCCTCTTCCATTTTATGGTTTCTCCATAGAACTTTTACCAGACAAGTCATCTAGTTTCTCAGCACTTGTTCTCTGGTATAAAGAATTTTAACAGGAGATTCACAATAATACAGATCATGTTCCAGTTCAATTTCTTCATAGGCGAGTACATGCGTTGGGTCAGGCATGTATTTTCTCAACAGTGATACATGGAACACATCGTGAACTTTGGAGAGACTTCAAAAAATTTCCAATCAGTAAGCTACAAACCCAATTTGTTCTAGAATTTCGAAAGGTCCGATGTACCTAGTACTTAGTTTACCCTTCTTATTGAGTTATATAACTCCCTTCTATGAAGATACCTTCAAGAAAACATGATCTCCTACTTGAAATTTCAAATCCTTCCATTGGTTATTGACATAGCTCTTCTGCCTACTTTGTGCCGCTTTGATGTGGGTTTGGATAATCCTCACCTTTTCCATCATTTCCTTAACAAGTTCTGGGCCTACGAGTTTTCTTTCACCAACATCATCCCAACAAGTTAGTGTGTGACATCTCTTGCCATATAATCCTTCATATGGTTCCATATGAATACTTGAAAGGAAGATATTGTTATAGGACAATTCTACTAGAGGTAAATATTGATCCCACATACCTTGAAAGTCAAGTGAGTAAGATATCAACATGTATTTTAAGGTTTAAATAGTCCGTTCTGATTGTCCATCAATTTGAGGGTGGTAGGCAGTGCTCAAACGAAGTTCAATATCCAGGGATTTCTGAAAACCTTTCCAGAATATTGATGTAAAATAAGGATCATGATCAGAAACAATTGATAGGGGTACACCATGGAGTCTTAAAACTTCATTAATATATAGTCTTTCTAAAAGTTCAAGTGGTAATTATTCTCTTATAGCAAGAAAATGTGCTGACTTGATAATACGATCAACAATGAACCATATGACATCATTCCTTCTAGGAGTCTTTGGTAGCCCCATGACAAAGTCCATCATAATATTATCCCATTTACACTCAGGTATGGGAAGTGGTTGCATGACTCCTCCATGCTATTTCCTTCCAACTTTTACTTGTTGAAAAACCATACATCGTGACACAAAATTAGCAATCTCCCTCTTCATGTTGTCCCACAAAAAATGTTCCTTCAAATCTCTATACATCTTAGTTCTACCAAGGTTTATAGAGAAATTGGAGCTATGAGCATCATCCAACAATTCCCTTTTTAGATTCGGTATGTTAGGAACACAAAGTCTCTTCCCAAATTTCAAAATTCCATCTTCATATATGAAGTCACTCAATCTCCCATCATTCACAGCTTTAATTTTATTTTGAAACTCCTCATCATCATCCTGAGAACTTTTTATCCTTTCTAGTAAAAATGGTTTGGCAACCATTTGAAAAATTATTGATGTTTCACCTTCCATGATTATTCCCATATCCATTTTCACTAGATCCATGAAAATATGATCCCTTTCAACTCTCATCTTGTTCAAAAATCCATGATCCTTTTTTCTTAAAGCATATGCCACCTTATTTTCCTTCCCTGGGTGGTAGTGTATTGTGCAATCATAATCCTTGAGTAGTTCAATCCATCTTCTTGGCTTCATGTTGAGTTATTTTTGTGAGAAAATATACTTCAAAATCTTGTGATCAGTATAAATCTTACATTTTTCACCATAGAGATAGTGTCTCCATATTTTAAAAGCAAATATTACAGCTACTAACTCAAGATCATGAGTAGGATATTTTTTTTCATGAATTTTTAGCTGCTGTGATGCATAGGCAATAACTCTATCATTCTGCACAAGGACACAACCAAGTCCTTTCTTTGAAGCATCACTATAAAAAACAAAACCATCATTACCTGATGGTAGAGTCAAGATAATAGAATTGACTAATATTCTCACCAGTTATTCAAAACATTCATCACACTCTTTTGTCCAAACAAATTTAACCCCTTTACATGTGATCTTGGTTAATAGATTAGCCAGCTGAGCAAAATTCTGGATGAAACGTCGATAATAACCTGTTAAACCAATAAAACTGCGTACCTCAGTTATACTCGTCGGTGCTGGTCATTCTTGGATTTCCTTGGTCTTTGGAGGATCAACAGAGATTCAATCCTTAGAGACAATATGGCCAAGAAAAGAAATCTCTTGAAGCCATAATTTCACACTTGATAAATTTCCCATACAATCAATTTCTTCTAAGAGTCTTTAGAATAATGCACAAGTGATTTTTATGATCTTCATAGATTTTGGAGTATACTAAGATATCATTAATAAATACCACTACAAAGTCATCAAGATATTCCTTGAAAGCTCTATTCATTAGATCCATGAAGACAGAGGGTTCATTAGTCAACCCAAAAGGCATTACTGTAAAATCGTAATGCCCATACCTGGTTCGAAATGCTGTTTTTGAAATGTATTCCTTCTTCACACACTACTAATGATATCCAAATTGAAGGTCAATATTTGAAAAATATTTAGCTCCATGAAGTTGGTTGAATAAATCATAAATGTTAGGTAGGGGATACTTGTTCTTTATTGTTTTAGCATTGATTTCCCTATAGTCAATGCACAACCTAATAGATCCATCTTTCTTCTTAACAAAAAGAATTGTGGCTCCCCATAAAGAAACACTAGGTTGAATAAATCCCTTATTACTCAATTCCTCTAGTTGTTTATTTAGTTCCACTAATTCCACAGTGGCCATTCTATAAGGGGTCTTCGATATGGGCCTTGAACCAGGAATTAAATCAATGGAAAACTCAATTTATCATTCTGGAGGATGTCTAGGTAAATCCTCTGGAAATAAATCAAAACATTCTTGCACAATAGTTACTTCCTCTATTCAAACATTATTTTCCTCTCCCATAATTATTTAATTCCCTTCCTCCCCAATAATTGAATTTAGTTGAGCTACTGGGGGTGGATCTAGATAAGAAATATGTGGTGACGTTTCTTCTCTAAATATAAGGTAATCTTTATCATTATAGAGAATTTTAACCTCCTTCTTCTTGCAATAAATTTTCACATCATGGTCCGAAAGCCAATCTATACCAAGGATTATATCAAATTAAATCATGGGTATGAATATGAGATTATCAAATAAAGAACATTTATATGCCCTAATGGGAACTGATTCAAAAAACTTTGTTGCAATGATACTTCCCTTATGTGTTTTGACTGACAAATCCCTTGTTAATTCAAATTGAAAATATCTAATTTTCTTAGCAAACTGGGAAGCTATGAAACAATGATATGATCCAGAATCAAATAAATCATTTTCTAAGCTTGAGTAAACCATTAAATTACCCTCCACCACATCCTTCGAAGCTTCAACCTCAGTAGTAGTGATAGAATAAGCTTGGTCTTTATCCCTTTTCCTTTTCTGAGGTAAGTTTCCTTGGAACTTAGGACATTAATTTTCATAATTCTCCCTTTCTCTACAATTATAGCATTAAACATTGACAGCCTATTTCTTCCCCATGTAATCATGAGTTTGGTGGCCTTTTTTACCACACTTGTAACAGACTCCCATTCCCTTCAGGAAAGTACCGAGATGTTTCTTCAGAAATTTACCGCAAGATGGATATTCAACTTTTCCCTTCTTACCCTTATTTCCATTTCCAGAATTATCAACAGATCTCTTCTTCTCTTACTTTGCTTTAAAGTCGTAAGACTTAGAGAATTCCTTTTCTGTCTTGATAGAACATGAGACAATATCTTCATATGACAAGAAGGATTGTGAGACTAATTCTTGCCAGAGAAATGGTTTTAACCCATCAAATAAATGATCAATCTTACTTCTTGGTTTATGTATATAATCTACAGCATGTCTTGCTAGCCTTTTAAAGTTAGCCTCATACTTTACGACATTCTCATCCTCCTTTTGTCTCAGACTCAAAAATTTTCTTTCCATATCTGCTCGATGGTGACAAGGAAATTCTTTTTCTAAGAAAATATCTTTAAACTCCCTCTATTCCATATTTTATACTTCATCATCTTCCTTTGTGTTTTGAATCAATGACGACCATTGATATGCATCTCCCATGAGGTGATAAAATTCCATGAATTTTTTTCCCTTTCACTACTCTCCAAAGCATGAAATATTTTCTCTAAGGAATTTATCCATTTCTCAAAAAATAATGGATTTTTACTCCCATTTAATGTTGGTGGTTGTTACCTCATGAAGCGGACTAACATTCATCCTTCACATTGTGGATCAGGGTTCTCCATACGGGTAAGGTTATTATTCATAACCTGAGTGAGTTTTCCCAGTATGGTGATAAGCTGATCAGAACCAGTTGCATCACCAACTCTACTATAATTATCTTGAGTAGGAGGGAAATCCCTACATGGATTACGTGCATTGATATGGTTTCCATTTCTTCCACTAGGCACCATTTCTAAATAATGGCATACACTAGATTAGTTTATGAATCGTAATACATAATTCAAAACTTTTAAAACACTTAACATAAATTGAATAGTTTATGGATATAATCCATAATCATAAAAATGTTTTATTTGAGGAATTATTCACTCATAAACCCTTCATAATTATTTTTAAATAAAATGAGAATTATCCTAAGAATATCCCCTGGGAGTGTCATAACCAAGAGTGCAGCAAGGCCCGTTGTCGTGCACCAGTTCCCATTCGAGTATAGCTCAAAGAGGTGTTTTAGGGTTTTAACCCTAGGTGCATCTATTCCAGATCCACCTCTACCTGCTCGTATCCATAGAGGGATGTATTTCTTGGAAAATACACAAAATCTCTACATTACCAAAATTCTAGGAAGTTCTTCTATACTAATCCTCAAATTCTATCTTAGGGTAATGTGCTCTAATCATAGTTTATATAAATTTAGTTTCCAAGGTTTTTATTAAACTTATTATGATACCAAATGTAATGCCCCAACCCTAGTTACCCAGAGTCGGTGCATTATTACATAACATTGGCATGATCACAAAAGATCAAGTCTTGAAAGACTGATTAGTTTAGTAGCCTTGGAAATACTAGATACATTAATAAGTTTTACATTACATTATAAAATGAAAAACTCCAACAACATAGTCTCCATAGACCACACTAATATCCCTTAGACTATCCCTGTAGGTCAGTCATAATATACTTCTTCACATCCTGGGAAAAATAAAACATAGAAAGGGGTGAGCTCAGATGATCAGTAAGGATAACAATATAGAGGAAAATTTCATAAATAAGCATAAACATTTAAGGCAATGTAAGACTAAAACAAAAGCCTTTTAAACTTGAACTTCAGAATAATATGGAAAAGATAAAATCAAATAATTCCATTTACTTATTCATATGGATATTATACTAGTCGAATAATCACATGCAATATCAATAGCCACTTTCATAATGATGGAATGCATAATGCCAGACTTCATAACCATATAGTCAAGGCCTTGTGCCAAGACTACAAATGAGATTTTGTCAAGGCCTTGTGCTAAGACACTAGTTTGTATTATGAGACATAACAATGCATCGAGGATCTATAGAGGGATCCACCCGTCACTTACTAACTCCAATGCATTCCTCATATGAAATGTTTTAAATACAACATAAACATTCATATTAAAACCAGCATATGAAATGTAAATAATTTATCCATAAATCATGAATGGTGTAAAAATAACACATCCACATTCAAACATATTACAAAACCTTCAATAAAATATGGAAGTTTTTTATCATAATAAATCAACTTCAAATAATCTTAAAATCCATCAAAGGATGTTGACATAGATGAAATCAAAACTTTTTTTTAGAGAAATATCTCTTTCTATTTTGAAATAATTTAAAAGTAATATAATTATAAAAGAAAAGATTTATTTTTAAAATATTCTTTAAGCTTGTAATGGAAGCATCTATGATGTTATAACGGAAAAATATAGAAACACCCACCATATAAGTTAAAAAAAACATTCTTACCTTAATTTTGTTGAAAAGGTCATAAGGTACCTTATTTGGAAAATGACAGAAAGATTCCTTTCAAACCATTTTATAAAAAGTCAAACAAGGGTATAAATTAATTTAACCCATATTCTAGTAAATAGTAAAAATGTTTTGGAATAAATTTTTAAGAAACATGGATGTGGATGATAAAGAGGTCCCAGTAGATACTTATGTAAAAATAACCTGGGATAATAAAGAGATTGTGAAATTAACCCTTACCTTGTACTTTTCCTTGATTGAGGGTACGTTAACCTCCTGTAAAATAGTTAAATCATTGTTATTAAATTATATAAGAAATATATACATAAATATGATATCATATATGATCTTTTAATATTTCTTTGTTAATGATATTTCAGTAGTATCATCATTTCGGGTGTTAACTGATTCATTTTCCTTTATATTATTTATTACAAAAGTAATGTTTTTTATTGATAGGATGTATCTTATTCATATTCATAATGATATTAAGTATTTAAACATTATTTTTAATCATCAAATGAAAATTAGTCTTGAATGGATACAATGGGGAATAAATCTCACCGCGTTCGTGGAGATGGTAATCTGTACGTACGCATAAGCGAAAATATCATTCTTTTGATATTAAAATGGTATATAATTGGATGATATATCATATATAAAGAATTATTATCATGTTATATTTATTATTTACATAATTTATACTCATTATTATACCCATCCAAATGATGAAGTGTTTGAATAACAAACTACACCACGACGTGGAGACGGTAATTCAGACTTATGCATGTATGGTGAATTTATCATTATATTGGTGGTGAAATATTATGTAATTGTATGGTATATCATATATAAATAATAATTAACATGTTATATTTATTATTTACATTAGTTATATTCATTGTTATACCCATATAAAATAACAAAGTGTTTGAATAACAAACTACACCACGACGTGGAGATGGTAAGCCATATGTACGCACCTATGGTGACTTTGTCATTTATAGGATGGATAGAATAATGAATATGGTTGTACCATATTTATAATAAAATCACAGTATATATAAGATATTGGAGTTATTATTTTAGAATGTAAACAACAAAGAAATAGGAAGTGGAAGAAGAAAAGAACTTGAAAGAGGTGATGGAATATTTATCTCTTCTTCGAGTTCTTCCTTTTGATTTGATCAAAATGGATCATTAGGCTGGATTTCTAACAAAAATAAGGCCTCTAGGATTAAGGTAGAAAAGTTTAGAGGATATTTGAGCAGGGGTTGTCTGAGCCAAATGGCTTTGAAGGTGTGAATTTGAGATAAGGAGAAGTGCCCTTTTATAAGATGGGTGAGGGGTACCTTAGGAAAAGATTGAAATATTATTTTATAATAAAATAATTTTCCGTTTATAATGGCTCAAAAATGATTTATTTCAAGGATAAGGTGGATATGGGTTGAAAACCACTCAACCAATAGGTTTTAGACAGCTTTGGGTCACTATATTAACCTTATCTTTTAGATTTAACTCTTAGTTAAATAGTTTGACATTTACCAAGTCTCTTTGTATTTTTATATTATATTGTTAATAAAGTTACTATAAAATTATAAGAGAGCCTAAAGTGGTTAATTAATGAAATATATAATATTATTTAATCCCTTTGGCTGGAAATTAGATTTTTAGGAATATAATATCAATTAATAATATAATATTTGTTTAAAAAACTCTTTTATGTCAATTTTGACATTATTTGGTATTTTGTTTTTGTGAAAATCATAACAACATGATTAATTCAAAAAAAAATATTTAATCAATCATAACATGTCATATTAACTTATAAAATTAGTGTAATTCATCAAAACTCTCAAATTAATTTATTTGGATATCTATAATATTAATTATTTTAATCTTTCATTAATAAGTTAATTACTGCATCATCACTGTGTCATAAATAAATTAAATTATTTAATGTATAAAAATTATAAATAAAATACTATTATGTATGAAATATTTTTATCTTTATAATTAATATTTATAGTTGAATTTATATTCTGTGTAACCCTATATTAAAAATGGTTTAGTTATTAAACTTTGAATTTAACTCTTTTAACTCTTCTTTAAATAAAATAATAATAAATGTCGTAATCTAATCCAAGGGGACCAAAGAGGATCATATTTTATTCCTAAGGTTGTTTTCAGTCGAATTAAACTTATCCAATATAATTTGAACATGTGTTAGGGTAATAATAATATCATTTTTACCCTTAATTATCCTATTTACTTTTAACTGTAGTAAATAAAAGTAAAAAGTTAATATTCACCAAAAATTATTTTCATCTTATTGAACCACATTTTTCTTACTGATATCAACTATTTCTCTTGTATTTTTGAAATTCAACTCACAGAAGCGGTAAAATTTATTTTTATACAAATTTGGAAGTACTCCTAGGAGGTGGGTAAAAGACGGTAAAAAGTTCGATAAAATTTTATATATCTAAACTTATTATAAAATGACTCCAATTAATTACATTGAACACATATAGGTATTATGTATCTATTTTGACCTAAAATAAATTTAAATAAAATAATTAAATATTTAATTAAAAATTCAGTTTTAAACAATAATGTAGTGTTTTTCACTATTCATCAAAAATTGAAAGTTTTCATAAAAATAAAAAAATTCACCCTAAGCTAATTTTGATTTTCCAAATCCAAAAATGAATTATATTGTGAAAGATAAAATTTATAAAATTTCAAAAATTGGGTATTACTATTCATAATGGCCAGTTTGATTGGTCACGGTGTGTTAGAATCTCGAAGTTGCTTACAATGCAAGCTATTGCATTATTTAGAGGGAAACGTACCGTGGAAGCTTGGGGTGTTACAAGGTGTCCAGTGGGGGTACCAAACAAATGTGCCTATCGATGGTTACTTCTAGAGTGGTTCCAGCTGTGAGGGATCCCCAGAGGTCTCCGATGAAGAAGGGTAAACATGTGATGGTTGATGAGGAAGGATTTACTATTTACCTAGGAAAGAGGAAAAAAATGCACAAGGATTATGCCTCCCCTCAGAATGGAATGGTTAGGTATGAAGCAGGGATCCCATCATTCCCTCCTCAATGTAGGGAAACTAGTTTAGGTATTGAAACCCCCAATGCTGACTTGGGTAGTAGTTCTACCTCTCATCAATCTAGTTTTGGAAATGCGGTGCATCCTCTGTTATGCGACCTTAGCCCGAATTTATCTAATTCTCCTCCCCTCTCTTTGAGGGGATGGGCCATGAAGATGGAATTAGTGGTCCTAGGTAATATTTTCATGAGAAGTAAAGTCAGACATTGATTTAAGTAAAAGTTTTATGTTGTTTTGAATGTTTTGAGGCACTCAGTTGGATTCTAATTTTTGATTTTTGTTGTGAAAGTCTTCAGTCATACTACTTGATCTGCCTCAAATGCGGTTTCAAAGCAGGAAGCGTTCACCAGTGAATTCCATTCAGATTTGGATGATCAAGAGGTTATGGTGAATTTCATCGGTACCAGGCCTGTGTATATTTGCACGGGATAGCTTGCCGAGTGGCCCTGCAAAGGTGGAGGCTTGACTTAATGATGTTGATACTAGGTAGAGGTAGCTCCAAATAGTCTTTATTTGGGTGAATTTTTCTTTTAATATATTATTTGGATGTTATTGTTAGGGTTCACACTTACCTTTAAAAGTGTCATTTAAAAATACCAAAAAATGGATTAGGAGGAGATGTGTGCGTGCATGTGTGAGTATCCCATAACTATTTTTTCCCGTTATCAAAGAATATGAGCAAACAAAAAAAGGTCTCATAACTTTCAATATATAAACAATAAAATTTAAAAATAAAGGAATTAGTATAGTTTCCATAACACATGCACCTTTAGCGTCTTTTGAATATTTTCTTGAAACCCACTCCTTTGAAGTGAATGAAATATTTGATGGATTATTTTGTTGATGAATGAATTTTAAAGTGAGATATGAAGTGTAAAATCTAGTTTAATCTGGTCTAAATCACTCTACTTTCTCTGTGAACCCTCTCATCATATTTAGAACCCCAGCATGTGCCTTTAGACCAATGATCACACAAGAAACCAATGGTTTTAGGTACTTTTTTTACCTTTACTAATTATTTTAGTTGGCATGATTATGTGTTTATGATGAAACAAAAAAATGAAACTTTTGAAAAATTCAAATAGTTTCGGATTTTTTTTGGGAAAAAGTATTAAGATTATCCGATCAGATTGGGGTGGTGAATACTTGAGCCAAGAATTCATAGATCACCTGAGAGTTTGGTTAATTGTTTCATAACTCAATCCACCTAGAACACCAAAGTTGAGTAGTGTTTCTGAAAGGAGGAATCATACCATGTTATACATGATTTGGTCAACGATGCATCTATCTGACCTTCCTATTTCATTCTAGGGTTATGCTCTATAAATTGAAATATTCTTATTAAATCACATTTCATTTAAAGAATTCATAAGAACACCATATGATATATGGACTAAGAAACATGCCAAAATGTATTTTATGAATATTTAGGGTTTCTAAACACTCATATGATGATTGGATTCTAAAAGTATTAGTTTCAAATAAAATAATTCTTTATTTGTTAATTATCCCCAAGAAACTATGAGATATTATTTCTATAACTCTGCTGAACACGAAGTGTTTGCTGCCCAAACTGGCATTTAACTTGAGAAGAAACACACTAGTTAAGGAGTCAATGGTTGGAAAGTTGAACTTATATAAATTCAAGATTAACAAATAGGAAGTGTTCCTAAGATGGAAGTTGAGCCGGTTCTATAATGGGTTGTGAAAGAATAACAGACTTAAGTTACATAAGAACCTAGAAGCTCTGATAGGACTTATTGGAACCTAAGAGATACAAATTCTCTTAACTAATGATAATGTAGTAATATTAATAGGATATGAAAATGATTTATACCATGAGGGTATTTATGGTTTTGATTTTGAGAAATGGTTAAAATTTATAGAATTTGAAATGGATTCCTTGTATACTAAGAAATTTTGAAACTTGGTAGATGCACCTGAAGGGGTGAGACACATAGAGTGAAAGTGGGTTTCCAAAATAAAATTAAAATGGATGGTAGAGTGTCTATTTATAAATCATGTATGGTTGAAAAATGTTACAAAAAAATTCATGATATTGACTATGAAGAAAACTTTTCACCTACTACAGTGATAGATTTCATTCAATTTTTTCCCATAACCTCATTATGATTATGAGATATATCAGATGGATTTCAAAACTTCTTTCCTTAAAAGGAAATTTTTTAGAGGACATGTATGTGATACTACCTAAAGTTTTTGGATTTCAAAATGAGACTGATAAGGTATGGAAGTTACAAAGATCCATTTATGGATTGAAGAAAGTTTTTGGGAGTTTTAATATATGGTTTGATGATGAAATAAAAGAATTTTGTTTCATCAAAATACAGATGATTCCTATATATACTCATATTAGTGGGAGAATAGTGGAATTTATGATTTTGTATGTGGAAAAAATACTACATATTGAAAATGACATCTCAAATCTTTACTCTATGAATATATGGATGAGTAAATGATTCTCAATGTAAGACATGGGTGAAGAAGCCTACATACCAGGTATGAGGATCTATAGAGATGGATCTAAGGTTTCTTGGACTTAGTTAGGTCACATACATCGGTAAAGTGATAAAAAGGTTTAGCACATAGAACTCCAATAATGGGTATTTATCAACATCACATGGTATGAATCTTACAAAGATTCAAGATCTTTCTAAAGAGTTAGAAATGATGGATAGAATTCCCTATGTGTCCTCCATTGCTTCTATCATGTATTCCATGTTGTGTACTTGATATGATGTTTCCAATGATATCCACATAACAAGTAGAGACCAATCCAATCTTAGTGGGAGTCATTGAATTGTTGTGGAGAACATCCTAAAGTACTTAAGGACTAAAGATATGTTCTTGATCTTTATAAGGTAATATGAGTTCTATGTAAAAGGTTACACAAATGAGAGTTTTAAATCTGATAGAGATGATATGAAATCTTAATATGGTTTCATGTTTTTCTTAAACAGTGGAGCTATCACTTTAAAGAGTTTAAAACAAGTCACCACAGTAGACTCTACAATAGGGGCATAGTACATCGATGCATAAAATTCTATGAAGTAATCTGTTTGGATTAGATAGTTTATCTTTGAACTTGAGGTGGTTCTTAGAATCAAGGGAGTGATTGAGATTTACTGTGACAACAATGGATCCATATCTTAGGAAAAGGAACCTCAGTCTCAATAAAGGACCAAACAAATTATTCATAAATACCATCTTATACGAGAGACTATTGAGAGGAGTGAATCAAAGGTCAATTTGGTGCCTATAAATAACAATGTAGCATATTCATTAATGAATCCATTAATACAAAATCCACATGAAGTTCATGTTAGGTATCTATGTATTCGATACTTGAAATATTAATATAATAGCTATATGATGTATCATGATTTTATAAATAAATAAAACCTCCATTTATCATTCATTTATTTTTGATGCATTTTTATTTACATGAATGGTTGATTGATAACATCCCCTTAAAGTATTAAGTTTAAGTTTTCCCTAATCAGTGATCACCATAGAGTATTATGGATTGTGATGAATGATAATAATGACAATAATATAAACTTTTACTCATTAAAAAGAGTTATATATGAGACATAAAGAATATATTAATGATGTAATAAGTAGAGACTTATTACTTGGACTAACTCTCCAAAGTATATCCCATGAAATTTCATAGAATCATTGATGTACTTATGGGTGTATTCTTATTATCAATCCTTATTACCTAAGGTTTTTGGAATACCTAGAATGGAAGCCTTCATAATTTGACACATTTATAATGAAATTAAAAAGAAACTTAGCTAATTAGGGGGTGATTGGGTATATTTATTATCATGTTGTTGGTTGGATCACAACCAAGATGTGATTTGTCCAATTATATAACGAGTAAAAACAACTTAACCTTGATTGAATTAGATTGAGGAATTGCATTACCATGAATAGTTATGTCACATATGATGCAATTATCTATTTATATGAGAAACATGTGATGTGATCACATGTTAGATGAATGACATGTGATGTATTTATAGAGATATGAGTATGTTTAATTGAGATCACATCAGGACCCTTAGTATCTTAATTAGTACATATTATTTTTAAAAGGCCACTCTTTTCTTACATAAATGAAATAAGGATTTCATATTTGTTATCACCACTATTAAGTCATGTACGATCACATAGTTAGGCCTCTATAAAATGATTAAGTTTTGGGAAAAGTGTTTATTTCAAAAAGAATAGGGTATTATAAAACTATTTTCAAAAGTATTTTTGGATGGATTCACAAAGAGTTGAATTTTTTTCATAAAGTCCTTATGAGATTTTAGTGCATGTGGGATATTGTTGGATGTGCACTAAAATATGAAAGTGAATAAATAAAATTTAGGTTCATGTATCTTCCCACATGGTTTCATCAATTGTAATCCATTATGAATGGATTAAACCAATTGCATTAATTTATGAAATTCAATGAATAAGTACAAAAAGAATAAAAACATCAAGGATGATAATATAAAGGGATGTGCTCCCTAATGTTGGTGTTGATTGATTGTATGAAAGTCTCCTGATTCTCTATTCCTCTTTAAACATATTTTATCACTAGATATAGTCACTAAAACTCCTTCTACATTTATGGATCCTCAAGAAACGTTTTGGGATCCTTTGGATGGTGTAATCTCACTGGCGATATGAGGATTTTGTCTACTGCTCTCATGATCTTCATTAATCATGGTCCATTGACTATTTGAGATGGATATTGTTTTCATCCAGGCACACACATTTATGTTCTTTGTTTATATTTTATGTTGATTTTGTCGAGGATAGATAGAAAAATGGGTTTGATTTTTTTAAGGATCATATGATTATTTACGAAAACCCATAAAATAAAAGCTCATATTTAACATATTTCTTTTCACATAGATCTTAGATAATTTTTCTACTTAACTAATAAGAAATGTAGGTTTGGTATATACTGGGACTTTATGTACAAAATAATATGATTTTGTGTGGAGGAGCTTCCATGCTACTGTTATGGGGTAGGAAATTGGATATGGATTAATTATTCTTAGAAACTAGCGGGGAAGTGTATTAAATTGTATTAATAGTTATTGGGGTTGTTAAGAGGTGGGTTAGGGGAATAATAAAGGGGGAGGATATTAGGTTGGGGAATTATATGAATTATATTTGGTATTTGGATTCAAGTAGAAGCTCTCAGAGGGTTAGGCCTTAGGCCTAGGGTGTAGCGTCTCCTAGGGATCTCTTATTCCTCTATTCTACTTTCTTTTACCTTATTATTATTATTATTATTATTATTCTTCTTCTTCTTATTATTATTCTTTTTTTGTTTTATTTGGAATCCTCCATAACTAAATTAGTATAATTTTTTTTCTATCAATCTCTCCATATCAATTGGTATTTTCATTGAGAGCATTTGGAAAGAGAGACTAGAGATAAGACTCAAGGAAAGCAGTTCTTAACCAAGAGGATTTTTTAAAATTTTTTGTATCGATATTGGGGAAAAATTGGATGTATAAGAAACTATTTTGTGAAATATAAGGTATTGGAAAGAAGGTTATAATTTTTCTACAGTAGTTTTGAATTAGTCAAAATAGGGTTGAAAAAAATGTTAGACAATTACCACTACACCAGGTGTTGTAGTTAATAGCAAAATGAGACTTGCAGTAAGGAAAGAAAAAAAATCTAAGATGAAAAACTTGATTGAAAATAGATTAATAACAATAGTGGAGGAAAAAACATGGTGAAATAGTTTCAGTAGTAGATAATTATCTCACCATAGTGGATACCTGTCAAGTAGAAGTGGAAATTTAAAGCTGATTCTCATACACATGGATTATAAAATGAAAGAGCTCTAGAAATCACTATCTAAATTGTCTAGGAGTCTATAGGAGAACCTAATGCAATAGAAAATGATATATTTTTTTTGTTAAGGATCCCCATAATAGATCTTAAGATACAAGGCATGTTTTTCAAACTGAAAAACTCCAAAAAAGGGTGAGCATAATGTTGGTGGAGTAGTGTATGAAGGGTATGACTTGAGTTTGAAAAATCTTGTTGGAACCAAATAATAATGATTTAACCTATAAACAGTTCAAAGAAGTTTTGTTTATGAGATTTGGAAGTGAAAATGTGGTAGCTATAGGTAGTTACAAACTATTAAAGATGTGGTGAGAGGTGTTGCAAGAGATCCTGGAAAAAGTGAATGCTTTTGTTGAATTGTATGATCAACCACATCCTTTAATTTTTTTTGTCATTGCAATCCTAGGAAAAAAAGAAGCATACTGAGGAAGATGTTACCAGTATTAAAACTTCTATAGAAGGTTTAAAAATTTCTTAGTCTATAGAAGAGTATCATGAGGTTGTTAAAGACACATCAATATAGTTAAAAAAATGGGGAACGAGATATTAGAATATGGATTCAATCCTGTTTTACCATAACATACCATACAAGAACTCACAAGTTTTTTTCATAGTTTTATGAGAATAGATTGAAACAATAGCATGAGATTTTTTAGTTTATGCCAACACAAATTTCAGAACTTATAGGGCTGAAATTTCACTAAAATTCTTCCATTTTTCCAACATATACATCATAGGGAGTGAATTTGAATGAAATAGAAATAGGTGTCAAAGAAATATGGAATGTGCAGATAGAAGAATGAAATATAACTTCTATAGAACAAGATTCATGGTTTCCAAGGCTTCTTCCAAAACCAATACCATTGGACAAGTTAGATAAGTAGGTCATCACCTTGAGGACAAAGTGATTTTTTCAAGGAAGGAGAAAACCCATCTAATACAATATCACATATAGAATCTTTCTTTTTTACATGGTTCATCACTACTAAGGATCATATGATGATCCATAAAAACCCATAAAATACAAGCTCATCTTTATCATATTTTTTTATATATGATTATTTGATTATTTTTCCACTTAACTCTCATTACTTTCATTAATTATATGATACCAATATTTAATATATTTATTTTAATTCACATACACCAAATCGTTGGGTCTTTATTGGGTAAGTTTTCCCTCATTTCTATAAGAATATATGAGCATTGTTAGAATGAAGGTGTTGTGACCCAAAACCTAAGATACCTCCCATGAGAGGACTTGGTGTTTATTTATAATGACCAATAATGATAAAATAATACCTAATATATGATGTGATAATCACATACTCTAACACCCCCACCCCTCAAGCTAAGCGTACCTATCTTGGATACATAAAAAAGGAAAACCAAGAAAATACTCCTCTAATAACTCTTCTCAATTTGGTTATGCCCCAATTGAGTTTTCTAACTAAAAAAACTAAAAATATAAAGACATGATATCCAAGAGGCCCCAAAAATATCCTATTATCTTGAAAAATACTTAAGAAACTTTGTCATCAAGGGTCACCTAGACTACGGGGGGGGATTTCCTGAAGACTATTTTTCACCAGTTAGAGTAGAATTGGGAACATGTCTTGGAGAATTCTCACCAAGAAATGTTTGCTTGAGTTTCCTAGTACCTACACACTTCTTTCACAAGAGGTGAAGTTGGTGAACCATAGAAAGGAGGTTGCGCCATCAAAGGGTGTTCCTAAGGATGGGGGTCTGCACATGGAATTGTGGATGAGATCATTATGGGGTGACATTAGGAGGTTCTAGTCTAGTGCAACTTCATTTGGGGAAGGGTTGGTGAATAAAGGTTTGTGTAGTGTATGGGGACAAATTATAGGGGGATTGTGATAGATAAGTGGGAAAATGGATAAGAGAGTATCTTCTGTGGAATATGATGGTTGGCTAGCTAGGGGGCCATTTCCCCCTCAAGGAAAACACATGGACTATTTTTGGTAAGCAAGATCTAATTTTAAGGAAAATGAAATAGAAAAAGGAGATGAAAAATAAACTAGAATTGGAACCAAAATGAATGTTTTGTATGTCAGGAAAAGGAAAATAAACCCATTAAGAAAAAAATAAAAAATAAATAAAAATTAAAATGACATTGATGGTTCAATTATTCATTCTTTAAATCAATGACCATAAGAGGGATGGGAATGACAAGGGTCAATAGTGGCTAGCGATGCAGGATGGGTGTGAATGGTATGTCATGGGTGGAAGGTGATACAACTACATAGAGTGTTTTATGGTGGCATTGGGTTGTATGGAAGCATCATCCATTACAAGTGGGGTCATATCAGGGTTTTAGGGCGACAACGACATTAGATCAACATTGTAGGATGATAGTGAAGGAACCCGAGGCACAATGGAAGTGTGAAATGCATGTAATTTAAAATTTTGGGTTTGGATTCATGTTAAAAATACCGAATCCCCAAAACCCATTGGCCATATTTCTTAAAGTATCACATTTGATTCAATTCAATATTGAAAAAAATAATTAAATAAAATCACAAATAATACCTTGTTCATTTGAAATCACTGGTTTGATTCACTCACCATAGGTGTGTCATGGATTAAAGGCACCAAGTTAGGAATAATATAGATCTTACACATGTTAACCATATCTCCTTGATTGTTTATCTATGATTATTGGGCGTTAGTGTGGAAAATCTAAGAGATTTACAATGTCCCTTCGACCACATAAAGAATGTAGACTCGATCGAGAAGAAAGGGTCAATATGACCTTGTTCTTTCTTAGAATATCTATCTAATATATTGAGAGGAGAGGAAAATTTGTGCCTATAAATTAATTCAAATGGTGGATATTATGATTCCATATGCTAAAATGATCTTTTATAAATAGGTTATACTTTTTAAAATTTCATTTTGGTCATTGGAAAGTAATAACCTTTATTTAAACACTTGTCCACACTTATGACTTAATAAAATTTCCATAAATCTCAAAAATATTTTAACACTCACTTGTAACAATTTAACATGTTATGTGATAAAATATGAACCATTAACTCAGCCCATAATCTCCTTAAATAATTTAACAAAATTTTAATGTGTTATGTTTGTTAAAAAAATTATATTTTATTATATTCAATTTTATGATGAAACAATTTGTGGATACGTTGAGAAAAAAATTCAATCATAATTATTCTAAAATTGAATAATATAATTGAATTATTTTACTTGTTATAGATCACACTTAGACGTTCGTTGGACACCACACTTGAGGACCACTTCATCCTAAACTCTTATTCATCTGAATAGGTGGAACTTGTCGATACACTTAGTGTGTGACCCTTTAGGTTCTTATCTCAATAGTAGTGAGTCCAACCCATAAACCAAGAGTGCAGTATAGCAACCCATCATGGAACATAAGTAAATAAGGAATGACATATCCATGACTAACTCCCATGAACATGTTTTGTGTTATATAATTTCTTTGTCCCATGATATCTCATAAAGTATGATGCAAATTTATTTCATCACCCTTATAATGATTTATATATTTTGTGACCTTACTGGATGAAATTAACTTATTGTATCATGACTATGGATTTAATAAAGGTATTACCATCCTGGAAGACTTGGGTCCATGATATATCTCTTCCTTAACTTGAAATAAACAAATTATATCTTGATCATTCAACAAATTCCATGCCACCAAAGATGCACCCAACATAAGCTACCTCATGATGAATTCAATGTCATGGTATTTACCTTGCATCAAAGTACATGATCAAATGATACACATTGAAAAAATTCTCAATTCAGGAGATCAATACACATTTTCATATATAGGAACAACTAATGACACCCACAACATGTGGTGTTTCTATTAGAAAGTCTATCCTCATAAACTCATCTACTCGAGATCACTAAGTGTGAACCTCATTAAAAGAAGTATCAATGCTTATGATACCCCAATGCATGATAGTCAGACATAATATACATCCTGTTATTATAATGTATCTATAACATAAAACATATATTTAATATTACAATCATAGTATCTGAAGGTTCTCATTATAGTTGAGAACTACTACAAACTTTTGACATGACACATAATCTAAGAACATTACCATACAAATAGTGTATTTATAAGTATCAACACTATTATGGTAAGAATAAACAAATTAAAATGATGAATAAGGAGGGGGAAGTCAATGATGATGCAAGGAAAAATTTTTACAACCTTATATGAAAACAAAGTTTCCCTTGATATGTAAGAGGAATCCATATCCCCTAGTTTAATGGAAATAGAGGTTTCATCGTGTACATTTTCCTGCATACCAAACACCATTTTTTATAGTTCTATTTCCCACTACCAAATTATATTTTAGAAATACCTAACATGGTAGTAGAGTTTCCACCAATATAAAAAAATAGATGTGAGAGGCCGAGTTAGGATTAAGGAACATGACCTAATACCATGTTAGAATAGAGGATCTATGAATCAAAGCCCATGATAAATCCAATGAGAGGCCTTGGTGTTTTTTTATAATGAATATTAATGATTACATAATACCTAATATCCGAGGTGAGACTCACATCCTCTAATAATCATGAGTAATAATTATTTCACTCATAACAATGTGGAAAATTTTAACATTAAAGAAATAAAAATACATTAAAATTTTAAAATTAACCTATTCAAACACACTCTGATTACATTCATAGTATAATGTATTTAATTTTATGATAATTATTATAATTTTCACTTGGTGTAAATTTGGGGTGAATGTTTTATAAGTATCTGACCATTCATCTATATAGTTATTTTTTCCACAAGATCAGTGACTAATTGACTATAATTGAAAATATATAGTATGTTGTTATGTAGTTGAGAAAAATGATATAGAGTTGTGTGACATGATTGGAACTATAGTATTTATTGTTATGAAAGATAATGAAATAAAAAATATTTCCTATGCTATTTTATATGTGGTTAACTCATCCAAGATTTTATATTGAATATTAGAATCCTTCATAAATTTACCAATGTAAAAGATAAGTCCAACTGTTCTTCCTTATCATACTCTATTCTTGGATTTCCATGAAAAAAATTCATGATTAAGGAAACATAAAATGACATGTAAATGTTAATTATGTTGGAAATTATATTTTTTCATTAATGTTTTAAATCTATTTATACTTCCCTTCTCTCTCATTAAATGAATTTTTAATTTACTCTTTTTCTCTATATATAGTTTCATATATGTGTGTGTGTACGTGTATGTGTGTGTATCCCATAACTATTTTTCCCATTATCAAAAAGTATGATCACATAGAAAAAGGTACCATAACTTTCAATATATAAACAATAGAATTTCAAAATAAAGGAATTAGTATAGTTTCCATCACACATGTGCATTTAGCTTCTTTTGAATATTTTCTTACAAACCACTCCTTTTAAGTGAATGAAACATTTGATGGATTATTTTTTTGATGAATGATTTTTTTAAGAAAGTTATGAAGTGTAAAATATAGTTTAATCTGGTCTAAATAGATCTCCTTTCTTTTTGAACCCTCTCATCATATTTAGAACCCCAACATGGTTATAAATACAACTAATATAGTTCATTTACCTTTTTAAATCCTTGTAAACTTAAGATATTTTTTAAATACCCCCTAGTATATGATCCAAGAAATGTGTTTCACATGATTGACAATAAATTTGAGGTATCATTATTTATAATAAACTACCATACCCCTTTAAGTTTGAGCCATTATCAATAACAAATTGCATACCTTTTTTCTTCTTTAACATACTCTATAATCTTATGAAGTTGGTTTTTATATATGAAGATGCATTAATGGATTTCAAAAACATTATTGAAGTTGAATAATCTTCCATTAAATTTATCAAACTCCTATTGGTTTGGATATTCCACCCATTCAATATAGTTTAACACCCATGATTCTTAAAAAAGCATTGATATTTATCATCATATCATTTGTAAGCTCAACTTATTTTTTTTAAAGTGGAATACTTCACTCATAGTAACTTAGGGGATTCAAATTTGAGATATATTGGCCAATTAATTTAACAATGCAATTAAAATAATTCATTAAAGAAACATTGAATGCATTCCCTGATTGGTAAAAATACTCCACCAATGTATTGGAACACTATAGCCCTTATTTTTTTGTCGAACATATCATTCATATTAGATTGACTCAATTTTTTTATTTCATTTTCTCAATTACCTTTTCAGACTTATGCCTCATAAAACATTCTATTTTACCCTATAGTATAGGTTTCTTTGATAATGACACCACATTTTTAACTTCATCCTCATCATCTTAAATTTATTCTATGCTACGGAAAAAACTAAAATCAAGATTTGAAGAACAATCATAAATTATTTTACTGTTCTACCTCTTACATTCCTAACATTTTTGGACACTTAAATCATTTCAAATCACTATTGTGACCTCCAAAATGGTGCAAAATTTCATTATGAATCCCACTTTTTCTCACCTTTTTACATCAAATACAAGAAATTTAGTGTATCCTCAGGTTAATTTATGAAAATATATTTCTATGCTAGTTTTTTTTCATTTTTATGGGTTGTTGTATTTTTTTCCATGACAAAATTATTTTATGATAACCAAGTTTTATATAAAAAATAATAAATATGAATAAGTATTCCAATTCTAAAAAATATAGGGAAGGTTTAGGGGGAAAATATGTTAAAAATTTAACAACTTGGGACTAGTGGTTTAGGAAAACCGAGTGATCCAAAAAATTTAAAAATAAGACTTTAAAAATAGTCTGATTTATAAGAAATAGAGGTTATAAAATTTAATTGGAGAAATAAAATGAAACTGAGGAAGATAAAAATATTTAAGGAGACATATTGTCGAGTAAAAAAGAAAAAAGAAAATTGAAGGATAAAAAAAAATTTAAATTAAGAGTAAAACAATCAGGGACTTATTTAGGAAAGGAAGGTTCAAAATTGAAATAGAAAATAAAGTAAATTAGATTAATCAAGGAACATTGAACGATCCATGTTTTTTATAAATTAAAGAAGAAAAAGAAGTTTGGAATATAAATTTCTTTTAAGGATAAATAATGTTGGCTGAATCAACTGGTGTGTGCATCTAGTCTTTCCACTATGAATAGATAATGTATTTCTATTCCCTTAGACCCTCCCTTTTTTTTCTTTTAATATATTTAAAAAACTCTTAAAATATTTATCTATCTTTTATAATTAAAACCAAACTAATTTGGATGATATTTTTGATAAGTTTAAGTTTTATGATTTTTTAATTAAGTAGAGAGAACTCGTTAGATTTTAATTAACTGGATTGAGATGTATTTTTTAGGTTAAAAATAGATTCACTCTATCACCCAAATTTTCCACTTAAGAATTCCAAAAAGGTGAAAAATTCACATAAGGCATGTGTCTAAGTGTCTTAGTGAACTTGGTGCCACCCTTTTCCTAAGAGACACTGATCCCATTGTCGTTGAGGCAATTTCTTGTAACTTCACTGCTTTTAAATTCTTGGTTAGTGTTTTAGTCACTCATGTTTAAATAATTAAAAGGTTTTAAAGAATATATTTAAGTCAAAAAGAAAAAGTGTGCATGCTTATATATAGACAAACTGACAATTTGAATATAGTTGTATACTGAAATGCAGACTTTGGTGGTGGTGTTTATTTACATTAATTATCATACAAATAACTATATGATGTATGATAGAGTTATATCATGGATTATTAAATATAACTTGATATAAACTTTCCCAATTGTCACTATTTTATTATTTTGAGGTTTATTCTCATGGTATATGATTAATGAGTTATTTTCAGAGCTTAAAGTCATGAAAATTTATTTTTAAACCATTTAGTATATATTGTGATAATTAAATTGTTTTTATGACTAAAAATATTAAAAATTGAAGTCTATGTAAGCGCATATATGTTAGTTATTTAATTATAAAATATGGTGTTAAGAAAATTAAAGTGATCATTTAACATATTAGAAAAGATTTAATGATTATTGATCCTTTGATTCAAGACATATCACTATTCAAATTTAAGAACCATATTTAGTTATTGTATACACATTCATTATTTGATAGATATTATAAAGTTGGACCTAGAATGAATCATATAATAAGGGCTCACTCATCATTATTTACGCATGATCTATTTTCAGTGTGTGGTTTATGAATATTAGTGTTAGCATGAAAAAGGTTGTTAGGTATGCACCTAGTAATGTTAAATAGACTTGATGGATTTCAGGTGGATACTGGACAACATATGGATGAAAATTATTACTACTAGAGGCATGAACCTACATGGGGAAATTATATAAGGGTTTTGGGTGGGGTGGATAATCATGCATTGATGTACACTCACCCATGTTCCCATTTTTTTTAAAAATTAAAAATTATAAATCAAATACATTGCATTATTTTTTATAAGTTATTAACTAACTCAAAAAATATTTATTTTATTTATTTTTTAGTAAAAAAAATTAAATATAAACATTTAGTATATTATAATTTAATAAAAAAGAAAAAAATTAAATAAGATACTTAAATGGTTATAATTTATAATTTTGTTTTTTTAAAATATCTGTAAGTCTGATGTCTTGTGTGGGGTGTGGTGGAATGGATCATTTTTTGAATATATTGTATTTAGGATTTATTGGGAAAACCTTTGTGGAATAAACTCTATGGTATGGGTTTTTCCCACATCTCTGAACTTATTTTATATTAGTATATGCACCCATAACTACTCAACCAAAATATTTGGCTGATGAAAATTCTAGATAAGTAGATGCATTGAAGTGGAATATAAGATCACAATCATCTATTTCTGTTTGTTATCATACAAAGAATTTACCATCATAATTAATGATTAAATCACAAAATATATATTTTTTAAATAAAATCTATAATGGATGAAGATAATCTTGTTTATTGTTCATTTTGGTTTATAACAATTGATTTCACATGAGTGTGGGATTAATAAAATACCAAATTTTTTTAAAATTTATTGAGAAAACCTAAATATATTCTTTTAGATATGAATCTTAAACTAATACGGTGTAAAAATATTGATTCATTTATATATTTCAAATGAAATGGATGTGTTTTGAGACATATTGTTTAGATTCTACATTTAATTCTCATCATTTGGTTATTTTTTCATGAGTATTTCTTATTTTTGGTTTGAGTGATGATTCAGTGCTCCTTAAAATAAGAATTAGTTCACATTTTACTTCAAAAAGACTGTATTTTGAAATTCCAATTGAATGATTCATATGTCTTCATAGATTTATTGATTTAATATATTCCTTATAAATTTTGTAGTTATTAAGAGAAAAAATGTTAGCCATTAATATATATATTGTTCTCATTTCCAACTATAGTAAGGGTAAAACCCACATTGAAATTTGGGGGTCACATTGTCTACAACAGAATTATATATGAAAAAGAAAAAGAAACCAATGAAATTTTAGATATGGTAGATGCTCTAAAAAGTAAAAAAACCCTATAGTTTTGGGATTTGACATTGAGTGGTGATCAACATTTTAAAAAGGAAAGTTTAGTTTAGTGAGTTAATGTTTCTTGTTTAAAAACTTCTTATCAAGTGATTTTGTAATTAATTTGTTTGTCACCTTAGGTTCATTTGTTTAATTTTTTCTACTGATAATTATAATTTCATCATGTTACTATATTTATTCCCTTACATTAGATGTTTTATGATTTTCGTGTTGTGCATCATCCATGTAAGAACCCGAGTTTTTATATGAAGTATGGATTCCATATTTTTCAATTTAAATGCTTAAATATGGCCTAATATGAATTCCCTTTGAGGTCACAGAGGTTTCAATGGTTTTCAGGGCTTGTTTGAAGCCCAAAAACATGTTTGGGGTGTTTTAAGTCAGACACATGGTTTGTGTAAACTTTAAAGGGAAGGTCGCACGTTTTAAAAAACCATACAAGGGGTGGATAGTGAGTATATGTAGGTCACATGGTTTGGAAAAACCATGTATAATGGACTACATGACCATGCGGCCAGGTCTGCAGTTTTTGCAGAACTTGATAGTGGGTTTTCACGTGATTTCTACATGGTTTGTAAACCATGCGGGTAAACTATATGGGAGCCTCTGGGTTTATAGGAAGCTATGCATGGTTGGTACACAGTTTCCTAAACCATGTGACCTAAACTATGAAACCACTTCTATTTTGAGAAATTTAATAATTTTTAATTAATTAAATATCTTTTTACAACCTAAGTTCATTTCTCCCTACACAGAGCAAGGAGGCCCATCTTTTGTGCTCTCAAGGTGACTAAACTAGAAATCAATCATGATCCTCCATCCAACATCCATTTCAAGCATGATTTGTCTCATCATATTTGCATTAATAATATCAACATTCTTTTTTATCCATTCTTGATTCTTTTGGCTATTGGTTGCACTGTTTGGGATTAGGTTCATATGCCCTAATTCTTTGTTATTTTTCCATTTTTTAGATTTATCCCAATTTGATCCAAATCAGGTCTCGATACTAGATGATCACTCCACTACCGAGATAAGGTATGTGATATATACAACTTAATTGTCTTTTTGTGCATTATTAGGCCACTTTTCATTATGTCTCCCACCATAATTTCCAACACAAACCTGATTTAGAACTAGTTAATTGATTTAGATGTAATCAGACCTGTTAGGGATGTACTTAGGTTCCATTGTGAGGATTTGATAGAATTTTCACAAATCATGACCACCCATGTGATGTTCCTTATAGATATTCCATGTTTATGCTATTTTGAACAACCCATGGAGTGAGTTTAATCTTTCATTATTAGAGGGAGCTATTTAATAAGTGAATTTAAATGGTTAATATGAAACTTTAAAAACATTTTTAGGAGATGTATCAGCTCCTTTATTAATACTATGTTGATATTCCATGTCTAAATTGGTTAATTTTCTTAAATTGAACTTGGATAAATTAGTGGGTATACTCATTGAGTTATAACTTGAATGTTTCAATAGTTGAATGGAATTTGTGAATTATAATCATTGTGTGGGTAAAATATTTGGTTGCTTTAAGTTAAAATTGGATATTATGAGCAGGAATACAAATAAGTTGACTTGAATTCTAAATGGTAATGTGAGTGGGTATACTCACATGATTTGATATGATAAATGTTATGAATGATAAATATATGAATAGATTCCTTGGACATGTTCCTTGGATCTGGAACATGGTAGTGGATGCCTTGAGTGGAAATGCTCCTTGGGTATTGATTTCATGGGATTCCATGGAATTTTTTAACCCTTGGATCTGGAATGCTTGGACTTGCAAAGGAAATTTCTGGTATGACATCCTCCTAGGACTCTAACCAGTTCCTATACTAAGTTTCCACCAAGATTATCATGGGACTCAATGAGAATTCCTGGGTCCTTAACACCTTGGATCTAGCCCTTAGTGGTTTGACACTTTGAGATATGGCTCGACCATGGATATGTGATACACTCGATTAAATGGAAAGGCCGCGGTAGTATGACATGATGTGATGAACGACAAGTTTTTGTTGTTTACTTATGAATTTTATATAGCTACCTTCTATCGGAGCTTGACCATCTATTGTAGGGAGCCTGTTGAGTCTAGATTGTTCCAATTTCTTAGTAGTGGATGTGTCATGTGAAATTTACTCCTCTTTACTACTTACCTTCTTTACTTTTTACCTACTTATCTTGTTATATGGTATAATATGTATTTTTATAGATCTTGGGTTCTTACCATCTAGGATGTAATATCACACCCTATTTGGGCCTCCTTCGAAGACCTAAATAGATTATATGGTTGCAGGTGTCGATAGGGGAAAGACCCCTAACATAGGTTGATGCTTATTACTTCGGAGTAGGGGATCATGGGACCAAGATGAGGCTTGTGATGCTTCTGGGACACTTTTTGGTCTTTTTGGTTTTTGGATACTTGTATTGTATTTTATTTCCATGTACCTATTTTGGATCTTTTCTAGATACTTGTATCACCCACATCATTGTATATGAGACACTTTTATCTTTGTTATATATTCCTATCTTTCTTATTTATTGATTTTTTACTTATTTAAACTACTTACGCTACTTGTATGTATTGGTATTCCACTATGACATACTCTAGTAATGAGGGAATAGTATCCCCAATGACACACCCAGGACCTCGCTTCTAGTTGACAGACTCTGGAATTTGGGAATATGCGCTTGAGGTATTGTGACTAACTGGGCTCAGGGCACTATTGAGTGGCTACCGGGTTCGGGACATTACAAAGTGGTATCAAAGGTAGGTTATCTTTTTTTGGTTTGACTAACTATTTGTCAAAAATAGATAATGATAATAAGGAAATGGAGTTTGGTAATAAGATGTGCCTGAGAGTAGCTACACCGTGTATAGGGAAAAGCTAAATTTCCTTGAATGACATTGTTATTTTCTGGATTTTGGCTAATACGGTTGATTTGATTCCACCATTGAGTGACACACTTGATTTATGTTATTACTATTGATACAATTGTGGGTTGTATTTATGTTTTAACCCGATGAGATGAGGGTATTCCATCTAATGAATCATATAGACACTTGTTATAAATCACATTCCATGTATTATTCCATGCCATTTAGGATGCATTACCCAATGTATGCTGTTGTGATAGGTGCTGTGATAGCTATATCTGCTATTGTGATAGATTTTGTGTAGTGGATAGAGAAGTGATTCCATATTTTAGTTCATAAGGTGTATGGTCCCTTATGGATTGAGAAGTTATGTACCTTTTAAATTCAATTTTTAAAGTGAATTTAATATGTATGGATTGAATGGGAATCAAATTTTGGGTTCATGAGGTGTTATGGGACCACATGGATTTGGAATTGGTGAACCGTTGGTTAAATCTATTGAATAATTGATTTATGGAAATGGATGTGAATTCAAAATAAAATGAAATGGAGAACCTGAAATGATAAACAAAGACTTTTCCTAGACCCAAATATTGAGTGGGAAATAGGTAGAGTTTCTTATTGTGTTGTGACTATTATTGTTACGGTCCTAGATTTAAGAGTAGGATGTGGGGTATGACTTGGTTTTAGGAGGGGTTTGACCTATATTATTCTTTTTATCTGTGAGTTTTGATCTCACTATTTTATGAAAGATGTGTTTGGGATTATAGAGGCATGGCACCATAATGACCTCCAGTCGTACGCCAAGAGGGAGGTGATAACCACACTTCAGAGGTGGTGGTACATGGGATACCAGATTTTCCTCCTTTAGTGACATATGCGACACCAAGTGTTGTTCCAAACATAGGTTTTGGGGCATAGTTTCGCGAGGTATTCTTTTACTACATGAAAAATTTACAGGGAGCACCGTATCCTGCCTTGTCCATGGATGAGTTGATGCGGGTGTTCCAATAGTAGAATCCTATCACATTTTTGGGGGATGGATGTCCACATGGTACTGATATATGGATAGATACTACACTGGAAATTTTTGAGCATCTTGAGATGCCTCTTGAGAGGAGGTTCAAGCTCTCCACCTATATGACATGTGGAGTGGCAAAGCACTGGTGGGACATTCTGAACCAGGCTGATGGGCTATGAGATATGGGTTAGGATTATTTCCAAACCTTCTTCTATGACTATTTATACCCCGTGACTCTATAAAAAGAGTGATCTAGTGAATTTATCCATTTGGAGTAGGGATTAATGACCATTATGGAATACTCGACATGCTTTATAGATTTATAGTGTTCTTGATTGACATATGTTACTGATGATCTATCTATATAGAGAATCTTAGAGGAAGGTCTCCAACATGCTATTGGATCTCAAGTCAATGTGTTCATATTGAACTTTATCACTAATATTGTGAATCAGGAACTGATTACAGAGTTTAACCTGAGAGAAGTTGTGGGTGAAGAGCAGATAAGTATTTCCTCTCGACCCAGTTGTTTAAAATCTCTAGACAGGAAGTGCCGTTTTGAGGATTCTTGTGAGATGAGTTACGGTCAGACTATGAGTGATGGTAGCTTAGTGTTTTGTCATCAGTGTGGTAGGAAAGGCTACATAAAAGTAATATTGTGACCCAATTATGTACCGAGTTTGCAGTAGGATGGGCCACATACAATGTTTTTATAGGAACTTCCCTCTAATTGTGAGTGGTAGGGGTCATCTCTAACACTAGGTTCGGGAGAAAGTTCCTCAGCTCTGTGTTAGGTAGGGAGTTGAAGAAGTTATGGTTGGTCAGGCTGAGGTAGTGGTGGTCATGGCTGTGGTATCCAGACACTAGTTACACCAAGACATCAGAGTTGGCCTACTTCAGGTAGTGAGATTTTATCATAGGGCTGCGGTATTAGAAATATCTATTCTATATAGCCTACCACCAAGGATCATGGCATCATACCATCTATGGTGAGAGGTATGATCTTGGTAGCCTCTACTATTTCATCTTCTCTTTTTGATACAGGTGCATCTAATAGTTTTATATCTGCATCGGTAGTGAAAATATTTGGGCTATTTGTGTTGTATTTTTAGGGCGTTATGATTCTTGAAACACCATTAGGAACCAAAATGGAAAAATTACGCCAGTGAAGGGAGTGCCCCCTTTGAGGTTGGTGGGTTTCACTTTGTCTAGGATATTTATGTCCTCAAGATGACATGGTTTGATTTCATCCTTGGGATGAAATGGATAGTATATTATCAAGATTATATTTACTGCTATCACTAGAGGGTGACCTTTACATCACTATAGGGTGCAATGTATACTCACAAGGGTGAATGAGATGTCTAGTTGAGCCGAGATGGAACACATCATTGTGGGATGTGAGAGATAATCACCCAGATTGCTAGTTTATATCTGGATGATCAGGGAGTGAGTCAGGTGAAATTTCCTCCAGTGTTTTATCACTTTAGTTATATCTTACCAGATGACTTTCTTGGGTTACCTCTTGAGAGAGAGGTGGAATTATCCATTGAGCAAGTTCTAGGTGCTTAACTGGTATCCATTCCTCTTTATAGGATGGCTATGATAGAGTTTTAGGAGCTCAAGAGGTAGCTAGAGTATTTAGAAGTGAATGGTTTTATTTGACTTAGTACTTCTCCATGGGGTTCGCCAGTCCTTTTTGTGAAAAAAGGTGGACGAAACTCTTAGGATATGCATGGATAATTGGAAAATGAACCAACTGATGATTAAAAACTGATATTCCTTGATACATATATATGACCTATTTGATTAAATTCAAGGATCCTGAGTGTTCTAAAAAATTTAATTGAGGTCAGGATATCATAAAGTATGTGTTCAACCTATAGAAATACCTTGTACATCATTTCTTAGTAGGTATGGTTTATATGAGTATCTCGTTATGCCGTTCGGTCTCACAAACACACCAGAAGTTTTCATGGAACTGATGAACCAAGTATTCTATCCTTACTTGGATTCTTTTTTAGTGGTTTTCATGGATCATATATTTCTATATTCTCACAATTGAAATGACCATGCAAACCATCTTGAGATCATTTTGAATACAATGAGAGAGCATCAATTATATGATAAGATCACTAAGTAACACTTTTTTATGAATCACATTCACTTCCTAGGTCATATTATCTCATAGACAGTAGTATCAGTGGACCCAAAGAAGGTGAGAGCTATGGTTTCCTAGAAAAAACCCAAGAAATTTTTTGACATATAGAGTTTCTTAGGGATAACTGGTTACTAGAGGCATTTCATACATGACTTCTCATGATTAGTAGTGACATTAATGGGATTTACTAAGAAGGGTGTGAATTTTTTATGGTTAGATTCTTATGAGATAGCCTTTTAGGGGATGAAAGGGAGGTTTACACAAGCACTGGTCCTGATACTTCCATAACAGGGAAAGATCTATACTGTGTTTTGTGACACATTAGGTATTAAGATAGGAGTAGTTTTGATGTATGGGGATAGAGTCATGGTGTATGGGTCTCGTAATGTGATTCCAAACAAGAGGAATTACTCGATGCATGACCTTGATCTAACTGTAGTTGTTCACGTATTGCGCTGTTGGAGACACTATTTATCGGGAGATCATTTTGTGGTGTACATAGACCAAAAAATCCTCAAGTACATATTTACAAAGAATGATCTGAATTTGATGAAAAAATGGTGGGTAGAGTACCTATAGTCTTTTTATTTTGAGCTTTCCTATACACCTGGTAAAGGAAATGCAGTGGCTGATGAACTTAGTAGGAATAATAAGATACAAACAGTGTAGTAGGCCAGTAGTGAGTGTAAGCTTATAACTTTGTTCACTAAGATGCACTTGTAGGTGAATGAATGTTAGGGAAATAATTATCTATCATCATTATCTGTGACCTCTACCCTACTAGATATAGTCAGGGTGAGGCAGATATCAAATTCAGAGGTCCTAGTCATATGTGAGAGTGTGGTAGGTGAAGACCCAACTCTTGGTTGGACCGTAGGTGAGGATGAGATCCTGCATATCCATGGTCTCATTTGGGTTCTAGTGGATATATGTGAGGATATAATGTGGGAATTTTATGCCTCTACATGGGTAGTTGATGAAGCATTGTCATGCACATTCTCAAAAATATTTATAACTAAGTACATCACAAAGGCTAACCTAGGTCATTCTCTTGAGGAGCTGTTGCAGTCAATCAATCATTAATTATAATTCAATTTTTTTATATTTTTTTTTATTTATGAAATAAAAATTAAATAAATAGAGATTTGATAAATTAGAATTCAAGATAAAGAAAAGTAAAAATGCAATAAAAAAGGCAGACATTATGAATACAGTCAAAATGATGTTATATAGAAAGGAGATCCTCCCAAAAGATTATCCAGAATGAACCTTCATCGTCTCTTTGTCATATTCAAATCTACTTAATTATAATGTTCCATCATATGAATAAACATTATCTTCTACCTAAAGTTGGGGACATATTATTCACTCAATGATCACCGAGAGTCCTTACATCCACCTCCTCGATCGAGGGAGAAAATTTTAGAAGAGAAAGCTAAGCCTCAGGTGGCATGTGGAGACACAAAGACACCTTTCTCACTATGAAACACATAAGCCTAACTATAATCAAATAAAAAACATAAAACATGAATATATAATGACTTGGGTTTAACACCATATTTATCCTCCATGAACTCCCTCAGGTTAGTTACTCATGATCACGAGTATAAGAGATCGTAATGGAGAAGAACAGGGTGAAAAAAAAAAGATAAAAAAATGAGAATGAGATTAATAAGAAGAGAAAAATATATTAAAAATTAATAATAATATTATAATGAAAATAAAATAAAAAACAATAGAAAATATCCATATAGAAGTTCCAATTATTTGAGAAGGGGTGAGGATACACATTTATAGGGAGAGAGGGTGAAAGAATTCGATCAAAAAGTCTTCTACAAAAGATTCCACATGGATATAACATTAAATATCCAAATTTTCAATAGGTTTTTTCATGAAAGTTGTTCCATTATATATACTCAGTTAATCGTAAAAATTACAGCATCATCGACCACCATATGTAGGATTTATGGCCGTTTTATTTTGAGACATTTAATTCTATCCATGTTCCACATCAGATTCTACATCTTTACAATCCCATACCATTATTATCCTAAAAAATATCGATTCACATGTTTGATACTTAAGGAAAGTTGTTCAGTTATTCCCTTTTAATGTATCAAAAAAATTTAAAACATTTTTTATACATTTTTTAGAAGATATTAATTAATTACTAAAAGAAACCATTTCTACCCGAGAAGACCTTCCATATTTCACTTGTTTGGAGAATTCAAATAATACCTTAATGAGATTATTTTGACTTGAAAATAATCAAGGACGTGGATAATTTAATTATATTTAATTTATATCTATAATAAATTAATTTGGAGTTGTGTGCACTAATTTATGCTTCTGTTATGTAGGTGGGGTCCGTGTTGTCCACCAAGAATGTTTTCCAAATTCATGGATTTTTAGGGCTCTGATGTTCAAATCAGCTTTCATTCCTAAATAAAAAGTTGAAGAAAATAAATTAGGTAATAGAAAAATAATCACTCAAATTAGAATAAAAATTTAAAATTTATGCCGAAAATACCCATATGATAAAAATATTTAAAAATTCCAGAATTAACCATTTTTTTCATTTGAGCTCAAAATTCCACTAAAACCTAAAAACGTGACAATTACTCATATAATAACAATATGGTGGGATTATAAAAATTTAATTATAGAATAAAATCTATGAGAATGTGAGCTTCATTAGTAGTTCACCCCAGAGTCACCAAGATGTACCGTGACTCACACCATCAGTTCTGGTGGCTGGGTATAGAAAGGAAAGTGGCTGGTTTTGTTATGAGGTGTTCCACATGTTAGTAGGTAAAAGTGGAACATCAGAGAATGAATGATATTTTCTATAAATTACCTATTACAGAGTGTAAATGGGATGCTGTTTTGATGGATTTCATTGCCAGTTTACCAAGGTCATCTCGAGGTAACAATGTGGTGTGAGTTATTGTTGATAGGCTCATGAAGGTTGATAATTTCTTTCCAATCAAGGATAACTTTAGTGTTGATTCACTTGGAAGGTTGTACATCCATGAGAGAGTCATGGGGTCCCACACACTATCATTTTGGATAGGGAATCCTTCTTTATGTCTCATTTCTGGTATAGTTTTTAGAGGGTATTGGGAACACATGTGTTTCTAAGTATAACATACCACCCTCATACTTATGGCTAGTCAGAGCGTATGATACATACACTAAAGGAAATGATGAAAGAGTGAATCTTAGATTTTTGGGGCTCTTGGGAGAAGAATATACCCCTGTTTGTGTTCACCTACAATAATATTTATTAGAAAACTTTACAGATGACACCTTATGAGGATTTATATGATAGACCATGCAGATCACCCCTGTACTGGCTAGAGGTAGGTGAGGTAGATTTAATAGAATTGTTTTTGATAAAACACAATTTTATTTATAATAAATGAAATAATTTATTCACATTGTGATAAATATTTTAATTTATAGAATATTTGGGATTAGATCATTCATTTGAAAATTTGATGGAAATTACATTTTTAGACTTTCAAAATTTACTATAGTATTTTGAGAATAAATATTTTTATATAAATTATTTTGAATTAAAATTTTCTAACTGTGTTCCTGAATTAATTAGATACAAATTATATTCAGTACATGAGAGTTAGATTGTGCATTTTAGTGGAGTAAATGGGCCATGAAGACAAAGTTGGACTGAACTATCTAGATTGGACATCACTTCACCATTTGTGCCATATCTTATTCATATAGACTTGGATTGCATTCAAATTTAGAGGAAAGGATAGGGACATGATCATTCACAAATAATCCATTTATAATTCCAGCCAATTCACATGTTTTGGAGGTCAACTATGCGGTGCAAGTGGGATTAAAAAATTTGTTTGAATTTCCTTTTCACATTTAATTTTTTTTTGTAACACTAGCCCTCACCAACTCTATTTAAAGGATTTTTTCACTATTTGGAAGGGTTGGTAGAGGCTTTGGGAAGGTTTGGAATAAAGTGTGGCTCTTGGGAACACCTCACAACCCTTGGAAGAAGTATTGAATTGTGAAAAGTTCTCTCCCAAGAAGGCCCTCCTCTCCTACCTCCACTTTGTTTTTCCTTGTTTTTATGCTTGTAACATGAATTTTATTCAATAAATATTATGTAATATTCTATTTTAATATTTATATTTTTTCTATTGGGCTGGAATATAAGAGTGGAGACAATATTGGGTGTTCCCCAATCAATCCATTACTTATGAAAAATGTCTCCATGATGACAACTCCTCCCATGGAAGAGTGATTTATTTCATAGTTGATCGAATCCATAATAACTTAATTTATTTATTTTAAATCCATAAACATAATGTAATTCATAAATTGTGATCAATTAAATGAGTTTTAATTTCTAAGTTACTCGATCGACTTGCACTTGACCGCGTGGTCAGGCTTGTGTAAATCGTGTGAGTGAAAGTTCAATTGAAAAATCTAATCAAATTGGGACAGAATTTTAGGGTTAAAGTCTCATACCAAACTCAATTAATTATCCACTCAAGGGAAGAGATTATGCCCTAATTATCCAATGATCATAATTTGACTTTTGGATCACAATCAAGGTAGGGTGCTGTGATTGGATGTCCCAAAGTTAACCTAGAGACCATTTTTTTAAAATATTTTTGGTCTTGTTAATTTTCATAGGGTTCGGGGGCTGACAAGATTAGGGGATCACAATTGAATGAATTATAATCATATTGTATAATGATAAATTAATGGTGAAGGGGGTAGATTAGATCAACTATGTATTCTCATATAAGTGTTTTTAAAGAAACTGTACCTTTGATTGTTCTTGTTTGTTCTTTAGTTTATTGTCTGAAAGTCATAAAAAAACCTCCTATCTTGTGTTTAATTTGTTTTCAATTATTTTTTTTATTTTATTAAATCCTATAAGGGTTGTTTAATTCACTTCCTCTTTGAGAGAATGACCTAGGTCAGCCTCTGTGATGCACTTAGTTAAATCACAAACATTTTTTGAGAGCATGTGTGACAACGCTCATCAAATTGTCACCATTTTCGAGGAGTAAAGTGTTTTAATCAACCAATTTTAGGTAAGTTATTTATTCTTATTTTTTATTTTGTTTATATTATTCTCCTACCTTTTATTTTCAATTCTTTCTTCCCCACCTCTTTTTTTTTCAGACCATCAATTAAAACCTCATTTAATGATATTAGTGTGTGATTTTTTTTGTTTCTCTATTTTCTATGATTTATGACACAATCCCATCCTGAGGATATCCTTGATCTAGACCCCAAGATTTAGCATAGCCTTAGGGATCGAATCATACAATATCGGTCTATGGGAAGTGTTTACATTTACCCAAATGAGGAATTCCTCCATTCTGGGAATAATGAAATTGAAAATACTTCTATATAAAACCTAAAACAAGAACCAATGTATAAAAATAATGGAAATGAAATTAATAGAACCATTTAATAATTGACTGCACCTAATATTAACTATCAACCAAATTGCATTCTATACCCAAATCTCGAATTAGACTTTGAACTTAAATCTGGGTTAATTCACCTGCTTCCAAAATTTCATGGCCTCTTTGGTGAGGATCTCAATAAACACTTTAAAGAATTTAATGTGGTTTTCTCAACCCTTGAACACAAAAATTTATCTGAAGATTAAATCAAACTAAGAGCATTTTCATTCTCCCTTTATGGAGCTAAAAAAGATTGGATGTATTATTTACAACATGAATACGTAACTTGTTGGAAAAATTTGAAACATCTTTTCTTGAAGATATTTTTTCAGCATCAAGGAACAATTTCATTCGAAAGGAGATCTTAGGGATCAATTAGGCACATGAGGAGTCAATGTATGAGTATTGGGAGAGATTCAAGAAGTTGTGTGCAAGCTACCCGTATCACCAAATCAGTGAGCAAATCCTCATATGATACTTCTATGAAGGACTCACACCTATGAAGAGAAGCATGGTGGATACCGCAGCTAGATGAGCATTGGTGGAAGAAACATAGGTAGCTACACATTCATTGATTGACAAGATGACACAAAACTCACAACAATTTTATGATCAAGGTACCCCACATGTTAGGGGAGTATATAAGGTAAGTCCTTCTTCTATTGAAAATCATTTGATTGATACTAAGTTGGAAGAATTGCAAACTATAGTGAGACAGATTAATTTGGAACAAAAGACATCCCAAACCCCTCCATCAAGGCCTTATTTCATTTTCACTGAGACAAGCCAACCAACTGAATATTTTCCCCAACTAAAATAAAAAGAAGATTGTGTATTAGTTTTTTATGGGAGACCATATCATAAGAAACAACAACCATATACCCAAAATAATTTTGATTCCTTTGCACCAACATGAAACAAGGGTGGAAGGATCAATCAAACATGAGGTATACCTTTGGACAACAACAAAGTCCCCCACTTTCAACAAAACTTCCAGCAGACTCTTCCCTACCAGTAGGGTTTCCAACAACCCAAAAAGAGATTTTAATCCCAAGCATTAAAAAGCCAACAACAAGGGTATTCTCAACCAAAGTTAGATTCTAATACTGATGATCTTTTGAAACAAATTATTCTTGATCAACAGAATTAGATGAAGATTCAAGGTTCAGAGTTGAGAGAGTTGAAGACACAAATGGGAAATATTATGACCACCCTCCATGAACTGGTAAGTAATAATTCTAGAAATATACTTTAGAAAATTACTCCAAATCTAAAGGGGAATGTTAGTTCCATTACATTGAGAAGTAGGAAGCAAACAAATGATGCTTTACCACCTACCATTCCACCGGTATTCACCTCAACTATAGAGAATCCCCATTCAAGAACAACTGATGAGAAACCCAAGGATAAAGATAAAGGTAAGAAAAAGATTGATTATGTTCCTCCTAAACCCCTTCCCTTTCCAAACAAGGTTTTACAAACCAATAAGATTGCTGAAGAGGAAATAAAAAGAGAATTTTTGGATACATTCAACCGTGTGGAGATCAAAATCCCTCTACTTGAAGACATCAATCAAATCCCAAGTTATGCGAAATTATTAAAAGAACTTTGTACCAATCGAAGAGGGACCAAGGGAAATGAGAGGATCAATATTAGAAAGAATGTTTCAGTACTCATTACACCAACTCTAGAAATTTTAACAAAGTGAAAGGATCTAGGGATATTCACCATCCCATGAACCATAGGAGATTCACACTTTTATAATTCTTTATATTGTTTATGAGATTCCATGAATGTGATTCCTCAATCTGTATTCTCTTCTTTAAAGGTTGGTGAGTTGAAGCCGACAAGAGTAGTGGTGAAGTTGGTGAATATAGCTACATAATATCCCATGGGAGTCCTTGAGGATGTACTTGTTTGGGTAAGAGACATGATCTTTCCCATATATTTCTATATTCTTAATATGTAGGATTATCAGGTATGTTCTCATGCTCTAATTATATTAGGTATACCCTTCCTCAAAACTACAAAACACAATCATAAATGTCCATGAGGGTACACTTTCCATGGAGTTTGGGGATGAAGTTGTGATATTTAATATTATAGATTCCATTAAGTACCCCTCAGAGGACCATTCTACTTTTGTTATCTCCCATTTTGAACTACCAAGTAAAAACCCCATGGATTTTGATTGTCCTAGTCTTGGGGAGATTATGAGCATTGGTTCTAGTTTGATGTCTAAGAGTACTTCCACAACTATTTCTAATGCAAAAGACTCTATTATATTTGATTTTGAATTGGATTCATATTTTTATTTTGATCATGTTCACTCTAATTAAGACATGGATGTTGAGTATGCTGATGGATTTGATGAATTATTCTCTAATTTTGAGGATGTTTATTCTGAAACTGATGTTATTTGTGCACATATTTTAGTCCCTTAAATGTTTCTATCCATACATCACCCCCATTTATTGGATCTCAAGCCATTACCACCAAATCTCAAATACTCATACTTATTGAGTGGTAAGAGGTTACCTGTTATCATTGCTAATAATCTCACTTTTGAACATAAAGAAAATCTTTTGAATCCTTTAAGGGAGAACATTAGGGAAATTGTGTGGACCTTTACTGAAATATCAGGTATTATCCCCTCTATTTTCATGCATAGGATTATTTTGGAAGATGGCGCTAAGCTGGTTATTAAGCCAAAAAGGATATTGAACCCAAATATTCTAGAAGTTGTGAAAAAAGAGGTTTAAAAATTGATCAAGGTAGGTATAATCTATCCCATTGCAGATTCCCAGTGGGTGATTCCTATTCAGGCTGTTCCTATGAAAGATGGTGTTACTATCATTAAAAATGATAAAGAGGAGTTAGTTCCAATGAGGGTGAAAAATAGTTGGTGAGTGTGTATTGATTATAAGAAACTAAATCAATACACTCGCAAGGACCATTTTCCCCCTCTTATTTATTGATCAAATGCTTGAGATACTAGTTGGGAAGACACATTATTGTTTCTTGGATGGATTTTCTGCATATTTTTAGGTTTTTATTGCTCCAGAGGGTTAGGAGAAGACTACATTCACTTATCCATTCGGCACATTTTCCTACCAGAGGATGCCATTTAGACTTTGCAACACCCCAGGTACCTTCCAGAGATGCATGGTGAGTATTTTTTCTAATTTTTTTGAGACCTGCATGGAGGTATTTATGGATGATTTTACAATGTATGGATCCTCATTTGATGAATGTCTAAGTAGTTTGGGAAAGGTGTTGAATTGTTTTATTGAGAATAATCTGGTCTTGAACTTTGAAAAGTATCATTTCATGGTAGAACATGGAATTGTCTTAGGGTATGTAGTGTCAAAACATGGGATAGAGGTTGATAGATCTAATATAGAAATTATTTCATCCTTACCCTATCCTTCATGTGTGCATGATATTAGATCTTTCCTAGGGCATGCAAGATTTTATCGGCACTTCATCAAAGATTTTAGTAATATTGCTCTTCCATTGTCATGATTACTTAAAAAGGATTCTGATTTTGTGTTTAATGACCCATGTAGGGTAGAATTTGATGAGATGAATAAGTGTCTGACCACTCCACCAATTATACAACCCCCCACAATGGGATATTCCTTTTGAGATTATGTGTGATGCATCTAACTTTGCGGTTGGAGCTGTCTTATCTCAGAGGACGGAGGGACGTTAACATGTGATTTCTTATGCATCGAGGACACTGGATTTAGCTCAATCAAACTAAAAAACCATAGAAAAGGAGTTTCTTGCCTTCATATTTGATTTAGATAAATTCTGTTCATATTTATTGGGATCTAAAGTTATTGTTTTTTCTGACCATGCAGCTCTGAGGTACCTCTTGAATAAACTAGATGAAAATCCCAAACTTATCCGATGAATGCCCATTATTTAAGAATTAGATATTGAAATAAAGGACAAGAAGGGGTCAAAAAACCTAGTGACAGACCACACGAGTAAGCTTACTCACACACTAGAGACTGACATCTTGGGCCTGGTACCCCTTCGAGACACTTTCCATGATGAGCATCTTTATTCCATCTCAGGAACACATCCTTGGTATACTGATTTAGTGAACTACCTTGTTGCATCTTAAATACTTTAAAATTTAAAGAAACCTCAAGTCCAAAAATTAAAAAGTGAGTCTCAGTATTATTTGTGGGATGATCCATACCATTGGCACATGTTTAGTGATCAAGTTATTAAGAGGTGTGTTCCTGATCACAAGTTTGACTCTGTTCTACATTTCTACCACACACTTTCATGTGGAGGACACTTTGGACTCCAACAAATAGCTAGGAAAGTCTTAGAATCTGGACTGATGATTCTCATGTTGTAGTGGAATTTGTCAAAGAACATATTTTTTTTATTCAGGTTTGGAGTACCAAAATCCATCATCAGTTACCAAGGGGAACACTTTTTCAATCGGAATTTGGATTCCCTCCTTTGAAAGTATGGGGTAACACACAAAACATCAACACCATACCACCACCAAAAAAATGGCTAGGATGAGGTTTCAAATAGGGAGTTGAAACAAATCTTGGAGAAAACCATGCAGTCAAATAGGAAATATTAGAGCAAGCACTTGGATGTTACACTTTGGTATTATAGGACGACATACAAAACTACCGTCAGTATGTCCCCATTTCAGATTGTTTTTGGGAAAGCCTATCATATACCTATGGAAGTTGAGCATCAGGATTATTGGGATATAAAAAAACGCAACATGGATTTGGCCCAAGTTGGAATCCAATGGAAGCTACAAATTCAAGAGCTTGAAGATATTAAATTATCTTTATATGAAAACTCAAGGATCTACAAAGAAAGATCAAAATCAACTCATGATATAATGATCCAATAAAGGGATTTTTATGTTGTAGAGAAAGTCATTCTCTACAGTTCACAACTAAAGATTATTCCTGGTAAGTTGCATTCTAGATGGTTAGATCCTTATATTCTATATAATGTTTTTCCTTATGGTGTAGTGGAGATCGCACAAGAGGAAACTAGAAGGAGCTTTACAGTCAACGGGAAATGTTTGAAGAAATACATTGAGGGACTTTCTACTGAGGCAGTGGATTTCATCACACTGAATGACCCCATCATAACTTGAGAATATCAGGCTGTTCCTAACCCTTTAGCTTTTATATTCTTTTTAACATTTAAAATTATACATTTCATATTTATCTATCATATCATAGGTTCACATTGAGGACAATGTAATATTTTAAGTGTGTGGGAGGGGACAACATTTTGGGGTAGAAATTTAGGATTTTCATTTGTGCATTTTGTGTTTATTTTCTATTATATTTTTGTTATAAATTTCAAGAAAAAACAAGAAAAAAAACATATCATGTAACATGCTCATTTAGATATGTAATATATTAAAAATTAATGTTTTCAAAATTCATTGGTAAAATGATAAGAATGAGTAATATTTCATCATCAAGGTTTGATTTTTATAAAAATTGAAGTCATCGATGAGAGGAATGGTTGTGTCATTATAAAACCTTTTAGATTTTGACATCATTATTTGTGATATTTGTTCATGGTAAATTATGTCATTGATTTCTCCACACAAATTTTCACTCAACCATGACTTGTGAAAATTTTCCTACTCAATTGAAGGTATAGTCAAGTTAGGTAAAAAAATTCATTGGTTGATCCATACATTCATTTGTCTTCTGAATATTGGTTTCATTACTGTACCAAATTGACCTATGCATGTGTACCTGTTATCCGGATATTTTACACCCTAAAAAAATATGGGTTCTATCTTGGATAGTTCAAAAACCACTCTTTACCGACCTTTGATCTTGTTATAACTATTACAATTAGTGTCATGAGGAGATAAAACATGGGTTGAGATATGAGTGTGAGATTTTTTCTAAGTTCAACTTAAAAAAGTAATAATAAATAAGGGGAGTAGTGAAATGTAAAACATATGGGGATATCTAGGTCGGAAGATTAAGGTTTGAATTTCAGGAATGCTTTAGTGAGTGGGTCTTGAAATTCGATTGCAAAGGAATGTAGAACAAGTTCGGTGAATTAAACCAAGTAAGAATAATTTTTTTACATGACCATAATATGCTGAATAAACGGCGGATTTACGAGCTTGGAATGGTTGGCACACACACACATGGAGAATTAGTGGCATGATAGACCTATAACTTGTTTCGCTATGATTAGTGTTATAAATATAACTGGATTATGTTCTAAGACAATTTATGAGACAATGAATTTAATATTTATTGATATTTACTCTTGATGGGATTCTTATTTTTCCTACATTTCCACTATGGATTGAGAAATATGAACATGCATATCTTGTGACAATTTTCTCGAATACATGATATGAGGTTTTACCTAAGAGTGAAAATGGGTAAGTGTGAGGGAGTTGATAAAAAACAATTTTATTGAATATTTTATTTCTAATAAATGAAATAATTTCCTAACATTGTGCTAAATATGTTAATTTATAGAGTATTTGGGATTAGATCATTTATTTAAAAATTTGATGGAAATTTCATTTTTACCCTTTTACAATTTACTGTAGTATTTAGGGAATAAATATTTTTTTGTAAATTATTTTGACTTAAAATTTTGTAACTATGTTCCTGACTTAATTAGATACAAATTATATTTAGAACATGGGAGCTGGACCATTCATTTGAGTGGATTAAATGGGCCATAAAGACAAAGTTGAACTGAACTATCCATATTGGACATTACTTCACTATTTGGGCTATATCTTATTTATTCAGGCTTGGATTGTGCCCAAATTTGGAGGGAAGATTAGGGAAATGATTATTCAGAAATAATACTCCTATAAGTACATCCAATTCGTATGTTTTGGAGGTAAACTATGTGGTGAAAGTGGGATTAAAAAATTTGTTTGAATTTCCCTTTCACATTTAAAAAAGTTTTGTAACCCTATCCCTACAAAAACCTATTTAAAGGATATTTTCACTCTTTGGGAGGATTTTTCAAGGATTTGGGAAGTTTTGGACGAAATTTTGGCTCTTGGTAACACCTCACAACCATTGTAAGAAGTAAGGCCTTGTGAAAATTTATCTTCCAAGAAGGCTCTCCTCTCCCACCTTCACTATTTTTTCTTGTTTTTATGCTTGTAACGTGAATTTTCTTAAATAAATATTCTGTATTATTATATTTTAATATTTATATCTTTCTTCTTGTTCCAGAATCTAAGATTGGAGATTATATTGGGTGTTACCCAATCAATCCATTGATTATTCAAAATGTCTCCATGTTGACAACTCCTCCCATGGAAGAGTGATTTCATTCATAGTTCATCTAATCCCTACCCCCTTAATTTATTTATTTTTAATCCATAAATATACTATAATTCATAAATTGTGATCAATTAATTGAGTTTTAATTTCTAAGTTACTCGACCGACTTGCAATTGACCGCGTGGTCGGGCTTGTGTAAATCATGTGAGTGAAAACTCAATCACAAAATCTAATCAAATTGGGAGAGAATTGTAGGGTTAAAGTCTCATACCAAACTCAATTAATTCTCTACTATAGGGAGGATATTATTCAATAATTTTAGACTAACCATAAGTTATGTTTTGGATCATAATCAAGGTAGGGTTATGCGATTGGATGTCCCAAAGTTAACCCAGGGATCATTTTTTTAAAATATTTGTGGTCTTGTAAATTTCTGTAGGGTTTAAGGGTTGATAATATTAGGGGATAATAATTGAATGAATTATAATCATATGGTATAATGATAAATGAATGGTTAAGGAGGTATATTAGATCAACTACGTGTTCTCATATAAGTATATTTAAAGAAACCGTGTCTTTGATTGTTCATGTTTTTTGTTTAGTTTATTGTTTGAAAGTCACAAAACCAACCCCCATCTTGTGTTTAATTTGTTTTCACTTTTTTTGGATTTATTAAATCCTATTAAGGGTTTTTTAATTCACTTACTCCTTGAGATAATGACCTAGGTCATCCACTGTGATACACTTAGTTAAATCACAAACATTTTTTGAGAGCGTGTGAGACAACGCTCATCAGCGTCTCATGCAAGAGACTTCTATGTAGGTCTAGTTGATTTAGAAGAAGATGTATACTACTTAGTCTTGACAAAAATCATACACTGATTTCTGTAGACAACCTATAGAGTTTGAGGTAGGAGATCAGGTTTTCTTGAGTGTTTTATTGAGGTCGGGATATAGGAAAGTCAAGAGATAGGGTAAGATTTCACCATGATATTTCAGGTCGTTTGAGGTTATAGAGAGAGTTGGGTTGATAGCCTATTGGTTGTAGTTACATTAGAGTTAACAAGCCATGAACGAAATCTTCCATGTATCTCAGCTGCACCACTATCATTTGGATCCATCTCATGCTTTTCAGTCTAAGGAGTTTGAGTTATAGGTTGATGCATCCTTTGAGGAGCATTTGATTTGTATAGTTGATAGGGGCATGGAGGTTCTCCAAGTCCAGTTAGTTCCTATATTATGGGTTATATGAAAAAACTACCATTTATAGAATGATAATTGGGAGAAGGATCCCGATGTACATGCTTAGTGGCTAGAATTGTTCTCAGACAAATCTTGACCACCCTTCAGAAGGTAATTCGGGGATGAATTGATTTAAGGAGGAAAGATTGTAATAACCTAGGTTTTTTATGAGGTTAATATCTCTTATTTTTCATTTTAAATGCTCAAAATTTTCCTAATGTGAATTCCCTTTGAGTTCAAAGAGTTTTTCAGGGGTGTTCGGGGCTTGTTTGGAGCCCGAAATCCAATTTTTCGGTGTTTTAAGCATGGCACACAGTTTGTGTAAACCATGCTCGGTAGGCTGCACAGTTTAAAAAACCATGTGAGGGGTAGAAAATGAGAAAATTGAAGCCTCAAAATTTATCCAAACTGTGCAGAATGGCCTGGACGGCCATGCATCCCGGTCTATAGTTTTTTCAAGACTTGACAGTGGGTTTTCACATGATTTTTCTACAGTTTGTAAACCATGTAGGTAAACCATGTGGGTGCCCATGGGACTACTAGAAACCATGCATGGTTGGTGCACAATTTACTAAACCATGCACCCTAAATTATGAAACCCCTACTATTTTGAGTAATTTAATAATTTTAAATTAATTTAATTTGTTTTTATAACTTAAGTTCATTTCACCATACACATAGTAAAGAGGCCCCTCTTATGACCTCTTAAGGTGACTTAAATAGGAATCAATCCTGATCCTCCATCCGAACTCTATTTAAAGAGCAGTTTGTCTCATCAGATCTGCATTGGTATGATCTACATTCCTTTTTAGACATTCTCGATTCTTCTAGACATGGGATGCATTGTTTGGGTTTAGGCTCATATACCCTAATTTTTCATTCTTCATCTATTATTCAGATTTCTCCCAATATGAGTTAAATCAAGACCCAATATTTGATGAGAACTATACTACTGAGCTAATGTAGGTGAACTATAAAACCTTATTTATTTTTAGTACTTTATTAGGATAACTTCCATTACGTCTCCCACCAAACTTTCTGGACCGACCCCGATTTTGAACTGGTTAATTGATTTAGATGTAATAAGAATTTTTTAGGGATTATATTAGGTTATTTTGTGATGATTTGGTAGAATTTCTCAAATCATGGCCACCCATGGGATGTTCCTTATGTATATTCCATATTTATTCCCTTTTGAACCACCCATGGGGTGAGTTGAAGCTTTAATTATTAGAGGGATCTCTTTAATAAGTGAATTGAAATGGTTAATATGAAACTTTAATATATTTTTTAGGAGATTTATTTCTTCTTTTCTTAATGCTATGTTGATATTCCATGTCTAAATTCATTAATTTTATTAAATTGAACATAAATAAATGAGTGCATATACTCATTGATTTATAACTTGAATGTTTCAATGGTTGAATGGCATGTGTGAATTATAATCATTAAGTGGGTAAAATCTTTAGTTTCTTTGAGTTGAAATTGGATTTTATGAATGGTTATACTCATAAGTTGACTTTAATTCTAAATAGTAGTGTGAGTGGGTATACTCACATGGTTTGATATGATAAATGTTATGAACAATAAATGTATGATTAGATTCCTTAGACATGTTCATTGGATTTGGAATGCGGTAGTGGATGCCTTGGGTGGAAATGATCCTTGGGTCTTGATTCCATGGGATTACATAGTTTTTTATAACCCTTGGATCCGGCATGCTTGGACTCGCATAGGACATGTCTGATATGACATGCTCCCAGGACTCCAACCAATGCCCATACCGAGTTTCCACCTAGATTCTCATGGGACTCGATGAAGATGAGTTAGTACTTGAAACCTTTAATCTATCCCTTCATGGTCTGACACTTTGACACATGGATCGACCATGTATATGTGCTACACTCAATTATAAAGTAAGGCTATGGTAGTATGACATGATGTGATGAAAAAAAGGCAGTGTTGTTTACTTATACATTTTATATAGCTGACTTGTATCAAATAATGACCATCTTTTATAGGGATCTTGAAGAGGCTAGATCATACCACTTGTTTAGTAGTGGACATGATGTGGGAACTTTTCTCCTCTTTACTGCTTAAATTCTTTATTTTTTACCTATTTAGTTTGTTATATTATACACTAGGTATTTTTATAGATCTTGGGTGGTTACCTACTGAGATGTTATCTCACACCCTATTTGGGCCTCCCTTGGGGACCCAAACAGATTATATGGTTATAAGTGTTGATAGGAGAAATCACCATAAAATAGGTTTATGTTTATTGCTTTGGAGTAAGGGATCATGGGACCAGACTGAGGATTGCGATGCTACTGGGACACTTTTTGGTCTTTTTGGATTTTGGATACTTATATTGTTCTGTATTTCCATGTACCTATTTTTTCTATTTTCAAGATACATGTATCACCTACATAATTTTATATGAGACACTTCTGGATTTTTTATATATTCATATATTACTTATTTATCAATTGTTTACTTATTTAAACTATTTCCACTACTAATATGTATTGGTATTCCACCATGACATACTCTGGTAATGAGGGCATAGTCTCCCCAATGACACATCTGAAACCTTGATGCTAGTCAAAATACTCTAGAATTTGGGGAGATGCAATTGAGGCCTTTGGACTAACTGAGATCAGGGCACTGTTGAGTGGCCACCAGGTCTGAGATGTTATAATCCACATCTTTGTGAATTCTATTAAAGTTTTTTTAAAAAATAGGCAACTATCCCATGAAGCAAGATAACTATAAAAATTTTGTGGGTAGTATGAAACAAAAATGAATTAGCTTAGTAATATTTACATAATATTGGATTGAGGGATTTTATCATCATTTTTGGATATTTAGGCTATTTTTGGTTTTGGAAAACATCAACTATTTTCATTTTCCAATAATGTATTAGAAAATTCATTGGATTATCTAGATGAATTGAGGTTTTTTTGATGGGTCATAATTGATGTGATAATTTCCAAGAATTATCTATAGTAAGGTTTTAGTTGTGCAGATATGTGGAGATAAAAATTGCTTCTATGTGCTTAATATTATTCATTATGGTATTATTCATACCCTATAATAATTATTGGAGGATCCTACCTCTATAAAGAGTTGTAAATCTAAAATTTATTTGTGTTTGGTTTTAGAAAATATTTTTGATCTCTCTAAAAATATGTATTAGAATATATGTTATTAATGTTTTTAAAAAGTGAAATGAAAACTTCAAATCATAGGTGTTTCTTATCCAAATGTTTTAATTTTCTTAAAAACATGAAAACAAGTTTTTTCCTCAATCATTCACTAAAAAATGTTTTACATATCCATAATCCAATAAAATTTCAAATAAATTTTTAGAAAATAAATATAGAAAATATTTTAAAAAATATAATCTTAATCTATGAAGTTTCTGATTTTTAGAACGGTCCCCTATCAGTTATCAATGTTTTAATTTAGATTTTTTCACATCATCATAGTTCTTTATTACATCTGGAGAAGCCTAAACAAATTAGGATGGGAAATTGGGAAACTAATTGCTTATCTGAGGACCAATTGTAGTATATAGCCATGGATGCCTATGCTTCATGGTTTCTAGATGAGGCGATTAATGATTTTTATCACCCCTCAAGTTGACTAGTTTGGTATGAGTGAGAGAACAATAAAATTAATGTTTGCTAAAAGGAAGTGTTAGTTCACCATTTTTATAATACAGGTAGAGTTTTCATCCTTTCATTGGAAAATAAATTTTATAATTTTATGAATTTTTGATAATAATATCCCTTGAAAATAGAGTATTTTTATTTATTTATTTAGTATATACAATCATATATTTTTCATTTATACCAAATAGACTATTGAATCTCTAACTGTTTTTCTATTTTTGTTTCTATCCTTATACTAAACATAGTCTAAGTGATTGAATGAAACTTAATAATTGGAGTACTTGCATGGTTGATTTCTATTTTAAAAATTTTATGCAAGAAGGTGCTAAGAAACATTCCAGATGCAATTAAAAATGGTGATTATGTGGGTGAAATTCCATCTCAATAATTAATTATATCAAATTATTAGATTTTATTATTTGAGGATTCATGATGGATATGTGATAGAGAGAGTGAGTTTGTGTGTGTTCATGGGAATGAAAGGAAGTGATTATTTTATTGTATGAAGAAATCATCATCGATCTAACAGTATAATATTTCAATGTGTTTGGAGATGGAACTTGTTTTTTCCCCATACATCAAAAGTTGGTTAAAGTTAACCTTTTTATTTTTAAATATTTATATGAAAAAAAATATTGGTTTGGGTATGTGATAGGGAGTGTGATCCAAATAAAAAATAAATAGTTTAATGTATGACTGAATACTCATTCATAGGTAGGTTGGTGGTTGTGTAAGAAAAAACCCATGAAACTTCTTCTTTTAAGATTAATTAGTGATCTTTTATATAATTTAATGATGAATTGATTCCATAATAATCGATGACCCATACTTACTGTTGTATTTTACCTACTTAGTAACCTTATATGAATATGATTCCTATTTTTTCATTTAGTTATAATATCTATAAAATCACTCAGTAGTATTTGTGTTTTTATCATAATTAGATAACAATAAGCCCACTTATAAATTTTTAATCTTCACATGAGCATTTGAGTGAGTCACTCATGACATTTTGTTTGTAATTACTCCAAAAAAAGAAGACATTAGTATACAAAATTTATTTTATTTGATTCATAACTCTAAAAAAATAGAGTTTATCTATTCATGCTAACGTTGAATGTGTACAATAAAATATTGAAACTCTAAGTAACGTGGTTTTCAATTGACTCTATTAAAATTTGAAAATATTTGAAGTAAAAAAGGAAATATTAAACATAGAAAACAATTGAAGTAGAAAGGAAATATTTCAATATAATTGAAGAAGTGTAAAAGGAATTAGAATAATGAAAAGTTAAAATTACACTATGATTACTCTAAGTTTTCCCAAAGAAAAATTAAACTATCTTAAAAATTTCCCGAACTACCATATTATACTATCTTGAAAATGGAGTGGAAGTGTTTATTTACAGAAATTTTTTATATATTGTGTAAGAAGAATATATTCCATAATTCCATAAGATGGTTTTTTCTATATAGTATAATATTATTTAGGCATATCATTAATCATGATATATGTTATAATGATCCTACATTTTCCAATCATAGAGTATGACATAGGAAGTTGTAAGGATTATTGAATCACATCACATGATTTATAACACCCTACGATTCATTAGGAAGCTGAATGATATGTTTTACTATTCAGGGTATTTTCCATGTGAGTTATCATTTAATATGAATGCTTCATGAGATGAAATGGATGGGAGGATCATTGGTTCATTCATATGATGAATTCATAAATGATAAAAACTTTACACATGCATTTTTTAATGCATGAGTAAATGATGTAGTGATTTGGGAATGTCTCGAGGGATATATAAAGGATCCATTTCCATTGTGATGGCATGTTCATGTGTTCCCAAGCTGTTGTAGATTATCTTTACTCAAAAGCTATAGACTTATTTATCCTTTACCAAGTGATACACTAGAATTCCATGGAGTGATGAAGTATCCTTCCTATGTGATGAGTGATTTGGTTCCAACCTGTGGATATACAATGGAGGAGGGAGTCTTTAGGATACCTCTAAGGGATCGTTATCAAGAATAGTGATTAAAGATAATGAAATTGGTTATCATCAGTGTAAGGTACTCATGTGTTCTTCATTTTAGTTATACATGGATTCTAGTTTCATACAAGGATGATCTTGAGTGTGTGGTTTCTAGTTTTTTCCATAGTATTGATTAAGTGTTAATATATCCTTTGAAACTCATCAAGCTTAGAAGGATCCAAGTAAAATATGTTTATAGTTATCTTATTTATATTATGTGATAAGAGGAGTTATTCTATTATGTGATAAGAGAATTTTTTATGAATATTATGAGATGATGGATTCAATACACATGGTTTATGATTCATCAGATTCTATGACACATTTTGAGAAGAAGATAAGGATAAAAGGAGTTTTATCTATGATAAAAGTGTTTCTCTGGATGTTTGTAAAAATATAAGGGATTTTATTCCACCATCAGTGATATATTTTAAATAATAAAGTTTTCTTTTTATAATAATGATCTAAACACAAATAATACCATATAATATATATATTCAATAGTTTATTTGTTAAATATTTCCACTAATATTAAAAAAGTATTATTTCTTACACAAAAGGTTTTCCAATCTTAACATGATATTATAAAGATAATATAGTGTCTAAAAGTTTAATGGGAGTATGTTTTGACTTCATGAAGTTCAAAAGTTAACAAATAAAGGACCAGAATAGTCAAAACATAAAGTAATTATCAGTTAAATACCCTAAAAGAGTTTAGGAAGTGTTTGTAAAGATAAAATGATATAAAGAGTTAATTTAGTCACCAAAAGATTTCAAAGAAGTTTGGTGAAAATGGTTCCAAGATTGATGATGATGATGAACTTAGAAAGAGTTCTAAGTAGACAATATATGTTATTTACATCATAAAATTTGATGTTAGGAAGTTTCAAAGTTTAAATACTATGTTCAAAGATTTTATCATTATGAATATGATTTATAAGTATAAAAAATATTAAAATTGTCTTATTTCATAGATGTTACTCACTAAAGAGTTTAGTGGGAGAGTTTTATCTGATAGTCACATAGAGATGTGATAAGAATTACATAGAAATGATATGAGTTTAACAAAACCCTAAAAGTAAAAAAAACATAAGGCTGATCTGGTGGTCTATCATATGGGATACAATTAGATGAGAACATAGGTATAATTTTTTTAATGTTCTTAAAGGAGTTTAAGTATATAAAATGTATCATGTTAGTACAATAAGTATTATACACTTTTCATGTTGGCTATATATATTATGTGAATTAACCTAAAAAAGTATGAATTTGAGTTATCCCTAATCAATATTAGTCATGGGGTATTATAGGATGTTATGAAATGTTAAGGTTAACATGAGTGGGGTTGTAAATGAGATTGAGGTGCCCACAATTTACTAGGTCTTGACATGATAAATGCTGGAATTTAGGTCGATTTTTTCAAGTTAATCTCGAGCTCAAGTTACTCAAGTACTAACTTGAGTTGAGTTCGAGTATTAAAAAATAATGTAATCGAGTATCTTATGAGACTAATTGAACATATAATATTTTAATATATTATTTTTATTAAATATAAATGTATTTAATTTTGATCCTGATCTCGAGTAAAAATTTGATCTCAAGATTGAATTAAAGTTAGATTTTGTAATTAAAATTATAGTAAAGTATCCTAATTGAACCGAGTTAATCCTCATTGAGTATCTCAATCAAGCCTGTGTTGATATTGAGCTCATTCTTGAGCTTAGAAATTGATACTCAATTGAGCATTAAACTGATCTCAAGCACCAAGTTCAAGTATTGAGATTGAGCTTTATTAATGAAATACTCAACTCAGATTAACTAGATCACACCCCTAAGTGTGATTATGATTTGATATAGAGATGAAATATGATCATAAGAAAAAAAAGGATTTTTACGCATTAAGTGACCCTAAGTAAACTACATGGAGTTTCATGCATTTTTATTTGGTATTCCAAGGGTGCATGTTTCATATTTGGATTTATCTATACCTAAGGTTAATGAGATATCTATAATGAGAACCTTCATACTTTGATTCCTTTATTACACAAGACTTTAGGATTAACTAATTAGGGGGTGGTTGGGATGTTTCTGATCATGTAATCAGTTGGATCTTAACCAAGATGGGATTTATCATCTCACATGAAGAATATGACATTTTGGTTACTTGATTGAGGTAAACTAGAGGAGTGTATGACCATACATAGATAAGAAAAATGATGCTCTTATCTATTGGATGTAGAAGATGAAACACGCTTATCTATAAGGGTGAATGAAATGTGATGTATTCATCAATCAGGTTAGTCTAGACCTAAATAATGAATAATTTATGAGTATATATATGAGATTAAAATACCCTATGTCCCATGGTTACTCAATATCTTTGAAAAAGTGATCATATCAAAATGAACACTTGTATTTGTTTTAGATGGTAGAAACTATTATACAAATACATGTGTTTGGTGGAGATCACACTAGATCTATTTATAGTTTGAGTAACACTGATGATTTTATAGAGGCTTATATTTTCTTACATTTATATTTTATGAATTTATATTTATTTTCAATGCTATAGAGGTAGTTTAATGACCCTTACCTTCAAAGGTACCCCACCTTGGGTAGGTAATGAAGGAAGAGAGATAATGACCCCTGAGTCCCACCTCTAGTAGGCCCCATGATGAATACTAGAACCAAGGGTATAAAAATATCATAAATGGGAGGTATTAACCTGTATAATAAAAGGATGAAGATATTGGATAAATCTAACACAATCAAATAAATTACATAATATAAAAAGGAAACCAAAACCATCCCATCATGCATGTGTAAATGAAACAGATACAGATAAAATTATCTAAACAAATACCCAAAAAGAAAAATTAAGGTAGTAACACCATGATAGTACAAAGGTCTGAGCTAGTAATGTCTAGCATGGTCCACACAGTCCTCTTGAAAACCTAAAAAATAGTTGTATATACGTGGGGTGAGCATACAAGTATACTCATTAGAAAACCTAATGTTTTTCATGCACATGTGAAAGAAGCATACCAATGAACCAGTGAGAAAACAACATAATCAACAACATCTAAAAAGGTTAACTAACCATCCCATCTTCACTAGGGATCAGTCACCAAATAAAACATCTAATTATAGTAACATAATATGAAGCATATCAATTAAAGGGTACCTCACACCACTTTCCCATTGATTAAATGATTTCACACCCTAATGGAATATGTCCTATCAATCCCACCTCTTATATATCACAACCTTCTCACAGAAACATGAGATATCACATCACATACCATCATATCACATCCCTCTCATAGACACCCTGGTCTATACATCACATCACATATCATAAACAGGGTATTAGGGTATCATGAACATGAATTATATCAACCTCATTCCCTCCTCTTACCATGCACAAGCCCCACCATAATCCATCTCATAATCTCATAAAACATATCAACCGTTCACTTTGGAATGTTGACCATCACAACCCATGCATGTCATCATCACTTGGAAGAGGGATTAGGGAAGAATTAGTGTGCATCCATCCATCCTCACCATCATAATGTTAGGACCCCCCCAAACTTTTGGTCATTAGCACTAGGTGCTCGATATGGTTGGAGCACATATAGATAATCAAAAGAAAATACAATTTATATATAATATCATAGAACACAAGCCCAACCCATGGGTTCAAAATAATAAAATTATCCTAATTAAAAACATCATAAAATCACCTCACAACCTCCACCACTTTTGCTGCCACTACTAAATGCATGAAACCACACAACAAGACACAAGACACATTTCACATTTCATATTATTTCCAAAATTAAGCTATTTTCCCAATTTCACATCACCAACCAATGAAATTTCAACATCCCATTAATTTTATATTTCCATCCCACTTATTTCACATTAAGAAACAACCATTTAATCCAAACTTACCCTTTTTATTTATTGATTAGTCATTAAACAAATTAAACAAACCATCCCATTCCATTTAAAATCATTATTAACCAATTCTATTACTACCGAGGTAACTAACACATCAAAAAAAAAAAACAATCCATCATACTCATTAAGAAAATCATCCCCACATCAGCAACATTTACAACCACATCCACTTCCTCCATACCATAGTCACATCACAACCACTTTCCACCACAAACACCCCATAACACGACCAAAAAACTCATCACATTATTGCCCCGCATCACAACTGTACATCACCTCCCCATACCATGACCACACCAAAAAAATTTGGCCCACACACCACTACCACACATTTCACATCCAGACAAAATCACTTATCCTATTTTATATTTGACAAGGGGGATTCATCAATTCCACTTCTTTATTTTAATTCATTCTTACAAAATCCATATTTTCTACATGAAAACAATTATTTAGCTGAATATAAGTGATTAAAAATTTATTTAAGGTAGTATCACAATAATAACACATCAAAGGCTCCACAAAACATATCAACTTAGCACAAACATAGGCTCCCAATAACCAATATTTTCAGTTGTACAACAAGCATGAATAATATTAACAACAAAAACAATATCAAAAGTTTTTAAAAACATGAAAATAATTCTCCTTACTCTTAAATTTCAATAAAAAATTAAATTATATTCATTAGGCCGATGAAAACCATATTACCATTGATAAAAAAGAGTAAAAAACATCCCATATAATACACAATATAAGAGATGAGGGACCCACTACCTCAAACAAAGCATTTTGATTCACTATTCAAGGTTGAAGAAAGAGGAAGGCAACCACCAAACACCATGATGAGGGAGATCACCCTTACCAGCATAGAAAACAAAAAAAACATCATTCTATTACCCAAAAATTATCAAAACCTATGATTCCTTAATATTATCCTCTCCTAAATAAATAAATAGGGAGAAAAATAGGAGAAAACAGGGGGAAAGACAAGAGGGAAACTCACCAAAACCACCGCAAATTGATTCTACAAGACTAGGTTGAATGAAACTGAATGGGGTCTAAAAGATCCTTTTGGGAAACACTTGGGTCACCCATGAAATTAGAGAAACATTTTAAAAGTGATTGAGTCTTGGGAAATTCAAGAATTTATAGGTGGTCTGAAAAATAGAAGGCCACAACACAGACTCCATCACTACATCATAGCCTTGTTGAAAATTGAAGGGATTGTAGTAAAGATGAGAAGACCATTCCGCAACCCATACAGTCAAATATAATTTCAATATTTGTGGCTATTTACATTCCATAGAGCCTATGAAATGGGTAGGATACCATGAAACAATAATGAACGCTATTCCATAGAACCTTATAACCAAGAAATGAGACATGTTGTAGATTCTCTCCATGATATAATGATGCCAAAATTGGAAGAAACACTAAAAAATAACCCCCGGGACACTAATAAAAAACCTAGGTATCCAAGATGTATCCATAAATTGTTGAGAATGGGTTATTCCACAACCAAGGATCCACAACACAACTACCACCCAAAAAGTCGTAGCTCCAAAACATCTCCAACTACCCGCTATGCCACAACTGAATCTCCTACACCGCAATGTCCACCACTATAAAGTGGCACCCTTTTCCATGCCATATAACCCATGTTATCTATATATTCTATCTGCAACCTAACTTTTCCTCTAACTACCCTTAAAAAACCTCTTTCAGACACCTCTACCACTATAATTCCCATAAAGTAATAGGCTGAAAGCTCTAGGCCATTAAATAATATACCTATCAAACTATTCTCACCCTGAAGAATCAAAACCAACCTATAAGGAAAAAGGGAATAGGTCCAAAAACCCATCTCTCAAGATAAATATATAGGATCTATTTAGAACCCAAACACAACCATACCACCAACCAAACTCTCCAAACAAAACCAAGAGAATTCAACAAACATCCCTCACAACCACATTACCACACCACTATAAATCAACCAAAAACTACCACCCTTTTCACATAGCCGACTGGACAACCATTTCACCCCCACAAATCCCAAGACAATAATCACCAAAACCACCATAAAATAGATCCCCAAGAACAAAAATCAAGGAATTATATCTTCGATGTCATGATATTATCTTCTTTGGGTGGTACTGAATTTCCCACATAGTTTTAATCATGTCAAAGTATAAAGTGTCTTTATTAGGAATAATTTTTTACCTTATTCATATGTTTTAAGTTTTAATAACACATCGGATCAAGAACATGGCTCATCATATTAACTATAAATATTAAAACATTACATCATCATGGAAAAACATAACAAAGAAAAACAAGGAAAAAATCAAAACAACTAAGGGTACTGGGAAAGAATATGCATATCACACTACCAATTACTCTTCTTCAGGATACCATGAATTCATGAAAAAATAACCAAAGGAATGGTCCATCTATGAAACACCTTATCTTGATGATTTTGGATCTATATTGGTTGCTCTGTGATTGTTTCATCATTGTTGATATCCAAATGAACCTAGTCAATGACATGGGAGTCATCATGAAGATACTGAAGGATCTAAGAGATTTGAAAAACACCATTTATTTAGTCCAGTCATGGAAGAAGTTCCAACTGATAGGATACCTCAAAAATGCACTCCAACACTTCAAAAGGCCTAAAAAATGGGGTGAGAGGTTACTGCCCTACCAAACCTCTACTACCCATGTAGTGGGAAACCTTCAAGAACATGTGGTCTCCAATATTGAACTCCAAGGGCCTCCTCCTATGATCGACACATGACTTCTTCCAGTCCTGTGCTGCTTTAATCCTATCATGAACATGATAAACCTTCTTTGTCATGCTATACTCCACATTGGGACCAAGAACTAATGAATCCCCAACCTTGTCCCAACACAATAGATAATTACATGAAAACCCATAAAAAAACTCAAACAAAGCCATTATAATGTGATTTTTCCAAGATCCACTGAAGTATAAGATGAGTTCCCATAAAACATCCTCTAGAATCTTGATGGTATTCTCCATTTTTCCATCCTTCTGAGGGTGTGAAGGAGTGTTGAGGCCCAACTGAATACTAAAATCATGCAAAAATACCTTCTATAACCAGGAAGTAAAACATGCATCCCAATCCGAAATAATTGTCCTTGGAAATATATGAAACCTCACCACCTCATCCATATACATCCTAACTAATACATCCATGTATCCCAACTCCTTGATCATAAGGAAGTGGGACGATTTTTTCAATTGATCTACTATTAACCGTATATCATCCCAACCTCTCTGATCTTGGGGTATCCTTGTGATAAAATCCATTAAGACACCATCCCATTCCCACTTAGAAACATCCAAGGGATACAAAAAACCGCCAGGAACACAATGACCAGCCTTTACTTACTAGCATGCCAAACACTGAGCCATAAAATTTTCCACTACCCATTTCATCCTAGGTGACCAAAATTGTATCATGAATACATGATACATATTAAAAAATCTTGGGTTTACTACCAATGGTGAGATATTAAACTCACTAAGGACTCTCTCACACATATATACTAGAACAAATAGACTCCTCTAAAACAACATTCAGTTCTGACTATCCTATGACCATCCCTTAGAAGCACCACTAAGGCCAACGCAATCTCGAATCACCTCTACCTCTGAGTCTCCCCACTAAGAATCTTCCACATAATACATTAAAAAATACTACACTGTCATCTAAAATAATAAACCTCTTCCATCCACCACCCTCTCATTTAAGTTCAAGGATGCTAACTCCTCCATCACCCTCCAAGCATCTCCAAACTCTTGAAAAACATCCTTCCATGGATTCATATTCAAATAATCATGCATATAATTCCATTTTCTTAAGGTATAGGTGATCTTGAAATCATAATATTGAAGAAACTCCACCCACATCTACTTCCATAGATTAAAATCACACTATGAAAAGATATACCTTAAACTCTTGTGATCAATGAAGAGCACAAAAAACTCCCCAATGAGGTAATTTCTCCACAAATTTAGTGAAAACACAACCATTTCTAACTCCTGATCATGGGTGGCATAGTTACTCTTATAGGGATGTAACTTCCTAGATCCATAAGATATTGTCACTTTCTTCCGCATCAAGATTCTTACAAAACCAAGATGAGAAGAATCACAAAACACCTCAAACATCACCCCTTCCCCTAGAAGCTGGGGCACCAAAGCAATGATCTATTTTCACTTCAGGTATTCAAACACCATCTGAAAATGATCAGTCTAGATAAAATCCTAATCCTTCCTAGTCAAAGAAATAAACAAGGTCAAAATCCATGATAAATCAGATACAAATCTCCAATAATCACCTTAAAGACCTAGAAAACTACAAAACTATGCTACATTCTTGGGTGATTCCTAAGAAACAACTACCTTAACCTTTAATGGGTCTATGGACACACCTTTCTAAGAAACCAAATGACCTAGAAAATGCACCTCTCATGCCCCAAATTTTCATCTGGACAACGTTTCGTAAAGCTAGTGGTGTCGAAGAACCTATAAGATAGCTTAGAGATAGCCTACATGCTCCTCCTCCATCTTTTAGTAGATCAAGATGTATTCAATGAAAATGACTATGAACCGATCCAGGAATTCATGGAACATTTAGTTTAAGATCCCCATGAACATAACTAGTGAATTCATGACACCAAATGGCACGAACAAAAACTAAAAGTTCCCATACCTACATATGAAGGTATTATTTATAATATCACCCTACTTAACCCTCAACTGGTAATACCTAGACCATAAATAAATATTAGAAAACCAACTAGCTCCCTAAAACTGGTAAAAAATATCCATGATCCTTGAAAGGGTTCTTGATCTTCACTTTATTCAACCTTAAGTAGTCTGTACACTACTTCAGACCACCATATGACCTCTTGGAAAATAATACTAGAGAACCCCATTATGACACATAGGGCTTGATGAAACCATTATACATGAGATAATCTATCTAAATCCTCAACTCATGTAACTTAGATGGTTCCATCTGATATGGATCCATCGAAATCAGTGAAGCATTAATCTATAAGTCTATCCAAAACTCAACCTCACATCATGGGGGTAGTGTGAAAAAGTCCTCAAGAAAAACATTTATAAACTTATATAAAACATTGGGATCCTCCTCTATACTAGAATCCACTGATTCCATCAACAACTTTACCATAAAATAAATAAGGGGATTCACATGTATAATATCCAACTGAAAACTTTTCTCACCAACAGAAACTGTGCACTATCCATATACATCCTATAAAATTAATCTCCTCCAAAATCATTTTATAACATCACACATAGAATTAAACTAATAAATTATAATAATGAAATCATACAACTAAATTTGTAGAAAGAAAAAATCCACACATGACTGATGTAGCCCCTTCATCAGCCTTCACCCCTGACACACATCAAACAAACTGGACTGGACTCCAACTAATGCAACCAAAACCAGGGGAATAGAAATCCTATATATTTATAGTCCTAGATCATGGAATAGACAGGGTAAAAAAATGAGTGAAAATATAATAAATTAAACAAATAAAAAACAAGGGTATATGAAAAGATGACCATACCTCTAAGGTTCACCGACTCCTCTTATGCTACCACCTCCACTATGTGAAACTAACAATTCCCAGATCTGCTACCTCATCACTGATGGCCACATCCACTACCAAACTTAGCTTAAGTTACTTAAACATGAAAAAAATCTTAAGTCCAACTTCTACCTACTCCACCCCCTCTCAACGGGGCATAATCTTGCTGCCCCTACACCTGAAATGGTCTCACTGAATGATGCTAATAAGGACGACACTAAAAATAACTACTTCTACCATACCAAGTTTGAAGAACCACTAGGAACTAATCCTGATGATTTCCATGAAACCAAAGAACAAAATAAACTGGCCCCAATTTCCAAGGAAAATCATGACAACCATTGGCCTTAGAAGACCAGAAGGGAAGTTTCTAAGGTCAAATCCTTTTTAGTTGAAACCTCAAACTCATTGGCACTTGACCTAAAACTGAAAAATTTACTCCTTGTAGAACCCTATTGGTTCCCCTCTCATGGTAAAAATCCTTACAGTGCATATTCTTGATCACCTCTACCTTCTTCTGACCCTCAAGATACATTAGAAATGGAAATGGAGTGACTACATAATGGATATAAGTATGGAGTACCTCCTCAAGACATATCACATAGGATTCCTCATTAGGAAAACGATCTTGGGAAAATGTATAAGGTCCTTGAAATTGATTTCTAGCTCCTGCACAGACATACTCCCCTATTGAAGAGAGATAAGCTCCCGCCTCTTCAGTTCCTTCATGGTCGATGAAAGGAACTTTTCCCAGAACTCTTTATAGAAGTTTACCCATGATTACTCCACCTCATCCCACTCACCAAGATACAACATCCACCACTGATGCACAAAACCCCACTTCTAACTAACTACCAAAGGTTTATAATATTCCATCGGGGCTCAGATCAAACTAAAAGTGATATTGAGATCCTCTAACCAGATCTATGTCTCTAGATCCGAAACTCTTTCCTCATACTTCCACAAATAATACCATTGAAAACTTTGAAATTTTCTCTACCACTGATCCTACTCTTCAACTGAATCAACCCTTCGGTGATCAACCAGGTCAGCCCACTAACACTACACTACTTGAACCAAATGATGATTATGTACAAGATCCATATTTGAAATGGAAATAAGGATTTCCTTATCCCAAGTACTATGAAATTTTATTAATATTTATTTAATTATTTTTAACCTTCCCAAAAATACCAAATTCAAAAAAGAACACAAGTAAATCATGATTCATGCACCTCTCCCAAGTCTCTACCCTATAAGTGGAACCACTTAACTTGGTCGTTTGGTGGGATTAGAGTCCTTGTGTTGGATCGTGCACCCCCTAAAATCCCATGTCCTAGCTTGTCATTCCTGGCCTCTGTCATTCATTAAGAACAACTAACACCATTTCCCTACCATCCCATGAAATCCTCATTATTTATAACTCTAAACTCCATCATATCCTTCAAACATACCTCTGATACTACTTTATCACAACCCCTCCCTCCAAAGGTACCCCTCCTTAGTCTGACAATGATGAAAGATAGATAATGAACCCTGATTCCCACCTTCAGTAGGTCTTGGGTTGATGACTAGCACTGAGGGTATAAAAATATCAAAAATGGGAAACATTAACCTCTATAATAATAGGATCAATAGATTGGATAAATCAACCATAAGTAACTCCATAACATAATATAAAAAGGAAACTAAATCTATAACATCATTTATATTTAAATGAAATAGATATAGGTAAAAGTATCCAAATAAATACCCAAGAAAAAAATATAAGGTAGAGACACAGTATCTTGAATCTATCACACATGATATTGATCCCTAGAAGTTAGGTTGTGTTACCTAAGTCATTTATGGAGAAGCAATTTATAAATCAAGACATAACCTTTTATAAGGATGATATATTGTTTCTAATTAATAATATGTCATAAACATAAAATACAATGAAAAAACTGTACTCCCACTAAACCGCTTGTAAACACATGACTAAATTTTTTTCTTAATGAGACCAAATTATTTTATGGATTAATCGAATGAGATATACCATGACCTAGATGTTTGATTTAATCCATAAATGGATCTTTGTAACTTAAATATATTTTTAGAATTTCCTAGAGTCATAAAACCTTCTAGTTGTGTCATGTACACATCCTTTTATATATTCCCATTAAGGAAAATGGATTTGACATCCATATGAAACATATCATAGTAATGAAAAGATACTACAAAAAGAAAAATTATGATGGATTTAAACATGGAAGATAGAGAAAATTATTCATCATAGTCAATGCCTTAATGTTTTCTAAACCCTTTATCCACTAGCAGTGCTTTATAGATATTTACTTTTCCTTCCATGACTAGTTTTCTCTTGAATATCCATTTACATCCAATAGGTTTTACATCAAATGGTGGATCATAGGAATCAATCATAACCCCAGCTGGTTTTAATATATGGAATACATATTAGAATTCATAGCCTCTTTCCATCTTATAGCTTCTAATATCTCTATTTATTCTGTAAATGAGAGATGATCATTATTTTCAACCAATAATGAGTCACCATAATTAGTGACTTGAAAAACATATCTCTTTGGTTCTCTTACCTCTCTAGTGCTCCTACGTAGTACTTGTTTTTTAGGAACAACTTATTCCATGGGGACCTGTGGAATCTATTCCTATACCAACTCTTGTGTATATTGAGTATAAACTTTATCAAAGTCAATATTTATCCCACTAATCTCTTTGAGTATGTGCCCTCTCTCAAGAAAGATGGAATGTACTTGTAATAGTTACTTTCTCATCTGAAGGGTTTTATAGATAGAATCCCCTGGCTTCCTTGGGATACCCTATAAAGATACACTTAATGACTCATGGTTATAGTATATTTGTTGAGTTAGACTTAACAAATTCCTTGAAACCCCATGCACAAACATGTGAAAAAACAAGTTTTTTTCCACTCCATGACTTGAATGGAATACCATTTTTCAATTTTGTTGTTACTCAGGTTATTAAGTATGATGTATCCTTTAATAAATATCCCCAAAAGGATAATAGATGGATTTCATTCCTCATCATTAACCTTACCATCTCTAGTAGTGTATGATTTCTCCTTTCACTAACACTATTCCACTTCGGTGTATAAAGTGGAGTGGGTTGAGACAAAATCCCATACTTCAGTAGAAAGTTGATAAAGTATTGGTTAATATATTCACCACCTTGATATGATCAAAGTTTCTTTATATTTTTACCAAGATGATTCTAAACTAAATTATTTAACTATTTAAAATTCTCAAAGGATTCATATTTATACTTCATCAAGTATATATAACCATACCTATGCAAGTCATCGGTAAAAATAATAAAGTATGAGAATCCACCTCTAGCCTCTACTTGAAAAGGTCCACACACATCAGTGTGTACCAAATCTAGAAGCTTCATTACCCTTTCACCTTAACCACTAAAGGATGGTTTGGTCATCTTACCTTGTAAACAAGTGTGACATCTTTCAAGTGGCTTAAACTCAAAAGAGTATAAATAACCATCTTGACAGAGCTTTGTCAAAAACTTATCGTTTACTTGGCCATGATGGTGATTCCACAAATAAGCATTATATGAGTCGCACATATTTGTTTATTTATAAATTTAAAATATTTTATTTTTATAATTCAATACACATAAATTTTTATTAAATTGTGCCATACCATAAAATATGATATATTTATAAAAGTAGCAAACTTTATTTCTAAATATGAAAATAAATCCATCCACATATAAGTAATAAATTGAAATAATGTTCTTGGTAACAATATACACATAATATAAATTCTTTAAAACTAAAATTAGTCATATTATTAATGTGATATGGTAGTATCCAATGGATAGAATAACCATACTTGCTCAATTGGTAGCCCATAGATCCACCTCATCTCTAACAACCTTCAAAAATCTACTTGGTTTCTGTATTTGGATACAAATGTGATCACCAAAGGTAGTATCTAATACCCAACTTATAGATATGGAAAGATTAAACTCAATAATGAATGAACATGAAGCTTCCCATTTCTTTTTTTGGGGTGAAATTTCTATTCTAGTGGCTATTCTTACCCCATGCAAAACATACCACATGCCATTCCATTCCTTTCCTCTGGATATTCTTCTTCTTAGAAGGATGGTGCTTTAGATCCTTATACTTAGAATGACTCTTCAACCCCTTTTCCTTGTCTCCACTTTTATTATTTACCATAAGGACTATGGGTTTTTCATGTCTCATGTATTTTATCAATTTGTATAATAAGAGTAATAAGTTACGATACTATCTTTTTTCTATTGCTCATATTATAATTTATGATAAACTGGAGAAGTCTTGGGGTAGTAAGGACATAATGAGATCTAGGAATAGTTTTTCAGGGATCTGAAATCCCAAGATGTCTAGGAGATCAATATATCCAACAATCATGACTACATGTAGCCCATATAGTTCCAAATCTCTAAGCCTTCACATGAACACTGAATTGGAGATATCATCTCTCTGATATCTCCTTCACTTGATAGAGATTCTAAATGTGAGAAAAAATTCTATACACATCCATATCCTCATATTTACATATAATCTCATTAGACATGGATGATAACATGAAACATTGGATATCCATTACATAAATCACATGTTTCATATAAAGAGATACTTATTTCTCACTAGTCTCTTTGGAATGCGACTCAGGAACTGGGGTTTTCAGCACATACAATTTCTGTTCATGGTGTAGTATAATGAAAAAATTCCTATCACATTCCAAGAAATTCATGCCGGTGATAAGGGTATCATTATTTAGTATGTATCACAGTGATATTTTTTAAGTCATTTGAATTTTATTTATAAAAATTAAGAGAATATAATTAGTTCTTGTTTTGATTACAAAAAATAAATTCATAAATTAAATTAAATTAAATTAATCTTATGCTATTTTTGGAAACCTTAGATCCCTCACCATGAGTTTCAGAATATTTTTTTCTTTAGATATTATGTTGGAAATGATATCTATTTCCCTTATCATAACCAAAATTTGGGCTTAACAAGTTATTCAAAGGGTTTTTGGTAGGAATAACTTTCCAACTGCATTAACTCAAAGTTCCTTGATCCATTGAGTGGACTCCTCAATTCTGAAATCTTTTTTTAAAGATTCCATCAAAACTTTCCTATTAGTTACACAAATTCCTATTTGGATAGTCAACCCTTCATGTAAACCAAGTTAAGTCAACCAAAAAATTTAAATAAAAGTTCCATGATAATTGAAAGCACCCCAACTTAGTTTGATCAAGAGATTTTAACTATAAGACCAATTCTTACTTAAGTAGTGGATGAATATACTAACTTAATATTTTGGTTGAAGGATTTTCATTCTTTATGAATGAAAGCCCATTTTATCTTTTCACATGCCATGTTAATATGAAGTGGATTTTACTCAATTGATTAACCATGTATAATAAAAAATTCACGCATAATCCATTTATATTTTATTCCATATTTCATTCTTATTAATTCATTTATTAGGTGATCGCATGACATTCACAGACATAAATAATTAACCATGCAAGTGACATAAATAAAATACATGAGGCCTGATCATGAAATTCCCTAATGGATTGTTTATCTAGTGTATGATAAAATAACCCTCGACTCAAGTTGAAACCACCTTTAACCATAACATAGTTTATTTTGTATTATTACAATTTGGATCCTATATATTTTTGTGATTTACTTTTTCTAATCTCTAGGACTTGGACTGCCTCCACTCATCTGGGAGCTCTATCCTTACATAAGATTTTATGCACACATAGATGATAGGATCCAATGGATTTGATAATGGGGTTTTATATAAAATAAACCACATGCACACATACTCTTACCTAATAAGGATGGGATGACTTGAAAAACATAAATTTTAAATCAATAATAATAAATTAAAAAGGAACCAATCATATAGAAATGGCCGGTCTAATGTCATGATCATCCAAATATTAAGAGGCAAGAATACATTCCCAATCTTGTTATCAATTACTTAAATTTTTAGATTAATTAAGATAATGTGACACAAATTAATCAAATTAATTTAATTTATCTTAATTCCATCTAAGTATCCTTAACTCACCATCATCTATAATTTAAAACAAATTAATTTCATTTAAAATTAATGTAGTACACAAGTGTACTTGAAGGCAACTACATGTGATTTATCTAAACTTTGAACATAGAAATTGATTTAATATATAATTATCAATCCCATGACATGAAGATTAATATCAAATAAATGGAACATAGAACACATGTGAATATGTTTGATTATATATTTAAATTTTCTACATGAAAAACTAGCCACACTACTTATAGCAGACTACACAAAGTGTACTATAGTACACAGTGTGTATTGTCTTCTTCCCATGTCTATGACACACGTTAAGGGAATGATTGTTTAGCCTACCATGGATGAGTTTTAGGTACATGGAATATACTAGAAATACAAGGAATGTGACCTAATAGTTTTAGGGATCATTAATATCTATGTCAAGTATTCGATAAACAACACACTGAGACACCCCATGTTCTTAGATGAAATAAAATGGGTACTACACATCATGTATAATGGTTACATAACATGTAGTTCATGTACTAGTCTATATGGATACAAATTTTGATCTTCTTTTTTTATATATATTATTTGATTTTATTAGATCTATCTGATTTTAACATGTGACAAATACTTGAAAACAAAAATACACAGTGTGTATGCAAGAGATACATGCCATGCACTCTGGTTTTTTCCATATAGAGCCTTTAGAACCTCCAGATAGTGTTATTTAAATGTTTCCTTTTTTTAATATTAACCATTTACAAGTTATATTATATATAACAAAGAAAGGAAGATATGATGATGTTAATATATTAAAATGAATTGATATAAGTGAAATAAAACAAAAACACATGAAATTAATTAAATAATAATAATTAATTATAAATTAAACATGTGACCACTATGATACCACTTGTAGTTTCTAGGAATAACAATCATATGCTAGCATGAACAACTCATCTTTTAGTCTTAATTTACATGTAATCATTTCTGCACATGATTAAAACTTCATGTACAACAAAAATCATAGATTACTTGACTAGAGAAATCAATGGAACCAGAAGAGGAGGATCTTCAAATATAATTTATAATTAATTTATAAATAGATATAGGATTACCTCAAATTGTACACATATCTTCATTGATGATCTAGTAAATTGGATCTCTCCATACCATCATTACGTGGAAGAATTTAAATGTATAACCCCTCTAGTGATGATCCACATGTGCACCACAATCTCTGAACATCACCATAGAAACATCGGGTGCTACCATGACCGATATTGATCACTTGAATTGTTTTTGTTTGATCACAGTAGAATTATTCTCAAGGGAGGAATATTTTTTGTTGTTATATTGATTACTTAAGAGAGGAGGAAGAGAGGGTGTGTTCTAGATCTCTATATCTCTAGATATCTCTCCAGGTCTTGAGAGATTCTCTCTCTATCCATTGTGTTCACCAAAAGTGATTATAGAAATTGATATAATTAGATATTTATTATAGTGTATTTAGGGTTAGAAAATCATACAAAAGACCCTTACCAACTTTAATATTCTTAGTTGGCCCCATGTACAATAGCATTATTAATAATAATATTATTATTAATCACTTGACATGTGCAACACATTAAGAATATAAATAAATATAATCTTCACCATTTGTAATTGGACTATTAAGCTCATTCCACTTTCCTTCATCTACATTTACCAATCCTTGAATAATGACTACTTATTTAATAAATAAATATCACTAAATTATTCATTGATAAATATAATAAATATTATATTCTCCAAACCTTGAAAAAAATATTTATTATTATTATTTAAGTCACTTATTATTTAAAATAATATATGATTAAATTATGGAAATCAACCAAACCTAAATAAATATTATTTATTCTAAATTTTTAAATTCAATACTTGAATGTAACTAATATTGTAGATACATTTCGTGTGTGACCATCTAGTCTTCTTTCTTAGTGACATTAGGCATAATAATTTAAAGTCCAAGGTTAGCATCTAGAAACATGACAAGACACCCATAAAGAAAGAAGTTAATGTCAGGACAAAATCAAACCTCCTATGAATCCTTATAATGTAATATAATCCTTTTATCATGTTATATCAAATTAATTGGGTTTCACATTGGTTCCATCAACCTATATACTCGATTTCTCTTTCTTTGAATTTCTCAAAATAAACTCACTCACCAAACACCATGGGCATGTATTTATGCATCCGATTCCAATATCATATAAGGGCTTGAGATATAAAATTCCATAAAGGGATAGAAGGTATAAATATTTTCTTGCATTATCCATAAATTCTATATCACTCATGATGCACCCAATGCATCATTCCTCACCACAAACATATTTCATCACAATTTTTGTCAATACATCAAATAAAGTGATTCATGATATCCATTAATGATGATATTAAAGTCTAAGGATCAATACATATGTTTGTAGTTAGGAGAATCCAATGATACTTGGAAATGTAGATTTTTTATTGATGATATTTTTCTAATAATATCCTATCTTGAAGATTACCAAAGATGAGCACCATGAGAAGGTTTCTAAATGTCTTATGAGACTTCTATCCCTGATAGAATGTATCATCTATGTACCATTAGAAAATATAATCTGACCATACAACTATATTCAAGAATACCATCATGGAACCTCTAGGTTATCATCATAGTGGAGATCTTCTATGACCTTTCAGTGTGGAACTTATTCTTAGGACGCTATCACATACACAAGTCATGAAAAATAATAATCATGATGCAATAAGAAACTTCATTAATGCTGAAAACATGTAATAAAGTACTAATAAAGTCAGTTCTAGGGCACTAAATACAATATAACTTTGGTTTAAAAGTATGATTGACTTACCCCACTTGATTTTTTAGATGTTATGCATATATATACACTGATTCTAGAAAGTGGGAGAACCCAAAATCCTAGGTATGTTTCTTTTTTGGGTATGATGGAAATTAAATTGTGTTCCAATTATTGAATAATTTCTTATAGAAGGCTATTAGAGTACATAACATACTCTTATTGAGGATATCCTATAAAGTTATCAGAACCAGTATGAAGATGTAGTTGAGAGAAAAGAACCAAAACATGCTGTATTTGAGCTGAGTAATGTAATGATATTGGTTTTGGATTGTTTATAGTGTATGTTAGTTGTGATGATGGAAGAAATTCAGGATGCATTTTCAAATGGATGTCAGTTTCCATTGGTATCACTGTAGTCAAATGTTTTGGAAGGATTAGGGACCGTGGAAGCTTCATGTGGAGTTTTGAAAATGTAGAAAAAGTTTATAAAGAGAGAGACCACAGACATAGTACATGATGTGACTTGTCGAAAGAATTTAATAAATTTAGATGGTGCTTGAAATGGTTTTCATGGAGGAAACTTTGTGGGGAAATTAGAAAGTTTCATGGAAAATGAAATAGATGGTCTTGGTCTAGGGAAGTCTGGGGTGGAATTGTGCCTTAGTGGGGTGTTTATGACTAGAATCATGGAGAGGGACCATGGTGACACATCAAAAGTAAAAGAAATTATAGAAGGGTTTTTTCAGACAGAAGTGAACAATGACTTGGTAAAATCCTTAAAAATAGTCTTTAATTTCTATATTATTAGATTTTTTCCTATGAAAATAGTTCTCAAGTGGGATATTATTGAGTTTTTTGGTTCCATAACTGTTTTCTAGCTAAGTGTTGGAAATTATGAAAAAAATGATTTATAGAAGTTCCATACCAGAACTAGACAATGAAAAGTCATCAGAACCAGGTAGATTCTGGATTCCAAGTGGTAGTAGTGGTGAGAACTGATTCAAGATGATGGAGTGTGAAAATGGAAGGTTGAATTTCTAGATGATTTCACTATTCATAAGAGATCAAAAGTTGAGGTGATGTGTTAGCTGAGAAGCTAGCAGTGACCATGATCAAGCAGTGGTTCTCTATCAAGATCAGGAAACACTAGATGAATCAACTAACTTCTGTAGATTCTCGAGTATAAATAAGCAGGTGTTGGTCACTTGTTTGAGGGACTGAGTAGATAATGAGATAACTTCTCCATTGGTGGTCTTCTCAATGAAAGTTCTTGCAGGAGGTGTTTTTCATGGAAGAATTGAAGTCTTTTTCTATTTTTGGGTAGGATTTCAGAAGTTATGGCCCTTATAAATCAAGTTTTCTCTCATTATACTATCCTTAATACAATGTTGTAGTGTTTCCTCCCATTATTAGGACCAATTACGAACCATATTAAATACTATGTGTGGCGTGTTTCCATTTTTTCAAGTGCTTTGTTCTTTCCTATTTTTGGGTTTGAAAAATTTCTTATCTGAGGAAGGATAAGATCAATTCATGGTTTGCATGTGAGACATATCAGTTCAAAATACCCTAAGTATGTGGTGTTCTAGTGTTTTAGACCTTCTGAGTTTCTTGTTCTATGCCTGAGGTTCCATAACATAACTTCCATATTAGAGGTTGGTGTGTTATGAAATGAAAGTTTTGAAACAATATCATGTTAGAGTCATTAGGGAAATAAACTAAGTTTATAATCACCTAATACATGTTCATTTTGATAGAGATATTGACATTATTGGTCATAATGTAGGAAATAAAAATATTTTTTTTTCATCAGAGGTGATCCATTGATCCATGTTGGAGATATGACATGATATTTGGTGGATTAAAGCTGGATCTTATTTATATAATGTTAGTATATTCCTTGTTTATTTATTTTGATGTTCAATTTTGTAAACAATTATACTTTTTCTATAAGGATTGTTTTAAAGAGGGTTTTTGTTTAAATATTTTTAACATTTACATATATATTATTTAGTTTATGTTTGTGGGAAAATTATTTCACAATAATTCATTTTTATACCTCATCGCTTGCTAAAAGCCTCTGGTAGTTGGGGAGTGTTCTTGAGGCCATGTGAAGTCTTGACTCATGTCTCGAGATTTGGGCTCTTGGGTCGGGGTTATTCGAATGGTGTAGGCCAATCCATTTTGATGAAGTTGGACCAAATACTCAAAAATATTTCCATCCACATAGTAGCAGTTTGGACTTGGGTGATTGAAACACTATAGCAGTGTAGACTTTATATGTAGTTAGTGTCACAACTCCATAATCTTTCTTTATGAGCTCATTCAAGATAAGTTTTTTGTGTTCTTGAAACTCTATTTTCACCCTATAATCCTTCTCCTGATTATAGTGAATTCTATTCCTCTCCATGGATGTATAGATCATTTCCTAAACCATGTAAATATCTATGTTTCATGTTCATATTATTCTTGTTATTTTGTTCTATATTTTATTTATTTTCAAACCTTTATAACTTTGCGACTCCTAGTGTTTTAGTAATAGGGGTGTTTCAAAATAGTATAAGAGTATGGTTTTTGAGTTGAGTTTTGAAAAGTATCATAGGAATGGAGAATAGGATGCTTAGAACTTGAAATGTATCCATAAAAAAATTCAAGAACTTTTTTCAATCAAACTTTTGGTTATCATGAAATTCAGGTAAAAATGAGGTTGGTAGTGACCTCATATGATTGTTATTTATGTCGTGTTAACCCATGATGGGCCAGAATAGGTAATTATTCATGTATCATAATATCCATGTGATAGAGAAAATATTTTAAATTATTGTAATTGTATTTTTTTATGTTTTAAATCCCAGAAAAGTGTTATTTTAAGGTCAATTGTCACATTTTATGATTTTAGAAGCATTTTTGAGCTTAATTGAAAAAATGACCTAATTTTGGATATTTACTATTTTAATTTTTTTTCTACCATAACTTTTTATACATTGATTTAATTTATGAAATTAATTTTTTTAGGATTAAAAAAATATTGTGATTTATTTAATTCACCAAGATTAAGAGATTAATCCAATATTGGAGGCCCAAAATATGCTCACAAGTCAAGCCTATTTTTTTTTCACAGATCTACATAATTTTAAATTTGAGACTATAACTCATAAATTTATTTCACAATAGATACGAAATTAGATATTTATAAAGTTATAATCCAAAGTAAAAATATTAATAAAATTTTCCCACTTAATTATTCCAATATATAGGCCATAAATGCATGGGAATTCAGATTTTATAAATTCAAATATTCTTCTTCGATGGAAAACAATTTAGGAGTAAATGAGATATAACTTCTTATAAATGTGTCATATGAAGCTGAAATTTGGGGGAAAAACGAGGAAGACATTTCTAAATAACTTTCAAGAAGACTTATTTTTATAATTCAGTCATTAAATTTGTATACGTCATGGAAACTTTTAGAGGAAAATTATGGAGTAAAAATTTCACCCCTTTTGCCTATAAAAATTGATCTCATCTCTTTTTCAAGGCATTGGCAACTTTAGTTGGCCATTTTCTATAGTTTTATATTTTCTTATCTTATGTATTAGTATTATGAATTTTTAATATATTTTACTCTTCTTATTCCTCTCATCCTCTAATTTTTATCTTTTGTGTTTCCACCTCATTCTCTTCTCACTGTGATCTCTAATACTCATGATCATGAGTAAATAACCTGAGGAAGGTCACAAGGGAGAAATATAGTGTTGAAACCAAGTAATTATATATACATGTTTATTTTTTCTTATTTTCTTAGAGTTAGGTCAAGGGGAATGTTATTGGGTAAGGTACCTTTATGTCCCCACTTGACACCTAAGGCTTAACTTCTTCCTCTATAATATTCTCCCTCGACTGAGGATCTGGATGTGTGGTATCTCAATGATTTTTTAGTGCATCATATATTCAAAACATGGGTATGAGAGGATATTCATGCATATAATATATCGTGTTCATTATGTTTATTTGGAACTGATAAAGAGATGATGAAGGTTCATTCTAGGTGTTCTCCTTGGATGATGTCTCTTCTGTCAAACATCATTTTTTATACATCCATTTTGACCAAATTTCACCATATATATATTTTTTAATATTTCATGAAACTTTTAAAATAATTCTATTTATATTATTATGTTTTATAATAGTTAAAATAAAAATAGTGACAATATATATTTGGTGTTGTGTGAGTCGCCTCCTCGAGACTGATCCTTGGCGTGCACTATATTTCATGTTTAGGTAAATAAAATATTGGCTAGGGATTTGTGAAAAAATCCCCATGCATTAACTTAGAACCATAAATGGGGATTCATAGAAATATAAAAATTAAAAAAAATTAAAACTGAATGACCCACAACTCAAATGATCGATTAACTGAATTTGATCAAAAATTTGAAAGAACATTAACCCAACTAAGAAAAAAAGCTTAATAGAAAACATTGAGGTAATATGACTCTCATATTCGAGTAAAACTCTTAGTGTTCACTCTGAATATTAAAAAATAACTAGAAATCCCAACCAAATATTATGAGATCTGTGTGCACCTCAATTTTCTATTCAAAATTACTAAATCACTATGCCTACTATGTAAAATGATTTTGATTAATGTGTTAATATGATTCATGTGATTCTAAAGTTTCATGGTCTTGCAGGATAAGAACCAAATCAGCACATTCAAGAATTAAAATTCACTTTCTCAAGATTCATGTTGGGAGGAGCACTTGAAGACCAATTTCAGTGGAGGTAATTCCCCTTATCACTAGAAAGAGTGGCTAAGGAATAATTGTACAATCTAAAACTAGGGGAGATCAATGATTGGGAATATCTAAAAATATTTTTCATGAAAATATTATTCCCCACATACAGGATCACCACTATCAAAAAGGATATTTACATAATACATAAATCAACTAGAGAGACCCTCTACAATTACTAGGATCATTTCAAGAAGAATTTTTCCTACTGACCACATTAGGAAACGGAATATTATCAATTAATTGCGTTCTTCTACCAAAGACTACTTGAAAATTATTGTCACTTACTGGACAACCCATATAGAAGGTCCCTAATTGAAAAGTCAACTAAATATTTTAGAGGCCTGATTGAGAAAATTTCACAAAACTCACAAAAATTTGGAACTAGAGGTACATGCATGAGGGGAATTCATGAGGTGAGAACATCTGATTCAATTGATTTAATCAGAAATTAAATACATGAACTCACTAGGTTAGCAGGAAAAATGGATGTGAAGTAAGTGCAAGAACAACATGGCCTAACATTGGTATGTGGTTTATGCTCTTGTACTTATCATTACACAGTCCAATGTCTAGAAGTGTAGGGGATAGAATGTTGTGCTGTAGGCTATCAACAATTGAAATTCCAACCAAATAAACCACATCAAAACCAAACCCAATGAGGATATAGATTCTAATAGATCCACGATAGACCTCCTTTTTTAGTAGCAATACTATAATCCCACACTATTCCAATAACCCTACAACCCTTCTAGTAATAATAATCCTTTCAACCATCACCTTTACAGTGAAAGATTTATGGGAAACCTTCCACAAGTGCTTCAAAATCTGAAGATAAGTAGCTAATGAATAAAGTTTTAGGTTCAAAATATAAAATTGGAAATCTAATTGATCAATTTGAAAGTTTTATAGAAATTATGAAAAAGAATCAAGGAAAACTACTAGCACATACAGTTCAAAATCCCAAGGAAGATGTAACTGTTATTACAACATGAAGCGGGAAAGAGCTACAACCACCTGAATAATGCAAGAATAAAAAATCTAAGAAGAATGATAAAGATCTACCCATCTATAAAAAAGAATAGGAAAAACAACATGAAAATAAAAATACCAGGTTCAGAAAAGAAAGGCCAAAAACTCCCTTTTAGAAGTAAAAATGGAAAATAAATATATCAAGGCACCATTCCCTTCTGTGTTATCTAAGACAAAAAATTAGGAAGAATATCAACTCTATAAATAGATTTATAAGACCTTAAAAAGTAAAAATAAAAATCCCACTACTAGATTCCATCCAATGAATCCCAAAATATGCAAAATTTATCTTGGAGTTGTGCACTAAAAGAAGGTGAATGGATGGAGATGAGAGAATTAACTTAGGAAGAAGTGTCTCAGCACTGATCACACCATTGATACCACAAAAATTTCACAATCTAGGGACATTATCAATTCCCTACACTGTTGGGTATTTAAATTCTATGGATTCACTATGTGATATGGGAGCTTCAAAAATTTTTACGACTCAATCAGTATTTTCATCCTTGTTGATTAGAGAACTAAATCCTACTTGAGTGGTGGTACATTTAGCAAATAGATCAAATATTTTCCCACATTGAGTTTTAGAAGATGTACTCATGCGAATAATAGGACTGATATTTCCAGAAGACTTTTATGTCCTTACCATAGAAAAAGATAGAGCACCAGGTCACTCTCCCATCATCTAGGGGAGACCCTTCCTAAAAAAAGAAAAGAACATCATCAATATCCATGAAGGAACAATAACAATGGAACTTGGTGATAGTATAATACATTTCAACATTCTTGATGCGATGAAAAATCCTTCTAGAAACCAATCACTTTATGTAACATCCCATGAAGAAGGTATAAAACCAATTAAAGATCCAGGTATGCCTCATGATTTCTTAGCACTAGGATAACATTTTTCACATGAAAATTTCAATTCCCAAGGACCTAGAAATAATTATCTCATGTTAGTTGAAGAGATAGATTATGAATTTTTCAAAAAATTGATAAAAGGGAATGAATTGATACAGGGAAGTCAAGCTTTAGAAGTAGGGAACCTCAAATCAATATCATCTATAGAACAACCCCCATGTCTGGAGTTAAAACCACTCTCAAGAATGAGAAAAATGAACCGATCCCCATGAGAGTATAAAATAGTTGGAGAATGTTTCTAGATTACAAGATGCTAAATTAATTTACCTAAAAAGTCCACTTTCCCATTACGTTTATTGAACAGATGCTAGAAATGATATCTGAAAAAACCTATTACTATTTTTAGATGTTTTCTTAGGATACTTCTAGGTACCAATCGCTCTAGAAGTTCCAAAGAAGACAACCTTCACCTACCCCTTTGGAACCTTTTCATAAAAAAATATTTATTTTAGGCTATAAAACACCCTAGGTACATTTAAATGATGTATGGTGAGTATTTTATCATATCATATTGAGGAATTACTTGAGGTATTTCTCAATGATTTCACAGTTTTCGGTAATTCATTTGACCATTGCTTAGGAAATTTAGAAAAAGTTTTGAAAACATGAATTGAAAAAATATTGTTATAAACTTTAAAAAATCCCATTTAATGGTTGGAAAATGAATAGTGTTAGTCCATATAATCTCATAAAATGGAAGATAATTAGATAATTCAAATGTTGAAGTAATAATATAATTTCCATATTTAAATTTTCACAAGCATGTTAGATCATTTTTAGTCCATTCATGTTTCTACCAAAGATTTATAAAATATTTCAGTAATATTTCTATAGTTTTTTAAGGTTAATATTAAAATAATATTAGTTTAATGTTTATGATAAGTGTAAGAAGTCATTTGATGAATTAAAGCAATGGTTGATCACACTGCAAATAATATAGCCACCGATCTGGGACCATCATTTCAAGCTACTCTGTGATGCATCAAATCAAGATGTGGGAGAAAAACTCTCACAAAGAATTGATAGAATGCCTCAAGTCATAGAATATGATTCAAAGACATTGGATTACACACAGATCAAATGCATAACTTCTGAAAATAAGTTACTTATAATCGTATTTTCTCTAGATAAATTTAGATATTATCTACTTGGAACTAAAGTTGTTGTTTTTTCTGATCATACAACTATTAGGTATGTAATGAAGAAGGATTATTATAATCCATGACTAGTGAGGTGGATGATTATATTATAGGAGTTCCACATGAAAATCAAATATAATAAGGGAACCAAAAATCAATTATTCTATCATTTAAGTCGACTACCACATACCACAGAAGTAGAAATTCCAGGTCAAAACCCGCTCAATGATCAACTACCGAGTGCACAACTTTACATCATGGAAGGATAAATACCATGGTATTATGATATTTTAAACTATTTAGTCACATATAAAGTACCAACTAATATAAAATCTAATCTGAAACATAATATTAAATCTGAATCAAGATTTTATATTTGGGAAGAACCATTCCTGTAGAAAATTTATAATTATCAAATCATAAAAATATGCTTATCAGGAAGTGAAATTGAATCAGTGTTTAAATTATGTCATACATTATATTGAGAAGGCCAATTTGGACCTTAAAGGATAAATTGAAAAGTTTTATAATCTATAATTTATTGCCCCACATTATTCAAATATTCATATAAATTTTGAAAGAGATGCGAAAATTCCAGTTTTTTTTGTAATATCTCAAAACAACAAAAAATTACTCAAAAACCAATTAATATTTGAGAAATTTTTGAAGTATATGGAATATAATTAATGTGACCATTCCAAATTTCATATGAAAATTCATATATTGTTTTAGCTGTAGATTATGTTTGAAGATGGGTGGAAGCAAAAACCACCAAGACCAATGATGCTAAAGTTGTTTGTGATTTTTTCAAGACTAACATATTCTGTAGGTTTGGACTGCCACAAGAAATCATCAGTGACCATGGAACTCATTTTTGTAATGTAAAGAGGGAATAATTATTTAAAAATTATGGGGAACATCATAAAACATCAACACCATACCATCCACAAACAAATGACCAAGTAGAAGAATCTAATAGAGAAATCCAAGGCATTCTAGAAAAGAATATTAAACCCAACATAAAGGACTGGAGAAAAAGGTTATATTATACCTTATGATATTATAGGAAATCCTAAAAGTCACCCATTGAGATGATCCTTTATAGATTGATTTATGGAAAGAGCTTCCACCTTCCTATATAATTGGAACACAAAGCCTATTGGGTGGTAAGAGAGATGAATATAAACCTTGATAATGATGGGATATAGAGGATATTATAGCTGTAGGTGTTAAAAGAAATTAGGAGGGAATATTTTGAAAATTATATGATCTAAAAATAGAGAACAAGGATGACCCATGGCAAGATGATTCAATCAAGAACCTTCAACCCTAGAGATCAAGTGATATTATACAAATCCAGACTTAAACTGAAGTAAAATTTATTCCAAATGGGAAGGTTCTTTTACTATTCTTCATGTATACCCCTTCAGAGCTATGAATATTGAAAAGTAAATAGGATAAAACTCATTCACTATAAATGATAATAAGATAAAAAAGTTCCATGGGACTATACCTCAAGAACCATTGGAGGATATCACACTCATTCACCCTGATTAACAATGAAGACCTACCAGGTTGCATCTTTCCTTTAAACTTGATTAAATATAGTATTTCCATTTTTAATCTACTTACATGAAAAATAAATTTAAATGAATTGATGAAACTACATCAATTAAGTGCATGGGATGGAATCCTTTAGTCTAGTATTTTTCAAAATTTATAAATTTTTGAGATGATCCAAAAAAATTAAACAAAAACGCTTCTAGGAGGAAACTTGTATTTTTTCATTAGTTAACTCTTCCCCTTGATCATATTTTAGAATGATTAAAAAAGCATGATCTATCATTAGTTTTTTTATTCTTATTTTGAAGGTCCATTAATGAAGATGATTCAAGGGTAAATAATGGAGAAACTAAACAGAATACACATCGTGAAATGTATACATGTTGTGAAAGTGCTGTAGAACAAAATTGAAGGAACAAAAACTTCACCACCCAACTAAATAATAATTTCTAAATAGAGTTTTCTTTTACATTTAATATCTTTTGAATTACCTATATTTTTTTTGAAAATATACTCTTGAAATTCCAAAGAAAATTTCATTCCCATTATTATATTTCTTGATTAACTTGAATGATCTAGGAGACATGAATTTATTAGGGTCCTCATGATTCCATGTTTTTAATTTCAAAATAAATTATACTGAATGAGTAAAATGGGTAATTTACCAATTATAGTGAAACATAGATATTAAAGTAATGAGTCATGGTTTTAGGAATCAGTTGATTCAAGAAAATGAAAATTCCTTACCATTTTCACACTTTTGAATTTATAAAATGTATTTGTATTGATTTTTTATTTTTTTTCATACCATGAGTGATTTTATGAAATTACATGTTACATTCTCAAGAGTATTTATAGACCAAATAATTTTTATTTATATCTTGAGCATATTTCTTGAGTGATATTAGGGAATAACACCTACTAGAACTTTCATTGGAACTTATAGAAGCTATGACTGAGAAAAAACACATTTAAAATGAATGAGTAATATTTTATTAATCCCTTATCCTTATACTCACCATGACACTAATCCTTGTTTAGCCTATAGAATCCATTAATGAACTTGCTAGGAATTATCAAAATTACAATCCATTTTTATCTATTCCTTCCCTACTCGATTTAAATTGTGTGCTATTTTAATTTTTAATTGTGTGGGTAAGGGAAGTATTATTAAAAGGTATGTATTAAATTGAAAATAAAAAATATGGGAGTATTAGACTTTGGGTATTTATAAAGGTTTATTCAATGTGATTTATAGTTTCCTATCTTAAAAATATATATTAAAAAATGGATTTTGACTTAGGAGAATCATAAATCACCATTATCAGACCAATGATTTTGATCATATGTGGCCAGGTGGTGGATGATATATTTATTATAAGAATAAATTTATAAAATAAGAAAAATAAAAAAATAGTTAAAAAAATTAAAAAAAATAAAATTAAATAAGGTGCACAAATGTTTCATTTTGATTACTTTATCATGACCATTACTTTGATCTTAGGTAAAGTTGGAGTTGATACTTTTAGGGGGATAATTTTATTTCCCTTTTAAATTTTATATCACTCTTTATACTTTAGAGATAAGAATCCTTCTTTGATCCTTAATTTCATTAAAAATAAATCCTACCAACCTTAAGCCTCAGAGTCATTAGATCCTTATTTTCAAAGCCCTCATGATTTTTTTTGAATTTTTTCTTTATGTGGTGGAGAAGTTAGTTCCTTTATAAGACTATGGAAAAAGATCATGTACTCATGATAAGATCATAAATCTAATTGAATATTTATCACGGGTGATGAGAGAAAAGAATAAATTGTGTAGAAAATAATGACATGGAATGTTTGACAATAATGAATTATGATATATGAATGAATTAGAGGATAAGACCCATTTATTTTCAATGGTAAAAAGTAAAAAAAACTTGGGTTGATTTATTTTATTGATGAGTGTGAAGTTGAATTGATGTTTTATGCAAATCTTGAAAGGTCAATCAAACATTGATAATCATCTGATATAATTGGATTGGAATTTGAATATTGATAACATGTTATTCCTATTTTATTTATATTGAGATTACATTATTTATGGAAAGAAAGTTATAAGTGTGGGGGAATTGAAAGAACCATTTTATGCATGCATTTTTGGATATAAAATTGTCTTCTTGTATTAATTGATTGATTAAACATGTAAAAATTTGATTGTTTTTATATTTTGTGACAAGATACAGAGTTAGATAAAAAATGATGAAAAAGAATATGAAAAGAATTGTGTAGAGGGAGATATGGATCATTGACCAAAGTAATTAAAATTAACATAATCAAAACCTAATGCAACCATATTTGGAATTTAAAATTGAATTAAGAATTCAAATCATATGAAACAAGAAGAAAGGATATTATTAAATTAAATCACAAAAACTCAAGAAAATAACATAGGTTCAGCCTCCCCATTTCCCAATAATTCAAACTAACTACCCCTCACTAGATGGTTAAGTTGATTTGATTTAGGAGAGGGGATACATCAAAAAATAAAGAAAATAAAAGAAAATGAAAGAAAATAAATAAATATGTAGTTGGTCATCATCCAGAGATTCCCTTATAGATAGATCCTCTTAAACCCATCCCTAGACCCTTATTTGTAGTAATAGATGATGATTTGGGGCATCATAAGGGTATATTAATGGGTTTCATGTCTTAATGGTTCATCCATAGGCATCAAAAAATGTGTACGCCATAAATTTCCATCACATCCAGTGCTGTTGGGTATTTCTCAAGAATTTACATGTCATTTAATAGGTATAAAAAATGTGTAATGTGTAGGTCCTTGATTTTTCTCCACACTTTTTAAATCTTCACTTACTAAAAATCTCTCTAGTTATACAACATTTAAATGACTTACATGATGTGTAATTACAATTTTCAGTAGATTTTTTCTATTTTATTCTAGTTCTTCATTTTTGAGCTCTAAGTTTGGTCCTTGACTATATTGTATATTTAAAATATCTTCAAAAATTCAGTTTCGCATTGTGCCATGATGCGAAATGACATGAATTGGCTTCTAATTACAATATTTGTATCATTTTCATCATTTTTTTACCTAATTTTGTATCATATCAAAAAAGATATAAACAATAAAATTTTGATAAGTTTAATAAACCCCTTAATATAAACGATCCATTTTATATAAAAAAATACATGCATAAAATGGTTCTATCATCATGGTGAGAAATTCATCATGTGACCTTGGTTTTAAAGAAAAGATTTTTTTGCATGAAAATGGATTTTCAAGGACTCACTAATTTTGGTTGTTCAAAAGTGATGTTTGAAGTGAATTTGTGAAAAACTATTTGTATTGTTGTAACAAAGTGGTTTTGAATGAGATTTGGTAATAGAATAGATATCCAACTAGACATAGTGTGAGATTAAAATTATTTTCATGATGAAAAATGAGAGATTATTTATTTTTGAATGAGATATTTTTTGTGATATAGAATCATATTGCCTAGAAAGTTTATAGTGGGATGTGGGTGAGGAGTGGTGAAGATTTATTATATGGATCCTCAACTAGTGTGCATGGAAGCATATAATATACATCTAATCAATAAATATACTAATTAGGATAGGCTGGTGGAATGAGATCAAGTAGTTTCAAAATAAAAACTTGAGTGAAAATTCCATTTTTATTTTATTTTTTAGATAAAATCACTTTTTAATTGGGTTAATATTGAACCCTTAAATGACCTGAAATCTCTAGAATAAATGGAATAGAGTCCTAGAGTCCCAAATTTCTTGATATTTGGTCTAAAATCCCAGAGGCCCTATGACTCAAAGGTCCAATCTCATGGTCTGTAAACCCATTTATAATGAATAGTATGACTTCTATAGTACCCCTCCAAAATACTTGTTGATGGGTGAATTGTGTTTCATGATCAAGTATATTGTGATTATGATTATTGGGATGGTTCGGTGAGGTTTCAAACATGGTTTGGATATGAATACTTGAGTGTAGGTTCCTTTATTATATTCAAATATGATTAACATAAGTATAGATCCACATTCACATAGTTTTCGCTTTCTCTTGGACTTATGCTAGAATTTATCACTTACTGCATTATCCTCCATTCCATATCCCTTTATTCATCCCTCTTCTTTCCCTTCCTTACTGGTGTTATTCCTCCTAACTTTCATCACTACTTAACTATATATTTTCATTCGTTACGGGCTCGCTTACCCCTTATTTCTCTATCTCTTCTATGGTGTCTTTGTATGATGTTGGAGGTGTGGCAGAGATTGAGTCCAGGTGGTTTCTATGATGTTTTTGATGACATGTGTTGTTTAATAAAGTAATTTTGATATGTATGAGGTTTTTTTTGTTTTATTTTTGTTTCATTAGTTGGTATTTTTTTGGGTTGGTGGTTTTTTCTCTTTTACGTAAATGTTTTTCCCTATTTTCTTCTCTCCACGTGTCATCCTTGTAAGTGTTTTCTCTTAATTTACCTTTTCTTCATGAAATTCCCTTTCACTTTCTATTCATATTTTATTTTAGGAAGTTATCCATCTTGTTTCCAAGGTTGGTTTTATTTGGTGGAGATGTATGCTCTCAGTATAGTGAGGAATCCCAGTGAAGAAGATGCTATATTCTAAAAATGATAGTTTTAGGTGCAACTGGAGCCATTTTGGATAATGTTGGGTTCAGATTCAAGCTTGGGGGAGAATTTTTGGTGTTAATGTGGGAATATTTCAGTGTTGTTGTCTTTGATGACTCTAGGATTTCCAATAAGGAGGCGTTCACGCCAATGATTGGAGTAGGTGTGATGGTGATATTTTATAGGGGAAGAGCTCAAGAACATCATGTCATACATGGATCATGAGGAACTAAAGGATCTCTTATGAGGCCTTGAGTACTATTTAGTACGACATTAGGATAGTCTTGGTCAATATTTGAATTGAACCGACCCATTTTTTGTTGTTGTGTTGTGGTTGATGGTATGTGGTCTTTCGATTTTTTATGGTTTTTTGGTATTTATTTATGATCACTAGGATGGTATATCCAAAAATTCCCATTCTAGGTCGGGCTAACAAAAAAACTCTATTTTTATGTTATCCACATCCCATATTTTGGATTTTTAAAAATTTAAAAATGTATTTGGGAAAAAAATCCTGTTTAATTGTGGGTGCCTCATCAAGGTTGGTGATTTTGTTGGGAAATGGTTGGGTAATGATCTAATTAAGAATTATATATACTCTTGGTGATTATTAGTGATTATATATGGTTTCTATGTTCCCCTGGGTTTTGGTTGAACTTTTTGAGACGTTCCTGTGGTTTAGAAAATTGGGGATTTTGGCATATTGATATGATTTATGTTAAAGAATTTTTATTGATGAATTATAAAATGTTTGCTTATGGTTTTATAAATTTCCATGGTTAATGAATGTTTTATATAATTCATTTATATCTTGTTTTTTTTCTATGTACATAGGGTGTATGAGGAAGTCTTGAGTAAATCCTATTAGATATATTCTCATCCCTAGTTTCCCACTTTGTGGATGGGTATACTGTATGTAGCATGAAACTAGTAAGGATAAGGAATTATTCTTCACTAGATGTGTCCCATATACATGGTAGAGGAGATACAAGGGAGTATTTTTAGATGATGGGATGAATCATGGAGTTTTTTTGAGAAGTGGATGAGTTATTTGGGATTCATTTTGGAGAGTCTAATTTTTTGGCCTTTCCGGCCTTACTTTTTGAGTTGTTTATTATTGTGAAATTTTTGGGTTTTTCTTAACAAATATAATTATTTTAAAAGTGTTTTATCATGTATCATTTATGATGTTGGATAGTATTATTTTATCCAAAATAGTTTTATTTTGTTTTTAGGTTAGGGAGGTATGCCATTCAGATATTTGATGCCATAATTCTATTAAATTCTTGGAATGAGTTAAGTTAGTATAGGGGTAAACAATAACAGTACCGAAATTGAACTTCTGTATCCAGTGTTGGAATTTTTTTTTACATTTTCAGATTTTATATAGATGAAGGTGACCCAATTTTTTCCATCTAAACCTTACAACATCAAACGAAAAAATTAAATCACTTATATTATCAAGGACCTTTTAGGTTTATAGTTTTTGAGAATTAAGACAAACTAAAACATAAAAAATAACCATGTATTTAAATGAACATATATCCCGCCTAACTAATCATTTATAATTTAAGATTAATTCATCGTCATAATCATTATGAAATATATTTTAGACATAATTCTTTCAACCTCAATCTTTATAACCTAGGGAAAACAAAACATAAGAAGGGTGAACTCTAATGATTAGTACAGGTAAACATAATCATTAAAAATTTAATTCCATCAATGATCATAATAAGAGTGTAAGAGTATGATGAAATAATCAAAATTCATGAGTATAACATAATAATATTAATATCCATCAACACCTAGATCACCAAACATGAAAACATGGCATAAAGCTCTAATAAAGACAAGAGTAATCAAAATAAATAATCCTGAGCCATGTGATATCAATATTAATCATAAGAAACATTATAAACCCATATAAATCATAGATAAAACTTATTAGTATCTTGGAAAATTATCTTCACATCACTTATTACAAATGGAAGAACCAATATGGTCGAATTCCATCTTCAGAGTACCCAATTCATTAAAGGGCTATAACGGACCCAACCATCCTTGGTTTAGTAGGGAACCACATGTACTTGGATAATAATGTAACAACCCATACTTGTTTTATAATGGAACCACATATCCTTGGTTTATAATTAAACCATCCATCATTATAAAAAATTTCTAATAAACACATCATGAATAAAGTAAATAGAGTATTCATTTCATTATAAACTCATTGAAACAACCCTTATTCTTTTCAGAACTTGATTAACCCATGGAAAATAAATGGGTTACATAATAATCCTTTTGAAACATGATTAAACCATAGAAAATAAAAAAGTTACATAATAATCTATTTGAAACATGATTAACCCAAATAAAAAAAGAGTTATATAAAAATATCTTTGAAACATGATTAAACCATATAAAATAAATGGTTTTCATGAAAAATCTATGTGAAGAATGATTAACTCGTGCAAAAGAAACAAGTTACATGTCACTCTATTTGAAACAATACTAATATATATAGATAAAGAATTATGATGCTACAACTAAAAAATATACCAATTTAAGAATAAGTAATAATAAGGGTTGTTGACATTGATGAACATAAATACCATTAAAATATCATTAGAATCATTTTTGAGGAAATTAATATTTTCATTTTAAAAATCACTTTTTAAAACTAAAAATTCACAAAATATTTCAAAAATCAATTTATTTGAAAAAAACTTGGAAACATAAAAAGGAAACTTCAAGGTAAGTAATGAAGATTACATTAGGAAAATTCATTCATGTCATAAATGTTAAAAATAAACTTTTTTTCATAACATTTTGAAAAAGTGAGTTAAAAGTGACCCATTAGGAAAATGTTATGAAATTTTATTTTAAGAACTTTTAAAAGAAGGTAAAATATCATGTAAAATGGATTTATTAAATCATTTATTTTTAGAAAAGAAATTTTTTGAAAACATTTTTGAAAACATGGATGTGTAAGAGAAAGATACCTGATCTAAAATTAAATACAAGATTAGTATCACTTACAAATGACTTTATTGATGTTTCTTAAATAAATTAAAAAATAAATGGAAATTAAACATGTGAAACACATGAATAACCTATGGAGAATAAAATATATATAGTTTAATAAAATAATATCACATTATTTACTCAAAAATAACATTGAACATAAAAATATTTGAAAGAAAAAAGATTGCAAAATAAAGCCTTTTCCACTTTGGTAACTCTTAAATCCCAAGACCCATGAAATAATAACATAAAATGATAATTTAAATATAATTAACATAATAAGTTTCATTATATAAAATTTAAATGATTAGTATATACAACATATAAAAGAAATTAGGTGCATAACAATAAAATATTCCTCAATGAAAGTGAATTGAGATGAAATCCATTACGACTTTGGTAATCTCTGGATCAAAGCACCATGAATGAGAGAAACTCATAGAGATTTGTAAATACCAATATTTTTCATTAAAATAACCATAAAATACATTCATAGATAGTATATATATCACAAAATGAAAATAAGTGGTGAATATGACATATGTATCATAGAAGTAAAAGTGAGATGAGAAAAACCCTTACCCCGAGTCCAGAATTTCCTTATATATCCTTTAAATTTTGTATAATAATATTAAATAAATTATTTGATTTATTAAGAAAATTTTATAGTTTTAAAAACTTAATAATTTATTTTATTTCTTTATAATGAAATATTTTAATACTTAATCAGTTAAGTCCATGTCAGGTGTTTTGAGGATGTTCAGTTCACTGTTTCAAAAAAGGATTTGTTGTGTCAACCATGGTCAAAGATGTAATTATTTCAACATCCCAATAATAATAACAATTAAACAATTATAATATTTATTAATCAATTATAATTTTAAAACAAATCATAAAAAATGGTTATGAAAAATAAACTACATTATGGTTATGAAGATAGTAGGTCGTATGTATGCATAAGTAAAGTTTTCCTTTTTCAATGATCATTATGGAAATAAGGTATGTATTATTTTATATTTAAATAATAATAATAATATCATAAATTCCATACTTTTAATTTAAATATACTTATATATATGTCATTCTTATGATGTGGTGATGAAAAAAGAATCACATTACTCCGTGGAGGTAGTAGTCCACATGCGCACGAACGACGCTATCATTTTTTAATGTAATAAATAAAATAATTTATTAAAATTTTAAGAATTATAAATATGTCATTAATATCATAATTATTCCATTTATATCACACAAATTCATTAAAATTATACTTATTTACCTTTTATATAAAGCGTTAGTGAAAAATGAATCACATCACTTCATGAGGCGGTAGTCCGCCGTACACACGAGTGACATTATAATACACCCAGAAAAATATAAATTAAAAAGGTATATGTTATATAATAACTAAAAACGTATAAATATGTTATAAATATCATAAATATAATTTATATCCATCATTAAAAAAATCTATCAGAGGTGATAATGGAAAAAAATGACACTGGTTTCTGAGGTGGTAGTCCACCGTACACACAAATGATGATTTCATATTCCATTTGATGGAATAGAATATGGATTTAGGTTATGAAATTAATATAATAACATATTAGTATATATTATATAATTATTATAATATTATAATAGTTTAATAAAATTTTAGTAAGGTGTAATTAGAAATAAAACAAAAACACATAGTTAGGAATTTTACCTCTTCTCAGACCACCACTTTAGGATTATACATAAAGTATTACTAAAATGGATTTATGGACATAAAATTATTCTAAGATGAGGGAATATAATTTGGGAATTTAATTAGGTAATTATAGGCCAAAATTAAATGGTTTTAAGGTGTGAAGAAGAGAGGAGAGGGGTGACCTTCTATATGTGAGTTGAGTGGCACCCTTGTAATTTTTGAAAATAAAAAGGCATACCCACATTTTTCACATGATAAATGGATAAAAACTGGATAATTATATATTATTATACATTTTAAAGTCTAATATGGTCATAAAATATTTTTAGTCAAGTTTTTAGGTCATTTTTCCCTTATCTTTTAGTTTAAGCCCTTCGTAAACTAGTTTTTAGCTTAACTGTAGTAATTTATATTTACAGTTTTCAATATTAATTATGAAAAAAAATTAAGCTGACCTTGTTAGATAATATAAATTATTAGGATTAAAAATATGGAATAATTTTTACCAAATACAATTTACATAACTATAAAAAAAGCAATTTAAAATTAAACCCTCAAACGCGATGAAAACATGGGTTTTTAAGAAGTGCATTTTTTAAGGAAAAGATGTTTTTATATCAACCCTATGACTAATAAAAATTATTTTATGAATCAAAATTAATATTTATTGATATATAATATATAAATTTAATTTTAATAATTCATCATCAGGGTTTTTTTTAATTAATTTAAAAGGCAAAACATTATGCACTTTAAAATAATTTTCAGAAAAACCCTATTTTAAACCCAAAGATAACCTTATACTAAAATTCAATATGAAGTTTATTAAAAAGAAAATAATTGGATTATATATAAATAATTAATACTTATATTATTTTAAATAAAATTCCAAACATAATGGTATTTTTAAATTTCTTAATTTATAGAAAATAAATGACACTTTTAGAAAAATATGTACTTTCACTATTCATAGAAAAATCAATAATTTCTAAAAGATCCAAAAATTTCACCCAAATTAAATTTTGATATTTTTATTTCCAAAATAAATTTAATTTTATAAAATATATTTTCTAAATGTTCTAAAAAGTAACTATGATATGTTTTCATGAAAATTAATAAAAATCATTTTTGATGAAAACATATTTTTGAAGAATAAAATTACTTTACAAAAAATTGATTGATTATTTAATAAAAATTTATCAATAATTTATATTGAGTAGGAATTATATATATATATATATCATAAATTATTTAATATTATTCATACTCACCAATTTTACGGCTAGTTTATAAAGATTATATATTTCGCTGGTTGTTTAAGATTAGTGTTGTGTGTCGAATATTCTATCAAACATAGTTTTATTTTCTAAATTATTAGGGTGATAAATTCACCCTTTAATGAATCAAGTAATTTAAATTTTAAATTTTTCTTAGTAATCAAATTTTGTACATTTGAAAATATTTTTTTTGGAAATGCACATCTTAAAAAGGGTTAATAAGACATCCTCTTGATAAAATTGAAAGGGAAGTACAAGTCATATAAAATAACACACACTCTGTTTCAAAATAGAATAAAATAGGTGGGAAGTATATATTTAGACATGGAAGAAATGTTTAATGCTAAAATAATGATATAGAGTGACAAAGATCATTGATCTTAAGAAAGTAAACGATCAAGAGAAAGTTAAAAATCACAAAACCATCAACCAAAGAGGTGTGAAAAAGGTAATTGATATCATAAAAAATGATAGTAATAGGACAAAATTTTGTTTCAAGATCCATTTACTATGATGATAAATTATTTTCTATATATAATAATAAGATAAGGAAATATAATTACTTTATGAGTATAATTTCATCCTTTTTTCAATTTCTTCCACAGTCTCACTTTTTTATCCAAACAATGAGTATTAAAAATGATTTTTTTCATTCCTGAAACACTAAAATCAACTTTTAAAGACCACACAACCATAAAATTAATAACAAGATATTCCTATTATCATTATACATTTACCAAAACCAAAATTATTAGAACATGGTAAGATAATTCCCCAAATGAATAAACTTTCGTTTGATACATTAATCCTCAAAATTAAATAGAATAACCAAAGTTTAAACTAAATCATTCCATGAATGAATAACCATATTTCAAAAATAACATCAATAAAATCAAAATTAAATAGTGTTTTAACTAAGGTTATCTCATAAATTTCAGCCTATAAGAATAAAAATATGGTGATCTCCATTTGAAATAACGTTAATCACTTAGTCACCAAATCAATTTTAAATTACATGGTAATCTATATGATAAAACTTGTATTCCCCTAATTAAATTAATATCCAAGAACATATAAACCATAAATTCTATCATTACCTTATTTTATCAAAATGTAAATACATACTTCATGTTAAACCAAATATTTATGTATACTTTAACTTAATAAAAAGTCTCCTAAAATGTCATTAATCACTTTAAGATCTCATCACATAAAACCTCAAAAGGGGTGTCTAAGAACTTGAACTTATGATAATACTTAATATTATATACCTAATATTGTATCCATAACTCTTAATTTTACCTCACATGAAAACATCATAATCTCCAAAGTTATCTAAACCTTTCATTTGGTACCAACTATAATAACCCTGAAATCGCACTCCTAAATCTGGCATTGAAAACATAAACTTTACATTTCTGTATTTGATACCAATAAAGGTGACCTAAAGTTTTCAATCCAAACCGTACAACATAAAAAGGAAAAATTGAATCACTTACATTCTCAAGGAACTTTTATGTTCAGTGTTTTATATAATTAGGAAAAACTCATACATAAATAGTACCCATTGATTTAAATAAGAATATCTCCCACCTAACCCAATTTTTCTTATTTCATATTAAGTTATCATCATCATCCATATGAAATAAACTCTAGAAATAATTCATTCAACCTCAATATTTATAAATTGGGGAAAATGAAACATAAAAAGGGTGATCTCAAATGATCGGTAAGTGTAAATGTGAGCATTGATAATTGAATGTTATCAGTGAGCATAATAAGAGAATAAGGTAATGATGACATAATGAAAGTGAATGAGTATAAAATAAGAATATTAATTATAATAAATACCTAGATAATACAACATGAATACATGGAATAAGGATTTAAAAAATATAAGGGTCATTAGAATCAATAATCAAGATCCATGTGATATCAATATTAATCATAATAAATATTATAAAATCATAAAAAACATAGATAGAAATTATCGGTATCTTGGAAAATTATATTAATATCAATTATTACAAATGGAATAACCAATATGCTCAACTTCCATATCCAGAGTACTCAATGCATTGTAGGGCTATAACAAACCCACCCATCCTTGGTTTATCAAAGAATCACCTATCCTAGACTAATAACATAACCACCCATCCTTGGTTTATAATAGAAACACATGTAATTGGTTTATAATAGAACCATACATCATTATAAAAAATTACCAAGTTCCGTATCATGAATAAAATAAATAGAGCATTCATTCTATTATAAACTCATTGAAACAACCTTTATTCTTTTAATAACTTGATTAACCCATGGAAATAAAATGGGTTATATAATAATATATTTGAAACATAATTGACGAATAGAAAAGAAATAGGTTACATAAAAATATATTTGAAACATGATTAATCCATATAAAAGAAAAAAGTACCATAACAATCTCTTTGAAACATGATTAACCCATAGAATAGTAATGGGTTCCATGAAAAATTTATTTGCAACATGATTAACACATGGAAAAGAAATGAGTTCCATGTTAATTTCTTTGAAACAATCTTAATACATATATAAAAATAATTAAGATGATGTAATTACAAAATATCCACATTGTATCATAACTAACAACATGGGTTGTTGAATTTTATGAAGAGAAATACCATTAATAGATCATTAAAAATATTTTTGAGGAAAATAACCTTTTCATTTTAGAAATCACTTTTAAAAACAAAAAATTCACAAAAAATTATAATAAACATTTATTTGAAAAATAACCATGGAAAAATAAAAAATATTATTTAAATAAGGTATTGTACATGATGATGGGAAAATATGTCCATGTTATAAATGTTAAAAATAAACATTAGTTTCAAAACATTTTGAAAAAGGGAGTCAAAAGTAACCCATTTAGAAAACGTTAGGAAATTTACTTTTAAAAGTTTTAAAATAAGGTAAAATATCATGTGAAATGGCATGAGTAAATCATAAATATTTATAAAATAACTTTTTTGAAAACATTTTAGAAAACATGGATATGGAAGAAAAAGATACCTGATCTAAAATAAAATACAAAATCAGTATCACTTATAAATGACTTTCTTGATGTTGTATAAATCAATAAAGAAGGAAATTAAAATTAAACATATGAAACACATTCATAACCACAGGATAATAAAATTTATGTTGTTAAAGAAAATAATATCATATTATTTTCTCCAAAACAACCTTGAAAATAAAAAATCTCAAAAGAAAAGAGATGGTAACATAAAGCTTTTTCCACTTTGGTAACTCTTCAATTGTAAGATCCATGAAATAATAATTTCAAATGATACTTTAAATATCATGAAAATAATAATTTTAATTATATAACAATTAAATGGGTATTATAAACACCATATAAATGAAATTAGGTGTATAACAACAAAATATGCATCAATGAAAGTGAATTGAGATGAAATCCCTTACAGTTTTGGTAAATTCTGGATCAAAACTCCATGAAAGAGATAACTTCATATAGATTTTTAAATCCAAATATTTTTAATGAAAATAATAATAAAATAAATTAATAATAATTATATACATAATATAATGAAAATAAGTGGTGAATATGGCATATCTCTCACAGGAGTAAAAGCGAGATGAGAAAAACCCTTACATTGAGTCCATAATTTCTTTATATGTACTTTAACTCCATTATAATAATATTACATAACTTTTTTGATTTATTAAAAATCTTTTATAGATTTAAAACCTTAAAATTTATTTTATTTCTTTATAATGACATATTTTAATACTTAATCATTAGGCCCATGTCGGGTATTTTGAGGATGTTATGTTCATTATTTCATAATGACTTTTGTGTGATAAATGTGGTCAAATAGGTCATTATTTAAAAATATCAAGAATAATAATCATGAAATAATAATCATATTTATCCATAAACTATAATTTTAAAACCAATCAGGAAAAATGTTTATTAAAAATGAACTACGTTACGATCATGGAGATGGTAGGCTATACGTACGCGTGAGTAACGTTTCAAATTTTCAATGATTATTATTGACAAAAGGTATGGATTATTATATATTTACATAATGATAATAATATAATAAATACCATATTATTTCTTTAAATATAACTATATATATCATTATTTTTATGTGATGATGAAAAAAGAATCACATTTCTTCATGGCGGCGGTAGTCCACACGTATATGAACAATGTTATCATTTTTTAATGTAAAAAATGATATATTATGTTTTAATAATGATAAAATTTCATGAATATCATCATGATTTCATGTATATCACATATATTCATTAAAATTATCTTTATTACCTTTCATATAAAGAGTTATCAAAAAATGAATCACATTGCTTTGTGAGGCGGTAGTCCGCCTTACACACGAGCGATGTTATCGTATCCTCTGTGGAATGGAAAGTAAAAATGTATATGTGATATAATAAATATATAAGTATAAATATGTTAAAAATATAATATGTATATATATACTTTAAATACATCATTGCAATAATCCATAAGATTTGATGATCGAAAACGAATGACACCAGTTCACGAGGTGGTAGTCCACCAAACACATGAATGATGATTTTATATCCCATTTTATGGAAGAGGAGATGAATTTAGGTTATTAAATTAATATAATAAAATATAAGTATATATTATATAATTTTTTTGTCATATTGTCATATTTAAAGAATATTTTAAGGATTTTTATGGGGAAATAAATCAAAAAAACACATAGTTAAGAATTTTACTCTTCTTAGAAAACCTCTTTAATATTATACCTAAAGTATTTCTAGAGTGGATTTATGGCCAAAAAAGGATTCTAGGATTATTTTATGTTAGTTTGGAAGTTATTTTGGAAGTTATTATGGGAACTAAAAGGGTTTAATGTTTTAAGAAGAGAAGAGAGTAGGGAAACCTTTTATAAGTGAGGTGAGTGACACACTTGTAATTTTTGAAAAGAAAACGGTGTAACCACCTTTTCACATGAAAAAGGCTCAAAATTTATAATTATAGATAATTAGATATTATAAGATATAAATATGTCTATAAAATTGTTTTTAGACAAGTTATTAGGTTATCTTGACCCTTATATTTTTTATTTAATTCCCTAGTAAACCCATTTTCCCCTTAACTGTGATATTTTATTTTTATTGTTTTCACTATTAATTATGGTAAAAAATTTATTACAACTTGTTAAATAATAAAAATTAAGAGCATTAAAAATATTTAATCCATTTTACCAAATTAAATTCATAGAATTGGAAAAAATTTATTTTAAAATCAAACCCACAAACGCGATGAAAAATCGGGTTTTCAAGAAGTGTATTTTTCAAAAAAGATGATTTTATATCTACTCTATGAATAATAAAATTTATTGCATGAATCTCAATTAATATTTATTTTTATATGATATATAAATTTAATTTAAATAATTTCTCATTATGGGTTTTTCAATTAATTAAAAAGCTGAAACATTATGTACTTTAAAACAGTTTTGAGAAAAATCCCGTTTTTAAACCTAAAGACAACCTTATAATAAAATATAATATGAAGTTTATTGAAAATAAATTAACTATATTAAATATAAATAAATAATACTTATTTTAATTGAAATTATATTTAAAACATAATGGTAGTTTTAATTTTCTTAATTTATTGAAAATAAATGACATTTTTAGAAAAATCGGTATTTTTCACTATTCACTGAAAGTCAATATTTTCTGAAAGATAAATTTTTTTTCAATAAAAGTAAATTTTTTTATCCCTATTTAAAAAATAATTTTAATTTTAAAAAATACATTTTTTGGAAGTTCCAAAAATTAATTATAACATGTTTTCATGAAAAACAATAAAAATTATTTTTAAAGAAATCATATTTTTGAAGAATATATTTATTTTACTAAAAATTGATTGATTATTCACTAAATATTTATCAATAATTTATATTTATTAGGATATATATATATATATATTTCATAAATTAGTTAATATTATTCATACCCTCCAATTTAATTGCTAGGTTATAACAACTATATATATCGTGGGTCATTTAAGATCAGTGTTGCATGTCCAATATGCTATCAAACATAGTTTTATTTTCTAAAATATAAACTTTTTATGTAAACCATATCTCAAAGATATTATCTTAACTCTTTATATTTATTTCTTACCTTTAGTGATTATGGGACACACCTCAGACATAGTATCATTCAAAATCAGGTGAGGTTGAGGGTTGACGGGTCGAGTTGAGATGCTATAAGTAAAGTCACACTATTTTACTTTTTACCTTGATTATTGATTTTTATAAGATCATTTTTTTATTTAATTTTAGTTTTATCGATTCTCATACACCCTCTTTCCTTCCTAAAACTTTCCAATTTAATTCTTCATTATCATCATCAAATACTATTAGATGTGCACTACAATATTCATGTGAATAAACTAAATTTAGTTGCATGTATCTTTCTATGCCATTTCATCGATTATAATCCATTATGAATGGATTAAATTTCATCATTTATGAATTCATTAAATTAATTACATTCATTTATGAAATTTAATGAATATGTTCAAAGTAAATAAATGTATGTTGATACGTTGAATATGGAAAATTCATATCATTAAATGAAATGCATCAAGGATGACTGTATAAAGGGATGTGATTCCTTTTGTTAGTTAATAACGATTATATGCAAGAATCCTGATTCTCAATTCCTTGAGGAATGTATTTTATCTCTAGGTGAAGGTACCGATACCCCTTATGTGTTTATAGATCCTCAATAAATTTTTTAGGATACTTTGGCCGATGTAATCCCCTTAGAGGTAAGATACTTTTCTTTGCTGCTCCCATGATCTTCATCAAGCATAATCCATTGAAGATTGATGAAGAATCTTGTTTTTATCTAGGTATAAACATTTATGTCCTTTGATTATATTTAATTTTTATTCAATGGAGGATATATCACACAAAACGGGTTTATTTATGCTATTAATGATCATATGACGATCCACAAAAGCCCATAAGTGGTATCAAAGATATATTCCTCATAGAATCAACGTGTTTCTTATATAGTTAAATGAAGAACACATTTTATGAAACTATAACTAGTTTTTTCTATCTTGACATTACAATATATGATAACATAATGTTGGGAGTACCACCATCAGATATTTATATCATATATAAATTTTCCTAATTATAAAAATCATATATTTTTAAATATTTATAGAATTTATAAAAATTGTTTTATAAATTTATTATAGATTTTTTATATTTAATTGTTTTAATAATTTTGAAACAATTATTATAAATATTCAATCAATATTAAAGATTTAATATTAAGAATATCCTTTTCAAATTTATGATATTCCTTATAATTTAAATATAAAATGATTATATAATAAATTATAAGAGTAATCTATAAAGAGTATAAATGAAAAAATAAGGATAATTATAAAATATTTATATTTAAAGATTATGAATTATTCACAATTAATTAATTTTAAATTTTTTAATTAAGATACTTAATTTGATATTATTTAAATCACATAAAAAATAATTTTATGATATAAGGTTTAAATAATGATTGGTATATGATATATCAATTATGTAAAATGTTTACCTAATAGAAACTCAATTATAAAATATTTATAATTCATTAAATATTATATATTTAAACAGAAATGTCATATAATGTAAAATATAAAAATTTCATATTATATAATGAGTATTAAATTTTTTATATTCATGATTATTAAGTATCCATAATGTACTAGCTAATTTATAAAATGTTCAGTCAGATTTTATTTATGAATTATTCATGAAGAGTTATCTTATATTTTTGGAAAATAAATAAAATGTGTATTTATTTTCTAATTCATTAATATTATTCATATTTATATTTTTTATATAATTTGAATAACATGTTTGTTAAATATAAAAATTCATATTTGTTTCTCATGATTAAATAAAATTATTATTTAATTTTTGATTACTTAATATTATTCATATTTATAAAATTGTTATTGAATGTGAATAATGTGAATGTTAAATATGAACATTCATATTTGATTCTCATGTTAATTAAATTGATTATTTAAGTATTCATTCATTTATATTATTCATGTTTATAAATTTTTTATTTAATATGAATAATGTATGTGCTTTATTTATGCGATGAATTGATTTTAGGAGATAATGCCTTATATTACATGAAAGACATGGCTCTATAATTTTTTTTGAGAATAGTTGTTGAATATAATATGTGTATATTAAGTGTTATAGTTATCATGAATTTTATTCTCTCTTGAGTAAAGTTTCCCCAATGAGAGGGAATTGAGGTCGGACTACCCACCAACCTTGAGGATTATGCCTTATTCTAGAAAGGTAAGGGGTTGATTATCTTTCACTCCAGCCTTCCTAATGTGATCATTATAAATACCATAAAAATATATATCTTTACATGAAAAAGGTCATGCAGCTTATACACATGATGCATTTAGATATGTATAGATATTATCGTCTTCTATCCTTAGGTGAGTAACACAAACTATGGGTTGTGTAAATGGTTCCACATAAAGTGGTGTGAACAAATTAATTTGGTGGATGAAATATGGATTAAAAAACTACATTGTTAGAAGCATGTATACACAAAATGAATAAAACATGAGAAAATAAAAATTGCATGAGATGCAATATTTTTTAATTTAATATGCATACGATGTATATTAAATTAGTGAGTCTTTGAAAGAAAAACCCATAAATACTATGTGTGAGATTCTATCCAAAATGATATTTTTTAATACCTTTATCATCTAACCAGGTAGGTCATGCTAATACAGAGTTCCCATTAATTATCTTGTGTAAGGCAATAAAATGATAAATAACTCTAGGTTATCCTATTGGGTGGGTCATACTAAAGTTGAGTGCTCCTTTATTGTCCTTTGTTAGCTTATTCTTAGAGTTTTATTTGGGTTACACTATCTAGGAAACCCTAATAGAATTAGGTTATGGGAGAAATATAATTGAGGATATCCATTTGATGGATTTTGATAAAGTTTTATTTACTTAAATATATAAAAACCATAAATTTAACCATGAATTCCTTATTGGATTGTTACTTTGTTGGTTTATGATTTGAAGGTGTTAAAAGGAGGATCAAGGATGGTTTAATGGAGTTTGGTGCTGTAATTATGCTACATTTGGTTGTTTATGATTTGAATATGTATTCAAGATGTGTGTTTAGGGCTATGTTTTTAATAATCCCTTGGTACAGTTTAGATTGATTAGAGGTTTCCTTGTGCAGCTATGGTCTCATTTTTTATCATTCTCCCCATTGTGTGTGATTATTTAGAAATATTTTTTAATGTAGTTGATCCTCATTCTATCAATATTTACATTCATGTGTTGGAATTTCATGATTTTTTCTTTATTTGAGTGGATAGTAAGACTTGGATTAAGAATATAATTTATTCGATAAATTTGATATTGATGGGAATGGAGAGAAATCACATGTTTTACTACTTTTGATGACATTTATGACTATACTATACATGTTTGTTTTCATTTCTGAAAATCACAACAGTTGGGAACCTTGTTAGTGTTGTAGTTGATATTATTATGAAACTATTATTATGTGATTATTTAATCTCACCTTGAATAAAAAGATAAGAACATATATATGGATAATGAATTGGATTACCATGGAAACCTATAATATGTGTGATAATATCCATGCTAAATATTGAAGTAATGTGGTTTAATCCCTTGTTGAATATGAAATTATGGAAAATTTCAGAATTTGAGATGTGTTGTTATGTGTTGATGTACTTATGGTGAGTCTATGGTGGTTGTGTGAACCCTGTTGGGTCTTTTACAGTGATGGTGGTAACCTAATGGGTTGAAAAATATTTTGGGAAGTGACGTGATTGTTGGTTGGCATGAGATGTGACATGGGATGATGTGTGGTGTTTCTGATGTGTGGTTGTTTTGGTGAGATGGTTGAGTTGTGGTGTGACGAATTGGCATACATTGTGTCGTGGTGATGGTGGATGTTATATGGATGAGAAGTTTTGTGAGTTGGATGTGTTAGTTTCCTATTTCTCCATATAATTATATTGAAATGCTGAAGTTGAAATGAAATGAGTTAGTAAATGAAAAATAATGGGCTGAAATTGATGTGTGGTAATTTACTTAAATGAAATGAATGATAAATGAAAAATTTGTGTTAATGTGAATGAAATATATTAGTAAATGGGTGTTATTAGAGACTTATTAAAATTTGGAAAATGTGTAACTTGTAATTGAAAGTGGAATTGTGTGGTTATGTGTGGTGGTTGTGTGGTGTGATGCATTTAGTGGTAGCAGTGGCTATGATGAATATTGTGTATGATACAATGGTGGTGATGTGGAGTATATTAGTGTAGTTTATGTTAACCCATAGGTTATTTATTGTGTGATATTTATCAATCATATATTTTTTATGTTATTTTTATATGCACCCTACCTGAGTTGAAAAAATTTACCAACACCCAAATGTTTTGGGTTTTAGGTGTTTTTCACAACATCCATGCTAGTGGGGATTAAAATGGATAAACACCATCTCTTCTCCACTCTCCCTTTGGTATAAGTGATGAAACAAATTGGTGTTTGAGATTATCCAATGATGATATAGGTTGGTGTTAGAGGTTACCCAATGATGATGTAGGCTGGTGTTGTAGAATGCCCAGTGATGATACTGGTTGGTGTTTTAGATTACACAGTGACGTTGAGTATGTGATATGTGGTGAAGTTAATATGCAGTGGGAAGAGGACATGCAGTTAATTTTCTTTACATTAATGATACCTTATTTTCCCAGTTACATGATGAGGCTATGATTCAATTATGACTAATGCTAGCACCAGATTCTAGACCTTGTGAGAGGTTGAGATACATCCAGAACCACATCAGAGAAGGCTGAACATGTGACGTGATATGTATGGATGGGATGATATTACATGAAGTTTGAAGTTGTGGTATGGGATTAAAAAATTAGTGGAGAAGTGATTGTGAGGTTCCTTTATTTTGTTTCATTTGATACTATGTTACTATATTGGATGTGCGATTTGGTGAGTTTTCCATGATGAGGCTGACATTGGTTAGTTGATCTATTTATGTGCATATTGGTTCTATTGTTTTTTCACTAGTGAATTAGTATGATATTTTCACATGTTAATAAGAGACTTTATGTTGGATCCTACTGAGTATACATGTTATGATCACCCTACATATATATAAACTATTTTCAGATTTTCAGAAGGAACTTGGGGGCCGAGTTAGACATTACTAACTTGGATTTGGATATACTATTGAATCTCTTACACAAGACTTGTCTTTTGTATTTACATTTGTACATGTTGAAAATTTTCATGAATTGTGGGATAGTTTGGGTTTACTTTTATATTTTTGATGGATTTATTTTATGGATATTCTCTCTATCTCCTGATCCTATATTTTTAATGGGGGAAACAACTTCCATACGTTATATTTTTATACCCTCAATTCTAGTGGCCTACTTGTGTCCTACTAGAGGTAAAAGTCAATTATTATTATCTCTATTCATTTATTGAGGGCCCAGGAGGTGTACCATTGGAGGGAGGGTTCATGAAATAGTGATATCAAAGGTTTTTTGAGATATAAGATACAGTCTAGAGTTAGACACCATATAGATTTCATGGGTTCGTAGGATAATGAATCCAGTTGATCTTGGTGCATGACATAATCTAGGGAGACTAGCTAGGAATGAATCCTAGTTAATATCTACGTGTATCTCAGTATTAGAGGTTCTAAAAGATGAACTAGTTTATCATCATAGGATCAACCGAAAATAGAAGGATGAGACGTGACTGAGGGCCTTGCATGAATTTCAATGATAGAGATTGGGAAAGTATGAGGGAAGTTTCTCTAATCTGAATACATATCTCCAGTTATAAAATCTTGATATTTCTTATGGTCTGATTCGATCTTGGGCTAAGTTTTGGGTTCTATTGATAGTTAGTCAGATTTTGGGAGTTTCAACTCAGTGGTTAATATTGTATCTTAGTGATCCAAAAGAGGAAGATGTGTTGTGGTCATAATTTCATAAGGAGTTTTGTTTAGAATTACTATCATAAAAAATGAATGAAAAAAAGGTAGGAGGTTCTCAACCTTTAGTTGGGGAGTATGACAATGCAAGAACTTGATATCAATTTCAATAATCTCTTATATTTTCCCCTTGATGTCTTTCTAGATGAGGTGACTAGAAAACAATGTCTAGAGGAGAATTTGTGCCCAATGATTAGATATGAAGTCACACCACTTACGGTTCCTATATATTTGAAGGTTAAGAAGAATATGGATGTTATCGAGTAGATTATTTCTCTATGATGTGATCATCAAGAGAGTGGAAAACACAAAATCTTGAGGAGAAGGGATCCATGTAGTGGGTTGTGTATATCTAGATAGTCAGTGTTCTAACTAGAAGAGATCCAACCTCGATAGACCTTAATGTGACATTCTAGGGTAGGTTACTCCCAAACATCTAGTATGGGATCTCCGTTTTCATATTTTATCTTTTGGGGTTGTGTTCACTGATATACTCATTACATGAAATCCTAGGGAGGAAAGTTTTAGATGGGATGTCATGCCCCTTTTCTCCATCAACAACAGTTACCTCTAAGGCAGTTTCAGCAGTAGTGACTATTGATGCTTGTTCAGCAGCCGAGGAAAGATAGAGTTTATAGATATTGACCTCATTATGGTCTCCATCCTCAAGGACCTAGACTAGTTTGTAGTCTTGGAGGCTAAAAATAGATACTTAGAAGATCTGGGCATTGACAGATGCATGCGGTGGAGGTTCTAATTCTAGAAGAGCTAGAGATACTCTGAGGTATGATTAATTCATTGTCTACCCTTGTTTTTTCCTTGTTTGATTCATGAGCCTTTACTCCTTTATTGATCCTATTTTGGTCTGAATGTTGGGACTATATGTGTAGAGACATCTAATAACCATGATTTTATCTACCATTGTTTTTGCCTTATTTTATTTTGGAGCCTCACACCACTTTATTGCTCCTATTTTGGTTCATACCTTGGGACTGGATGTAGAGAGACTTCTAATGCCCCTAGTGTTGTATATGATGATTGAAGATCATAATTCTTTTCTAAATTTCTGTCGGGGATGTAGATTCATAATTGGGAACCAAAAATTAGAAAATCATTTCTTATTACTATAGATTCCACCATATAATGTTATCCTTGACAAGGATTAATTGTATTTCATGCATATAGTCATTGGCTGCTTCTAGAGGAGTGTTTTTTTCTAGCGTGAAGGGAAAGTGAGTGATGTTCATTGGTGAGTATGGTTATTAGAAGGGTAGTAGAAAGGTGGATACTCTTCTATATCAGTTGGTGGAGCTGTTAGTGGAATCTTTAGCAGGGGACATTCCTAGGATCATGGAGGAGTTTCTTGATGTCTTTTTGAATGAGGTTAGGATGCTACCCACTCAGCTCAATGTTGAGTTTAGGATATATTTTCAACCAGGTGAACCTCCAATTTCAATGGATCCTTATTAAATGAAACCTATTGAACCACATGTGTTGAAGATTTAGGTGGATAATCTGATGAAAAGGGGTTTCATCTGATCCACTGTATCTCCTTGGGGTACTCTTATAAGGACCCGACCTTAAACCTTACATAATATTGAATTAAATGATTAATTCACATTGAGGATCTTTTCAGGTTTAGAGTTTTAGAGAATTAGGAAATAACTATTACATCTCAAAAGATTACAAAGTAGACACTTCTACCCAGTATCCATTTTTTCATAAAATAAAAACTCTTGAAAACAAAGTCATGTATAGTTCCATATTTAAGACAGCATGACTTTTCCTTGATCCCATACTTGACCCTATTATACATTATGTCCTATGAAAAACATTTCAAAAAACTTGGGATGAGCATAAAAATCTCAGTAAGGGATACACAAAGAAGTAAAACTGTTAGTTTTTCAAAAAAACAAGTAAACCATGAATACTTTAACATAAGTAATACTTTTTACCTCTTTGAAGTAGTAAATAATCTTCACTGAATAAACAATCACTACTTACCCTTTTGTAACCAAAATATTACTATAAAACTAATATAAAGAACACATAACATATAATGGTAAATTGGGACATAAACATACTTAAATGGAATAACCATACGGTCTACTTCCACACATATCACTAAATGGAATAGCCATACAGCCGAATTCCATACCCAATGAATTGGAGGTTATAACGTAACCACCCGTCCTGGTTTTCACGGCACCACCCGTCGTATGGTTTATCACGTAACCACCCATCAAATGTCCAAGTACCATCACATCACATAAAATATTTCAAATAAAAAAATTTCACTAATAACATTTCATTTGAAGTCACAAGAAGTAATTTCAAGATATTAAAAAAATCAATCCATTTTCATAAACCATTTAAAAAGAGATTTCTGAATCAAAGTGTTCCATACCACTTTGAAGATTTCAATGGAATTAAAATTTCAAAACATTAATGTACATATAAATAAATACTGAAAACCATTTTTAAAATATGGACATTAAAGATAAAGATTTAGAATAATAAATCTTTAAAACATTTAAAATGATATTTTAGTTAAAGAGTTTTTAACAAAATGAGAGACTCTTGAATAAAAATAACTGAGGAATAAAATTTAATCAGGAATTTATAATATCATGAGAATAAAGGGATTCATGATATAATATGTCAAAGTACAATATATACATCATATAAGAGTGAATTGGTGCATAACAACAATGAAGTCTCAATGGAAATGTAAATTGAGATGAAATTCCTTATAAAGATGGTATCCTTAAATCAAGGATAAATCAATCTCATAATTATGTGTGAAAAATATAAATAAACCCAATATAAGTGGATATTAAGTGTAAAAAAATCAGATGTCATTCACACATATTTATAGGATGACAAATTCAATAAGTACAAGTTGAACCCAAAGAATCGAAATTGGGTTAAGAAGTTCCCTTGTAAAAATTCGACAGCCTAATGGCGTCACTTTAAAATTCATAAAATGTGTTGATGAGAAAAAAAGGCTATCTAATTACTTGGAAATAACGTTTATATCAATTAGTATATAGAATAAGATATCCCAACATAATAATATGTAAATTAAAAGACACAAAAAAAGAAGTCTTTTAAAAAGAGGATGGTGAAAGGTTCACTTACCGATTTGGTAACTTACAAAACATATGCCACATGAAAGAAGGAACATAAAATGAAGATTTAAATACTCATAAATGAAATTATATTACCCAAACAGTACAATCATTGGCAGTACACACACCACACAAAAGAAAATAGTTTCAAATATAGCACGAATCTCACGGGAATAAAAAGTGAGATGAAACCCTTTACCATGTTGTAATCAACTGATTCATACGACCAAAAGTTAATAACCACCAAATTAATCATAGAATACCATGAATATAATGAGAATCATGATAATATATATCAAATTTCAGTACACAATACACCACATGCAATGAATAATTGGCGAACAATGGAAATATCACGAAATTAAAAGTGAGATAAGAAAACCCCTTACCACGTTGTCCGACTTGACCCGTTCGTTATTTAATATCATGAATAATAAACTAATGTTAATATATACTTTCTTAAAAACATTTTTTAAGTTTATTAGTCATTTTATATTACTTATTACCATGTTATAAACATTATGTAATCATTTAAGTTAATAACATTCGTTTTTTTGATATTTGGTACTTGAGTAAAAAAATGAACACCTTATAATTACAAGTTGTTCATGTGGTAAGATATCCATTATATTCAGAATTATATTAATTATTTAGATATCATATATATCATATATATCCATTATATACATGTATTAATAATAGTACATAACATTTAGAGGTAAGAAATGAAATGCACCATTCATAGAGACGGTAAGCAGTACGTACGCATGAACGCTACTTCCATTTCTATTTATTATTTTAATGGAATTAAAAACATAATGATACATAGTTATATTATAATTAAAGTATAATATCATATAAAATATTATTAACTCTATCCTTTATACGTCCCACATAACGCATTAACGAGTCATATCACTTTGAGGGGGCGGTAATCCGCACTTCCTCTAATGAGATTATCATATTTACCCACTATGGAAACCATAAAGTATTTATATAAATGGAAATATACAGAATAATAAAGAAAACATAAAAATAATATATATCATATATAAATACATTTCCATCATAATGGCCACCATTAGAGGTAGTTGGATATATTTGAATAATCATCGTTTCGTGAGACGTTAGTTTCCCATCTACAGAAACATTATGTTCTTCACCAATTAGATGGAGGTGTGTGTAAGTGTAGTTTGAATCCTTCTCATAAAAACATACTAGTATATTGAGGATACTGGTTTTGTTACAAAAGAAAGGAATAAAAAGAGTTTAGGGGTTGGAGAAGTAAAATAAAAGAAAACAATTTAAGAGAAACTGTTACCTTTAATTTGGGTAACTCCCTTTTCTTTGAACCAAAGGACTTCTTGAAGTGCCTTCTGCCTAAGGTAAGGCTTCCAGGGGGAGGAGAGGGATGTAGGGAGATTAATTGGGTAGAGGTTGGAAAAGGAAAAAGGCTTGAGAGGTGTGTGTAATTGGTTAGAAGTGTTATACTTTTATAAGGGAGAGGAGGGGCTCTTTAGAAAAGTGTGATAATATTATTTAATTATATAATGATATTCAGTTTCTAAAGGTCCATAAATCATTAAAGTAGAAGATAAGATGACTCATAGTCGAAATAATATCATCCAATAGGAATTGGATAGGTTTTGGATGTTATTTTAATATTTATAATCTTATTTATTTAAATCGTTTATTAATGAGGTAAATACTATATCATTATTGTGTCATAAATAATTTAATTTTTGTGATGTATAAAAATTATAAAAAAACCATGATGTAGGAAATAATTTTATATTTACAATTAATATTTATAGTTGAAAATATAATTTATATAACACCATATAAAAATTAATTTACTAAAAGAATTTTGTTTATGTCATTTTTGCCTTTACATTAAATTAATTAATCTAAAGTGTCATTATCTTTCATAAGTGGCTCCATGTGGTCCCAAAATAGACACAAAGATTCCCATGGTTGGAAATTAATCATACAATAAGGTTAGGACATGTTTTAATGTAATTTTTAATTATTATAATATTCTTTTATCCTTAAATTACCCTATTTACCTTTAACCGCGGTAAATAAAAGTCAAAAGTTACTATTCACCAAAAATTATTTTCATCTTATTGAACCAAATTTTACTTCTTGATAAAAACCATGTATGTCATATTTTTGAAATTCAATTCACAAAAGTGGTAAAATTTCATTTAAATGAAAAATTCAGTTTTTTTTAACTACTACTAAGTGGTTTCACTATTCATCAAAAATTGAAGTTTTTTCAGAAAAATACCAAAAATTCAGCCTAAGATATATTTGATATTCTGAATTCAAAAATGATGTATATTTTACCAAATTCTAAACATAGAAGTGGCATTAATTAATTTTAAAATTAATTCCCATTATCAAAACAGATAGCGTGTTTTTAAGAAACAATAACTATCAAAAGATTGATACTTGTTTATGTCAAATTTCAAAGTGAAATTAATTCCAATGACCAAAATTGGATTAAATGGTAAAAATATATTCTAATTACACTTTGAAACCAATTAAAAATATAATATATCCAAATAAATAAATTAGATTAAGATGGAATTTTGAATTAAAATACAATATTTTTCACTATTCAGTAAAAAATGAACCTTATCAGAAAAATTCCAAAAAATTACCCAAAGTAAAATTTGATGTCCCCATTTTAAAGAACTATTTTATTTGGTCAATTAGAATTTATTAAAGTGACCAAAACTATATTTAAATAGGGTTCACCATTAAAAGGCGGTAAATCAACCTTTTAATGTAAGTTATGCTTAAAATTAGATTCATTCACATTTTAAGCCTCTAAATTTTATTGGATAAATGTAAATATATTTAACAAAAATGTATAATCATATTTTAATTAGTTTTGTTCATTCCCGCTAATACAATGACTAGGAGTTAACTACCATTTAAAATAATAATATTATATTATTAGTGTGCAACATAAGATTTCAAAGAAACCTATTGTTGCGTATCAGGTACGCTATCGAAAATAGCAACCCCTTTAAGGTAAAATTAATATTTAATTCACAAATATTAATAAATATGAAAATTTCATATTCTTCATTTATCCAGGATGTTACATCCTTCCCCCCTTTTGGGAATTGTGTCCTCGTAATTTTAATATTGGGCTCAAGAACTTCATTGAAAGCCCCACATCGAAAAAAGAGTCAATAAAACTATCACTTTAAAATAAGGGAAGAGAAGTACAAAGGTTACCTGAGACAACAGATACTAGGATTCCATGAAAACATGGATATGGAGGAGAAAAAAACCATCATGTTCTGATAGAGAGTGATAGAAAACATGTTTAGGAAAAAGTTAACCACCAGAAAATCACACTTGTGATGGGTTAAATAGTATTTGATTCCCTAGTAGGAAAATTTAATAGACAAGGTTTTTGTTTTAAGTTGCATTTCATTGAGAAATTTATTTATCAGCTTAACTAAAAACATAAGGAAATATACTTACTTGTAATGTATACATTCATCTTTTACTAGATTTCTAACACAAACTCATATTTTCTCCAATCGATGAGTATTAAAGATGATTTTTTTTTCACATGAAGTGTGCTATAATAAACTTTGAGAGAATAACATAATCCACAAAAGATGAAATATATATTTCCCATGTCTTTAGACCTTAACCAAAACCAAAATGGTTATCACCAGATCAGATAATCCCCCAAAAGGATAATCTTTTACACAAATAAAAACTAATCTTAATCTCCAAAATTTTTCAAACAAAACTCAAAGTTCAACAGAGACCATTCAATAAACAACTGTCCATAAAATTCTGCAAAGTTATCCAAACTAATATTTAAACCCAAATCTCAAAAGGATTTAAACACATAGTCCTCCAAGATAAATCTTAATATTTATCTCCAAATAACATCAGCTACTCTTAAAGTCTCATATTGAAAAGTAATTAACCTAATCACATATCCTCCATGATAGGTTAATCATTTCCATAGATAACCCCAAATCAACTTATTATTGATTCATAAAATCATCTAAAAAAATAATTAGTCATACAAACCAGGGACTTCCACATAGTCCAGTGGTATGTGATAAATACCAGTCACACTTTGGTTGTGGGTTCGATTCCCGCACCTTTGTCTGACACGACGAGTTATCACACGGTCCGAGTGTTGTCCTTTTTTCAAAAACTATATAATTTTATAGAATTCCCAAAAATAGATAAATTTATCAAAAATAACCATATCATGTTTTAACCATGAAGGTTTTCTAATAACTTTCATTTTGCATCCCAAAAAATGTATTAACCTATAATTTCCTCAAATTCAAGGATCGTATAAACCCAAATGGTTCGTTATAACTATATCCACAAAATAAAAGATAATTACTCCTTGAATAAAATTTTTATATATAAAAATTTAGGGTTACACATACTATAAAAAGTATTTTATTGTAATTCCCATCATCAAACGAGCCTTAATAATTTTAAGCATTTCACCATCCTAAAATCTACCATAAAACTTGAATCCCATATATGTTGACTATATAATCATTCAACATTCTTCATGATCCATTAATCATTCCTTTCCAAATTATTCTGAAATACTTCTTTCATACCAAAAAATCACGAATCATATCCTAAGATTCAATAATGTCAAAATATATGTTAAGAAATAATTTATACCTTTCATTGGTCATTGCCAGTTTCTTCATCCTCAATAATAATGGCATTAGGTATTGGTAAAAAATTTTTTTTACAATCCTGGTGATCCCATTCCTGAAACTTCTTCATAGGAAATGTGTTTTTATAATGACCATGCACACCAAATTTAAAACATTCAATTGATCCTTCAAAAAGAACTCTCCCTTTCCTAGAGTCAACTGGATGCTTCATTTTTCCATGGCAGGTTCTTGATTTATGGCCTTCATTTCCACATCTATAGAATCTTCCTGTCCCTTTGAAACATTTTCCTAGGTGTTTCTTTCCACATCCTTGACACATAGGTTTTTGAACATACATACCTTTATGATTATTACCTGAACTTCTGTGGGTATTTGTTTCTCGCATATAAGATGACTTATAAAAATCACCAAGGTTAAAGTGGTCGATCATGACTCCAGATAGTTGGTTAAGAATAACCACAAGAGTTTTCATTGAAGCTCCTATTTCATTCAATTTCTCATTTAGAAAACCATCATAGTTTTCTTCACATCCATTGTTACTTTGAAGCCTGCTAGATCCAACTATTAACTAAAACCAGAAAGGTAAGTGTGAGTATATCAGTAAAAATCATCATATAATATCTTATGAGGAGGGTAAATACTAAGATATATTTATTCATGTTATCTTAAACTCATTAAATTTATCAAAACTAACTATGACTATTTGTAAAATCCAAACCATTATGGTAATGTTACTTATGCTTAAAGAATACTCTAACCTCTAAAGTTATCTAAAACGACCTCTGATACCAACTATAAGGACCCGACCTTAAACCGTACATAATATTGAATTAAATGAATAATTCACATTAAGGATATTTTCAGGATTAGAGTTTTAGAGAATTAGGACATAACTATTATGTCTCAAAATATTACAAAGTAGACACTTCTACCCAGTATCCATTTTTTTCATAATATGAAAACTCCTGAAAAAAAGTCATGTCTAGTTCCATATTTAAGACAACATGAATTTTCCTTAATCCCATCCTTGACCCTATTCCACATTATGTAATGTGAAAAACATTTAAAAAAACTTGGGATTAGCATAAAAATATCAGTAAGGGATACACAATGAAGGAAAACTATTAGTTTTTCAAAACAACAAGTAAACCAAGAATACTTTAACATAAGTAATACTTTTTACCTTTATGAATTAGTAAATACTCTTCACTAAATAAAAGATCACTACTTACCCTTTTGTAACCAAAATATTACCATAAAACTCATATAAAGAACACATAACATATAAAGGTAACTTGGTACATCAACATACTTAAATGGAATAACCATACAGTCGACTTCTACACATATCACTAAATGTAATAGCCATACGGCCGACTTCCATACCCAATGCATTGGAGGTTATAACGTAACCACCCGTCCTGGTTTTCAAGGCACCACCCGTCATATGGTTTATCATGTAACCACCCGTCAAATGTCTAAGTACCATCAAAACACAAAAAATATTGAAAATATAAACATTTCACCAATAACATTTCATTTAAATTCACAAGAAGTAATTTCAAGATATTGAAATAATCAATCCATTTTCATAAACCATTTAAAAAGATATTTCTGAATCAAAGTGTCCCATACCACTTTGAATCTTTTAATGGAATTATAATTTCAAAAATTTAATGTCCATATAAATAAATACTGAAAACCATTTTTAAAACATGGAAATTAAAGATAAATATTTATAATAATAAATCTTCAAAACATTTAAAATGATATTTTAGTTAAAGAGTTTTTAACAAAATGAGAGACTCTTGAATATAAATAATTGAGGAATAAAATTTAATCAGAAATTTATAATATCATGAGAATAAATGGATTCATGATATAATATGTCAAAGGACAGTATATACACCAAATAAGAGTGAATTGGTTCATAATAACAATTAAGTCTCAATGGAAATGTAAATTGAGATGAAATCCCTTATAAAGATGGTATCTTTAAATAAAAGATAAATCAATCTCATAATTATGTGTGAAAAATATAAATACACCCAATATAAGTGGATATTAAGTGTAAAAAAATCATAGGTCATTCAAATATATTCATAGGACAATATATTCAATATGTATAAGTTGAACCCAAAGAATCGAAATTGGGTTAAGAAGTTTCCTTGTAAAAATTCGACAGCCTAACGACGTCACTTTAAAATTAATAAAATGAGTTGATGAGACAAAAATGGTATCTCATCACTTGGAAATAAATTTTACATCAATAAGGATATAGAATAACATATCCCAACATAATAATATGTAAATTAAAAGACACAACAAAAAGAAGTCTTTTAAAAAGAGGATGGTGAAAGGTTCCCTTACCGATTGGGTAACTTACAAAACATACACGACATGAAAGAAGGATCATACAATGAAGATGTAAATACTAATAAATGAAATTATATTACACAAATATTAAAATAATTGGTAGTACATACACCACAAAAAAGGAAATAGTGGAAAATATAGCATGAATCTCATGGGAATAAAAAGTGAGATGAAACCCTTTACCACATTGTAATCAACTGATTTATATGACCAAAAGTTAATAAACACTAAATTAATCATATAATACCATGAATATAATGAGAATAATTAGAATATATATCAAATGGAAGTACACAATACACCACATGCAATAAATAATTGGTGAACAATGGAAATCTCACAAAATTAAAAGTGAGATAAGAAAATCCCTTACCTTGTTGTCCGACTTGACCCGTTCGTTCTTTAATCTCCTGAATAATAAAATAATGTTAATTTCTACTTGCTTAAGAAATTTTTTAAATTTTATTATTCATTTTATATTACTTATTACCATGTTATAAACATTATGTAATCATTTATGTTAATAACGGTCGTTTTGTTGATATTTGGTACTTGAGTAAAAAAATGAACACCTTATAATTACAAGTTGTTCATGTGGTAAGATATCCATTATCTTAAGAATGATATTAATGACTTAGATATCAAATATATCATATATATCTAGTATATACATGTATTTATAATTGTACATAACATTTAGAGGTAAGAAATGAAATGCATCGTTCATGGAGACGGTAAGCCGTACGTATGCATGAACGCTACTTCCATTACTATTTCTTATTTTAATGGAATTAAAATCATAATGATACATAGTTATATTATAATTCCAGTATAATATCATATAAAATATTATTAAATACATCCTTTATACATCCAACATAAGGCATTAACGAGTCATATCACTTTGAGGGGGCGGTAGTCCGCACTTCCTCTAATGAGATTATCGTATTTACCCACTATGGAAACCATAAAGTATTTATATAAATGAAAAAATACAGAAGCATAAAGAAAACATAAAAATAATATATATCATATATAAATAAATTTTCATCATAATGTCCACCATGAGAGGTGGTTGGAGATATTTGAACAATCATCGTTTCGTGATGCGTTAGTTTCCCATCCACAGAAACATTATGTTCTTCACCCATTAGATGGAGGTGTGTGTAAGTGTAGTTTGAATAATTCTCATAAAAACATCCTAGTATATGTAGGATACTGTTTGTGTTACAAAATAAAGGAATAAAAAGAGTTTAGGGGTTGGATAAGTAAAATAAATGAAAATAATTTAAGAGAAACTGTTACCTTTAATTTGGCCAACTCCCTTTGGTTTGAACCAAAGGACTTATTGAAGTGCCTTCTGCCTAAGGTAAGGCTTCTAGGAGAAGGAGAGGGATTTAGGTATCTTAATTGGGCAGATTTTGGATGATAAAAAAGTCTTGAGAGGTGTGTATAATTGGTTAGAATTGGTCTCCTTTTATTAGGGAGAGGAGGGGCTCTTTAGGAAAGTGTGATAATATTATTTTATTATATAATGATATTCGGTTTCTAAAGGTCCAAAAATCATTAAAGTATAAGATAAGATGACTCATAGTCTAAATAATATCATATAATAATAATTGGACAGGTTTTGGATGTTATTTTAATATTTATAATCTTATTTATTTAAATCTTTTATTAATGAAGTAAATACTACATCATTATTGTGTTATAAATAATTTAATTTATGTGATGTATAAAAATTATAAAAAAAACCATGATTTAGGAAATCCTTTTAGATTTCCTATAAATTTTTATAGTTGAAAATATAATTTATATAACACCATATAAAAATTAATTTACTAAAAGAATTTTGTTTATGTCATTTTTGCCTTTACATTAAATTAATTAATCTAAAGCGTCATTATCTTTCATAAGTGGCTCCATGTGGTTCCAAAATAGGCCTGAAGATGCCCATGGTCAGAAATTACTCATCCAATAAGGTTAGGACAAGTGTTAAGGTAATTTTGAATTATTATAATATTCTTTTAACCTTGAATTACCCTATTTACCTTTAACCACGTTAAATAAAAGTCAAAAGTTACTATTCAACAAAAAATATTTTCATCTTATTGATCCAAATTTTACTTCTTAATAACAACCATGTATGTTATATTTTTGAAATTCAATTTACAGAAGTGGTAAAATTTCATTTAAATGAAAAATTCAGTTTTTTTAACTTCTACTAAGTGGTTTCACTATTCATAAAAAATTGAAGTTTTTTCAGAAAAATACCAAAAATTCAGCCTAAACTATATTTGATATTCCGAATTCAAAAATTATGTCTATTTTACCAAATTATAAACATAGAAGTGGCATTAATTAATTTTAAAATTAATTCCCGTTATCAAAACAGATAGCATGTTTTTAGGAAACAATAACTATCAAAAGATTGATACTTGTTTATGTCAAATTTCAAAGTGAAATTAATTCCAATGACCAAAAATAGATTAAATGGTAAAAATATATTCTAATTACACTTTAAAACCAATTAAAAAGATAATCTAACCATATAAATAAATTATATTAAAATGGACTTTTGAATTAAAATACAATATTTTTCACTATTCATTAAAAAATGAACTTTATCAGAAAAATACAAAAAAATTACCCAAAGTAAAATTTTATGTCCCCATTATAAAAAAGGATTTTATTTGGTCAATTAGAATGTATTAAAGTGACCAATACTATATTTAAAGAGGGTTCACCATTGAAAGGCGGTAAATCGACCTTTTAATGTAAATTATACTTAAAATTAGATTCATTCAAATTTTAAGCCTCTAACTTTTATTGGATAAATGTAAATAAATTTAACAAAAATGTATAATAATATTGTAGTTAGTTTTTTTCATTCCCACCAATACAATGGCTAGGAGTTAACTACCATTTAAAATAATAATATTATATTATTAGTGTGCAACGTAAGATTTCAAAGAAACCCGTTGTTGCGTATCGGGTACGCTATCGAACATAGAAACCCCTTTAAAGTAAAATAAAGATTTAATTAAAAAATATTAATAAATATGAAAATGTCATATTCTTCATTTATCCGGGATGTTACTGCTCTAGTGTTAATCGTAAAGAAGGATGATAATATAAGGTTGTGCATAGACTATCGTAAGTTGAATTAGGTGTCATTCAAGAACTGTTATCCTATTCTAAGGATTAATGATATATTTGGACAGATGAAGGGATCTAGTTGATTTTTTATGATATAATTGTAGTTAGGATATCACCGAATAAGGGTGAAAGATGAGAATATCCCAAAGACTACTTTTTGGTTCAGGTATGGACACTTTGAGTTTGTGGTCATGCCATTTAGTGTCACAAATGCACCAGATATGTTGTTGGGGATAACGAAATATATGTTTCATGAGTTATTGGACAAGTTTATAGTCATGTTCATCAATGAAATATTGATCTACTCGATGTCATAGGGTAAGCACACCAGTCATTTTAGGGATGTCTTATAGGTTCTTTGACACCATCATCTCCATGGAAATCTATCTAAGTGCAAGTTATGGATGTGATATTTGAATTTTCTTGAGCATATAGTGTCTCAGTGGTGTGTGGTTGTGGACCCATTGAAGGTTGTGGTGGTTTTTTCTTAGGAAACACCCAAAAACATGGTAGTGGATTGTAGTTTCTTTGGTTGTGTTGGTTATTACCAGAGGTTTTTTTTCTGATTTATCTTAGTTTTTAGCCTCGATAACAACTTTTACCAAGAATGAACTTAATTTTGTATGGAATGATTAGTTCTAAACAATGTTCAGTTACCTGAATAAGAAGTTTATTAGTGCCCCAATAATTTTTTTCTATAGGAGAGTGTGATGTTCAAGGTTTTTTGTGATTCTTTCCATTTAGATTTAGGATTCATCTTGATGTGGAATAAGTTAATGATCAATTATGAGTTTAGTCAGTTATATATCCATGAGTGTAACTATCCCACCCATGATTTGGATTTTTATATGGTTGTGTTTTTACTAAAAATGTGGTGACATTGCCACATCTATGAGTTCTTTGTTATTTTCACAGACCACAAGAGCCTTAAATATGTTCTCTTAGTAGGATATGAATTTACACCAGTGGAGGTGGATTAATTTTCTTTTGGATTACAATTTTGATATCTCTTACATCCTGGGAAAGAAAATGTCGTTGCTAATGGGTTGAGTCAAAAGTCTCAAGGAGATGTGGTTTGCGAGTTTACAAATATTTATAATGGGATGGAGGAGCTTACAATGATGCATCTTGACATGAGAGAAACTAGTGATCAATGTTTATTTTATCCGATGACCATAGACTCATCATTTATGAAATAGGTGGAGGATTATTAGTGGGGATACTTAAAGGTATAGTTGATGTGTGATCGTGTTGGCCATGGTGATTATCTAGAGGGATTGTATGAGAATAGTCAGAACTAGATGTTGTTTCAGAGGATGCTATTTGTTCCATTGGTAATGCGAGAGGGTTTTATCTTTGATTTTCAAAGCTCACCCTTGAGAGGAATAGTTTGGGATATACCTAACACTGAGAGGGAGGGATAATAATTTTTGGGGACTTTTTAAACTAATTACAAATTTTAATCTATGTAACTCTTGACCTATTAGGATCTTGATTCTCCTGTTCTCTTTTCCCTGCCACATTCAATAATAGAAAGCACTAAAAATGGCACACAATATTTTTACAAGGTTAACTACTCAATAAGACTAGCTACATACTTTCCATGTATGGTGATGACCAATACATGGATTATCCACTATAATTTAGTAATTGTTATAGTGGTTTTACTAGGAAAACAATCCTCTAGTCAGTGTGAGTCCCTACACTTTGGAGGGGGGAGGGAAACAATCCTCTTCCCTAAACTAGTGACATCCTAGTCCAACTTTCAGCTCCTTGATGGTTTTTTATACTGCCTCCCAAGACAGTATTCTCCCAGTTGAATAGGGTTTGCAACACCAATAGAGTCTTCCACATGTTGAGACCTTTTGGATGCCACACTGCTACATGAAATTCTACCCTTTACTTGTTACTTGCTTAGAAACATGCAAGTAAACCTCTTCTTCTTTCCTTGCAGAAAACATAAAAGATATACAGTTCTCTTCTCATTCTTCTTCAGTGAAAAACCAACTACACTGAAACTTATTCTTCTTATTGCTAGAATCACAACCCCCTTTGTGTTTTTAGAACAATGAGGACTAACTGAGCTTAGCATCATCACAGTTAATATGGCCTGAATAATTGAATATAATTTGTACACACTACTTATTCATCTCTTGTTCTATATGCAAACCATATTTATCCTCTACAAACTGTGTATCAGGTATTGTTTTTGGATCGCCCCTCTGCAAATCGTCTCTCCTCTACGTACCGTCCCTTCTTTTCTTCCAAATACCACCTCTGTGTTCTACCTCTATAGTCTAAATCCACATACTACCTCTGTGAACCATGTCTACGTACGATGTCCGCATACTGGATCTACTTATGTGGACCACCACTTCTCCTAAGAACCATCCTCGCTTCTACAAACTACACATGATTCCACATAATATTTCTTCTTCCTTCGTGAACTATCTCCACTCCCGTATCACAACTACTACGCATACTGCACCTACTCTGCATACCATTCCTATTATGCATACCACCTTCACATACCGCCTCTGCGTACCTCATTTGTATACCACTACCACGTACAACTTATACTTCTGAAAAATTCATTCTTTTGCAGACTATTCCTTCCTATTATGAAAATTGTTTCTTCCTTTTCGGACTACCACCACGGTCTAACTTCACATACTGTTTTCAATTATGCATACTGCTTCTTCCATGTTCTACATAATTCCTTCTTCTATGGACCATTTCTCTTAATTTCGCAAACCATTTCATCTTCTGTATACTACTTCATCCTATAAAGAATCTCTTCCAAGGACTTCTCCTCTTTGCAGATTTCTCCCTCGTGAATTCTTTCGAACATAGCTAAATTATTCCACCAGTGATGATCTATACTATTAAAATTTTCTCAAATTAATTATGGTATTATCACTCTATATATAGGCCAACAAATCCAAAAATTTCAGTAATCCTATTTACCGAAATTTTCAATGTGGAACAATCTTCACCGTGGACTATGCTTCTTCCGCGTACTGTGAGCCTCCATAGCATACTGCGACCATCCTGTGAACTGTGAACCTTCACCACATACCATGTGTCTACTAGATACTATTGGCCTTAAGTGTACTGTAAGCCTATTGGTCCACTTATTACATATCTTCCACCAATGAAGATCCATCCTGCATACCAAAACTCCTTCCGTTATGAACCATTTTTGGTACCGTAGCCTGTTATGTGAACCATTTTGTGTAATTTTCCCACTACATGGTATGTGGCTTTAAACCATTCTCAGACATGGTACGTGGTCCATGTCCCATGATATGTAGTTCACTTCCTTTTCTAATTTCCTTCACTGTTCTACAAACCATTCGCTCCAACGAGGAAATCCTTTTATTTCTAAAAACAAATTCCTGATTTTGAGGCCCAAAAATTTGGAAAACACTGGGAAATGATGCCACCTTAAATATCTACTTCAGAAATAAAACCCGTTCTTATTCACTATTATATTTATTCTTTAACAATCATCTTTTTTCATCATTAATCTTATCTATCATGATACATTGTCTTTAATCGATCACCTTCAGCATCATTTGATTTGAAAAGAAAAGTATCACAACTTCCCTATCTTCCAACAACACAAATATTTCCAATCAAAACTTAATATTGTTGGCATCACCTTTTATCTTGCATTCCTTCATAAATATTGCATCACAAGTTCTGAAAAAAACTTATGATATTTTTGAAATAAAAATCAGCAATGCATCGTCTGAATTTCTTCATGCAACTCAGAGTCAAATGTTCTTCATGCTCTTCTATGGTTTTGTTGAAGCAATGAAATATTGCATGACCTCCTCTACTTCTTCTAATATTTTTGGAATATAAATTCCAAATAACTCTTCATCCTTGAATGAATGAAAGTTAATTGTTGTAAACACTATGTCACTTTTGACATATATTTTTTGAACTTAGTATTAGTGCAACAATCGTCTGATTTAACAACATGAAGAATTTCCCAAGAATGGAATCCAATGCTATAATTCCATAACAATTCTACATGAATTATCACTTAAATAATACTCCACTAAATTTGGATATCCTTCTTCATTTTGATCATTATTGACAACTGTTTACAACAAATACAACTTCATACACAAAAGTGGTCCCAACAACCCCCCTTTATATTTGTTGGAAATAATTTAAAGTTCTCTAAAATGAATGTGTTAATATAAAAATGTGAATCCTATCTCTCCCCTTTTCTTTTCTTTCTATCCAATATTCACTTTTGAACTTTCATTTAAATTTCTCTCCCCATTATTGAAAATAAATACAAAGTTCATGGGAAAAGGGTATCAATCCATACTTAAGCAATGTGTCATCCATCAGTTCACTCTAAGTCTACTTGAGCAATGCTTGGTGCAGAGAATAAGAGGATTTGATTTAGGAAACAAAGTTATCCATTACCCAATGATCATGATACCCCATGATATGAGAACTCATGTACTTGTCTTCAAGGGTCTTTCCACTTTCATTGCAGGTTGTGATATGAAATCATTTTAAGAGCAATCAACCTAAAACTCCTGCACTCACTTCAAAAAATGGATCAATAAAATTCAAGAGAAATAGATAGAATAAGTGACCTTGGGACACTTCCATTTTTCTTATTTCACTGATTAATTTAGTTACTCCCCCCCTTGTAAGATGATCTTTGTTTTTAGTAACCAAGGATGAGATATATAGAAATGATATACCTTTTCCAATGACATAGTCTTCAAGAAATTTCCAAAGTAATTGAAATTGATACTAATTGAAATGATAACTTTGGAAGCTTCTTCATTTATCTCCCCCTCAAAAGAAACACTCCTCATCATCTTCATCAAAGGAAATCCTTCATCATATTGATATTTGAGTATCAATTAAATAATATTCCAAGGATGTAAAATTCTTCAACTTTTCTATCATGTGTTAAAAACACTCACTACTTCTCAAGTTCCCCCCCTAAGAGTTTCCTTCACCCTAAATTACCCATATTAGAAACACAAATACAATAAAAAAAATTTAATGGAATTAGGTGGATCCTCCTTGATTCATTAATGTGAATAGTAAGGTTGAGATGGTTTTCTCAACCAAGATGCTCCATTTTCTCCACTCTTCACACTTGCACATTCGATCTTCAATTCTGATTGTGGTTGTGTGGATCTTATCACTTCTTTCACCTCTTTGTGTGTGAGACTTATTTTTTTAAGATCTTTAAAATAACTAGCATATCCTGGTGAAACTTTCATCTTCTTAATAAATTCTTCTTGAGCTAGCATAAATGCAATGAAATTTATAATAGTGTGATCAACCTTGTTTCCCCTCACACATAGGACTTCTTTGCATTCATGTGAAATATTTTCATTTCCATTTACACTAGCCTTATCTTGTGCATATTAAATTTTACTAGCCATATTTTGTGTTATTTTATTCTTATCATCTTTGGATGTATATTGATTCGAGTATGCACCAACCTAGTGACCAATTCCATTGCATACATCCCAAATGTTATCAAGAATTCTAAATATGTTTTTAGTGTACAGATGCTTCTAGATCTATAGATTTTACTTCTTCATCTCTGGATTTCTCCCCCTTGATATGGGATTCCTTTGTGCTTTTGTATTTTGAGGATTTTACCAACAATTTAATACACAATTCCTAAACCGGTTGCAGCACCAAAATTGACCCACAAATCTTGACTTCCTAATATCTTCTGTATAAGGTTTATGATACTTCTTCTTGATTTTTTGTGCTCTATATGGGAAAAAATCTTCCATATTCTTCTTCCTATCCACCATAGACATGGTGGTAGGTATCTCATCACATTTATTCATCCATACTTGTTTTTAATTTCTCTTCCAACATGCAATTCTTGTGGAAACATATTTAGAAGCATGAGTACAAGATGGTTTGGATGGTAACTTAACTTTATCAGATGCCTGTGATGGATCATTTAGTGAATTCATGATATTATTATCACATGTTGGTGGTATTTCAACCTTAGAATTCTCTAGTGAGCATTGAGTTCCAGGAGATACTATTTTTTTATTTTGTGAAGTCTCAATATGTGTCTCCTCAAATTTGGCCAACTGAGATTCTATGTCAAGACATTTTATATTGAAAGTGATTCTCTGATCCTCAGTCATGATCATATTCTCTCCTGTAATGTCCCGGACCCGGGTTCCATGCAATGGGTGCCCCGAGCCCGGTTCTCCACGTGACCTCAAATGCATTTCCCCAAATGCCAGAGGCTGCCGACTAGCAGCGAGGGCCCATGTCTGATAGTGGGGAAACTATGCCCTCATTTGTCAAAGTGTATCGCATCGGAATACAAAGTAAACATACAACGAAACAGCGAAAGCAGAAAAACATGCACAACTGAAATAAACTACAGTAGTGGATATAACCAACAGTATAGAAATGGTGATGCTACAAGTTTCAAGTTCTAAGAAAACAGCCAGAACATGTTATACAACAATACAGTACAACAAAATACAGAGTAAAGCAAAACAAGCAAACAGATGGAAGCGGCATCGCGAGCCTAGGCTCGGTCCCATGCCCTCCTACTCCTCAGCAACAATCAAGCACCTCTATAGGGACTCTTTCCCCTATCTACACCTGTAGCAACGTAATCTGTTTGGGCCGAAAAGCGTGACCCAAACAGGGTGTGAGAAATATATCTCAGTAGGCACCCACCAAAGGCCTGTGCCCAACTGCGTGTAAGCATGCAACAACAGTGTCCAGTAGTAAAATACAATAAAGTAATCAGTACTCAAAAGTAAATAATTACCAGTTATATTTCCAATTTATTATCCATTTAATCCATTTAAATATTAGAAATCACCACAGTGCATTTCTAAGTAAACAGTCCACGTCCTCAGACAAGTCAAATCTTACCCTCAGGTAAACAGAATCCAACCCGCAGGTATAGCTCTCAGGTGTAACAGAAGTTTCCCTCAGGCATAGGAAGTGTCGCCCTCAGGCACAGAAGTCAAGCCCTCAGGCATGAAAGGTTTCCCTTAGGCGAAATACTATAGCCCTCGGGCTAAATAGTGCAGTTCCCTCAGGCTAATAACAACAATTCCCTCAGTCCAAATACAACAACGCCCTCAGGCTAAACAGGTAACCGGACCATGCCCATCAGGTAAACAAGTAGTAACAAGCAATTCCTCTCAAGGCAATTCTACCATTACTACTTTAAAGGCATACCCTCGGGTATCCTGGCCAAACAGCTAAACAGTGAAACACACCCCGAGGGTGGTTCCAGATCCAAGCAATGATCCCAAACAGCATTTTGTTATCACAATTTAATCACCTATTAAATTATAGGCATTAAATATAGCAACAACCTCAGCCACACAACACCCCAACATGGGTTTGTGGCATGAAAATGCACAAAAACGCACGACAGTTGGAAAATAAACACAAACCCACCTACCTTATTCGCCAACGAACGTTATACCCGAACGCCGACTCCAGAATAACACAAGAACGACGTAGATCTGATGAAGAACAAAACCCATTCAAATGTAAATAACATCCCCTCGGGAAATAATTGGTAAGAACAGTACCAGGAGAGGAGAGGGCTTACCCGTGCGGTTCCAATGGGATCGTCCGAGGTAGAAAATGATTCCAGACAAACCCCTGGTGGATCTTCAAAGGTCAGGCCGTCCTCCTTGGCTCCAAAAATGGCTAAAATGCCTCCTTTTCTAAATGAGGAGGCTACTTCCTGCACTACTAGAAAATGGACCTATCCCCACGGTTTTCCCCAAAACCGTGGGGATAGGTGCCCCTATACCCACATTTTTGGAAAACCATGGGTATAGGTGAATTTTCAAGACCTATACCCATGGTTTTCCAAAACCGTGGGTATAGGGGGGTCTATCCCCACAGTTTTCCAAAACCGTGGGGATAGGTCTTGAAAAGTGACCTATACCCACGGTTTCCCAAAACCGTAGGTATAGGGGTACCTATCCCCACAGTTTTGGGGAAAACCATGGGGATAGGTCTGGGATAAAATACCTATACCCACGGTTATGAAAAACCATGGGTATAGGTCAGTTTTGTGTGTGAGGGAAATTTTTTTTTTCGCGGGAAGGAATTTTTTTTTGGCGAGAACTCTATACCCACGGTTCTTCCCTCTATACCCACGGTTTTTATAACTATATTTAACTAAATATATATATATATATACATATAGGTGATGTTGTGGTAGTGGTTAGACATGGTGTTTGCAGCGAAGAGGTTGCAGGATCAAAACTCGGCGCCTGCATTATTTTAGGACCTATACCCACGGTTTTGAAACCGTGGGTAAAAGTCATTGACACCGTGGAAATTGGATATGTTTCGGTGACACAGTGGTAGGAAAACTATACCCACGGTTATGTAAAACCGTGGGTATAGGCTGGGGACCTATACCGACGCCATTCCAGCCCACGGCTCCCAAAACCGTGGGTATAGGCTATAACCACGGTTTTGGGGGCTATACCCACGGTTTTGAACTGTGGGTATAGGCTGTTTTTCCAGTAGTGCTGTTTTAAGCCGAAAAAACAAAGTACACGGTGTGTACTTCTGAGTACATGGCATGTAATTCTTTGATTTAACTGTTCATTTGGCGGCACCGCCATACTGTTCATCTATCGACTAGAGTACACGACATGTACTCCTGAGTACACGACGTGTACTGTCACCCAACTGGCGGCGACCCACCGCCTTACTGTTGAAGCCTGCCGACTGACTACACGGCGTGTAAGGTACCACCACACGACTTGTAGTCGGTTCCTACACCCCGCATTGCCGACATGGCTACACGCCCCATGTACTCATCCCAACACGGCCAAGAGTGCACGACGTGTGGAAAAGTACACGACATGTAGTTCCAAAATTTAGGATTTTCCCCATTTTCCATATTTTCTCAAAAACAATTAAGGAAAAGGAAAAAGAAGAAGCATGTAACTCCAAAATAAGAACCGGGTTCTTAAAATCTTTCCCCCTTATAGCAATTCATCCCCGAATTGCCCTTCCAAGGGTGGTGAAGATAAAGCTCAGAACAACTCTGTCCACTGAATACGTACGTCAGCCTCCCGCTCCCAGGTCTAGTCCTGCACTCGGCCATGATGCCATAGCACCCGTACGAGAGGAACTGAATGGCCTCATAGAACCTTCGAGCTCCTATCAACAATACGGATCGAATTCTCCTCAAAGGACGCATCATGCTGAAGCTCAACCTCCTCTGGCTGAAAGGTGTGAGACGGGTCTGAATGGTAGCGACACAACTGAGATACATGGAAGACGTCGTGCATGGCTCGATACCGCTATGGTAACTGCAACCAATAGGCAACCAGCCTGACTCTCTCTAGAATCTCAAATGGCCCCACATACCTCGGTGAAATCTTACCCTGTCTCCTAATCCATTTGTGTCCCAGCCTCAGCGAAACATGTAGAAAAACCTGATCCCTGACCATGAACTCCAAAGGTCGTCTACGGTGATCATAATAAGACTTCTGACGAGATTGCGTGGTAGTCATCCGCTTCTGAATCAGCTGGCCCTGCTTAGATGTCTCCTACACGAGTTGTGGTCCCAGTAAAGCTACCCCACCTGCCTCTAACCAGCACAAAGGTGATCGACATGGCCTACCATATAAAGCCTCGTATGGTGACATCTCAATAGTTTCCTGAAAAATATTGTTATAGGCAAACTCGACTAAGGGTATATGCTTCTCCCAAGAGCCCCCAAAGTCTATGACGCATGCGCGCAGCATGTTCTCTAGCACCTGTATCATACGCTCTGACTGGCCATCTGTCTGAGGGTGGTATGATGTGCTCAGAAGCACCTGTGTACCCAGCGCCCTCTGAAAACTCTGCCATAAATGAGACATAAAGTGAGCATCCCTATCTGAAATGATAGAACGAGGGACCCCATGAAGACGTACAATCTCTCATATGTACATCCTTCCGAGCTCGTCAACATCGAAGGTCTCCTTGGTCGGAAATAAGTGAGCCACCTTCATGAGTCTGTCCACAACAACCCACAGGGCGTCATTGCCTCGAGGTGACCTCGGTAACCCAGTCATGAAATCCATCGTGAAATCATCCCATTTCCACTCTGGAATGGGTAACTGCTGTAATAGCCCAGCTGGTCTCTGATGCTCCGCCTTCACCAGCTGACAGGTGGAACACCTTATAACAAAACCAGCTATCTCACTCTTCATACCCGGCCACCAGTACTGACGTCTCAAGTCTCGGTACATCTTGGTAACCCCAGGATGAACTTCCCAAGATGAAGCATGAGACTCCTGCATCATCTCCTCGCGTATATCCCCTGGAACCCATACTCATCCATGGAAATGAAAAACCTCATCATCACCTATCATCCAATCGGGAGGAGGGTCCTCACTTTCCATAGACTCCCGTATAACTAGGACTTCTGAATCAGATAGATGCCTTATCCTCACTATGTCTAGGAGGGTAGATTTCACAGCTAAAGATGAAAGATAAGTCTGCCCCTGACTGTCATGCACCTCCAGATGCATCTCAGAGAAGAAATCCATAAGCTCCCACTCACCATTGGCCTCCTGCACTGCCTGTATCTGAGTCTTCCTGCTCAGTGCATCATCTACTACATTACCTTTACCAGGTGTGTAGGCAAGCTCAAAATCGAAGGATTGTAGGTACTCAACCCACCTTCTCTGCCTCAGATTCAGGTCACGCTGAGTAAAGATATACTTGAGGCTTTTTTGGTCGGTAAAAACCAAAAAATGCTCTCCCAACATGTAATGTTTCCAACAGTGCAACACATGCACAACTGCAGCCAACTCGAGATCCTGCGTCAGGTAATTCCTCTCATGTGGCCTCAACAGCCGAGACCCGTATGCAACAACTCGGTCACCCTGCATCAACACTGCTCCCAGCCCAATCCCTGATGCATCATAGTAAACTGTATAGCTCTTCCCCTACTCTGGGAGTATCAGGATTGGTGCTGATGTCAACCTTCCCTTCAGGTCCTGAAAAGCTACCTCGCAAGCTTCTGACCAAACGAACTTCACACCCTTCTGAGTCAGACCCATCAACGGTGCTGCTAAGCGGGAGAAGTCCTGTATGAAGCATCTGTAGTAACCAGCTAGACCTGAGAAACTCTATATCTCAAACACGTTATTAGGATGCTCCCAGGAAACTACTACTCTCACATTCTCTGGGTCTACTGCAACTCCTGCCTCTGAGATGATATGACCCAGGAAGTGAATCTGGTCTATCCAAAAGTGGCACTTTGAGAGCTTAACATATATCCAATACTATCTCAGTGTACTCAATACGATCTCAATATGTGTGGCATGGTCGTGTCGAGTGTGATATTACACCAAGATGTCATCCACGAATACCACCACAAAAGAATCAAGATACGGATAGAACACACGATTCATCAGAGCCATGAAAACTGCTGGCGCATTTGTGAGTCCGAACGGCATAACCAAGTACTCGTATAGACCATATCTGCTCTGAAAAGATGTAAGCGGTATTTCCAATGGTATCATGTGCAACTGATGATATCCCGATCTCAAGTCAATCTTCGAGAACACTCTTGCTCCACAAAGCTGATCAAACAGATCATCTATCCTTGGAAAAGGATATCGGTTCTTAACCATCAACTGGTTCAGCTTCCGATAATCCACGCAAAGCCTAAGGGTACCATCCGCCTTCTTCGCAAAAAGGACCAGAGAACCCCAAGGAGAAGTACTGGGTCAGATAAAGCCCTTTTCCTGCAACTCCTCTAACTGCCTTTTGAGCTCCTGCAGCTCAGAAGTGGCCATCCTATAAGGAGGAATGGACACCAGTGCTGCTCCTGGCACAAGCTCGATAGAGAAATCCACCTCACGCACCGGAGGTAGACTTGAAAAGTCGTCCGGGAATACATCCCTGAAACGATCAACAACTGGAGGGAAATCTGTCTGAAAAGTCCCAGGATCATCCAAATATAAGCTCACAATCTGGGCCGTGACTCTACCTCGCCCATGATGCTCTAGTCCAGCTCAACTCGCCTAAACATCCCATTCACCCTTGTATAGAAACTCTCCGCCCTTTGGTGACGTGAAACGCAACCTGCGATGATAGCAGTCTACAAAGGCTCAAAAGGGAACCAACCAGTCCATCCAGAGAATGACGTCATAGCTCGTCATCTATAAGACATAGAGGTCCCAAAGAAAGTGACACCCTCCAACCTCAAGGGGGCACTCCTTACACCGATGCACACCGGTAGTTCTAGTCCCCAACGGAGTGTCTAGCGTCATGATATTAGAAGAAGAAGAAACACCGAGCCCAAGGCTCTCCACAACGGGAACAGATATGAAACTATGTGTAGCACCCGTATCAAAAAGCACTGAAGACAAGACAGAAGATACTAGAATAGTACCTATGACTGTAGAGGGTCCGAGATCTTGCTCCTGCTGGGTCTGTTGCACTACATATACCTACCCAGTGCCGCGGCCCTACGACACAACCTGGCTACCCTAAGCTATCCCGCCCTACTGCCTCTACGATCCTGGTGTCTGGCTACCATGACCACGACCACCATCTCTGCCTGCATGCCCGGATGTATTCCAGTTCTCTGACTGGTAAGAAGACACTAGTCCTGCTCCCGCACATGGAGTCTGCACAGAACCCCTCTCACTAGCCACTGGTGGAAACGCCCTAAAAAAGTGCTACAGATGACCCATCTTGCCGCAAGATCAACACTCCACTGGGCCTCGTGGACACTATGGTCTCTTGTGCCCCTCTCTTCCACACTGGTAACACCTAACCGGTCCACCTGAAGAAGCTGTCTGGCTGGCACTGCCGCCCTGAGAGAAGTCCATATGTCTCTTCCTCTTGCCCGAAGAAATAGTACCAGTAACTGGTGCTGAACCGCCCTGGCCCACACCACTACATTCCCGCAGGTTCCTCTTTGTAATCAGCGCCTGATTCAAAATCGCGTGTACAGTAGGTAACCTGAAAACATTCACCAGCGCTCGGATGTCATAACGAAGACCATCCTCAAAACGTCTGGATCTCAATGTCTCATCACCCACCAGCACGGGTACAAAACACTAAAGCTCCGTAAAACGAGCAAAATAGTCCATCACCGATATAGCGACCTGTTGCAGATTTATGAACTCTCGAGCTCTATCTTCCCTCAGCATCTCGGGAAAGAAGAATTCATAGAAGACTGCCTGAAAATATTCCCACGCCATGTCTCTGTGATACTCTGTCTGGGTGGTAACATCCCACCACCTCTTGGAGGAATCACGCAACATGTAAGTCACGATCTTGACTCTCCGCCCTGGAGGCATCTCAAGATGCTTGAAAATAGTCTGCATCGATCCTAGCCAAGACTTTGCAGCCTGTGGTCTGCCATCCTCTGAAAACGTAGGCGGATGCTGCTGTTGAAAGATACGTGTCAGCTCGACCATAGATGTGGAAGCCTTCAGTGCTCCCTGAAAGGTCTGCATAAACCACATAAAGCCTTCAAGGAACTGTGCCTCCGCGCCTGTGTCCGGTATAGCAGCTGGTGCCGCATCTGGATCTGCTGAAGGATCAACTGGTAGTCCATGGCCCACCATCTCTAGAGTATAATTGTCGCCGCTATCCTGGCGAACAACTCGCGGTCGTCTAGGCGGCATGACACTACAGGGTCAAAAGCACGCCTCAGATTCATGATTATTAAGACTGAAAGTGAAGGAACCACAAAGGAAACAGGAGGAAGAAGGAAATCAAAATTTTCAAAACAAGACTACATGGAGTGTACAATGACTATATGGCGTGTACTTGACTTTCCTTCCCCTGCCCGGGTCCTTCTACACGGCTAAGCCCCATGGCTTTTGTCGAACAAAACTACATGGTGTGTATAATATCTACACGGTGTGTATGGTGTTATTTTCCAACTGCCCGTGTCATCTGTGACACGACTGACTACTCAGCTTACAACTACACGGCGTGTTACACCCGTACATGGCGTGTACAACACCCTGTTTCCGAGCCACACAGCTAAAACCACACGGTCTGTCCTCGGACAAGACTACACGGTGTGTCCCCAAAGGTACACGGCGTGTTCAGGGAGAGGTGACACCATCCTGTGTTGTTAGTTACACGGCCGAGTCCCTAGGTCACACTACATGGCGTGTCCAGCATTGGCACGGCGTGGTCTGTACAGGATTTCATCGACCCGTGTTGTTCGTTACATGACCGGACTCCGGGTCACACTACACGACTTGTACAAAAGCTACACGATGTGTAAAAAAGCTACATGGCGTGTTCTACCCATGCCTTTCCCTACCTCGTGTCGCCGCCCACACGGTTTGTGACACGGGAAGAGACTACAATGTGTGTACTCAGGGTACATGGTGTGTACTCAAAAAGTTCATTTTTCTTCCCGAATTGAAGATCGTACACAGCGTGTATAAAAATACTACACGGCGTGTATTCTGGGTTTCCGGATAGTATGCCTTAGAAAATCCTCCAGAACCCAGAAAATACTGAAAAACAACACCTAAGTGTCAAATTCCGACCCGTGGGGGCCCATACTCCCCACGAATCAAAGTTTGGCATCTTATATGTGTCATAACCAACAAACAGTCAACGATCCACCAAATTCTGGTCAATGGGGGCCCATACTCCCCAAAAACCAAAGTTTGGCATCCATTCTATAAACAAGATCAAACAAAAAACATACCATATCACAAGGCAGGTATTTATCAAGCAGCTATCACAACAGCATGCTTTTCTAGCATGACAACTATCACAACAACATGAAAATTCTAATGCACCTACATGGTATGGAACTATGCATGGCATGTGACATCTAGCATGTGCCTATATGATGCATGCGACAACATACCCTCATCTCATTGGGTTGCAACTAAAGAGAACCTACAGATAAATTATAACAGCATAATCACAAGTGCGTCACCCAACGGTGAAATCAAATCAACCGTAAAATTGCAAAATCAAAAGAATGAAAAATATGAGGTAGACTGGATTTTCCCTGTACACGGGTTAGCTACGCCCAGGCATAGCTTATTACCAACTACCGTCTCGTCCTATCCCTGACTACGTCTCCAAATAGTAAGTCAAAGAAAAGAACTCCTCTGATACCACTTTGAAACGTCCCGAACCAGGGTGCCACGCAACGGGTGCCCCGAGCCCGGTTCACCATGTGACCTCAACCGCATTTACCCAAATGCCAGAGGCTACCGACTAGCAGTGAGGGCCCCTGTCTAATAGTGAGGAAACTATGCCCTCATTTATCAAAGAGTAGTGCAGAGGAATACAAAGTAAACATACAACGAAACAGCGGAAGCGGTAAACCATGCACAACTGAAATAAACTACAGTAGTGGATATAACCAACAGTATAGAAATGGTGATGCTACATGTTTCAAGTTATAATAAAATAGCCAGAACATGTTATACAACAATAAAGTACAACAAAATACAGAGTACAATAAAACAAGCAAACAGATAGCAGCGGCATCACGTGCCTAGGCTCGGTCCCATGCCCTCCTAATCCTCAGCAATAGTCAAGTACCTGTATAGGGACTCCTGCCCCTATCTACACCTGCAGAAACATAATCTGTTTGGGCCGAAAAGCGTAACCCAAACAGGGTGTGAGAAATATATCTCAGTAGGCACCCACCAAAGGCCCGTGCCCAACTGCGTGTAAGCATGCAACAACAGTGTTCAGTAGTAAAATGCAATAAAGTAAGCATTACTCAAAAGTAACTAATTACCAGTTATATTTCCAATTTATTATCCATTTAATCCATTTAAATATTAGAAATCACCACAGTGCATTTCTAAGTAAACAGTCCACGTCCTCAGACAAGTAAAATCTTACCCTTAGGTAAACAGAATCCAACCCGTAGGTATAGCCCTCAGGCGTAACAGAAGTTACCCTCAGGCGTAGGAAGTGTCGCCCTTAGGTACAGAAGTCATGCCCTCAGGCACAAAAGGTTTCCCTCAGGTGAAATACTACAGCCCTCAGGCTAAATAGTGCAGTGCCCTCAGGCTAATCACAACAACGCCCTCAGGCGAAATACAACAACGCCCTTAGGCTAAACAGGTAACTAGGCCATTCTGAATAGGTAAACAAGCAGTAACAAGCAATTCCTCTCAAGTCAATTCTACCATTACTACTTTAAAGGCATACCCTTGGGTATCCTGGCCAAATAGCTAAATAGTGAAACACACCCCGGGGGTGGTTCTGGATCCAAGAAACGATCCCAACCAGCATTTTGTTATCACAATTTAATCACCTATGCAATTCTAGGCATTAAATATAACAACAACCTCATCCAAATGACACCCCAACATGGGTTCGTGGTACAAAAATGCACAAAAACGCATGAAAATTGGAAAATAAACACAAAGCCACCTACCTTATTCGCCAACAAACGTTATACCCGAACGCCGACTCCAGAAACACCCAAGAACGGCATAGATCTGACGAAGAACAAAACACATTAGAATGTAAATAACTTCCCCTTGGGAAAGAATTGGTAAGAATGGTACCAGGAGAGGAGAGGGCTTACCCGTGAGGTTCCAACGGAATCGTCCGAGGCGGAAACCGATTCCAGACGAACCCCCGGTGGATCTTCAAATGTCTGACCATCCTCCTTGGCTCCAAAAATGGCTAAAATGCCTCCTCTACCAAATGAGGAGGCTACTGCTTGTTTTAAGCCGAAAAAACAAAGTACATGGCGTGTACTTCTGAGTACATGGCGTGTACTTCTTTCATTTAACTGTTCATTTGGTGGCACCTCCATACTGTTCATCTGTCGACCAGAGTACACGGCGTGTACTGTCACCCAGCTGGCAGCGACTCCACCGCCTTACTGTTGAATCCTACCGACTGACTACACGGCGTGTAAGGTACCACCACACGGCGTGTAGTCGGTTCCTACACCCCACGTCGCCGACATGGCTACACGCCCCGTGTACTCATCCCAACACGACCAAGAGTACACGACGTGTGGAAAAGTACACGGCGTGTAGTTCCAAAATTTAGGATTTTCCCCATTTCCCATATTTTCTCAAAAACACTTAAGTAAAAGGAAAAAGAAGAAGCTCGTACCTCAAAAATAAGAACCGGGTTCTTAAATCTCCAAAAACCTTCTTCAATCTTTAAACTTACTCTTCATTCATGATAACTTTTTTTGTAACAAAGATTCATGCTACTTGATATTCTTGCAATTTTCATCCAAATATAAAACCTTGACTTCAGTGTTCTTCTTCAATTTCAATTCAAGTTAATGGAACTTTTCTTTTAGAGTCTTTTTGACTTCATCTTTATATTCAACTTCTTTGATCCATTTTGAGGAACTATTTCACATTCTCTCTTTGTTTCTTAAAAGTATCCAACTTTTCTAGAGAGTTTTAAGCATTCACATATTTTTTCTTGCAAGACATTCTCCAAAACATCATTATCTTCTTCCATCTGGGTGATTTCTTCCTGCATACATTGAAATAATTCACAAAAAAGGGATTCAATTTCTTCAAGAATACCATGTAGAACCATTCTTAATCTATAAAATGTTAGTTATTGAGAGGTTGTAGGTTTACCATCACCACTTTTTCTAGCATTTTAATCATGAGAATAATTTTCAAATGTACTAACACATACCTCATGATCAATTTTGGTAGAAAATATTTCCATATTCTTGGTGGGAACTTGATCCACCTTCTCATTACTTTCCTTGTTTGATATGTATTCATTATTAGCAAGGTATGGAGAAACATATACTTCCTCTTTTTTGGATAAGAGGGACTACTTCTTTAGCTTTATCTTCTCTTAATTTTTCATGTTCATCATGGTCATGGTAGATATAGAATTATTCTCAGAGATAAGTGAATCTTTAGAGAAAATTTACTTCATTGTTGGATCAGGAAAATAAATCCTGGCTTCAAAAGAGAATATCTCCAATGTAGATAATCCAATAGAGGTGAACCTCTCCCTCTGGTAACAATTGAGAGGACTTGTTTGGGATATACCTAACTCTAAGAAGGGGGGTGAATCAATGTTAGGGAATTTTTAAACCAATTCCAACTTTTTATCCCTATACCTGTTAACCTATCAGGATCTCAATTCTCTTGCTCTATTTTCCCTACCACATGGAATAATAGAAAGAAATAAAAATGGAACATGAAATTTTTATAAGGTTTACTACTAAATAATAGTAGCTACATTCTTACCATGTATGGTGATGAACAATACATGGATTCTTTACTATAATTTAGTAACTGTTATAGTGGTTTAACTAGGAAAACAATCCTCTAGTCAGTGTGAGTCCCTACACTTTGAAGGGTGGATGGAAACAATCCTATTCCTTGAACTGGTGAAAACCTATTCCAACTTGAAACTCCTTTCTAGTTCTTTATAATGCCTCCCAACACAGTCTTATCAATATTTAATAGGGTTTGCAACACTAATAGAGTCTTCCACCTATTGAGACCTGTTGGATGTCACACTACTTCTTGATATTTTACTCTTTACTTGTTACTTCCTTAGCAGCATGCAAGTAACCCACTTCTTCTTTCCCAATAGGAATCTTGAAAGCTGCGCAGTCTTATTATCCTTATTCTTCAGTGAAAAACCAACCACACTGAAACTTATTCTCTTCTTGTTGATATATTTTTGCATTAGAGATTATGCAATCCTGATTATAGGTTCTGGGCACAGTGTAAATGTAGAATGAGGCATAACAAACATTGCTTTATTTTCATGATTGATGATTAATATTAGATTTACATGATGATTAATTCCATGATTAATGGAATTGAATTAATGAATATATATAATGGATAAATGCCAGAACCAAATTAAAGGATCATAAAATATTATTTATAATTAATTTAATCAATTAAAGAATTACTTTATGAGAAATTATTTCTTTGTTGATGGATATAAAAACATATCTAAATCATAACATCATTGCATTGTAGTAATCAACAATTTATTCCCTCAGGAAGTGATTGATATGTGTTCCACAAGCCTTTGAATGTCTCGGTAGGAATATCTAGGTACTTGAAAAGAAGATACTAATGCTTGTGTCTTTTACCTTTGATCAACCTAAGAACTTCTTCAAGAAAAGGGTTCTATTTGATCTTTGTTGACTTGAGAGTGTCATTGGAGGAGGATCACTCTCTTTTCTTTAGAGCCTTCTTGGATAGAGAGCTCTCTAGGGCTTAGAGGGGATTCTCGATAGATCTCATTATACACAACTCAAAATTAATTAACACTCTTAAGAAAATAATATAATTTGGTCTATATACTACTAGGGTAATAAAATAATAATTTCACATGAACCCTTATTATTTCCATAGTCCATGCAGAACCATATATCAATAATAATAATAATAATAATATTTATTTACCTATGATAAACTCATGAATTTAATTAAATATTATTTATTCAAATAATTTTCAATATATATTATTTCTCATTGGAACATTAAACTCGATTTTCCATTCCGGTATAATATTTATCGAGTCTTGAATAATGACTATTTATTTAATAAATAAATATCACTTTATCATTCATCAATCAATAAATAAATATTATATTCACTAAATAGAAAACAAATATTTATTCAATATTATGCTTAACTAATATTCTCTCAAATAGATGGTGAAAGAATATATGCGATCAAGAAACTGTGAATAATTATTAAACCATGTGTGGGAATAATATTTATTCAAATTTTTAAATAATAAATAATAATATATTTTTTTAAGTGAGATTATAGATACACATAGTGTGTGACCCTCTAGCCTTTTTCTCATTGGAATTAAGTGAAATAGCCTAAATTACAACATTAGAATCTAGAAATATTCTAAGACACCCATGGAGAAAGAGATTAATTCCTCAATGACATAATATGTCATACAAAATCTTACTGTGTAATATAATCCATTTATCTTGATATCTCTAACTAAGAAGGTTGCATGTTGGTTCCATCAACCTATGTGTTCTATGTCTCTTTATTTGACTTTTTGAAAATATAACATGCTTATATAGAACCATGGACATGAATTTATTTAGTCTATATAATTTCCATCATAGGTTCTGAGATATCATCTTCCATTAAAGATCATAAGGGACAAATCCTTTCTTTCATTATTAATTAATGAAATATTACTCATGACACACCCATCATATCCTAACTCTCGGTGAACATATGTTTTCATGGTTTTCATAAATAAATCAAATTAAAAAATTTATAACACATTAATAATAATATTAAAGTATAAGGATCAATAAAAACATCCACATATAGAAACATCCAATAACAAATATAAATGTGGATTTCCTACTAGTGAGTCTCGTTCTCATAATATCCTAAATTGGATTTACCAAGGGAATGCACTATGAGAAGGTTCCTCAAAGTCCTATAAGTCTCCACCCTGGATAGCCTGTATCATTTTTGTCCCTAAAATGATTTCATCCATCTATAGAACATATATTTATAGTAATGGAACTTCTGGGTTCTCATCACAATGGGTAACTGTTATGACTTTTGAGTGTGACAACTACTCTTAGGAAATTATAACATACTATGTTAAACATAAGAATAATCATGATGTGTTAATTATTTTATTAATATTTAAAAAATAAATACAATTTATCATAAAGTATATAGAAGTTTGTTCTATGGCACAAAATCCAATAGAATCCCACTTCCACTAGAGCCAACTACTAACAACCTTCAGTCTGATAGCTCATAGATGATACTCATGCTTCTACTACGATAGGACTTTAGTCAAGGGGTCCTCAAAATTTTATTATATAGGAATTATTCTTATTTTAACTTCACCCCTATGAGAAAAATCCCTCAAGAGGTGATACTTATATATTATGTTATTTATTTTTTGGTGCGACCTTGGCTGTTTTTCAAGAGTCACCGCTATAGTATTATCACAATACATAGTGAAAGGGTATTTATTTATAGGTACCACATCAAGCTTCGAGAGAAATTTCCGTATCCAAATGATGTCCTTAGATACATCAAAATACACTATATAATTAGACTATACTGTGGAATCAACAATAAATGGATGCTTCAAACTCTTCTAGCTCACAGCTCCTCTACTAAGACAAAAAATATCCGAAACATGACTTCAGATCATTATGATCTATTTGAAAAACTATAATTAGTATAAATGATGATGAACAACTCCTAGTCTCCTCCAAATACCATGAAAATATCCTTATTTATTCTTATATACTTAAGGATAACCTTAACAACAGACCAATGTGGTCCTTCTACATCAACTTGACATCTTCTTATCATTCTCAATGCATAGGAAAAATTATGTCCATAACATAACATGGCATACATGATTTATCCTATTGCAAAATCATATGATATCTTACTCATTCTATCTTTATCCTATTGTTTCTAAGGACACATTTTCTTATAAATATGTATACCATGTGACACTATAACCAATCCCATCTTAGATTGTTCTATACTAAATATCTTTAGTATCTATTCAATGTATGTACTTTGACTTAGTATAAATAGCCTCTTGGATATATCATGAATGATTTTGATCCCTAGAACAAAGTTTGATTCACTTAAGTGCTTCATGGATAAAAAATTTTTTAACCTATTTTTAATGGAGTGTAAGACCGGTATTTAATTTCAAATAAGTGATATGTCATCAACATATACTACTATGATAATGACCACATTTCCACTAAAACACTTGTAAAAAAATGGGTCACATTCATTATTAATGAAACACAATTATTTTATAGCTTCATCTAATTTAATGTTTCATGATCTGGATGCTTGCTTCAATCCATAAATGGATCTCTATAACTTGAAAATATATTTTTTATCACCTGGAGTTGCAAAAACTTCTGGTTGTGTCATATAGACATCTTCTTGCAGGCCCCCATTAAAGAAAATAGTTTTTATATCCATCTTCTAAATTTTATAGTCATGGTAAGATGCTATACCAAGTATAATTTAGATGGATTTAAACATGGAAACTGGTGAAAAGGTTTCATCATAGTCAATTCCTTGAATTTTTTTAAACCCTTTATCAACTAGACTTATTTATAGGTATTTACCATACCTTCCATGTCTAGTTTTCTCATGAATACCCATTTTCACCTCATGTTCTTTACATCAACTGGCACATCGACCAAAATATAAACTTGGTTTTGATACATGTAATACATTTGAAAATTCATTGCTTATTTCCATCTTACACCTACTGATCTCTCTAATTCCTATTTTTAGGATAGAGGTTCATTATTTTCAACCAATAAGAAGTAACCATATTTGATGACTAGAAAACCATATCTCTTTGGTTATCTTACCTCTCTAGTGATCCTACATCATTATCTTATTTCAGGAAATACTTCTTCTATGGGGACCTACATAATCTATTACTATATCAACTATTGTGTATCTTGAGAATATACTTTAGATAAGTCAATATTTCTCCCACTATCCTTTTTTAGGATGTTCTCCCTCTCAAAAAACATGGCTTGTTTGATGATAATAACTTTATTGTATAAGTATTTGTATAGGTATTATCCCTTTTTTCCCTTAGGATACCCTATAAAGATACACTTTTTTCCCTAGGGTTCTAGTGTGTTTCCTAAAAAGGTCTTAACAAATGCCTCACAACCCTATACACATGTATACGACAAAGTATGTTTCTTTCCACTTCATAACATAAAGGGAATTTCATTTTCTAATTTCGTTGATACTCAGTTTAGTTTGTATACCACAATTAGTAATGTATATTCCTAAAAGGATAATGAAATAACTTCATGAATCATAATTTACCTTACCATTTCTAACAAGGTATGGTTCCCTCTTTCACTAACACCATTCTAATGTAGTGTGTAAGGTGGAGTGAGTTGAGATAGAATAACAAACTCTTATAAAAAGTTGATAAACTCTTGGTTAAGATATTCACCACCTTGATCCGATCAAAGCTTATCTATCTTCTACCCAAGTTGTTTCTCTACTTAATTATATAATTATTTTAATTCCTTAAAGGAATCAGACTTATACCTCATCAAGTAGAAATATCCACATCTACTCAACTCATCAGTAAAATTTTGATGTAAGAATATCCATCTCTAGATTCAACTAGAAATGGTCCACACACATTAGTGTGTACTAATAATAAAAGATCTATGGCCCTTTCACCCTATCCAATGAATGAAGGCTAGTTATTTCTCCTTGTAAACAATAAATAAATCATTCACATGGTTTTATCTCAAAAGTGTCTAAATAAACATCTTGACAAAGATTTATCAAACACTTATTATTTACATAACCAAACGGTGATGCTATATTTGGGTGTTATATGAGTTGTGTGAATATGATTCAACATCTGTTGATAATAATTGGTTTTCATAATTTAATACATAAAGATCATTATTTAAATTCACCATACCATAACATATTTTGTCTTTATAAATGAAACAAATTTTATTTCCAAACTTGAAAATAAAACCATCTTCATATAGGAATGATAAAAAAATATGTTATCAATAATAGTTGGTACATAATAATGATCCCATAAAACCAATATCATTCATGTTAGTAATAAAAGGTGGTAGTAACCAATGGCTAGAGCATCCATCCTCACGCCATTGATAGTTCACAAATACACCTCTCCTAGATAAATCACATAGAATATACTTGGTTATTTCATTTAGATATATATGTGAGCACCAAAATCTATATCTAATACCTAATTTTTATATATTGAAAAATTACACTAGATAATGAACTCACCTTTAGCTTTCTTTTTTTTGAGTACAGTTCCACTTCTAGTGGCCTTTCTTGCCACATGAAAAACATACTTCCTTATTTTTCTTTCCCTACCTCTGGATATTCCTCTTATTTGAAGGATGGTGATCAGGATATTTATAATTTTTATGAATATTGGGACCCTTTTCATTGTTCTTCATTTTCTTATTCACAATAAAGATTGTTGGTTTTTCATGCCCCATGTCGTTATCCACTTGGTGAATCAGAGTAAGAAGTTATAAAATAATTTTCTCACTATTTATCATATTATAATTAATAATAAAACTGGATAAGGACTTGTTTAGTGAGGAAGGTATGAGATATATGCACAACTCATCTAATAATTTAATCCCTAATATGTATAAGCATTCAATTTAGCTAATAATATTTACTACATGAGGCCCATTTGGCACTGAATCTCTAAGATTAGTTATAAATACATAATTGAAGATCTCTTATCTCTCTTATCTCACCTTATCATGATAGAGAACCAAAAGGTGAGTCATTATGCTATACACATCTATGTCCTCATGTTGCTTCAGTAGATCATTGGTCACAGATGATAGCATGAAACACTAAAATTGGATGGTCAATAAATTTTTAGGGTTTTAGGTAGGCATTCAAAATTCCAACAACATTAACTCACAGTTACTTGATCTGTTGAATGGACCCCCCAATCTTGAAATACTAAAATTGTATTTTATCAACCTTTTAATCTTAGTTACACCAATTATTTCTTTGAAAATAAACCCTTGATGTAAATTAAGTTCAGTCAACCCAAAAATTCAAGTTATAATTCCCTGATAATGTAAAGAACCCCAACTTTGGATTCTCAAGCACTTTGAACTATGGTTCGATTTTAACTGAAGTAGTGGAAGGCTATACCGACTTAATATATATAATTAAGGGATTTTATATTTTATTCATAAATTTCTAATTATTATATTTATTAATTTCTTGTTAATATTAATTTTATTTACTTAAGTGATTAACCATGTTTTAGATAATATTTATGAACAAGACAATTTATTTTAGTTCTATCTCACATGCTTGTTAATTCATTAATTCTTGTGATAGTGACAAGACATCCATAATGAAATAACCATGGAACTTGAAAGAAATAAAATAATAAAGTGGTATGATCATGATATTTTACTAATGGTCAGTTTATATAGAGGATGATAAACTAACCATCGACTAAGGTGAAAAACACCTTGAACCATTTATGGTTCGTGTTGCAGCTTTCCACCTGTCCAACTATGTATCTCTCTTGGATTGGTTTTTCCTCAGATCCAAAATTAAAACACCTCTACTAGATTAGGATATCCATCCATTAAATATGATTTTACTCACACACAGGTGAGGGGAACCAAAGGATTAGTTGGGGGGGGGGGGTTTACATAAAAGAAACCATGGGCATGTAGACCTTTACATAATGAGAGGAGAGATGACATGTAGACCAAAAATTTAATTTATTAATAAATTAAATGAAACCAATCACATATAATGATATGGTCTAGTATCATTATCATCCACATATATGCAACAAATTACACATTTAATAAATTAGTATTCAATTATAATCATTATTATTTAAGATAAATCATGCTCAAATAAATTAATGATCATTAAATAATTATAAATAATTCTTGTGACCCTATGATACCACTTATAGGTTCAAGGAGTAGTGGAAGCGTTAGATGGGGCATGTCCCATGTTTCTTTTTCCATGATCAACGATTAATATGATATTTACATGATAATTAATTCAATGAAAAATGGAATTGAATCAATGAATATAGGAAATGAATAAATGTCAAAACCAAAGCGCAGTATCATCACATATGATTAATAATTAATTTATGTAATTAAAGAATTAACTTGGAAGAAATTATTTCTTCATTTATGGATATAAAAATGTCTCTATGTCGTACTATCATTGCATTGTAGAAATTAAGAATATATTACCTCTAGTAGTGATTCAAACACGTTCCACAAACCTATGCATGTCCCTGTGGAACCCCATGTCTATAATAATAATAATATTATTTCTTTACATGCACTAAACTCATGAATCAAATTAAATATTATTTATTCAAATAATATTCAATATATATTATTTCTCACCGAACCATTAAACCCAGTCTACCATTACTCTATAATATTTATTAGGTCTTGAATAAAGACCATTTATTTAATAAATAATTACACGAAATTATTCACTAGTAAATAAATAAATATTATGTTAACTAAATAGAAAATAAATATTTATTAAATACTCTTATTACATAATATTATCTCAAATTATAGGTGAAAAATATATGCAATCAAAAAAACATGAATAATTATTAAACAATGTGATGGAATAATATTTATTCAACTTGTTAAATAATAAATAATAATATATTATTTAATTGAGATTTTGGATATGCTCAGTGTGTAATCCTATTGGACTATTTCTCCATGGAATTAAGAGAAGAAACCTAAAGTCCAAGGTTAGCGTCTAAAAGCACACCAAGGCACCCACCTATAGGGAAAAAATTTAATGTCGCAACAACATAATTCCTCATATAGATTCTTTTTTTAATATAATACATTTACCTTAATATCTCTAATCAAGAAGGTTTCATGCTGGTGCCATCAACCTATGTTCTTGATATATCTTTCTTTGAATTTCTAGAAATAGTACTTTCCTATAGAACACCATGACCATTGATTTATTTAGGCTATATCATTTACATCAAAGGGACTCAGATATCATCTTCTATTAAAGAACAAAAGAGATAAATCCTTTACTGCATTATTAATTAATGAAATATTACTCGTGACATACCCAATATATCCTGCCTCACCGCAAACATATGTCATCATAGTTTTCATCAATACACCAAAGTACATATCTTATAATAATCATTAATAATAATATTAAACTCTAATGATGAACACACACATCTGTATATAGGAACATCCAATGAAACATATAAATTCAGATTTCTTATTGGCGGGTCTCATTCTCATAATATCCTATAATGGATATTACCAAGGGAGTAAACCATGAAAAAGTGACTCAAAGTCCCATGATTCTCTACCCTTGATATCTTGTATCATTTTTTCCCTCAAATTATTTTGTACGACTATAGAAAATTTATTTAAGAATATTTTCCTGGCACTTATGGGTTCTCATTAAATTAGGGAACTACTATGATCTTTCAATGAGACAACTACACTTTGGACATTATCATACTATGTTATGTATAAGAACAATCATGTTGTGATAACGATTTTATTAATTTTCAAAATAATGAATAAAAGTTATCATAAATTACATAGGAGTTTATTCTAGCTCATGAACTCCTACAATGATGCAAGTTGATGTTAGAGAATACTTAGTGATGATACCATTTGGTGTTGGAGATTACCTAGTTATGTTGAAGATATGTATGTGGTGGGGGTAATGTGTGGTGGGAGGAGGGCCTAAGGTTGGTGTCCTTTACATTCACGATACAGTACTATCCTGGTTACATGACGAGGTTGTGATATGATTATAACTGATGCTATCACAATATACTAGACCCTGCGGGTGGTTGAGATAGATAGGGATGATCCCCAACCTATATCAGAGATAAATTGATATGTGATGAGATATATATATAAGTTATCAGTGCTTATGAAACTTGATGTTGGGGTGTGAGAGTAGAAAATTAGTGGGGAAGCGGTTGCGTGGAACCTTTGTTTTGTGTTCTTTGATACTATGTTACTATATTGGATGCATGATTTGGTGAGTGTTCCATGGGGAGACTCTGATTGGTTAGTTGACCTATTTATATGAATGTTGGTTCTGTTATTTTTTCACTGGTTCATTAGTATTCCCTTTTCACAAGTGCACTAGAGACCTTGGGTATGATCCTATTGAGTATACATGCTATTCCCACCTTACATATATATATTGTTTTTAAGTTTCCAAGAAGACTTTGGGGACCAAGATGGACATTATTATCTTGGGTTAGGAGCTATTGTTGAGTCACTTCCATAGGTCTTGTCTTTGATATTTACTTGGAGACTTTAATTTGTACATGTTGACATTTTTCATGAATTGTAGGATGATTTGAGTTTAATTTTATATTATGTGTTGTAGTTTCTTGGTGGTTGCTTGTTTTATCTCCCTATCCGATATTATTAATAGGGGTAATGAATTCCATATTTGAGATTTTTATACTCTTGATGCTCATCACCAACCTTGGACCTACTATAGGTGGGATTTGGTGGTCATTATCTATCTTCTTTCATTTTTTTCCCAGGAGGGGTACCTTTAGAGGGTGGGGATCATGAAAATAACTGTTATGACTGATAAAATTACCTATCTAAATAACTAAGTGGTTGCAGAAAATCTAAAGAGAACCAAAACATAATGAAATAAAGATCTTGAATAAATAAATAAATATGATTTATGAGATAATCATTTTTATTCAGATAATTTTCATTTAAATTCCTTGATGAAAAGATATAAAACATTACACTAACTCATTGATATGTCTTTTTTGTAGATTGTGACATACATTACAATAATCATTTTGAGATAATTAATAGGCGTGACATAGAAAATAGTCAGGAATTAATATATAGGGTTGAGAAGTGTTCTAAAAAATAATCATTCAGATCCCTTGAATGTGAATTTTATAGAGATAAATTTCACTAACTATAACTCATGGGTATTAGATACCAGGTGTGCATTACACATTTGTTTTGAAAAACACAAACTTAGAGGTTGAAGATAATTAATGAAGTGTAAAATATATCTTTGTGTAAGTAATATATCGGTATTTTCTACATTATAATTAGACAGTTATGATTTGACTCTACCAAGTAGATTATTCCTAGAACTGGATAACTTTTATTATGTCCCCATTATAAAAATAAATTTTATTTCTGTATCTTGTTTGGAAAAGATGATATTTTCATTCAATATTAAGAATAAAAGTTTTTCAATATGTAAGAGTGAAATTTTTTATGACATTGAGAAAATTTTAAATAATTTATACATTCTAGATATGGATAATTATGTTTATAACATCAAAACTAAGAAATTTAGAGTTTATTCTAATCCCACCTATCTTTGGAATTATTTCTTTGGACATATAAATTAGGTACAAATTCAAAGACTCTATAAAGATGGATTTATAGACCCATTTGATTATGAATCATTTGTGAATTGAGAATCTTGTTTAATGGAAAAAATGAAAATGATAAATTTTGGGAGAAAAGGTGAAAGGTCTAATGGATTGTTGGATATAATATATAGTGATGTATGTAGACCAATGATAAGAAAAAAAAACAAATAGTTTTAGGTACTTTATTACCATTACTTATGATTTTAGTTGAAATGATTATTTGTTTATGATGAAACATAAGTATGAAAATTTTAAAAAATTCAAAGAGTTTCATAATGAATTACAGAATTAATTGGTCAAGAGTATTAAGATTCTTCGATTAGGTTGGGGTGGTGAACACTTAAGAAAAAAATCATAGATCATATGAGAGTTTGTTGAATTGTTTCATAACTCATTCCACCTGGAGCACCACAATTGAGTGGTGTTTTTGAAAGGAGTAGTTGTAACAGGTTATACATGGTTTGGTCAATGATGTGTCTATGTGACCTTCTAATTTTATTAAAGGTTTACACTCTAGAGACTAATAAATTGTTATTAAATATTATTTCTTTTTAAGTAGTCATAAGGACACCATATGATATATATACTAGAAATATCCCAAATTGTCTTTTATAAATATTTGGGGATGAAAAACACTAGTATGATTATTGGATTTTGAAAATATTAGTACCAAATAAAATAAGTGATTATTTTTTAATTATCCCAAAGAAACTATGAGATATTATTTCTATAACCTCACTGAACACAAAGTGTTTTCTTCCCAAACTGGTGTTTTCCTTGAGATGGAACACATTGGTTAAGGATTCAGTGGAAGGAAAGTTAAACATAGATAAATTAAAGATAAAAAAATTGGAAGTGTTCTTGAGATAGAATTTAAGATGATTCCAAAAAGGGATGTGAAATAAGAACTGAATCAAGTTATATAAGAACCTCAAAGTTTTGATAAGATTTAAGGGGAACCCGAGAGATAGAAATTTTTCATGACTAATGATGATTTAGTAATGTTCATAGGGGATGAAACTGCATTCTACCATAAGGATATTGAGGGTTTTGATTTTGATAAATTGTTAAAATCCCTGAATTTAAAATGGATTCCATGTACACTAACCAAGGTTGAATCTTGGTAGATTCACATGAAGGGGTGATACACATAGAGTGAAAGTGGTGTTTCCATAAGAAAATTGACATGGATGGTAGAGTGTTTATTTATAAAAAATGTATGGTTGTCATTTTTTTCAAAAAAAATTCATGATATTGACTATGAAGAAACCTTTTCTCCTACTACAATGATAAAGTCCATTTTATTCCATAACAAATCATTATGATTATGAGATATATCAGATGAATATCAAAACTTCTTTCCTTAATATAATATTTTTCAAGGACATGTATGTGATACCACCCAATGGTTTTGGAGTTCCAAATGAGACTCCTAAGGTATGAAAATTTCAATGATCCATTTATGAATTGAGGCAAGTTTTTGGGAGTGGGAATATACAATTTGATGATGAAATCAAAGAGTTTGGTTTCATAAAAAATGTGGATGATTCCTATGTATATAAGTGGATTAGTGAGAGAAGAGTGGATTTTATGATTTTTTATGTGGATGACATTGGTCTCACCCAAATTTACCCAAGTTCTAAGGGTTAAGTGGTCGCTTGCAGTGTATCTTGGGTTGTCGAATCCTCAGAGACCTAAGAAGATCCTTAGACACACAATAAAAAGAGATGGGTTTTTGGCTATGAAGTGGCCAGATTGGGTTGATTTTTATGGTTTTAAAAGAGCATTAGAGATCTATGTGAATTCAAATTATGATAAAATGAGTTGATCCTAGGTTATTTCTGAGGGTGGATTGGATGAATTATTTTTTTACAATTTCAATTTCATTAACCTGAGAATGGTTCATGCATTGAATTCAAACTAACCTCATCAATTACTGATTAAACACATTCAAAAACACATGATAATCACCTATACACTTTTAGGATCATTTTCATGAGCACTCTAAGGTAAAGGATCTAATTAGCTCATAAAAGTGGGGTGAATAACATAATAAGGAAGAGGAAGAGAGAAAATCAGTGAATTAAAGAAACTCAAATAAAAGAAGTTAATAAAATTTAGAGAGTGATAAATAACATCCAATCTAGCCCCTTGCTACTCCCTTGGATCAACCCATAAAATATTTAGCCCTCCATTTATGACACACGACTGTAAATTTAAACTATACCAATGGTTTTAAACTATTGGGATAGACCATAAAACCATTGGGATAGGTTATCCCAATGGTTTACTAAACTGTTGGTGTGCTGGCCATGGGGATAGCCATATACCAATGGTTCTGTGTGAACTATTGGGTTAGAATGGATTATATTTCATATACCAATGGTTCACAGAACTATTGGCTTAGGATGGATTATATTTCATATACCAATGGTTCTGTGTGAACCGTTGGATTATATTTCATATCATTTTAGCAACGGTTCCTTTGAACCATTGGGATATTCTGCACTCCTGAAATTAAAAACTGTAGCACTAAAAGCTACATCACTATCCCTGGAATACCTCCACACCTATTGCACCTCCACCTAAACCTGAAATTAAAAACAAAAAAACATCTCCAATACAGCTAACCACTGCACCTCCACGCCTATTGTACCTCCAATATATAGCAGCACCGCTTCTATATATATGTAGACAACCACGACCTATTATACCTCCAATACAAATCACACTTAATTTACTAATTGTACTCAATTAATCTGAACACAAATAATTATTGAAAAAAACATACCAGATAGAAACAAAGTAGATACACTTTCTCATTTTATAACTTTCAATATCAAATAGTCTCATACATCAATGGAAAATAACCAAAATATGTGGAGTAAAACAGAGGATGTAGTTGGTGAAAATTGAATCCAAATGGATTATGTAGTCAGTCAATATGGCTAAATAACACCCCCTCACCCGTGACACCATCAGCAGAGGTGGCAGATGAGAATTCTGACTCTAGGTATCTGTCCCTGGATGAATGCTTTGGCTTCTCCACCTTCCACACACATGAAACAACTCAATATCTGAATAATAAAAATAGGATTACACTATGTTTAAAAAAAACATTTTGATGAACCAAACACAACCTGAAAAAAATGACAAACAAGAAACTTACATATTTCAGTCATCAATCCTAGTGCTTTTTCTCATAGATATCAGGAGAATGGAACCCCATCTAGGATGGGAAATACAACCACACATTTCACACCTTTCGCACCGACTTCACCATTTTATCTCGATCCAAACAAGAATATCTACAGTCAGCGGTGCTATCTTTTTGGTTAGTTAGACCCCACTGGGTGGCCATGCCACCATAATCAACATGGTGTTAAATATTTCATTCAAGTGGGATTAGCCTTTTAGGTATTATGTCTCCCATATAGAGTGAAAAAATGAAGTTTTTAAGAAAAATTACCCAAACAAGACACAACTCTATGTTGGGTCTGGTTCCATTACAAAATTCATCTTTACTTTTGGGCTGATCATCTGACTCCTTGTTAATGACTTCCCCTAGGATCCATAGACCAATTTCTTGGAGCAATGTCAGCCAATTTGCCTCCATAGCTCTAAGTAACAACTCATCAGACACACTCATTCACATCAAAGAGAATGGAATTATAGAAAATGTTACAGTAATGGCCCATAGAGAATGGAATGATTTAAAATGTTATGTTCATGGTCCATAGACAAATTTTTAGTTACAAGGTTATCATTGTAATTAGAAAAATATGGGGGGTTCCAGATATGTCATTTAAGGGAGGTATAATTCATTAAAAGTTGAGTGAACTATGCATTCCTTTTTTTATAGGTTTTTAAGGAAATCATATTGTGAAAAGTCATTTTTTATTTGTATTTTTCATTTTTTATTCTGTTGTTTGTTAATGAATTTCATAGGGATCATATGGTTTTATATAGGCTGTTATTTGAGTTTGAATACCTATATAGATTCAACCAATTTCTATATTTTCCTATTTATCAAAAGTCAATTTTTTAATAAATTACCACATATTGTATTTCATCCCACACTTATTTAATTTTAGATGATGTCATTACCATTTTATTATTACTAATCATATTATTTAGCAACTAGTTAACTAAAAAAATACCACAAAAAAAACAAGTCAAGATTTTAATAACCACCAGCACATCTCATCACTAATCCATCACCATAGAATAAACATCAAACAACAACAAGCATCTTCAATTCACCACTAAATATCCCTCAATATATCCCATGCCAATCCAACCACAACCTCACTACATGAAAACAATCTACATTGGAAATTGTCATAACCATCACCATAATTTCCCAAAAAGTTCCAAAAAACACAATCTAAAAATATCAGACACACCATAATGCATAGAAATAAATTTTCACCACCATAATTACCACAGTTTCAATTTAAAGGGGGATTTGAAAACATTTCCTCATTTCTTTCATGTCTATTTTCCCAAAATTTCTAGATTCACACAACTAGTTTATTACTATGTTTAACATTTTAATCTTTTGTAAATGATGAATTCAAACAATCAATCACATAAGGGGTTCATAATTCAATGTGGATAAAAGAAATAAACAAAATATTGTTCAAGTTTACAGTTAGATTTCAACAGAATCAGAATGAAAAAAGCCAAAATAAATGGATATAGAAGATAAATATTAATTATAGCATACTGATTTGAAGTGGAAGATGAAATGATAATGTAAAAAGGATAGATCACTTTTGGGGAGGTTGCGTTCACAACCTATGAAAAATAGGGGCACTCTGGTTATAATAAATGAATTCCCCCCTCTTGGTGCGTTGAAATCATTCAACTAGTTTATTGAGAATAAATTAGTTAATAATCTCTGATTCATTTATAAAAACTAAGAAAACACCCAAAATAAATAAATTCATAAGATACAACATAGTGTAAAATTACGGATTTGAAGTGGAAGACAAGAAAGGACCTAAATCGAGATGAGCCAGCTGGGAAGAACTGAAACCACATGTGCTGTGAAGAGCCTCTAGAAAGAACAGGAACCACTGGGAAGAATGGTACCATAGGCGCTGGTGGTGGGGTGCTAGGAGGAACTTCGGGGAAGAATGGGAACTGCTGGGAAGAAGGCGAACCACAACCATTGGAAAAATGGGGCGATGTGAAACTGGTTTAGGGTTTTTTCTCACTGATTGGGTGTGGGGTCAGGAGAGTTGGGATTTTTTTTATGTGTAAGATCCAACCCGTATGTTTTTTGGGTAAGGTATACCAATGGTTTGAAATAACCATTGGTAATTTGTGAATTAACCCAACGGTTTACATAAACCGTTGGGATAAGCTTATTTATTCCACTCTACCCCAACAGTTTAATAAAAATGTTGGGAAATACACCTATTCATGTCCTATTTCAATGGTTTTTATAAACCATTGCAATAGTGGTGTTGGGATAGGGGGTATTTCCAGTAGTGACATTTTTTCAATGGAAGCGTGAAGTAGACTTATGAGGGTGGAATTGAAGAAGTAAAAATAACAAAATAACAATCACTCCACCGTTTTGTGAACAAAATCACAAGGTTTGGGGTGAAAAAGTTCACACCCTAAGGCAAAAATATGAAGGTTATATGAAGAAGAATATAATAAGAGAAGAATAATAACTTTAATTGAAAACTAAGGTGATTTGAAAAACTTACATGAGAAGGAAGAACATTACAAAGACAAATTGGCATAATAACATTACAATGAAAATAAAGCTCCAAGATTCTCCAAATACTCCACTAATACTGCCTTAAATATGCATTGTGAAAGCCTTTTTCCTAGCCCCCATCATCCCATGTGCCTTTAATTAATTGTGGTGGGGAAATTTGGGTGGACAATTAATGCAGATGAGACTTTTCCACTCTTCCCACGAAATGGCATCCAACATGCATCCAACAGAAAGACACGCTGAAAGGACCTTCTAGTAAAATGAATTAGCATGGGACATAAAATGATAAAATGTATCCCCGGATTTCCTATAAAATCCTGTAAAATTCAGCCCCAAATAATATGTGGTTCGCGAGATATGATTTAAATGGTGGGCTGTTTTTCTGGGCCTCAGAATCTGGCCTAGAATTTCATCATCAACTTGGGCCACCTTGAAAACCATTCAAACATCCGAATTATCTTGGGACACTGTTAAATGAAATGTTCCCAATAATATCCTCTATCATTATTTAAATATTCAGAATCATTGGGCTTTAATTATGTCCTCTAAAGTACTTTTATTGGTCTGCTGTCCAAATCACTTCGCACAGAATGTGTTTGGTTCAAAGCCCACTTTGGAGGTCTTCCAAATTGAATCTCCAAGTGATCCTAAATAATGAATTGTTACTTATATCATGGTATACCTGAAAATAAAATATAAACATAAAATAAATACAATTATGTGTTTTATGAGAAGTTCAAGAAGGTACCATGTAATAGTGCATTTTAAGAAGGAATTACAATCATAATGTGAAATAATGTTCATAGTGTAAAATACACTAATAATAATGTCTGTGATTAATAAAGATCATGAATATTATATTATAAAAAATGAATATTATCCTCTTTTAGGGGCTAATCACACCTCCAACTTGAGTTTTTCTAGTCCCGAGAAAAATATTTCTCAAAAATATGAAATTTGAATTCCCTTTTCCAAAAACATTTTAATACACATTTCTCACCCAAAAATATCATACCAAACAAATTGTGAAACCCATCAAAATCATTTAAAACAAGCTAGGTCCATAGGCATATCCCAAGCCCAATCCCATTCCTTTATTCAAATTCATCGCCACATTTCATCCAATTTCAATTAAGCATGATGAAGAGTTGTGCGTCACAACAGACATGGGGGTTCATTTTCTTTCTAGAGAGAAAATATGGAAGTTCTAGGAGGAATAAAAATTAAATATTAAGATGAGTATTCATTTTTTTCCATTTTTTTGTTTGTTTTTTTTTGTCTGTTTTTTTCAATTTTACCATGGAAATTGAAATTGAACTCAATCGAGTCAACCCATGTAGAAAGACTTTGCCGATGACTCCCAGGCTCAAAGACCTTAGGGCACCAAGTGAATCTCACATACTCAGGCATCATCTTGAGTTAAATCAATCAAAAAAAAATTCAAATTACCACAAATAGAGATAAAATTCCTAACTCTGGGCCAGAAAACTATGGAGTCATGATCCCCAAGTGTCAAAAGCCACACATTATGTCAATACATTGCTCTATGTGCAATTGATTTTTTTGAATACTCATGTTAAAATTAAAATGATCACCAACCCTATGAAATTTATTATGGACCTCAAGAAGTCAAACTAATACCCCACTATCTAGAGGATGTGCATTGTGATTTTTTAAAATAAATGGATAAAAATATAAATGGTGAAAAATCACATCAGAAAACTGCACTTTCCAAAATCTATGCACACGAACTTAAACTTGCATTAAAATCACAATAAAGGAATGCAAAATTATTTGATATACAATTTCGAAGTTTGCAATGTGTGTTATCATGTTCAAGGTTTATGAAAATTTTCCTTCCACACATTTTATGATGAAAACAAAATCAATTATTTTATTTTATCTCCCCCAACATAGAATAACACTGTCCATAGTGTTTAAAGAAATTAAAACTTAGATGGGGTAAGAGAGAAGTTCAATAAAGACATTGAAAATGAAAATATGGAATGAATTCACCTAGTGGTTAATGTTGAAAACACATTCCCCAGTCTCCCTTCAGTTCTGGTTTGAGTCCCATCAACTTGGACAGTTGTGACAGGATTTTCCAAATGACCTATGACATGTCTTTAAATTTTTTTAATATATATATTTTATATATTTTTTTATTTTTACCTAAAAAAACATAAAAATAAAATAAAATAAACTGATGATACATTGTATTTTATTAAATTTCTGGGTAAGGTATTACTCAGGGATCACACTACGTGACACAGATGAATATGGTGCTCCCCTTTCATACCCATCCTTACTCATGAAAGAATAACAGGTCAAAAATCTAAATTATTATTATTATTATTTATTTATCCTAAAAAAACATAAAAATAAAATAAACTGATGATACATTGTCTTCTCTTAAATTTCTGGGTAAGGTATTAATCAGGGATCACACCACGTGACATGGATGAATATGGCGCTTCCCTTTCATACCCATCCTTACTCATCAAAGAAGAACAGGTCAAAAGTCTAAGGATTTTTTTGTATTTTTTTTAACATACAAACACATAGAAATAAAACAAACTGATGATACATTGTCTTCTCTTAAATGTCTGGGTAAGGTATTACTAAGGGATCACACCACATGACACGAATGAATATGGTGCTCCCATTTCATACCCATCCTTACTCATAAAATAAGAACATGTCAACCGTTTGAGGTACTAATTAAATGAACGGAAAAATGGAAACCACAGGTTGGCTCCCATGCAGTGCTTTCGTTTAACGTAGCTAGCTCGGCATGAACCCCCTAACTTACCCAATACCAAATTTTATAATTTTAAGGAACCCATATTTCTACAGTTACACTTTATTTATATTGATTCATTGTTTATAATTTGTGTCATGTAGAAACCTATGTTCTACAATGAGTGGGAAAATCCAAGGAATATCAGAAATGGTTTATCCAGTTTCCACTATAGTCTTTCCAAAGACATCAATGATCATTCCAACATTTTTGGTTTCAAGATAAAAGTGAATTATAATTGAAATGTCATGATTATATCCTATTAAGGGATACTTGAGTGGGGAATTAAGCAAAATTATTTTGAGATTGGTTTGGATAGGACATTCAGACACAGGTTGAGAATTTGAATCCAACTCAGTTTCATTTTCCAAATTCCTCAACAAAATTGTTTCATTTTGAACAGAAGATTTAACCACAAAATTTGAAAGAACAGTGTTTGGAATGGGTATGGACTCAATGTTTTTTACTTCTCTAAATGGTTCAAGGATTTGTGTTTTTGAAAAATATTCAATAGAGTTATACTTAGGAGACTCAATCCACGATGTCAAATTTCTTTCTTGTGAATTCATGAAATCAATTTCTTCCTGATTTAAAGACCCTTCAAAAATTTCTTGATTCACTTTCCCTACCCCAAATCTAAATGTTGGTTCTTCAATAAATTCATGAGAGGTTTGTGGGAAAATAGACACTCCACATAAGGTTTTGGAAGGTACAATTGGTGTATAGATGAGTTCCTCACAAGTATTAATGCATTGTAGTTCTAATCTCAAAGATGATACCTCAGAACTCAGTATATCCATTTGATTACACAATTGTTCAGTCAGTTTTTGAGTATTAGGCTGCATAGGAGTTTTTAAATCTTGAACTTCATTAAGTTTGATCTCTCCAATCATCCTCAAGAGGGCTGGAAATTGATCCTTTAAAAAATCATTATCCCACTGATTGTACATCTCACCAGTTGTGTGGTAATTAATCAAGGGTTGATCAAAGAAAATTTACAATTTTGGGGATTTCCAATATTTATTTTCCATTTGATTCTAGCATGAGTATGTGACATTATAATTTTTAATATACTCCATTGGAGAAGATAAAAAGTTGGATTCTAGATTCTTAGGACACACACAAATAGAAAGGGGTAAAGATTAGAGAGATGGGGGTGAGAATAGAGAATGTGGGGTGAGAAGAAGATGCTAGTGTCTAAGATACTTAATTGGGTCCCCAAAAACGGTGCAAAAATTTGGTTTCACCAAAATTTACCCAAGTTATAAGGGTTAAGCGGTTGCTTGCAATGTAGCTTGGGTTGTCAAATCCTCAGAGACCTAAGAAGATACTTAGAAACATAATAAAAAGAGATGAGTTTTTTGGCTATGAAGTGGACATATTGGGTTGATTTTTATGGTTTTAAAAGTGCACTTAGAGATATATGTGAATTCAAATTATGAGAAAATTAGTTGATCCTAGGTTGTTACTTGGGGTGGATTGGATGAATTATTTTTTTACAATTTCAATTTCATTAATTTGATAAGGGTTCATGAAATGAATTCAAACTAACCTCATCAATTACTGATTAAACACCATCACAAACACATGCTCATCACCTATACACTTTTAAGATCATTTTAATGAGCACTCCAAGGTAAAGGATCTAATTATCTCATAAAAGTTGGGTGAATAACTCAATAAGGAATAGGAAGAGAGAAAATCATTGAATGAAAGAAAATCAAATAAAAGAAATTAATAAAATTTTGAGAGTGATAAATAACATCCAATCGAGCCACTTGATACTCCTTTGTATAGAACCATAAAATATTTAGCCCTCCATTGATGACATTTTGTCAACGGAACCGGGAAGTAGACTTACGAGGGTGGAATTGAGGAAGTATAAACAACAAAATAAAAATCACTCTAGCGTTGTGTGAACAACATCACAAGGTTTGGTGCAAAAAAGTTCACACCTTGAGGAAACAATATCAATGTTATATGAATAATAATAGAATAAGATAATAATAATAACTTTTATTGAAAACTAAGGTGATTCTAAAAACTTACATGAGAAGGAAGAACGTTACAAAGACAAATTGGCATGATAACATTACAATGAAAACAAAGTTCCAAGATCCTCTAAATACTCCAACACTACTGCCTTAAATAGGAATTGTAGAAGCCTTTTACCAAGACCCCATAATCCCATATTCCTTAAATTAATTTTCATGGGTAAAGGTGGGTGGACAATTAATGGAGATGAGACTTTTCCACTCTTCCCCCAAAATGGCATCCATCTTGCATCCACCAGAAAGATGCACCGAAAGTATCTTCTATAAAACCAAATTAGTGTGGTACATAGAAGGATAAAATGTATCTCTGAATGTACTCTAAAATCTTGTAAAATTTCATCCCAAAAGAATATGCTATTCGCGAGATATGATTTAAATGGTGGGCTGTTTTGCTAGGCCTCAAAATATGGCCTAGAATTTCATCATCAACTTGGGCCACCTGGAACACCATTCAAAAATCATAATTATCATGGGAAAATGTTAAATGAAATGTTACCAATAATATCCTATATCATAATTTAAATTTTCAGAATCATTTAGCTTCAATTATTTCCTCTACTGTACTTTTATTGGGCTGCTATCCAAATCTGTCCACCCAGAATGTGGTTGGTTCAAATCCCACTTTGGTGGTCTTCCAAATTGAATCTCTGAGTGCTCCAAAAGAATTAATTGTTCCTTATATCATGGGAGACCTGGAAATAAAATATAAAAATAAAGTCAAGGCCATTATGTGTTTTATGAGATGTTCAACATGGTACCATGTAATAGTGGATTTTAAGAAGGAATTACAATCATAATGTGAAATAATGTTCATAGTGTAAAATGCACTAATAATGGTGTCTATGATTAATAAAGAACTTGAATATTATATTATAAACAATGAATATTGGCCTCTTTTAGGGGCAAATAACACCCCCCAACTTGAGTTTTTCTATTCCTGAGCAAAATATTTCCCAAAAATATGAAATTTGAATTCCCTTTTCCAAAAAAATTTTAATACACATTTCTCACCAAAAAATCTCATACCAAAAAAATTATGAAACCCATAAAAATAATTTAAATAAAGATAGGTCCATAGGCATATCCCAGGCCCAATCCCATTCCTTTGTCCAAATTCATCGCCATATTTCATCCAATTTCAATTAATCATGATGAAGAGTTGTGCGTCACAACAGACATGGGGGTTCATTTTCATTCGAGGGAGAAAATATGAAAGCTCTAGGAGGAATCAAAATTAAATATTAAGATGAGTATTAATTTTTTTTCCATTTTTTTTTGTTTGTTTTTGTTATTTTTACAATTTTTCCATGGTAATTTAAATTGAACTCAATCGAGTCAACCCATGTAGCCAGACTTTGCCGATGACTCCCAGGCTCAAAGAACATAGGGCAGTATGTGAAGATCACATACTCGGGTATCGTCTCGAGTTAACTCAATAAAAAAAAATTCAAATTACAAAAAATAGAGATAAAATTCCCAACTATGGGCTAGAAAACTATGGATTCACGATCCCCAAGTGCCGAAATCCACACATTAGGTCAATCCATTTCTCTATGTGCAATTGTTTTTTTTGAATACTCATGGTAAAATTAAAATGATCACCAACCCTATGCAATTTATCATGGATCCCAAGAACTCAAAATAATACCCAGAATCTAGAGGACATGCATTGTGATTTTTTTAAATAAATTGATGAAAATATAAATGGTGAAAAATAACATCGGACAACCGCAATTTCCAAAATCCATGCACATGAACTTAAAATTGCATTAAAATCAGAATCAGGGCATGTAAAATTATTTGATATCCAATTTAGGAGTTTGCAATGTGTGTTATCATGTTCAAGGTTTATGAAAATTTTCCTTCCACACATTTTATAATGAAAAAAAAATAAATTATTTTATTTCATCTCCCCCAACATAGAATAACACTGTCCCTAGTGTTTAATGAAATGAAAACTAAGATGGTGTAGGAGAGAAGTTCAATGAATACATTGAAAATAAAAATTATTGAATGAAGTAACCTAGTGGTTGATGTTGACAACACATTCTCCAGTCTCCCTTCAGTTCTGGTTTGAGTCCCAACAACTTGGACGGTTGTGACAAGATTTTCCCAATGACCTATGACATGTATTTAAATTTTTTTAATATATTTTTTGTATATTTTTTATTTTAACCTAAAAAACATAAAAATAAAATAAAATAAACTGATGATACATTGCCTTATTTTAAATTTCTGGGTAAGGTATTACTCAGAGATCACACCATGTGACACAGATGAATATGGTGCTCCCCTTTCATACCCATCCTTAGTCATGAAAGAAGAACATGTCAACAATATAAATTATTATTATTATTTTTAACTTGCAAAAACATAAAAATAAAATAAACTGATGATACATTGTCTTCTCTTAAATTTCTGGGTAAGGTATTACTTAGGGATCACACCACGTGACACAGATGAATATGGAGCTCCCCTTTTATACCAATCCTTACTCATAAAAGAAGAATAGGTCAACAATCTAAGGATTTTTTTGTATTTTTCCTTTAACATACAAACACATAGAAATAAAACAAACTGATGATACATTGTCTTCTCTTAAATTTATAGGTAAGGTATTACTCAGGGATCACACCATGTGACACTGATGAATATGGTTCTCCCCTTTCATACCCATCCTTAATCATAAAATAAAAACATGTCAATAGTTTTAGGTACTAATTAAATGAACATAAACATGAAAACCACGGGTTTCCCCCCGTGCAACGCTTTAGTTTAACGTCGCTAGCTCCACATGAACCCCCTAACTTACCCAATACCAACTTTCATCATTTTAAGAACCCCATATTTCTCCACTTAAACTTTATTTATATTGGTTATTTGTTTAGAATTTGTGTCATGTACAAACCTATGTTATATAATGAGTGGGAAAATCCAAGGAATATCAGAAATTTTTGATCCAGTTTCCACTATATTCTTGCCAAAGAAATCAATGATCATTCCAACATTTTTGGTTTCAAGATAACAGTGAATTATAATTTAAATTTCATGATTATATCCTGTGAAGGTATACTTGAGTGGGGAAGTAAGGAAAAATGATTTTGAGCTCAGTTTGGATAGGACATTTAGACACAGGTTGAGAATTTGAATCCAACTCAGTTTCATTTTCCAAATTCCTCAACAAAATTGTTTCATTTTGAACAGAAGATTCAACCAAAAAATTTGAAAGAACAATGTTAGGAATGGGTATGGACTCAATGTTTTTTACTTATCTCAATGGTTCAGGGATTGATGTTTTTGAAAAATCTTCAATATAGTTATACTTTGGAGACTCAATCCACGATGTCAAATTTACCTATTGTGAAATCATGAAATAAATTTCTTTTTGATTTAAATACCCCTCATAAATTTCTTGATTCACTTCCCCTACCCCAAATACAAAGGTTGATTCTTCAATAAATTCATTAGAGGTTTTTAGGAAATTATACACTTTACATAAGGGTTTGGAAGGTACAGTTGGTGTATAGATGAGTTACTCACAAGTATTATTTCATTGTAGAATCTCAAAGATGATACCTCAGAACTCATTATCTTCATTTGATTACATAATTGTTCAATCAGTTTTTGAGCATTAGGTTGGATAGAAGTTTTTAAATTGTGAACTTCATTAAGTTTTATATCTTCAATCATCCTCAAGAGGGCTGGAAATTGATCCTTTAAACAATCATAATCCCACTGATTGTACATCTCACCAGATGTGTGGTAATTAATAATGGGTTGATGAAAGAAACTTTCTAATTTAGGGGCTTCCCAAAATTGATTTTCCATTTGATTCTAGCATGAGTTTTTGACATGATAATTTTAAAGATAGTCCATTGGAGAAGATAGAAATTTGGATTCTAGATTCTTAGACCACACAAAAATAGAAAGGGGTAAAGATACGAGAGATAGGGGTGAGAATAGAGAATTTGGGGTGAGAAGAAGATGCTAGTGTCTAAGATACTTACTTGGGCCCCCAGAAAGGGTGAAAAAATTTGGTCTCTCCCAAATTTACCCAAGTTCTAAGGGTTAAGCAGTCACTTTCAGTGTATCTTGGGTTGTTGAATCCTCAGAGACCTAAGAAGATCCTTAGACACACAATAAAAAGAGTGGGTTTTTGGCTATGAAGTTTCTAGCTTGGGTTGATTTTTATGGTTTTAAAAGAGCACTTAGAGATCTATGTTAATTCAAATTATGAGAAAATGAGTTGATACTAGGTTATTGCTTAGCGTGGATTGGATGAATTATTTTTTTACAATTTTAAATTCATTAACTTGAGAGGGGTTCAAGAAATAAATTTAAACTAACCTCATCACTTACTGATTAAATATATTCACAAACACATGATAATCACCTATACACTTATAGGATCATTTTCGTGAGCACTCCAAGGTAAAGGATCTAATTATCTCATAAAAGTGGGGTGAATAACTTCAATAAGGAAGAGGAAGGGAGAAAATCATTGAATTAAAGAAAATCAAATAAAATAAATTAATAACATTTAGAGAGTGATAAATAACATCCAATCCAGCCCCTTTCCACTACCTTGGATCAAACCATAAAAGAGTTATCCCTCCATTAATGACATTTTTTCAATGGAAGCAGGATGTAGATTTATGAGGGTGGAATTGAAGAAGTAAAAATAACAAAATAACAATCAATCCACCATTATGTGAACAAAATCACATGGTTTGGTGTAAAAAATCTCACACCTTGAGGAAACAGTATCAAGGTGATATAAAGAAGAACAGAATAAAAGAATAATAAGAACTTTTATTGAAAATGAAGGTGATTCGAAAAACTTAAATGAGAAGGAAGAACGTTACAAAGACAAATTGGCATAATAACATTACAATGAAAAAAAGCTCCAAGATCCTCTAAATCCTCCACCAATACTACCTGAAATTGTCATTTTTGAAGCCCTTTTCTGATTCCCCATTATCCCATGTGCCTTTAATTAATTTTGGTGGGGAAAGGTGGGTGGAAAATTAATGGAGATGAGACTTTTTTACTCTTCCCCCAAAATGGTATTCAACTTGCATTCACCAGAAAGACCCGCCGAAACGACCTTCTAGAAAAACGAATTAGCGTGGTCCATAGAAATATAAAATGTAGCCACATATGTCCGTGAAAAGGCTATAAAATTTTAGCCCAAAATAATATGCGGTTCTCAAGATATGATTTAAATGGTGGGATGTTTTTCTGGGTCTTAGAATATGGCCTAGAATTTCATCATCAACTTGGGCTGCCTGGAACACCATTAAAACATCCAAATTAGCCTGGTCCACTGTTAAATTAAATGTTCCCACTAATATTATCTATCATAATTTAAATTTTTAGAATAATTAGGCTTTAATTATGTCTTCTACAGTACTGTTATTGGGCTGCTGTCCAAATCACTTCGCCCAGAATGTGGTTGGTTCAAAGCCCACTTTGGTGGTCTTCCAAATTGAATATCCAAGTGATTAAAAAGAATTAATTGTTTTTTATATCATGGGAAACCTGAAAATAAAATATAAACATAAAATCAAAACCATTATGTGTTTTATGAGATGTTCAGGAAGGCACCGTGTAATAGTGAATTTTAAGAAGGAATTATAATCATAATATGAAATAATGTTCTTAGGGTAAAATGCACTAATAATGGTTTCTATGATTAATAAATCACATTAATATTATATTATAAAAAATAAATATTATCCTCTTTTAGGGGCTAATCTCACCCCCAACTTGAGTTTTGCTAGTCTCGAGCAAAATATTTCTCAAAAATATGAAATTTGAATTCCCTTTTCCAAAAACATTTTAATACACATTTCTCACCAAAAAATATCATACCAAAAAATTATGAAACCCATCAAAATCATTTAAAACAAGATAGGTCCATAGGCATATCCCAATACCAAGCCCATTCCTTTGTTCAAATTAATTGCCACATTTTATCCAATTTCAATTAAGCATGATGAAGAGTTGTGCGTCACAACAGACATGGGGGTTCATTTTCATTCGATGGAGAAAAGATGGAAGTGCTATGAAGAATCAAAATTAAATATTAAGATGAGTCTTCATTTTTTTCCATTTTTTTGTTTTGTTTGTTTTTGTTTTTTTTGCAGTTTTTCCATGGTAATTGAAATTGAACACAATCGAGTCAACTCATGTAGCAAGACTTTGTTGATGACTTCGAGGCTCAAAGACCTTTGGAGCACCAAGTGAAGCTCAAATACTCGAGCATCATCTCGAGTTAACTCAATCAAAAAAAATTCAAATTACCAAAAATAGAGATAAAATTCCCAACTATGGGCCAGACAACTATGGAGTCACAATCCCCAAGTGCCGAAAGCCACACATTAGGTCAATCCATTTCACTATGCACAATTGATTGTTTTGAATAATCATGCTAAAATTAAAATGATCACCAACCCTATGAAATTTATTATGGACCCCAAGAACTGAAACTAATACCCTACAATCTAGAGGACATGCATTGTGATTTTTTTTAAATAAATGGATGAAAACATAAACGATGAAAAATCAAATCGGACAACCGAACTTTCCAAAATCTATGCACATGAACTTTAACTTGCATTAAAATCATAATCAAGGCATGAAAAATTATTTGATATCTAATTTTGGAGTTTTCAATGTGTGTTATCATGTTCAAGGTTTATGAAAATTTTATTTCGACACATTTTATCATGAAAAAACATCAATTATTTTATTTCATCTTCCCCCAAAATAGAATAACACTTCCCACAGTGTTTAAAGAAATGAAAAATTAAATGGGATAGGAGATAAGTTCAATGAATACATTGAAAATTGAAATTATGGAATGAAGTCACCTGGTGGTTGATGTTGAAAACACATTCCCCAGTCTCCCTTCAGTTCTTGTTTGAGTCCCAATAGCTTGGTTGGTTGTGACCGGCTTTTCCCAATGACCTAGGACATGTCTTTAAATTTTATTAATATATGTTTATGTATATTTTTGTTTTAACCTAAAAAACATAAAAATAAAATAAAATAAACTAATGATACATTGTCTTCTCTTAAATTTCTGGGTAAGGTATTACTCAGGGATCACACCACGTGACACTGATGAATATGGTGCACCCCTTTCATACCCATACTTACTCATGAAAGAAGAACATGTCAACAATATAAATTATTATTATTATTATTTCAAACCTACAAAAACATAAAAATAAAATAAATTGATGATATATTGTCTTCTCTTAAATTTATGGGTAAGGTATTACTCAGGGATTACACCACGTGACACAGATGAATATGGAACTCCCCTTTAATACCCATCCTTACTCATAAAATAAGAATAGGTCAACAATCTGAGGATTTTTTTTGTATTTTTCCTTTAACATAGAAACACATAAAAATAAATCAAACTGATGATACACTATCTTCTCTTAAATTTATGGGTAAGGTATTACTAAGGGATCACACCACGTGACAAAGATGAATATGGTGATCCCATTTCATACCCATCCTTACTCATAAAATAATAACATGTCAACAGTTTTAGGTACTAATTAAATGAATGGAAACATGAAAACCACGGGTTGCCTCCCATGCAGTGCTTTCGTTTAACATCGCTAGCTCGACATAAACCCCCTAACATACCCAATAACAACTTTTATCATTTTATGAACCAAATATTTCTCCACTTCTACTTTATGTAGATTGATTCTTTGTTTAGAAATTGTATCATGTACAAACCTATGTTCTCCAATGAGTGGGAAAATCCAAGGAATATCAGTAATGGTTGATCTAGTTTCCACTATAGTCTTCAAAAATGCATCAATGATCATTCCATAATTTTTGGTTTCAATATAAGAGTGAATTATAATTGAAATGTCATGATTATATCCTATGAAGGGATAATTTAGCAGGGAAGTAAGGAAAATGATTTTGATATCGGTATGGATAGCACATTTAGACACAGGTTGAAAATTTGAATCCAACTCAGTTTCATTTTCTAAATTCCTCAACAAAATTGTTTCATTTTGAATATAATATTTGATTTTTTTTGAAATAACAGTGTTAGGAATGGATATGGACTCAATGTTTTTTTATTTATCTCAATGGTTCAGGTATTGGTGTTTTTGAAAAATCGTCAATAGAGTTATACTTAGGAGACTCAATCCACGATGTCAAATTTCCCTGTTGTGAATTCATGAAATCAATTTATTCCTAATTTAAAGACCCTTCAACAATTTATTGATTCAATTCCCCTACCCCAAATCTAATGGTCGGTTCTTAAATAAATTAATGAGAGGTTGTGGGAAACTAGACACTCCACATAAGGTTTTGGAAGGTACAGTTGATGTATAGATGAGTTCCTCACAAGTATTAATGCATTGTAGTTCTAATCTCAAAGATGATACCTCATAAATCATTATCTCCATTTGATTACACAATTGTTCAATCAGTTTTTGAGGATTAGGCTGTATAGGAGTCTGTAAATCATGACCTTCATTAATTTTGATTTCTTCAATCATGCTCGAGGGGGCAGGAAATTGATCCTTTAAACAATCATCATCCCACTGATTGTACATCTCTGCAGTTGTGTGGTAATTAATCAAGGGTTGATAAAAGAAATTTTCTAATTTATGGGCTTCCCAAAATTTATTTTCCATTTGATTCCAGCATGAGTTTTTGACATGATAATTTGGAAGATACTCCATTGGAGAAGATAGAATGTTGGATTCTAGATTCTTAGGACACACACGAATAGAAATGAGTAAAGATAAGAGTTATGGGGGTGAGAATAGAGAATGTGGGGTGAGAAGAGGATACTAGTGTCTAAGATATTTACTTGGGTCCTTGGAAATGGTGCCAAAATTTGGTCTCGCCCAAATTTACCGAAGTTATAAGGGTTAAGCGGTCGCTTACAGTGTAGCTTGGGTTGTCGAATCCTTAGAGACCTAAAAAGATCCATAGACACATAATAAAAAGAGATGGGTTTTTGGCTATGAAGTGGCCCACTTGGGTTGATTTTTATGGTTTTAAAAGGGTTCTTAGAGATCTATGTGAATTCAAATTATGAGAAAATAAATTGATCCTAGGTTATTTCTCTGGGTGGATTTGATGAATTATTTTTTTACAATTTCAATTTCATTAACTTGAGAAGGGTTCATGCAATGAATTCAAACTAACCTCATCACTTACTAATTAAAAACCTTAAAAAAGACATTCTAATCACCTATACAATTGTAAGATCATTTTCATGAGCACTACAAGGTAAAGGATCTAATTAGCTCATAAAAGTGGGGTGAATAACTTCAATAAGGAAGAGGAAGAGAGAAAATCACAGAATGAAAGAAACTCAAATAAAAGATATTAATAACATCTAGAGAGTGATAAATAACATCCAATACAGCCCATTTCTACTCCCTTGGATCAACCCATAAAAGAGTTATCCCTCCATTGATAACATTTTGTCAACAAAAGTGGGAATTAGACTTATGAGGGTGGAATTGAAGAAGTAAAAACAACAAAATAACAATCACTCCACCGTTGTGTGAACAAAACCACAAGTTTTGGTGTGAAAAATTTCACACCTTGAGGAAATAGTATCAAGGTTATATGAAGAAGAACAGAATAAGTGAGGAAGAAGAACATTTATTGAAAACTAAGGTGATTCAAAAAACTTACATGCGAAAGAAGAACATTACAAAGGCAAATTGGCATAATAACATTACAATGAAAACAAAGCTCCAAGATCCTACAAATCCTCCACCACTACTTCCTTAAATAGGAATTGTGGAAGAATTTTTCCGGTCCCCCATTATCCCATGTTACTTTAATTAAATGTGGTGGGGAAAGGTTGGTGGACAATTAATGGAGATGAGAATTTTCCACTCTTCCCCCGAAATGGAATCCCGCTTGCATCTACCAGAAAGAAGCGCTGAATAGACCTTTTAAAAAAACCAATTAGCATGGGACATGAAAGGATAAAATGTATCTCCATATGTCCTCTAAAATCATGTAAAATATCCACCAAAAATAATATGTAGTTAATGAGATATAATTTAAATGGTGGGATGTTTTTCTGGGCCTCAGATTCTGGCCTAAAATTTCATCATCAACTTGGGCCACCTGGAACACCATTAAAACATCCTAATTATCTTGGGACACTATTAAAATGAAAAATTTAAAATAATATCCTCTATCATCATTTAAATTTTCAGAATCATTGGGATTCAATTCTATCTTCTACAGTACTTTTATTGGTCTACTATCCAAATCACTTCGCCTAGAATGTGGTTGGTTCCAAGCCCACTTTGGTGGTCATCCAAATTGAATCTCCAAGTGCTGCAAAATAATGAATTGTTCCTTATATCATGGGATACCTGAAAATAAAACATAAACATAAAATCAAGACCATTATGTGTTTTATGATATGTTCAAGAAGGTACCATGTAATAGTGAATTTTAAGAAGGAATTACAATCCTAATGTGAAATAAGGTTCATAGTGTAAAATTCACTAATAATGGTGTCTATAATTAATAAAGAAAAAGAATATTATATTATAAAAAATTAATATTATCCTCTTTTAGGGGATAATCACACCCCCCAAATTTATTTTTTCTAGTCCTGAGAAAAATATTTCTCAAAAATATGAATTTTGAATTTTCTTTTCCAAAAAAAATTAATAAACATTTCTCACCCAAAAACATCATACCAAAAAAATTATGAATCCCATAAAAATAATTTAAAATAAGCTATGTACATATGAATATCCCAAGCCCAATCCCATTCCTTTGTTCAAATTTATCTCTACATTTCATCCAATTTTAATTAAGCATGATGAAGAGTTGTGCGTCACAACAGACATGGGGGTCCATTTTCATTCGAGGGAGAAAATATGGAAGCACTAGGAGGAATAAAAATTAAATATTAAGATGAGTATTCATTATTTTATATTTTTTTGTTTTGTTTGTTTTTTTTTGTTTTTGTTTTTGTTTTTTCAATTTTTCCATGGTAATTGAAATTGAACTCAATCAAGTCAACCCATGTAGCAAGATTTTGCCGATGACTCCTAGGATCAAAGACCTTAGGGAACAAAGTGAAGCTCACATACTCGGGTATCATCTCAAGTTAAATCAATCAAAAACAAATTCAAATTACCAAAAATAGAGATAAAATACCCAACTCTGGGCCAGACAACTATTGAGTCACGATCCGTAAGTGCCGAAAGCCACAAAGTAGGTCAATCCATTGCTCTATGCGCAATTGATTTTTTTTTGAATACTCATGTTAAAATTAAAATGATCACAAACCCTGTGCAATTTATTATGGACCCCAAGAACTCAAACTAATACCCCAAAATGTAGTGGACGTGCATTGTGATTTTTTTAAATAAATAGATGAAAATATAAATGGTGAAAAATCACATTGGACAACCGTACTTTCCGAAATCTATGAACATGAACTTAAACTTGCATTAAAATCAGAATCAAGGCATGAAAAATTATTTGATATCCAATTTTGGAGTTTGCAATGTGTGTTATCATGTTCAAGGATTATGAAAATTTACCTTCCACACATTTTATGATGAAAAAAAAATCAATTCTTTTATTTAATATCCCCCCAACATAGAATAACACTGTCCCTAGTGTTTAAATAAATGAAAACTTAGATGGGGTAGTAGATAAGTTCAATGAAAACATTGAGAATGAAAATTATTGAATGAAGTCACATGGTGTTTGATGTTGAAAATGCATTCCCCAGTCTCCCTTCAGTTTTGGTTTGAGTCCCAGCAACTTGATCAATTGTGACAGGCTTTTACCAATGACCTATGACATGTATTTAATTTTTTTTAATATATTTTTTTCTATATTTTTGTTTTAACCTAAAAAAACATAAAAATAAAATAAAATAAACTAATGATGCATTGTCTATTCTAAAATTTCTGGGTAAAGTACTACTCAGGGATCACACCACGTGACAGGGATGAATATGGTGCTCCCCTTTCATACCCATCCTTACTCATGAAAGAAGAACATATCAACAATCTAAATTATTATTATTATTATTATTATTATTATTTAAACTACAAAAACATAAAAATAAAATAAACTGATGATACATTGTATTCTCTTAAATTTCTCGGTAAGGTATTGCTCAAGGATCACACCATGTGACATGGATAAATATGGCGCTCTCCTTTCATATCCATCCTTAATCATAAAAGAAGAATAGGTCAACAGTCTAAGGATTTTTTTGTATTTTTCATTTAACTTACAAACACATAGAAATAAAACAAACTGATGATATATTGTATTATCTTAAATTTATAGGTAAGGTATTACTCAGGGATCACACCACATGACACAGATGAATATGGAGATCCCCTTTCATACCCATCCTTACTCATAAAAGAATAACATGTCAATAGTTTTAGGTATTAATTAAATGAATGGAAACATGAAAACCATAGGTTGCCTTCCGTGCAGTGCTTTCGTTTAATGTCGCTAGCTCGACATGAACCCCCTAACTTTCCCAATACCAACTTTTATCATTTTAAAAACCCCATATTTCTTAACATCCACTTTATTTAGATTGATTATTTGTTTATAATTTGTGTCATGTACAAACCTATGTTCTACAATGAGTGGGAAAATCTCAGGAATATCAGAAATGGTTGATCCAGTTTCCACTAAAGTCTTTCAAATGACATAAATGATCATTCCAACATTTTTGGTTTCAAGATAAGAATGAATTATAATTTAAATGTCATGATTATATCCTATGAAGGGATACTTGAGTGGGGAAGTAAGGAAAATGATTTTGAGCTAGGTTTGGATAGTAAATTCATACATAGGTTGAGAATTTGAATCCAACTCAGTTTAATTTTCCAAATTCCTCAACAAAATTGTTTCATTTTGAACAGAAGATTCAACCACAAAATTTTAAAGAATAGTGTTAGGAATGGGTATGGACTCAATGTTTTTTATTTCTCTCAATGGTTCAGGGATTGGTGTTTTTGAAAAATCATGAATAGAGTTATACTTAGGAGACTCAATCTACGATGTCAAATTTACTTCTTTTGAATTCATGAAATCAATTTATTCCCAATTTAAAGACCCTTCAACAATTTCTTGATTCAATTACCCTACCCCAAATTCAAAGGCTGGTTCTTCAATAAATTCATTAGAGTTTTGTGGGAAACTAGACACTCCACATGAGGTTTTGGAATGTATAGTTGGAGTATAGATGAGTTCTTCACAAGTATCAATGCATTGTAGTTCTAATCTCAAAGGTGATACCTTGTAACTCATTATCTCCATTTGATTACACAATTGTTCAATCAGTTTTTGAGGATTAGGCTGGATAGGAGTTTGTAAATCATGACCTTTATTAAGTTTGATCTATTCAATCATCCACGAGAGGGCTAGAAATTGAGGTAAAGTTATCAAGGTGATATGAATAAGAATATAACAAGAGAAGAAGAAAAACTTTTATTGAAAACTAAGGTTATTCGAAAATCTTACATGACAAGGAAGAACGTTACAAAGACAAATTGACATAATAACATTACAATGAAAATAAAGCTCCATGATCCTCCAAATCCTCCACCACTACTACCTTAAAAAGTCATTGTGGAAGCCTTTTTCCAAGCCCCCATCATCCCATGTGCCTTTAATTAATTTTGGTGGGGAAAGGTGGGTGGAAAATTAATGGAGATGAGACTTTTCCACTCTTCCCCCGAAATTTCATCGAGCTTGCATCCACCGGAAAGACGTGCCTAAAGGACCCTCTATAAAAATGAATTAGCGTGGGCCATAAAGGATAGCATGTATATCCGGATGTCCTCTAAAATACTGAAAAATTTCAGCCCAAAACATAATGTAGTTCTCGAGATATGATTTAAATGGTGAAATGTTTTTCTGGGCCTCAAAATCTGGACTAGAATTTAATCATCAACTTGGGCCGCCTGGAACACCATTCAAACATCTGAATTAGCTTGGGACACTGTTAAATGAAATGTTCCCAATAATATCCTCTATCATAATTTAAATTATCAGAATCATTAGGTTTCAATTATGTCCTATAAAATACTTTTATTGGGATTCTTTCCAAATCACTTTGCCCAGAATATGGTTGGTTCAAATCCAACTTTGGTGGTCTTCCAAATTGAATCTCCAAGTGCTCAAAAAAATTAATTGTTCCTCATATCATATTTGACTTGAAAATAAAATATAAACATAAAATCAAGACCATTATGTGTTTTATGAGATATTCAAGAAGGTACCATGTAATAGTGCATTTTAAGATGGAATTACAATCATAATGTGAAATAATGTTCATAGTGTAAAATGAAATAATGATGGTGTCTATGATTAATAAAGAACATGAATATTTTATTATAAACAATAAATATTAGCCTCTTTTAGGGGATAATCACACCCCCCCAACTTGAGTTTTTATAGTCCTGACCAAATTTTTTTTCAAAAATATGAAATTCGAATTCCCTTTTCCAAAAACATTTTAATACACATTTCTCACCCAAAAATATCATACAAAAAAAATATGAAACCCATCAAAATCATTTTAAAAAATCTAGGTCCATAGGAATATCCCAAGCCCAAGCCTATTTTTTTGTTCAAATTCATCACCACATTTCATCCAATTTCAATAAAGCATGATGAAGAGTTGTGCATCACAACAGACATGGGGGTTCATTTTCATTCGAGGGAGAAAATATGGAAGCGCTAGGAGGAATCAAAATTAAATATTAAGATGTGTATTCATTTTTTCTATTTTTTGTTTTTTTTAATTTTTCCATGTAATTTAAATTGAACTCAATCGAGTCAACCCATGTAGCAAGACTTTTCCGATGACTCCCAGGCTCAAAGACCTTAGGGCACCAAGTGAAGCTCACATACTTGGGCATTATCTCGAGTTAACTCAATCAAAAAGAAATTAAAATTACTAAAAATAGAGATAAAATTCCCAACTATGGGCCATAAAACTATGGAGTCGTGATATCTAAGTGCTGAAAGTCATAAATTAGGTCAATCCATTGCTCTATGCGCAATTTTTTTTGAATACTCATGTTAAAATTAAAATTATCACCAACCCTATGAAATTTATTATGGACCCCAAGAACTCAAACTAATACCCCACAATCTAGAGGACGTTCATTGTGATCTTTTTAAATAAATGGATGAAAATATAAATGGTGAAAAGTCACCTTAGACAACCGTACTTTCCAAAATCTATGAACATGAACTTAAACTTGCATTAAAATCAGAATCAAGGCATGAAAAATTATTTGATATTCAATTTTGGAGTTTTCAATGTGTGTTATCATGTTCAAGGTTTATGAAAAATTTCCTTCCACACATTTTATGATGAAAAAAATCAATTCTTTTATTTCATCTCCCCCAAATATAGAATGACATTATCCCCAGTGTTTAAAGAAATTAAAACTTATATGGGGTAGGAGATAAGTTCAATGAAGACATTGAAAATGAAAATTATGGAATGAATTCACATGGTGGTTGATGTTGAAAACACATTCCCCAGTCTCCCTTCAGTTCTGGTTTGAATCCCAGCAGCTTGGATAGTCTTGAGAGGCTTTTCCCAATGACTTATGAAATGTCTTTAAATTTTATTAATATATGTTTTTGTATATTTTTGTTTTAACCTAAAAAAACATAAAAATAAAATAAAATAAACTGATGATACATTGTATTCTCTTAAATTTCTAGGTAATGTATTACTCAGGGATCACACCACATGAAACGAATGAATATAGTTCTCCCCTTTCATACCCATCCTTACTCATGAAATATGAACATGTCAACAATCTAAATTATTATTAATTTTTTAACCTATCAAAACATAAAAATAAAATAAACTGATAATACATTGTCTTCTCTTAAATTTATGGGTATGGTTTTACTTAGGGATCACACCACATGACAAAGATGAATATGGAGCTCCCCTTTCATACCCATCCTTACTCATTAAAGAATAACATGTCAAAAGTATAAGGATTTTTTTGTATTTTTCTTTTAACATACAAACACATTGAAATAAAACAAACTGATGATAAATTATCTTCTCTTAAATTTATGGGTAAGGTGTTACACAGGGATCACACCACATGACACAGATGAATATGCTGCTCCCCTTTCATACCCATCCTTACTCATAAAATATGAACATGTCAATATTTTGAGGTACTAATTAAATGAATGGAAACATGAAAACCATGGGTTGCCTCCCGTGCATCACTTTCGTTTAACATCTCTAGCTCGACATGAACCCCCTAACTTACCCAATACCAACTTTAATAATTTTAAGGACCCCATATTTGTCCACTTACACTTCATTTAGATTTATTAATTGTTTAGAATTTTTGTCATGTACAAACATATGTTCTAAAATGAGTGGGAAAATCCCAGGAATATCAGAAATGGTTGATCCAGTTTCCACTATAGTCTTTCCAAAGACATCAATGATCATTCCAACATTTTTGGTTTAAAGATAAGAGTGAATTATAATTTAAATGTCATGATTATATCCTAATAAGGGATACTTGAGTGGGGAAGTAAAGAAAATGATTTTGAACTCGGTTTGGATAGGAAATTCAGACATAGGTTGAGAATTTGAATCCAACTCAGTTTCATTTTCGAAATTCCTCAACAAAATTGTTTCATTTTGAACAGAAGATTCAACCAAAAAATTTGAAAGAATAGTGTTAGGAATGGGTATAGACTCAATTTTTTTATTTATCTCAATGGTTTAGGGATTGGTGTTTCTGAAAAATAATCAATAGAGTTATACTTAGGAGACTCAATCCACGATGTCAAATTTCCCTCTTGTAAATTCATGAAATCAATTTCTTCTTGATTTAAAGATCCTTCAACAATTTCTTGATTCACCTCCCCTACCCAAAATCTAAAAGTTGGTTCTTCAATAAATTCATGAGAGGTTTGTGAGAAACTAGACACTCCACATAAGGTCGTGGAAGGTACAGTTGGTGTATAGATGAGTTCCTCACAAGTATTAATGCATTGTAGTTTTAATCTCAAAGATGATACCTCAGAACTCATTATCTCCATTTGATTACAAAATTTTTCAATTAGTTTTTAAGGATTAGTCTGGATAGGAGTTTTTAAATCGTGACCTTCATTAAGTTTGATCTCTTCAATCATCTTCAAGAGGGATGGAAATTGATCCTTTAAACAATCATCATCCCACTCATTGTACATCTCACCAGTTGCGTGGTAATTAATTAAGGATTGATCAAAGAAATTTTATAATTTAGGGGCTTAACAATATTTATTTTCCATTTTATTATAGCATGATTTTGTGACATGATAATTTGGAAGATAATCCATTGGAGAAGATAGAAAATTGGATTCTAGATTCTTAGGACACACACAAATAGAAAGGGGTAAAGATAAGAGAGATGGGGGTGAGAATAGAGAATGTGGGGTGAGAAGAAGATGCTAGTGTCTATGATACTTACTTGGGTCCCTGGAAATGACGCCAAAATTTGGTCTCACCCAAATTTACCCATGTTCTAAGGGTTAAGCGGTCACGTGCAGTGTAGATTGGGTTGTCGAATCCTTAGAGACCTAAGAAGATCCTTAAAAACATAATAAAAAGAGATTAGTTTTTGGATATGAAGTGGCCTTCTTGGGTTTATTTTTATGTTTTTAAAAGAGTTATTAGAGATCTATGTGAATTAAAATTATGATAAAATGAGTTGATCCTAGGTTATTGCTTGGGGTGGATTAGATTAATTATTTTTTACAATTTCAATTTCATTAACTTGAGAAGGGTTCATGCAATGAATTAAAACTAACCTCATCACTTACTGACTAAACACCTTCACAAACACATGGTGATCATTTATACACTGGTAGGATCATTTTCATGATCACTCCAAGGTAAAGGATCTAATTAGCTTATAAAAGTGGGGTGAATAACTTTAATAAGGAATAGGAAGAGAGAAAATCATTGAATGAAATAAACTCAAATAAAAGAAATTAATAACATTTAGAGAGTGAAAAATAACATCCAATAAAACCCCTTTATACTCCCTTGGATATAACCATAAAAGAGTTAGCCCTCCATTGATGAAATTTTGTCAACGGAAGCGGGAAGTAGACTTAGAAGGGTGGAATTGAATAAGTAAAAACCACAAAATAACAATCACTCCACCGTTGTGTGAACAAAATCGCAAGGTTTGGTGTGAAAAATTTCACACATTAAGGCAATGGTATCAAGGTGATATGAAGAAGAAAAAAATAAGATAATAATAAGAATTTTTACTGAAAACTATGGTGATTCGAAAAACTTACATGAGAAGGAAGAACGTTACAAAGAAAATTTGGAATAATAACATTACAATGAAAAAAAAGCTCCACGATCCTCCAAATCCTCCACCAATACTACCTTAAATAGGAATTATGGAAGACTTTGGAAGATCCCCATCATCCCATGTGGCTTTAATTAATTATGGTGGGGAAATTTGGGTGGAAAATTAATGGAGATGATACTTTTCCACTCTTCCTCCAAAATGGCATCCAACTTGCATCCATCAGAAAGACGCGCCGAAATAACCTTCTAGAAAAATGAATTAGCATAGAAAATATAAGGATAAAATATATACCCATATTCCCTCTAAAATCCTATAAAATTGAAGCCCAAAATAATATGCGGTTCACGAGATATGATTTAAATGGTGGGCTACTTTTCTGGGCCTTAGAATCTGGCCTAGAATTTCATCATCAACTTGGGATGCCTGGAATACCTTTCAAAAATCCGAATTATCTTGGGAAACTATTAAATGAAATGTTCCCAATAATATTATCTATAATAATTTAAATTTTCATAATCATTGGGCATTAATTATGTCCTATAAAGTACTTTTATTGGGCTACTGTCCAAATCACTTCGCCCAGAATGTGGTTGGTTCAAAGCCCACTTTGGTGGTCTTTCAAATTGAATCTTCAAGTGCTCCAAAATAATTAATTGTTCCTTATATCATGTGAGACCTTAAAATAAAATATAAACATAAAATCAATACCATTATGTATTTTATGATATGTTCAAGAAGGTACAATGTAATAGTGCATTTTAAGAAGGAATTACAATCATAATGTGAAATAATGTTCATAGTGTAAAATGCACCAATAATGGTGTTTGTGATTATCAAAGAACATGAATATTATATTATTAACAATGAATATTATCCTCTTTTAGCAGATAATCATACATAATGGTTATTGAAATGACCATTTGAATCTTCACTCTATGAAGATGTGGCTGAGTATATTATTCTTGATGTAAGACATGGGTGAAGTATCCTACATACCGAGTATGATGATATATAGAGATGGATATAAAAGTTTTTTTGGACTTAGTTAGGAAAAATAAATAGGTAAATTACTAAAGTGTTTTTGCATAGAGAACTCCAAGAATGGGTCTTTATCAACATTACATGGTATGAATATTATGAATATTTAAGATCCTTTTAAAGAATTAGAAATGATGGATAGAATTACCTATGTTTCTTCCATATCTTCTATCATGTATGTCATGTTGTGTACTTGATTTGACGTTATCTATGATCTCAATATAACCAATAGATACAAATCCAATCTGAGTGGGAGTAATTGGATTACTGTGAAGAAAATCCTAATGTATTTAAGGACTAAATATATGTTCTTTATCTTTGTAAAAGAAGATGAATTTTGTGAAAAAGGTTAAAAAAATGCGTTTTTTCAATTCAATAGAGATGATATGAAATCTCAATATGGTATAGTTATTTTCCTAATAAGTGGAGATATCACTTGAAAGAGTTTCAAATAGGTCTCATAGAGGACTCAACAATAGGATCAGAGTACACTAATACATAAAATACTATGAAGTAATCAGTTTTGATCATATAATCCATATCTGAAATTAAGGTAGTTCTTAGTATTAAGGGAGCGATTAAGATTTACTATGAAAAAAATGGATGCATCACTCAGGAAAATGAATCATGGTCTCACCAATGAACCAAAAAAATCATTTTTAATACCATCCCATACATAATATCATTGATAGTGGTAAATCAAAGGTCAATTGGGTAGCTATAGATGAAAATGTAGAAGATTCATTGATAAATCCATTATAGCAACAACCACATAAAAGTCATGTTAGGTCTCTAGGTATTCAATACTTGAAATATTAATGTAATAGATATATGATATATCATGATTTTATAAATAAACATAACCTCCATTTATTATTAATTTATTTTTGCTACACTTTACTTTAATGAACAACCTAATGATAATACTCCCTTAAAGTATTAACTTTGAGTGGTCCCTGACTAGTGATCATCATAGAGTATTATGGTTTGTGATGATATGATAATATTGAAATGAATAGAAACTTATACTCATTACAAAGGGTTACAAATGAGATATTAAGAATAGGTTCAACATATAATAATTATAGACTAACTCACCAAAGTATATCCCATAAAATGTCATAAAATCATCGATATACTTATGGGTGTATGATTATTATCAATCCTTCTTACTTAAGGTTGGTAGAATACTTATCATGGTAAACTTCATACTTTGACACATTTATTATATAATTAAAAAGTGACTTATATAATTAGGGGGTGGTTGGGTATGTTGATGATCATGTCATCGGTTGGAGCACAACCAATATGTGATTTGTCCACTTGTATAATTTGTAAAATAATCTAACCCTTGATTTAATTAGACTAATAAATTTCATGAACATACTTAGTTAAGTCACATATAATGTGATTAGCTACTTATATTAGAGACATTTGATGTGCTCATGTGTTAAAGGAATGACATGTGATGTATTTATTGACCTAATCAGTCTATTTCAGAAAATCAAGAAAAGATGAGTTGGCCTATACTAGATTGACATATTCTATGCTTGGTGGTAACTAGGTGTCATAGAAAAATGATTTATATATCTTATGGTGGATATTATCATATTGATATATGAGTATGTTTGATAGAGATCAAATCAAACCCCTTATTATCTTGATTAGCTTGAGTAGATTGATTCTTTGTCAAAGACCACTCTTTTATTCAATTTATGAAATAAGGATTTTATATTTGTTTTCACCTATATTAAGGCCTAAAGGGTCACACTGTTAGGAATCTATAAAATTATTAGGTTGTGGAAAAAGTGTTTCTTTCGAAAGGAAGAGAGTACGATAAAAAATTATCCAAAAGGAGTTTGGGATGGATTCACAAAGAGTTTTTAAATTTTTCATGAAGTCCTTATGGGATTTTTGTGCATGTGGGAGATTATTGAATGTAAACTAAAATATGCATGTGAATAAATTAAATTTAGGTGCATGTATATTACCATGAGATTTAATCAATTATAATCCATTATTAATGTGTTAAATTGATTGCATTCATTGATGAAATTTAATAATAAATCCAACGGGAATAAGCATGCTAATGATGAAAATATGAAGGGATTATATCCCTCATGTTATTTATGATTGATTGTATGAATTTATTCCAATTATCTCTTCCTCTTGGAAGTTTTTTATCACAAGATGAAGGTGCTAACACCTATTTTATGTTTACAGATCCTCAAGAATCATTTTTGGATCCTTTGGATAGTGTAATCTCCTTAGTGGAAGGAGGATTTTTTCTACTTTCCTCATGATCTTCATAAATAATTCTTCATTCAAGGTTTGAGATAGATCTTATTTTCATCTACTTAGGCAAATTTATGTTCTTTTTTCATATCACATATTGATTCTATCATGTATAGATCACAAAAATGGGTCTAATTACATTACTAAGGATCATATAATGATCTAAAAAAACCCATCAAATATAATATCATCCTTAGAATATTTCTTTACACATGGATATTCACTCTTTTTACACTTAACTGATAGGAAATGTGGGTCTAGTCTATGTTAAGAGTTTTGGTACATAAGATTCTAATGTTCTGTAGAAGAGATTTCATGCTGTTGTTCTGGGGTAGGTAATGGGATAGGGATTAATAATTCAAATCCACTAGGGGTTGTGGAGTAAATTATATTAATAGTTTTTGTGGTTGTTTGGTAGTGGGTTGGGGGGGGGGTTAATAAATGGGAAGGATAATAGTTCAGGGAAGGATAAAAATTGTATTTGGTATTTGGATTCTAGTATAAGATCTCAGAGGGTTAGGCCTCATACCCAGGGTGCGGTGTATCCTAGGGATCTCTTCATCCCTATTTTACTTTATTATATCCTCTTACTATTATTCTTATTCTTATTCTTATCTTTCTTCCTTTTTTTATTTTTCATTCTCTATAATTGTATTATCATAAAATTTTGTTTATCTCTCTCTCTCACCCTATCAATTGGTGCTTTCATTAAGAGAATTTGGAAAGAGATTCTAGAGAGATGAACTCAAGGAATGCAGTTCTTTACCAAGAGGATATTTTTAGAGGTTGTTGTATTAGTTGTGAGGATGCATTAGATATAACAATACCTAGTTTCTTCATAATATGATGCATTGGAATAAGGTTCAAATTTGGATACAATAGCTACAAATGAGTCAAAATAAGGAGGAAAAAATGTTATATAGATACCGCTGCACCAGGCGTTACTGCTAAAGGAGGAACATGACTTGTAGTAAGGGAAGAAACATAATCATAGTGGAAGAACTTGATCAACAACAAATGAATCATAGTAGTGGAGGAAAAATGACGGTGAAATAGTTTTGGTAGTATAGAATCAAATAACCATAGTGGAAACTTTTCAAGTAGAAGTGGAAATTTAGAGTCAATTCTCATGCACATGGATTATAAAATGAAAGAGATTTAGACACCACTAGCTAAGTTTTCTAGGATTACAGAGGATAAAATTATGTAAGAGACAATGTTAGATTTTTTTGGTAAGGATCATGATACTTGATCGTAAGAGTGGAGGCATATTTCTCAAACCAACAAACTTTAGAAAGGATTAAGGTACCATTGGTGTATTTTTGTATGAAAGGTACGAATTAAGTTTGAAATTTCTTGTTGGAATAAAAGAAGAATGATTTAACCTAGAATCAGTTCAAAGAAGTGTTGTTTAAGAGATTTGGAAGTGAAACTATGGAAGTAATAGGGCATTCAATACCAGTACAGATGCAGAAAGAGGAGTTGTAAGATATGTTGGTGAAAGCAAACAATTTGTTGAATTGTATAATCATCCACATCCTTCAAATTCTTTGACATTACAGTTCTAATAAAAAAAGAAGCATATTGATAAAGATGTTATCAGTATAAAAAATACTACCAAAATTTTGGAAAATTCCCTATCTGTACAGGATAAAATTGAGTTTATTAAAGACATGTCAGTATAGTTAAAATAAATGGGGAATAAATATTGGAAGAAAGATTCAATCCTATTTAGATGTAGTAGACCATCAAGGGAAAACGTTTTTTTTTCTGATTTTTATGAGAATAGACTAAAACAACAATGTGAGATATTTCAGTTTATGCCAATACAAATTCCAACACCTGTAGGGATAATATTCCATCAACATTCTTCCATTTTTTCCACATTAATATAGTAGGGGATGAATATGAGTAAAATAGAAATAGGAATCAAATAAATATGGAATGTATATACACAAGGATTATTTTTAATGGATATAGAACAAGCTTCATGATTTCTATGGCTTTCTCCAAAACCACTACCATGGAAAAAGTTGGACAATTAGGTCATCACCTTGAGGAAAAGGTGATTTATTAAAGTAAAGGGAAATCCACTTAAATAAAATATCATATTTATCATATTTATTTTAACATGGTTCATTGATTATAAGTATCATATGATGATCCATAAGAAACCATCAAATACAATATCATATTTATCATCTTTTTTTGGACATGGTTCATCACTTATTTCTACACTCAACACTCATTACTTTCATTAATTATATGATACCAATATTAAAGATCTTGATTGTACATCACGTACACCAAATTTTTGAACCATTGTTGGGAATGTTTTTCTCTAATTTTTCTATGACTCTGTAAGCATTGTTAGAATGAAGGAGTTGCGACCCAAATCCAAATATAACCCCATGAGAGGCCTTGGTGTTTATTTATAATCACCAATAATGATAAAATAATACCTAATATCCAATTTGGTATTCAAATAATCTAACACAGACCACCCCTAAATCTAGAAATACATATCTTGGAAACATAATAATGGAAAAAAGACTCCTATAATTCCCCTCCTCAAGTTGGTCATGACCCAATTGAGTATCTGAACTCAAAATACTAAAAATATAAAAACATGAAAGCCAAGAGGCATGAAAAAGATCTCTTCAACTCAATAGATATTCAAAAAACTTTGGTAGCAAGGGTAAACTAGAAAATATTGGGGGACCCACCTAAAAACTGGTGTGTTCCAATTGGAGCAGCATTGGGAAGGTGGGTTGGAGAAGTTTCACCAAAAAAGGTTCGCCTGAGTTGCATGGTTCCTATACACAACTTCTAAAAGAGGTGATGGAGGTTCACCATATAAATGAGGTTTCATAATCATAGGGTGAACATGAGCAGGTGGGTTTATGCCTAGCATTGTGGTTGAGAGCATCATGTTATGGTGTTGGGAGGTGAGTGTCTAGCGCAACTTCATTCGGGGAAGGGGTGGCAACTAAAGGGGTGCATAACATAGGGGGATGCATGACAAATGGATTGTGATAAAGAAGTGGGGAAAATGGATTAGTGAGGGGATACCATAGTATAAAAGGGATGACTGAAAAAAGGGGTACTATCTCCCTGAGAAAAATTCATAGCCCCTTTTTGGTAAGAAAGATCTTATTTTAAGAGAAATTTAAAGGGAAATAGAGATGAAAAATAAATAGGAATTGGAACAAAAATTCATGTTTGGTAGAACAGAAAAAGGAAATTGTTAATAAAATATTAAATATAATAAAAAAATTTAAATGACATTGATGCACTGATTACCCTTTTTCCAAATTGATGACCATAACACATATGAGAATGAAATGGGTTAAAATTAGATGGTAGTGAATGATAGTTTCACATTTAATGTTGGGAGTAGAAGGAGAGACAATTGCACCTGAAAATTCATGGTGGCCTTAGGTTGAAAGGAATCATCATCTGTTGTAGGTGGGGTCAAATTGGGATTGTAGGGTGATGATGGCATCAGATCGATGTTGTAAGGTGATTTTGAAGGAACCTGGGGAACAAAGCAACCATAAAAAACAATAAATTTATTTATTTTGGATTGGATTCATGTTAGAAACATTTAATCAACAAAACCACTTGTCTGTATTTCTTAAAATATCATCTTCAGTTTTGTTGAATCTCAAAAAATAAAATAAAATTAAAGTGTAAATCGTACCTTGTTCCTTTAAAATTTATTGTTTAATTCTACAAATTTTGGTGTTTCATGGATCATAAGTTCCAAGTTAGGCATCCTCTAGACCATATCTATATTCACCATAGATCTTGGATCATTGATATATGATTCCTAGGTGCTAGTATGGGAAACCAAAGATATTTATGACATCCCTTCGATCACATGAAGAACATAAACTCGATCAAGAAGAGTAGAGTATAGAAAACCATCTTTCCCTATAAAAAGATAAGGAATTTCATAGCTATGACTACCTCCTATGAACACATTATGTGTAATATAATTTCATTGTCTCATGATATCTCATAATTTAGTATTTTCACTTGTGTCATCACCCTTTTTATGCTTTATATATTTCATGACCTTACATGATGATCTTACCTTATTATAACATGACCATATAATTAATAAAGGTACTACCATCCTGGTTAACCTAGTTCCACAATATATCTCTTTTAAATTCAAAATAAAAAAATTCTATATTGATCATTCAACCAATTCCATACCACTAAAGATGCATCCAACATAGGCTACCTCACTTTAATTTTAATGTTAAGGTTTTTCCTTTCCTCAAAGTACATGATAAAATGATACACATTGATAATAATATTAAGTTAGGAGACCAGTACATATGTTTGTAGACAAGAAAAAACTAATTTCACTGAAAACATATGGTATTCCTATGAGTGAGTTAGTCCTCATGATCTCATCTACTCGAGATCACCAAGTGCGAACTTAATTGAATAAGTCTCAATGCTTATAATCTCCCACGACTTGATAGTTAGACATAATATGTGTCCCATCAATATGATGTATCAAGACCACAATTCATATATTTAAGATTAATATCATAGTATCTCTAGGTTATTATTATATATGAGAACTACTATAACCTTTTGATATGACACATTATCTAAGGACATTACCACATTAACAGTGGATTCATAAGTATCAACACTATTATGGTAAGAAAACACACACACACACACACATATCAAACTTTATACATGTAATGGTAGTAAAAGTACATAAAGGAGTTGGATATAGGAAAACCAATCACAATAGATGGTATCAAATAGGGGTTGTAGGGTGAATACTTCGAATTAAGGTTGTTGGGTGAAAATGAAGAAGAGGGGGGAGGGGGAGGGTAGAAGTTAATTATAAATCAAGTAAAAAAATTTCCAACCACACATGGAAATGAATTTTCCCCTTGTATGTTGGAGGAATCCAGATCCCCAAGTTTAATAGAAACAAAGGTTTCATAGGGTTCCCTTTCCAACATACCAAATACCATTTTAACGGTTCCATTTACCATTACCTCTTTCCATTTCAGGCATATCAAACATGGGTGTAGGATTTCAACCAATAGAAATGATTGAGGTGAAAGGTTGAGTTAGGTTTAAGGAACCTAACCTAATACCACGTTAGAGTGGAGGAGATGTGACTCAAATTCAATGATAAATCCTATGAGAGGCCTAAGGGCTTATTTATAATGAAGAGTAATGATTATATATTACCTAATATCTAAGGTTATAGTAAAATCCTCTTAAAATAATTAGTAATAATCATTTATCTCATAGTAATGTGGTAAAATATAGCATTAAATAGATAAAAAAAAATTACATTTTTAAAATTAACCTATTCAAACAAACTTTAATTACATTAAAAATCTGATGTGTTGTATGTTAAGATAAGGATTCTAATTTCTAGTTGGTGTAAATTTTGGGTATAGGTTTTATAATTAACCAACCATTTAGTTATATATTTAACTTTTTTTCCACAAGATTAGTGATTAATTGATTACAATTTAAAATATTTAGTATGTTGTTACATAGTTGAGAAAAAAATAGTGTTGCGTAACTTACTAGGAACTCTAGTATTTCTTGTTCTGACAGCTAATGAAATTCCAAAAGGTTCCTCATCTATTTTATAGGTGGTTAACTCATCCAATATTTTATATTGAATATCAGAATACTTCATAAGTTTACCAATTCAATAAATAAGTCCAATTATTCTTCATTATCATACTCTATTCTTGGATAGTAATGAAAAAAAATTCATGATTAAGGAAATGTAAAATGAAATGTAATGGTTGATGATGTTGGACATTCTATTTTTCATTAATTTTTTTAAATCTCTTTATACTTTCCTTCTCTCATTAAATAAATTTTTAATTTCTTCCCTTTCTCAATATATAAATTCATATATACATGTGTGTGTGTGTGTGTATACACCATAAATAATTTTTTCTATTATAAACAAGTATAAGAACCCCCAAAAAGGTCCCATAACTTTCAATATATAAATAATATAATTTAAAAAAGAAAAATGAATTAGTATAGTTTCCCTCACACATGTTCCATTAGATTATTTTAACTATTTTCTTGAAACCCACTCCTTTGAAGTGAATGCAACCTTTGATGGATTCTTTTATTATTGAATACATTTTAAAATGAGATAAAAAATATAAAATTTGGTTTAATCTAGTCTAATAAACTATCATTTCTCTATGAACCCTCTCATCATATTTAGAACCCCAACATGGTTATAAATAAATCTAGTTAAGTTCATTTACCCTTTTAAAGTCTTGGAAACTTAAAATATTTTTCCAATATCATTTAGTATATGAACCAAGAAACCTGTGGCCCATAATTACCAATAATGTTTAGTTCTCTTAATTTCTAATAACCTATCATATTTCTTGAATTTTGATCCATTATCAATAAAATATTTCATCACATTTTATTCTCTAAAAACTCTATATTCTCATCAAGTTATTTTTTATATATGAAGATTAATTAATGGATTATACAAAAATTGTTCAATTTGAGAAATCTAAAATAAAACTTATTGAAATCCTTTTAGTTTAGCTATTCCACGCATTCAATATAGTATAACACCCATGATTCTTCCAAAAGCATTGAGATTTATCATCATATAATTTTTAAGCTCAACTTCTTTTTTTAAAAGTGGAAACCTTCACTCATAGTAACTTGGGGGACTCAAATTTGAGACATATTGTCCTATGAATTTAATCAAACACTTAGGATAATCCATTTAAGCATCATTTAATTAAGTCATTTATTGGTAAAAATACTCTACTAATTTATTGTCACACCATAGAACTTATTTACTTTTCGAACATATCATTTATATTTGATTAAATAAATTTTTATTCATTAATTTTCTCAATCACCTTTTTAGGATTCTACATCAAAAAAGACTATATTGGACCCTTTAGTATAGTGTTCTTTGATAGAGACACACTATTTTTACCTTCATCCTCATCATCTTTAATTTATTCTATGTTGTGGAAGAAACTAATTTAAGACTTTAAGTCCAATCATAAATTATTTTACTCTTCCCCATATTCTATTCCTATCATGTTTTAGACACTTCTTTCATTTCAAATAATTCTTGTGACCTCCAACTTGGAGAAAATTTTCTATACTAATCCCACATTTTCACAATTTTTCAAAGCAAATACAGGCGATTAAGTGTATCCTTCAGTTCATCTCAGAAAATATATTTCCATGCTAGTTTTTTATGGGTTGTTGTATTTCTGTACTTGACACCTTTATTTGACGATAACCATGTTTACTAGAAAAAATAATGAAGATTAATAATAATTCCAATTATAAAAAATAAGTATAATGTTTAAGGGGAAAATAGTTTCAAAAATATAAAAACATGGGAATGGTGATTCTAGAAAATTGAGTGATCCAACAAAAATTAAAAATAATTATTTAAAAAATAGACTGGTTTACAAGAAAAATAGATTTAAAAATTGAATTGGTGAAATAGAATGAAAATAAAGAAGATAGAAATATTGAAGGATACACGTTTTTGAGGAAAAAAGAAAAATAAAATCAAAGGATCCAGATTTTTTTTAAACATTATTTTGAAAACAAGGTCTGATTTAGGAAAAGAAGGTGAAAAATAAAAATAGAAATATAAATAGCAATGGATGCAAGGAACATTGAAGGAGACATGTTTTTGATAAATTCAAGAAGAAAAATAATTTCAGAATATGAATTTATTTAAATGATAAATAGTGCTAGAAGCATCAACTGGTGTGTGCGTCCACTATTTCCACTAGTATGGCTACTGCAGTTCAGTTCTCTTAGACCCTCCCTCTTGTTTATTATTCTAATATGTTTAAAATAATCTTAAACAATTTATTTATATTTTAAAATTATAACCAAAATAAATTGGATGAGATTTATAAAATCATTATATTTTTTTTTAAGTTTTATGATTTTTTAATTAAACTAAAATATTTCATTAGATTTTAATTAATTAGATTGAGATTTATATTTTTGGGTTCAAAAATAGATTCAATCTATCACCTAAAGGCAAAAATTTTGGATGGAAAAAATTTATGAAAGGAATAGAAGGCACAAAAATCATGTGAATACGTTGTTTAGAGAACTTAGAGCCACCCTTTTCATGATAGGTATTGATCCCACTATCGTTGAGGCACTTACTTGTAACTGTACTGGATATGAATTCTAGGTTGTTATCTTATTTACTCATGTTTAAAAAAATTAAATGTCGTAAATAAGATATTTAAGTAAGGATAAAAATATTTTATGCTTATATATATAAAAAATGACAAATTAAATGTTGTTGTATACTGAAATGCAGATTTTTGTGGTGGTGTTAATTTACACAAATTACAATCAAGATAACCCTATGATGTATGATAGAGTTATATTTTGGAGTGTTAAATATATTTTTTAGAAACTTTCACAATTGAAACTAGATTTCTAATTTTGTGGTTTATTCTCATGGTATATGATTAAGGAGTAATTTTCAAATCTTAAAGGCATGAAACTTTATTTTTAAACCATTTAGTATATATTATAGTAATTCAACTCTTTTTTTATGAATTAAAATAGTAAAAATGGGAGTTTAAGTATGAATATTTATGTTAAGTATTTAGTTATAAAATAAGGTGTTATAAAAATTAAAGTGATCATTTAACATATTTGCAAAGATTTGATGATTATTAATCCTTTGATTGAAGACATGGAACTATTTAAATTTAAGAATCGTATTTAGTTATTCTATATGTATTCATTATTTGATAAATATTATAAATTTATACCTATAATTAATCATATAAAAATTTTCCATTCATCATTATTTGGGCATTATCTTTTTTAGTGGGTGGTTTTAGAATATTAATGTCTGAATAAAAAAGGTCGTTAGGTATGCACCTAGTAATATTAAATGAACTCAATGGATTTGGGGCACATATTGGGTAGAATAAGTATAAAAATTATGAATTCTGGAGGTATGAACCTATGTGGGGAAATCCTACAAGGAATCTGGGTGAGGTGGGTAATCCTGCATCGATGTAGACCCACCCACCCACACATTTTTTTTAAAAATTAAAAATTAATAATCATTTAGTAATTTCTCAAATAATAAAAAAGGGATAAAATAAATTTAAATATAATACTTAAATTGGTGTAATTTATACATTTTTTCTAAAATATGGGTAAGTCTACAGTCTTGTGTCAGGTGGGGTGGAATGAAATTTTTTGAACATATTATATTCAAGATTTTATGAGAAAGCCTATGTGAGCTCAACTTTATTGGGTGACCTTGTTGTGCCTCTTTGAACCTATTTTACATTAATATATACACCCATATATACTCAACCAAAATTTTTAGCTGAGGGAAATTATTGAAAAGTAGATGCATTTAATAGGAATATAACATCACAATCTACCATTTGTGTTTGTCAGAATACAAATCATTCACCATCATAACTAATGATTAGAGTACAAAATATTTTTTTAAAATAAAATCTATAATGGTTTAAGACAAGATTGTTTATTTTTCGCTTTGGTTTATAAAAATTGACTTCACATGATTATGGGATTTATAAAATATTAAAAGTTTTTTAACATTTGTTTTGAAAACCTAAATATATTACTTTGGATATGAATCATAAACAAATACTATGTAAAAAAGATGAATTCCTTTACATCTTTCTATTGAAATAAATGTGTTTTGAGACTTCTTATTTAGTGTCTAAATTCAATTCTAATCATTGGGTTATTTTTTCATCAATATTTCTTATGTTAGGTTTGAGTGCTGATTTGGCACTCCTTATAGGATAAATTAGTTCACATTTTATTTTAAAAAGATTCTGTTTTGAAATTCCAATTTAATGAAACATATGTCTTCATGGATTTGTTGATTTAATGGATTTATCATAAAATTTTCAGTCATTAAGAGAAAAAATGTTGGACTTTAATCACTATCTTGTTCTCATTTCCAATTACAACATGGGTAAAACCCACTTTAAAATTTTGGGGTCACATTGTCTATAGAAGAACTATGTTTGTGGTATAAAAAGAAACCAATGATATTTTAGATGTGGTAGATGATCTTAAAAGGGAAAAACCATCATTTTTTGGAATTTACATTGAGTGGTGGCCAAAATTTTAAAAATGTGAGTTTAGTTCAGTGATTAAATGTTTCTTGTTTAAAAACTTCTTATCAAGTGATTTTGTAATTAGTTTATTCATCTCCTTGAGATCATTTATTTAATTATTGATAATACTAATGAGAATTTCATTATGGCTCTATACATATTACCTTGAATTATATTTTTTTAATGATTTATTACTATTAATCTTCCACATCTTAGTGAATAATCCTAAATAATTATTTAAAAATAGGGTAATATCCCATGAAGATATATTACAATAAAAATTTTATGAGTAGTATGAATAAAATAAGTAAGCGCACTATATGTACATAATACCAGATTGAGATATTTTTGTATCATTTTTGGATATTTCAGTTGTGTTTAGTTTTAGAAAACATCAACTATTATCATTTTTTGATAATTTATTATAAAATTAATTAGATTATCTAAATGAATCAAGTTTCTATTTACGGTTCATAACTGACATAATTATTTCTAGGAATTCCCTACAATAAGGCTATAGTTGTGCAGATATATAGAGGTAACAATTACTAAAATGCAATGCATATTATTTATTTTGGTATTCCTCAGATTCTATAGTAGTTGTTGGAGCATCCGACATCTATAAATATTTTTAAATATATATTTATATTTGTTTGGTTTTGGAAAATAATTTTTTATCTCTCTCTAAATATTTAGTATAATATATGTTATTAATTGTTTTAAAAAGTGGAATTAAAACATGAAATCATAAGAGTTTCTTATCCAAACCTTTTAATTTTCTTAAAAACATAAAAACAAGTTTTTCCACAAATAATTTTCTAAAAATGTTTTACATATTCATAATTAAATACATTTCAAATACATTCTCAGAAATAAAATATAAAATATTTTAAAAAACCAAATGTAATCTTAATCTCTCTAGTTTTTTATTTTGTTTATGAAGCATACTTGTGTCTTGTATGATATGTTGGATTTGTCATTGCTGGTGATTCTCTTAATCTGTTTCAATATTATAATGTATCGACTAAAATCTTGGAATATTTTTTGAGTGTAGCTAATAGACAGTTCATTGGTGACCCTAATAAATAGTCTCTTATAACTCTATGTGATATTCTTGTATCTAAAAAGTTAATATATTTTTTTCTATTAAGAGTTTTCATGAATAGTATTTATTTTTCTAATAATACATCCTATAAAAAATATTGTTTTTTTGATTTATTCTATTATTATGATAAAATATCCCAAAAATATCACAAGGATGGTATCCTCTCCATTAGTATTTAATGCAACTAGACCTATTAAGTCCCCACATTAGACAAATCTAACTAAATTCACTTATCATGTCCCCCTATCTGTTATCAATGTTTTAGTTTATATTTTTCCGCATCATCATTGTTCTTTATTGAAGCTGGTGAAGCCCAATAAAATTAGGTTGGGGAATTGGGCAAATGATTTCTTATCTGAGGACCAATTGCAGTATATAGCCATAAATTCCTATGCTTCATGGTTCCTATATGAGGTCAGTATTGATTTTTAGAATCCACAAAGTTGAATAGTTTTGTATGAGTGAGAGAATAATAAAATCCATGTTTGGTAAAAGGGAGTGTTAGTTCACCATTTTTATAATATTGGTGTAGTTTTTATCCTTCTACTTGAAAATAAATTTTATGATTTTATATATTATTCATAATAATACCCCTTGAAAATGGGGTATTTTTTTATTATTTATTTAATATATTTAATCATTCCTTTTTCATGTATACCAAATAGACTATTGAATCTATTATCACTTTCCAATTTTTGTTTCTATCCTTATACCAAACATAGTTTAAGTGATTGAATAAACCTTCATAATTGGTGTAATCACATGGTTGATTTCTCTTTGGCTATTTTTATGCATGAAGGTTCTTAGAAACATGTTATATGTAATTAAAAATGGTGATTGTGTGGGTGAAATTTCCTCTTATTAATTAATTATATCAAATTATTAGATTTCGTCATTTTTGGTTTCGTGATAGCTCTATGATAGTGAGAGTGAGTTTGTGTGTGTGCATGGGCATGCAAATAAGTGATGATTTTATTGTATGAACAAATCATTATCGATCTAATTGTGTATTTTTTCAATGTGTTTGGACATGGAACTTGTTTTCCCCCATACATCAGAAGTTGGTTAAAGTTAAAATTTTTATTTTGAAATATTTATATGGGAAAAAATATTGGTTTGGGTATGTTTTATGGGTGTGAGCCAAGGATATATAAAATATTTTAACATCTCATGGAATAATGGTTCATAATTTGGTTGGTGGTTATGAAATAAAATCACTATGCATTTAATTATTTAAAGATTCATTGTTTTTTTTAAAAAAAGATCCAAAGCCTATTTTAATTATGAAATTAAATAACTATTTTAATATGGGTAGAGGGAGACCCATAACATTGTCCACTGTCCTAAGGCCAATGGCCCCAGAACATGGTCTGAAGGCCTAGTGTGGTGTTATGCCTGCATCATCCTTCCCGCGTCACTAGGATTGCATCATGTATACATCACCGTCTTCTTACATTAAGCTTGCATCACCAAATGCGTCATAAATCCCCCAAGGGGATTACTCAGATTGAAACCCCAATCTTTTTGATGTAGTATTATGGGGTTTACCACTCAGACACCACCCCAACTGTAGTTTTTATTTCAAGATTCATTAGTGATTGGTTTTATAATTCAGTGATGAATCTTATTCCATAATAACTAATGACTCGTATTTATATTTTATTTTCCCTACTTAGTAACCTTATATGGAAATGATTTTTATTTTTATTTTTTGTTATAATATATACAAAATGATTAGGTATTATTTCTGTTTTCATCATAATTAGACAATAATAATCCCAATTGTAAATTTCTCATCTTCATATGAACATTTTAATGATTCACCCATGACATTTTGTTTAAAATAATTCTAAAAATGAATATATTAGTACAAAAAATTATTTTATTTGATTTGATACTCTAATACAAGTAGAGTTTATCCATTCATAATGACATTGAACATGCACAATAAAGAACATATCCTAGTATTACCTAGATATTGTGGGGAAGATCATTGAAAATGTTGTCTGGAATATTGAAACTCCAAGTAACATGGAAGTCACTTGACTCTCATAAACTATGAAAATATTTGATCTAAAAAAAGGAAATATTAAACTTAGAAAATCATGGAAGTAAAAAGGAAATATTTATATAGAATTAAATAAGTTTCAAAGGAATTTTAATAAAGGGAAGTTAAAACCATACTATGATTATTGTATGTTTTCAGAAATGAAAATAAAGCTATCATAAAAATTTCCCAAACCACCATATGAGATTATCTTGAAAATAAAGTGGAAGTATTTATTTGAAGATTTTTTTATATATTTTGTAAGAATGAGATATTCCATACTTCCATAAGATGGATTTGGATTTATCATATAGTAAGATATAGGCATATAATTGATCATGATATGTGTTATCATGCTCCTTACTCTTCCAGTCATTGAATATGAAATATGAAAGTCATAAGCCTTATTGAATCATATCACATGATTCATAACACCCTATGATTTATCAGGTAGCTAAATGATAAGCATTATCATTCAAGGATCTTCCACATGGTTTATCATTTACTATGTATTTTTCATGAGATTAAATGTAATGGAGGATCATTAGTGAATTCATATGACGAATGAATAAATGACATAAATTTTACTCATGCATTTTTTAGTGCATGAGTAAATGATGTAGTGACTTGGTAATATCTAAAGGGCTATATAAGGGACCCACTTCCATTGTGATGGTGTGTTCATGTGCACCCAAGCGATTGCCGATTTTTCATACTTCGAAGCTCTCAACTTCTTCCTCCTTTACCAAGAGAGGAACTAGCATGTTGTGGAGTGAGGGATTATCCTTCCCATGTGTTGAGTGATTTGGTTCCAACCCATGGATAAAAAATTGTGGAGAGATTCTTTAGGATACCTCTACAGGATCTTTATCAATCATAGTGATTAAAGATAATCATAGGGGTTATCATTAGATTAATGTGATCATGTGTTCTTCATTTTAGTTGTACGTGTCTTTAGGTTTCATATAAGGTTGATCTTGACTGTGTAGTTTCGAGTTGTTTCCACAACATTGATTAAGTGTTAATTGATTCTTTGAAACTCATCAATCTCAGATGAATCTAAGTGAAATATGTGTATAGTTATCTCATTTATCTTATGTGATAATAGAATTTTTTACCTTATGTGATAAGAGAAGTTTTTATTAATATTAAAAGACGATGGATTCAATACACAAGGTTTATGATTCATCATATTCTATAACATGTTTTGAGAAGAAGATAAGGATATTTTTTTATCTAGGATTAAAGTGTATATATGGATGTTTATAAAAATAAGATGGATTTTATTCTACTATCAATTATATATTTTAAAGAATAAAATTTTATTGTTATAATTATTATCTAAACACATAGAATACCATATAAGATATGGATATAATAGTTTATTTGTTAAATATTACCTCTAATATAAAATAAGTGTTATTTCCCACACAAAAGGTTTTCGTATCTTAACATGATATTCTGAATAGAATATAGTGTCTAAAAGGTTAATGATAGTATGTTTTGACTTACTAAAGTTTAAAAGTTAACAAATAAAGGATCATTCTAGGAAAAAAATAAATTGATTATCACCGAAATACCCTACAAGAGTTTAGGATGTGTTTGTAAAGATAAAATAATTTAAAGAGTTACTTTAGTTACCAAAATATTTCAAGTAGAAGTTTGATGAAATTTTTTCCAAGAGTGATGATGATAATGAATATAGAAAGAGTCCTAAGTAGACAATATAAGTTATTTACAAAATAGAATCTGATGTTATGAAGTTTAGGAGTTTAAATACTATGTTCAAAGAGTTGAAAATTAAAAATATGATTTCGAAGTCTAAAAAAATTTAAATAATCTTACTTCATAGATGTTACTCACTAAAAGAGTTTAGTGAGAGAGTTTTATCAGATGTTCATGTAGAGATAAGACTAGAATTACAGAAAAATGTAATGAGTTTAACAAAACCCTAAAAGTGAAACGAACATAAGGCCGATATGGTATTCTATCGTATGGGATATTATTAGATGAGAACTTATGCATAATTTTTTTAATGTTCTTAAATGATTTTAAGGATATAAAATGTATCTTGTTAGTATAAAAGACAGTCTCTATTTTCATATTTTCTATATATATTTTGTGAATTAACCTATCAAAGTATGAATTTGAGTTATCCATAATCAATATTAGTCATGGGGTATTATAGGATGTGATAAAAATTTAAGGTTAAAATTAGTGGGGTTGAAAATGAGCCTTAGGTTCTTGCAACTTAATTAGTTTCGACTCGATAAATACTTAAATTCTGGTTGATTGTTTTTTGATTCAAGCTCGAGCTTGAGTTACTCGGGTACTAACTCGAGTTCAGTTCGAGTATTAGAATAAAGTAATTGAGAATCTCACAAGACTAATTGATCATCTAATATTTTAATATAATATTTTCATTCAATATATATGTATTTGATTTCTATCTTAAGCTTTTTATCTCAAGTAAAAATTCGATCATGAGATTAAATTCGATTTAGATTTTGTAATTAAAAGTATTTTAAAGTATCCTAATTGAATCTAGTTGAACCTCATTGAGTAGCTCAATCAATACTGAGTCGAGATTAATCTCATTATTGATCAATAAAATTAATACTTGATCAAGCACTGAGTTGAGCTCAATAACCATGTTCAAGTATCAATCTCAACCTTGAGTACTGAAATACTCATCCTGAATTAAATTGATTACAACCCTAATAACGAATATGATTTCATATAGAGATGAAATATGATCATAAGGCACAAAAAGAAGTTTTTTCATTAGATAACCCCCCAAGAAAACCACATGGAGTGTCATACATTTTTTATTTGGTATACTAGGGGTGCACGTTCCATATTTGGATTTAATTTCACCTTAGGTTAATGAGATATCTAGAATTGGAACCTTCATACTTTTATTCCTTTCTTACACAATCCTTGAAGCTTAACTAATCTAGTGGTAGTTGGGTATATTTCTAATCATTTCATTTGTTAGAGCTTAACCAAGACAGGATTGTTTAACTCGTATAAAGAATATGACACTTGGGACCTTGATTGTGGTAAACTTGGGGAGTGTATGACCATAACTAGATAAGATATATGATGTTATTATCTATAAGGGTGAATGAAATGTGATGTATTCATCAACTAGGTCATTCTATACCGAAATAATGAGGAATGTATGAGTATATATATGAGATTGAAATACTCTATGTCCCATGGTTACTCAATGTCTTGGAAAAAGGGATCATATGAAAATCAATTCTTGTATATGTTATAGCTGGTCGACGTTAGTATATAAATACCTATGTTTGATGGAGATCATGCTAGATATATTTCAATATTGAGTAACACTGATGATTTTATAGAGGACATTATTTTCTTTCATTTATAATTCAAGAATTCATATTTATTATCAATGCTATAGAGGCACTATCATGACCCCCTCCCTCCAAAGGTACCCATCCTTGGGCTAATAATGAATTAAGAGAGATAATGACCCCCAAAGTTCCACATCTAGTAGGCCTAGTTTGGTGACTAGAAATGAGGGTATAGAAATATGATAAATGGGAGGAATTAAACTCTATAATAATAGGATCAAGAGATTAAATAAATAAACTATAAGAAAATACATTACATAATATAAAAAGGAAACCAAAACCATCCCATCATGCATGTGTAAATGAAAAAGATACTGGTAAAAGTATCCAAATAAATACCCGAAAAACATTATGTCAGTGAAATAGTGATAGTCTAAAGGTTTGAGAAAGTAATGTCTATCACGATCCATGAAATCCTCTTGAAAACATGAAAACCATTGTATATACATGGGGTGAGCATACATGTATACTCAGTAGAAAATCTATATTCTCTCATGAAAATGTAAGCATACTAATGAACTAGTAAGAAATCAATATAACCAACAACGCCTAAATAGGTCAAATAACCATACCATCCTCACAAGGGCTCAATCACCAAATAACACATCCAAGTATTGTGACATAATATTAAAAATACTGATGAAAGGGTACCCCATACCACTTTCCCATAGATTGGCTGCTCTCATACCCCAATGACAAATGTCCTGGCACTCTATACTCTTCTATATCATAACCTTCCCATAGAAATCTAATCTCCCAAATCACATCCCTCACATCAAATCCCACCCATAGAAACCTGGGACCACACATCACATCACATCACATATCATAACTAGGGTAGTATGGTATCATGAACATGAAAGATATAAACATCTTTCCCTCCTATTATGATGCACGAACCCCACTATAATAAATATTATCATCTCAGTAAACAAATTAATAGTGCACTTTTGAATTATAATCTTCAAAACCCATGCATGTCATCATCACTTAAAAGAGTGAGTGTAGAAGAGATGGTGGAAAACCATCCTTAGTCACTACCGGGATAGTGGGAAAACATCCCCAAAACTATTGGTCATCAACATTAGGTGATCGATATAGTCAGGGAACACATTGATAATAAAAAAGAAATAAAATGTATATATAATATCATAGCACACAAGCCCAACCTATGGGTTCAAGATAAGAATATCATCCTAACCCACAACATTATTACATCACCTCACAACCTCATCCACCTTTTTATACACCACTAAATGAATTACACTACACAACAAGACATAATACACATTTCACATTTCATATTCTTTCCCAAATTAATCCATTTTAAAGATTTTACATCACCAACCAATCATATTTAAATAAACCATTCATTTTATATTTATATCCCACTCATTTCATATTAAGAAACAACCATTTAATCCATAATTACCATTTTTATTTATTCATTAGACATTCACCCATTTTAAGAACCATCCCATGCCATTTAAAATCATTATCAACCAATTCCATTACTACCCAGTTAACCAAAGCAACACAACACCGTAATAACAAACAACCCACCATCCTTGTCAATCCAAAAAATCCCACACCACCACTATTCATAGCCACATTCACTTCCTCCATACCACAACCACATCAAAACTACTTTTCATCACCAATTCCTCATAACACGGCCAAAAAACTCATCACATAACTACCCCATATCACAAGTACTTTACATAGACACACCACAACATGACAACACCACAAAAAATTTGTCCCACACACCACTTCCACACATTTCATATCTACACATAATCACTTATCATATTTTAGATTTGATAAGGGAGATTCATTAATTCCACTTCTTTATTTTGAGTATTTATCACAAAAGCCACAGTTTTCATGTGAAAACAATTATTTAGATGAATATAAGTGATTAAACATTTATTTAAGATAGTATCACAATAATCACACATCAAATTATCCACAACACATATCAACTCATCACAAACATAGGCTCCCAACAATCATGATTTTTATTTTTACAACAATAATGAATAATCTCAAAAGTAATAATTTCCAAAGGTTGTAAAAACTTGAAAATCATTCTCCTTCCACTCCAATTTCAATTAAATATTTCATTATATTTATTTATAAGGTTCAAACCTTCTTCCCATGGATAAAAAATATTAAAAACCCTCCTTAATAATACACATGATGTGAGATGAGGTATCCCCTACCTAAAATGAAGCTTTCCAATTCACTATGAAAATTTGAAGTAAGAGGAAGGTCACCATCAAACACCACAATGACGGAGATCACACTTTACCACCTAGAAAAAAAATATAATTATATTACCCAAACAATAGTAAAACCCATGATTCCTTGATGATATCACCTACTAAATGAAGAAATAGAAAAAAAAACAGAGAAAATAGGGGGAAAGAAAAGAGTGGAACATACTAAAACCACCACAGATCGATTATCCAAGACTAAGGTCGAATGTCACTGAATAAGGGATGAAATATAACTTTGGGATGATTTTTTTCCCCAAGAAATGAGATAAAAACTGTAAAAGTGACCAAGTATGGGGGAATTTAAAATATATAGGTGTTCTAAAAAATAGAAGGCCACAAGGCAGCCTCTAACTCTATGCTGCAACCTTATCTAAAACTAAAGGGATTATGATATATATGGTAAGAACAAGCCATATATCAATCGGTCATAACATCTTCCTAGATTTGTGGATATTTACATGCCATAGAAACTATAAAAAGAGGAGGTGACCATGAAAAAGTAATGGCCGCTATGCCAAAAAACCTCAAAACTGAGAATGGATCTACATTTTAGATTCTCTCCATGGTATAATGGTTCCAAAATTGGCATAACCTCTAAAAATTGACCCCCAAACCACTACTCCATATCCATGGTCTCTACACCGTAACCATAAATTATTGAGAAGGGGTTATGATGCAACCATGTATCCATGAAAAAACTACCACCCAGAAAATTAGTAGCTCCAAAAACACCTCCAACCACTCGCTACACCACAACTATCTCTCCTAGGATGTAACAACCACCCCTATAATGTAACACCCATATCCACACTATAGAACCCCTGTTAGATGGATTTTCAAGTTTCAACCATGATTTTCCTATAACTACCCTTGGAACCTCATATAGAAACCTATACCATTAAAATTAATATAATGTAATTGGACTAAAGTGCTAAAACATTACATCAGATACCTAATAAACTATTCTCACCCTCGAGAATAAGAAAAAAACCTGAAAGGAATGAGTAAAGAGGTCCAAATAACCTATTTGGACCATGTTATTTTTTGGTTTTATTTTTTTCAACATATAAATATAAGGAATATATTGTCAAGAAGAGAAAAAATATTACTTTGTAAGTTTTGGTGATCAAATGAAAAGAATTAAAGGTTTCAAAGTAATCAGAAAAGAATGAAAGGTTAAAAAATAATTAAAAAAAAAGAAAAAAAGAAATATCCTTACTTTGTTAGTTTTGGTGATCGCATGAAATGAATTAAAGGTTTCAAAGTAATCATAAAATAATTAAAGGTTACAAATTAATCATAAAATAATACACATTTTAGATAATATAGTTCCCTATTTTTGGTTTCCTGTTCTAAAGAAGGTTTGTGGATGAAGTTTTCTTTCAGAATCACCTTGGGTCAAAAATAAAGTTTCAATAAATATGAGGAAATGTATAAAAGTTTGAAAGTCTCCATACTAAATATAATGATGCTTTTATATCTGGTAAGTTCCCAAATTCTATATGTTATATAAGAAACTTGTTATATAATCCTTATGAAGGAAAGTGGGAGATCAAGTGATGCCAATTGGTTTGAGGTTTGATTGGAAAGAAAGAAGTGTTGGAAGGATGTAACATTATAATACATTCCAATGTATTTTAGACGATTCTGCATTGATCCTAAATTTATCAGAGTCTTGAAGAAGTCATGATACAAGTAGGAATTTGTGGAAGAATAAATGTTTAAAGACAAGGTTTCTTGATCTCAGTTTATTAGTGTGAGATCACTGGACGTATATTTGTTTGAAGGCTGAGAAGTTTTTTTTGAAATGTGAGAAGATAACTATGATGGTTTTCATTTAGAACAATATTCCAAAATACTAAAATATCCTAAGAAAGAATTTATTAAATGGTGGAGTTTTTCTTGCACTGTAATCAATGAAGGAAAGAAATTGCTGAAGTCAAAGTTAATGATATCGATCCATCAGATGTGAAGTACCATTGATCAATCAAAGGAAGAATTTTTTTAATGGAATTTGCTAGGACCAATAAAAGACAAAATAATTGTAGTTTTATTGGAACAATGTGTTTAATAAATTTAGAGACTGATCAACCAAATGATGATCGACAATATAGTCAACCTTTTTTATTAGGTTGATTTTTTTTTCAATGGGGTCAATACCAAAAGCATAACTCTGATATGTTTTAATTTAGGTCAAGAGTCATCAGATATGAAGTGGTTCCAACTCATTAAACTAATTCTACATCAATCTATCAGAGTGAATTAGATACCGATTCATTAGAAACAGGTTGATACTGAAAAATTCATCAGACACAGGATCATCAGTGAAGTTGTTATTGAAGTACTACTAAGAAGTAATGATATATTTATGAGTGGTGACTATGTTTATGTTAGAATGGTTTCAAAGTTTTATGACTAATAGTTGGTTCATATAATTGTAATGAAGAAATCAGAATGAAAATTGGAATAATACCGAAAAATAGTAAGAACGTATGAAGCGAGATGAAGCTTTGATAAGATTAAATAAGTTTTGAGAAGAATCAAGAAGATTAGATAAGTGTTGAAGAAGTAAAATATAGGGAAAAAATTAAGGGGAAATACAAGTTTTTAGAGATTTGGTAAAGTGGTAAAACTTTTTAGATTTTTGCCTAAGCCATTTCTGGTGCACCTATAAAAGAAAGAGAGTACATTATAATTTATAACAGATAAGAACAATGTTCACGTATAGACGAAGAGAGAGAGAGAGAGAGGCTATGAAGTTTTAGGGAGAATTTTTTTCTAGATAGTTCATTACTAAGAAAGTTTTTCAAATATAATAAAAAGAATAAAGATCGTATTTAGAGGTTATCAGATCAGACTAAGTTATAAAAAATGAAAATTAGACTGAGGAAGAAGCTATTCAAAATTGTTTCATTGATATTTTTCCATACATATATTTATATACCGAGAAATAAAACTGAATAATAAGACCAAGCCATCAGAATCAGTGTTTTTATGAATAATTTCTTACCTACTTCTTGGTAGGAAAGTGAAGAATTGTTTTGAAGCTTTTATAAGTGAAAGTTAATGAGGTAGTATAGTAACATTTTTGGAACTAACTACTAAAATTTTCATTACTTGTTACAAAAAATTTTATTAAATAATTTTTGATACTTGAAGCACCTGCACTGTTGTATTTAACATAGTTATACACAAGTGTAATGGTATATCCTACTTGTTTTATCCACATAAAGGATTGTTTTCTTGTGTATTTTGTGGTTTTGGATTGTTTCCAAATAATTCTAAGGATGTAGATACTCTTGTAGAGTAGTGAACCTTATAAATACTTATGTTCTTATGGTTGTGTGAATGTTTTGTTTTTAAAAAAGTGTAAATTATTTAATAGGAGGAAAATATTGTTTCAAATAAAGGAAAATTTCAATAAAAAGGTATCACTAATTCAACCCCACCCCCTCAGTGATACATCTATATTGGGGGGAATCTTCAATTGGAATCAGATTATTGGTTACCTTTATTTTTATTTTTTCCAAAGTGTTTAAAGAAGAATATATTATAAAAAATCTAAGTTGTTAAATATTAAGGGTATTATTATATTAAATTATTGGAATTATCATATCTAAAAATATAGATTTTTTACATATCTTATGTCTCCTGTATATGATGTTTCAAAAGATGAAACAAATGGTTTTTCACATCATGTTTAGAATTATCTTCTTATAGTTGTTGATAATGAAAAACTTGAGTATGATGTAAGTGATAAGAATGCTCTAATATCATCACTATATGAATGTGAGTTTCTTAGAGTGAATGGAGTTGAAACTACCAAAGGTATCTGAGATAAGTTGAACAACATTTATGAAGGAAATATAAAAGTGAATAAGGAAAAGTTAAAAATATGGAGGTTGAATTATGTTGATCTTAATATGGTTGAGGATTAATTTGTTGGTGACTTCTTTACAAGGGTGAATGATATTGTTATAACCATAATATTTCATGGTGAGGAGTTATACGACTCAAATATTATTGAAAATATCTTGAGAACTCATCCTAATATGTTTGATGCCAAACTTTCATATTTAGAGGATAGAGATCCTAAAACTCTATCTCTGGATGACTTTCACAGTACTCTCATTACATTTGAAATGATAAGGGAGAAATTTATAAAAGAAAAAAAGTTGATAGAAAAATTTCTTCCAAGGATATCAAGAAAGAAAAGTATAAGAATATTTTTGAAGAAGAAGAATCTAGTGATTCTAAATCCTAAAATTAAGTTAGTAACAATATTGATAAATTTATATCTTTTTTTATAAGAATATAAAAATTGGTGAAAGAAAGTATAAAGGGAAACATCCCTTAAAATGTTTTGTATGTGGAGTTGTTGGTCACTTTGTTTCCAATTATACTCAAAGAGGTGATGAAGAAGAAAGTGATGAATATGAAATAATTATAAGAAGATCTTGAAAGAAACATGTTGATAAGTCTTACTCCAAAGGGAAGGATAAGAAGTTCTCTAAACCCAAAATGAGAATATTTTGTCTAAAAATTATGATAGTGAATTTGAAACATAAATACTCACTAAATTTGTTGAAGAATTCATTATTGGTATATTAGTTAATGATAAAGTATTTGTTAGTGATGAAAGTAGTTATTCTGAATAAGAAGAAACCAAGTTAGAGTTTCATCTAAAATAGTAATTGAAAGAATGTATAGGAAATATTGGAATAATTGAAAAATAAATCAATAAATAGAAGAAATAATTTTCTAAAAAAACATTCAAGAATGTACACCATAAGAGAAATTTATTTTAAATGAAGAGTTTAATTGTTTGAAGAAGTTTCTTGAGAAGGAAAAGAATCATAATGAACATCCTGAAGTAAATTTGAAGGCAAAGGAAGAAGAGTGGTAACTCATCTAACAAAAGGTTTCTAAAGTTGTGTAGGGAGTTGAAAATTTTAAAAAATATATCAATAAAGTTGGTGAATGTTTTATAAATGTAATACCTTATAGGGATCAAAAGTTACTTTCAAAGGTTGAGAAGAAATTTGAAGATGTTACTAAAAAAAAGAAATATGAACAAGTCAAGTTTGTGGGCAAAGTCAACAAAGTTGTAAGTTCAAAAGTTTATAAAGATTATTAAAATAATGTTACCATAACCTATGATTATGATAAAATTGTAAATAAATACAAATAAAACGATAATATTCCTAATGATGATATGGAGTTTGGCACTCATCAAAGTTCTTATGAGAAAGACAAGAAGATTGTTGAGAAACATGTTTACAATTCCAAACAATATGAATGTTATAGAGGATAATATTCTTTATATGAGTACTAATAGTATTATAGTGGATTTATAAATATGGAAAATAGTTTTTATTTTAATAAACAACATTAAAACTATTCCATGAGTTATAGAAGAAACATATTTAAGGGGATTTAAACCTTTTAAAAAAAGAAATATAAGAAGGGTGCTTTGAAATTTGGGAAAAATAAACATATTGAGTCTATAAATAAAGATTACTTAGTTATATATCTAGAAAAAGTTTATATGGATATAAAGTTAGAAGAAACACAAAAATTAGTGGAAGAAAAAGGGAATAAAAATATTTTTGAAGATGTGAGAAAATTTGATAAAAAGATATCAATAAAGTATGGTTTGAAGATTTAGAAAAGATATAAGATATGTGAGAAAGAAGGGAATGCTACAAAAATTTGTTTGACTATTTTTCTAGAAAAAAATGAAGGCATGGAAAATTTATTACAAAAACAAAGTAAAAAAATATTACTAAAGTTAAAGAGAATTTGAAATCCTCATCAGAAGAATCTAAAGATGAAAAGAATATTGTTGAAAAATATTAGAAGTATGAACATAAGGAAAAAAACTCATGTAATGAAAAATCCAAGAAAAAAAAGTAAAAATTGAGAGAGAACTCTCAATTCAAATGTTTCTTCTAAGAAACTATTAAGGTTACTCTTTATTCTAAAATTAATTTTTCATTTAGACCAACTTATAGAGAATTGAATTGGTTGAAATAAGGTAACTATTGTATAAGTCTATTAATTTTCTTTTAAATGTAAGTAATGATGTTAAAAAAAATTTATTTGGAATGTTTTGTTTTTTAACTTCATTTTTTTTGATATGTTTGTTGAGATGAGTTTAGGTTAATTTTAACTTAAATAAATTTTCTCATTTTTCCCCAGATATGAGAATACTAAAAGAATCATGAAAATGTATTATATGAAAGTTGTGTTATGGAAAATACTTATAACATTGATTATACATAATTTTTTTCTACATTGGGTTCACCCAAGTAGACTTAGAGTTGTTTAATTAAAGGATATTTCTTAAGAAACTCATGCGATACTTATATTCCCTTGAAGAATAGTCTCAATATTTTGATATTAATAAAAATTATCATGAGTGTCCCCTTTGAATTTAATTTTCTATAAGGGGGAGAAGATATCATAGTGGGATAATATATGTGAAGAAGAAATGTAGGGGGATAAGACATCAAAATAGGGGGAACATAAGGAAGTTTATTTAAATGGGTATTGATAATAAACAAAAAGAAGGATATTTTTGGGGCCAAGTTATATTTTGGTTATTTTTATTGTCAATAAATCAATATGAGAAACATGTTGTCAAGAAAAGAAAAAACCTTACTTTGTATGTTTTGGTGATAATATGGAAAGAATGAAAGGTTGAAAAGTAATTAGAAAATAATGAAAGGTTGCAAAATAATCAAAAAATTGGAAGAAAATAAATCTCCTTACTTTGTAAGTTTTTTTGATCGGATGAAAATAATGAAAGGTTTAAAAGTAATCAGAAAATAATTAAATGATGAAAATTAATAATAAAATCCGACCCATTTTTGACAATAAAGTTCCTTCGTTTTGGTTTTCTTTTCTGAAGAAGGTTTTTCGATGAAGTTTTCTTTCAGATCAACCTTGGGTCCAAACAAAAAGTTTCAATCAGTATTAGCAAATGTATTTGAATTCTAAATTCTCTATAATAAATCTAATGAGGAATTACTATTTGTTTGGATCCCAAATATCAGAAGTTTTTTTGAGAAACTTGTGATTCAATACTTATGAAGGAAAGGTGGAGATAAAGTGTTTCCAATTAGTTTGAGGTTTTATTGGGATGGAGGAAGTGAAAGAAAAATGGTAATTTGTAATACTTTATAATGTAATTTATTTGATTCTAGGTTGATACTAAAGTTATCAGAGTCATGAATAAGTCATGACATAAGCAGAAGTTTGTGGAAGAAGAAAAGTTTGAAAACAAGGTCTTACGGTCTTAGTTTATCAGTGGGAGATCACCAGATGAAGAATTTTTTCAATGCTATGAAGTTTTATTTGAAATGTTAGAAGATGAAGATTCTGGTTTTTAGTTAGACCAATATGCTATAAGATACAAATATTAGAAGAAAGATGTGGGTAAATGGTGGAAGTTTTCTTGAACTGTAATCAGAGAACTATATAGGTTTTTAAATTCAAAGTTGCTAATACCGGTCCATTAGATGCGGTGTGCCACTAATCAATGGGAGGAAGATTTTTTTTAATGGGAGTTGTTTAGACTAGTGAAAAAGAGAATACGTAGAGTTTAATATGACCATTGCGTGTAACAAAGTTAGGTACTGAACAACCAGATTATGATTGATGATGTAGTCGACCTTTTTCATTATGTTGAATTTTTTTCAATTAATTCAAGAATGAAAGAAGAAATTTGATATGTTTCCATTTGGGTCAAGAGTCATCAGATATAAAGTGGCACCAACTTATTAGACTGATGCTGACACTGATCCATCAGATTGAATCAGATATTTATCAATTAATAATATCCTCAGACATAGGGCCATCAGTGTGAAGAATAGAATAAAAAGAGTTTAGAAGCTATTGTTTAAGTGATTACAAGAAATAATGATATCATTAAAATATACGAATGTGTTTATGTTAGAATTGTTTTATGGTTTTTTGAATAACAGTGGGTTCAGAACATCGGAATGAGCATTTTGTTTTCAGTTGTTACTCAACATTGTAATTGAGAAGTTATTTTTTTTCATTTTATAGATTGGTACATAACACCATAATGAATAATCTACCGTTGTACATATGTTTTCATCATAATGAATAAATAATAATGAAAATTGGAATTAGTATAAAGAATGGTTATAAATTATGAAGCAGTATGAATCATTGAGAAGATTCTATAAGTTTCTTGAAGAATCGAGAGGAGTATATAATCACTAAAGAAGTCAAATATGGGGATGAAGTGAACGGTAAATTTTCATTTAGGTAAATTTGGTTAAGTGAGAATACTTTTTAAATTATCGCCTAAACTATTTTTGGTGCACCTATAAAAGGGATAGAGTATATTGTTCTTTCTAATGGATAGGAACACTATTAAAATGTGGACAAAGAGAGAGAAGTTTTGAAGTTTTATTGATAAGGGGTTTCTAGATAGAGCCTTCCTGAGGAAGTTTTCTAGACAAAATAAGAAGATTGAATATTGTATTTAGAGGTTATCAAATCAGACTGGGCCATCAGACCAAGAAATAATACTAATATTATCAATTTGACACAGAATAAGTTTGAAATTGTTTCTCTAGTATTCTAGCATACTTATATTTCCAGAATGAGAGATACAACTGAATAATTAAACTGATCCACCAGACTCAATGTTTGTATGAAGAAGTAATCACCTAATAGTGATTAAGAAAGTGAAAAATTGTTTTGAAGGTTATATAAGTGAAAGTTAATGAGGCAACACAGTAACATGTTTGGAACTAACGAGTGAAAGTTTCATTAATTTTTACACAAAATTTTATTACATCATTTGTGATACTTGAAGAAAATGCACTATTGTATTGAACATAGTTCAACATAAATTTAAGGTTATATCCCACTTTTTGTATCCGCACAAAGAATTATTTTCAGTGGATTGTGTGGTATTGGATTGTTACCAAACCATGTAGAGGATATAGTTACTATTTTTGAGTATCGATCCTTGTAAATACTTGTGTTTCTATGGATGATTGAATGTTTTTTTAGTAAATTGATAATTATTGAATATGAGGAAATGGTTGTTTAAAAGGAAAGTAAACTTAAAAGAAAAATGTATCACTGATTCACCCCTCCCCCTATCACTGATACATCCATCTTTATTGGGCATCTTTACAACCATCCCTTGAGATACCTCTCAAGGATTTCATTATAACCCAAAAAAAACCACACCACCGACCAAACTCACCAAACTCATCCAAGATTATTCACTAAACGTCTCTCACAACCACATTAACACACCACTCTATATCAACCACATACCACCACTATTTTCACATAGAAAACTAAACCACCATCTCATCCCTAACAAATATGAAGCCAATTATCACCAAAATCACTATATAATAGATCCCTAAGTACACTAATCAAGTAATTCCATCTTGTATGTTATGATATTATCTTATTTGGGTGGTACAAATCTACCCTCATAATTTTAATTATGTCAAAGTATAATGTGTCTCGATTATGAATCATGGTTTTCCCTTATTCATATGTTTGAAGTCTTAATCAATCATCACAATAAGAAATATGATCATATCATAAACTATAAATATTAAAACATTATATCTTAAAAGAAAAACATAGAAAATAAAAAGAAGAAAAAAATCAAAACAACTCGGGGTACTAGGCATGTATCTGTGTCTCATGCTCTCAATTACTCTCCTCCAGGCCACCATACCTTCAAAACATAAGAACCAAAGGAATAGTCCATCTATGAAACACCTTATCCTGATGATTCTGGATCTCCAATGGCTTCACCATGAATGTCACATCATATTTGATATCCAAATCTACCAATTTAATGACATGAGAGTAATCATAAAGATACTGGTAGAGATGAGAGATGTGAAAGACATCACATATCTGGTCTAGTCATGAAATAAGTGCCATATGATAGGCCACCTCACTAATGTGCTCGAATACCTCGAAAGGCCCAAAAAAATGGGGTGAGATATTACCTCTTCCAAACCTCTACTGCCCATCTAGAGGGGAAACCTTCAAGAACTTTTGGTCCCAAACCTTGAACTCTAAGGGCCTCCTCCTCTAATCGACATAAGAGTTATGTAAATCCTACAACACTTTCATCATCTCACTAATGATATGAACCTTCTCTATCATCCTCTTCACCACATTGGGACCAAGAAATAAATAATCTTCAACCTTGGTCCAACACAATAAGGAATGACATGAATACCCACACAAAGCCTTAAACAAGGCCATGCTGATGGATAAGTGATAAATATTATTATATGTAAACTCAAGTAAGGTTAAGTGGTTTTACTAAGATTCATATAAGTCTAATATACATTCTTGAATTATATCTTCAAATATATTTATAGTCTAGTCCATTTTCCATTGTTATAAGGGTGGAAATAGTGTTGAGGCACAAGTGAGTGCCAAAATCATGCTGTAATACCCTTCAATATCATGTGAAAAAATGTGAATCCCAATCCAAGAAAATGGTCCTTATAACTCCATGAAATTTAACGACCTCATACACATACCTCCTTTCCAATACATAAATGAAACTTGACTCTTTTATCACTTGGAATTGGGCCAATTTCATAAACTGATCCATGATTACCTATATAGTTTCACAAACTCCCTAATATTGGGGTAACCCTATAAAAAAATACATTAATAAACCATCTTATTTATACTCAAGAACATCAATGGGATGTAAAAAACTTCCTGGATCATGATGCTCATCCTTTATCTTCCAAAAAACCAAACACTGAGCCACAAAATCCGCCACCGCTCATTTCATCCTAGGCCACGAAAACTGAATCCTCAGCCCACAATACATCTTGGAAACTCCCAAGTATAATTCCAAAGGTGATATATGAAACTCATGACGGATTAACTTTCACATCTATACTATAAATATTATACTCCACTAAAACAACATCTAGTTTTGATCATCTTTTGATCATCCCCTAGGAGTACCACCATATCCAACATGATCTCGAATAACCTCTTCCTCCAAGTCTCTCCATTGAGACTTTTCCACCTGATGCATTAGAGAATACTAAAATATCATTTGAAACTAGAAACCTCTAACATCAACCACCCCCATATTTATGTTTATGGCTGCTAACTCCTCAATCACCCTCTAAGTATCTCTAGACCCCTGAACAAAATATTTCCATGAATTATTGCTCAATGTATCATCCACAACATTCCCATTTCTTAAGGTATAAAAGATATTGAAATCGTAATCATAAAGAAACTACATCAACCTTCACTACCATATATTCATATTACACTAAGAAAAGATATAAATCAAGCTATTATGACTAGTAAAGACCACAAAGTTCTCCCCAATGAGGTAATGCAACCACAACTTCAGTACAAACACAACCTCTAATAACTCCATATTATGGGTGGATTAGTTACTCTCATAAGGATGTAACTTACTAGATCTATAAAAAATTATCACTTTAATATGTATCAATATTAATCCCAATCCTAGAAGTTAAACATCACAAAAACACATCAAACATCACCCTTTCCTATGAAAAATAGTGGACCATATAATTGAACAATTTTCCCTCCAGGTAGTCAAATATAGTTCGAAACTGATCAGTCTAGATAAAATTATAATCCTTCCTGGTCAAAGATACAAAGATAAAATCCTAATCCTTCCTGGTCAAAGCTACAAATGAGGTCAAATTTCATGAGAAATTGGATAAAAACCTCCAATAATATCTCATGATACTGATGAAATTATGAACCTATACGATATTCTTGGGTACTTCTGAAGAAACAACTACCTCAACCTTTAATGGGTTGATAAACACACCCTTATAGTACACCAAATGACCAAGGAAATGAACCTATCATGTCCAAAAAATGCATTTGGAAAACTTTACAGAGAAATGGTGGTGTCTAAGAACCTGAAAGACAGCTTTGAGATGACCAAAAGGAACCTCCTTTGATTTTGAGTAGATTAAGATGTCATCGATGAACATGACTATGAACTGGTCCAATATTTCCTAGAAAATGGAGTCTATAATCCCCATGAACACATATAGTACGTTCATGACACCAAATGGCACGACCACAAACTTGAAGTTCCTATAACTAAATCTTAAGGTAGTATTTGGGATATCACCCACATTTACCCATAATTGGTGATACCTAGACTGAAGATCAATCTTAGAAAACCAAATATCTCCTTACAAATGGTAAAAAAGATCGGTGATGCTTAGAAGGGTTATTGATATTCACCTGATTCAACCTCCAGTAGTCTATGTACAACTTCATACCACCATCCTTCTTATTAGATAATAACACTAGATCACCCCAAACTGACACACTCAGATAGATGAAACCCTTCTATATCAGATCATTGATCAAAATACTCAACTACTATAACTCAGATGGTGACATCCGATAAGGAACCATAAAAATCAGAGAAGCATCAAGTTGCAAGTATATACCAAACTCAATATCTCATTGAGGAGTTAGCGTGACAACCTCCTTGGTAAAACATTTAGAAACATGAAAACAACACAGGGAGCCTCCTCTATCCTAGAATCCACTGATTAAATAGACAACTTGACCATCAAAGAAAGAAGGGGCTCCAAAAGACTACTGCACAATTGAAAACTTTTATCACAAAAAAAACCATATATTATCAATCCAAATATGATAAATAAAATCCCCTTCATAATTAGTTGATAACATCACACATTGAATAAAACCAATTGATATTAATAATTTAATCATACACCTAAATCTAAAGTAAGAACAAATCCCCACATGATTTATGTAGCCCCATCATCAGCCTACACCCCGACACAAATCAAAAAAGCTGACCTAGACTCTAACTAGTTTAGTCAACACCTGAGGCACATGAATACTCTCTATATATAATCCTATATCATGTACTATATAGTTAAAAAAATTATTTCTAATCTCTTAAATCAAATAAATCACAAACAAGGGTACATAATAACCTGATCATACCTCTAATGATATCTGGATCCTTAGGCACTGCTACCTCCACTATGTGTAATTGAATACACCCATATACTCTAACAATCTACTGATGGACACCTCCATGACCACACTAAGTTTTATGTCCTTGAACATGAGGAAAATCCTAAGGTTTTCCTCAACCTACTACATCCCCTCTCAGTAAGGAATAATCCTGCTGCCCCTGCTACTGAAATGGTCTCACTCGTAGCTGCTGCTAAGGATAGAACTCGACATGACTTCTTATACCATATTGATACTGAATATACACTAGGAAATAATTTCCTGATGGAAAAGAACTTGACATTTTAAATTAACTATCCCTAATTACCATGGAAAATCATGGGAACCACTAGCCCTAGAAGGTCTTAAGAGAAGCTGGTAATGTCAAATCCCTGCCGATCAAAATATCGAAGGCCATAACATCTGAGATCTATAACTGAAAACACTACTCCTTAAAAACAATTACTAGTTCCCTCTCATGGTAAACCTACTCATGAGTGCAGATGATCGATCACATCCTCTTTCTTTTGAACCTCATGATATGTTGTAAATGTAAAGGGAGTGACTAAGTACTGGATTAAAGTATGGAGTGCCTCCTTGAGATGTATCACATGGTACTCATCATCAAAAAAAAAAAGATTTTGGGAAAGCACATAAGGTCATTAATTCGATTAAAAGCCCCCAAACAAACATACTCCCCTACTAAATAGAGATAATATCTGACCTCTTTATTGCAGTCATGGTCGATGAAGGAACTCTACTCAGAACTCTTTCCGGATGTTGAACCATGACACATCCACCACCTTCCACTCACTAAGATACAAGATATAGTACTAACATACATCATATTAATAACTTCTAAAGAGTCCTAATACTCCATTGGGTCTTGGATAAAACTGAAATTGATCTTGAGATCCTCCAAATAGATCTCTATCTCTAGATTATAATTGCTTCCATCGTACTTCTCTAAATCCTACTGTCAAAAAGCACACAATGTTCTCTACCAATAATCTGCCTCCTCAATTGGATCAACCCTCTAGTGATCAATCAGGTCAGTCCTCTAAACCTACACAACATGAACTAAACACATATGATGTTTAGGATCCATAGTTGAAAAGAAATAAAGGATTTACTATGCCTACGAATCCTATAATTTTATGAATATTTATTTAATTATTTTTAATATTCCTAAAACCACTCTATCCAAAAAATAAAAAAAAGTTAATCATGATGAATATACCTCTCCTAGGTATCTACCCCGTAAGTGGTTCCATCTAAATTAGTAATTTTATTGGCTCATATTCCTCATGTCGAACCATAGGATCCCCTAAAATCCCATGTCCTATCCAGTCTTCCTTAACCCATGTCACACACATAGATCAACTGACACTGTTTCCCTACCAACCCATGAAATACTCACTATTCCTAACTTTGAAATTCACCATATCCTTCAACCATGCCTTTGATACCACTCTATTAAAAACCACTCCCTAAAAAGGAACCACTACTTGGGATGATAATGAAGGAATATAGATAATGACCGCCAGAGTCCCGCCTCTAGTAGGTCCCAGTTTTTCAACTAGCACCGAGGGTATAAAAATATCACAAATGAGAGTCATTTCCCTATATAATAATAGGATCATTATATTGGATAAATCAACCACAATAAACTCTATGAAAAAATATAAAAATTAAACTAGAACCATCCCATAATAAATGTGTAAATGAAAAAATATAGGTAAAAGTCTCCAAATAAATACCCAAAAAGAAAATCTAAGGGAAAAAATATTAACAATACAATATTCCTCATATAAACCTCAATTGTTTTTATATATGTAGGGTGAAAATACAATTATACTTAGTAGAAATCTGGAGTCTCTCATGCACATGTGAAAGAAGTACCTTAATGCACCAGTGAAAAAATAAAGAACCATAGACAGCTAAATAGGTCAACTAGCCATACCACCCTCACTAGGGATTACTCACCAAATAATGCATCTAATTATAGTAATATAAAATGACACATATCAATGATAGGGTACCCCCACACGACTTTACCATGGATTATCCATTCTCACACCCCAACGATGTATGTCCTGACACTCCCACCTCTTTTGTGTCACAATCTACTCACAGACACTGAGGATATCACATAACTTCTTGTCAAATCACATCAAATCTCATAACCAAGGTAGTAGGATACTTTGAACATGAAGGACATTAACCTCATGCCCTCCTATTACCATGAACGACCCTCACCATAAGCCATCTCATCATCTCATCCAATAACTCGGTAGTTCAATTTTGAATTTTGTTCATAAAATCCTATGAATTCTATCATCACATGGAAGAGGGAGTTGGGAATAGTGGGTATCCATACGTCTATCCTCGCCACCAGGATGTTGGGAAACCCCCTAAACTGTCTATTAATGGAACTAGGTGCTCGACATGGGTGGGGCACATATATAAAATAAAAAAGAAATAAAATGTATATATAATATCATATCACACAATCCCAACATATGAGTTCACAATATTAACATCAATATAACTTAAAACATCACCACATAACCTCACAATCTCTTCTAATTGCGCTTCCACCTCTAAATGAATGAAACCACACAATAAGACACAAACCACATTTCACATTTCATCTTCTTTCTCAAATAAAGCCATTTTTTTGGAATTTAAATTTCCAACCAATAAAATTTAAACAACCCATTAATTTTATATTTCTATCCCAATTATTTCAAATTAAGAAACAACCATTTAAGCCATACTTCCCCCTTTATTTATTCATTAGTCATTTAACCCATTGAGAAAACCATCCCATGCCATTTTAAATAATTATTATCCAATTACACTACTACCCTATAAACTAGAACATCACAACACCACAAGAAAACAACCCATAATACTCATTAATAAAACCATCCCCAATAACCACCATTCAAAGACACATCCACTTCCTCCTTACCACAACCACATAGTGACCACTTTTTATCACAATCACCTCATAGCACGACCATATAACTTGTCACATAACTACCCCACATCAAAACTGTAAATCATTTTCCCACAACATGACCACACTAAAACACATCATACCTACACACCACAACCACAAATTTTAAAACCACAAAAAATCACTTATCATATTTCAGATTTAACAGGGGGATTCATCAATTTCACTTCTTTATTTTGGGGAATTCTCATAAAATCCATAATTTCCTTATAAAACCAATTAATTATCCAAATATAAGTGATTGACCATTTATTTAAGCTGGTATCACAACGATAACACATCATGGGATCCAAAACACATATCAAATCAACAAAAAATATACTCCCTATGACCGTATTTTTTAGTAATACAACAAGAATGAATAATCTCAACAACAATAATATCAAATGGTTGTAAAATCATGCGAATTATTATCCTTACACTTAAATATAAATTAACCATTTCATTATCTTTATTAGGCTGATGAAAAAAATATTTTCAAGGATAAAAAAGAGAAAAACCCCTCTAACATGGTTCACAAAATGAGAGATGATGGATCCCCTACCTCAAACATAGATTTCTGATTTTCTATTCAAGGTTGAAGTAAGAGGAATGACACTATTGTACACCAAAATGAGGTAAATAACCATTACCATCCTAGAATTCAACAAACACATCATTTTATTACCCAAAAACTATCAAAAACCATGATTCTTTGACAAAAACCCCTTCCAGATGAATAAATATGGATAAAAATAGGATTAAACAGGGAAAATACAAGAGTATAACTGACCAAAAACACCAAATATCAATTATCCAAGATCAAGGTTGAATGATAATGAATATGGGTTAAAATATACCTTTGGGATGCACTTGGTTTACATAATAAATAAGAGAAACACTGGATAAGTGATCGGGTACAAGGTACATTAAGATTTTATAGGTGGTATGAAAAACAAAAGGCCATAACGCAGCCTCCATCACCACACTGTATCCCTAATAAAAATAAAATGGATTACGGAATAGAGGGAAAGGAAAATAGATATCCTAGTTTGTCAATCTAGATTCAAATATTTTCAACTATTTACATCCCATATATCCTATAAAAGGCGGAGGATACCATGGTGAAACCATAACCACTACACTGAAAAACCTCATTATTGAGAAGGGGGTTGTGTCATAGCTTAGCTTCACAATGTAGTAGTGCCAAAATTGGTAGAACCACTAAAAAACCGATCCATGATACACTATTCCAAAACCAGGATCTCTAAGAAATAGCCATCACATTTCAAGAAGGGTTAACACCACATCCATGGATTTATGATGCAGTTACCATAAAAAATGGAAGTAGCTTCAAAAACACCTCCAACCACCTACTACACCATAGGTTGACCTATAACACCACAATGACCACCCCTATGGTTAAAAAACTAGATCTATGATATAGAACCCCTATTAGATGTATTTTATATATGCAACCTCAATTTTCCTTCAACTACCCTTAAAACCTCCTCCATACACCTCTAACAACAGAATTATATCAATATAATGGACTGTAAGGTTTGGGATATTATAGGCCCATGGGATAACATTTTATGGTTGATTGAATGTGTATTGAGTTTTACCCAAATATATTCTCTAATAATATTTTAAAGTTTATCCAAAAGTAGTTTTATATGACTATTAAAAATGTATTTCATATGATGTGATACATGGTGATGTTAATGATTACTTTACAAAAGAGTTTTAAAAGATATGAAAAATGAGTTTTGGATATGGTTTTACAAGTTATTCTATATGATAAAATATAAGGTGAAATGATTATGAGTCTATGAGGATTTAGTTTAAGTGGAATATTGAATAAGATTTGACTTAAAGACATAAGATAGTTTTGTTTGTATTTTATGGTACAATATAATCATATCATTAAGCTTGATATGTGATATCATGATACTGCATTTTCCAATCATAGTGTATGACATAGGAAAGTTGTAATGCTTATTGATTCATATCGTACAATTCATAATGCCTTATTATTCATCAATTAGATGAATTATAAGAGTTAACATTTAAGTAACTTTATATGTGGGATATTATTTTCTATGAATGTTTCATGGGATGATCCATAAGGGAGGGTCATTGGTGTATTCATATGATGAATACATAAATGATCGAAGCTTTACTCATGTGTTTTGTAATGCATGAGTAAATTTTGTAGTGATTTGTGAATTTACTGAGGGATATATAAGGTATAAACTTCCATTATGATGGTGTGTTCATGTGTTCCCAAGATCTGGATGATTCTACCTTCCTAAAAGATTTTTAATTCTTCCTCTTCTACCAATTGAGGGACTATAATTCCATGAATTAAAGGAGTATCCCATCCAGGTGATGGGTGATTTGGTTCCAAACCATGTATACATCATGGATAAGGGAGTCTTTTGGTTTTCACTGAGAGATCCTAATAAAGTATAGTGACTGAAGATAGTGTCAATGGCTATCAATAGTATAAGTTATGCATGTGTTATTCATTTTAGTTATACATGGTTTTAAGTTTCATGCATGGTTAATCTATGATGTGTGGAATCTATCTATTTCTACTGCATTAAAAGTGTTAATTGAATCTTATAAACCTATTAGTGAAAGGTAAAAAAAATGTGGGAATTTATCCCCACACTAACATTGATCAAATCAGGTCGGCCTAATTGTTTTGTACCCATGTTTGAGAAGTTATGTGAAAATGACATCACATGACTTATAAAACTCACATGATCTCATTCCATGTTTCTTGGGTTTCTAATATTATACTTTTTGGATGTGTTATGGTAGACATATATATTTTAGAATTTAATTTAAAGTCACAATCAAAACTTATTTACCATGAAAAAATTATAGGTTCAGAAATTTCATCAGTCAATTTTGGTGATAACACTCAAAATCATTGATTTAATTAGTTATGTAGTGTCTACATGACTTACTTAATGATCAAACATCGTGAATAATATCCATGTATTATTTATAGTGTATTGAGCATCATGTTGATCTATCTACATGTTGTGAAATGTTCAACATATATTATGCAGAATTTAAACACACATACATGTCATTTAATTATTAAATATGTCATGTATAGTTTTTTGCCTCATTCCATGCTAGGTTTCTTATCTTCAAATGTTGTGTGAATGATCACATGAATCTCATGGATGGTTCTTCACAATAATGATCATGTACTATTGGGTCATGTGGATTGTCAATCTTATGTGTCACATATAATTTACACAACGTTCCCAGATCCCACAACTCCTAACCTTACTATAATTGGATCAAAATTTCTTCAAATGCTTTAATAATGTGCTTAAATATTCATTTCAACATGTTTTAACAACATACACGAGATAAATATAAATAATTTGTGTATAAATAACCAATTATAATAAAATATATACATATAATATAATTATAATATTGATGAATCAAATTTCCCTAAAGTTTTTTTAACATTGATAAAAATCATATTTTATTGATTTTTTCAATGGAACATATCATTAATTATTATTTGTCAAGGAATGATTCAATCTAGTTAACCACAAAAATTAACTTATCATTCTTAAATTCTCATGATCATGCTGAAAAATATCAATCTCATAGAACAAAAGTATGATTGATGAATGAAGAAAATTATCACAAAGGATAAACACCCCCCACACTAAATATGAATAAATTGAATTTTCTCATTCACTTCATAGATAATATCACTATAATAATGTAAAAATACTTTCCTTATTATCACAGAGCTCATAGTAAACAATTTCTATGAGTAATTTTAATAGGAAGGGTAAGATACAACATGAAGATGAAAAACTAACAAAAAACAAGGAATAAAAAGGGAATGATGAAACCTTTAATGAACACATACAAAAGTTCTATAAATTGATATCATTAAAAATGATGAAAATTTGTATAATACACAAAATTGGAAATGTTTTAAGAATAAAAAACAACATGAATCAACCTTATGATTAATTTTTCATTTTTCATTTTTTACCTTTCTGGGTTTTCAAGGGATAAAGAAATAAATGAAAAATTTGAATGGTTTTAATAATGATATCAAATATCATTATATAGTAAAAGAAATAATAAAATATATACAAGATCATAAAAAATAAATGAAAAAATAATAAAACAATAATGTGACACCCACTGGGTCACTGATATGTCTTTATTTTAGTTTTATTTATTTATTTATCCATTCTTGGATTTTTTGGAGGTTGGCGGGTAAAAACCTAAATTCTTGGAAAGGAATGCCTTGACACGTGGTTGGTGCATGGTTTTCATTACCGTGAGACTAACTATGTGAGATAGATGTTTTGAGGACATATAAATTTAGCTCAATTTGAGAATGATTTGTCTAACTATGTGAGTTTCTATAAAAATGGTGCGACTTCGGTTTTCGGGTGACAAGGACTCTTCTACGATTGGCACACAATTTTTTGAACCATGTGGACAAATCATATAGTATTCCCAAGTCATTAAATGCATGTTTTTTTACCAAAAACCTATATTAATGTTTATGAATTTCTCCATCATTTCTCTCCCCGTTTGTTTGAATATTCTTTCCCAAGTCTTGGATCTATCCTCTTTTGGAATTTTTTGAATTCTTCATAGATTCTTGGAAGGTTAACTTGTTTTAAGATAATTTCCTTAAAATTTCTTCACAATTTCCCCCTATTATGCTTTTTTTCTTTTATTTTTATATAATGGTTAATCCCTCTCTTGTGATTTTGAAAAATATAGGGTTGTTGATGGGGGGGGGGGGTTATGAAGTTATATTTTTGGTTTAGGTGTGTGAAATCCTCTATTGTTTGATTCAAGTGGTTTTCATTAAAGGTGAAAAGTTTCGGTTTGCTTTCTGGTAGGTGTCTCAATTTAAGGGTACATTTACATGGATTACCATTAAATCTTGATTTTATTTTGTTTTTTTATAAAATTTACTTTAAATTATGTTATTAGTTATGGTTCATCCATGCTTGATTTATTTCTTGTTATATATTGTTGATTTGATTCCTTAAAGTACTTTTTCAAATGGAATTGGATTTTTCCATCTATATGTTTAATAAAATGTCTAAAATAGGTTTTATACATTCAAATTAGGTTTTAAATTATTTTTAAATTGGTGTTTAATGGTGTTAAATACTTGAATTTTTACTGGCATGAAAATATTTATTAAATTTTCTTTTGAAATTCCTTATATGATTAAAACTTGTTGATGATTATGTTCTTAGAATTAAGTAGCACATGGGAAAACATGGATGTGGGTGTGTGTATGACTTAGAAAAAGAGAGTGTTATACAAGGGACCAATGTATCCTTTGGGAGGAAGATCGAGGGAGATTTCCAATGTGTACATGTGGACTGAGAGATCCCATGGTATTATTATTAGTCTATGGGAAGACTGATAGAGATTATAAAATTATTATACAGTTCTTAGTTGGATAGAAAAATCTATTCTTACACTATTTCACACTAAAACCTTATGGTTATATCCAATGGTGTGTATTACTTATGTCCTACTAGTTTTTATATGCTTGGTGCATGAGTATAGTGCTTTAGATGATCGAAATATTTTATGTTTATACCCATGTTCCATTATTTGGTTATATGAAGGTGTTCATGTTTATGATCATGTTATGACATGTGTGGGTGATTTGATCATGCTTATATCAGGTGTATTTATTTAATTTATTTGAGAATTTTTTATCATTCTTTTCAAAATATGGTTTCTTTTAAGAAAAAACAATGGGATTTATAAAGTTTTTTTTGAAGAAAACTGGTTTTAGAAAGTGAAATTTGTTTTTGAAAAATGAGTTTTCAAAATTAAATTATTTATTTTCATGAATATAAATCTTACATAGATTTAGGGTGGCATCCTACTGGGATTTTTTCCTCACACTTGTTATATTCCTTTGGGTGTATACATACCTTTTTTACAGGGCACATATAATGGTAAGGGAACCTTTTAGTTCAATGTATCTTCTTGATTACCAACACCCGTGGTGGTTTTGGGATAGTTGAAACACTGTATCATAGATATTATCTCTAGTGGAATAGTTTTAGGATTTTGTATCATTATGTTGTTATGTATTGGACCTTGTGGTCACCTTACCTATTTTGAGTTTTGAATATGGATATCATATGTATATGTATGTTATGTTTTTTGACACGATGTTGTTATGATATTTGATATTGGTCATTTTTGTGTTTACTCTACGTTTTATACTTATATATGTTGATTCTATTTTTTGGTTGTCATGGTCCTCCAATCCATGGATGGGTAATTTTAGTTTTTTAATGTTCAAAACATTCCCATATAGTTATGTGTGATGCCTTGGTTCTTGTCGCTAGCCTATGGTGGAAGGGAACCTTCTTTGGGACTTATAGAGGGATTACTCAAATGACAGGTTGGGTTGAACAAGGATGGTTTGTTACAAAATTGTATTAGATGATCTTGTTACTTGGGGGTCAGTGGTAGACATGAGATAATACGATTGAGACTAGGGAGGTGGGTTTAGAGGAGTTCTTTTCCACCTCTTCCAGGTTCCAAACCAATAGTTTCTATGGTTGGTTGGTAATGTTTTACAATATAAATCCATTTTGGGTTATTTTGATAAAATTTTATGTTTTTTTATCATTATATATGGGTTTCAAGAAGAACCCATGAGTATTTTTTTTAGAAATTTTGAGTTTTAGAGTGAAATGAGAGTGGAAAACAAAGGTCAATTGTTTAATAACATGGTTAGTATTAACCATGAAAAACACATGTTACTAACTCTATAACCTTCTAGTTCCAATTCACACAATTTGAATATGGTTTTTCTCACCATGTTTCCAAACCATATACTATGAAAAAATGTTTAAATTTTTAATTTTTTACCCCTTATTCATTTTAAAGTTTTGTTTATATTGATAAACATTTTTTAGACCTATTTTAAGGGTTTATGATTGTTTTTTTTAATATTTATTGAGATTTAAATTGTGTTTTGATTGAGAAGGTATCCTGTGTTTTGTAGAAAATGCCTCTAATATGGTCATTGACTAGAAAAAGAGATGGTTATTAATATAATATTCCATAGGTGAATCCTCTATTTGACCCTAATTTATTGTATTTAATGATCCACACCATCTAATATCTATGCCAAGAGGGTGAAATAGGTTAGGAACAAATAGTTTACCATGCTTAGGAGTTTACTAAGAAGAATCCACCGGTATTCTATAATGACAAAGGTACCCATAAGTATGAGGAATGTATCAAAAGGATTGAGAATATATTTCTTTTTATGAATACCCATGATTCCTCAAGAGTAAGCTTAGTCACTTATATATTAAAAGGACTAGATAGAAAGTGGAGAGACTCCTTGGTGCAAGAGGGGAGTCATGAGGTTCTCACTCGAGCTACCTTTGAAAAGGATTTTAATAAGCAGTTTTATCCTGATACACTGAAGGTGGAGAATGCTCATGATTTTATGACATTATGTAAAGGGGACCATTCAATTATGGAGTATACTACTTAGTTTGTGGATTTGGTTCATTTGTCTCCTCATGAATGACAATATCAAAGAGAAAACTTTTGAAATGGGCTTGGAGGCTAAGATCGGATTGATCCTTATTCTCTTTTTTAATGAATTATACTGAGGTGGTGGATAAAATGACTATGTATGTGGAAGATTTAGTTGGGAATATAGGACTTAGTAGTGTTTATTTAGTAATGGGTTGTAGCTACAGTTCTTCCTCTAGTCAGAAGATGAAAAGGGATAAACCTAATTGGGTCAGTGGAAAGGGTGGTCATCTATTATTAGTTTTGGTTCTAGTGGATTATTATAGTCATAATATGATGACTTTAAAATCAATGTGGGAAATATGGCCATAACATAGTTGATTTCCTAGATCCTCCAAGGAAATTCCACTAGCATGGGTGTCCACGTCATCTTTAGCGCTTCTACATGGATTCTATTTTTGGGAGTGGTGTTGCTTATTCATTTTATAATGGGGAGAAAGTATGTTTAGATACATATAAGGGTGTGGGATATCAACTTTAGTATAAAGGGTAATCTCATGTATCTAATAATGCTTAGGGTGGGTTTGAGATGGAATGTCTTCATTTAGAAGATGTAGTACCTGAGTACTTTGATTCTGAGCTGACCACCACGAGAGGTATGCTGTTTATTGCTTCTTATATGGATTCAAACTTGTTAAATATGGGTTATTCCCAATAATTTATATTGTTAAAATTTCATGACTATTTGGGTATGTGAGTGGAGTTGATTCAATTTGTGATGGATCTATTTACCCAGTTAGGAATGAATAAAGAGAAAGGTTTTAAGTGCATGGAGTGTAGTGTTTTGGTTGCTGATGTGGCGGTCATGTAGGTCTTACTTGTGTTATATCTGTATGTTTTTTATCTCATTATTGGAATGTATTGTAAAATTATATTCAAATATTATATTGATTTTCATCATCATAGGGTCTAATTTCGGTCTCTTGACAAGGGAACTGTGAGTGAGATCTGAGGTCAAGGAGGGAAGTTACAATTACTCGAGATTAGGATCAATATAATTTTAATTTTATAGTTTGTTATTTGAGGATATAGAGAATATTTCATATGTACATATTCCAATGGTTGTGAAATTATAGCCTAAGGTGTTTCTAGATGATTTTCAGGGTTTATCCACAGTAACAGGTCAGATTCATTATCGATCTACTCCCTAAGATGAGCCCCATTTCCTTACCATCACACTAGATGGACCTTACTGAGTTAAATTAGTTAAAGGTTTAGTTGGGGGACCTTGAAATAATGGGATTTATCCATACTATTATGTCACCATTGACATCACTAGTGATATTTGAAAATAATGTATAAGTGAGTCTCCAAATTTGCATAGACTATCGTAAGTTGAAGAATATTAAGAATAAATAACTATTTCCTTTAATTAATGATAATTTTGATAAAATGAGGGGATATTAATGGTTTTACAATATTGACCAAATATTGGGGTACCACCAGTTAATGTTATGGGAAGAGGATATTCCTAATAATGCATTCAGAAGCTGGTATGGGCCCTTTGAATATCTGGTTATATAATTTTTCCTTACTAATGCTTCTATAGTCTTTATGGAATTGATGAAATAGACCTTTCAATTATTTTTAGATTCCTTTATAGTCATATTTTTTTGATGATGTCTTGGTTTATTTCAAGATAGAAAAATACTATGAAAACCATTTTAGTGTTGTTTTGGGAGTCCTTAAAGATAATCGTTTATACAACAAGTTATCCAAGTGCTAGTTTTGGAACCAAGAGATAATGTTTATTGGACATGTAATATTTGAGATAGGGGTTTCTGTGGACCCTGATAATATCCAAGAGGTTATGTATTGGGAGATACCTAATAACATGTTTTATATTAGGATATTTTTATACATGGATGATTATTACAATTGTTTTTTTAGGAATTTTTTAGGATAGCTTCTTCCTTGATAGCTTTGACTCTGAAAGAGGTACAGTTCAAGTGGTGTGAGAAGTGACAATATTATTATGAGGAGTTATTGGTTTTTTTGATATCAAATCCAACATTGATTCTTCTTGATCCCAAGAATGGTTATTCAATGTATTGCAATTTCTCAAGTGTGGGGGTTGAGTGTGTGATGAGACAGTAGGATCATGCGGTGGCCTATGAATCTGGTTAGCTTCACCCACATGAGATAAATTAACCCACCCATGAACTAGAGTTAGCATTTGTGATGAATGAATTTAAAACTTGGTTTCATTACCTATTCAGATAGTGGTTTACAATTTATTTGGAACATAAGAGCCTAATGTATATTTTCATCAAGAAGGAATTGAACCTCATACAAAGGTGTTGGGTGGAGCATCTTAAAAACATTGTTTTAAATATTTATTATACAACCAAAAAGGGGAATGGAGTCACTAATTAATTGATAAGAATTTTTATGATCTAAGAAGTTAAATAACCAGTGAATGATTGGTGTTTTATTGGTTTGTCCAAAAATCCATTCCTATAGGGGCATGAGGATGGTGAGTAGGTGTTCCAGACTAGTGTTCAGGTTACACCCTATCTTATTGATCAGGTTTGGTGTGAGTAGGAAGATGACTCCAACTTCCAGTAGATTAGTAGAGTTTTAAATAATGGGGATACATTAGGTGATTGGTCGCTATCTCCCAATATAACCCTCTTCTTCAAGAAGTGATTGGTTTTTTCATTGACCTTGGGTAATGAGGTGATGCATGAGGGACATTATTAAAGTTGGATCATTCACTTGAGGAATAACTTGATGTTTTATACTCTTAGGAGTCAATTATAGTGGCCCAATATGAGATGATTTGTTGTGGATTTTGTATCATGGTGTTTTAATTCCAAGAGGACCAAGAGAATTAGAGGAAAATCGAGTTGCTTTAGGTGCATCCCATTCCAGTTTGTAAGTTGGATGAAATATTTATGAACTTTGTGATCAATGTACCTTATACACCCAGTGTGTAAGATTCTATTTGGGTGATTATATATTGCTTTACTAAGAAATCCCATTTTCCCCATTATTGAGTCTATTAAAGTCTAGGATCTTGGTCACCTATATGTTAGATAGATCATCAAAATTTATGGGGTGCCTTTAGTGGTAATTTCTAATTGGGATACCTATTTTACTTCACAATTTTATAAGAGTATTAGAAGAAAATGGGAACCCAGTTGATATTGAACACAATGTGTCACCTAAATATGGTTGATGAGACTAATAAGACCATCCAAATTCTTTATAATATACTCCACACATGTGTTCCTGACTTCAGGGGTTCATGGGAAAGGTACCCTCCATTGGTAGAATTTTCATAAAACAATAGTTATTATGCCTCAATCAAGATTCCCATTTTAATTAATTCTATGGGTGTCCATGTTAGTCCCCATTGTGTTGGGAAGAGCTGGGTGAGAATAACTTTTTCAGATCAAGCATCATCTGAGAGATGATGAAAAAAGTGAATTGTTTCAAAAGGGGTTAGAAACAACTCAGATTCAATTGAAATCATATGTCAATCATCATCATCGACCATTGGTGTTATGACCCCCTCCCCCTAAATGTACCCTTCTTGGGTTTACAATGAATGAAAAGGTATGATGATTCCCAAATCATGCCTCCAATAGGCCATGGGTTTTATATTTTCATCAGGGGAATAACATATACAAAAATGGGACACATTACCCTCTAATATGATTATGAGGAATGCGATATAAGATGTGACCACTAAAAAAATACTACTCATTATAAATAAAAGAACCCAAAAAATATATGTAATGTTATATAAACTAAAATAATTGAAAAATAAAAGTACAAGTACCAAAATGAAACCATCGGTAGTGAAATCAAATCCCAAATAGACCCTTAACAACTCCAAAAGTAAGTAATGTCCAACCCAATCACCAAACACCTCCCACAGACATGAAAAATAGTTTATATATATAGGGGTGAGCATAACAGGTATACTTAGTAGGATAATCCCTAGAGCCTCACATCATAATGTGAAGAAATTATACTAAATCCCTATGAATAAATAATGAAACTAACTCATCACCTAGTCATGTATGCTAAGTTATCAGCCTCAATGTGACTCTATCACCAAGTATCATATACAAGTAACTATATAATATCCAAATTAAGTTTAAAAGTGAAGGTACCTTGCTACCAAATCCCCACTAGTTTTCCAATCTTTACCCAATATCACATGTCCTAAGATATATCTCTCCAATAATACACATGCATTAAAGAAAAATATATAATAATCTTCACCCAGTGTGTCACATAATCTCATCATGATCACCACCTCTAGATAGTTATTGAGTAGTTTTCTAGAAGCTACCACAACCTGTACACCATGTAATGTACCTCAAAAAATAATAGTTTGTATACAACATACCTATAATAATACTTAGTATACTATAGTAGAAGATACATATGTGTTAAATAACCACAATCCATTACATCCATATACACAAATATATATGAATGTAACCCCCATGCATACAAGCACATAATACTACACCCAAAAAAGAGAAAGGGGATAGAGGGATATCAATCATTCATCCTATACAACTTGGATGTTGGAAAAAAACACCCCTAGAGAAAATTGGGTGTGAGTCTCCCTTCTGAAATTAGTGGGGTAGCATATAAAATCACCTAACTTAAGGTATATATATAGATCCTAAAACATGCTAAGGGAAATTTTATAGCCTTAGATTCAACTGTAACTCTCATCTCTCAGACACTCTATTAACAATGCTAAAGTATATTTATCCTATAGGCAAACAAACAAAAAAATTAATTATTTCTATTGAAAATTTAATGTTACATAATTACCAAAAAAATATCCCAAGTCAACCATCAAACTTCCAACCCCTTAATTAATTTTCATTACCATCCCATAATTATAGGAACTCTAGGACTCATCCTAATCTACCATAAAATATGTATATACCAAGCACAAAAATCTATGTTAAGAAGTGGGAAAATAATTTATAAATCAATCAACTCAATAATTTTTCTTTCAATGTAATAAAAAATTAACATAAAAGTAATACAACCTTCAATTAATCAAACAACAGGAAAGCCCAGTTTCTACCTGCTCTACCAGTTTCGGTGCCTTCTCTAGAATATCCATGAATAACATCACCCATACCACCATCCAAAGTTTCAACTTCTTCAAAAAACCCCAAGAAACTATTCAAATTTATCACAAAACCATCTGACATCCCTAGATCACATCATGTCACATAATAAGGCTCCACATTCAGAGCAATCACACAAGGAAGAAAAAAATAGTTAACATGTCATCTAGGCCCTAGAACCAAGGCATCGATCCTTCATAAGAAAAAAATAACACTTAGTTACATATGATTATATTTATAAAACAATCAATTTTTTACCATATTGAATTAACTGATTCATTTAATTCATCTTACAACCATATGCTACCTAAGACATAAAATATTAATAGCTAATAAATTATTTAAGCATGCTTCATGCATGCCTTCAATTTCCATTTATTATAAGGAAGAAAAATAATAATTAAAAATGTATATTTATTATTTAGTCATAAATAATTAGAATATTTACATTTTATATTCAATTTCCAAGCATAAAAAACATGTTAAACCACAAAACCAAAGAAATAAATCACACTATCTAGAAAATCAAGAGGTAAATTGTCAACACAGTGTAAAAACATGAAATAATTACAAACCATAACCAAAATACATTATTTAATTATGGTTTAATATTTATTAAGGGTAATTCCATTGTCAATCAATGAGAGAAATCCTAATAACATAAATTTTTCACTTAAAATAAGATAAGTAACAAATCCCCTATCTTAATACTTTGAACGTTCTTAGAATAAGAATAAAACAACATGTAAAGATATATAATCACCTCTACTAAAAATAATCTATATCCCTTTAAAGAAACCTTACCATGAATGTTCCTACATGTATCAAGATAACTTCATGATAAATGATTGAGATAAACCTCTAAAGAATAGAATGATATAATGGGATAAAAAAATGAATAATGAAGAAACTAATAGAGAAAGAGGGAGAACTCACCTCAAATCACCATATATCGATCTCAAGAAGCTAAGAATAAATACCAATCCAAATGGATTAAAAAAACACTAAAATATGACCTTTTCCACCTAAAGTTTGAAATAATATGAATGATTTTGAGAGAATTTGAGTGTGCAATAGAATTTTTAGGTGTTCTGCTAAATACACCTTCACATCGTGAATGGACTAAGTCTAAGGATTGATGAAAAACATGTCGCCTAAATCCAATAATCATGGGATAAAATATTATCATGAAATAAATGTTTAATATATTAATTCTGGGGGAAATATTCACTAAACCCTACCATTATCCATTCATACTATGAACCAGGGGTTCACGTTAGGAATCACACCCTGTGAACTACCCCCACTCTGGTTATGAACTACTCTCTCACACTATGAACAAAAATTCACACCTTAAATTCCCCTTGAAACTATATTTCTTCTACAAAACCCACTAAACCTACTATATTATTCCTCTATGAATCTTATAATTTTGAACCATGCAAAGGAATGAGCTAGAAGGTCTTAGGACTTTACATCATCTACCTCTCAAAAAATTCTCACCCTTAATAATTAAAATCAAACATGAAGATAAGGAATGGAAAATGACATATATAAACAACCAAACTTTGAGATATCTCTCAAGAATCTCACCATCATAAGAGAACACCCTTTTCACTTAGAAGTATGTGGCACAAAATATGAAACACTTTCCTAAGGGAGATACCTCTCAAATAAGAGAAATGAAAAAACAAGGAATCAAGAAATATAGAACTGTCTCCTAATCCAAGTAAAGATCAATATCATTAAAACATAACATAAAAAGAATAATAAAGAATTATGAAAATCGTGATATATAGTGTGAACCTATGACTCATGTTTCTAGGTGATCTCCTCCATGCCACTATATCTTCATAAGACAAAGACTAAGGGATTATAATGCCCACAAAACACCTTCTCAGGGAGGTTATGGATCTCTATGAGCCACTACTAGAAGGTCTCATCATCATAAATATCAATCTCGACCCAATCGATGATGTCAGAATCATCATGAAGATAGCGATGAAGCTGTGACACATGAAAGTCATCACGAATCTTTCTCATATGAAGGGGTAATACTAACCCGTACATGATGGATCCAATGCTCACCAACACCTTGAAATACCCAACCAACCGGGGATAAAGCTTACTCCCATGATCAAAACTTCACTTACCATGATGAGGAGTCACCTTCAAAAGCACATGATCGCTAATATTAAACCCCAAAGGCCTACTCTGATAGCTATAATAAGAATTATGATGTTCTTACACCATCTCTATCATACTCTGAACTAGTTCTAGCCTGATAATTATTAACTCTTCCCAAATATAACCTAATAGAGAGTGAAAATTCTCATCACACAAGGATTTAAAATATTCCATAAAAATGGTGTAGTAAAAACTATTATTGTATTAAAACTTATCCCTAGGTAGGTGTCTCACCCATGAACCTACAAAATCTAGGATACAAGCACAAAACTTGTCTTCAAGGGTCTAGATGGTCTGCTCTTTATAACTGTCTATCTGTGGATGTAAATTAGTAACATGGAACAACTGAAATCTAAAAGAATAATGAAGACCTCTCCACACCTTAAAGGTGAAATGAGAATTATAATCCGATATGATCATCCTTGGGACTCCATAAATCCTCATCACCTCCTCTAGATACTTCTATGATAACTCCTCCACTGAGCCTGACTCATTGATTTATAATAAGTGAGAAGGTTTTAAAAAACGATCTAATATTACTTGTATAACATCATAAAATCCATAATATAAATTTATAATAGTGATGAAGTCTATATAAAGTTTCTCCCACATTCATTGAAGAATATATAATAGTTAGAGAAAACTATTAGGAACATGGTTTTCAACCTTTACCTTCTGAAAGTCTAAACATTTGGAAATGAAATTTGAAAATAAACGCTTTAATATAGGCAACCAAAACTAACCTCTCAGATCATGATACATCTTCATCATGATATGATGTACCACTAGGGTTGATCTATTGAACTTGTAGAGAACCACCTCACACATTACCAAAGTAATGAAAATCCTCCCCTAAAATAACACCCAATGATGATCATCCTTAGAACATCTATTGATATAATCACTATTGAAAAATCAATCTTTCCATAATTCCTCCTAAGAATATTCTAGTTGGATATCCTCCACCTACTTAAATAACTATGACTATACCATTATCTGATAAAGTAATCCTCTACCACCAACATCTCCCTTATTAAGATGTATCGTGGAAAGATCTTTCATCAATCTCTAAGAATATCAAATCTCACTCAAAAAACTATGACATGAATTTATTCTTAGTGAATCAGTTACTAAATTACCCTTTCCTAGTATATAATAAATATTGAAGTCATAATCCTATAAAAATTCCTTCCACCATCATTTTATAAGTTTAGGTCACATTGGGATAATATATACCTTAGTAATTTGTGATAGGCGAGAACTATAAAAAACTCATTAATAAGATACTGTCACCCCAACATCAAGTAAAACAAAACTAATTATAAATAAAGACCACAAGTGGAATATTTATTCTCATGGTTTCATAAATAACAATACCTATAAGAAAAAAATATCTCTTCTACATCGGGACACTACCCAAGACAAGACACGAAGCATCATAATAGACCTCAATATGAACTCCTTCTTCTTGAAAAAAAGAACAAGGGTGGTGAAGAATTATTCTTCAGACACTTAAATGTAGATCATAACTATTACATCTATATTATTTCCTAATCCTTTATGGTCAATGTTTTTAGAGGAGTCATAATCTAAGATAATTCTGGTACAAAACTCCAATAATTGCGTAAAATATCATAGAAACTTCAAACCTCAATAAAATTACTGGGGGATACCTAAGAAAGAAACACCTTTATCTTTGAAGGATCAATGACTAATATACATTAGTAAAATAAATTAAAATAAAAACACTTTAAAAGTCCAGAAATAATACTTATATAGCTTCCAAAATATATGTTGATTATTAAAAACTCCCAAAATGGGCCGAAAATACTCTGTGTGATCCTCCTCAAATGTAGAGTATACAAGGATTTCATTGGTAACCATAACAAAAAACCAATACATAAACTCTTAGAACACTACATTCATTAGTCCCATGAATAGAGACATAGCATTAATTATATTAAATGAAATTACGATGAACTCATAACGACCACAACAAAATCAGAAAGTAGACTGTGGAATATCCTCACCCCTTACTCACATATAGGGATATTACGATTACATATGATATTTAAGAAGAAACCAACTCCCTTTATATGAATAAATAAATCATCAATCCATGGAAGAGGGTATAAATTATTCACTGTCATTTTATTAAATATATAATAATTGATACATAGATGCATACTATCATCGACCTTCTTTGTGAACAAATTAGAAGTTCCCCAAGGTGACATGCTTGGTTGAATAAAATTTTGTTTCAAGAGATCATTGATCTTCATCCTCAACCCCCATAACATAGAAGGTTTGATCCTATATGGAGGCATTGAAATCATAGAATCAACTAACTATAGATCTATCCCAAATAAAGTGTCCCATCAAAAGGGCAGTGAAACAACTTATTCAAGAAAAATATCATGGTAATCTTTCAAAAAACTAGGAAACACTACCAGATGGACCTCCATTGAATTCAGAATCAACTTATACATCAAGGAAGATAAGTACTAGGCATGCACCGGCCCATCCAAGGGATATAATTGCCAAAAAAATTAGAAGACACTCCATTAAAATCATATAAAAAAATCCACCTCTTGAATAAATATACTATAGGAAACATCAAATAAATATAGTTCATGATAAGTATTATGTTGCATATATGTATCCGAAAACATAGTAAGTCTCCCCAAGAGTGGTTCTTTCCTAGAACTAGCTCACAATATCTACACAATTTACACAAATAAGATCATCTTCAAACTGATGTAGTCAATTCCAATGGTACTAGAAGCCTCTGTACCTCATTTCCCAAAGCAAGAACTAGTTTAAGTGAAATTAAGGAGTACGTAGCTCATAAATCAAAAAATAAATTCACCCAAGTATAAATAATGTAAAAGGAACCTTGAACAATGTCTGGATCACCTAGAGTTAGAAACTCTAAAGCATTCATCTAGCCATGACCCACTTCATGAATTCTCTAACCCTAATGATGAACACCTCCATGTCTTCAGTTTTCTCTATGAGGATGAGGAGAATCACTAGTATTCCTTATATTATTCATGTATCTATTATATTTATCATAGGTTGAATCACCTTACTACTACTTCCATGGATAATACTTCTACAATGATGAAACTGGAGGTGGACCACTAGCAACATACTATCTAATCATAAAGGTTGGGCACTACCACCACTTATAACCATTGGATCCATATGAAAAACAAATGTTTGATCCATTGGAAGGGGCCTGAGAGCCACCAACCCTAGTAAAAAAAGATGAATGGGGTTGAGAACTACACTTAGATATCTAAAAACTTTTATGTATAAGAAACTAGGAATCGCAAACCACATATTTTCTATATTTTGAATCATAAAGACCCCCTATCAGTATAATCTAGTCCTGTCCAACATCTTATTAACAAACTCTACTTTTACTAGTATCTGGAGATATATTGGTATCATAGATATTATGACCTGGTTCAGGATATATAGATATAAAACCTCCTATAAATGCCTCACTCCATTTTCCTCAGTTGATAGTAGGTTTGAAGCACATCAGAGAAGGTTCCTGAAACCGATCCTAAACTCACACAAATTAGAACTTCCCTATTGAAGGGTAATAAAATCCTCATGATTAGCCACCTTTATAGATGATGAAAGAAACTCATCTTGAAATAGATCTTGGAACTTCTCCAATGAAACAAAAAACTCCTCACAATCCATGAGGAATAAGAATCACAACAACCTAAATGCCCCACATAGAATCATTACCCCCAATGAAACCCAATGATATTTTTTAGAAAAAATAAAACTAAAGGCTATCTCTATAACCACAAACTATTCCTCTATAACTGAATTCAAAAAGGATACATCACACTTCTACAGACTCCAGTAATAAACTATCAGAGTTTCCTCATCTTAGTGTCAGTATTCACATCCTCAACCCTATGAAGTTATACTTGTATATCATTCCAAACACCATTGGAATGAACTTGAAGGGTATGTTGACCTATATTCATACCTAAAAAATAATGAATGATTAGAGACTATTAAACACATAATATGAAATATTTAAGATTAATCAATTAAGGTTCAACCTATCCCCAAAGTCTATCCATTTCAGACAAAGACACAAACAAAAATGACACACAATCCTTTCCATGATATCTACCTTAAAACCTGTATCACTTCACTTAATAAGATCAGAAAACTTGATGGTATTTACATCAGATCAAAGGGTGACCTAAATACTAGTGTCTTAGTTAATATCCCTTGTTTACATCACATAGTAAGTTTATATGACACTATTTACCTACTAACCCATGTAGTCTTAACCATTTTCTTCCTCCAAACTTCTTATTATCCTTTAACATAGCCTTTTATAAAACCCTTTCATAACCCCTCCACCCAAAGGTACACCTCCTAGTATGAAAATGAAGGATGAGAGATGATGGTACCCGAAGCCCACCTCTAATAGGCCATGAGTTGATGAATAACACCAAGGGAGTAAAATACACACAAATGAGAGTCCATACTCTCTAATAAGATTATGAAGGATGAGAGATAATATGATACCCCCAAAAAATCTTGCTTATAATAAATATAATATCTCAAAACATTTATTTAATGTCATATACACTAAAACAACTACAAAATAAAATTATAAGTACCAAAAGGAAATCTTTGATAGTGACCTTGAAGCCTAAAAAACTATTTAATAACTCCACAAGCTATTAATATAAATCCCAATAACCAACCAGATCCTATAAACAAGATAAATATTTTATATAGATAGGAGTGATCATAAAAGGTATACTTAGTAGGATCCTCCATGAAGCCTCACATACAAATGAGAATAAAGAACACTAAAGCCCAGTGAGTAAACAATGAAACTAAATCATTACCTAATTAAGCATGATAAGTTCCCAAAATCACCATGGATCTCTCACTAAGTATAAAGAACCTATAATAATATAATATCCAACATAATTATAATAGTTAAGTCACCCCACCACCATTTTCCCACTATTTTCCCACTCTCTCCCCATCATCATACATCCTAATCCATCTCTCTCCAATAAGAAAAATGAATCAAATGAAATTGTATAATAATTCACACTTTGTGTATCACATAATCCCATAATCATCACTACCTATAAATTGTAATTTAGTAGTTTTAGAAAATCCACTATATCCTGTGAACCATGTAATAGACCTCAATCCACCACAGACCATACACACCGTACCTATAATAATATTTAGGATACTATATCTTGAGATACATGTGTGTGAAATAACCAAAATCCATTAAAATCATATATATATATAAAGGAAGGTAACCCCCATGCATAACAATATGTAATACTGAACCCAAATAAGAGAGCGAGGGAGATAGGGTAGTCAACCATCCATCCTCACCAACTTGCATATTGGGGAAAATATCCCCAAAGTCCACTGGGTGTTAGTCTCAATTTTGAAATTAGTGGGGTATAATATAAAATAACATAACATAAGTTATATATATAGCTCATGAACCATGTTAAGGGAAACTATATAACCTTTTAATGATCTACAACTTTCATCTCTTAGACACCCGGATACCAATATTTGGGTCTAGATATCCTATAGGCACACAAACAAAGAAATTAATTATTTCTATTAAAAATTTAATATTATATAATTACTAGATAATTATTCCAATTCAATCATCAAAATCTTAACCCATGGGTTAAATAATTTAATTTTCATTACCATCCGTTAATTCCAGGGACTCTAGGACTCATCCTAATCTACCATAAAAAATGCAAAATCAAGCATAAATAGTAGTGTTATGTAGTGGGGAAGGAATGTAGAAATGAAGAAACCCAACCATCTGGAATTAAATGTAATAAAATTATTAATGGAAAATAAATATATCCTTAAGTTAATTAAATAATAGGAAATACTAGCTTCAACCCCTCCATTAATTTCGATTCAATCCCTGACATTTCCATCCATAACATCACCCATACCTCCACCCCAAGTGATAATTTCTACCACAAACCCTAGGAAGCTGACCCATTTTTCTCTAAAACATAATCCATACTAGGCTAACATCATATCACATAGAAAGGATCCACATCTATAAAAATCATATAAGGTATCCAGATAATAAAAAATAGTTAACATGGTATTTAGCCCCTAGAACTAAGGCATCCAGGTTTCATAAGAAAATGAACTCACTCAGCCCAAAATGATTATCTTTAATAAACCAAATTTTTTTTACCATAGTGAATTAAAATATTCATTTAACAAAACTTATAACTACATGAAACCTATGACATAAAATATCAACATCTAATAAATTATTTAAACATACTTTAAGAACAAATTTAATCTCAATCTATTAAAAGAAACAACAGTTACATATAAACAAAAAAAAATTATTATTTAGTCATCAATAATTATCAAATTTATGTTATTTATCAAATTTCCAACCATAATAAACATGTTAAACCATAACACCAATAATATAAATCAAATTGTCTATAAAATCAAGATAAAAAATTTCAACACGATGAAAAAAATGTGATCACTACAACCCAAAGAAAAATTCATTATTTAATTCTAGTTTAATCTTAATTGAGGTTAATTACACTATTACCCAAATGAGATAAGGTTTGATAAGTTCAAAATTTCAATTAAAATAAGACAAGTAATGAATCACCTAACTCAATACTTTCAATGTTCTTCTCATAAGAATGGAACAACAAGAATAGTTATCTAATAATCTTTACCACAAGGAATCTATTGACATTCAAGGACTCCACACCACAAATTTATCAATAAGAATCAAAATAACTCCATGAGAGATAGAGGATACAAACCACCACAACATAGAAATATATAATGGAGAAAAAAAAATTGAATGGGGGAAAAAACCATAATAAAAAAAGGAAAAATCAAATCATATCACCATGGATCGATCTTTTGAATCAGGGAATCAGTCCCAATCAAAATGGTTTTGAAAAACATTGAAATAAGACATTTGAACACTTGGAGTTTGAAGGAAAAAAATAATTTTAAGTGAATTCAAGAGTGAAATATATTTTATATTCATTTTTATAGATGAAAATTCACAATATGGATGGTTATTTCATGTTATGAATGGATTGAGTCTAAGGACATCTAAAAAATGCACTAATTAGAGCCTATAATCTTGAGATAAAGTCACACCATTAACTACATGTTCTCACCTTGAATTTTGGGGAAATATTAATTAAATACAACCCTTCATCCATTCACATAATGAACCAAGGGTTAATGTCATGAATCATAACCTATAAAATACCTTGAATCAGGCTATAAAATACTCTCTCACATCATAAACCACACTTTACACCATGAATTCCTCCCATAACTAGATTTTATCTCCTAAACACCAAAAAAACTACACTAGGATACCTACAAGAACTGTATAATTTATAAACTCACAAATAAATTGAATATAAGGTTGTGGGCCCTTATAGTTGGAGTGTTCGATTAGTGATAAAGTGTTTTTATGGGTATCCATTCAACTAGGATATCATCACTTGAGAAAGAATGGGAATTTGTCACCACATCATATCAAAACATTTTAGGTTGTGGAGAATCTTAGGAAGGTAGCTATTGGATGGATATAACACTACAATTGACTACAATTAATGAATTTTCTACGTATCATTGTTGAAGATGTACTATTTAGAACCATATCATATGGTATATTGGAAGGATTTAGAGTTAGATATTGATACCACCAAAGTGGAATAACCTATTTGTATCTTGAATTATCAGAACATGGTGCTTCATGGTAAGTTGATCATGTTATTCCATGTGTTTTTCACTACATGGTGGAAATAACCATGAGGCTTAGGAGTGTAAAGTTTCAGTGTGGGAGTGGTGGCACCACTTGTTTTTGTCTGATGATCCTTGAAGACTTTTTGGGGGTAGAAGGTGGCATGGTGGGGTGAATAATAACATCATATGAGTATCTTTGATGTCTTTATTTTATTTTATTTTATTTATTTATTCATCTATTCTTTGTATTTACATAGGTTATAAGTTAAAAACTTAAATTATTGGAAAGGTATGAACTAACACATAGTTGGTTAATGGTTTTCTTAATTGTGTAAGAGAAATTCTTGGGGAACGAAGGTTTTTTTCATGGATTGAGCATATTTTGTTTAACAATGTAAGTTTTTTAGAGTCTTTTCCACTTTGGTTTTGGGTATATAGTGGCTCCCACATGGTTGGTGCATGGTTTTTCTAAAAGTGAGACCAAACTGTGAAGTTTTCCCAAGTCAATAAAAACATGTCTTTTTACCAAAATTCTTATAAAACCATTAAAGTATTTCTCCCTCAATTTCCCCCCCATTCATGAAAAACATATTCCCTAATACTTGTATCTATAATCTTTAGGAATTTGGTGGTTTTTCTTGGAATATGTTTGGGTTAGCTTTGTATAAGCTCATTTCTTCAATATTTCTTCATCATTTCCCCGATCTCCTTTATTCTTCCATTTTTATGGAATCGTGAAGATCTAGCTTTTGAATTTTCTAAATTTGGGGTTGTTGATGGGGTTTTTGATGGATTATTTATGATTTTAATGTGTGAAGACCTTACATGATTTATTCAAGTGGTTTTCATTTAAGGAAGAAAGTTTTAGTTTGGTTTCTGATAAGTTTATCTATTTAAGGGTGATATTCCATTGATTTCCCTTTAATATTGATTTAACATTTTTTTATAAAATTTACTTTAAATTTTGTTATTAGTGGTAGTTTATCCATTATTTATTGATTTTTTGATATGTTTTGAATTTTTGATGATTTAAAGTGGGTTTTCAAAGGAATTTGGATTTGTTTCACTTCATATGTTTGATAAAATGGCTCCAAGAGGATCTACACTTAGAAATGGGGTTTTAAAAAGAGATTTTAAAGGGTTATTACATGGTGTTAAATTCTTGACGTTTTATATCCATGAAAATATTTATTAAATTTTATTTTTAAATGGAATATGTGATTGGAACTTGTTTATGTTTATGTGTTTTTCATTGAGTAGCACATAGGAAACCTTGGGTATGGGTGTGTGCATGAGTTAAACTATAAAAGCAACGAACCTGCACTCCCAGATATAGCACTAAAATCACAAATTTTACATTTCTGGATTTGATACTACTGAAGGTGACATAATTTTTTCTATCCAAAGCATACAACATTAAAATAAAATATTAGATCACTTACATACACAAGGACCTTAAAGTTTAGAGTTTTAGAGAATTAAGACAAACTCTTACATAAACAATACACATGTTATTAAATGATAATTTATCCCACATAACCTATATTTTACTCTTTCACATTAAGTCATTATCATATTCCATATTAAACCCTTTTAGATATAATTCATTCAACAACATTCATGATAATGTGGGAAAAATAATTATAAAAAGGGTGAGATCAAATCCTCAATAAGGGTAAACCAAAGCATTAATAATTGAATATAATCAGTGAGAATAAAAATAGAAGAATGGTATGATTATATAATCAAAGTTCATGAGAATATTATAATAATATTCATACACATCAATACCTATATCATCAAACATGAAAACATGGAATAAGAATTTAACAATGTCAAGATTCTTCAAAATCAATAATCATGAGACATGAAACATCAATCTTGATAAAAAAACATTAATAACACATAGAAATAATAACAAAAACTTATTGGTATCTTATAATATTATCATCATATCACTCTTAAAAATGGAATAACCAGTATGATTGACTTCCATCTCCAGAGTACCCAATTTATTAGAGGGATGTCATGGACCCACCATCCTTGGTTTATCTTAGAACCACTCGTCCTTGGTTAATAACATAACCACCCATTTTGTGTTTATAATGGAACCACAAATAATTATAAATAATTTCTAATAACCATATAATTAATAAAGTACATAGATAATTCATTCCATCATAAACTCATAGAAATAACCTTTATTTTTTTCAAAACATGATTAATCTTGTGGAAAATAAATGAGTTTCATAACAATCTCTTTGAAACATGATTAACCCATGAAAAAAATGGATTCTATGATGATATCTTTGAAACATGATTAACCCATGGAAAATAAATGGGTTCTATAATAATCTCTTAAAACATTATTAACTCACGAGAATGAAGCAATATTTGTAACAATCTCTCTGAAACATGATTAACCTATAGAAAAGAAGCAAGTTCCATAACTATCTATTGAAATAATCATAATCCATCCAGTTAAAGAATGAGGATGACATCATTAAAAAATATCCCTAACTAAGAATAAGTAAATATATATTTTTTTGAATTTTATAAATAGAAATACCATTAAAATATCATTAAAATCATTCTTGAGGAAAATATCCATTTTTACATTGAAAATCAAATTTTGAAAACTAAAAATTCATAGAATATTGTAAAAATCAGTTTCTTTTAAAATAACCTAGGAAATTTATAAATGAAGTTTTAAAGAAAATGATGTTTATGAAGGTCATCCTAATTGATCTTGAAGGTCGTGATGGATCATCAGTCTCCAGGTGGAATGGTGATATCCTCTTCTAGGGTTCTCTAAAACCCTTTGTGGTTTCGTTCCCCTCTACTCAGCTGATTTAGAGGTGGTTGTGTAGGGATTTGTTTCTCTAGATCCTCACTGATTAATCTAATGGACTTAGTTTCCATGAATCTTTACTGAATATTTCTCCCACTTTCATTCTTTTACACTCATCATTATCATCGGCTTCCCCACATTACTATTCATCCTTATTATTCTACCTCTTTCTTGGATATGGTTTTAGATCTATGCTCCCCTAGTTTCAATTGGTGTTCTTATGAAGCAACAAAGGTTCGACATGAGGGTAGTGGTCGTTCAATGGGAGGTGACTATCCAGCATCACTTCTAAGAGGTAGGTGGTGGTCTAGCTCAATTGGAAGTAGTTATCGGGATTCTTCTGAACATCAAGTGGTTTCTTATTTATTTAGGCGTCAGGATAAGGTGGCCTAGTGGTGGTATCTGGTATGGCAGGGCATTGATGTTTCAGCGAGCTTGATGGGGATGACATAGGGTTTATTTTGTTGACTATGTATAGAACATTTATTGACTTTGAGATATCAGATGTGGCTCATCGACCAATTCTGATTTTGGGAACTTCTTCACCTTGTAGTGGACGTAAAGTTCCTTCCCTACTATTTTATTCTTAAACTTCCCACCAAAAGCATAGGGAATGGGAAGTTTAAGAATAAAATAGTAGGGAAGGAACTTTACGTCCACTACAAGGTGAAGAAGTTCCGAAAATCATAAATGTATGTCTCAAAGGAATAGAATTTGAGATGAATAACTGCTACAAAGATCATAACATTGAATTCCAGAATTAATAAATGAATCTATGTGAATAAAATGTAAATCCACATAAAATAATGGGAAATAAAACATATTATAGTAAAAACTAATTACAAACATAATCATAAAATACTATTGATAGTGAAGAAGTAATAAAACCCACTGAAAATAAATTGAGTTATGGAATTCTTTACAACTTGGGGACTTTTAATTCAAATACCCTTGGATGAAATATTTCAAATTGAAAATAAAATACTATGATGTATGAATGATTCATGATATTAAATGTATAATGGGATTTATATATATTTTTGGAATCCTCTTGTTTTAATGCTCACAAATCATGTAAATAATTAAAATCAGGTTTATATCTTATTAACCATGTTTACTCTTATTCTACTATGTTTTACTATGATTATGATTAAAACTAATCCATTCTATGAGTATTACTTATTAATCCGTATGAAATATATTTGACTAAGTATGAGACACCATTTCTCTGCCCAAATGGTCTCACAGTTTATTTGGAAATCGAAAAAGTCTGTGACATTGTTTACTGGACACTGTAACCATGCCACCGGTTCTAGATTTTCCAAAGGACCTAACACCGTAATCTTGCAACTAATTCCAGATTTTGTAGGGGACCTGACATCATAACCTTGATACCAGTTCCAGAAATTTCAAAGAACCTGACACCGTAACCATGCTACCAGTTTTATAATTCACAAAGTACTAGAAACCATTTTCATACTACCATTTATATGACACTGTAACAAGACACCATAATAAGACACAATTCCAAGTCACTGATTCTAACTCACCATGACTCTGGCACCACTTATGTCTCACCTCAACTATGACACCATTCCTAAATAATTTTTCTGTCTTTTTCAATTAAATTTAAAAGTTGATTCTAATGGTTGTATTTGAGTCATTTAATGACACTGACATAATTAATGATATTGTTTAGACATGACGTCTGAAAATACGAGGTATGAGGTTTGGAGATCTTACTCTCTATCAGCCATAACACAAACACTGAAATATTACATACAAGGTGGTGTATGAGATGGACAATAAGAATGAGATGACTGAAAATAGATATTAGAGTGAACATACATGCATGAAAGAACACATAGAAGAACACACAAAGAAATTGAATTTTCTACTTATTATGGATAAAAAATTCTCACATCCTTACAATAATAACTCAAAGAAAAATAAGTGCTACAATGAGTTACATAATAACTCACTGGAAACCAAAACAGAACTCACGACACTCTGTTTTTGAGTCTTCTTTCAGAAGAGGACCCAATGATCAAATATGCTACATCCTAGAAGTATAGAGCTACATAGAACAAAACTTAGATAATTTCTAATCCTTTATTATTATATTCTTCTCTATTGTGTACTGCTTTATTAATATTTTGAGCAGTTTGTGTGTTTGTAATAAAAACATACACTGTATCCTACACTAAACTGGAGGATACAAGATATCCTCACAAAAATATCTTCTTAATCCTTATCTCACCCATGTATAACTGTGGAAGAGGTCCTTTGTGACCTGGATATTATATTTCCCATGTAGAACAATGGTAGAGTTCAATTGACCTAGACAGTCTTGTGTACTACTGTGTAAACCCTGATCTAGGGCGTGGATCAAATATTTATATATTTTTATTGGTGGAAGCTAATCACTAAATGGAGTGGATTAAGTCTCAAATTGAGACTGCATGACTTGTTTAATTTTTTTTGTTTTCAATTTAATTTTACTCTATTTCAACTTATATTTCAAAAAACTATGTTCCACTTTGATAGTTAGTATTAGATAGTATTTATAACTTTTTTGATTGAGTAGATTAGTTTCAAAAGTTATATCAATATTTCATATTATTATAATTGATAAATAATAAATATTCTGAGAAACTATTTGAATAGCCATACTATTATAAATTCACTACTTCGATTAACTATCCTATTTTTTTCAAATTAGGGGATCTTCAAATAAATTTTTTAATAGAAATTTTTATAGGAACTCAATTCACCCCTATTGAGTGTCCTACTCTAACCAATATTTTGTATCAAAGGTTTTTTTTAAACAGCTATCTTCAAGGGTTCAAATATTTTTCAAATCATTTCAACTATGATTTATTTATGTTTTAAAGATATCTAAATTTCTGTTAGTTCTAAATTTATAGCTCTTAAAAATCTAGACTTTATTATTTGTTATGGATAATAGGTAGGAAGGTGCTGCTACCAACATACCTCCCCATTTTAATGGAACAAATTATGCTCAGTGGAAAATAAAAATGAAAATGCACTTAGAATATATGAACTTTGATATTTGGATGGTAATAGATTATAAATATGAAATACCAAAAACTCCAAAAACCACATGGAGTGAATCTATAAAATCTTATTACAATAGTAATTATAAAGCTATGAATGACTTGTTTTGTGCTTTAGGGGATGAATAATTTAATATAATTTCTATATGTAAATCTTCTTATGAAATTTGGGACACTTTATGTGTCTCAGATGAAGGAATAACTAATGTTAAAGAAATGAGACTTAATACATATACTATTAAGTATGATAACTTTAAGATGAATATTGATGAACCAATTTATGATATTTCACTACCACAAAAACAGTTTTTCACAACGCTCCCCTTTTATCAGCGCTAACAAAAAAGCGCTAATAAAGGGGGGTCACTTTATCAACGCTCAAAAAAGTGATGATAAAGGGCGCCTTTATCAGTGCTAAAAAAAGCACTGATAAAAGCACCCCTTTATTAGCACTTTTTGTAGCACTGATAAAGGGACCCCCTTTATCAGCGCTTTTTTTAGCACTGATAAAGGGACCCCCTTTATCAGAGCTTGTTTAGTAGCGCTGATAAAGGGTTGACTTAAAAAATAATAATATATAAATATATAAATATATTTATATTGATATAAATATAATATATTATTTTTAAATATATTTTATTTAATTATAAATGTACATTTACACTTATAATATACTTAATATATAAAATATTTAGTGAAAATGGCTTATAAAAAAATTATAAAAATATTTTTAATTAATAATTTGATAATTATTATTGAGTAATAGTCATTTAATAACAATTTGAAGACTAAAAAAATAAAAAAAAATTAAAAAAAGATCCAAAATATGTTGAAAACGCAACTCAAACTTCAAACGACCATAACTTTTGATCCGGGTGTCCGTTTGAGCTCTACCACATATCAAATCGAAGCCTGCGATGATCTCTACATCGTTGTGATCAAGGGGAGCCCTAGTGAAGGGATTTTTCGAGGCCAAAAGAGGCCTAGAAGGCCTATAAAACTGAGTTTTTTGTTGGGGTACCCCGATTTTTTAACATTTTGTGGATTTTCAGCCTCATTTAAGGGGGTGTTATTGGTTTTTTTTGTGGGGACTAAATTTATTCCAAGGTATTACATTCATATTGATATTATGTATTTGAAATTTAATCCTTTTGTATAATGCACAACAATTTATAATCAAATATATAACAATATATACATATTTTTTATATATTCACATCTAAAAATTTAATTATAAATAAAAAAAAAAAAAAATATTTACATATAAAATATATTAGCTTTATCTAAATAATAACTAACATCCATTTTATTTAAAATACAAATATATGAATATTTATATACCTATATATTAATCTAACTATATATATATATATATTAATCTAGCTATATACATATTAATCTACTAACTATATATATATATATTAATATAACTATATATATATATATTAGTATTACTATAAATATATATATTAATATAACTATATATATATATATTAATATAACTATATATATATATATTAATATAACTATATATATGTAAATAGAACTATATATATATATTAATATAAATATATATTACTATACGAATAAATATAACTATATATATATAGATATATATTAATATAACTATATATATATATATTAATATAACTATATATATATATTAATATAACTATATATATATATTATAATATAAATATAAATATATTAATATAAATATATATTACTATACGAATAAATATAACTAAATATATATATATATAGATATATATTAATATAACCATATATATATATATTAATATAACTATATATACATATATATTATATAACTATATATATATATATATAGATATCATGAATTGGAAGACAAATAAAAATAGAGTAGTGGTAAAGGCTTAGGCGTGCAGGGGGAGGTCTCAAGTTCAAATCCTGGTGGAGGCAGGGGCGCGCACGCATGGGGGAATATGGGAGCAAGCGCTGTTAAAGGGAGAAGTGGGGTGCATGGGGCATTGTACAGGGGCAGAAAAGCGTTGTAAAAGGGGGGGGCTCAAGCGCTATAAAAGACCCCCCGATTGGCAGTATTTTATAATTTTATTTAGATTTTTTTAATTTTTTTACCATTTATCAACGCTTTTAAAAAAGCTTTGATAAAAGGGGTCCTTTATCAGCGCTAATAAAGGAAGTACTAATATAGGGGTCTTTTATCAGCGCTAAAACAAAGCGCTGATAAAAGACCCTTTTATCAGTGCTTTTCAGAGCACTGATAAAGGGGACCCCCCTTTGTCTTCGCCGGTTTTATCAGCACTTTTCTAGCACTGATAAAGGTCATTTTTAGCACTGATAAAATCCATATTTGTAGTAGTGTTTTTTCTCAGGTTTAATGAAATATTCAATACAATGAGGTCACTTGGAAAGCCAATGGATTCTAAAGGACAAATCATGCAACCATTCAGATTTCTACCAGAAAGATGGAGAGGAACCTTAGTATCAATTAGAGAATCACGTGACATCAGCAAGTTGCTAGTTAAGGAGATGATAGATAAATTTATGATGTATGAGGAAGAGTTAAAGGTAAAAAAAGAGGAAGAGTATGAACCAAATATAAATTTAGTCTATTTCAAAACCACTACTTCCAAGAATAAATAAAAGAAAAGGATACAAATTTTTTATGACTGTACAAGTAAGGATGACTCATTATCTGACAATGATGAGGAAATAGATTAATTAGACAAAAGGTTTAAGAAGTTTCATAGGAGGAGGAAATTATTCAAGAATCCTAGCTATAAAGGAAAGTATGATCAGAAGGGAAATTGGAAGAAGGACTGGAAAATGAATGAGAATTGTAATGAAATAATATGATATGAATGTAAGAGAAAGAGACATGTGAAAGCTGAATATCCCAAGATAAAGTATAAAAAGAAGTATAAGTACAAAGATAGAATATATAAAAAGATAATTAAAGAAACATAGAGTACTTATGAAGAAAAATCAAGTGAATCATAATCTTCACATGATTAAAAGGATGAAAAATCCAATATGTCATTCATGATAAGAGCATCAGAGGTAACAATTGAGTCTCATGTAAAAAATTCCTATTACTTTGGAGATGAAAGTGATTATGAAAATATGACTAGTGAGGAAATGTTTGTGTCACAACCTATCCCCCGAGGCCTGTGCCGTGACTACCCCAAACCTACCTTCCATAGGCCAGGGGTTGGAAAATAGCACTGGAAATGCATATCCTTAAAACAAGAAGGCATTGCCTTTAAATTTGTACAAACTCACAACCTAGAATGCAATAGTATGCAACCACATAGTAAAACTGCTGTAGAATAAGTGTGTACTAAAAGTAAGGGACCATAATACAAGACCAAACAAAAAGATAAAACTACAAATGAAAACAGAAATTAGCTCCTAAGATCATCCACCGAGGATCCTAAAAGAAGGGTAGGTACATCTCATCTCCACAGCTCTCCACATCAATCGTCACCGCCGTCCACTTTCAGGTCTAAGCTCCCCGAGTCTCAATCAAGGATGCCTATCATCTGAAAAAGACACAACAAGGTACGGGTGAAGCCCATGTAGGGGTGAGTATAATAATACCCAATAGGGACCTCAAGACCCCCGAAGGTCTCTCAAAATTCCACAAAGGAAAACCACAAGCATTATCTAAATCATAAATCACAAAGCAAAAGACATAGATAAACTAGGTATAACAAAATTACAGTAGTACAAATGATTAGTCATAAGGCTAGATCATCTTAATCTATCAAGAGACACTGCTGCTAACCCACACAAGATCGATATATACTAACCCCGTAATGACCCTCATAGGATCGATAAGTGTTGATTTACATAGAATTGCTGGGTGCTAATTCACACAGAATCGTTGGGTGCTGATTCACATAGAATCACTTAGTGATGATTCATAGAGAATCACTGGGTGCTAAATCACACAGAATTGCTTGGTGCTGATTCACACAGAATCACTGGGTGCTGATTCACAGAGAATCGATGGGTGCTGATTCACACAGAATCGCTGGGTGCTGATTCACACAGAATCGCTCTTCATTCTTCACATCTTAGCCAGTCATAGGATTCCTGATCATAGTACACTTGTCTCTGGGAGAAACCGCTCCTCAATCCATCAGTCATAATTCAACTAGCATGAAGTCCCTTGTAGAAGTTACCCAATGATCTGTCATGTCATAAGTGTTCCAACACAACAGACGACACGTCAACCAGACACCCGATCTATAAGTTATTGTCCTTTTAGTGTTGAGGGCCTGGTTGTATTTAGGGTTGATCAAACCCGTCTATACTCCAATTTTCTACAAAACAATCATGGAGTATCTCAAAAGGACCGTCTCACTCCAATGATCCTAGCGACACAAACGGTTTGTGAAACATATGTCCAGTTCGCAAGGTACGATCATTTAAGTGTAACTGGGCCCGAATGGGTCCGGGTCCTGTTTGGACCGACCAAAATCGGCCTGGGCCAGCCCGGTTGGGTGGATTTATGGTGGTATCGGCTCACTGGGCCACAGACCATCCCGACCCGCTGGCTGGGTGCAGCCCGTCGGGCGGTTCAGCACGTTGGCTGACCCAACCCACGTGAGGGTCGTGCGGTCCACCTCCCAAATGGCTCAAAGGAGCCATTCAGCTCCTTGATTGGCCGTAGAAGGTGGGGCCGCTTGTGTCCCATGGGACCCGCAAGGAACGGGTCCATACTTTATCATGGCTTTGTAGTCATGGCCTGCTCACCGTGACACTCGATGGCGCACCGCCTCGCCGTCACCGTGACCAACCCACACCGGCCGCCCCTTCGGTTCGCCGAAGTGCTTCCCTCCTCTGTAGTTGGTGAGCGCCGGCTTCCACCTTCTCTGCCGGCACCTGTCGTCGGTGCCTCCGCACTGGTGTCACGCTGATGAATCTTCTATGGGCTGCCAGGTGAGCTCTGGTGGTCTGTTCTTCCTTTCGAACATGCCTACTGTCCTCTCGGGATGCCGCCATCATTTCTCACCTCTCATTTTAAAGGTTCTATCAAGTAAGAATAACCTTCCTTCAAATAACACAATGAAAAACAAGGTGCGGAAGGTTCATGCCTTGTTCATTTGGCCTGTTCCCTCTGCGCTAGAATTATAACAAGTGGAAGTAATTTATACATCACATTAAAATAATGATAAAACCCATTCAAATCACTCGTAAAGACCACCCACAAATTCAAGAACAAGGAGAAGAATCGTGGGAATTTATTGAATTAAAAGATAACCCCTACCTCAAGATTCCGCTTTTAATGAAGCCTTTGGTGTTCATCGATCCTCGTTCATTGCCACCTGAGCTTCCATTTTCATTGGTGGAAGGTGTCACATCACTTTTCCAGAGGTTCCTCGTTTGACGAAGCCATGTCAAAAACTCTATCCCAATCCCCATTTAAATAGAGGGGTAAAGGGTGATTAACACATCAAGGAATTAATGAGGTCCATTAATTGATGTAATTAATGTGCCACATTAATTAACGTAATTAATGTGCCACATAAATTGCACGAGGGGTGGTTACGCAACCAAAGTGTATCCGGGAATTTAATATCCCATATTAAATGTCTGACTACCTCCGTGGTCCCCACCAATACCTCTCAATAAGTGGTAAAAAATAATAATAAAATAAAAATCATGTTATTTTATTATTTATTTAAAAGCCACAAAAACTAAATTTTTCACCCAACCTACCGCGGTTGAAGTGAAGCTTCCCTTAAGAGAATCCCAACACTAAAGATTCAACGGTTCTCTTGTATTTCAATTATGAGAACCAATTAAAAAGTTAGAAAACACTGCTCATACGTTTACTTAACATAAATTAAAAAAAGTTCAAAATTCTATTCCGGTCACACTAGGCCTCAGAATCACACGCTGTTAATTTTGGCAGACTCATAATAATATCAAATAATTTAAAAGAATTTACATGGTATTTCTGGGTCTTTACATTCTCCCCAACTTAGGTATTTTCATCCCTAAAATATATAACAAAACTATGGGAGCAAATGGGTGGTACTGAGCACTTATTTGAGCCTCCCACTCCCATGTGCTCTCCTAAAAATTCCCATACTACCAACGAACTAGCATTAGAGGAATTGAACACCCACGAAGGACCTGCTCCTGTCAATCCTCTATCTCCACTGGGAACTCTGCAAATATCACCCCATCATCAATGTCCAGCTCGCCCAGTCAATAATGTGCGATGGATTATGTGGGTACCTCCTTATCTATGACACATGGAATACATTATGCACTCAGTGCATCTATGGGGGAAGATCTAGATGGTATGCTACCTCACCAACTTTTCTGAGTATCCGAAAGGGTCCGATGAACCTCAGAGATAGCTTTCCGCCCCAGCCAAACCTCCATAATCCTCATTGGGGTGAGACATGTAGGAAGACATGGTATCCCTCCTCAAACTCCAAGGGTCTCCATTTCCTATTGGAATTAGACTAATTCCAGTTCTGTGTAGTCTTCATCTTCTCCTAGATGATATGAACCTTCTCTATGGTTGACTGTACCAACTCTAGTCCCATGAGTGTCGACTCCCCTAGGTCTATCCAGCAAAGGGGTGATCTGCAAGGTTGACTATACGGGGCCTAAAATGGAGACATGCCGATGGTGGAGTGATAACTATTGTTGTATGAAAACTCCACCAGGGGTAGGTGGTCCTCCCAACTAAGGCCAAAATCGAGGACACAAGCACAAAGCATATCCTTGAGTGTTTATATGGTCAGCTCCATCTGACCATCTGTTTAAGGATGGAAGGTAGTGCTCAAGTGTAGCTGAGTCCCAAACGCCTCCTGCAACCCATTCTACATGCGGGATGTAAAATGATCATCATGATCTAAAATGATCATCGATGACAACCTGTGAAGTCTTATAGTCTCATGTACATAGATATGTCCCTAGATCTCTACCGATCCCTACTCTCGGATGGGTAGGAAGTGGGCCAACTTGGTGAGTCGGTCAATGGTCGCCCAAATGGAATCATGGCCCCTGGATGTAAGTGGAAGCCCTTTCATAAAGTCCATGGATATACAATCCCACTTCCACTCCGGTACCTCAAGTGGCTGAACTAAGCCTGCTGGTAACCTAATGCTCAACCTTCACTTGCTGACAAGTGAGGCATCAGGATACAAACTCTGCCACTGCTTTCTTCATCCCTATCCACCTGTATAGATGCTGGAGGTCCTGGTAAATATTTTCCACTCTAGGATGTACCGCTAAAGGGGATGTGTGGAACTCCCTCGACACCTCCTTTTGTAGCATCACTAGTACCATGGTGCGTCCTCTGATGAGGGCGACGTGCTCCACACCTTCATAAAATCCATCAAGAGCCTATCCTAAGGATATATGAGCATGTTTGGACTCACAGTCTATATCACCAAGTTGAGCCTACCGAACTCGCTGAAGAAGTGGGGGAGTGATAGTCATAGACTGGTGGAAAGATGCTCTATATCTATCCACGAAGGATATGTGCAATACGGCTAGCTACTCTGTCACCTCACTCAGCAACTATAGACTAGACCTCCTCTTGAGTGTGTCTGCTACTACGTTCCCCTTCCTAGGAGTGTAGACTATATCAAAGTCATAGTCCTGGAGGAACTTTATCCATCGTCTCTATCTTAGGTTCATGTCCTTATGTTAGAATATACACCTGAGACTCTTATAATTAGAGTAAATAGTAAACCATTCACCCATCAAGTAGTGCCACCACATCTTTAGTGCAAAAACCACTATTGCTAAATCTAGATCATGGGTAGCGTAGTTCTGCTCATGTTGTCTCAACTTTCGTGAGCCATAGGCAGCAAACACTCGCTTCTGAATCAGGACACAACCTAGTTCGGTCCCAGATGCGTCACAGTAAACTACATACCCAACTCCCTCTTCTGGTAGCCTCAAGATGGGGCACTCATCATTCTCTACCTCAACTCCTGAAAACTCTTATGGGAATTCCTCGTCCATAAGAAATGCTGCCCCTTCTTCATGAAAGCTGACAAGGGTCTCTCTACCTTGTAGAAGTCAGGTATAAATATCTGGTAGTTCCCATTCGATACTAAGAAACTATGAACCTCAGTCAAACTCATGGGTGGATCCCAAGAAAGCAATGTCTCTATCTTTTCTGGATCCAGAACAACTCCAGCTTCCGAGATAACATTCCCTAGGAAGTGGAACTCCCGTATCCAGAATTGGCACTTCAAGAGCTTGCTGTAATATTGGTGCTCTCAGAGTGTATCCAGAACTATTTATAGGTGCGTGGCGTGTTCCTCCTCCAACACCGAGTATATCAAGATGTGTTCAATGAAGACCACCATGAAGCGATTGAGCTATGGATAGAAGATCCTGTTCATGAGCCCCAAGAACACTTCTAGAGCATTGGTTATGCTGAAAGGCATCACTAAGAATTCGTAATGGCCATACCGACATCTGAAGGATGTCTTCAAAATGTCCTTGTCTCGTACCCTGAGCTGGTTTTAGCATGATTTGAGGTCAATCTTCAAAAACCAACGAGCTCCCTTTAGCTGGTCGAAGAGGTCATAAATCATTGATAGAGGATACTTGTTCTTCACAGTCACCCGGTTCAGGCACCGATAGTCCACACAAAGACTCAAGCTCTCATTTTCCTTCTTGGAGAACAAGATCGAGGATGCCCATGGAGAATCACTGGGCCTTAAGAACCCCTTTCTCTGAAAGTACTCCAACTATACCCTTAGATCATGAAGCTCCATGGGAGCCATCCGATATGCTGGTATATATATCGGTGTTGTACTGGGGTACAAGTCGATGTGAAAGTCTACCTCTCTATGAGGAGGTAGTCAGAGAATATCATCAGGAAATACATCAGAATACCGGTCCACCACTATAGGATATCTCAAACTCCTCACATACACTAATCCAAGGGTGAGGCTATCCAACTGATGAGTAATATACTATACCCTCATTCCAGATAGTCCATCCTGTGCTGCAAAGGTTTCCTCTTCACCGGTGAAGGTAAAATTGATCGCATCCTCACATACACAATGCACTTTGTGCCTAAAATAGTTAATCTAAGCATGAACTGTAGAAATCCAGTCCATACCCAATATGACATCGTAAGGCCTCGACACTGCTACTAAAAGATCCCGGCCAAAGATCTCTCCTCCTAGAGTGAGCTCACACTATCTTCACCAATGAGTAATAATCTAATATTCTCTCGTAGGAGTCTCTAATCGCAACGATCGAGCCAACGACTCCATCCGAATCTCCAAGCTCCGAACCAGTGCCATGGCAATGAAAGAGTGACTGGAACCTATGTCTATAAGTACTACATCTAGGGTGTAATAGATACATATCATACCTCTAATCATATCCGGATCACCATGGTCATAGGCATCTGCTTCCTGTAGTTGTGCTCTTCCCTTTCCACCTACACCCTGTGGTGGGGTGGAACACCGGGTGGGGGTGGCAGTAGAACCTCAAATCGCTGCCCACCACTTGATGCATGAACTTCTCCCTTTCCACGTCCGCTGCCCTGTAGAACTCCTTTCTGGAACCTCGGCCACTGCCTCAATGGTTCCTCGACCATCTGCTAATCGTTGGTACGACGGGTCGGGAAGTCGCAAGTCATGTGGCCCTGCCCACTGCACGTGTAGCACAATATTCTTCCCTACTAACCCCCTCTACCTCGCAAGCTCTACACCTATGACCCTACATCCTAGGTTATCCCTCTAGATGGTCTGGTCTAGTTGGACCTCTACATCATCTTTCTACTTCTTATAGAAGATGACTCAGCTACCTGTCGGCTGGTGGTGGCTCTCACCATTGGTGTTTGCTCAGCTAAGAATCTCTCCACCAATAATGCTCGCTCGAGCACTCTAACCTGTGTCGAGATATTCAAAGATATCATCAAAACTCTGATCTCTCACTGAAGACCCTACTCAAAGGTCCAGTCCCTGAAGAATGGGTCTCATACCATGTCGAGGTAGTATCATGAGAGGTCAATGAAACTCGTAGAGTATTGTGCCACTGATAATCTACCTTGCTGTAAGTGCATCAACTCCTGGATACGCACAGAGCTTAGTGTCACTAGAACAAACTCTGCCCTAAAGAGTCTCTCAAATTTTATCCAGGTGAGGGTCACCTCATTATGTAACTAGAGCATTAGGCTCTACAATCTTTTTACCATCACCAGGAAAAGACTAGCAGCTATGATCACCACATGCTCTTCTAGTGTCCCAACTAGGCGGAAAACTCATGCTAGAGCCTCCAACTAGTCCACATATGCTTGGAGATATGTCTCAACTAAAAAACTCATAGGTCTCTACCAATGGAACTCATGAAACACACTCAATCATTATGAACCATCCACTAGTGGGGATAATGGAAACTGCTACCCTCTAAGTGGTGGTGCTGTTGGTACACCACTTGAAGGTGCCAACATAGTAAGAGGGCCCTGCACCGAAGGCTCATCGCTCAGTGGGTTGTCATCATGTACTCTCTCAGGAATCCTGGCTAGATGCATGTGTAGTGGAATCCTGAAAATAAACATGTGTGCCACAATCAAAATGTTATACCTGGTGATCTGAATAAAAATAGATCAAGTAAAAACATTTCCAAAACACATGCAATCAGTTTTTTCATGAACCGAGTCAAAAATCAGTATTAAGGGTACTGGGGTATGGATATATCAGCCACCACACCAACACTGGATCCCCTAAACTGAAAACGACACTGAAAACACTTAACACTATTGCTCCATTAGAAATATTAGAGTTCTAGTTCTTCGGTAAAACCGACTCCTCTGATACCACTTTGTCACGACCCGTCCCTCAGGGCCCGTGTCGTGACTACCCCAAGCCCGCCTTCCATAGGCCCGGGGTTGGAGAATAGCACCGAAAAGACGTATCCCTAAATGGGAAGACATTTCCTTTGAACCTGTACAAACACACATAATAGAATGTAAAAAGATGAAACCACATAGTAAAACTACTATAGGAAAAGTGTGTACTGAAAGTAAGGGGACAAAATACAAGCCCAACGGAAATGATACAACTACAACAGAAAACAGAAAACAGATCTTGAGATCATCCACCAAGGATCGTACCTAAAGGGTAGGTATGAATTTTCTCCAAAACCCTCCACATCAACCATCACCACCATCCACTATCAGGTCTAAGCTCCATGAGTCTTAGTCAAGGCTGCCCGTCATCTGCACAAGACACAACAAGGTGTGGGTAAAGCCCGTGCATGGGTGAGTATAAAAATACCCAATAGGGACCCTGAGAACCCCAAAGGTCTCTCAGAATTCTACAAAGGAAAACCAAAATCATGATCTCAATCATCAGGCACAAAGAAAAAGATACAGCTCAAATTAGGTATAACAAAAGTATAGTAGTACAAATGATTAGTCATAAGGCTAGATCATCTTACTCTATCAAGAGACAATACTTCATACCCACAGAAGATCGATATGTACTAATACCCTCAAGACCCTCATATGATCGATAGGTGCTGATTCACACAGAATTTTTGGGTGCTGATTTACATAGAATCACTGGGTGATGATTCACATAGAGTCATTGGGTTCTGATTCACACAGAATCGCTGGGTGTTGATTCAGACATATTTTCTCTTCATTCTTCATGTCTCATCCAGTCACAGGATTCCTTCTCACAGTACGCTTGTCTCTATGAGAAACCTATTCTCAAGCCATCAATAGTATTTTAGCAGGCACAAATTCCCACATCGAAGTTACCTAATGATCCATCATGTCATAAGGGTTCCAAAACAATAGACGACACATCAACCGGACGCCCGATCTGCAAGTTATTGGCATTTTAGTGCTGAAGGCCTGGTTGGATTCAGGGTCGATCCAACCTGGCCGTACACCAATCTTCTTCGAAACACTCATGGAGTTTCTCAAAAAGATTTCCTCTCTCCAAGGATCCCAGCTCCATAGAAGGTTTTTAAAATGGGTATCTGGTTCACAAGGTACATTCATTTAACCTTAATTTGGCCTGAATGGGTCCGGGTCCAATCTGAGCCGACTCAGTTTGGGTCGACCCGACCTGGTCCGGCCCAAACTGTCTTGGGATGGCCCGATTGTGCTGGGCCATGGTGGTCTCTTCCTGCCGGGTGGTCTGGCCCACTGGCTGGTGCAACCCACATAGGGGTCGCGCGGTCCACCTCCCAAACAGTTCAAAGGATCCATTCAGATCCTTGATTGGCGGTTCTAGGTGGTTCCGCTTCGTCACCTGTGGGACCCGCAGGGAGTGATTCCCTCCTTCACCGTAGATTCATAGCCGTGACCTGCTCACCACGGCGTGCGACGGCGTGCCATCGTCGTGGACGACCCACACCAGCCGCCCCTTTGGTCCACCACGGCACCACCATCCTTCGTGGTGGGTGAGCTCCGGCCGCCGCCTTTGCCAGCGGCACCAGTCACCGGTCCCGCCACACCAGTGAATCTTCTGTAGGCCACCAGGTGAGCTCCGGTGGTCCATTCATCCTTTCGAACGTTCCTACAGTCCTCATGAGATGCCACCATCATTGTGCGCCTCTCGGTTTCAAGGTTCCTTCAAGTTAGAACAAATCACCTCCGAAGAACGCAATGAAAAAGAAGTGAAAGAGGGTCTGTGTCTTGTTTGTTTGGCCCACGCCCTCTGCATTAGCATTATAATAAGTGAGAGTAATTTATACATCACATTAAAATAATGATAAACCCCATTCAAATCCCCCACAATGAACACCCTAAAATTCAAGAATGAGGAGAAGAATCATGGGAATTTCTTGAATTAAAATACAACCCCTACCTTGAGATTCCGTGTTTAATGAAGTCATTGCATTTATTGTTCCCAGTTCGTTGCCACCCGAGTTTTCGTCTCCATCAGTGGAAGGTGTCGTGTCTCTTTTCTAGAGGTTCATCTCTTAATTAATCCGTGTCAAAAACTCTACCCCAAGACCCATTTTAATAGAGGGGAAAGGGTGAGTAACACATCAAGGAATTAATGAGGTCCATTAATTTATGTAATTAATGTTCCACATTAATTAATGTAATTAATGTGCCATATAAATTACATGAGGGGTGGTTATGAAACCAAAGTGTAACTGGGTATTTAATATCCCATATTTAATGTCTGTCTACCTCTGTGGTCCCCGCCACCGCTGCTCAATAGGTTGTAGAAAAAAAAAAAGAAATAAAATAACAATAATTTTATTTTATTATTTATTTCAAATCCGCAAAAACTAACTTTTTCATCCAACCTACTATGGTTGAATTGAAGCTTACCTTAAGAGAATCTCGATGCTATGGATTCAACGGTTCTCTCAGATTTCAATTCTGAGCACCGATTCAAAATTTAGAAAATGCTTCCCATACGTTTACTGAACGTACCTTAAAAAATGTTCAAAATTCGGTTTTGGGCACACCGGGCCTCTGAATCACATTCCATCAAATTTTTCAGACTCGCAATAATCCCAAATAATTAAAAAAAATTACATGAAATTTCAGGATCTTTACAGTTTGAATACTATAAAATTCTTGAAGATAGATGAAATGAATTAAAAGATAAATATAAATCTTTAAGGAAACAACATGCTCTCAAATCTACTACTAAATCTGATCTAACTATAAAAAAGGAAAAGAAAAATAAATTACTTAAAGAGAACAATGAAATTAAATTATCTAATGAGAAATTGAAAAAGTATATATAAAAATTTACCAATGTCAAGAATACTCTAAAACAAATTCTTGGTAAGCAAGTAGATTCTAAGTACACCACTAGTATAGGATACCAACCTGGACATAGGAACATAGCTAAAACACATTTTATAAAAAAATCCGGAAAATATGTTTTCATACCCAGAACTAAAAAATATGCTAGTTCGAGCTCTGGGAAGTCATTAACTACTTTTAATTTTTTAAGACCAAACAAATTTTACTTTTCTAAAACATTATGAAATGTGTATAGAAAACCCATGAATAAAGTATGGGTTCCCAAAGCTGTTATTACTAATGTTACTATACCCAAAAAAGTTTTGGGAACCAAAATCATCTCTTGCTTAATTATTTTATAGGAAAGATGTTTGAAGAGATCCTGTAGAAGTCTATGGTACTTGGATTTTGGATGTTCAAGACACATGATAAGATATTACTCATGCTTCAGGAATCTAATAAAGATTGATGGTGGACATGTCACTTTTGGTGATAGTGCTAAATGAAAAATAATTGGCTTTGGACAGATTGGTAACTAGAACTTAGTTTTAATTACTAAAGTACTTTTTTTGATGTATTTAAATATAATCTACTTAGTATATATCAGTTGTGTGATGATGGTTTCAATGTAAAATTTGAATATGAATCTTGAAATGTTTTTAATTCTAAAAATTAATTAGTATTTTCTACTTTAAGAAATGAAAATGTTTATTCTGTTAACATATATTCTTTAGTTTCTCAAAATGTTTCATATTTAAGTTCCTTTCACAAAGAGTATTGGATTTGGAATAAAATTCTAGGATATTGTAACATACAATCTCTTATAAATCTTACTAGAAAAGGCTTTGTCAAGGATATACCCAAAATTGAATTTCCAAATGAAGAAGTCTGTAATCCTTGAAAAAAGGGTAAACAACGCAAAATCTATTTCAAACCAAAGAAAGAAGCTTAAACTACTCAACCTCTCAAGTTGTTTTACATGGACCTGTTTGGACCATCTAGAGTTTCAAGTCTTAATGTGAAGCACTGTGACTATGTTCCTATAGATTACTATTCTAGATATACTTGAAGCTTTTTCTTTGCTCATAAAAGTGAAGCTTATTCTCATTTCACCAAGTATTCTCGAATAGTAGAAAACCTAAGTGGTCTTAGAATTAAATCCATAATAAGTTACCATGGCTATGAGTTTTAAAACCAAGAGTTTGAATCTTTTTTCTCAAAAAATGGCTATAGTCATAACTTCTCCGCCTCTAGGACACCACAACAAAATGGTGTTATAGAGATAAGAAATAAAACCTTATAAGAAATATAAATAACCATGCTTAATGAATATGTCCTACCTATCTAATTTTGGAATGATGTTGTCAATACAACTTTTTATATTACTAATAGAGTTTTAATTAGACCAATTATTTTAAAAACTCTCTATGATTTGTGAAACAATAGAAAAACCAAAGTTAATTACTTGAATGTTTTTAGTTGCAAATTTTATATTCTTAATACTAAGGTCAATCTTGAAAAATTTCATCCAAAAGTGATGAAGGAATTTTCCTAGGTTACTCAATCTCTAGAAAATCCTATAGAGTCTTTAATAAAATAAATAAATGTGTGGAAGAATTTGAACATGTGAAATTTGATGAAACAGATCAATATAAACCTAAGACATCCCTAGAAAACCTTGAGGATGATGTGTCAAATCTAGAAATAAATGTAAAATATTTTGACCCCACTATCAAGAAATCTGTAAAATCTTCCAGTTCTGAAAATTCTCCAAAATCCATCCATAATGAACCCGAACCTATTGAAGAACCGGAAATCTATAGCCCTACTTTTTCTAGATATATTATAATCCTTAAGAACCTCCCATTAGATAATGTTGTTGGATATTTAGATAAAGGAACTCATACTATAGGTTCTCTAAGAAATCAGGTTGAACATAAATATTTCTTGTCACAACTTGAGCCTAAGAACATCAATGAGGCAATCAATAATGAATTTTGGGTGATGGCTATGAAGGAAGAGTTAAATATGTTTGGAAGAAATAAAGTCTGGAAACTAGTGGATAGACCTAAAGACACCTTGACAAAAATAACTAAATGAGTGTTTATAAATAATGCAGATGAAGCTGGTAATATTGTAAGAAATAAGGCTAGATTGGTTTCACAAGGTTATAGTCAAGAAGAAGGGATAGACTATGAGTAAAATCTTTCACCAGTTGCTATAATAGAAGCCATTAGAATATTTCTTTCATATACAACACATCTAAATTTTAAACTATATCAAATGGATGTTAAGAGTGCATTCCTAAATGGGTATATAGTTTTGGATGTTTTTGTTAAACAACCCATGGTTTTACACGCCATCATTTTCCAAATCATTTTTTAAATTAACACAAGATTTATATGTTTTAAAACAAGCTACAAGATATTGGTATGATAAAATAAGTAGTTTTCTTATTTCTAAAAGTTTTACAAACTGTATAGTTGATCCTACTATCATTATAAAAACAATTTACAAAGATGTTTTAGTTGTAAAAATCTATGTTGATGATATTAGTTTTGGATATTCTAAAGATTCTTTATGTGTTGATTTTTCAAAAATGATTCAAAATGAATATGAAATGAGTATGATGGGTGAACTAAAATTATTTCTTAGATATCAAATATTTCAAAATAAATATGGTATTATTTTGAATCAAAGTAAATATACTAAAGATATTATAAAACATGTTGGTTTGGATAGTACTAAAAGTAGTGACACTCCTATGAGTACCACATGTAAATTGGATCTTGATGAAAGAGGAATGATTAGGAGTTTACTCTACTCAACTGGTAGCAGTACTAATATTATGTTTAATGTGTGTATGTGTTCTAGTTTTCAAGAAAATCCTAAAGAGTCACATATTTTTTCTTTTAAAAGCATTGTCAAATACCTTAAACATACTACCAACTCAGGACTATTCAATCATAGAGCAAAATCATTTGACTTAGTTAGCTACATAGATACTGATTTTGGTGGTTCTAAGTTATATAGAAAAAGCACCTTTGGAACATGTCACTTTATGGGAAATTCACTAGTATCATGGTGTAGTAAAAGGAAAAATTTTGTTGCATTATCAACTACCAAATCTGAAAACATAGCTTCTGGTAGTTGTTGTTCTCATATTTTGTGGATGAAACACACTTTCTAGATTATGAATATTAATTTATACATGTCCCTATAAATTGTGATAACACAAGTTCTGTTAAAATCTCTAAGAATCCAATTTATCATTCAAGAGCAAAACATATTGATGCAAGACATCACTTTTTGTGAGATCATTATCAAAAAGGTGATATTACTTTAGAATTCATTGGAACTGAACATTTTCTTGCTAAAAATTTCATTCATCCATTAAATTCTAAAAGGATGAGTTACATAATAAATGAATTAGGAATGATCATCCTTGAGTGACCAGTTAATGTCTCACAATTATTGTTTCTCTATTAACTATCTCACAGTTACTGTCTCTTATGTTTTCTTTCTCACTAGTTATGGTCGCACCATTTAGAGTCACACCGCAATGTTGACACTATGACTACCTATTCCGATATCACTATTATGACTTATATTTTTTAAAATATTTTTCCTATATCAATTTATTGATTATTTTATTTCTTTTATACCTCATTTTTTGTGTCTTACAACGTTTGAACTCCCTAAATGATAAAAAAACCTCTTTTCACTTTTCTCTTCACTCATACTCTCTACTCTTGAATCTAATATCTTTTCTCTCGAACTACTCTTTTTTTTTCTTTAGCCCGAGTTGAATGCCTAGGATGAAGTTCTCATCTTCATTGTCTACTAGAAAGAACCAATCTTTAAAGAAACATAAAAGGCTCTGATTACCATGCTTGAGAAACTGCTAAACCCAGGTTTGGAGGATCACCCAATCGTGCTAGAGAAATAAATTTTTAAAAAGTGGATCCTGTCAAGTAAGAACTTATTTTGAAAGTCTTGGAATAACTGGGATGATTAGAGTGGTTTACAAAAGAGAAAATACTTATCTACCCAAAACTAGTTTTTGAATTTTATCGGTATGATTAGTTCTCTTTCAACTCTGAAGATGATTTTGTGGTTAAAATTTGGGTGAGTGGATAGAGATATACCTTTTCTTCAAGGTTTTGGGCATATTTCTTAGGATTACCAAATGAATTGTTGAGTACTATTAAAGAGTTCCTCCTCCTCCTAGTGACATATTTAGTTTAGAAGATGCCTTAAGTGATTTGACTAGAAACAAAAATAAGAGAAGGACTATTGCTGCTGAACTGGATGGAGAGACTTGGTTGTTGGTCAAGTTTATTCAACACCTAATATGTCCATGGAAAGGAGACTTTGCTAATATTAAGTATCAAGATGTGTTTTTGATATATATTCTGAAGAATGGTCACCAAATCAATTTTTACAAGTACATTTTCCTTCAAATTTGTTACACGATCAAGACAACATCAAATTAAACTTCTATTTTATATTAAAGGTTTATCTATGGTATAATACTAGAAAAAGGAATGGTTGGTAAGAATGAAAAAGTTGTTGAAGATTATTATTATTTATATCTAAGGATACATGTAGATGAATAAAGATCTGTTGGAATCCATAGAAGAGATCATGGGTTGAAGATAATGATAGGCTGTCTGAGGATTCTAATCTTGTTTAGAACCCTTCAAGACCTAAGAGTGTCATTGATCCTGGTTTATAATATGATGAGCTTGTGGAATAATCAGATGATATAATAGATGTTGACAGAACTAAAGGTGATGCAATTATGAAAGAATCTCATGAACCTTCTCAAACAGTTCACTCTAGTGAATCTCCTCTATCTAAAGGTGAGAAATATGATAGCAAAGAAATTGAAGCTATTGATTAGAGTAAATATGTAGAAGAAGAAAATGATCATGTGTAAGAGCACGCTGCTACTAATAAAGAGACAGAGGAAGACCATAAAAAAGTGATTTTATATGATGAAGAAACAACAGAGCAAGATTTTCTATTAGCTAGAGAAGTGGCAGAATCTGATAAAGTAGAGGGTTTGGATGCTGGTCAAGAGATTGAGTCTCTTAGTCCTACAAGAGATGCATCTATTGAGGGGGAGAAAAACCCCATCATAGAAATTATTGAAGTTCCAAATACTTTCGACTCATGTTCTGGGGGTACCTGGTATAGGTTTCCAAGATATTTTGATGTTGATGAGTCTCAAGGAATCTCAGTTGAGGGATTGGATCTTTCAACCATGTTTCAACTAAAACCAGTATTTTCCATAGAAGTTATGTATGCTAAGGAACCCAAACCTGTTTCCATTCATGCTTCTAAACCAGCTCAAGAAAGTTATATTTATGTAATTCGTGATGATTTAAAAGAGTTTGAGACAATTTGTTGTCTAGATTTGAGAAGCTCATGAAATTAAAACCTTCTCCTTTGATCAATATCAATGAAAGGGATGTTGTATTTCTTCTGGAGAAAATTATATGGTAGATCCAACCCATGATTCTTCATGAAATTCAAGAAGTATGAATTGAAAACGAGTAGTTCTGTGATGAGGTAAAACCATTAAAATCAATGGTTGAGGAAATGAGGAAAGAATTGAAAGTTTCTCAATTCCCTATTTCTCATCTTAGTGAGGATGATACTGATAAGATCCCACAAAAGTTTGTATCTCTGATTAAAACTAACTTGATTGTTGTGTATGGAAGGGTGGTTGAGAACAACACCAAAATAGAAAATTAGATGAATGGTCTTGTCTCTGGAATCAATAATCTGACCACTGAGTATAAAGGATGTTTACAGACTGTTCTAAATCATCTTAAAGCTCTCCCATCAGCTATTTTTGCTCCATATACTTCTACTCAACCATCTAATCCATTGGAAAATTAAATGATTAGGTCAGTATTTAAAGAATAACTTCAGTATGTGTTGAGTGGTACTGATCAAGAGAGTGTCTCTAAAATCATTAAGGACAGTGACCATGTTCTTGACATGGTAATAATTCATTAAAAAATTTTCACTGATGCTCAAGAATAAATCTCTAAGAAATCATATTACTACTTTAAGAGGATATATTATAATCATGAGTTGAAAAACCATTTCGCGTATCCCGTGGAGAATTTAAAGCTGCCTCATGTAACTCAAGGTTTCAAAGATCGAGTTCAACAGATAAAATAATTCACACCGACTCTGGATGAATTCATGGAAAATAAAGATGACTTTGAAAAGGCCATGCCATATGGTGGTGAAATCATCATAGATTTTATCAACTTGTTGAAGCCATATCTTCAATTTCAAAGCATAACCATAGTTTATCCTACTGAATCTATTTTGATACCCAGCCTAATTCTTTCTACATATCCTTCTTCCTCCACTTATTTTTCACCTATAACCATGTTTTTATCTCAAGATTTGAGCCAGATCAGACCTTTTATTATTGAACAACCCTTTCATCAGTCTTCCACCATACCAAAAATTTCCCCTTCTATCATTAAAGGAGTGAAATTATCTTCCCTTACTACTGCTTCTACCACCTCTACTTCTGCACCTATCGTATTTACTCATGTTGTCTCTAACAAGGATCAAGAGAAGGCTACAGAATCTGAAGAGAAGTGAAAGACACTTATTGATAGGAATGTGATGTATTATCTTTTTCTAAATATACCTAAACTCTGATTGTATATTCAATGAAAAGTGATCTTTCTCTCTCTTATTCACTTGTTAGTTTCATTTAGTGTTTGTTTTTCCTATCTCTTATTCTCTTTTTGATAATCTCAAAGAGGGATAAATAAGAACCGGATTTTAGACATTTATGGGAAAAGAACCTTTATGGGAGAATAATAAAATTTAATCTAGTTGTTACATATATGATTTAATACCTTGATATGATGAGAAATCTATTTATTCCTTTCTAGGATGTATGGACTGCAAATGCCATGATTTTTTATCATCAAAAGGGGTAGATTTTTGGAATCCTCTTGTTATAATGCTCACAAATCATGAAAATATTGTAAAACATGTAAATCATGTTTTAATATTATAAATAATGTTTACTCTTGTTCTAATATGTTTTATTATGATTATTATTAACCATAATCCATTCTGTGAGTATTACTTATTATGCGAGATGGTATATTTTTGACTATGTATGAGATGTCGTTTCTCTACCCAAACAGTCACACCATTTAGTCTGGAAATCGGAAAATTCCATGACACCATTTACAAAATACTTCAATTGTGATTTTGGTTACAGATTTCATGAAGGACATGACACTGTAACCTTGTTACCAGTTCAGATTTCATAAAGGACATGACACCATAAACTTGCTATCGGTTCTAGAAATTGAAAAGGACCTGACACCATAATCGTGATAATAGTTTTATAATTCCCAAAGGACTTGAAACAATTTCCATGCTACTATTTCTATGACACCATAACAATACACAGTTATAATTCACTGCTTCTGACTCACTGTGACTATGAAACCGCTTCTATCTGACTGCAACTGTGGCACCGTTCCTAAATTTTTTTTCTATATTTTCAATTAAATTTAAAATTTGAATCTAACAATCATATTTGAGTCATTTAATGACACTGACACAATTAATGATATTTTATAGACATGAAATCTGATAGTATGTAGTATGATATGTGGAGGTCATGCTCCTTATCATCCATAACACAACCACCCAAATATTAAATACAAGGTGGTGCATGAGCTGAACAATAAGAATGAGATGAATGAAAAGAGATGTTAGAGTGAACATACATGCATTCAAGAACAAACAAAATAATATATGAAGAAATCTCATTTTCTACTAGTCGTGGATAAAAACTTCAGAAATCCTTGAAACACCAACTCAAAGAAGAAGAAGTGCTATAAAGAGTTACACAATAACTTGCTGGAAACTAGAACACAGAACTTATGACACTCTGTTTCTGAGTCTTCTTTTAGAAGAGGATCAGAACATCAAATCTGATATATCCTAAAAGTCCATATCTATATAGAACAACACTAAGAGCATTTATAATCCCTTATTATTATATTATTCTCAGTTGTGTACTACTTTATTAATATTTCGAGAAGTGTGTGTTTGTATTAAAAACACACACTGTATCCTACATTTAACTAGAGGATACAAGATATCCTCACAAAAATATCTTCTTACACCTTTTATTACCCACATATAACTGTTGAAGAGGTCCTGTGTGACCTGGCCATTATATTTCCCATATAGAACTGTTGTAGAGGTCATGTAACCTGGAAAGTCTTGTGTATTGTTTTGTAAACCCCAATCCGGGGTCTGGTTCAAATATTTATATATTTTTTTAGTTATTAGGTGATCACCAAGTGGAGTGGATTAGGTCTCTGCTTGAGACTGAACAAATTGTTTAATCCACTCTGTTTTCAATTTAGTTTTACTATATTTTAACTCATATTTTCAAAAACTAAGTTTTACTTTGATAGTTAGTCTTGGATACTATTTATAACTATTTTGATTTAGTAGATTAGTTTAAAAAGTTATATAAATATTTAATATTGTTATAATTGATAAATAATCAATATTCCGAGAAACTATTTGAACAATGAGACTATTATGAATCCACAACTTTGATTAAATTTCCCGTTTTGTTTTTCAAATTGGGGGATCTTTAAATAAAGATTTTAAGATAAATTTTTATAGGAACTAAATTTACCCCCCTCTCGAGTGTCCTACTCTAACCAACATATAACATTTAAAATAATTTAGGTGCATAATAATAAAATATTCCTCAATGAAAGTAAATTGTGATGAAATCCCTTTTAACTTTATAAATATTTGGATCAAAACCCCAAGAAAGAGAGAACCTGATATAGATTTTTGAATCCCAATAATAATCATAAAAATAATCCTAAAATAAATTCATGGAAATTATACACACAAAAAATAACAATAAGTGGTGAATATGGCATATGACTCACAAAAATAAAAAGCGAGATGAGAAACCCTTACTTTGACTCTAGACATTCAATGCATAACCCTTAAATCCAATATAATGAGATTATATCAATTATTTGATTTATTAATAAACTTTTAGAGATTTTATACCATATAATTAAATTATTATTTTATTTATTTTAATGAAATATTTAAATACTTAATCAGTTAAGTCCACACCAGGTGTTTTGAATATGTTGAGTTCATTGTTTTAAAATTACTTTAGTGTGTTTACCATAGTCAAAGAGGTCACTATTTCAAAATATGTATAATAATAATAATGAAATAATTATAATTTTTATACATTAACTGTAATTTTGACACCAATCATGAAATATGCATATATAAAATGAACTACATCATGATAATGGAGATGATAGGCCATATGTACGCATGAGTAACATTTCAATTTTTCAAATATCATTATGAAAATAAAATATGTATTATTTTATATTTAAATAATTATAATAATATAAAAAAGGCCATATTTTCCTTTAAATACACTTATATATATCATCGATGTGACGTGGTTATGAAAAAAATAACCACACCACTTTTTTGAGGAGGTAGTCCATATATATATATGAACGATGTTATCATTTTTTAGTGAGTGGAAAAAAAGAAAAGGATATATTATATTTTTAGAATGTTAAATATTCTATGAATATTATAATTATGTCATGTATATCACATATATTCATTAAATTTATCCTTATTACCTTCCATGTGATGTTTTAGTGAAAAATGAATCAGATCATTTTTCCAGTCGGTAGTCCGCTGTACACACGAGCAACATTACGTATGCCCCACGAAATGGAAAATAAGAAGCTATATGAGATATTATAAATAAATAAGTAAAAATATGTTAAAAAATTAATATATATACTTTGAATCTATAATTATAACAAGCTATGGGAGGTGATTATGGAAAATTAAGGACAACAGTTCCCGAGGTGGTAGTCCGCCGTACACACGAATGATGATTTTATATCCCATTTTATAGAATATGAGATGGATTTGGTTATTAAATTAACATAATTACATATCAATATATGGGATATAATTTTATTATTATAAAATATTAATTTATGAGTATTTTAATTAGGTTTAAGAAGAAAATAAAAAAAATAATCACTTAAGAATGACACCTCTTCTTTAGACAACCTTCTTGGGTAAACACCAAACTCCTTCTTAGGATGGATCTATGATCAAAATAAGGGATATAGAATGTGGGTGTGTAATTAATAAATATATATGGGGAGGTATTTTTTAATCCAAATTGATTTTATGATGTGAATATGAGAGGACAGGGGATGATGTTTTATTATTGAGGTGAGTGACACATTTGTAATTTTTGAAAAGAAAAAGATGTACCTGCATTTTTCACTTCCCAAAAGGAACCAAAATAAACTATTATATATACTAATACATGATAAGGTAAAAATATATACATAAAATATAATTTTGAAAACATTTTATATCATTTTAACACTTATCATTTTTGTTTACCACCAGATAAATCAGTTTTTACCTTCTACACGGTAATTAATTTTTAATGTTTTCACGATTTATTATGCTAAAAAATAAGTTAAACTTATTATATAATATAAATTATTATATATCCAATTTTGGAATACATTTTTTCATATTAAATTCATTTATGTTTAAAATTTTAATTTAAAATTAAAATAGCACACACAAAAAAAAGATGGTTTTCAAGAAGTGTATTTTTCAAGAAAAATATGATTTTATATTAAATTTATGGCGAGTAATAATAATTATATTAATTTAAATTAATATTTATAGATAATTATTCTTTAAAATTAAATTAAATCATTCTTCATTATGGGTTGTTTAAATTAATTAGAATGGTGAAACATTATTCACTTCAAAACAGTTTTCAGAAAAATATAATTTTTGAACCCAAAAACAAACTTATAATAAAATCCAATATAAAGATGATTAAAATGTAATTAATTGGATTAAATATAAATAAATAATAATTATGTTACTTTAAATCCTACTCCAAATAAAATATGGACTTTATAAACTACTTAACTTATTGAAAATATATGGAACTTACAGAAATCAATATTTTTCACTATTCATTGAAAAATCAATATTTTTCAAAAAATCAAAAAATTTCAACCTAAATTAATTTTGATAAAATGAATTAAAAAATAAATTTAGTTTTATAGAGTAAATTTTATAAAATTTTAAAAAATTAATTATAATATGTTTTTCTCAATAAGTAATTAAAACCATTTTTTGAAGAAAACACATTTTCGAAGAATAAAATTAATTTATTAAAAATTGTTGGATTATTTACTAATAATTTATCAGTACATTTATATTTATTAGAAAATATATCTATATAATTCATAATATAGTTAATAGTATTCATATCCTCTAATTTAATGACTAGGTTATAACAATCATATATGTTTCATGTCATTTAAGCTCGATGTTGTGTGTTGAATATGCCGTCAAACATAATATCATTTTATAAAATCTTGGGGTGATAAATCCTACCACCATTTAATATATTTTTTCCTCTAAATTTAAACTGTATCTTGATATAAAATGGTTGGAAATTGGACAATACCTTTTTTAGAAACCCACATCCTAAAAAGGGTTAACAAAACATCCTCTTGATAAGAGAGAAAGGGAAATATGATGGTCATTTGAAAAAAATGCACAACTAGGTTCCCAAGTAGTTGAAAATATATGGGAAGTGAATATATATAAATATAATAAAATATTAATTCCCAAATAATGATTTATAGTAACATAGATCATTGATTAGAAGAAAGTAAATGATCAAGAGAAAGTTCACAAAACCATAAACCAAAGAGGTGTGAAAAAGCTCATTTATTTCATTAGAAATGATAAAAACATGAAAACTTTATTGTTTTTATATCCTTTTACTTGATTTTATAAATTACTTTACAACCTATAATAATATAATAAGGAAATATACTTACTTTATGTGTATAATTTTATCCTTCTATCAATTTCCACCCCAATCACATCTTTTTCTCCAAAAGATGAGTATTCAAGAATTTTTTTATTTCATATAGGAAACACTAAAATTAAATTATAAAGGACCACATAAAAATATAATAGATAATAAATCAGTTAAAACTATCTTTATACATTAACCAAAACTAAAATGGTTAGAACAAGGTAAGATAATTCATAAAATGAATAAACCTTCACTTGATGAAATAATACATTATTCTCCAAAATTTAAAAGTAATACCCAATTTCAAAACTAAATAATTACAAATATATATGAACCAATATCCAAAATATCTTTAATTACCAAAAAATTAAATATTTTTTTAACCTTAAAGGTTATATCATATATTTTATCTTACAAGACCAAAAATATAATGATCTTCTTCTGAAATAACATTAATCACTTAGTCGTTGAATCACTTTTCAATCCCATGGTCATATATATGATAAGAAATGTGTTCCAAAAATTAAATCAGTATCCAAGATCATATAAACACAAAATTTTATCAATACCATAGAACTTATTGTGAAAAAATGTAAAGGAATAATTCACATTAAAACGAATCTTTATATATACTTTTAAAAAATAAATCTTCTCCTATAGTGTCATTAATCACTTTAAGAAGTCATCAATAGAAACATAACTATTAGTATATAATACTTTTAACTTATTATCAAACATAATCTTATGGGACTATAAGGATATCCACAACTCTTAAGATTACCTCACATGAAAACATCCAAATATAAAATGTCTTTTAAACTTTATTTTGATACCAACTATAACAAACTTGAACCCGAACTCCCAGATATAATGTTAAAATAATAAAATATATAATTCCATCATTTATACTAATAAAGGTGACCTAATTTTCACCATCTATAAATTTAAACATCAAAAGGAATTATTGGATCACTTACATACCCAAGGAATTTTCGGGTTTAGAGTTTTGGAGAATTAGGAAAAACTCTTACATAAATAATACCTATTTATTTAAATTAAAATTTCTCCAAATTAACCCAACTTTTAATATTTAAAATTATTTAATTATCATAATAAATATGAAACTCTTCTATAAATAATTAAATAAAAATAATTCTTGATAACCTAAGAAAACGAAACATAAGAAGGATGATCTCAAATGATCAATAAGGGTAAAGATAATCATTAACAATTGAATATCACCAGTGATCATAAGAGGAACATGAGAGTATGATTGGATAAAAAAAGTTCATGAGAATAACATAATAGAATTTATAACCATCAATTCCTAGATCATAAAACATTAAAACCTGAAAAAAGGCATTAACAAAGTCAACAGTCATCAAAATCAATAATCATGACCCATATGATATCAATATTTATTAAAGGAAATATTTATAATGCACAAAAGCCATAACAAAAATATATTGGTATATGGAGAAACTATCTTCATATAACTCTTAAAAATAGAATAACTAGTATGGTTAACTTTAATATCTATAGTATGAAATTAATTAGAGGGATATCATAGACCCACCCATCCTTAATTTATCATAGAGCCATCCACCCTTGGTTTATCACAGAACCACCCTCCTTGGTTAATAAAATAACCACCCACACTTGGTTTATAATGGAACCAACCATTAATATAAATAATTTCCAAGAACTGTATCATGAATAAAGTACATATATAATTTATTTCATCATAAACTCACAGAAACAACCTTTATTCTTTTCAGAACTTAATTAAACCCCTGGAAAAGAAATGGTTTCCCTGAAAATTGATTTGAAACAAGTTTAACCCATGGAGAAGAAATTTGTTTCATAAAATTATCTTTGAAACATTATTAACCCATGGAAAAGAAATGGGTTACATAAAATTATCTTGAAACATTATTAACACATGAAAAATAAACGAGTTCCCTAAAAATTGAAATGTGGTTAACCCATGTAAATGAAATATGTTTCATAACAATATATTAGAACAATCATAATCTATCCAAAGAAATAATGATGATGGTATCATTAAAAAATTTCTCTAGTAGAGCATAAGTAACATCAAGGGTTTTTGATTTTAATGAATGTAAATACCATTAAAAGATCATTAAAAACATTAAAGAGGAAAATTATATTTTTTTACTTTGTAAATCACATTTTGAAATTAGGAATTCAAAAAATATTGTGAAAACCCTTCTAATTAAAAATAACCATGGAAATTTATAAAGTAAGGTTCAAATAAAATAACAGTAATGACATTGGGAAATTTTTTTCATGTTGTAATTGTTAATAATAGATATTCTTTTCAAAATAATTTATAAAAGAGAGTCAAAAGTGGCCAATTTGGAAAAAATTAAAAAAATGTACTTTTAAAACCATCTAAAAGATGTTAAAAGACTAATTAAAATAGATTTATTAAATCATTTATGTTTAGAAAATAAATTTTTTTTAAAAATTTGGGAAAACATGCACATGGAAGAGAAAGATTTGTGATCTAAAAGAAAATACAAAATCGGTATCATTGCAAATGACTTTATTAAATTTTATTTAATAAATAAGGGAGGAAATGAGAATTAAACTTTTTAAACACATTCCTAAATATTTTAGATAAAATATATGTATTTTAATTAAATAATATCATAATATTTCCTCTAAAATATCCTTCAATGTAAATAATCTAGAAAAAATGAGATTGTAAGATAAACCCTTTGCGACTTTGGTAACATTTCATTAAAAAGACCCATAAAATAATAACTTCAAATTATACTTTAAATATCATCAAAATAATTAGTTTCATGATATAATAAGTCATAAGGATATTATATATACATCACATATGAATATAGGTGCATATCATAAACGTATGTCTTAGAGAAAGATAATTTGATATGAATAACCCTTATAATGATCGTACCATTGAAGTCAAGAATTAATAAATGAATAAATTGTGTGTATGAAATTTAAATCAACATAAAACAATTGTAAATACAATATATTAGAGTAAAAATTTATTACACAAATAATCATATAATATGAAAGATAATGAAGAAGCAATATAACCCAATGAAAAGAAATTAAGTTATGAAATTATTTACCACTTAGTAACATTCAAGTCAAATCCCCTTGGTTATAATGATTAAAATTGAATCTTAAAATACCATGATGTATGAATGATTCATGATGTTACATGTATAATTTTTCTTCTATACACCATATAAAATAAATTAGGTGTATAATAATAAAATATTCCTTAATAATGTAAATTGACATTAAATCTATTACAGATTTGGAAATCTCTAGATCAAAACCCCATGAAAGATGGAAACTCATATGAATTTTTAAGTTCCAATAAATTTAATGAAAATAATCATAAAATAAATTCATTGGAATAATATACACCACATAATAAAAACAATTAGTGAATATGGAATATGTGTCACAAAAAAAGGGAGACGAGACACCCTTACCTTGATTCAAGACATTCCATGCAGGTCCTTAAACTCTTATATAATATGATTATATAAATTATTTGATTTATTAATAACCTTTTATAGGTTTAGTAACTTATAATTAAATAATTTATTTTATTTATTTTAATCATATATTTAAATACTTAATCGGTTAATTCCACGTCAAGTGTTTTGAGGACATTTGGTTTATTGTTTTAAAACTGCTTCGGTGTTTTGAACATAGTCAAATAGTTAATTATTTCAACATATACAGAATACAAATCATGAAATAATTATAATATTTATACAAAAATTATAATTTAAAAAAAATAATGAAATATTTTTATAAAAACTAAACTACATTACTTTCATAGAGACGGAAGATCGTACATAGTCATGAGCAACGTTTCCATTTTCAACAATCATTATGAAAAGAGGGTATATATTATTTTATCATTATATAAGGATATTAGTATCATAAATACCTTATTTTTAATTTAAATACAATTACATATATCACTTATATGATGTGGTGATGAAAAAAATCACATTTCTTTGTAGAGGCGATAGTCCACATATACACACGAATGACATTATAATTCTTCATTAAGTGGAAAGGTAAGAAATAAAATGATATATTATATTTTAATAATGATAAATATTTTATGAATATAATAATTATTAAATTTATATCACATATATTAATTAAAATTATCCTTATTACCTTTAATTTAAAGAGTTAGTGAAAAACGTATAACATCACTTCGTGAGGCGGTAGTCTGCCTTATACATGAGCGATGTTATCGTATCCCCCATGGAATGAAAAGTAACAAGGTATGTGTAATATAATAACTCCAGAAGTATAAATATTATAAAAAATGTGTATATATATATATATAATATAAATCCATCATTATAAAAAGACTTGAGAGGCAATGATGGAAAATGAATGACATGGGTTCATGTAGCGGTAGTCTGCCGTACACACACATGATTATTTTGTATCCCATTTAATGGAAGAGGAGATGCATTTAGGTTATAAAATTAAAATAATAAAATAGTATTATATTAAATATACTTATTTTTTTATATAATCATAATTTAATAAGATTTGAAGGATGTTCAAGAATAAATAAAATAAAAATTCTTGATTAAGCATGATACCTCTTCTTTAGAAAACCTACTTAGGTGGGCACCAAAATCATTCTTAGGATGAATATATGATAAAAATATGGGATATATGCAATGTTTATGGAATTAATAAATATATTTCATCAGTTATTGGATGATCAAAATGTATTTTATGGTGTTAATACGAGAGGATAGGGGGTATCCTTTTACAAGTGAGGTGAATGGCATGTTTGTAATTTTTAAAAAGAAAAAGGGATACCAACCTTTTTCACATGAAAAGATGATTTAAATGGAAAATTATAGATAATTATACATGATATTGTCTAAATATTTCCATAGAATATATTTTATATAGTTTTTAGGTTATTTTAACCATTATCTTTTTAGTTTAACCCCTATAAACCTATTTTTTCCTTAACCAAAATAATTATTTTTCACTATTTTTACTATTAATTATGGCAAAAAATTAAGTTTAACTTATGGTAAAATATAAATTGTTATTATTAAAAATATTTAATCTATTTTACCAAATTCAATTCATATAATTGGAAAATTTTAATTTAAAATTAAACCCATTGACACGATAAAGAAGTGAGTTTTCAAGAACTGTATTTTTTAATAAAAATATGATTTTATATTAACTTTATGTCTAGTAAAAATAATTATATGAATTTAAATTAATATTTATAGATATAAAATATATAAATTTTATTCAATTAATTTTTTATTTGGGGGTTTTTAAATTAATTTTAATGGAGAAACATTATGCACTTTAAAGTAATTTCCCGAAAAATATTCTTTTTAAACCCCAAAAAAAATTACACTAAAACATAATATAAAGATAATTAAAATGAAATTAATTATTTTAAATATAAATAAATAATACTTATTTTACTTTCATAATATTAAAAACATAATTTTACTTTTTAAATTTCTTAATTGTTTTAAAATAAATTTCATTTTTACAAAAATATGTATTTTTCACTTTTCATTGAAAAATAAATATTTTCCAAAAAATACCAAAATTTAAACCTAAGTAAATTTTGAAATAATTATTTAAAAAATTATTTTTATTAACTAAATTTCTTAAAATTAATGAAAAATAATTATAAAATTTTTTCAGAAAAAGTAATAAAAATAACTTTTTATGAAAATAAATCTTTGAAGAATAAAATAACTTTACGAAAAATTGATCGATTATTTACTAATAATTTATCAATAAAATTATATTGAGTAGCTGATTTATTTATATACATATAATTCATAATGTATTTAATACTATTTTTACCAACCAATTTAATGACTAGGTTATAACAACTATATATTTTGCAGGTAGTTTAAGCTCAATGTTACATGTCAAATACACTATAGAACATAGTTTTATTTTATAAAATATTATGTTATTACATAAACTAAGATATTTATATCCAATTTATTGAGGGATAATTTGGGAGTAAAATTTAGGGAGCTTACAAATGTGGCTACGTATACCGAGAGATCCTAGGGGACTATTATTGGGCCAGGGGAAGACTGAGAGAGCTTCCAAACTCATTATAACTTTCTTAGATGACTATAAAAACTATGTATTAGACTATGTCACACTAAAAAATTATATATAAATCCCATAGTGCATATGTACTTATTTCTTGTTGGTTTTAATATTCTTTTTGTATGATGATAGTTCCTTGGTTGATTGACATAGTTTATGTTTATTCCCATGTTCGATTATTTGGTTATATGACAATGTTTATATTTAAACTCATGTTATGCTATATGTAGGTGATTTGGACATGATTTTATAAGTTGTATTTATTTTAATCATTTGATCATTATTTACCATGGTTTTGAAAATAAGGTAGTTTTTGAGAAAAACTAAAGGAATTTCTAAATTGGTTTTTAACGAAAACTTGTTTTAAAAAGTAAAAATAGTTTTAAAAAATGAGTTTTCAAACTAGACTTATTGATTTTAATAGATAAATGGATTACATGGATTCATAGTGTTATCTTACTAGGATTTATTCCTCACACTCTATATATTTCTTCAGGTGTTTTCAGTCCTTATTTTTCCACACATAGGTAAGGGAAAGAGCACCTTGCAGTTCGGTGGACTTTCTAAATTAGTATTGTCCATGGTGGTTTTAGGATGACAGAGATGTAGTATCGTGGAGTTTATCTATGGAGCGGTTTTGTGATTTTTTATTGTTGGTTTGTTATGTATTGGATCTTATGGTCTTTTTTTCCAGTTTTTAGTTTTTACTTTGGATATCATTTGTATATGTTTGTTTTGACTTGTGATATGATGATGTTATAACATATACTATTGGTCATTACTACATTCATTCTGATTTTTATACTTATATATGTTAATCCTACATTTTTGGTTGGAAAGTTTATCCAATCTATTGATGGTTCATGTTGGTTTTACAAGGGTGAAACCTTTCCCAAATGGTTATTTGTGATTCCATGGTGCTTGTTTCCAACCTGTGGAGACTAAGAATGAAATTAAAGCCTTGTGAATGACCAAATCAGGTGGTGGGATGGGTTATCCTAGACTCGGTTGTTACACACAAAAATAAAATAAAAATTTAAAAAAGTTTATTATATTTGGATCAAAATTGATTTGATGAATTTAAGAATCCTTTAGTATCCATCAGTATCGACAATCACTTAAACATTTTGTGATATTATCTTTCTATATAGGTGATTCTAGTCACTCATGAATGGAAAAGAATAGAATAAATAAATATAAAGATACTATAAAGCCCATAGAAATATAAAAACTAGGGAACTATATTGAATGATGAACACTGGAAAACACTAAGCACCACCTTTACTTTCACTCTATAGAATGAAGACTGCATCCCTACTCCTTCTTATTTATATGAATAGGGGTATTATATGGCCTCCAAGGAAACTAAATTCATATCAAACCATGGAAGGCATAATAAATAGACTCCAAATTCCATTTGGATAATTTAATATCCTATAAAAGAAACTTAAGTCTCAAAACATCTTGCATGATGAATTAATGAGCCTCCAAATTGGTTAAATATAGTAAAGGATGTTCTTAGGTGGTCTATATAGGTGGGATTATTAAATTTTTGCATGTAATGGAGCTTTGAAGACTATTAGTCTGATTCAAAGACCAAATCATATTTGGGAATTTCCATTTCCTCATGTTTATATATTACTAAAATAAATAACTCAATATTTATATGATAATGGAAAATTAATCATTTAATTAAAAAATTAATAATTAATTAAATATTTCTAATATGAAAAAAATCCTATTTGTGTTTATAATAAATATAGTTTTTTTTACACATGAAATTGCCATATTAGTAAAAGAATACCAATTTTCATTATCTTATGTGTAACATGAAGGGATCGATGAAATGTTCGAAATGATATTAAATCTAATTAATAATCATAAAATAAGTGCAGTATCTAGAAAAAATTTATAACTATCTAAATTAAAAATCTTTTTAGTGTTATATAATCCTCCACATGTTTATTAACTATGTTAAATTGTCATTGACATTGAGATTCGACATGGGGCATGGATATTGTCAATGACATATATCTTATCTCTTTTTATCAACACTTGATATGACTAAATCTTATATAATTAAATCACATGTAATTATCCTTTCACAACTATTCACTTTGTGAAAACTCAATTGATGGACTTTTTGTCATAACTTGTCACATGGGATGGAATATCCTATATTTTTTAATCAAATACCTTCATTTTATTAGTGTCATAATCAATTAGATCATATTAATAAAAATTCTAAAAAGCATTAGATATGTATCAAATTATGAAACCTCATAGGTAGGGAACCTATTTGATAACCTCAAGTCAAAAGATCTATATTAAATGCTCAATTAATTAATACCCATGAAACATGTATGAAAATACATTTAGTGTACTTTAAGCAGGTCAATACGAATAGATGTTCACCAACTTATATCACATGAGTGATCAATTGTATGCCTATACAATTGATCCTACTAATACTGATATTAAAATATCATCACAAGCCAATATGATAATCAGCAATAAGGTAAAACCTAGTAATATATATATTCCATGGGGTTTTCATCATATCCCATCTCATGTTTTATAAAAAAACATAAATGAATGATAAAGTATTTCATTTAATATAAAAAACATGATACAACATGTCCCTAATCTAATAGAACATGACTGAGTTTAGGGTACAAAAATTAACAATCTACCACTTACAATAAATCCAGTCACCCGTGTATTAATACCAAACAAGATGTTATAGATTTCATGATTTTTTGTGTAAGTGTTTTTTAGTGGATTTGAAATATTATCCCTTATATGAAATTGAAACATATTAATACCACCTTTTTAAATTATATCTTGAATGAGATAAATTTTTTGAAGAATATATTTGTATATCTAGTGAGACCTAAGTTCCTTAGCTAGTGTAACTGCTCCACTATTATAACAGTACAGTTTTATTGGATAAACGATGCTTGGGACACCCCATAGTTTAATAATGAACTTATTTATACAAACATATAATTTATCCTCATTATATTACATGATATATTCATCTTATATTGTATAATCATCAAGAGGAAGTTTCTTGGAACTTTTCTAGCTCACATATACACTATTCCGGAAAAAAGAAATTATTACTAATATCTAAAGTCATTTTTATCAGTTTTGAAAATAGAATTGGTGTAAACCATTACTACGAGATATATCTCACCACAAAATACTAAAAATGCATCCTTAGTTATTCTTAATAACTTAAGGATATTCTTTGTAGAAACCCAAAGATTTCACTAGTATTGTATTAGCTTCTACTTGTCATACATAATGACTAAGATACACATTAATGAGTTCACAACATGAAACACCTAATTGATTCAACTATAGAAGCATATGTAATCTTAATCAAGAATTATTTTTCTTCAATAGTTGAAGGACACTATGTTTTTGAAAAACTATTTCCATGAAACATTGGTAAAGAACCATTTTTAGAGTTTTCAATGCTAAACCCAAACCTCACTAGTGTATGTGTTTTGACCAAGGACAAGTAGTAATTTAGATCTATATCTACATATATTTATACCTAGTATGTAATTTTCTTCACCATGATATTTTACTAAGAATAAATGTACCAATAAATTTTTCACTAATTTTATCATTTGGATGTCATTCATGATGATAAGTACTTATTCAACATACAACACCAAAAATAAAACAATTCTCCCACTAAACCATTTATATACACAAGGTTCATATTTAATTTTGAAAAAATGAAACTCTTTTATAACTCCATCAAAATTATTATTCCAACATTGATAAGATTATTTTAATCTATAAAAGGATCATTGTTGCTTACCAATATTAGCTGAATTTCTTGGATTTTTAAAATAATCAGGCTGTATATTATATACATCCACAAAAAGTTGCCATAAAAAAATTTAGTGTTCATATCTATATCGTATGTCTCATAATAATAATATGGTTATATGAATAAAATAATAAAAATATAATTTTTTAGTGCAGATGAATTATAGTTTAGATATTGGATCATGTTCAATGACCGTTACATCCTATTCATAAGAAATGAGAAATACATCTCTTGGGTTCTTGAAGAAATCAACCAAATATTCATAGTTCATGCGTATATTTATTCAGTTCATTTCAAAAACACTTTTTTTTTTCAATTAATCTATCTCAAAAATAAAATTATCTTACCGATCTTGAACATCATTAATTTAGAATTTAATTCCACTAATTCTTTTTGAAATAAATTAACCTTCTAGAAAGACAAATTTTTATGTAAAAACACTTTATTCTCATATATATTAGTGAAATGATAAAATATTTTCTCTTTGTGATAACTATCCAATATACATTTATGTAATTTGGGTTTAAGTTTACTTGAAGAAATACACCCTAAATATCCCTCAAAACCCCAAAATATATTATAAAACAAATTTGGACACTTCTCAATTGACATCTCATGTGGTGTATTTTGAATATACTTTAATGGAACATAGTTTAGTATAAATAAATCATTTTATACAGTATAACTATAAATGTAAATAGTAAGGTTCATTGATTTTTCATTAACTGAACAATGCCCAAAATAGATAGATTCCTCATTTTAGAAACACCATTTTATTATGGTGTACTAGGAGGAATGAGTTGTGATAATATACCATAATCTACTATATAGCCATGAAATTTATGACTTAAATATTCTCCACTTAAATCATATGTAGTTATCTCAATAAGATTTTCCATGTTGTTTTTTCACTTAATTTTGAACACATTGAAAATTTCGTCGGATTAATACTTATGTTTCATAAGATACACTTGCCCATACCTACTGAATTCCTTATTAAAAGTAATGAAGTACTAAAATACACCTTAAGAAACTTTACATATAGGACCTCATACATCAGTACGTAATATTTTTAATAAATATTTATCTCATTTCGCTTCAACTTTTAAGTAAATTTGGTTATTTTTTATTATAAAAAAAATAATAAAATACATCAAATAATTCATAATAATCCAAATAAAATAATCTATTATTATTGAGTTATTGGATGCAATTATTTTTCATATGACATATTCTATAATTCCAAATATAAGTGGAATTCAATTATTTAATTTTGACCAATTATTATTAACATTATATTTATAAATATGAATCCAATATCCAATACATATATATTGAATATTAAACATGATAGTATAACCATAAAACAATTCATTAATATAAATAGAATAATATTTTTTCTTTATTATAAATGAAAATATTTCCCTATCTTAGAAATATATAAAATAAAATTTCTATTTATTGATGGTATTTGAAAATGATTTTATTGAAATAATGAAATTCCACTAGGAAGAAGTAAATTCACTTTTACCATAGATAATTTAATAAATATTTATCAACTAACAACTTATAGGTACACTTATCCCTTAATTACTTTCACTCGTTCTTGGAGAATTTTTACATTACAAAAAATATGTGATGCACAAGAATTATCTAATAACCATTATTAATAGTTAGGGAAATGGATCTATATTACACATAATTATTTTCATCTATGTTTATTTGATTAATTATTAATAAATTCAATCAAATTTAATGATTTAATGTCTTCATATATTTTTTGAATTTTAGAAACCATGGTTGATATCATAATACATCTTATTCCATATACATTTTTTAATACTTTTAATAAGCATCATTTCCATATTGTGAGATAAAATAAAATAACTAATATGGTGTGTATTTATTTAGAGTGTATAATTTAGGCTCTTACTCAAAAAAAATATCAAATAATGATACCAATCAATGTAATGTTTACCATTAAAATTTTTCTTCTCAAGGATTGATCTCATTGATAAATCCATGTTTTTGTTTAATTTCATAAATTTCTACATAAAAATATTTTTCAGTATTAGTATCATGTATTTTATTATTCAACTAGGTTTATTATTGAAAATAATTCCACTAGAATAATAATCCTCAATATTATAGATTTATTTGGATGAGATCCATACTTGAAAATATCTAAACTCACCAAAGTTATTCTCTTAAGGCATGTGTATTTGAGTAAACTTTTTATTAATTTTAACTATTACAACTCTTGGATTTTTGAGTGAACATCAAATTTCTCAATTAATATCATGAATATATTTAACACCATTCCTCTAGGGGATAATTTAATTGAGTTTCTTAGTTGGGTATAACCCAAAATTCACATAAGGATAACTATTATCCTTTTCTCATAACACAATATAGAATATTGATTCTTAGCTAAGCATGCCCCAACCGTTTGATCAATCAAGGTATTAAAGAATTTAAATCATATGGAAGTCATCTGAAACTTATAAATTTAATGAATAATTTATATTAAGTCTCACCGTTACCATTATATGTATCACATATACACCATACATGATAATATTCATAGTAGTTCAATATTATGTATCATACAAATACTCTATAAATCTTATGTATACTAATCACTTAATTTATTTACATTTTTATCTGATACAATGGTTAAAAATTTAATCACATTACATAGAACAATTCTATATCTCCATATAAATTATATCAAGACATAAAGATCTACCATTATTAAGGGGTCTGTTATACTAGAGCACGAGACATGTGATATTTCACATGTGGGTTGAGTGGAAACCCACTACCCATAAATACCCTTAAGAGGAGCAAAAAAATCCAACTTTTCTTCAATGTTTCATGTAAGACATAAATGAATTTTTTCTTATTGGGACTATATCATAAGATTGTATAATATTCAAAAATTTAATTTATAAACTTTTTATTTATTGAGTGAGACTCTAATACCACATGAGAGTTTTAATAATAATACCAACACTTGGTAGACAACGAAAGAAATTTAAATACATAAAAATAAAAACAAAAATAAAATTAAATAAAATAAAAATACTTTTAAACAATTTCAAAATATTTAAATCAAAATTAAATTGATGAATTCAATCCTCCTTTAGTATCCACTAATAACTCTAATGGCCATCTTTTCTTTCTATCAATATAATTAAGACTACACCCCTCCTAATTGATATTTATATAAATAGGGAACTAAATTTCCTCTTAATAATCTAAATCCATAGAAAACCAAAGGAAGTGAAATAAATGGAACTCTAATGGTCATTTAGTGCATTAAATAGCCTCTAAAAGTGTCTTAATTCCTAAATTACCCTAGGAGATTCACTAATGAGTTTGCGAGCATCCATATTTCCCATATTTAATGGGTTTTAGAAGCCTATTTCTCTAAGACCAATCCCAAATCCATTTTAGTATTTTCCATTTACTCATGTTTCTATATTAATAATATAAAAAACTTGTTGTTTATATTATAACTTCACATTAAATACTTAGTTAAAAAACTATTATTTTATTAAATATTTTAACTATTAAAAAAATCCTTATTTATATTTATAATAAAAAAAACCATTTAAACCTAATACACCCTAAGAGGGAAGGGGTGAATTAGGGTATCAAATTTTTCTTCTGATTCTTTGGGATCTTTTCCCAATATTGCTAAGAATGTGACAAACCTAGTGCATTTAAAAACACATCCATAACAAATACATATGTGAGAGTTAAATATAAGACACACCAATTTTTAATTAGTTCAACTCAAAAGGATAATCTAAGGTGCATATACTGACGATCTGTCGGTTGTACAATAATCCACTATGTTTAACTAGTTTTTTTAGATTATAATTATTTTAGATATGGCCATTACATTAAAGGAACACTTACTTTATGATTAATTTATTGATAACATAATGCCTCCCTCATATCACCTCTATAAAATCCTCCTAATGCACTACTCTAGTGGAAATCTGCCTCATTTCATCAACCTAAAGGTGAATTTCACATTTTTAAGAAAGTATGATTTAATTTTCATTATGAAAACCTAAATTTGATGTTCTAATGATGTTTATGGTTACAAAAAAATACTACCTTGTGAACTTCTTGTGAAAATACCCACCTGAATCTGTGTTATATAAAGTAACCATATTGAACCTATTTCATAACACACTCAACCTCATTGACCATATACTACCCTTCACAGACCACACACTTCCCTTCATAGACCTCCTCATGGGATGTCAATGTCCACCATGTAGTAAAAATTGTAGACCGTGTGCTTCCCTTTATATATCATGCACCCAAATCCATGAATTAATCCTAAAAAACGACTTTGTAGACTGTGTAACTAACCTTGTGAACCACATAACCACAAAACAGTTCCAATCCCATGGAAAAATATTTTTTTCATTGATATTTGAGGAACTCTCCACCCATCCATACTATAAATTTTTATTTCCATTTCCCCAAAAAATGTGTGGATTCAAAATTTCAGGCATTTGAGTGTCTCAAAATTTCAGTGCCAATCCATTTATATATTCATAAAACATGGTTACTTAAACTAAATAATAATGTATTAATAAACATCACAAAATAATTATAAATTTTTAATCATTTTTAAAACCTATAAATATTTTTTATCTTTTCAAAATTAATAATATTTTCAAAGATGCAAAAAATGATTTTTAATACATATTAGTTTCTTTTTCTATCTATAATCAAGTTGTTACATTTTTATGGAATTGGTTTTAAAATTACTAAAATATTATTACTTGCAATCACATATAATTTTTATAGAATTCATAAAATCAATTTTTTTATAAACATACAAAATTATAATATCATTAAAAATCACATTTTCTTTTAGTTTATAAATTTTTTATTAATTATCATAGAAAATTATAATTTTTTCAGAAATATAATTTTTTTCTTCCCATGAATGAAAAAAATAATTTGTTTAAGTAATACATTTTTTCACAAAAAATTACATAGTAAAAATTTAGCAAACAAAATTTGACTAAATCCCATCATAAAATTAAAATTATTAACTATAATCATAGTTCTACCAAAAAATTATAGTGACATGTTTTTATTGTGAAATTTATCATAAAAATTATATGGAAAATATCAATTAGTAAAACAAACCTCCTTAAAAAATTGGAGAAAAATTAAAAATTAAAATGAAATTTAAAACTATATTAAATAAACCTCTTTAATTTCAAAAAAATATAATCCACTAAAAGATCTTATTTAAATATTATATTTGAAACTTTCAATAAAATTATTTTCTTAGAAGCATTGACTATAAAATTATTATGAATAATTCAAATCAGATATTACTGTGAAAATTTATATAATAAATTTTAATTAAGATATTCTATAATAAAATTTTCCACTGAAATATTTCAGTGGGTAGTTTCATTAAAAATTTTAATTAACATTTTCCACTAAAAATTTCAATTGAAATATTACAATATAAAACTTTAGTTACAGTCTTAATTAGTGAAATTTAAAATGAAAAATTTTATCGAAGTTTCTATATGAACAATCTAATGGAAATTAAAACCAAAACTTTTCAATGAAAATTTATAGTTTAATAAATAATTTTTCCATTGAAAGATTTCATTAAAATTTCCACTTGAAATTTTTAGTGAAATATTCTAATTGAATAATTAAAGTTTTCAAGATGATTTTTGATGAAATATTTCATTCTAATTTCCTCTATAATTTCCCAATGTAATTTTATAATTCTATTTACCACATAAATTTTATATTTTTAATTTCCTATTGGAATTTTATATATTAATTTTATATTGGAATATTGAATGGAATTTTTAACTAAAAATTTTCAAGATATTTTTGCGGCTATCATTGAAATTTTTCACACTAATTTTTCCTCTAATTAATTATTATCGATTTTTTTTATAGTTTCTCAATGAAAATTTACACAATAATTTTCACTAAAATTTTATCAATAAAATGATCCAACTGAATATTTGAGTGGAAATTTATATTTATTTATCTGTGGAATTTTACACTATAAATATCCTGTAAATATTTTCACTAGTATTTTTATTTAAAATTTTCATTGATTTTTATTGAATATTTTTTATTAAAATTTTTTATTTCATTTTTAGTGAATTTATTTCATGGTTTTCCCTAATTTTAAATAAAATTGTAATGTTTTATTTTAATTATCTTTAATTTTAGAAAATAATAATATTAAATTTCCTTAAAAATTGTAAAATTTTTATGCTACCTTTGAAATTTTTATATCATTAAAGAAAAATAAAATTTGTTTATTTAGAAAACACCACTTTTAAAAAAATAATAAAATTTTCAATATCTCTAAATAAAATATTGAAATTTTATTTTTCTTAAATAAAAATATATTTTTTTTAAATTTTAAAAATTTAAAACGTTTATAATATTTTTTAAAAAATTATATGAATTTATAATAATAATTTTTTATTTTTATTAAAACATTAAAAAATATATTAATTTTTATAAATTATGTTGAAAATTATTATTTTTAAATATAAACACAAATTGTTTTTTTAACAGTAGTTGGTGTTACACCTTAGTAAATTTCTTATAATTATGTATCTCAAATCATGGTTCAAATACTAGTTGTCACTGATTTAGGGGGTATTAGTAGATAACATATGGAAAACTGTTTGGTGGTGAGGCATTTAATAATGACGTGGTTTTGTGGAGAAGGCATATGATGTGTAATGACATGAGGTAGGTGTAAATTCCATTGAATTGTGGTTGTGGGACTTCAATGACACGGGGGATGTAAATATGGGTTTTTATGGGTTTAATTTATCTTTTAAAAAAATGGGTTAAGAATTTTAATATTCTGAAATATGGATCTAAGGAAATGTGAACTTTGTTCTCACTTCTTCTTCTACCAGGAAGTGTGAACAAGGTTTGTGCTTCCTCTTCAATTTGGTAGGAAGTGTGAAACCCATTCACAGTTCTTTTTTTAAAATTTTAAAATATTTACTTTTTAATATTTTTAAATATATATGTAAGTTAATAAAATAATTAATGTAGTAAATATTTTTTTTGTTTTTTACAATATTTTAAAAATAATACATATTTTTTGTTCCAAATTGTTTTGGATGAATTTATGGTAAATATATTAATATGAGTTTGTAAGAGAAATATATTATTGAAATTGGATAGAATAGTTGTCTCTTAGTATAGAAAATTTTTAGAATTCAGATGATTCTTTACTAAACCTCATAGTTTATAATATCATGATTACTCAAAGAAGTTCCTAATTCCATATATATTTGTTCAAAGGATGAAGTTGTATGAACATGAGTTTTATTGATGGATGTTATCAGATATATTTTTAACTGTAAAAATTTAGAGTTATAATTTTGAGTTATACATAGTTTGAGTTATGAAATCATGAAGTTTATTTTATACAAAGTTTGATATATGATGTTATGATTAGACATAGAATGATAATAAATAGATGTTTATGAGGTTACTAGACTGAGTTTAACAAACCGAATTGATCAGATTAAGATGATTAGATAGAGGAAAGTATGATGATGTTTTGGATGGAGAAAAATACAACATTGTACTAGATGAAGAAAATAAAAAGTTCTACTTTTGAAGAAATATATGATTTTTTTTTTCATATGGAGAACAATAAAATATTCACCAGATAAATAAAGTTACAAAAATAATAAATAGAGAAGTATCAAACATAGGTTTACAGATGGAGGAGTTCCTATGAAGTTGTACCAGATAGAGCACTACTAGATGGAGAATTACTAAATGGATGAATTATTACAAAGTTGTACCAAATTATGGTTTTAGAAACATAAAAAAAAAACTTTATAAAGTTATAAATTGTAATGATATTGAGCTTTAATTTCAAATCTTGTAAATATAGCTGAGATCTAAGAAGTATTTGATGAGTTTATTGATGCTGAGATTTGAGGAAACTTTGATGATGAATGTTGACCCTGATTTGTTTTGAGGTATTGAATATAGTTAAACAAAATTTTAGTTGAGTGTTAAGTTAAAATTTAGATATTATATTTTTACTTAATTTAAAGAGGAATTTAAAACTTTAAAAATAGGATATATCATTAAAATAAATGGAATGATAATTAATTTTGATATAAAGTATTATATGTTTAGTGTGAGTTGATAACTAAGAATCCACTTGGTTAAAGGAGAGAAGTACCCTATACAAAATACTAGACATAGGTATAATAAATAGAGGCATTAGACATAGGTATTAGATAGAGATAAAACATACATAGGTGTTTTAGATATAGGTACATAGAATAGAGGTATATTAGATATAGGTACATCATATGGAGGTGTATTAGATAAAGGCACATTAGACTAAGGTGTGGTAGAAAAAAGAGTACTAAATGGAGTAGAAGTAGAAAAATAATACAAAATAGATTATTATTGGATAGATTTCATTTAGGAATATTTATAGAAAATGTTTTTAAAATTTTAGGTTTGAGTATAACCAGGTATTTTATGATTTGGAGGAAGTTTAGAGAATGGTAGAATTTTTAGAGAGCTGTTGAATATATTGAAGAAGTTGTACATAGGAAATTGAATTCCAACTTTCTTGTTGATAAATTCTATTTGAATAAGTAAATTTTTATACAGTAGATCTATATTGAAGAAGGATATTTTGGATGGGGGACATATCCAGCTACTAGAGACTTTTCATTTGGGTGTATAACTAATCACTAAAGAAGTTTGTAACTAAGGGGCATAACCCATTGTAGAAGTTTTTAATTAGGGGGTATAACGAATTACTACTCAATTTAATGGTAAATCCATATTTTAGGGGTATAACCAACATAGTAATGAGTGGGTTATAACATTGAGTCTAAACCTTGTAAATATATTGTACTGATCCCTCTCTTTAGATTTACTACATACAAGGTGAAGTTTTTAGATATCTTTGAGTGTATAAAGAAGTATAACAAGTTTTAAAGGTTGAGTATTTAGAATAATTCATCAAAATGGTGATAATTGATCCACCACTCCCCCTCTTAGTGATATTAAAATGACATGGGAACTATAATATTTAAGTAATTATATCAAATAACATATGAAAAATAAAATTAATTAATCAATAACATGATTTAGATAATTTTTAAATAATAACTAATATTATATATAATAATAATAAGAACAAAAATAACAACAAAAATAATAATAAAATTATTAATAAAATTATCACTAATAACATAATTAATATAATTATTAATGGGAGATGGTGATGCAAGAACTTGAGAGCCTATCCCTATAGAACTTGAAGGATATTAGGGATTTAATTTTATATAATTTTATCTTGATTGATAATTTAATTTAAAATATGTGTCTGTTAGTGATTAAAAGTATTTTAATGGTCTTGATGCCTCTATTAGTGTGGATTTGGATCATGGTTCAAGGACCTTAAATGATTCAAAGGTTTTGTTCAACCTGAATAAGATTTTGAAATCTATTGTACCTAAAGTTATAAGTTATGACGACTTAAAGAAGTATTCTTAGTTTTCATATATAACATTTTAAAACCCACACTCATGGATTTAGTGATGAAACCATAAACTTTACATTTATTGCTTTGATACTGATAAACATGAACCAATTTTTAGTACCCAAAACATAGAACATCAAAAGGAAATTATTATATCATGTAGATTTTTATGGACACTTTTTATTTAGAGTTTTAGAGAATTTAAAAATACTATTAACATCATGAATTCATAAAAAACAAGTTCATAATTATGAATATAATATCCCACTATACCTATCTTTTTATATTACATATTAGGTCATCATTATCATCCATATGAATCCCTTCAATAAATAATTCATTCAATATTATACCTGGTAACCTAAGGAAAAGGAAACATAATAAGAGTTAGCTCAAATTCTTAGTAAGGGCAACCATAATAATTAAGAATTAAATGTCATCAGTGATTATAAGAAGAGAATAAGGGTATGATATCATAATCAAAGTGCATGAATGAATCCTAAAATGACACATACCCATCAATACCTAAATAATGAATAATGAAACATGGCATAAAGATTTAATAAAGTAAAGAGTCATAAGAATCAATAATCATGATCCATGTGATATCAATATTGATAAAATAAAATGTTATAAAACCATGTAATGAAAAGATAAAAATTTTGGTATCTTGAAATATCATCAGTATATAACCCTTACAAAAACCTTATAATTAGAATAACCATTTGAATGACTTATAATATAATTACTTAGAAAACATAATCATTACCCAATGAACTAGAGCACTATCTCTTTGGATCCATTAGAAAAATATATATGAGGATCATTGAAGCTATATGGGATCACCCTTAATATAAGATATATCGGGCTCACATGATTCTCTCTAGGTTCACCAATAATATAAAAATATCCAATAACCATAAATAGAGTTCATAGATGTTTCATTTCATCATAAAACTCATATAAACAATCATTATTCATTTCATAACTTGATTAACCCATGGAAGTGAATCTATTTACATTATAATATCATTTAAAAATGATTAAACCATGGAAATTATATGAGTTCCATAATAATCTCTTTGAAACATGATTAACCCATGAAAAAGAAACGGGTTGCATAATAATCTCTTTGAAACATGATTTACCCATGGAAAAATGGGTCCCATGACATTTTATTTGAAATAATCATAATCCATCCAGAGAAAGAATAAAGATGGTATCACTAAAAAATATACCCAATAGAGAATATGTAATAATATGGGTTGTTGATGTTGATGAATGGGAATAACATTAAAATATCATTAAAACACTTTTGATGAAAATAACGTTTTCAATTTTTAAAATAACATTTAAAAAAATAAAATTCAAAAAATATTGTGAATATAATTTTATTTTAAAAAACCATAGAAACACATAAATTAAACTTCAAGTAAAGTAATAGATATGATTGTGGTAAGGTTAGTTCATGCCATAAATTTTAAAAATAAACCTTCTTTTCAAAACATTTTAAAAAAATAAGTAAAAAGTGACCCATTTAGAAAATGATGAGAAATTTCCATTTAAAACCTTTTAGAATAAGTTTAAATAGAATATAAAATTATGTAAGAAAATCATTTATTTTTATACAATAAAATTTTTTATAATGTTTTATAAAAAATCGATATATAAGAGAAATATACACGATCTAAAAGAAAAATACATGATCAATATCACTTAAAAATGAATTTATTGATGTTTATTCAATAAATTAGAGAGGATATGGAAATTAAACATATGAAACATGTTAATAACTAGAGGAGAATAAATTATATGTTGTTTAATAAAATAATATCATAATATTTTATCTAAAATAAACTTGACCATAAATAATCCTGAAATAAAGGAGTTTGTGACATAAAGCCTTTTCCGCTTTGGTAACTCTTCAATGGTAAGCCCCATTAAATAATAACTTGAAATGAAACTTTAAATATCATCAAAATAAATAGATTCATGATACCCCACATAAATAATTTATGTTCATATCATAAACATATGTCCCAAATAAAGAAATTTTGGATAATTAACCCTTAAAAAGATCATATCACTGAACTAAGAGTTAATTAATAGATATATTATGTTAAAAAAATGTAAATACATACCAAAAAAGTTTAAATATATAATAAAAAAATTTATATATAAATTAACACATAATAATATCATAATAGAGTCAATAAATAATTTCTATAACCCAATGAACATAAATTGATTTAAGAGTCTCTTTACCATTTGGTAGCTTTAATGTCAATCCCCATGGATAAATTAATTAAATTTTAAATATAATATAAAATGATATAGGAAGTATTAAATATACTACATGTAAAAGGGGAAGTATATACATCACAAAATATAAATAATTGGGGAATATATCACATGTCTCATAAAAAATAAAAAGTGAGATAAGAAAAACCATTACCTTGGTTCCAAACTTTCCATGCATGTCCTTTAATTGATATATAATATGAACATATAGTTTATTTTGTTTCTTGAAATTTTTTTAAAGGTTTATAAACATATACTAAATCATTTATTTTATTTCTATATAATGACATATTTTAATACTTACTCAATTAAGTCCACATTAGGCGTTTTGAGGATGTTCCGTTCATTGTTTAAAAAGATGCTTGAGTGTGTCGTCCATGGTTAAATAGGTCATTATTTCAACATTTCCAGAATAATAGTATTGAAATAATTATTATACTTATTCCTAAATCAAACTTTTAAAATTAATTATGAAATATGATTATGAAAAATGAACTACATTATTATCTTGGAGATAGTAGGTCGTACGTACACATGAACAACATTTCCATTTTTCAGTGATCATTATAGAAAGATGGTAGGAATTATTTAATCTTTATATAATTATAATAATATTATAAATAACATATCATTTCTTTAAATATAATTATATATATTTATCATGTGATGTGGTGGTGAAAAAAACCCACATCGCTTCGTTGAGGCGATAATCCACACATGCACGAACAATGCTATCATTTTTTGTGTAAAAAATAAAAGTATGTAATATATTTTCATAATAATATATATTAATTTAGTATAATTATTATTTAATTTATATAAAATATATTCATTAACTTTATAATTACTACCTTCCATGTAAATCATTAGTAAAGCATGGATCACATCACTTCGCGAGGTGGTAGTCCTCCGTACACAGGAGCGATGTTATCATATCCACCAAAAAATGTAAATTAAGTAGGTATATATGATATAATAACTATATTTTTATAAATATGTTACAAATATATTATATATAATTTAAATCCATAATTACAATAATCATTGAGAGGTGATTTTGAAAAATGTATGACATCAGTTCGTGAGGCGGCAATCCGCCGTACATACAAATGATGATTTCATATCCCATTTGATGGAAGATGAGAAGGATTTAGGTTATTAAAATAATATTATAAAATTTAATAATATATAAAATAATGATGTTATCACATTATCATAGTTGAATAATATTTTATGGATGTGGATGAAGAAATAACAAAAAAATAGATAGTTATGAATTTTACCACTTCCCAGGCCACCACTTTAGGATTTTGCCAAAAGTATTACTAGAATAGATATATGGAAAAAACAAGGAATATAGCATTAGTAGATTAAATTTGGGAAGTTATTTGGGTAGGTATTGGAATAACCAAAATGGGTTTATTGTGTGAAGAATACAGGAGAGGGTGTGGCCTTTTATAAGTGAGGTGAGTGGAAAACATGTAATTTTTGCAAAGAAAAACATGTACCGAAATTTTTCACTTACAAAAGGGGTAAAAATAGATAATTAGAAATAATTATATATTTTATGTTTTAAATATGGGAATATAATAAATTTAATATAATATTTAGGTCATTTTGATACTTAACATTTTAGTTTAACCCTTCGAAAACCTATTTTCACCCTAACTACGATAATTTATTTTTACTATTTTTACTATTAATTATGGTAAAAAATAAGTTGAAATTATGATATAATATAATTTATACTAATTCCAAATATTTAATCAATTTTAACAATTTCAATTCACAAAATTGTAAAATTTAATTTAAAATTAAACGCACAGACGTAATGAAAATTAAGGTTTTCATGAAGTGTATTTTTCAAGGAAAATATGATATTATATTAACTCTATGACTAATAATATTTAGTATTATTATAAATTAATATTTATTTATATATAATATTTAAATTTAATTCAAATAATTATTCATTAGGTATTGTTTTAATTAATTAAAAAGGATAAAAATTATTCAGTTTAAAACAGTTTTCAGACAAATCATATTTCAAAACTAAAAGAAAAAATTATACTAAAATATTATAATAATTGGATTAAAAAAATTGAGACGATTAAATATAACTAAATAATATTTATTTTACTTAAAATATTTTTCAAAATATAACGAGAACTTTAAATTTCTAAATTTATTTGAAATAAATGACTTTTTTTTATAAAAAAATAGTCTTTTCACCATTCACTGAGATATCAATATTTTTTTTAAAAGTCTAAAATTTCATACAATTTAAATTTTGATATAACAATTTCAAAAATAAATTTCATTTTTAAAATAAATTTTCTAAGTTTAAAAAATTAGCAGTAATTTTTTTTGATGAAAACACATTTTTGAAGAATAAAATTACTTTACTAAAAAATGATTGATTATTTTCTAAAAACTTATCAATAATATATATTATGTAAAACATATATATATATAATAAAGTAATTAATAATATGCATACATACCAATTTAATGATTTAGTTATAATAATTATATATATTGTGGGTCGTGTAAGATTATTGTTGCATATTGAATATGCTATCGAACATAGTTTCCATTCATAAAATCTCAGGGTGTTACATCCATGCCCACTTTAATAAATTCAGTCCTTGAAATTTGAACTTTATCTCAGTAATAAAATTTTGAATGTTTAAAAATACTTTTTTTTTCAAACCCACACCTTTTAAAAGGGTTAATAAAAAATCCACTTGATAAGAGATAAAAGGAAGTATGAATGTAATCTAGAATAATCCATACTAATTTTCAAAATAGGAGAACATAGGTGGGAGGTGAATATTTAGACATGGAGGAAAAGAAAAAAAGCCAAATAATGATATATATTGATAGATATCATAAATCAAAATAAATTTAATGATTAAGAGAAAGTTAACAACCACAAAACCATAAACCAAAGAGACTTGAAAAAGGCCATTGATATCATTAGAGAGGATGGTAATATGATAACATTTAGTTTTAATATCTTTATACTTGAGATAAATAATGATTTTCAATCATAAAAATTAGTACAATAAAATTTACATGATATGTTTAATTTTATCCTTTAGTCAATTTCCACCACAATATTATATTTTTATTCAAATAACAAGTATTCAAGATGAATTATTTTTCATGCATGAAGCACTAAAATAAAATTTTAAAGAAAAATAAACATAAAAGGGATAATAATGACATTAAAACTCTATTCAGACATTAAACAAAAACAAAATCATTAGCACATGGTTATATGTTTACTAAAATGAGTAAACTATAAAATGATACATTTATCTCCAAAATTAAACAGTAATACCCAAAGTTCAAACTAAAACGTTCCTAAATAACTTCATCATTAAAGAGTGTTTTCAAAAAAAAATCATACCTTTCATCTTTAGAGAAAAAAAACATGGTTATCCTTTTTCTTTTTAAGTATCATTAATCACTTAGTCACCAAATTACTTTTCAATCCAATGGTTATCTATATGATAAAACTTGTATTCCCATAATTACCTCAATATCCAAGATCATATAAACCATAAAGAATATTAATACCTTAAAAATTATGTCTAAAAAATGTAAATGAAAACTTTATGTTAAACCAAATATTAAAATATACTTTAAACAAATAAAATGTCTCTTAAAATTTCATTAATCACTTTAAGATCTCATTGCTTAAAATCTGAAAAGGGTGTCTAAAACTTTAAACTTTTGATTATACGTAATCTTATAAACATAATATGATATCCATAACTCTTAAGATAACCAAATATTAAAATATCCTAATATCAACATTTACATAAACATTTTCTCCGATACCACCTACAATATCCCCAAACATGAACTCCTGGATTCAATGATGAAATCATAAAATTTATATTTCTGGCTTTGATAAGAATGAAAGTGACTCAATTTTTAATACCCAAAACTAAAAACATAAGAAGGAAATTGTTGGATCACATAAATTATTAAGAACCATTTTGGTTTAGAGTTTTAGAGAATTAGGAAAAAATCAAAACATCATGGATTCATAAACAACCATTTTATAATGATGTATATCACCTCCCACTATACCCATATTTTAATATTCCACATTAGTTTATCATCATAATGCATATAAAAACCTTATAGAAATAATTCATTCAGCATCATAATTGATAACATGGCGAATAAGAAACACAATAAGGTTGATATCAAATTATCAGTAAGGATAAAAATAAGGATTAAAATTAAATTTCATCAGTCAGTATAAGAATATCATAAGGGTAAGAAATCATAATTAGAGTGAATAATCAAATCAAAAAATAAGTCATACCCATAAATACCTGAATTATAAAATCATGAAACATAGAATAAGTATTTAATAATGGAATTATTCATTAAAATCAATAATCATGATCCACATGATATCAATATTGATCAAAGGAAAAAATTATAAAACCATGGAAAGAATAGATAAAATGTGTTGGTATCTTTGAAAATCATCAATGTAGAACCCTTATAGAACCCTTACTATCAGAATAACCATTTGGATGACTTCTAATATATTTTTTTAGAGAAAAAAATCATTACCCAATGCATTGAGGGTGCTACTTGGGTGTACCCATCATATAAACTATATCATGCTCATTGGAACTATTCGATAATAATTCATCATATAAGTTATATGAGTCTCAACCAATTCTATCTATTCACAACCATCATATAATAATATCCAAGAACCATAAATAAAGTACATATATATTTCATTTAATCATAAAACTCATGAAAACAATCATTATTATTTCCATAACTTGATTAAACCATGGAGAAGAAATGGGTTCCATGATAATCTCTTTGAAACATGATTAACCCAGGGAAGAGAAACAAGTTTCATTACAATATATTTGAAACAAAAATAACCCATGTAAAAGAAACAATATCCATAATAATCTATTTGAAACCTGATTAACCTGTGGAAAATAAACGATTTCAGGAATAACTCTTTAAAATAATCATATTCGATCTAGAGAAATAGTACAGATGGAATAATTATATTATAGAATAAGTAAAAATAAGGTTTGTTTAAATTGATGAATGAAAAAAACATTAAAAGTTCATTAAAAACATTTTTCATGAAAATAACCTTTTCATTTTTAAAATCACTTTTAAAAATATAAAATTCAACAAATACTATAAAATTAATTTTATTTTAAAAATCATATAAACATATAAAGGAAACTTCAAGGAAATTAAGGGAAAAGATGGTGAGAAAATCCATTTATGTCTAAAATGTTAAAAATAAACATTCTTTCAGAACATCATAAAAGAGGGAGTGAAAAGTGATCCATTTGGAAAATGATAAGAAATTTAATTTTTTTAAAAGAATGTAAAATAGTAAGTAAAATGGAATTAATAAGTCATTTATTTTTATAAAATATAATTGTTGATAACATCTTATAAAACATGGATATGGAAGAGAAAGATACTTGATCTAAAAGAAAAATACAAGATCGATATCTCTTACAAATTCCTTTCTTGATGTTTCTTCAATTAATAAGAAAGGAAAATAAAAAATAATCATGTGAAAAAAATTTATTGCCAAAGGATAATAAATGATATTTAGTTCAAGAAAATAATATCATATTATTTTCCCTAAAATAATATTGATCATAAAAAATCCTATAAGAATAGAGATTGTAAATAAAGCCATTTCAAATTTGGTAACTCTTTAATTGTAATCCCGACAAAATTATAACTTGAAATAAATCTTTAAATATCATGAATATAAGGATATAAATTATATAACATTCCAAAATTTTATTATATAAAACTCATAAATAATATTGGTTCATATCACAAACATATATCCCAAAGAAAGGAATTTGGGATGATTAACCCTTATAAAGATCATATCACTGAATTAAGAGTTAATCATTAGAGTGATTATGTGTAAAAAATGTAAATACATAAAAAAATGGAAATATATAATAAAATAATTTATAGATAAATTAACACTTAATCATATAATAATAGAGTCAATGAATAATTGTTATAACCTAATGAAAATAAATTGATTTAAGAGTCTATTTACCAGTTGATAACTTTCATGTCAATCCCCTTGGAAAAATTAATTCAATTTAAAAAATTAAATACCATTATTTATAAATTATTAATGATATTATATGTAAAAGGGTATATGCCAAAGAGATTTTACCCAAGCGGTACAAGATTCTAATTGGCATCCAAAAGACCCAAGATCAAATCTAAGCAGGGACGAAATTCTGGGTACTGTAGTAGTATTGTTGCAAGGTACTGTAGCAGTACTGTAGCAGCGGTGGTACTGCAGTATTGGAGGCATTATTGAAGAACTGTAGTGGCAGTGGGACTGTAGCAGCGTGGGTACTATAGTAGTACTGTTCACTGAGGTGTCCTTTGGGCCAAAAAATGTACTTGCAATCCTTGTATTTAGGCCACTTGGCCTTGGACCTTTGAGATATGTAATGGGTATCCCTGTACCCAAACTAAAAAGTGGACTTTGATTTAATAATAAATTGTGGGTTCAGCCCCAAAATTTTAAAAAAATATGTAAAAGGGTAAGTATATACACCACATAATATAAATAAGTTCTGAATATAGAATATGACTCCAATAAAAAAAAGTGAGATGAGAAAAACCCTTACATCGAGTCTAGAATTTCCATGCATATCCTTTAACTGCTGTATAATAATCTTATATAAATTATTTTATTTCTTAATAAACATTTATATTTTAAATACATATACTTAAATAATTTATTTTTTTTAATTTATAATCACATATTTTAATACTTAACCCATTAAGTCCATGTTGGGTGTTTTGAGGTTGTTCGATTCATTATTTCAAAACATATTTGGTGTGCTGACTGTGGTCAAATAGGCCAATATTTCAACATATACAGAATAATAATTAAATAATTATCATATTTCTTCATAAATTATACTTTTAAAACCAATCACGAAATATTTTTATGAAAATTAACTTTGTTATGATCATTGAGACGGTATGCCGTACGTACGCATGAGTAATGTTTCAATTTTTCAATGATCATTATAAAGAGAAGGTATGAATTATAGTATATTTAAATAATTATAATAATATAATAAGCAACATATTATTTAGTAAAGTACACTTATATATATATCATTTTTGTGATGTGGTGATGAAAATATAATCACATCGCTCCGTGGAGGTTGTAGTCCACACGTTGCTGGATAACGTTCTCATTTTTTAGTGTATGAAATAAAATGATATATTATATTTCTAGAATTAAAAATATGTATTTAATATCATTATGATGCCATATATATCACATATATTCATTAAATTTATACTTATTACCTTCCATGTAAAAAAATAGTTAAAAGAGGATCACATCGCTTCAAAAAATGCAGTATTCCACCATACACACGAGCGATGTTATCATATCCACCATTGAATGGAAAGTAAGTTGGTATATGTGATATAATTACTCCATAAGTATAAATACATTAAAAATATAATATATATAATTTAATTACATAATTAGAAAAAATATTTGAGAGGTGATGATGAAGAACGAATGACATCGGTTCATGATGTGGTTGTCCTCCGTGAACACGAATGATGATTTCATATTTCATTTGATGAAAAAGAGATGGATTTGGGTTATTAAATTTATTTAATGAAATTAGATTATATATAAGATAAGTTTTTTATCATATTATAATATTTTAATAAGATTTTAAGAAGGCTTAAAGATAAAGAAAACAAAAATGGACAGTTCAGAATTTTACCTCTTCTCAGACCACCTCTTTAAAATTTTACGTAAAGTATCACTATAATGGATTTATGAAAAAAAGGCCTATAAGATTATGAAATAAAATTTGTGAAGTTATTTGAGTAGGTACGGGCCTAAAAAAATTGTTTTAAGGTTTGAAGAAGAGAAGAGAGGGGGTGTCCTTTTATAAGTGAGGTGAGTGTCACACTTATAGTCTTTAAAAATAAAAAGGTGTACCCATGTTTCTCAAAAAAAATGTACAAAATTATAGTATTATAAAAAATTAGATATTTTAAGGTCCCAAATATTCCCATAAAATATATTTTAGATAAGTTTATAGGTCATTTTTATCTTTATCTTTTTAGTTTTACCCCTGGTAAACCCATTTTCACCTTAACCGTAATAATTTATTTTTACTATTTTCACTATCAATTATAGTAAAAATTTATATTGATGATATTAAATAATTTGAATTGTTGTTAATATAAACCTGGAATCCATTTTAAAAATTTAAATTTATCTAATTGAAATTTTAATTTAATATTAAACATGCAAACGCGATGAAAAAACAAGTTTTCAAGAAGTGTTTTTTGAAGGAAATGATGATTTTATATTAATTTTAAGAGTAATAGTAATTATTGTATGATTATAAATTAATATTTATTTATCTAAAACTTATAAATTTAATATAAATAATTCATCATTAGGGGTAAATTTAATTAATTAAAAGGGGAAACATTATGCACTTTATAATAGTTTTCAGAAAACATTCCATTTTTAAACCCAAAGAAAAACTTATACTAAAATCCAACATGAAGTTGATTAAAAATAAATAAATTGTATTAAATAAAACTAAATAATCATTATGTTACTTGAAATAATATTTTAAAAATAATGATACCTTTAAAATTTTAAATTTATTGAAAATACATGATATATTTTGAAAAGTCAGAATTTTCACTATTCACCAAAAAATAAACAATTTTCAAAAAATTGTAAATTTTTTTCCAAAGTAAATTTTGATATTTTGATTTTAAAGATAAAGTTCATTTTATCAAATAAATTTCTGAAAATTTCCAAAATACTGTTAGATTTTTTTTGAATAAAATAGTCTTTTGAAAAATAAAATTACTTTATAAAAGATGATTGACTATTTAACGAAAAATTATCAATAATTTTTATTTAGTATGATATATATATATATATATATATTTATGTAGTTAATTATATTCATACTCTCTAATTTAATGCCCAGTTTATAACAATTATATATATCATGGGTCGTTTAAGCTCAGTGTTGCATGTCAAATATACCATCAAACATGGTTTGATTTTATAAAATATAAGGGTGTTACATCCTCCCCATTTAATAAATTTTATCCTTGAAATATTCAATTTATCTCAATAATAAAATTTTGGAAAAATGAAAATATCTTTTTTTGGAAACCTATATCTTAAAAGGGTGAATAAAACATCCTCTTGATAAGAGAGAAAAGTAAGTATGGTCAGAAGTGCAGATTTGGACATATAAGAAAATAATAATACTTAAAAATCATATAGTGATAGATATCATCAATCACAATAAATTGAATGATCAAGATAAAGTTAACACCCACAAAACGATAAACGAAATAGGTTTAAAAAGGTGAATTGATATCATCAGAGTTGATACTAATAGGATAACATTTTCTTTTAATATATTTTCCAAGATTTGAGGAAATAATTTTTCATCTAGACTGGGTTCACAAGGAAATATGCTTACTTGATAAGTTTAATTTCATCACATAATCAATCTCCACCACAATATCATCTTTTTCCTTAAATAATAAGCATTCAAGATGAATTTTTTATCATGATTAAAGCTATAAAATCATGTTTTAAATACCACATAACCATAAAAGTTATAATCAAGCTATTCCACTTATCATTAGACATTAACCGAAACCAAAATCATTAGATTATGGTAAGAGTTTTACCAAAATTAGTAAACCATCATATGATACATTAATCTATAAAATTCAATAGTAATACCCACAGTTCGAACTAAATCATTCCTAAAAAACATTAACATTAAAGAGTGTTTTAATTGGAAATGTTATCTCATACATTTTAGATTTTAATCCAAAAAATATGGAAATCCTATCTCTTTTAAAATAACATTAATCACTTAGTCAAGAAATCACTTTTAAATCACATGGTTATCTATATGATAAAACTTGTGTTCCTATAATTACCTCAATATCCAAGATCCTATAAACCCTAAAGGTTATAAATACCTTAAATATTATGTTTGAAAAATGTAAATTCTTATTTTATCTTAAACTAAAGCTTTACATACACTTAAACCAAATAAAAAATCTCTTAAAATTTCATTAATCACTTTAAAATATAATCTCTTAAAACCTAAAAGGGGTGTCTAATACTTTGAAGTCATGATCATATTTAATATTATAAACCTAATATGGTATCCGTAACTCTTAAGATAAATTCACATGAAAAAATCATAATCACCAAATTTATATAAACCATTCATTTGATACCAACTATAATAACCTCAAACCCTCACTCCTAGATCCAGTGTTGAAATCATAAAATTTACATTTTTGGATTTTATATAGATTAAGGTGACCCAATTTTTTCTACCCAAAACATATAACATCAAAAGGAAATTATTGGATCACATACATTATCAAGGACATTTTTGGTTTAGAGTTTTATATAATTAAGACAAAATTTTAACATAATCGATTCATAAAAACTGGTTCATAAATATTAACATCATCTCCCACTATACCCAAATTTTCATATTCCACATTAATTCATAATCATCATCTATATGAAACCCTTCTAGACATAATCCATTCAACATTATACTTGATAACCTATAGAAAATGAAACATAATAAGGGTGAGTTAAAATTCTATGTATGGGTATACATAATCAATAAAAAATAAATGTCATCAGTGAGTATAATAAGAGAATAAGGGTATGATGACATTAACATAGTGCATGATAAAATCTTAAAAGAAATCATACCCATTAATATCTAAATCATAAATCATAAAACATGTCATAATGTTTTAACAAAGGAAAGCGTCACAAGAATATGTAATCATGAGCGATGTGATATCAATCTTAATAAATAAAAATATTATAAAACCTCGGAAAACATAGATAAAACATGTTGTTATCTTAGATCATCATCAGCATTAAACCCTTACAGAAACCATAAAATTGGAATAACCATATGTTTAACTTCTAATATAATTATCCAGAGAACATAATCATTACCCAATTCATTATAATTCTATTTGGGTTCACCCATCATATAAATTATATCGGTCTCACCAGCATGATTTGGGAACACCCATCATATGAGATATATCAGGCTCACCCAGAGCTATCTGGGCAAACCCATCATATAAAAATATACAAGAACTATAAATAAAGTATATAGATCTTTAATTTAATATTAAAACTCATAAAAATAATACTTATTGATTTCATTACTTGATTAACCCATGGAAAAGAAATAGGTTCCATGATAATTTATTTGAAAAATGATTAACCTATAGAAAAGAAATGGTTCCATAAAAATATATTTGATACATGATTAATCCTTGAAAAGAAGGTTCCATAACAATATCTTTGAAGCATGTCTAACCCATGGAAAAGAAACAGGTTCAATGAAAATCTCTTTGAAATAATAATAACCCACTAGATAATGAATAAGTATGGTATCATTAAAAAATATCCCCAATAGATCTTAACTAACAATAATGGCTATTGATATTGATGAATGAAAATAACATTAAAATAATATTAATTTTTTTAGGAAAATAAACTTTTATTTTTTAAAATCACTTTTAAAAACATAAAATCCATAATATATTATGAAAATACTTTTCCTTAAAAAATTAGAAACATATAGAGGAAAAATAATTTAAGTAATGGGCATGATGGTTGTAAAATCCATTCATGTCATAAATGTTAAAAATGAACATTCTTTTAAAACATTTGGAAAAAGCGAGTCAAAAGAGACCCATTCGGAAAATGACAAGAAATTTCCATTTTAAAACTTTAAAAATAAGGTAAAAGAGAATTTAAAATGGATTTAGATTTTTTTTTATAAAATAATTTTTAAAAAAAGATTTTAGAGAATGTGGATATGGAAGAGAAAGATACCTGATCAAAAAGAAAAATACAAGATCAGTATCACTTACAAATGAATTTAATGATCTTTCATCAATAAATAAGTGTATAAATTGAAATTAAACATGTGGAACACATTAATAAAAATAGGATATTAAAATTTATTTTATCTAAGATAATAATATCAAATTTTTTACTTTAAAAGAAACTTGATCATAAACAATCTTGAAAGAAAAGAGATTGTAACATAAAGAATTTCCCACTTTGGTAACTCTTCAATTGTAAGAACCATGAATGAGTAACTTCAAATGAATCTTAAATATCATTTTTTAAGGAGAACCATGATATAAAATTCAAAAAGTTCATTATATACACCTGATAAAGAAGATAGGTTTATATCATAAATAAATGTATCAAAGAAAGGAATTTGGGATGATTAACCATTACAAAGATCATATCACCGAATTAAGAGTTAATAAATGGATAAATTATGTGTAGAAAATGTAAACACATATAAAAAATGTAAATAAAAAATAAAAAATATTATAGATCAATTCAAAAATAATAATATCATACCATAGTCAATGGAGAAGTCTTACAACCCAATAAAGGTAAATTGATTTAAGTGTCTCTTCACCACTTGGAAACATTCAAGTCAATACCCTTGGATAAATAAATTATATTTTAAAATTAAAATACCATTATATATAAAGTATTCATTATATTATATGTAAAATGGGTAGTATATACACCACATAATATAAATAATTATTGAATATAACAACTATCTCAAAAAATAAAAAGTGAGATGAGAAAAACCCTTACTTCGAGTCTAGAATTTCCTTGAATGTGCTTTAACTCATGTATAATAATATTATATAAATTGTTTAATTTATTAATAAACTTTTCCATTTTTACACTTTATAATTAAATCATTTATTATATTTATTTATAATGAAATATTTGAATACTTAATTGGTTAATTCCACATCAGGTGTTTTGAGGACAATCAGTTCATTATTTCAAAATGACTTCAGTGTATTGAGAATAGTCAAAGTGTAATTATTTAAAAATATCTATAATAATAATCTTGAAATAATTATCATATTTATTCATCAATTATACTTTAAAAACCAATCATGAAATATGGTTATGATAAATGAACTACTTTACGATCATGGAGACAGTAGGTCGTACGTATACATGAGTAACATTTCCATTTTTCAATGATCATTTGGGAAAGTATATATGAATTATTTTATATTACTAAAATTATAATGATATAAAAAATACCATATTATTTATTTAAATATACTTATATATATCATTATTTTTATGCTGTGATGAAAAAAGAAAAACATCTCTTCATCGTGGAAGTTTTCTACATGTGCACAAATGACATTATCATTTTTTAGTGTAAGAAATAAAGTAATATATTATATTTTAATAATGATAATTATTACTTTGGTATTATTTTTATTTAATTTATATCACATATATTCATTAAATGTATCTTTATTACATTCCATATAAAGCGTTAGTGAAAAAAGAATTACATCGTTTCACGAGGTGATAATCCACTATACACATGACTGACGTTATTATATACACCATGGAATGGAAAGAAAGTAGTTATATGTGATATCATAACTCCATAAGTATAAAATTTACCAAAATATAATATATATACTTTAAATAAAATATTAAAACAAGTCATGAGAGGCGATGATGGAAAACAAATGAAATTGGTTCCTGAAGTTGTAGTCTGTTGTACACACAAATAATGATTTTGTATCCCATTTGATGAAAGATATTATATATTTAGGTTATAAAATTAATATAATGTAATGGACCATAACCTTTTGTTCCATTACTTTTCCAAATTTCTAGTATTTGAGGTATCATGGGACCACTGGTGACTCATTAAGGAGTTTGCCAAAAACTTAGTTCCACCAAACAGTTCCACCGAAATGGTGGCTCCAGTCATTGTAACACCCATCCTGGTTGCACAATAAAATAGTGGCACTGATTATGGTGTATCACTGAACTAGTTTCATATTTACAGTGGCACTGTGTCTCCCACCCATTGCCTTTTTTCCCAGTTTCTGAGTTTTTCCAGTTCCTCTCCCGTAACATATCTTTTGACGTAAAAGTATTTTAATAGACTTTTTAAAGATTGTAAAAGTGGTTTCAAACCCCCAAGAGTTAGGCGACCATTCAGTTAACAAAATGCGTGGACTTGTCCTCAGTGCCACACCTTTTCCCATGCCTTCCATTTTTGCCCCTGTTTTGTGGTTTTCTCTATTTAGAGGAAATATATAAAATCACAGATGTCACTACCACCATCTACAAGGATAATTATTAAACAACAATTAATTCCATAATTTGTAACCACACAACCTTATAGTGGAACCATGATTCACCATTTAAGCAGTTCGAGATTTCGTATCCTATAACTCTAGGATCTAAGAGTTTCTTTTTCTTCTTCCTAAATTCCTTTATTTTGCTTGGTGCGCTTAGAGTCCCTCTTTTAGAGATGAATCTTGTGACCATGTTAGATCCCTTCCCACTCAGCCTTGGAGACCTTCACACAACCCAAGTTCTTGGTGTGAGAAGAAACCTTCGATCACTAATCAACTAGGTAGGGTTTTCTTTCATCTCTCTTTACTGTGTATTATGCGGGATAAGTATGATAATGTTTCCTTGAGGCATAGATGAAAATGAACCTTAACAAAGATAATAAATGGATTTTTAAAAATGAAGGGGTGTGTTTTTTGATGATTCTGCTGTACTATTTAATATTTTTTATATTTTGTGACCTGTATGGGCCTATGCCCACTGAAAATTGTATCCGTTGGTGGTCCATTCTTGCGCACAAATGAACCTCTATTTTTCTGGATAATCTTGTGATTTAATGGTTGTAACATGGAAACTAGTTAATCACATTAAATCTCTTGATTTAATCTATTCCCAATGAATAATAATCCTTGTGTGATCACCCTAGTTAACCAAAAGGAAAGAAAGAACTTGATATATTGTGTGGTTAAATATGAAAACTCCCTTGCCCTGTTTGCTAATAAGCACAATTTTTCTCCTTAATGCTTTTGGGGTAATGTGGATGGGGATGGGATCCTCTATTTTTTAGTTGTTGGGTTATGGATCTGTGTCCGTATGTTGGGACTTGGTTTGGCTCTAGTACATCTAGGGATCTCACATACCGCTTTTGTTGTTGTGACTTTACAAGAGAACCGAATGTGAATGCTTAAATTATTGTTAGGATGTTTTCTTCTTTATTATAGATTTGTTTTTACTTGTGGATGTGCCTCTTATTTTCCTGGTAGTGGATAATTATTCTAACGAAATTACTTTAACATGATAAAAATAATGGGTTTAATGGGTGGTGCTCGGGTTGTGGCTGCTGTGCATTTGTGCCTATATGAATAGTATTAAGGGTGTTTGTGTAAGGGATGGTTTCAAAACCATTAGGTTGGGGTGAGTGTTTTATTACCTATATGTAAATATTTAGTTTTTGTGTTTCTTATACACACCCCACCCACCTTGATCACTTCGCACCGAACACCCCCCATTTCATGGGGGAGGGTGTTTTTCCCAACACTCCTATGAGTGCCTGGTTATTAGCTCCTTTTCTGCTCCCTCTCATGGGTAGACCAAGAATATTTGGACATGATGTGATGTAATGAGGTCCATTATAGCCAAATATTCTTCATTAAGGGTAAGTTTTGGTGGTTGTCTCAGATGTGTGCGGGTAGGTTTGTTTCCCAAGTGTCTTCGGGATGAGTTCTAGGTGTCTTCGGGTGTGGTGGTAGTTGTTCTAGCCTAGATGTCTACGGCTGTGGTTATTTATGGTTTTAGTTGCCTAGGTGTCTATGGGAGGGATGCGTGGTTGTGGTGGAATAGGTGTTTTCGGGTGGTATGCGTGGTTGTGGTAGCCCATAAGGTTGTTGTTGGGGTGGTAGTGGGACTGTAGTGAAAATTGTGGGGGAGGTCTGATGTGTAGGATGTCTTCAATAACTAGTGGGAAAGTGGTGAGGGGTCCCCAAATATTGATGTGAAGTTATTATTACTTTACCTGGCTTGCGTTATTTGGTGAGTGTTCCTTGGTGAGGCCGGGTGGGAATTTTTCCTTGAGGTGTTTTGGTAACCCCTACTTTATCAGGGGGCATTAGGATGCCTCCCTACTTGTTCATAACAGATTTTGGTTTTTCCTACTAAGTATACCTATGTACTCACCCTAGGTATATAAAACAACTTTTAGGTTTCCAAGAGGAATTTGAGGACTATTCCAGACTTTACTAACTCATACGTCGGGACAGTTGTCGTTGTAGTTTTCCTTCTTTTGGCACTTTTCATCAAAGTTTTCTTTTACCTTGTAGCACTTTATTTTGAACATGCATGTGAAAAAATGGTTTTTGAATTACCTTTACCAACTATTTTTTTGGAGTTTTTTGAGATTTACCATCTTATCTCTCGATATTTTTCTATAAAAAGTGTAATGCCTTCTGTATTGAGTGTGATTCTATACCCTTGGTACTAGTATCCACTTTGGGGAATATTAATGGTGGGACTCAAGGTCATTATCTCTCCTTCAACTTGAAGAAGGAAGTTTCTAGAAGTTTTTTATCCCTTCCTTAATCTTGGTAAATATGGTTCATGATATAAAGGTATTAGAGGGGTGGTTGATAGATAAGATGTAGTTCTAAGTTAGGCACAGTGAGGATTGCATGGGATTGTAGGGATATAGTGTTAGGAAATCTTGTTGCATGAATAATTTAGGTAAGACCGACTAAGACAAGGGATTTTAGGCCCCCCATAATCAGATGCAAGGACTCTAGACCTACCAAATGACCAAGTGAGGCTACATTGATTATAGGGTAGAGACCCTAGTAAAGGTACATGCATCATCATTTCTTGTGTTCTTGTGTGTTCTAGGTGTTTGGGGAGTTTAAAATAAATAATAAGTTTAATAAAAATTTAAAAACTTTCATCTACACTACTCGGGATTAGGAATTTTTTGTTTACCTTGCAACTATGGATCTCAGATGACGTCCACGGCTAGTGTGGGTGATCAAGGCCTCGAATGATGATCTCTATGATTAGCGAAGGGCTGATCAAGAGGAAGAAAATGACTAGTGGTAGAAGATGGTTCAGGCCTTTCAGCGCCAAACCCTTGGGAAGTACAAGGGAAGTATCTTGAACATAGAGACATAAAGATGGCTCGAGGAGTTGGTGATAACTTTCATCTTGATCTAGGATTCAGCTGAGTTCTGGGTTCCTCTGGCTATGAGCCAGATGTGGGGAGCATTGTGTCCATGGTGGATGGTCTACCTTTGGTAGAAGAGGGAAGATGAGGTTTCGTGGACTGAGTTCAAGAAAGAGTTATAGGTGGAATTCCTTTATTCCACGATGAAGGATGAGAAGATGAGAGAGCTTCTCTCTCTACAGAAAGGGATTATGATGGTGAGGGAGTTGGGGAACAAGTTCAAGGATCTACTCCCTTTTCTCTGGACCTCTTTTTGGATGAGGAGTTTCAGGAGAGACCTTTAGAGGAGGCACTCCGACATTCTCTTCAGTATGCGGTTACTCCCTTCACTATACCAACATTTCTAGAGGTTCAGAAGAAGGATGATGTGGTGGAGTGGATGAAAAATCTTTTAGGTGTGACGTGATAGGGGATCCAGTTGGATTTTTCAAAGGGGAAGACCATCAATAGTAGGACCTGAGCCTTAGGGCCATCCAGATTTTGGCCGGTGGGAAGTAGGCCCCAACAGTTCCAATTTTGATCTCTCGGTCCTCGCCCTTTTTTATTCGGGCCCATGGCTAAGATGATTCATCTGTGGTAGCCTTAGGAACATTTGGAATCAGTGCTCGGACTGAGTAAAGTATAGTGGAGGTGGGAAGGTTCAGCACCCACCTCAGCAGTAGTAGTTTCCAGCCAGGCCCTTTTAGCAGCTGAAACAAGGACAACAAGATCCCGCTCCTCTGAGAGAAAATGTTTCAGAAGGAGGGCAACCTCAGAGTTCTACTCAATGACCTCAACTAGGTAATGGTTGGAGAGGCGACCAATAGCCAATGGGTAGAGGATTTGGGCATGGGCATCTGCATTCCACAGAGGTAGCAGTTCCAGTAGGGCCAAAGGTCGTTTGTGGTACGATCAACTTGTTTAGTAATCTTGTATGTGCCTTGTTTGATTCAAGAGCATAGAAATCCTTTGATTCACCCAGTCTATCCCATGATCTAGGTTTAGACACAGAGAGAATTATTATTCATCTTGTATTGAGTACGCCAGTTAGAGGTCAGACCATAATTTCCTATGTTTTCGAGGATGTAGACTAATGTGGGGCCACATCAGTGCAGTGGGGACCTTATTTTTCTATAGTTGAAGTCGTATGATTTCATTTTAGGCATCGACTATATGTTCTATGTTTATTATGTTATCAATTTCTTCTAGAGAATGACCGTGTTTTCAGATGTGGGTGGCCAATGCACATTTTTTGTTGTCGAGCAGGGTTGTCAGGGGGCAGCCAACGAGTGGAGCCCATTATTTCTTTGTTAGTAGAACTATTAGTGGAGTCAGAAGATACAGAGATGATGGAATTCCCAAGTATCATTAGTGAGTTCCTATATGTCTTCCCTGGAGAGGTGTTTACTCTACCCCCTCGACATGATGTTGAGTTTGGGATAGACTTGAAACCTGGTGCCCATATGATTTCAATGGCTCCATATCAGATGGTGCATTCTAAGTTGCGGGAGTTGCGGATCTAGATTGATAACTTGATAAATAAGGGTTTTATCTGACTGATAACGTCACCATGGGGTGCTCCAGTATTATTCTCAAATAAAGAAGAAAATGGTCTCAAGATGTATATAAACCACCAAAGGCTGAATCAGATGATAGTCAAGAACCGTTACCCCCTCCCAAGGATCGAAAAACTTTTTGAACTATTGAAGGGAGAATGTTGGTTCTCTAAGATCGACCTATTGTTAGGATATAACTAGTTGAGGGTGAAGGAGGGTGACATCTCGGAGACTGATTTTAGGTGCAGATATGGGTACTTTGAGTTCGTAGTCATGTCGTTCGGCATTATGAATGCACCAACCATGTTTATGGGGCTCATAAACTCCATCTTCTAGGAATATCTGGACCGGTTCATAGTTGTGTTTATCTAGTACATCCTGATCTACTCAAGATCAGAGGAGGATCACTCTGAGCATATTAGAATGGTTTTAGAGGTCCTCTGACTGTAGTAGCTCTACGAGAAGTTTTCTATGTGTAAGTTCTGAATACGATAGGTTCACTTCCTTGGACACATGTGTCCTAGCAAGGAATAACAGTAGACCCATCGAAGGTCGAGGTGGTTGTTTCTTGGGTATCACCTATGAACATAGAAGAGGTTTATAATTTCCTTGGTCTAGAAGGTTACTACCAGAGGTTCGTGCCCAACTTCTATCGAGTTGTATCACCTTTGATAGGCTTGACCAAGAAAGACCCAAATTTTGTATGGAGTGAGGAGTTCTAGGAAACCTTCATTTATTTGAAGGGGAAACTGGTATGTGACCCAATACTGAGGTTACCAGAGGAAGGGTTAACTTTTGAAGTGTTATGGGATGCTTCAGGCCTAGGATTGGGGTGTGTGCTGATGCAGCAGTAGGGAGTGATCTCTTATGGGTCAAGGCAGTTACATCCCCATGAGAGTAACTATACAACCCACGATCTGGATCATGTAACTTTTGTGTTTGCATTGATGTTTTGGCAGCATTACCTCATTGGGGAATGTTTCTTCCTTTGGTCTTCACAGGTCACAAGAGCTTGAGGTATGTATTCTCCCCGAGACACCTGAACTTGCGGCAGCTGAGGTGTATGGAGTTTCTCCAGGACTATGACTTTGAGATTTCTTATACCTCAGGAAATGGGTACATGGTGGATTATGCCTTGAGTAGGATGTCACAGAAGGATGTGGTTTGAGAATCAACTGATTCTTGAAAGGCAATGGATGAGTTGACTACCTTAAACCTGGATGCAAAATTGGATGGTGGTAGAGGATGTCTGCTTTAGATGAAGGTTCAATCTTCCTTATCATAGTATGTGGAGGAATCTATGTGGGGGGACATAGAATCTGAAGTGATGTGCAATCGTGTTAGCAAGGGAAATGCAATGAAAGGATGGCCAGAAGATGGTCAGAATTGGATGTGGTTTCATGGGAAGCTAGTTTTCATAATTTAAATATGCGAGAAGGTTTTCAGTGAGTTCCATAACTCACCCCTATCGGTACACCTAAGTGTATCCAAAATGTACCGAGGCTTGAGAGATCAGTTTTTGTGCCCAGGGGTAAAAGAGGTAATTGAATAGTTTGTGGCAAAGTGCCTCATGTGTTAGCAGGGGAAGGATGAAAAATTTATCCCAAGAGATCTATTGTAGCCTTTGAATGTCCCTGAGTGGAAGTGGGATGACATGTCGATGGATTTTGTCACAGGACTACCCAGGGTTCAAGGTGGCTGCGATGCTATCTAGGTAGTGGTGGACCAACTGACGAAATCAGCTCAATTTTTTCCAGTCAAGGAGTTGAGTGCGGTGGATGCCTTAACAGAGAGGTACATGGATGAGGTAGTGCAGTTGCATGGAGTTCCGATGTCAATAGTCTCAGACCGGGATTCACGGTTTACCTCACGGGTTTGGAAGGGATTTCAACATGCTTTTGTCACCTAGATATGCCTCTGCAATGATTTCCACCCCCAGATAGATGGGAAGACAGAGTGGACCATCTAGAAATTGGAAGATATGCTATGGGAATGTGTTTTGGACTTCAAGGGATTATGGGTATGACACTTACCTCTGGTAGAGTTTTCCTACAACAATAGATATCACTATACCATTGTCATGGATCCATTAGAAGCCTTGTACAGAAGACCATGTAGTTCACCTGTGTACATGACAGAGGTTGGGGAAGCAAGTGTTCTTTTCCTGGAGGTGGTGAAGGGCACAATGGATAAGGTCCAACTTATACGAGAGAGGATGAAGGCGGCTTAGGACTGGCAGAAGTCATATGCCAATCATAGGAGAAGACCTATGAAGTTCAAGCTTGGGGACCACATATTCTTTAAGGTCTCCCATCAGCATGGGAAACTGAGGTTTGTAAGGGGGAGTATGCTTTCTCCCAGGTTTTTCAGACCCTTTGAGGTTTTGTGGTGGGTTATTGAAGTGGACTATCATTTGGCGCTACCACCGCCACTACTAAGGGTTCACGACATCTTCCATGTGTCTCAGCTCCGTTCGTATCTACATGATGATTCACACATTCTTGACTAAGGAAAGATCGATATTAAGGATGATGAACCATTCTTGGAGGGAACAATGAGGATCGAGGATCATGAGAATAAGGTGCTTCATGTAAGAACCATTACCTTGGTCTGTGTGTTATGGAGGCATGGTGGCCTTGAGGACAGTACCTGGGAACATGATGCACAGATGCATTCCCAGTACCCAGATTTGTTTTGAGTTTTGTTATGTGTTTTTTTGTACTTGACTATGATTTAATTCTTGAAGTTGTTAACTATGAGATGGTCTATTTCCCTTGTTCTCTGAAGGTGTGTGAAGAGTCCCAATTGTGGGGAGGGGAGAACATGATCCCTAATCAAGACACATTAAATTGGATGTGATTAAACCCGTGCGAGCGAGTCAGTACCACCCAAAGTAGATAGTATCTTGAAATGGATAAAGAAACTACATAATGCATGTATTTTGATAGCTTGAATGTTTTGTTTGTGTGGTTACTTAGTGTTTATATAGTTGTTCAGGATATGGGTGAGAGAGATACTCATGGATGTCAAAGTTTGTTCCTGCTTTCGAGCAACTCTATGGAGGTTTTTCCCTGATAGGTATCTTATGAGGTGGTTGTTCAGACCCCTCTGTTTTCTTCAGGTTTACTCCTAGATTCTTGAGGATGAGAAAAATTTGAGAGGCATCTGATGTAATGGCCCATACCCTTCTGGCCTTTTACTTTTCCAAATTTTTGGTGTTTGAGGTAACCTGGGACCACCAATGACTCATTAATGAGTTTTCCAAAAACTCGGTTCCCCCAAAAGATTACACCAAAATGGTAGCACCATTATGGTGGAACCATCATGGTCTCATCCATCATGTTTGCACACTGAAATGGTGGGACCACTTACGGTGTCTCACTGAACTGGTGGCACTGTTACGGTGGCACCGTGTCCCCCGCCCTTTACCTTTTTTTTTCTAATTTCTATGTTTTTCCAGTTCTTCTCCTGTAATATATATTTCAATGTAAAAGTGTTTTAACACCCTTTTTAAAGAAAGTAAAATATGTTTTAAACTCCCAAGAGTATGGAGACCCTTCATTTACCAAAACGTGTGGCTTTTTCCTCAGTGTCACACATTTCCTCATGCCTTCCACCTTCGCCCCTGTTATGTGGTTTTCTCTATTTAGTGGATATCTATTAATTTACAGTCATTACCTCCACCATATTCGAGGATAATTATTAAATAAAAATTAATTATATCGAGTGTAACCACCCAACCACATGGTGAAACCCAAATTTGACTTTTAAGCGATCTGAGATTTCATATCTCGTAACTCCTTGGTTTAAGAGTTTCTTTTTCTTCTTAATCGATTCATTTCTTTTTGTTGGTATGCTTGGAGTCCCTCTTTCAGAGAAGAATCTTGAAAACTTGTTAGATCCCTTCCCGTTCATCCTTAGAGACTATCACGAAACCCTAGTTCTTGGCGTGATAAGAATACTTTGATCGCTGATCATCCATGTATGATTTTTTCTTTCATCTCCCTTTACTGTGTATCATACTGAGCGGGTATGATAATGTTTCCTCAGGGAGTGGATGAAACCAAACCTTAAAAAAGATAATAAATATATTTTTAGGAATGAAGGGGTGTGTATGTTTATGATGCTATTGTACTCTTTTGTTATCATTTATATGTTGTGAAATATATGGGACTATGACCACTGAAATTCATGCCCATTGGTGGTCATTTCTTGAGCACTAACGCGCCTATATTTTTTTGGGATAAAATTGTGATTGAATGGTCGTAAAATGGAAACTGGTTAATCATATAAACTTAGTTGATTTAATGGATTCCCAATTAATAAGAATACTTGTGTGATTACATCGGTTAATCAAATGGAAAGAAGGAACTTGATAAATGGTGTGGTTAAATCTGAAAACCCCCTTGCTCTATTCTGCTAATAATCTTGGTTTCTCTGCTTGATGCTTGTGGGGTGACGTGGATGGGGATGGTACCCACTGTTTTTAAATTGTTGTCTTGTGGATCCGTTCCCATATATTGGGGCTTGGTTTAGTTCCAATACATTGAGGGATCTTACAGACCCCTTTTTTATTGTTACTTTACAAGAGAACTGGGTGTGAATGATTAAATTGTTGTTTGGATATTTTATTCTTTAATGTAGAGTTATTTTGACTTGTGTATGTGCCTCTTAGTTGCTAGTTAGTGTAGAATTATTCTAACGAAATCACTTGAAAAAGATAACAATAATGGCTTCAATGGGGGGTGCTCTGGTTATGGATGTTGTGCATTTGTGCATGTATAAATAGTAATGAGGGTGTTTGTGTAAGGGTTGGTTATAGAAATATTAGGTTGGGATGTGTGATTGAATTTTTATATGAAAATATTTATTTTTTGTGTTTCTTATATGCACCTCACCCACGTTGAGCACTTTGTGACAAACACCCCCATTTCATGGGGGAGGGTGTTTTCCCCAATACTCTTACGAGTGGTTAGTTATTAGCTCCTTTTCTTCTCCCTCTCCTGGGTAGCCCAAGACACTTTAGGAATGATGTGATGGAATAAGGTCCATTATTTCCAAATATTCTTTAGGAATGTTATATTGTGGTGGTTAGCCCATGTGTGTGCATGCATAATTTTTTCCCAAGTGTCTTCGGGATGAGGCCTAGGTGTCTTTGGGTATGGCGGTAGTTGTTCTGGACTAGGTGTCTACGGGCGTGGTTACATATGGTTGCGGTGGTCTAGGTGTATATGGGAGGGATGCGTGGTTGTGGTGGACCAGGTGTCTGTATGCAGGATGCGTGGTTGTGGTGTCCCATAAGGTTGTTGTTGGGGAGGCAGTATGACTGTAGTGAAAATGGCGGGGGTGGTCTGATGCGTAAGATGTCTTCAATAACCATTGGGAAAGCAGTGCGGGGTACCCAAAAATCGATGTGCTATTACTATTAAATTACCTGACTAGCATTATTTGGGGATTTTTCCTTGGTGAGGCCAGGTGGGTAGTTTCCCTTGAGGTGTTTTGGATACCTCTACTTTCTAACGGGGCATTAGGATGCCTCCTAACTTGTGCACAAGTTATTTTGGTTTTCCCTACTGAGTATACATGTGTACTCACCCTACGTATATAAAACTGATTTCTGGTTTCTAGGAGGACTCTAATGACCATTCTGAACATTACTAGTTCGGACATCAAGACAATTTTCGTTGTTTTTTTCTTTATTTTGGTAATTTTCATTAGAGTTTTCTTATACCTTATAACACTTTATTTTGAACATGCATGTGGAAAAAGGGTTTTTGGCACACTTTTCCTATCTTTTTTTTGGATTTTTTTGAGATTTACCATCTTTTATCTCAATATGTTTATATAAAAAGAGCAATACCTTCAATATTTTGTGTAATTATATACCCTTGGTTCTAGTCTCAACTCTGGGTCCTATTGAAGGCGAGACATGGGGATCATTATCTCTCCTTCAACTTGAAGAATGAAGGGTCTGGAAGATTGCTGTCGCTTCCCACATCTCGGTGAAGTGGGTTGTGACATATAATAACCTATAAACATATATATTATACTTATTTTATCATATGATCATATTTTAATAATATTTTAAGGAGGTTCAATATGAAATAAAACAAAAATGGATAGTTATGAATTTTACCTCTTCTCAGATTACCTCTTTACGATTATACCTGATGTATTCCTAGAATGGATTTCTAACCAAAAAACGTTTCTATGATGAGGTGATGAATTTTGGGAATTTATTTGGGTAGGTATTGTCCAAAATAAAATGTTTTTAATGTGTGAATAAGAGAGGATAATGGGTGGCCTTTTATAAGTATGGTGAGAAACACACTTGTAATTTTTTAAAATAAAAAGGTGCACCAACATTTTTCACATGGAACAAGGGTAAAAATGGATTATTATAAATAATTATATATGATAAGGTATAAATATTTTTATACAATATATTTTAGAAAACTATTTAGGTCATTTTTATCCTTATCTTTTTTGTTTAACCCCCCTCTAGTAAACCCGTTTTCACCATAACCATGATAATTTATTTTTACTATTTTCAATATTAATTATGGTAAAAAATTAAGTTAAAATCATTATATAATATAAATTATTTTTATTAAAAATATTTAATCTATTTTAATAATTAAAATTCACATAAGTGTAAAATTTAATTTAAAATTAAACCCGTAGAAGTGATAAAAAACAGGGTTTCAAAAAAGTGTATTTATCAAGAAAATAAGATTTTATATTAACTCTATGACTAATAATAATTATTTTAGGACTATAAATGAAATTTATTTACATATAATCTATGAATTTCATTTAAATAATTCTTCATTATGAGGTTTCTAATTAATTCAACCAGAGAAACATTATGTACTTGAAAACAGTTTTCAGAAAAATGACCTTTCAAAAAATGACAAACTTACAATAAAATTATATATGAATTTGATTAAAATAAATAAATTATATTAAATATAACTAAATAATACTTTTTTTACATTAAATCATATTCAAAACCTATTGGGACCTTTTACTTTCTAAATTTATTGAAATACATAACATTTTTAGAGAAACTCATATTTTCACCATTCACTGAAAAATCAATATTTTTCAAAAATTTCTAAAATTTCACATAATTTAAATTTTAACATTACAATTTTATAAATTAATTTCATTTTATCAAATAATTTTTTTAAAATTTCCAGAAATTAGTAATAAAACCTATTTTTGAAGATAACGTATTTTTGAAGAATAAGATTACTTTACTATAAAATGATTGATTCTTTAAAAAATATTTATCAATAATTTATATAGGGTAGTAAATATATATATATATATTTCATAAATTATTTAATATTATTCATACCCACAAATTTAACATATAGGTTATAACAGTTATATATATCTCGGGTCGTTTAAAATCGACGTTGCGTACTGGATATGCTATCGAACATAGTTTCATTTTCTAAAATATTAGGGTGTTACATCCTACCCACCTTTAATAAATTTATTACTTGAAAATTTGAAATTTATCAAAATAATCAATGTCTTGAAATTTTAAAATTCTTTGTTTTGGTAAACCACATCATAAAAGGGTTAATACAGAATCCCTTTAATAATAGAGAAAAGGAAGTATGAATGTCATTTGGAATAAAAAATATTATGTTATCAAATAGTAGAACATAGGTAGTAAGTGAAGATTTGGACATGGAAGAAAATATCAAAGATTAAATAAGGATATATAGTGATAGATATCATCATTCAAATTAAATTTAATGACCAATAAAAAGTTAACAAAAACAAAAACATATACCAATGAGGTGAGAAATTTTAATTGATATCATGAGAGATGATGATGATAGGATACCATTTTGTTTTTTTTGATATTTTTAATAGATTTGAGGAATTTATTTTACATATAGAATAGGATAACAAAGAAATATACTTGATTATTTTAATTTCATCTTTATAATTAATTTTTAGCACAATATCATATTTGTCTCCAAATGATGAGTATTCAAGATGATTGCTTTCAGGACCAAAGCACTAAAATCAACATTTAATGACCAAATAACCCTAAAATGGATAATAAAGATATTAAAATTTTCTTTATGCATTAACCAAAACTAAAATCATTAGAATATAGTAATATATTTACAAAAATGTGTAAAGTATCATATGATACATTAATCTCAAAAAATTCAACAGCAATACCCAAAGTTTAAAATAAATCATTCCTAAATAACCTCAACAATAAAGAGTGTCTTAAATAAAAAAATTATCTCATAACTTTCATATTTCAAGACAATAAATATGGTGATCATTTTTATTTTGAAATAAAATTAATCACTTTGTCACCAAATCAATTATCAATCACATGGTTATCTAAAAGATAAAACTTTTTTTACCATAATTACCTCAATATATGTGATTATATAAATCTAAATATTATCAATACCATAAAACTTATGTAAAAAAATTTGTAAATTCATACTTCATGTTAAACCAAATATTTACATATACTTCAACAAAATAAAATGTCTCCTAAAATGTCGTTAAACACTTTAAGATCTGATCCCTTAAAACCTCAAAGGGGTGTCTAAGAATTTGAACTTATGATCATAATTAATATTATAAACCTAATATGGTATTCATAACTATTAATATAACCTCACATGAAAACATCATGATCTCTAATTTTTTTAAACCTTTCCTTTGATACCAACTATAACTTCCTCGAATCCACACTCTCAGATCTGGAGTTGAAATCATAAACTTTACATTTTTGTCTTTGATACTAAGGAAGGTGAACCGATTTTTATTACAAAAAACTTAAAACATAAGAAGGAAATTATTGAATAACATGCATTCTTAATGACCATTTTTTGTTTAGAGTTTTAGATAATTAAGAAAAATTCGTAACATCATGGATTCATAAACAACTAATTCATAAATATGAAAATCATCTCATAATATACCCAGTTTTTCTTATTACACATTGTGTCATTATCATTATATATATGAAACCCTTATAGAAATAATTAATTAAACATCATACTTGATAACCTGGGGAAAAAGAAACATAATAAGTGTGATTTCAAATGCTTAGTAAGAGTAAACATAAGAACTAATAAATAAATTTCATCAATGAGTATAAAAAGAGAATAATAGTATGATAACATATTCAAATTATGTGATAAAATCATAAAATAATTCATACCCATCAATAACGGAATAATCAATAATAAAAAAAATAATTAAGGATTTAAAAAAGTAAAGAGTCATATGAATAAATAATAACGAGCCATGTGATATCATTCATGATCAAAGGAAACATTATAAATCCATGTACATCATTTATAAAACATGTTGCTATCTTGGAACATAAAAAAACTAAAAACTTAAATAACCTTTATAATTGGTTTAATCATATGTCCAACTTATAACATAATTATCCGGAGAACATAATCATTACCCAATGCATTGGAGTTCTAATTGGGTGCACCCAATATATAAACTATATTAGTCTTACCAGTTCTATTTGGGAATACCCATAATATAAGATATATCGGGCACACCTAATGCTATCTGGGTGCACCCATCACGTAAAAATATCCATGAACCATAAATAAAGTACAAATATCTTGCATTTGATCATAAAATTCATATAAAAAATCATTATTATTATTTATAAATTGATCAAGATTTTGAAAAGAAACGGGTTCCATGATTATCTCTTTGAAACATGATTAACCCATGAAAAATAAGTGGGTTCCATAACAATTTCTTTGAAACATGATTAACCCATGGAAAATAATTTTTTTATACAAAAATATATTTTAAATATGATTATCATGTAGAAAAAAAGGGTTCCATAAAAATCTATTTGAAATAATCATAATCCATCTAGAAAAATAATGAGGATGGTATAATTATAGAATAACCCTAATGAATCATAAGTAACAATAAGGTTTGTTAACATTTATGAATGGAAATAACATTAAAATATCAATAAAAAATTCATGAGGAAAATAACCTTATCATTTTCAAAATCACATTTAAAAACATAAAAATCACAAAATATTGTGAAAATAATTTTTTTTCTAGAAAAATAAATACATATAAATAAAACTTAAATGAATTTAACGGACATAATGGTGGGAAAATCCATTCAAGTCATATATGTTAAAAATACACATTATTTTCAAAACATTTAGAAAAAGGGATTCAGAAGAGACCCATTTGGAAAATGATAAGAAATTTCCATTTAATTTTTTTAAAATTAGGTAAAAGATAATGAAAAATTTAATTATGAAATAATTTATTTTTAGAAAATAACATTTTTGAAAAAATATTAGAAAACATGTATATGTAAGAGAAATATACTCTATCTAAAAGAAAAATACAAGATCAATATCACTTACAAATGACTTTCTTGATGTTTCATCAATTAATAATGGAGGAAATTAAAATTAAACAAGTGAAATTTTTTTATAAAAATAGGATAAAAAAAGATACTTGGTTTGAGAAAATAATAAAATTTTATTTCCTCTAAAATAAACTTGATCATAAAAAATCTAGAAATAAAGGATATTGTAACAAAAAGCCTTATCCACATTAGTAACTCTTAAATTATAATAATATTGGAAGAATAAATTTAAATGAAACTTTAAATATCATTAAAATAAGAATATTTTTTATATAACATGAAAAAATCTCATTATATACACTTAATAAATAATATAGGTTCATATCATAAACATATGTCCCAAAGAAAGGAATTTGGGATTGTTCACCCTTAAAAAGATCATATTATGGAATTAAAAGTTAATAAATGGAGATATTAAGTGTAAAAAATTTAAATATATAAAAAAACTAGAAATACATAAAAAAAATTATAGGTCATTTTACACATAATCATATCATAACAAAGTCAATGAAGATGTTTTATAACCCAATGAAAGGAAATTGATTTAAGAGTATCTTTACTACTTGGTAAAATTTAAGTCAATCACCTTAGATAAATTAATTCAATTTGAAATTTAAAATACCATGATGTATTATTTATTCTTGATATTAAAATTAAAAGGGGTATTATATACACCATAAAATATAAATAAGACGTGAATATAGAATATGTCTTAGAAAAATAAAAACTGAGATGAGAAAAACCCTCACCTCAAGTACAGTCTTTCCATACATGTCCCTTAACTACTATATAATAATATTATATCAATTAATTGATTTATTAATAAAATTTTCCTTGTTTAAGGCCTTATAATTAAATCATATATTTTATTTCTTTATAAGGATATATTTTAATACTTAATCCATTAAGTCTACATTAGGTATTTTTTAGGATGTTCAATTCATTGTTTCAAAGCGGATTAGGTGTGATTATCATAGTCAAAGAGGTAATTAATTCAAAATTTACATAATAATAAATATCATGAACTTATTATTATATTTATTTATCAATTATAATTTTTACAACAATCATTAAATATGGTTATGAAAAATTATCTACGTTACTATCATGTAGACAGTATGACGTATATACGCACGGGTAACGTTTCTATTTTTCAATGATAATTACATAAATAAGGTATGGATTATTTTATATTTATATAATTATAATAATATAATAAATACCATATTATTTATTTTTATATACTAATTTATATTATTCTTTTAATGTGGTTATGGAAAAAAATCATATCGGCTCGTGGAGGCGGTAGTGCACACTTTCATGAACGACGTTATCATTTTTCAATGTAAGAAATAAAATGATATATCATATTTTTATAATGATAAATATTTATTTAGTTTAATTATTATTTAATTTATATTATATATATTCATTAAATTTATCCTTATTACCTTCCATGAAAAGCATTAGTGAAAAATTAATCACATCGCTTTGTGAGGTAGTTGTCGGTTGTACACAAAAGTGAAATTATTGTATCAACCATGGAATAGTAAGCAAGTAGGTATATGTGATATCATAAAAAATAAGAATAAATATTTTAAAATATCATACATATAATTTAAATATATCATTACATCAATCCGTGAGAGGCGATGATGGAAAATAAATGACATCGGTTTGCGAGGCGGTAGTCCATCATACACATGAATAATGATTTTGTATCCCCTTAGATGGAAGAGGATATGGATTTAGGTTATAAAATTAATATAATAACATATAAATATATAGTATATACCTATTTTATAACATTATCATAGTTGAATAATATTTTTATAAGGTCGAAGAATAAATAAAACAAAAATCGATAGTTAGGAATTTTACCTCTTCTGAGAACACCTTTTTAGGATTATACCTAACGTATTCCTAGAATATATTTATGACCAAAAAAAGGATTCCAGATGATTTTAATAAAGTTTTTAATTTATTTGAGTAGATATGTTTTAAACTAGAAGTTTTTTAAGGTGTGAAGTATAGAGGATATTGGGTGACCTTTTATAAGTGAGGTGAGTGATGCACTTGTAATTTTTGAGAAGAAAGATGTGTAACCACATTTTTAAATACAAAAAGGGTCCAAAATGAAGTATTATTTATCATTAGATATTATAAGGTCTATATATGTCCATAAAATATATTTTATACAATTTGTAGCTTCTTTTTATCCTTATCTGTTTTAGTTAAACCCTCAGTAAACCTGTTTTCACCTCAACCGTAGGAATTTATTTTTACTGTTTTCACTATTAAATATGGTAAAACATTAAGTTGTAATTATTAAATAATATATAATATTCTGATTTAAAAAATTTAATCCTTTTTAAAAATTTCAATTCAGAAAAGTGTAAAATATAATTTAAAATTAAACCTGTAGACGCGACGAAACAATATGATTTCAAGAAGTGTATTTTTCAAGGAAAAATGATTTAATATTAAATATATTACTAATATTAATAATTTTAGGAATATAAATTAATATTTGTTGTTATATAATATAAAAATTTTATTTACATAATTCATTATTAAAGGGGTTTTTAATTAATTAAAATGATTAAATATTATGCACTTTTAAATTATTTTAAGAAAAATCCTATTTTTAAACCCAAAGACAAATTTTTACTAAAATAAAATGTGAAGTTGATTAAAAATAAACTATGTCGATTAAATATAACTAAATAGAACTTATTTTACTTTAAATCACATTCAAAACATAATGGGACCTTTAAATTTCTAAAGTTATTGAAAATAAATGGCATTTTAGGAAAAATTGGTATTTTTACTAGTCTCCAAAAGTCAAAATTTTTCAAAAAATTCAATATTTCACCCAAATTAAATTTTTATATTATGATTTAAAAAATTAAATTAATTTTATCTAATAAATTTTATAAAATTTACAAAAATTTTCAATAGAATACAATTTTGAAGAAACAAAATTTTCAATAATAAAATTACTTTACTGAAAACTGATTGATTATTTAATAAAAATTTATTAATAATTTATATTGAGTAGGAAATATATATTTGTATATATATATTTCATAAATTATTTAATACTATTCATAATTTCAAATTTAACAACTAGGTTATAATGGTTATATATATCGTAGAACGTCTAAACTCGGTGTTGTGTGTCTAATATGAAATCGAACATAGTTTACTTTTCTAAAATCTCATAGTATTACATCCTCCCCCCTTTTATAAATTTAATATTTTAAATTTAATCTTTATCTTAGTAATAACTTATTGGTCATTTGAAAATATATTTTTTGGAAACCCAAATCTTAAAAAGGGTTAATAAAACTTCCTCTTGATAAGAGAGAAAAGGAAATATAAAGGTCATTTAGAATAAAAAATACTATATATCCAAACAGGAGAACATAGGTGGGAAGTGAAGATTTGGAAATATAATAAATGCATAAATCCAAATAATGATATGGGGTGATAGATATCATCAATCACAATAAAGTAAATGATCAAGACAAAGTTAATAACCACAAAACCATAAAAAAGAGGTGTGAAAATAGTCATTGATATCTTTAAAGATGATAGTAATAGGATAAAATTTTGTTTTAAGATCTTTTTTAGAGTTGAGAAATTACTTTTACATATATACTAAGATCTCAAGGAAATATACATACCTGATATGTCACGAACCGAATCTGGTCGCCTTTAAAATCGGCACCCGACCCGGTCCATGGCAAGACCCGAAGGGCGTTCCTGATCCCCACGGGCTGGCACAAGTGTCCGGGTATCATAAAATGAAAATTGGGAACGATTTACCCGAGTTTATAAACATAAAACAACAAAAGAATCCAATAAAACAAATCTTGATTTTTCAAACCAAACAATCTTTTACAAAAATTCAGAACTGAATTACATGGCTTAAAACAACTCAAAAGGTATATACAAAAGGTAAAAATCCAAATAAGGACAGCCCAAGAACCCTCATGGAAAGGGGCACCGCCCTCAAGCCACCTCCACAAGACTTCACCACCAAGGACCTACTAGGAACCCGAACCACTGGAACAAAAAAAACTGTACCCAACCTGCGACAACAAAAACAACCATGTATACTTACACCCAAGGGTGTAATTAGGGTGTGAGCCAATGCCCAGTAGGATACCACCACTAAGAGATTCCATGTGATAAACATTTAAAGACGAAAAGCATGCAAGTTTTCAAAAACATGAAAAGCTAGTTACAATTTCTAAAAGATGATACTTTGAATAAAAACAGTTTTCAAGTGGGATATCATTAAGAATCAACACTTTTAAAAATAATGTCAACAATACTGAATTTTCCAGCCAACTATACCATATGCCGACGGTAAGTACAAAGTAAATAATGAGCACAAGAAATAGGAAGTAACCCCTAGGCACTAGCTAGCTGTGGGTCCCAGGTACCTCGTATCTCGGTGAGAGTAACCATCACAAATATCCATTCTCGTGCATGAGCCACTAGTAGGGAACATACCCATAACCTAGTGGTCCCCAATCATCATCATCATAGTTTAGTTAGAGTTGTAAGCGTCAATCTTGCTAAGTGAAACTAAGGCCAAACCCCACAGATTCACTAGCATACTAGTACACGTCCACCAACCTAGATACCCAGGTTTTCCCCTTGTGCTCAAACAAGTTCAACAAGTCAAGAAATGTACATTGAACATGAAAATATCATTTCAACATCACAAATTCACCAAACAGCCCATATGTATACCACACAAGTCACAAAAATCCATTTTTCATTCAAAATGATTTTGAAATCCGAATCACACCAAAATAGCCCACAACACATTTCACATTTCTTCAACACTTCCACAAAACCATTAAACAATTTTATAAAACAATTATAAGATATTTAAACTCATATAACAGCCCACACACATTGAATATAACACTTCTTTCATAATCAAAAATTCAATTTTTCACATCACACTCACACAAAACACTCCACATCACTTTCACATCACATTCACTCCAAAATATCTCCTTCAAACAATTTAATAAAATATTTCCAAGATGATACATATCACATAACAGACTTTTCACAAATTAAATGGACCTTTTAAAAATATACTCCTACCAAAACAGTTTTCTGATATAGTTTCACCTATTACACAACCCAATAAAGCATTCAAAACATTCATAAAACAATTATAAAGAGTATACCCAAACTTTTCACATAAAATCCATTTCAAAAATCTCTTTTTAAGCCAAAAGAACACCAAGACCCTACCAAAACAGAATTGGCAGCCCAATCAACATGAAATAATCCACATTCAAATGTTATATAATCATGTTGAATAATATCACAAAAGATACCCATGAGAACACACAAATCCATAAAACACTTTCAAGGAGTATAACAAGGTTATACAAATAAAACCATTCAAATACACCCCATTTTTAGGCCCACATGGAACTATATCATTACCTAACCATAATTGGCAGCCCCTTTCAACAACTAATAAATCACTTCCACATTTTACAAAACTACCACAAGATATAACACATGAAATACATTTGAAAAATACACACTTCAAGCAAAAATGTAACTTTAAAAACAAATGCTTTACTATTGAAACCAAAAATGGTTTTCTCATAATGAACAGCACATAAGGAACATGCAAAATTATTTAATCAAGCAAACTAACTCATCATTAAATGGTTACCCACGGAATCACCTACCGAATGTGTCGAAACCCTCAAATATTGGGGCAAAACATCAACTGCATGACCACCGCACCTCAAGGAAGTTAAAAGAAACCTAAAACCTCAATATTTCACCCAAATTACAGTAATTTAGAACCTATTCATGAACCCTAACTTCTGGAATTTTTTATAATTCAAGAATTAGGGAAGAAACCCTAAGCAATTTGAAAGAGGAAATAAATAGACTCACCTACTTGGAGTATCCTGAATTAATCACTCCAAAAACAATAGTTTCTGAAATTTAAAACAGCCAAAATTCAGGTATTATTCTAACAAGATATAGGAGGTAATTTGGGAATTAGAATGGAAGGAAAAGAGTAAGAATTGGGAGAGTTAACAAGGGATGAAGTTACCTCTTCAATTCTGGCTGATTTGAGAAACCCTATGAATATCATCCCTAATTCTCGATTTCAAATAGCTCCAAGGAGGGGGGAAGGCAATGGGAGATCTCCTGGGTTTCTTAGGGTCGAGTGGGAGGTGGAATCACCGAAAAAACGCAAATAGTGAAGGATATATAAAACATTTAAAATTTATTTTTAATGCAGGAAATGGGCCTTCGGGAAGGCCCAATATCTTAAATAAAAACCCATATCCACCATGATTATGGATTTATAAAGGCTCAAAATTTATATTTTGGTGTTAATAGGTCAGAGGAGACCATTTAGGAATTGGAATTAAGGAAAAATATTAAAAAATGAAAAAGTTATAAAGGAAACAAATTTTATTTTTAAATCTAGAATTGGGCTCACGGTTTGGCCCAATTCATGAAAACTCATCTATTTCCCCATAAAACCTTTAGAAACCATCAAAAAAAAATTAAAGGAAAATAAATGAAATTTAACTTCAAAATAAGTCATGTATGTGACAATTCTACCCACCATGAAAACTTTCCGTCCCCGGAAAGCTATAGAAAGGCCAGATATGAAAGCCAAACCGAACTGATAAACCAAGATGTACTCCCTTTCCAGGTTTCACCCCCAAAGGCCAAAACACCTCCATTGATCAATTAAGGAAGGAATAATTCACAACAAAATCATAAACCACTTTCCTGAAACAATCAATCACATTTAGGCTTTATCCCAAAGGAAAACACCTCAAACACTATCAGAACAAGACTCAAGCAATTCACTCAAACGAACAACAACATCGAACAAGGTTACACATACCTTGCTATAACTAAACCATTGGGCACTCTCCAATCTCAATGGTTACTCAAGGAAGATTTAAGTAGATTGATAGATCCAAATGAGACTACCTACCACCAATCCTTGACCATGGATAAATCTAAGTTATCGGTACGGAAAAAAAAGGCTCCCCACCATAAGAACCAACAATCTTAATCGACCAGCATGGGCCGGTACAGAAAGACCCCAAAATATAAAGTGTTGGGACGACCACATGGTTAGTCTGCATGGTTTGGGAAACCATGAACTAACAGTGGAGATTCTTCTACCTACATGGTTTTTTTGGGGGGGTATGGTCACTACTAACTAAGTGTAAACCATGTGGTCAACCTGTCTAGCCAAACTTCATACCTTTCTCTAAAGACTCAATGGAAGCCAAAGTGGGAGGGAATAACATTGTGTGATGAAATGAGTACAAGACCCTCCACCTATTTCCACCGAACGGGAACAACTGAAGAAATATGATGACACCATTGGTTTAAACTCTTCTTATCTTTCATATTGAGGATAGGACTTTGCACAAGGGTTTAAATGACACTGGGGTTTCCCCTAACTACGCGCCAACTTCTCTCTGGGACCTATGGCTGGAGCTCAAAATATTGAAGCATATTCGGCCTCGTAGTTAGGCTTTGGAAACCACCTGAATGAGAATTCTTCTTTCGTTGCAAACAACAACTACACCGCAATCCCCGATAAGTTTTTCTAAGACATAACACATTCCAAACTCACTTTACCCTAACTCGATATTTCACTGAATCAAGGGATTAGAAGATGTACACACATCACACCTTGTTTGTTCAGGTGAGAAACAATAGAAGTAAAGAAAAATTATACTCACCTTCCTATAAAATGGAATATTTTTTTTATGTTTTTTTTTCAAGGGAGACATTCTCCCAACATAATAGAGACTCTCAGATGATTGCCCAACTTTCACCTTTACAGTTAATCGAGCACATGACATCACGAGGAATCACCAAACATGACCATTGCGACTGATATAAACAATGAATAGAGAGGGAACTTGTACAACATCCCAAAACAACAAAAAATTCTAGAAAGTGGCCATAATATCCTCTCATGACCAGATTTCCCACACTAGTAGTTTAACATGAACTCCTTCTTCAAAGAGAGTGTGAAAGACCGAGAGTTCCTCTTAGACACTATCCAAATACTCATCCATGCTAACAACCCCAGAACACTTCCACCTTCAAAAAATTAGGAAACTTAAGAGGCTAAGGTCACTTTCAACCATCCCTAATCAATCTCCCACTACAAGAGGATACACAAAACCAATAAAGGAAATGGTGTATACTCAATCTAAAAAGCTCAAGAAATAGATTCATTATATTGATCAACTGGAGGATTTTACAATGGAGAAACAATCTGGGTTGTGCTTCAGTTATGCATTAACCTTTAATGGGGGCGTACCTTATCCAATGAGAGAACCCAAGGACCCAACCAACCTGGTGCATTGGTCAAAACAATCCATAAACCAGCTCCAAAAACATGAAGGGAACTATCGTAAAGGCATCACAAAACATTTTTCAAAAGAGACCACTAACCGTCCCTACAACACAGCTTACCGACCAAACACAAACCCAAAACACAGTTCAAACAGAAGGGGTTCTTGGAATCAAAACATCCCACAACATCAACATTTTCAAAAACCCATAATACAAACCATACAAAAATATTCATCAAGACATCGAGTTTTTCTTTAAAAGTAATTCTTTGAGAACAAATAGTTTAGCAGTAAGCATATCCACCAATGGTACCCCATGGGCCTCACACATGCATGTTTTTGTGCCACACTAGACACCCTCCTCATATCCATCCTGACAGTCATCCAGTCGTGCCATCAACCATCCATCATCCCATATAACCCCATGCATGTGGTCGCTAATGGAAATACCAAAGGTTAAAACAAAAATTCTTTCCACTTTTCAAAACCAAAACGGTCAACCAACACATCCTTTTTTCTCATAACTGCTAACCATGAGATCAAAATCCCAACTCACATCTTACAAAAATTTTCAGAAAGTCACAAACATTTAGAAAATAACTCACTTTCAAGACATTCACATCAATTTCAAAACATCTCATCCCATTAAAACACACTCTGATTGTTTAGAAAACTCTATTGGAAACACTTTTCAAAACCAACTTCAATATAGTTCATGCTTTAAAAGAGGTTTAAGCACACCATTTTACATTTCAAAACAATTATGAAAATTAATTTCCTCCATTTCATAAACCAAACCATTCCCTCTTTATTTGAAAATCATTTCACAAAAACTTTACACTTCTTAAAACCAAAGTGCTAAGGTTTCAAAACCTAAGCACAAAACAGTGAAAGAGGAAACTAGTTTCAGTGGGTGACTTGGAAATATGGTGGGAAGCCATATTCCAATCACCTCACTGTCACAGAGAGTGTTCTAGGGAATATCCTTGGCTCCACATGGCTTTCCAGGCCTTGCGAGCTCACTAGGACCATTAACCCAACTCTCTTTTCATTTCCCTTAATCATCATCGAACCAAGAAAACCGAAGGACTTAGATAAATCCCGACTTCTCTTGGAAACATGAATCCCATTATGAGGTGTGGTATTCAGGCACACTACCCATAACTAGAATTCCATGTCACAAAAATCCTAACTCCATACTATCCTGACTCTTCCCCAAATAACATGACCCAAAGAGTTAACCTGAACCTCCTCTAATACCATTCTGTCACGAACCGAATCTGGTCACCGCCAAAACCGGCACCAAAACCAGCCCGTGACATGACCTGAAGGGCGTTCCCGATCCCCACGGGCTGGCACAAGTGCCCGGGCATCATAAAATGAAAATTGGGAACGATTTACCCGATTTTATAAACATAAAACAACAAAAGAATCCAATGAAACAAATCTTGATTTTTCAAACCAAACAATCTTTTAAAAAAATTCAGAACTGAATTACATGGCTTAAAACAACTCAAAAGGTATATACCAAAGGTACAAATCCAAATAAGGACAGCCCAAGAACCCTCATGGAAAGGGGCACCGCCCTCAAGCCACCTCCACAAGACTTCAACACCAAGGACCTGCTAGGAACCCGAACCACTGGAACAAAAAACACTGTACCCAACCTGCGACAACAAAAACAACCATGTCTACTTACACCCAAGGGTGTAAGTAGGGTGTGAGCCAATGCCTAGTATGATACCACCACTAAGAGATTCCATGTGATAAACATTTAAAGACGAAAAGCATGCAAGTTTTCAAAAACATGAAAAGCTAGTTACAATTTCTAAAAGATGCTACTTTGAATAAAAACAGTTTCAAGTGGTCTATCATTAAGAATCAACACTTTTAAAAATAATTTCAACAATACTGAATTTTCCAGCCAACTATACCATATGCCGACGGTAAGTACAAAGTAAATAATGAGCACAAGAAATAGGAAGTAACCCCTAGGCACTAGCTAGCTGTGGGTCCCATGTACCTCGTATCTCAGTGAGAGTAACCATCACAAATATCCATTCTCGTGCATAAGCCACTAGTAGGGAACATACCCATAACCTAGTGGTCCCCAATCATCATCATCATAGTTTAGTTAGAGTTGTAAGCGTCAATCTTGCTAAGTGAAACTGAGGCCAAACCCCACAGATTCACTAGCATACTAGTACACGTCCGCCCACCTAGATAACCAGGTTTTCCCCTTGTGCTCAAACAAGTTCAACAAGTCAAGAAATGTACATTGAACATGAAAATATCATTTCCACATCACAAATTCACCAAAAAGCCCATATGTATACCACACAAGTCACAAAAATCCATTTTTCATTCAAAATGATTTTGAAATCCGAATCACACCAAAATAGCCCACAACACATTTCATATTTCTTCAACACTTCCACAAAACCATTAAACAATTTTATAAAACAATTATAAGATATTTAAACTCATATAACAGCCCACACACATTGAATATAACACTTCTTTCATAATCAAAAATTCAATTTTTCACATACACTCACACAAAACACTCCACATCACTTTCACATCACTTTCACTCCAAAATATCTCCTTCAAACGATTTAATAAAATATTTCCAAGATGATACATATCACATAACAGACTTTTCACAAATGAAATGGACCTTTTAAAAATATACTCCTACCAAAATAGTTTGCTGATATAGTTTCACCTATTACACAACCCAATAAAGCATTCAAAACTTTCATAAAACAATTATAAAGAGTATACCCAAACTTTGCACATAAAATCCATTTCAAAAATCTCTTTTTAAGACAAAAGCACACCAAGACCCTACCAAAACAGAATTGGCAGCCCAATCAACATGAAATAATCCACATTCAAATGTTATAAAATCATGTTGAATAATATCACAAAAGATACCCATGAGAACACACAAATCCATAAAACAATTTCAAGGAGTATAACAAGGTTATACAAATAAAACCATTCAAATACACCCCATTTTTAGGCCCAAATGGAACTATATCATTACCTAACCATAATTGGCAGCCCCTTTCAACAACTAATAAATCACTTCCACATTTTACAAAACTACCACAAGATATAACACATGAAATACATTTGAAAAATACACACTTCAAGCAAAAATGTAACTTTAAAAACAAATGCTTTACTATTGCAACCAAAAATGGTTTTCTCATAATGCACAGCACATAAGGAACATGTAAAATTATTTAATCAAGCAAACTAACTCATCATTAAATGGTTACCCACGGAATCACCTACCGAATGTGTCGAAACCCTCAAATATTGGGGCGAAACATCAACCGCATGACCACCGCACCTCAAAGAAGTTAAAAGAAACCTAAAACCTCAATATTTCACCCAAAGTACAGTAATTTATAACCTATTCACGAACCCTAACTTCTGGAATTTTTTATAATTCAAGAATTAGGGAAGAAACCCTAAGCAATTTGAAAGAGGAAATAAATAGACTCACCTACTTGAAGTATCCTGAATTAATCACTCCAAAAACAATAGTTTCTGAAATTGAAAACAGCCAAAATTCAGGTATTATTCTAACAAGATATACGAGGTAATTTGGGAATTAGAATGGAGGGAAAAGAGTAAGAATTGATAGAGTTAAGAAGGGATGAAGTTACCTCTTCAATTCTGGCCGATTTGAGACACCCTATGAATATCATCCCTAATTCGCGATTTCAAAGAGCTCCAAGGAGGGGGGGAAGGAAATGGGAGCGCTCCTGGGTTTCTTAGGGTCGAGTGGGAGGTGGAATCACCGAACAAACGCAAATAGTGAAGGAGATATAAAAAATTTAAAATTTATTTTTAATGCTGGAAATGGGCCTTCGGGCAGGCCGAATATCTTAAATAAAAACCCATATCCACCATGATTATGGATTTATAAAGGCTCAAAATTTATATTTTGGTGTTCATAGGTCATAGGAGACCATTTAGGAATTGTAATGAAGGAAAAATATTAAAAAAGGAAAAAGTTATAAAGGAAAGAAATTTTATTTTTAAATCTGGAATTGGGCTCACGGTTTGGCCCAATTCATGAAAACTCATCTCTTTCCCCATAAAACCTTTAGAAACCATCCAAAACAAAAAATTAAAGGAAAATAAATGAAATTTAACTTCAAAATAAGTCATGTATGTGACATGATAAGTTTAATTTCATCCATTAATCAATGTCTTCCATGATACCATATTTATCTCCAAATGATGAGCATTCAAGATGAATTTTTTACCATTATTGAAGCACTAAATCAACTTTTAAAGACCACATAACCATAAAATGGATAATAAATAGGTTACAAATTTATTTATACATTAAACAAAACTAAAATCATTATCACATGGTATTATTTTACCAAAATTATTAAACCATCATATGATACATTAATCTCCATAATTAAACAGTAATACCTAACTTTAATACTAAATAATTCCTAAATAACTTCATTATTTTAGTGTGTTTTAACTGAAAATGTTACCTAATACCTTTTATACTTCAAGACAAAAATATGTTCATAGATTTTTTTGAAATAACATTAATGAATTATTCACCAAATCATTTTTCAATCCCATGGTTATCTAAACAATAAAACTTGTGTTCCCATAATAACCTCAATATCCATGATTATATAAACACTAAAGGTTATCAATAACATAAAACTTATTTTTTTCTAAAAGTAAATTCTTACTTCATTTATACAAAAGCATTACATATACTTTAACCTAAAAAAATTTGTTCTACAATATCACTAATCACTTTAAGATCTCATTGCTTAAAACCTAAAGGGGTGTATAGGAAATTGAACTTGTGATCATCCTTAATATTATGAGACTAAGATGGTATCCATTAATATTAAGATAAACTCTCATGAAAACATTATACTCTAAAAACTTATATAATACATTCTTTAGATACTAATTATAACAGCTCTAAACTTTCACTCCCAGATACAGTGCTAAAATCATAAAATTTCTATTTTATGATTTGATATAGATGAAGGTGACCTAATTATCACTAACCAAAACATAATACATCAAAAATAAATTATTCGATCATATAAATTATCAAAAACATTTTTAGTTTAGAGTTTTATATAATTAGGAAAAAATATTAACCTCATAGATTCATAAAACAGTGATACATAAATAAAATTTTTATCTCCCACTATACCCATCTTTTCATATTCTACATTAGGTCATTATAATCATCCATATGAAATCCTTCTAGACATAATTAATTCAACAACACACTTGATAACCTATGGAAAAGTAAATATAATAAGTGTGATCTCAAATGCTTATTAAGGGTAAAAAAGAATTAAAAATTAAATGTGATCAGTGAGTATGTGAAGAGTATAAGAGTATGATGACATAATCAAAGTGAATGAGAGAATAATAAATTAAATCATACCCATAAATACCAAAATCAGTAATCATGAAACATGGAATAAGGCTTTAAAAATCAAAAGAGTCATAAAAATCAATAATCATGAGCCATGTGATATCAATATTGATCAAATGAAATATTATAAACCCATTGAAATCATATATAAAATGTTTTGGTAACTTGGAACATCATAAGTATAGAAACCTTACAAAACTCTTATAACTGGTATAACTATATGATTGAATTTCAATATAGTTCTCCAGATAACATAATCATTACCCAACACATTGAAGTATTATCTGGGCATACCTATCATATAAATTATATCGAGATCGCCTGATGCTATCTAGGAGAACCAATTATATATTCTATATCGGACTCACCCAGTACTATATGGGTGTACCCATTGTATACCAATATACAAGAACCATAAAAAAGTACATAAATCTTATGTTCAATCACAAAACTCATTGAAAAAATCATTATTCCTTTCATAACATGATTAAATTATGTTAAATAAATGGTTTCTATAGAAATATATTTGAAACATGATTAAACTATCGAAAATAAATGAGTTCCATTACATTATCTTTTCTACATGATTAACCCATGGTAAAGAAACATGTTTTATAACAATCTCTTTGAAATATGATAAACCCATAAAAAACAAATATATTCTATGAAAATCGCTTTGAAATAATAAAAATCCATATAGAGAGAGAATTAAGATGATATATTTACAAAATATCACCATTGGATCATAAGTAACAATAAGGATTTTTGACGTTGATGAATGGTAATACCATTAAAATATCATTAAAAATATTTTTGACAAAAATAACATTTTCATTTTGAAAAATTCTTTTAAAAACACAAAATTTAAAAAATATTAAAAACATTAATTTATTTTAAAACAAAATTGGAAACATATAAAGGAATCATCCAGGAAATAAATGGACAAGAATATGTGAAAATATATTCATTTATAATTTTTTAAAATAAACATTATTTTCCATATATTTTGAAAATGGAGTCAAAAGCGACCCATTTAGAAAGCGTTAATAAATTTCCTCTTATTTTTTTAAATACCGTAAAATATCATTTAAAATGGATTTAATAAATAATTTATTTTTAGAAAATAACTTTTTTTAAAACATTTTCGAAAACATAGATATTTAATAGAAAGTTACTTGATTTTAAAGAATATTACAAGATCAACATCACTTATAAATAAATTTTTTATGTTCCTTTAATAAATAAGGGATGAATTGGAAATTAAACATGTGAAACACATTAATAATAATAAGATAATAAAAAATATTTTGTTTGATAAAATAATATCATATTAATTTATTTAAAAAGAAAATTGATCATGAGCAATCCTGAAAGAATGGGGATTGTAACATAATGTATTTTCCACTTTGAAAGATATTCAATTGTAATCCCTATATAATAATAACTTCAAATGAAAATTTAAATATAATGAACCTAAGGATATAAATGATATAACATACCAAAATTTCAGTATATACACCTCATGAATAAGATATAAGCATATCATAAACATATGTACCTAAGAAAGTAATTTGGGATGATTAACAATTAAAAATATTATATCACTAAATTAAGAGTAAATCAATGGGGATATTATGTGTAAAAAATTTAAATTCATACCAAAAAAATTTAAATATAGAATAAAAATATATAGATAAATTAACATATAATCAAATCATAATAGAGTCAATAAATAAGTTTTATAAGTCAATTAATGGAAATTGAGTTAAGAGACTCTTTACCACTTGGTAACTTTCAAGTTAATTACCTTGGTTAAATTATGTCAATTTGAAACTTAAAATACAATTATTTACAAATTATTAATGATATTACATGTAAAATGGGAAATATGTACACAATAAAATATAAATAAGTGGTGAATATAGAATATATCTCATAGAAATAAATACTGAGATGATAAACACCCTTATCTCGAGTCCAAACTTTCAATGCATGTCCTCTAACTCCTTTATCGTAAGATTATATCTATTATTTGATTTTTTAAGATTTTTTTATAGTTTTAAATACTTATAATTAAATAATTTATTTATTTTTTTATAATTTCAAAATTGAATACTTAATCATTTAAGTTTATATTGGATGTTTTTAGGATGTTCGATTCATTGTTTAAAAATGGATTCAGAGTGTTGATCATGGTCAAAGAGGTAATTATTTAAAAATATAGAGAATAATAATAATAAAAATATTATCATATTTATTCATAAATTATACTTTTAAAACTAATCATTAAATATGGTTATGGAAAAGGAACTATGTTACAATCATGGAGACGATAGGTCATACGTAAGCATGAACAACGTTTCCATTTTTCGATGATTATAATGGAAATAAGGTATGAATTATGTTTTATTTATAGAATTATAATAATATCATAAAAATACTATTTATTTAAATATACTTATATATATTATTATTAAGATGTGGTTATGAAAAAAGGATCTCATCACTTCATGGATGTGGTAGTGCACATTTACACCAACGACATTATCATTTTTCATTATAAGAAAAAAAATGATATATTATATTTTTATAATGATAAACATATCATGAGTATAATTATAATTTCATGTATATCAAATTTATTAATTAAATATATCCTTATTACCTTCCATTGAAATCGTTATTTAAAAACAAATTATATTCTTTTGTGAGGCGGTAGTCATCCAAACACACGGGCAACACAATCATGCCCCCCACAAAATAAAAATTAAGATGTTATAAGTGATATAATAACAATATAAGTATAAATAAATTACATATATCACATAGATATTTCAAATATATCATTAAAACAAGTCATTGGAGGAGATTATGGAAAATGAATGACATCAGTTCACGAGACGGGAGTCCGCCGTACACCCAAATGATGATTTCATATCCCGTTTGTTGGAATAAGTGATGTATTTAGGTTATTAAATTATTATAATGACATATAAATATATATTATATACTTTTTTTATAATATTATCATATTTGGAGATTATTTTAAGGATGTGGAAGAAGAAATAAAATAAGAATGCATAGTTTAGAATTTTACCTCTTCTCACACTACCCCTTTAAGATTATAACTAAAGTATCCCTATAATGAATTTATGAACAAAATAAAGATTCTTGGAAGAGGGTATGGAATTTTTAAAGTGGTTTGGGCATGTCATGGATGAACCAAAAAGGTCTTATGGTTTGATTAATAGAGGCGAGGGGGTACACTTTTTTATGTGAGGTGAGTGGCACACATTTGATTTTTTAAAAGAAAATGGTGTACCTATGTTTTTAAAATGAATAAATGATCCAAAATATATTATTATTGAGAATTATATATTATAAGGTCTATATTAATATATAAAATATTATTTATAAAAATAGTTAGGTCATTTTAATACTTATCTTTTTTATTTTAACCACCGGTAAACTCGTTTTTTCCTTAACCGCAATAATTTATTTTTACTATTTTCTTTATTAATTATGGTAAGAAATTATTTTGAAATTATCATATAATATAAATTATTATGATTAAAAATATGGAATCTATATTACCAAATTCAATTAATATAATTAGAAAATTTTATTTTTAAAAATAAACCTACAGACAGGATGCAAAAGTGGGTTCCCAACAAGTGTATTTTTCAAGGGAAAGATGATTTTATATTAACCCTATAAATAATAATACTTATTGTATGAATATAAATTCATATATATTTATATATAATATATAATATTTATTAAAATTATTCCTCATTATGTTTTTTAATTATTTTTAAAGGATAAGCATTATTGACTTTAAAACAGTTTTCAAAAAAATCTCGTTTTTAAACCCAAAGACAAACATACAATAAAATACCATATAAAGTTGATTCCAAAAAATAATAATATTAAATATAAATAAATATTAATTATTTTAATTTAAATAATATTAAAAATATAATTTGACATTTAAATTTCTGAATTTATTGAAAATAAACAACATTTTTAGAAAAATCTCTATTCTCACTATTCAACAAAAATAAACATTTTTTGGAAAATACAAAATTTTTACCCAAATTAAACTTTAATATTCTGATTAGAAAAATGTATTTAATTCTATAAAACAAATCTTCTAAAAATTCCATAAATTATCAATAAAAATCATTTTGGAATAAAAAATATTTTTGAAGTATAAAATAGCTTTACTAAAAAATTATTGATTATTTAATAAAAATTTATCAATAATTTATATTAAATAGGATATATATATATATATATATATCAAAAATTAGTTAGTAATATTAACACCCACAAATTTAATGTCAAGGTTATAAGGGTATAATATATCCTGGGTCATTTAATCTCGATACTACATATCGAATATACTATCAAACATCTTTTTATTTTCTAAAATATTATGGTGTTAAATAAGATGATATGGATAATAGATCCTTATTTTATTCTAGGTAACTTTTGTATATATTATCCAAATAGATTATAAGTAATGGGAATATTATTTTACTATGAATGATAAGAAAAACTCTTGATAAGTAGATTGAAGATTGCTGATATTTATTCATTTCTCAAATACAACTTTAAAAGAAGGATTCTCCATAGAATATCAATGGTCTAAATACCTAAATCCTCTAGGTTTTTGGATTTTATGACTGATTATTGAATGATATTTGAAATTAGTTATTTTATATCATTTTAATTTAATTTAACATAAACCGAAAACCTGAGGATTTGGAACCATCTCTCTTAAACCTATAATTATTAGTTTCTAGGACTCGGACCCCTACTCAGATCTTACCTCAGTTTGGAATTTTATCACTCAAACATGGATTCACATGAAAGTAATTTATTGATTATTTTGGTATCCAAAAATTATATGTGATGACACTTTAGTAGTGAATTTTCCCATTTATTTTTATAAAGAAACAAAAAAAGAAAGGCTAGACCATTATGCTCGGATCTTGGTGAAAATTGACCTTTTATCTCTTCTTATTGATATTTTTGTTCTTGTTGGTAGTGAGAGTTAGATTTAATTAAGTATTATCATTGAGTGACTTCATGATTTTTATAATATATTTTTTCACATATGACATTATTTTTGTAACAATACAAGTAATTATATAATAAATAATATTCATTTTTATTAATATGAATGAGATAATTATATTCATTATAAAAATAGTAAGTAATTTTTAAATAAAAAAAGAAATAGTTTTATCTAAACTATTATCTTACACGGTTTTTATTTAATAGATTAAATTATTAAATATAGAAATTTATTTTGACAAAACCATTTTAATTTTTTAAATAATTATATAAAAATTAACATAGGGTAAAATTTTGGATTTTTTGAAAAATATTTATTTTTTGGTGAATAGTGAGAAATAAGGATTTTTTGTAAAAATGTCATTTCTTGCCAAAAAATTAAGTAATTAAAAAGTCCTATTATATTTTGAATATAATTATATGTAAAATAATTATTATTTAGTTATATTTAATCAAATTAATTACTTTTTAATCATATTTATATTGGATTTTAGTATAAGTTTATTTTTGGGTTTAAAAATGGGGTTTTTCAAAAAACTGTTTTAAAGTCCATAATGTTTATCTATTTTAATTAATTAACAAAAAAGCTAATTATTAATTATTTAAATGGGATTTATATATTATATATCAATAAATATTAATTTAAATTTATAAAATGATGATTACTGTCCATAGAGTTAATATAAAATCATTATTTTCTTGAAGAATACAACTCTTGAAAAATTTCTTTTCCATCGCATCCGTGGGTCTAATTTTAAATTAAAAATATCCACCTCTATGAATTGAATTTTTTAAAATGTAATCCATGTTTTTAATAAGAATAATTTAAATTATCTAATAATGTCAACTTAATTTTTTTAACATAATGAATAGTGAAGACAATAAAAATTAATTATCACGGTTAAGGTTAAAACAGATTTACCGGGGGTTAAACAAAAAATATGTGTTAAAATGACCTAAAAACTCATCTAAAATATATTTTAAGTAAATATTTAAATATTATAATGTATCATTATCAATAATGATCCATTTAGGATCCTTTTAGAATGTAAAAAATTCAGGTACAATTTTTACTTTTTGAAAATTACATGTGTTCCACTCACCTAACTTATAAAAGGTCACACCTATCCTCTCCTATGGAAAACTTAAAAGTCATTTTTATTAGAAAATAACTACCCAAATACCTTTATTAATTCTGTACCCATGACCTGGACCCTTAATTGGATCATAAATCCATACTAAGAATCATTTCGGTGCTTACCTAAGAAGGTTTTCTAAAGAAAATGTATCGTTCTTAACCAAGCGTCTTTATTTAATTTCTTCTTTCACCCCATTAAAATATTTTTAAATTATGATGATATAATAAAAAAATTATCTCACATCTAATTTAATGCTATTAAGTTAATTTTATAACCTAAATTTATGTCATCTTCCATCAAATGTGAATCAAAATCACAATTTGAGTGTACATAAAATTATCACCTTAGAAACCGATGTAATCTATTTTTAATCATCACCTATCAGGGATTGTTATAATGATGAATTTGAATAATATATACATTATTTTTTTCATAATTATACTTAATAAATTGTGATATCACATATACATTATTGATTGTTAAGTTGAAATGATATATAATTTGAATAATACCACGATTCTTAGACTAAACTATGTTTTTTCAGAATGATTTTCCCTAGAGGAAGTAGGGAAGATGTAGTGGGAAGGAACTGAGAAGAAAATATCCTTCCAAATCAGCATCCCTAGATGTTTCTAATTATAATATAATAGTTTATTATAGTGATGGATCAGTTTATATAAATTATAAATGGTGGTGGAATCCATCACAGAGAGCATCCATATCTATCAGATAGAAACATGTAGATTGTCGATAATTTTACGAGACAACATCCTCCGTCATTCAATAGGCCTTCTAACCCATTTTTAGAAAAATTAAGGATAAATTCCTTAGAGAATATATTTGAGTTCATGGGGTGTTTAGAACATAAAAAGGTAACCCTTTACATTTATCAATTTGAAGGTAATAATGATCTATGGTGGTCTTTAGTTAAGAATACCAAAGAGAAAGATGAGCATGATTTAATGGAATTTAAAACATTTAAGAATATCATCCTTGATAAATATTTCCATGAGGTTGTTCGAATAATTATAGAGAATAAATTATTGGAGTTTAGGTAAATGGATGAATAATTTTTAGTTGTGTATGATGAATTTTTATAAGATTGGCCTAGTGTGTACCAAATTTTATCTGGGATCTTGATAGTAAGATTTATAAGTTTTAATTAGGATTGAAGCAAATATATAAAATGGTATTGGATTCTAATTAATCCAAGATATATTATAAAATTGTCTAATATTATGATAATATTGAAATAGAGTTTTATGAGGATTAGGTATTCTATGAAAAAAACAAGAAGAAGAGATCTAGGTGACATGAAAAAGGGTGGAATGGAATAAAGAAGTATGAAGGTAAGAAAATAAAGTTCCCATATTGTGATATGTGTGGTAAAAATCACCATGGTAAATGTATTAAGAAATTTTAGAAGTCCATCCAATGTGGTAAGTTTGGTAACATGGATCTTGACTACAAGTAAAATTATTAGGGAAGTAATGAAAAGCCTATGGTAAGATATTTTAATTGTAATGAGTTGGGGAGTTATGCCAATTTGTGCCTGAATTGGTTACTCAAGGTTTAAATCAACATGTTAGAAATAAAAAGGGAATGGAAAAATAATTTTCTACTATGGTTGATGTTTTTCCATGAAGTGAAGTGGTAAAAGGCTTGTTACTGGTTTATTCAAATTATGCCAATACCCTATTTGACTCTAGATGTTCATATTCATACATTGTTTAGAAATTTTTAAGTAAAAAGGAAATATCACCACATGAAAAGGGAATTTTTTTTTGTGAAAACTCTAGGTGGAATTATTAAATCAAATTATATTTATAAGAGTCTTATTTTTGTTATTAGTGGAATTTTCATTCCTATAAATCTTATTGCACTTCCCATAGTAGAGTTTGATATCATTTTGGGTATGGATTGGATTTTAGTTTATGATGATAATATATATTACTAATTAATAAAGTTTTATTTAGTTATATTATACCTTTAATAACATATTGATAAGTTGAGAAATTTATTTGGGATAGTAATGAAATTTTCCTAGCTCATATTGCTAAAAAGAAATAAATTATTCAATTTAGTGACATTCCAGTAGTGAATGAATACGTGGATGTATTTATGATGATTTTCCTTGTGTTATTCCTGATCAGGAGGTTGGGTTTACTGTTGTCTTAGTTCATGATTATAATACCATTTCTAAACCACCATATTTAATGGATCAAGTAAAACTTATGGAATTAAAAGAGTAGTTGTAATGATTTTTTGATAAAGGTTTCATTCATCCCAGCACTTCACCATAGGTTTCTTCTATTTTTTTAAGTAAAGTTGTTTAAATGAGAATTTTAATTGATTATAGAAACTGGAATGACATCAATATTAAGAAATTTAATATTTTTCCTCATATAAATGATTTGTTTGATTAGCTCTAGGGTGATCAATATTTTTCAAAGGTTGATATAAGGTTCATGTACTATCACTTGAAGGTGAAGGAGAATGAAATTACAAATAAAACATTTAGACTAGATACAATAATTATGATTTTTTAGTTATTACCTTTGGGTTATCTAATGTGCTATGTATTTATAAACCATATGAATATTGTTTTCCATTAGTTCTTAGATAAATTTTCGGTTGTGTTTTTTGAAGGTGTTTTTGTATATTCTAAAAAATAGGAGGAACATGAATGAAACCTAAGTATTTTTTACAAAACTTGAAGGAAAATAAACTATTTGAAAAATATAGTAATTGTAAATTTATTTTTTAATGAATTTCTTTCCTTCAAAACATTTTTTAAGATGGAATAACTGTTGAACCTTCTAAAACTAAAGTTGTTGAAGTATGGAAAATACCCACAAATTTCTTAGATATGTAGAGTTTTATTGTTTTATTTAGTTACTACCAGTGGTTTGTTGAAAACATTTCTCAGTTGTCTATCCCATTGACTAAGTTTACAAAAAAGAATTTAAATTCAAATGAGAAAAATTATTTGAGGACTATTTTTAGGAATTAAATGGAAGATTGGTTAATGCTCCAATTTTAGTCCTACCTTCCAAAAATAGATAATGTTTCATCTACAATGATGCTTAATTGAACAGACATGGTTGTGTGCTAATGAATAATAATCAGGTAATTGATTATACTTCACATTAGTTGAAACCTCATGAGTTAAATTACCCTACACATGATCTAGAATTATTTATTGTAGTTTTTGATTTAAAAATTTAGAGGTATCATTTATATGGATTAAAGTGTGAAATATATACTAATAATAAAAATTATCTATATATATTCACTCAAAAATAATTAAACATGAGACAATGAATATAGATATAACTGATAGAGGATTATGATTTGATGATTCATTACCATCCTGAAAAAGGAAAAAGCAGTTGATGATTTGAATTAGAAAAAAATGATGCATTAATCATGTTATGTTTGTAACATGAAACTTTAGTTAGTGATTTGATAAATTTTATCTTAGAATTTGTGAATGAAGGAACCTTCTCGGTTTTTCTTTCATGTGTTAGTATAATCATCTATGTCAGAAATAATTAAGAAGTCTTTGAATTATGATCATGTTTTGTAGGAAATGTAGAATATATTGAAAAGGTAAATTTTCTCATATTTAATATTAGTGAAGAAGGTTTTTAAATATTTGAAAAAATATTGTGTGAGACTTATGATTCTCATTTGAATAAAGAGTTGTTGAGTGAAGCTCATAGATCTCTATTTTATGTTCATTAGGGGAGAAATAATATATACATAAACTTTTAAGAGTATTATTAGTAGGAAAAAATAAAAATAGATATTACAAAGTTTAATTTGAAGTGCTTGAATTATCATCAGGTTAAAGAGTAATGACAAATACCATAGGGAATACTTCAACATTTTTTAGTTCTAGAGTGGAAATATAAAAATATATCAATGGATTTTGTGGAGGGATTTCTAAATAAATCTTGAGGTAAAAATGATATTTGGGTTATTTTTTATTGATTAACTAAATTTTCACATTTCCTTCCCATTAGAGATACTATGTATTTGGATCAGATTTATTGAATGTATCTAAAGGATATATTCAGGTTACATGGATTTCTTCTCTATATTGTCTTTGAACATTATCCCATATTCACATCTAATTTTTAGAAAAGAATTTAGAATTTGATGGATGTTGAATTTAATTTTAGTAAATATTTTCACCCCCAATATGATGGAATGTATGTGAGAATGATTCATAACTTATAATATATACTTCATTCTTGTTCAATGCATCACTAGGAAAGTTTGGGTAATTATATTATATGGTTTGAGTTTTCTTATAACAACAATTTTCATTCCAGTATACATATGACACAATTTGAGGAATTATAGGAAAAATCAATGTTGGACACCTATTTTTTGGGATGATGTAAGAGAAAGGATGTTGATGGGACTAGAGATGGTAGAGTAATTGTTTGAGAAAGTGCAATTGATTCAACATCATATGAGGATGGATCATAGAAGACAAAAAAGGTATACAAATTACCAAAGGGAATATCTTTATTTCAAGGTAGTAGATCATGTTTTTCTAAAAGTTTCTATATGAAAAAGTTTTATGAATTTTTGTAAAAGGGGAATTTAATTATTTGGTTTGTTATTCCATATTAAATCCAAGAAAATTTTGGATAGGTTTCCCACCAAGTGGACTTTTCTTTGAGTTTATCCCTAGAACATGACATTTTTCGTGTTTCAATGTTAAAGAAGTATGTGCTAGATTCACCTCATGTTTTGAGCTCAGAAGTAGTTTAGTTGGAAGAAAATATTTCTTATAAGTAATAACCTATTTATATTATTGACCTAAGAGATTATGTTTTTTGGAATCTGGTTATTCAATTGGTTAAGGTTTTGTGGAAAAATTTTGTGGCTGAAGAAGCAACATGGGAATCTGAAAATGCTATGAGAGATAGATATCCACCATTGTTTAATAAGAGAATAAAATTGAAAGGACACAATTTAAAAAATGAGGAATAATATAAAAAACCAGTTAAATATAGAATAAATCATTTAAATATATATTAATATGAATTAGATATTTATATTCATTATAAAAATATTAAGTATTTTTTAAAATAAAAAAGGAAATAGTTTTAACTGAACTCTTTTATTATATGGTTTTTATTTTAAATATTAATTAATAAATTATAGAATTTTAATTTAAAAAAATAATTTAATTTTTAAAATAATAATATAAAAAACTAACTTAGGTTAAATTTTTTGGATTTTTAAAAAAATATTTATTTTTTCAGTGCATGGTAAAAATACCAATTTTTTTTAAAAAATGCCATTTATTTTATAAAAATTATGTAATATAGAAGTAAAATTATGTTTTTAATATTATTTAAGGTGGAATAATTGTTATATATTCGTACTTAATCCACATAATTATTTTTTAATCATCTTTATATTGGATTTTAGTATTAATTTATTTTTGGGTAAAAAAAACAGGTTTCTCTTAAAACTATTTTAAAGTGAATAATGTTTCTCTATTTTAATTAATTAAAAAAAATAAAATGAGGAATTAATAATATGAAATATATATATTATATATAGTTAAATATTATTTTAAACCCATTTAATGATTATTACAAGTCATACAGCTAATATAAAATCACCATTTTCTTGAAAAATACACTTCTTGAAAAACTGCTTATTTATCATGTCTGTGGGTTTAATTTTAAATTAAATTTCATAAATCTTAAGAATTAAATTTTATAAAATGTAATACATATTTTTAATCACCATAATTTATATTATAAGATAATTTCAACTTAAGTTTTGGCTATAATGAATAGTTAAAATAGTAAAAATTAATTATCGTGCTTACAATAAAAACATATTTATCGGGGGTTAAGCTAAAACGATAAGGCTTAAAATGACCTAAAAAATATTTAAAAAATATTTTAAGAAAATATTTACATCTTATCATGTATAATTCTCAATAATGGTCAATTTTGGAGCGTTGTGTCATGTGAAAAATGTGAGCACACCTTTTTCTTTTAAAAAATTACAAGTGTGCCACTCACCTCACTTATAAAAGGCCACCCCATATCCTCTCCTATTTACACCTTAAAATACCTTTGTATAAGAAAATAACTACCCAAATATATTACCTAATTACATAACCATGATCTATATCCCTTAGTTTTATCATAAAATCATAATATGAAGCCTTTTTGTTCTCACCTAAGGTGGTTGTCTGAAGAAGGGGTATCATGCTTAACTGAGCATCTTTATTTTATTTATTATTCCATATCATTAAAATATTCTTAAATTATGATGATATGACAACACCAGTGTATCTAATATAATTAAATTTTTTTTATGTTAATGTAATAACCTAAATTCATCACCTCTTCTATCAGGTGGGAAATGAAATCATCAATCTTTGGGAATATGTTTTTATAATGTTGTAAGTATTTTGAAAAAGTTATGTAATGTCTATGTATGAAAAGAGAGGATTGCTATAGTTAGTATTAGAGAAAGGTTTTAGTTAACCTTTGGAATATATGATGTGAATGCCTTAGTTATAACCCCAAGGAAATGTCTACGTATAAGTATAAGGATAAGAAAAAGAATAGGAAAATGTCATAGAATTTTGGTAAAGGATAGAGTGAGTGGTTTCTTAGAAATATATCCTTTTCTAGGTACTAAAAGTGGACATGGATTTGGAATAAAATTACCTAGGAGTAAAAACATTGACAAGATGTTTCAGGATTGACTCAGAGTAATCTGGTATACGAAAATGGGACTTGCTGCACATATGGTTTGAAACTACTATAGGATATGCTTTGGTAATTCATTAACTCTTCATGAACCATCCTAAAGGATTTAAAATATAAGTGGTCTATGAATATCCTATTATGAACCTAGGGTGTCATAAATTAAGGAAGGTGTCACGATTTAGACATATTATAAGTACTTATTTTCATGACTATGTGGTTTTCCACTATGATAAATAATGGTCAAACTATGCTTCTAGTTTTAGTCAATGGTGGGAATCAGAAGGAACTGGATTAATTTTGAATGTGATGGATTATTTTTTGATGATAAGTCAAGTGGAATGATCACTAGAGTGAAATATATTGTGATCACTCCTAATCATTTTTCATGGAAAATTATTAACAACATATACCTTAACCAACTCCTAAACTCACCAAGGAAGAGAAAGAAGGAGTTATCTTAGAGTTCAGGTAATGGATAGCATGGAGTAAGGAAGATTTGTTTCTATTTTGGTCAAGAATGAGAACCTAAGTGAATGTATTATAGGAACAAGAAGATGTTTTGATTGTGGAAAAAAGAACAAAAATATAGTGACTACAATGGAAAAATTATGAGTTCAGTTAATAAATAGGATGATAAAATTGGCCTCCCTAAGACAAAAATAAAGATTAAGTGTTTTAAGAGTGGAATAAATAGTCATTATTAAACTCAATGTCCCAATAGGAAAGCTCCTAAAGAAGATCAATAATGTAGTATGAGTAATGGTTATATTTATTTGGATAATGATAATATAGATCAAATTTGAAAGTAAAGAGGTATTGAATAATATGATGAGGTAGCCTTATTAATGGAATAAGGATAAAGTGGAATAATAATAGTTTTTATATTTTCAGAATAAAAAATTATTTTATATTAATGGTGAAATATATAAGGATTTTTTAGTTGATGTTTTCCACTACAAATTTACAAGAACACGTTGAATGGTTCTGATGGAATAGAAAAGTGATAGAATGGTAAGGTGATGTCCATGGAAAACAAATGTTTAAGGTAAAGATAACCTTTAATATGTTCCTTATATTATGATAATGTTTTTTGAATAAGTATATTTCTGATATGAAAAAGTAAACCTAATGTTACTGATTACCTTGGAACTAATTAAAGACCAGTTGAAAAGTAGTTCATGCTATCATTGCTGAAGTTTACAACTTCTTGGATTTATGGAATATATCCATTAATCTATGGAATAAGGAAGCTTGAATTTTTTCCAAAAGGATTTATGGTAATTTATGTTGTTACTATGTTCCAAGATAATTTACCATGAGGGTATTCACATGTTTAGAATGTTACAACCAATAGATACATTGTGATATATGGGGGATAAATATTGAGCTAATATCATGAAATTATTTATAAAGTTTTGGATTTTCATATCATAGGGGTTATAAGGTTAAAAATTTAGGAAAATTTTATGTTAAAAATAAGAAGAAGTATTTATGTATTTAGATTGTAAAGAAAACCTTGGTTAAAAGGATATTTACCTATTAAACTTATTTCAAGGATGTCTATATATTTTGTAATTTATATTTGTGTGGTTTTCGAAAAGGACATCATTCATGTTAGGTGACAAACAATGATGTCTGGAAAGGTCGTGGGTCTTGAACCCATGACCAAAGGATGATAAGGGTTTCATGCTAACCGCTGAAGTTTGTGATATCCTGGATAATATATAGTAATTTTTTAGTAGTTTTTATTTTTATATTTAGAGATTAATTAATTAAATATATTGATTTTTAATAATATTTATAGATAAATATATATACATTACATTCTTTTATACACCTTAATATATGATAAAATTTTATTTTAGTGCTTTAGGAATCAAAGTTAATTTTTTGTACATCCATTTATCAAAGTAATGGATGAATTAGAAATAGTTAAAAGAACATCCAAATAATGAAATTTTGTTTATATAAATATATCAAGTATGTATATTTACTTATATTATTGTTCAATAAAATAATTACTCAAAAATAGGAAAATGATAAAAATATATTGCCCAAATACATTAATTTTTGTTGAAATGATGATCTTATAAATCATCACATATTTATGAGATTAAGGCCCTCAAATTTTCTTGTATTATTAACTTGTTTGTGATTGATAACCTCAATCACTCCCTACAAATATTTAAAATTATAATCTACGTAAATTCTTTACTCCCAACCTATGATCTTTTATTTGTAAACTTAGTTATATGCTACTTTGGGTAACCATTATTGTTCCAAATTTCCCCTTTTAAGGTAATTTTTAGTATCCTTTTTTATGATGTGGGTTCCTATTAACGAAACCTTAAATTATTAAACCATTGATAATCCAGATTGATTTTAGGGGAGAAATTAATTTTAAGGGGGGTAGAATGTAACACCCCTATATTTTTTGAATTAATTTAACCTTTGTGATACTTTTCATTTCACGTAACACCAAAAATAGTTTATTTTATATTAAAGAACTATATTTGGATTTCTTTATACACAACACCAAGATAATCATGCACTACACACAACATAAATATTCTATTGACTATTTATAACATTAAAGATATATTTCAACTTAGAATACTTTACATGTAACACTGACTTGTCTAACACAACATGTAACATCGACATAGCGCATGTTACAAGAAACACTGAGTTTCTACAAAACATATTCGTATTGTGATTTTAATTTAAATGATATAATTATAATCTATCCATTAAAATTAGTAATATGAATAGTGATAACTACTTTTCAAATATAATTTTATAAATAAAATATATTGATGTTAATATATATAATTTTTGATAAATTATTTATATGTTTAAAAATACTATTCTCTCAAATGAACTACTTTTAATGCACTTCTATGAAAAAACTAAAATTAATTTTAGAAACATTTATAAATTTATATTGATAAAATAAACTTCATTTTTGGATTTATAATTTGGAAATTATCTTAGGGTGAATTTTTGTGATTTTTCTGAGAAACTTTATTTTATGGATGAATAGTATAAGATACCAGATTTTAATTCAAAAATTAATTTTAATATAATTTATTTATAAGGTTAAATTATATTTTAAAATGGTTTAAAATTTTAATTGGATAATATTTTATCAATTAATCCAATTTAGGTCATTGGAATCACTTATCAAAAGTTTGGACGTTTTTATTTTAAAAACCCAAAGTATCATCGCATTAATAAGATTAATTTTAAATTAATTTATGCCACTTATGAAATAATAATGTGGAAAAAAGGATTCCATATTTGGAATCAGAAATATTTATATTATATAATAGGTTCAATATTTTTTCTGACCCAAAATTTTAGTGAAAGTGATTAAAATTATTTACAATAGATAAGAGAAAAATCAGGTTAATAAAGTACTGAAACTTAAATTCAAGACCCAAAATGACCTATAAACTTTTAAAAAACCAATTTTATGTACATTATTCTTCCATTATCATTCCATTATTGAGTTTTTATTTTTTTTATTGATTTTTATGTAAAAAATTGGGTAAAACTAACTTGTTTTGAAAAATACTAAGTGTGTCCTTTCCCTTCCATATAAAAGGCCACAACCTATCCCTCTTCTTCACACCTCTCAAACCAATTACGTTCAGAAAATATCTTACCAATATACTCACCAAAATACCTACCTTACTCTTATAAGCATTACCTTGGGAATAAGTAAATCCAAGTAAGCCTTTTTGCACAAACCAAAAAGAGTTACCCGATTAAGACATAACATCTTATCTCAAGCTCTTTTCTTTCATTTTATTCCTACACCCCTCCAATATCTTTATTCCATGAATTTATAGAAACAAAAGTATATATAATATACTAGTATTTTTTTATGTAAGGTTTTTACCTAAACATACACATACCTCAATTTAATGGATAATAAACATATTGTTTACGTGTATGATGAACTACCGCCTCACAAGACAATGATTGTTCATTTATCCATTACCACCTCTCATGGTAGAAATTTATATAGAAATTTTTTATATTTTTTATATATTATAATTATTATTTCTTTAGTATTATTTAATTTTTTATAACACATTTCTTTATACTTTCCATTTTGTGTTAATATGATAATTTCGTTTGAGGAAGTGTGGACTACCACCCCTTCAAAGCAATGTGATTCATTCATACACTACATGGAATGTATTAAGGATAGGTTTAATGAATATTAATGATGTATATATTATGTAATAAATATATTTTTATAATTATATATATACATATATTTATTTTACTTTATTTCTTTGAACACGATAATTAAATGGAAATATCATTCATTCCTATGTACGTCTTACCGTCTCCATGAATGGTGTATTCTGTTTCATACTTATATATTCAATGGTTTATTATAATAAAAATATACCTAATATAAATTATATTTATATCATGTTTTAAATTCTGGAAATAATGATATAAGTATAATGGATAAATATATAACAAATTAAGAAACATGTGAAAAAGGAAGAAGATATTACCCCAAGTGAAACCTTAACATAGAATTGTAAAAAAGTGGGTAATATAAATACATAATAAAACCCTATATGAGATTATAATTAATAATATTGTTCTGTGATATATTTATAATAAATTTATATTTATTTTATGAGAGTTTTGAATGAGTATGATTAATGTCAAGACTAATGGTAAGGAAATTTCATCTCACTTTTTATTTTTGTGAGATACATATTTTAATCACCACCCATTCCTTTGGTGTGGTGTGTATAATTATCATGAATTTATTCTATGATTATTATCTTTAAATTTATGGGTATTTATATATCAATTTACTATCTTTATTTCATGAGTTTTATGCTTCAAGATTTATTAAATTGGTAAGACAGTTTGGTATCAATTTTCCTTCATTAATGCACATGTTTTGTTATAAACCTCCATTATTTTTTGAATCATATATAATTACATTTAAAATGTTATATAATTAATATAATTATTTTCAAGATATTTTTAATCTTCATTTAATTCCCCTTTCTTACATGGATTATGATCCCATGTAACTAAGTGGTACGAGTTTATTGAAATAATATCATATCTTTTCAAGATTGTTTATGATTATGCTTCCTTTGATAAAATATTATGTTCAATATCTTAACAAACCTCATGAGTTTTTTATCCCATGTTTAGTAGTTATATTTACACGTATAAGTACCATTTTCCACTCTTTTGTACTTAATAATATTAATAAATTTGTTTTAAGAAAAATCTGACTGTATTTCTATCTTCAATTGGAAATGAATTTTATTTCAAAAACCATGTTATCAAAAATGTTTTTAAAATTTATTTCAATGAAAATGGATTTTAAATTTTTTATGGTTTTAAACCATTCTTTTTTAAGTTTTCAAAATATTTTAAAATAAATGGTTTTTAAAAAATTTTCAATATTTATTTATAAGTTTTCAAAGTATTTTAAAATAAATGGTTTTCAAAACATTTTCAATATTTATTTATAAGTTTTCAAAGTATTTTCAAGGACAATGGTTCTAAATTTTTTGTTCAAGTTTATTTTATAATTTTTCAAGGAAAATGGTTTTCATTTTTTTTAATATTTCTTTATAAATTTTCAAGTTTATTTTTTAAAAAAATGTTTTGAAAAGGTTTTATTTTTTAAAAATAAATTTTCAAAGAAGAAAGTAAATTTTTATCAAGAAATGTTTTTGAAAGATATTTTGAAATTAATTTCCATCTAATATGACATCTATTGCTGTTACTAATACCTTTATAGAAAATGATCTAAAGGTCCCATTAATATTTTTTCTCTAAATGGTTTTTTATTTAGTGTAATGATGTTTATGAAACTCATTTCTCTCTCATAGGATATATGATTTTGAAACTTTCTTATTTACATGGGTAATGTTTATAATGAAATAATTATGAAACCTATATTTTTTTCAATAGGTTAAGATATGAATACATGTTTATAAAACCCAATTCATTTCATGGTTTATTATATTATTCCTTATGAATTTGAGGCACATGTATGTATGATTTCGTTATGAGATGTGTGTGACATATATATATCTCCAATGAATTGGGTAAATATTTATATCTCATTAGATAAACATTGATAGAATAATAAATGAACTTAGTTTAGTAATAATGGGATAAAATGAGAAATGAACTCAGTTCAATAATACTGGGCTAGGATTAGGATTGAAATTGATTTTGTAATACAAGGATAGAAGGAGGTTTAATCCCAGTTCAATAATGGACTTTTTCCACTAATATGGAATTGAAAACGATTCCTTGAATACTATAAAAATCATTATATATGCTTATGTATCTTCCATAATTCCACATTTTATTCCTATTTTATGATTTCGTGACTAATATTATTTATTTTCTTATGATTCATGTATTATGAACTATCATTATTTACACCATGATTCATATATGTGATCTTTAATATGCATGGTATAATATTTTATTTCCATGATCATGTTCTCATACCCTTATGATCATAAATATTCTTATATATCTCCCTTATTTAACCTTACTAAGAATTTGATCTCACCCCTTTTTTATGTTTCCTTACCTAGGTTATAAAGATATGTATTATATTTGATGTGTCCAAGAAGGGTTCTATTCAACAAGGACCTAGTGGGAGATAATGCAGCTCATTTATGTTCTAGTCTTTATGTTTACATGTTTCCTAAGGCCCTAGAATAATACAGCCTTTGGGCGTTTGTTTGTATAATGTTTTAAGTATTTCACAAAAGTAATGTAATGTCTATTTATGAAAAGCGAGGGTCTTTATACATTCCATATATGTTGTTTCTTGGGAATTATTGGTTATATGATTACATATGAATGAATTGATGTATTTTCCATTAATTTATGAGAAGGTATTAGATGAAATGTGTTGGTAACGTGACCAAATTAGTTATGTATGGATTACCCTATGGAAAATGGGAAGGATCGATCCTTACAATACTCTCTTTCCTAAGAAGAATTGGGTTGGATATTGTTAGTGAAACCTTCCTTGAGAGGTAGACTAGGGTACTATTCAATGTGTCTTTCCCTAGGGGAATAGATCTATGTAATATTTAGTATGAAATTACATAAGGTGAATATACAAGGGTAATATTAATTACACCCATCCCTAAGAGGTAAGGGTTAGGGTAATATTTAGTGTGTCCTCCCCTAACAAGGGGTTGGGATGTGTACTTATATATTTGGATCTCTTGAGAAAGAAAGGATGTCCAGGGTAATTTTTTAGAATTTCATTAGTGAGTAGGGGTGAAATTAGTACTATTTTATTGGAATATTCTATGAGTAGGGATGACTATGTTATTTGATGTGTGGACTTCTTTGAGGGGGGTTGTCTTTGGTGCTTTATGTGCGGCCTACCCTACATTGGTGGGTACTGGTTGGGTCATTGATATAGACCCTTACCTAAGGATGAGGATAGAGGTTGATACATGGAATGATACCCTATCTTACATCCTTAGGTATGGGTCAGGTTTGTGGCATGATGCGGTTGATTCTAACATAGGTTGAAGTAGGTTTAGTCAAATGTCACGGTGTCATGGTTATCACATGATAGACAAAAAAGAATTTTTTATTTTCATTTATTTATTTTATTCATGGATATAGGTATATAATGTCACATATTATTGTCACTTATTGAGACACTTCTGATATTTATTTCTCACACCCTATACGGGGAATCTGGTGCACATGAAAACCTTATGTATACTTTATACGTGAGTGCATATATGTAGTGGATAGTTCTAGGTATGATCAATAGGTTATTGGAGATAGATATTTAAGTGAGGATAAGGAATTAAAATAGAGACACCAATATTTTTTTTGGTATTTTTGATGGGTTATTAGTTTATTTGTGACCTTATGCTTCTATATGGTATATTTGTTATAGAATTGTTTTTTATTTGATTATGTGTTATCTGATTATTATTATTATGGATGATATTTACTTATTTATTTATGATTTGTGGTTATTAAATTAAGGGAATAATCTACCCAAGGTATGATTTAGGCCCTCTTCACTAGTCAGTAGCATTTGGAGTATGGGGAAGCATGACAGATGCCTTGTGTCCCACCATCCAGGACACTTATGAGTGGTCTCGAACTAGGGAATCACAAAGTATTATCAAACCATATTTTATTTTATCTTATAGTTTTTATATGGTAAATAGGTAATATGAATTTTTCAATGTTTTTTATGGACCTAGGACCAATTAGTCATGAACACCTTTATGGTGGGAAGTATAGGTTACTAGGGTTATGAGATTTTTGTGCCTTGTTTTCGCTATTATGGATGAGGTTTTTATTCAATTATGTTGATTTTTTTGATTTTCTTCATTTATAGATTTTTAGATATTCCTATAATTGTAATAGGACTACGTAAATTTACCAAATTTTTCCCGTTGGATTCACAATACATTGGTATCTTTTTATGTGATTGATTACACTGATGACAGGGGGTTCAATTGTTCAAAATGTCAAAAACTTATATAGCATTTTCCTATATAACATTGGGGAAAAATTATAATAAATTGAACCATAATATTTTATTTTGACTTTAGGTCATTTGGATATTAAGGTGAGAAATTATATGATTTCATTTATACATTTCATCAGTGTAATGGATGTACAGTGACCCCAAGTGGGTTGGTGTAGGTGTTATATTTCTTAGAGATGATTTGAGGATGGACATAAATTTACCTAAGGATGTGGATACCCCAATATAAATACCATGATTTCAGTGGGTTTCAAAGGGAATGATCAATAAGATGCTTTGTCCTATTTATTTTTTGCTGGATTCTTAATGAGATGTTGGATCATGATCCGAGATGATTAGATCTCGGTTGGGTAAAGAAAGGGTAAATGACTTTAAACTGTAAAATAATACATGGGTGGTGGGTGATCATGGGTTACACCTTATAATGATTTATATTTTTTAGGTTTATTAGAATGAAATCATTAAGTATTACTTTCGGGTAGATGATATTTACATGTAGTAGAGCATGGATAGTTCTCTTGGCACACAAATCTAGGTTTGATGATTGTAAATCATGGGATCATGGATAGAACTATATGATCATGTTGTACAAGAGCGTATAACCATTGGGTTTAGATGACATTGAGTTGGATAGTGGGTAAGAAACTATGAGAGGGTTTTTAGAGGATTAATTTTATTAAGAAGAGGATAATTAGTGTTGGAATGGATTCTGGGGGAAAATATTACTGCATGAGAGAAATTGTGCAATGTATGGGTGGTACCACTATATTTTGGATTAGTGAACTTCCCTATTTGGGTTGTGGACTGAAGACTTTTATGAGAGGCTTGGGAGAATTATTTCTTGAATATTTATTGAGAATGGGAGGTTTTTCTTCTATAGAAGATAGTGACATCATGGATGTATTATAATACTATGGTATGATTGATTCGAGTTTGATCCTTGATAGGATTTCTTAGGGATTTGATGAGATTGTCTCAATAATAATGGACTACATGTGATAATGGATCTTATTGGGTGTTGTGCTCAAGGTGAGGGATATGGGAAGACATATGATGAGGAGTGAATATAGGGTATAACCCTCACTGAAGATGGATTTTTGTTATATCAAGGATGATATTTATGGTGAGATAGGGATGAGATATGATACATCTTTCACATTTTTACACAAATAAGAGTAGGATGGTTAAATTCTGTTTTTACATGTGGTAAGGGACATAGCATGGTATATATAGATAAGGTGTTTTGGTTTTTTAGGGTGATGATAAAGATAATTCTACGGTGGATAGAATCAAATCTATTATTAATATTGTGACCCTCAGGTTGGTTAGATTGTGGAGATGGTGAGACATGTTTCTAGATATCTGAGATGAATACATGATACTAGTGTATAGGTAGATCTGATTTGATCTAGTTCATTGTAAAATTATAGATTTTGGATTCATATATGGTGTTGGATGGTGTACATGTATGGGAATCAGGAACGAGATTGAATTTTTGTGACCCTTGAGTGAGTCTAATCAGAGGTGATGTAGTTATCATGGAGAGATTATGATGACTGGGTGGGTTTTTGGGGACCCGATCAGGGAATTAATTTAAATGTTGGGTATGGAATTTAATGGGGTAGTGGGAATATTTTATGATTACTTTAGGAATTATGGAATTCTGACTGAGAGATTTTATATCTTACTAGAGCGAGACCGATTATTTTTATGAAAGGATGTATTGAGTAGGACCAAAAAATGCTTTTTCAAAGAGTCAGATGTGGTGAGTTAGAAAACAAATTTAGAGTTCCCATATATCACTAGATGTGTAATTTCGGTTGGCAATTCCTATGGTGGGGAGCACTGGGCCTTATAATTGGACTTTATGTGTGAAGTATTATAGTGGAGAGCACTATAAGACTAGAAATTTTATTTTTGATGGGACTTTGGTCTTTAAGTATAGATAGGTGTTGTTGAGGGACATCTGGGTGTTTGAGATGGTGGTGAGTGGGTATCTCAAATTTTGATGAATAATGTGCCCTCAAGTTTGGAGTTGTGAAATAGATGCTCACCTAACATTTAGGAATTAAGATCAATTATTTTGTAGTAAAGTGATGAATAAGGTGGGTTAGGTATTATGGATGATGACCACTATATATTCTCAAGGATGAGAATGGTTATGGTGTGGAATTTTTAATGACTCATAAATTTTGGGTCATTGTTTTCTATGGTAATTTAAATTTTTTGGTCCAAGGGAAAGCGAAGAATCAATAATTGGGATTATAATTAGAATTTTGAGGTTGTTAACATCTCAAAGAGATTTTTTTAGCTATGTTTATAGGCATGATAGATGTTTTTAGTGCTTGAGTGAATATTAGAGTGGGGTTGGGATGACTTGATTGTCGAATTTTGGATACATGTGACTCTTTATACCATGAATAAGGTGTTTAATTCTTATATATTGATATATATTATATAAAAAACAATATAAAATGGATTCATGGTGTGGTAGGTCCTACGTAAGTGTAAAAAACTCATGCATGAGAGTCAAGAACTTTTTTTCTATTTTTGGGCAAGGTCAGGAGGTTGCAGTGTGGAAGGGGTGCCACGACATGGTGGCCTGAAGCTAGGATAGATGTGGTGAAGTTTTGGTATGATAAACCCTGATTCATTCAAATTTTGGATACTTCATGTTGCATTTATAATTTTCACACCTATAGGGTAGACTTTTAGATATCGTTTCTTGCCTTTAGAGAAAATTTCACTGGATTTAGATGAACAACACCACAACATATCCTAGGGAGGGTTGTTTATGAGGGATAAAACACTATTCTTTTTGAGGGATAGTTTCACTATATCTAGGAGGGAAGATCTATAGTTTTTTAATGATGTGGATGCATCTTTGAGTGACCCTCATTATCTCACAATGACTGGGAACCTAGGATGTTTTTTAGAAAGATGAAGACCCATGATTTCAGGATCAACCCCCTTTTGATTTTTGATTGAGGGGGGACACATGGAGGTCAATTTCAGTCATATCATCATTCTATCTTACCCCTTATGACCCCCCTTTATGAGTTTTTCTTGGTGGTGTTCTATGGTGGATTTAAGATATGATTGTTTTATTTTTTCCTCTATTATTCCCCTCCCTTTATTTCCTCTGATTTGAATCTCTTCTAGCTAGGTTTTGTCACCAATTCCACTCAGTCATGGTGGAATTGAGTAGAAATAATAGGTTTTTTCTTGTATTGTCTAGAGTAGAACTCATAAGGATAGAAATATTATGTTATGTGTGGTTTATATGATATGATTTTTCCTGATGAGTTTTTAGGTGATTATACTACATTGTATTAAATTGAATGAATAATTATAAATTGTGAAAATTAATTATTTTGGTGTTATGATTTAATATAGGTGATCTATTTTTGACGTATGGCCGAATAAGGAATGGATAAAATTGGTTTAAGATCAAAGAAGAATCCTATGGTTGGTAACACCTTTTTCAAGGTACATGATCTCGTTAATAATAAATCATATTATTTTTATTTATGAGAATGCCTATTTATTTTCATGATATCAGATAAATGTATATGGATTTGGAGAACATTATAGAAAGATATATGATAGAATTACTGCTCCTAGTTATGAATTAAGTTCTCTTTAATACCTTAATTATTTGGGTACCACCCAGCGATTATGACTCCAATGGGAAAAGGTGTCAGTTGAGTTGAAGTGGGACATTACATAGGACTATATATACAAGATGATATGTGGATAGCCAAGACAGGTTCCCTAGTGTTAGTTGGGCTTTCCTGGGAGGCTTAGGCCTAGAATTGAATGGTGAGATGGATTTATATCCCATGAATGATGAGGAACACCCTCATGTGGGTAGATTGGATCCTTAATGATCGAAATGAGTGAGACAAGTTCCCTAGGACTAGATGAGGTGTGATATGAGGTGTTAATCCACTTGACAGTTTTGAGATATCTTCTAAGGTGGATGTTGGATAGACCTATAAAGGTTCATAAAAATTGTTAGTAGACTTATCTTGGGGTTTCCAAGGGGCTTGGTGTGCGTTTTCTTAGGATGGTCCTTGGTTATTGGGACTTGGTTTTGATATGAGGATAAAAATAGGACGAGACTTTACTTTTAGTTTAGTGTCAAATAGTGTCTATGATCTAAAATAACAACATAGGATATTGGATATGACTTGGTAAAAATGAAAAGAGGTTGATATGGGTCTGAGGAACCTAGAGGGTGCCCTATGGATTTGATGAGGATACCAAGATGATAAACATGTTGTGATTTTGTGATCAATACGTTATTAAGGAGGTTATCTGGAGTGTCTATTAGGATGATGAGGCATGCATTGAGATGTGGGGATTGGTACTGAGTGATAATCACCTTGGTGATGATTTGGTGAACTTGTGAGATGGGATGTATTCCTTATAGTTTGTTTCATTAATGAACCCAGTTTTGTGGTTTTGGATGATGAAACTGATGGATAAAACCTATCTTGTTGAGAAGTTTTTTGGTTGGGAAGTGTTGGTAATGTAGTCAAATTATTGATGAATGAATTCCCCTATAGAAGACTTGATAGACCGAGACTTATAATGTTCCCTTTTCTGAGGAGGTATAGGTTGGGTAATATCAGTGTAGTCTTCCCTAAGGTGAATAGACCAAGGTACTATTCAGTGTGGCCTTCCCTAAGATGAATGGGCCAAGGTAATATTTACTACACCCTTTATTGAGAGGGAATGGATAAGATACTATTCAGTGTGACCTCTCCTAACAAGGGGTTGGATTTGGTAATTATATTTCAACATATTTTGAGTGAGAAGGGATGACTAATTAAACATAGCCTGAGTGAGTAGGGATGGATAGGGTAATATTTTTTCAATATCTCCCATGAGTATAAATGAGTGGGAAACTTGAGGTGTGGACTTACCGAAAATAAATTGATTTGGGTACTTGATGCATGACCTAACCTTGATTTGTGGGTAGTGGTAAGGTAATTGATATAGAACTTACCCTAGGGATGAGGAAAGAGATTGAGACATGGAATGATACCCTAATCTGTAACTACAGGTGTGTGCAAGGGCTGTGGCATGAGGTGGTTGATTCCAATATTACCTAAAGAAGCTTTTATTGAGTATCTTGGTGAACTAGTTATAAAAGGGTGAACATGACATGAATTTTTATTTTTATTTATTTATTTTACTCAATAATACACTAATATAATGGAATATATTAGGGGAAATTAATGATCCCCTATTGTTATACATTTCTCACACCCTATATTCTCACTCCTATGTGCATATAAACCTTATATCTACATTACAGGTCAGAGCATAAGATGTGTGGTGGATCGAGTTAGGGAAACTCTATAGGGTATCGGATATCAGGATTGAATTGTATCCTTAGGATATAAGTATCATCTATTGTGTCTTTTTATTTATTGTTTATTTTGTATATGCGATCAACCTAGTGGGAAATTAGATTATGTATGAATGTATGCTTCTCCATGGAACATTTTTTATAGAATTATTTTTATTTTATTATGTGAACTTTTATTATTATTATGGATTATTTGGGTTATTTATTTATGATTTTTTGCGTAATGACCCCTGATCCAGCACTCTTTCATGTGGCCCAAATAGGTTACCTTCAAGGCCTCATACATGACTCCCTATATGTCATAGGCTGCAACTAGCAGTGGGGGTGTGATATGTATAGTGGGAGACTATACTCCATAGTATAGAGTAAAATACAATAGAATAATCAATAATAATAAATATTAGTGTAATAAAAATAGAGAAAACTGCATCTTATATAACTAGAAAGAAAAAGTATGAAAAAAATAATCCAATAATAATAAACCATGCAATGATAGGATGATATGTTTCTAAATTAAAACTGAAAACAATACAAATAAAAGAATCATCTGAAACAAAATAACTCAGAAGAACCCAGTCTGAAGACCATTTTGGTCTTATCACCAAACTCTAGACCTTCCAACAAACAAAAATCAACAACAAGGTCCATTTCCCTTATCTAATCCTATATCCATGTAATATTCTTGGGTACCAAATGATAGCATAAATAGTCTATGAGTAAACATTGGTAGGTCGATAACACCATGTCTAAAAAAAACCAATTTGATAATAAGTGTATGCAATAAAGTGATAAACAAGTGTTTTAATTAATCAATTAATAGAAGGCATAAATCAATATTATTTGGTACCATGCCTAAATATCTCTGAGTATGTATAACAACCATGCCAACCAATAATCAAATATCAATTGAAAAATCATATAAAAATAGGCCAAGACCATAATATAAGCATTTAAAAATTTGTTTGGGAAAACCCCACTCAATATAAGCATTACAATATGGGATGGGGCCAATATCACTCAATATAAGCATTACAACATGGGAATGGGTTGAGATTTCTCAATATAATAATTATAATATTTTAACACAATAAGTCATAACAAAAAATATATTACAATATCACATCACAAGACTCAATGGTTAATTATGAAAATTATCATTTTTCCTTCTATTATACATTCATTTATATATTAATTTAACAAAAACCATAACAAAAGCCCAAAATATATAACCAAAGTGATTCTATACCAAGAAATCACCTAAAAATATGATGTCATGCTAAAAACACTTTAATACATTATCTAATTCATATTAATAAAGGGTTAACTCACCCAAAGGGTAGCCCTAAACTAGGTCACATTAATAATTGAATCCAAGGGATCCAACAGATATACCAATCCATGATTTAACATTAATAAATGGATAGATTAATTAGATCACATGTTAAGCCGACACAATTTCAATATCACATATACTAATAAATTAAAAAGACCATAAGGTTATGTTTAGAACCCCTACCATTATCTGATGATTTAGCCACACTAAAAATGTGTAACACCAATGAAAAATAAGGAAATTGTCACGCCCTGCCTTCACCAAGATGAGAGAAGGGACATCAGATTGCCATACCCTTCCTTTTTTTAGTTGAAGGAGTGATGATGACCCCTGAGACCCACCTTCAATAGGCCCCAGAGTTGCGATTAGCACCAAGGGTATAGAATCACAAACAAGATGGAAGGCATTACCCTTTTTCTTTAATAGGATCGGGAGATAAGCTAGTAAATCCAAACAACACCAAAACTGGGGGGGGGTGAAAAGTAAGAAAAAGAAAACAATTACCATATGCATGTTACAAAATTAAATACCACAAAGTACAAGGAGACTAAAAAGGTAAAGTACCAAGAAATGGAAAAAGAAAACAACAACATCAACTGTCCCAACGTCCAAGCTAGTATGACCCTGCACAATCACTGAAGTCCTCCTGGAAAAATGAAAGCAGTTTTATATACGTAGGGTGAGAATACAAGTATACTCAGTAGGGAAAACCAAAGACTCTCGTGCACATGTAGGGAGGCATCCTAATGCCCTGTGAGAAAAGAGATAACCAAAGAACCTATCAAGGAAAACTATCCACCCAAGCCTCACCAAGGAACACTCCCTAAATAATTCAAGTCAAGTAATGTATAGTAATAGCACATCGATATTTAGGAACCCCGCGCCACTTTCCCACTGGTTATTGAAGACATCCTACGCATCAAACCTCTCCCGCCATTCTCACCGCAATCCCACTGCCACACCCCACCCGCACACACCTGGTCCACAACCACGCATCTCGACCACAAACACCTGAGCCATAACCACCATCCCCCCTGCAAACACCTGGGCCACAACCACCATGCGTAACCACGCCCGCAAACACCTGGGCCAGAACAACTACTGCCACGCCCGAAGACACCTGGGCCTCATCCCGAATACTCTTGGGAAACAACCTACCCACACACCTCTGCCAACCACCACAACTACCCTGCCCGAAGAATCTTGGGTTATAATGGATCTCAGGCCATCACAACCTACCTGAAGGGTCTTGGGCTATTCGGGAAAGGGAGAAGAGAAGGAGATAATAACTTGCTACTCATATGAGTGTTGGAAAAAACACCCACCCATTAAATGGGGGTGTTCGACACCAGGTGATCAACTTGGGTGGGGTGTGAATAAGAAACATAAGAACTACAATTATATGTATAGGTAATAAGCATTCATCCCAACCTAGGTTTTACAAATCCAACCAAAGCAAAAACACCCTCATTACTATTCATTCATAAAAGAAAGGCACAGTACTCACGACCAAGTCACAACTCATTCCCAAAACCAATTCCCCATTTAACTCATTATTGATTTCATGTTCAAGTGATCCCATTTAGGTGAATTCTACACTACTGGGCAACTAAAAGGAATAACCAACCATAGAAAGAGAAATAGCCAAACAATAATTTAAGCATTCACACCCGGTCCTCCTATGAAGTCACAACAACAAAGGGATCGGTGAGATCCCTCAAAGTACTGGAACCAAACCAGGCCTTGAAATACAGCCCCACACAGCTTCAGATTCACAACCAACAACCGTTCCATAATAGAGAATCCCATCCTCATCCACATCACCCCATAAGCATCAAACAGAACAACACACCTACTACCAAAACAGAGTAGGGAAACATCTAGGTTCAAGCACATCATTCATTAGGTTATTTTTTCTTTTGCTTAACTGGGGTGACGACATAAGTATTTATGTTCAATGGGTATCTGTTTAACCAACCGAGTTTAGGTGATTAACCAATTTCCATGTTATAGTTATTTAATCATCACAGAAGACAAGGGTTCATTAGTGTGAAAGGAAAGACCACCAACGTCCATGATTTTTAGTAAGAATAATCCCATATAGTGGAAAACATATGGAAATTATAAAAGAGTACGACAGAATTGTCAAACGCACCCCATCATTCTTTAACAGATTGTTTATTATCTTTATTAAGGTTTGGTTTCATCCATTCCCATAGAAATAGTACTATACCCACCCCGCATGATACACAATAAGGGGGGACAAAGGAAAATCATTACTTGGTTAATCAAGGATCAATGTTCTTCTCCACGCAACAAGAACTAGGTATGCGCGACTTGCAGGGGAGGAATTTCAGGAACAACAAGGGTGAGTAGGAAGGCTCCAAAACATGAGGACCACTTGCCTCGGGAAGGGAAAATACAAACGCAGTAGGAAGAAAAAGAGACCCTCCATGAGTAAGAAGAATAAGGAATTTCTGTGCGATCTAAGGATGAGATCTCATTGTTACGAGATATGGAAATTTGAATAGCTTTAAAGTCAGATCGCGGTTCCCCATGCGGTTGGGCAGTTACACACGATGGAATTAATTGTCATTTAACAATTCTTCTTTGAGGGGTGGTCATAAAGGCTAAGAATTAAACGGTTTTATTTAACCATAAGGAAACGCATAACAGGGGCAGAACTGTAAGGTACGAAGAAGGGCATGCCACCAAGTAAAAACCACACGTTTTAGTAAGCTAAGGGTTTCCTGACTCTTGGGGGATTTTAGATATTATTTATATTCTTGAAATGGATTGAAAGTGGGCATTAAATCATCTTTACGTCAAAAGATATGTTGTAAGAGAAGAAAATTCAGGAACTGGAAAAGAATGCTTGGTGAGGACACTATGCCACCATCATAATGCCACCGTCATGGTGGCACCGACATAGTGTCACCCTCACGGTGCCACTATCATGGTGTCACCCTTACGATGCTACCTTCACCGGTGCCCCAGTTACCGGTGCCACCATTTTGGTGGTAGAGCCGTGTTTTGGGAAAGTAATAGACCCGGTGGGTCCGGACCATTACATCAGATACCTCTCAAACTATTCTCTTCCTTGAGAATCAAAACTAGACCCTAAGAAAAGAGGGGTTCCGAACAACCACCTCGAAAGATAAATCTCAGGAGTGGACCTCATCGACATCTAGGAACACCTCTCTCTCAAGTAACCAGGAAACACTCGAGGGTAAAACTGTCCAGTCGTATGGGTTAGGGAGTTTCTTCCTCCATATTAAGATACTATCCACTTTGGGTGGCACTAACTCTCCCACACGGGTTTAATTGCATCCAAATTAATGTGTCTTGATTAGGTATCAGGTCCTCTACTCCTCATAGTTAGGACTCTTCACACACATCCACAGAATAAGGAAAACCGCACGTTCCATAGTTAACAAGGTAAAGCGTTCCATCACAAACAAGTACAAACAAAAAAGAACAAAACTCAAAACAACTCTGGTTACTAGGAGCACATCTACGTCTCCCATTCCCAGGTATATTCTTTGATCCTTCCATGCCTCCACAACACACGAACCAAAGGAATGGTCCATCCACGAAGCACCTTCTCCTCACGATCCCCAATCCTCATTGGTCTTCCCACAAAAGTTATGTCGTCCTTGATATCCACTATTCCCTAGTAGAGGACGTGTGAAGCATCATGTAGATATCATCAGATATGAGACACATGGAAGAAATCGTGCAGTCTCAGTAGCAGCGGTGGTAGTGCTAGCTGATAAGCCACTTCACTGACCCTCCGCAACACTTCGAACGGTCCGACGAACCTGGGAGAAAGCTTACTCCCCCTACTGAACCTCCATTGCCCACGCTGAGGGGAGACCTTCAAGAACAAGTGGTCTCCGACTTCGAACTCCAAGAGTCTCCTCCTATTATCGGAATATGACTTTTTCCAGTCCCGGGCCATCTTCATCCTCTCCTATATAAGCTGAACCTTCTCTGTCATGCTATGCACCAACTCCAGGCCAAGAACACCTACCTCCCCGACCTCTGTCCAGTACACGGGTGAGCGACATGACCTCCCATACAAAGCTTCGAACGGAGACATGCCAATGGTAGAATGATAGATATTGTTGTAGGAAAACTCCACTAGAGTCAAGTGTTGCACTCACGATCCCCCAAAATCAAAAACACATGCTCGTAGCATATCCTCCATTGTTTGGATGGTGCGCTCTATCTACCTATATGTCTGGGGGTGGAAGGCAGTGGTAAGACGTAGGTGGGTGCCAAAAGCATGCTGAAATCCCCTCCAGACTCACGAGGAAAACCGTACAAACCTATCCGAGACTATGGATCTCGGGACTCCGTGCAACTGCACCACCTCATCCATTTACCTTTGTGCTAGGGCATCCACCATACTTGACTCCTTAATTTCCAGGAAGTGGGCCGATTTTGTCAGTCGGTCCACCACTACCCAAATAGCATCATAACCCCCTTGAACTCTGGGTATTCCAGTGATTAAATCTATTGAGATGTCATCCCACTTCCACTCGGGGACATCTATAGGTTGTAACAGACCTCCTGGAACATGGTGTTCATCCTTCACCTACTGACACACTAGGCACCTGACCACGAACTCTACCACCGACCGCTTTACCCCGGGCCACCAAAACTGACTCCTCATACCCTGGTACATCTTATAAACTCTCGGGTTCACTGATAGGGGTGATTTGTGGAACTCACCAAGAACAGTTTCGTGAATCGCCGCTGAAACAAACAACTTCCCTCAGAAAAGCATCTGATTCTGACCATCCTCCATCCACCCTTCTGGGGCATCGCCTTGGTTAACCCGGTCACGCATCACTTTAGTTTCTGAGTCTCCCCATTGAGACTCATCTACCTACTGCAACAGAGAATAATGCACTGTCATCTGATATAGGAAACCTCTACCACCATCCATCCTCGCATCCCAGTGCAGGGCAGCCAACTCCTCCATCACCTTCCAAGCATCTGCCGACTCTCGAACCGCATCCTTCTGCGACTTCCTTCTCAAGGAATCATCCGCCACATTCCCTTTTCCTAAGGTGTAAGAAATATCGAAGTCTTAGTCCTGAAGTTAATCCATCCACCTTAACTGTTGTATGTTTAGGTCCCACTAGGAGAAGATATACTTCAAGATTTTGTGAACCATGAAGACCACAAAGCGCTCCCCGATGAGGTAATGCTGCCACAACTTTAGTGCGAACACGACCACCGCAAGATCTAGATCGTGGGTGGAATAATTACGCTCATGAGGATGTAACAGTATAGACCCATAAGAGATCACCCCTTGTCGTTGCATCAGCACACACTCGAGGCCTTATCCTAGAGCATCACTGAACACCTCATCGTCGCCCCTTCTTCTGGAAACCTCAGTACTGGGGCACTTACCAAATTCCTTTTCAGATAGCTAAAGGCTTCCTCGCACTGACCATCCCATATGAAATCCTAGTCCTTCTTGGAAAAAGATTTAAAAGTTGTTGAAACTCAGGAGAAGTTGGGTATGAACCTCCAGTAGTAACCTGCCAGTCCAAGGAAACTATGAACCTCTGCCACGTTCTTGGGTGTTTCCCAAGAAACAACCACCTTGACCTTCGATGGGTCCACCACTATTCCCTTATCGGACACCACGTTCCCAAGGAAGTGCACTTATAGTGTCCAGAACTTGTTCTTTGACAATTTCCCATAAAGTTGGTGCTGTCGGAGGACCTCTAAAACCGTTCTCAGGTGCTTAGCATGATCCTCCTCTGATCTTGAGTAGATCAGATGTCGTCAATAAACACGACTATGAACCGATCGAAGTATACCCAGAATACGAGGTTCATGAGCCCCAAGAACACAACTAGAGCGTTCGTAATGCCGAACAGAATGACCACAAACTCATAGTGCCCATATCTGCACTTGAAGGCAGTCTTCGAGATGTCACCCTCCCTCACCCTTAGCTGGTGATATCCAGACTGTAGATCAATCTTAGAGAACCAACATTCTCCCCTCAGCTGGTCAAAGAGATCATCTATCCTCAGAAGAGGGTAGCGATTCTTAACCGTCACCTGGTTCAGTATCCTATAGTCTATGCACTGCCTCAGACCATCATATGCCTTTTTTACGAACAAGACTAGAGCACCCCATAGTGATGCACTTGGTCGAACAAAACCCGTCTTTATCAGATCGTCAATCTGAATCCGCAACTCCTGCAACTCAGAAGGTGCCTTCTAGTAGGGTGCCATCGAAATCGGACGGGCACCAGGTTGCAAGTATATCCCGAACTCAATATCACATCAAGGGGGTAGAGTTTCCACCTCTTCAGGGAAGACGTCCATAAACTCACTGAATATCCCTCGGACTTCTACCATTTCTACATCCACCGACTCCACTAATAGTTTAACTAACAAGGAAAGGATGGTCTCTTCTCGCCTTTTGGTTTTCTGGAAATCCCGCTCACCGATGAAAGTTACACGTCGGTTGCCCAAATCTAAAAACACGATCCTTCCTCAAAAGCAGTCAGTGATGTCACATACATAGAACAACCAGTCAATGCCTATGATGACATCGTATGGATGTATCTGCAATAGTAGAAGATCCCCAATCGACTAATGTGGCCCTATCATTAGTCTATATCCTCAGAAAACATAAAACAAGCCGGTCTTACCTCCGACTGGTGTACTCAAAACTAGTGGCACTGGAAGTATCTCAGAATTTAGACCTAGAGCATGGGCCAGACTGGGCGCAAAAAAGGAGTGTGAAGCTCCTGTATCGAACAAGGCATAGGCAAGATTACTAGACAAGATGATCATACCTCGAATAAATTTTGGCCCTACTAGAACCATTGCCTCTGTGGTGTGTAACTGTCCATGCCCAGCTCCCCTACCCCTCGGCTATCGGCCACCTCCCCGACCATGCCCTGGTCGAGGTCCCTAAGGAGTGCCCTGTGGTCAGCCTCCTCCTGCAATGCCTGCCGTCGGAGGAGTGGGGGATTGCTGCCCCTTCAACTGCTGTTGAAAGGGCCTAGATCGAAACTGTTGCGGCTGGGGTGGGTGCTGCACTGGCCCACCCTCATTGTACTATACTCAGTCTGGGAATTGTTTTCAAAGGTGCCCATGGCTACCACAGATGAAGCACCTCGGTCTTGGGCCCGAAAGGAAAGGGCAAAGACTGGGGGATCATAATTGGAACTGCTGGGGCATGCTCTCTAATAGTCAAAACCTAGAGGGCCTTGATGCTGGAGGCTTGCTGCTGATGGCCTTCCCCTTCGACGAGCCCAACTGGATTCCCTCTCGCAATACAACTCCCAATGTGTGCATCCTCTCTACTACTTCATCCTTCTTCTGGACCTCAAAGTACATCGGTAGGGTAAAGGGAGTAACATCATACTGAAGAGAAGGTCGAAGTGCCTCCTCCAAACGTCTCGCCTGAGACTCCTCATCCGGAAAGAGTTCGGGAGACATTTGAAGGAGATCTGTAACACCCTGACCCCAGTTACCCAGAGTCAGTGCATTATTACATAACATTGGAATGATCACAAAAGATCGAGTCTTGAAAGACCGATTAGTTTAGTAGTCTTAGAAACACTAGATATATTAATAAGTCTTACATTACATCATAAAAGAAAAAACAAAATTAAAACAACATCTTGTCTTCATATACCCTCATACTGTTCCTGTAGTTCATTCATAAATTACTTCTTCACATCCTGGGAAAAATAAAACATTGAAAGGGGTGAGCTCAGATGCTCCATAAGGATAACAATATAGCAGAAACTTTCATAAATACGCATAAACATTTAATTAAATGTATAACTAAAACAAAATCCTTTTAAACTTGAACATCAGTATAATATGGAAGAAATAAAATGAAATAATTCCATTTACTTGTTCACATGGATATTCCACTAGTCGAATAATCACATGCAATATCAATAACCACTTTCATAATGTTGGAATGCATAATGCCAGACTATCATAACCACATAGTCAAGGCCTTATTCCAAGACTACAAATAATATTTTGTCAAGGCCTCATTCCAAGACACTAGTTTGTCTAATGTGACCTACCGATGCATCAAGGATCTATAGCGGACTCCACATGTCAAATATTAAGTCCAATGCATTCTTCATATGAACAGGTTTGAGCATAACGTAAGCATTCATATTAAAACTAGCATATGAAATGTCAATAATTTATCCATAAGCCATGAATGGTTTAAAAATAAAACATCCATAGTCAAACATATCACAAAACCTTCAATACAATATGGAAGTTTTGTATCATAATAAATAAACATAAAATAATCTTAAAATCTATCAAAGGATGTTGACATAGATAAAATGAAAACTATTTGAGAGAAGTATCTCTTTTTTTGAAATCATTTAAAAGTCACATAATTATAAAATGAAACATTTACTTTGAAAATATTCTTATAATCTTGTAAGGGAATCTTCAAAGATTTTATAATGTTGGAAAGTAGTCGCACCCACCGTATAAGTTAAAAAAGACATTCTTACCTAAATTCTGTCGAAAAGGTTAAAAAGGTCCTTGTTTGGAAAAAGACGGAAAGATTCCTTTATAAACTTCTTATAAAAAGTCAAAAAAGGGTAGAAATGACTTTAAAACTTATTCTGTAAAATAGTAATAGTTTTTTGAAATACATTTTTAAGAAACATGGATGTTGATGATAAAGAGGTCCCAGTAGATATTTACGTATAAACAACCTCGGATAATGAAGAGATTGTGAAATAAACCATTACCTTGTACTTTTCCTTGGTCAAGGGTAGGTTAACTTTCTTTATAATGGTGAAATAATTGTTATTAAATTATTCAAGAATCATAGACCTTATTATGATATCATATATGATCTTTTAACATTGCTTTGTTAATAATATCTTAGTATTATCATCGTTTCAGGTGTTAACATACTCGTTTTATTTTATATGTTTTGTCACATAAGATGTGTTTGTTATGGATAGGTTATATATTATTCATATCCACAATGATATAAAGTTCTTAAACATTAGTTTTAATCATCAATTGAGAATTAGTCTCAAATGGATACGATGAGGAATGAATCTCATCGCGTTTGTGGAGACGGTAGTCCGTACGTACGCTCGGGTGACAATATCATTATTTTGATATTAAAATAATATATAATTGGATGGTATATAATATATACAGAATCATTATCATATTATATTTATTATTTACATGAATTAAAAATCATTATTATACCCATCCAAATAATAATGTTTTGAATAACAATCACACCACGACGTGGAGACGGTAAGCCGTACGTACGCACGTATGGTGACATGTCATTCAAAGGATGGGTAGAATACTGAATATGGTTGTACCATATTTATAATAACATTGCAGTATATATAAGATACTGGATTTATTATTTTATAATGGGAATAGAAAATAAAGAAGAAGTTGAATAAGAAAGGAACATGAAAGAGGGTGGTGAAAACAGTACCTCTTAATCGGGTTCTTCTTTTTGATTTGATCAAAATGGGTACTTAAGGTGGCTTTCTGATCAAACTAAGTCCTCTAGGTTGAATTGAGGGAAGTTGATAGAGTATTTGGGCAGGGGTTGGCCAAGAAAAAAGGCTTTGAATGTGTGAATTAGTGAGAAGGGGGAGTTCCCTTTTATAAGAGGGGTGAGGGGCACCTTTGGAAAAGCAAGAAATATTATTTTATAATAAATTCATATTCGGCTTCTAATAGATCCAAAGTGGATTATTTAAATTTCAAGGTGGGGATGGGTCTAAATCCTTTCAACCAATAGATTTTAGATAGGTTAGGGTCATTATATTAACCTTATCGTTTTGTTTTAACTCTTAGTTAATTAGTTTGACATATACCATGTCACTTTGTATTTTTATATTATATAGATAATAAAATTACTATATACATACAAGCGACCCCCAAGTGCGACATTAATGACACACCTATCATGATATAAGTTCTTTTTTCGAACCTTAGATTTTTAGGAATAGAATATCAATTAATAATATAATATTTGTTTTAAAAACTCTTTTATGTCAATTTTGACACTATTGGGTATTTTGTTTTTGATAATTTCATAACATCATTATTACTTCGAAAAAAAATTATATAAACAATACTAATATGTCATATTAACCTATAAAATTAGTGGAATTCCTAAAAAGTCTCAGGTTACATTTATTTTGATATTTATAATATCAATTATTTTAATATTTCATTAATTAGGTAATTACTGCATCACCATTGTGTCATAAATAAATTAAATTATTTAATGTCTAAAAATTATAAATAAAATACAATTATGTAGGAAAGATTTTTATCTTTCAAATGAATATTGACAATCGAATTTATCTTATGTATAACCCTATATTAAAAATGTTTTAGTAATTAAACTTTGATTTTAACTCTTCTTTGAATTAAATAATAATAAATGTCCTAATCTAATCCAAGTGGACCTAAATGATAATATTTTATTCCTAAGGTTTTTTTGGTCGAGATAAACTTGTCCAATAGAATTAGGACATGTGTTAGGGTAATATTAATATCATTTTTACCCTTAATTACCCTGTTTTCTTTTAACCGTGGTAAATACAAGTAAAAAGTTACTATTCACCAAAAATTATTCTTATCTTATTGAACCACAATTTACTCCTTGATATTAACCGTGTCTCTCGGATTTTTGAAATTCCACTCATAGAAGTGGTAAAATTAAGTTTTATGTGAATTTCTAAATTGTCCTAGGAGGTGGGTAAAAGATGGTGAAAAGTTCAATAAAATTTTTATATATCTAAAATTATACTGAACTAACTCCAATAAATTACATTGAACTTATATAGGTATAATGTATCTATTTTGACCTTAATTAAATTTAAATAAAATAAATAATTATTTAAATGAAATTCAGTTTTAAACGACAACTCAGTGTTTTTTTCACTATTCATCAAAAATTGAAAGTTTTCAGAAAAATACCAAAATTTCACCCTACACTAATTTCGATATTCCGAATCCAAAAATGAAGTCCATTTTGAAATATAAAATTTTTAAAATTTTAAAAAGTGGGTATTAGTATTCATAACAGGTAGTTTGATTGGTTGTGGTGTGTGTTGGAACTCAAAGTTGCATACAACACATGCTACTGTATTATTCAAAAAGAAGCGTACCGTGGAAGTTTGGGGTGTTACATTCTCCCCTCCTTCAAATAATTTCGTTCTCGAAATTTCTAGAATAACACCGTATAAAAATACTTGGGTGGTTCTTCATCATAAGTTCCTCGGGTTCCCACGTTTCCTCTTCCATCTTATAGTTTCTCCATAGAACTTTTACAAGATGAGTTGTTCGGTTTCTCAGCACTTTTTCTCTTATATCGAGAATCCTGATGGGCTCTTCGTAATAAGAGAGATTGGGTTCCAGTTCTAATTCCTCGTAAGTGAGTACATGCGTTGGATAAGGCATGTATTTTCTCATCAGTGATACATGGAATGCATCATGAACTTTGGAGAGGCTTGGTGGCATTGTCAACTGGTAAGCTACAACCCTAATTCGTTCTAGCATTTGAAAGGGTCCGATGTACCTGGGACTCAATTTACCCTTCTTACCGAAATGTATAACTCCCTTCCATGGAGATACCTTCAAGAAAACATGATATCCTACCTAAAATTCAAAATCCTTCCTTCGGTTATCAGCATATCTCTTTTTCCTACTTTGAGTTGCTTTGATGTGGTTTTGGATTGCCTTTACCTTTTACATCATTTACTCCATCGGTTCTGGGCCTTCAAGTTTTCGTTCCCCAACATCATCCCAACAGGTTGGTGTGTGACATCTCTTTCCATATAACGCTTCATATGGTGCCATCTGAATACTTTAATGGAAGCTATTATTATAGGAAAATTCCACCAGAGGTAAATATTGATCCCACATACCCTTAAAGTCAAGTGAGCATAATATCAACATGTCTTCTAAGGTTTGAATAGTTTGTTATGATTTTCCATCAGTTTGGGGGTGGTAGGCAGTGCTCAAACAAAGTTCAGTATCTAGGGCTTTCTGAAGACTTTTCCAGAATCTTGAAGTAAAACGGGGATCACGATTAGAAATAATCGATAGGGATACTCCATGAAGTCTCACAACTTTATTAATATATAGTCTTGGTAGACATTCCAGTGGTAGATCTTCTCTTATAGCAAGAAAATGTGCTGACTTGGTAAGACAATCAACAATATCCCATATTTCATCGTTCATTCTAGGAGTCTTTGGTAGCCCCATGACAAGTCCATCGTATTATTATCCCATTTCCACTCCAGTATAGGAAGAGGTGACAATACTCTTCTAGGCTGTTGCCTTCCAGCTTTCACTTGTTGACAAACCATACATTTTGACACAAAATCATCAATCTCCCTCTTCATGTTGTCCCACAAAAAAGTTTCTTCAAATCTCTATACATTTTGGTTCTCCCAGGGTGTATAGAGAAATTCTAACTATGAGCATCGTCCAACAACTCACTTTTTTGATCAAGTATATCAGGAACACAAAGTCTCTTCCCAGATTTCAAAATTCCATCTTCATACAAAAATTCTCTCAATCGCCCATCATTCACAGATTTAATCTTCTTTTGAAACTCTTCATCACCGGTCTGAGAACTCTTTATCCTTTCTAGTAAATATGGTTTGGTAACCATTTGAAAAAGTATCTATGTTTCACCTTCCATTGTAATTCCCATATCCATCTTCACTAGATCAATGAAAATAAGATCCCTTTCAATTCTCATCATGTTCAAAACTCCATGATCTTTTCTAGTCAAAGCATCTGCCAACTCATTTGCCTTCCCCGGGTGGTAGTGTATCGTGCAATAACAATCCTTGATTAATTCAAGCCATCTCCTTTGACTCATGTTGAGTTCTTTCTGTGAGAGAATGTACTTCAAACTCTTGTGATCAGTATAAATCTCACATTTTTCACCATATAGATAATGTATCCATATCTTCAAAGAAAATATTACAGCAGCTAACTCAAGATCATGAGTAGGATAGTTTTGCTCATGATTTTTTAGTTGTTGTGATGCATAGGCTATAACCCTATCATTCTGCATAAAGACACAACCAAGTCCCTTCTTCAATGCATCACTGTAAATAATGAACCCATTATTCCCCGATGGTAGAGTCAATATAAGAGCATTGAATAATATTCTCTTCAGTTCTTCAAAACATTCTTCACACTCTTTTGTCCAAACAGATCTAACCCCTTTACGTGTGAGCTTCGTTAATGGGTTAGACAATCGGGAAAAATTCTAGATGAAACGTCGATAATAACCTACTAAACCAATAAAACTGTATACCTCAGTTATACTCATTGGTGTTGGACATTCTTGGATTGCCTTGGTTTTAGAAGGATCAACAGAGATTCCATATTTGGAGAAAATATGGCCAAGAAAAGAAATCTCCTGAAGCCAGAATTCACAGTTGCTAAACATCCCATATAATTCATGTCTTCTAAGAGTCTTTTGGATAACGCGCAAGTGATTTTCATGATCTTAGTAGATTTTGGAGTATACCAATATATCATCAATAAATACCACCACAAAATCATCGATATATTCCTTGAAAACTATATTAATTAGATCCACGAATACAGAGGGTGCATTAGTCAGCCCAAAAGGCATTACTGTAAACTCGTAATGACTGTACCTAGTTTGAAATGCTGTCTTTGGAATGTCTTCCTTCTTGACACACAACTGATGGTATCCAGATCAAAGGTCAATCTTTGAAAATTATTGAGCTCCACACATTTGGTCAAATAAATCATCAATGCGAGGTAGGGGATACTTTTTCTTTATTGTTATAGCATTGGTCTCCCTGTAGTTGATATATAACCTCATAGATCCATCTTTATTCTTAAAAAAAGGATAGGGGATCCCCATAGAGAAACACTAGGGTGAATAAATCCCTTATTACTCAATTCCTCTAGTTATTTCTTTAGTTACACTAATTCCACAGTGTCAATTTTATAAGGGGTCTTAGATATGGGCCTAGAACCAGGAATTAAATCAATGGAAAACTCAATTTCTCATTCTGGAGGATGTCCAGGTAAATCTTATGGAAACACATCTACATATTCTTTCACAATAGGTACATCCTCTATATGAACATTCCTTTCTATACCCACAGTCATTTCAGTCTCTTCCTCCCCAATAATTGAATTTAGTTGAGCTACTGGGGGTGGATCTATGTAAGAATTAGGTGGTGATGATTCCGCTCTAAAGATAAGGTGTTCCTTATTATCATCATCAAAAATAGTAACCTATTTCTTCTTACAATAAATTTTTGCATCATGTTCTAAAATCCAATCCATACCAAGGATTATATCAAATTCAATCATAGGTATGATGATGAGATCCGCAGATAAATAGCATTTATGTTCTCTAATGGGGAATGATTCAAAAAACATTGTTGCAATGATAATTCCCTTAAAAATTTTAACTGCCAACTCCCTTGTCAAATCAAATTGTAAATATCTAATTTTCTTATCAAACTGGGAAGATACGAATCAATGCAATTATCCAGAATCAAATAATGCATTTTCTGAACTTGAGGAAACCATTAAATTACCTGCCACCACGTCCTTCGGAGCTTCTACCTCAACAGTAGTGATAGCATAAGCTTGGCCTTGATCCCTTGGAATTTTCTGAGGTAAGTTCACCTGATGCTTAGGAAATTCATTTGCATAATGTCCCATATCTCTGCATTTGTAGCATTGAACATCGGTATCTTCTTTCTTCCCCTTGCAATCACGAGCTTGGTGGGCTTTTTCACCACACTTGTAACAAACTCCCATTCTCTTCAAGCAAGTACTAGGGGGTTTCTTCCCACATTTACTGCATGTTGGATATTCAACTTTTCCCTTCTTCCCCTTATTTCCATTCCTACAGTGATCATCAGATCTCTTCTTTTCTTTCTTTGCTTTAAAGTCATAAGACTTAGAAAACTCTTTTTCTGTCTTGATAGCACATGAGAAAATATCTTCGTACGACGAGAAGGATTGTGACACTAATTATCGACGAAGAAATGGTTTTAACCCATCAAAGAAATGATAAATCTTACAAGATTTTTGGGTTACGTATATAATCTCTAGAATACCTTGATATCCTTGTAAAGTTAGCCTCATACTTTATGACATTATCATCCTCTTTTTGTCTCAGACTCAGAAATTGCCTTTCCATATCTGCTCGATGGTCATGAGGAAAGTATTTTTCTAAGAAAATATCTTTGAACTCTCTCTATTCCATATTTGATACTTCATCATCTTCATTTTTTTTGTATCAATGAACACCATTGATCAACATGTCCAGTGAGGCGATAAAATACCATGATAACTTTCTCCCTTTAACTACTCACCAAATCCTAAAATATTTTTTCTAGGGAACTTATCCACTGCTCAGCTACCAATGGATTTATACTCCCATTGAATGTTGGTGTTTGTTTCCTCATGAAGCGATCTAACATTGATCCTCCACATTGTGGATCAGGGTGCTCCATATGGGTAAGGTTATTATTCATAACCTGAGTGAGTCGTCCTAGTATGGGGATTAGCTGATCAGCACTAATTTCATCACCAGCTCCACTATAATTATCTTGAGCAGGGGGGAAATCCCTACATAGAGTGCGTGCATTGATATAGTTTCCATTTCTTCCACTAGGAGCCATTTCTAAACAATGTCATAAACTAGATCAGTTTATGAATCAAAATACATAATTTCATACTTGTAAAACACTTAACATAAATTAAACTATTTATGGATATAATCCATAATCAAAAAAATGTTTTCTTTGAAGAATTATATACTCATAAACCCTTCATAATGGTTTGTAAATAAAATGAGAATTATCCTAAGCATATCCCCCGGGAGTGTCGTAACCAAGAGTGCAGCGAGGCCAGTTGTCATGCACCAGTTCCCATTCAATCCTAGCTCAAAGTGGTGTTTTCGGGTTTTACCCCTAGGTACATCTGTGCTAGAGCCGCCTCTACCTACTCGTATCCAAACAGGGATGTATTTCTCAGAAAAATCACAAAATCTATACAATACAAAAATTCTAGGAAGTTCTTCTATAATAATCCTCAAAATCCATCTTAGGTCTATGTGCTCTAATTGGAGTTTATCTAAATCTAGCTTCCAAGGTTTGTAATAAACTTCCTATGATACCAATTGAAATGCCCCGACCCTAGTTACCTAGAGTCAGTGCATTACTACATAACATTGGCATGATCAAAAAAGATCAGGTCTCGAAAGACTGATTAGTTTAGTAGTCTTGGAAACACTAGATATATTCATAATTGTTACATTACATCATAAAGTAAAAAAACTACAACAACATATTGTCATCATATCCCCTTATAATATTCCTATAGGTCATTTATAAATTACTTCTTCACATCTTGTGAAAAAATAAAACATTGAAAGTGGTGAGCTCAGATGCTCAGTAAGGATAACAATATTGAGAAAACTTTCATAAATAAGCCTAAACATTTAAGGTAATGTATAACTAAAACAAAAGCCTTTTAAACTTGAACTTCATCATAATATGTCAGAAATAAAATGAAATAATTCCATTTAATTATTCACATGGATATTATACTAGTCAAATAATCACATGAAATATCAATAACCACTTTCATAATGATGGAATGCATAATGCCAGACTATCATAACCACATAGTCAAGGCCTTGTGCCAAGACTACAAATAAGATTTTGTCAAGGCCTCATGCGAAGACACTAGTTTGTCTAATGAGACCTAACGATTTATCGAGGATCTATAGCGGGCTCCACCCATCACATATTAAGTCCAATGCATTCCTTATATGAACAGGTTTAAACATAACATAAACATTCATATTAAAACTAGCATATGAAATGTCAATAATTTCTCCATAAACCATGAATGGTATAAAAATAACACATCCATAGTCAAACTTATAACAAAATCTTTAATACAATATGGAAGTTTTGTATCATAGTAAATAAACATCAAATAAGCTTAAAATATATCAAAGGATGTTGACATAGATAAAATAAAAACTATTTGAGAGAAATATCTCTTTTTTTGAAATCATTTAATAGTCACATAATTATAAAATAAAAAATTTAATTTAAAAATATTCTTATAAGCTTGTAAGGTAAGATTAAAAGATTTTATAATGGCGGAAAATAGCCTCACCCACCATATAAGTTAAAAGAGACATTCTTACCTTAATTCTGTCGAAAAGGTTATAAAGGACCTTGTTTGGAAAACGACATAAATATTTCTTTATAAACTTCTTATAAAAAGTCAAAAAATGGTATAAATGACTTCAAACCATATTATATAAAATATTAAAAATGTTTTGAAATAAATTTTTAAGAAACATGGATGTGGATGGTAAAGAGGTCCTAGTAGATATTTGCGTATAAACAACCTCAGATAATGAAGAGATTGTGAAATAAACCCTACCTTGTACTTTTCCTTGGTTGATGGTAGGTTAAATTATTTTATAATGGTGAAATTATTGTTATTAAATTATTCAAAAATCATATACATTAATATGATATCATATATGATCTTTTAACATTGTTTTGTTAATAATATCTTAGTTTTATCATCGTTTCGGGTGTTAACTTACTCGTTTTCTTTTATATGTTTTGTTAAATAAGTCGTGTTTGTTATGGATAGGTTGTATCTTATTCATATACAGAATGATATAAAGTTCTTAAACATTACTTTTAATTATAAAATGAGAATTATCCTCGAATGGATACGATGAGGAATGAATCTCATCGCGTTCGTGGAGACGGTAGTCTGTACGTACGCACGAGCGAAAATATAATTATTTTGATATTAAAATAATATATAATTGGATGGTATATCATATATACAGAATAATTATCATGTTATATTTATTATTTACATGAATTAAACATCATTATTATACCCATCCAAATAATAATTTTTTTAATAACAATTACACCCCGACGTGGAGACGGTAAGCCATACGTACACACGTATGGTGACAAGTCATTCAAAAGATGGATAGAATACTGAATATGGTTGTAACATATTTATAATAACATCACAGTATATATAAGATACCGGGGTTATTATTTTAGAATGGGAATATCAAAGAAAGAATAAGTTGAAGAAGAAAGGAACATGAAAGAGGGTGGTGAAAACACTACCTCTTAATCAGGTTCTTCATTTTGATTTGATCAAAAGGGCTCCTTAAGTTGGCTTTTTGATCAAACTAAGACCAATAGGTTAAAGTTAGGGAAGTTTAGAGAGTATTTGGTCAGGGTTTGGATGATCCAAAAGGCTTTTAATGTGTTAATTAGTGAGAAGGGGGAGTGGCCTTTTATAAGAGGGGTGAGGGGCACCTTCGGAAAAGCTAGAAATATTATTTTATAATAAATTAATATTTGGTTTATAATGGATAAAAAGTGGATTATTTAAATTTTAAGGTGGGGATGGGTTGAATTCCTTTCAACCAATATATTTTAGACAGGTTTGTGTCATTATATTAACCTTATCATTTAGTTTTAACTCTTAGTTAATTAGTTTGACATTTACCATGTCACTTTGTATTTTTATATTATGTAGTTAATAAAATTACTATATATCTCCAAACGACCCCCAAGTGGTCCATTAATGATAAAAATTTCATTATTTAAGTCCTTTGGCTGATCCTTAGATTTTTAGGAATAGAATATCGGTTAAAAATATAATATTTGTTTTAAAAACACTTTTATGTCAATTTTGACACTATTGGGTATTTTGTTTTTGATAATTTCTTAACATAATTATTACTTCGAAAAAAATTTATATAACCAATAATAATATGTCATATTAACCTATAAAATTAGTGGAATTCATAAAAAGTCCCAAGTTACATTTATTTTTATATTTAAAATATCAATTATTTTAATATTTCATTAATTACGTAATTACTGTATCACCATTGTGTGATAAATAAATTAAATTATTTAATGTCTAAAAATTATAAATAAAATACCATTATGTAGAAAATATTTTTTAACTTTCTAATGAATATTTAAAATCTAATTTATCTTAAGTATAACCCTATATTAAAAAATGTTTTACTAATTAATCTTTGATTTTAACTCTTTTAACTCTTCTTTGAATTAAATAATAATAAATGTCCTAATCTAATCCAAGTGGACCTAAATGATAATATTTTATTCCTAAGGTTGTTTTTGGTCGAGATTCACTTTTCCAATAGAATTAGGACATGTGTTAGGGTAATATTAATATCATTTTTACCCTTAATTACCCTGTTTACTTTTAACCGTGGTAAATAAAAGTAAAAAGTTACTATTCACAAAAAATTATTATTATCTTATTGAACCACATTTTACAATTTGATATTAACCGTGTCTCTCATAGTTTCTAAATTCTACTCATAGAAGTGGTAAAATTAAGTTTTATATGATTTTCTTAATTATCCTAGGAGGTGGGTAAAAGACGGTGAAAAGTTCAATAAATTTTTTATATATCTAAAATTATTCTGAACTAACTCAAATGAATTACATTCAAATTATATTGGTATTATGTATATATTTTGACCTTAATTAAATTTAAATAAAATAAATAATTATTTAAATAAAAATTCGGTTTTAAACTATAACTCAGTGTTCTTTCACTATTCATCAAAAATTGAAAGTTTTCAGAAAAATACCAAAATTTCGCCCTAGGATAATTTAAATATTACGAATCCAAAAATGATGTCAATTTTGATATATAAAATTTATAAAATTTCAAAAAGTGGGTATTAATATTCATAACGGCTAGTTTGATTGGTTGTGGTGTGTGTTAGAACTCAAAGTTGTGTACAACACACGCTACTGTATTATTCAAAAAGAAGCGTACCGTGGAAGTTTTGGGTGTTAAAAGATCCTTAAACATGATCCCCAACTCTCTCACTAACATACTCCCCTGCTGGAGGGAGAGTAGTTCCCGCCTCTTCTCAGCCTTCATCATTGAAGAGAGTAATTCCGCCCAGAACTCCTTCTCGAAGTCATCCCATGTAACCTCAGCCTCCCTCTTCTCCCCAAGATAAAGCATCCACCAATGATGCACTTCTCCACACATATGGATTACAACCAGAAGAAACCAGTACTCCTTCGGATCCCGGATCAAGATGAAAGCTATCCCCAGCTCCTCTAGCTAGCTCTCTGTCTCTACGTCAGAGATACTCCCCTCGTACTTCCTGAGGGTCTGCTGCTGAAAGGTACAAAGCATCTTCTTCCACTGATTGTCCTCCTCCTCTCGGTCAGCCCTCTATCGATCATACAAGTCAACCTCCTAGGCCTTAATCGCCCACACTACTCGTGGTCATCTCCTAGGTTCCGTAGCTGCAAGGTAATCAAGGAATTCCTAAGCCCAAGTAGCATAGAATATTGTACTTAAATTTTCTTAGACTTCTTATTCATTTTAAATCCCCAAAAATAACCATGAAACATAAGAATAAAAGTCATTAGGATGCATTTAACTTCCCTAGGGTCTCTTCCCTACAATAAGTGCAGCCTCACTTGGTCGTTCGGTAGGCCCAGAGTCCTTGCATCAGATCACCAGGGGGGGCTAAAATCTCCTATCCTAGCCAGCCTTCCCTGGCCTATTTCACGCACCAAGATCACCTAACACTATTTCCCTACCATCCCATGAAATCCTCACTGTGGCTAACCCCAGACTCCATCCTATCTCTCAAACTCCCTTTGATACCATTCTGTCATGACCCAACTTCACCAGGATGAGAAAAGGGACAACAGACTGCCAGACCCTTCTTTCTTCAAGTTGAAGGAGAGATAATGACCCTCGATACGTGCCTTCAATAGGTCCCGGAGTGGATACTAGCACAAAGGGTATAAAATCACACACAAGATGGAAGGAATTACCCTTTTTATTTAATTGTATCGTGAGATAAGATATTAAATCCCAACAACACCAAAACTGGGGGGGGGGTAAAAGTAATCCAAAGAAAACCATTCCAATATGCATGTTACAAAAGTAAATGCCACAAAGTACAAGGAAAATACAAAGGTAAAGTACCAAGAAAGAGAAAAAGAAAATAGTAACTGAAACCGTCCAAACGTCCGAGCTAGTATGACCCTGTACGATCCCTGAAGTCCTTGTAGAAACCTGAAAGCAGTTTTATATATGTAGGGTGAGCATACAAGTATACTGAGTAGGGAAAACCAAAGACTCTCATGCACAAGTGGGGTGGTATCCTAATGCCCTGTGAGAAAAGAGATAACGAAAGCACCCAGCAAGGAAAACTATCCAACCAAGCCTCACCAAGGCACACTCCCCAAATAACGCAAGTCAAGTAATGTATAATAATAGCACATTGATATTTGGGTACCCCACACCAATTTCCCACTGGTTATTGAAGACATACTACACATTGAACCTCTCACGCCATTCTCACCGTAGTCCTACTACAACACCCCACCCACACACACCTGGGCCACAACCATGAATCCCGCCTGCAAACACCTGGGTCACAACCACCATCCTACCCTAAAAAACCTCAGCCACAACCACCACGCGTATCCATGCCAGCAAACACCTGGGCTAGAAAAACTACTGCCACGCCCAATTAACCCTTGGCCTCACCCCGAAGACTCATGGGAAACAACCTGCATGCACACACCTGGGCCAACCACCACAACTACCCTGCCCGAAGAATCTTGGGCTATAATGGACCTCAGTCCATCACATCCTGCCCAAAGAGTCTTGGGCTATTCGGGAAAGGGAGCAGAAAAAGAGCTAATAACCAGCCACTCATAGGAGTTTTGGAAAAAACACCCTCTCCCATGAAATGGGGGTGTTCGGCACTAAGTTCTAAACTTGGGTGGGGTGAGAATAAGAAACATAAGAACTAAAATTATATGTATAGGTAACAAGAACTTATTAGAACCTAGGGTTTCCAAAGACAACCTAAGCACAAACACCCTTTTCACTATTCATTCATAAAATAAAGGCACAACACTCACAGCCAAGTCACAACTCATTCCCAAAACCAATTACCCATTTAACTAATTCTTTCATTCATGTCCAAGGGATCCCATTTAGGTGAATTATGCACTACTGGGAAACTAACAGGCATAACTACAAGCCAAAGAAAGAGAAAAAACCAAACAATAATTTAACCATTCAAACCCGGTTCTCTTGTGAAGTCACAACAACAAATGGATCAGTGAGATCCCTTAAAGTACTGGAACCAAACCACGAATCGAGATACATCCCCACACAACTTCTGATTCACAAACAACAACCATTCCACAAAATAGGATCCCATCCTCATCTACATCACCCCAGAAGCATCAAAGAAAACAACACACCTACTACCAAAACAGAGTAGGGAAACTTCCAGGTTCAAGCACATAATTCATTAGGTTCTTCTTTCTGTTAATTAACTGGGGTGACCACAGAAGGATTGATGTTCACTGGGTATTTATTTAAAAAAATAGAGTTTAGGTGATTAAACAATTTCCATGTTATATTTATTTAATCATCATAGAAGACAAGGGTTCATTAGTGCACACAGAAATACCACCAACGACCATGATTTTCAGTAAGCATAATCCCATACAGTTCACAACATATAGAAATTATAAAAGAGTACAATAGAACTGTCAAACACACCCCATCATTCTTTAACAGTCTGTTTATTATCTTTGTTATGGTTTGGTTTCATCCATTCCCATAGAAACCATAGCGTACCCACCCCTCATGATACACAATAAGGAGAGATGAAGGAAAATACATACTTGTTTGATCAAGGTTCGATGTTATTCTCCATGCGCCAAGAATTGGGGATGCACGACTTGTAAGGGAGGAAAGTCAGGGACTCCAAGGGTGAGTAGGAAGGCTCCGACACAGGTGCACCACTTGCCTCAGGAAGGGGAACTCCAAATGCACCAGGAAGAAAAAGAGACCAACCAAGAGGAATAAGAAGAAATAATTCTCGTGCGATCTAAGGACAAGATCCCATTTTTATGGGATATAGAAATTTGAATGGATTTAAAGTCCGATCATGGTTCCCCACGTGGTTGGGCAGTTACACATGAAGGAATTAATTGTCATTTAACAATTCTCCTTAGAGGGGTGGTCATAACGGATATGCGTTAAACAGTTTTCTTTAACCATAAAGAAATGCATAATAGGGGTGGAACTGGAAGGTATGGGGAAGGGTGTGCCACTGAGGAAAAACCACATGTTTTGGTAAGATAAGGTTTTCCCGTCTCTTGGGGGATTTTAGATATTATTTATGGTCTTTAAATGGATTTAAATAGGACATTAAATCATCTTTACGTAAAAATATATGTTGCCGGAGTGGAAAAGTCGGGAACTGGAAAAGAACCCTCAGTGAGGACATGGTTCCACCGTTATAGTGCCACTGTCACGGTGCCACTATCACCATGTCACCCTCACGGTGCCACTGTCACGGTGTCACCCTCACGGTGCCACTGTCACGGTGTCACCCTTACTGTGCCACCGTCACGGTGCCACCGTGATCGGTGTGTGACCGTTACGATGCCACCGTCAAGGTGCCACCATGACTAGTGCCACCATCATGGTGCCACCGTGACCGGTGTGCAATCCTCATGATGCCACCGTAACTGATGCCCCCATTATTGGTGCCACTATTTCGGTGGTGGCGCTGTGTTTTGGAAAAGTAATGGACCAGGTGGGTCTGGGCCATTACAAGAATGGAGATCAATGAAGAAAAAATAGGTCACAAAACATCTTATTTTAAACAATCCAACTGTGGTCCAAATATTTCCACTACAATGATGAAGAATGATATAAAATAGGGGAAAACTATTCAACATTACTCAATAGAAATTAAATGCAAAAAATAACATCTGAAATGGATGGAAATGACCTGAAATCACGTAGAAATCATCATAGGCCTGAGAAGAGGAAATATTACACCAAAACAATGAATGAATCAAATTAAGGACAACCTTAAAACCACTAGGGATAAGACTTACATGGCATGTAACCTTCTAATTTCATGTATTTATCAATTAATGAGATACACAAAAAGTCTCATCACCTAGGGTTAATATTTACCCCAATAAATTATTACATGATGTGAATTAATTTCATAATGTGTAACCAATTCTCATGATGAACCAATTTATGAAATGTGTCTGGAGGTAGTTACATGTTTTATAACATGTTAAAGACATTTAAATTCTCTTCAGATAGTTTTCATCCCATATTATTTGAAAGTTCCTAAACCACCTCTGAAGATTTCCAAACATAGTAAAACCTAGGTAATCCCGTTAAACATGTTTATACTTAGACTCCTTTAATGATAAAAAAACATACTTCCCTAAAATTTAGACCAATTTTCCAAAAAAGGCTCTCCATATCAAAACAAGACTCAACCCATAAGGTCTAATGAAATAATCAAAGAGGGAAGTACCTATGAAAATATGGGATCTTAAAACCTCTCATGATATAAAATCTCATCCCCAAGCTATTCAAAGAATCAGTACTACTAAATAGGCCTTTAACAGCATTGAACTTTATTATCACTAGAAAAAAGAGATGAAAAAGGGTACATTTAATCAACACTTATTTTCTAGCACTAATAAAAGGCACCCTTTATCAGCGCATTTTTTTAGCGCCATTAAAAGAAAACCTTTTTCAGTGCATTTTTAAGCACTGATAAAGGGATTCCTTTATTATTTCTTTATGTTTAGTTCTCATAAAGGACACCCTTTATCAATGCTTTATTTTTAGTTCCCATAAATTAATCATTTATTAGCAATTTTTTAGCACTGATAAAAGTAAAAATCAAATCAAATAATTAAATAAATAAAAAATAAAAATGATTTAATTAAAATTATATTAATTTGTTCAGTTAAATAATTATTTATAGAAATAAAAAAATTTATTATAGAATATATATATATATAATATAAATAGTATATATTAAATATATAGATATATGTAAAATAAAAATTAAAAACAAGTAAATTGAAGAAAATATTAAACATTTTATTAATTAAATAATTATTGATAATGTTAATAAACAACATATATTAAATATATAGATATATTTACAATTTATATAAATACGATTTATATATTAAAAAATATTATTTATGCATTACATTAAATAGTAATATATTTAGTGAATAATTTTTTATAATTAAAAAATAATAAGAATTAAAAATAATGTCTAATTTCATCGAGTAATGGACATAATTGAATTTCATTTTATTTTTCTATTTAACATAGATCAAAAATATTATATTGAATTCATATATACATAATTAATGAATTTTTATATACATATGCACACATAATTTTTTTCTTAAAATTTAGAAAATTTATATTATTTATTTTATATATATTTATTTTATATGTTTTAATATTTTCTATATGTACTCATATTTATTTAAATATATATCAAATTTTTAATGATTTATATTAATCAAACGTTTCTAAATTTTTAATATTTTAATCATTTTTAATTAATAAATTTCACTCATTTTTAACATGCATGTACTTAAGATTAATTACTCATTAATAATGTTAAAAATACATTTGTAAAAAAATAGTTATAAATAAATATATTTACAAATGTTTATTTACTATTTTTATAAATTTATAATTATAAATTAATAAAAAATATTTGTTTAAAGAGAATTTATATTATTATAAATAAATATTTATAAAATTATAATAAATTTATTTAAATAATGAATATATTTACTATGTTTATATATTTACATAATTATATAAATATATATAAGGATAGTTTTTTTTAAAATGTAAATATATTATTATAAATAAATAATTATATATTCAAAGAATTATAAATTTATTATTTTATAAAAAGTATTATTTTAAGTATTATAATTATATATAATAAAAATTAGTTCTTTTAAAGAGCATTATTTTTTATTAAAAAAGTATTATAAGTATTTATCAGTGCTAAAAAAGCACTGATAAAGATTTATTTTATCAAATTTTATTAACTTAGTACTGATAAAATGTATCTTTATCAACGCTTTTTTTGAAGCATTGATAAAAGTGTCACAGTCTATTTTAAGAACCCTAACCATCACGAACCAGTTCGCAATATCCAAAGATCTCTGTGAAAGCATCCTATTTATGGCACTCCATGTTGTCGAATCTAAGATCAAATCTAATCTAGAATCAAGGATCCAACTATTCCAAGGCCTAAATCCACAACTCGAGCAATTCATGGGTTGAATGAAACCAAAGCTCGAACAAAATCCTGGTTTTTTGATATGTATAATTTTCCCAAGTTATCCACTCAACCTTCTCATCCCACATCCATGTATCCCAACAAGTCTAGTTGAACTATCCTATATTAAAAAACCAAAAATTAATTTTTTTAGATATATTTAAGTATTATCTTCCCTGATAGCATGTGGATCTCCTTGGGATGACATTGGTATTTTGAAACCTAAAATATATCAAAACTAACGTTGGGTCGTGTTTTTATAAGGAATAGTAGGCTCCCAATACCTATATTACATTACATCTACCTCTTTTCAATCATCAAATTTTGAAAAATTCATTCATATAGCAGTCAGTGTTGTAATTGGTTTTGAATATTAAATTGAAAATTACTTTGGAACCTCTTTGTCATATTTTTATTGAGAAATTAATGTGCTATGATTTTCTAGATTACCCTATAAACCAAGGAAAATGTTTCACCAATCATAGAAATCTCGATATCCTACCTCATGGGATACATAAAATATTTTGTTGTGCTTTCTACAATCATCAAATATTATGTCTTCTAAATATATGAGTACCAACATACTTTGGTAATTCTCCTTCTTGATATAGAGGGTGTGATCTACTCTACCTCTCTAAAAAACCATCCTTGTTAGGTATTTATCAAACCTTAAATACTAGGTCCACAATGACTTATTTATCTTATACAAATAATTCATTAACTGTCACACCTTTCTCTCATTTTCATCTATAATAACACCATTAATTTTATCAATGTATACTCCCCCCTTAAGAACTCCTTTGAGGAATATAGATTTTACATCCATTTGGAATACGTTTAACTACATTTTCCCTAAAATAGCAAAAAAAAAATCAAATAGTTTCCAACCCGGCCATGGGATTAAATTTTTCATAAATATAAATTCCTTTGATCTAGGAGTTCCCCTTACACACTATCCATTCTTTATTTTGAGTCACTTTTCCATAGTCAATGACTTTATTACTGAACAAACACTTGGTTTTGATAACATTTCTATCTTCCAACCTTAAAAAAATTTCCCATGTCACATTGTTCTTATTTGGATCAATCTCCTCATTCATATATTTGATCCAATTATCATATTTTTTAGCCTCTCCAAATGATTTAGGTTCTACTTGAAAAAATGATGTTTTTTTGTAGAGTATCAATCCTTTGAGTTTTCAATGAATCTTTCTGATCACTAATGGAATTTTATTCATTGATTTCAGACTTACTTATATTTCTTACAGTTGATTAAAATATATCCATCTTTGAAATGATAACCCAATCCTAATAATTCTTAAAAACCACTTTATTTTTTTCATTATACATCTAATAAACACCATGTATGTGTTACTTTAATCCATCTAAAAACATATCAGTCTTTAACATTGACTTTTGGTTCACCCTTAAAAATGTTTGATTACCATCCATGTAATTCTCAAAAATGGGAGGAAATACACCTTTTAGATAACACAATAGAGTAAAAGTATGATACTCATTAGTTTAATATCATCAACATTTATTATTACAATTAATTTTCTATGGGCTCATCCAACATATCTTTTATGTTGTTTGTAATACTATGAGAAGTAGTCATCATATGGATGACTACAGATTTTAGTATTTTAGGAAACATATGTGCATGTCCACAAGAGATGAAGGAAGGGTGTCACAAAAAAAATGCAATGATAACTATTTGGAAGATGAGATGATGTGGATGAAAATCGTCTATAACTTTCAGCTTTGGATGAATTCAGAGGATTACACCTACAATAGTAGATTAATTATTTTCTAAAATTCAATTACCCATTTTACTCAAAGAACACTGAAATTATTTGAAACAATCAAATGGTATGTTTCCATTATTAGAATTATCTATAACTTTCACCTTTGAAAATTAATATCTTATGTGTATTTATTTATTTGTTATACAAAATGAATATTTTATGAACACACTAGGATATATTTAATTTTTCTCAAATGATTCAAAGATTCAATCTAGTGTATCTTATTTTATCCTCATCCTCATCACTCTTTTATTAATTATTTGGTGATATTTATTTGAATTTTTAACATCATTATTTCTTTACCATAGGCATATCCTTGTGGTCAACAATGTTTTCGGAGTAAAATCAGTATCCATAAAATTAATGCATTTTTTAGTATTTATGATTCATTTATTTATAATTAGTATTACACATATAATAATTGTTTTCTTGTATAAGTGAATTTTTTTTTGAGTTGGGATGTTTTGTTTAAAGCTGATCATGCTTGTGAGATATTGGAATTCGAGCTTGAAACAGTTATAATGAAAACAAGGAAATGTGTCAAGAATGCATACAACCATCAAGAAAAGGTGAATTCATACTAATTATGTAATTAATTTTGTCATAATTTATCTAATATTTGTAATTTAATTTCATTATCATTTTTATCTAATAAAATTTTAGTTTTTTCTATAAATATTTTGGGAAGTCTTATTTTGTTTTCAACTATCTACAATAAGCCACAAAAGAGATAAAATGATTTTTTCTGCCAATGTAACTAAGTTTCCATTTTCATTTACTTTAATTATTGAACTGAAAACAATTCATATTGATTCAAGGTTGTTATCCTAAAAACCTTTCTCTTTTTTGAAATCCACAATATTAGAGGAAGCTCATGATCCAATTGTGGTGACTTCTAATGATATAACGGGCACATGAGATTTTTATGAACTTCCAAATTTTAATGATGAGAAAGATTTTTGGATAATAACATCGTGTCAATATATGATGTTTGAAGTTCAATATAGAAAGATAATCGAAATGTGGTTACATAGAAAGTTATAATTTTTGAGACTTTCAGTCTTGTAAGAATCAACCACACCTCAATTCGACACACGATGTGACTGGTATGACTCCAAGTGCTTATTTTTATTTAAAATTGACATTAATTTTAGTAAAAAGGGAGAATTACATAATAAAATCCAAGAAAACATATTCAAATTATTTTTATAGTTTATTTAAATGATTCATAAGTCATTTGGGATGTTTAGGAGTCAACATCACCTCAATTCAATGCATGTCGTTGGCACTATGACTAATGTATTCATTATCAGTTTAAAATTTATAGTTTAGTTCAAAACCTGTCACAAATTGAATAAAAAGAAAACATGGTTGTATTTTCATGATAAATTTATTTATAATCTATTTGTGACATGTAAGAATTAGTCTCACATCAAACTAATATACGACGTGATCGATATGAGTCAAAGTGTGTGTTTCTAGTTTAAAATGACATTTTAGGAAAAAATAAGAAATGTATACAAAACCAATAAAAACCATTTATATTCTTTTTATAATTTAGTAAAATTATCCATAAATGAGTTGTGATGTGTATAAATATTACATAGCTCAATATTATGCACGATGTGACTATTAGGACTCCAAATGCATCTTTTTATTTAAAATTGATATCAATTATAGTAAAAAGGACAACTGACCTACTCAAAACTTTTAAAAAACATTCATATTGTTTTGAAACTTTAGTGAAATTATCTATAAGTCATTTTTGATGTGTAGTAATCATCTAAACCTCAATCCGACGCACAATGTGATTGGTATGACTCTATATTTGTCTTTTTATTTAAAATTGACATCAATTTTAGTAAAAAAAGAAAAATGACCTACTGAAAATCAATAAAATACTTTAGTATTGTTTTTATACTACATGTAAATTATTCATAAGTCATTTTGGAAATGCATAAATCAGCCAAACCTCAATTCAATACACGATGAGGCTGATACAACTCAATGTGTCCGTTATCAGTTTAAAATTGACTGTTTAGTTCAAAAAATGTGACTCACTAAAAATCAAGAAAATATGCTCATATTTTCTTGATAATTTACGAAATTGATTTATATGTTATTTTGAAAATTATTAATTATTCTAATTTCAACCCGATACAAAATGTGATCTATATGAGTCAAAGTGAGGGTTTTCAATTTAAAATGGCATTTTAGTAAAAAAGAAAAGAGATGTAGAAAAAACTAAGTAATCACATTTGTATTGTTTTGATACTTTATGAAAATGATCCTTAAAACATTTTTGACGTGTAATATTATCCGCACCTCAATCCAACACACGACATGCCTGATATGACTCCAAGTGTGTCTTTTTATTTAAAATTGACATCAATTTAAGTGAAAAGGGAAACTAACCTACTCAAAATCGATCAAACATTTGGATTGTTTTTATAATTTATGTCAATGATTCATAAGAAATTTTGGATGTGTATAAACTAGCCACACCACAATTTAATATGCGATGTGTCTGGTATGACATAATATTACCATTATCAATTTAAAATCAGCATTTTTGTTCAAAAGCTATCACTCACTACAAACTAAGAAAACATGCTCATATTGTATTAATAATTTAGGAAAATGATTCATAGTTCATCTGAAACAATTAAAAATTGGTATCATGTCAAACCGACACATGATGTGACCAATATGAGTCAAATTGAAAGTTTCTATTTTAAAATGACACTTTAGTAAAAAAGACAAGAGACACTCTCAAAACCGATCAAACACATTTGGATTATTTTTATACTTTATGAAAATGATCAATCAGTAATTTGAGACATTTTAGAATCAGCCACACCTTAATATGATTCATGGTGTAACCGATATAACTCAAAGTACATATTTTTAATATATAAGAATATTTTTTGTTTAAAACGCACATCACATCACCAAAAACAAGCAAAAAAGCCTATATTGTTTTCTCTTCATTTAATTTATGTTTTCATACTTTATTTTTCTAATTTCGTTGTGTTTTTTTGTTGTGTTGTGCTATTAAAACACACTATAGTATTCCCCTTTATCATTGGTTTTTAGCACTAATAAAATACTATGGATTTTAATCTCACTCTAGTATTCATCACTTCCATAGAACTAATAAAGTCTATTTTAGTGTTGTTAAAGGCCTATTTTATAATAACGAATCACTATGGGGTCTTAAAGGACAATTCTAGAAGCTATTCTCCCATATAAGTCCCCCTCTCCCCAATATCCTCCTAAACATGCCCATGCTACCACTGCATTCAAACCACATGTATACTCATACCTGAAGATACTTATCATTATATTCTACAATCTGTATTAGATTCTCCTCAAATGACTCATCAACACAAATATTTATATCCTCAATGTCTACCACATGAGAATGGTCATGATAATGTCTCTAAATTTTTTAACTGTGAAACACATTTTCATGAAACTGTATCACTGTGAAAGGGATAATAGATACACTACTAGACTGACCCGATCCATGATATCAAACGACACAACAAACCTGGGTGCTAACTTTTCTTGTTTCATGATACGACATTTTCCCAACCTAGGCAACACCTAAAGGAAAAAATGATGACTAATATAAAACTTTATCAGTCATATCCAATAGTTAGTGTATGTTTTTATCTTTATCTTCATGGTCACCAACCATCTCCTGATAAATTGAACCTACCCAGATGTCTTCTAGATGACACTATACTTGATAAGCTCTGAATCACATATCTCCAAACAAAAAATAGTATAATGGAACAACCTTCCCTATAAATCCTTGAAAGGTTCCATCTAGATTGATGTCTGGAAGATGTTATTATATGTAAACTCCATGAGTTCCATATGATGCTTCAATAAACCATCAAAATAATAAAAAAATATCACAACATACCATCTTGAACCTAAATATTTTCTTCACATTGACCGTTAGTCTAAGGAGGATATGTTGTTCTCAAAAATAATTTGTGATCCTAGATTATTCTAAAGACCTTTCTAGAACTGTGATGTGAAATGAGGATCACTATCTAAAATGATACTATAATAACCCTTATTTTTATTACACATTAATAAATTATTTAATTACATAAAATTTCACTTAATACAACCCAAAGTATCAATAATTTTAGTGTCATTGTAAATTATGTACATTTAATTACAACTTTAAACATGAATTACAAGATATTTATTGAAAAAATCTTTAAAATGATTGAGCTTAAAACTATAATGAATAACCTAGGGAAAATAAATAAGAAAAAGGTGATCCATAAATACCAGTAAGGGAATAATAATGGCATAACATGAAGATAATAATACATGTTATACAAGGAATATCAATGAGGCATAAAGAAACATGAATAATAAGGCATGTTATAAAATTCTTATCATAACATGGGAAATGTGGAAATAACTTAAAACACTGTATCATAGACAAAATTCAAGGATAAACCACCAATAATTCATGCTGGAAGAAGTACCATAAATGAATCAGGTAAACCCCTATCCTAACGCGCAGTTTCATGATAAAAAACATTACTCATTGCATTTGAGTGCTATATAATTCCGGGCACACTAGCCACTTAAAAATTCATAAAATAGGTTAATGAGGGAGAAATGGGCCTCTAATCATTTTTACATGTAGTGGATAGTAATAGGTATATGTAAGGACATGTCCACACATTTATAATTAGAAAAATAAGTCATGCGATAATAAATAATCTTGAATAAAAAGAGAAGAAAAGGATGCTTATGAAATTTTAGCATGGTAACGGGTGTAATGGGAGAGATTAATGAGAAATAAATTGGTCTCTCATTTTTTATAAATCATAAGGGAAATATAGGGGAGGTACAAAAATATACCCTATCATTATTAATTTAAAATAAAAAGTCATAACATAGATGAGATTCATGAATAAAAGTGATAAAGAGAGGATCTCATACCTTAAGAGTATGAAAACAAAAGATTTAAAGGGGATTCTTGAGAGCTTGGGGGAACCTTGGGAGGATTATATAGATTTTATGGAAGATTAATTTTACGATACAAGTATTTTTAGTGAATATAAGTGGAAACATAGGTGGTTTTATATAGGAAAAGAGAGACATTTCTTTAATATTTAGGTTTTAGACTCTACAAAATAAAATATTTTGAACTACAAACCTTCCCATGGTTTTTTACAAGGTGATAGGATTTAATTATTTTATTATTAAAGGTTCCTAACATATTAAAATAATTCCCTTGATTATGTGTATGTGAGTGACACTTTTAAATATATTAATTTAAAACTCTAAAATATATTAAATGTTTTGGAGGATTCCTAAAGGCTTAATAAAGTTAATAATGTAAACTTAAAATCAAATTATTTTAATGTGAAAACATATATTATTTCATGGATAACCACTATTTTATTTATTACATCATTTTGGGTCATTATTATGTCATAAAACACACCATATATTTATACGATATTTAATTTTTACCTAAAAATTCGACTATCTCAAGAAATTATGAAACATTAACCATTATATAATTTTGAATTTATGATTATGAAAATAATACCCAATTTATTTAAATAATTTTCTAAATACGTGCATTTTCACCTTTAAAATAAAATTCTACATTTACTGAAAAATGCTAGGTTTTTTTGAAAATAACAGTTTCCGAGCCCTTATAAAAAGTATAATTCACTTCATAAAAATTATTTGACCATTTATAATTAATAATAGATATTTAATAATAAAATTTTATTAAAATAATATTTATTTCAAAAATCAATTAATTAATCAAAATAAATCCCTTAATTTAATTAGAATATTACCCAAAAATAAAATTTGTGTTTAAATGATCAAAAAATAATTTATAAAGTAACAATAAAAAAATAAAAAATTTAATTATTATAAAAAATATAAATATTCATATTATTACGTTAATGATACATATCCCTTTATTACATAGGCGTACTCCCTAGGAGTAAGGTGTGCAATAGTGAGACTTTCTTGGGGTCATTTGGCGAACATGGTTTGGTACATGATCTCGATGAACTTGAACTTCTCACAAAAAATATTTTAATCATGCTTAATTTGTTGGATCTCAGCTTCTTCTTCGTCAAGGGAAAATCCATTTTATGTTATCTTCCTCAGAAACTTCGATAAATGGGCTTCATAGGGTACAATCCTATTAGATGAGACCATCATTTCCTTTGTCTGTGTCAAAAGTATTTGTTAAATCCCTATATTTAGATTAATCATGTGATCACTATTTAATGGATATATTAACAAAGGTAATATCATTAACATTATTTTAAATACAATGATATAACAAAGGAAGTGTATGTGTTTTCTATAACAAAATTACCTAATAATATGTTTAATTAAATCACAAAAGGGAAAATTAATTTATAACAGTTCAGGTCATTATAATCTTCCCCCCTTGAAAAATTCCATCCTCAAAATTTTCATTTCAACCCCCTTAAAATATATTAGGGTAATTCTGTATCATCACTTCCTCTGGTTCCCACATTGCTTCTTAAAACTTGTGGTTTCTCCACAAAACTTTGACAAGGTAGATTGTCTTATTTCGTATAACTTTGTCTCTATGATCTAAGATCTTCATCAGCTTCTCTTCATAGGAAAGATCATTCTCTAATGATACCAATTCTATATTGAGTACATGTGAGGGTTTAGGGATGTACTTCCTCAAGAGTATTACATGGAATACATCATGAACTCTAGATATGTTAGGTGGGAGTGCAAGTCAATATTCCACCACTCTGATGTGATCAAGGATCTCAAAGGGGTAAATGTATCTTTGACTAAGATTTCCCTTATTCCCAAATCTCATATCTTTATTCCATGGAGATATGAAGAGTAATACCATGTATCCATCATAAAACTCTATGTCTAATCGATGATTGTCAACATAGATCTTTTGCTGACTCTGAGAAGCCTTGATGTGATGATGAATGGTCTTAACCTTTTCCACCATTTCCTTGACCATTTCAAGACCTAGTAGTTTTCATTTCCCAACTTTATCCCATCATGTAGGTGTCCTTCACCTCTTCCCATAATGTGATTCATAGGGTGCCATTTAGATGCTTCAGTGGAAACCGTTGTTGTAAGAGAACTCGACCAAAGGAAGATGTTGATCCCCTTCTCCTTGGAAGTCAATTGAGCATGATATCAACATGTCCTAAAGTGTATATACAGTCCGCTCAGATTGAAAATAAGTTTGATGGAGATATTTTATGTTGAAGTTCAACTAAGTATTCATATCTTTCTAGATACTCTTCTAAAACGTAGAGGTGAATCTTGGATCATGATCAGATATAATCGATAGTGGTACTCCTTATATCATGACAACTTCCCTAATGTATATTTGTACAAGTAGATCTAGTGATAATTCCTCTCATATCATAATAAAGTGTTTAGTCACTATAAGAAATTCCACCACAGTCCATATAACATTATTCCGTCTTGATATCCTTATAATATCAATGACAATGTCTATGGTAATGTTTTCCCATTTCCATGTTGGTATGGGTAATGGTTGCTTCATCTTTATGGATTTGTGCCTTTCCACTCTCACTTTCTTACATACAAGACATCTTCATGTATATTATGCGATCTTCTTCTTAATATTATCCAAACAATAGTGTTCTTAGAGATCTTGATACATCTTTGTGAATCCTGGGTGGATAGAGAAGGCTGAGCTATGTGCATCATCCAATAGCTCCTTCTTGAACTCAGTATTTTTCGGTACACATAATCTTTCCCTAAATCTCACAACACCTTAATCATTAACATTGAACTCTAAGGATTTCCCTTTTCCTATAGATTCCACTTTATTATAAATTCCAACAACAACTCTTTAAATATTTTTTAACCCAACAAGAAGATATGGATGAGTAATCATTTGTGAAAGGATTGATTATTGTCCTTACTTTATGATTCACATGTCCATACTTTCCAAATCTATGAATATTGGACCCCTATTAGTTCTAATAAATGATAGAATTTGTAGATAATTTCTTCTTTGAGCATATTCTACGTTATTCTATTTCCCAGGATGGTAGTGGTTAGAGTAATCATAGTCTTTGATTAGATCAAACCATATTTTTTTTAAAATATTCATCTCTTTTTGTGTGAATATATACTTGAGGATTTTGTGATCTGAATATATTTCAATCTTCATTCCAAAGATATAATGTCAAAAATAATTAAAGAAAAAATCACTACAACCAACTCTAGATCATGTGTGGAGTAGTTTTGTTCATAAACTTTCAACTTCCTTGAAGCATAGGCAATGACTTTGTCATTTTACATCAACAAACTACCCATTCTCCTCTTCAAAGAATTTCTGAATACCATGAAAATATCTCCACTCATGGGTAGTATGAGTACATGCACAGTGATAAGTCTCATTTTTAAATCCTTGAATATTTCTTCGCATTCATCATTCCAAGAAAAATTGAATTCCTTCTGAGTTAGTTTGGTGAGCGGGTTTTATAATCATGAGAAATTTCTCATGAATCGGTGATAATACCCAACAAACCTAAGGATATTAAGAATATCTATCATAGATTTTAGCCTCTTACATCCTTTGTTTGTTTCTATTTTATAAATATCCCATTTATTGTGATTATATTCCCCAAGAAAGAGACTTCCTTCAACCAGAAATCACATTTTCTGTAGTTGGCATAAAGCTTTTTATTTCATATACTCCTTAGAAGAATATTAAAATGATCCTCCTGATCCTATTTACTTTTAGATTATATTATAATATCTTTTTTAATGAATACAAAAATTTTGTTAAGGTATTCTCTAAATAATCTATTCATCAAGTCCATGAATATTACTAGAGAATTTGTGAGTCCTAAAGGAATTACTATGAATTAATAGTGCCAGTACCTTATATGAAAAGTGGGCATGGAGATATCCTCCTTCTTCACCCTAACTTGGTAATATAACAACCACATATCCACCTTGGAAAAGTATTTTTATCCATGTGGATAATTAAACAAGTCATCAATCCAAGAAAAAGGATAATTTTTCTTTATTATGATCTTGTTGAGATAACGATAATTGATGAAAAGGTGAATTGACCCATCCTATTTATTGACTAAGAAGACTAGTGCACCCCCTAGTGAAGCATTTGGGCATATGAAACCTTTATCCAGATTCTCCTGTAGTTATTTCTTCAACTACTCGAGTTCCAAAAAAGCCCTTATATACAGAGTCTTGGATAACGGTAACGACCAGGGTATAAGATCTTTTGAAAATTCAACATCCTGACTAGGAGAAAGACTGGGAAATTCCTCGGGAAACACATTAGTGTATTCCCTCACAATGGGCATGTGTTCAAGGGTTTTTCATTCCTTATACTCAATAATTTGAGTTAGATACACTTGTTTTTGGGGAAATAATATCCATACTTGAGATGATGGGGCTAAAAAATATTCATCCATCACCTTGAATTTTTATAGAATATGAGAATGATTCACAATACAGAGTGTGATTTCCATACCAGGAAAATTTACATTGGCTCTATATAGGGAAATCCAATCCATACCCATAATTTCATCAAATTCCACTAATGGGAGTATGAAAAGGTTCACTGAGAAATTCATCCCACAAACTTTAACAGAGGAGGAATTATATACTTGGGATGCAATAATTTCTCCTTTTTCTAATTTCAATGACAAATAAACTTCCAAGATTTAAAGTGGTGTTCAAATAGTTATACAAAAATTTTGTGATTTGAAGGAATGCATAGAGCTAGAATCCAAATGTTTTTTCACTATTGTTGAATGAATAACTAGATTACCTACCAAAACTTCATTGTCAGGATTCAGTTTGGAGGTAGTGATGGAAAAATCTCACCCTTTATACCATGGGGGTTGATGGTTGTCACTTAAAACCCTTGGATTAGTTCATTAGTTTGAAAAATTCATTGGTTAATTATAGTTTTAGAAATGAACAATATGACGAGGACTGACTAGAGCATTCCTTTATTTTTCCGTAGTAGCAGGTTTCTCTTGTTGACAATCACCAGCTTGGTTCCCTTCCATCCCACACCTAAAAAATTTACTCACCCCCTTCAGGAAATTTTTGGGGTTCTTCTTTCCACACCTTTGGAAAGTGGGATGCTAAAATTTCTTGGCACCATTAGATCTCTCTATCAGACCACCAAATTTATCTTTAATTTCTGCATCTTATCCCTGTGATACCCTTGAGATTTGACAATATCCATTTTTACTTTGAGGGAACATTGAATATCTCCCTCATAGCTATCAAAGTCACAAGTCACCATTGATCTTTGTAGGCTTGGTTTTATCTAACCAAAGAAGCGGCCAACCTTGCCTTTGGGTGTAATGACAATATTGGAGGCATACCATGAAAGACTTGTGAAGTTTTCTTTTCACGCCCAATAGATTCATTGTCTTTATTCTTGATGGAAATAAAATCCCTTTCCATTTTATGTTGGATGGTACAGGGGATATGTTTATCGAAAAACATTTTCAAAAAATGCATCCACACCATTAATTCAGTCCCTTCCTCAAGATTCATATTTTTTTTACCACTGTACATCATTGATCAACTTCACCCTCCATACAATAAATAGACAAATGAACATTCTCTTTTTTGGAGAATTGAAGAATGGAAAATATCTTCTTAGTGGAATTAATCCATTTTTGGTGATTAAGGGATCAAATAATCCATTGAAAGTTGGAGTTCTTTTTCACATGAAGTGTGCGATTCATGCTCCCATTGGGATGGGCATCTTATTATGGAAGTCATCACATTTCTATTAACATTTATTGTTTACTCAATTCCTCATATTTATGGCCATTGGATAGAAAAAAAGGAAAATTTAGTGTGATTATATTTATCTTTTAAATAAATAAATGGAAATTTAATGACAATAAAGAGATAACATATAACATATATTTATTTCATTAACTTATGGATTTTTAGGCTTCAGTCTTTGTTATCCAGGATCTATTTACTAATATATAATATTATGTGCATTTTTTTAATACATTAATAAGTTTTTGTAATAATATTATGAATTATCAAATCATATCCCCCAAGATTGTTAAACCAGGTGTTCAGTAATGCCTGTTGTCACGTACCAAATTACCCAGAGTCAGGCTCGGAACACCTTTTCGGAGTTGTTACCCCTAGGTACATCTGTTCCAGAACTAGTTACACTTGTAGTATCCATACAAGGATTTATTTTCTTTATTAATAACTTAATCTATACTCACCAAATTTTTAGTTATGTATCTTTATACTTAGTCTTATCTCTAATGATTTTTCTAGATATTTATAATCCTAATCCCAAATATAACGAAACTTTTCCTCTGATACCAACTATAACAACCCTTATTTTTATTACATATCAATACATTATTTAATTAAATAAAATTTCAAATAATAAAACCTGAAAGATTGATAATTTTAGTGTATTTTGGAATTTGGTACATTGCATTACAAACTTAAACATGAATTACAACATCTTTGTCAAAAACTTATTTAACATGCTTAAGCTTAAAATTGAATTGGATAACCTGGGGAAAAAAATAAAAAAGGGGTGAGGCATAAATCCTAGAAAGGGAATAAACATGTAATAACATGAATATAACAATACATGTTATACAAGACATATCAACAAGGCATAAAGGAACATGAATAATAAGGCATGATGTAGAATGATAATCATAACATGGGAAATGTGATAACAACTTAAAACACAACATAAAAAAAAATAGTCAAGGATAAACCACCAATACTTCATGGTGGATGAAGTAAAATAAAGGAATCAGGTACAAATCTATCCCAACATTATGTATCATGAAACTAAACATTACCCAATTCATTAAAGTGCTATATAATTCTGGTCACACCCGCCACTTTCATTTAATTTTCATGCTTAAGTGTTCCACATAGATCATAAAACATGGATTCATTCATCATAAAAATTTATTCCATGGCAAATAAATATATAATAAAGGAATTTAAGTCCCAAATAAAAATTTATATGTGTATAAATGTGAACACCCTTGATAAGAAATGGTTTTTATATTCACTACACAATTAGTTTGGCATGGAAAATTTTAGTTAAAATTCAGCAGCATAATGATGTCACTTAAAAATTCATAAAATGGGTTGATGAGAGAGAAAAGGATCTCTCATAATTTTTAAATAATATTTAAATTAATAGGAATATTTAAGGACAATCCCACACATTTAGAATTATAAAAATAAGTCATACAATAATAAATAAGCTTGAATAAAAAGATAAGGAAAGGATGCTTATAAAATTTCAGGATGGTAACAGGTGTACATGGGATGAATTAATGACAGAGAAATGGATATATGATAATTTATAAATCATAAGTGAAGTTCATGGGAGGTTAAAAAATAAACCCCATCATTATTAATTGAAAATAAAATGTCCTAACATAGAGGAGATTTTTGAATAAATGCGAGAAATAGAGGGTCCCTTACCTTAAGAGTATGACACCAAAAGCTTGAATGGGGCTTCATGAGATATAGAGGATACCTTGGGAGGATTATATAGAAATGATGGAAGATTAAGGTTGTTATAAAAGAATTTTTTAGTTAATATAAGTGGAATATTGGGTGTGTTTTATAGGAAAATAAAGGGGTTTATTTAATTTTTAGGTTTTAGACTCTATAAAATAAAATATTTCAAACCACAAACATTACCATGGTTTTAGACCATGGTTTTTGAAAGAGTGGATAGGGTTGAATTATTTTATTAGTAAAAGTGAATAAAATTTTAAAATAAATCCCTCTATTAGGTGTAGGTGAGTCACACTTTTAAATAAATGAATTTTAAACTCTAAAATATATTAAATGTTTTACAGGATTCATAAAGGATTAATAAAATTAATCAATTAAAATTAAAGCCATGTTATTTTAATGGAAAAAAAATATAATTTTATGAGTATATCCATTATAGTATTTATTACATCATTTTGGGTCATTATTTTGTCATAAAACACATAATATATTTATATAGTATTTAATTTTTACCTGAAAAGTTAAATGTCTTAGAAAATTATGAAAAGTTAACAATTGGATATTTTTACATTATGGTTCAAAAAACAATGTTCATTTTATCTAAATAATTTTCTAAATATGTGATTTTTTACCTTTAAAATAATATTCTACATTTATTGAAAATTGATGGGTTTTTAACAATAAATGTTTTCTAGCCCTTATAAAAAGTATATTTCACTTCATAAAAAGTATATAACAATTTAAAATTAATAAACCTTATTTAATACTAAAATTTTATTAAAATACTATCTATTTCAAAAATCCATTAATTCTTCAAAATAAATCCCTTAATTGAATTTTAATATTACCTGAAAATATAATTTGTGTTTAATTGAACCAAAATCAAAATCATTTATAAAGTAACAATAAAAAAATGAAAATAAATTCATTTTTCTATATAATATACATATTAATATTATTAATTTCTTGATAAATATCCTTTTATTAACCATACTACATCATTATTATAGGTTTTCCAAGGTAATCCTATCCCAAAATCCATAGCGACAACATCCCATTTTCACCCAGGAATGAGAAAAGAATGAAAAATACCACTAGACCTCGAATGATAAAGTTTCACTTACTAATATGTGAAACATCTCACCAAAAACCCTGCTACCTCCTTCTTCGCTCTTAACCATTGATAATTTATATGGATATAATGATACATATTTATCAGTCTAGGATGTACCACCCATCTAAAATTATGAAACCATCTCATCAACTCCTCACACAAGCCCATATGAACCCATATTAGGTCATGGACAAGAAGAGACATTCTACTACCAAGAGACCATATTGATGGTGTCACCCCACTATATATGTTGTCTCTCAGAACTAATACCTTTATATTAGATAACTTATCTATCTTGATTCGGTCCAAAAGTGTGGCTATACTAGATGTCAAAGTCATAGATACTCATCCATGAGAATTCTGAACATTTAGATTCATGTCTTTAAGGAGTTACATCATCCACCACTCATATAATAACTACCAAACTACCTATTTCTGTATATTCTAGATTAATGCATCACCAATAATGTTTCAATTTCCCGGTGTATAATCCATCTTGAAGTCAAAATACTGTAGATACTCAACCCACCTCCTCTGCCAAAGGTTTAGGTCCCACTAAGAAAAATATGTATATGAGGATCTTGTTGTCTGTGTACACCAAAAAACCGCTCACCCATATGATAATGATTCCAAAATCTTCGGTCTTGTACCACTACAAGTAACTCATGGTCATGAGTATGGTAATTCCTCTTGTCTAGTCTTAGCTATCTCGAGCCATAAGAAACCACTCAATCCTCCTACATCAGAACTAATCTATGTCTAACTATGAATGTGTCATAATAAAAGATATATTCTTTACCTATTATAGGTAAATTGAGGATAGGTGTTTAGGCTAGACTACCTTTTTGATCCCGAAAATATCCCTCATAAGCATCTGAACAAACAAAATTCCTTCCCTTCTTGGTCAGCCCTAAAATCTGTGCTTCTAGATGGGAGAAGACCTAGATAAAGTGAAAATAATAACCAGCTAAACCTAGAAAACTGAAAATTTTGAATAAATTCTTTGGATACAGCCAAGACACAATTATTGAAACATTATCTAGGTCAACTGACACTTCTACCTCTAAGATGACATGGTCCAAGAAGTGCACATTATCAACCCAAAAACCAAATTCAGTTATATTGTTAATAATATGACACTCTCTCAATGTAATAAAGATGATGTCAATATGTTGGAATGAACATCTACTGACCAGGATTATACTAAGATATCATTGAAAAAAACCACCACAAACTGGTCTAGAAAGGATGGAGGATATTTTTCATCAAGTACATGAATATTTATTGGAAAATTTTCATACTAAATGATACCACTACAAACTCATACATTCTATACTTACACCTAAAAGTGGTCTGATGTATGTTTGATGGTCTCAACCTAAACTGGTGGTATCCTGATCTCAAATCGATGTTGGAGAAAATATTAGCACCACCTATATGATCTAATATATCATTGATGTGTGGAAGAGGATACTGGTTCTTGACTTTCATATAGTTCAATATCTTATCATTCACATATAAGTGCATGTATTGTCAAAATTCTTGGAGAAAATAACCAGAGAACACCATGGATATGTACTAGGTTGTATGATACCTTTGGCTTCGAGACCTTCTAACTGGACTTTTAACTCCCAAATCTCTATTAGTGTTATCCTATACGGATTAATAGAAACTAACTATGCTACTCACACCAACTCTATCGTGAACTTAATATTCTTATTAGGTGGTAAGCTATAGAAATCATCAAGAAATACATCTTGAAATTGGTATACTAATAGATAAAAATAATATGTCTCCATTTCACCATCATTTAGAACAAGAATTTCTATATGATATGTGGGAAAATCCAACCTGCACTAAATTGATCCTGCATGGCCACCCCAAAGACCCCACTCTCACTACTGAGAATAGATACATCCTTTTGGATATATAAATGAAACTCTCTTCCGAAAACATTCAATATGATTATGGTATAGGAGTAACAAATCCATAACAAGAATCAAATCAAAACCTGTCATTTACAACAAAAACGGTCCCCATAAGAAATAGTAACCTCCAATCTATAGAGAACATAGCTTGAAGTTTTTGATATTATTTGATCATACACTTAATGGTATGTCCATGGTTAAAACACTATCCAAGATTTCAATATCGAATCCCAAACTATTTTCAAATAGAGTAGGTAAAAGGAATGTATTTATCCTATATGGAAACAAATGAAATCAGGGGTAGATGATATAAGAATCATACCTCTGATAGTTGAAGGTCACATATCCACAGCTATTGGAGTAGTATACATAATGTGAAGCTGACCAACCTCTCTTACCTAAGATCTAGACGGGCTCCCCAGAGCTAATCCCACTTCCTGGTATGTCCATTTATGCACTTGGGTACCATGACCCCTTCCTTGACTTAAACTTCTTGTGGAACTCTATCTAACTATCTTTTTTAGAGTAACTGAGTCCCTTATATACTTTGGTACTAGTCTTGACCCATACCACTTGTTTTATACCATTTTATATTAAAAAACATCTACAGATGGACAATACTACCACAATCACAACACTCTAAAGAAGGTTATAGACACTGAGTACACTTGAGGCCAAAATTTCAACACTAATAGAACTACAACAGAACATGGACTAAAGATGGATTTCCACTACCATGACTGCTCTATATACCAATTACTTTGTGATAAATATCATAGAAATGCTTCTTGTCACTACAATAAGAGTTCCAAGTTCATCTTGGTAAAATATCCTAATCATTGCTTTGGGAATCTCTCATATTACCTTCCATGATAAGTTCTTGATTCATCACATCTGAAAAGATAATGATATGAAAAACATTCAACTATGACCTGATCTCATAGAAAAATCAATCATGAAAACTTATCTTCCTAGAGATATCATCAACATCTAAAGATGGCACAAAGCGTTATAGTTATATGAAATTTTCTATGTAGTCTATTACAGACATACCATCCTATGTCAGAAGAATGAACTCGTGACCCTTCTCATCACTAAACGTCTCAGGATTTATGTGTCTTAATAACTTTTCCTTGAAGTCCTTCCAAGATAAATCCTTCTACTGACCAACCTACTATATAATATCCCACCAATGCTTTGAAGGTCCACCGAGTGTATATGTAGAAAGATTCACCTTCATATATGTCAGTTTCTCAATATTCTTGAATATTTTCAAGACTAAAACAATCTAGAACATAGCTACCTGGGGTCCTCCCTCCCTAGTGAATATATGAAGATGTTGTAGCTAAAACTCTCTCATAAACTCATACATTGAAGGAATGGTATGAACAATATCCCTTTCTATGGACGAGAAGACCCTAAATAACATGTTTTAAGGATGAACATCCATCTAATCCTCAGTAGATATTTTAATCTCCATCTCATTTGTAATCAGAGCATGGTGATATCCACTGTGATGATGCTTAACTCAAAGACAACAAGGATGCATTTTTTTTACAAAACAAACAAACTCTATAGAAAACTATCTAAAAAAATGGTCAACCTCAATAAGAAAAAACAACAGAGAACCACTGCTTCTGATCTCTCAAAATATGTATTAATAGTGTGTTATCATGATATAATTGTTCATTTCATTTCATTTATCAAACATAATTGTTGTCTCATTTCAGAGTTTACATAGGTTAGTATATCACATGAAATAAATATGTCCATATCATGAACGTGAATGCCAATATATATCCCTATGTGCCTATCATGATTAATTCATAATCATAACACACCAAACTATTCCATGACTATAATGATCAAGAAATAATAACATCACACAATAGGTGAGTAACATAGGGTGAAATTACATCAACTATAACAATTAGTTATCATGAATAACAATTTAATCCCCGGGCACTCAAAATTTCTCTTGTATAGGGGTTAGACACTCCCATGAACAAGTTCATTACCAAGACCCAACACATATTAGTCTCCTTTCTACCTTTCTCAAAATATTAAATTAGTAGGAAAGAAAAACCTTTTTTGATACCACTTTGTAACATCCCCTAATTCGGTACTCTCTCACATGACTGAAATGGGTTGGTTACGAGGCTTCAAGCACACCACTCCATATGTCATATGTTTACTACTAGTAGCGGGGGTGTGATATGTATAGTGGGGAGAATATACCCCTTGTTATAGAGAATAATACAGTAGAATAATTCATAATAATAAATATTATAGTTATGGAAAAAAGCGGAAACCACATCTCATATAAATGGAAAGAAAAAAGAGGCACCAAATAATCCAAAAATAATAAACCATGTAATGACAAGATGAGACGATTATAGATGTCAAACTAAAAAAATACAAATAAAAGATTCATCTGACACAAAATGAATCAAAATACCCTACTCTTAAACCCCAGGTTCATCCTGTCTCCAAACTCCATACCATCTAGAAAACAACAATCAGTAACAAGGTCCCTTTCCCTTTTTCAAACCTGTATCCATGTAATCTTCTTAGGTACCAAATGATGGCCCAGATATGGTGTGAGTAAAAATTAGTAGTTCAACACCACTATGTCTAAAAAACCTATTCTAATAATAATTGTATGAAATAAATTGATAAACATGTGTATTAATTAATCTATTAACAAAATTCATAAATCATCCTACTTTATAAACATCATGGAATATCTCTAAGAATATAAAAAAAACATTAAAAAACCATATTCATGGTAAAATCACAAAAATCTGGGCCAAGACTGCTATATAATAATTTCAACATGAGACTGAACCAATCCTACTCAGTATAGAAATTATAATAAGGTATAGAGCCGAGCTCACTCAATATAATAATTACAGAATGGGACTAGGCCGAGCCGGCCCAATATAAGCATCATAGTATAGGACTAGGTCAATCTATTTAAATATAAGTACTACAACATGGTACTGGGCCAAGCCCACACAATATAACAATTACATCATTTTAACACAACAAGTAATAATAGAAATGACATCACAATATCACATCATATGCTCCAATGTTTAATTATGTAAATTACCATTTTTAATTCCATTATAATTTAATTTATATATCATTTTAACATCAACCATAAAAATATACCATAATCTATAACCCAAGTGATTTTACAACAAGAAATCACATACAAACCACATGTCATGATAAATATACTTTAAGCAATTATCCATATTAATCAGATGTTTTCTCACCCAAAGGGTATCCATAAGGCATGTCACATAAATAATTGAATCCAAGGGATCGAACCGATGTTCCAATCCATGATTTACCATTAATAAATGAATAAATTAATTATATCACATGTTACACCTGCATAATCACAATATAACATACACTTTACAATTAAACAGACCAATGAGTTAGGTTTAGATTCTATACCTTTATCTGACTATTAATCCCCATAGAAAATGGTCAATACTAAGAAAAATAAAGAAAATGGAAATCAATGACGAAAACCAAGATCAAACAACATCCAGGATAAGTATATCTAAATACAGTACACTGATTTCCACTAAAGCAATGGAGAATAGTGAAAGATAAGCACCACAACTCACTAGGGATCATATGCATAAATTGATCATTTATAATTGAGGGAAATGACCCAAAATATCATTAAAATTGTCCTACTTCTAAGTGGAGGAAAGAATTAGCTGAAATAATGAAATAATGAAATATATGATAGCTTTAAAACCACTAGGTCTGATACTTAAATGATGTGTAACCCTTCCATGTCGTGTATTTATTAATTAATGAGATATGTTGATAAACATGTCACCTTGGGTTAATATTTATCATGATCGACTATTACATGATGTGAATTAGGTTCCAAATGTGCAACCAATTCATTTCATGAGCTAGTTCATGAAATGTTTTTGGTGATAGTTGCACATCATGAAACATGTACCCTATGTATAAATACTCTGTAAGTAGTATTCATCCCAACATCTATGAAGGTAGTTGAACCACATTTGAATCCTTTCAAAATCATAGAAAACCCTTGTAATAACATTTAATATATTTATTCTCAAACTCTATTTATTCAAAAAAAACACACATCTCTAAAATTTAGTTCATTTTTCACCAATAAAAGATCTCAATATTTGAAAAATACTCAACAAGCAAGGTCTAATGAAAAAAATCCAAGGGGGGAATACCCATAAAAATATGGGATCTAACAGTTGGTTAGGATATCAAGGGTGTAATATCCCTAAAGTATAATTTAGGCCCTCAAAACTTGTCGACCAACTTTAGTGCATGGGGGAACTTGAAAAGGTCTTGTGGAACTCTAGATGTGACATTGATGAGAGGTCTTAGACCAAGGCATCACATACTTTAAGTGGTTTAATCCAAATAAAAATTCATCCACATATATCCTATGAGTGATAAGTTTCATCTCTAGAAAAGTGATCCAACTCCTATTATTATTAACATATAATCATAGAATAATCTAATGATCATCAATCATGGATAATTTGGAAATACATATATTATAAGAGGTTGTTATCATATCATATATCATGTTTTTCACAAAAAACATAAATGAATGATAAAAGATTTCTATTAATATACATTACATGATAAAAAATGAATCTAAAACAATAAAACTTTTCTAACATTAAGGAATAAACACTAACAAAAATGGCACAACATATTTATATATGATACTTTAAATGTACCTAAAAAATATAAAAACCCATCATAAAAAAATTATTCTTAAGAAGATGAATATTGATAAGTTATACATATCCAATATGCCGGTTTATGGATTTGGAAAATTTTGACCCCATGAGAGTAATTTTAATATACTCATCTAGAGATAGATGTTACAGTGAATTCCATAAAACTGTTTTCTAAACTACATTTTTCTAGAAAACTATCTGTGATTATTCCCTAAAATCAGTTAATTTTATTTTCACAAGGAATTTTTTTATCATGTAACATATATTAATGGAAATAATTTATTATTTAGTTATTTTTTTGTGTACAAAATGGGAGATGGAAATAAAATAATATTTAGTAATAAATGTATCATAAGGTTATCCTTGATTAATGATCATTATATTTGGTTGTGAGGATATGATAAGATCAATTCGAGTAGGATCACATGTATAAAGATATATATAATCACTAATAGAATATAAATAAGTGAAATATTATTTGAATTGACCAGCTTACAACATACCACATGGATTTTATAAATGCATTATTGGTGTTATTTAAGTGAACAATGGATATAGATCCTTCAAAATGATTTTTTAAAATATTATATATACTTTTAAAGTTTTATACATTGATACCTATCTAAATTAATGTAATAATTTTTCATAATATAATGTAATTGCGTGTGCCACTCATCATGTAGAGTGATATAATTGACCAATATAGGATGTTTTAACCAATATAAAGTGTTATGATATCTTGACCCACAATTGAGTTTTGAATAAGTAAATTAATATGAAAATATAATACCACGTGATATAATTATTTAAGATTTACTTATCTCAACAATTGGTAAAAATGTGATAAGATATACATGATTGACATTAACCATGTCTTCTTTTTAAAATCAATTTCAAGGTTAAGGGAACTTTTATAATAGAAATGTGGTCGATTAGATCACACCAAAACCCTTTATAATTTTTTAGGTATGATGTGATTATATATACTACTATTTTTTATAATTATGAATGATATTTATACTTATTGATAATTTTAAAAAGGTCCTTTGGTGTCACACATAAGATAACAGTAATTGAAATTTTTAGACTAATGTGATTATTTTATGTATAAATTTTTTTTTGTTTATTATAAACAAAAATAATATTTATGTTTTTAACATTTTAGATATTTAAATAACTATTAGTTATTTAATTGAACAATTAATTTTGTGTTATAATATAAATAATAAGTTATTTATATTATTAATAAACAAAAATGAGAAAAATGTAAAATCCCAAATGTGATTTGGTATTGGGCTAGGAGTAATAGACATCCAAGGTCCATTATATGTGAAAAGTACAAAAAACCACATATATAAAACATTAAAAACCCAAATTTTTAATATTTATCCAATCTGAAGGTTATTTAATGCACATCCCAAGGTGATTTGGGACCTAAGCCACTTTTAGAGGCTATTTAATGATCCAAATGGACCTTAGAGTCTATTCTGTAATGACCAAAAGTTTCATTAATGGAAATCTATCTTGATCTGGTTAAATGTCTCTTTATGTAAAGTTTTTATATAAAATGTCAACTTCTTTGGTTTTATGTTAAGAATTGTGACAGTTACTTTTATAGCCGTTGAACAGTGATCACATGATTAGTATAAATATAGGGCTTTAACAAACCCAATTTACTCAGACAAAGGAAGTGATGGCCTCATCCAGTAGAACTGTTCCATATGAAGCCCATTTTTTGGAGCTCGGAAAAGAGGAGGCATATTTGGGCTTCTCTCTTGACCAAGCCCAAGCTGAGCTTCATCATGTCAAGCTCGAATGTGACCGTCTACAGGAAAAGTAGAAGTTGATATAAATTACCACTCGAGCGATGTTATCTAAGCCACCCCAAGAGTCTGTCACCATCGCACACCTTACCCTTAGTTCTTATGCGACTGTTTTAAGGTGTTATGTAAAAAATATCTATTACTATGTTCTTGTACATTATTTTTGCATATAATAATGAATATACTTTCTTGTCATTATCGATACATTGTAAATAGTTTTTAAAGTGCAAATAGTGTTTTTAGTTATTATTTAATTAATAATTATATTTTATTAAATTAAGGGATTTTTGAATTAAATAATAAATTATTATTATTATTATTAAATTAGTTATATTATATATAAATTATCATATAATTTTATAAATGCAATTGTAATTTTTATTACGGTTTGAAATCCATTTTTGTCAAAACCAGTGAATTTTTGATAAATGCTGGTTTTTATTATAAATGTGAAAATTAACATATTTATAAAATTATTTAGATAAAATAAATGTTATTTCTGGAATCCGGATGTTGAAATTATTCAACAGTGAATTTTTCATAATTTTCTGAGACAGTCAATTTTTTGGGTAAAAATTAAATACTGTTTAAATATATAATGTGTTTTAGGACATCATAATGATCCAATAGTGACGTAATAAAATACTATAAGCTTTATTTTCGGCCAATATATGTTTTAAAATTAAAATAATGTGATTTTGGGTTTGTTTGACTTACTTTTAAAAGCATTAATGGACCCTTAAAGACTTATTAAACACCTTGTCTTTTTAATTTTTTTCCATGGGAGTCTGACTCACCTCCACATAAGAAACCCTATTATTATTAGAATTTCGGACTTTGGACTTATAAAATATTGTTTTCCTATTCCCTTTTCCAAAAAACATGGGAAAAACCATGGGATGGTTTGTGGTTTGGATTAATTTAATATAAGGGATCCCAAACCTAAATAATAAATAATTCTCTCTCCTTTCTTATATAAACCCACCCAAGCTCCCACTTCCTCCTCACTCAAAGACTTTGGAGTTCATCCAACCTCTGCCATACTCTCTCTATAATACTATCCAGGTTCCCCAAGCTCCCAATAATTCTCTCTCAAGCCTCTCTCAAGCCTTTGGAAGGACACTTCCAAGTAAGGGTTTTTTCTTCCTTTCTCATTTTTGTCTAATTTTATTTAAGTTGTTTTTCCCATTTAATTTCTATTATTAATGTTGGGGTATGGTTTCACACCTCCATTATACTTCCATATTTATGTTTTTAATTATGGGATACCCCTTTATCTCTCATTAAATTCCTCACATGTACACCCATTACTATGCCGAAATTCTGAAAGGAACTTCTCTCTCCTCATTTACATTCAAGCAATAACTTTGTATCATGAATCTAAGTTCCATTAAAATTGTTGGGACATGTATCTATGTGACCTCCTTAATTTCCATTACATGTAAATATGAGGAGGAAGCACTTTCTCTCTCATCATCCATTTTTTTGAATTTTTATGTCATGCCGTTACGCTGCCGAAATCGCACCGATTTTCTAAGCCAATGTCATTGTGCAGTGAATACCATGACCATTTCTCCATCAAAGGTATTCAACTTTATGCACATTTACTTATTTATTATAAAGTTTCATGTATGAATTACACATACCTTTATCATGAAATAAATGATTATGTTTTATGTATCCATGTTTTATGATCCATGTGACACACTTATGCATGAAATGAAATGTTTAAGAAGGGTGTGCCCTTATAGCGCTCCAATGCATTGGGTAAAGTATAGTATCATAATACATCATGTGTAATTAGTATTTAATCATGCTAATTCAAGTTCAATGAGGGTTTACTCGTGCTTCATGTGAAATGAGGATTTACTCATGCTCCACGTGCAATGAGCCTTGGCTCATGCTGATTCCATGTTAAGTGTTGTTGCCACATTTCCATGTTATGATTATCATGCTTCATCATGCCTTTATGTTCATGTTTCTCTTGTGATCTATTGATATGCCTATTATCTAACATGTATTTTACTCCTCATGTATTCCTTGTTTATTCCCTTACTGGGCTTTATAGCTCACCCCTTTTCTTATGCATGTCCTCAGGTTATCCCATTCAATGCTAAGTACGAGGGAATGTAGTGGTCATGTAATGGATGTTTTCAATAAAGATGTTGTATTTAATGTTTTTAGTTGTTATGTAATGATCCTAATCCCCAAAGACACTAGAACTCTCGATCTTCCATGTTGTATCATGTGAATAGTATAGCATCTCACCTTTTTATCACATAAACTTTCATTACATTATACAAAATTGAGGATCTTTAAGGTTTAGTGTCTTGGAAACTAGGAACTTAATACCTGAAACAAAAATAACATTCTTCTTAAACACTTGAAAGGATTATATTTATTTTAATCATAGGTTCATTACTGCATCTCATAACCTGGGGTTATACATCAAAAGAAAGGGTGAGCAGAAGGCCCAGTAAGGGAAACAAGAGAAACATTTTACATGTGAACTTGAGATACTTCAATAAGGTCATGAAAAGAACTTTAAGGAAAGAGAAAGAAATCATGAGATATATCACAATAAAAATAACATTTTTTATAACATGAAGATGTGACTACTACATTTAACAAATACAATCATGAATATATCACCAAGGTCCATCCCCAAGGTGTCATTTGAAAATTACCAAGGTTATTCACCAAGATATCGTGAAAATTGTATTCTCTAGTGGTTACATAATTACCCAATACATTAGAGTGCTATCAGGGAGAACCCTTAAATTTTCCTTTATTATCATGTGAGACACATATATCATCATCAAACATTTCATAAATAACCCATATAGCATAAAATAAATGGGTTTCATTTCATAATCATAACTTTTTAAAAACTGCTTTAAAGACAGGATATTTACGTCACTTTAAACCCACAGAATGGGAGAGAGGGTCTCATGTATGTAAATCACAGAATTTAAAATATAAAATTTTGATATATATGTGAATACCCCTATATAAATAAGATCTTTGAGTATTCACTTTATAACATAAAATAATTTTTAGAAAAGAGAGAGGCATTTTGAGACGAAAACTCTGCAGCATAACAACTACGTTTTGGGGTTTTAGAAAACATTGAAAAGAGAGGGGACATGGGTCAAACATTCATAAATGACCCATAAAATAGTATAGGGACAGAATATGAAGGATATATGAACATGGTAATGAAATTTGAAAGATGTACCATATGAAATGAATAACATGAAAGGAAGACAAAATAAGATTTCTCTTTTGAAAATTCGGCAGCCTAACGGCGTCACTTAAACATCAAAAAAGAACTGACGAGATCAAATAGGGTCTCTCATAATATGAACATAAGAGTTAAGTATGATAGATATAGAGATCATACCTCAACATAATAAAAAGAACTTGAAAGCCTTGATAATAAAATAGAACTTGAAAATGAGAAGGGTGAAAGAATCCGTTACAAAAATTTCGGCAGCCTAACGACGCCACATAAACTTTCATAAAATGAAATGATGAGAGTAAGAGGGGGTATCTCATCATATGAAAATAAAAATGGCAGTAATATAAATATATAAGAACATCCTCCATCATAAGAACACTGAGTATAAATGAAATGACATAAAAGAGATTACTTGAAAAGAAAGAGAGAGGTCGGATCCCTTACCTTAAAACATAACTCTTAAAACTCAAAGGTTGGGACCTTCAGGGCTTGGAGGCACCTTGGGAGGACTCGTTGGAAGGTAATGAGACCATAAAATCGTTGGGGGAGTGTGGGGAGTCGAATGGATGAGAGTATTTCTTGGTATTTATAGGGAAAGTGAGAGGACAAGGCATTAATGGCCAAGGGACACCTCATTGGTGGTTTTGGAAAAACCATGGGCTTGCCCATGGTATTTTCCCATGGTATTGGCCACTTAAGACATCTCATACCTTAACTTACTATTCAAAAGTCGACCATATTTATTACATACTTAATACATCATTTAATGATGTCATTAAACACCCGTAACTTAAAAACTGTATTTTCACTATTCATCAAAAATTCAACTTTTTCAGAAAATTCCCAAAATTTCACATTAACCAAATATCAATGCTCTGATTTCAAAATGAACTCCATTTTATACAAATAATTTTTTAAATATTTTTAATTTAATTTTTAAATAAATACACTATTCACCGAAAATTCATTTTTTTAAGAAAAAAACCAAAAAATTATCTTAACATAATATCGATGCTCTGAGTTCAAAAATGAAATCCATTTTATAAAAATAATTTTCTAAATATTTTTAATTTAATTTTTAATTAAAAAACACTATTCACCCAAAAAAACTAATACTTGAATAATAATTTATGAAACTGTTATTTAAGCATTTTATTGAATCACATTACTTAATCAAGGTACCTAGATTATTTTAATACTTTATTTAAGTGAGATTACTAATCTATTTAGACACATTAATAATCATAATCATAAAATCACTATTCATAATTTACTATTCATCAAAAATCAAGTTGATCTTATTAGACTCTAAATTTCGTACTGGACATAATTGTAGAAGACCATTTTTTGAATCTCATTACAAGTTTTTAATTATTTAAGGTTTACATAAACATTTTTAAAAATATCTTTCTCTAAAATTCATAAAAAATATGCATACTCTATTTATCCGGTCATTTTAAAATTCATAAACTTCATCATAAGAATAAATCCCAATTTTTTATTTAAAAAAAGGATTACACAAGGCAGTTACGGTCTCCTTACATAGCCCATTATCACACCATCATAGGACCTAAGTGTAAGGTGTGCTAAGGTGAGGGAATCCGAGGGAGGCTCGGCCAACATCGCACAAGTAGTAATTTCTATCAGTTTGAACTTCTCGCAAAATTGATTTTGTTCTAGCTTCACACGATGAAGTTCAGCTTGGGTTTGGTCCAGAGAAAAGCCCAGTGGTGCTACCTCTTTCCCAAGTTCTGTTAGATGGGCTTCGATCGGTCCAAGACTACTGGGTAAGGCCATCAAATCTTCTTTCTATATTAATTCACCAAGATTACTTGTATTTAGAGACAATAATCGAAACATTTAGTTTACAGTGGTCATATTGACCAATGGTCATATAACAGTCAAAACCCAACGGTCTCATTTTAATTATACTCATGTTATAAAATGAAATATTTTTGTGGAGTATAAAAACTAAAATAAAATAAAATATCACACAAAATTATGAAACAATATTTATTCAAATTTTTGGGTCATTACAATCTTCCCCCATTAATAAATTGGGTCCTCACAATTTTTAAAATTGTGTTTTGAAATTTTATTGAAAGTTCCACATTGGAAAAGGAGTCAGTAAAACTATTACTATAAAAGAAAGAAAGGGAAGTAAAAAGGTCACCCGAGTAAACCCATACTAGGATTCCATGTAGGAAAATATGGACACGGAAGAAAAAACATAGGGTCAAGTTCTAAGGGAGAGTGATAGAAAACATGATTTGGAGAAAGTTAACCATAAGAAAATCACAAACTTATGATGTGTGTACGGTCTTTGATTACCTAGTAGGAAACATAAACCAACAACATTTTTTGTTTTATGTTCCTTTTCATTGTTTTGAGAAATTCATTTACTACATTGAATAAAAACATAAGGAAATATACCTACCTTCAAGTAGAGTTTCATCCTTTAATAAGTTTCTACCAAAACTAATCTTTTCTCCAAACGACGAGCATTAAAAACTATTTGGTCTCATCAAAGCACAAGAATCATCTTATAGAGAATCACATAATCCACCAAATATTAACTATCTATTTATTCTATCTTTAAACATTATCCCAAAAACAAAAAGCGTAAGATAAAACAACTCTTCCAAAATAAAGAACCCCAGAGGAAGGGAAACTACTTTAAATCTTCAAAGTTCCACGGTACTAACCAAAGTTCACCATAGACCATTCCGTAAATAACTGTCCTTAAAAATCCTCATAATAAACCAAACTAATATTGAAACCCAAATACAAGAAGGATTTGATAACATAGTCTTCCAAAATAAACTTCATTGTTCATCTCCAAACAACATCAACCACTCCTAACATCTTATAACAAAAATAGCTAACCTAAACATATTTTACCCAAGATAGGTTAATCATTTTCATAAGTAAACTAAATTACTATAAGTCCGCCTTAAATTCATCGATTCTTCAAAATATAAGTCAAAATTTACTCCTAAAATAAAATATCGTAGTAATCTATTTTACTCGATCAAATAGGGTTCCCAAAATAGTGAACCTCTTCCAAAATAATAATCACATTTTAAACCCCTAATCATCTCTGTCATATTAATATGGCAATCGTCACATTTCCTATGACATTGGTTGTTGGGACATGTTCTTCCATTTCCCGCCATTAACTAAGAAAAGAAAAACAATTAGGGGCTTAAATACTTATCCAATAATCATGAAAAGGAACTTAAAGCATAGAAGGATAACTTGTAGAAGAAAAGTATACCCTATGTTGTGATCCCCTAGGTTCCAATCTAGGTTATCCATGATAATATATTCTTATGTGAATCTTTATTTTATTTTATCTTTGTTCCTTTAACAATGGTTCACACTAAGCTTATGAATTTACCAAAGCATATCCCGTAAAAGTGTCGTAACCAAGAGTGCAGCAAGGCCCGTTGTCGTGTACCAGTTCCCATTTGATTCTAGCTAAAATCGGTGTTTTCGGGTTTTACCCCTATGTACATCTGTGCCAGAGCCACCTCTATTTACTCGTATCCAGACAGGGATGTATTTTCTTGGAAACCCATTACTCAATACTCACCAAAATACCACAAAGATTTCCTATATATAAACTTTTCTATAGGCTTCTTCCTAAAGACTTCATATCCTAATTTCCACAAATAACTAAACCGTCCTTTGATACCAACTATAGAATCCCGCCTTTTTATCACAGAAACTTTCATTACATTATACAAAACTGAGGATCTTTAAGGTTTAGTGTCTTGGAAACCAGGAACTTAATACATGTAACCAAAAAAACATTCTTCTTAAAAACTTTAAAGGCTTCTCTTTAAGTTCATACTAGGTTTATTTCTGCATCTCATAACCTGGGGACATACATCAAAAGAAAGTGTGAGAAGAAGGCCCAGTAAGGGAAACAAGAGATACATTTTACATGTGAACATGAGATACTTCAATAAGGTCATGAAAAGAACTTTAAGGCATGAGAAAGAAATCATGAGATATATCATAATAAAAATAACTTTTTTCATAACTTGAAGATGTGGATACTAAATTTAACAAAGAAAATTATGAACATATTACCAAGGTCCATCCCCAAGGTATCATTTGAAAATTACCATGGTTATTCACCAAGATATCATGAAAATTGTAATCTCTAGTGGTTACATCATTACCCAATGCATTGGAGAGATATCAGGGCACACCCTTAAATTTTCCTTTATTATCATGTAACCCAAATATATCATCATCAAACATTTCATAAATAACCCATATAGCATAAAATAAATGGGTTTCATTTCATAATCATAACGTTTTAAAAACTGCTTTAAAGATGGGATCTTTACGTCACTTTAAACCCACGGAATGGGAGAGAGGGTCTCATGTATGTAAATCACAGAATTTAAAATATAAAATTTTGATATATATGTTAATACCCCTGTAGAAATAAGAGCTTTGATTATTCAATTTATAACATAAAATAATTTTGAGAAAAGAGAGAGGCATTTTGAGACGAAAATTCTGCAGCATAACAGCTACGTTTCGGGGTTTTAGAAAACATTGAAAAGAGAGGGGACATGGGTAAAACATTCATAAATGACCCATAAAACAGTGTAGGGACAGAATATGAAGGATATATGAACATGGTAATGAAATTTTAAAGATTTACCAGATGAAATGAAGAACATGAAAGGAAGACAAAAATAAGATTTCTCTTATGAAAATTCAGCAGCCTAACAGCGTCACTTAAACTTCAAAAAAGAATTGATGAGATAAAATAGGGTCCATAATCATATGAACATAAGAGTTCAGTATGATAGATTTAGATATCAAACCCCAGAATAATAAAAAGGAACTTGAAAGACTTGATAAGAAAATAGAACTTGAAAAAGAGAAGGGTGAAAGAATCCGTTACAAAACTTTTGCCAGCCTAACGACGCCACTTAAACATTCATAAACTGAAATGATGAGAGTAAGAGGGGGTCTCTCATCATATGAACATAAAAGGGCAGTTATATGAATATATAAGAACATCCTCGAACATAAAAACCTGGAGTATAAAAGAAATGAAATAAAAGTGACTACTTGAAAAGAAAGAGAGAGGTCGGATCCCTTACCTTAAAACGTAACTCTTAAAACTCAAAGGTTGGGACCTTGAGGGCTTGGGGGCACCTTGGGAGGACTCCTTGAGAGGTAATGAGACCATAAATTCGTTGGGGGAGAGTGGGGAGTCGAATGGATGAGATGATTACTTGGTATTTATTGGGAAAGTGAGGGGACAAGGCATCATTGGCCAAGGGACACCTCATTGGTGGTTTTCAAAAAACCATGGGCTTGCCCATGGTATTTTCCCATGGTATTGGCCACTTGGGACACCTCATACCTTAACTTACTATTCAAAAGTCAACCATATTGATTACATACTTAATACATCATTTAATGATGTCATTAAACACCCATAACTTAAAAACTGTATTTTCACTATTCATAAAAAATTCAACTTTCTCTGAAAATTCCCAAAATTTCACATTAACCAAATATCAATGCTATGATTTCAAAAATGAACTCCCTTTTATAAAAATAATTTGTTAAATATTTTTAATTTAATTTTTAAATAAATACAACATTCACCGAAAATTCATTTTTTTCAGAACAAAACCCAAAAATTATCTTAACATAATATCGACGCTGTGAGTTCAAAAATGAAATCCATTTTATAAAAATAATTTTCTAAATAATTTTAATTTAATTTTTAATTAAAAAAAACTATTCACCCAAAAAAACTAATACTTGAATAATAATTTATGAAACCGTTATTTAACCATTTTATTGAATCACATTACTTAATCAAGGTGCCTACATTATTTTAATACTTTATTTAAGTGAGATTACTAATCCATTTGGAAACATTACTAATCATAAAATTACTATTCATAATTTACTATTCATCAAAAATCAAGATGATCTTATTAGACTCTAAATTTCGTACTGGACATAATTGTAGAAGACCATTTTTCGAATATCATTACACATTTTTAATTATTTAAGGTTTATATAAACATTTTTAAAAATATCTTTCTCTAAAATTCATCAAAAATATGCATAATGTATTTATCAGGTCATTTGAAAATTCCAAAACTTCATCATAAGAATAAATCCCAATTTTTTAATTAAAACAAAGGATTACACAAGGCTGTTACAGTCTCCTTACATAGCCCCTTTTCACACCAGCATAGGGCCTAAGTGTAAGGTGTGCTAAGGTGAGGGAATCCGAGGGAGGCTCGGCCAACATTGCACGAGTAGTAATTTCTATCAGTTTGAACTTCTTGCAATAAAGATTTTGTTCTAGCTTCACACGATGAAGTTGGGCTTGGGTTTGGTCCAGAGCAAAGCCCAGTGATGCTACCTCCTTCCCAAGTTCTGTTAGATGGGCTTCGATCGGTCCAAGAATACTGGGTGAGGCCATTGAATCTTCTTTCTATATTAATTAACCAAGATTACATGTATTTAGAGACAATAATCGAAACGTTTAGTTTACAGCGGTCATATTGACCAATGGTCATATAACAGTCAAAACCCAACGGTCTCATTTTAACTATACTCATGTTATCAAATGAAACATTTTTGTTGAGTATAAAAAATAAAATAAAGAAAAATAACACACAAAATTAGGAAACAAGATTTATTCAAAATTTCGGGTCATTACAATCTTCCCCCCTTAAGAAATTGCGTCCTTGCAATTTTTAAAATTGGGTTTTGAAATTTTATTGAAAGTCCCACATTGGAAAAGGAGTCATTAAAACTATTACTTTAAAAGAAATAATGTGAAGTACAAAGGTCACCCGAGTTAACCCATACTAGGATTCCATGTAGGAAAATATGGATATGGAAGAAAAAACAAAGGGTCATGTTCTGAGGGAGAGTGAAAGAAAACATGATTTGGAGAAAGTTAACCATAAGAAAATCACAAACTTATGATGTGTGTACAGTCTTTGATTACCTAGTAGGAAACGTATACCAAACACGTTTTTTGTTTTATGTTCCTTTTCATTGTTTTGAGGAATTCATTTACTACATTGAATAAAAACATAAGGAAATATACCTACCTTCAAGTAGAGTTTCATCCTTTAATAAGTTTCTACCAAAACTAATCTTTTCTCCAAACGATGAGCATTCAAAACTAATTGGTCTCATCAAAGCACAAGAATCATCTTATAGAGAATCACATAATCCACCAAAGATTAACTATCTATTTCTTCTATATTTAAACATTATCCCAAAAATAGAAAGGGTAAGATAAAAAACTCTTCCAAAATAAAGTACCCCAGAGGAAGGGAAACTACTTTAAATCTTCAAAGTTCCACGGTACTACCCAATGTTCATCATAGACCATTCTGTAAATAACTATCCTTAAAAATCCTCAAAATAAACCAAACTAATATTGAAACCCAAATACAAGAAGGATTTGATAACATAGTCTTCCAAAATAAACTTCATTGTTCATCTCCAAATAACATCAACCACTCCTAACATATTATAACAAAAGTAGCTAACCTAAACATATTTTACCCAAGATAGATTAATCATTTCCATAAGTAACCTAAATTACTATAAGTCTTCCATAAATTCATCGATTCTTCAATATATAACTCAAAATTTACTCCTCAAAGAAAATACCGTAGTAATCTATTTACCTCGATCAAATAGGGTTCATAAAATAGTGAACATATTCCAAAATAATAATCATCTTTTAATCCCCTAATAATATCTATCATATTAATATGGAAATCATCACATTTCCTATAACATTGGTTGTTGGGACATGTTCTTCAATTTCCCGCCATTAACTATGAAAAGAAAGTACAATTAGGGGCCTAAATACTTATCCAATAATCATGAAAAGGAACTTAAATCATAGAAGGATAACTTGTAGTAGAAAAGTATACCCTAAGTTGTGATCCCCTAGGTTCCAATCTAGGTTATCCATGATCATATATTCTTATGTGAATCTTTTTTTTATTTTATCTTTGTTCCTTTAACAATGGTTCATACTAGGCTTATGAATTTTCCAAAGCATATCCCCCAGGAGTGTTGTAACCAAGAGTGCAACAAGGACCGTTGTCGTGTACCAGTTCCCGTTTGAGTCTAGCTCAAAGTAGTGTTTTCGGGTTTTACCCCTATGTATATCTATGCTAGAGCCACCTCTACCTGCTCGTATCCAGACAGGGATGTATTTTCTTGGAAACCCATTACTCAATACTCACTAAAATACCAGGAATATTTCCTATATATAAACATTTCTATAGGCTTCTTCATAAAGTTTTCATATCCTAATTTCTACAAATAACTAAACCATCCTTTGATACCAACTATACCATCCCGCCTTTTTATCACATAAACATTCATTACATTATATAAAATTGAGGATCTTTAAGGTTTAGTGTCTTGGAAACCAGGAACTTAATACATGAAACAAAAAAAATTCTTATTAAACAGTTGAAAGGATTCTCTTTATGTTCATCCTAGGTTCATTACTGCATCTCATAACCTGGGGACATACCTCAAAATAAAGGGTGAGTAGAAGGACCAGTAAGGGAAACAAGAGAAACATTTTACATGTGAACTTGAGATACTTCAATAAGGTCATGAAAATAACTTTAAGGCATGAGAAAGAAATCATGAGATATATCATAATAAAAATAACATTTTTCATAACTTGAAGATGTGGCTACTACATTTAACAAAGAAAATCAGGAACATATCACCAAGGTCCATCCCGAAGGTGTCATTTGAAAATTACCAAGGTTATTCACCATGATATCGTGAAAATTGTAATCTCTAGTGGTTATATCATTACCCAATGCATTGGAGCGCTATTAGGGCGCACCATTAAATTTTCATTTATTATAATGTGATCCAAATATATCATCATCAAAAGTTTCATAAATAACCCATATAGCATAAAATAAATGGGCTTCATTTCATAATCATGACGTTTTAAAAACTGCTTTAAAGACAGGATCTTTACGTCACATTAAACCCAAGGGGAGCGCGGGTCTCATGTATGTAAATCCCAGAATTTAAAATATAACATTTTGATATATATGTTAATACCCCTATAGAATTAAGATCTTTGAATATTCACTTTATAATATAAAATAATTTTGAGAAAAGAGAGAGGCATTTTGGGACGAAAATTCTGCAGCATAACGACTGCGTTTCGGGGTTTTAGAAAACATTGAAAAGAGAGGGGACATGGGTCAAACATTCATAAATGACCCATAAAACAGTAGAGGGACAGAATATGAAGGATATATGAACATGGTAATGAAATTTTAATGATTTACCATATGAAATGAAGAACTTGAAAGGAAGAAAAAAATTAGATTTCTCTTATGAAAATTCGGCAGCCTAACGGTGTCACTTAAACTTCAAAAAAGAATTTACGAGATCAAATAGGATCTCTCATCATATGAAAATAAGATTTCAGTATTATATATATAGATATCATACCCCAACATAATAAAAATTAACTTGAAACACTTGACAAGAAAATAGAACTTGAAAATGAGAAGGGTGAAAGAATCCGTTACAAAAATTTCGGCAGCCTAACGACGCCACTTAAACTTTCATAAAATGAAATGATGAGAGTAAGAGGGGGTATATCATCATATGAACATAAAAAGGTAAGTAATATGAATATATAAGAACATCCTTCAACATAAGAACATGGAGTATAAAAGAAATGACATAAAAGAGATTACTTGAAAAGAAAGAGAGAGGTCGGGTCCCTTACCTTAAAATGTAACTCATAAAACTCAAAGGTTGGGACCTTGAGGGCTTAAGGGCACCTTGGGGGGACTCCATGGGAGGTAATGAGACCATAAAGTTGTTGGGGGAGAGTGGGGAGTCGAATGGATGAGAGGATGGCTTGGTATTTATAGGGAAAGTGAGGGGACAAGGCATTAATGGCCAAGGGACACCTCATTGGTGGTTTTGAAAAAACCATGGGCTAGCCCATGGTATTTGCCCATGGTATTGGCCACTTGGGACACCTCATACATTAACTTACTATTCACAAGTCAGCCATATTGATTACATACTTAATACATCATTTAATGATGTCATTAAACACCCGTAACTTAAAAACTGTGTTTTCACTATTTATCAAAAATTCAACTTTCTCAGAAAATTTCCAAAATTTCACATTTACCAAATATCAATGCTCTGATTTAAAAAATGAACTCCATTTTATAAAAATAATTTTTTAAATATTTTTAATTTAATTTTTAAATAAATACACTATTCACCGAAAATTCATTTTTTTCAGAAAAAACCCAAAAATTATCTTAACATAACATCGATGCTCTGAGTTCAAAAATGAAATCTATTTTATAAAAATAATTTTCTAAATATTTTTAATTTAATTTTTAATTAAAAAACACAATTCACCCGAAAAAACTAATACTTGAATAAAAATTTATGAAACCGTCATTTAACCATTTTATGGAATCACATTTCTTAATCAAGGTGCCTAGATTATTTTAATACTTTATTTAAGTGAGATTACTAATCCATTTGGACACATTACTAATCCTAATCAGAAAATCACTATTCAAAATTTACTATTCATCAAAAATCAAGTTGATCTTATTAGACTCTAAATTTCGTGCTAGACATAATTGTAGAAGACCATTTTTTGAATATCATTACACGTTATTAATTATTTAAGGTTTATATAAACATTTTTAAAAATATCTTTCTCTAAAATTTATCAAAAATATGCATACTCTATTTATCCGGTCATTTTAAAATTCATAAACTTCATCATAAGAACAAATCCCAATTTTTTATTTAAAACAAAGGATTACACAAGGTAGTTACGGTCTCCTTACATAGCCCCTTATCACACCAGCATAGGACCTAAGTGTAAGGTGTGCTAAGGTGAGGGAATCAGAGGGAGGCTCGGTCAACATTGCACGAGTAATAATTTATATCAGTTTGAATTTATCGCAATGGCGATTCTGTTCTAGCTTCACACGATGAAGTTCGGATTGGGTTTGGTCCAGAGCAAAGCCCAGTGGTGCTACCTCCTTCCCATGTTCTGTTAGATGGGATTCAATCGGTCCAAGACTACTAGGTGAGGCCATCAAATCTTCTTTCTATATTAATTAACCAAGATTACTTGTATTTAGAGACAATAATTGAAACATTTAGTTTATAGTAGTCATATTGACCAATGGTAATATAACCGTCAAAACACAACAGTCTCATTTTAATTATACTCATGTTATCAAATGAAACATTTTTGTTGAGTATAAAAAATAAAATAAAATAAAATAACACAAAAAATTAGGAAACAATATTTATTCAAAATTTTAGGTCGTTACAATCATCCCTCCTTAAGAAATTTCCTCCTCATAATTTTTAAAACTGGGTTTTGAAATTTTATTGAAAGTCCCACATTGGAAAAGGAGTTAGTAAAACTATTACTTTAAAAGAAAGAAAGTGAAGTACAAAGGTCACCTGAGTTAAACCACACTAGGATTCAATGTAGGAAAATATGGATATGGAAGAAAAAACAAAGGGTCAAGTTCTGAGGGAGAGTGATAGAAAACATGATTTGGAGAAAGTTAACCATAAGAAAATCACAAACTTATGATGTGTGTACGGTCTTTGATTACCTAGTAGGAAACGTAAACTGACAACGTTTTTTGTTTTATGTTCCTTTTCATTGTTTTGAGGAATTCATTTACTACATTGAATAAAAACATAAGGAAATATACCTACCTTCAAGTAGAGTTTCATCCTTTAATAAGTTTCTACCAAAACTAATCTTTTCTCCAAACGATGAGCATTCAAAACTACTTGGTCTCATCTAAGCACAAGAATCATCTTATAGAGAATCACATAATCCACCAAAGATTAACTATCTATTTCTTCTATATTTAAAAATTATCCCAAAAACAGAAATGGTAAGATAAAACAACTCTTCCAAAATAAAGAACCCCAGAGGAAGGGAAACTACTTTAAATCTTCAAAGTTCCACGGTACTACCCAAAGTTCATCATAGACCACTCCGTAAATAACTGCCCTTAAAAATCCTCAAAATAAACCAAACTATGATTGAAACCCAAACAGAAGAAGGATTTGATAACATAGTCTTCCAAAATAAACTTCATTGTTCATCTCCAAACAACATCAACCACTCATAACATCTTATATCAAAAGTAGCTAACCTCAACATATTTTACCCAAGATAAGTTAATCATTTCCATAAAAAACTTAAATTATTATAAGTCCGCCTTAAATTCATCGATTCTTTAAAATATAAGTCAACCTTTACTCCTCAAAGAAAATACCATAGTAATCTATTTACCTCGATCAAATAGGGTTCCCAAAATTGTGAAAATATTCCAAAATAATTATCTTTTAATCCCCTAATAATCTCTGTCATATTAATACGACAATCGTCACATACCTATCACATTGGTTGTTGGGAAATGTTTTCCATTTCCTGCCATTAACTAAGAAAAGAAATTAAAATTAGGGGCTTAAATACTTATCCAATAATCATGAAAAGGAACTTAAAGCATAGAAGTATAACTTGTAGAAGAAAAGTATAACCTAAGTTGTGATCCCCTAGGTTCCAATCTAGGTTATCCATGATCATATATTCTTATGTGAATCTTTATTTTATTTTATCTTTGTTCCTTTAACAATGGTTCATACTAAGATTATGAATTTACCAAAGCATATCTCACGGGAGTGTCGTAACCAAGAGTGCAGGAAGGCCCGTTGTCATGTACAAGTTCCCGTTTGAGTCTAGATCAAAGTGGTGTTTTCGGGTTTTACCCCTATGTACATCTGTGCCAGAGCCACCTCTACCTGCTTGTATCCAGACAGGGATTTATTTTCTTGGCAACCCATTACTCAATACTCACCAAAATACCAGGAAGATTTCCTATATATAAACTTTTCTATAGGCTTCTTCCTAAAGTTTTCATATCCTAATTTCCACAAATAACTAAACCATCCTTTGATACCAACTATAGAATCCCACCTTTTTATCACATAAACCTTCATTACATTATACCAAACTGAGGATCTTTAAGGTTTAGTATCTTGGAAACCAGGAACTTAACACATGAAACAAAAAAAACATTCTTCTTAAACACTTTAAAGGCTTATATTTATGTTCATCCTAGGTTCATTACTGTATCTCATAACCTGGGGACATAAATAAAAATAAAGGGTGAGAAGAAGGCCCAAAAAGGGAAACAAGATAAACATTTTACATGTGAACTTGAGATACTTCAATAAGGTCATGAAAAGAACTTTAAGGCATGAGAAAGAAATCATGAGATATATCATAATAAAAATAACTTTTTCCATAAATTGAAGATGTGTCTACTACATTTAACAAAGAAAATCATGAACATATCACCAAGGTCCATCCCCAAGGTTTCATTTGAAAATTAACAAGGTTATTCACCAAGATATCGTGAAAATTGTAATCTCTAGTGGTTACATCATTACCCAATGCATTGGAGAGCTATAAGGGAGAACCCTTAAATTCTCCTTTATTATCATGTGATCCACATATATCATCATCAAACATTTAATAAATAACCCATATAGAATAAAATAAATGGGTTTCATTTCATAATCATAACATTTTAAAAACTGCTTTAAAGATAGGATCTTTATGTCACTTTAAACCCACGGAAGGGGAGAGCGGGTCTCATGTATGTAAATCCAAGAGTTTTAAATATAAAATTTTAATATATATGTTAATACCCCTGTAGAAATAAGAGCTTTGAGTATTCACTTTATAACATAAAATAATTTTGAGAAAAGAGAGAGGCATTTTGAGACGAAAATTCTGCAGCATAACGGCTACGTTTCAGGGTTTTAGAAAACATAGAAAAGAGAGAGGACATGGGTCAAACATTCATAAATGACCCATAAAAGAGTAGAGGGAAAGAATATGAAGGATATATGAACATGGTAATGAAATTTTAAATATGTGCCATATGAAATGAAGAACATGAAAGGAAGACAAAAATAATATTTCTCTTATGAAAATTTAGCAGCCTAACGACGTCACTTAAACTTCAAAAAAGAATTGACGAGATCAGATAGGGTCTGTAATCATATGAAAATAATAGTTAAGTATGATATATATAGAGATAATACCCCAACAAAATTAAAAATAACTTGCAAGACTTGACAAGAAAATAGAACTTGAAAATGAGAAGGGTGAAAGAATTCGTTACAAAAATTTCAGCAGCCTAACGACGCCACTTAAACATTCATAAAATGAAATTATGAGAGTAAGAGGGGGTATCTCATCATATGAACATAAAAAGGGAAGTAATATGAATATATAAGAATATACTCCAACATAAGAACATGGATTATAAAAGAAATGAGATAAAAGAGATTACTTGAAAAGAAAGAGAGAGGTCGGATCCCTTACCCTAAAACGTAACTCTTAAAACTCAAAGGTTGGGACATTGGGGGCTTGGGGCACCTTGGGAGGACTCCTTGGGAAGTAATGAGACCAGAACCTTGTTGGGGGAGAGTGGGGAGTCGAATGGATGAGAGGATTGCTTGGTATTTATAGGAAAAGTGAGGGGACAAGGCATTAATGGCCAAGGGACACCTCATTAGTGGTTTTGGAAAAACCATGGGCTTGACCATGGTATTTTCCCATGGTATTGGCCACTTGGGACAGCTGATACCTTATCGTACTATTCACAAGTCGACCATATTGATTACATACTTAATAAATCATTTAATGATGTCATTAAACACCCGTAACTTAAAAACTGTATTTTCACTATTCATCAAAAATTCAACTTTCTCAGAAAATTCCCAAAATTTCACATTAACCAAATATAAATGCTCTTATTTCAAAAATGAACTCCATTTTATAAAAATAATTTTTTAAATATTTTTAATTTAATTTTTAAATAAATACACTATTCACCGAAAATTCATTTTTTTCAGAAAAAAACCCAAAAATTATCTTAACATAATATCGATGCTCTGAGTTCAAAAATGAAATCCATTTTATAAAAATAATTTTCTAAATATTTTAAATTTAATTTTTAATTAAAAAACACTATTCACCCAAGAAAACTAATACTTGAATAATAATTTATGAAACCGTTATTTAACCATTTTATTGAATCACATTACTTAATCAAGGTGCCTAGATTTTTTTAATACTTTATTTAAGGGAGATTACTAATCCATTTGGAACATTAATAATCCTAATCATAAAATCACTATTCATAATTTACTATTCATCAAAAATCAAGTTGATCTTATTAGACTCTAAATTTCGTACTGGACATAATTGTAGAAGGCCATTTTTTGAATATCATTACACGTTTTTAATTATTTAAGGTTTACATAAACATTTTTAAAAATATCTTTCTCTAAAATTCATAAAAAATATGTATACTCTATTTATCCGGTCATTTGAAAATTCATAAACTTCATCATAAGAAGAAATCCCAATTTTTTATTTAAAACAAAGGATTACACAAGGCAGTTACAGTCTCCTTATATAGCCCCTTATCACACCAGCATAGGACCTAAGTGTAAGGTGTGCTAAGGTGATGGAATCTGAGGGAGGCTCGACCAACATCACACGAGTAGTAATTTCTATCAGTTTGAACTTCTTGCAAAGGCGATTCCATTCTAGCTTCACATGATGAAGTTCGGCTTGGGTTTGGTCCAGAGAAAATCACAGTGGGGCTACATCCTTACCAAGTTCTATTAGATGGGCTTCAATCGGTCCAAGACTACTTGGTGAGGCCATCAAATCTTCTTTCTATATTAATTAACCAAGATTACTTGTATTTAGAGACAATAATCGAAACGTTTAGTTTACAGCGGTCATATTGACCAATGGTCATATAACAGTCAAAACCCAACGGTCTCATTTTAATTATACTCATGTTATCAAATGGAACATTTTTGTTGAGTATAAAAAATAAAATAAAATAAAATAACACACAAAATTAGGAAACAAGATTTATTCAAAATTTCGGGTCATTACAAATAGTTTATGTAATAAATCATGTTTACGTTTTTAATAAAATCAGTGTTGTCATAGTTGGTATCAGAAGATATGTTTAGTTATTTTTGGGATTAGGATTAGAAAACCCTAGTAAAGCTATAGAGACAAGACTAAGTACAATAAAAACATCCCTAAGTTTTGGTAAGTATTGAGTAAGTGGTTTTTCAAACAAACACATCCCTATCTAAATACGAGCAGGTATAGGCGGATCTGGCACATATGTATCCTAGGGGTAAAACCCAAAAACACTGCTTTGAGCTAGACTCGAACGAGAACAAGTGCATGACAATGGGCCTTGCTGCACTCTTGGTTACGACACTCCCGGGGATATGTTTTGATAAATTCACAAGCTTAGTATGAAACCTTATTAAGGGAATTTAAAAAAAATTCCCCTAAGAATATATGTTAGAAAGTAGATCATGAAAAGCATTGGTTGAAGCCTATAGACTCATGAGTTATGGAAATAAAAGTTTATTTACAAGTAATCAACTTTTGTCTTTGGATAACCCTTTATGTGTTACCCCTTACTTTCCTTTTATTCCAGCCAATGGCCGATAATAGGAGGACTTGTGCTAACAACCAATGTGAAGATCAATGTGATGACTGTACTAATGAGATACCCAATCCCATGGGAGAGGGAATCGTGAACTTTGTCACGCTTCTCTCTCAGCTAACTCAAGCTTTGAATAGAAACACGCGTCAAGAGGAAGGTCCAAACCCCCCTAAGAAGGAACAAGTCACTATCGAGAGCTTCATGAGACAAAGGCCTCCTACTTTTAGTGGATCATCTGATCCCACGATCACTGAACAATGGATCAACTCCATTGAAAAGATCCTCTCCATCCTTCAATGTTATGAAGAAGAGAAGGTTCTCCTAGCGGCTTATCATATGGAGGGTGGCGCTGATCAAAAATATGAAGCTTGAGGAGGAGATCGAGGCATTGGAATGGAAGGATTTCCCGAAGATGTTTTTTGATAAATATTTTCCGCGCACCCTCCGGATTAAGATGGAAAGGGACCTCCTTTACCTCAAGAAAAAAGAAGAAGAATATGTTAGACTGTATGAGGCAAACTTCACAAGACTTGAACGATACTCTTTCAGCTTTGTTGTTACCCCTGAATGCAAGGTTGATCACTTCTTTGGTGGGCTGAAGCCTAGCCTGCAGAAAGAATTAGCGATCCATGACTTTGACAACTATGAGGATATTGTCCGATGCACCCTCAAGGTCGAAATGGAGATTGGGGAATCACACGGGTATCATGGGGACAAGAAGAATAAGGTGGTATTCAATACTAGAAGTCTGATGGATAAATCCAACGGTGCTAAGAAGATCCAGCACCCCACTTTCCAAAAGTGAGGAAAGAAGCACCCTGGAAATTGCCTCAAGGGGATGAGGAAATGCTTTAGGTGTGGGAGAGAAGGGCACCTAGATGTAAACTGTCGGAAAGAAAGACCCACAGCTACGATAGAGGAGAGGAACACTCCTTTCAAACCTCAACATGCTGTTCATTGCTACAACTTCAAAAAACCGGGGAATTTTTCAAATCAGTGCCCTAAAACAAGGGTTTTTGGAGGCAACCAACAACCTCCAAGGAAGCCAGGAAGATCTTTTTCCATCACTTCTACCAAAGCGAACCCTGAAAAAAAAGTGGTGACAGGTACGCTAGTTATTCATTCAAGAATATCAAAAATACTTTTTGATTCAGGTTCTACACATTTTTTATATCTTGAAAGTTTAGTAGAACAATCCTAGCACTGCCACAAATCATGAAAGTGAAGATGTCGGTGAGTACGAAAAATGGGGCAATCATTGCATCCCATGAATATAAGTCCTCTCTTGTTATAATATGTGGATTGAATTTCCCGGCAAACCTCGTCATACTCCCTCTAGTGGAATTTGATGCAATTCTTGGCATGGATTGGCTTTCCTTATATAGAGCCAACATAAATTATTGGGAGAGGGAAATCACACTCTATATAGAGAATAGACCCCAAATTATTTACAAGTGTAAGGAGGAAGATGAATCTACTTTAGCTCCATCATCTCAAGAATGGATATTAATGCCCTATGAGCACACGTATCTAGCTCAGATGATTGATTCCAAGGAAGAAACCATCCTTGAAGAAATACCTATTGTGAGGGAATTTGCTGAAGTGTTTCCCGAGGAACTGCCTGGTCTTCCTCCTAAAAGAGACGTTGAATTCTCAATTGAACTTATACCAGGGGTGCTACCAATATCCAAGACTCCATATAGAATGGATGTTGTAGATCTTGAAGAGCTGAAGAAACAACTACAGGAGAATCTGGATAAAGGGTTTATACGCCCAAGTACTTCACCATGGGGTGTACCAATCCTCCTTGTCAAGAAGAAGGATGGGTCAATACGGCTTTGCATCAATTATCACAAACATAAAAAAATCACGATAAAGAACAAGTATCCTCTGCCATGGATCGATGAATTGTTCGATCAGCTGTGTTGAGCACAATACTTCTCCAAGGTAGATTTGCGGTCGAGATATTATCAAATAAGGGTGAAGAAGGAAGATGTCCCCAAGACAGCTTTTCGTATAAGATACGGGAACTATGAATTCATAGTAATGCTTTTCGGACTCACCAATGCTCCAAAAATCTTCATGGACTTGATGTATAGAGTCTTTAGAGATTACCTAGACAAATTTGTTGTAGTCTTTATAGATGATATTCTAATATACTCCAAAAACAAGGAGGATCATGAGGAGCATTTAAGAACTGTACTAGAGACTTTGCGCAAGTGGAAGCTCTATGAAAATTACAGCAAGTGTGAGTTATAGCTGAAGGAGGTCTCATTCTTGGGCCATATCATTAGAAGCAATGGGATATCTGTGGATCCCTCCAAAACAGATGCAATTGAGGGATGACCGAGACCAACATCGGTAACTGATATCCGTAGCTTCTTGGGGTTAGCTGGATATTATAGATGATTTGTGAGAAATTTACCATGATTTTCCAACCCTCTTACCAAGCTAACTCGAAAGGGAGTAAAATTTTCTTGGAGTGATGAATGTGAAGAAAGCTTCAAGGAGTTGAAAATAAGACTTATCACTACGCCTGTACTCACTTTACCAATAAGTGGGGAAATTTTTGTGGTATTCAGTGATGCTTTGAAGAAGGGATTAGGCTGTGTGCTGATGTAGAATGATAAAGTGATATCCTATGCCTCAAGGTAGTTGAATATCCATGAGCTAAACTATCCAACGCATGATCTGGAGTTGGCGGTAGTGATCTTTGCCTTGAAAATCTGGCAGCATTATCTCTATGGGGAGAAATGTGAGATATATAATGACCACAAGAGTCTTAAATATATATTCACACAGAAAGAGCTTAATATGCTCCAGAGAATATGGATAGATATCATCAAGGATTATGACTATTCAATACATTAGCATCCCGGGAAAGCGAACAAGGTGGCAGATGCCCTAAGTAGAAAGGACCCATAGATTCTATCAATGATGATAATTGATAAGGATCCAATCTTCTTAGACTTGATGAAAATGGACATGGGAATCATAAAGAAGGTAACATCATCAATCCTTTCACAAATGATTGCTCAACCGTCTCTTTTGGAAAGGTTAAAGGACGCTCAAAAGGATGATGTGGGAATTCAGGAAAAAGTGGAAGCTATCGAAAAAGGGAAATCCTCGGAGATTAATGTTAATGAATAAGGAACTATGCAATTTGGGAAAAGACTATGTGTTCTATCAAGTCCGAAGCTGAAGAAGGAACTTTTGGATGATGCACATAGTTCAAATTTCCCTATTCACCCAGGGAGCACAAATATGTATCGAGATCTCCGAGAAAACTTTTGGTGGGATAATATGAAAAAGGAGATCGCTAAATATACATCAAAGTGCCTAGTGTGCTTGAAAGTGAAGGCACAGAGGCATTAGTCTAAGGGGATGATGAAACCATTGACCATACCATAATGGAAATGTGAGAACATCACCATGGACTTTGTCACCGGACTTCCAAGGACTTCCAAAGGAAACAATGCAATCTGGGTTTTTGTGGATCATCTTACAAAGAATGCACACTTAATTGCTATTCGGGAGGATTTCTCATTGGATAAACTAGCACAACTATATATCAGGGAAGTGGTAAGGCTGCATGGAGTTCCACTATCTATTGTTTCTGACTGAGATCCAAGATTCACCTCTAAGTTTTGTTAAAGTCTTCAACATGCTCTGAATACTGAACTGAACTTTAGTATGACCTATCATCCTCAAACTGATGGCCAATCCGAGCGGACTATCCAAAAACTTGATTACATGTTGGGAGCGTGATAAATGGACTTTAAAAGAGGATAGGATCAACATATTCCTCTGATTGAGTTCTCTTATAATAACAGTTTCCACTCGAGCATCCAAATGGAACCATATGAATCCCTTTATGGGAAAACCAATAGAACACCAGTGTGTTGGGAGGAGGTCAGTGAACGTAAGATGCTTGGACCGGAAATGGTCGAGGAAATGGTGGAGAAGGTGAAAACCATTCACCATCTTATCAAGGCAGCCCAGATTCGACAGAAGAGTTATGCAGATAATCGTCAACGAGACCGTGAGTTTAAATTCTGAGACATGGTTTTTCTATGCATATCTCCGTGGAAGAAGGTCATGGGGTTTGGAAAGAAAGGGAAGTTAAGTCCAAGTTACATCAGACCCTTCGAGATTCTTGATCGTGTCAGGGCTATGGCCTATCGACTAGCACTTCCACCTACCATGGCCAAATTACATGATGTCTTTCATGTATCCCTTTTAAGGAAGTACATACCGGACCCTTCACATGTACTCTCTTCTGAGGTGGTACAGTTGGAGGATGATCATTCTTATGAGGAGAAACCAGTGAAGATCATATATTGTAGAGAAAAATTTCTACAAAATAAGACAATGACCCTCGTCAAGGTGTTGTGGCGAAACCACAAGTTTGAATAAGCGACTTTGGAATTGGAGGAAAGGATGAAGGTGAGTTACCCACATATGTTTTACTATGGGAAAAGGAAATTTTGAGGGTGAAATTTCTTAAGGGGGGAATATTATAACGGCCCAAAGTTTCATTAATGGAAATCCCTCTTGATCTGGTTAAATATCTCTTTGTGTAAAACATTTATATAAAATGTCAACTTCTTTGGTTTTATGTTAAGAATTGTGACCGTTACTTTTATAGCCTTTGAACAGTTATCACATGATTAGTATAAATATAGGGCTTTAACAAACCCAATTTACTCAGACAAAGGAAGCGATGGCCTCATCCAGTAGAATTTCTCCATACGAAGCCCATTTGTTGGAGCTCGAAAAAGAGGAGGCATATTTGGTCTTCACTCTTGACCAATCCCAAGCTGAGCTTCATCTTGTCAAGCTCGAACGTGACCATCTATGGGAAAAGTGGAAGTTGATAGAAATTACCACTCGAGCGATGTTATCCGAGCCACCCCAAGAGTCTGTCACCATCACACACCTTACCCTTAGGTCTTATGTGGCTGTTTTAAGGGATTATGTAACAAATCTCTAGTACTATGTTCTTGTACATTATTTTTGTATATAATAATGAATATAATTTCTTGTCATTATTGATATATTGTAAATAGTTTTTAAAGTGAAAATAGTGTTTTTAGTTATTATTTAATTAAGAATTATATTTTATTAAATTAAGGTATTTTTTAATTAAATAATAAAATATAATTATTATTATTAAATTAATTTTATTATATATAAATGATCATATAATTTTATGAATGCAATTGTAATTTTTATTAAGGTTTGAAAGCCATTTTTGTCAAAACCCATGAATTTTTGATAAATGTCAGTTTAAATTTTAAAAGTGAAAATTAACATATTTATAAAATTATTTAGATAAAAGAAATTTTATTTCTGGAATCAGGACGTCGGAATTATCCAACAGTGAATTTTTCATAATTTTCTGAGATAGTCAATTTTTGGGTAAAAATTAAATACTGTTTAAATATATAATGTGTTTTATGACATCATAATGACCCAATAGTGATGTAATAAAATACTATAAGCTTTATGTTTGGACAATATATGTTTTAACATTAAAATAATGTGATTTTGGGTTTGTTTTAATTACTTTTCAAAGCATTAATGTACCCTTCAAGACTTATTAAACACCTTGTCTTTTTAAATTTTTTTCCATGGGAGTGTGACTCACCTCCACATAAGAAACCCTATTATTTTAAGAAGTTCGGACTTTGGAATTATAAAATATTGTTTTACTCTTCCCTTTTCCAAAAACCATGGGCAAAAAACATGGGATGGTTTGTGGTTTGGATTAATTTAATATAAGGGGTCCCAAACCTAAATAATAAAGAATTCCCTCACCTTTCCTATATAAACCCACACAAGATCCCACTTCCTCCTCACTAAAATACTTTTGAGTTCATCCAAACTCTTCCATACTCTCTATAGATTCCTCTCAAGGTTCCACAAGCTCCCAAGAAGCCTCTCTCAAGCCTCTCTCAAGCCTTTGGAAGCACACTTCCAAGTAAGGGGTTTTTCTTCCTTTCTCATTTTTGTCCAATTTTCTTTAAGTTTTTTTTGCCCATTTAACTTCAATTATGAATTTTGGGGTATGGTTTAGCACCTCCCACATACTGCCCTATTTATGTTTGGAATGATGGGAGACCCATTTCTCTCTCATTAAATGACTCCCATGTACACCCGTTACTATGCTGAAATTCCAAAAGGAACTTCTCTCTCCTCATTTACATTCAAGAAATAATTTTGTATCATGAATCTAAGTTACATTACAATTGTTGGGACATGTATCTATGTGACCTACTTACTGTCCATTACATGTAAATATTATGAGGAACCCCTTTCTATCTCATCAACCGTTTTTATGTATTTTTATGTCACGTCGTTACACTGCCGAAATCGCACCGATTTTCTAAGCCAATGCCATTGTGTAGTGAATACCATGCCCATTTCTCCATCAAGGGTATTCACCTTTATGTACATTTAATTATTGATTATAAATTATCATGTATGAATTCCACATTCCTTTACCATGGAATAAATTATTATGTTTTATTAATCCATGTTTTATGATCCATGTGGCACACTTATGCATGAAATGAAATATTTAAGAAGGGTGCACCCTTATAGAGCTCCAATGCATTGGGTAAAGTATAGTATCATGATACATCCTATGCAATGAGTATTTACTCATTCTAATTCAAGTGAAATGAGGGTTTACTCGTGCTTCATGTACAATGAGGATTTACTCATGCTCCATGTGCAATGAGCCTTGGCTCATGCTAATTCCATGTTAAGTGCTGTTGCCACATTTCCATGTTATGATTATCATGATTTATCATGCCTTTATGTTCAGGATTATCTTTTTCTCTATTGATATGCCTATTGTCTAACATGTATTATACCCCTCTTGTATTCCATGTTTATTCCCTTACTAGGATTTAGAGCTCACCCCTTTTCTTATGCATGTCCTCAGGTTATCCCATGAAATGCTAAGTACGAAGGAATGTAGTGGTCATGTAAAAGAAGTTTTCAATAAATATGTTGTATTTCATGTTTTAAGTTTTTATGTAATCATCCTAATCCCTAAAGACACTATACCTCTCAATCTTCCATGTTGTATCAAGTGAATAGTTTATGTAATAAATCATGTATATGTTTGTAATAAAAGTAGGGTTGTCATATATTCACCACTCCTAATTTGGTGTCTATGAATGTATATTCCTTAGAGTATAGTGAATTACTCTTATTCTATAAATAAAAAGGATGATTCAGTTTATCAAGCGAAAGAAAATGTGATGCTTAATGTTCTTTATTATTCCTATTTTGAGAGAGTTCTATAGTTTTCCTCATTTTAGAGGTTCTCTAGTGGCTTTATCTTTTCACTTTAACATCATTTACTTTAGAGGAGTGTATAGAATCACTTTTATAATAAGATAATCCCACAAAGTCATTGGTGTTTATCATTATTAGTGGATATAAAAGGAGGATTTGAATCATCAATCGAATTTTGATCTAAATATTTCAATCCTACTTAAACAGATTTTTTATTTCATATTTTATTATTGTGTTTTAATTTAATTGTTATAGTATTGGATAAGTTTTATTAATACTACCACTATGTACTGAGTGTTAGTGTAATCATTAAAACACCAAAGTGGTATTATAGATATACTCAATAAATGAAAAATAAATTAACTAAATATTATAATATCATGTAGTTTTCTGATATATTCAAAATATTTAAAATTTATTTAAATGTCCCATAAAACACATATGGAAATTATAATGTCATGATCACTTTATATAAGGTTAATTCTAGGTATTGGGTTTCCACTCATCCCCTATGTGATGTATCACATTCCTTATGCTCTTATCTATTATACCCCTTAAGAATGTTATATATTTATGCCTTACTAATATTTATGTGGAGACATAGAATTATTATAGAAAATGTGATTAAATAATTAAAAATTATATAATATGAAAAGCTTAGTTAATCAACTAATTATTATGGATAACATTAATCCTGTCCATATAAGATACATAATATTACAATACTATGAATTTAATTATATAAGGTGCGTATGTGATACCCATAATGTTAAAGGTGAGACTAAATATAAAATACATTTTTTAATATCTTAGTTTTATATGCCTTCAAATAATAATAACATTATTCTAGACCATGATCAATCAAATAAATATTTAATTCATAACCGGACATTAAAACTTTATCTTGTATTAAGTGAAACGTGTAACAAAATTCCTAATGTGAATATTTGAGTGACACTTGAAGAGGTAATCTAATCAGTTTAACACCTACATACATTGTTTTGATCATATTCATGAGATGAATTATTCATGATTTTATTCATTTAATAATCGAAGAGTTGTATTCATTGTAATTACTAATAGTTTTTAATCTAAATATACACTCCTTAAGAGAAAAACATAGCTGAGCCATGTTATATAGAAATATGAATATCTTCCTAATAAATATATAATATTTTGGGATATTATTTTCGTTGGAGTATATTCAATAAAAATACATATTAAATAATAAAATAAATGATTATAATTACGATACATATTTTTTTGTAGATATTCTGGGAATCAAACACAAATAAATTTTTCATTGATATCAGTCCTTAAGACGGTAAAATTAAATGGTAGCAACTTCATTGATTGATATTTTTATTTGATAATTTTACTTAGGAAATATGAGAATTTATAAATCTTAAATAAACATACACCATATGAGAAATTTTATTTTACCTCACAATATTAAAAATATGATAATGAAAAGTATAAAAAATATATATATGAAAAAATATGTCTTATGCAATCAACTATTATTTACAATATTCAGAATCTATTTGAAAACATGGAATCATTTAAAGTGATTGAATAGATTAATAAGTAATTACATATTATTATGTGTGAAGAAATATATAGTATATAAATAAATTACTTTTAATATGAATCATGAGTATTAGATATTGGATACACATCACATATTATTTTGTAATACACAACTTTTAAAATAATGGAGGAAATTCATTATCGAAGAAGTAGACATATGAGTAGGTAATAGATCAAGAGATTATATATTATCTATGGGAAAAATAAATATTGTTATTCTAAGTGTATTATCATTATTACTAGAATATTGTTATGATGTAACATTAATAAAGAGAAATTTTATTTTTGTATTATGCTTAGATATGGTAGGATTTTCATTTTTAATAAAGAACAATTTTTTTTATATTTATATGAATGAAATGTTGTATGATTTTTAACATGTTTAATGTATATTATATATCACAACATGATAATAATATATATAATTAAAATAATAAAAAATTAAAAATAAATGGTTCGAATCTGACATATATACTTCATTATAGTATAATAAATATAAATTAGAATCACATATAATGAATGCAAAGTAATAGACTAAAAAATTTGAAATGATTTTGAAAAATTAAAAATATGTGATTTTTTTATTTATAAAAAGGGCCAAATAAACTTCTAGGGTAAAGGTAATTTAGCTAATTATTTATTATAACTCAAATATACTAATGTTTTTCATATAATAAACAAAGTATATGAAGGTGTATTTTAGTACTTTATTACCTTTATTAATGACTTTAGAAGGTATGGTTTTTTGTATCTTATGAAAAAAATATAAATCTTTTGAAAATATTAAAGTGTTCAAAAATAATGAACTTAATAAAACTGGACAAGGTATTAACACACTTTGAGATGATCACAATTTTCATGAAATGACCCACTGGGGCCCACTTGGTTGGAAGAAGGCCGAGCCACAATGTAGAGACCCGTATCTTCACGTACATGGACATTACATTACTTTTGCGGAATACTTAGTACATAACAAAAACACACACACACACAAGGATCGTAATAGTTTAGTGTCTTTGGAAACTCGTAACGTAATCTTCTAAACGTGGTGAAAGATCTTCAACATCTCCCATAAAGATCTTTTTTTTACCTAAAACCTTTCTTTATATCCTGGGGAAAAGAAAACATAAAAGGGTGAGCTCAAATGCTCAGTAAGGGTAAACAAAAGAAATATCAATCACATAATTTTCATAAGAACATAACATTTTTGGAAATCTTAACCTGCAAAAGAGAGCATAATTTCATAACATGGGATAAATCATAGTAGTGAAAATGAAACCCTTACTTAAAACATTACTCATTGTGGCATACACACATAATCATAGAGAATCATTTCTTGTTAGTCAAGACTCATTGCCAAGACTATCTTAGTGGACAAAGTCTCTTTCTGAATCGAGTAATCCTCGTTTCAGTCCTGTTTCACTGAACCGGTATAACCTACCATTCCAGCCATGTCTATCTCATGAGATATGAAATCTTTACCCAATGCATTGGAGGGAGATATAGGTCCCACCCATCTCTTAATGAATCCTTTCTTATGTGTGCCACAAAATCATAAATCATACATCATCGCATAACCCATGTAATAAAAATGGGATTCTTAAACAACATGACATCATAAAACCATTCATATAAGATAAAGGAATTCATAAACATAATTCCATCACAACATAGTCAAATCAATGTAAAAATATGGATAGAAACAGAACCCTTTATTATCTTAGATGGAAAATAATTTTGATAAAACACTTGAATTGAATTCTTGAGGAAAATATCCTTTCTTCTTCAAAATCAATTTCTTTTCACAAAACATCATGCAATTTTAAAAGAAAGAGATTTTATTGAAAATATTCATGAAATCTTTTAGAGGAAGCTTCATGAAAATAAGGCTTTATAAAACAGTATAAATCCATTCGTGCCGTATAAGTTAAAAAAAACATTCTTCGTACTTTTGTCGGAAAAGTCAAAAAGTACCTCGTACGGAAAAACGACAAAAGATTCCTTTCATATTCTTTTCTAAAAACTCACCTAAGGGTAAAATTGGATTTAAACTATTGCAAGTGGATGGAAACAATATTACATATTGAGGGAACATGGATGTGGATGATAAAATACACCCCAGTAAATACTTACGAATAAACAATCTCGAATAAAAATGAGATTGTGATATTTTCCCTTACCTTAGGTCCGACTTGCTTTGTACGTGTACGAACCTCCTGTATAATGATTTACATAATGTTATTGACTTATTACAGAATCATATTCATTGTTATGAAATCATATATGGTTCTCTTATGGATTTATATTACCCGGTCTTTTGTAAATTCATGTTAAAGTAGCATTTTGGGTAAAATCGTCTTATTTGTCGTTCGTGTTTTTAACTTGTAATTATTAATATGATTACTTGGATCATGATTACTTATATCCAGAATGTAAAACATGATTTATATATAATATATATTCAGAATATACATATATATATAATATATTGTTAATGGAATGAAATACACCGTTCATGGAGACGGTAGTCCGTACGTACGCATGAACGCTGTTTTCGTTTCCTTATTGAATTGAATGGAATTAAGTAGATGACATACATATAAATATACATAATTCCAGTATCATTATTATGTAATATATTTCATTAGAACTTATTATATATACTTTATAATCATTCATTAATGGTTAATCATTGAAAATGAATCTCATCGCGTCGTGGAGACGGTAGTCCGTACGTACGCACGAGCGATGATATCGTTCCCATGGTCGTGGAATTGTGTTTAAGTGTATGTATACTATTTCAGTATCAATATCACTTTATAATAATCATATATAGTTACTCATTACACCTTTATACCCATCCTATTAAGGTGGTGGCGGAAAATAGATTACACCACGGCGTGGAGACGGTATTCCGTACGTACGCACGCGCGGTGATTTCATTTTTCCGTAGGATGGATAGAAGGTGAATTAGGGTTGTTTCATATTTATAATAACATATCAGTATGTAAGTAATACTGATGTTATTACTTTATCATGAAACAACTAAAGAAGAAGAAGTTGAAGAAGAAAGAAATTGAAAAGATCGGTAATGGATATTACCTCTTCTTTGGAACGCTTCTTTGAATCCTCCACTTAAGGAACTAAGATTGGTCTTTGGAGAAGACCAGGACCTCTAGGATTATTCTAGGGAAGTGGAGAGGAGAAAATGGCAGGGGTTGGCCGAGCTTGAGTGCTCAAATTGGTGTGAGGAGGAGGGGGAGGAGGTGTCCTTTTATAGGGGAGGAGAGGGGCACCTTAGGAATTCTTAAAAATATTAATTTATAATAAATCTAACCCCACTTAAAAACCTCCAAAAATGACTCATATTCGAAGCTTAGATGAGATAGGGTTGTAATCTCATCAACCAATCAAATTTAGACATGTTTGGATCTTATTTTAAACCTTATCAATTAGATTTAACTCTAAGTTAAATAATTTAACTTTTACCGTGTCTTTTTGTTTTCTTTCACTATATGGTTAATACACTTACTATAACATGCCAAACGAACCCCAAATTGTTTATTATTAATATATATATCCTTATCTAAGTAATTTGGCCGAACCTTAGATTTTTAGGAATAAAATAACAATTAATAATATAATATTTGATTTAAAAACTATTTTGTGTCAATTTTGACACTATTTGATATATGATTTTTGTGAAAGTCATAGCAGAATTAAATGTTCAAAACAAGTTGATTAAATCAACATTAATATATCATAGTAACCTAGAAAATTAGTGGAATTCATAAAAATTCTCAAATTACATTTATTTTGGTGTTTATAACATCAATTATGTGAATATTTCATAAATAAGATAATTACTGCATCATCTTTGTGTCATAAATTAATTAAATTATTTGATGTCTAAAAATTACAAATAAAATACCATTATGTAGGAAATCTTTGTATCTTTCTAAGGAATATTTACAATCGAATTTATCTTATGTATAACCCCATATTAAAAATGTTTTAGTAAATAAACTTTGATTTTAACTCTTTTAACTCTTCTTTGAATTAAATAATAATAAATGTCCTAATCTAATCCAAGTGGGGCTAAATGATAATATTTTACACTTAAGGTTGTTTTTGGTCGAGATACACTTGTCCAATAGGATTAGGACATGTGTTAGGGTAATATTAAAATCATATTTACCCTTAGTTACCCTATTTACTATTAACCGCGGTAAAAAAAAGTAAAAAGTTACTATTCACCAAAAATTATTTTTATCTCATTGAACCACATTTTAGTCCTTGATATTAACCGTGTCTCTCGGATTTTCGAAATTCCATTCACAGAAGCGGTAAAATTAAGTTTTATGCAAAATTCAGTTTTTAACCTACCACTTAGTGGTTTCACTATTCATCAAAAATTGAAGTTTTTCAGAAAAATGCCAAAATTTCACCCTAAGCTATAATTGATATTCCGAATTCAAAAATGATTTCTATTTTACAAAATTCCCAACATATAAGTTGCATTAATTAATTTTATAATTAAATCCCGCTGTTAAAACAAATAGCGTGTTTTTAAGAAACAATATCTATCAAAAGATTGACACTTGTTTATGTCTAGTTTAAATGTGAAATTACATCCAATGACCAACATTGTATTAAATTGTAAAAATATATTCTAAATATACTTTAAAACCACTCAAATTAATGATTTATCACTATTAATTATTTCGATTAAAAAAAGTTGTTTTTAATTATAATTTAGTAATTTTCACTATTCATCAGAATATGAAAGTTATCCGAAAAGTACCAAAATTTCACCTTAGGCTAAATTCGATACTCCGAATCCAAAAATAAAGTTCATTTTGAAAAATAAGATTTACTGGATTTCAAAAAGTGGTTATTACTATTCATAACGGCTAGTTTTAATAATATTTTTATAGCATATCGTTGTTTAGTGAAACTCGGTATTGCGTATTACACACGCTATCGAGGAAGGTCGCGATTGCGTGTAATGCAAGTCAAGTCAAGGATATGTGTTTTGCAAGCTCCTTTTGGTGTAGCGTACAACACAAGACATTAATAAAATTAAAAAGAATATTTTTTTTATAAAATCTTGGGCTGTTACATTCTACCCCCCTTAAAATGAATTTCGCCCTCGAAATTCGTCGGGGTTATAAATGGTTTACTATTTGAAAGTTTCTTTAATAGAAACCCACATCGTAAAAGGGAATAAAAAAACCTGGCTTTCAAAACTAAAGTATGAAATGTAACGATTACCCAAATAAACTAATCACTGGGTTTCCACATAGGTGAAAATATGGATATGGAAGAGAAATCTAACCATCATGTTCTGATGGAGAGTGGTAGAGAACATGGCTATGGAAAAGCCAGTAATCACAAATCCATAAATTTGTGACGATCTAAGGTACCATCTGATTCATCAGGTATAATATCACTAGGACAACATTTTTGGTTTTCAAGATCATTTCCCTAAAGTTGAAAATTTGAATTAGAATAAATACTTACTTTATTTTGATACAATATCACTGTTGTTCGTGCCTTGAACAATTTCCACTTCATTTCTTAAATAAATGAAGTTGAATTTGTTATTCATGAAGTGTTAGCAGATCATGTGATAGAATGACTGTTCATTCCATCTGTCTCAAACAAAAGGTTAGCAAAAGTTATTAAATATACATAAGTCATTCTATAGTGAGATTAATCATATATGGTTCCTAAAATGGACTTATACTTCATATATCATACTTCTTAATATAATAAAACTGGTTTCTACTAAACAGGGACTTCCTGTAGGTCAGTGGTAGGCGATAAAGGCCAGTCGCACTTCGGTTGTGGGTTCGATTCCTACAGCCTTGTCCGAAGCGATGGGCTGTCGCCCGTCCTGCAGGTTGTCCCTTTTTCTAAAACTACGTTACTATAACATCCCATCAATAATATCGAAAATATTCTATCCTTAAACAATACTAACTTAGGTCCAACATAATCCAGTCTAATCTTTAGGCTTATACATAATACTGCAGTCCACTCTCATAATATAGTGACATCGATTACCAGAGATTTAATACTGTCGTTGATCCCCACATATCATAAGATATGTCTTGTTGGTCACATTCCAAACATTCAAAGTCCTTAATCGTGTATTCTCTTGAATACCTTAGTGAAAACATGAGTGCAGTTAAAAGTTAACACTTTCCACATACCAAAATCCTCAAAATTCTATATACTCAAACCATGATATCACTTAGTCCTTATATCAATCATGAGCTCATGAATACTATTAAACATTTCATTTTCTCCTTATCCCTTCATTATGCGCATATCATCTAAATTCCAAAAATATCTGAATAACCTTTCATGGATACTGGTAACATTAATCATACACTTTCAAAACACAAGGAAAGACAACAGTGTAACAATCCATAGATGTCTCTTTATTCCAAAATTACACATGATAAACATGTAATCATTCCACTACATTCTCAAACCATTGAACGAGCTTGAAAAATTCTTTCATCCTACATATCATTTGTAGTCTCTTCATCATCATCCACATAAATACTACCCATATGACCATACTGATTCTCTTCATGAGTCTTTCCCTTAGGGCATTTGTTTGCATAATGCCCATACATTCCACATTTAAAACACTTAACCATTTTTGATGTCGTAGCAATACCATTATCCTCATCCATGGTGTTAACCGACCCTTTTCCTTTGCACTTACTTGCTTTGTGTCCTTCTTTTCCACACCCAAAGCATCTTCCAGTTCCCTTGAAACATTCTCCTTGATGCCTCTTCCCACATGATTTACATAGGGGAAATTGAACTTTCTTTCCTCTATGATCATCATGGAACTCCATCTTTCTCTTATTAGTCGAGTCAGGAAACTTACCATATTTTACTTTATTGATCATGTTGTGAGATTGCTGATTCGGCATAATAATGATGTTTGGACATCCAAATCCCATTTCATTTGGTTTCTCATGAAGAATATCATTCCATTGTCTATCATATCCTCCATTATTGTGAATCATCTTGTTTCCAGCCATTTTCTAAAACCCAAACAGAATAGTGTTAGATGCAAAAATCGTAATAAAGGGGGAGTAACTTAAATATCTATCATCTTTGGTTTAATCTAATATCGTTACCATAGTTCTAGAACTATATCCTATACGTATACTTATCCTTAGGGGCATCCCTAGACATACCTTAGAAATATCTCTAGGTATCTCAATAACGTTTTCGCATCCTAGTTTCCAAAGGTTGACTAAACCTTTCCTCTGATACCAACTGTAGAGACCCGTATCTTCACGTACATGGACATTACATTACTTTTGCGGAATACTTAGTACATAACAAAAACACACACACACAAGGATCGTAATAGTTTAGTGTCTTTGGAAACTCGTAACGTAATCTTCTAAACGTGGTGAAAGATCTTCAACATCTCCCATAAAGATCTTTTTTTTACCTAAAACCTTTCTTTATATCCTGGGGAAAAGAAAACATAAAAGGGTGATCTCAAATGCTCAGTAAGGGTAAACAAAAGAAATATCAATCACATAATTTTCATAAGAACATAACATTTTTGGAAATCTTAACCTGCAAAAGAGAGCATAATTTCATAACATGGGATAAATCATAGTAGTGAAAATGAAACCCTTACTTAAAACATTACTCATTGTGGCATACACACATAATCATAGAGAATCATTTCTTGTTAGTCAAGACTCATTGCCAAGACTATCTTAGTGGACAAAGTCCCTTTCTGAATCGAGTAATCCTCGTTTCAGTCCTCTTTCACTGAACCGGTATAACCTACCATTCCAGCCATGTCTATCTCATGAGATATGAAATCTTTACCCAATGCATTGGAGGGAGATATAGGTCCCACCCATCTCTAAATGAATCCTTTCTTATGTGTGCCACAAAATCATAAATCATACATCATCGCATAACCCATGTAATAAAAATGGGATTCTTAAACAACATGACATCATAAAACCATTCATATAAGATAAAGGAATTCATAAACATAATTCCATCACAACATAGTCAAATCAATGTAAAAATATGGATAGAAACAGAACCCTTTATTATCTTATATGGAAAATAATTTTGATAAAACACTTGAATTGAATTCTTGAGGAAAATATCCTTTCTTCTTCAAAATCAATTTCTTTTCACAAAACATCATGCAATTTTAAAAGAAAGAGATTTTATTGAAAATAGTCATGAAATCTTTTAGAGGAAGCTTCATGAAAATAAGGCTTTATAAAATAGTATAAATCCATTCGTGCCGTATAAGTTAAAAAAAACATTCTTCGTACTTTTGTCGGAAAAGTCAAAAAGTACCTCGTACGGAAAAACGACAAAAGATTCCTTTCATATTCTTTTCTAAAAACTCACCTAAGGGTAAAATTGGATTTAAACTATTGCAAGTGGATGGAAACAATATTACATATTGAGGGAACATGGATGTGGATGATAAAATACACCCCAGTAAATACTTACGAATAAACAATCTCGAATAAAAATGAGATTGTGATATTTTCCCTTACCTTAGGTCCGACTTGCTTTGTACGTGTACGAACCTCCTGTATAATGATTTACATAATGTTATTGACTTATTACAGAATCATATTCATTGTTATGATATCATATATGGTTCTCTTATGGATTTATATTACCCGGTCTTTTGTAAATTCATGTTAAAGTAGCATTTTGGGTAAAATCGTCTTATTTGTCGTTCGTGTTTTTAACTTGTAATTATTAATATGATTACTTGGATCATGATTACTTATATCCAGAATGTAAAACATGATTTATATATAATATATATTCAGAATATACATATATATATATAATATTGTTAATGGAATGAAATACACCGTTCATGGAGACGGTAGTCCGTACGTACGCATGAACGCTGTTTTCGTTTCCTTATTGAATTGAATGGAATTAAGTAGATGACATACATATAAATATACATAATTCCAGTATCATTATTATGTAATATATTTCATTAGAACTTATTATATATACTTTATAATCATTCATTAATGGTTAATCATTGAAAATGAATCTCATCGCGTCGTGGAGACGGTAGTCCGTACGTACGCACGAGCGATGATATCGTTCCCATGGTCATGGAATTGTGTTTAAGTGTATGTATAATATTTCAGTATCAATATCACTTTATAATAATCATATATAGTTACTCATTACACCTTTATACCCATCCTATTAAGGTGGTGGCGGAAAATAGATTACACCACGACGTGGAGACGGTATTCCGTACGTACGCACGCGCGGTGATTTCATTTTTCCGTAGGATGGATAGAAGGTGAATTAGGGTTGTTTCATATTTATAATAACATATCAGTATGTAAGTAATACTGATGTTATTACTTTATCATGAAACAACTAAAGAAGAAGAAGTTGAAGAAGAAAGAAATTGAAAAGATCGGTAATGGATATTACCTCTTCTTTGGAACGCTTCTTTGAATCCTCCACTTAAGGAACTAAGATTGGTCTTTGGAGAAGACCAGGACCTCTAGGATTATTCTAGGGAAGTGGAGAGGAGAAAATGGCAGGGGTTGGCCGAGCTTGAGTGCTCAAATTGGTGTGAGGAGGAGGGGGAGGAGGTGTCCTTTTATAGGGGAGGAGAGGGGCACCTTAGGAATTCTTAAAAATATTAATTTATAATAAATCTAACCCCACTTAAAAACCTCCAAAAATGACTCATATTCGAAGCTTAGATGAGATAGGGTTGTAATCTCATCAACCTATCAAATTTAGACATGTTTGGATCTTATTTTAAACCTTATCAATTAGATTTAACTCTAAGTTAAATAATTTAACTTTTACCGTGTCTTTTTGTTTTCTTTCACTATATGGTTAATACACTTACTATAACATGCCAAACGAACCCCAAATTGTTTATTATTAATATATATATCCTTATCTAAGTCATTTGGCCGAACCTTAGATTTTTAGGAATAAAATAACAATTAATAATATAATATTTGATTTAAAAACTATTTTGTGTCAATTTTGACACTATTTGATATATGATTTTTGTGAAAGTCATAGCAGAATTAAATGTTCAAAACAAGTTGATTAAATCAACATTAATATATCATAGTAACCTAGAAAATTAGTGGAATTCATAAAAATTCTCAAATTACATTTATTTTGGTGTTTATAACATCAATTATGTGAATATTTCATAAATAAGATAATTACTGCATCATATTTTTGTCATAAATTAATTAAATTATTTGATGTCTAAAAATTACAAATAAAATACCATTATGTAGGAAATCGTTTTATCTTTCTAAGGAATATTTACAATCGAATTTATCTTATGTATAACCCCATATTAAAAATGTTTTAGTAAATAAACTTTGATTTTAACTCTTTTAACTCTTCTTTGAATTAAATAATAATAAATGTCCTAATCTAATCCAAGTGGGGCTAAATGATAATATTTTACACTTAAGGTTGTTTTTGGTCGAGATACACTTGTCCAATAGGATTAGGACATGTGTTAGGGTAATATTAAAATCATATTTACCCTTAGTTACCCTATTTACTATTAACCGCGGTAAAAAAAAGTAAAAAGTTACTATTCACCAAAAATTATTTTTATCTCATTGAACCACATTTTAGTCCTTGATATTAACCGTGTCTCTCGGATTTTCGAAATTCCATTCACAGAAGCGGTAAAATTAAGTTTTATGCAAAATTCAGTTTTTAACCTACCACTTAGTGGTTTCACTATTCATCAAAAATTGAAGTTTTTCAGAAAAATGCCAAAATTTCACCCTAAGCTATAATTGATATTCCGAATTCAAAAATGATTTCTATTTTACAAAATTCCCAACATATAAGTTGCATTAATTAATTTTATAATTAAATCCCGCTGTTAAAACAAATAGCGTGTTTTTAAGAAACAATATCTATCAAAAGATTGACACTTGTTTATGTCTAGTTTAAATGTGAAATTAAATCCAATTACCAACATTGTATTAAATTGTAAAAATATATTCTAAATATACTTTAAAACCACTCAAATTAATGATTTATCACTATTAATTATTTCGATTAAAAAAAGTTGTTTTTAATTATAATTTAGTAATTTTCACTATTCATCAGAATATGAAAGTTATCCGAAAAGTACCAAAATTTCACCTTAGGCTAAATTCGATACTCCGAATCCAAAAATAAAGTTCATTTTGAAAAATAAGATTTACTGGATTTCAAAAAGTGGTTATTACTATTCATAACGGCTAGTTTTAATAATATTTTTATAGCATATCGTTGTTTAGTGAAACTCGGTATTGCGTATTACACACGCTATCGAGGAAGGTCGCGATTGCGTGTAATGCAAGTCAAGTCAAGGATATGTGTTGTGCAAGCTCCTTTTGGTGTAGCGTACAACACAAGACATTAATAAAATTAAAAAGAATATTTTTTTTATAAAATCTTGGGCTGTTACACACAACTACCCCAATCCTGCATCTATAGGCCATGGGATTGCGACAAGCATCAAAAGGAATAACTAAAATGGGAGGCATTTTTATTAAGGTTCTTGTATGCACAAACCCAACCATCTTCTTATAGAAGTTTAGTGGAAAAATAAAATATACAACATTTAGAGTATAAACTATGCATGTAACAAACTCTAAGGAATACAAGTGTACGATAGTGTAAACTAAAAGGAAAAAAAGGTAAAAAATACATACCCAACTAGAATGATGTGCCAACATGAAAAATACCATAAAATAAACTGTTGAGAGAGACAAGCTATGAATCTCCAAGATCTTACCACTGTAGATGGTCAAATGCACCAGGTGTCCCTTATCTCCTCTGTAATCATCACAAACCTATCTGTCATCTGCATAAGACATGATGTGTGTGGGAAAACCCATACAAGTATGAGTATATACATACCCAATAGAACGTCCTAAAAACTAAGTGGAAAAGAAATTTGAGAGACAATAAAAGTAGATAACTCAACCCATAAAAAACTCAACATGACATGTAGCTAGACAATACGGCGTGTCTCTACCACCCATATCAAGAGAGTAACAAAAATCTAACAACATAGATACATACACACACACACACACACACACACATATATATATATATATGCAAACTAAATAAATGAAAACAAGAGGGAAAGGGGATCTCCATCTCGTAGCACATTCTAAGAAAAGAGTCCCCATCAGTTCTACAAATTCTATCAACAATGCCCAAAACCTCATGTGTCTATCCAAAAGTAGCTGAGTGGATGGACCACACCTCACCACTATGCCAAAATGTCATGGGGGCATAATATCAAAGTAGAGGACCCATACCCTTGTTTTTCATGGGTGTGGGGGGTTGTTCCACTCAGTATGTATCCTTAGCGGACTCATATCCTAGTCCATCATGGGGGTTCCACTTTGGTTTTAGGAGGATCCATACCCTATCTAATAGAGGTACAAAATGGTAGATAGAAGAAAAACACTATAATGTGATAGGGGGTTCCAATATATTGGTAGGGGACCTGTACTAAGATTCATTCAGGTTTTCCACCATGGTGTTAGTAGGAATCATACCCTATCCAATAGGGGTTCCAATTAGTAGACAGAGTACCCATAACTTGATACACTAGGGGGTTTCACTCTATCGGTAGAGGATCTGCATCCTGATGCATTAGTGGGCTTACACTCTAGTGTCACAAGGACTAGCTCCCTATCTAATAGGGGATTAAATGTAGAAGATAGAGGACTCTTGTACTAGTCTATTAGGGGGTTCCACTATAGTGTTATGAGAAACTGTTCCACACACGATAGGGGTTTCTTTCAGTAGATAGAGGATCTATGCCCTGGTCCGTCAAGGGGGTTCCACACTAGTGTCTCTGGTGATCTATCCTCATCACTAACTTCATTGAGTGTCACCTAAAGAATCATTATTCCTAGAATCATCTCACATCATATCTAAAAATCCAACAAAAATTCCATCATCACATTCTACATCGAAAAAACATAGGATATGCTACTTATAGGAAAAATTTCAAGTCCAAACGAATGATATACGAGAGGTAGATGTTCCCCAAAAAGTATATACACATCATGTAGGGTATTGCATGGCATGTTCCCCCACTCCTATTCTTGGAAATTTCCTCACTAGAACACATCTATTTGTCTATGTAGTAATAAACAACATATAAGAGTACTGCATGACGTATCTCAACCAAAAGACTGAAGAATGCATGAGAATCATCGTCGATTTGATGGATGAAATTTTCAAACCAATTATATGTTAGAAACACGTTTATGAAGGAAAAATGGATCATAGCATCATGATCCTCAATGAAACATGGTCGAGATAGTCTATTCACTTGGCCAAATTGGACACACAGTGAAAAAAATGCAATTATCCGCATCACGCTCGAATGATGTTTTGTGGGCCTGAGAAAGGAGTTTGAATTAAATACCTGATATTAGTATTGAAATGGACACATCAATTTCCAAATCACAATGCTACAGATATTCTATCAATCCAACACTGTATGAAGATGATATGTCAGATACTAGATTCCATAATAATAATAGTAATACTAATAATAATATTGAGCGCTCCATGTACCTATTCCATGATCCCAAATTAAATATCCAACATTGGTCTTAAAATGACCATCTCAAAGTGATGGACACGTTTCCACTGGTCGTTTGTCTATCTGACACTATATGATGAAGTTACATCCAAATTATGTTTTCCTAACAAAAAAAATTAAATAATAATTTTTTATATTGTTATTATTATTTGTTTTTAAACCGTATTTAAAGGAAGAATTCACGCCAACTCCCACTCATCAATTTTTCTGTGCACATACCCCATTTCATTCTTTATTTTCATTTCATTAATAAATTATCATTTTTATTATATTTGGTAATGATAATAATAAATAGGTTGAGAATACCCTCTCCTTAAGTGCACAAAAGTATCCCATACACATCACCCATACTCCCTTTTTCTCTCTACACTTAAAAAAACATAATAATAATAATAATAATAATAATAATAATAATAATAATAATAATAATAATATTATTATTATTATTATAACATATATTAAAATGTAGGCGGAAGCTCACTAAGGGTGCCACGATCTGAAGGCTTGATATGCCTCTCCATAATTATTTTAATTAACTTACTCATATTATTATAATAATAAATAATAATAAAAATATTATCATCATCATAAATAAAAATAATAACAAAACATTAATAATAATAATAATAATAATAATAACAACACTACTCCCATTAATCACACCCAGTTCTAGTTTTGATCGTACCCTGCATCGGACAATGACCTTCAAACCTTTGAGACACCATCATATCCATGCCGAACAACCTCCTATATGAGACCCTATGCCTAGCCTCTACTTGGTATTGATCCCATCACACCAAACATCATCTCCATATGCCAATAGGAAAAATAGGGATCCACAATTCGACTCAAACCACCTCCGATTCACCACCGTTCTCATTGCACCCTGATCGCGAATGTGCATTTGGGCTACCGATTCAATCCATTCACAAAACACAATTTATCTCATTGTTTATACAACAATCATGATCCCTGGGGGTTCGATCATGATTAAACTTGCCCATAAATTTCAAAACTTGAACCCTTCGGCCAATAAAGAAGAACACAAAGAACTTTGCGGGAGAGGCACATGAAAAAATTGATAAAAACAATTTTTATCCAATAAAAATATATCAGGAATATCAATGGTGATAACATGGAACAAGGAATAATTATAAAAAATTAAATTTTCCATGGGGCTCATGAGAAGAACATACAATTATTGAATCATGAGAAGATAATAATCCATGCTTTAATATTTTAATAAAAATTCATGGAAACAAAAACTGATGAGTTCGACCACAAATATGGATCAATATTTAGTGAAGAACGTATCCACTAGAGATGAAGGTGATGATCTCAATGCATACATTATTTTTCTCCCAATTATCCTCTATCTGATCATCATTCATCATTCGATATTGATCCGCCAATGAAGAACACTATCCTCCTCCTCTAAGTTATAGAAATGGTTATGTGTCTAATCCTGAACAATCAATGATAAGATATTATTTATAGATAATGTAATTTTTTTCCTTTGATATTTTTATTTATTTTAATTAAACATACCCACCAAAATTCTTTTCATCCAAAAGTCTCAGGTTGACCAAATTTTGGTCACACCTCAAGTATATTCCATGAGTTTGATTCAAACACGCACAACTAGAAAAAAATGCTATTTCCATGGTTCAATAACCATGGTAATAGGACCCAAAATCATGGGCACTATCATTGTGATAGTAGGGTCTGACCTATTTCCATGGTTATAACTATGGAAATAGGCCTCAAAATTGGCCACCATGGTAGTTTTCCTATAGACATAGTTTAAACCACGACTATAGGTGTTATTTTCACCGTGGAAAACCATGGTTATAGCCTCAGTAAACTGTGGTAATAACCTAGAAAAATATGTTCCAGACACGTTTTGATCCCTGCACCTTCACTTTCCATATCAGAAATCATACCACTACATTACAGAAAACTTTGTGTATATATATATATATATTAGGACATTTATATTAAAAAAAACTGTAAAAATGGCCTCAAAACAAAAGAAAATATATCTTCCCACCAATTTTTTTGTTGGAAAATTTTCCCCCCACAGAAGTGCGGGAGACCTATAGACACAGTTTTAAAAAACTATGTTTGTAACCCATAAAAAAATTTCCTATAGACACAGTTTGGAAAACCTTATCTACAAGACACATAACCATGGCTATAGGTGTAGAATATAATGATAGTTTTGAAAACAGTGGCTATAGCCCAAAAAAGGCCTATAGCTATGGTTTTAAAACTGTGTCTATACGCCACATTTCCATGGTTGTAGTCACTTATAGCCATAGTTTTAAAACTATGTATATAAGTCAATGGAAATAACCTATTTTTGTAGTTTTGGTGGTATCATATTTCTGAATTGGGACTCCTTCTAGGATATATTCTATTATTTCTGAAAATACTAAATGGATATAATAAAAATATATTTAATATATTTATAAAATTAATTCTGGGATCACCGGGCCTCAGAATCAAGAACAGTATCTACACCTAGCTCTTAAAATTATCTTAGTAATAATTAAAAGTCTTAAATGGAAAAAAGACTCTCTAAACTATTTCTTTCTTCAAATCATTTCAACCCTGAGAAGAAAAAACTAAGGAAAATGGTGGGGATATTGAGCCTGCATCTGGATCTCTTGCTCCCATGATGGTTTTTTTTTGCTTCTAACAAACATTCATCCAAGGAAAAACACTTGCCCGTGAAGGATTTTTTTCTAATATTTCTCAAAGCCATTTGCTACTTGAAAAAGAAAACTCAACTCTCATGGACCAAATTACCTAGGTTATTTTCTTACAATGATTCATGCACATACCTCCTCATCCATGACATGTGGATAACACTAAGCACCTAGTTTAACTATAAAGAGTTCAACTCCTCCATCACCTTGATCGAAAAAATCAGAAATAAAACCTTTCTATGCGAATATTCTTCAATGGACACACCTTGGGTGGACCTAAAGATAACATATCCTCAACCTCATCATAGTCCAATTTCACTCCCATATATGAGAATACGTATTTAAATATGTGGAAATTTTAATATAGAACTAACTACATAAGATATTCCATATGACTAGAACTCCTAGTGCATGTCCAGAACCATCGTTCCATATCTCACATGTTACAAATTTGTTTCTAAGGATATATGGGTACCATTGTAGAAAAATAACGTGAACTGATCCAATAAGTGTTAAGGATCTGACTTATAAGTCTGGCAAAATTTGTTGGGGCATTCAAGCCACAAAAGGGTACCACTAGGAACTCAAATAAATTGCAACAACTATTGGAATCCATTCTCAGTACATCCACCTCTTGAACCTAGAGAAAGTGATAACAAATCTCGAGGTAAAAAATATTAGATCCAATTTACCTCTATCTACTAGGATAATAGGTCATCAATTATCATGGGGGGATACTCCTCCCAGATAACCACATGGATTAGGTTACACCAACCCACACCTAAACTCAAGATCTCATCTTCCCCATAGGTGAAAAAACACAAGGATTCCCATGAAAAATACATTGGGTCTTATGAACCCTCTTATCTATAGACTCTTCTAACTACAACACTAGCTCTCACAGCTACACGAGGTCATCCAATATTCTAGAATAAATATCAAGTTGTCCCTAGTGAAATTCATTACAGAAAGAAAAATATTGATGGTGAGTTAAAATTGGAACATCCTCAAGAAGGACTACCTAATAACCCTCCACTATCATAAGAAAATAATAGCTCATAAAATCCACTTCTTCAAGGATAATATTATCCATATGATAAATCAGATGCAATATTCTGTGAATGAGCTCATTTTTCTCTACATAGGGATCACTCCTCTACAAGGGGGAAAAACACATTCAAAACCTAGAATCACTACCATACTCCCTAGTAGAAATCATCTAATAATGGACAATTTAAATCCATTCCATACTAAGGAAAACATCACATGATTTCATAGTTTCTATGAAAATATTTGGTGTAAGGTTATATCTACTCATATAACATGGTCACCCCACTAGCAGAAACATGTGATCAAGAATCCTCTCTACAGGGTCATAGAACAAAAGGGTTGAGAAAAAAGGGCCTTAATTGGTATTTCTAGGACTCAAATAGGGTATACATATAGGGAAATTTGGATATAGATTATGTGCTTTAAACTATAGCTGGAGAAGTGGAGAAATACATTGTAACTTGAACCACACTCGATACTGCCTTCCTGAATACCCTTCTTCTAGAATCTCATCATTTCCATTTCCCACCTTCTCTCCTCAACTAGGGTCAGCTCCGACACCTTAGCATACCTAGAGGACCTCAAACACACATGTTAAATGAACTCATCAACCCCACATTGATACTAACCACTTTGGAAAGACACTAACCTTCCCACACAGTTTGAGATCATGTCATAAGAACACATCTCGATAGGGGAAGTGTATATCTCTCTTTCATGTTTGAATAAATTTCAAACATCAATAAAATATGGCTCTCTCAATGCCCCATGTCACCCTCGAGAAGTCTTACCATGAGGAACACCATTAAAATGGGTCCCATATGAGCGGGGTATCAAAACTAAGGGTTTGGGACTAACCTTAACCACATGAGAAGGGAGTCTATATCAACATGAAACTAGAGTGATATCTTTTTCAAGAACATGTAATGTGCACTCAGTATGGGTGTGTCATCTTCTGGTATTACCAGAACAAAATTTTTCTCTATAAAGAGCACTGATATGCAGGGAAACCATTCGATTTTTTGAGATCCGCACAAGCCCAAATACTTTGATCGCTGACTCCATCGAATCCTATATTTCCAGGGGATCTATATCATTACCAAACCTCAATGGCCTATATAACTAGAAATCATGGTGTGGTATAATACTACACACATAATTATCTTTATCTTCTGGTACTATCTGCTTCTTGATAGGTGAGGGTGATGCTACCTACCCACATGGAGGAAGGACCTCACACGATGGACCCTAAACTGAAGCCTTATCACTCATCATATCACAATCATGATCCCAAATCAATAACCTGGATGGATTTCTTCATAGAGACATCTCAAAAGTGATCAAGAAGTACCATATTCATATGAGTATATATATATGGTGATTTTACTAAATAATTATAATCAAAGACTCAATACTATATTATGTATTTAAAAAAGTCCCCAGTAACCAATGTATCCACATTTCATGTCAGAAAGAAGGTAGTCAGAGTCCTGATGTATGGATACATCAACCTATCACACCAACAAAATGTTACCATTCCTAATATTCACACTCGATACACATTGAATTTTTTTACCTATATTCCAACCAAATACTCATAAGGGAAATACTCCAATCACCTTCCCAAGGATCAAACACGATCTGATACTGATCTTTCATTATATGATCCACTAGGGCTTGCATGGATGGTGGAAGGTCATGCCATAACTACCCCAATATTTCTTCCATAGGCTAGGTGTTGGTGAAAAGTTCCAAAAGGCATAACTGAAATGGGAGGCCTTTTCGTGATTTACCTATATGCACACACCCAACCATCTATATGCATAATTTTGAGGGGAAAATAAAATATGAAACTTATATAGAATAAACAATACATGTAACAAACTCTATCAAATATAAGTGTACAACAATGTAAACTGAAAGGGAAAAGTGGAAAATATAAGGAAAATAAGAATTATATCCCAACAATAAAAAAATATAAAATTAAACTACTAGGATATACCAGGTTTAAATCTCCATGCTCCGACCACCATACACAATCAAATGCACCAGGTATCCCTTATCTCCTCTATAATCATTGCCGACCTATTCATCTTCTTCAAAAGACACAACACATGTTGGAAAATCCTAGGAAGGGGTGAGTATATACATACATAGTAAGATGCATTGAAATTTGAGAGGAAAGGAAATACTCATCATGATATAAAAGACAACTCGATCCATAGACAGATCACCATGACATGTATGTGGACAATACATCATGTCTCTACCACCCATAACAAGAGAGTGACAAAAATTCAACCACAAAGATACACACAAAGATATATACTAAAACCAAATAAGAATAAACAAGGTAGAAAGGGGATCTCTATCTCACATCACATCCCTGTAAAAGAGTATCCATTGGTTACAGAAGGTCCATCAATTCTTCCCAACATCTCATGTGTCTGTCTAGAAGTTACTAGGTGGAGGGTCCATACCTCACCATTGTTCCACAATATCGAGGGGGAAAAATCTCTAAGTATATGACCTACTCTCTAGTGTGTTAATGGATTTTACTCAGTAAGTATCCATAGACTACCCATGCCCTAGTACACCTGGAAGGTTTCACTCAAGTGTAAGGAGGACTTACAACCTATCAGAGGGGGGTACCAATCAGTAGATAGAGAACCTGTGCCTTGATGTGCTAAGGGGTTCTACTTTTTCGGTAGGGGATCCATTCCATGATGCATTAGGTAGTTCCACTCTAGTGCCACAAGGAACCTCTACCTATTCAATGGGGGAGAATCCACTTAGTAGATAGAGGACCCACACCCTAAAGTGCTAGGGGGTTCCACTCTATTGGTAGAGGACCAGTTTCCTGATGTTTTAGGGGGTTCCACTCTAGTTTCATGAGGATGTAAACCCTATCTAATAATGGGGTTACCACGTGGTAGATAGAGGATCCACATCATGGTATATCAGGGGGTTACACTCTAGTTTCATGAGGTCCTGGACTATATCTGATTGGGGGTTCCACTTGGTAGATAGAGGACCCATGCCCTGTTCTATCAGGTGGTTCAACTCTAGTTTCTCAGGTGATTTTGCCTGATCACTACCATCATTTTTCATCACCAAAATAAGATTCATGACCATAATAATCATTCATCATATGTCAAAAGCCACTATGAATTACACCATCTCATTCTATGTTGAAAACCTATTAGGATAGGCTACTCTTGTGCAAAAATACGAGTCCAAACAAAGAAGATATTATAGGTATCAGTCCCCTAAAAAGGAATTACAAGACGCATAGGAGATTGAATGGTGTGTGGCCTTGCTCCTCCACCTAGCCGGGTCATCTCTAACATAGGTCTTGCTTACCATGTAGTAATATTGGAATGCAAGAGTTCTACAGGACATATTTCGACTGAAATCCCTGTGAACACACAAGAATCATTGTAATTATGATGGGTGGAAACATGAAACCAACAATATTTTATTAAAAATGTACAAGAATGGAAAAAAAGAACATACCATTGTGATTATCACAAGAAAATGCTTGCGATAAGCTATTCACATTGCCAAATTAGACACTCTGTGAAGAAACACATTTCACTACATCATGATCAAATAAAATTTCATGGACCCAAGCCACAATCCCAAACTAAATACCTAATATTGGTCTTGAAATATCTACTTCAATTTTTTTTTTCACGATGATGCAAATGATTTTTCAATTCAACATCATATTAAAAAGATATTTCAGATATCAGATTGTATAATAATAATAAAAATATTATTATTGGGTGCTCCGTGGAGATTCAAAATGAGCCTAGATTAAATACCTAACATTGGTCTTGAAATTACCATCTCAAATTCAGGTTCATATTTACATATAAGGTTCATCAATCTGACATCGTATGATGAAGTTATGACCGGATTAAGGTTTCCAACAAAAATAAATAATAATAATATTGTATATTATTATTATTCTTCTTGTTGTTGTTGTTTTTGTTATTATTTTTAAAGCATAATTAAAGGAGGACTTCATGTTAACTCCCCCTCATCCATTTCGGTGTGTGATCCCCCCTTTTGATTCTTGATTTTCATTTCATTATATAATTATCATTATTATTATATTTGATAATAATAATAATAAAGTGGTAGAGAATCTTCCCTCCTAAGGCACACACATGGATCCCATGCACATCACCCATAATACCATTTTCTATCTTTATTTGAAAAAAATAAGAATAAGAATAAGAATATTATTATTATAACAAATATTATAATCTGATGTTGGGTTACACATGAAATAAATCACTAAGGGTGCCAGGATTTGAAGGCATCATGTGCCCCTCTATAATTATATGAATTAAACTACTCATATCATTATTATAAATAATAATAATAACAATATTATAATCATTGTCAAAAATAATAATAACAAATAAACATTATTATTATTTAAAATAATGAAAAAAATAAAATTCCTATTAATCATGCCCAACTATAGCTTTGAACGCAGCCCACATGGGCAATGAACCTCACACCTTTGAGCCACTGTCACGTCAATGATGAGTATCCACATCCATGGTACCCTATGCATGGACTCTTCTCATAATTAATCACATCACACCACAAATCATCAGCACACATCAACAAGGAAAATGAGGATCCCTGATTTGACCCAAACCACCTCCGGTCAAGCTCTATCATTGTCACACCCTGATTGAGAAATTGTATCCACGGTACTGATCTGATCCATTCAAAAAACACCATTCCAATAATTAATCACACAACCTTCATGATTTATGGGGTTTGATCATAATTGAACCCACCTTGGTGTTGTTGAACCATGACCCCATGGGCCAACAATGAAGAACACAAAGAATAGTGAGGGAGAGGCATAAGATAAAATATGCACACCTTGATGATCAAATGTTTTTGGAAAATTATCAAATATTAGGAATATTTATGGTGAGAACATGGCACAAAAAAGAATAAAAATAATTAAATAAAGGTAATTCTTCTACAGTGCTCATGTTAAGAACATACAATCATAGAATCATAAGTAGATAATAATCCATGATTTAATATTTTAATAAAAATGGGTATAAAACAAAACTAATGAGTCCTACCTCGATTAGGGATCAATAATTAGTGAATAAAACATCTAATATAGATTAAGGTGATTATACCACTATGTATATCATTTATCCCAGGATTATCCTTGGTATGATCGTCATTCATCATTCGATGTCGATCCACCAATGAAGAACTCTATCCACCTCCTCGAAGTTCTAGAAATGTTTCTATAGATAACCCTTAAAAAATATTATAATATGGTATTTATAGATAATTTAATTAGTTCATTTAATAAAAAAAATAATTTATTTATTTATTTTAATTAAATGTACCCACCAACAACTACCTCATACCAACAACTGCCTCATTCAAAGTCTTGTGTTGACCAAATTTAGGTCACGCCTAAGGTAAACCCTGCTCTCCAAATTCATTCAAAAACATATATTTCTAATATGATAATACTTCTAGAAGATATTACTTTATTTCTAAAAAACATATCATGCATAATATAGATTATATTTAATATTTTTAAAAAATTATTTATAGGATCACCGGGCCTTAGAACCACGTGCCATCTCTGCGCTTGTATTTGAAAATATTCCTAAGAATATTAAAAATTTTAACATGGAAAATCCAAAGTCTATAAAAAGGTAGAGGATATTTGTATAAATAATTTTATGACTACCAAGGATATTGTGGTATAGTATGACAACTCACTCCACATATTACTCTATAGTTAAATGGGGAATCAAAAAGGATAAATTTTACTCTAAAAGACATAATTTGATTAATTATGAGTCATGTTGAAATTCAAATTTCTTTTTGAGGATATAATCTATAAATTTATAAATTAACATGAAACTTTGATCCATTAACAGATATTCAAAATACACCATATAAGATATAGACAAGGTAGAATCCTAAAATAGTTAAATGTATATTTATTAGTTATCAAAAATATATAGTGGGTTTTTATTTATATAATCCAAAAAATAAAAAAAAATTGTTTCTTAAAATAGTATCTTTTTAGAAAGTGAATTTATTTCAAAAAAATTTAGTGGAACTAAATTTGAACTTGTTGAAGTTAATGAAAATATGATGATGTTATTTTTTATATGGATGAGTCAGATACACAAAGGGTTATGTAAAATGAATCGACTCAGTATATATAAGAATTAAGAAGGACATGTATATTTTTTGAAGAATTTGAGAGATAAAAATTTCAATTTTTTGATAAAATAGATATAATAGAATTATAATATGATCCAATTTTTTTTTGAATATTGATTCATCAGTTATAAATCCAATATATAGTTAAAGGTAATAGAATTTTTAATGGAATCCATGTACACTAATTAGGTTTGGAACCTAGTTTATCCACTTAATGGGATAAATCCCATTTAGTACATGCGGGTCATTTGTAATAATATTTACATATAAAGTAGAGTTTTTAAATACTAAGGAACCCATAGAATTATTGAAAAGGTTTTTATTAGTATTCAAATATGTATGGAGATCATTTTGGAAATAATTAATAATTTTTTTTGAGTTTTAAAACCCATATTTAAAGTAATTTGAGATGAATTTGAGTGGATGGGGTTGTTCAGAGTTTGGTTGAAAATCGTGGATGTAACGACCCGAAATTTTGAATAATATTTGTTTCCCTAAATTTTTTGTGTTATTTCATTTTATACTGATCAAAACTATACCATTTAATTTTTGAAGTGATTATAACTAAAATGAAACAATTGGGTTTCTACTGTTATTTGAACGTTGGAAAATATGACAATTTGAAACTATACTCTTAACATTATGATTATTGTTTATAAATACAAATGATCATGGTTAATTAATATAGAATGAAGAGTCGATGAACTCATCTAGTAGACTCAGACCGTACGAAGCCCATCTGTCAGAGCTTGGGAAAAAGGTAGCATCACTAGGCTTTGCTCTGGACCAAGCCCAAGCGGAACTCCAACACGTTAAGCTTGAATAGAATCTATTAAGGGAGAACTTCAAGCTGATAGAAACCACCACTCGAGAAATGTTGTCTAAGATGCCTCTTGATTATAACAACATTTAACACCTTACTCGTAGGTCCTATGCAGGTGTTATAAGGGGCTATGTAATGAGGCCTTTGTTACTTTGTGTAATCATTTTGTACAAATAAAATTGTTATTTCTTGTTATGGTAAAATTTGTAAATTTAATATGTTAAAATACATATAAAGTGAATTTATAAAATTTATATATTGTTGGAGAATTAAAAAAAGGGGTATTTTGAAATAGTTTTGTATACTTTAAATAATTAATAATGTGAAATGATTTTCAAAAAATAGTCTTATACAAATTTTATCTGTATGAAATTTAGAGTCTAATAAGATCAACTTATTTTTGGTGAATAGTAAATTATGAATAGAAATATTACCCTTATGAATAGTAATGTGACCAATGGAATAGTAACCTCACTTAAGAAATTATAAATATAATTTAGGCATCTTGAATGGGGAAGTGATATAATAGCATAAGTAAATAAATGTTTCAGAAATTATTTGTTATGTATTTGTATTTTTTTGGGAAAATAGTGTTTTACTTAAAACATAAATATATCATAATTATAAAATTATTTTCATAAAATGGAGTTCATTTTGGAATTCATATCATCGATATTAGGTTAGGGTGAATTTATTATATTTTTATAAAATGTTTTGTTTCTCAGGGATTAGTAAAAAAATACAGTTTTGAGTTTGTGTTTGTTTAATGACATCATTAATGATGTAATCATGATGTAATAATTCTGGTCGAATTGTGTATAGTAATATATGTAATTAGGATTCCCAATTTTCCAATACCATGGTCAAGCCTATAGTTTTTCAAATACCACTAATGAGGTGTCCCTTGGAAATTAATAAAGTATTCCCCCAATTTTTCTATAAAAAACAACCAATTACTTCATTCATTTCATTCCAAATTCCTCCTCAAAAAAGTTATGGTCTTTTTAATTCTTAAGGAGTCCTCCCAAGGTTCCCTCAATCCCTTCCCCCAAGGTCCCAACCTTTGAGCTTTTGAAGTTACTCTTCAAGGTAAGAGAACATTTCACCCTCCTTTTTTATTCATGACTTCCTTTATGTTATGTCTTCTAGTTTCTATTTTATTACCTGGGGGTATGTTCTTATATATACTTATTTCTATCAATTTTTTGTCCTAATGATGATATACCGTTTACGCTCTCATCAACCAACTTTCTCAATTTTTAAGTGATGCCGTTAGGATGCCAAATTTTCGTAAAAGAAATCACATATTCTCTTTCATGTTTCCTTTTCATGTGGTATGTCATTAAAATATTAACAACATGACCTTATTTATATTTTATTATTTACCTATACTATATTATGAATTCTTTATTAGTGGGTTACCCTTTTCCTTTATCTTTTTAATGTTTTAAAAAACCATGTTGTTTAGCCGTTATGCTGCAGAATTTTCGTCTCAAAATCTCTCTCTCTTTTTCTCAAGAAATATCTCATTTTTCTGTGAATACCCAAACCTATTTCAATTATTGGGTTATTAATCAAGACATAAAATGATATTTTTTATTCTGTAATTGACATGTATAAAACCCTCATTATTTTTCCAAGGGTTATATATGATATAATGATCCTGTTTTTAAGCACTTTTTAAAAACATCACGATTTTGACATGAAACCCATTTCATTTATTCTCTTGGGGTTATTTATGATATGTATGATTATTATGTATTTGGATCAATAGAAAATAAATAAATATTAAGGGTTCACCCTAATATCACTCCAACGCATTGGGTAAAAAATTTAATCTCTAGAGATGAAAAGTTTTACGATACCTTGGGGAATAACCTCGGTAATTTTTATGACACCTTGGGGTGGAGTATTGTGATATGTTCATGAATGCCTAAAATTAATGTTTTAGACACATATTCATTTTATGATTCATGTTATTTTTATTATTATATTACTATTCTTCCATTGCTAATGTCTTTATGTTTTTCATCATTTTCTTATTAATATCATAAGTAAATGGATTCCCTTATTTACGCCTACTAGGCCTTCTGCTAACCTTTTCCATTGATGTATGTCTCCAGGTTATGAGATGTATTAATTGTACATAGGATGAAATTTTAAAGAATATTTTCAAGGGGATTAAAATAATGTTTCATGTTTTCATGTATTATGTTCCTTATTTCCAAGACACTCGACTTTAAAGATCCTCTATTTGCAAAGTTTAATAAAAAGTTATGTAATAAAAGTCGGGATTCCATAGTGGGTATCACAGGATAGTTTAGTTATTTTTGGAAATTAGGCTATGAAAACTTTATGAATAACCCTATAGAAAATTTTAAATACAGGAAAACTTCCTATAATTTTGGAGAAATATTAAGTAAGTGGTTTCTGAACAAATAAATCCTTTTCTGGATACGAACAAGTGGATGTGACTCTGTCACAAATGTACCAAGGAGTGAAAACTCCAACAAGGAGTTTTGGGCTTGACCTGGGGTATGCTGGTACACAAAAAATTGGCCTTACTGCACTTCTGGTTTGAAGCCCCTAGGGGATATGTTTGGTTAATCACAAGTTTTTTATGAATCATTGTGAAGGATTGATAGAGAAATGTAATTGTTGTTAAAGAACAATATGTTTAAGAATAATTTTTAAGAAATAAAAAAAAAATTATATTTAAAAGATTATTAAATTAAATATGTTTATAACTAAGGTTTTATTATTTTATAAAATGGCGGGAAATAGGAGGAATCATTCAAATGGTGACGGTAATGGACCATGTGCTGACAACCCTCCAATGGAAGCCAAAATGGAAAATTTCATGAGAATGATGAACCAAATGACTCATGATATGGGAAATAACTTGAATCAAGTTGAGAGAATGATATCCTAGTAAAGGGAATGACATTCTATTGAGTCATTTATGTTCCAACGACCACCAACCTTTAGTGGATCTACCGACTCATTGATTTCTGAACAGTGGATCAGCTCTATCGAGAAGATATTTTCTATGCTACAATATTTGGAATAAGAGAAGGTCACCATTATTGTTTACCATTTAGAGGGAGAATCTGATCAGTGGTGGGAACTGATTAAAAACACAAGTCCAAGAGTGGAGGTTGAAGCTATGGTGTGGGAAGAGTTTGGAGTGATATTATATAATAAGTATTTCCCTCATTCTATGAGAACAAGAATGGGGAAAGAGTTTCTTGAGCTAAAGCATAAATAGAATGAATCTCTTGGAAGATATGAGATGAACTTCAAAAGATGTTCCTGTTACACCTCAATATTTGTCATGGATCCTAATGGGAAGGTTGATAGATTCATTGGTGGACTAAGGCCTCATCTATTGAAGAATACAGTGAACTGAGACTATGATAGCTATGAGGAGATCATGCAAAGTGCGATGAAAGTCAAACTGGAGTTTGGTGAGACATAATGGTCTCATAAATACAATTAAAAGAAGAAATCAATGGTTCCAAGATTAGGGAGGAGCTTAAATTAGGGAAGAGGAGGAAAACAAATGCAACATCCCATGTGTAATAAATGTGGGAAGAAGCATTCAGGGAACTGCAATCTTGGGAGTAGAAAGTGCTACAAGTGTGAAAGAGAAGGCCATATTGCATGAAATTGTCATAGTGAGGTGAAGCCTCAACTTCCCAAAACTAAATAAAATGGTAATATGGTGTAGTCCCTACCTGATGTCCAATGCTGTACATGTGGAAAACTTGGGCACTTTTCCAATCATTTTCCAAATCCAAGGGTAGTGGAGGAAAATCACCATCATCCTCAAAAAAGGAAAAGGGAGAAAGGTTGTTATTTTTCTATCACGATAGCTGATTTTGAAGCTCCAAATGATGTGGTGGAAGGTACTCTTGTTGTTCTCTCAAATATAGAAAGTTAATTGTTTGATTCTGGTTCTACACATTCTTTATTTCCCCCATGTTTTCAAAGAATTAAAATCAAACCCTGAATTTCTAAAAGCAGAGTTATAAGTCAAGACTCCTAGTGGGATTATCCAAGCATTATCAGTGTTTAGAAACTCTACTATTTACTTTATTGAGAAAAATATTATCTCAAATCTAGTAGTAATTCTCATGTTGGAATATGAAATTATACTAGAGATGGACTGGTTCTCAAAGTATAATTCTAAGATCAAATGTAGAATCATGGAAATCATAGTCATACTGAATGGGAAGCCTATAGGTATCTTCCAAGGAGAGATATCTCAAAATGATCTTTGTCTAGGAGAACATCCAATATCCTTCTTTATGGATGTGATTGGTGAAAAAAAACATGTAAATGAGAGTATAAGGATATAAAATGTCTCCATCATCACGGAATACATTGAAATATTTCCTGAGGAGTTACTAGGACCTACCCTAGAAAGAGTGGTAGAGTTCTGCATTGAACTCGTACCTAGATCTCATCTAATATCAAAGACTCTATATGGGATGGAAAATGTCAAGCTAGAGGAATTAAAGAAGCAAATCCAAGATCCTTTAGAGAAGGGGTTTATCTATCCAAGTGTTTCTCCTTAGGGATAAACTATTATCTTTGTGCAGAAGAAGGATAGATCAATGCAGTTATGCATTGATTATAGATAACTGAATGGGATCACAGTGAAGAACAAATACCCTCGTCCAAGAATTGATGAATTTTTTGAAAACCTTTATGGGGGCTCAATTCTTCTCTATGATTGATCTTAGATCTGGTTATCATCAATTGATGTTGAAGAAAGAATATATTTCAAAAACTACCTTCTAATAAAGATATGGCCATTATGAGTTTGTTGTTATACCTGCAGACTAACTAATACACCTACTATTTTTATGGATTTGATGAGTAGAGTCTTTAAGGGATACCTTGATAACATTGTGGTAGTTTTTATTTATGATATTATAATATATTATAAAAGTTTCTAGAATCATGAGGATCATATAAGGGTTATTTTGAAAACTCTATAGAAGGAGAGGATTTTGGAAAGTTCATAAAATTTGAATTTTTGTTACAACTAGTTGCTTTCTTGGGGAACATTGTAACCAATGAAGGAATAACAGTTGAACCTGCAAAGACAGAGGTTGTAAAGGAGTGTCCTCAGCTTACAACAATAACTAAAATTTGAAATCTCCTTGGATTATCATAATATTATATGAGGTTTGCGAAATACTTTTCATGATGTTCTAATCCATTAAACAAGTAAACTCTAAAATGGGTCATGTTCATTAGGACAATAGAGTGTGAGGAATGTTTCCAAGAGCTAAAAAAGATATTGCTTATTTCACCCATGCTAACTCTGCCCTCAAGTAGAGAAGGATTCATTATTTTTAGTGATGCATCTCTAAAAGGTCTTGGGTACTTCCTCATGTAAAATGACACAGTCATTGATTATGCATCTCAACAGTTGAAGACTCATGAGAAGAACTATCCTATGCATGATCTATAGTTGGATGAGGTCTTTTTTGCTTTGAAGATATAGAGGAACTATCTTAATGGGGAGAAATGTGATATATACACTGGACATCAAAGTTTGAAGTATATTTTCACACCAAAGTAATTTAACATGAGACAAATGTGATGGTGGGAACTTCTTAAAGACTATGATTGTTCAATTAATTATCATCCCGAAAGAGCAAACAAAGTCACTGATGCATTAAGTAGGAAAGACTTGGTTGTTCTTTCTCTGATAAGGATCTAAGAGATCCTTTTATTAATGACCTAGTAAAGCTAGGCATATGAATTATAAGGGAAGGGACATCATCAACCCTATTCTAAATTATTTCTCAATCGTCATTACCATGGAGGATCAAGAATGCTTAGAAAGAAGATCCTTTGTTACAATATAAGTTTGAGGATATAAATGACGGGGAGTTTCATGAGTTCAATATTAATCAATAAGGTGTACTTAAATTTTGTATAAGACCATGTGTTTTATTTATTATAGAAATAAAGAATGATCTAATGGATGAAGATCACATATATACATTATCTATACATCCTGGAAGTAAAAAAATGTATAGAGACCTTCGTGATCCTTATTAGTGAGATAATATGAAAATGGAGATTGCTGAATACACTTCAAGGTGCCTAGTATGTTAGAAATTGAAGGAAAAGTGACAACTTCTTAAAGGGGTATTGAAACCACTAACCATACTGGTATGGAATTGGGACAATATTACTATGGTATTTGTTACTGGTCTCCTGAGAACCTCCAAAAGAAACTATGCGATATGGGTTATTGTGGATAGTCATACCGAGGCTACCCGATTTATCTCTATTCAGGAAGATTTATCTCTTGATCAAGTTGCCAGGTTTTATGTGATGGAAGTGGTAAGGATACATGGAGTTCCACTTTCTATCGTATCTGATTGTGTTCCAAGGATGACATAAAAATTCTAGAAAGTCATCAACTTGCTTTGAATACCAAATTGAATTTCAGTATGACCTATCACCCCCAAATTGATGTCCAATCAGAATGTACTATTAAAACACTTGAGGCAATGCTGAGAACATACTCAATGAAATTTAAAGGTGGATGGGATCAACATCTCCCATTAGTTGAGTTCTCTTACAATTACATCTATCACTCGAGCATTCAAATAGAACCCTATGAAGCTCTATATGGGAAGCGATGTAGAATTCATACTTGTTGAGATAAATCTGGTGAGAGAATGCTTCTTGGGACAAATCTTGTACAAGAGAGGATATAAATGGTTCATGCCATCTAGCAAAAAATTAAGGTTGCTCATAGTCGGAAAAAGAGATATGCCGACAACCATCGAAGATTCTTGGAGTTTTATGTTGGTGAAAAAGTATTTCTTTTAATCTCACCATGGAAGAGATTAATGAGGTTTTGGGAGAATGGGAATCTTATCCCTAACTACATTGTCCCCTATGAAATCCTTGATCTCGTAGGAGTAGTGGAATATCGGCTTGCACTTCCTCCAAATATATCACATGTTAATGATGAATTCTAATTATTTCTGTCGAAGAAGTACATACCTGACCATTCACATGTACTAAATCCAGAGGTGGAACAACTAGAAGATGACCTCTATTATGAGGATAAGCCAGTAGAGATCTTGGATCGTAAGGACAAGGTTTTGTGAAATAAGACTTATCACCTTGTTAAGGGGTTGTGGAGGAACAAAAAATGTGATGAATCTACATGGGTACAAGAGGAGTCTATAAGGCATAAGTAGCCCGACCTCTTCTCTTTAGAGGGTATGAGTTAAAATCTCAGGGACTAAATTTTTTAAGGGGGAAGAATGTAATGACCCAAACTTTTGAATCATATTTGTTTCCCAAAATTTTTGTGTAATTTTATTTTATACTCATCAAAACTATATCATTTAATTATTAAAGTGAGTATAAATAAAATTATTTTTTTGGGTTTCGACTATTATATGACCATTAAAAATATACTCTTAATGTTATGATTATTGTTTATAAATAAAAAATATCATGGTTAATTAATACAGAAAGAAGAGTCGATGGCCTCATCTAGTAGACTCGGGCTATACGAATAACATTTGTTAGAGCTTGGAAAGAAGGTAGCATCACTAGGCTTTTCTTTGGACCATGCCCAAGATGAACTCCAACCCATTAAGTTTGAACGGTATCACTTAAGGGATAAGTTCAAGGTGATAAAAATCACCACTTGGGAAATGTTGTCCGAGCCGATCCAAGATTCTATCATGATTTTACACCATACTATTAGGTCATATGTAGGTGTTATAAGGGGCTATGTAACGAGTCCTTAGTTACTTTGTGTAATCCTTTTGCATAAATAAAATTTTTATTTCTTATTATGGTAAAATTTGTGAATTTTAAATGTTAAAATACATATTGGATGAATTTATAGAAGTTATATATTATTTGTGAATTTTGAAAAGAATGTATTTTTAAAATATTTTTGTATACACTAAATAATTAATAGTGTGAAATGATTTTAAAAAAATGTCCTTCTACAAATGTGATCAGTAAGAAATTTAGAGTCTAATAAAATCAACTTAATTTATATTGAATAGTGAATTATGAATATTAATATTACACTTATGAATAGTAATGGGACCAATATAATAGTAACATCACTTAAGAAAGTATAAATATAATTTAAGCATCTTTAACGGTGAATTTATATAATAGCATAAGTAAATAACTATTTTAGAAATTATTAGTTAAGATTTAGTATTTCTTCGGGTAAATAGTTTTTTTACTTAATAATTAAATATCTGATAATTTGAAAATTATTTTCATAAAATTGAGTTCATTTTTGAATTCAGAGCATCAATATTAGGTTATGGTGAATTTATGAGATTTTTATAATTTTTTTTGTTTTTTGGTGAATACTAAAAAAATATAGTTTTGAGTTTTGGTGTGTTCAATGACATCATTAATGATGTAATAATGATGTAGTAATTTTGGTCTACTTGGGTACAATAAGATATTATATGAGGTGTAACAATTGGACAATACCATGGGAAAATAGGTAAAGCCCATGGTTTTGTGAATACCACTGATGAAGTTTCCCTTGAAAATTAATTAAATACTCCCTCAATTTTGCTATAAATAACAACCAATGACTTCATTAATTTGATTCCAAATTCTTATTCAAAGAATATATGTGTTTTTACCTTTCAAGGAGTCCTCCCAAGGTTCCATCAAGACCCATAGGGTCCCAACCTGTGATGACCCAGACCCCCTTGGTCCCTTCCTTTGCCAAAAGCCGAATCCTTAAGGTGTACGGATCGGTGAGACCGATCGGTGAGGCCGATCGGTGCGACCGATCGGTGAGACCGATCGGTGAGACCGATCGGTGAGGCCGATCAGTGAGACCGATCGGTGAGGACGATCGGTGCGACCGATCGGTGAGGCCGATCGGTGCGACCGATCGGTGCGGCCGATCGGTGCGACCGATCGGTGAGGCCAATCGGTGCGACCGATCGGTGAGGCCGATCGGTGCGACCGATCGGTGAGGCGGATCGGTGAGGCCGATCGGGGCGACCGATCGGTGAGCTCGATCGGTGAGACCGATCGGTGCGACCGATCGGTGAGACCGATCAGTGAGACCGATCGGTGCGACCGATCGGTGAGACCGATCGGGGCGACCGATCGGAGAGACCGATCGGTGCGACCGATCGGTGAGACCGATCGGTGCGACCGACCGGTGAGACCGATCGGTGCGACCGACCGGTGAGACCGATCGGTGCGACCGACCGGTGCGACCGATCGGTGCGACCAATCGGTGAGACCGATCGGTGAGAGCGATCGGTACGACCGATCGGTGAGACCGATCGGTGCGACCAATCGGCGGAACCGGCCGACGTCACCCGACCTTGCCAAGTTGTTCCAGTAACGTGCACAAAAGTTTAATTAAATTCTGAATCGGCTCATGAGTCGGTTTAAACCACTCAGCACCTTTAATGATGAGTCAAGCCGCGTGGTCAACCCACGACTTCCACGTCTTACGCGGTTCAGCGTTTTTATCTCAACCGTCCCCGGCTCTTATAAATTAAGGGTTAGGCCGTGGTTTCCCCCTTCTTCGATCGTGGCTCTTCTGGTGCATCGGGACCGCCGCGTCGTTATCCGTAAAGTTCCGCGCCCCCGGCCTAAACGTCGATCATCTATCAATAAGTAGGGAATTTCTTTCATCTCTCACTTTTGTGTATCATGCGGGGTGGGCGTTATTCTTGTCCTTATGGAATTGGTTGAACCAAACCTTAATGAAGATAATAAACGAAGTTCTAAAGAAAGAAGGGGAAGGGGTTATGATCGTTGTTATGCTTTATCTTGTGATCATCCCTTTTTGTTGTACTGGTTTATGTTTCTGAAAATTGAGGCCGTTGGTGGTCGTTGTATGTGCACTGATGAATCCCCTCGTGATGTTTTAAATGGGTTGCTGAATTTGGGAACTCCTGCTGTGAAATTGGTTAATCACGTATATCCGGCTGAATAAGTTGAAAGCACCAGGATCAACCCTTCTGTGATAACTTCCGGTTAGAACACACGGAATTTTGAAATCATGGAGTGTGTTAAGTCGTTTAAACCTGAAAATCCCTGACTTGTGCTGGTAGCGGTAGTTGGTTGTTTTCCTTTCGGGCCGATTGCTGGAAATGTGGGAGGGGATGGGATCCCCTGTTCTTTTATACTCTCGGTGGTTGTGTGAATTTGGGGGATGGGATCTCCTGTTGGTATGGATTCGGTGGTTGTGAGTTTTAAATCCGGGTGGTTACTTAAAATATCACAAATTGGGGAGAGATCCTCTGTTAACAGAACCGGGTGTGAGTGTTTTGGTTGATCCTTGCTTTTGACGCTTTCCTTGGTTATGCTTATGGTAGTTGCCCAGTAGTGCTTAAAATTAATTTAACATTTTGACTGAACGTGAAACAAGAATGGGACAAATGGTTTTGTGGGCAAGGGTCGTGAACTGTGACTTGGGTGCAGTGGTGTTGCGTTCTGTAGGTTGGCTAGGAAAACCTAAGCTTTGGGTGAGTGTTTGTTACCTATATCTATACTTGTAGCTTTGTGTTTCTTATTCGCGCCCCACCCAAGTTGAGCACTCAGTGCCGAACACCCCCATTTATGGGGGAAGGGTGTTTTTACCAACACTATCCTTAGTGGCTGGTTATTAGCTCCTTTTCTGCTCCCTTTCCCGGATAGCCCAAGTATCTTCGGGCAGGCTGTGATGGCCTGAAGTCCATTATTATCCCAAGAACCTCCGGGCGGGGTGTTGTGGTGGTTGGCCAGGTGTGTGCGGCAGGTGGTTTCCCAAGTGTCTTCGGGATGAGGCCCAGGTGTCTTCGGGCGTGGCGGTGGTTTCTCTGGCCTAGGTGTTTGCTGGCATGGTTACATGTGACAGTTGAGGCCCAGGTGTGTGCGGGAGGGATTCGGAAGTGGGACTGCGTGTGGTTGTGGCCCAGGTGTGTGCGGGAGGGATTCAGCAGTGGGGCTGCGTGTGGTTGTGGCCCAGGTGTGTGCGGGCGGGTGTGGCAGTGGGACTGCGGTGAGAATGGCGGGATTGGTCCGATGCGTAGGATGTCTCAATAACCAGTGGGAAAGTGGCGCGGGGTACCCAAACATTGATGTGCTCTTATATATATATTACTTGACTTGCGTTATTTGGGGAGCGAGCCTTGGTGAGGCCTGGGATGGATAGTTTGCCTTGTTAGGTGTTTGGTTTACTCTTTCTCACGGGACTTTAGTACGTTCCCCCACTTGTGCACGAGAGTCTTGGTTTTACCTACTGAGTGTACTTTTATGCTCACCCTACGTATATAAAACTGCTTTCAGGTTTCCAGGAGGACTTCGGGGATCACGTAGGACCTTACTAGCTCAGACTTTTGGAGCAGTTGCAGTTGTTTCTCTTTTCTTTTGGTACTTACCTTGTAGTCACCTTCTTGCACTTGTGGCTTTCACTTTTGAAACATGCATGCGGGAATGGTTTAATTTTGGCTTTACATTTCTTTCTACCTTGGTGTTTTCGGGTTTTCTCCTCCTTATCTTTCGATCCTATAAAATAAAAAGGGTAATGCCTTCCATTTGTGAGGATTTCCTATACCCTTGGTGCTAGTCGCCACTCCGAGACCTATTGAAGGCGGGTTTCGGGGGTCATTATCTCTCCTTCAACTTAAAGAAGGAAGGGCCTGGCAATCTGCTGACCCTTCCCTCCTTTTGGTGAAGGCGGGTCGTGACACAACCTTTGATATTTTGAAGTTACTTTTCAAGGTAAGGGAACATTTCACATTCTTCTTTTAGTCATGACTTTTTTATGTTATGTCTTATAGTGTCAATTTTTTTATGTGGGGGTATGTTCTTATATATCCATATTTATGTCCATTTTATTTCCAAATGATGATAGACCCTTTCTCTCTCATAAAATTTATTTCTTAATTTTTAGTGACGCCGTTAGGAAGCAAAATTTTCGTAAAAGAAATTGCATCTTCTCTTTCATGTTTTCTTTTCATGTGTTATGTGATTTAAATATCCATACCATATCCTTATTTATATTTTATTCTATAAGAATACTGTATTATGACTTATTTATTATTGGGAGACCCTTTTACCCTCTCCTTTTAATGTTTTCTGAAACCATGTTGTATAATCATTATGCTGCAGAATTTTCATCTCAAAATATCAATCTCTCTTTCTAAAAAAATTATCTCATTTTATTTATGTGAATACCCACCCAATTTCATTTAAAAGGGTTTTAATCAAGAAAAAAAATGATATATTTTATTCGGTAATTTACATACATAAAAACCTCATTCCCTTTCCATGGGTTATAAAAGATATAATGATCTTGTTTTTAAGAACTTTTTAAAAAACACCACTATTTTGACATGAAACCCATTTCTTTTATTCTCTTTGGGTAATTTATGATATATATGATTATGATATATGTGGCTCACATGAAAATAAGTAAATATAAAGGGTGAATCCTGATATCACTCTAACGCATTGGGTAAAGAATTTAATCTCTAGAGATGACAAGTTTTACGATACCTTAGTGAATAACATTGGTAATTTGTATGACAACTTAGGGTGGACCATGGTGATATGTTCATAAATGTATAAAATAATTTTTGCATCCACATATTCAAGTTATTATTCAAGTTATTTTTATTTTGATATTCCTATTATTCCATTTCTCATGTCTTTCTGTTTTTTATCATGTTCTTATTACTATCACAAGTAAACTGATTCGCTTATTTAACCTTACTGGGCCTTTTGTTCACCCTTTCCTTTGATGTATGTCTCCAGGTTATGAGATTAAGTAATTGTACTTAGGATGAACTTTTAAAGAATATTTTTAAGGGGATTAAAATAATGTTTTATGTTTTCATTTATTATGTTTTTGATTTCCAAGACACTAGAATTTAAATATCCTATTTTTTGTAAAATGCAATGAAACGTTATATAATAAAAAGACGGGATGGCATACTGGGGGAATTTTTATTTTATATTTATGTATTATTTATAAAACTAATGGATATATAAGGGTTTTTTATGAGTTTCACTATGGTAGAAACCATATTTCGGATGAAATGTAAGGTTTTCTGGTTGATACAAAATATATAATAGTGAATACAACACATGTATATTTAAGTTCATGAAAAAATAAAAAAAATAAAGACCCCATCGTGATATATAAAATATTTGAAGAATATATACTATTAACTATTCAATGCATGATATTTCATAAGTGGTAGGTAAGATGTTTTGTAGAAAAATTTAGAAAAATACTAGAGGTCCTATGTTATGTATGATATTTTGGATGATACAAAAGCTTTTATACATTATATATAATATTTCACTCAGAATACATATGTTTTTTATGATATTTAAGGTTTAATAAGATATTCCACTACATATATAAGATAATTATAGCTATATATAAAGTTTATCTATTTGAAAAAAATATGAGATTTATGGAAGAATTATTTGGAATGAAAATTAAATTAGATGATTCTTTAATAATATCTAAGTCTTAAATGTTCATATGCTATATGATTATAATCTTAATTAAAGATGAGATTCTTTAAAGATGAAATATGTTTCATAATAAGATGGCTATACCATAATAATGTAGTCTAAGAGAGAGTAATAGAATATTATGTCATTTATCTAGGGTAATTTAATGAGAATTAATTTTTAATACTAATACTTGAATTTTTTTCTAGATTTTAAAATATGAATATTTGAAAATCATTAATGGAGGTAAAATATAGATTAATTAATAAAATATTTTCATCAAAACATTAAATGATAAAATACAGGTATTTTTTAAAAATTCTCTTAAGGATGTTGGATAGAAAACCCACGTGGTCTATTGAGAATTAAAATCTATTGAGGACTGTGGAAACTAATACATGCGATTAGTTTTAGGGAAAAGACTATAAGGAATAAACTTGATGTGATCATCTGGGATTTTTGAAGAGAATATTCTAGGATTAATTAGTGAAATTTTTTCTTCTAGAATTTATATAATTCTGAATTATTGAGTGATTCATGAGGTTTTTTGAAAACAAAAAATGAATTATATGTGATGAGTTGATTAATAAGTTATTTCTTATACTGATTAAGAATTATCTATGAGATAATATATTGTGTTTGAGTTTCCGGATGGAGATTTACTACATCATAATGAATATTATGGCTATCAATATCTTAAGGAAGATAAATACAAAATGATATTGAATATTCTAAAGTCTTGAAGGGGATTTTATATTGATGAAGAAGAATCTTGGTGTATATTGGTGATATTCTTTTTTTGGGTCATACTTCTTCTATAAACTGGTGGGAGATGGTATAAAGAGCACTTGGGGGAATGATCTATTATGAGATGTATATTTTAATCACTTTTGATATTAGTGATAAAATATATATCTCATCATTTTATCAAAAACATTATGACATAGTCACCCACCTTGGGGTCAAATGTTGTAAAAATGTTATGTGTTCTATGAATCATTCTTCACTTTATTCATATGGGTGATGAATATTTGGTTTGAGTTAATCATAATATTAATTGATCCTAGAGGTTGATTTATAATATGATAGAAATTGTAAAATAAAGTTACTAAAATTCTACCCCCATTTCTCTATGTTGCATAGTTTTATTCCTAAGTATTTCAAGTGGTATTAGAGCCTAGGTTTCATCTTAGTGATTCTTTTTTATGTATAAAGTTGAAGATGTATAATATGAATTATTTCAATAGTATATGTTTTTATATATCTGATGGAGAGAATTATAATGGATGAAAGAATAATATGATTCCTTAACTTTTTTATCCTCCCCTATAATTTTTTTATGTTTCTACAGTGGATTTTACAAAAAATAATGTGTGATTATTCCATGAAATTTGCTATTAAAAGGGATTTTTAGGTTTATTTAAAATAAATTAATGAATTATAATGTATCTATCTAATATAGTCTATAAAAATGTTATGATACTCAAAACATCCAAATTGATATAGTATAAGAATTAAAATATTTTTAAAGGGAATGCAAAAGTAAAAGAATCAAATATATATATTTGTAGTGTAATGGTTAAGGATATTATAATAACTAAATAATGAATATTTTGAAAATATAGATTTTTAATGATATATATTTCTGGTAAAATGAGTGAAAAATAAGATAAAAATGAATATTATAATGTTTGTATTGATTCAAATCATAATAGTGATGATGAATGTTTATCCGAATATGGAAAACTAAAATTTAAAAGGCTAAAAAAGAATGTGTAACTTGAAAATATAATTAAAAATCAGAATGAACATGTTCAGACTAGAGGAAAACCGAGGTTCAATAAAAAACAATTATTATTTCCTATGTTATGCCAAAAATAGTTGATTAGGCTATTGGGAACAATGAATGGATAACTGTAATGAATGAATAGTTAAATTAGAATTAAATGAATTTCAATTGGGAAATTATTCCAAGACTAAAATTGAATAATTTCATGGGAACTAAGTGAGTATTTAGAAATATGATCAATGAAAAAGCTTATGTTTCATGAAATAAATTTAGATTTATTTTCAAAGGTTATTCTTATGTTAAATTTGTTTATTTTTAATACATATTCACTCCCATTATAGGAATTGAATCCATAAAATTTTTCATACCTATAGTAACTCACTGGTATTAAGAAATATTTAATTGGATGTAAAGTCTTCTATATTAAAAAGATAACTTGAAGGATATGCTTATATTGAGAAACTTAATGTTTTTTTCTTAAAAATGACGGAAATATGGTTTATAGATTTGATAAATCTTTATATGAGTTAAAAAATAATTCAATATCCTGGTTTTAAAATATGGATGGATATTTGAGAGAGATAATGTTTATTGAAAGGAAACTTAACAAAAATATTTATGTGAAGGAGATGAGTACAAATAATCTTATTTATACTATTTATATTGATGACATCATTTTTTCAAGATACAATGAGTATAATAGTGATGTTTTTAAAAGGAAAATTAAAAGTTATTATAAAATTATATTCTTGGATAAATGAGTGTAGAACTTGAAGAAGAAGTTTATATTGAGAAACCTAAAAGTTTTTCAATTTAAAATGATGAAAACATGGTGTGTAGATTTAATAAAGCTCTATATGGGTTAAAAATTCCCCTAGAGAATAATATTTAATGCTATATGGTTGTTTGAAAGTGATAAGGTACACTAAAGAGAAATATGAAAACATCATTTATTTGAATGATAAGTGCATAAACACTATAATTTTCATTGTTTATATTAATGATATTATTTTTTAGGAGATAAGGAGTTTAATTGTCAGGTTTTTTCAATACAAATGAAAATTTATTGTGAAATGTATATGGTTATATGTGAGGATCCTTATATTATGGGGGAGAAAAATTTCCTTCCTCTGAATTCATTTTCAATTAGTGGGATAATAATAACATTGATAGTTACAAGGAAACCAAGTGAAAAAAATACAATAATCAACCTAGAGGAATGTTTTTTATGTTAATGATATCATTTTTAGGATATAGGTAACATTCTTATGAAGTATTTGCAAGTAAAATGAAAAGGCATTCTAAAATTTCTATTCTTCGAGAGATTATTTTCTTCTTGTAATTTAATGTTAAAAAAATTAGATTTTATTTTTATACCTCCATAAAAATATACCAAGGAATTATTGATGAATCAGGGCATGGAATATTCTATCATTTTTTCCACACCCATGATAGTTAGGGTGAAGCTAATCTAGGATTATATATGGTAGAGTGTGAGATAAAAAATATTTGAAATGTTGATTATAATTTTTATTTATCTCACTACATCTAGACTTAACATTGTTTATCCAATAACATATTGTGTTATATATCAATGTGAGAAAAAATAATAATACTTAATTGATACTAAAAGAGTTCTTAAACACATAAATGGGACTTTGAATTATGGAAATCTGTATAAAAGAGTCGAGTACATGATATTTTTTGGGTATTCTGATGCTAATTGGGTTAGAGACTATGAGGATAGAAAATCAACATCATGTAGTATATTCTTTTTAGTAAAAAGTTTTGTGTATTATAATTGAAATAATAAAAATGAAGTTAATTTGATAACTATAGAGGATGAGTATGTGTCCACTTCACTATCATGTACAAAAATTATTTGGATGAATGTTAAATTAGAACACTTCAAGGTGAAAATTCAGTGTGATAATGAAAGTGAAACTGATCATTCCATGAATCTAGAGAAATAATATATATCTAAAAATATTGAAATCAAAAATTATTTTATTAATGATAAGTTTAAAAATGGACATGTGAGCAGAAAATATATTTCTACGAGAGATAAAACTATTTATTTTTCACAAATTCCATAACAAAGGATAGTTTTTAAGGATTAAGTTTGAATATTCATATTCAACCTTTACCACTTGAGGATTTTTTGTAATTAGACACAATTTTTTAGATACTATTGTCAAAGGGGGAATAAAGGTACACAACTCTTATACCTTATTTTTAATCCCAGACAGGTTTATTGTAAAAAGTGGTAAAAATGAGTGAATCAAATAACGAATAGTGTATAAAAAGTACTATCCAAAAATTTATTTTCATAAATGGAATAAATTATATCAAAAAAAAACATTATCTATAAGTTTAGTGTCTATAAATTTTATTTTGAGAAGTCTATTACGACAAAATATTTTGAGAGTTTATGGATTTAATAAAAAATATGAACGGGGTGATTGAATAACTGATGAAATTATTGAAGAAGCATTTTTTTATTTTCGAATATGTGTTAAGATCATGGTATATTATTGATAATGTTTTTAATTTATAAAAATGTATTTGAAGCGATTTTATATGAATTTTAGTGGATAATATTTTTTAGAGTTAAATTGAAAATCTAAGTGAAGAATCATAGATTTCATGTTATTAGAGAATTTGGAAAATTGTTGCATACCTAAGGTTTTCATGGGAGTTCCACTATGATACATAATATATTTCATTAGGTATATAATGTTTTATTTCTAATATATAAAATATCTTAGTGAATATAGAAGTTTTGTGTTGATGTTCTTGATAAAATAAAGAAAATGAAAGAAAACAGGGTGATGTCTAGGATACTTGAAGCATACAAAAGATTTAAATATCAAGATATAATATTTAATAGATGGTAAAAGAGATGATATATGGAAAATAATTAATGAATTATTAGAGGAAATATGAGAAATAAGTCTTATTGGTTGATAAAAATGGTTTTATACAACATGGACAATTATTTTATGAGAATAGATAAGATATTTTTTATGGTACATAAGGTTTAAAAAGTTCTTTTACAACATGTGTATGGTATTTTCGTGAGTATAAAAATTTACCATATTTCAATAATATTATATCTCTAAAAGAATTATTGAAAAGTATAATTAAATTATATTATTCTTTGTGATATTTATATAATAAATATCATGATTCAATGTGATTTTAGTCATGATTGAGGATGAGATTATTTAAATAAGAAAGATATACCATGAAGAAAATTCTTAATCAATAATCATATTGATATAGGGACAAAAAGATAAAATTAATCCAATACTTTAGGGGAATTGAATTAGAATTATATAATTATAAAACTTTTTAATCTTTATGAATTTTTAAATATCACAATTTGGAAATTATTAAAAGAGATCAAAGTTGCAGTAATTACTAATATGTTTTCGTAATCAATTTAGATAAAAAATAGAAATATTTATGGAAATATTGTTGAGGATTGGTGGGAGAAAAACCATGTGGTCAATTGAGAATTAAAATTTGTTGAGGATCATGTAAACTAATACACATGACTAGTTAAGGGAGAAGATGATAAGGAATAAACCTGAGTAAATTGGTTTAAATATTTAAATAGAATATTCATGGATTACTTGTCATGTGGGGTTCTTTAAGAAATTATAGATTTCTAAATTATTGTGTAATTCATGAGATCTTATAAAAATATAAAATGTGAAATATGAGCTGAATTGTAGAGGAAGATATTTCATATACTAAGTAGAAATTACAAAAGGAAGAATATATAGAGTTTGAGTTTAAGGTTGAAGTGTCGTTGCACCCTATTGAATATTATGGGAGTCAAGATAAAGGAGAAGAGAAATCCTTGAATTCTATTTACTATTTTAAATCTCTTATGGAAATATTTTATTGATGTTGAATCAACCCAAAGAATTTTTCAATCTTCTTTGTTCTTGTTCAAACTCTAATTATAAACTGTTATGGCTCAATATAAAGAACAACTAGGAAGTTATGTTATGAATATATAGTTATTTAAATCACTTTTTATATTAGGGATAAAATCTATATACTTAACTCAACCCAAACATGGAAGAGATACAGTCAAGCACATTTGGGGTGTACCTTGTACAAATCTTGCATGATTCATTTATCATTATTTAATTTCTATATATGGGTGCAAGAGAGTAAGATTGAGTGGATCATAATCTAAATCTAATGTATAGGTTGATTTATAATTTTAGAGAAATTGTAAAAAAAAGTATCATCGAATCAATCTCCCTTAGCAGTGTTACCCAAGTGTATTATTGTGAATTTTATCTATAAATATCAATTTATAATTAAAGGTTTTAAAAAAAATCATGGTATTGGTTATGAAGGAACCTTTTTTTATTGTAGAAATGATCAAATCTATTATAATTATTCTAGATATAGTATAATATTTGTTTATGAGATATATCAAATGAATTTTAAAACCACATTCCTTTATTGGGAATTTATTTGATGATATGTATATGATATAACCCAAAGCTTTTAAGGATCCAAGAAATGTTGTTAAAATTTGTAAGCTCCAATTATCCATTTGTGGGTTAAAATAAATTTTTGAATATTTGAAGATTGTTTTTTATGAAGCTACAAAAGAATTTGAATTTATAAAAAATGCATATTTACCTTGTTTATATAAATGGGTTAGTTGGAGCATTTTTTTACTGCTAGTGTTGTATGTCCTGGACAAAGTTCTCATTAGAAATGACATTTTGATGCTAAAATCAGTAAAAACAATTGATGATATATTTCTTCTCAATAAAGGATCATGATAAATCAATGTACATACTGAGTATGGAGATCATTAGAGATATATCAAAAGAAATTATTATCCTTGTTCCAAACACTTATATTGGTAACTTGTTAAAAAGTTTTAAATTGGAAAACTATATAAAATGTTATTTACCAATGTTATATGAGAAGTATATTTTCAAGAATCAATTTCATTCAAATATTAAAGAAAAAATGCAAGATTAAGATTTCATATTCTTTGTAAATTAAATGAATCATGTATGATATATTGTACATTCATTCTGAGGTATCTTATGCATTATGTTTTATGAGTTTAAACTAATTAAATGATAATGAATTTCATTGGGTAGCCATAGATAATATAATTATGTAATTAAGAATAATTAAGGATTTATTTTTAGTCATTGTTGGTGAGGAAGATATTATTATAAAGTTTTAAATTAATGCTAGTTTGATAAAACTTTTAATTTTGATTTAGTTTTTAGTAAATATTTGTATTTTTTCTTAAATAGTGGTTCTATAAGATATAAAAGTTCCAAGAAACCAAAAATTAATGATTCTAAAGAAAATATTAATATATCTTAACATCTGATGTGACTAAAGAATCTATTTAGATAATCAATTTTTTTATTTAACTTAGAGATGTCTATATCATTATTCATCCAATTTAACTCTACTATGAGAAAAATGGATAAATTTCACATTCTAGGTGTAATGAACATCTCTCCCTTACCCGAACAATATCAGTTTGGGCCACCACAACACCTTTAACACACACTTCGATTGGCGTAATCCATACCACATGATTTGGTTCTTTCCCATTACATGGATTATGAATAATAATGTTTTCACACATCCCATGGTGGAATGTGTAGTGTTATAATGGAAACTCAGTAGGCAATCACATAATTAACCCTACTAACTCATCATAAACTCAAGTGTATAAAAACAAAAATATATAGATATATTATAAGAAAACAAATAACATAACATTCCTGACAAACATAAATATATGATATTTAGAATCAAAATCAGTAACTATCTATACTAAGAGGATCCTTACCTTTACTTACCAATATTATTAAATACAGGTATTGATGTTAGCCTTGTTATAGTGAAATCTTATAGCCAGTCCTATCAATCTAGATACATATACAAAATTAGGGCCCCATAATTTCCTATGGGATATGGTAAATGATATACCATGTTAGGGCCTAAGTCTATCCCATGTAATAGGGTTAGGGGTATACAAATTCAGGGTGCTATGAGGCCATCCCGTCACTATTCTCTAATTGAGGAATACCTTCTTAATAATTTCATAACAGTTATACAACCCTTATAACATTCATAGTAAGTACCATGTAGTATGTATGAAACCATTTAATAACTAAAACTAGATATAATTAAATAAATTATTATAAAAATTTAAATGAAAGACATATAACATGCTTAGATTTAACTTTTAACAAGTCAATAGAAACAATAAGGCATTCCATGGTGTTTACATATATTGTTATACTATCATGAAAGTAATATAAAGAGATGCGAATGTAATATTGTATTTCATTATTAAAAGAAAAATAATTTAAAAATAATTTAGATTCAAAAAAGTATCAATTAATATTCCTTTATTATAAAAAATACATTTTTAATAAATTACACTCGACACTATACTAATGAAATCCTATACTGTAAGAAATATTTGAGTAAAGTGGGGTATTCATACCAAATCATCTATAAAGAAGATATTTGGATTCTAGGGAAGTAGATCAAACCATAATATAACTCTTATAATCAACCATGAACAAAAGCAGAACAAGGGTTGTTTTTTTCTGAACATGTTTTATGAAATCAAAAATATAATCTAAGGTAATACCTTGATATCAAATAATAAAAACTTATACAACAAGAAAATACATAGTGGATTGAATTATAAAAAAAATCAAAAGAAATAATCTTGGAATATAGATATTAGGGTGGCTAATAAACAAAAAAAGGAATAAGAAAATTAGAGGATGGATTATAGTCTTACTATATCGAGGATAGAGGTTTGAGATCGCTAAGAGCCTCTTGGATAAATGTTCAATTAGTAGATAGATTGATAGAAAATATGTGGAGTAGATAATTTACAAGTTTATGGATAGAGGGGTATTAAATGATAAATCTAGATATTGGGAAAAAAGATTAATTTTTAATTTAAAAATTATATTTTATATCACTTAAAAAAACTGAGAATTTTTCCAATGTAACTCTGGTGGAAACCGACAGGTATTCCGAAGATAGGGTTAGTAGACCAAGGTATCCCTACTGGAATTATGGTGGACTCCCATTCTACTTTTATTGGAATTTTTTAAGTAAAAATTATCCCCCTCAATGTTATTCTATAAAAAAAGTACCTAAACTCCCTCTCGTACATTAAAGTATCAACAAACCTCCAAAATGAATATTTAATTGAATCAAAAGACATTATTTTTTGAGGAAACTAACCCATTATAGTATAGGAATTTATAGTCTCCTCACTATTAGGACTCTCATCCCCTATAAACATTAACCATCTTCATGTGGTAATAGGTCTGGCTATTGGCACTTCACCTTAGATACCCACTACTATGTTTCATCATAAATCCTTCCATGCTTCCCCTACACGCAAACAAGATGTATCACTTTTTCTCACAACACTTTCTTACTCTGATCAAAGATAAAAAATTATTCTCTGTATAGTTTTAATTATATTATATCTCAACAATGTCATATTGGATCACGTGATAGTGATTATAAACATACCTCCTTAGCAAGAATACATGAAAGTTGTTTTGCATGGAATTGAATTTTAGAGGTATGGATAGATGATAAGTGACTTAATCAACTCTGCCAATAATTTTAAAAGGAATGATGTATCTCTATGTTAGTTTAACTTTATTTCCCATCCATTGGTAACCCAATCTTAGTGGAACAAGAAGGAATATATGATTACAAACTTTGAATTCCAATTGCCATATCTAATGGTTGACATATTAATTTTTCTAGATTTGGGTAGTCTTGAGTCATTATGAAATTATATTTACCTACTCTATGATCTATTATAAAATATTATCACTAATTGTAGAAGATTATTCTATCCATGTTCACTAGAATGGAGAGAAATATAGTCTCTCATATAATTCCTCATACAAGATTATATGAATAAATGATTGTTAAGAGTTATTATATGAGAATTCCAATAATGAAAGGATATAATCACTTATGGAACAAAATTCATGAATTAAGTCTCTAATAATAACCTCTAATATCTAGGTAGTCCATTCAGATTGACCTTCAATTTGATTATAAAAGGAGGTACTAAATTTTTATCTAATATCCCAATGCTTACTGATGTCCTTTATAGAAACGAGATGTAATCCTTGAATCCATGTTAGAGATGATACTACCTAAAATATATAAAATCCATAAAATATCTCTAATATAATTTTTTAGATTTAATTGACTTAAAATCCCCTATGATAATAAAAGTTCATTACTTCTTGGTCAGATGATCCATAATCACTCACACTACAGAATCCCTCTTAGAGTACCTTGGTAAACCTATCATCAAATCCATCATGATAGAATCACACTAATATATGGGAAGATTGATTTATTTATTGGTACCTATAGGATTTTGATACTATGTATATACCTATTTATAAGTGAATCACTCGTTGATGAATCCTACCATGACTTTCTTCTTACCACACCCCTAAAATCTGTGATGAATATCATGATAAGTCTTCATGATTCATCGGTGTAAAACCCACTTAGAAGAATGGTACTCTTTCATAAATTATTATTTTATATATTTAGATACTATTAGCCTTTGATAAATTTATATAGGGGAATACTAATTTTAGAACCATTTATTAAGGATATCCCTACTATCAAGTCTCTCTCAAATAATGATATAATATGGATTAGAGATCTAGGAACCCTTGAATTGGTCCAAGATAAATAATGAAATTTCAATGTAGTGCAGATGAACCCCCTTGATGCAATAAAACATCCAAATGGATATCAACCATAAGTATTAATAGTTATTATTTATCCATATATTTTTGTGTATTTTTTTGTGTAAATTTTAAAAATAAAAGGATTAGTTCTGACATTTCCGTTACTAAGAACATATAAAATATCAAAATAACATTAAGGGAGTTATTACACCTGGTGAAGCATCCTAATATTTTATTACCACTATTAAAAGATGAATTTTAGGATCTTGTGGTCCATAAACACCACAATGTGATCAGAAAATATATAATACCTCCAAAATTTAAGACCATACACAACAATTTCTAATTATAGGTCATGTGTAGGATAGTTCTATTCATGAGGATACAGTTTCCTAGAACCATATGTTACCACCTAATGATGTTTCATAGGAACACAACCAATTCCAATAGGAAAGGCACCACAATACTCTTCATACACTTCAATTGGTTGAGGTAGGATAAGAATATGATTTGATGTAAACTTTTTATTTAATTCATTAAAATTTTCCTCACATTGTTATGACCTGTCACACATGGTTTTTTTTCTTTGTATTGATCCGGTCCATTGGAAATCCAGATCCTTTTCATGGATATTTGGTGAGTTGAATCCTGATTTTTTAAGTTTCATATATTTCTAAACACCCTAATTTGGGATCCCCATTGTTTGTTTAGTAGTTTTTGAAGAAAGGGTGGTTACTTCATGATTTGGGCCAACCGTGAGCCCATTCCCAGTTTTAAAAACCAAATTTGTTTCCTTTATAAATCTTTTATTTTTATCCTTTTTCACCCATTCTACTTCCAACTTGTCCTATACTGATATATTAAAACTTATTTATCCTTTTGGACCAATTAGAAATTCATAAGAAGGGTGAATTTGGGTTACTTATTTAGGTATTGGGCCAGCCCATGGGGCCATATACTGTTTAAAAAAAAATAGTTTCATTTATATCTTTTTCTTTTTTTAATATTTTTCTGTGATTCCATATCCCCATCGAATCCAATAACCCTATCCTAACCCTAATAATCTATTTTACCTCTTTGGAGCTCATATGGGTCGCGTATTAGGACGCAAATTCTCAGGATACCTCAAATCATCCTGAATTGACAAGGTAAATTGTATCATTCATAAATCAATCAATTAGTACTCTTTTGGACACAAATTTTCTTTCCATGGTTCTTCCAGACCTTAGGAGTCTCTCCAAGAATTTTGAATCCATTCCCTTCTCTCTAGGGTTGCAGATCTAATGGAATATGAAGAGTTTTCTAGGGTGAAAGGTGAGATTAGTTCTCCTTTCTCCTTCCTCTCCCCACTCCTTTCATTATTTCTTTGATTTATATTGTCCCCTAGTATTTATCGACCTAGTGTTTTGTTATAACATGTTTTTTGATGGGTTTTATGTTTGTTTAGGTCTGGTATTTATAGTTTTAGGATTTATAAACCCGCGACGGGTGATTTCGGGTGTGCGTTTCAATTACCCCAAATATTTGAGGTAGGATATCCCTTGCACATGCCTTTATCATTCAAGTTTCATAATTTTAATATTTTACTAAACTTATATAAATGTTCATTATCGTTTTTAATCCTTTGGATAATTTTCTTGGTGTCCAAAGTGGTTGCTTAATCATTGTTTTGTGAAAGGTAGTGTTGTTTTGTCCTGAAAGTGCTCAACAAGTGTATGTTTAAATGTTCCGTTATCTTTTGAAAATATTTTGTGAGGTTTATAATCTGGTTTATGGTATTTTTAACATGTTACAGTATCTTGAATAAAAATATGGCATTCAATTGGTGTTTTATTCCTTTTCATGTACTTAAAATAAATTGTTTTGTTTAAAAAGGGCATGTCATGTGTTCGGTAAATTGCCCGGTTGGCTTTTATGTGTGATGTGTGATTTAAAAGTTATTTGTTTGGATTTATAAAGGAATTGGAAGAATGATAAATGGTATTTTTGGGTACTTATATGGATTTCCAATTTGGATTTTTTTTACAAACAAGTGGGTTTTTATTTACAACATATTTTGGCCCGAGTTGCCCAAAAATGGACCGTTTCACATCTTTATGAAAATGGTTGTGTTTTGAATATGTAACCTGAGTATTATAAGAGATTTATGAATGTGGTTTTCTACTGTAAATGGTGTTTATACATATCCTTAATAAAATTAAAATGCATACCTTTCTCAAAGGTTAGTTTTGAGAAAATGTTTAAAGGCCTGTTTGGCATTTCCTAAAAATGAAGGAGTGTTTTACCTGTATATAACAAGTTGTGCAATTGGGATTGTTTTATGGTCCATTAAATGATTTTATTTAATGTTTATTGGGATTCAAAATATGATTTGGTTTGGTTTTTATGTGTTTTTATAATTGAAAGAGTGTTTTTGAAATAGTTTTATGTGAAAAGCCTCAATACACTTCATAAAATTGTTTTAACAAAATATTTAGTGGTTTGTTGATTAGTGTAAGAAATGTGAAGAAATATTATGAGATGTTTGTGTTTTTATGGTTTTGGAATGGAATGTAGATGTGAAATGTGTATTTTATAATATGTGTAACTTGATTGAGCACTAACGGGAATCCCAGGTATCTAGGTGGGCGGACGTGTACTAGTATGCTAGTGATTCTGTGGGGGTTGGCCTCTGTTTCACGTAGCAAGTTTGACGATGTAAACACTAACTAAACTATGATGATGATGATGATTGGGGACAACTAGGTTGTGGATATGTTCCCTACTAGTGGCTCGTGCATGAGAATGAATATTTATTATGGTTACATTCACCGATATACGAGGTACCTGGGGCTCACAACAAACTAGTGCCTAGGGTTGTTCCCGTGACTAGTGCTCATTGGCTATTTTGTACTCACCGTCGGCATATGGTGTGTTTGGTTGGTAAATTCAGTAGTATGTGTTATTTATTTAAAAGATAAATTTATTTAAAGTATCCCTCTTAAAAACTATTTTCATTTTGAAGTTGCACCTCTTTGAAAAAAAATTTTACTTGTATTTTTGTTTATTAAACATGCATGTTTTTTTCTGATAATTATTATTGCATGGAACCTCATTTTAAAACCATACTTTCGAATCTTGAATTTAAAACTATAAATTTATGTTTCTTTTATTTTAAAGTAATGTGCATTGGGAATATAATATCGGGCTAACCTACTGAGTTTTAATACTCACACCTATAGTGTTCTTATTTTTTTAGCCCTTGTGCAGGTTTCATCTTTAGTTCGATCACCTTGGGTGACATTTTATCATTATGTTGGAGAGTGAACAGAGATGTCACATGGATTTAGTTGTTCATCGGGATTGCTCAGTTGAGTTGTTGGTTTTGTTCTAATTTTAGTTTCTTGTACAAATAATATTTAGTTCAATTTCTATATAAATTCATTTTGGGCTGTCCGTTTATTTCCGATGTTTGTTTGATTGTTTATATATGGGTGAAATCGTTCCCTTGTGTACTCTATTGATGCCCTTGGTTCTTTTCACCATCCAGGGAGGATCGGGAATGCCTCTCAGGACTTGTCGTGGGCTGGCCTGGGTGACCGGTTCAGGGTCGACTCGGGCTGGTTCGTGACAAAATGGTATCAGAGGAGGTTGGCTCTTAACAGACCTTTCTTTTTAGAGCGCCCTTATTATTTTTGGTATGTCAAGGTAGATGGAGTAGGATTTTTGGGACTTGAGGTTTAAGTTCAATAAGAGCTTCGCGAACTCTTTCTTGTTCTAATCCTCAGTTTTCTATGGTAAGTCTTGTTTTATTAGTGTCCTTTGTTCTGGTTGATTTTTTTGGTGTTGGGATATGACAAGGGGAGTCTGACTAATGGCCTCCGTGAGCTCCCAGGGCCTGGAAAGCCATGTGGAGCTAGGGAATGGTCCTAATAAGTCTCTCTGTGTTGATGTTGTGTTTGGCATATGGCCGCCAACCATATGGTCAAGTCACCCACTGACACTAGTTCCTTTTTTTTGGGTCTCTTGAACCTTTCTTGAATTCTGAATTTTTGTTTTTAAAATCCTTGTGTGATAATTGTGAAAATGGGTTTTAAAGGAAGGATTAGATTTTGAAAAGTGAAAAATAGGGTTTTCAAAAATTAAATATAAGAATGGTTTTGGAAGGTTGTGTTTTTGTAAAAAAAATGGAGGGAAGTGGAAATGATTTAAAGGGATTGGATTATCCATAATCTAAACTTGTGGTTTGTTGAAATAAAATGTTTTGAAATTGTGAATCATTTTAAGGTGATTCTGAATCGTTGTTTTAAATGCGGTATTTTGGGATGTCAAAAAGTTTTTGAATCGGATAAATTATTTTTGGAAATTGGTTTTGATCGGTTGGTGTTTTCCTAGAAAGGGTATTGGTCTCAATGGACCTCGGATTATGAAAATATAACTTGCTGATTTTTTTTTAGAAAAATGGGAAGGGGTTGTTTGGAGTGGCTTGGTTATTAAAAATGTTTTTATAAATGAAAATTTCTTGGTTTTTAAGAAAATGGTTCTTTATTAATTGTGATTTTATTTGTGAAATATGAAAATGTTTTTTGACTTGGTGATTGGTTTTCCTTATGAAGGTAATTTTTTTGGAATGATGTTGTTTTGTTTTAGCCTTTGGTGTTTTCATGGGTGCTCACATGCAAGGTTTTATCTATATCTGGAAGGATGACCTATATGGTATAGTGGTTGGGTTACTGGGGTGGCATGGAAATGTGCATGTGAGTGATACTTGATGAAACACCATTGGTGAATGTGGAAACCTATCAAGTTAGTTTGTTTTTTCAAAAAAAATTTGATCTGAAAATTGTTTCCTTTTCTTTAAAACCAATGGTAATGTGGCATGATTTTTCTATGTCTTAGAATATTTGTTTATTTGGTTAGCTTTCATGTTATCTATAATTCATACTCTTGCTCTATCTAGATATGAGATATTGTTGGTGGCTCGGTTATGGAGTAATTTTCATTGGGTTTCTAAAGATGTGTTTGATATTGTGATGTGGCCATTGATAGTTCTCCATTAGAAATCGTTCCTGCTGATCAACCTAAGGATTCCTTTAAAATTTTAAATCCACCACTTTTGATGATGCCTCAACCTGTTTGTTGGAATAGAGAGCTGTTTGGGATCTATTAAAAGTGCTTCTAGGTCGTGATAATTATTTTGGACAGAGCAGTTGTGTTTGGTGATGTTAATGTGTTTCGTCGTATTCCTTTTCCATTCTGCCCCTCGTTTGGAGTGAGATAGAATTTTGATATGTATCTATGAGTTCCTATTTAGATGAAGGTTTTTTGGTGATAAAGTGAGGTTTTTTTGAGTGGTGTGATCCTTATCACCTGACTGCGGTGCAGCAAATGCTTCAAGAATCAGTGCTCCAGCCATAGGCCTCAGAGTGAAGCTTTTCACACAGTCAGGAAATCGACAGAGATGTGGAGTGCTCGATTAGGATCCTTACTCGTCTGTTTTGGTAAGTTAGTTTCTATTTAAATGTTTTGGTTCCCCATTTTTGTGAATTTCCCTTTGTCGCAACAAGCGTGGGGGACTTAACCCCTCACACAGTGTCTATGGTTATTCCTTCATGGATGTGGGTTTTCAATAAATGTCCCTGTGTGGACTGCTTGTAAAAAATCAGGTTCATTTTTGGTGTTACCTATTCATAGGTGGAGAGTATTGGGTAGTTTATTTGTTTCTTATGTGGTTTTAGTGTCCAAATTATTGGGTCCCCTTCCCTCCCATCCCCAAGTGGCGGGGGTCCAGAACTGCGCTGAATGTGTTGGCCAAGTTCTTGTCCCCTCCGTTCGGGAGTGGGTGGTTAATATGTTCATGTTGTAACCCTATTAACATGGTATAGTAGGTTTTTTAGGAGGGTTTTTTGGGCTTGTGTGAGTGAGGCCCAATTCTAGCTCATGTTGAATTCTTGTCTGTTCGTTTCTAGTTGGTTTCTAATGGTGGGGAGACCCACCATGGGTCTCCGGGATTTTCATCCTAAGAACATTTCTAGTGCTAGTTGATTCTTAATGGTGGGGAGTCCATTCTGGACTCCCCTGGAATATTTGGTTTTTTTGAGTTCTCTTTGGTTTGGGTGATGGTTGGGTTCATTGAGAGAATGCCCAACAATCGGGTTCTTGGCTTGGTTGTGGAGGTGGTGGCTTCATCTTTCCATTGATTCTCCAGACATGGTTGTGAGTTGTGTTTTGTGTGGGAAAGAGTATTAAGATGAATTTTTGATGATTGATATTTAATTATCTTTAGAGGCTGGATTATGTTGTTATGGAATCCTTAGGTGTTGTTTTTTTTCAGCCGGAATGTGTTATGGCTTCCCGGGGGTGGAAAGCTTTAATGGTGGGGAGAATTGTCACACACGGTTTTTTTTCTTTGTATTGATCCGGTCCATTGGAAATCCTGATCCTTTTCATGGATATTTGGTGAGTTGAATCCTGAGTTTTTAAGTTTCATATATTTCTAAACACCCTAATTTGGGATCCCCATTGTTTGTTTAATAGTTTTTGAAGAAAGGGTGGTTACTTCATGGTTTGGGCCAACCGTGAGCCCATTCCCAGTTTTAACAACCGAATTGTTTTCTTTTATAACTCTTTTTTTTCATCAATTTTCACCCATTCAACTTCCCACTTGTCCTATAATGATATATTAAAACTTATCTATCCTTTTGGACCCATTAGAAATTCATATGCAGGGTGAATTTGGGTTACTTATTTAGGTATTGGCCTAGCCCATGGGCCCATTTCCTGTTTTTTTTTAAAAAAATCGTTTCATTTATATCTTTTTCTTTTTTTAATATTTTTCGGCGATTCCACCTCCCCCTAGAATCCAATAACCCAATCCTAACCCTCATAATCTATTTTTTCTCTTTGGAGCTCATATGGGTCGCGTATTAAGACAAAAATTCTCAGGATACCACAAATCGTCCAGAATTGACATGGTAAATTGTATCATTCATAAATCAATCAATTAATACTCTTTTGGACACAAATTTTCTTTCCTTGGTTCGTCCAGACCTTAGTTGTCTCTCCAAGAATTTTGAAGCCATTACTTTCTTTCTAGTGTTGCAGATATAATGGAAGACGAAGAGTTTTCTAGGGTGGAAGGTGAGATTCCTTCTCCTTTCTCCTTCCTCTTCCCCCTCCTTTCATTATTTATTTGATTTATATTGTCCCCTAGTATTGATAGACCTAGGGTTTTGTTATAACATGTTTTTTTGATTCGTTTTCTGTTTGTTTAGGTCAGGTATTTATAGTTTTAGGGTTTATAAACCCGCGACGGGTGATTTCGGGTGTGCATTTCAATTACGCCAAAGATTTGAGGTAGGATATCCCTTGCACATGCCTTTATTATTCACGTTTAATCATTTTAATATTTTCCTAGACTGATATAAATGTTCATTATTGTTTTTAATCCTTTGGATAATTTTCTTGGTGTCCAAAGTGGTTGTGTAATCATTGTTTCGTGAAGGGTAGTGTTGTTTTATCATGAAAGTTCTCAACAAGTGTTTGTTTATATGTTCCGTCATCTTTTGCAAATATTTTGTGAGGTTTATAATCTGGTTTATGGTATTTTTAGCATGTTACAGTATCTTTAATGAAAATATGGAATTCAATTGGTGTTTTATTCTTTTTCATGTACTTAAAATAAATTGTTTTGTTTAAAAAGGGCATGTCATGTGTTCGGTAAATTGCCCGGTTGGATTTTATGTGTGATGTGTGATTTAAAATTTATTTGTTTGGATTTATAAAGGAATTGGAAGAATGATAAATGGTATTTTTGGGTAATTAAATGGATTTCCAATTTGGACTTGTTTTTACAAACAAGTGGGTTTTGATTTACAACATATTTTGGCCCGAGTTGCCAAAAAATGGACCGTTTCACATCTTTATGAAAATGGTTGTGTTTTGAATATGTAACCTGAGTATTATAAGAGATTTATGAATGTGGTTTGATGATGTAAATGGTGTTTATACATATCCTTAATTAAATTAAAATTCATACCTTCGTCAAAGGTTAGTTTTGAGACAATGTTTAAAGGCCCGTTTGGCATTTCCTCGAAATGAAGGAGTGTTTTACTTGTATATAACAAGTTGTGCAATTGGGATTGTTTTATGGTCCATTAAATGATTTTATTAAATGTTTATTGGGATTAAAAACATTATTTGGTTTGGTTTTTATGTGTTTTTATAATTAAAAGAGTGTTTTTGAAAGAGTTTTATGTGAAAATCCTCAATACACTTCATGAAATTGTTTTACCAAAATATTTAGCGGTTTGTTGATTAGTGTAAGAAATGTGAAGAAAGATTATGGGATGTTTGTGTTTTTATGGTTTTGGAATGGAATTTGGATGTGAAATGTGTATTTTATAATATGTGTAACTTTATTGAGAACTAAAGGGAATCCCGAGTATCTAGGTGGGCGGATGTGTACTAGTATGCTAGTGATTCTGTGGGGGTTGGCCTCTGTTTCACGTAGCAAGTTTGATGATGAGAACACTAAGTAAACTATGATGATGATGATTATTGAGGACCACTAGGTTATGGGTATGTTCCCTACTAGTGGCTCGTGCACGAGAACAAATATTTATTATGGTTACATATACCGAGATACGAGGTACCCGTGGCTCACAACAAACTAGTGCCTAGGGGTGTTCCCGTGACTAGTGCTCATTGGCTATTTTGTACTCACCGTCGGCATATTGTGTGTTTGGTTGGTAAATTTAGTAGTATGTGTTATTTATTTAAAAGCTAAAATTCTTTAAAGCATCCCTCTTAAAAACTATTTTCATTTTGAAGTTTCACCTATTTGAAAAAAATTGTTACTTTCATTTTTGTTTATTAAACATGCATGTTTTTGTCTGATAATTATTATAGCATGGAACCTAATTTGAAAACCATAATTTTAAATACTTAATTTAAAACTATAAATTGATGTTTCTTTTATTTTAATGGAATGTGCATTTGGAATAGAATATCGGGCTAACCTACTGAGTTTTAATACTCACACCTATAGTCTTCTTGTTTTTTAGCTGTTGTGCAGGTTTCATCTTTAGTTCGATCACCTTGGGTGAAATTTTATCATTGTGTTGGAGAGTGACCATAAGTGTCACCTGGAGTTAGTTGTTCATCCGGATTGTTCAGTTGAGTTGTTGGGTTTGTTTTAATTTTAGTTTCTTGTACAAATAATATTTAGTTCAATTTTTATATAAATTCGTTTTGGGCAGTCCGTTTATTTCCACTGTTTGTTTGATTGTTTATATATGGGGGAAATCGTTCCCTTTTGTACTCTATTGATGCCCTTGGTGCTTGTCACCATCCCAGGAGGATCGGGAACGCCTCTTGGGACTTGTCGCGGGCTGGCCTGGGTGACCGGTTCAGGGTCGACTCAGGCTGGTTCGTGACAAAATGGTATCAGAGGAGGTTGGCTCTTAGCAGACCTTTATTTTTAGAGCGTACTTGTTATTTTTGGGATGTCAAGGTATATGGAGTAGGATTTTTGGGACTTGAGGGGTAAGTGAAAGAAGAGCATCACGAACTCTTTCTTGTTCTAATCCTCAGGTTTCTATGGGAAGTCTGGTTTTATTAGTGTCCTTTGTTCTGCTTGTTTTTTTTGACGTTGGGATATGACAAGGGGAGTCTGACTAATGGCCTCTGTGAGCTCCCAGGGCCTGGAAAGCCATGTGGAGCTGGGAAATGGTCCTAATAAGTCTCTCTCTATTGGTGTTGTGTTTGGCATATGGCCGCCAACCATATGGTCAAGTCACCCACTGACACTAGTTCCTTTTTTGGGTCTCTTGAACCTTTCTTGAATTCTGAATTTTTTGTTTTTAAAATCCTTGTGTGAGAATTGTGAAAATGGGTTTTAAAGGAAGGATTATATTTCGAAAAGTGAAAAATGGGGTTTTCTAAAATTAAATATAAGAATGGTTTTGGAAGGTTGTGTTTTTGTAAAAAAATGGAGGGAAGTGGAAATGATTTAAAGGGATTGGATTATCCATAATCTAAACTTGTGGTTTGTTGAAATAAAATGTTTTGAAATTGTGAATCATTTTAAGGTGATTCTGAATCATTGTTTTAAATGGGTTATTTTGGGATGTCAAAAAGTTTTTGAATCGGATAAATTAGTTTTGGATATTGGTTTTGATCAGTTGGTGTTTTCCTAGAAAGGGTATTGGTCTCAATGGACCTCGGATTATGAAAATATACCTTGCTGATTTTTTTAAAAAAATGGGAAGGGGTTGTTTGGAGTGTCTTGGTTATTAAAAATGTTTTTAAAAATGAAAAGGGGTAGGTTTTTAAGAAAATGGTTCTTAATTAATTGTGGTTTTATTTGTGAAATATGAAAAGGTTTTTTGACTTGGTGGTTGGTGTTCCTTATGAAGGTAATTTTTTTTTGGAATGATATTGTTTTGTTTTAGCCTTTGGTGTTTTCATGGGTGCTCACATGCATGGTTTTATTTATATCTGGAAGGATGACCTATATGGTATGGTGGTTGGGTTCCTAGGGTGGCATGGAAATGTGCATGTGGGTGATACTTGATGAAACACCATTGGTGAATGTGTAAACCCACCAAGTTAGTTTGTTTTTTCAAAATTGTTTTGAGCTGAAAATTGTTGCCTTTAATTTTAAAACCAATGGATATGTGGCATGATATTTCTATGTCGTAGAATATTTGTTTATTTGGTTAGCTTCCATTTGATCTGGAATTCATACTCTTGATCTATCTAGAGATGAGATATTGTTGGTGGCTCGGTTTTGTAGTAATTTTCATTGGGTTTCTAAAGATGTGTTTGATATTGTGATGTGGCCATGGATAGTTCTCCGTTAGAAATCATTCCTGCTGATCAACCTAAGGATTCCTTTCAAATTTTAAACCCACCTCTTTTGATGATGCCTCAACCTGTTTGTTGGAATAGAGAGCTGTTTGGGATCTATTAAAAGTGCATCTAGGTCGTGATAATTATTTTGGACAGAGCAGTTGTGTTCGGTGATGTTAATGTGTTTCGTCGTATTCCTTGTCCATTCTGCCCCTCGTTTGGAGTGAGATAGAATTTTGATATGTATATATGAGTTCCCATTTAGATTAAGGTTTTTTTGTGATAAAGTGAGGTTTTTTTGAGTGGTGTGATCCTTATCACCTGACTGCGGTGCACCAAATGCTTCAAGAATCAGTGCTCCAGCCATAGGCCTCAGAGTGAAGCTTTTCACGCAGTCAGGAAATCGACAGAGATGCGGAGTGCTCGATTAGGATCCTTACTCCTCAGTTTTGGCAAGTTAGTTTCTATTTCAATGTTTTGGTTCCTCATTTCTGTGAATTTCCCTTTGTCACAACAATTGTGGTGGACTTAACCCGTCACACAGTGTCTATGGTTATTCCTTCATGGATGCGGGTTTTCAATCAATTTCCCTGTGTGGACTACCTGTAAAAAATACGGTGCATTTTTGGTGTTACCTATTCATAGGTGGAGGTTATTGGGTAGTTTCTTTGTTTCTTTGTAGTTTCAGTGGCCAAATTATTGGGTCCCCTTCCCTCCCATCCCCAAGTGGCGGGGGTCGAGAACTGCGCTGAATGTGTTGGCCAAGTTCTTGTCCCCTCTGTTCGGGAGTGGGTGGTTAATATGTTCATGTTGTAACCCTATTAAATTGGTATAGTAGGTTTTTTAGGGGGGTTTTTTTGGGCTTGTGTGAGTAAGGCCTAATTCTATATCATGTTGAATTCTTGTCTGTTCATTACTAGTTGGTTTCTAATGGTGGGGAGACCCACCATGGGTCTCCAGGATTTTCATCCTAAGAACATTTCTAGTGCTAGTTGATTCTTAATGGTGGGGAGTCCATTATGGACTCCCCTGTAATATTTGGTTTCTGTGAGTTCTCTTTGGTTTTCGTGATGGTTGGGTTCATTGAGAGAAGGCCCAACAACCGGGTTCTTGGCTTGGTTGTGGAGGTGGTGACATCATCTTTCTGTTGATTCTCCAGACATTGTTGTGAGTTGTGTTTTGTGTGGGCAAGAGTATTGAGATGAATTTTTAGTGATTGATATTTAATTATCTTTAGAGGCTAGATTATGTTGTTATGTAATCCCTATGTGTTGTTTTTTTCACCCGGAAAGTGTTATGGATTTCCGGGGGTGGAATGCTTTAATGGTGGGGAGAATTGTCACACACAGTTTTTTTCTTTGTTTTGATCCGGTCCATTGGAAATCCTGATCCTTTTCATGGATATTTGGTGAGTTGAATCCTGAGTTTTTAAGTTTCATATATTTCTAAACACCCTAATTTGGGATCCCCATTGTTTGTTTAGTAGTTTTTAAAGAAAGGGTGGTTACTTCATATTTTGGGCCAACCGTGAGCCCATTCCCAGTTTTAAAAACCGAATTTGTTTCTTTTATAAATCTTTTGTTTTTCATTATTTTTCACCCATTCTACTTATCAATTGTCCTATACTGATATATTAAAACTTATTTATCCTTTTACACCCATTAGAAATTCATAAGCAGGGTGAATTTGGGTTGCTTATTTAGGTATTGGGCCAGCCCATGGGCCCATTTCCTGTTTTTTTTAAAAATAGTTTCATTTATATATTTTTCTTTTTTTAATATTTTTAGGTGATTACACCTCAAAATATAATCCAATAACTTTATACTAACCCTTATAATCTATATTACCTCTTTGGAGCTCATATGGGTCGCGTATTAGGATGCAAATTCTCAGGATACCTCAAATCGTCCAGAATTGACAAGGTAAATTGTATCATTCATAAATCAATCAATTAATACTCTTTTGGCCACAAATTTTCTTTCCCTGGTTCTTCCAGACCTTAGGAGTCTCTCCAATAATTTTTAAGCCATTACCTTCTCTCTAGGGTTGTATATCTAATGGAAGACGAAGAGTTTTCTAGGGTGAAAGGTGAGATTCCTTCTCCTTTCTCCTTCCTCTTCCCCTCCATTCATTATTTCATTGATTTATATTGTCCCCTAGTATTGATCGACCTAGGGTTATGTTATAACATGTTTTTTGGATGGGTTTTATGTTTTTTTAGGTCTTTTATTTATAGTTTTAGGATTTATAAACCCGCGGCGGGTGATTTTGGGTGTGCGTTTCAATTACGCCAAAGATTTGAGGTAGATTATCCCTTTCACATGCCTTTATCATTCAAGTTTCATCATTTTAATATTTTCCTAAACTGATATAAATGTTCATTATCATTTTTAATCCTTTTTATAATTTTCTTGGGGTCCAAAGTGGTTGTTTAATCATTTTTTTTGAAAGGTAGTGTTGTTTTGTCATGAAAGTGCTCAATAAGTGTTTGTTTAAATGTTCCGTTATCTTTTGCAAATATTTTGTGAGGTTTATAATCTGGTTTAGGTATTTTTAACATATTACAGTATCTTGAATGAAAATATGGCATTCAATTGGTGTTTTATTCCTTTTCATGTACTTAAAATAAATTGTTTTGTTTAAAAAGGGCGTGTCATGTGTTTGGTAAATTTCCCGGTTAGATTTTATGTGTGATGGGTGATTTAAAAGTTATTTGTTTGGATTTATAAAGGAATTGGAAGAATTATAAATGGTATTTTTGGGTACTTATATGTATTTCCAATTTGGATTTGTTTTTACAAACAAGTGGGTTTTGATTTACAACATATTTTGGCCCGAGCTGCCCAAAAAATGGACCGTTTCACATCTTTATGAAAATGGTTGTGTTTTGAATATGTAACCTGAGTATTATAAGAGATTTATGAATGTGGTTTTCTGGTGTAAATGGTGTTTATACAGATCCTTAATAAAATTAAAATGCATAACTTCGTCAAAGGTTAGTTTTGAGAAAATGTTTAAAGGCCCGTTTGGCATTTCCTAGAAATGAAGGAGTGTTTTACTTGTATATAACAAGTTGTGCAATTGGGATTGTTTTATGGTCCATTAAATGATTTTATTAAATGTTTATTGGGATGCCAAATATGATTTGGTTTGGTTTTTATGTGTTTTTATAATGGAAAGAGTTTTTTTGAAAGAGTTTTATGTGAAAAGCCTTAATACACTTCATGAAATTGTTTTACCAAAATATTTAGCGGTTTGTTGATTAGTGTAAGAAATTTGAAGAAATATTATGGGATGTTTGTGTTTTTATGGTTTTGGAATATAATGTGGATGTGAAATGTGTATTTGATAATATGTGTAACTTTATTGAGCACTAAAGGGAATCCCGGGTATCTAGGTGGGCGGACGTGTACTAGTATGCTAGTGATTCTGTGGCGGTTGGCCTCTGTTTCATGTAGCAAGTTTGACGATGACAACACTAACTAAACTATGATTATGATGATTATTGGGGACCACTAGGTTATGGGTATGTTCCCTACTAGTGGCTCATGCACGAGAATCGATATTTATTATGGTTACATTCACCGAGATACGAGGTACCTGGGGCTCACAACAAACTAGTGCCAAGGGGTGTTCCCGTGACTAGTACTCATTGGCTATTTTGTACTCACCGTCGGCATACGGTGTGTTTTGTTGGTAAATTCAGTAGTATGTGTTATTTATTTAAAAGCTAAAATTCTTTAAATCATCCCTCTTAAAAACTATTTTCATTTTGAAGTTGCACCTCTTTGAAAAAAATTGTTACTTGCATTTTTGTTTATTAAACATGCATGTTTTTTTTCTGATAATTATTATAGCATGGAACCTCATTTGGAAACCATACTTTCAAATCATGAATTTAAAACTATAAATTGATGTTTATTTTATTTTAAAGGAATGTGCATTGGGAATAGAATATCGGGCTAACCTACGGAGTTTTAATACTCACGCCTATAGTCTTCTTCTTCTTTTAGCCCTTGTGCAGGTTTCATCTTTAGTTCGATCACCTTGGGCAACATTTTATCATTGTTTTGGAGAGTGACCAGAAGTGTGACATAGAGTTAGTTGTTCATCGAGATTGTTCAGTTGAGTTGTTGGTTTTGTTCTAATTTTAGTTTCTCGTACAAATAATATTTAGTTCAATTTTTATATAAATTCATTTTGGGGTGTCCATTTATTTCTGCTGTTTGTTTGATTGTTTATATATGGTCGAAATCGTTCCCTTGTATACTCTATTAATGCCCTTGGTGCTTGTCACCATCCCGGGAGAATCGGGAATGCCTCTCGGGACTTGTCGCGGGCTGGCCTGGGTGACCGGTTCAGGGTCGACTCGGGTTGGTTCGTGACATGACCACAAATATTTAACCCCTCTATTTATTATATTCATTGAAGAATTTATCGTAGAAATTTCTTTAATAAAGTAATTGTAATGCCTCATAAGTCTGGGAAAGATTTTGATTTTGAATAAATTAGTGGGACATTTCCAAGACATGACTGAATCAACCTTTTCAAGATCAATATATATAATTCGTTATGAAATAAAATGTATGAGGAATTTAAATTATTTGATAAAAAATGACTAATTTAATAAATTAACATACAAATTATTTTCTAATAAATTTTTCAAGGCAATATATTGATTTTAGGCATTCTCATCCTTATATTTGAAATAGACTAAAATATTATCCATAAAAACCATGATAAATAAATCTATAAAAAGGTGAAATATATTATTCATTAAGTCCATAAATACAAATGGATAATTAGTTAAGAAAAAAAGGCATAATTTTTTTTGAAAATGACTATACTAACTCTGGTAATTAGTATTTGGAATTTCTTTTGACTTGAACTGAAGTTGGAGAAATCATAAAAATATGTCAATATTAAAAATCCAAATTTATACTTTATGCTGAGTAAACTAGTTTTCAATTTAGATAAAAGGATAATAGTTCTTAATTAATACATAGTTCATCTTTTGATATTCCATAGAGATACATAAAATTCCACTGGATTTCTTGGAAAAAATATCTAGATAACCCCATGGAGAAGTGATTTTCCTTATAAATCCTTTAGCCTCTAGTTCATCTAGTTGTTAATTTAATTACCTTATTTTATCTAGATCCATATGATATAAAGGAATTAATATTGTTTTATTACTAGGTAGATGTTCAATACTGAAATACACCTCTCATGTTAGAGGTATCCTTGGAAAGTCTTCTAGGATCACATTAGGTTAAAGGCCCATACCTATGGTAAAACTTGTTTCCCTTTATCCTCCACTACTCCAAGGACAAGAATAAGCATTTTTGAAGTGATATCCCCACATTCCCTTGAGAGAATTATTCTTTGTTGTATTGTAACTCCAATTCTATACAATGGGAAATCCAAACAACTTCTTGTGATAGGAAAGACACCCTGATAGCATATAAATTGATTCATCTTTATAACTAGGTCAACCGGTCTATTCCTATAACAAACAAAAAGGGTTTCATGTTGAGAATTGTAAGATCCTAAAGAGATCTATATAACACCACCACTAAATCACTAGATAAAAAGTTCCTCACCATCTATATTCTCATCCAGAGAGCTGTTTGTATAGTCATGTACATAGGTGATACTTCTAGTTATAGAACCATAAGGGATACTAGTGTCTTAGAAATAAAGTAATGTAAAGAACCTATATCAAATAAAACATAAGATAAATTATAAGACACTAGAATATTAACTATCATAAAATTATCCCCCAGTTAATTATTAACAGTGGATTGATCCATGACATATATTATGTTTGAAATCCCCCAGTGTCCCTAAGAAAGATATCTCTATATAAAAGATTGCATAATGCAAAACCTTCACTAAATTCCTCGATGACCTCTTTAGCATGAACTTCTGAATATAGGCTAAAAAAACTCAGTATACTGAGTAGTTTTCTTAAAAGGTCAGGGCCAAAGCCTCATTTATTATTAAAAAAAGTAAAGAACTCTTTTAATTGGGTAGAGGGAGACCCATTACAGAGTCCAAAGGCCCAGTGGGAATTTAGACCATTAAATGGCTCGTAGGCCCTAAGTTTTGGCCTAAGGATCATTCTGTGAATAGTACTGCTACAGTACCTGCGTTGCTACAGTGTCTCACAGTACTCACCTCCGCTACAGTACCTTACCACTGCTACAGTGGCCCGCCACCACTATAGTGCCCGCCATTGCTACAGTGCCACCACTGATACATTCCCTGCGCCCCATGAGTTTTGAACCCTCCATTTTTCATGTATGATTACGGGGTTCTTACCACTAAGACAAACCCCAACTACGAGGCCTATATTACATAGGATGAATGAGGGCCACTATCTGATTGTCTCATGTATACTATGGTGTCAAAACCATTGAAGATGTATAAACTACCCACATGAGTGACATAACATTAATTCAAGAAAACATTTTAGATTGATTTGTCTTGTTCAACCACACTTATTTCACTTCATATATTGTCTCCCATAACAAGGGTATGAAGGCACTCCACTTCACTGGCTCCCTTGGTGAGAAGTACTTATACTAACCTCTTATCTAAACTACTTTTAACCATAGGAAGATAGGTCACATGAAACCTGAATTGGTAGTAAGATACCCACTCCTATACTTTCCTTATTCCCAATCTCAGAAATTAAAACTTTCATGACCACTTTTGAGAATATAGAAATTTCGATGGGAATCACCCGGGTTTATAATGGATCTTTCAATACCATCTTGAAGAATCTCAACTTAGAATCCTCACCCTGAATAAAATTAATGTGAATTAGATTTTTAAACTTGGAATCATACTTTATAATAGTTGTTGATCGATGATGGAGGTTCATAAATTATTTTACCTTTACATGATGTAAATTTTTATGAAAGAATCACTAGAAAAATTGTTGCTCAAAATTATTTCACATGATGCCATGATTTTTCTTCACCTTAAGCACAACATCCCACCATCGGTGAACCATGAATTCCCACATGAAGGTGTATAAACTAACATGGTATTACTCTGGGTCCTCGATGATCTCAAATATATAGTGTATTTGGACAATCAACACTACAAATTCTTATAGAGAGACCTCACCATAGAAGACTGAAGGATGATAAAACTGAAATTCTTTCATAACATAAAAAAATTTTAGTTTATTTTAAGGAAATCCTTGAATAAAAACCTGAAGTAACTGTGTAAGTCCTTATTGGACTTGAGGGCCAACTATAGGTCGAGTTAATGGGGGAATGTTAATCCACTTTTTATTGCTCAGTATGTAATGGTCATCTAGGACACATATTCTACAATGAAGTATATAATAAAATAAATTTTATCCTTTTTTAATAACCCTAAATTTCAAAACTACATTAAAAATACTAGGTATACCCCCATTCTCTTTATCCCATCTATTCTTTATTTATTAAAATAATTCAATATTTATATCACTATCTATCAAAATTTTAATTAATCAAACACACCATAAACATAATTGAAAATTCATATAACAGATGATTTGAACATAATAAAAAAGGGATAATAATTTATGAAGTTATCCATATAAGTAAACAATATTTTCCAATCAGTAATTCAACTTTTGGTTTATATTGACCTACTCGTTAAAAATAAATATATAGAAAAATACTATTAGTTATTATTAATGTTTCAGTTAATAAGAACATACAATTGATCCAAACTATATCATAATTGTAGAGACCCAAAGCCTGACGTACATGGACATTACATTAATTTTGCGGAATACTTATTACATAACACACACACACACACAAGGACCGTAATAGTTCAGTGTCTTTGGAAACTCGGAACGTAATCTTCTAATAATGGTGAAAGATCTTCAACATCTCCCATAAAGATCTTCCCCTTTTTTTTCTTACCTAAAACCTTTATTTATATCCTGGGGAAAAGAAAACATAAAAAGGTGAGCTCAAATGCTCAGTAAGAGTAAACAAAAGAAAAATCAATCACATCATATTCATAAGAACATAACATTTTGGAAATCTTAACCTGCAAAAGAGATCATAATATCATAACATGGGATAAATCATAGTAGTGAAATGAAATCCCAATAATCATAAATTAAAACATGAAACTTTGTGTCATTCACACATACTCATAGAGAATCATTTCTTATTAGTCAAGACTCATTTCCAAGACTATCTTAGTGGACAAAGTCCATTTCTGAACTGAGTTCACTCCTCGTTTCAGTCCTATTTCACTGAAACGGTATAACCTACCGTTCCAGACATGTCTATCTCATGAGATATAAAATCATTACCCAATGCATTAGAGGGAGATATAGGTCCCACCCATCTCATAATAATACCATTCTTAGTTGTGCCACAAAATCATAAACCATACATCATAGAATAACCCATGTAATAAAAATGGGATTCTTAAACATCGTGACATCATAAAACAATTAATATAAGATAATGGAATTCATAAAAATAATTCCATCACAAAATAATCAAATCAATGTAATAATAGGGATAAAAACAGAACCCTTTTATTATCTTAGATGGAAAATAATTTTGTTAAAACACTTGAACTCCATTCTTGAGGAAAATATCCTTTCTACTTCAAAAACATTTTCCTTTCTTAACATGTCATACAATTTTAAACTAAAAGAAGTTGATTAAAGATAAACTTCAAAACTTGTAAAGGAAGCTTCTTGGAAATAATGTTTTAAAAATCCATTCATGCCGTATAAGTTAAAAAAAACATTCTTCTCGTACTTTTGTCGAAAAAGTCAAAAAGTACCTCGTACGAAAAACGACAAAAGATTCCTTTCATATCTTTTACTAAAAACTCACCGAAGGGTAAAATAGGATTTAAACAATTGTAGGTGGATGGAAATAATATTACATATTGAGGAAACATAGATGTGGATGATAAAATACACCCTAATAAATACCAAAGTATAAACAATCTCGGATAAAAAATGAGATTGTGATATTTTCCCTTACCTTAGGTCCGATTTGCTTCGTAAGTGTCCGAACCTCTGGTATAATGATTTAAATAATGTCATTGACATATTCCAGAATCATACTCATTGTTATGATATCATATATGGTTCACTTATAACTTTATATTACCCGTTCTTCTGTAAATTCCATGTTAAAGAGCGTTTTGGATAAAATTGTTTCATTTGTCGTCTGTGTTTTGACTTGTAATTATTCATATGATTACTTAGATCATAATTAATTAATTCCAGAATATAAAACATGATTTATATATGATATATATTCATAATATAAATATATATAATAAATCAGTAAATGGAAAGAAATACACCGTTCATGGAGATGGTAGGCCGTACATACGCATGAACGCTGTTTTCGTTTCCTTATTGAGTTGAATGGAATTAAGTAGATGAAATACATATATATACACATAAATACCGTATTATTATGTCATATATTTCATGATTACTTATTATATATACTTTATAATCATTCATGAATGGTTAACATGAAGAATGAATCTCATCGCGTCGTGGAGACGGTAGTCCGTACGTACGCACGAGCGATGATATCGTTATCATGATCGTGGAATTGTATTGATTTGTATGTATACTATTTAAGAATCAATATCACTTTACAATAATTATATATAGTTATTATGTACACCATTATACCCATCCAAGTAAGGTGGTGGTGGAAAATAGATTACACCGCGGCGTAGAGACGGTATTCCGTAGGTACACACTTGCGGTGATTTCGTTTCCCGTAGGATGGATAGATGGTGAAATAGGTTTGTTTCATACTTATAATAACATATAATTATATGAGTGATACTGATGTTATTACTTCATAATGAAACAACCTAAGAAGAAGAAGTGGAAGAAGAAATAAAGTTGAAATAATCGGTAACAGACATTACCTCTTCTTTGAAGCACCTCTTTGAGATCTCCTTTTAGGGAACTAAAATTGGTCTTTGAGGAAGACCAGAACATCTAGGATGTTTCTAGGGAAGTGTAGAAGAGAATTTGGAAGAGGTTGGCTGAGCTTGAAGGCTCAAAGTTTTGTGAGGAAGAGAGGGAGGGGGTGCCCTTTTATAAGGGAGGAGAGGGGCACCTTGGGAATAAAAAAAAAATATTATTTTATTATAAAGCCAAATTCGGTTTTAAATAGCTCCAACCTGATTTATTTCGAAGATAAGGTGGGGCTGGGTCGAAATACTATCATCCAATAGAATTTAGACAAGTTTAGGTTCCTATTTTAACCTTATCATTTATATTTAACTTTAAGTTAGATAATTTTACTTTTACCATGTCTTCTTGTGTTCTTATACTATAAGGTTAATAAACTTACTATAAGAAGCCAAACGAACCCCAAGTTGTTTATTATTAATATATATAACCTTATCTAAGTCATTTTTCCGAACCTTAGAATTTTAGGAATAAAATAACAATTAATAATATAATATTTGTTTTAAAAAATCTTTTATATCAATTTTGACACTATTTAGTAATTGATTTTTGTGAAAATCATAACAGAATTATTAGTTAAAAAAAAGATAATTAAATAAATAATAACATGTCATATTAACCTATAAAATTATTTTAATTCATAAAAAGTCTCAAATTACATTTATATGGGTATTTATATCATTCATTATGTCAATATTTCATTAATAAGATAATTACTGCATCATATTTGTGTCATAAATAAATTAAATTATTTAATGTCTAAAAATTACAAATAAAATACTATTATGTAGGAAAGCTTTTTAGATTTCTAATGAGTTTTTATAGTCGAATTTATCTTATGTATAACACTATATTAAAAATTATTTACTTATTAAACTTTGATTTTAACTATTTTAACCCTTCTTTAAATAAATTAATAATAAATGTCCTAATCTAATCCAAGTGGGCCTAAATGGTCATATTGTATTCCTAAGTTTGTTTTTGGTCGAATTACACTTATCCAATAGAATTATTACATGTGTTAGGGTAATAATAATATCATTTTTACCCTTAATTACCCTATTTAATTTTAACTGTGGTAAATAAAAGTAAAAAGTTACTATTCACCAAAAATTATTTTCATCTCATTGAACAGAATTTTAATTAATGACATCAACCGTGTCTCTCGGATTTTTGAAATTCCACTCACAGAAGCGGTAAAATTAATTTTTATGAAAAATTCAGTTTTTTAACTACCACTTAGTGGTTTCACTATTCATCAAAAATTGAAAGTTTCTAGAAAAATACAAAAAATTAGGCCTAAGATATATTTGATATTATGAATTCAAAAATGATTTCTATTTTATTAAATTCAAAACATATCAGCTACATTAACTAATTTAAAAATTAATTCCCGTCGTCAAAACAAATAGCGTGTTTTTAAGAGATAATAACTATCAAAAGATTGACACTTGTTTATAACTGGTTTTAATGTGAAATTACATCCAATAACCAACACTGTATTAAATTTTAAAATATATTCTAAATATACTTTAAAACCACTCAAATTAATAATTTATCACTATTAATTATTTTTATTAAAAAGTTGTTTTTAATTAAAATTTAGTAATTTTCACTATTTATCAGAATATGAAAGTTATCTGAAAAGTACCAAAATTTCACCCTAAGCTAATTTCGATATTCCGAATCCAAAAATGAAGTCCATCTTGAAAAATAAAATTTATAAAATTTCAAAAAGTGGTCATTACTATTCATAACAACTAGTTTTAGCAATATTTTAATAACATATCGTTGTTTAGTGAAACTCGGTATTGCGTACTACACATGCTATCGAGGAAGGTCGCGATTTTGTGTAATGCAAGGAAAGTCAAGGATGTGTGTTGTGAAAGCTCCTTTTGGTGTAGTGTACGACACAAGACATTAATGAAATTAAAAATAATATTTTTCATAAAATCTCAGGGTGTTACATTCTACCCCCCTTAAAATGAATTTCGCCCTCGAAATTCGTCGGGGTTATAAATGGATTACTATTTGAAAGTTTCTTTAATAGAAACCCACATCGTAAAAAGGAATAAAAAAACCAATATTTAAAAACAAAAGTATGAAATGTAATGGTTACCCAAATAAACTAATCATTGGGTTTCCACATAGGTGAAAATATGGATATGGAAGAGAAATATAACCATCATGTTCTGATGGAGAGTGGTAGAGAACATGGCTATGGAAAAGCCAGAAATCACAAAGCCATAAATTTGTGACGATCTAAGGTACCGTCTGATTCATCAGATATAAGAGCACTAGGACAACATTTTTGGCTTTCAAGATCATTTCCCTAAAGTTGATGAAATTGGAATTAGAAGAAATACTTTCGTGATTTTGGTATAGTCTCACCGTTTGTTGTTCTTTGGACAATTTCCACTTCATATTTTAAATAAATGGAGTTGAATTTGTCATTCGTGATGTGTTAGCAGATCATGTGATAGAATGATGGGTCATTCCATCTGTCTCAAATAAAAGGTTAGAAAAGTTATCAAAAAATACATAAGTCCATCTATAGTGAGATTAATCATATATAGTTCCTAAAATGGAATTATACTTCATATATAATAAAAATAGTTTCTACTAAATAGGGACTTTCTGTAGGCCAGTGGTAGGCAATAAAGGCCAATCGCACTTCAGTTGCGGGTTCGATTCCCACAGCCTTGTCCGACATGATGGGATGTCGCCCGTCCTGCAGGTTGTCCTTTTTCTAAAGCTATATTACTATAACATCCCATCAACAAAATAAAAAAAGTTTTATCCTTAAACAATACTGACTTATGTCCAACATAATCCATTCCAATCTTTAGGCTTATCTAAAATACTTCGGTCCAAGCTCATAGTATAAAGAAAATGATCACGTGAATGCCATCATTTATCCCCCATATATTATAAGATATATCTTGTTGGTCAAATTACAAATATGTGAATAACTTAATCATGTATTCTCTTGAAGAATGAATATCCATTGAACCTTAGTGAAAACATGAATTCAGTTAAAAGTTAACACTTTCCACATACCAAAATCCTCAAAATTTTATATCCTCAAACCATGATATCACTTAGTCCTTATATCAATCATGAGCTCATGAATACTATCAAACATATTAGATTCTCTTTATCCCTTAATTATGTGCATATCATCTACTTTCCAAAAATATTTCAATCACTTTTCATGGTTACCGATGCTATAAAATTATTGAAAACCACAATAGACCAAAACATAAATATTCCAATATTCCACGATACTATATACAACATTATTCTGGAATCCCATTACATAAACACTTAATCATTCCACCAAATCGTTGTCATATTCAACATCGCCAATGGTGATCACATGTGACTTACCTTTTTCCTTTGCCTTAAGTGGTTGCTCATGTCGATCATCACTAACCCTTGGATTAGGGCATTTATTAGCATAATGCCCCAATTTCCTTGCACTTGAAGCATTGAAGTGCAGTAGGTTCATTCTGTGTATCCCTTCCTTTGTTTGCATCATTAGGCATCTTCTTCCCATCATTGCGGCATTCAAATGCCCGATGACCTTCCTTTCCACATTTGAAACATTTACTTGTCCATTTTAGACAATCTCCACCATGCTTCATTCCACAGTTTGAGCATAAGGAAACATTCATCTTCTTTTCACCATTATTCTGAGATTTCCCCTTGAACTCAATCTTTCGTTTCTTTTCAAAACTATGAGATGAATAAGTAACACCAACTTACATTTCTACCTTGATATCACAACACGCAATTTCTTCATAGCTACTGAAGTCTCTTATAGCTAATGCCTTTCAAATATTTGGTTTTAAGCCACTGAAGAATCGATCAACTTTACTTTCAGGTTGGATGATAAATCCAGATTCATACCTTGAAAGCCTTGTAAAATTCGCTTCGTATATACCAACAAATTCATCATCCTTTTGCTTTAGTTCAAGAAACTCCTTATCCATCTTTGTTCAAAGAATACGAGGGAAGTACTTATTGAAAAATAAGTTCTTGAACACGTCCCATTCCATGGACTCAATTTCATCTCTTTGCCTCGTATTCTTGATAAGATTCCACCATTGATCATCTTCACCTTCCAAACGATATACTGCTAAGATGACTTTATCATGTTCAGAACATTGAAGAACTGAAAATATCTTTTCAGTGGTACTGATCCATTGTTCAGCAACAAGTGGATCAGAAGACCCACTGAATGAAGGTGGACGTTGCCTCATGAAGGGCTCAATAGAATGTTGTTCCCTTCTCTGCTCATTTGGAAGTCCAGAATGATTCATAGCTTGTGTATGTATGTCAATAAGATTTTAAAATCCTTCTCCCATTACATTTTTTTGTTCACGTGGAAAATCATTGCATTGTCCATTACATTGATCAACACGGTTCCTTCGGGTTCCAGCCATCGTCTAAAACCCAAAAAGAATAGTGTGAGAGGCAAAAATCATGCTAGGGAAAAAAACATAATAAAGGGGGAGTACCTTCAATATCTAACATCTTAGGTTTAATTCTATGATCATTAGCTTAATTCTAGTACTATAACCTATACGTATACTTAACCTTAGGGACATCCCTAGACATACCTTAGAAATATCTCTAGGATCTCACTAAAGTTCTCGCATCCTAGTTTCAAAAGGTTAACTAAACCTTTCCTCTGATACCAACTGTAGAGACCCGAAGCCTAACGTACATGGAAATTACATTACTTTTTCAAAATACTTATTACATAAAAAACACACACACACAAGGATCGTAATAGTTTAGTGTCTTTGGAAACTCGGAACGTAATCTTCTAATCATGGTGAAAGATCTTCAACATCTCCCATAAAGATCTTCCCTTTTTTTTCTTACCTAAAACCTTTCTTTATATCCTGGGGAAAAGAAAACATAAAAGGGTGAGCTCAAATGCTCAGTAAGAGTAAACAAAAGAAAAATCAATAACATCATATTCATTAGAACATATCATTTTGGAAATCTTAACCTGCAAAAGAGATCATAATATCATAACATGGGATAAATCATAGTAGTGAAATGAAATCCCAATAATCATAACATAAAACATGAAACTTTGTGGCATACAAAAATAATAATAGAGAATCATTTCTTATTAGTCAAGACTCATTGCCAAGACTATCTTAGTGGACAAAGTCCATTTCTGAACCAAGTTCACTCCTCGTTTCAGTCCTGTTTCACTAAACCGGTATAACCTACTGTTCCAGCCATGCCTATCTCATGAGATATAAAATCTTTACCCAATGCATTGGAGGGAGATATAGGTCCCACCCATCTCATAATAATACCATTCTTATGTGTGCCACAAAATCATAAACCATACATCATAGAATAACCCATGTAATAAAAATGGGATTCTTAAACATCGTGACATCATAAAACAATTCATATAAGATAAAAGAATTAATAAAAATAATTCCATCACAACATAATCAAATCAATTTAATAATAGGGATAAAAAACAGAACCCTTTTATTATCTTAGATGGAAAATAATTTTGATAAAACACTTGAACTCCATTCTTGAGGAAAATATCCTTTCTACTTCAAAAACATTTTCCTTTCTTAACATGTCATACAATTTTAAACTAAAAGAAGTTGATTAAAAATAAACTTGAAAACTTGTAAAGTAAGCTTCTTGGAAATAATGTTTTAAAAATCCATTCATGTCGTATAAGTAAAAAAAAACATTCTTCTCGTACTTTTGTCGGAAAAGTCAAAAAGTACCTCGTACGAAAAACAACAAAAGATTACTTTCATATCTGTTACTAAAAACTCACCGAAGGGTAAAATAGGATTTAAAAAATTGTAGGTGTATGGAAATAATATTACATATTGAGGAAACATAGATGTGGATGATAAAATACACCCCAATAAATACCAAAGTATAAACAATCTCGGATAAAAAATGAGATTGTGATATTTTCCCTTACCTTAGGTCCGATTTGCTTCGTAAGTGTCCGAACCTCCTGTATAATGATTTAAATAATGTCATTGACTTATTACAAAATCATACTCATTGTTATGATATCATATATGCTTCACTTATGACTTTATATTACCCGTTCTTTTGTAAATTCCATGTTAAAGAGCGTTTTGGGTAAAATTGTTTCATTTGTAGTCCGTGTTTTGACTCGTAATTATTCATATGATTACTGAGATCATAATTAATTAATTACAGAATATAAAACATGATTTATATATAATATATATTCAGAATATACATATATATAATAAATCAGTAAATGGAAAGAAATACACCGTTCATGGAGACGGTAGGCCGTACGTACGCATGAACGCTGTTTTCATTTCCTTATTGAGTTGAATGGAATTAAGTAGATGAAATACATATATATACACATAAATACAGTATTATTATGTCATATATTTCATGATTACTTATTATATATACTTTATAATCATTCATGAATGGTTAACGTGGAGAATGAATCTCATCGCGTCGTGGAGACGGTAGTCCGTACGTACGCACGAGCGATGATATCATTATCATGATCGTGGAATTGTATTGAAGTGTATGTATAATATTTCAGAATAAATATCAATTTACAATAATTATATATAGTTATTATGTACACCATTATACCAATCCAAGTAAGGCGGGGGTGGAAAATAGATTACACCACGGCGTGGAGACGGTATTCCGTAGGTACGCACGCGCGGTGATTTCGTTTTCCGTAGGATGGATAGATGGTGAAATAGGGTTGTTTCATACTTATAATAACATATCATTATATGAGTTATACTTATGTTATTACTTCATAATGAAACAACCTAAGAAGAATAAGTGGAAGAAGAAATAAACTTGAAAGAATCAGTAACGGACATTACCTCTTCTTTGAAGCACCTCTTTGAGATCTCCTTTTAGGGCACTAAATTTGGTCTTTGAGGAAGACCAGAACCTCTATAATGTTGCTAGGGAAGTGTATAAGAGAATTTGGAAGAGGTTGGCCGAGCATGAAGGCTCAAATTGTTGTGAGGAAGAGAGGGAGTGGGTGCCCTTTTATAAGGGAGGAGAGGGGCACCTTTGGAATAACTAAAAATATTATTATATTATAAAGCCAAATTCGGTTTTAAATAGCTCCAAATTGATTTATTTTGAAGCTAAGGTGGGGATGGGTCTAAATACTCTCATACAATAGAATTTAGACAAGTTTAGGTTCCAATTTTAACCTTATCATTTATATTTAACTTTAAGTTAGATAATTGTACTTTTACCGTGTCTTCTTGTGTTCTTATACTATAAGGTTAATAAACATACTATAAGAAGCCAAACTAACCCCAAGTTGTTTATTATTAATATATATAACCTTATCTAAGTCATTTGGCCGAACCTTAGATTTTTAGGAATAAAATAACAATTAATAATATAATATTTGTTTTAAAAACTCTTTTATGTCAATTTTGACACTATTTAGTAATTGATTTTTGTGAAAATCATAACAGAATTATTAGTTAGAAAAAAGTTAATTAAATGAATAATAACATGTTATATTAACCTAGAAAATTATTTTAATTCATAAAAAGTCTAAAATTACATTTATCTGGGTATTTATAACATCAAATATGTCAATATTTCATTAATAAGATAATTACTGCATCATTGTTGTGTCATAAATAAATTAAATTATTTAATGTCTAAAAATTACAAATAAAATACCATTATGTAGGAAAGAGTTTTAGATTTATAATGAGTATTTATAGTCGAATTTATCTTATGTATAACCCTATATTAAAAATGATTTACTTATTAAACATTGATTTTAACTATTTTAACCCTTCTTTAAATAAATTAATAATAAATATCCTAATCTAATACAAGTGGGCCTAAATGGTCATATTTTATTCCTAAGTTTGTTTTTGGTCGAATTAAACTTATACAATAGAATTAGGACATGTGTTAGGGTAATAATAATATCATTTTTACCCTTAATTACCCTATTTACTTTTAACCGTGGTAAATAAAAGTAAAAAGTTACTATTCATCAAAAACTATTTTCATCTCATTGAACCATATTTTACTTACTGACATCAACCGTGTCTCTCGGATTTTTGAAATTCCACTCACAGAAGTGGTAAAATTATGTTTTATGAAAAATTCAGTTTTTTAACTACCACTTAGTGGTTTCACTATTCATCAAAAATTGAAATTTTCCAGAAAAATACCAAAAATTTGGCCTAAGATATATTTGATATTATGAATTAAAAAATGATGTCTATTTTATCAAATTCAAAACATATCATCTACATTAACTAATTTAAAAATTAATTCCCATCGTCAAAACAAATAGTGTGTTTTTAAGAGATAATAACTATCAAAAGATTGACACTTGTTTATAACTGGTGTAAATGTGAAATTACATAAAATGACCAAAATTGTATTAAATTGTAAAAATATATTCTAAATATACTTTAAAACCACTCAAATTAATAATTTATCACTATTAATTATTTCGATTAAAAAATTTGTTTTTAATTAAAATTTAATAATTTTCACTATTTATTAGAATATGAAAGTTATCCAAAAAGTACCAAAATTTCACCCTAAGATAATTTCGATATTCCGAATCCAAAAATGAAGTCCATTTTGAAAAATAAAATTTACAAAATTTTAAAAAGTGGTTATTACTATTCATAACAACTAGTTTTAACAATATTTTAATAGCATATCGTTGTTTAGTGAAACTCGGTATTGTGTACTACACACGCTATCGAGGAAGGTCGCGATTGTGTGTAATGCAAGGCAAGTCAAGGATGCCTGTTGTGAAAGCTCCTTTTGGTGTAGCGTACGACACAAGACATTAATGAAATTAAAAAGAATATTTTTCATAAAATCTCAGGGTGTTATAATAATCAAGTGAATGTAGGCATTTGAGATGATGTAGATTCCTACTATTTCTTATATATTGATTCCTAATATGATTAATGTGACTCAAGTACCTAGAACAAACTCAAAAGAAGGAAAATAAAGAAATATAAACCTCATACCACCCCTAGAAACCTAGTATTCTACCGAAATTATACTTTATAGGAATATTATCAGTTATTTACTAATTCATGAAGGTCTTATCTTTTGGTTATTATTAATTCCCATACACATGATCCCTTAAAGTGGGATTTGATACTATTTTTTAACAATTGTGTCTTTATTAACCAAATGATATCAGGTGGAGTCACCACAAAACCTCATACACACCTACCAATTAGTTTATCCTATAATACAGGTAGTCTCCAAGTATGTACCCATTTACTACAAATTATATCCATTGAAGAAGAAAAAACTGAATGAGATATTTACACATACTAGTCCAAGTCCAAAAATATACATAAATCTCATAAAATTGAAAAATTATACAAATGTGATGCCCTCAAGGTACCATGTATAGTTTTTTTGTCTAGCTTATCTCATTTGACATTCTAAAATATTTTGGGATTCATGTGTTTATAATTTGAAGTTTTGGGGGAAAGATTCTAGGTTCACATTCTAGGCACATTTTTTAGTAACCATGTGGTAACATTATTATATGGATCTACTGGTTCTAGTGGTGATTTACATGGTTTGAGTATGGTTTGTCTAATTGTGTGATTCAGCAAGCCAATGACCTGGATGAATGTGTTTGTTCCATAGGCTTTTACATAACTTGGGAATATTTTCTCTAACTATTTTGATATTTCTATGTAACCATGAAATTTATTTTTCAAGGGTTAGTAGCTACCACACATTGTGTGCATAATTTTTATAACCATGTGGCGTTTATTATATTCTTAAAATTTTAAAATTTCCCAAATAACCTTTGTTCTTTTAACTCTAATATAATCCCAATCCATTATTATCTTGATCCAACCTCTCGTTGATGCTCTAGGAGGTCATCACATGGTCACTTGGTCGCTCTCCTTCATTCTTGGTGAAACTCTTTGAGGCATGCTTTGATTTCCACTCGATCTCTCCTCCTATTTACAGATCTATATCTGATATATCTTATCCGTGTTTTATAATAACCCTATTTGGATGTCATTTCTAGATCTAGAGGGTTTTATGAGGAATTTACAGTGTTTCTTATGGACCTAGGCTTGTGATTACCCGATCTCTTCTTCTCAAATATTCATTTTTAAAGGTGAATAGGATTACTCCATTTGTGGGGTAAGTGTCTCCATAATAGGGTTCTATCTCACAATTTACAAAATTTTATCATAAATTCCTTTATTTTAGTTTATTAAAATGACTGGTTTGTTATTAAACAATGTCTATTTCTTAAAAATTAAATATTGGGTGTCATGTGAACTTGGTTTTAAAGGTGCTTTTATTTAAGAATAGTTTTATGAACATATTGTGTTTAAAAAAATGCCTCAAAGTTGGTTTTTAATATAAAATGTTTTTTCAAGCATGGGATTGGTGATGATTTTCCAGTGATGATGTTTTAAAAAATTATGACCATGTTTTACTATAGTGTTTTGTGAAAACATAACACATGGGAACCTTGGGTGGGTCAGGTTATAGATATATGAAAACCTTAGTGTGTGTGTGTAGAAGTACTAGGGGTTATTATTGTGATATATATAGACTATGGAAGGAATCAATATTGGTATGATTCAAGGTATTTATATCTTAGTTTTCCTTCATGTATCCTAGTATAAATTTCCCATAGGCTACATCCTACTTGTGCTTGGTTTTATACATGATAGTAAAGTTTCATGTCTTGAATGCTCAATCGTTTAGCTTATGGTGTCTCTATGGATTATTTTAACTAATTACCTTTATTTATATTACATATACTTTGTAATATTTTGGTTTATTTTAAAATGGGATGTGTTAAGGGAAATTGAATGACGTATTATGATTTTTTTTAAAAAAATTTCTTTATCAACTTGTTTTGTTTTATAGTTATATATGGGGATTTCATGGTGACAAAAATTGTATAGATTCATGGTTTTATCCTACTGGGGGTTTTCCTCACACTCTATATATTTCATTGGGTTTATAAATATTTGGGTTTTCATGATATATGTAAAGATAATGGAATCATGTAGCTCATAAACTTCCCTTCAATGTTGTAATTTTCAAAGTAGTTTTGGATTGTGGAGATAGATGGTCACCTACAAACATGGTTTTGGTATTTTTTCACCTTCTAGTTTAGCCTTTGTATTGGTTTTGTATTTATTGTGGTTGAGTAACATTTATTTCATTTTGTACTCTAATTTTTTATCTATATATTTTTATGAATGAAACATGTTATGTTTTTAGGGTGATATTGTTTCCACAGTTATATTAGTTGACACACATGTTCCTATATCTAGCCTATGGTGATTGAGAATGTTCTTTAGGCCATATTCTAGGCCATATGGGGTCATATGTTAGTTTAACCTGGTTGGTTCATGATAAAATGGCATCAGAGCCCACACCTATTTCTAGGTTTTGGTTAGTAGACTGGAGTTGGACCATTGAAACATAGGTAGTAAAAGTGGAAGGTTTCTTAACCATATTACATTCATACATATTTCAATTCTAGTATATAAAGTTGTGAGAAAAGTTCAAATGTAAAATCCTCTAATAGACCCTTTATTGGTGGTACCAATCATATGAACAACCCAGACTCTAGGTCAGGTGGATATTGGAATCCTGAAACAAATGATGGACCATACTTCTGAATTTAGCAAAAAGAACCCTCATATCATTCATGGTGAAAAAGGATCCCAATATCGGAAGGAGGGTCTTGAACAAATTTAAATAATTTTCCACTTATTTAAGACTCCATAGGATGAAAAGGTGGGTTTCACCATGTATATTATTGAATTATTGGGAAGGAAATGGTGGTAATATATAATGTAAGATATGTTTCATGAGGATGTTAGCCGGATCATTTTGAAAAAGGTATTCAATCATAAATTTTATCCTGAATTTTTTTGAGCAGTAGAGACTCATTAATTTTTTCCTTGGAGAAAGGGTAATATTTTTTTATAGAGTATGAAAATTGTTTTTCGGAGTTATTTCACTTATTATGCAAGATTATTTTAAATGACTACCTTAATGCTTAGAATTTTGAGATGAGTTTTAGGGATGATATTCAGTCAAGGATGATTCTCTTATTCTTATCAAAATTTTTTGAGGTGTTTAATAAAGAAAATATGTATGAGGTAGACTTATATGGAAATATGAGTTTTTGTGGAGCTTTATATTATAGCAGGAGGCAGCCAAGGTGTGTCATCTATCTAGAAAATGAATAATAATAAGGTTACTCAGTTTATGTTAGGAGAAATTTTAGGGTATTTTTTAGGTAAACATTATGTGGTTTAATATCAGGGAGGGAGACTTAGTCATACTAAGCCAAACTATATCTAATCATGTAGGGTTTTATATCATTATGTATAATCCAATCATTATAATATCTTTTTCTTTAGAGTATCCTCAAGAAATAGTGTTAGATCCACTCTTACTAAGGGATATTAGGTTTAGAATAATGGGAAGAAAGGTGGTGGATCTCATTCTCATGCAAGTGGGGATACAAAGGCAGTAATGAAATCTCAAGAAATTAATTATGATGGATGTATTTATGAAATAGAGTATGCACTAGAGGAGTATAAAGTGGATCCAACTATTCCAATAGGAACAATGTTTATTTTATCCTTTATAGTCCTAAATTTGTTTGATATATGTGTGTCTCATTATTTTATATCATCTATGTTCATAAACATGTTGGGAATATTCTTAGAGCTTATAAATTTTAGGATATATAATTCCCATCCATTAAGAAGAAGGAAGGAACAAGTTTTAAAATGTTCCAAGTGTTGGGTTTTTTTGTTGAATTTGAAGTCATGGGGGCTTTTCTAGTTCTTGATCTAAATATCATTGATCTCATCATTGACATGGATTATATGGTTATTTTTAAGTCCAAGTTCAATTTTTATCATAATTATTTCCAATTTATATCTTCTGATGGAGTTAATCACATCTTTTAGAGTGAGCGGGATCCTAGATCCAGGAGAGAGAAGCCTATTGTTCATATGCCCAAAATGATCACATGATAATTTTTAATGATGTTTCTTAAAACTGTCAATCAATATTTAAGTGGTTATCTTTATTCTATGGTGGATGAGTACCTTGAGAATTTTCCTAATTATTTTTATATTCTACCAAGCCATAGAGAGGTTGATTTTTCTATTGACCCGATCTCATGGATGTGTCCCATATCCTTACCATTGTATTTAATGGAACCTAATGAGTTAAAGAATTATAAATTTCATCTCAAGGATATTAAGGATAATGGATTTTTTAATTTTATCATGTCACCATGGGTTTTTCTGGTCCTATTCATAGAGAAAGTTTATGGAATCCTCCTACATTGTGTTGATTACAAAAATATTAATCAGGTGAATATTAAAAAAGGTATCTTTTTCCTAGGATTGATGATCTATTCAATAATATAGGGGATCTTGGTGGTTTTCTAACATTAATCTTTTATTAGGGTACCATTAGTTAAGATCCTAAGAGGATGCCATTGCTAAAACAATGTTTAAGATAAGTTTTAGACATTACGAGTATTTGGTTATGCACTTTGGTCCTGCTAATTCTCCTACATGAATTTATGGATTTGATGAATAAGATATTTCATCTGTTCATAGAATATTTCATTATGTTTTTGGATACTTTGATGTATTCCAAGTCATAGGAAGAACATAATATGTATGGAAATATTTATAAATGTGATTTTTGGATCTAAGAAGTATATTTTAGGGGTTATGTTATATTTCAAAGGATAATCTCAGTGAATCCAAACAAAATATCCAAGTTGTGATGTCTTGGGAGTAACCCAAAAATGTTTTTGTGGAAAAATGATTATTGGCCTTGGTAAGTTATTACAGGTGGGTTTGAAATATTTCTATAATCTTGTATCTTATATTACAAAGTTAACCTATAAGGGTGTTAAATTCGAATGGGATGATAGTTTTCAAAGATCATTTGAGGAACTAAAGGCGAGCTTTACTTTATATCTAGTTTTAATTCTTCTAGAACTAGTTTTGGGATTTTATGTTTTATATAACTCCTTAGGTATAGGATTAGGATGTGTTATGATATAGGGGAATAAGGCATGTGGATCTCAATAGCTCTGTCCTCATTAGAGTAATTCTCCCACCAATTATTTGGATTTGGCTATAATGATGCATGTTCTCAATAATTGACATCATTATCTCTTTAGTGAGTGAGTTACTATATACTAAGATCATAAGATCCGGAAGTTTATTTTTACCTATAGGGACCTTAATTTATGTTAGATTCATTGGGTTTAGTACCTTTACACTTTTTTATATTTCGTATATACCTATAAATTTGGATATGGTAACCAACGAATTGAGTAGAAAGTTTCCTACTCAAGACAGGAAGGAATTGATGGAAGAGTGTTCTTTGATGTTTCTTTTTGTTGAGATGATATTGGATGTAGAGGAATCTAATAGAAAGGTGTTCGTGGCTTGTGTAAAAGTATAGTCATCACTAAATGGTAAAATTTAGATTTTATAATAAACTGACATCGATTGGAAGTGTTATTTTGAAATCTATAATGGTAGGGAGACCTAGAGTGTTTTGTTTTGGTCCCTTTATGGTGTCATATGTTTCCAAGGAAGATTTCCCAATTCAATATCTTTTAAATATGAGTTGATGGATAATGGGAATCAATCTATTTATTCCATTATCATTTGGACTACCAAAATGTATCATGATTTGAGACATATATATTGGAGGTCGAGGATGAGGTGATCGGTTAAAGACTTTGTGTCATGATGCCTTACTTTCCAAGAAATTTAAGGTAATGAACCAAAGACCTATTATTTTGTTGAAACATTTTCCCTGTATAGTGTTAAAGTTTAATGATATTTAAATAGAATTCATTGTTGGATTACTATAGACTCATATTGGATGTAATTTGGGTGATCAATGATTGAATTATGAAATTGTCTCATTTTCTTACTATTAGGGAGATAAAAAAGGTGGAATTTCTCAGACACATGTATGCTCAAGATAACATGAAGATCCATATAGAAACTTTTGAATTTGTTTCTAATAAATATCCATGGTTTATATACAGTTTTTGGAAGGGTTTATAATACTTAATTGGTACCCACTTAAAGTTAATAATGATCCATCAAAATCAGATGGATGGGTCAACTAAGTGGTTTATTATACTTCTCGAGGATATTATTTAGGCATGCATTCTTGATTTTGATGGCTCGGAGAAGAAACATATACCTTTTCTTGAGTCCACAGTTATCAAGATTTAATTAAAATTATACCATTTGATGTGTTTTAGGGATGAACCTGTAGATATCATTTGTTTTGGGTGGATTTGGGAGAATATTCTTTGGTTGGAATTAGTATTTTTTGGGAGATGGAAAATGTACAATTAATCTAAAAGAGGTTAGAGACATTTAAAATCCACCCTAAATTCTATGTGTACCATCACCATCACCTTTCAATGTTTTCTATAATTGATCATAATTTTCATAGGGTTTCACCTTATTTGGTACATCATCATTTTGGTAAGAAGGGTAGCTTGGCATTGGGGTTTTTTGGCCCTTTAAAGATCATCAAGAAGCTTAGAAACATAGCTTCTTAGTAGGAATTTCTATATTTCTTGATATTGATTCATTGCATGTTTTAGATTTCCCAATTTAAGAGGTATTAACCAGAACCTTCCCATGTGATTGAATGGGAGGATGTTTATATTAATATTGACAGCATAGAAGTTGAGAAACCTATTTAGATTATGGATCTCTAGGATAAGGTGTTGTGTGGTCAAACAATTACTTTGGTCCATGTACCATGGAAGTGTAGAATATATTACCATGAGATGTAGGACTGAGAATCATTGATGTTGAAATAGTTTCCTTCTATTTTTATGAGTCTAGAATCTCGAGTTATTTATGGGGATATAAGTTTTCTAGTGAGGATAATTATGATTCCATTTGGGCCCCATGTACTCTATATTTTGGGTCTAGTCTGTCTCTCTTTAGATTATAAAGGTTTTTGAGAAGCCAGATTTGAGAATTTGGAATGTTGGGGGAAATAGTCTAGATGAACGGTTTGTTTATGGTTAGTAGTAACTATGTGGTAACTATGAAATATGGATCTATTGATTCTAGTATAAATTTTCATTTTTTTGAAAATGATTTGTACAAACATGTGTGTCCCCAGGAAAACACTACAGAAGAATGGGGTTTTTTTAGAGGTTATCACATGACTTGGGAATGGTTTCTCTAACCATGTTCTATAACAAGTAACTGTGTTATTTAGTTTCCAAGTAAAAATAGCTACCATTTGGTTAGCGCACAATTTGTCTAATTGTGTGGCATAATCATATGGCCTATATAGGAGTCATAAAATTTTAAAATTACAATAAAAAATATAGTAATATTTAACTTTAATCTTATTATAATCCCTCATTATCTCTACCTCTCATATCTTTTATTCTCTAGGATTTTATCCCTTTGTTTCTGGGCTATTATCCTTTATTATTGGTGGATCTCTTTAAGGTATGTTCCAATTTCCACCAGATATTTCTAATACTTTCTAGATAATTTTTCAATATATATTACACCTTTTTTGGAACCACATTGCATTTTTATTAATAGATCTAGAGTTTGTGATGTGGGATTTATGATATTTCTAATGAATATAGGCTTGTTAAGACCTGATATATTCATTTCCAATATTTATTTTCAAAGGCGACTAGGTTTCCTTCATTGGTGGGGCAGGTGTCTCTATACAATAGTTATATAAAATTATTTACTTAATTTTATTTTAAATTACTTGGGTTTTGTTTATGAAAATTATTGATTTTTTATAAATGAATTTATTTACGATGAAATAACATCTTGGGAAATATGTGAAGTGGGTTTTAAAGGGGTTTTTGCTAATAAAATTGTTTTATAAATCTTATTATCGATGAAATGAATCAAAGTTTTTTTTGAAAAAAAATTGTTTCTAAATAATGAGATTGGTTATTATTTTATTTTCAAAATGATTTATATAATTTTAAGCATGTTTTACTTGAATATCTTGTGAAATCATAGCACATGGGAACTATGTCTATGCGAGTTGTGGAAATATTCAAATCATAGTACGTTTGGAACCACTAGCGGTTATAATTATGATATAAATAGACAATGAAATGAATCAGTATCAATAGGATTCATGGAATTCCTATATTAGATTCCATTCACATGTCCTCATATGTATTAACTATAGGATAGATCCCACTTGTTCCTAGTTTTATACAAGAGGTTAATTTTTCATCTCTTAAATTCAAACTTATTTAACTTATGGTATCTCCATAGATTCTTTTTATTAATTCATTCTATTTATATTTCATTCAATTTATTATATATTGGTTTATTTGAATATGGAATGAGTTAAAGGAAACCAAATACGTTTTATGAAAATGTGTTCAAATGGATGTTTTTTACAAACCTGTTTGGTTTTAAGGCTAGAACTAATAGTTTTATTATGATAAGAATTGTATATATTCATGGTGGTATTATACACAACAATAAAAAAGGGTTTTATCATTGCCAAAAGAGGACTTTATATGTCCAAAAAAATGTTGATAATCAAGGAACTATTAAAAGGGGTTCCCTATTATCAGTTCTAAAAAAGCACTGATAAAGACCCCTTTTATCAGCACTAAAACAACGTTCTAATAAAAGGGTCCTTCATCAGCTCTTTTTTTAACATTTTTAAAAGATAAAAAAATTAGTTTTTTTCAAAAAATCAGAGGTGGGGTTTTAACATCACTTGAAACCCCTTCAATATCACTACTAAATCACCCCTCTCACATGCCCTAGAACCCCTATATTCCCCAACCCCAACCCCAACCCTTTAACAGTGCTAGCACCTCCCCTTCACCAACCCCCGCACGTGCCCCTTCCTCCCTTGTGATTTGAACTTGAGACCTCTCCCTTGCACACATAGACCCTTTACCACTCTATGTTTCTTTGCTCTCCATTTAATGACATATATATATATATATATATATATATATTTATTTTTATATATATATACAGTTATATTTATATATTTATATATTTATTCATACATGAATATATATTTACGTCTTTCTCTTTGTATATATTTAGTTATATTTTTTATCTATGTATTTATTCGTATATAAACATATATTTATGAGATCAATTTTAAATACATTTATAAAATATGTTCTTTATGTGTATAAAAAAAATAAACACAGACACAGACACATATATATTATTTCTGAATCTATAAGTATAATTATACATATTTATATATATTTACAAATATTATATATTAAAAATTATATAGAAATGTTATAATATATAGATTATATATATATGTTTTTTAATAGAAACACAAACAAATACACACACAAACACACATTATATAGGTATATAAATATTTATATATTAGTATTTTAAATAAAATGGATATTAGTTTTTATTTATATAAGGCTTATATATTGAGAAATATAATTTATATGTTAATATATTTAATTATTTATTTATAAAAGTGATTTTTTATGTGTGAATATAGAAAAAATATGTATATATTATTTTATTTTTTATTATAAATAATAATACATTGTGAAAAAAGATAAAGTTTTAAATCCTTAATATCAATATAAATTTAATCCCCCTGAATAAATTCATTCCTCATTGAAAAAGGGCTAAAAGACTCCCCATAAAAGAGGCTGAAATTCTATCGAATGTTAAAAAATTATGGTACCCCGACTAAAAAAATAGTTTTGGAGGCCTTCTAAGCCTTTTTTTTCCTAAAAAATGTGGCAAAGGGAATACCCTAATTTATTAGGGAATAAATATTTTCATTGGATCCAATTTCATATATGGTAGAACCTAAACAAACACCTAGATCAAAGGTTATGGCTGTTTGATGTTTGAGTTATGTTTTCAACTTATTTTAGATATTTTATTGATTTTATGATTTTTTGTCTTCAAATTACTATTAAATGACTATTACTCAATAATAATTAGAAAATTTTTAATTAATAATATTTTGTAAAATATTTTATATGTCATTTTCACTAGATATCTTATATATTATATGTAAATGTTTACATATACTTATCTAAAACATAATTTATATTATATTTATACTAATATAAATATATTTATATATCAATATATTATTTTTAATGATTTTTCTTCGAAATATAACCTTTATCAGTGATAGTAAAAAAGCATTGATAAATACCCCTACTTTATTGGTGCTACTAAAAATGTTTTGATAAAAGGTTTCCTTTTAACAGTGTTAAAAAAAGAGTTGATAAAGGGGGTCCCTTTATCAGCACTAAATAAATTACCAATAAAGGGGAAATTTTAAAAATTCTTTTTTAGTGCTGTTAAAATTACAATTTATCAGGGGTTTTTAGCACTAATAAATGTACCCCCATATTCATCTCTTTTTTAGTGCTGTTAAAGAGTAGTGCTGCGCAAATACATTTTGTGGTAGTGATATTGGGTGCTTTCCTTTCACATTTCATATTCCATTGATCATATACAAATTTTTTTTATAGGATATAAGTAAAAGGAAGGGAATCATGTATCTTTTCAGTTTCTTTTAGTTGATGTTGTTTTTATATTAGATTTGGATAGTGGTGATAGATAGTCACATGGAATTATGGTTTCAGTTTTTTTACTTCTATTTTATAATTTGGATTGTTTTTTTAAATCTCATGGTTTCATACCTTTTATTCTATGTTATAGTATGTTTTTTTATTTCTCGTGTTATACATAAGACATGTTTTGTTATTATTTTTGGGTGAAATGATTCCCACGATTGTATGAGTTGACAGTGAGGTTATTTTTCTAGCCCGTTGTGATCAAGACCACACTTTGGTCCTTGTGTCTAGCCATCTTTGGTGGTGTGTTAGTCCAACCTAGGTTGGTTTTCTACAACAAAAGTAAATTATACAGAAAATTAATCAACCAAATATGGACTTAGGAATAAAATAAGATACATATCATATAGAAAATACCGTGAAAAAAATCATAGTAAACCAATATGAATCCTCTTTATACCCCATTTAGAATGTTCTGAAAAGTTGTACATGTGCTCTAAAATCTATAAAATTTATTCAAATGTACTTGTTTACTTTCCCCTAATATGCATCATAGATCATAAGGTCCTTTAGTGTACCATGGAGGAATGCACGAGGCATGAGTATGGTAACTAAGTAGGTTTTCTCCAACCAACCCCTTTTTAATATTATAGAATCACGTTAATGAAAGAAATGAAATATTTCTAGAGAAGAATAATAAAAAATCAATTAACATGATTAAAGTAGTTAAATACATTTCATTGATAATCAAAATTAGTAATTCTGTATATCGAAAAGGTATTTTACTTCACTTACCTACTTTAGAAAAGACCAATATCAATGACAAGATAGAGGTAGAGAAATATTTCATCCCATCAATTAAAATTAGACATGTTTACAAAGTTTGGGCCTCTTCCCATTTCATGGGATAGGGTAAATGGTATAAAATATCGAATCCTAAGACTATCCCATGGAATTGGAGAAGCAATATACAAAGTTAGGGAACTATGAGCCCATACCATCATTGTGATCCAATCAAGGTGTACTTAATTTACAAGTTCATAATATACATATAACCTATTTAATATGTATAACAAACACTAATTACCATGTTGGAATTAATTTAAAAACTAAAACAAGAGATTCACAGAGACATGATTATAACACTTTAAATAAAAAACCTATAACATGCTTCCAGTTCACTTTTAACATGTCAATTTTACAGATAAGTAATTCTAAGATGTGCACATATTCAGTGATTCTATAATGAAATGGATCATAATGTAAAATAAAGATATTCTTCTAAATAAATCTAAAATGAAAAAAATAACAACCTTTAAATTCAGAAAAGGTTAAAATAAGAATAATTTATTATTAAAATGATCATTTTTAATTTGATCCACTAAACCTTATATGGATGCCAACGTATCCCTTATAGAATGTGAGAGGGAAAATGGGTATGTCTCTAAAATAAATTATAGATAAGAAGTTTTAATTTTAGGTAAGTATATTGAACCTACAGCCAAAGCTTATAATCAACCTCGAACCAAAGTTGAATTATGGATTGGTTTGTTCTTGACCAGAAGTTCGAATTTAGGATGGAAACCAAGGTAATACCATATTATAAACCAAAAAACCCACCACTATAACCAAATCCAATGAGAATTTATGGTTTAAATAGCACAAAGATACAAAATCCTAGAATGAAGATATTATAGATTCTCCTAAAAATAAAAATATGAATAATAATGTTAGAGTAGGGTCTATAGTCTTATCTTGTTGAGGGTGAGGTTTTGTGACCACCCACATACTCTTGGATCAAGGTTTAAAGAATATATGTCTGAATAAAAAGGGGAGGGTTTTGATAGTTCCCATATATAATGTTATTGGGGTATTAAAATAGTAATATAGATATGAAGTAATAAATGGATTTATATTTGTGTTTTAAATTTTAAAATAACATTCTATCTCACTTAAAAATGAAAAAGATGTTTCCAACTAAACTCAAATGTAAACCCACCAGTGTTTTGGTGACAAGGGAAGTAACATTTACCATCCCCATTATAATTTTGGTGGGACTTCCACTATAATTACAATGGAAGTTCCATGGCTAGGTAGAACTCTCCCTTGTTTTTAATTCTCTTGAATGGTTAAAGTAAGGGCCTTTACACTAGGGAACCTAGTTCACCCCAAATAACCTATCAAATACTTCATCGATTACATATCATTTGGGTGATAATTCATAGATATGATATTAATATGTGATGATTTTATATAGTGGATAATATTATGGATCCATTAATAAAGTCCCTTATACAAAAAAGCATGAAAACCATACCATTTATCCTGGTGTTACATATATGGGTGACTAAATTTTATTCAATTAAGAGTTTTTAGTGTTAATCCAATAAAACTAGTCAAGTGTTATTTTATTAGTGAAAAGTTTTATCATGTAATTTATATTATTAGAAATAATTTATCATTCAATTATGTTTTTTGTACAAAACATGGGATATGACATGATAAAACCCCCTTGAATAAATGTATTACAAGGTTATCCCTGATTGATGAGCATTATACCAGGCTGTGATGACATGAAAAGATCAAGATGAGTAGGATCATATATAGAGATACACAACTAATTACTCATATTATATAAGTTAGTGAACTTGTATTCAGATTGAATCGTTTAAATTATACCACATGGATTGTCATATATGTTTCATTGGTGTTGTTTATGTGAACATTGGATATCAATCCTTATATTTGTTTTTTTAAATAGGTTTCCAACTTGTAATTTTTTTGCATTAAATACTATATAAATTCACTTGAGAATATATATTAATAGAAGTAAATTTGTAATGGTACTAATAAAATATAGGTATTTTATTAACCATGATAGGATTTGTTTTCCCATATGATGAGTTATGACATCATGGAACTCAATTGAGTTTTTTGTAAGTATGTTCATGGACATACCAATATAATTACATGTGATATAATTATATAATATTTTTTGAACTCAAGAATAAATAAAAAACATAAAAAATATATAAAATTGACATTATCCTTATCTCATATTTAATATCAATGTTAAAAATAAATGAAATTTTCTAATAGATATATGGGGGAATAAATCACAAAAAAAACCACTTTATAATTTGGTTATATATGGTATGTTTCTTGATACATCTATTATTTAATAATTATGAATGAGATTTATAATTATTACAAATTTTATCAAGGGACCTTGAGGTCACATGTAAGATAGTGATAATTTGGGTTTTTAGGTTAATATGATTAGTCCATGTGTAATTTTTTAAGGTTTATTCTAAAAAATTTAGATTTTGTTTTTTTAAAACTTGAAATTTTTAATTAAATAATATGTATTTAATTAAATAATTATTGTGGATTTATAATATAAATAATTATTTATTACATTAATAATACATAAACATGAGGAAATGGATAATCCTAAATGGTATTTGGGAATTAGATTTGATTAATAGGATTCCATGGACTATTAGATATGGGAAATTCATAATCCCACTTAAAGAGACCATCATATAACCTCCTTATCCAGATTTAACCAATTTGTAGGGCTTATTAATGTACCTCCCAAGGTGGTTTGGGACTCAATCCATATTTGGATATTATTTAATGGTATAGATAACCATTTTAGGATATTTATTATACCTACATTGGTTTTCCAGGAATTTAGAATCCTTGGAGGATATTGAATTCCATTAATATAAATGGAAAGAAAGAAGGGTGTTTTATTCATTCTATTGAGACAAATTAAAGGTGTTTATTATTGTTCTTTAGTATTTCTCATCTCAGAGAGTTACATATTTTCCCTCACCGAGAGGTTATCTAGTGTATTTATCTTTCCTTATTTCAAAATTTACTTTATATGAGTGACTAAAATCACTTGGATAGGAATATAAACCCAATAAGACATTGGTGATTAGAATTATTGGTGGATTCCAAAAGAGGATTGAATTTATCAACTCAAGTTTTATCTAAATATTAATATCATTTTTAAAATGTTTTTTTAATATATTATTATTTTTTTATTAATTAAATTTTTATAATCGTGGATAATTTTTTCAATACTTCCATGGTTTACCATGTGTCAGTATCATCATTAAAACACAACAAAGAATTCAGGATATATACTTACCATTAGAGTTTTAAGTACGTCTTATTCCAATGGAATTTGAACCAAGGAGATAAAGATGGGTAAAATATTTAAATCCTAAAAATCCAAGATATCCTGTATATAAGTAAATAAGAATATGGTGTTAGAAAACATGATTCATATAACAAAAATTTATGAGGTCCATAAAGTGATAGTTTAGTGACAATTGATGATTATCCTGGTTGATAGGCATATGGAATTTGTGGAAGGGAATAGTTAGGCTATGTTATCATGTATCAAATACACCTTTATATTAGTTGAATTATAGAAATAATGGTAATAACCATACCATAACTATATGAGAATGTGATACATTTTACAAGATGGGGGACCTTGGATGGGTGGAAGGAAGAACTTGATTTTATTCTCTATGTCTGGGGAAGAATTATAGTTCTCTCAGATTTATGATATAATTTTGTGATATCCTACCATTAAACTAATTGGGTTATTCACCTAGGTCCCAAAAAAATATAACATGGCTAAAAGGACTAATTCTAGTGTCTAGGTTTAAAATTGAAGTGGTTATGTTTTTATCTCAATGCCTTATCAAAAGTATTTTTATATTTCTACTAAAATTATCTTAGAAGCATGAAATTATATGAATGATTATATATTGATATATTAATTGAAATTATTTTATTGTTATCTTAGTGTCACATTTAATTGAATATTTGGATAAATTTTATGTATAAGAGGTGGTGATAATTCAAGGTGAACCAGACATCATTGTTTTTGATAAATAATTAAGGTTTATATGTAGATTCTTGAAAGGATTATAATATGGTCCACATAAATAATTAAGGTTGATTAAAACTTATCATCCATAGATTTATGACCAAATTAAATGATCTATATAGATCTTGAAGTTTTTTAAGGATTTTGTGTCGGAATTCTGGGATTATGGTAGGAAACCTTTCATTGATTAAGTTGTCAAATAATAAAAACTAATAAGAGACAATCCATATGAATATATTTAAATAAATTTGTGTAAGGACATAAATATATCCCCCATTATAGATAATAGCCAAGAATATATCATATTGGTACTGAGTATAGTGCATGAGATTATAGATAACATCTATTTTCTACAAATGAAACTGAACGCAGTATATAGTTGATAAAAGACACACATGGATCACTTTAAATTTCCATTATAATTTATTATTTGATATAATGTGCTCTTTTTATTTTAACCTCAATTAATACACTACAAAATTTGAAACTATTAAAAGATTGTACCAAAGTAGTTTGGGCCATACAAAATTATCAAACACATTGGTGAAGTTTCTTATCACATGATTTTACCTCTATGATAGATTTCTATCCATAAAATATTTCATATTTATCAACTATAGAAGTATTATCTATACCCTTATAAAATTATTTTGTTATAATTAAATGAAATTTTAGTATCCTAGACCCATTCACATGTATTGAATGAAAACAATAATTATATTCTGGTTTTAATACCAACCTAAGTGACCCAATTTATACCTCCCATAATTACAACATTAAAGAAATTATTATATAAGGCCTCATCATTAAAATTTACCTAATATTGAGTTTTAAGTTAATAATTAAATAGTTTATATTTTAACAGATATTTACAGTATGTAATTTTAGAGAATTAGGTCATAATCCTTACAGAAATAATTGTTACATCACAAGGTTGACACTTTCACTTAGTATCCATTTTTCAAAATATACAAAACATCTATTATATAAGAAGTTTTATTTTAATGAAATATCTTAAATATTTTCATATTGACCACATCCATGTACCGTCTAATCCTTAAGAACCTATGAAATAAATTTTAAAATGTTGAGGAGGATAATTTTTTTATTAAAGGACATATAAAAAGAAATAAAGAAACTCATTTGTCTATGAATACACATAAAAAAATTTCCTATTTCAAGATAAAGTTTGAGCTCAAAATAAACATTTCTTAGTCAATAAATCAAAATCCCTAGCCAAATACTTCCATAATATAATTCATTATAAATATGGAATATAATATAAAACTCATATTTTTTCTTTGAAATCATGAAAAACTCATGAAACCTTTTTCAAAAAGATACAATTTTCACCAATAAGAAGTATCTTATACATTCCTTTAAACATAATCTCATTAGAATACATTGTGAAATCATAATATTTTCACAAAAACCCATAGAAATTATAAATAAATCATGTAGGTAACTTGTGAAATCATTTTCCTATCACTATTATGAATAGAACAACCTAACCTATAAATTACAATAATCTCTTAGGAGAAACCCAACCAGTTAACTTTATATGTTTACCCAAATGAATTTGAGAGCTATATTGGGCTCACTTATCCTGGATTTAAAATATAACCACACATAAACATAAATAATTACCAATAAATATAACGTAATCATAACAAATGAGAGATTTAATTTCCATCATTATACTGACCAAAATATTCATTTCCCTTATAAAAATGATTCTTGATATTGAAATATCCATTCTATTTAAAAACCATTTTAAAATACGAAAAATAAATAGAATGAGGAGTTTTATTTTATGAAAACATGAAATCTTGTAAAATTATCAAAATATAAAATGATGGTTATGGGTTGTAAAAACCATTGATGGAGTATATGTTAAAATTGAACATTCCTGTTGTCCTTTTACCAAAAATCTCTGTAGAAAGATTCCCTTTAAAAAATTCTAAAAGAAAAAAAAAATTTAAATGAAGTAAAAAATTATAATTAATTTATTTCCATATATATACATCAATAAAATAATTTTAGGAATATTAACATGAAATAAAAATATTCAGGAAATAAATATTGAAAATATTGAAAATTATATTTTTAAAGTAAAGTGTCCCCTACTCCGAGTCCAACACATCATGTATGTTCCTTATATTTCTAAATAATAAAATTATATTTATTATTTAATTTATTAAAGATGTTTTTATTTTTTATTATTCATTTTATTATATTATAATTTTATAATAAATTACTTAATCAATTAAGTTTATGTCAGATGCTTTGACAATATCTGACACATATTCCCAAAACAACATTAATAGGTTGAATATGGTTGAGGTGGTCATTATTTTATCATCTATATAATAATAATCAAAAAATAATTATAAATTTTGTATATCAATCATACTTTTAAAACCAATCATTAAATATCGTTATAAAAAAATGAACTACATTACAATCATGGAGATGGTAGGTCATACGTACGCATTAGTAACATTTCCATTTTTCTATTAAAATGATGAAAAGAACATAAATATTATTTTGTATTTAGAAAATTATGATAATATCATAAATATCATATTTTTTAAATATAATTATATATAGAATCCAATTGATGTGGTTAAAAATGAATCACATCACTTCATAGAGGTGATAATCCACACATAGGTAGGAACACAGTTATCAATTTTTGATGGAAGGAAGTTAAAATATTAGAAAATTTATAGTATTAAAATAATGAAAAATATTTCATGAATATCATATATATAAACTAAATCTATTATTATAACCAACTGTGAGTGGTGATGATAGAAAATGTATTATATCGGTTCGTGAGGTAGTAGTTTGTTATATACATGAATAACATTTATGTTTACCATTTTATAGAAGAGGAGATGGATATAGGTTATTCCAATAACATAATAACATATAATGATATGGAAGGTATAGTTTTTATTATTTTGTAATTTTTAACAATATTTAATTGATATAGAAGAAGAAATAAAATAAAAATGATTCGTTAGAAATTATATCTATTCTATGAATAACCTCTTTAGGTTTATACCTAAAGAATTGTTTGATTGGTTTTATGATCAAACCATAAACTATAAGATACAGTTAAGTTAGTTTGGAAGATACATCAGTAGGAATATTCTTAGATGAGGTACTAAAAAGGTGTGAGTAAGAGAGGAGAGGAGGTTCTCTTTTATAAGTGAGGTGAGGGGAATTCATGGAATTAATTAAAGTATTAAATTAATATAAGTTATTTTTCAAAAAAATGTCTTCAAACTAATATAATTAAAATATTGGATGATTATGGGTTAAAATATTTTCATTTGATAAAATTTGGACAAGTTTAGATCATGTTTTTTACCCTTATCTCTTTGTTTAACCCCATGTTATCCCTTTTGACAATTATGACGATAAAATTTTTTATTATTATTTAGGGGTTTATAAAGTTACATTAAAAGAAAAAAATGATCAATAAATTTTCTATAGTTTATATTTTAAATAATATAGAATCAAAATTAATAAATATATGTGTTTTTGGAATTTTAAATCATTGAATAAAATATTTTTTATTATAAAATATCATTAATCTCATTTTTGGAACTATACATTTAATTTGAATTTGAAAACGACATAACAATGATGAAATTAGAATATAATATTCTAAAAAATATATATTATGTTATTATTATCTATTAAATTTTAATTATACCTTAAATTACCCATATAATATTACTTTTGGATTTTTTAAAATCATTTAGTTGATTTTTTACTGCTTCTACAAGCAGTGAGTAAATGTTGTGTAGGAATTTAATATAATTTTCTTATAAATAAAAATTATAAATAAATTACCATAAAAAAATTCAATAATATTTTAAATAACAATTTATTAGTAAATATAAGTTGTTTTTATTTCTTTTACAAAATATTATTGATATTAAAAGCAAGAGAGTGACCTTTTTAACTATATAATTTATATAAATAATACAATGGGAAAAATCATAGACAAATGAAAAAAGGTCATTTTTTCAAATTTTATATGTTTATGGATGAAATAGATTCATAAATTTAAATAAAGACAAGTTTTATGGTCATTTTTAATCCATATCATAATATTTTTTTACCTTAATTACCCAATTTACCATTATCGGGGCGAAAAGATTTACTAAGGTTAATATTCATAATGAAAAAAAATAAAAGGGAAATATTTAAAAAAAATTGCCTCATTTTAAAAAATATTTGATTCATTTTTCAATATTCAATCCATAAAATTTCATGAATTTAATTTAAAATAATATTCTTAAAACATGATGAAAATCATTTTTTTAAGAAAAATTCCGTAAGTATAAAAATGTTTTATACCAAATTCAAGTATAAAATTAAATAAAATAACCATAATTGGATTATATTTACGCAAAATTAACTGATTAAATTTTAAAAATAACCCCAAATACAATTTAACTTTGTGAATAAATGAAAATAAAATACAATTTCCCATAAAAATCATTATTTTCACTATTCAACGAAAAATCAAACTTTTCAGAAAATTCTAAAAAATTAATTCTAAGATAATTTTAATATAATTATATTTAAAATTAATTCAATTATTTCAATTTAAAATTTTATAATTTGGAAATAAATCTTTTAGATAAAATGTAATAATGCATAAAAACCCAATTTGGTCAAAAATAAAGTTTTTTTCCATTTAACTGGAAAACTACTTTATATTTTTATAATGAATATAACTATATATAATATAATTAATAAATATTAATAATATATGAAAATGATTTATATTAACATTACCTGGGTTGTTAAATTATCTACCCTTTTGGAAATTGCATCCTTACAATTTTATTTGTTACTTATATAACTGGGATATCATTCCCTGATCAAACTTTCAGATTAGTATGTTTCTTCTTCAACCATATGGTTTTCCAAAAAAACCATTACTTGATAAATTATACTATTCCATGATAATTTCTATTGATTTTCATGAATATGAGTAGACTATTCCTCACAGGAAAGGTTTTCTTCCAAGTAAACTACTTTAGTGATCATAATGTGAGATGCATCTGACACATATTTTTTTTAAAAGTAAAACATGAAATATTTCATGTACCTGATATGAACTCAGAGGAAATTCCAATCTATACGAAACTAATATAAATTTATCTAGAAATTTATATGGTGTAATGAACTATGTATTCATCTGCCCCTTTTTACCAAAACAGATAACACTTTTCTACATACATAATTTAAGAAAAACATGCTCACCTAACTTGAAATAAAGATATTTCCTCCGGTTATCCTTATAATTTTTATAACTTCTTTGAACCATCCTAAAATGATGCTAAATTATATTCACTCTCTCAACCATATTTTCTAACAATTATAGTTCCATAAACATTTTTTCACCGTCTTCATCCCAAAAAGATGGATTCTAACACTGCTTTCCATATAATGAATCAAAAGGTGGCATCTATATACTGGAATGAAAAAATTTATTTTAATAAAACTCATTAAAAGTATGATGACCATACCAAATTCCCTGATAATCTAATAAATAATCTTTAATCATATCATCTAAAGTCTGAATCATTTTCTATGAATTTAAATTAGATTGCGGTGAAAGGATGCATTGAAATTTAATTATGTACCCAATGACTTTTGAATTCCATTACAGAAATTAGAGGTGAATCTTGGATCAAGATAAAATACAATGGAAATAGGGATTCTATATAATCTAATTATTTATTTAACATAATGTTGAGAAATTTTACCCCAATATATAATATCTTAAATAGGTAGTAAATGAGAATATTTTTTTAATCGATTAATAATTACCCAAATCACATTAGTACATTGAGAAGTATTTAGTAATCCCACCATGAAATCCATGGATATATTCTCTCATTTCCATTATAGAATTAAGAAAGGATAAATTATACCCTTTTAAAATTATCAATTGACATTAACCTATTTAAAAGTAAAATATTTCATAGTATAACTAGTAATATCTTTCTTCCTTCCATACCACCAGAAATATTCCAAAAGGCCCCTATACATTTTTTTATTTCTGAGATGAAAAGAAAATAGAGAAATATAAGCCTCAGTCAACAATCAATTCTTTAATTGGGGATCACATGAAACATATAACCTTTTTCCAAATATAATATATCTTACTTGGAAATATTTAATCTAAGAAACATAGATTCCATAACCAAATCTACCTTTTTTAGTAACTTACGGTCTTTTTGCCAAAATTTCTTAATTCTGTCTGATAGAGATGATTTTTTTGACACTTAAAAAAAATATTCCTTCATTAATAAGTTATATTCTATAATTTATGAAATAACTAATCAAAGGATCATGTTCTAGATGAAACATATTTAACATAACATCGTCTCTGTGACTCAATTCATCAATTACTATGTTTTCCTTACCTGGATAGAAACTAATTGTGTAGTCATAATCTTTTATCAATTCTAGCCATCTCTTATGTCTCATGTTAAAGTATTTATAACTGAATATATACATAAAAATTTTATAATCATTATATATTTGAAACTTCACTCTATATAAAATATGTCTCCAAATATTTAAAGAAAACAATATAGCTAACAGTTAATGTTCATGTGTATAATAATTTTTCTCATGTGGACTTAATTGAAATGAAGCATAAGAAATTACCTGACCATTTTGTATTAAATCAAAACCCAATACTTTCAATAAAATATCACTATAGATAAAAAATTCAACATTTTTGGATGGAAATACCAAAACTGGAACATTCACTAATCTTATTTTTAATTCCTGGAAACATTTATCACATTATTTTTTCCACATGAGCCTAAATATTTTTAATTTTAACATAGTTAGTGGGGTAGACAAACCTGATTTTTTTAATAAACTACCATTAAAAGAATGATAATCAAATTAAACATTGAATTTTAGTATCATTTTTAGTTTTTATCCATTCATCAACCAATTTATTTTTAGATGGATCAACATGTATTCCATCTCTGTTTATGATATATCTATGGAATGAAATATAATGCAACCAAAAATCAAATTTTATAGATTTTACATATAACTTCATTTATTTTAGGGATTTAAAAATAGTAATTAGATGTTTTTCAAAATCCACATAACTTTTAGAATAAAGCAAAATATCATCAATAAACACAACAATTTTTTTCCAAATATTTATATGAAACTCTATTAATAACCTATAGTGCCTACTATAAGACCAATAAGAATTACAAAGAGACTCCCAAACACTACAAATTGACCAAGTAGGTAGTGAATGTCATTTGGGTTGGCCAAAATGAAATACATTATGTCTAGAGCTATGACAACCTAACTAAGCATTAAGGGGATGTAGAGAACCATATTCACTAAGTTATTTTTGAAGTTCAGAATACCCTAAAGACCCATTTATAAGGGCTTTGTGACCGATATTAGACATTACGATCCTTAGGTGACCATTTTTGTTTTTAATGATTATAAAATTTTGTAACCATTGGATATATTAAGTATTTTGATTATTTTATGTATACTAAATATATAAATATTATAAGTATAGTAAATAATTTATGTATCATAATATTTTTAAATGTTTGAATATAATAATTTAGTAAATGTAATGTTTTGAAAAAAACTTCTCTATGAATATTTATTTATCTTTTTGATAAAAATGAAATGTAACCAATTATTTTATGAGGAAATACATATGTATCACATGATTTATTATTTTAAGTTATAACATATGTTAAATAATAACATTTTTTTTATATAAGGGTATAATTTATTATAAACAGTTATAACCATAATGATTATCTTAAAATGAACAAAATCAATAAGGTTGTATTTTGAACTTATAATGTTTTAAAGCATAAAATGAATTTCAAAATATGAATTTTTTATTTTAATGATAATACAAAGAAAAGAACATATGTTTACGTCAATAAATTTAGAGAGAAGTGTGCATGTTGTTTTTGATACAAATATTTCATATTTTAATTTGAAATCACGTTTTAAATACACTTATTAAATAAAAAATTATAATTTTTAATTAATGACATGGTATAAATTATATGTTAAATTGTGTATTTTAATGTATCAAATATTAAAATAGATTTCGAATTATGTTTTAGGCTAATAAAATTAATGACATTGTTGGTTTTAATGAAATTAATTAATGAAAACTTCTTCTTTTTCATGAATATAATATGGTTTATTTGGTCCTTGAATGTTTTTAACCAAGGGGTTTATAAAAAAAATATTTTTGACCCTAACTAATAATCTAGTTGGCTGAGGGAGGCAGCTTGCACCATCTCCCTAATGAGTGGGTGGCCAATCATTGGCCCCTCCGCCAATACAGACTTACCATGAATGCACACATGCCCAAAGGGGTGTAGGGAGGAACAAAGACTATGCGCCACAATGCAGGGTGGCACAATGGAAGAGGGTGGGTGCAGAGTGCGTTCGCAGAGGAGAACCGGTACAAGGTAGTACTGGGGAGGGGGATAGGGATTTCATTACTGATTCCCCAGATTGTTGAGGATTATATAGAAGTCTCTGTTTTGCCTCTATTTCGATGTGGGACTGGTTTTTTAAAGGCTGATATAATCCTCGCTATTTGATCTCACTGCACAAGATCTAGACCGCATGATCTAACAGCGATTTCGAATCCTAACACCGTGGATCTTCCTCCATGTTTTCCTCGGCCGTCCAATCACGCTATACGAGATCTCAGACGTCCATCTATTTTAAAAATTGTGGTATGATTGTGACAATCTGATCAATCCGTGATTGAATCGCAACCATAAATCCCTTTTTATATGCATGGAAGCGACCATAGCCGTCTGATCTCGCTCAGAAGATCATGACTATCTGTCTTTTTTCCACATCTCCACCTTGTTTTTCTTCTTCCTCGTGTCACACTACACAGGTACCAGTCGCCATCTCTCCTCCCCACTATCCTTCCCATGCCCGTGAGTCCTCCTATCTCCCTCTATGCCCAGTTGTCCACACTCACCATTCCTTGAGTCTTCAAGGTGGGTTATTTTATTACAATCCCGGACTATTTCCAAGAAACATTCCATATTATATATTTATATATATATCTGATGTATTCAAGTTAAGGGACTAATCATGGTTTTTGTTCCACTTCAAATAGTTATACTCAGTTTTTTATTAAGTTTATTTGTTTATGATCTTATGATTGAACCATTGAATATAAAACTAAAACTCTACAGCTTATATACATAGTTTGTATAAACATACTTTTCACCCATGAAACCTATATCTTTTCTTTCTCTCAAACTCTCCCCAACCTCTGCTTGACCCCACTCAGCTATTAAGAACATGTAAAGGATTATTGTTGCTACGATTTCATTATTTAAACCATTTGATATACTTTGATGTTTTTACAGTTATACATATATGTATATATATATATATATTATTTTATATAAATTACAATCCAAAACTAATTTTGGTTTTCTAAATGATGTTTTAAAGAATTAAAATTATGTATATGATCCGTATATCATTTCTGAATGGTTTATTTTTAGTTTTTTTTATTCTATTAACTCTTATATATCTATATATGTATATACATTATTAAATATGTTTATTTTTAAAGAAAAACTATACTGGTTTTATGATTTCCAAATGCTGAACATTTATTTTTAAATGATGTTCCTATATTCCTGTAAATTATGTAAGGATTATAAATTGTTTTTTTAATTGAAACATATAAAAATATATGTGTATATATGATTATATGTGTATATAAATATAAGTTTTAGTTATAATATAAATTATGTTTTCATAAAAATTATTTTAATTATTTAATTATGTTTTAAAAGTGTACAAAATTTACGAGGGTTTATCAAACATTGTTTTGGTTGTGAAGATCCCATATACAAACTTTGTTTATATGGTTTTATATAATTTTCAAACCCATATATATATAAGGACCACAGTCACACATATTCATGTATTGGATTATTTATGAAGTATATATGTTATTAACATGGTGATGATTTTATGCAACACACAAGGTACAATTTTATATGGGGAAACAATAAAAAATCCCTATTTTGTTATTGTGTGCCTAAAAATTCCAAAAGAAGTCATCACCTTGTTAAAGAAATTAATATTACATACATCCTGATTTATTTTGAGTAGTATCTCTTGTTTATATATATTCATATACATTCACATATGCCTTCAGTAGAGTGTGTTTGATTGTATAGGCATCATGATGAATGTAATAAATTAGCACGTGTTAGATTTTAACATAAGATGAAACTACCAAAATAAATACTATTAGTTTATGATTTAACTATTTGAAACTAATATTTATCAGTTCATGGTTTGAACATGATTGATATTTATTTTGAATTCAAATTACGTATTTTAATGCATTGACTATTTATTTACATGGAATCTAGGTTCTAAGAATTGTTACTTTATGTGCCAAACCCAATCAATCTATTATTAATATATCACATATAGTAATTTAAGGATTAATGATTCATTTATTTAAATTTATATGGGACACTTCAAATAAAATAGATGAATTAATTTTTTGAAGTGGTATTTGACACTTCAAATAAAAGACATAAATTAATTATTTGAAGTGGTATGGGACACTTCAAATAAAAGACAAAAAATGATAAATAAAAGTGGTATGGGACACTTTGATTTATTGACAATTATACCTATGAGGAATGAATTGGATATATTGTGTGATGGTTGAGGCCCGCTATCATGTCTCAATGCATCAGCACGTCTCATGAGACAAACCAGGTCATGGCACGAGGCCATGAAAAATTTATTATGTATGGTCTTTGCACAAGGCCTTGAAAGAATGTTATTATTGTTCGACATTATGAACTTCCTAAATATGTGATTAATATTTAACCAACCATGGGATTATTCTACTAGTACAATATCCCTTCATTAAGAATCATTTATAATGGAGATAAAATATTAGGACATAATGAAGTGTGTACTTGGAATGTTTTTACGAGTAAAGTATAACATCTATTAATAGAATTTTGATAGAGAAGTTTTTATTACATCTTCCATTTCATTAATTTAATTTTAGGTGTTAAGAGAAACATGAAATTGTTACATTTTCAATTCTAAGCCATATTTATTTTATGTTCTTAAAGATATCATCATCCTTGCATGTCATCCTAAAAATTATTTTGATTAATTTCTGGATTATGAAGTATTATATGCATCATTGTAAATGTATGCATACTATGATAACTGTTTTATCTGTATCATTTGAATAATTTTATTAATTATTATCTAAGTGTTTTCCGTATAAATGTTTTCAAGTATCCTTTGTAAAATATTGACAATCTGCTTTGGTAAATGTTGTTTACCATTTAAGAAAATGTTTTTTAGTTATTATAAAGGGATGTTTTGAAATGTAATTTCATTACTTTATTTTAAAACCCCTTGCTGAGTTTTTTAATTTCTCATCATAAATTTTCAATTTATTTTTACATGGTTAGTAGGTCTATCAATATTTGAGTACTTCTTTGTGATAGAAACCATTTGATGTTTATCTTTGTTATGTTTTTTAAGAAGTGTATTAGTGATATCTGGTTCTCCATAACTTAAACTGAAAATATTCTCTCTGATGGAATGAGATGTGGAATTTTTATATTCATGTTTTTATGAAAAAAATTTACACACCATGTTTCAAGCACTGACTTCAGGCTTTTGGGGTTAGGGTCACCGTAAAAATCCAATCCTTACCCATAATAACATCAAATTATTCAATGGGTAATAAAATAAGGGTTTCACGGTAAAACCTTAAACTGATGATAATGTAAATATATATTTAAATTCTTATTTCTTTAATAATACTCCCAATTTTTTTACCAAAATTTATGACTTTATTTCTTGAGGTGAAATTTTCATTTTATGATCAAAATTATCCAAAATGAAAGAATGCATATACCCGGAATAAAATAATACATTAGTATAATCTTGAAAAATAAAGAATGTACCTATTACCACTATGTTTCATGGCCCAAAATATATCCAAGTAGTTTTTGAAGAATTTCACCACACCCTTATGCTTATAGTCATGACACTTCTCATCACCTATGTCTTCTTCAAATGAATATATTCATAATGACCCATATCGGTATATTTAAAACAACTTACAATCCTTTTATCAAAATTGTTCTTTCCAATACTAATATATTTTTCATTTTTTTTCAAAATCCATATTCCCAAACACACCACATCAGAATCACTTCCTAAATATCCTGAGACAATACCCAAGCTATTTTTTCACACCTATAAAAAATTGAACAAAATTAGTTTTCTTACTTTTAGGTTTATTTTATGGATTCTTACCCATTTACTGCCACCCATTAATTTTTTATACCTATTTTCATAAAACACATGATCATAAAAAAACACAACATATACATTCTCATTACATCAAACAAGTTTATCATGACATATTAATTCATAAAAAGACAATGATATTCAATATATTAGATTAAATATAATTTATAACCAAATATTTTTTACTGTTATGATCCTAGATAAAATTGGTTGTGTACCATTCTAATTGTGTGAAGTATTTATCTAATATTCTTAACCATTAACCATCATTGACCAACTTCACCACCAAAATGGAAAAAATAAAGAGATAACTTTTGATGATCTGAATAACACAATGACTTGGAATATTTTTTCAAAATCATTAATCTTTCCCTCAACTACCACTAAGTTAAAAGATCCACTTAATGCTAGAGTGTGTTGTCTCGTAAAATTATCCACTATTAAAATATTCCTCTATGTTAGATTCGGTTTCTATCTATCATGAATTACACCACCATTTATATACTACATAAACTGAGCCATCAGAGTGAAAATCTATTTAGTTCTAATTCCAACCATTCCAAGTTACTAATTTGGAAGGATATTATCCTCTCGGTGCCTTCTTACTCTCACTTCCCTATTTCCTCAATAGAAAACCATTCTAAAAAGACATAGTTTAGATAAATCAACATGGAAATATTAAAATTATATATCATTAAAACCATAAATTAAAGTCTCTTAAGGTTATTTTCATACATTATCATAACCTCTAAAATTATCTAAACTGATCTCTAATAACAAATATAAGGATCTGACCCTAAACTTTACATAATCTTGAGTTTTAAGTCAATAATTCAATCCTTTACATTTTTACTATCTTTATGATTTATAGTTTTAGAAAAATATTTCATCACCATTAATTAAATAAATTTGACATCGTAAGGTTGAAACTTTCACTTAGTACCATTTTTCCCATAATACAATACTTTTAAGATATAATATGTTTTTTATTCATGAAATATCTTTATAATTTTCATCTTAACCTTATCCTTTTCCAAAATCATACTCATAACCCTATTAAAAGAATTTTAGAAAACTATATGAGCATAAAAATACAAATAAGGGATATATTAAGTGGAACAATAAAACCCATTGGTATATAAATACTCATAAACATTTTCTATTTTTGAAAATACAGTTTGGGCTCAAAAGTAACATTTTCTCACTCAAGAAATTAACTTTTTTTCCCAAATATTTTGAAAAAGGATTTCATTATAAATATTTAAGGAAAGATAAAGATCATAAGGTCTAATTTAAATCATGAAAACTCATGATTTTTTTCACAAATTTATACTTTTTAACCTCAATAAGTATTATATTCTCTCATTTCAACATAATCTCATTATCTTACTTTGTGAAATTATAATATTTTCAAAAAATATATATAAATTATAAATAAATCCAATAGGTAACTTGGGGAAATATTTTAATATCACTATTATAAATGGGATAACTTACCTTATAAATTATAAAAATCTCTTAGGATAAACCTAACTAGTTAACTCCATCCCATTACGGAATGCATTGGAGAGATATATTGGGCTCATACATCCTTGGTTTTTAATAAAACCTTTCATATTTGGTATATAACCTAACCACACATCCTTGTATTATATTAGAACCAACCATTAACATAAACAATTCCCAGGAACCATAAAATAACAATAACACATGAAATATTTCATTTCCATCATTATACTCATAAAAATATTCTTATCACCCATAATAAAACTTTTTTTTGGATATTGAAATATACATTACATTTATAACCATTTTTGAAAATACCTTGAAAAAATTGAATGAGGGATTTATTTTAATAAACCATGAAATCATGTAAGGGAATATGAATATTAAATAATAATAATGGTGGCAGGAAAAACCATTGATGTATTATACATCAAAACATAACATTCCTTTTGTGTTTTTGTCAAAATGTTTCATAAACATATTCCTTTTGAAAACCTTTAAAAGAAATTAAAAGTTGACATAAAATGTCTTTATAATTCATTTATGACTATATAAATATATCCATAAAATATTTTTCTGAATATAGAAATAGATGAAAATTATTCAGAAAATAAACATCGAAAAATTTAAAATAATGGTTTTAAAGTTAAGTGCCCTTACCTAAAGTTTGACTCAACACATGAGTTCCTTATGTTCTTGAATAAAAAAATTATTTTACTTATTTAATTCTTTATTAATATTTTTCATGTTTATTATTTATTTTATTGTATTACCATTTTATAATCAATTATAGAATCAATTAGGTTCATGTTAGAAATTTTGACGACAATCGTTTCATGTGTCCAAAATGACATTAGTAAGTTGAATATGGTAAAAGAGTTCGTTATTCCATCATATTAAGAATAATTATCATGATATAATTATCATAATATAATTATCATTTTTATATATCAATTATACTTTTTAAACCAATCATGAAATATGATTATGAAAAATGAACTACGTTACAATAATAAAGATGGTAAATTGTATGTATGCAAGAGTAATGTTTCCATTTTTTAATGAAATGGATGGAAATAAGGTATGAATTATATTATCATTATAGAATTATTATTATATCATAAATTTCATATTATATCCATAAATATTATTAAATATAGAGTCCATCTAATGGGTTTACAACAACTGAATCAAATCACTTCATGAAGATGGTAATCCACATGTTCACATGAAAAATTATATCATTTTATCATGGATGGAATTTTAAGGAATTAAATGACATATTGTCTTTCTATAATGATTAAAATTTCATGAATATCATATATATAAATTAAATCTATCATTATAACTGACCATGAGTAGTGGTAATGGAAATGAAATTTCATCAGTTCGTGAGGAGGTAGTCTGTAGTAATCATAAATGAATGTTTCATTTCCCATTTGATAGAAGAGGATATTGATATATGAAGTGTCTTAGAAACCATATTTAGAAGTTTTTTTGGTTTTAGTGTTAGTTTTAAGCAGGAAAATATAGTAATGATTTAGCGGCATGTAAAACTTCCGCTAAATATTTTCCTTTTTTGGATAGACACTGCTACTAAAAATAATAAAATCACTGCTAAATAAAACTGTGTAAATTTTTAGAGGCAGTTTAAGCCTATTCTAAAAAACTATCAACATATATAAACTGTTTAAATAGATGCTAAAAATTTACCATTTTAGAGGGGGTTTAAACCACCACTATATGTTGATTTAAAAATAAAAAAGAGCTATAGATTTTGTAGCCCGAGTAAACTAAAAACATATAAAGATAACATATAACCTAAGGTTTGAACACATAAAATCTAATAAAAACTTAATATGTCAAGGGAAACTATATTTCAATTTATAAAACCACACCACACCTCTAGAACAAGGAAAACAAAAAAATGAAATCCTGCTATAAAACCTGAACTACCCTCACATTCCAATGCACCTATCCTGGTCAGAGTAGGAGCGGTGGTAACAAGGAGGGTTTAGGATATGTGTTTCGGTGGTAAATGGGTTTCTAGGTGCTCTCAAAGTCATATTTATTTTTTTATGTCAGTTACTAGGGTTCCTCTTCATTGATGATGCCTGTGCTCAAAGCCCTCAGCTGCCCAATACCCAGCACTGGCCTCGCGTTCCTCTGCGCCCCACCGAGTTGGATTTGGATTGGTGGAACTATGAGGTTTTGGGATGTGGGTTGATGGCCAATGGTGCTCCATGTGAGATATGCGTATGTGTTCTCTTGTGAAGGTGATTTCTGGTTTGTCAGATATGTTTGATGTTTCATGCTCATAGACATCGACGAAGGTTTGTTTGGTTGTTCTTCGAGATCTTGATCCGTTATTCTCATTCAATGAAATTTTCAATTTGTGTTCTGGATTCTGTTATTTTTGGTTCTGGTGGGGTGTTGAATGTCAACGTTGACAATGGCGATGAGGGTAAAGCGATGACGATGTGGGTGTTTTTTGCGATGGTTGCTGTGGTGAGTTCTGTTTCAGTGGGAGTTTCTCCGGTCATTATCCAGGTAGTGAGTCATTGGTTCCGGTGACCAGTTGCCTTAAGGTTTATGATGTAGTGATGAATCAGTGATGATGAAGAAGTGGTGTTCATTCGGCGATGATGAGGGTGGGTACAACGATGATGATGGATGAAAATCACGGATGTGACTTCGACTGATGCGAGCATATCCCGAAAGTGATCTCTTCATTTTCTGTGTCTAGATTTTGAATTTGTCTCATAGATGTGAATCCCACTTGATGTTTTTTCTAATGCTCTGGTTACCGCTCACCTCAAAGTAGTCAATTTGAAAATCAAATAAAAATTTATTTGGCCTAAAACTACCCTTGGAATTGTAGAAAACATGTAAAATGCATAAAACCCATTTAAAAACAAAAAAAAATCCATTTATATATGCAATTTACTAACTTTTACAAAGAAAAAAAAATCAATAATGGTTTAGTGAAGATGTACCAAAATAGGTTCCAACACTTCATGGTTCCAGTTGTGTTCAAAAAGATAATTCCAATTTCAAGTGGGTCTAATAAAATTTCTCTATTTTTGACTCAAGATCCTATCATAATTGTTATATTAAGTCATTTATCATTATAAATGGTGAATATTAGGTCTAATATGATCGATTGGTTTGAAAGGAATCAATATAAGTTTAGAAATGATTGAAAGAATTTGGAATCATGGATTTGAATTCTAGATTCAAATTCAATTGAGAATAAGGTGTTGTTATTAATGTGGAAGACTAATAAAAATAAGGTAATGAATTTTCAATTTTCAATTATGTAGAGGCCATATGGGTACAAAAAATGATATTATTATAGGATTATTTGAAGAAACATTGTGTTGTATGGAAGGAAGAAGAAGAAATATGTTTTATTGTTCAATTTTAACAAAAAGTAGAATCTTCAATTTGTAAAATAACATAAGAAGAATAAGTGATTATATAAACCCTTAACATTTTTTGTAATGAATAAAAAGATGAAGAATTTTTGTTCATTTATTGCCCATAATAAGTGAATAAATTTTTCTCAATCGTGAATGTATATAAAGAAAATAAGAATTTGGAACATCAATAGAAAGGCATAATCTATACAACTGAAAGATTTATTATTGTTAGAAAAATATATTTTAAACTATTAGGATGGTAGTATAAAGACCCAGTGAGATGTTGAATGAGTTTCGAATGCACTAAAACATAGTCGAGAATAATGTAAAATAAGTTTAAGGACAAAAATATCTCACTTGTACCTATAGGTTGGGGTTAGTGGGATGTGTAAAATCGGAGGCATCCATATCGCACAAAATATTATACTTGTCATTATGAGAGGTTAAACTTATAAATCTATTGTGACACATATGTTGGTGTGTGTTTAATTTTTTTGTAAGAAAGTATGATGTTAAGAAGATAGAACGAGAGAACTATTCACCTTAACAAGTGAAGAGATTGAAGGATAGGGTTTAAAATGTTTTCAATTGAATAAAAAGTCATCAACATTGATTAAACCCCTATGATTGTTGAACATATCCCTAATTGTACTACTAGAAAGTTATTGATTATGGTTCATTAATATTATTCATTTTTATTAAATAGTAAAAAATCATTTATCCAGTTTATATGAAAAAAACATGCACACAATCACTTATTCTACTATCTTATTTTTTTTTCTATTTTGTACCATATGGATAATATCTACGTATTGTTTATTCAATGTATATATAGTCTTTATATTCTCTTTTCTTTGGTGTTTATCTATATCTTAAAAAACAACAACAAATTAAATAAGTTAACATTCACATTCAAATCTTCAGATTCCTTAAAGTTCTTCTAATCATTCCAAAAACCATCGAGAAAACATCACATAAAATAAATTACCATGAAACACATAATTTTCCACATGATTTATATGTTGACAAAAAAAAACAAAACACCCCAATCAAATCCATTGTATCTTATCCTCAATCCTTCCACCATGGGCTCAAAGATCATCATTAAATATCTTGGGATAAAAAACTTACTTAAATATTATAAAAGTATAATGCAATATATTAGATAATTAATCAATGTATATATAAGTATTAAAAAGTATATATAAAAGTATAAACATAACACAATATCTATATAAACAATTATAAATTTATTTTTATTATGGTGTATATATTTGTGAAAGTAATTGTTCAAGTTAAAAAAACAAAAAGAAAACCCTAATTAAAATCCAAATAACACCCATTATTAAGAAAAGTACATTTACAAACCATGAATAATAATAAAATATTATAAGTGAAGAATCAAACACAAATTAACAACAAAAAATCTAGAAATAGATTTTAAAATAGTTAAAAATATCAATAATTATATACCTTTTATATTAAATTGAAATGATAAGGTGGGATTTGGGTTTAAAATTTGGTGTTTTGAAGGGAGATCCAATGGTTAGACTGCAGGGTGATAACTAGAATGATACATATTGGTGTGGAAATGGTATGGTGGTTGAATGGGGAGGGATTACATGGGTGAAACCGTTAGAGTCTATGAGATTGTGGGAGTCCATGGAAGGCTTTGAGAGGACGAATGAATAAGGATATGCATCATGAATGATAATTTAAAGTGATTTATTTCAAAACATGAGTTGATGTAGATTAAGGGGATGATTTAATATAAATGATTAAAGGGGTTTGGGGCCTAAATCTATAATAAGTAACAATATTAACGATAAACATGCAAATGTATTATCTTGAAGTAAAAAAATCAAGCTTGAAAATTTAAAAATTTATAGAAAATTTATAACCATAATGATTATACTTTACCTTATGGGATTACAATATGAACGAAATTCCACTTATGTATTACTATACTAGATTGGGGGAAGAATGTTTTCTGATGTTAAAATAGAAGATAATATGGTTTCCACTAAATATCATGAATACTATTTCAAGATAGCTATTTTAATAATATTCAATCATATATTTATATGAATGGATAAATATCACTAGAGCCCTGAAAGGTTTTCAGGATCTTCAAATATAGGAAAAAATGAAATTTTTAGGTCGTGAAAATGATAGGTGAATACTCTGTGCCACACATGATAAATGAACAAACCCTATATTTCCATATTTGTCCAAAACAAAAAAACACCACTAATCACTGTATGATGATGAACACTACTCATCACCCTCTCCATCTCCGTATCTACTTCCTACTGTTGACACAAATAAGACAACTATAATAAAAATTAAACAATTTTATATATATATATTTAAACATAAAACTAATTAATTATTATGAAATAAATGATTTTAAAATTTTCAGATTTACCTACTCACCACCAGTCATAGATGCAATACCATCGAGGACATATCTGGTCATCTTGTGATATAAATCAATCAATTATTTCTACAAAGAGGATATTTGAGCCCACTATTCCTAAATTGTGTTTTCCATAGAAATAAACTCTATATCAACATTTTGAGGTAGGGAGTGACTAAAACTAGGATTGGATGTAGCTGCAATCTCTAGTGGCCTTCTAAAGACCTAAGATAGTAATGATCTAAAACCAATCCCATGCACTTGACGTGGATGCTACTTCCCAAAGACTTTACTAACTAGGTCATCTTGGGAGAGTGAGTTGTACTTCATTGGATTAGAATCCCATAGTTCTATAATTTTTACCTATAAATCTAATATCAATCAAATTATAAGAAATATATATTAATATAGTGACAACTAATAATAACTTATTATAATGAAAAATCAATTCATACCCCAACTTCTTGGGCATGACCATTAAAAAAACTCCCATAAGATTTTTTATGAACATCCAACCATTCTTCTGTTCAGGATTATTGGTTCCCTAAACTCTGTGACTGCATTAAAAAAATATAAATAAACAATTTAATATATTAAACAGATAATATTGTCTTATAAATATTTAAAATATTGAAAATATTTCTAGAGTTGATCAGCTTGTAGAAAAACTCTTGGACCACGTAGTGAGAAGGATGATTTTCTTAGCCCGACTTGATGGATTATTCATTGAAAGATCCTGAAATAAATAAAATGCAATTTAATATTAATTTATGAAATGTCATATACTTTTCATATACATGTAAAAATAAAAAATGAGATTAATATAATAATATATATTTAAATATCATGTGCTTATAATTATAATTCCTATCAATAAAAACATTCTAGTTCTCTCTAGGTACCCCATTGGGTACCTTATCATACATTTTTAGGTGCTCAACGAAGTATCATTGACATCGTTCAATAATCTCCATTTAAAATCTTTCCAATTCTTTCCCAAAATTTTCAAGACCCACTTTTGTACTAGCATATCAACAACTGTGATGTGAAAAAACATCTATGTATAGAGATTCATTTTGAAAATATTATAATTTAATAAGATAATGACATTCAATTACACCATAATGTATTAAAATTACCTTTATTTGTGAATAAAAAACATCATTTTTCCAAGATAAAGGCATACGTCTCCAATCATCATACACAATGATAAGTGTCGTCAGCTCTGCCACCAATTGGGATAGAATTTGGCCAAGTAATCACACGATTCCATCCATAGGGACCCCATAATAATCAAATGGGACAACTATACTTAGTCAGGTTAGATTCCATTCATCTAAACTATTCATATTTTGCTTCGTAGCAACATTATTTCCATATTTTATGAAAGCGCAGTTAGTAGTATAAAAAAGTGAAATAAATTTATTCATATTAAAATTTTTACCTATAACAATCACCCTCCTATATCCCCATTAAGAACTAGGAGTGGCACCCTACTCCCTCACTACTGAGACTACTGAATGGGAAGGCATCAATTAAGCTTCGAATGGGATGCTAACAGAGGGCATAAGCGATAGTGATTTGGGGGAAATTGGATGGAATATTAGATGCCTTTGGGAGGGAGATAGATGGACCACCATCTTTCAGTGTGGTTGATGAAACATCGAATGAGATTCAACTGAAATCATTACAACTCTTCCCTTTTGGCATTCCTATCATTTAATCAAATAAAATTATGTTCAGAACATATATTTAAAAAAATTCATGTAGAAATAAATATAAATGATAAAAGATGCACATTATTAACAAAAAACATATACACAAAAATGACAATGAATGAATACACAAATGCATAAGTGGTTGATAATTGAATATAACTACAATACAATCTTTTTATCCTTCAATAATTTTGGTTTCCTGCTCCATAATTACTTCATTTACTTCATCCACCATTGAAAGATTAATATTTTCAATATCATGACATAAAAATATTTTTTCCTCTTTCTACTAATGGGATTCAATGTCTAAGGTCAAATATTACAATTCATCACCCATATCATACAAGTCTCTTTGTTTTACGTGAGCAAATACACTCCACCCTTCATCCATGAAATCATTAAAATAATATACCATATTTGATTGAGATGACAAGATATGTGGTTCATGTAGTTCATGGTCACCAACATCCATCAAGCGATAGATGTTCATAGAAGTAAATTTCAAGCATCTCTTTTAACAACCCAAATAATTTCAACACAATTGAATTTGAATACAACAACTGAAAAATGATCATGGTAGTTTAATTTTATAATATCAATCAACATTCTATATTATCCCACTTCAAAAAATGTAAATATTCCATTATTCTGTGTTTTCAAACCCTCTTCTTGATATATAGTATGGAATCTAAAGCAATTCATGTAGTAAGCATCACACTTTCTGGCTTGTTTTAGAGGACATCGAGAAAAAAAACTTCAAATCTTTTGACAAATATGATAGAGTATCCATATTCATGATTTGAAAAAAGTAATATATATTATTATATTTATGAAATATATATATTGACCTAATATCTATATTTATTGAAATATTTATGAATTTACATGTCGTACGAACCATTATAAAAGAACTTTATTAATAGCTTTTGTTATATCTTTCTTATTTCATGTTCATCCTCTCATTCGTCTCTTTTTACTATATACTAAAATATTCCATAAATAAATCTCTAGTTTCACTATTCAATAACACATATCCATGTTCCTTTTATAATTCCATTTCTTTAGTGAAACAATTGTTTTCCTCCCAATTGATCGACCAATAGTAAGAAAGATTTTTTATTTCCCATGTATTTGAGATTGAGTCAATGTGTCATCAACACATCAAAATCAATTTAATCTATTCTCAATATCATCTATGTATCTATAAAAAAGGTAATACACACCTCTTCTAAATAGCATTTATAAATAGAGCCTTTAGGTGGAGCTTTATTTTTCACATATGATTTTAAATGACCAATATATTTGTGAAATAAAATAAAAAATAAAAAATATTTATTTAATGCATTTCCATGAATTTTTTACTAAAATTAAAAACATATAAATATCATACCTCGCAATTGTATACATCCTTAGATAATGTTTGGGGACTCTATATTTAGCTTCCCTAACCAAATGTACAGTTAAATTCATCATGAAATTAAAAAATGATTGAGAAATGATCATCTCTGTTGCAAAAAAGTGTAAATAAAAATCTCTCATGATGATTCTCAAGTTGAAATGGATGTAGAATATTCTCACATAGCTATCTAAAAAATGTGTGAAAATGGATTATAACAGTAGTAGCCTTTTTAGGTAATAATGTAAGTAATGTCAATGGTAGTAACTAGTATAACAAAATATGTGAATCCTAGATTTTCAATCAACATAACCTATCATTATTTAAGTAATCACACCATGATATGTTACTTGAATACCCATCAGATACCTTCACATGTTTTAAATTTCAATGGAATTTATATTTAGCCCTACTTTAATTGAGAAAAAATTCAGATAATAATTTCCATTATCATCTAGCTAGAGATGGTACATTTATGTTCATTACTTGTAAGTCTTTTTGAGCACTGAGATGATCCTTTTACTTTCACAGCTCATTAAGAAATTTGAAGATCAATTTTTCATAAAACTTATTCTCAATATACATCACATCAAGATTATTCCACAACAAATTAAATTCCCAATACAGATGTTTGAAGAATATACTTTTTTTCTTCCATTGTTGCATTCAGATTTCACTTGATGATGCACTTAGAACTCATTTCCCAATATAATTCATATGATGAAACTTCTAAAATTCTATTTCAACATTTCCAAGTTGTTATTATATTTTAGAACATGTAATAAACTTTGGAGGTGGTCAAAGATTAATGAAATCACTGATTTTTTACATTTTCAGCCGAAATTTATGAGATGCATCAAGAAATATTTCATGACACAAGAAGAACCATTTTCTACTATTAGGTAGTAATTCGTGCAAAAATATGACTTCCAAACAGGATAAGACAAACCCATATAAGTTTTATAAATTGATAAATTTCCAGTTATAGGGAAGTCAACAATGGTCCACATTACATCATCTTGCATTTTAAACATTGTCCTAGAAGATGCATCATATGTCTCTACACCATTGCTCTATAAATCCTGTAATTATTCAATTAAAGGCTGCAAGTATACACCAATACCAGTTCCAGTCATATAGTTTCTGGTAATAATAATCAAAATGATAAAATATGTTGGTTGCATACACATCCACGGAGGTAGATTGTAAGGGATCAAAATAACTAGCCAAATGTTATAACTGATACTCAAAGTCCCAAATGGGTTGAATCCATTGGAAGATAATCTCAATCGATCATTTCTATGATAAGATGATAAATTTGGATGTAAAGAATCAATTGTCTTCCATGATTTTTAATCTCTTGGATTTCACATTAACCCATAATTTTTATTATCTACATAATGACACTTTATGTGTTTGGCAGTTTTTGATGATATGAATAATATTTACAATCATGGATTTAAAGGAAAGTAACATAAAACCTTTTCATGTGTGTTCCCTTTCTTCTTCTTCTTCTTCATAGTGGTATGATGATTCAATCCTCCAACATGAACCATTGACTTATATCTAGAATAAAAACATTTTTTTTCAATCCTATCTATTTGAATCCTCTCCCCAATAAAGAACACAATCATTATAACACACATGTATTTTTGTATAATTCAGAAAAATATTGTTAATAACATTTTTCATATCTTAAAAAGACTAAGGGATATTTACATCAGAAAATGAATCAAGCAAAAATTCCAATATCATAGACATCACCTTATTTGTAATTCCACATAGGAATTTGATATAGTACAACTTCAGCATAAAAGAATGTTTTGAATATTTCAAACATCCATTGTATAACTCTTTATTTCTATCATTAGGTAATCCATGAAAAAAATCTATATTCTCAGTGATTTTTATTTTACATTAGTCATTATAGAATAATGAGGAGGATCTAATGATACATTACAATCCAGATCTGGTTGTCCAATAGTCTCAAAACCACCACATGTCATGTTGTTATTTTTAACACCCTCAACTAGTTGTTCTGATATGTTTTTATGTTGATGTTGGTGCATCCCAATAATTAATGCATCATTTATAAGGTTTTTCATTTCATTTTCCATTGTTGAAGAAGTTGGGAGCTCATTTTGTGGATTGAAATCAGTGCTCAAACTTTATGTAACATTCGATTATCCATACCAAATCCAACACAAATATTGGGAAGGTAATTTCTTAAATATCAAGTGTTCATAAACATTATCTCTTTTTAACCACCATCTAAATTTACATTGAGGACATGGAAATCTTATTATACCATCAATGGATTTATTGGAAATTGAAAAATCTAAAAACTCCTCCAATTCATTTGCATTCTAAGGAGTGTTTCTCAATAATGTTATCCATCTTTTATCCACATATATCACAATGTTCTTACACATTATTAAAAAAATAAAACACATAATTATTACTAAATAGGATACAAAATTCATATATACTAGTCTAAAAAATATAAATATGTTAAATATAGTTTTCTTATATAAATACATATGGTAAATAATGAATCATTTTAAAATGGATAATTGAAATCCACAATGTCTAGTTGTGAGGAAAATGATGTGTAAAAAAGTTACATTTTTTATTTAAAAACTATTAAGAAACCCAATTGTAGAAATTCATATCGAAATCCATTTTTCTAAAAAAATTCTTTTAATAAATCTTTAAAAAAGGCATCACAATCCAATTTCAATAGTTTGTTAGAGGACCAACATGATTCTCAAAACTGTTAAGCTGTTATCATGATACTCTTTTTTATTTAATGGATACATTTTGTAACATTTTTTTTCATTGAGTGAATTTGTGGATTGATGATGATAAGGGATGTGTTATTAAAATTTTCTCTCTTTTATGTATATCTATGATATTATTTGTCTTATTTCTTTTAATTTCCTAAATCTTATTTTCATTTATGGATGGAGACACCATCAACCTTATTAGTGGATGGTAGTAGTTAATAGAGAGATCGTGAATAGTTGGGTATTACATGGGAAACATTACTACTTTGATGAGGATTGGGAAATAATAAATGATGTGTATTATTAATCTATTAACATCATTTATTCCAAATTTAAAATTAAGTTTAGAATGATCACGACTTCATGGGACATGCTAATGAGGTGTTCTACTGAGAAATGAGCCACTCTAAAGATGATGACATGATTTCATGAAATATAATTAATTATAATAACATTGTAACTATAATGAGGTACCAGGTTCTACCAACCTAGTGTTCCTTGGACCAAGTGAAATAATTTTTTTTGACTACATCCATTGCTCACTCACTACTTAATGAAATTGAAACTCTTTCATAGGATATATATTTAATCAATACAAAACTGAATTAGCTTAATTATGGAGGATCAATATTGAATGAATAATTATATATATTATTAGTTAGTTTACGTTTTAGGTAAAAAAATTAATCTCTTCCAATATACATTTAAATATATAGAACCACATAACCTATAAGAGTAGATATTACTCATCTGACCACCTATTCTTCTTAGCTAATGATTTATGGAAACTGAACAACATATGGATAAAAATAATCTATATATTTTCAAAACAATCAAAATGTAATAAATTATACCCCATTTCATCTAACAAATTATATTATAAACAAGAATTAGTAGGATGAAAATATCAATATCCACCCCAACTCCATCGAGAACCAACCTCAATGTATGAATTAATATAAAAAAGCCAAATAGTACCTGAGCGGGAGGGGGAATTAGTGGATTGGATTAGGATAGTTGGAAAGGGGCTAGGTTCGGACCGATGTTGAGGGGTGGTGAGGTGCTAGGTCAGGACTGGCAGAGAGGGGTGATGAGTATCTAGGCAAGGACTGACAATGAGGGGTAGTGATGGTCGGGGCGGAGTGAGGGTGGGGGCTACTGGTGAGGGGTGATGAGGGTCGGGACCAGCCTCGAGGGGCGGAGAGATTCAGGACTGGTAGGGATTCAAGGGGTTAGGGGGTATGGGGGGATCGAGGGGGTCAGGGGAGAAGTGTTATGTGTGTATAGATATAAAACGTTTAGCAGTGGTTTTCAATAAACTGCTTCTAAAAACTACTTCTAAATCTAATTTTAGTGTAGTACACAATGTTTATTATATCATTTTTATTTTTAAATTTATTTGATATAGGTTTGTATCACTTTTTAATATCATCTAAGTTCATCAAAAAGTTTGGAATATTCTTGGATCTCATACCTTGATAGATCATTCCACTTCCTTGGGAAGAAGGAGGGAACAAGTTATAAAATATTCGAAGTGTCGAGTTATGATTGCTGACATTCAGGTCTTGGTGGATTTCCTAGTTCTTGATATTGATATCTTTGATCTCATCATTGAAATTTATTATATGGTTAGTTTTAAATCCTAGATTAATTTTTATCAAAATTAGTTTTAGTTTCTATCTTTTGATGGAGTTACTCACATCTTTTTGGGTTAGTGGGATCCTCGATCTAGAAGAGTGAAACCTATCATTCATATGCCCAAAATGATTTCATGAAAATTTTAAAATATGTTTCATAGAACCATCAACCAATATTTAAGTGGTTTTATTCCTTCCATGGTGGACGAACACCTTGATTTTTTTCAAAATAATTTTTAAATGCTACCAAGCCATGGAGAGGTTGATTTTTCTATTGACCTAATATCATGGATGTGTCCCATCTCCTTTATATCATATTGAACAGAACCTACTGAGTAAAAGTATTTTAAATTTAATCTCAAGGATATTAAGGATAAATGATTTGTTAATTTGAGCATGTCACATTTGGATTCTCTGGTCCTCTTCATAAAAAAAGATGACGGAAGACTCTAACTTTGTGTTGATTACCAAAATCATAATCAAGTGAATATTAAAAACAAGTATCATTTTCCTAGGATTGATGATCCATTATACAACATAGGGAATCCTGGTGGTTTTATAACACTAATCATTGATTAGTGTACAATCATTTAAGATCCTGAGAGGAGGATATTTCTAAAACAATGTTCACGATAAGTTTTATACATAATGAATATTTGGTTATGCTATTTGGTCTTACTAATTCTCGTACATGTGTTTATGGATTTTATGAATAAGATATTTCACCAGTTCTTAGAATCTTTCATCATTTTTGGATATTTTCATGTATTATAAGTTATACGAAGTACATAATATGTATGGAAATTTTTCTAAATGTGATTTTTGTATCTAAGAATTGAAGATTATGGATCATGTTATATTTCAAATGATAATTTTAGTGAATCAAAAAAAAAGATCCAAGTAGTGATGTCTTAGGAGAAACCCAAAATTTTGTTTGAGACAAAAAGATTCTTGGTCTTGGCTAGTTAATACTGGCGGGTTTAAAGTATTTCTATAATCTTGTATCCCTTATTACAAAGTTAACCCATAAGGGTGTTAAATTTGAATGGAATGACAACTTTCAAGGATCATGTGAGTAAATTAAGGTGTGATTTACTTCAGATCTAGTTTTAATTATTCCATAATTAGATTTGTCATTTTTTGTTTTATATAACTACTCAAGTTTGGGATTAGGATGTGTTCTGATACAGGGGAAGAAGATCTATGGATCTCACTAACTATGTCTTCATTAGAAGATTTATCTGACCAATTATTTGGAGTTGGATGTAGTGATTAATGTTCTCAATAATTAGAATCATTATCTATTTATTGAATGATTTATTATGTACTCAGATAATAAGATATTGAAATATATTTTTACATATAGGGACCTTAATTCATAGTACATTTATTGGATTTAGAACATTTATACTTTATATTTTGATATTTCCTATACACCTGGAAATGGGGATGCCGTCACCAATGCATTGAGTATGAATTTTCCTACTCAATACTTAAGGGAATTGATGGAAGAGTGGTATTTGGTGTTTATTTTTGTTGATATGATATTGGATGTAGAGTAAGATAATAGGAAGCTGTTCTTAACTTGTGTAAAATTTGATTCATCACTAAATGAGAAAATTTAGATTTTATAATAAATTGATATCGATTTACAGTGTTATAGTGAAATCCATAACTGTAGGGAGACCTCATGTGTTTGGTCTTGGTCTCCTGATGGTGACCTGTGTTTCCAAGGTAGATTGGTTATTTCAATATCTTTGAGGTAAGAGTTGATAGATAATGTGAATCAATCTAATTATTCCATGAACATTGGGACTATTGATATGTAGTATTATTTTAGACATCTATATTGGTGTCCGAGGATGAGGTGATCGATTTCAAACCTTGTGTCATGACGCCTTACTTTCTAGGAGAATAAGGTAGAGAACTAAAGACCTGTTGGTCTGTTGTAACCTTTACCCATTATAGCATTGATGTAGAAATAGATTTAAAGAGACTTAATTGTTGGATTACTATAGACTCATAGTCGATGTAATGTGGGTAATAAATTATTGAGTTATGAAATTAGATCATTTTATTACTATTATAGATATGAAAAAGGTGGATGTTATTAGAAACATGTATACTCAATAGATCATGAAGATCCATGGGGTAACTATTGAAGTTATTACTAATATAGATCCATAGATTACAGACATTTTTTGGGAGGGTCTATAAAACTTTATGTGTACCAAATTAAAGTTAATCATGATTCATCAACATTATATAGATTTTAAGATTGGATAGTTCATTCAGTTTCTTGAGGATATTCTTTAGGCATGAATATTTGAGTTTGATGGCTCATTAAAGAAAAAACTACATTTTTCTGAGTTTTATTTTAACCACATTTATCATTTTTTAATTAAAATTATACCATTTGAAGTGTTTTATGTGTGGCCATGTATATCTCATTTGTTTTGGGTAGATTTGGGAGAATATTCTTTGGTTGGACATAGTATTTCTTAGGAGATGAAAAAGGTATAGTTAATCTAAAAGAGGTTAGATACATATCAAAGTCACCACAAATCCTCTGTTTTCCATCATCATCAACTTTAAAATTTTATATAGGTGATCAGGATTTTCAAAGGGTTCCACCTCATTTGGTACATCATATTTTGTGAAAGAAGGGTAGCTTAGCATTTTGGGTTTTTTGTCCTTTTGAGATCATCGAGAGGCTTTGAAATGTGTCTTATTAGTATGAATTTCCATATTGATTAGTATTGATCCATGGTGTGTTTTATATTTCCCAATTTAAGAGGTATTAAACATAACCTTCCCATGTAATTTAGTGGGAGGATGTTTATATTAAGATTCACACCTTAGTAGTAGAGAAAACATTGTAGATTATGGTTCTCTAGGATAAGGTGTTCAATGGTCAAACAATTCCTTTGGTCCTTGTACTATGGAAGTGCAGCCAGGATTACCATGAGATGTGGGAGTGATAATCATTAATGATGCAATAGTTTAAATTTTTTAGTCCATAATTTTGAGTGATTTATGGTGATATTAGATTTCATAGTGAGGATAATTGTGATGACATTTAGGCCCCATGTACTCTATATTTTTGGCCCAGTTTTTCTTTTTTGAGGTTATAAAGGATTTTGAGAATTGGGAGTTGATAATTTTGGAATTTTGGTGGAAATAGTCCTGGTGCACAGTCTATGCATGGTTAGTAGTAACTATATGGTAATTGTGAAATATGGCTCTATTGATTATAGTGTAAATTTTCATTATTTGACAATTATTTGTATAACTATGTGTGTCACCAAGAAAAAAATTCAGATGAATTTGTTTCTTTTAAAGGTTATCCCATGACTTGAGAATGGGTTTTCTAACCAAGTTCTATTCCAGGTAACTATGTTTTTCAGTTTCCAAGGGACAATAGCTACCATATGGTTAGCACATAGTTTGTCTAGTTATTTGGCATAATCATATGGCCCGTGTAAGAGTCATAAAATTATTAAATTACCCTAATAAATACAGTAATAATTAATTTCATTATTATTATAATCCATCATTATGTCTACCTATACTCTCCTTAATTCTATAAGAGGTTGTCCCTTGGTCTCTTAGTTATTGGCCTTTATTATTGATGGATCTCTTCAATGTAGGTTCCAATTTCCACCAGATCATTCCTACACATTCTAGATATCTCTTCAATATATATTATCCACTTTTTTTTATTGGAACCCCATTAGATTTGTTATTTTTAGATTTAGAGGTTTTTATAATTAATTTAAGATATTTATAATGGATATAGCCTTGTGAATACCTAATCTCTCCATTTCCAAAATTCATTTTCAAAGGTGACTACATTTCCTTCATTGGTGAGGTAAGTGTCTCTATATAATGGTTATATCAAATTATTTACATAACATTATTCAAAATTCCATTGGTTTTGTTTATGGAAATGATTGATTTTATATTAATGAATTGTATGAGGAAATGAAATCTTGGTAAATATGTGAAGTGTCTTTTAAAGATTTTTTTCTTTAAAATCAGTTTATGAATCTTATAATCGATTAAATGCATCAAAGTTTTCTTTGAATATAAATTTTTTTCATGAATAATAGAGGTTATTATTTTATTCTTAAAAATATTTATAGAATTTTGATCATTTTTACGTGAATGTTTTGTGAAAGCATAGAACCTAGGAACTATGGGTGTGTCGGGTTGTGGACATATTCAAATATTACTATGTGTGGAACCACTAGGGGTTATAATTATGATATAAATAGGCTATAAAATGACTTAATGTCAGTAGGATTCATGGTATTACTAGATTAGTTTCAGTTCACATGTCCTCATATGTATTTATTATAGGATAGATCCAACATGTTCTTAGTTTTATACATAATTTTAAATTTTAATCTCTTGAATGAAAACTTATTTAACTTATGGTATCTATATATATTATTTTCACTAATTCCTTTCATTTATATTTCATGAAGTTTTTCATATTTTGGTTTATTTTAATATGTAATGAGTTAAAGGAAACCAAAGATGTTCTATGAAATTGTTTTCAAATGGAATTTATTTACAAACCTATTTTATTTGAAGGCTATAAATAATAGTTTTATTATGATAGGAATTGTATATATTCATGGTGTATTATACTGGCTGTTTTCCTTGCTTGTATCATATTCCATTGAGCATACACAAATTTCATTTTATAGGTTATATGTAAAGGGAAGGGAATCTTTTATCTTTATATCTTCTTTTAGTTGATGTTTTTTTCATAGTAGTTTTGGATGGTGGTGTTAGATGGTCTTGTGGAATTATGGTTTTGGTTTTTTTCTACTACTGTTTTAGAATTTGGTTTTGTTTTTTAAATCTCATGGTTTTTTAAATTTTATTGAATGTTGTACTATAATTGTTTATCTTTTTCTTGTTATACATATGACATGTTTTTTTATTCTTTTAGGGTGAAATTGTTCCCATGGTTGTATGATTTGAAAATCAAGTGATTTTTTATAGCCCGTTGTGATCAAGAACATGCTTTGGGCCTTGTTGATAGCCATTTTGGGTGGTGTGTTAGGTAGAACTAGGTTGGTTTTCTGCAATAATATTAAATTATAAACAAAAATTATTGACCAAATATGGACTTAGGGATAAAATAAGAGATATATCATAGTGAAAATACCTCAAAAACATCATAGTAGAACCATCATAAATACTCCCCATACCCCATATAGAATGTTCTAAAAAGTTTCACATGTGATATGAAATCACTAAAATTTTGCACATGTACTTTTGTTCTTTCCCTCAACATGGATAATAGATTATAAGGTCTTCCCATGTACCATGGGGTAATTCATGTGGCATGAGTATGGTAACTTAATAGGGGTTCTCTAGCCCACTCATATATATTATTGTAGAATCTTGTTAATTAAAGAAATGAAATATTATTATAGAATAAAATTAAAAAAGAAATTAACATGCTTGGAATAGTTAAATACATTTCATTTATAATCAAAACTAGTAATTTTGTATACTGAAATGGTCTTTTCCATCACTTATCTACTTCAGGAAAGACCAATATCGATGTCACGATAGAGGTAGGGAAATGTTTCATCCCATCCATTAAAATTAGATATGTTTACAAAGTTAGTGCCTCTTCCCAGCTCATGGGATAGGGTAAGGGGTACACCATGTTGAGGCCTAACCCTATCCCATGGAACAGTGGAAGAAATATAATAATTTAGTGAATTACGAGCCTATCTCACCATTGTGATTCAATCAAGGTGTACCTAATTGAAAATTTAAAAATATCCATATGCCTTATTTAATATATGTAAAAAATACTAATTAACATGTTGGAATCAATTTAACAACTAAAATAAGTGATTCATAGAGATATTATTATAACAATTTATAAAAATACATATAACATGCTTCCAGTTCACTTTTAACAAGTCAATTTAGAAATAATAAATTATAAGATGTGCATATATTCAACGAATCTATAATGAAATAAATCTTAATGAGAAACAAATATATACTTCTAAATAAAAAAAAATGAAAAAAATGACAACCTTTAAATTCTGAAAAGGAAAAACTAAAAATAATTTTTTATTAAAAATGATTATTTTTAATGTGATCCACTTGAACCTATATGGATGAAAACCTATCCCTTATAGAATATGAGAGGGAAGAGGGGTATGTATCCAAAATAAATTATATATAATCTCGTTGAATTGTAGGTAATTATATTGAACCTCCAACTAAATCTAAAAACCATCCTTGAACTAAAGTTGAATTATTGACTGGTTCATTCTTAATAAGAAGTTGGAATTAGAAAAAGAAACCAAGGTAATATCTTATTATCAACCAAGAAAACTACCCACTCTAACAAAATCCAATGAAGAATTATTATTCAAATAGGATAAGAAATATCTAATCCAATAACATATAGATTAAAGATGATCCTAAAAATAAAAATATGAAGAATAATATTATAATAGGTTCTATAGTCTCATCTTATTGAGGATTAAGGTTTGCTACCACCCACAACCTCTTGGATAAAATTTTAAATAGTAAACGTCTCAATATATAGAGTAGGGTTTTTAAAGATCCCATATATAATGATAGTGGGGTACTAAAAGAGTAATATCAATATGAGGTTATAAAATAATTTACATTTGAGTTTTAAATGGTAAAACTACCTTTTATTCCACTTAAAAAAGTATAAGATGTTTCCAAATAAACTCTGATGTAAACCAATTATTGATCTAGTGATAAGGGAAGTAACATCTACTATCCCCATTAGAATTTGGGTTGGAATTCTACTGGAATTCCAATGTATGTTCCATGGAAAGGTAGAACTCTCCCTTATTTCTTGTTCTGTTGAAGGGTTCAGGTAAAGGCAATTACACTAGGGAACCTTGGTCACCCCAAATATCCAATCACATCCTTCATCGATTAAATCTTATTTGGGAAATTATTGAATGATATAATATTAAGATGTGTTGATTTTCTAAAGTGGATAATATTAGGGATCTAATAATAATGTCCCGTTTATAAAAAAACAAGAAATCCATACTATGTTTCCTATTATTAGATACATGGGTGTGATTTTGGCGATGATCTCGTAAGGGGCACCCCTTTTCTAGGGTTCCCCCATTTTTGCCACCTCCTTCCACCTTGGGCCGGTACAAATCCCTCCTCGGTGAGTCTGTGGTGGTGGTTTCTTCCTTCTTTGGTGGCGTCGTGACATCTTGGACTCAACTATCTCATCGTCTCATCGTTACTATCCTGCTTCCCACCTCACTCCACCTATACTAGAGAGGTCCTTCATTGGCGGTGTAGTGATGGTCCAACAACTATGTTCTTACCTCTGTGTCTGAGGTCCGATTCCTCATCTCCTTGGTTTGCATTGGGTGGTCCGTTCTAGTCTCCACGAGCATGGATGGCAGCGACGGGTTTTGATTTGTGTTTTGCGGTGCAGTCCGGAGAGCTTGGAGTTCGGGTGGCCGGCTACATGGTGATGATTTATTGAACTATATTTATTACCTTTGTTTTTAGGTTTGGGTGCTTCCTGTGTGTTGGTCGATTCAATGATTTGTGATTTGTTTTGTTGATTTTGTTGTTGGATTGAATCTACGTGTTTTGATTTGGATTGATTATAGTCTTTAGAGAAGATTGGTGAATGAGGTATTAGTTTGTGTTGGTTTGTGGTTTTTTGGGATGTTTAAAGTGTGAAGGCTTCAGGTTGGAGAATGAATCGGGTTGTGTTTTGCAGCATGTTGGTGATGATTTTGTGGTTACATGGAATGTTTTTTGTGATGGTCAGTTTGAATTGCGGCTCTTTGGCTTGCAGTTCATGGGACATTGCATTCAGTTCATCTACATGGGATGGTCCCATAAGTGGTTCAGAGATGGAATATTTCATCTGATCATTACTATCTGGAATTGGAAGTTTGATAGGGTATAACATTAGCCATTGGTACCAGGACCGTGCATCCTTACACGAGACAGCTAGCCAAGAAGCGATGATAGTGTGGAAGCTGATCTTATTGTTTTAATGTTGGGGAGGGGCCTTTATTTGAAACCTGAATTGAGTTGTTTTTGTCCTTGGGACATTTGACTGCGAGGCTTGGTTGTCTTTGATTTCTGTGAAGTCATGTTGGTTCCCCCTCACCCCTTAAAAAGGGTTATCTTATCTTAATAAAAAAAATTAATTTCCAGTCAGTCAAATACATGGGTGACTGTCTTTAGTTCAATTTGGAGATTGTTAGAATTTTTCAATAAAGCCGATCAAGTGTTTTTATATTAGGGACATGTTATATCATGTAATTTATATTATTAGATATACTTTATCATTCATTTATTTTTTGTATAAAACATTCGATATGAGATGATAAAAAACCCCTTGAATAAATTTATTACTAGGTTATCTCTGATTGATGAGAATCATATCAGGATATGATGACATGTCAACATAAATATGATTAGAATCATATATAGAGATAAGAAACTAATTAATCATAGTATATAATTAATAAACATGTATTTATATTGAATCATTTAAATTATACCACATGGATTTCTATATATTTTCCATTAGTGTTATTTATATGAACATTGGATATCATCCTTTTGACATTATTATTTTTTAAATAGGTTTATTCTTCTGTTGTTTTGTACATTGAATACTATATAAATTCATTTTAGAATATATATTAATATAAGGAAATTTTTTATGGTACCAATCAAGTGTATATATTTAATTAACCAAGATAGGATGTCTTTTCCCTTATGACGAGTTATAACATCATGGACCTCAATTATGTTTTTTGTATTTATTTTCATAGACATAAAAAAATAATTACATGTTATATAATTATATAAGATTTACTCAACTCAATAATTGAGATAAAAATATAAACTATATGATAATGGAATTATCCTTGTCTCATGTCTAATATAAATGTCAAGGATAAATGAACTTTTCTAATAGATATATGGGGGGATAAAAAAAGATCTATAATTTGGTTATATGTGATATTTTTATGGATTCCTCTCTTATTTTACAATTATGAATGAGATTAATAATTATTACAAATTGTATCAAGGTACCTTGATGTCACATATAAGATGTTGATAATTTGAATTTTTAGGTTAATATGATTAGTTCATGTGTAATTTTTTTATGTTTATTATAAAAAAATGGATTTTTTATTTTTATCAATTTAAATATTTAATTAAATAATATATATTTAATTAAATAATTAGTGTGGAGTTATAATATAAATAATAATTTATTTAGATTAATAATACATAAACATGATGAAATTAAAAATCCTAAATAGTATTTGGGAATTGAATTGGATTAATAAGATTACAAGGTCTGCTAGTTATGGGAAATTCAAAATCCCACTTAAAGATACCATCTAATAACCTCCTTGGATAGATTTATCCTATTTGGAGTGCTTATTAAATGCACCTCCCAAGGTTGTTTTGGAATCAATCCAAATTTGGATGCTTTTTAATGCTATAAATATTCATTTAAGGATATTTGTTATAACTTCATTGGTTTTCCAAGAATTTAGAATCCATGGAGGCAATTGAACTTCTTTATTTATATAAATCAAAATAAGGAAGGGTGTTGTATTCATTCCATTGAGATAAATCAAATGTGGTTGTTAGTGTCATCTAGTATTCATCATTTGATAGAGTTACAAAATTTTCCTCACATGAGAGGTTATCTAGTGTATTTATCTTTGCTTATTTCATAATTTACTTTATATGAGTTACTAAAATCACTTGGATAGGATGTTAAACCCAATAATACATTGGCGATTATCATTATTGGTGGATTTTAAAAGAGGATTGAATTAATACACTCAAGTTTGATCTAAATAATAAAACCCTTTTTAATTTTTTTTTTTATATTTTAATATATATTTTTTTTCTGTTATTCATTAAATATTTATAATATTTGATATATTTTTTAATACTTATTTGGTGTAACATGAGTCATTATCATCATTAAAACACTACAAAAAATTCTTGATATATAATTTCCAACATAGTTTTAAGTATATATTATAATAATGTAATTTAATCCTAGGAAATAAAGGTGGGTAAAATAATTAAATCCTTAAAATCCAAGATATCATGCATGCTAATAATGGAGAATATGGTGTTAGAAAACATGATTCATAAAACAAAAATTTAAAAGGTCTATGAAGTGATAGTTGAGTGACAATTTATGTCCATCTTGGTTAAGAGGAATATGTAAGACGGGGAAGGGAATTGTTAGGCTATGTTTTTATGCATAAAATCTACCTATATATTAGTTTACATAGATAAATAATGGTAATTACCATACCTTAACTATATGAGAATGTGATACTTTTTAAATTACGGGGAGACCTTGGATGGGTGGAAGAAAGAAATTGATTTAATTATCTATATATCTGGAAGAATTTTAATTCTCCCATATTTATGATATAATTTTCTGAGATCCTTTCGTTAAACCAATTAGGATATTTACCTAGGTTCTAATAGATTATAACATGGCCACAAGGACTAATTATAGTGTCTAGGTATTAAAATTGAAGGGGTTAAGTTTTTATCTCAATTCCTTATCTATAGGATTTTTATTTTTCTAATAAAAATATCATTGAAGCATTATATTATATGAATCATTATATATTGATTTATTAAGTCAAAAAGTTTTATAGCCATCCAATAGGCACATTGAATTGAATATCTGGATAAATGTTAGGTATAAGAGGTGGTTATAAATAAATGTGAACCTTCCATCATTGTTTTTTGATAAATATTTAAGGTTTATATACTGATTTTTGAATGGATTATAATATGGTCCAAGGAAAAATATAATCTTGATTAAAACTTATCACCAATAGATTAATGACAAAAAAATGAGCTATATAGATGTTGAAGGTTTTTCTAGATGATTTTCTGTTAGAATTAAATGGATTTTGGGAGGCCAACCTATCATTGGTGGAGTTATCTTATAATAAAAACTAATAAGAGAAAATCCATTTGAATATATTTGAATAATTTAATATAATAAAACACATATTTCCCCCGATTATAGATAAAATTAGAGAATATATCATGTTGGTATTGAGTATATTGCGTGACACTACAGATAACATCTATTTTCCACCAATGTAATTGAAGACAATTCATAGTTGATAGTATACATCCATGGATAATTTTAAATTTTCCTTATAATTTATTATTTGATATTATGTGTTATTTTTAGTTTAGCCTCAATCAATAAACTACAAAACCTGAAACTATGGAAAGATTTAACCATATTATTTTGGTCTATTCAAAATTATAAAAAATATTGGGGATGTTCCTTATCACTTTATTTTACCTCCATGATACATTTCTATCTATAACATATTTTATATTTTTATCAACTATGGAATTATGATCTATACCCTTATAAAATTATTTGATGTAATTAAGTGAAATTTTAGTATCTGAGACCCAGTCACCTAGATCCAGTGAAAAAAATCATTATATACTAGTTTTAATACCAACCTAGGTGACCCAATTTTTACCTTCCATAATTACAACATCAAAGAAATTATTATATATGGCCACATACTTAAAATTTATATAATCTTGAGTTTTAAGTCAATAAATAAATCCTTTACTTATTAATGATATTTATAGTTTATAATTTTATAAATTTATTTCATAATCCTTACATAAATAAATGTCACATCACAAGGTTGACACTTTCACTTAGTTTCCATTTTTTCAAAAATACACTACTTTTATGATACAAGAAAAACAAATTCATGAAATATCTTCAAAAGTTTCATATTGAACTCATCCATGTACCTACTAATCATTAATAACCTATTAATTAAATATTAAAATGTGAGAGGAGGATTAAAATATTAGTAAATTACATATAAAAAGAAATAAAGAAACCCATTACTCTGTGAATACTCATAAAAAGTTCCTTATTTCAGAATAAAGTTTTAGATCAAAATAAACTTTTCCTACTCAATAAATAAATTTCCATGCCTAAATATCTCCATTAAAAAATTCATTATAAATCTTAAAGGTAATATAAAACTAATATTTTTTGTTTTAAATCATGAAAAACACATGAAACATTTTCCCAAAAGTTATAGTTTTCACCCTTAAGAAGTATCATATACATTAATTTAAGAATAATCTCATTAGAATACCATGTGAAATCATAATATTTTCAAAAAAACTCATATAAATAATAAATAAATCATGTAGGTAACATGTGACATAATTTTTATATCACTCTTATAAATAGAAAAACTTACCTTATAGATTCCAAAAATCTCTTTGGAGAAACCTAACCTATTAAATTTATCACTTTACACAAATGAAATTGAGAGCTATATCAGGCTCACCTATCCTTGATTTATAATATAACCTCACATCAACATAAACAATTACTAATAAATATAACATAATCATAACACATGAAATATTCAATTTTCATCATTATACTCATAAAAATATTCTTTGCCCACATAAAAAAATGATTCTTAGTATTGAAAAATCCATTCTATTTAAAACCCTTTTTAAAATTCCTAAAACACAGAAAAAGTGGTGTTTTATTTTAATAAGACCAGAAATCATGTAAATGAATCGACACATAAAATAATGGTTATGGTCTGAAAAAACTGTTGATTTTGTACATCATAATATAGAGCATTCCTTTGGAATTTTTTCCAAAACACTCTGCAAAGAGATTCATTTTAAAAACTTTTAAAATTAATTAAAAATTAAAATAAATTAAAATTTATTATTAATTTATTTCCATATATATACATCCATAAAATAATTTTAGGAATATGAAAATGGAATCAAAATATATAGAAAATAAAATTTTAAAATATTTAAAATTCTATTTTTAAAGTAAAGTGTCTCATACCTCAAGTCAGACTCATCATGTATGTTCCTTATTTTACTAAATAATAAAATTATATTAAATATTTAATTTATTAAATTTTTTATTGTTTAGTATTCATTTTATTTTATTATAATGTTATAATCAAATAATTCATAAATTAATTTCAAGAGGTCCTTTGACAATATCCAGCTCATATGTCCAAAATAACTTTAGTAGGTTGACTATGACTGAAGAGGTCATTATTTTATCATCTTCCTAATATTAATCATGTAATTATTATAATTTTTATATATAAATCATGCTTTTAAAATCAATAATTAAATATGGTTAAGAAAAATTAACTACATTACAATCATGGAGATGGTAGGTCATACAAACGCATGAGTGACATTTCCATTCTTAAATGAAAATGATATAAAGATGGTAAGTATTATTTTATATTTATGAAATTATGATAATATCATAAATATATTAATTTTTATTTAAATATACTTATATTTATCATCCATGTTATGTGGTTATTAAAAATGAATCACATCACTTTACGGAGGTGGTAATCCACACATAGGTAGGAACAAAATTGTCATTTTATTATGGATGGAAAGGTAAAAAACTAGAAGATTAATTATATTTAAATAATGATAAATACTTCATGGGTATCATATATATTAATTAAATCTATTATTATAACCAGCTGTGAGTGGGGATTATGGAAAATGTATTACATAAGTTTGTGATGCGGTAGTCCTTTATATATGCGAATGACAATTCAGTTTCCTATTTTATGGAAGAGGATACAGATATAGGTTATTACATTAAATAATAAAAAATATGTATATGGAAGATATAATTTTTATAATTTCATAATTGTAAAATAATATTTTATTGATATAATAGATGAAATAAAATGAAAATGCTCAATTCAAAATTTTTCATATTCTGCGGACTACCTCTTTAAGTTAATACCTAAAGCTTTCTTAGGTTGGTTTTATGATCAAACAATAGACTCTATGATTTAGAGAGGGATTTTTTAAGCTACTTGGGTCAGAATATTCAGAGATGAGGTGCTAAATTTTTGTGAGTAAGAGAGGAGAGGAGGTTACCTTTTATAAGTAAGGTGGGGGGAATTCATGGTATTAATTAGAGTATTAAATTAATATAACTTATTTTTTTTGAAAAAATGGCTTCAAACTAATATAATTATAATAATGGATTATTATGGGTTGAAATATTCTACTAAAAGACAATTTGGAAAATTTTAGATCATGTTTTTACCCTTATCTCTTTGTTTAATCCCATATAAACCCTTTTGACAATTACGATGATAACAATGATTTTTATTATTTAGTGATTAATAAAGATAACATAAAAGGAAAAATGACCAATATATTTTCAATATTTTATATTTCAAATCATATAACATTCACTTTTCTAAATATATGTTTTTTAGGAATTTTAAATCATTGAATAAAATATTTTTTATTATAAAATATTATTAATCTCATTTTTAGAACTATTAATTTAATTTGAATATGTGAATGACTTGACAATAATGAAATTAGGATAAATTATTTTTAAAAAATATCTATTATGTTGTTATTAAATATAAAATTTGAAGGATACCTTAAATTACCCATATTATTTTACTTTTACTATTTGAAATTATTATTTTTTGATATTTTAGTTCTTCCATAAGCAGTGAGCCAATGTTGTGTAAAAATTTAATGTAATTATTTCATAAATAAAAATTATAAATTATTTACCCCTACAAAAAAATCATTAATATTTCAAATGACTATTTATTAGTAAATATAATTTGTTTTTATTTCTTTTATAAAATATTATTGATATTAAGTAAATAGAGTTTCATTTTTAACTTTATTTTTTATATAAATATTATAATTGTAAAAACCATGGACAAATGATGAAAGTTAAAATTTTTAAATTTTGTATGTTTATGGATGAAATAGACTCATATATTTAAATAAAGACACGTTTTAGGGTAATTTTTTTTCATTATCATAATATTTTTTACCATAATTACATGATTTACAATTATGTAGGTGAAAAAATTTACTAAGGTTACTATTTTTAATGACAAAAAATAAAAGAGACATATTTACCAAATTTTTACATTATTCTTAAAAATATACAGTTTATTTATCAATATTCAATTCATAAAATATTATGAATTTAATTTAAAATTATATCCATAAAACATGATGAAAATCAGTTTTTTTCAGAGTAATTTTATAAGTATAAAAATGTTTTATACCAAATTCAAGTTTCAATTTCAATAAAATAACTATAATTGAGTTATATTTAATCAAAATTAACTAATTTAAATTAAAAAATAATCCCAAATTCAATTTTAAATTGTAAATACTTGAAAATAAAATACAATTTATTATAAAAATCAGTATTTTCACAATTTAATGAAAGATAAATATATTTAGAAAATTCACAAAAAATGCATCCTAAGATGATTTTAAAATAATTATATTTAAAATTAAAGTAATTATTTAAAATTAAAAATCTATAATTTTGAATCAATATTTTAAATAAAACTATATGTTGCATGAAAATTCAATTTGGTTAAAAATAATGTTTTTCTCTTTTGACTCGAAAACTACATAACATCTTCTAAATAAATATAACAATATAAAATATAATTAATAAGATATTAATAATATGTAAAAATAATTTATCTTAACATTACCTAGGTTGCTAAATAATCCCCCTTTTGGAAATTATGTCCTTGAAATTTTATTTATTACTTATATAGGTTAGGATATTATTCCCTAAAATCATTTTTAGATTACTATGTTTCTTCTTCTACCATATGGTTTTCCCACAAAACCATAACTTGATGAATTATATTATTTGATGATAATTTCTCTTTATGTTGAATAATATGAATAGAATTTTTGTCACTTGAAATTTTTTCTTCCAAGTAAAATTCATTAGGGATCAAAATATGAGATGCATCTGACACAAATTTTCTTAACAGTGAAACATGAAATATTTCATGTACCTATGATATACTCAGAGGCAAGTCCACTTAGTAGGAAACTAATTTAACATTATCTATGAATTCATACAGTCCAATGAACTATATAGTCATCTTATTCTATTTACCAAAACACAAAACACTTTTCCAAAGATATAATTTCTGAAAAAAATAATCACCAACCTCAAACTATAAATATTTCCTCTGGTTATCTCTATATTTTTTCTTACTTTTTTTAACCAATCCTCATATGATGCTAAATATTATTCACTTTCTCAACCATATTTTCTAACAATTATTCTCCCATTAACATTATTTCCATGACTTCATTCTAATAAGATAGAGTCTGACACTGCTTTTGATATAATGAATCAAAAGGTGCCATCTATACACTGGAATGGAAAAATTTATTTTAAGAAAATTCAATCAAAGTCTTACAGTCATACAAAATTCCATAATAATCTAATAAATAACCTTTAATAATATTATCTGAATACTGAATCATTTCCTCTGAATTTTCACTAGATTGAGGATAAAAGGATGCATTGTTATTTAATTCCATACCCAATGACTTTTGAATTTTTTTCTACAAATTTGAGGTGAATCTAAGATCATGATAAATTATAATGAAAAGAGGGACTCTATATAAAATAATAATCTATATAACAGAATGTTTAGAAATTGTACCCCAATATATATTATCTTACATAGGGAGTAAATGAGAATATTTAATTAATTGATCAATAATTAACCAAATCACATTATCACCTTGAGAAGTCTTTGGTAATCCCACCATGAAATCCATTGATATATTCTACCATTTCTATTAGAACTAGAAACAGATAATGTATCCTCTATTGAAATTATCAATTGACTTTAACCCATTGAAAAGTAAAATATTTCATAGTATAATCAATAATATATTTCTTTATTCCACACCACCATAAATATTCCTAAAGGCCTTTACATATTTTGGTACTGCCAGGACGAAAAGAAAACAGAGAATTATATGCCTCACTCAACAATCCTTTCTTCAACTAAGGGTCACCAAAAATATATAACATTTTTCAAAATTTAAAAAAATCCAAATTTCTTAATATTAAATTTAGTAAACATACATTTCATAACCAAATATACATTTTCTAGTAACTCAGAAACTTCCTTACAATATTTATGAATTCTATCTGACAGATATGATTGTTCTAACACATGAAACAAAAATGTTCCTACATAAAAAGGTTATAATAAAAAAGTCATCAAATCATTAATCAAAGGATCACGTTGTAGATGAAATATAATTAATATAGAATTATCTTTCTTACTCAATCCATTAATTACAGTTTTTATTTACTTGGAGGGTAATTAATTATGTAGTCATAATATTTTTTCAATTATAGTCATCTACTTTGTCTCATGTTCAACTATTTTGAATGACTGTATACTTAATAAATTTATAATCATTATATATTTTACAATTCACTCTATATAAATGATGTCTCAAAATATTTGAAGAAAACACAATAGAAACCAGTTCAAGTTCATGTGTATGATACTTTTTCTCATGTGGATTTAATTGAAAAGAATCATAAGAAATTATCCAACAATTATTTATTAAATCGCATCCTAGTACTTTCAATACAATATCACTATAGATAACAAATTCACTATTTCTAGATGGCAAGGCCAATACTAGAACATTCACTAATCTTTTTTTCAATTCATGGAAACATTTAGCACATTTAATTCCATATGAGTCTAAATAATTTTAATTTTAACATAGTAAGTGGGGTAGATACCCATGAAATTTTCAACAAACCACCATTAATATCATTGTAATCCAAGAAAAATATGAATTTCAGTAGCATTTTTTTGGTCTTAGCCATTCACCATCCAGTTTTTTTAATAGGATCAACAAGTATTCCATCTTTTTTTATCATATTTATAAGTAATTAAATATAATGTAACCAAAAATCACATTTTATAAACTTTACATATAACTTGTTTTATTTTAAGGATTTCGTATTTGTCCTTAGTTTTTTTTTCACATTCCTTATAACTTTTAGAATAAACCAAAATATCATTAATAAACACAACCATATATTTGTCCAATTATTAATGGGAAAGTCTATTTGTAAGATCCATTAATATAGCTAGATAATTTTTTAACCCAAAGGGAATAACCACAAACTCATAATACTGATAGTTAGTATAAAATATTGTCGTTGGGATTTCAACCTCCTACACCATAAAATGATAGTACTTGTACCTGAGATCAAACTTCAATTAATACTGATATCCATGGATCTGATCAATCATCTTCATCGATATGAGTCAAAAAATACTTATTCTTAATAGTAATGTTATTCAAATAAATATAATTAATGAAAATATTCATGGAACCACATTTCTCTTCAACAAAAAAAATAGAAGAACCCTATGGTGAAGTGGTAGGATAAATGAAACATTTATCAAGAAACTCCAATAACATCTTTTCATTTACACAAGTACAATTTAATCAATTCAATATTGGGGTTTTAAAATTATCTTTCCTCAGTAACTAATTCAATAGTAAATTCAACTTTTTGATATGGTATAACATTGGAAAACTAATTAAGAAAAAAAATTGAAGTATTCTTTTAGTATCGATACATTAAAAATATAAACAATTCCCCTATTTTCCATAATCTGAGCAAAGTAACTTTCAGTTCCTTCTCTTAACTATTTATCATCTTCTTGACATATTATACAAGGTATGAATTAATTACTATATAAAAATAGAAACACAGTTCATAAAATAACTTGTTTAAATATACAACTTATCTTAGCATGTTAAACTGAAAGTCAATCCATACCCATAATAACATAAAATTATAAAATGGGCAAGAACATAAGGTTTTAAAGGTAAAACCTTCCACAAATGATAATGGAAATATATTTGTAAATTCTGGTTTATTTAATATTACTCCAAAGTGATTTTACCAAAATTTATAACTTTATTTGGTGAGGTGAAATCTTTATTTTATGATCAAAATTATCAGAAATGAAAGAATGTGTATACTCTAAATAAAATAAATCTTTAGTATAATATAAATAAAAAAGTAATGTAAATGTTACCAAATATTTTGGTGGACCAAAAATCTATCGAAGTAATTTCTAAAGAATCTCACCACACCCTTCTTCTTATAATCATTCCACTTCCCATCACCTACACTCTTCTTCAAATACACGAATTCATAATGACCAATATCAAAACATTTAAAACACCTTACAACCCGTTTATCAATCATATTCCTACCACTACCATGATATTTTTCTTTGTAATCAAAATCAATATTCCAAAACATACCACATTTGAATCACTTCACAAATTTTATGAGACAATTCCATAGCTGTTTTTTCGACACCTATCAAAAACTGAAAAATAAATTTTCTTTCTTTTAGATTTTTTTGATGGATTTTTACCAACTTACTACCACCCATATATCTTTTTTTCCTTGTTTTCCTAAAACAACTGATCATCAAAAAACTCAATATCTACATTATCATCACATTGAACAAGTTTATCATAACATTTGAAGTCATAGAAATCCAATTACCTTTGATATATTAGCTTAAATATAATGTAAAACCAATTATTTTTACTATTATGATCCTAGATAAAATTTGGTGTGTACATTTCTAATCGAGTGAATTTTTATTCATACTTAGAGACTGAATCTTTCTCATTATACCTCAATTCAAAGAATTACTTTTCATTATTAAGTCAAAAAACCTTAGGAAAATATTTCTAAAGAAAATATTCATAAATATATCCAAGTCCATGGAATCAATTTATTATATTTCACTAGTATTATTAACCATTAACCACAATTTACAGACTTTACCTTCAAAATGGTAAAAATAAAGAGCTACCATTTGATAATATGAATAATAGATGACTTTGAATAACTTTTCCAGATAATTAATCCTTCCCTCAGCTTCCACTGAGTTAAAAGATCCACTTAATGATGAAGGTTGTTGTCTCATAAAACGATCCACTATCAAAATATTCATTTGTGGTAGATCTGGTTTCTCTCTAGCATAAATACCACCAACATCTATATACTGCATCAACTAAGACATTATTGTGAAACAATGTTTAGTTCTAATTCTAACCATTCCAAGTTATTGATTTGGAGGGATATTATGCTCTTGGTTCATTTCTACTCTTTCTGGCTTATTTCCTTGATTGAAAACCATTATAAAAAGACATAGTTTAGAAGAAGAAACATGGAAATATTAAAATTATATATCATTATATCCATAAATTAAATTCTCTTAAATTTATTTTCATAATTTATCCTAACCTCTAAAATTATCTAAACTGATCTCTGATACCAACTATAAAAATATGACCCGAACCACTATAGAATATTGAGTTTTAAGTCAATAAATCATTATTATATATTTTTAGTACCTTTATGGTTTAGAGTTTTAGAAAAATATTTCATCAAAATTATATAAATAAATTTTACATCGTAAGGTTGAAACTTCCATGTAGTACTATTTCCCCCCAATATAAAACTATTAAGATATAAGAAATTTTCTTTTCATTACATATCTTTATAATTTTAATCTTTACCTTATCATTGTCCATAATCATACTCAAAACCCTATTAAAAACATTCCATACAACTATGAGAACCAAAATCCAAATAAAAAAATAAATAATGAAAACCATTGGTTTATGAATACTCATAAAAATTTTATATTTTTTAAAATAAATTTTGGGCTCAAAATTAATATTTTATCACTCAAGAAATCAACTTTTTTTCCAAAGTATTTTCATAAATAATTTCATTATTAATATTTAAGGTAAGATAAAAAACATATGTTTTCTTTGAAATCATGAAAAATAATGATTTTGTTTTATAAAGTTATACTTATCACCCTTAAGAAGTATTATACACTCTCCTTCAAACAAAATCTCATTCACATGCATTTTTATATCATAATATTTTCATAAAATCCATATAAAGTATAAATAAATCCAGTAGGTAACTTGGGACACCATTTTTATATCACTCCTATAAATGGAATAACCTACCTGATAAATTCTAAAAATATATTTGTATAAACCTAAATGGTTAACTCCATCCCTTGACCTAATGCATTAGAGATCCCTATTGGGCTCACACATCCTTGACTTTTAACAAAACCACCCATCCTAGGTTTATAACCTAACTGCCTGTCCTTGTTTTATAATAGAACCAACCATTAAGATAAACAATTCCTATAAAACAATAACATAATAATAACACATTAATGATTTAATTTCCATCATTATACACATAAAATAATACTTTTCACCAATTAGAAAACATTTTTTGATATTGAAGTATCCATTACATTTATAACCCGTTTTAAAAATACTTAGAAAAAAGTGAAGGATGGATTTATTTGAATAAAACATGAAATTGAGTAAGGGAATACAAATATCAAATAATTGTTTTAGAATCTTGAAAAACGATTGATGCTGTATAAATAAATAAAATGACATTCTTATTTTCTTCTTGTCAAAACATTTCATAAAAATATTCCATTTGATAACATTTAAATGAAAGTAAAAGTCAACATAAAATGTCTTAATAATTAATTTTTATCAATATAAATATATCCATAATATAATTTTATGAATATGGATATAGAATAAAATGATTTAGAAAATAAACCTTTAAAACATTTAAAATGAGGTTTTTAAAGTTAAGTGTCCCTTACCTCGAGTCTGACTCAACACGTACATTCCTTATCTTCATGAATATTAAAATTATGGTAATTATTTAATTTATTAATTTTTTTTTAAATTGTATTCTTCCTTTTATTTTTTTACCATGTTATAATCAATTACCGAATGAATTAAGTTAATGTCAGACATTTTGATGATATCGGGCTCATGTGTCCAAAATGACTTCAGTAGGTTGAAAATGGTCAAATAGTTCATTATTCCAAAATATCAAGAATAATTATCACAATAAAATTATAATTTTTTATATGAATTATAATTTTAAAACCAATCATGAAATATGATTATGAAGAATGAACTATGTTAAAATAATGGAGATGGTAAGTTGTATGTATGCATGAATAATGAATCCATTTTTTATTGAACTTTATGGAAATAAGGTAAGTATTATTTTATCTTTATAGAACGATGATTATATTGTAAATATAATATTATATCCTTAAATATTATTGTATATATAATCCACCTAATGTATTTACAAAAAATGAATCACATCACTTTGTAAAGATGTTAATCAACACGTACACATGAATAATTATATCATTTTATGTTGGATGGAAAGTGAAGGAATTGGATGATATATTATATTTCAATAATGATGAAAACATCATGAATATCATATATATAAATTAAATCTATAATTATAACAAATCATGAGTGGTGGTGATGGAAAATAAATTTCATCGGTTCGTGAGGCGGTAGTCTGCAGTATACATGAATATAAGTTTTATTTCACATTTGATAGAAAAGAAGACCGATATAGTATATTATATTAACATAATAACATCTTAGTATATGGGATATAATGTTATTATTATTTCATAATGGTCCAATAATATTTTTTTGAGATAGAATAAGTAATAATATAAAAATTCTCAACTCAAAACTATACCTCTTCTTCCGACAACCACTTAAGGTTTATACCGAAATCATTTCAAGGTAGGTATTATGATTAAAAAGGCCTCTAATATATGGGGAGTTATGTTATAATTATATTTGGGTATATATTAGTTGAGTTAAAGGTCTACAATTTTTTTAGTAATAGAGTATACAATGTACCCTTTTATAAGTGAGGTGGGGGAGATTCTTGGAATTACTTAATGTATTAAATTAAGGTAAATTAATTTTTAGTAAAAAATGGATCGAAAATTTAATAATTCTTATATTGGAAGAGTAATTATTTAAAATTATAATCAAATAAATTTTTTACAAGTTTATATTATTTTTATTACCCTTATACATTTGTTTAACCCCTCGTTAACTCTTTTGAAAATTATAGTTATAACAATATTTTTCACACCGTGGGGGTTAAAAATTTTGATTTAAAATAATGAAAACATAAATCATTAATGTTTAATATTTTCAACCATATACAATTAAATAGGATAAATATAGGTTTTAGGAGTTTTAAATAATTTAATAAGATATTGTTTATTATAAAATATCATTAATGTCATTTTTGGCACTATTCATTTAATTTGACTTTTAAAACAAAATGAAAATAATATAATCTGAATAAAATATAAAAATATAATTTTTTTTTTATCTAAAAAATTCTAGGGAGACCTTATCTTACCTAAATAATATTACATTTAGAGTTTTCAAAATAATTTACTTTATTTTTTGCTGTTTCCACAAGCATTGAGTCGATGTTGCATAAGAATTTAAGGTAAATATTTTATCACTAAAAATTAGAAATTAATTTAAATGATAAAATAATTTCAATAAAATATTAAATAAATATTTAAAATAGAAAATAATTGGTCTTTATTCTGGTCACAAAATATTAAAGACATTAAAAAAAATAGAGTGACATTTTTGACATTATCCTTTATATAAATATTATAAAGGTCAAATTCCTGATAAATAAAAAAAGGTCATATTTTAGAAGTTTTGATGTTTATGGATTAAATATACTCATACAATTAAATAAAGATTAGTGTTAGGGTCATGTTTTATTCTTTATTAGAGATTGTTTAACTTTAATTACCCAATTTACCCTAACCGAAGTGACAAAAATTTTCTAAGGTAACTATTCATAATGATGAAAAATAAAAGGTACTTATTTAAAAAATTTAGAACCCATGATTATAAATATTTAATTATTTTTTAATGGTTAAATTAAAATAATTTTGATAATGAAATTTAAAATTATACCCACATAATAGAATGAAAAGCAGTTTTTTTTGAAAAATGCATTTTTAAGTATAAAAATGTTTATATATAAAATTCAGGTATAAAATCATTTATAATCACCATAATTATATTATTATTAATATAAATTAAATAATTTCATTTTAAAACTAAAAAATATAGAATATTACTTTGAAAATACTTGAAATGAAAATAGAGTTTTCTATAAAAAACATTATATTCACTATTCATTGAAAAAACATAATTTTCTAAAAGTTATCAAAAATTCATCCTAAGATAATTTTATTATGGTGATATAAAAAGTTAATTTAATTATTAAAAACTTATATTCAATAATTTGGAAATTATTCTTTAAATGAAAGAATAGATTTCCTGAAAACATAATTTGTTTATAGATAAATTTGTTTTCCTTATGACTAAAAAATTACTTAATATTTTTATAATGAATATAAATCTATAAAATATAATTAATTAATATTAATAAGATTTTAAAATTATATATATTAACATTACCTGGATTGTTATATATTGATTCACTTATATACCAAAGACCTTTTTAGGTTTAGAGCTTTAGATAATTATGAAAAACAATATATAACAACACCCATATATTTCTCATCTAATGGAAATTTTCTCTAATATACCTAAATTTTATTTTTCCATAATAATCATTCAAAACCAACCATGAAATTATCCAAACATGAAATCCTTCTACATATAACTTACATGAAACCATTATTTATATCTTGAGGGAATGGAAACATAAAAAGGGTGAGCTTAAAAACTCAGTAATAGAAAGCTTATAATTGAATATATCATATAATAATCAAGGCAAGATAAACATGGATGGATTAAATAGTAATCATATGTTCCATTTAACTTAAATAATGAGCATGAATTATTTCCATGGATACTATGAAAACATAAATTATAACATGGAAAACAATAATTGATTTCATAATGATAGAATTCTTAATTCCATACATAATAATATTTCTATCAAAACCTTGTTAAAATACATCATAAACATAATTTCAATTCCACATTCCAATATATAATAAATAATTAGGTAGTAATATACCAAATACCTTGTATAGTTTGTCTTGTTATACCTTCAAATGCATTAAGCAGTAGTCTATAACTAGTCCTCATCTGTCACTTACATATTCCAGTTACATTCCATGTATATTGAATCAAAAAATTGAGAAAATAATAAAAATTCTATATTAATAAAGAAATATCTTATATTGAATCAAGAATATAAAACTTCTATAATTAACTGGTAAAACAATTTCTTAATAATCTTCCTTCAACTAACACCATTTGTAGTAGTGGTATATAGTTAAACCTATATTGAAATAATAAATATATCAATTATACCAAATAATATGTCTATAAAAGAGAAATATAATTTCCAACAAATAATGGATATTTATATAGAACATAATCATAAGAAAATGAATCATCTCAAAATAAGGTATATTCTATAAATTATTAATAAAATATAAAAGGCCATCAATTCATAAAAATTTATGATTTGAAAGAAATTAATTTGAGAATTAGAAAGGAAAATGGAAGTGAAAATTTGAAAATGAATTCCCTAAAATATTTTATTTCCTTTCTGTAAAAATAAAGTTATAAATCATTTATAAAATTATTTTCATCATTTTTAGAAAATAATTCTTTTTATAAAAGATAAAAAATCATAAAATGATGAAATAATGATTTTCACTAAAGAATAATAATAACTCGTAGAGAAATATTATTAATTAATAATGAAATTTATGGTGAGTAAATCCATTTACATCATATATTTTTAAAAAACACTATTTCTATAAATTTTTAATGAAACATAAAAACAACCCATTCATAAAACATCTAAAAGATTAATTTATAAATAATTTATAATAAGTTAAAATTTGGGGGAAAATTAATTTAAACAGAAATTTTAGAATATTAAAAAATATTATAGAAACATTTCTGAAAATGTTGACATGGAAGAAAAATAATCTCAACCAAAAAGGGAAATAAGGTTGGTTTTTTCGTACAAGAAATTATTTTAGTATTTGAGTACCAATGAAAGAATTGTTTGAATAAAAACATGGAAACCCTAGAAATAATTTTTTGAGAATAAAATATATGTTTTTTAAGAATGATAGAGTATATAAATTGTTCTAATGGAAAATTAAACATAAACAATCCCAAATAAAAATGAGAATAAATTAAAAACTTTTATAGATTTGATAACTTTCTAATAAAAGGAAAAATAAAGTTATACATTGATATGGTTATATAAACTCCATAAATTTCATTAGATATTGTGTCAAAATAAATTCATGGTTTATTATGTATCCCATATGAAATAAAACATGGTGTGTATTATGAAATATGTCCCAAGTAATCAAAATTGATACCAAGAACCTTCATAGATATTATAATAATTGAATCAAAACCTCATGAAAAATAGAAATTTATATTTAACATTAATTACCGTTATTAAAAATTATATTGTGGTATAATATTTCAAAAGGGTATAATATGAACCATGAAATGGAAATATGTGTGTCATTTATAATATGTATCAACGATAGAAATTTGAGATGAAAACCCCTTACCTCAAGTGTGACATGAATTGTAAGTTATCTTTACCTATTGTATAAAAAGTTCATATTTATTATAAAAATACAAAATAACTAAATTAATAATTATCACACGATATATTATTCACTTATACCATATTTTCACCTGTTTGTTAATAATTATTCATTAACATCATCATCTCGGTTGTTAATTGTTCTATTTCTCTTGTTTTTTGATTCAAATGTTTTGATCCTTGAATAATTGTCCTAGATTAATTATATAAATAATATTAATAATTATATAAATATCACAAATATTCATTATATATATATTTACTTCCATCTATGAAAGTTAGTGATATAAAAATTAAATACACCATTCATGGAGGCAATAGTTTGTACATACACATGAACACTATTTTAATTTTATAATGAAAAAAATAAAAAAGGAAAATAATATTATATCATTATAGAATCATATTTGTTTAATAAATATCATATTTAATAATCAAATAAATCATTATATCCATCAATGAGATGTTTTGATGGAAAATAAAAAACATCTCGGAGATGGTAGTCAGTATGTGCACACGATCAACACTATAATCTTCTTATAGATAGTAGTCCATATGTGTTGATTTTCCATATCGTTGAAACTAGGATGAACAAGAATCAAAAATCAATTATCATCTACCTCCAAACATCATTCTTCATTGTCCCACCTTGATTTTATCTTCAATCATGAACCACACCTGTGATATTGATCTGTTGTGCCGAAGAATGGTATTGTAATGACGAATTCTAGGTATTCATCATACCATGGACAAAGAAATTTCCTACAACGAACATATGAAGATATGAGGGAGAAAACCACAAGATATAATATGTGAGGAATAAATATTTTCCTTTTTTATTTTTCCTTGATCTATTGTCAAAGAAACAAATATATATGAAGATAAAAATCAACACAATGATCAAATCGTCCAATCTTAATTAAATATACAATCAAAAAATGAATCAATTCTATTTGTGTAATTGATCTATGTTTTACCAAAATGAATAAAAGGGATGGATGTCACAAAAAAATATCCAACATGGAGTTTGTATTGATCATTGATGAATAATGGTCATGCATTTCCATTGTTTGTGGGATCCATGAACTCCAATGGAACAATGATCTATGATGCTAATATGATCTGACATTATCTGCATAGAAAACTATCTAATTGTTATTTGGGTCTCTAAGGTTTAGCGGCCAACCATGAGAAAAAATATATAACCGTCTATTTATAGAAAAAAGAAGTAAATACATCAATTAAAATAAAATAATATAAAATAATTAATTTTATTAATTACACTCCCTCGATTATTTTTTAAAAAACACCTTGCACTGATATATGTTATGTATCACCCAAGGTAAGACCCATGTTCTAAATCAATGGATCCCTTAGATTTTTTATCCAAGTATCTACTTAGAAGTTATTCCACTTTATTAAGAAAACTACAGACACATGATATTAATATATTTCAAATATTTATTCTAGGTACACCAAGCTTTAGAATCCCATACATTCTTAGTGTATGGTCTTGAAAATATTCCATATAATATCCATAAAAAATTACTAGAAAATTGGAGTCATTACTTTCTAACCAAATTAGGAATTTTAACCCTAAAAAGAGAAAATACAACTCAAATGTTGAGCGTACTTGGACCACATATCAGTTGTATGCTCTTATGTTCTGTCCTAAATATTCTCATACTTCCACCAGACACACACTCGTGGAACAAATCATTGATGAAGGATCATATCCTACCAATCCATAATCTCAACTAGGAACTCATAAAATATAGATTCATCTTTGATGTATAGATTTCTCTAGTTGATAAAATGATATGATTCATGCATATACCTCCTCAACAAGGATTCACAGAATATTTCATGTACCCAGTCGAGGTCAAACTATGATGGTAGATCTATGTGGTACAACACCTCTCTAACTCTATGCAACATTGATAAATAGATAATGAATCTCAGTGAAATATTATCACCATGACCAAATATTTATAGTCTATATAGTGTTGATACCATAAAAACACATGGTATCCCTCTCCACACTCAATAGGTTTTCTTCATTGGTCCACATAAGACTTATGATGGCTCTTTGCAGTCCTCATCTACTCTAGGATAATCTGCATCGTTTATGTAACAGTTTACACCAACTCTAGGACCATGAGTGCTGAATGCCTCCTAAATTTCTCTCCAAAATCATGATGTGAAGAGATCCTCATCGTCTGAAATTATCTTCAAGGGAAATCCATGGAGCCATACTTTCACCAACACATAGAGGGATCTCAATCTCTCTACTAAACTTTGATCTTGAATAGTTAGGAAGTAGACTGACTTAGTGAGTCAATCTATGATCAACTATATATAATCATGTCTCTTGGATGCATGTGGTAATCCCTTCACAATTTCCATGAATATCCATCCTAATTACACTCTATAACCTCATGGGGTTGAGTTAATCCAACTAGAACCCAGTTCTTAGACTTCACTTATTAATTATTGAGTCTTTGAGATATCAAATCTAAAAAACAAATATCCAAGAATTGCCACAAAAAATCAAATCATAGGTCATGGTACATATTCTACACACCTTAATGTACACCAAATAGAATGTATAAAACTCCCACATCACCTACTATCAAAATGTCAATAGTACCACTATCCATCCTCTTAAAAGGATGTCATGCTTCCCACCTTCAGAATATGCATCTGAAGCATGTTTAGTGGATATCTAAGTACATAAGGTCTCATAGTCAAAATATATACACTGAGAGTCCAGAAACACTATAAAAGTGTTGTGGTAACAAACATTTATTATATATATTAAGTACAATACTTGTCCACTAAGGAAAACTACAATGAGGCTAACTGTTCTAATTCCTCGGCCAATAATTGTAAACAAGATCTCCTACTTAGAGAATCTTTCACCATGTTACCTTTACCAGAAGTATGGACAATCTCTAAGTCATAATCCTAGAGAAACTCTATCCACATTCTCTCTCTGAAATTAATATAATTCTGAGAGAAGATATATGTGAGTCTCTTATGGTCAGGGAATATAATAAACTGATCTCCCATCAGTTTGTATCAACACATATACAGTCTAAAGACTACCACAACTAACTAAACAATGTGGGTCACATAGTTTTTCTTGTGTGTTTTAAACTAGTGTAAACATAGAAAATCACAGTTTACCTATGTATTAGAACACAACCTGGACCGGTACTTGATGTATCATATAACATTACTTACTCAACACCATCCTCTTGAAATCTTAATATGGAGAACTCTTCAACCTATGCCTTAGCTCATGAAATCACTATCATAACCTTTTCATCTATATGAAAGGTTACAACTTCTTGGTGAAAGTATTCAGGAATGATAATGTAATAGATAAATTAGGTACAAAACTTTGATAGTGCCCTGAAAAACCAAAAAAAATCAATAACTTAGAAAAACTATTGGGTAGATCCTAACCAAACCCTACCTCAACCTTCACTGGTTCCACTACCACTCCTTCCTCTGAAATGATGTTTCCTCAAATACAGACCTATAAAATCCAAAACTAAAACTTTGAGATATTACCATAAATCTAGTTCTCTCAGAGTGTGTTTGGGACCATCCACAAGTTCCTCATGTGCTCATACTGGGAAGATGAGTACATTAGGATATCGTCAATAAAGAACAACATTAACCGATCTAAAAAGGAATGGAATATCTGGTTCATGAGTTACATGAACGTTTCAAAGTCATTCTTCATGTCAATGGGAATAACTAAGTACTCATAGTGAGTGGAGTAACATATGAATGTTCTCTTTGGTATATCCTCATCATGTACTCATAGATGGTGATAACTTGATCTGAGGTCAATATTTGAGAACAATCATTCCCCTTTCAACTGATTGAAGAGATTCTCAATCCTTAGTAGTGGATACTTATTATTCAAGGACACCAGGTTCAAGCTCCAGTAGTCCACACATAACCTCAAACTCCCATTCATCATCTTAGAAAACAACATAGGGGAAACCAAGGGGGAACACCGGGTTTCACAAAGAACTTCTCCTATATATTATAAAACTACAACCATAACATAATAATCTCTACTAGAGAAATTTGATATGCGGTTGTAGATATAAAGGCCATCTAGAGGTGTAATTTAATGTATAATTCTATATCATGGCAGGGTGGTAGGACTTTCACATCTTTATGATATACATCCTTATACACTATCACTACTGCATGGAACTAGTATCATATAGTATCCACCACTATAAGAGTCATGCTAGACAACTGGTGTATAATTTTCTACACTCTCTTATTCCTGAGCCAGTTATTCTAGACTATTGTTTCCTTTTCACCCAAAAAGGAAAACCTTGACCCATCACTATAGAAACACTACAGCCTACTCCTAAAACAGTTGATCTTAGCATGAACTGTAGATAGCCCATCTATAACTAAAATGACATCATAAGACCTCATCTCTCCTACAAATAGATCCAATAAAAAACTATCCCCTCCATGTGTCATATCACACTATCTTTATAATTTTGAAAGTTATGAGTCACCACCTGTCAGAGTCTCCAACCACAAGGTTCGAGCCAAATACTCAACTGGAGTCTCTAAATATAAATGAGATTAGTGGAATGAAATGAATTTCTCACAAATATGTTTATAAATACGGAAAATAAGGTATAAAATAAAAATATCATACATTTTATCATTTTAAGAGCATTGGTTGCATAGGTCTCCATAGCCTGTAGTTGGCCTCATCCATGGAAACCAGCTCTTTGAGCCTAGAATAGACCAGCTGGGAGTGGTGGTGGAAATACATCAAACCTCTGACCACCTCCTGCTTCTCTTTTATCCCATTTCAAATAATCCATCATGAATAACACCCTGCTTTGGCCATTAAATCTTCCTCGGTGGTCCCTCATCCATCTCTCAATAAACTATATTATGATTCAGATAATTTTGAGACAGATGTCCCTGACCATAGAAACAGAAACACAACTGCTTCCTTAGTTGATTCAAGCCATCTTCAGTTCCCCTCACTAATGATCCTATGTTCTAGTATTGTCTATTGAATGATATAACACATTGGGATCCCTATAATTAGAGTAGGAAACCTATTTTTGAGGTTTCATATCCCGGGTTCCCACTGCTATCACCCATTATCGGTTCCTGCTCTACCAAGAAACTCTCCACCACTAAGTCCCTATAAATCCATCCTACATTAGAGGGAATCCTTAGGGATACTAATGAAGCCCTGATATCCCAACATATGACTAACTCAAAGTCCCATGATCAAAAAAATAGATCCTAAAGAATATCTATGGAGTGTCATAAGAGATCAATAAACCTCACTGAATACTCCACCACAGTCAAACTGTAATGCTGTAGATGTAGAATCTTCTATATGTACAGTGATCCCAACATGGTCAGATAAAACTCTCTGTAAATAGACACTCAATGTATACCATAGAGAGAGCTTCCTCATCATGTGATTAAGTCAAAAAAATATATCATCCCTAATCAAATCCATGGATAAGAATCACGGTGAGGACTACTATCTAATCTACTGGTGTCCCCATAAGGTAGAAAACTTGAGTGACTACCTCTAGCTAGTCCTCAGCCACATGGGGGGTCTAGCTCACCCTGAAACCTTGGAGGTCGCTTCTTCGGGAACATGTTTAACAAACTCATCCTAGGATAATCCTTAGATATCATTGTTATAACTAGATGCCTCTCAATGGATGCTGGTATAGACAGTAAACCACCTAGATGTGCTATCTAAGGTACATTCCACTATATTTAAGCCTCACCAAAAACAAGATCATCCTTATGATCACACAGTGGAATACTCACTGGTTGTCTTTTCAGAGGTATCTGGAAATAAACAAGATGTACCATAGTTAAAGAATGTATCTGCGGAGCTGACTCAAGAAGGAAATGGGAATTATTCTCATATGATACATGTACAAAAAATTTCCTTGCGACCAGTTTTTTATATGTAATGAGTAGAAAGGTAGGAAATGAGCGTCCTGATGTATGAATATATTATCCACCATAATAAAATTGGAGTTCTTATCTTTAAAGATGAACTTAAAATACTTAACATTGTTACCCCATGCCAATCTCACACACTCTAGTTCTAAGGTAGAACCAAATCCTCTGATAACTCTATGTCATGACCTGACCCACAAGGGTCTGACCTATAACCTACGCAATCTCTCCTCCAATAGTATAAGGGTTGTAAACTAAGGTCGAGTAGGCATATCCCTCAAATGGGATGAATTATCCTAATTTACTTATACACATGAATACATCTCCAATCCCACATAATGATGAAATGTAAAACAAATGAAACCAATTTATTCATACGTCTATAATCCCACAATAGAGTATAATAATAATACACCGAAAGAAAAAAAGGGTCCAAATAAAAGCCCAACCAAAAACTGTAGAGTGTCCAACCTACTCCAAGGGTGAGTAATATGATTAAATGAAATATCCCAGACAATACATTGGTCTATCAAGCTCAATTAATGCTACACCCACTCCACATCCTCCCATGACATCTTCCATTGATCTATATTCTTCATAAGGAATGACACATGCTGGAAGATCCCATTCATGGGTGATTATAATAATATTTCGTATAAAACCTTAAAAATAAAAATAAAAAACAACGCATCAAGAATACTTATATCATAATAATTATATTTCAGTCAATGCATAATAGAAAACACTCAAATATACTAAAGAAGGACATCGTACCACCTAGAAGTCAGAATTAACTACCAGGAACACAATTATTCTCAATGAAATGTTCATTCTGGGGTAATCTACTCCATGATCCATGCTATCACAAAATACAATCATCCAAGTGTTCAAGATCATTTGGTCCTGCCCAAAAAATCTCACTGGTATTATAAAACCCTGATACTTAGATAGGGGGTCACGCCTAGGAATATTGGGGGGACACCATGAACCCAATCTAGATCAACCCTCTACATAGGGGGTAATTTTACAATGATACTGGAAACCCTAATGATATGAACTGCTAGATAGAGGATTTGTTCCCTACTCAAGGAGATCATGTTGATTCCCCCACCCCCCCTAGGGTATAAAAATGATAGAGGATCACAATCCAGCCTCATGGAGGGACTCTGCAAACTCTATCTAAGACTCATCCTCTAGAGGAGATCACAATAAAATGACATGGATATAATTCCACATTGTACCCTCAAGAGAAATGACCAAGGGAATATAATCAACCGAGAATGGTATAAACTGAAGAAATAAAGGGCTACAAACCCCTTAAAAAGGGTACATAGAGTGTACTACATGTATACAACGTGTTCAGCTAATCCTTGATCTACCAATGAGGTAATTCCTTACTTGAAATTTAAACCTCATCAGACACAGTATGAAAGTGATCACACATGGCATATATAGGTTGTACATAACCCTGATCAAGCCCTATAGTCATGCCTGTGTACCCCAGATTGTGTACATGTACTTTGGCCCTATCTTTGTACTTATCCATCCAGTTCCCATATAATATTCAAGGTAACCATAAATAATCCTAACACATTTCACATGAAATGTTACTGGGTCACACATAGTGTGATATTATTCTCTTTATGTAAACCATAGCACCACAAAGGGAGGTCCCACATGATGTGTATCATCAGATTAAATTCTGTTTAACATAAGATTTTCTTGATCCCATTGGATCTATTCCATGATACAATTTGTATCATTAGGGCCTCCATTATTACTAGAAATTTTATGTCTAAGTATGGAAAACCCTTTCATCGCCATAGATCATAGATCCAAGCTTCGAATATTCTCAAGAAATTCCCACCTTTTCTATCCATAGCCGCATCATTAAAACCAGGAAAAATGGGAATCATAAATCCATTTTGATCCACCTCTAAACATCATACATTATAATTTCACCTTAATCATACATTAAATCATGAACTGAGGTAGTGGTATAAATCAGTTGAACTAAATAACATTCACGCAACAATCAAATACTGGGTATTCACAAAACATGGGCCATATAAATTTATCTTGATGAACATGAGAGGAACTATGGGAGAAAACCACAAGCCATAAGATGTGAGGAATGAGCCTTGATCATTGATCCTTTAACATTGATCCTTTGATGAAAAAAATAGAAGAAGAGGAAAATCCAGATAAGGAAAAAATTATTTAATCTCAATTAAATCTACCATTGAGGCAAAAAACTATTATATTTTTGGAATTGATTCTCATTTTACTAGAACAACTTAAATGGATGAAAATAACAAAACAACATCCTATATAGATTTCAGATTGATCGTTTATGAATAAGGGTCCTGTATTGATATCATTGGGAAGATCCATCAACTCTAATGGAACAATGACCCATAATCCTAATCTGATCTGGCGTCATCTCCCAAGAATTCTATTATACAATTATCTAGGTCTACAAGGTTTAACATTATAAACAGAGACAAAATATATAACCATTTATTTGTAAACAATTTTTGTTGTCGTGTCAAATAAAATAATTAAATTTATTTATTTATTTATTTTATTAATTTTGTGCTTGTGAATAATTTTTTATAAACACCCCACTCCAACAATGGTTCTATTGTTCCAAAGGTAAAAAAATTGAATTCTGAACTCAATAATGCCCTCAAATTTATGATAAGGACCCCTGTTTGGGATTTATTCCAAATTTTTAGGAAACTACACTAATGTGATATTAATAAATTTAATATATTTCAAATATTTATTTTGGGGACACCAAGACTCTGAATCACACACTTTATGAGTTCCTTGTCTCCAAACTACTAAATATAATATCCAAAAATAATATATTTAAAATCTGAGTCATTAAATAAAATCAATTCTTCCAATTTTTAAATTATTTCTCAAGGACAGTAACATATTCTTCCATCTTATCAAATAATGGAGTATTATATTCATCATATGAAGAATAAAAATATTCATTTTATAAATTCATATTATTAAGATATTAAAAAGGAACCTTTCTCATGAAAAAAATTCATTTTGAGAAAACTATTCAAGGAAACTAGTTCTCTTCCATCTATCAGTATTTTCTATATTACTATTTTTAAAATAAAAATCTTCTCTAGCTCTCCATATTTCACCATTAAATCTCAAAAATTTATTCCCATAGTGTTTAAAGGATAGTTTGGATTTTTTATCCATATTATTTAATCTTGATCATCCCAATACAATATTCCATTGATTCCTTTAATTGTAACAAATAATATCCAAATAATCTGCTCTTATTATAAACTCTTTATGCTTATCTTTCATGTCATTCTAATAACATATTTAATTTTTTTTTCAATTATCCTATTCACACACCTTATTAGTTTGGAAAATTAAAATCCACTAAATTTTAGATTTAAACCATATAGAAATGTTTGTAAATATTTTTTGAAGTACACAATTTAGACTTAGTACCCTCATAAGAAATAAAATTAAACATAGCTAAATTATTATACTTTTCTTTTTCCATATACCTCTTTAGACTATCCTCTTACTGTATCGATGTTATGGTATGTTTTTTAAGAATCAATCTATTAATTTTTTTTAATCAATCATTGTTTTTTAGATTACCACACCTTAAAAAAATGTAAAAAATATTCTGAATTAGTTGTTCATTTGTAATTTCTTTCTCACTATGATATTATAATTCAGTTACCATTGTAAAAAATATTGATTCATTTGAGAAAATAATTCTCCTAAAATAAAATAATTTTTTTGAAAATTACCTCATTGCATATCTCTCTAGGTATCAAAAAAATTAGATGTTCAAAAGTGAGTTATCTCATGATTACTCTAAACATAATTTTCTATTTTATATGATAATATCAGTATATATATATTATAATTCATCAAACAAAGTAAAATATTCACAAATTTATAATTCAATTGATATTATAAATTCTATTATTCAGTATATTTAGTATATCCTTATAAAGAATATTATAATTATTGATCATCTTATAAAATTTATCAACTCTTGTATTAATCATAAATTTTTTCATTTAGTCTCTCTAGTACTCATAATTAGCACAATCAAATATGGGTGCATAACATAGAATTAAATTCCCCAAATTTCTGATAGGTAACCCTATAATGATCCAACCCTAGTAGCAAAAAGAATGTGTCTACATTATTAAATTTTCATAAGATACCAGTAATCATATCTTGAAGGAACAAATAGTTTACTAGTCTTGGTAGACTAGATACATACTTGAAATTCACATTAACTTTAAAACATAAATGACACAAATAATTTTCTTTGAGAATTACATTGTTTACCTTACTCTATCCTTTCCAATAAATCAAAAAACACTTCCTAATATCCTAGGGAAAATGAAAAATAATAAAGGAATGACCTCAGATGTTTAGTTAGGCTAAACGTGCATTAGAGGCTACGAATAAAATAAGAATAATAAAAATGAAAATTATTATAATTTAAACACACTCTATTTAATAAATAAATTGAGAATAATGTGGGTGGAATAAAATATGCTCAAATAATTCAACATAAATAATCACATAAGCATGAAAATGGCCAGGGATATTTTAACTAATCTAATAATCTTGTGAAATATCAATAAATAAATTTATAATGATAGAATACATAATAATGGACATTTAAAACATACCATTGAGGTATGTGAAAAAACATCTAATACCATCGAGTATTGAGAAAAGACATCCAATACCATCGAGGCATTTTATAGGAGATGTAATACTATCTAGGATTATTCCAAGGCATCTATATAAATTGGTAAGGCCTCGACCCAAACCATTTATAGTTTCTCTCATGATTCCTCTTGATGTATCGAGGGGTTATATCGGGCGACTCATGTCACTTTCAAGGTCTAATGAATTTTTTATATTAATGGGGTGAAACATAATTAACATAAATATTTTCATTGAAAACTAACATATGAAATTGTAATACTTAATCCAATCAATTAACATAATCATACTAAACTTATAGTAAAATGGTGAGTGGTAATAAAATTGTGCATCCTCAATTAAAATAATCATAAATAATCCAAATAATTTATATTTATGAAATCAATAATGAATATATCAAGTGTATTATATGTATAATAATGTTTTTCATATATTTATGTATTTATTACCATAAAAATATATTTAAAAACATTCTTGTAGAAAAAATCATTTCCATTTTAAAAATTACATTTTAAAACTAAAAGTTCACAAAAAATTTTAAAAACACATTTATTTAAAAATAACTTGATAATATTATAAATGAATATTTTAAACATTGAGTAGATATTACATAAATAAAAATTCTATACATGCCGAGTATGTTAAAATAAATATTACTTTCACACTTTCAGTAAAATCTAAATGAGCATTATTTTGAAATTGACATGGAGACTGCTTTCAAATTTTTCTTAGAAAAAGTAAAAATGGGTAAATATTTAATAAATAAATCATTATAAAAAGTATAAAAACATTTTTTAAAATATTTTTAGAAAACATGGGTTTTTGTGAAAATAGATTTCCGGCCAAAGAGAGAAATAAAGTTTGATTTTTTCAATCATTTTATATACCAAAGAGTGTAAAAATGGAAATATTACTAGAGAAACTTAATGAATAAACATAAAAAAATAATATATAATTATTTTAATATTGAAATGTAAAATAATTCCCCCATGTAATACTTATATAATAAAATCTCAAAAAATTGTGAGATTATGAAATACACCCTTACCACTTTCCTAAAATTTGAATCATAATCCATCATGAAAGGAGTAAATTTAAAAGAAACATTAAATAAAATTAAGATAAATTAATTAATGATATAACAAAACAAAGTTAAATATATACACAACAAAAAATAAATAAGGGGGTGAATATGGTTTATGTTTCACAGAAGTAAAAGTGGGATGAAAAACTCTTACCACTTTGAGTCAGACTCATCACATACATTCTTTATATTACCGAATAATTAACTTAGGTAAATTAATTTACTAAATAAGAAACTTTTTAATGATTATTATAAATTTTATTTCAATTTTTACTGTGTTATGTATGATGAATTAATCAATTAATTTCACGTTGGATGTTTCGATGATATTTGGAATATATGTCAAAAATGACTTTAGTAGGTTGACTATGGTCCAAGAGGTCATTATTTGAACATCACTGGAATAATAATAAATTAATAATGATCATATTTATACATAATTTTTACTTTTAAAACCAATCATGTTTATGGTTATCAAAAATTGACTATTTTATAATCAGGGAGACGGTAGGGCGTACGTATGGATGAGTAATGTTTCCATTTTTCAATGATCATTATTGAAAAAAGGTAAGTAATATTATATCTTTACAGAATTATACTAATATCATAAATTCTATATTAATTATTTAAATATAATTAAATATATCACACATATTGTGTGTTTATTAAAATATATTCACATCGCTTCGTGAAGGCAGTAGTCCACACGTACACGAATGATATTATCATTTTTCAGTGAAAGAAAGATAATGATATATTATCTTCCAATAATGATAAATATTTCTTGAATATAATAATTATATCATGTATATAACATATAATCATTAAAATTATCCTTATCCCATTCCATTTAAAGTGTTGGTGAAAGACGAATCACCTCATTTTGTAATACAGTAGTCCTCCATACACACGAGGGACATTATCATATCCACTATGAAATTGAAAGTAAAAATAGGAATATATTTTATAATTATTAAAGATCTATAAAAATGTTTTAAATATCATATATATATATACATGTTATATTCATCATAATAACCAACCATGATAGTTTGTAATGAAAAGAAGAATGACCTCGATTCCTGATGTGGTAGTCCTCGTACACACAAATGATGATTTTGTAACCCATTTAACGGAAGTGGGGATGGTTGTAGGTAATGAACATAACATGTCAACATCCGAGTGTTTTTAAGATACATATGCTATTATATAATCATTGTTTAATAATAATTTATGGAGGTTGAGGATGAAATAAAATTGAAATTCTCATTGAAGAATGTTACCACTTCTTCAGCTAACCACCTTAAGTTTGTACAAAAGCCTTACTAGGTTGGATTAATTCACAAAATAAGGCTTCCAAGATAGGATTAAAGAATATTTGGAGTTATATTTGAAGGTTTTAGTCAATAAATACATCTTGGTAGGTTCAAAGAAGTGATGTGAGTGAGTGACCATTTATAATTGAGGAGTGACATTTTTGTAAATACCATAAAATATTCAATAATGGGATGTCACACTCACCTCATGTGGATAAACAATTGATAAATAATGTATGTGATATATTATATGGTCTAAAAAAACCTCTAACACAAAACACATGTTTTAAATATTTGATTCCTTATCCTTTATTTTTTAATCACTTTTACCATTTAATTTTCACCATAGTAACTATTTTTTAACCTAAGTAATTTATCATTTAAGACTAAAATAAAATGAGACTTATTATTTAATTTATAAATAATGAATCTAAATAATAAATCAAATTTATTAAATGAAAATAATATTTTTTTGGAAAATTTATTTTAACACAAGCACATGTTAAGTGAAAACCCCATTTTAACCATAATTATGGCAATTAAATGTTAATTGTTTTCACTAATCATTATGGTAAAAATTTAGTTTTACATATTAGATAAAAAATAATTCTGATTCAAAATAATGGAATATATTTTAAAAAAATAATTTCTCATGATTTGAAAATTTTAATTTAAAATTAATCTTGAGGGCGTGATGAGAAAATAGGTTTTCAAATAGAAAACGTTCAAAAGTTTAGAAGGTTTTTATATAAAAATTTAATATAAAAATGCTTCAAATTAACTATATTGTACTAAAGGATGTATAATTTAACTATGTTTATTTTAAAACAAATTTAAAATAAAATTTATCCTTATGAATAAGTTAAACTAAAAGGCAGTTTTCAATCAAAATTCATTTTTCTTAGTATTAATAAAAATATTAAAAATTTGAGAAAAATCACAAAAAATGACACTAAGATATTTTTGAAATGATTATTTCATAAATGAATATATTTTAAATTAAATTTTATAAAACTTATAAAAATTAATTATAAATTATGCGAACACAATGAGACTAAACCACCTTATAGGAAAGCAATTGGTTTTCAAATAACATTTTATTTTCTTTAAAATGATTCCAATTTAATATCTGATAAATATATATACATTTTATTTATTCTATACAAGTCTCAAAAAACATAAATTTTCATAATTTTGTTAGCAATATTCATAACCACTAATTTAAGGGTAGGTTATAATGGTAATGATTAAATAATAATACTTTAATAAAATATCATGTTTCGATCAAAGTCGATGTTTCATGCATTGAAATACATCAAAGAGATTGAATTTATTTTATTATATATATGTAATAATGTATCAGGATATCACATTCTAGTATATTCTTGTTTTTTCATGAAATACATGCTATCAAATATGATATTCATATTTTAAAATATTTGGGTGTCACAGTGTCCCCACCTTACATTCTCCCCACCTTAAATATATTGCATCCACAAAATTTAAACATGTTATCAGCAATAACGTGTCTGGATTTTGGAAATACCAATTTTGAAAAACCCACATTGTAAAAAATATTAATAAACCATCACATTAATATGATATAAAGATAAGTAAAAAGGTTAGATAGAATAAAACAAAAGTAGGTTTCTAAATAGAAGAAAATTGGTGGTAAGTGTAGATATAGACATTGAAGAACAACCAAAATAATTATAGAGAGTGTTAGAGATCATTAATCGCAATAAAATGAACGATCGTTGGAAAATTAAAGGCATCAAAACCATAAATATATGATCATTTAAAATACCATATAATTCATCAAATATGAATGTAATGGGATAATTTTTTTGTTTGAATATAATTTTTTAAAATTTTTGGAATTCATGTACTGCCTAAGAATATAATAAATATAATTACTTATCGTGTTTCTATTACATAAGCACAATGACATCATTTGGTTGTTCTTTGATCAATTTCTAATTCATTACTTAATCTAATAAATGAATATCCAAAAACAAATTTTTTTATTATCAGAGCATAAAAATTCACTCTTAACGGATGATAATATCCATAATAGAATGATAATTCATTATTTTGATCTGTAGTTATTATTATGATAAAATGGTTAGCACAAGTTATGCATAAATTTTTATATAGTGAAGTAATACATTAATCTCTAAAAACTCATCCAAACTTCAACATAAAACATTTAATAAATGGTTACCCTTATGACCCCTATAATGATTAATACCCAAATATATATAAATAAGGTCACTAAATTTCCAAAATGAACATATCATTAATCCCAAAACAACATGAAGTATCTCTTAATAGTCTCATACCAAACATCTTAATACCTCCCTCATGTATTGTCAGGAAACATTGTGATAACATGGATTACTATAAAACCTCATTGAAAAAATTAATTATTACTTATTCCTTAGGTAGAACATAGATTATTAGATATATCCCTTAAATTAAATTATGTTGTAAACTCAATCTAAAAGATTATAAACCACTTTGTTAACACATCACTAATTATTTCCAAGGTTATTAGTACTATCCAATTTACTTTATCCATATGAATTATCTATTAATCATAACATCATTATTTAAAAATATGGAATATGTTAAGGGTTATATTTTTTCCAATAATATGTTATCCAAGAAGTTAAAATTTATACTGAATCATTTTTATTGGTGATTTGTACCATTCAACATACTCCATAAAATCCTTAATGAAAAATAACTGTAGTATAATCCTTATAAATCTCATAATTATTGTAACTAGAATATCATCAATAAAATATGTTTACAACATTTTTCAATGATCCAAATACACCATCATAGTAATCATCCCACTTCACTTATATTATTTTCATGATATTAACCTTGACCCCTTATTTAATTTTGAGATATTTTTCCTTGATGCTTGGGGCAATCACTTATGTAGTTCCCCATCTCCATACAGTGAACACATTACACATTAGTAGATTATTTTTTTCCCTTGAAATCACAAGCATGGTGGAATTTTTATCCACACTTGAAGCAAACTCCTTTTAAGTTTATACATGTATGAATGTGTTTTCTTCCATAGGTATTACATATTAGAAAATACTTCTTTACCTTCCTCCATTTTTCTATTTGTTTCTATATCATCCTTTTTTTATCTTGTTTCTCTTTAAATCTGTAAGGCTTAGAGAAATATTTCTATATCTTGAGAGCATATTATTCCATATCCCCATTTGATGAGAAATTTTTGGGATACTAGTTCTCTTTGGAGGATTGGAATAATCCCAACAAAGAAAGGGTCAATTTTTCTCTTTGGATTACTTACATATTCTACAACATGCCTTCAAAATCTTGTAAAGTTGTCTTCATACAAAAACAAAATATTCAGTTGATTATTTATTATGAAAAATAACCCTCTTTCTATATATTCTCATTTCTCATAAGGAAAATATCTTTACAAGAAGATTAATTTTAAATCCTTCCACTCCATGTTTGATATTTATTCCTCATCCTTAGTATTTTTAATCAATGACCACCATTGATCCACATATCCAAAGAGATAAAAAACTAACATGAATAATTTACCCCATTCAATACTTCCCAAATAATTAAATTTATTCTCTAAAGAACTTATCCATTCCTCAGGTAAAAATGGATTTTTAGTCCCATTGAATGATAGGGGTTGATGACACATGAAGCAGTAAAAATGTTTTACATCACATGGTGGATCAACATACTAATCTATATGGGAAATGTTATTACTCATAACATGAGTCATCTACCTAAATATGGTTATAATTTGATCAGTTCTAGTAGTATCTCCAGATAAATCATCATTATCTTTCCCAAGAGGGAAATCCCTATATATAGTATGCACATTGATATAGTTCCCATTTGATCCATTAAGAACCATTTGGAAATTATGTCATCCACTAGATTAGATCATGTCAGTATGTAACATAATGTAGAACCCCAAAACTAGTGAAATAATTAACATTAACTGAAAATTTTATTTATAGATAATATCATAATAATAAACATTTTTTCTTTGGGGATTTTCCTATTTTTAAATCCTTCATAATGGGTTTTAAGGAAAATGTGAATTCTCTTTAGCATATCACCCATGAGTGTCAAAAAAGTGTGCAGTAAATCCCTTTTTGATGCACAATATGATGATTTGATCAAGCACAATCCACCAATTTTAGTGTTATAATGATTTAATTAATAATTATAGTCATGTAAAAAATACTATTGAGGATTTTTCCAAGGCATCTAATACCATCGAGGATTGTGCTAAAAAATTAATGTAAATGGGTAAGGTCTCAACCAAAACTATATATAGTTTGTCTCATGAGGACTACCGATGCATTAAAAGGATATAGTAGGCCCCTCCCATCACTTATTATTTCAAATTAATTCCTTATATAAAATGGGTGAATCATAATCAATATAAACATACTTATTATAAAATAACATATGAAATGTAAAAAGTTACCCTGAGTAAAAAACATAATCATAAACTATTTAGATTAAAATTTTGAATGGTTATAAATTTGTGCATCCTCAATTAAAATGATCATAAATCATACCAAAAATAAAAAATCATGATATCAATAAAACATATTCCCAGTGGATCCTATGTATAATAATGGGTTGATGTCATTGATGATTAAAAATATCATAAAAATATAATTAAAAAAATTCTTGAGGAAAATATCATTTAGATCTTGAAAATAAACTTTTAAAACTAAAACGTCAAAAAAAATTAAAAAAAATTATTTGAAAATATACTTTGAATATAATAATGAATTATTTAAAACATTGAGTGGTTATGATAGAAGTAAACTTCATACATGCCACGTATGTTAAAACAAAGACTCCTTCCACATTTAAAAAAATATCCAAATGAGAATTGTTTTAAAAACGTCATAAAGATTACATTAATTTTTTTAAAAAGTAAAAATGGGTTAAATGGTCTTTAATAAATCATTTTTAAAATTTTAATAAAAAATTTTAAAAGTTTTTTATAATTTTCTTTGATGAAAATGGATTTCCAACCAAAGAGATAAATAAAGTAATATTGTCTTAAAAACATTTTCTCAATCATGTTAAGTATGAAATAGTCAAAAAAATTATTACTTGAATAATTTCATGAATAACCATAGTATAAGAATATATATTTATTTTAAGATATAAATATAAAATAATTCCCCAAAGTGGTACTTAAAAAACAATCTTGGATAATAGTGATAATGAAAAATAAAACTTTACCAATTTGGTATCTTTTGAAACACAATATCTTGTAAAAAAATTAACATTAAATGAATCTTTAAATACCATGAATATAAATTAATTCATGATATATAATAAAAATAGTAATGTATACAACACAAAAAAGTGGTTTATATGTTTTAAATTTCACAGAAGTAAATGTGAAATGAGAAACCTTTACAACATTGAGTCTGAATCATCACATATGTTATCTATCTTCCTGAATAATAAACGTATTTTAATTATTTACTTGATTAATAATATTTTTAGTTTTTATTATTCCTCTTATTTCAGTAATTACAGTTTTATATATGATTACATAATCAATTAGGTTTACATGAAATGTTTCAATGATATTTGGCTTATATGTCCTAAATAACTTTGGTAGGTTGACTATAGTCAAAGAAAACATTATTTAAATATATATAAACTAATAATCATGAAATTATTATCTTATTTATACACCTAGTATACTTTTAAAATCAATCATTAATGATGATTAAAAAAAATTAACTATGTTACAGTCTTGGAGACGGTAGGCCATACGTACGCATGAGTGACGTTTCCATTTTTCAATGATCATTATGGATAGAAAGTAAGTAATATTTTATTATTAAAAATGATAATATATATATATAATTATTTCTTTAAATATACATATATATATCATCTACGTGGTTTGGTGATGAAAAGAGAGTGACATCGCTTCGTGATGGGTATAATTCCCACATACACGAATGACAATATAATTTTTAAATATATAAAAAAATGATATATTTTACTTTATAAATGATAAATATTTCACTAATATCATAATTATATATTTTAAACCACATATAAACATTAAAACTATCTTTATAACCTTATATTTAAAGCATTTGTGAAATATGAATCACATCGCTTCACAACGTGGTGGTCCGCATTAAAAACAAGCGACACTATCATCTACTATATGTAATGGAAATTAAAAAGTTATATATGATATAAGAACTATATAGGTATAAATATGTTATAAATATAATATATATACATTATATTCATCATCATACCCAACCATGATAGGTGGTAATTTAAAAATGAATGACATCAGTCCATGATGTGGTAGTCCATCGTACACCCAAATAATGATTTCGTTACACATTTCATGGATGTGGGGATGGTTGTAGGTCATCAAATTAAAATAAAAACATTTCAGTATATTTAATAAACTAAGGTTATTATATAAACATGCTTTAATTAAAATTTAATAAGGTGTATGAATAAATAAAATAAAAACTACAGTAGAAGAACATTACCTCTTATTTGGATAACCACCTTTGGTTTGCACCAAATCTTCTGTGGATGCATTTATGCATATAATAACTATTATAAGATTATAGGAGTTAATTTAAGAAGTTATTTCGGAATTTTAGGTTTGATAAAAATGGTTTTGGATGTGTTAAGAAGTGAGGGGAGTGAGTGCCCTTTAATAATTGAGGAGTATCATTTTTGAAAATGCCCCAAAGTATTCGATAATGAGAGATCACTCTCAATTCATATGGATCAAAAATTTATAAATAATTTATTATATATATTATATAGTCTATAGGAAACTATAATACAAAAAACACATGTTTTAAACATGTAATTCAATAAAATTTATAATATACTCACTTTTACCATTTTAATTTTCACAACGGTAACTTGATTTCTTTACCTAGGAAATTTATCCTTTAAGAATAAAATATAATTAGAAATATTTTATAATTTTCAAATTATTATTATAAATATTAAATCCAATTCATTGAATAAAAATACGATGTGGGTGGAAAAATAATTTTAACACAAGAACATATAATGCACAAAACCCCATTTTAACAGTAATCATGGATGTTAATTTTTAATTATTTTCACTAATCATTAATATGAAAATTAATTTAAAATTATTATATAATAAAAAAATTATTATTCCAAGTATTTACTCCATTTATATATCTTTAATTGACATATGTTTAAATTTTGAATTTGAATGTAATCCCGCTAATGTAAGGAGAAAACAGTTTTTCAAGAAGAAAATGTTCCAAAGTTTACAAAGTTTTTATATCAAAATTAAACATGAGAATGATTAAAATGACCTAAATTGTTTTAATAAATATATAATTTAACTAATTTTATTTTAATATTAATTAAAAATATAACTTTTCATTATAAATAATATAATTGAAATGGAAGTTTTAAATAAAAATTCAATATTTTTCACTATTTTTCAAAAAATGAATCTTTTTAGAAAAATACCAAAAAATTAAGCATAATATAATTTTTATATTTGGATATAAAAAATTAATATTACTTTTTCAAATAAATTTTAAAAAAATTTAATAATTAATTATAAATTATTTTTTTAAAGCATGAAAAAACAGCCTTATAGAAAAATATTTTTTTTTTTCAGAAAACAGATATTTGTCTTTCAAATATTTATTGTTTTATCTATAATAAATATATATATACATATTATTTATTTTATAAATGTTTAAACTAGGTAATTTTCAAAATTTATTTAGTATTATTCATACTCACTAATTTAATTTTTTTGTTATAATGGTAATTCAAATATAATAATTTTTAATAAGGTACCCTGTTTCGTTCAAATATGATGTTGAATGCATTGAAAGGTATTGAGGGGGATAAATTTATTTTAAAAAATAAATATATCATAAATTATTGGGATGTTATATTATATTCTATATATGGTATTTCATTTCTTACATGCAATCGAATATGATATTAGTATTTTTAAATCTTAGTGTGTTACAAACCATAATATAAGAAAATAAATATTTTCACACATACATACTAGTGTAAGGAAAAAAGAGAAAATATATAATACCAAATATTTTCCTCGATATGTAAGATTCAATTGGGGTTGAATTTAAGTTGTTACAAACATGAAAATTTTATCACTCAATAAAAAGTGAAATTCAAAGATATAAATTCTAAATGATCATAGTAAAATAGTAATAAATTCATAAGACACAAAATAATTAGAAGAAGTGAATTTTTTGAGGTAAACGTACCAATAAAAATGAGCAAAAAACATGAATTTAATCAATATAGTGTATTTCAAGATAGAAATCCACAAATGTATTTAAACATATTATATTAAAGGATATAAATTGTTCCAATTAACATAACTATATTTTTTTAATCCAAAGTGGTAGGTGTTTCAATACCTATATGTAATGGAACACATTTATAAAACTATAGGAATTTCTTGATCAAAATGTTCTAAAGATATAAATCATATCCCTAGATTTCTTTGATGGACATCAATATGAAAAAGATCTATACATGATCACCTCTTTGATCAAATGATTGAAAACATGTCATATCCACAAAATTATTTGAACTAAAAGTTTAGTAGAAAATATTCATATCCATGAAATATATACAATAGTATAGGATCATAAGTAAAAAAATTAAAATCGGGAATATTATAGATTTTACATTAAATTCCCCACAATCAGAAGCTCTAATAGAACTATAAAAACACATAAAAACGTAAACACTCAAGAAAAAAGGTACTAAATAACCCTAATGTTAAGGTATTTTAGTATCTATTAATCAAATATGTGGTCTCTTATTTATAAAATTTAGTGTAAAAACTTTCTAATAGTAAAATCCATTGACTGCAGAACAACTAGAAATTTACAATAAACTCATAAGATCTTAGTGGATCTTCTAGTTTAAATAGTATAGGTGATATCACAATGTTCAAAAAGATTATTATTTTTAAGTAGATCATCTAGAAAATTTGATTCCAAAGTTAAAATATATATAATAATATAATTCATAAAACTAAAAAGTATGTAAAATTCAAACAAATATTGTTTTGTGATTTATAAAAACAACAGATCAGAAAGAATTCATCTTACGAAAATGACTCAACAAAACCTATGAGTAAATCCATATAAATATCCTATTATTTTAACTAGATAATTTTAAAAGGATGAAAAAACCCTACTAAAATTTTATATTCAACTTTCACTTGATATCAAAGAAGTTTTCAAGAAACAAACTCAACTACAACCTTCTTCATTCGAGTACACTAAAACTACCTCTTCAAAGTGTGATAAATCTTTGAAACACTCATATTCATAGAAAAATATAAACTTTGAAACTAATAAAAAACCAATTCCCACAATATTTAATGATTAAATAATCTTATATTTATTAACATCCCACATTTTTCATCCCCAATTTAACTACCCCATACAACACCATTAACAATATAGTATCCCAACACCACTAACCCGACATCACTGAATTGAGACTCATTTACTCACTAAACAATGAATATATAAACTTAATTTGATAAATACATGATCCCTCCTCGATGTGATCCTAACAAATGGGAATAAGGTTTAATAATTCAATAATTTTTCATTTATTTTTCATCCACCAAGAATATTCACTATAATAATTCTAAATCAATGATCCATCTACCATAGTAACCTTACCAAGAGTATATATATCACACCACTATATTTTTTTCACATCCCAAGGGAAATTATTCAATGTTTATAATTAAATTTCATGGCCTTTTATAATTAAAACTACTAAATTATAGTACAATAATTGAATGTTTTAGGTTATTCTAATAGGAATGAGTATAAATAATCCTAGAAAAGTGGTTTGTTCTTAAATATTGATTCAAAAAAATTTAAATATAAATTAATTGAAAAATAAATTAAAAATGAAACTAAAATAAAATAAAATTCTGAAAAAAAACTTTTTTATTGAAAGAAGACGTAGTGAATTAATTTCAAAAAATGGGGTTTGATGTCTTTTATTTCATTAAATTACAAATCATAAGTACTCAATTAGTAGAAATATTTTTCAATTTTATTTAATTTTTACTTACTCAATTGAAATTAAAAATAAATTAATTTTTTAAATCTCTTTTTTCCAAAGAAAATAAATTAAACAAGAGTACAATAAGAAACAATCTCAATTGTAAAAGAAAAACAAATACTATTCTCAAATCCTTATCTCTCCCTTCGACATTTTTGATCCTCCATTATTCATCGCTTCACTTCATTAATGGATAAGTAATTATATAATAATTATTCTTAATTAGATAGTAATTAATAGCATCTAATCCCCAATGAAACTTGATCAATTATAATAAATTACTATTCCTCAAATATTAATTCCCCAATAATTATGAAAAAACTCACTAATGATTGATATAAAATCAACCAAAAGAAATAATTTCACCTTAATATATGGAAAATACTTGAAAATATAAGATAAAACAAAATTAATCATGTGAGATTAGTATAAAAACTAAAATATTATTAAATACTTTGATCTCCATAATCTATAACATTATTCTCTTTCTCCTAGATCTCTATAGAGGTGTTGAAGTTATAATAATTTTCCTAAACACTAAAAAAGTTAAAAAATAACACATTTATACTATTTAAATAAATTATGGTGAAATAATTATAATTTTAGTGTGAATACTATATCTCTATTAAAAAATAACATCTTTTCTTCTATGAAATTCATGATCTTAGTGTGATAGAAAGGGTTGTGGTGCGAGGTAGATATATCCTTCTATTAAACATTGTAATACCATAAGATAATAATGAAATATAAAATGAAATTTTTCATGATATCATACATAAAATTGATTCCATTTTTTTGTTAGAATGTAAAAGTGAAATTGGTTGTGGTATGAGATTTTAGTGCTTCAATAGTTAAATCATCTTCTATGGATTATGGTGTGAGGTGAAAAAACCCAACATAATACTCAATTGGTTGAATTTTTAGACATTAATTATATTTAACTTCATGTAATTATGGTTAAAATACTATATAATGGATCCTAAATAGCTCAATGTTTTTATACATAGTTTCGTTAAAACAAGGTTGGTGTAAATTGTGCCATGACTTTTCTTCTGATCTCAAAATTTAATACTCCTCAAACCATGATAGCTCATGAAGACACATATTTTGGTGTTATTTTTATATCACCATACAATTATTATAAAAAAATCTTAAATTTACATAAATCCTCATTATTATGAATATTCATTAAACCAAGAAAAAATAAATGGTATTTGATCTATTTAAGCATAAAATCATAAAAAAAATGTTATACATAGTTTTGGTTATCAAATTACCCCACATTAAAAATATATTATTCCAAGGAGGAAATATCAACCAAACACCAAGATGTATCCACAATTTTAGTTGGATAATCATTTAATAAAATATACTCATAAACACAAAGTAATAATTAAGAATTCCAAAAATACAAAAATCATAAAATTCAGTGTGTCTCAATCATGCCTAATATATAATTCCAATTTAATACTCCTCACCCCTTCCACTTAAATTGTTCAACCTTTCATCATTTCCCATGACACTTATGATAAACCTTACTAGAATTTAATATCACTTATAACTCAATATCATTTAATTAGATTTATGATAAAAATAAATTATACATGCTCTATCCAAAGGCGTTAAAGTTATATAAATCACAATTTATAAATAAAACCTTAATAAAAAAAGAATAATTTTACTATGTAAATTCTATGTATCATGGTTGGAAGTTCATAATATAAACATTAAATAAAAACAATTTAAAAGGGTGTATATTCTTAAATCCCAATGAATGATATTAAACTAATATTAATGTACGATAGCTTTATCCTTTTATTCACTTCAATTATCATAAATCTCCACATTAATTTTATCTTCTTCCTCATAGGATCAAAATTGATCACTAAAAATAGTGAATGTTTTCCTTTTTTCTAAAATTTCTCTATCATTTTTATTACATTTTTTATAAGAGGCAAGCCTCACATCCATGAAAATCAAAACAAACTATCACATAAATCCTCCCATAAATATATTTCTAAAACTATTTATAATAGTTAGGAAATGAAAGGGGAAGGTGTACACATAAATGATAACCTATGATATTAAATTACTCATTAATCATTAAATAACGTAGGATCAATGAAATCAAAATTAATAAATATATTGTCATCCAAAATATTAAATAACCAGCAAAAACCCTAAAATATTTATTCTAATGGAATTATAACCTGAAAAAATAACATGATATATAAAACTATTTATTTAAATATCTATAATATATCATGAAATTAAAACTAAAAAATCAAGGATAAGAAGGAAAAATTTCCTTATAATGTGAATTACTATAAGTAATTTCATGGTCTCTATGGTCTTTAAAAAGGATCAAATGTAAGGTGGGTCCACATATTAAATGATATCAAGAAGAATCACATGAAGGCCTCCATCATTTTAACATGGTACAAAATTATCATTCCTTGAAAAAGATAAAATAAGAAAGTTATAGATGTCATGTATATCCCAATAATATTTCAAAAAAGAGTGTATAATAAATAATACATCAAAGAATCTTAGAGAGTACCTCATGGGAATGGGAATTAAAATCATTGTTCAATTGAGTAATGATATAAATAGTAATTATAACTATATATAATGAAATTTTATGATAATTAGAGCCTAAAAAAAGAATCATATAAGTAATCATTTTAAAAAACTCAAAATTTGAATGATTATCCAACTTTTAATAATTTTAACCAATGTATAAAATATATAATAATTAAAAAATTTCCATAGGTGAGATTATTTATCCTAAATATAAATGTCTCTAGGAAGGAAAAAAATCAAATTTGGTCTAAATATCCCTCCCAAATACCTAAATTGGACATTTTTTCAAATGTTTAACTATGTTTAGAGATATGTATGTGAATAGGATTTAAAGTACAATAAAGAAATGGAGTAAAAAAGTAATAAATAAACCAAGATCCTCCCTGACTATTATATCACGTCTTCCTTGATACTTTGTATGGATTTTTTACATTGAAATCATTACATTTTCAATGATTATTGGTAATTCTAAATTCCTAAAAGAAAATTATGAATGTAAAAATATATGATTTTAAAAATATATAGTAACAAAATAAAACAATATTGTGATGCTCAAATTGAGATTTAATGTATTTCATTAATGTTCTATATAATTAGTAGGAAATTAGATCTAAAATAAAATACATACATGGTCAAGATAAAACATGTGATAAAAGTATAAAAAGATAGTGACAATCCAAAAAAATAGATAGGGTATATTCTAAAAATCTTCATTATCCTCCATTTACATTCCATCATTCTCCTATATTCCCTCTACTATATCCTTAGTATGTGAGGCAGGGAATAATAGATCCTTTTAAATAGATTCCTTTAACCATTTTGTAATATCTTCATGATTTCTCAGTAATTATTGAATGACATCCAAAGTAGATATTTCCTTCTAAATTATATGAAAAAGAGGTTATAATAGTACTCCTTATATAATTGGGTATCTATTTGATTTGTAAATATAAGTTAAGCTCATTGGTTAGGGTTTTCAGAAAGTCTTGAGCCACAGTGGGCTCTAGATATACTACATGGCATTTTAAAATAATGTTCACCGGAATAGGTGTGGTCTCAATATTATTAACTAAAATTTATTCAGTACCAATAGTGATAACCAATGTATCATAGTAAGCACAATAGTAGTGATTGGAATAACATTGGTGACTACTTGATTTTTAGAATAATTGATTTTATTCTAATTTGTATTCTCCTTAATTGAACTGGGATTAATGTTCCTATTATACGAGTCAATTAATGGAAACTCATGGGGTGCATTAGAACATTCCCCCTTTTAATATTCATGAGTATCTAACCCTATTATGCATTGTGTAGTAATATAAACTATTGTATTAAATGTATTATGGGCCAAAACTCTTGTAGGTGGAATCCCCCTCAAGAATATATTCTCATATGGGGTTGGATTTAGACTAATGTGATTAGTAGATGTAGATGGGTGGGTAAGGTTAAAGTGGGGTGTGGTCATAATTCTAGGGAGTGTCCCCTAATTTGGTTGGTGTGGAGGATAAGGTGGTGGCGTAGAAATTGGATCATAGGGTGGAATATGTGTTGGATTATAGGAAAATAATATCTTTCAAAAATTATGACATTATAACATGATGATATACTGAAGAGCATATCATAAATACTTATTCATATAATACTATGAAATTGAGGGAAGTGTATCTTGAGTTTGGGAAACTCTAAATTAGGGTGGTGGAGTGATTTTAAGATTTTAGGTTTCTTGAGATCATACATTATCATCCTTACCCCCTCTCTGGGAGTAATCATACCTATTACACCACTTACAGGACATCCCTTATTTCTATAGAAATCCCATCTTATAGAAAAAAGGTAGGTCAATATTTTATCTCCTTCCATGCGAGAGAAGTGAAATAGATGGCTCAAATGTTACCAAATGATATTTTATATGTTTAATAAAATTTACCCTTTTAATGAAACCCTTATCCTTTTTCTTGTGTCCCTTAAAATAAATTGAAAATTTATAGGTCATATTGATCATACAAGAGAAATCAATGTCATGAAACAAAATCAAAACAAGTTGGATCACAATATACATTAAGTTATTGAAACGCCCATTACAAGGTGTAAAAAATTAATTAATTAACCAAGGGTTTTTTTATAATATAGTGGGTAGTAGAGGTAATTGATAGCTATATTTAAAGTAGATATTTTTTAATATAAAATTCATTGATTTTCATATTAAGGTGATAATTCTTGGTGAATTAATTATTTTTTAATTCATTTTTGGATGGAGGCATTTTAATGAAATTCAATGGGAAAATATAAGAAGAGAACAATGAAAGGAGTTGAAACACTATAGAATATGAATAATAAAAATAAAAAGAGTTATAGATGATTGATACTCATACCATGGACTATTAATACACATTGTGAGTTATGAAACATAAAATTTATCCAATATTAGATCCCATTTAGTCCAAGAATCAAATTAAATCCTATTCTTTCACATAATGAATATTATATCACATTAGTAATGGTTCTATCAAGAAATTTTACAAAAACTATGTTGAATCTCCATGCCATGAAAGGAATATTCCATCTATTAAATTTTCAAAACTAAAAAAATAAAGGAAGAGGCAATGTTAATTCAGTCTAGGAAATATTTAAACATAAAAAATAAAGGAATATTCTATGAGGATTCATGTCATGAAATATTAGAACATTAGAACATAAAGAAAGATGATATTTTTATTCTCACTATGAATCATCATTTACGATGTGAAAGTTTGAGAAAAGACGATACAGAGAGGTAGATCCATACATTGAGTTCATGATGTTCATATTCAAACCGTAGACCAGATTCAACAACAAAATTAAAGATATGATTATTTATAACACTCAAAATATTATATTTTTACTTGGATTGGGACATCTATGCATGACTCAAATCGACTCAAATGGAACTAAAGGTGAATATTTGGGGAATTAAACTAGACCTGAGTGATATTTATGCCTATAAATAGAAGGGTATGAAACTTCTGAGAAGGGAGATGGAGACCAGAACCTAAGGCGAGGTGTTTCATTGCTGAAAAGTTCTTCCCCAGTCTATCTCTATAATTTCTATAGTGTTTTATTAACTCTTTTTTTTTCACTCCTCAAGGCTAACATAGGGTTGTGATTTCTTTTTTCTAGGAATGTAATTAAAGGGATCTTTTATTAGTGTAAGTATTATTTTATTTTTAATACATGTTGGTATTTTCATTCCATATATCTTCCTTCTATATATCTCTTGTTTTAATAGCATGACTAATGCTAGTTATTTAAGGAGGAATTATTTAATGTAATTTCAAGAACTTGGCCTTATCCTTGAACATTGGGTAGGTTTTTTAAAATTTTTAAAATGGTTTTAGTTTACTTTATTCACTAATGATCTGAAGTACATTACTAAATAAAATGGATGTTTATGAGAGATATTGAGATTAATCACCTAAACCAAGTGGATAAATTAGACTTAATTATAATAACAATAATAATAGTGATTAAAAATTTAAAAACACTAGTACATGAACCAAGATAACCCATGTTTGGTATGTTTTTTATTGTCCTATATATCTCTCTATATTTAAATCCACATGGATATAATTATATATTTTATTTATTAATTTTTTCATTGTTATAGGTCTTAATTATTAAATTATTATAAGTTCCACCTCATATTCATCAGATTGACCTAAAAATACATGATCCTATACTACTTAATTATAGATTAATTTATTAATGGTTCAAGATCATTATAAATTTAAAATTTGATAGACCCAATGAATTAATGATGTCCTAAATAATTATCAAAATTTTGGTACCGTTTCAAAGGAATAAGGTAGGAGATTAATATAACATGGTAGTTAGGATATGACTTTTCTCATCCCATTCTATTTACTAATTTTAGAGTAGGTATTTATCTTTTTTATTATTTACTTATTTTTATAAACATGGGTATTTTTGGTTTCAATTATTGTGGAAAATATGATCTGGACCGAGAATTCTAAAATTTCAAATAAAGTGATAGATATATATCATAAAATAGATTAACTTAGAGAGAAAATTATAAGGAGTAAAAAAAAATACATTGTCTAAAATTATATCTATGTGACGATGGGGAAAATATATATGGATTAAAATTTATTATCAATACCTAATTTAAAGAGTTATAGAGAATGGTGAAAGCGAACAAGGAATAAATAGTTGAACTAACTGAGTAATCCCATGATTAAGTATATGTTATGGTGATTTCCAAACATGATACCCATTTTTAAGAAAAAACAAAAGGTAAACCGTATTCCTAATGCTGAATATATTTATTTATAATACATCCTCACCATTTCAGGCCATGATGAAAAATAATAATCCTTTGAAATATAAAATAGGATGTTTATCTATGTGTGTATATCTTGAGAACTCCATCAAAAATACCCAGGGATATCCATATACTAGTTTCCTCCACAATGACATACTGAGGTCATATTGAAGGAAGAAAAAGATGAATAAAATAAATCCAAATTTGAAGCTGAATGAAGAAAATAATTTAAGGAGATAATCATTGAAGATGAAGATATCATTATAGAATTAGTACAAACATAGCCAAGATTATAGTCTTATCTAATGCTGCAGCTGGAGAATTCTCAATGGGGAGACATAGAGGGAGAGTGGTGCATGATTGTGTTATCCATGGTGGTGCATAGAAGGGATAGTTAGAGTATTTAGGAAGTATGTGTTGTTTCATGGGAGTTTGTTTGTTCTGATAGGGATGCATGAGGGAGTCCTTCATTAGTTTTATTGATCACCACTAGAGGTACAACCAACAGTTTCCATGATATACGATGACTTGAGGATGCAGTCTTAGTGGACCTTAATGAAATGGGAAGAGTAGTATTTGGTGGAAAAGTGCTTGGTTTTCTTGTAGGTAAAGGTTGTGAATCATGTTATTGGTATATTTTTTTGTGGCCTTGGATGTTCTTGAGTGGTACTAGAATATAATCTACATGAATTTCATCACTGGGTTACCCATAGCTTAGGGTGGCTGTGACTCTATCTAGGTGATCATGGATCAGTTGAAAACATTGGCCCACTATTGTAATTAGGGAATAATGTACAATAGATGGTTTGGATAAGAGGTATGTGGATGAGGTTGTGTAGTTAAATAAATTTATGATCTCCATTGTATCTTATTATATTGATTTTTTACCTTGAAACTCTAGAGTGTATTTCATCATGATTTTGCAACCCAGTTATACCTCCACACTACTTTACACCCTCGAACATGTGGGAAAAAAGAGAAAACTATCCTGCTGTTGAAGGATATGTTGCAAGCGCACATTTTGGACTTTGGTGGATCTTGTGTACGACACTATCCCTTGGTTTAGTTTTCTTATATTAATATCTATCACTCTTCAATAAGTATGTCTTCATTTGGGGATTTGTATTGGTGGTCGTGTTGTTCTCCGTTGTGATTAAAATATGTTGGGTAGGCAGTATTTCATGGTCCCAATGTGCTATAGAGAACAATAGAGAAGGTTCAACTTGTTCATGAGAGGATGAGAGCAGAACAATACTACCATAAATCTTTTATTGATCACTGGAGGAGACCCTTGGAGTTTTATGTTGGAGACTATATCTTCTTGATAGTTTCAACTCAATGTAGGTAATGAAAATTTTGCAGAGGGAGTAATATTTCTCCCTATTTTGTTGGACCCTTTGAGGCTTTGAGTAGAGTTTGAGAGGTGGCATATCGATTGGTGTGTCTACCATGGTTAGAGAGGATCCATGATGTCTTATATATATATATATCATCTTTTTCATTATTTTCATGATGACTCCCATATCATTGACTGGGGAGAGTTGGATATCGAGGACGATGAATCATTCATAGAGAAGTATTTAGAGATCTAGGATTACCAAGAGAAGATTATGTGTGGATGGACCATTGTCTCCGTTAGAATTGGGGATGACCTCATTGATTGAAGGTTCAAACATTCCGATCGGTTTCTAACGGATTTGATCATAGAACCAGAAACATCCAATGATTCCATATCCATTTGGACCCAATTTCCAACAGTAGGCGCTCATTAGTTGTGGACTGATGAGGCTTAAGAATTTTCATTGGTCGAGAGGATGGGAGGTCAGACTCATCACACCTTTTTGAGGTGAATTATTTTATACTCTGGGAATCTCTTTATAGATTAAAGTTATGTTCGTGAATCCTTATTACATTACCAAGTATAAAATGAGCTTTCTTTTAGATCTGACAATCAATGATTGAATGTGTAGGAAATTTAGATAATCTTTTATATTTATTCGAGGTTCTTCATTGATAAAGAATTGTCTATATTTGTTAGAGATTCTTAGTCAATGGTATCCTTCAATATATAAAAGTCTCTCGGTCATTATGATGACCATACAAGTTTTAAAGCCACTCAGCGGGGCACTTGAAGTTTATTGTCATTTCGAAGGACATGGATTATTTTAGAGTTGGGATCGTACCCGCTGATGGGATACCTACGTATCCTTTGTTTTTGAAAAGGAATCAGAACCCATGTAGTTCAAATAGGATAGTATGATGTTTATGCATGATTTATGGCTCAATGAAAGATGTCATGATTACTTTTACACTCCAATCTCACATGAGTCATACTCGGTGTGAGAAACAAGTGGTATTGGTGAAACGAGACAATTTTTCCATGAAAGATGCAATGATGTGGGGCTTATGCATGCATGACTGCCCAAAATGGATGAGGTTTAAGATTTACTTCAAGGAAGAAGTCCAGGAACAAGGTCCATAATGGTATATGTACTTCATGGAGATTTGTGTACTCTAACTTGGGGATTACTCCTAAGGAAGATGCCCAAATTAAAAAGGGACTCATGATTGGGTTTTATTCCTGATAAGGAAGCCCAAATAAAAAGTAAATTAAGACTGGTTAAGGGAAATTAAGACTGGGTCTTACTCCTGAGAAGGAGGCCTAGGTTTAAGGGACTTGAAAAAATTAAGGGACTTGGGGATTACTTCTAAAGAGGATGCCCATATTTGAGACTGGGGCTTACTCATGAAAAAGAGGCCCAGGATAATGGAATTATGGTTGGGGCTTACTTCTGAGGAGGATGGCCATATTTGGGAACTTTAAGACTGGGGCTTACTCCTAAGAAGGAATCCCAGGTTAAATGAAATTATGACGGGGGCTTACTCCTGAAATGGATGCCCAAATTAGGGGACTTGGGGCTTACTCCTGAAAAGGAGGCCCAAATTAATGAGGACTTGGGGCTTACTCCTAAGGAGGATGCCCAAATTAAAGAGGACTTAGGGCTTATACCTAAGGAGGATTCCCTAATTAAGGAGGATTTTTACTGGGGCTTACACATGAAAAGGAGGCACCGGTTAAGGATTCTCTCATCTTAAAGGATGAATTTGAATGAATAAACTCTCTAACTCTAGTGATAAAAAGATGTGAAAATCACTATGTTTTGAGAGATGTTCCACGAAACTCCTTTTTGATAAGGAATTCAATCAAGAAAACATGCCATAAATGGCTTTAAAGAGTGTATTGAAGAATAAATCTTGATTATGAGAGGTGGAATGGCATAAGAGGGGATAAATGGGTTGGAAGGGCACCCAAAAATAGAAGGGCACGCAAGTCCTGGTAGGCGTGTAGGTACTACGTAGGCGCACAAGTCCTGGTCGCACAGATATACCTGCGCGACACATGGGTACTTGCAAGATCCTTGACCAATAGATTAATACTTGGGTGATTCTTGACCAAAGCCTTTAGAATCATCCTGAGGTACTTCCATAAGAGAGGCTCACAAGTTTCAATGAGTAGGTAAGGAGGTGTGCAATTGTGTCCATTTCCCTTAAGGGTAAAAAACACTTAGTCGCACAAGTGTTAGTGAATTCTAACACTTAGACCTTATTCATCTTTTTTAGACCTTCCATTCTAGGTAAAGAATTACCTTAGAAGTGTTCGGAAGGCTTGAAGAAGAGACTTGGGCGTTCAGACCTCTGTATCTGAATTCTGGAAAAATTTCTTCTTTAAATAGGGGACCCACTGTGGTATTTATAGGCTGGAGAAGACCCTGGGCGATTTTCAAAGAGGTTGTGCAAGTCACTTTCGCGACCATTAGGCGGCACACAAGTATACTTGCACGACAGTGAGGGAACTTGAGTGACCAAAAGGCATTTGACTATTTTTTTATTCCTTTGTCAATTTTTGATATTTTCTTCAAAGGACGAATCAATTCTTTGATAAGTCATTTCCCTTTCCATTCCTTTGGACAATGTGACGAAAAAGGAGCATAAAAAAAAGTCCGCCCTTGGAGTTGGATCCAGAAGAATAAGGATGTGACTCTGAGGAAAAGAAGAAAACCAAAGGGAAACAAGCGCGCAAGGTATAGAACACTGGTGGACTTTGGGCACGTAGGGTCTGGAACACAGGGGTACGACCTCGTCTATAAATAGATTGCCTCAATTTACGCAAAGCACTCGACTCTCGCTTGTCCTTTTTTTCTCTTGGCGTGCAAGTGGACTCCCGGATCTCGCTCGTCCACACTTCTTGTTTCTTGCGTTGCACTTCTGTTAAGTTATTTGGACTTGCGCGGAAATACCTGCACGCCCAATACTTGCGCGACCGAAGGATACTTGCGCGCCAACTATGGGACTCACACGCCTAAATGCCTTTGCCAATTTTTCAAACTCTTTCACAAATTTTATGAAAAAATTTACTTAATTTAAGAGGTAATTATTCAACTTTTGTGTAGATCCAATGGCTCCCAAGAGAATCAGAATGACTGATGAACTAGCAATCAAAATAATTGATGATATGATGGACATAGTGGGCCGTGATTACTATACCTTCTGTGAAAGTACTCTCCCAGAATTATCCAAGTACTTGAAGAAGCATCATATTAATTTCCCACACAGAATCTATCTGCCTCTGTTTGGCCATGGACATATATAAGATGTCAATTTTCCAGAGGCAAAGAACTATCTTCTGCATTCCTGGTTTCAGTCATATACCAACTTTTCTTCAACAAATGTCTCAATCACAAGAACATTTTCTAATGCTGGAAAAGTAAAGAAAGCCTATATAATGCATCATAGCTCATGTGCACTAGATCTCGAACCTCACAAACCTGATCCGAAACCACATTATTATCCCTCAATCTTTCTAAATTCTCAGATGGATCAATCCAAAGGCTTGAAAGAGAAATGGGAATTCCGTTCTGGAGGAGGGGTGAAGCCAACTTGGATGTGAGCTTATTGGGTGCGACAAACTTATGAAGAATTTGTCGAGTATCTGAAGGCAGCTGCAATTTATGAAGCCGTCTGGGCTGGGAAGACATATGTTTATAGTAATGATAATTTTTCACCAGAGTTGCTTAGCCGCTGGAGCCCATAAACTAATTCCTTCCATCTGATTCATGGAGAAGTAGGAATTATTTTGTGGGTTGTCTACAAGATCACAGGGGTTCCAATTTTGGGTGATATGTATGACGAATTCATCCCTCCAAAGGCAACCTTGAATGTTCTGGAGGAGAATCCAAATTTTGTTCAAAAATTATTGAAGATTTATCATAAGATCAAAATCTCAAAGACTTCAAATACTCATTCTAGAAGGGATATTCATCCCGAGGAATGGATGGATATGTTTCTCAAGAAGAAGCGGGAAAAGGGTCCCATGTAACGACCCAAAGTTTCATTAATGGAAATCCCTCTTGATCTAATTAAATGTCTCTTTATGTTTATATAAAATTTCAACTTCATTGGTTTTATGTTATTAATTTTGACTGTTGCTAATATAGCCATTGAAAAGTGATCACATGACTAGTATAAATATAAGGCCTTAACAAATCCAAATTTACTCAGAAAAAAGAAGCGATAGACTCATCAAGTAGAATTTCTCCATACGAAGCCCATTTTTCGGAGCTTAGAAAAGAGGTGGTGTCCTTGGGCTTTGGTCTTGACCAATCCCAAGATGAGCTTCATCATTTCATGCTTGAACGGGACCGTCTACGGGAAAATTGGAAGATGATAGAAATTACCACTCAAGCGATGTTATCCGAGCCACCCTAAGAGTTTGTCACCATCACAAGCCTTACCCTTAGGTCTTATGCGACTGTTTTAAGGGATTATGTAACTAATTCATCGTACTATGTTCATGTACATTATTTTTTTATATAATAATGAATAAAATTTCTTGTCATTATTGATACATTGTAAATATTTTTTAGAGTACAAATGGTGTTTTTAGTTATTATTTAATTAAGAAATATATTTTAATAAATTAAGGGATTTTTGAATTAAATAATATTTTAATAAATTATTATTATTATTATTATTAGATTAATTTTATTATATATAAATGATCATGTAATTGTATGAATTCAATTATAATTTTTATAAATGTTTGAAAGCCATTTTTGTCAAAACCCTTGAATTTTCAATAAATGTCGGTTTTTATTTTAAAAGTGAAAATTAACATATTTAGAAAATTATTTATATAAAATAAATGTTATTTTTGGAATCAAGACATCGAAATTATCCAACAGTGAATTTTTCATAATTTTCTGAGATGGTCAAATTTTTGAGTAAAAATTAAATACCGTTTAAATATATAATGTGTTTTATGACATCATAATTTCCCAATAGTGAGGTAATAAAATACTATAATATTTATGTTCGGCCAATATATGTTTTACCATTAAAATAATGTGATTTTGGGTTTGTTTGAATTACCTTTCAAAGCATTAATGGACCCCTCAAGACTTATTAAACACCTTGTCTTTTTAAATTAATTTCCATGGGAGTGTGACTCACCACCACATAAGTAAACCTAATATTTTAAGACGTTCAGGCTTTGGCCTTATAAAATATTTTTTTCCTCTTCCCTTTTCCAAAAACCATGGGATGGTTTGTGGTTTGAATTAATTTAATATAAGGTGTCCCAAACCTAAATAATAAAGAATTCCCTCACCTTTTATATATAAACCCACCCAAGATCCCACTTCCTCCTCACTCAAAGACTTTGGAGTTCGTCCAACCTATTCCCTACTCTCTATATAATCCTCCCAAGGTGACCCAAGCTCCCAAGAAGCCTCTCAAAAGCCTCTCTCTAGCCTTTGGAAGCACACTTCCAAGTAAGGGTTTTTCTTCCATTCTCATTTTGTCCAATTTTCTTTAAGCTGTTTTGCCCTTTTAGTTTCAATTATGAATATTGGGGTATGGTGTCGCACATCCCTCATACTGCCCTATTTATGTTTGAATGATGGGAGACCCTTTCTATCTCATTAAATTCCTCCCATGTACACCCGTTACTATGCCGAAATTCCGAAAGGAACTTCTCTCTCCTCTTTTACATTTAAGAAATACTTTTGTATCATGAATCTAAATTCCATTACAATTGTTGGGACATGTATTTATATGACCTCCTTACTATCCATTACATTTAAATATGATGAGTAACCCTTTTCTCTCTCATCAAACATTTTTATGAATTCTTATGTCACGCCGTTACGCTGCCAAAATCGCACCGATTTTCTTAGCCAATGTCATTGTGTAGTGAATACCATGCCCATTTGTCCATCAAGGGTATTAACCTTTATTCAAATTTACTTATTTATTGTAAAGTTTGATATATTAATTCCACATTCCTTTATCGTGGAATAAATGATTATGTTTTATGAATCCATGTTTAATGATCCATATAGCACACTTATGCATGAAATGAAATGTTTAAGAAGGGTGCACCCTTATAACGCTCCAATGCATTGGGTAAAGTATAGTATCATGATACGTCATGTGAAATGAGTGTTGACTCATGCTAATTAATGTTGAATAAGTGTTTACTCATTCTTTATGTGAAATGAGGATTTACTCATGCTCCTTGTGCAATGAGCCTTGGCTCGTGCTAATTCCATGTTAAGTGTTGTTGCCACATTTCCATGTTATGATTATCATGCTTTATCATGCCTTTACATTCATGTTTTTATTATGCTCTATTGATATGCCTATTTTCTAACATGAATTTTACTCCTCATGTTATTCCATGTGTACTCCCTTACTAGGATATATAGCTCACCCTTTTCTTATGCATGTCCTCAGGTTATCCCATGCAATACTAAGTACGAAGGAATGTAGTGTTCATGTAAAGGAAGTTTTCAATAAAGATGTTGTATTTCATGTTTTAAGTTTTTATGTAATGATCCTAAGCACCAAAGACACTAAAACTCTCAATCTTCTTTGTTGTATCAAGTGAAGTTTTGTGTATTAAATCATGTTTAAGTTTGTAATAAAAGCAGGGTTGTCATAGTTGGTATCAAAGGATAGGTTTAGTTATTTTTGGTATTAGGATTAGAAAACCCTAGTAAAGCCTTAGAGATAAGAATAAGTATAATAAAAACATACCTAAGTTTTGATAAGTACTGAGTAAGTGGTTTATCAAACAAATACATCCCTGTATGGATACGAGCAGGTAGAGGCGGCTCTGTCACAGATGTATCCTAGGGGTAAAACCCGAAAACACCACTTTGAGCAAGACTCAAACGGGAACTGGTGCATGACAATGGGCCTTTCTGCACTCTTGGTTACGAAACTCCTGGGGGATATGCTTTGATAAATTCAAAATCTTAGTATGAACCCTTATTAAGGGAATTAAAAAAATTCCCCTAAGAATATATGTTAGAAAGTTGATCATGAAAAGCCTAGATTGAAGCATATAGACTCATGAGTAAAGGAAATAAAAGTTTATTTATAAGTCATCAGATTTTGTCTTTGGATTACCCTTTATGTGTTACCCCCTAACATTCATTTTATTCCACCCAATGGCTGGTAATAGGAGGACTCGGGCTAACAACCGATGTGAAGATCAGTGTGATGACTGTACTAATGAGATGCCCAATCCAATGGGAGCGGTAATCACGAACTTTGTCATGCTTCTCTCTAAGCTAACTCAATAATTGAATAGAAACACGAGTCAAGAGGAACGTCCAAACCCCCCTAAGAAAGAACAAGTCAATATCTTGAGCTTCATGAGACAGAGGCCTCCTACATTTAGTGGATCATCCGATCCCACGATTTCTGAACAATGGATCAACTCCATTGAAAAGTTCTTCTCAATCCTTTAATGTTCTGAACAAGAGAAGGTTCTCCTAGAGGCTTATTGTATGGATGGTGAAGCTGATCAATGGTGGACATTGATAAAAAATACGAAGCCTGAGGAGGATATCGAGGCATTGGAATGGAAGAATTTCTGGAAGATGTTATCGATAAATATTTTCCACACACCCTCCAGCTTAAGATGGAAAGGGACTTCCTTTCCCTCAAGAAAAAAGATGAAGAATATGTTGGAGCGTACGAGGAAAACTTCACAAGGCTTGCACGATACACTTCCAGCTTTGTCGTTACCCCCGAATGAAAGGTTGACTGCTTCTTTGGTGGGCTGAAGCCTAGCCTGCAGAAAGCATTAGCGATCTGGGACTTCGACAGCTATGAGAAAATTGTCCGATGTGCCCTCACGGTCGAAATGGAGATTAGAGAATCATAGGGGTATCATGGGGAAAAGAAGCGTAAGGTAGAATTCAATGCTGGCGGTCCAATGGATAAATCCAATGGTGCTAAGAAGATCCAGCACCCCACTTGCCAAAAGTGAGGAAAGAGGCACCCTGGAAATTTCCTTAAGGGGACGAGGAAATGCTTCAGGTGTGGAAGAGAAGGGCACCTAGCTGTTAACTGTCGGAAAGAAAGACCCGTAGCTACGACAGATGAGAGGAACGCTCCGTTCGAACCTCAACGAGTTGTTCAATGCTATAAATGCAAAGAACCGAGTCATTTTGCAAATCAGTGCCCTAATCCAAGGGGTTTTGGAGACAACCAACAACCTCCAAGCCAGAAAGGAAGAGCTTTTTCCATCACTTCTGCCGAAGTGAACCCCAACAATGAAGTGGTGACAGGTACGCTAGTTATTCATTCAAGAATAGTGAACATACTTTTTGATTCAGGTTCTACAAATTGTTTTATATCTCAAAAGTTTAGTAGAATAATACTAGCACCACCACAAATCATGGAAGTGATGATGTCAGTGAGTACGAAAAATGGGGAAATCATTGCATCCTCTGAATATAAGTCCTCCCCTGTTATAATATGTGGATTGAATTTCCCAGTGAACCTCATCATACTCCCTCTGGTGTAATTTGATGAAATTCTTGACATGGATTGGCTTTCCTTATATAGAGCCAACATAAATGTTCGGGAGAGGGAAATCACACTCAATATGGAGAATCAACCCCCGATTATTTACAAGTGTAAGGAGGAAGATGAATCTACTTTAACTCCATCATCTCAAGCGTGGATATTACTGCCTTATGAGCACATATATTTGGATTAGATGATTGATTCCAAGAAAGAAACCATCCTTGAAGAAATGCCTATTGTGAGGGAATTCACTGAAGTGTTTATCGAGGAACTACCTAGTCTTCCTCCTAGAAGAGATTTTAAATTCTCAATTGAACATATACCCAGTTCTTTACCAATATCCAAAACTCCAAATATAATGGCTGTTGTAGAGCTTGAAGAGCTGAAGAAACAGCTACAGGAGAATCTTGATAAAGGATTTATATGCCCAAGTGATTCACCATGGGGTGCAGCAGTCCTCTTCGTCAAGAAGAAGGATGGGTCAATGTGGCTTTGCATCGATTATTGTGAACTTAACAATATCACGATAAAGAACAAGAATCCTCTCCCAAGAATTGATGACTTGTTCGATCAGCTACGTGGAGCACAATACTTCTCCAAGGTGGACTTGCGGTCGGGATATTATCAAGTAAGGGTAAAGAAGGAAGATACTCCCAAGACTGCTTTTCGCACAAGATACAGGCACTATGAATTCATAGTAATGACTTTCAGAATCACTAATGCTCCAGTAATCTTCATGGACTTAATGATTAGAGTCTTTAGAGATTACCTAGACAAATTTGTGGTATTCTTTATAGATGATATTATAATATACTCCAAAACCAAGGAGGATCATGAAGAGCATTTAAGAATGGTATTGGAGACTTTGCGCAAGGATAAGCTCTATACAAAGTACAACAAGTGTGAGTTCTGGTTGAAGGAGGTCTCATTCTTAGGCCATATCATCACAAGCAATGGGATATCTGTGGATCCCTCCAAAACAGATGCAATTGAGGAATGGCTGAGGCCAACATCGGTAACGTATATCCGTAGCTTCTTGGGGTTAGATGTAACACCCCAAGCTTCCTCAGTATGTTTCCTTTTGAATAATGCAATGGCGGGCATTTTACGCAACTTCGAGATTTTAACACACCATAACCAATCAAACTAGCCGTTATGAATAGAAATACCTACTTTTTGAAATTTTATAAATTCTATATCTCAAAATGGACTTCATTTTTGGATTTGGAATATCGAAATTAGCCTAGGGTGAATTTTTGGTACTTTTCGGATAACTTTCATATTTTGATGAATAGTGAAAATTACTAAATTTTAATTAAAAACATCTTTTTTAATCAAAATAATTAATAGTGATAAATTATGAATTTGAGTGGTTTTAAAGTATATTTAGAACATATTTTTACCATGTAATACAATGTGGGTCATTGAACATAATTTTACATTTAAACCAGACATAAACAAATGACTATCTTTTGATAGTTATTATCTCTAAAAAACACGCTTTTTGTTTTAACAACGGGAATTAATTTTAAATTAATTTCTGCCACTTCTGTGTTTTGAATTTGGAAAAATGGATTCCATATTTGGAATCAGGATGTTAAAATTGTGTAAATAGGTAACTTTTATTTTTAAACATTTTGGATAATTACTTCGGTAAATATTTTATTTACCATGGTTAAAGGGTAAATCCGGTAAACAAGGGTTAAAAATAATATTATAATAATACTAAATTACCCTAAAACGTGTCTTAACCCTATTGGTTGATACATGGTCGACCATGGGTATCTTTGGGTCGATTTTCGGACCCCATGGATCCACTTGTAAGTGATAATGACACTTTATTTTAATTAAGTTAAAATAAATACAAAAATGACACAAGAATATATCTTTTAACAAAACAATTGTTACAGAGGGTTATATTTGTTGGATTTTAGATTCTAAATATTCATTAGAAATATAAAAAGATTTCCTACATAATGATATTTTATTTATAATTTTTAGAAATTAAATAAGTTAATTTATTTAAGACACAATGATGATAAATTAATTACTTTAATAGTGAAAAATTAAAATAATTGATATTATAAATACCCAAATAAATATAATATGAAACTTTTAATGAATTAAAATAATTTTCTAGGATAATATGATATATTAGGATTGATTTAATTTACTTTTTTCGAAGTAATAAATCTGTTATGAGTTTCAAAAAAATCAACTATTGAATAGTGTCAAAATTGATATAAAAGAGTTTTTGAAAGAAATATTATATTATTAGTTGATATTAAATTCCTAAAAATCTATGGTTCGGCCAAGAGACTTATATCATGATAGGGTCATCATTAATGGACCACTTGGAGGTCTCTTTGATGTATATAGTACGTTTATTAACCATATAATATAAAAATACAAAGAGACATTGTAAAAGTGAAACTAATTAACTAAGAGTTAATACTAAAAGATAAGGTTAATATAATGACCCAAACCTGTCTAAATTCTATTGGTTGAGTTTTTTTCGACCCATACCCACCTAAAAATTTAAATAATAAACTTTGGAGCCATTATAAACCGAATATGAATTTATTATAAATTAATATTTCTAGCTTTTCCAAAGGTGCCCCTCACCCCTCTTATAAAAGGGAACTCCTCCTTCTCATTTCTTCCCACCTTCAAAGCCCTTTTGGTTCAGACAAAACCTTGAAAAATACTATATAAACGTCCCTAAATAAAACATAGAGGCCTTAGTTTGATCATAAAGCCAACCTAAAGAGCCCTTTTGATCAAATCAAAAGGAAGAACCCGAAGAAGAGGTAATGTTTTCACCACCCCTTTTCAAGTTCCTTTCTTCTTCCACTTCCTCTTTCTTTGTTATTACCATTATAAAATAATAACTCCAGTATCATATATATAATGTGATGTTGTTATAAATATGGTACAACCATATTCAGTATTCTATCCATCCTTTGAATAACATGTCACCATACGTGCGTACGTACGGCTTACCGTCTCCACGTCGTGGTGTAATTGTTATTCAATATATTATTATTTGGATGGGTATAATAATGATGTTTAACTCATGTAAATAATAAATATAACATGATAATGATTCTGTATATATGATATAACATCCAATTATATATTATTTTAATATCAAAAGAATGATATTGCCGCTCGTGCGTATGTACGGACTACCGTCTCCACGAACGCGATGAGATTCATTCTCCATCATATCCATTCAAGTATAATTATAATTTTATGATTTAAAAATAGTATCTAATGACTTGATATCATTATAGATATGAATAATATATATCCCATTAATAACGAATATGTCTCACATAACAAAGAATATAAAGTAAAATGAACCCGTTAACACCCGAAATGACGATAATTCTAAGATATTATTAACAAATCAATGTTAAAAGATAATATATGATATCATATTAAAGTAAATGATTCTTGTATAATTCAATAACAATTATTTCACCATTATACAGGAGGTAAACCTACCGTCGACCAAGGAAAAAGTACCAAGTAAGGGATTTTCTTATCTCACTTTCAATTCCGTGAGATTTCCATTGTTCGCCACTAAATTATTGAAAGTGGTGTATTGTGTACTGACATTTGATATATATATTATCCTGATTCTCTTTATGTTCATGTTATTCTGTAAATAATTTGGTGGTTATTAACTTTTGGCCATACAACTCAGTTGATTAACGTGGTAAGGAGTTTCTTATCTCACTCTTAATTTCGTGAGAATTCCATTATTCACCACTTAATTATTACATGTGGTGTATGTGTACTGCCCATGATTGTATTCATTGTGTAATATACCTTAATTTATGGGTATTTACATAGTCATGGTATGATCCTTATTTCATGGTTGTTTGTTTCATAAGTTACCAAATCGATAAGGGAATTTGATATTTCAATTTCCACTCATTCGGCTTTACGCATATTTCATTGATTATATTACTCCAAGATTATGTGTGGAATCACTATTCATTTTATTATGTCATAATTTCCACTCCCCTTCCTGTGGATATACTTTTGATACACATAATCACTCCATTGATAATTCTCAAGTCATTGATATGAATTTGATAAGAGTAATTTTAACTCTTTCACCATTTATTGAGTTAAACATCCAATTCATTGGTGTTGTTTTTACAAGATTATGTGTGAATGTGATTTGATTGTTTTACACTGAATATCCAATCATATTTAGTGTAATTATATTTTTCACACATAACTATGTCGTTGATTTATCCTTATCCTAAGTGTACGGCCTTTATGAGAGATTTCATCTCAATTTACATTCTATTGAGACTTCTTTGTTGATATACACCAAATCGCTTTTATGTGGTGTATATAATGTACTTTGACATAGTATATCATGAATCCCTTTATTCTCATGATATTACTATGTTTTTATTACCTCAATTATTTTTATTCAAGTGTCTCTCTTTTGGTTAGAAACTCTAACTAAAATACCACTATTAAATGTTTTAAAGACTTATTCTTCTAAATCTTACTCATTAATGTCCATGTTTTAAAAAATGTTTTTAAGGATTTATTTATATGGACATTAAATATTTAAAATTAAAACTCCTTTTAAAAAGTTTCAAAGCGGTATGGGACACTTTGATTTAAAAATGTACTTTTAAATGGCTTTTTGACAAATAGTGTGACTTTTAAATGTTTTCAAGAAAAGGGGGATATTTCTCTCAAATAGTTTTGATGATTGTTTCCATCTATGTCAACATCCTTCATTATTCTTGATTGAGGTTAATGTGATGCAATACAATCTTCCATATTGTATCGAATGAGTTATGTTTGACTGTGGATGTGCTGTTTTTATACCATTCATGGTTTGTGGTAAAAGTATTGACATTTCATATGCTAGTTTTAATACGAATGTTTATGTTATGTTTAAACATGTTCATATGAGGAATGCATTGGACTTAATAAGTGACGGGTGGATCCCTCTATAGCTCCTAGATGCATCGGTAGGTCTCATGAAACAAACTAGTGTCTTGGCACAAGGCCTTGGCAAAATCTTATTTGTAGTCTTGGCACGAGGCCTTGGCTATGTGGTTATGATAGTCTGGAATTATGCACTCCATCATTATGAAAGTGGTTATTAATAATGCATGGGATTGTTCGACTAGTAGAATATCCATGTGATTAAGTAAATGGCATTATTTTATTTTTATCTTTGCCATTTTATGCTGAAGTTCAAGTTTAAAAGGCTTTTGTTTTAGTTATAAACTGCCTTAAGTGTTTATGCTTATTTATGAAAGCTTCTGCTATAATATTATCCTTACTGAGCATCTGAGCTCACCCCTTCCAATGTTTTATTTTTACCAGGATTATGAAGAAGTAATTTATGAATGACCTGTGGGGATAGTATGAGGGGATATGAAGACAAGATGTTTTTTTATGATGTAATGTAAAAATTTATGGATTTATCTAGTTATTCCAAGGCTACTAAACTAATCGGTCTTTCGAGACTTGATCTTTCTTGTGATCACGCCAATGTTATGTAATAATGCACTGAATCTAGGGAACTAGGGTCGGGGCATTACAGTTGGTATCAGAGGAAGTTTAGTACAAACCTTGGAAGCTATATTTAGATAAACTCTGATTAGAGCACGTAGACATAAGATGAACTTTGAGGATTAGTATAAAAGAACTTCCTAGAATTTTGGTATTGTATAGATTTTGTGAGTTTTCCGAGCAATACATCCCTGTCTGGATACGAGCAGGTAGAGGCGGCTCTGGCACAGATATACCTAGGGGTAAAACCTAAAAACACCGCTTTGAGCTAGACTTGAACGGGAACTGGTGCATGACAACGGGCCTTGGTGCACTCTTGGTTACGACACTCCTGGGGGATATGCTTAGGATAATTTACATTTTCTTTACAAACCGATTTAAGTAATATATATATAAGATGAGAGTAAATGACCTTGGTTAATCCTAATATGTTTCAAATTGAGAATATGGTGACATTTTAATCTCTAAATGATTTTATGACTACTGTTACTCACACAATGATTTTTGGTTTTAGTCAATGGCTGGATTCCAAGGAAGTCATAGTGACTTTGAGAATGATGTACAAGGTGGGAACAATGGTGGAAATGAGAAACAAAATGGAATGTTGATAGGCGTAAAATATATCGTCTTTATGACAAATCAGTTTTCCCCAAATATGATCAACAACATATATATTAACCTACTCCCAGACTCAACAAGGAAGAGAAAGGTGATAAATGATAAGAGCTCCAACAATGGAGACCATGGAGAAAAGAACCCTCAATTTCCATCATGCAGGAAATGTGGAAAGAGACACCCAAGAAAGTGTCTCAATGGGACAACGAAATGTTTTACGTGCGGTAAGGAAGGACATAAAGTAAGGAATTGCCGAAGAAAAATGAAGAGTACAATGGAAGATGATAAAAATGGTCCCAAGAGTCCATTTACAGTCATTTTCCGTAAATATAGGGGACCTGGCCATTACCCGAGTGAATGTCCTATTCTATAGGATATTTTCTTGGTCAAAGAAGAAGCTATGTGGAAATAAATGGTTGGAGAAAAATTTAAAAAGTATTAGCACTCCTTGTTGATGGGTTTACTTTGGAATAATTTTCTCTTGTATTTATAACCCCGCAGTTTGCCATGTGAGAATGATATTTGAGGAAGAATTGTCTCTTCTCTTGTGGATATAGGTATAAATAACCATTTGGTTTTATATGATCATTGGGGTTTGAGAAAATTATAAGTTATTATAATTTGGGATGAAAATGCAAGGTATGATATAACATTTGTGGTTAAATTATGTTATTTTGAGGAATTTATCTCATTTTGGTAATATTATAAAATATAGTTTTTGAAAAAGGACAACACGTAGACCGTGTGACAACCCGTCGCATCGGACAAAGCTATGGGAATCGAACCCACAACCAAAGTGCGATTGGGATTTATCACCTACCACTAGACTACGTGAAGTCCCTGGTTAGTGTGACTATTTTTTTTGTTAAATGATTTTATTGATCAATAATAAGATGATTTGGGCTCTTATGTCTTATCAAATGAATACCCTTGGTATAGGAAAATGATTTGGTGATTAAGTGATAAATTTTATTTTGGAAGATGTTCGCTTTGTTGGGAACGCTATATGCCCAAGGAAAACATAATACAATGGGGTTTCATTTGTAGAGTAATGGTGGATTTTTATCTACGTTTTTATTGTGGATTTATAGTGATTTTGGTTATTTATGGAAATGATTAACCTATAACAGAGAATATGTGATGATGTTAATTACTTTTAAGTATGTGACTTTAAGAATATTTGATGTCATTTGGAGATACAATTTAACATGGGAGACTACATAATCAAATTCTTCTATGTTTTTGGTTTCAATATTAGTTTGGATTATATTGAAGGATTTTAAGGACAATTGATTATTGAATGGTATTTATTTAACTTTGGGGTATTGTTGGTTTAATTTTAGAAATTAAGATTAGTGAATATTTATCTCAAGGAATATCCTTTTGGGGGATCATTAGATCATTCACTAACCATTTTGGTTTTGATTAATCTTCAAAGACAATGTAAATATATAGTTTATCCTGCATGGATCATGTGATTCTATAGAAGTTTATTCTAGCTCTTCCAGTGTGACCAAGTCTTCTTGAATACTCATATTTTAAAAAAAATTGAGTTAGTGGTGGAAATTTATTAAAGAATGAAACTCTACATAAAATGTAAGTATATCTCTTAATGTTCTTAGTCAATATCATAAATGAATTCCTCGTCCTTATGTAATGTAACTTAAAAAAATGTTGTCTGTTTACTTTCCTACTAGGAGACTAATGGTCTTTTGTCCCAACACAAGTTTGTGGTTTTCTTATTGTTAACTTTCTCCTGATCATGATTTCTATCCCTCTCCATCAGAACTTGACACTTAGTTTATCATCCATATCCATGTTTTCCTACATGGAATCCTAGTATGGGTTATCTTGGATGACCCTTATATCTCTCTTTCTTTCTTTTAAAGTGATAGTTTTATTGACTCTTTTTCTGATGTGGGACTTTACATTATATTCCCAAGAAAAATTTTAAAAATTGAGAGGATGAAATTTATTGAAGGAGGGGAGAATGTAACACCCCAAGCTTCCTCAGTATGTTTCCTTTTGAATAATGCAATGGCATGCATTGTACGCAACTTCGAGATTTTAACACACCATAACCAATAAAACTAGCCGTTATGAATAGTAATACCTACTTTTTAAAATTTTATAAATTCTATATCTCAAAATTGACTTCATTTTTGGATTCGGAATATCGAAATTATCCTAGGGTTAAATTTTGGTACTTTTCGGATAACTTTCATATTTTGATGAACAGTGAAAATTACTAAATTATAATTAAAAACAACTTTTTTAATCAAAATAATTAATAGTGATAAATTATGAATTTGAGTGGTTTTAAAGTATATTTAGAATATATTTTTACCATGTAATACAATGTGGGTCATTGAACATAATTTTACATTTAAACCAAACATAAACAAGTGACTATCTTTTGATAGTTATTATGTCTAAAAAACATGCTTTTTGTTTTAACAACGGGAATTAATTTTAAATTAATTTCTGCCACTTATGTGTTTTGAATTTGGAAAAATGGATTCCATATTTGGAATCAGGATGCTCAAATTGTGTAAATAGTTAACTTTTATTTTTAAACATTTTGGATAATTACTTCGGTAAATATTCTATTTACCATGGTTAAAGGGTAAATCCGGTAAACATGGGTTAAAAAATAATATTATAATAATACTAAATTACCCTAAAACGTGTCTTAACCCTATTGGTTGATACATGGTCGACCGTGGGTATCTTTGGGTCGATTTTGGGACCCCATGGATCCACTTGTAAGGGATAATGACACTTTATTTTAATTAAGTTAAAATAAATACAAAAATGACACAAGCATATATCTTTTAACAAAACAATTGTTAAAGAGGGTTATATATGTTGGATATTAGATTATAAATATTCATTAGAAAGATAAAAAAAATTCATACATAATGATATTTTATTTATAATTTTTAGACATTAAATAATTTAATTTATTTAATACACAATGATGATGAATTAATTACTTTAATAGTGAAAAATTAAAATAATTGATATTATAAATACCCAAATAAATATAATATGAAACTTTTAATGAATTAAAATAATTTTATTGGAAAATATGATATATTAGGATTTATTTAATTGACTTTGTTCATAGTAATAAATCTGTTATGAGTTTCAAAAAAATCAACTATTGAATAGTGTCAAAATTGACATAAAAGAGTTTCTAAAACAAATATTATATTATTATTTGATATTAAATTCCTAAAAATCTATGGTTCGGCCAAGAGACTTATATCATGATAGGTTCATCATTAATGGACCACTTGGGGGTCTCTTGGATGTATATAGTATGTTTATTAACCATATAATATAAAAATACAAAGAGACATTGTAAAAGTGAAACTAATTAACTAAGAGTTAATACTTAAAGATAATGTTAATATAATGACCCAAACCTGTCTAAATTATATTGGTTGAGTTGGTTTAGACCCATACCCACCTTAAAATAATAATAATAAATTTTGGAGCCATTATAAACCGAATATGAATTTATTATAAATTAATATTTCTAGCTTTTCCAAAGGTGCCCCTCACCCCTCTTATAAAAGGGCACTCCTCCTTCTCATTTCTTCACAGCTTCAAAGACCTTTTGGTTCGGCAAATCACTGCCCAAATACTATATAAACTTCCCTCAATACAACCTAGAGGCCTTATTTTGATCATAAAGCCAACCTAAGGAGCCCTTTTGATCAAATCAAAAGGAAGAACCCGAAGAAGAGGTAATGTTTTCACCACCCCTTTTCAAGTTCCTTTCTTCTTCCACTTCCTCTTTCTTTGTTATTACCATTATAAAATAATAACTCCAGTATAATATATATATTGTGATGTTATTATAAATATGGTACAACCATATTCAGTATTCTATCCATCCTTTTAATAACATGTCACCATACGTGCGTGCGTACGGCTTACCGTCTCCACGTCGTGGTGTAATTGTTATTCAATATATTATTATTTGGATGGGTATAATAATGATGTTTAACTCATGTAAATAATAAATATAACATGATTATGATTCTTTGTATATGATATAACATCAAATTATATATTATTTTAATATCAAAAGAATGATATTGCCGCTCGTGCGTATGTACGGACTACCGTCTCCACGAACGTGATGAGATTCATTCTCCATCATATCCATTCAAGTATAATTATAATTTGATGATTTAAAAATAGTATCTAAGGACTTGATATAATTCTAGATATGAATAATATACATCCCATTAATAACGAATATGGCTCACATAACAAAGAATATAAGGTAAAATGAACCCGTTAACACCCGAAATGACGATAATTCTAAGATATTATTAACAAATCAATGTTAAAAGATCATATATGATATCATATTAAAGTAAATGATTCTTGTATAATTCAATAAAAATTATTTCACCATTATATAGGAGGTAAACCTACCGTCGACCAAGGAAAAAGTACAAAGTAAGGGATTTTCTTATCTCACTTTCAATTCCGTGATATTTCCATTGTTCGCCACTAAATTATTGAAAGTGGTGTATTGTGTACTTACATTTGATATATATTATCATGATTATCTTTATATTCATGTTATTCTGTAAATAATTTGGTGGTTATTAACTTTTTGCCAAACAACTCAGTTGATTAACGTGGAAAGGAGTTTCTTATCTCACTCTTAATTTCGTGAGAATTCCATTGTTCACCACTTAATTATTACATGTGGTGTATGTGTACTTCCCATGATTGTATTCATTATGTAATATACTTTAATTTATGGGTATTTACATAGTCATGGTATGATCCTTATTTCATGATTGTTTGTTTCGTAAGTTACCAAATCGATAAGGGAATTTGAGATTTCAATTTCCACTCATTCGACTTTATGCATATTTCATTGATTATATTACTCCAAGATTATGTGTGGAATCACTATTCATTTGATTATGTCATAATTTCCACTCCCCTTCCTGTGGATATACTTTTGATAAACATAATGACTCCATTTATAATTCTCAAGTCATTGATATGAATTTGATAAGAGTAATTTTAACTCTTTCACCATTTATTGAGTTAAACAACCAATTCATTGGTGTTTTTTTTACAAGATTATATGTGAATGTGATTTGATTGTTTTACACTGAATATCCAATCATATTTAGTGTATTTATATTTTTCACACATAACTATGTCGTTGATTTATCCTTATCCTAAGTGTACGGACTTTATGAGAGATTTCATCTCAATTTACATTCCATTGAGACATCTTTATTGATATACACCAAATCGCGTTTATGTGGTGTATATAATGTACTTTGACATAGTATATCATGAATCCCTTTATTCTCATGATATTACAATATTTTGATTACCTCAATTATTTGTATTCAAGTGTCTCTCTTTTGGTTAGAAACTCTAACTAAAATACCACTATTAAATGTTTTAAAGACTAATTCTTCTAAATCATACTCATTAATGTCCATGTTTTAAAAAATGTTTTTAAGGATTTATTTATATGGAAATTAAATATTTAAAATTAAAACTCCTTTTAAAAAGTTTCAAAGCGGTATGGGACACTTTGATTCAAAAATCTAATTTTAAATGGCTTCTTGACAAATAGTGTGACTTTTAAATGTTTTCAAGAAAAGGGGGATATTTCTCTCAAATAGTTTTGATGATTATTTTCATCTATGTCAACATCCTTCATTATTCTTGATTGAGGTTAATGTGATGCAATACAATCTTCCATATTGTATCGAATGAGTTATGTTTGACAGTGGATGTGCTGTTTTTATACCATTCATGGTTTGTGGTAAAAGTATTGACATTTCGTATGCTAGTTTTAAAACGAATGTTTATGTTATGTTTAAACATGTTCATATGAGGAATGCATTGGACTTAATAAGTGACGGGTGGAGCCCGCTATAGCTCCTCGATGCATCGGTAGGTCTCATGAGACAAACTAGTGTCTCGGCACAAGGCCTTGGCAAAATCTTATTTGTAGTCTTGGCACGAGGCCTTGGCTATGTGGTTATGATTGTCTGGAATTATGCACTCCATCATTATGATAGTGGTTATTGATAAAGCATGGGATTGTTTGACTAGTTGAATATCAATGTGAGTAAGTAAATGGAATTATTTTATTTTTATATTTTCCATTTTATGCTGAAGTTCAAGTTTAAAAGGCTTTTGTTTTAGTTATAAACTGCCTTAAGTGTTTATGATTATTTATGAAAGATTCTGCTATAATGTTATCCTTACTGAGCATCTGAGCTCACCCCTTTCAATGTTTTATTTTTCCCAGGATTATGAAGAAGTAATTTATGAATGACCTGTGGGGATAGTATGAGGGGATATGAAGACAAGATATTTTTTTATGATGTAATGTAAAAATTTATGGATTTATCTAGTTATTCCAAGGCTACTAAACTAATCGGTCTTTCGAGACTTGATCTTTCTCGTGATCATGCCAATGTTATGTAATAATGCATCGACTCTAGGTAACTAGGGTCGGGGCGTTACATTAGATGGATATTATCAATGATTTGTGAGAAATTTCTCACGATTTTCCAACCCTCTTAATAATCTAACTCGAAAGGGAGTAAAGTTTTCTTGGAGTGATGAATGCGAAGGAATCTTCAAGGAGTTGAAAAGAAGGCTTATCACTACGCCAGTGCTCACTTTACCCACAAGTGGGGAAATTTTTGTGGTATTCAGTGATGATTCGAAGAAGGGATTAGGATGTGTGTTGATGCAGAATGATAAAGTTATATCCTATGCCTCAAGGCAGTTGAAAATCAATGAGCTAAACTATCCAACGCATGATCAGGGGTTAGCAGCGATGATCTTTTCCATGAAAATCTAGCGGCATTATATCTATGGGGAGACATGTTAGACATGTACTGACCACAATTGTCTTAAATATATATTCACATAGAAAGAGATTAATATGCGCCAGAGAAGATGGATATAGATCATCAAGGATTATGACTGTTCAATCCATTACCACCCTGGGAAAGCGAACAACGCGGCTGATGCCCTAAGTAGAAAGGATCCAGTGATTCTATCAATGATGAGAATTGAGAAGGATCCAATCTTCTTAGACTTGATTTAGATGGACATGGGAATCATAGAGAAGGTAAAATCATCAATCCTTTTACAAATTATTGCTCAACCATCTCTTTTAGAAAGGTTAAAGGATGCTCAAAAGGATGATGTGGGAATTCAAGAAAAAGTGGAAGCTATCAAAAAGGGAAATCCTCGGAGTTTAATGTTAATGAAGATGGAATTGTGTGGTTTGGGAAAAGAATATGTGTTCCATAAAGTTCGGAGATGAAGAAGGAACTTTTGGATGATGCACATATTTCAAATTTCCTTATTCACCTAGGGAGCACAAAGATGTATCGAGATCTCCGATGAAACTTTTGGTGGGATAATATGAAGAAGGAGATTGATGAATATACATCAATGTGCCTGGTGTGTCAGAAAGTGAAGGCAGAGAGGAAGAAGTCTAAGGGGATTATACAACCATTGCCTATACTAGAATGGAATTGGGAAAACATCACCATGGACTTTGTCACTAGACTTCTGAGGACATCCGAAGGAAACAATGCAATCTGGGTTGTTGTGGATCATCTTAGAAAGACTGCACACTTCATTGATATTCGGGATGATTTCTTATTGGATCAACTGGCATAGATATATATCAGGGAAGTGGTAAGGTTGCATGGAGTACCACTATCTATTGTGTATGACCGAGATCCAAGATTCACCTTTATGTTTTGGAAGAGTCTTCAACATGATCTAAATACTGAACTGAACTTTAGTACGACCTATCATCCTCAAACTAATGGCCATTCCGAGCGGACAATCCAAACACTTGAGGATATGTTGAGAGCGTTCTCAATGGACTTTAAAGGATGATGGGAACAACATCTTCCTCTGGTTGAGTTCTCTTATAATAACAGTTTCCACTCGAGCATCCAAATGGCACCATATGAAGACCTGTATGGAAAAAGGTGCAGAACACTAGCATGTTGGGATGAGTTCGGTGAACGTAAGCTGCTTGGACTAGAAATGGTTGAGGAAATGGTGGAGAAGGTGAAAAAAATTCAGCAGCATATCAAGACATCCCAGAGTTGACATAAGAGTTATGCAGATAATTGTAGATGAGACCTTGAGTTTAAAGTTGGAGACATGGTTTTTCTACGCATATCTCCGTGGAAGAAGGTCATGAGGTTTGGAATGAAAGGGAAGTTAAGTCCAAGGTACGTCCACACCTTCGAGATTCCTGATTGTGTCGAGGTTGTGGCATATCGACTATCACTTCCACCTACTATGGCCAAAGCACATGATGTCTTTTATGTATCCCTCTTAATGAAGTACATACCAGATCCTTCACATGTACTCTCTTCCGAGGTGGTACAATTGGAAGATGATTTTTCTTATGAGGAGCAACCAGTGAAGATCATAGATCATAGAGAAAAAGTTCTATGAAATAAGACAAATCCCCTCATCAAAGTGTTGTATAGAAACCACAAGTTTGAATAAGAGAGTTAGGAATCGGAGGAAGTGATGAAGCTGAGTTACCCTCATTTGTTTTAGTGTGGGAAAAGGAAAATTTTTAGGGTGAAATTTCTTAAGGGGAGAATATTTTAACGACCCAAAGTTTCATTAATGGAAATCCCTCTTGATCTAATTAAATGTCTCTTTATGTTTATATAAAATTTCAACTTCATTGGTTTTATGTTAAGAATTTTGACCGTTGCTAATATAGCCGTTGAACAGTGATCACATGATTAGTATAAATATAGGGCCTTACAAATCCAAATTTACTCAGACAAAAGAAGCAATGGCCTCATCCAGTAGAATTTCTCCATATGAAACCCATTTGTCGGAGCTTGGAAAAGAGGTGGCATCCTTGGGCTTCACTCTTGACCAAGCCCAAGCTGAGCTTCATCATGTCAAGCTCGAACGGGACTATCTACAGGAAAAGTAGAAGTTGATAGAAATTACCACTCGAGCGATGTTATCCGAGCCACCCCAAGAGTCCGTCACCATCGCACACCTTACCCTTAGGTCATATTCGGATGTTTTAAGGGTTTATGTAACTAATAGATATTAATATGTTCATGTACATTATTTTTATATATAATAATGAATATAATTTCTTGTCATTACTGATACATTATAAATAGTTTTTAAAGAACAAATGGTGTTTTTAGTTATTATTTAATTAAGAAATCTATTTTATTAAATTAAGGGATTTTTGAATTAAATAATATTTTAATAAAATAATAATATTATTATTATTTGATTAATTTATTATATATAAATTATCATATAATTTTATGAATGCAATTATAATTTTTATTAAGGTTTGAAATCCATTTTTGTCAAAACCCGTGAATTTTCAATAAATGTCGGTTTTTGTTTTAAAAGTGAAAATTTACATATTTAGAAAATTATTTAGATAAAATAAATGTTATTTTTGGAATCAGGATGTCGGAATTATCCAACGGTGAATTTTTCATAATTTTCTGGGACAATCAAATTTTTGAGTAAAAATTAAATACCGTTTAAATATATAATGTGTTTTATGACATCATAATGACCAAATAGTGATGTAATAAAATACTATAATCTTTATGTTCGTCCAATATATGTTTTAACATTAAAATAATATAATTTTGTGTTTGTTTGGATTACTTCTCAAAGCACTAATGGACCCCTCAAGACTTATTAAACACCTTGTCTTTTTAAATTAATTTCCATGGGAGTGTAACTCACATCCACATAAGCAACCCTAATATTTTAAGAAGTTATGACTTTGGAGTTATAAAATAATATTTTCCTCTTCCATGTTTCGAAAACCATGGGAAAAAACCATGGGAGGGTTTGTGTTTTGGATTAATTTAATATAAGGGGTCCCAAACCTAAAAAATAAATAATTCCCTCACCTTTCCTATATAAACCCACACAAGATCCCACTTCCTCCTCACTAAAAGACTTTGGAGTTCATCAAACCTCTGCCCTACTCTCTTTATAATCCTCCCAAGGTGACCCATGCTCCCAAGAAGCCTCTCACAAGCCTCTCTCTAGCCTTTGGAAGCACACTTCCAAGTAAGGGTTTTTCTTCCTTTCTCATTTTTGTCCAATTTTCTTTAAGTTGTTTTCCCTTTTAATTTCAATTATGAATATTGGGGTATGGTTTCTCACCTCCCTCATACTGCCCTATTTATATATTAATGATGGGAGACCCTTTCCTTCTCATTTAATGTCTCCCACATACACTCGTTACTATGCCGAAATTCCGAAATGAACTTCTCTCTCCTTTTTTACATTCAAGAAATACTTTTGTATCATGAATATAAATTCCATTAAAACTGTTGGGACATGTATCTATATGACCTCCTTACTTTCCATTACATGTAAATATGATGAGGAACCCCTTTCTCTCTCATCAACAATTTTTATGAATTCTTATGTCACGCTTTTATGCTGCCGAAATCACACCGATTTTCTAAGCCAATGTCATTGTGTAGTGAATACCAAGCCCATTTCTCCATCAAGGGTATTCACCTTTATGAACATTTACTTATTGATTATAAAGTTTCATGTATGAATTACACATTCCTTTATCGTGGAATAAATTATTTTGTTTTATGAATCCATGTTTTATGATCCATGTTGCACACTTATGCATGAAATGAAATGTTTAAGAAGGGTTCGCCCTTATAGCGCTCCAATGCATTGGGTAAAGTATAGTATCATGATACATCATGTGAAATGAGTGTTGAATCATACTAATTCAAGTGAAACTAGGGTTTACTCTTGATTTATGTGCAATGAGGATTTACTCATCCTCTATGTGCAATGAGCCTTGGCTCATGCTAATTCCATGTTAACTGTTGTTCCCACATTTCCATGTTATGATTATCATGATTTATCATGCCTTTTTGTCTATGTTTTTCTTATTCTCTATTGATATTACTATTGTCTAACATGTATTGTACTCCTCATGTTATTCCATGTGTACTCCCTTACTGGGCTTCATAGCTCACCCTTTTCTTATGCATGTCCTCAGGTTATCACATGCAATGCTAAGTATGAAGGAATGTAGTGGTCATGTAAAAGAAGTTTTCAATTAAGATGTTGTATTTCATGTTTGAAGTTTTTATGTAATGATACTAATCCCCAAATACACTAAACCTCTTGATCTTCTTTATTGTATCAAGCGAAGTTTTATGTAATAAATCATGTTTAAGTTTGTAATAAAAGAAGGGTTGTCATAGCCCACCTGTACTCGTCCTACTGGCTTTCCTAGAGCGGATAGGAGAGGTGCTCCAGGCACATTCTGGCCAACTCTGGAAGTAGTAGATTTTGGGAAATGGTAGTATGGAGTGATTCATAAAATCTTAGAGAAGACCCATCTGACAAGAGTTTTAGCCATATGGATCAGTGTCTATCTTTTTCCAATCAGAGATTCGTAGGGAGGCATCAGGCCAGGGACCTTCGTTATTGCAGCCAAGTTGGAAGATAGGAAGATGGTGGGGTTGGCTACCCTAGTTATAGCAAAGATTCAAAAGATATTACTCCATCTCTATATGGGTAAGTCTCCTTTGAGATTAGTGGGACTATTCCATGTTTTATGGGGATGGATCTCCACTCACTTCCGGACATATGGTGTTCAGAACGGAATACAGATTCCAGGAAGTTCTTTCAGGCCGTCTGTTCAGGCCTTCTCTGGTGTTTGTCTTTTGTACCTCAATGCCTATGATACTAGGCCAAGGCTGGGTATGCATAAGGAATTCCACTTCATTCCCTATGTAAATCTTCCAACAGGGCGATTTGTTGACGATGGATCAGCCAGCTTGGAACAGAGGTCTTACATGCTGGCCTACAGAGATGTTGTACTGGCCACCAGAATTGATGGGGAAATTATATGTGAGGCCTCTGCTCCATATCTATTTGCATGCCAATAAAAGTGTCTGCAGACAAATATTGTATCTCCTCCAGTGCACGTCAAGTCAGAGCAGCATCTGATGGTTTTCCGGCAACTATGGTTGCTAATGGCTATGGAAAGGACTGGAGAAATTTTTTACTTACTAGATGCTGAAGCGGTAAGTAACTTGGCCATATGGTATAATGAAAACTAGGTAGCATCATATCCTAAGGCAATATTGAATAAACCTATTTACTGGGTGGGGAAGAAGAAGAGAACCATTGAGAAAGAAACAATTCAGGTGGCAGGAGATTCTTCGACTCCTGAAGCTAGTTCACCATGTTCTTCAACCGAGGCTGATTCATTAGATTCTCAAGAGATACAACATGTGTCAAAGCGGCCACATGCCGTATATAATCCTCCTATCAGAATCAAGAGATCCACTCCATCAACTCCTGGTGAGTTACTTTATTGAGGCAATTTAATTTCTAGTAACTTTATAGACAAACAAGTTTTCATTATATTTTTATAGTTGCAGGAGCTAGAAAGAAATTAAAATCCAAGATTGTAGGACCGTCTTCACATCCTTCTAGTACACCTGCATATCTATGACCAGAGTCCATCTAGACATGGCAGGATTTATACTGCGATACTGAAACTATCTGGCTGGAGCTATGTGAAGGGATACATCTTCCTGGAATAGGGACTCTTCAGGCTCCTGCAAATTATCATTTCAAGGATAACCCTGATGAAGTAAGAGCCTATGTCAAAGATTTGAGGACCTATATTTATGACACCGATGATTCTATCCCTATCACCAAGCGAGTGAAAGAAAAAGATGGATCACAACACCACTGATGAGGAGTGGCATAAGTACGTGGCTCCCGAAGATGTATGTTTTCTTTCCTTGTTTACTTTGTAACTTGATTTCAGTCAAAGATTTATTACGCAAGGAAATTACTTTCTTTATCCTACATCTTGCAAGGAAAGGAACTACTGAAGTTCCTTCACAATAGTATAGCCCTAGTGGTACTGCCATCGGGGCTAATACTGAATCTCCTTGTGAGTCGGGCGAGATATATCTAGGACAATAGGTAGTGAATGAAGAATTGGACATGGCCCACCATTCTCCAATTCAAGTTCCTATAAGGGAGACTACCGATACTCCTAAAAAACCAAAGAAGCAAAGTAATCGGAGGAAGAAGTCCACAACTAAACGCTTCATTAGTAATGGTAAGCCCTTCGGATAATCATGAATCTATACCCATGAAAAGTTTGCTCATATTTCTGGGGATTTAATGGGCCTCTTCAATTTCCCCTCTAAGGGAAAGGACTGATCCTTATTTGAGGAACATGGAGGGTGCTGTGGAACAAATGAAAATTCAGGATGACTTGCCTGCTCCTGGAGAAGATCCAGCATCTATTCCCAGTATCCCTCCTAATTCTGTTGAAATAAGGGAAGAACCTGCTTCTGGTAAGTTAACAATGCTTCATTGAAATGTTGAATTAAATATTGACTGACTTCCATTCTGTGATATTTTAGGTATAACACCTGCTCTAGAATCATTGGTGGCCATGGAAACTGAATCTACCATCCTTCCTAAAGAAGCTGTCCAGGGTTAGGGGCAGCAGAATGAGGGTCGCCAAGAAGACACATCAAATTCTAAAACTGGTGAGACTAACCAGGATTCTAAAATATCATTGGATGAAATGATGAATCTTGGCATGTATTTTGAATAATTTTTTGATCATGCTATGTTATCATGTGATTTAAAAGATCTTGGTCATGAGTGTTATCCTTCATCAGGTAAATTGTTTCGTATAATTTACACTTCTAATCATGACTGAAAATAATATGCAGTTCCATATAAAGAAGCTTCTGAATTTCCAATGCCTGAAGAGGGTTTGGAAATTGATGTCAACCCTACCATTGCAGAAACATTAGCTCAAGTGGAGCTAAACACATTAAACCCTCCTGAGACCCATCTTGAAGATCCTGTTGAAACTGTGAAGGATGGGGAGGAGTCTTCTCAAGCTGTTAATATACTATTAGGTAATGATTATACTGAGTTTTCAAGATAAACAACCAAAATTCATTATTTTATAAAAATAACCATACTTTTAATTGATCAAACAGGGCTATCAACTTCAATGGATAGATCTTTAGGTGATGTCTCAACTTCTGTCCAAACAGTAATAGAAGGCAAAGAAACCATGGTCAGGGGGGAAGGAGTAGAACATGGCACTTCTTTAAGTGCATTAATCCCAGATTACATGCCCCCCTGTGATGATGATTTCGAATCAGACCCAGAGGTGCTTAAGGCACTCAGATTTTCACAACGCAAGGCCTGGAACAACATATGGAAAACTATATCTGAAGTGCCTCTTGAAGAGCTGCCATCAAAGATTTCCCAATTGTCATTCCTATTAGTCATGATAGGACTTAGAGGTTTTGGATATTAAAATATCCATGCCGTGGTGAAACATGTCATTTTCTGGAAGGAACAGGAGCAAAAGTGTTGAGAAGATCTGACTAGGGTGAAGTTGTCAGTAAATATCGATGAATTTGAGGCCATGGTATCCGAAGATGAGGTTGAATGTGCTACCAAGATGAAGGAGCTGAAGCATAAGATCAAAGATAAAGTCATCCAGTAGATTCACCTTCAGTAACAGTTAGATGCTGTTACTGGGGAACTTGACCAACTCAATAATTCACTAGAGGGAGGTCAAACGAATGGTATGAAGGCCATTTCGGATCCCAAGAAACCACACCATCAGGATGAAAAGATTAAAGTTGGTCGGGTGCATGAGCTTCAAGTAGCTACTGATGAAGCTCGGGATACTGTTCATCAAGTGAAAACTTATGTTGACAGCCTCTTGTAATCTCTTAGAAAAGAGAAGAGACTCCAATCTGTGGATGTCCTTTTAATTCTTTTGCATCAAATGGAAAGAACGCTTTCATCTTCAATCACTTCTTTATGTATTTTCTTTCTACCTTATTTAAATATTACCTAATCCAATGGGCCTAGTAAGCATAGTTTGATTTTTTCTAGGATTATTTTAAATAACCCTACAAAATTTGAATCTTTTAATTGCTCAATATTACCTAAATCATAAAAATGTATGTTTAGTGAGCTAGAACATGACTTTTATTCATATTTACCTTGTCTTTTGTGGGCAGTTTAAAGTCATGCATGTCGAACATAAAAAAAGGGTAATGTTTATGGTCAAAATAGCTTTGACCGAATGAATTAGAATTGACTCAATTCCTTGAAAATTTATCTGAAAATATATTACCATACTCAAGTATGAGGGAAAATATGTAAACTATGACTTAAGAATATTTGAATATGAGGAATGATATGAAAAAGAGATAAAAGGCATTAGAAGAAGTAGTTCCCAAGAATGATGTTACCATTATTTAACAAACCCATTAGGGGGTTGAATTATGCAGGGCCACCTAAGGGCACTTGCTGCATAGTCAAATAAATAACATCTTTTGGCTGACAGGTCCGTTATGTAGACTACATATGCAAGGCCGCCTAAGGGAACGTTCTGAATAGTCAAGAAAAAAGAACTCTCAGAACTTTACTTTCCTAGTGCTAAAAAGCCACTAAAAGTTTATAGAGATTCAAATTTTCTAAAGTATAGAGTTTGCTGTATGGAAAGAGGTACTTGAATATGGAGAAGATATTTTCAAACAAGATTATCGAAGAAATAGATGGATATCACTCCTACGAAGGTCTGACCTAAATGTAGGGAAGGAGAATATAAACCATATACTTAAATACATTCATATCACGAAAATGGATATGGAAAAATATGTTAAGGATGGATATTTTTGCGGATCCCTTCTTATTATCATTAAGAAAAATAAGGACAAAAGAAGTTTTCCTCCCAAGAATGAAGTTACCACTAATTAACAAACCCCTTAGAGGGTTGAATTATGCAGGGTAACCTATGGGAATTGGCTTCATAGTCAAATAATAACATCTTTTGGCTGACTGGTCCGTTATGTAGACTATTTATGCAAGGCCGCCTATGGGCACGTGCTGCATGGTCAGGCAAAAGAAATCTCAGAATTTCAAGCCTTTTGTAATTAGAAGTTAAGAAAAGGGTTATGAAGATCTGAAGATATTTAAGGTTAGGATTATGACACATAAAGATTGGTATTGTCCAATGTATGCAGAGATACACAGATCAGTTCTAACAATAATTATGTTGTGGCTAGGTCCTGAATTGAAATACTGGACTTCACTACGTATCCAATAAGGATGGGAATCAAGCCATACGTAGTTCTTGAAATTCAGTTTAACGTCATGTGGGACGAAAGTATGAGAGATCTTAGTTTAAGGTCATAGAGCTCGGACCATTATAATAAATACACTATGTGTGTTTTCATGGGGACTTTTCAGCCAGGGAATTAAAAGTGGAATTTGGGGTTAGGCCCAAAAGACTTGGGGCTGGATTCGAGGGACACTCGAACGTTCCTACATATCCCATAGAGATGGGGATCAAGCCCACGTAGTTCTAGAAATACCCTATGTACAAATGTGGCTCATACATGTGAAGGGTGAAAGGGGACATTAGTGCAATGATGGTTTAACCCAAGATAAAAGGTCCGGGCATTGCCATGTATGCTCGTAGTCTTTGAAATGAAACATGATTGAAAATAAATGTAAACAATGATTCCCTCTCGGGTGAGGGTATCATAGAATGTTATAGTTTATTGTCATACCAAACAAAAGTGATGTACAGTTTAATGTCGTATAATAAAGAAGAAGGTGAACCAATGTAATGATATTGATTCTGGGAGTGGTTTCACCTATCAACATCATATGAGATGAAGGTAAACCGATGTGAAGAGATTGTTTTTGGGCTTGAACCATGGAAGGTTTCCTACGTACCCAGCCTGGAAGGCAAGGATCAAAGTCCACATAGTTCAATTAAAGAGTGAATTAGTGATCAAGTTGTTTTTTGGGTACAACGACCTAAAAAAATGATGCTAGGACTTACGCGTGGTTATCGGCCCAAAGAGGGTGTTATGGTTGAAATTTTCTCTAAGCTCACATGAGTCATACTCGATATGAGAAATAAGAGGTAAAAACAACCTTAACGATGCACAGTTTAATGTCATGTAGGACATATGAAGGGACTATGCAGTTTAAAGCCTTGCAGTTAGGACTATTGGTGCTGGATAGTTTAGTGTCATATAGCAGGGACAAAAATATAGTTTAACGTCATGTAGGACATATTAATGGATTTCAATACAGTTTAGCATCATGCAGTTATGATGATGGGGACAATACAGTTTAATGTCATGTTGGACAAAAAGAGGACTGTGCAGTTTAATTTCATGCAATAAGGACAAAAGAGGACACATTTTAACGTCATGTTTGATGTATTAGGGACATTTTCACAGTTTAGCGTCATGTTGGACGAAAGTGACAATAATTTAAGTTCATATGCATGGACCGTTGGTTATGCAGTTTAACATCGTGCTAGACGTAAGGGACATGCAAATAGTTTAAGGTCATATGCATGGACCGTTGGTTATGCTGTTTAACATCGTGCTAGATGTAAGGGACATGCAAATAGTTTAAGGTCATATGCATGGACCATTTCTGTAAAGTTTACCGTCGTATAGGACGATGAAAGGGACACATTTTAACGTCATGTTGGATGAAAGTAATACAAATAGTTTAAAGTCATATGCATGGACCGGTAATGGTGTATTTTGTGTTTATACAAAATACTTCTTCAGAAATCTGGCATTGGTTGGAGTAGTGATGAGTTCTCTATCCATTGAGATTAAAGAATAAGATCTATTGGAATAGAAATTATTTATTGAATAAGGTCCTTCCCACTTTGGTTCAAGCTTGGGAGGTTTCTTTCCTGGTATCATTGGTGTTCTAAGAACTGATACCAGTTCTCCCTGAACGAATGAATGAATACGAACTCTTTTGTTGAAAGCTCATGATATTCGATTATGATAGAATTTCAAGTGGTGCAAAGTGCACAATATTTTCTCATCTAACTATTCCAATTCATTCAACCACTTTAGAGATTGTTCATCTGTTGATGACTGATCACAAATGGCTACCCTGAGCTAGGATAGATGAACCTCAATTGGCAAGACTGCTTCCATTCCATATACCAATAATCATGTAGTTGATCGTGTTGCAGTACGGGTGGTAGTTCGATAAGCCCATAAAGCATGAAAGAGTTTATCAGGCCAGGACAACTTATCTTTATCCACCATCTTTTGTAGTATAATTGACAGAGTCTTGTTGAAAGCTTCTATATGGATATTGGATGCTACATGATACTGAGATGAATTATTGGATTTGATGTTGTATTCTTGATACAACTTCTTCACCTCATATGAATAGAAGTTGGTGCCATTGTCCGTCAATATGGTATGAGGGACACCAAATCTGGTAATGATGTTAGACTTGATGAAGCTAACAATGCTTCTAGAACTAACTTCTTTGAAAGGTATTGCCTCTTCTTATTTGGAAAAGAAATCAGTAGCAGTAAGAATATACTTAAACTTCTTGGCCGTGGCTAAAGGGTAAGGTCCCACCACATCCATTCCCCATGTGGAAAATGGCCATGAGTATTTAGCTATATGAAGAAGCTCTGGAGGTTTATGAATGAAGTTGGCATATACTTGGCATGAATTACACTTCTTTGTGAAATCAACAAAATATTGTATCATTAAAGGCCAAAAGTATCCAAGCCATTGAATCTAATCAGACAGTCTATGTCCAGAATGGTGGGCACCACAGAATCCTGCATGCACTTCTTTCATGACAGCCATTGCCTCTTCACCATAAATGCATCTGAAGAGAACTCCTTCAAAACCACGCTTGTAGAGAATTTTCTCTAGGTTATCTGGGCTATCATAAAGAGTAAAATTGACCACATGTCGCCGAATTTGTTCTTTCCCAACTCTATCAGGTGGAAGTGTTCCATTTTGAAGGTATTCCAGGATAGGTGTCATCCATCCTTTAGTATGACCATATGGTTCAGAGATGAGACTAATTTCATTGATTTCATCTGTTTTGGCTTGAACATAAGGTGAAATTGTACGACGGTGGGAAATACTGATGGTTGTCTCGTCCCGATTTGGATCTTCCAGAGCTGTGGCTATATTAGCCAATCCATCATCCTGGGCATTTTGTGATCTTGGGACATTAGAAAATTTCGGTTCTGAAGGAAACTCCGCCATTAACTATCTGATGTAATCATACAAAGGGATTTGTTCTTCTTTTTTGATGGCATAATCCTCATTGACTTTTTTTATTACCAGGTCCGAATCACCTTTCACCTTTAAGTGATTCACTTGTGCTTGAAGCGCCAACTCCAATCCGGTAATAAGAGCTTGGTATTCCGCTTCATTATTTGTACTGCCTCCCTACAATGAGAAGGAATAAGGTAACACTACCTTTTCTGGATAAATGAGTACAATTCACTGATTTTGTCAGTAATTTTCTACTCAGGGAATCCATGACCACATTACCTTTTTATAAGAAATATCAAAATCAAATTTATAGAGATACTCTACCTAGAATCTCTATTTCATGTTTAGATATTCTTAAGTGAAAATAGACCATAGGATTTTATGATTAGAATATACTACAAACAATTCTCTAATTAATTAGTGACACTAGGTTTTGAGATTATTCCTGACCACATCCAACTCAAGATCATGGGTAGGTTAGTTCTTCTCATTATGGTGTAACTATTGGGAGACATGTGCTACCAACTATCTCCCTTACATCAAGAGAAAAACAAACTGGCACCTATAGCGTTGAAGGAAGAATCATAACCTGAAATTGGTTATGTAAGAATCAAAACAAGATATGAATTCAATATCACCTTCAGACCCTCAAAACTTCACTATCACTTTTGATTCCACTCAAACATAACACCCCTAAGGTTAAGTATTTCATTAGTGATGTAGGGTTGGAGAAATCCCAAAAACATTTCATGTAATTACAAGCTAACCAAAAGAATATTTGGATCTGAAGCACAATTCTGGGATTCTCCCTGGACATAACTACTTTTACCACTTTAGGATAAATTGAGACACCCCTCTTATATATGAAATTCCCAATAAAAATTACTTATTTAATCCAAAAATCACACTTGGAAATGTTACCACACAAATGGTGTTCCCTTGAAGTTATAAGAATGACATTTAAATGATCTATGTGCCCCTCCTCTAATAGATAGTAAACCAAAATATCATCCATGAACACCAAAAAAACTATTCCATGACCTGATGAATGATTTAGTTCTTCAACTCCCTAAAAACCACATGAGTGTTAGTGAGACTTAATGGCATAACCAGAAACTCAAAATACCCATACCACCACCTGAACAACATCTTAGATATATCCTCTTGTTATAATATCAACTATTGGTACCCTGAACATTGATAATTCTTTGAAAACCAACGATTTGATTAAATAAATCATAAATCGTAGGAAAGGGGTATTTTTTCATAATGGTCACCAGATTTAGCTTATAATAGTCAATACAGTGTGCAAGGCTTCTGTTTTCCTTATTTTCAAATCGTAAAAGTAAATAACTTGGTGAAATGATGGGATTAATAAATAACTTATCTTTGAGATCCACAAGCTGGACCGTAATTTATACCAATATAGTATGTGAAATAAGCTATGATGACCTACATGTAGGAATAATTCAAAAAAGAAGGTCAATAGTAACCACAAACTCTCTTTGGAGTGGTACACTAGAAAAATAATTTGGAATGGACCTGGGGTATTCACACACTACCATAGGTAGAAACCCATATAAACAAGGTTCAAAAAAATCAAGAACCACCTATAAAAACCATTACAAGATCACCCCATTATAAGAAACAAAAGGCCCCACCCTTCAGGATCTAGAGTCCCAATCACTCTGAAAAATATTAACGAACCCATTAGAATATAATAACTAAACCCAATGGTTATAATAGTCTATCCAAACCTTAATAGTAATCATCTAATTCATGTCAGTAATCATATTGATGATTTCAAAATTGAGCACTAATAATTCTCATTCCACCTCAAAGTCGGCTGTCATCACCCAACACATAAGACACTTGAAACAATATTCAGACCTATTTCCCAATGGTATAGAAAAATAAAAAAAATTATGACATAATATATGAATGTAATACCACTATTTAAACTAACTTTGATGATATAAAATTATTATTTTCACCCATATAAAATAAAGCTTTCACTGTAGAATATTAAAAAAACATCATACTTCTAACTATGGATGTCCCTACTTCAGATTCCTTCTATATATAATCCACTTCGTAAAGACATCCAGGTCATAGCTTCTACCTAAGATTTTTTAGCCAAATGAACACCCCCCTTAGCCTAAGAATAAGTCCAACCACCCTTGTAGGCATTGGTATGAACCTGTGAGCCATTGGTGAATGTGGACCCAACCTTATTACCATGGGACACCCTATCTCAAAAATGTTTCAAATGACCATATTGTCCACAATGATGAAAAATATTGCATACATCCACACAATTAGGCTTGGTATGACTATTCCACCCACACATATAGAAAAAAAATATACTACTATCAAGATGAAGCCCCCAAAACTATTCCTAGAGAAAACTAGTTACCTTTGTGCTTTCTTTTTTGGCCAGAAAATAAGCCCTTGATAATGACGGTACCAACTGAAGCTGCTCCCAAATATATTTTTTATAGCAATGTAAACCAATTACAAATATGTTTTTTACTATCTACATGAATTTTAGAAGACACTTGAAAATCAACATAAATTGAATATCAAGCCTCAGTCCCAACTCAAACCTTCATGTCTTTAGGTACACATTAGTGATAAGCTTTAGTCCAAGATGCACCAGCTCAACAAAACGGGTGTAATAATATAGAATGGTAAACTACCCTTTCCCCACGGTTAGAAACTATAGGGTATTATCTATAAATATCATATCAAGGTAAAACTATTGAATGAAAATTTTCATCAATGAACTCCAGGTAAAATCTTCATATAACATAGTTAGAAAAGTCGATTCCCACAATATCCTTCCTAATAAATCAATAATATACATAGGAAACCCCAAATTAAGTTTTAAATCCTCCAAATCCACTCAATAAACTCCTAAAATTCTTAGGGTCCTTTATCACCATGGAAGATGGGTTGATGATGCTTAGTGAACTAAAAGGCATGATCCACCACTTGTCCTAGGTTCTCGACACCCACATGACCCAGATTCAGAATTGTGCAGATTACATTTTCTACCAATGAAGTTTCTAATATATTTTTCTTCTAAAGATCCTATCACATATCTTCCTTATTGTATTTATAGGATCTTTTCTTACTGGAATTTTCTAATAATAAAAAAACAATCTATCATGAAAATATTTCAAAATCATGGGATCAATTTCAAGTATTGATATCCAATCCTAAAAATGAGAAGAATTTAAAGAAAATATGAATTATTATGAAATAAATAATACAATATTAGAAAGTAACATGTTAATTTAAATAAAGTTCCCATATAGTTTATTCAAAAGACCTCAAACACCAAGTCTTTACCTTGTATTAATTTTCCAACCATGCATGGTAACTCAGGTTCAAACATGAAAGTGAGTTATCCCGACACCCTCCTGCACATACTACATGAATTATGATGGTCCTTACACATATCTACTGTAGACAAAAAACAAAAAATTGGTAGTGTAAACATACCTCAGGCTGAGCACCAATCTGATACAAATTTTTAAAGAATGAACCTGCTTCATCTAATAAAATCACCCAATGTGGTCCACCATATGGTTAGCTAAAACAAAGATATCAAAAAATAGGTCCTGAAGAAAAAAATTCAATGCATATAAATAGAGTAAAAATTAGAATAAATTGATAGAAAATATCTATAAAATCTATGCCAAACCAAGTAATCCAAAAAAGTTTAACAAGATAAGACAATCACGTCTCAATGTGACCATCGATCACCTCCAAACCATCTCTCTATGAAGGAAACATACAATAAGAGAACCTAACATGATACAAGATTCTCATACCTTTTATTGAGTCTTGAAAACAAGTTCTAAAACCCCTAGATCCAAAAGTAGGGTGGGATCATTGTTACCATTAGTATACCACAAAATAATCTATACAAGTTATAATATAAAGAAATCACAAGTTCTATCTTTAAAAAAACCTATATTATAAATCATTTTGATACATAAAAACTTTTATTAAACTTTTATTTATTTTCCATAAATTCATACCATATTCACAAAATCTTGAAATTTATCAAGTATAGAAGAAAAAAAGTTAAATTAAACACGTGAGAAAAAATATATGAAATAAACCATCATGGGATAAAACATTTATAAATGGAAAATAATTCCATTTTGGATCTAGCCTATTGGAATAAAAAGTAGACATAAAATAATCCTAAACTAGGCATAATTTTGTTTTAAAAAATATCTATCCATGAAATAGTCTTTCTATATCACAAAAGTAACTCATAGTGGCGCCATATAAACTAGGGTTACCTATGTATTTTTCATGATGCACCCAATGTTCCCAATGTGTTAAGTTTATTCAAAAAAAATTTCATAACTACAATCATAATTTATTACATCCATTTTTCACTAAATAAAATTTATATCAACAAGAAAATATATAAAATCCTGAATTAGAAACACTTTCATAGATCCACCTACCCAAGAATGATGGGAACATTTACACCATTAACAATAGAGATTGAAAAACCATGGATCATCCTTCGAAAGAAACTACATGAAAAAAAACTTAAGGATAAATAAGAAATACCAATAAATCATGAATTAAAAAAACATAGCCATCATCAATTACACAAAAAAAGGAAATGAAGAACCATAAAGACCCCTTACTGAGAGAGAAACACCACAACAACCATGGTGATCACTCAATAAAAATGTTATCTAATTGGTTGAAGGATCTCAAAAAAATCACCAGGGAGAGATCCTAGGTCTTGATAGGGAAGTTTGTGGCTGAATGAAATAAAATATAGATATAAAGGGAATTAAAAAATAACAACAACCAAATAATTCATGATATGAAACCATTTCTAGATGTGAATTTCTTAATTAATAAAAGACAATAAAAGTGTTGTCTAATATTAAATATATTTATTTTTAATAATTTCATGATGTGAGCCTAATTCATAGAGTGTAAAAAATTCATGATTTTAACCAATTCATGACATATTCTTGACATCAAATATATAATGTGTAACGCTTTCATGTTGTGAGTTCTTAAAGTAGAAAACAAACAGTCTTGATTCTGCACAAAATCCAAAACCAACACCAGTGTTATCTAATCTCAGGGAGAACCCTATAAGGCCTTTGGAACATTTTTACCCAAATTAAATTAATTTAAACAAACATACATCTCAAAAATCATGGTAGTTTTCATAGAAATGGATATCCATTTATGAGAATCTTGAAATACTCCTAAAAAACATGGAAACCAAAAATAAGACAAGGAATACTTGAAATATGATAACCTGGTGTTATAGAAGATCAGAGTCTCTATATATGATAATATATATAGATCCACAAAATACCATTTCTTATAAGCGAGGTCACTAATTTTGTACAAATTATTGACTATTTTTTAGTTTTTCCACCAAGACTGGTTAGAAAAATTTCTATTGAGGAATGTATAAACTATATCATTTCTTTAATATTTTTGTTAAATTTGTTTTATCATTTTAAAATTTATATATTTATATATTTTATATTAATATTTTAAAGAGAATGATAAAATTTATTCATAGAAACATTTTATTCCTGTTATTAATTCATATAAAACTTCTTCTATACATCATAGATAATCAACATATTAAAAAAATCACATGTTTATTAAATTCCAATAGATCTTAATATTTGTGGGTATGAAATGACTATAATTATTTTAAAGAAATATCTCACATACCTTATAACTAGATATGGGTTAGGAATCAACATTATGTAAGTATTTTCCATGTTAGTTGACTATCACATATCATTCAGTTATTTTAATTTATTGAAAATTAATAATTATATTTTTTTGTATTAAGTATATTTATTAAATTTTTCTACATCATGTAATGAAATAATTATATGGATTTATAAACCCACAATTTATTTCACCTATAGTGAGGATATTGAGTAATATAGAAAGAACAGTTTATATTGCATAAATATATCTATATAATGAAATTTAGGGTTGGATGATTCTTTTTCTTCCAAGTTATGAAAACTATATTTCATAAAGTGATATATCTATTACCTAAATTACCAAAAACATTGTATATCTTCTTTATATTACTGTAAATTCAATGTTTGATGTTTTTTTTCCAATGGTGAAGATAATTTACTAGATATGATCTATCCATTTTGACGTGTTTTATAATTTTAACCATGTATTGAACATGTATGTTTGAATATTTTAATACTTATGTATATTAAAAAAATATTTGAATTTATTTCATTTTTATTATTTTCAAACAGTTCATGGGATTATTTTATAGGGACCATAGGAAAACAGAGCACAAATTGTTGATATATAAAAGCATAGGTGAATTGTTATTTATAAATAATATATTTTGGTTGTAAGTACTTAAAATTTATTTTAACTAAAAATTTATTTTTAGATATAAGTATCATATTTTAGGAGTAATGGAATATCGATACTATGTTCTAATAATTATGTATAAAATAATTTCAATTAGGAAACTAATAAAATCTCATAAGGATAGATTTTGTTATAAAACATTCCTTTAATTTTTCATCTGTTATATTGAGAATACATGGTAAAAAAATTAATTTTAATCTTTTTTGATGACCCTCATCCTTATAGTAGAAAATTTATAAGACACATAAAAAGAGATTTAGTTCATTATTTCTCAGGTTTAATTATGCTTTAATTTATTTTTACTATATAAAATAAAGTTTAATTTTGAAATTTAAAAGATAAAATGAATTGATTTTGTGAAAATATTTTTTGGACTCATACTTTGTTTACCAGTTTTTGTTATGTTGTTATACTACTCGGGTGTTCATGTTATTTATTTTAACTAAAAATATTATTTTTCACATCATTTATTTTGGAACAGTCCTTAAATTTTGAAAAAAATAATACTTATCACCTTGATTTTCTAAATAACTAATATGATAGATGGGTTTATACCATAGTTTTCCTATAAGTGATGTAGAAAAACACATCCAAATTTTCATTTTAGGTTGGATTATATGATTTTTTTTAAACCTTATCACTTGTTTTTTTCTTCTAAAAACCGACGTGATATATTATTTTACACATTTATTTTCTTATATTGGCATGGTAAAACACCTTAAAATATTTCACATTTATAATATTAGTTTAGTTATAATAAACATTGAAAACCTATTTATAATGTCTCCTATAATAACATCATGAGGTAGCCACCATTAAAAATAAAAACAACATACATGAAAGACCATTTTTTTTCTCAAACACCTATTATAAAACATCTATAATTTAAACTCTAAATATTCTTCTAATAGTGTGAGATTATTATAGGTATATAATATTTTTTAATTAGAATTTTCAAATTAAACCAAGTAAATTTTATAAAATTTAAGTAATATATTCCTCTTTTTAAATTCTAATCAAACCTACATGATATTTCAGAAGTTACCTGATCATTTTGGGAATCCGTGCATTTTATAATTGTATTTCACTTCCTTATCCTAATCATGGTGTGATATTATTCTTCCCTACGTGATTTTGAGTAAATAATCAGATCCAAAAATTTTAAAAAATATCATATATTAAAATATTATGAATATCTCAATGTGACCCACCAATATGTCTTAATCCTGAGAATTGCTCCACTATGACACACTCCCTTATGGTGAAAATCCTTGGATCATATAATCATCATGGAATGAAATTATTCCATTAGGTTTGAGTATGAGAAAAATAAGAACCGTTGAAATCCACCTAAACCTCTTCAGATTGCATACATCCTTCTCACGAAATGTACACATATGCTCTAAAACATGTATATCAGAATTATCCATAAACACCTCATTCATGGTGCAGCCTCTTTCCTAATAAAATGACTTCTTGAAGAATAACACTTATATATCACCATTGTAATTTTTGATAATATCTTCACATGAAAAGGTGTTCAATTTTTTATAAAAGTAAAGTCTCTTAAGTATGCTTCTATAAGTACATTTACATATCAAGAAACCATGATAACCATTTTTTATAGCTCTTATTACCCTTATGTATCATAGTTACTTGATAGTTTACCAATTTACCATCGATAAGGTCTGGAAAACCCTTACATACCATTTAGATAACCCTTTGTATCATTCATATGACCTTTACATGTCATGCTGATGACCGTTACAAATCATATTTGTGACCCGATAAATTTATAATTTCATATCTACAATGTCTGGAATACCCTTACATATCATCTTGACTAATCCATATATATCATATAGTACAACTTGATATAATTTATATATATTCATGTTAACCTTTATATATCAAAGGGAATGTTCTGGTAAAACATACATGTCATTAATTTACCTTTTTCATGACCCAATACCTTACAATTCAATTTAAACATTATATATTTTAATGATAATTATGGTTACCCAAAAACTCATAGGTAAATATATAGAAACCATTACCTATAATGACTTAACCATTTAACTAGAAATATAAAACTCTAAAAACCTTCATAATTTATCTCTATATTTTCATCTTGAATCTAAATTTGTTTAAACTTGGTCACACCTCTTCAAAATTAAGAATATTCTCGAATAATATCATTTATAACCTATCAAGGAGAGATATACCTTCAAAATCCAAAAAAAACATATTTAATCCATGAACTTGACATATGGAAGTATCAAAACTGTAAAATGGAACTATACCCATAGTTTCGTCCAAAACTGTGGGTATAGGTCCACTTATACCCACAGTTTTCCCAAAACCATGGGTATATAAATTTAGTCGGAACCTATACCCACGGTTATTGAAAATCATGGGTATAGGTTCCCTATACCCATGGTTCTTTAGAAAATGGTGGGTATAGGGGGGGGGATATACCCACTGTTTTATTGAACCGTGGGTATATGTTTAGACTAACATCTTATACCCATGGTTTTCAATTGAACCATGGGAATAAGTCAAGATTATCCCCAAATTTTTCTCAAAACTATTGGGATAATCCTATGATAAAATACTTTTCCCATGATTTTCACAAATTGTGGGTAAACCTATCCCCAAAATTTTCATAGAATCATTAGGATAGGTCCAGGATAAAAGCATATACCCATGGTTTATAACAGTGGGTATTGTTTTCCTGGTTCAGCGCAAGATTTTGTTTTGCGGGAAATTTTTTTAGCAGAAATACTTATACCCACGGTTCTACTCTTTATATATACGGTTGGTATGAATATATTTATGTAGATGTATATATATACACAGAAAATCGATGTTTGGGTGGTGGTAAGGTGTGGGGTTTTTGTCAAACTGGTCGTGGGATCGAAATCTAGCAGCAACTTTTTTTAAAAACCTATACCCATGTTTTTAAATCGTCGGTATAGGGTTATGGAAGGCTGGAAAATGCATTATGACACGATGGAAGACACTTGTATTGATAGTTTTCAAACTGTGGGTATAGAGATTTTGAACCATGGGGATAGATTAGAGCTATCCTGATGCCTCAGTTGCCCACAGTTCCCAAAACCGTGGGTATAGGCTATACCCACAGTTTTGGGGGCTATACACATGGTTCTGAACCATGGGTATAGGTCCATTTTCCAGTAGTGTATCAAGGTTCCATTATTCAAAATATCCTTCAAATTAAAAATTTTATGGATTCAATGTTTCACCACCAGATATGACATGATCATCTTCAAACTAAAATGTCATTTATAATATTTCTATGAATACTAAACAATCCAAATATCATACCCATGTGTATGGTAACCAACCTATTCTTCAACCATGTCACCATGTCTTCTTATATCATCATATATATATACTATTTACAAATCCAACACTTATTAATCAAAAATAAAACACACAAAATTTGGGTTTTTATATTCCCCCCTTTAGATTTTTTAATAATAATACCATATATCCTAATCCACTTGTAACTCCGAATCCTTAAAAAAATGTACTGATTCATGGTGAAATCTTCTCACTTCCCATTTCTCAATAAAATGAAAATCATCCTCAAACTCCTAGATTTAGATTTTCATTTTTATCCAAAATTCAAACAGATTTGAATGGTGATAATTTTTTAGTGTTACCCCCTCTTTATCAATACATATCATGTTCTATATATTCTCTATTTTCTCTAAAAAAATTCCTTGTTGGGGTAAGTTGATTCACCTAAATTTTTTAAAACTACTTAAACTTTTAAACTTATGGCACTCTTTACCATATTCAAACCTTTGGTTTTCTCTCAACTGGTTTTTTATTTAATCTGTGGATCTTTTAACATTGGTATAAACATATATTTTAACATTAGTCTTGATATCTATTTTTAAACAAAACAATTATAGATTTTTCCTATTTCTAGATTTGAATCGCTTCCTCCCTAAAAAATTATTTTACTCAAAAAGAATTAATTCACCACTTGGAAATGTTTCATAAAAAATATCTATAATCCTACTTATTTGGAATTATATGTAGTATAATAGATTCTAATTCAATAAAATTAAATTTTTTCATGGAACTCACTTGATTCCATAAAAACTTACTACTTGTGCTTTTAATCCCTTTAATAATTTTTATTTTGATCACAACCATACTTATCCAAGAACATTTGTGGATAATCAACAAAGTACCAAGCGTTATATTCATAACATATATTGATATAAATGATATAACTTATTCATGAGAAACTTGTGATGCCTTTTTATATCTAGGTTAATCCTTTATTTATAGGGATTATCTAATCTTGAATATGGAAAACCATCCTTTGGGTTCTCATCAACAAGTCTCCATAAATTCCTTCAGTTCTTGAAACTAGGCATTTATATAATTTTCAACTTATAGAATCCATTTTTTGGTTATGAAACTTTCTTTCCAATAGATTTTTTTGTACTAGAATACAATAAACTTATACCATATTGTTATTAAAAGAAAAAACAAACATAAGTTACATGAATATTACTACTTCTTCCTTTGAGATATATTTTTTCTATATTTAAATGGTCTGACACCACTAGATATATGTCATGATATTATTATTTTATAACCATCCTTGGATTGATTCCATTAGATAATTAAACTATTATATTCGAACCACTTAAATTCTAGAGCAGGTTCCATATCTGTCACAAACATCTCCATCCCACACAATATTGAAATATAAAACAAATAAAAATAATCCATTCATAAATATATAATCCCATAAATAGAGTATGACAATGAAGTAATGAAATAAAAAATGGGATAAATAAAATACCAGAAAAAACTAGGGATAGTATAACCTAATCCAAGGGAGAGGACAATGATCAAATGTATAGACCTAAAAACTACCTCAATCTATAAAGCTCAATATATGCTCCACTCATTCTTTATCCTCCCACAAGACCATCAAATGGGTCTTCATTTTCATAAGACATGACACGTGCAGGTGGATTCCATGTAGGGGTGAGTATAAAAAACCTATTTGGACACCAGAAAACCAATAAACACAAAGCATAAAAAACATTAAACTCAAAACACTAATAGAGTACTGAATAAAAACAAGCGAAAACTATATATACTAAGGAAATAAACCATTCCACTAAGCGGTCATAATTAACTTCCAACCACATGATTTTTATTTAAAAAACTATCATTCTAAGAGAATTAACTTTACAAGACATACTATCACTGAAGAGACTCATCCAAGAGGTAAAGATCATTAGACCCCACCCAAGACCATTCACTGGTCTAAAAAGTCCTTGGTACATAGATAGGGGTCACACCATGTACCATTGGGGGACTCCATGAACCCAATCTTGATCAACTATATAGGGAATTATATGACAATGGTACTATTAACCCTACTAATATAAACTTATATATGCAGTATGGATAAACTTTTTAAAGTGGTTACTTTGATTCCACAAACCCCACCCAAGGTAAAAATATGATAGAAGATCACACTCTAGTCTCAAAAAGGGAATCAATGAACTGCATATAAGACTCATCCTCTAGATGGGATCATATTCTTGTGATGTTGATGTTATTACACACTGTACCCTCGAGATAATGGATCAAGGGAACACACTCAAAAAAAACTTGTCTGGACTGATGAAATGAAGGGCTAAAAACACCCTCAATGAGGGTACACTATGTGCACTAGGGGTACATGATGTGTTCAACCAACCCCTGGTATACCCATGTTGTAACACTACACCCAAAATTTGAACCTCAACATACACAATGTGGAAGTGATCACATATGTTTTGTAGATGTCTCCTGATACCCTTCTTGTGCCATCTGGCCTTGCTTTTGTACACCAGACTATGTCTGTGTCTTCTAGCCATATCTATGTACTTTAGCCTGATCATGTACCAACCCATGTACATGTGGAAGTGTTCATGTATCCTAGCATGCCTATGACTATGTATCCTTCATAATACATTTTGAGCCTCCATCAGGTGTCACACAGTGTTGGATAGGGGTCACGTAGTTTGTGATATTTAACTCGCCACAGAAACCCTAGTGCCACACAGGGAGGTCCCACACAGTTTGTAACGCTGCATTACATTTCGTGTGATGTAGAATTTTCCATAACCCTTTGGTTCTTATTTGTGATACTCTCCACATTTTTAGAGCCTAATCCTCTCTGTAACCTATAGATCTATGGTATTCCAATCCTCTAGTCAACAAAAATCCTAGATCTGGGCTTCAAATCTTCCTGGGAATTTCCCAACCATGCTTTATGTAGTTTCATCATTAAAATCAGGGTGAACGGGTACCGCAAATCCATTATGATATACATTTGATCATCCTCTATCATTGTTGCACCAAAATCATACCCTCAACCTCAAACTGGACCTATAACATCAATCCATTTTTTTGAAGAATGATCATACAATGATCAAATATCATGTGTTAATTAAACCACAGGCTAATGAAATTTCCCTTGATGAATGTGAAAATAATGAGGGTGAGGGAAGAAATCATTAATCCATCAAATGTATGGAACGAAACCCAAAATTTTTCATTTGGCCGTGATCCGGTGTTGTTGAAATATATATATGAATAGGATAATAAACATAATGAACAAATTAATAGACTCAATTAAATCTACCATCTATGCATGAATAAATTCTATTCATGAAATTCATCCACATTATACCTGGATAAATAAAGGGATGGAAATAAAAAATCAATGTCCTACCTAGAGTTTGGATTGATAGCAGAAAAATAATGGTCATGTGGGGATATCATTGGTGAGATCCATGAAATCTAATGGCGTAATGATACATTATCCAAATCTAATCTATAATTATCTTCCAATAATGTTCTCCAAAAAATCTTTCTAGTTCTCCATGATTTAGTGTCCAACACTAATTTTTTTTTATAATCATGTATTTACCGAAAAACATGGTCACTCTGTTGAAAACAAATAAAACAAATAAACAAATTTATTTTTTTTATTCATTTTCACCCGTGATAGCTTTTTCATAAACAACCTGAACCAAGAAAGGTTATGTAATGCCTAGGGTAAAACCCTTTATCTTAACTCGATGGTGTCCTTTGATTTCAAATCTAGGGCCTCATTCGGAATTTATTACACTTTTTTTGGAAAACTAAATTTGCATGATGTGAATATAATTAATATATTTAAAACATTTATTTTGGCTAATTAGGCCTTGAAATCGCACACCATCTCGGTGCTTGGTCTTGAAAATATTCCATATAATATCCCAAAATATTAAATAGAAAACACGAGTCATTAAATTATCACCACCTTAGGGATTTACAGTCTAAAAAGAGAGAAAACATACTAAAAAAGATGAGGGTACTGGACTCGCATCTAGGTCTCCTTATCCCAGGTGCTCTGTAAAAGATCCTCATGCAGCCAATAGACAAGAACTCAGGGAATTGATCTCCCATGCAGGATTATCTCCTACCAATCCTTGGTCTCCACCGAGTACACAGAAAAGGTATATCCATCATTGATGTCCTGATCTCCCCATTCGATAACATGCAATGGGTTATGCATGTTTCTGCCAGCTATGCTACATGGATGACATTGTGTAACCAATCCAATTATGGTAGCAGAGCTAAATACTACTCCCAATTATAAATTATATGAAGTATCTGGAAAGGTCCAATAAATGTCAGAGATAACAATCCATATCCTCAAAATCTCTACAATACATATCTATGGGGGATCCTTAGGAATACATGTTCTACCTCCTCGAACTCTAGAGGTATACATCATTTGTTGGAATAAGATGTCTGATAGATTTACATTGTTTTTGTCCGCTCCTAGATGATCTGCACCTTCTTTTGAGTAGCTCACACCAAATCTAGGCCCGTGAATGTTGACTCACCTAGATCAATACAACAAAGGGGAGACTTATAGAATTTCCAATACAAGTATTTGAATGGTTCCATACATATGATTTAATTATAGTCATTTTTGTACGTAAATTCCAGCAAGGTTATATGATCATATCAACATTGAATTAAGTCCAACATGAAATCCTATATTATGTCCTTCGTGACCTAAATGGGCTACTCAGTCTAGATGTCTGTGTAGGGGTGAAACACTGTTATGAAGCACAAATGAGTCCCAAATTCCTCCTATAATTCTCTCTATAATCATGAAATGAAGTGAGTGTCATGGTTCGAAATGATAATTAAAGGAACCTCATGGATTCAGAATATCTCCAACATAGAGATGTGTCACGAGCTCTCTACTGAAGTCTTATTTAGAATATATTGGAAGTGGGTCAATATAGTGAGTATGTTTATGATAGAAAAGATGTAATCATATCCTGTGAACATATTTGGTAACCCCTTAATGAATTTTATGGATATAAAATCCCACATCTACTATGGAACCTCAAGGGGTTCAAATAAACTCATTGGAACCTGATGGTTAGCCTTCACTTCTTGACAAGTGACGAATCAAGATACCAACTTTGCAACACAACACTTCATTCCTGGCAACCAAAACTGATTTCGAAGGTCCCATTAAATTTTTTCCACACCTTGATGTGCCACAAAAATAATATATATGAAAATATCACATCACCTCCTCCCACAACATCAAGGGTACAACTTTCCATAATCTAAAAAGGATAGCATGCTACCACTATCAAAATATCTGTTAGGAGCATGTCTAGTGAATATATGAGTATGTAAGCTCTCATAGTAAATATCTTCATGATAATAATTCCTAAAAATCTAGAAAAGAGGAGTGGTAACAACCATCAACTAAATATATAAAGCTCCATCATTGTCCACTAAGGAAAACTACAATGAGTCTGACTTCTCTAACTCCTTGACCAATAACTAGAAACAAGATCACCTACTGAGAGCGTCTGCCACCACGTTCCCCTTCCGAGGTTTATAAAAAAACTCAAAGTAATATTTTTAGAGGAAATATATCCATATCATATGTACCATGTTAAGATACTTCATAGAGAATATATACCAGAGACTCTTTTGGTTATATTAGACAATAAACTACTTGACCATTAGGTAGTGTCTCCACATCACCAATGAAAAAACTAACAATGATAACTCATGTTCATGGGTCACATAATTAGTCTCAAGTGGTATAAGATTACAAAAAACATATTCAATAACTACCGATATCTACATCATAACACAACAAATCCTGATTCATGATGCATCGTAAAAGATTGCATACTCAAGAACCTCCTATGGTAATATCAAGATGGGAGCACTTATGAAACTTATCCAAAACTCCTAAATTCACTATTGTAACCTTTAAATCCATATGAAATTATTCCCATTCGGGGAAAAATATCTCAAGGGTTATTCTACTATAGTGAAATCAGACACAAACCATCAATAGTACCCCGCAAACCAAAGGAAACTCCACACCTTGGTAACAATCTTTAGTGGATCCCAAGAAAGCACTACCTCAAACTTCCCTGGGTTCAATTCCACCCCTTCCCATGAGATGATGTATCCTAGGAAGTGGACCTATCAAATACAAAATAGACACTTTTATTGCTTTACATAAATATGGTTCTCTTAGAGTGTGTCCAGGGCCATCCTCAAGTGTCTCGCTCACTCCTCCTTTGATACAAAGTACAAGGGGATATCATCGATGAATAACACAACAAACCGGTATAAGAAATGATGAATGATCCATTTCATATGTCCCATTAACACTAATAGGATGTTCTTCACACTAAAGGGCATCAAAAAGTACTCATAGTGACCATAGAAACACCTTATTGATTTCTTCAGTATATCCTCATCCCTTAATTGTAGTTGGTGATATCCTGATATGGGGTCAATCTTTGATAACCACTGTACCCTAATAAAATGATGTAAGAGGTTTTCAATCCTTGGTAGTGTATAACTATTATTCATGATCAATTGGTTCAAGCACCAGTATTCCATACATAACCTCAAGCTCCTATCCTTTTTTTAGTGAACAACACTAGGGCTACCCATCGGGAAATACTAGGTCTCACAAATCTATTCTCCTGTAAGTTATCTAACTGCACCCACATCTCATTAAGATATATGGGAAGAATATGAAATGTTAATGGTGATATCAGTTTCATCCTGAGGTGTATGTTAATATAGAAGTATAATACTTAGAGGGGAGGTAATCCTAGAATGTCCTAAGGAAATACATTCTCATACACCACCAACAGCATAGGAAACTAAAAACTCATAGCTAGCATCTAAGGATCCAAATGTGTCACTAAAAAACTAATAGGTATTAGGATATAACATCTTATACATGATATCGTCATATCTTTCCTAAGATAACTTCATATCAAAGGAGGAAAACTTCATCTCAACAACCATAAGTACTTTTGCTGTCACTAGAAGCAAACTTTGACCATAGATTGTAGGATACCAATCCATATTATGGAAAAAATCATAGGTTATCATTACCAATATAAATATATTCCTTGCAAGGATCCCTATCTCCTCCCAGAGTCAGGTCACATTATTAGTATAAGCATGAAATGATTGATTCAGTCTGCAAGTTCCTTAAACAAAAGTGTCAAACAAAAAAGGGATCCACTTGTATAACTAGGTCCCCAACATGTGATATAATTAGGTAAATGTGTCTCATAACTCTATGTGAAAACTTCATCTAGGGTATTGAATACACACATCATACCTCTCACTACACACAAATCCTTTGTGAGATATTACAACATGGGACTCGTTCTTTACCTATCCCACTTGTTTACCATAACTAAGGATCACTCCGACACCATAGTGCATTAACAACATCAACCACAAAATCCAGAGAAAATAATCACCAACACTAGTCTCTGTCAACTCCCTACATCAACCTAGAAAAATCTCACCACCTAGATCACCATAAAGAAGGGGTCTCATCAAAACATGGCACTCACACCATAGGCTCATCCTAGTCCTACCCTATCTAAAAAGGGAGTCTGTCCCACCATATAAGCTAGTAAATTTATAACTCTAGAACTCATAAGGAAAAATATGTATAGGAGTGTCACCTATTGGTGCCACCCGATCCAATTACAACTCTATAGAAAAACATGTAACAATAAAAACCATTTGATTGGTCAGTATTTGTATACACAAAAAACTCAGACCACTGCCTCGATTCAAACCTATACCACCTGAGGTTCTATCTCATCATGGAACATCAGTGATCCATATCACTAGAACTTTTGTAACACATATTGATTTTTCATACCATCATCTTTTCCTACTAGAGCTATCAACTTCTCAACATGTAGATAATCATCTGCTTAAACCATAAAAGCATCCATATACTCCTACATAGGGGGTAGTAATGATTGGTTCCCACCTAGAGAAAAACACCTCATTAGTGGATCCAAAAACTAAAGCCTCATCACAAATCTAGTTTTCATCATGAAACAATCTCGAAATCCTAGTGGCTATCATCATAGTTTCATCTTAAAGATTATCAGAATGTTTCAAGGTCAATGTTTATATATGGGGAGACAACTCAAGCAGGAAACTAAAAAATAAACTCATTCCAATATGATGCATGTACCAATTTTTTTCCATGTAAGTAGTATCTACATATACAGATTCAACAAGTAGGTAATTAAGGTCCTGGTGAATGGAAATATTCGTTGCTGCACAAACACCGGAGTCCATGGCCTAAAAATTGACCTCGAAACACTTAAAAATGTTTCCCCAAACCAATATCACATACTTTGATCCTAAGGTAGAAATAAATCATCTGATGCCACTTTTTCATGGACCAACCCACTGGGTTCTACCCAAGGACTAACCCAAGCCTACCACCAATAGGCCAGGGGATGGAAACCATCATCGAATTAGAATATCTCCCAAAAGGGATGCATTATCTTAATGTACCTATCCACATGAAAACATATCCAATCCCAAATAATTTTAAAATGTAAAATAACTAAATCCAATGCATTCATGCATATATATTCCCATAAATAGTTTAGGATAGAAAATCACTAAAAAAAGGGCTAAATACAAGACCAACTAGAACTGGAGAGTGTCCAACCTAATCCAAGGGAGAAAAATAAGATAAAATTAAAGAACCTAGAAAAAAATCAATCTATAAAGATCAAGATATGATCTAACCACTCACTATCCACCTAGGAAACCTTTAAATGGATTGTCATATGCATTATAATTGACACATGTAGGAAGATCCCATGCATGGGTGAGTTTAACAATACACAATATGAAACCCCAAAAACAATAAACATGAAGAATCATGAATATTCAGTTCATAATAGTAATAAAATAATGAATATAAATAAGACAAACCAAGAAATACTCAGGATGGAAACCACACCACCAGGTGGTCACAACCAACTACTAGCGACATGATTATTCGTGAAATAATTCTCAATTTGCGATAATATATATGATGAACCATGATATCACTAGAATCTCACATCCAAGAGATCATTATCATTGGGACCCCACCAATAAATATCACTAATCTTAGAATACCATGTCACATAGATAGGGGTTACACCCAAGACTACTGGGGGACACCACAAACCCAATCGGGATCATCCAACAACATAAGGGATCATATACCAATAATACTGCATACCCTATCAACATAGATTACTAGTTGGAGGATCGATTACCTACTCATGGAGGTAATAATTATTCCAAAAACCCCACCTAGGGTAAAAATGTGATAGAGGATCACACTCTAATCTCACTGAGGGACTCTATGAACTCTATTTGAGACTCTGCCTCTATAGGGGATAACAGTCCTATGATGTATATATAATTCAACACTGTAACAATGAGGGAATGGAACAAGGGAACATACTCAACCAAGAATTTTCCTAAATAATGAAAATAAGGGCTAAAAACACAATAAAATTCAGTATACAACATGTACTAGGGGTAAAAGACACGTCCAACGAATCCTTGGTATACCTTGTGGTATTAAATCACACAACATGTAAACCTCAATACACATAACATACATGTGATCACACCCAGTGTGTAATGGTCTACTAGAACCCTGCTTATGCCATCCAAATATTCCTGTGTACAATAGACCATGTGTGAGTACTCTAGTCGTGCCCATGCACATTGACCTACCCCTATACCAACCCATGTACATGAGGCTATGTCCATGTATCCTGCCTTTCCCATGCCTGTGTATCCTCTAAATTATACACCAATCCCCAACCATGTATCACATGGTGTGTGACATGGGTCATAAATCTTATGATATTTAACTCACTATGTAAACCTTAGCGCCACACAGGTTGTCCTGTATAGCATGTAACACCACATTACTTCCCATGTAATGTTGTATTTTCCAATACCCATAGGTTCTCCTCTATGCTGATCTATGAATTTTTAGAGCCATCATCCTTTCTATAACTTGTTTATTTGGGGTCATCCAAGACTCTAGTAATAATAGTTCCTTGATCTAGGTGGTAAATCTTCTCATGAAACGCCCACTCGCGATGTCTGTAGCTTTACCATCAAAATCAGGGTGAACGAGTACCACAAATCCATTCAAATCCACCTATGATCTTACTCCATCATGATAAACCACAAAAATACTCTATACAGTTAACCACACATGGTTAATGGATCTATTTATCTAATGAAATGTCCTATAACAATAGAATACCATTTATTCATCGAATCAAGGGTCAAAAAAATGGCTACAATGAACATGTGAAGATGGGGGTAGACAAATTTGTAATCCATTAAATATGAGGAATGATCATCAATGTTTTATTTGAACTTGATACATCACTATTTAAATAGATAGATGAATATGATAATAAAAAAATGAACAAATTAATAATATCAGTTAAATCTACTGTTGATGCGTGAATTAATTCTATTTGTGGTATTGACCCATATTTGACCGTGATAAATGATATGGATGAAATCCCCAATAAATATCATTTCTGAATTTTATATTTATCACTAATTAAGAATAGTACTATGTTTTCATCATTGGATATATCCATGAACTCCAATGGAATGAAGATCCACAACCTAGATCTGATCTGGCATCAGCTTCCAATAATGCACTCCAACGGTCTCCTTAGGACTCCATGGTTTAGTGGAAAACCCTGATATATTACTATAACCACATATTAAAAGAAGATACCATTTTCTACTTTGAAATAAAATAAAATAAATTTAATTAATTAATTATTTTACTCATTTTGTAATGCAACAACTTTTTCATAAACACCTTGTGCCGAAAAGGGTTATGTCGTGCATAGGGTAAAACCCATGCTCTGAACTCAATGGTGACGTCAAATTTCTAATCTAACCCCCCATTGAATAGTTATTTCACTTTTTTAGGAAACTTTAATGGTCATGATGTTAATATATTTAATATATTTCAAACATTTATTCTAGGCTCACCGGGCCTCAGAATCACATGCTATCACAATTCCTGGTCTGAAAAATATTCCATATAATATCATAAAATAATACATAGAAAATTTAAGTTATTACAATATTATTTGACCTTTTTCATCATAACATGAAATTATAAATTCAAATTATAAATACAAAGTGGTTTCTTAACAAAACCTTTTTACTTTTATTATGCCTTGATTCCACTGGAAATATTTTCTTAGGATTCATGTAAATAAAAAAATACCAAAAATATGACCCCAATTTTTTCACTTATCTTATTTTTTATCAATAACACACCATGGATAATATCTTCCATCGAAATATTTACCGCTTAAAACAAATTTTAAAAACATTTTATACAGATGGGGAGAGGAATAATTTCTAATGATGTTTATGTTATGGTTAGTACATAGTCTTGGTGAACCATTCTGTTGATTGAAACTTACTTACAAGACTTATTAGTGTTTCATATTTGGATAAAAAAACTCATGCAATCATTATTATAGATATGTTTTCTGTATACATTCATCTTATTAGTCTTATGATTCGTTTTTATTTGGATATAAGTACCAATTATAAATGTATCATCTTTTGATGCAATATCACCACATCCATCATCATTATTTCTCCACCATAAAAGGGATTATACATTGATCTTCATTTATTTCATTGTGATATGATTTATGATACCACTATGGCATTATTTAGGTTTCTCCACTTCAATTTCCAATAGATTCACCTCATATTTTTTCAACCTTGGAAAGTCTTTCTTTAAGAGCACATATGCTTGTTGTATAATGAGTTAGTTTATCCATATTTGGTATCATTATCTTTATGGGGATTTTTTCTTATAATCTATCATTTATTCATGATTCACATTTCATTGAGATATATCACCAATTTCCTCTAACCTTGTAAATATTATTTTCAATCAAATAGATATTTTTCCTCTTTTACATGCCTCCCTATTTACTTGGTAATAAAGGTTCTATTCTCATCATCACCTTTATTTTTAATGATATAATACATTTCCATATAAAAATGGTGAGTAAAAATAAAACACATCATATTAAATTCGTACCACATATAGTCATTTTATAATTTGGATTTTGATATAGTATATTTTATTCCAACATTCATACCTTGGGATTCTATAAACACATTCATGGTATGTCCCCTAATTTCATATTTTTAAGGACATGGATTTTAAATGTACTATTTTTGGATATTATATGTATAATTTTCAATACCAATCACTGAGAATGTGTTTGATTTTGAGGATTAGTGTTCCTGGAAGAATGTTTTGAATTATATCTAATATATTAAATAAAATGAATGTTCAATTTTCCTAGATAGTTAAAATAAATCATGAATGAGGACCCATATCATAAATGTGATGGCACTATTGATTTTTGAATACATGTTTTACCCCAGGAATGGCATAATCCTTTTCGGTGTGGGACGTTTTTGAAAAATTCATCATAGGAATAAATAATTAAAATAAATTAATAAATATATTGGTTTTATTTATTTTGACATAGCGGATGTTCAAACCCTGGGGATTCAAGTTATTTTTAGAGATCATTCTTGGTGACCGATAAAAAATCATGGTTAGATCATGGATCATTGTGCCCAAGAAGTTCATAGATATCATCAATGATGGTAACACAAAACTATTATTCATCAAAAATTAATTCATACTCCAGGTAGGATGTTTTTTATTTTCATCCCATTCCTTAATAATGGATGAATGCGGATCAATTCCACAAATCGAATTGATACACACATCATTGGTAGAATTAAATTTATGGAATGGTTATTTGTTCATTTTTTTTATTACTATTAATTTTTGTTCTTATATGAAAATGTATTTAGTCCAAATGAACAATGACCTAGGTTAATTCATCATGTGTTGCAACTTATGGATTTATACACTATTTAGTTGTTTGAAATTCATTGCTATTTCTTTTAGACAAAGGTTCGACCAATACCTGATTCTCGATTATTGCATGACCATTCTTTTGTGCAACATATCAAAACTAAGGGTATGTCATGTGATGGAGGTTTCAACAAGAGAATTGATGATAACGATGGATAGTTTGAAGGAAAGAGATATTGAATGGGTTTATCTACATTATTCCCAAGTTACACACATCATGACTATAGATGGTGTGAGCGGATGACTACCAAGTAGATCTGGAGCTCGGAATCCTATGATCCACTTACTAAAGGCCTAGCTGGCCCTCGATCTATAAAATCCAGTGAGGACAGTGGCGCCAAATAAGCAGTGGTTGATGTGGTGGAGAAATCAGTGGATCTAGAAAATCCAACATTACACAATGTGTAATTTGGCATTACACACCATGTTCCCCCTGGATATGGTGTAACGGTTCCATCTGGAGTTATATATCACACATCGTGTGAAACATCTATGATGGATCAGAGTGTACATCGGAAAGTAAATAGGTATGGGAAAAAGTACATGGCCAAAGGAAAACCATGTACTCAGACATAGACACGACCTGGTATATGTAGACACAACCACCTATACACAAGTTGGTACATGGGTATGCTAAAGTACACATACATGGCCAACAACACACATCTAGGTGACAAGTGATCTCTAGACATTGCATTTTCCATCTACACACTGTGCATATTGATATTTCCATGTTGTGTGAGGATTAACCTGATGTCCAAACATGGGGCCAACTAGACATGCCATGTACCACTGGTACACACTATGTACCCCCTTAAAGAGTGTTTTAGATCATTATTTCCTTAGTTTGAAATATTATATGCTGAGTTTGTTCTCTTGTCTCATTTCCTTGAGGGTAAAATGCATCATTACATCCACATAAAAAGATTGTGATCCCCTCTAGAGATCGTGTCTCATATAGAGTTGTGGTGTCCTTCTATATGATTAGAGTGAGATCCTATATTAAATTTGTTCCCTAGGATGGGTTTGTGGAATTGGAGTGAAATCCCAAATTAGGGAATTGATCCTTTATCTAGAATACCGTATTGGTAGGTTTTTTGGTATCACTGGCACATGATCACCTACATAATGGGTTGATCCATATTTGGTTTGTGGTTTACCCCATTGGTTCTGGTTGGGACCACCTATCTATGTATAGGGGTATTATATAATCAGTGAGATTTCTTGAGTTGGTTCCAATGGTCTAGAACTATTCATTGAGTGTCTTTGGTGATATCCAGACTTATGAAGTGGGTTCTCCTAGAATGAGCATTACTTCAAGCAGAATCATGTGGTTGGCAGTTGGTTATGAACACCTAGTGTCATGGATTCTTTCTCGAGTATATTAAGGTGTTTCTATTATACATTTAATTTTATATATTTTATTTATATGAAAATACTTTTTGTCTCATGTTTAGTGTTTTCAGGGTGTCCTACTAGGTATTGTTATACTCACCCATGCATAATTGTTGCCTCCACGTGTCATGTCTCATATAGACAATGACCCTATTGATGGTGTCCGAGGAGGATAAAGAGTAATAAAGGTGTATCTAGATCCTTTTAGATTGATGTTTTTACTGATATAATTTATTTGACTTTAGTCATTGAACTTGGAGCTGGTTATACTCTTTATAGTTTTTTTTGGTATAGTATTTAGACCTGTTTTCCACTTTTAGAACTTTATTATCATACTCTATTTTGATATCTTAGACGTTTTCCTACATTGGTTTCAGTTGTTTTACATTTCATCATTATTTGGGCTTGGAGACGTGTGTGTGTGTGTACAATTAGTTTAGTATAATGCCTCTCATTTATTGGAAATTTCTACTCATCCCTAGTCGCTAGCCCTGGACTATCAGAGTTTGTCAGGGGGTAGTCATGGGATGGACCTCGATAGGTTAGGTTATAACAAAGTTGTATCTATGTTTCAATTCATCCTTAGGACCAAAGTTAGTTAGAGTTGTATGTGGAAATAGTGTTTAGATTTTTATGTTCTACTTTTAGAACATGGACTCCATTATTGGTGTGGTGGCTAACGTATCCACACACCAGGAATTTGATCCCATTCCTTTTCACTTAGTACATAAAGGCATTGGTTGTATGGAATATTTTTGATACATTATTCATACATGATTTATTTTTTTCCCATTTTCTTCTTGAGTTAGTTTAGTAGATATACTCTTTTGACCACAAGACATCTTGTTTTATTTCAGGGTGGTTCAACATAGACCTATAACTAGGATTCCACTATATGATTACTAGGATGATCCACCTAGTGATGAGGCATCAATATAGGGTACTTTACTGAAGATAGAACATACGGGTAGTTTACCATCTATTCCACCACCTGTTGAGTAGCATATAGCACTGGAAGTACCACATAAGGGTATACATAGGTTAAGGACATTGCACAAGTTTCAAATTAAGTAACCTCCCATGATTCAGGGTGATTTAGAACCCTAGCTGAATGAGGACTTGCTATAGGTGTTTAATCAAGTTTTTCACCTTATGAGGATGCCCATATATTAGATGACGGTCCCCATAGTGAGCCTTACTCAGTGATCTATTAGGTGTTGATGGAATTTAGTGACTCATTTACATGAGGAGACATCTCCCTCATGGTCATACATTGAGTGTCTCTTCAGGGAGGATTTCTATCCATCCATGTTGTGATCAATACACATAAATGAGCTCTAGAATTTTTTGTAGGGTATTTGGACCATGGAATAGTACATAGATATGTTTACTAATCTCTTGTGTTACTCCTTAGATATGGTGTGGGATAAGTTCTTTAGAGCATGGTCATTTGAGTAGGGCTTGGACCAGAACATCAGGGATTCAATGGTATCAATTTTAATTCCCACCAATGTTGGGGTGCATGGGTGAGCATTGGTAGTGGAGAAATTTATGGAAGAGTAGGAATCGATAGTGGGTGCTAGTAGTGGGAACCTAGTGGCTGATACCTCAACATTAGGCTACCGATAGTAGTCACAATGTTCCAAGAATGTCAGAAACATTAAGAGATGATCCTAGGACACAAGTTCAACAGTGCATGGCTCTAAGGGTGGATTAAATCATCAATGGTAGTGACGGTGTTTCTACTAAAATGGTTAGGGAAATAAAGATTTGTATTTCCAAACTAGTTGTATATTTAATCATGAGACTGTTGAAGGACCTCTGAGGAAGAAATAGATGTAGGAATAGGGTGGTTCACAGGGTGTAATACATGGTAGAGGGGATATAAGGGAACTATAGGTTGTTGGAGGTTTGAACTATTACCAACACCACCCCCATGTGCTCCATGCCAGGCTTAGGGAGCTGGTGGATAGTAATGAGGCCAACTGCGTTCTATAGAGGCCTTTGACTCCAAGTCTCCAAGTATGATATGAGGTATGACATATGTCCCCTAAACATTACCTTCCTTATTAATAAATACATGTGCGAGTAATTCCTTCTTTTCCACTTATTTGATTCAATAATTTGAGATTCTGATTGATCCATTGGGTTGACCCTTGCTGCTAGAGACTCCAAAATGTAGTGAACCAGTGACTATGCACTTGTGCCAATAGTTAATTTTGACACTAGGAGGAAATAGTTTTGTATGGGATCTCTTTGTAAAGGTAATTAGTTCTTATGAATTCATTTTAGGTATGGAATATCTATCCATAGTTTATTCGCAGTTTGCTTATTTTAGATGATGAATGTGGTGTGTCCATAGTCATTCAATAAGGTTTTCCTTTTTGGGTTAAATGTAAACCCTAACAGAGCATGATGACCTTAAAAATAGGAGAGTGTAGCTGATTACTCACTAGTTGGATGGCATAAATCTTAGAGTAGTGGATGATTTGGTTATCATTTTCTTATGGTGGTGGCAGAGTATGAGGACGACTTTTCTAAAGTCATATTGGGTTTACCTCCCCACCGAGATCTAGATTTCGATATCAAACTACATCTTGTGAAGGAACTAATATCTACAATAGAATATCATATGGACCTCATAGATATTCAAGATATGAGGTAATAGTTGGAGGAATTGAAGGAGAAGGGACTCTTGAGACTCATCATTCCCCCCTGGGAATCCCTAGTGTTATTCACCAAAATGGTATATGGGATTTAGAGGTTATGTGTGGATTACCAGTTCTTGAATCTGGTTACCATGATGAATAAGTATGCACTATCAAGGATTCAAGGCCTATTTTATCAGTTAAGAGTAGTGCAGTAGTTCCAGTTGATTGACCTCAGATCAAGAAATCCCCAGCTGTGAATAGAAGACGAGGATATACTAAAGAAGACATTCCAATGTCACTATAACCACTATGAGTGCTTGGTGATTCTATTTAGAATGATTAATTCACCAAAAATGTTCGTGGGACTCATGAACCAAATATTTCATCCTTTGTTGGACTAGATTATGGTTGTCTTTATTGATGACATCCTGGTGTATTCGACATCTGATGAGGATCTAATGAGACACTTAAGGATGGTCCTAGACAAAATCAGAGAGCAGTAAAATTACAGTAAGATATCAAAGTGACAGTTTTGTATTTAGTTGGTCCACTTCATGGGAAAATTAATCTTAGATGATGGATTTGTAGTGGACCCCACAAAGTTTGATGAAGTGCTTTCTTGGGATCCACCCAAGAGTGTTAACAAGAGGTATAGTTTCCTTGTGATGGTAGGGTAATATTTGAGATTTTTAACTCATTTATCCAAGGTGGCCGCACCCTTTACAGTTTTAACCCTGAAGGGGAATCCTTTCTTGTGTATGTAAAGGTTCCAGCTATATTTTCATGAGCTGAGGTAGAGGTTGATGAGAACTCCCATATTTAGATTTCATATGAGGGTTTCAAGTACGTAGTGTTCTATTATGTATCAAGGACCAAACATGGATATGTTATAATGCATAGGTATAAATTTATTGCCTATATTTTTCATCAGGTGATACCACATGAGAAGAACTATATGACCCATTATCTTGAGTTAGAATTAATAGTCTTCACACTAAATATATGGTTACACTACCTAATGGGAGAGCAGTTTATCGTTTAATCTGACCACAAATGTATCAAGTATATCTTCTCACAGAAGGATCTTAATATGTGACATGATCATTGGATAGATTTCCACAAGTAATATGACTTTGAAACTTTCTATATTCTTAGAAAGGGTATGTGGTGGAATATTCTCTCAGTAGGAGATCTTGTTCACATTTATTGGATATGGTGTCAGAGCGGTTAGCCTCATTTCAGTTTTTCTTCATGAACAAGGATAGTTTATTATATATATTTTTTGATGGTTGTTACCCACCAATTTTATAGAATGTCAGAGATTAGTAGTGTTGAGATACTGAATGTGATTCCTTAAGTACTCATATATCCACTGGACATGCTCTGGATGAATATTATGGATGGCGGAGAGCATACTATCCTTTTTAGAGAATGAATAATGGTACCTTTTATATTGATGGAGGAGGTGATATGGTAGTATTGTACATCCCCTTGGGTGTTACATCTAGGTGTGGAAAATATGTACCAGGACCTCCGATGTTAGTTTTGGTGTCCATGCATGATAATGGGAGTTATAGATTTTTTCTCCCAATGCCTAAATTTTCAATAGGTGAAGGAAGACCACCATGTTCCTTTAGGTTTAGCTTAACCCCTTGAAGTGAAATAGTGGATGTGGGAAGAGATATCCTTGGATTTCATGATGGTATTAACACATACGTCTATGAGACATTATGTCATTTAGGTGATCATAGACCGACTCACCAATCCAAACCACATTATAGCTATTCAAAAGAAGAGTTCTATAGAGATATTTGGATGACTCTACCTGTAGTATATAGTCCAAATCCATGGAGTCCCCTCAAAGATTATCTCTGATCATGATGATCTATTCACATATCAGTTATGGATGGTATTGAAAGAGTCCTTTGAGACTCAATTACACTTGATCACAACGTTTCACTCCAATACTAAATTCTAGATAGAGCAGACCATTATGATCTTGGAGAAAATTCCACATGATTATATGTTGGGCTTTTTTCATGGATGGGATGATCACATACCCTTGGTGGATTTTTAATACAATAATAGATACTATTCCTCCATTGGTATGGAACCATTTGAGGCCTTGTATGGGTGACCCTTCAAGTCACTACTTTGTTAGATTGATCCAGGAGAGTCAACAATCATGGTCTTGGAGTTGGTGTGAGATACTAAAGAGAATGTAAAAATACTCCTGGAGTGGATGAGGACTAAACAGAGTCATCAAGAAGTATTACGAGGACTGACAATGAAGAACTATGGAGTTTTTGGTGGGAGACCATGTTTTACTGAGGGTCTTACCTCGATGTGGATTAAGGATATTTTTCCTTTGTGGAAATAGGTCTATAATATTCATTAGTACCTTCTAGATACTTCTTAGAGTTAGAGAGGTGGCATACCACTTAGATCAAGCACCACATTTAGACTTGGTAAATGAATTATTCTATGTGTTTCCGCTGAGGAGGTACGTGCACGACCTGGCATATATTTTTGATCGGGGAAATATGGCCATCGATGATGGATTAAAATTTGTAGAGTACTCTATGGATATCAAGTATTGGTAGGAGATGATCATTCATGGGTGTTTGATTCTCCTTCTGTGTGTTCAGTTGTATAATGAGAATCCTCAATAGGAATCCTCATAGCGGAAGTGCCAAATGCAATCCTAGTACCATAAACTTTTTGGAGTATATATTTTTTTAACTTTTTAAAATAATTTCCCTTGTTTGGGTGAATGTAATGAATCATATTTTCTATTTATTATTTTTAAAAATTATATGGGTTATATTAAAATCCATTCACTGAGATGCTATGCAATTCCAATGTCTGACATTCCCGGAATAAATGTTTGAAATATATTAAATAAATTAAATAGCACATCTACATAGTTTTCCTAGAAAATTTAAATAACTATTGAAAGGGGGGACACAATCGTAAATATGAGGTCACTATTTGTCTTAGAATGGGAGTTTGAAGTGAGTTACGACATAAATATTTTTTGGCATGTTCTATTTTTTAAAAATTTATCATGGGAAAAAATGAGTAAAATAAGTTAATAATTTTTTTTTACATTGATAATTTTTTTTTCTCTTATAAATATAGGGTTATATGATTTCATCAATATTATACACTTAAAACATTGAGATTTGGGCAACTATTGGAGATATTTCTTGTGAAATGATGATAGATCAGGGTCAGATCATGGATCGTTGCACCAACAAAGTTCATGGATCTTTTCATTGATGGAAACGATCAACCGTTATTCATCAATTATTGACACAAACTCTAGATATGTTGTTTTTATTTGTGATTTTTTTCTCATTCCATAATTATTTGACAAATTTCAATCAATTCAATGAATATAATTAATATTCACATCAGAAGGAGAATTAAATTGATGTAATTTTTATTTGTTTATTTTGACTTATTCCTATTCGTTTTTCTTCTTTTAGGGAAATGGATTGGGCCAAATGATCAAAATATGATGTTTTTTACTCAAATTTTGTGTCATATGGATTCATCCCCTATTTCATCATTTTAGCATCATTAGTATTTCTTTTGACCAATTGTTTCATCGATACCTAGTTCCCGATCATTGCATGACTGTTTGGTGGCACAATTGATCAAAACAATATGTATGGAATGCGATGGTAGTTTCTATTTGAGAATCAATGAAGGTGATGGATAAATCAAGGGAGAATTAGACCAAATCAGGTGTTCTTAATTATTTTAAAGCAATGTAAGGTGAATCTATAGACGATGCGAATGAATCCTATGTAGATTTGGATCCTAGAATCTCGATATCCAGTAACTAGAGGCTTGGAAGACCCACTAATATAAAAAATATAGTGAGGAAGGAAGCTCTATTGAAGAAGTGGATGATGCAGTGGAGGAACTATAAGATCTAGAAAATCCCACATTATACTACGTGTAATTCAATGTTACACACCATGTGGGTGCCCCTAGCTTTGGTATTAGCGTTTCAGTTAGATTCAAGTATCACACATCATGTGAACCCATAGTTAAGGATCAAAATGTAATTCAAAAGGTAAATATAAATGGGAAAAATTACACTAACAGAGTCACATCGTGTATTCAGACACATACATGGCCAGGTTTACAGGGACACAACCAAATGCACACAGGTTGGTACATGGGCAGGATAAAGTACATGGACATGACCAGAGGAACACGAAAATATGTTGGGTGATATCTAGATACAATGTACTCCTTATACACACACAATGTATCTTGATATTAACATTTCCTGTGATTCTTTACTAGATAATAATACTTAGTTATTATTCTACATATCGTGTACCCTTAGTACATGCGGTGTACCCCCTTTAAGAATGGGTTCATGGGCCCCCCATTAGTTCTGGGTGTGACCCCCTATCTATGTATTTTGGTCTTCTAAGAATAGTGAGATATCTTGGATAGGGAAAAATGGTTTAGATGTCATCATAATTTCTCTTTGGTGATAGTATTGATCAAAGAGTGGGTTCTCCAAGAATGAGCATTTCTTCAAGAAAAATCATTTTGCTGGCAGTTGGTTATGACTGCCTGGTGGCATGGTTTATCTATAGAGTATATCTAGGTGTTTCTATTATACATGTATTGTAATATATGGTATTTATATGACTATACTTGTTTATTCAAGTTTAGTTTCTTTGGGTTGTTTAACTGGAAATTTTTATAATCACAATTTCATGGGCCTTGCCCACACATATCGTGTCTTATGAAGATGAAGACCCTATTGATAGTGTCCTAAAAGAACAAGGAGTAGGTGGAGCATATATAGAGATTATCAAACTGAGATATTTCTTAGTATGTTACATTTTACATTTTTAATAACCCTTTGAGTTGGTTAGACTCTTTACAATTTTTGGTTGGTCTTGTATTTGGACCCCTTTTCTACATTCAGTACTTTACTATCAGATGTGTCATTGGATCCTAGATGTATTAATGCATTGGTTTTAGTTGTTTTACATTCAATAATTATAGAGGATTGTAGATATGTTTAGGTTTATAGGTAATTTATTCTAATTCCTCCCATATTTGGGATATTCTTACTCGGCATTGGTCACCACCCCTAGCCTATCGGAGGCAAGCTTAGGGTAGTCCTGAGCCATACCTAGAAAGTTCAGGTCATGAAAAAAGTAGCATCACATAAGTTTGACCTTAAATTAGTATCCTTAACATATAGATTCATCATGTAACTTATTCTTATTATTTTATTATAGCATTATCTCTTTTTTCACCCCTCTAATTAATTTTTCCATGGGATTAATTTTATTCTTCTCATTTAATATTTTCAACCTCCTCTCAAGCTCATTGATCTTAACATCCTTCTCTTTAAAATGGTAATCCATTTACTTAAATCATGAGAACTTTTTTTTATAATTTATTTTTTCTTCAAGTTTCTTTTATTCAAGGCATAATTATTAATTTTATCTATTTATACATTGGAATATGTTTTACAATTTGTATTAAAGTTATTCAGGTAGGTTACATTGATATTTAATTTTTTCACCCATTTTCATAATTTATATTTTAAAGGCCACCTATAATATATTTAATATTTTATTTGTCATAACTATATTATTTATAAAATCAAATTACACTTGATTACTGATTCCTAGTTGATCCACCTTTTTATACAGGTATTGGATATTTTCTCGATCACTAGATGAGAATCTTTTGAATTGATGACTATATGTTGTTTCCAATTCTTCCATTTAATCAACATATACAATATTCTACATAATGGAAGATGAATTTAAATATTTTAAATATTTTTCTAAAACATTGTTAGAAATATAATTACCATTGATATCAAGCATAATTACCTCATTGGGTTTATCTTTCTTTATAGGAGTCATCTTCACATGCCTATTGTTATTTCCATTTTTTATAGTGTAATATTCTCAATATTTGTAAACTAGTTTCTCACTACAACTTGATTGCCATTCATCTCTTTAGGTAGGCTATAAAACCTTATTTTCCCTCAATAATTTTCTATAAATATTTTCCAACAATACCTAAATAGAAAAAACACTAGAATATTGAATGATTTTCTTGAATTCCTCACGGGATATAACTTTTTTTTTGTATCTCTATATTATTAACTCATTCAATTGGTCTTTTCAAGTTATAAATACAATTAAGATATTTCACAATATCTTCACTATAATCCCATAAGAACCAATAAATTTTTTTTTGCCATAAATAAAAATTATTACCACTGAAAATATAATTCTCCATTATTATATCCAAGTGTATAATAAATCAAATAATAGAATTGTAGATTCAACCAAGAATCTAAATATTTCAGAACTGGTACCACTTTATGGGACCAATTTCACTATAAGAACTCTAATGGTGGGGGTAGTGAATCTAAGAACACACCAATTTTTTCCCTCATTGAATTTTCCATTAACTATATAGATATCATTATCTTATTTGAAGGATCACATTCAATCTCTCCTTATCTAGACAATAATCACACAAAATTTTCAATAAAAACGCATAAATTAAATAAAAAACATACATATTTTTTTAATGGTTCAGCACTAAGGGATAATAAAATTTGTATACACATGATGATATGTCCATTTATTAGAATCCACTATAATGCACTATTCAGTGGATATAAATTTTGGGCCAGGATCACTCGTGCCATGGTGAAATAGTGTTATATGTTAAAAAAGAGAACATTATCCATCCAAGGTCCACTCCCTATTGTTAAATTCCAAATATGAAGGAAAATTTAGTTTATATACAAAAGGATATATTCATAATCAATATGTATAATTTAATCTATCTATATAATATCTACAAAATTGATGCTCCTTTATATTCAATTTTCAATTATATTTAAAATACTCAAACTCCTGATGAGAATGACTAATCAATGTGTGTTTCAATTAGTTGCCTTCTACACAAACATAGTAGCAAAAATTATTTCATAAGATTATCATAATACCACATGGGAATTATCTTTCTCCCCTATTTCAATAACATGATATAGTATTGTAAATCTTATACACTTTAAGACTTATTCCCAAAAAAAATAAATATGATCATTGGAAATTTAATATGGTTCTCCTATATCCTTATTATATGCCACCTTCTAAAATTTCTCTAATAAGTTTTTATAAATCTTTTTATAATCGTATTAAATTTTTCCATGTGTACCATAAGATTTAACGTGGTTATAATGTGCCAATTAACCCATGTTAACTTCATGAAATTCGGGCCATATTTTACTCTTTTTAAACATGAACTAATTCTTCTAGATATTTTAAAAATAATTATATAATTAGATGATTCCATTCATTTCAAAATAGTCTTCTACTTCCTTATCCTAATCATGGTGTGATATACTACTTCACAACATGATGTTCAATAGATAAAAAAATCTTAAAAATCTATATAATATCTTATATTTATTTAATTTAAATATCATAGTGTGATCCTTTAACTATTCTTGATCCTCAAACTTTTTATTGAACATCACACTTGCTTATGGATGAAATCCTTGGACCCTCTAATATTTGAAACATAAACTTTTTCAACATTGTGGGATTTTCTAAAGAGGAAAAACCCTAAAATCTTAGTAAATCTATTCATGGACCATTTATCTATTATATTATATAATCACTGAATATAAAGAAAATTTATATCATAATTATTATTACACACCTCAGTTGTGGTGTGACCTTTATTACTATAACATAACTTATTTTAAAATAACTAGTACTTATTTCCTTTTTAATTATGATAAGACTATTACATACTAGGATTTTTAATTTTATAGACAATTATGATCTTTTATGTATAGTCTTATAATAACCCTTACGTATCAAGAAACTATGGAAATGCTTAAATATATCTAAAAGTAAACTTAGATATCACATTAACATAGTTTTTTTTACCAATTTTCCATCTATAAGGTCTATAAAACCCTTAAATGTCATCCACATGACCCTTATTTATTATGAATACTACCTTTACATATCATAAAGATGAACTTTATGTGTCATTTATGTTAATTGGTACTTTTTCATTTTCTCATTTAGAAGGACTAGAAAACCGTTATGTATCATCAAGATAAACCCTGATGTATCACAAAGTGTATCCTAGTAACCTTTACATATTATCCTGATAACCTTTATATATTAAAAATAATGTTTTATAAAACATTACCTATTATTAATTTACAATTATTTGTTCTAATACCTTATGTATGATATCAAACCTTAAGTATCATAAGGGGAACATTGGTTTCCATTACATGTCATTGTTAAAGTTTTGGTAACCCATATGTATAAATACTACTATTTTTTTTAGAAATATGGAACTCTAAAAACATTTATAATTCATCTCATCCTTATCATATCATGTCCAAACTTCTTCAAACCATCTCACATCTCCTCCAAATCTATAATATGACTGAATAATCTCATTTATAAAATCTCAAATCCATATATATTTTCACACTCCAAATAATAATATATTCATGCCATGATCTTCATATATGTGTGCATCAAGGTTATTTTATTCGCAATATCATCCATATATCCCCTTATATAGATTCCATTATTTCCTAACATATATGAATTGGTCATCCACAAACTCTAATGCCATGTATGTCATTGTTATGAATCATCAAAAAACCAAATGTGGGAACCATGTATATGGTGACAAATATATTCCTCATATTTGACACCATTTCTTCTTATATCACCATTCATGCACTATCAAAAAATCCAAGACATATTATAAAAAATCCAACACCCAACCCATTGGTTGCAATAGAGGGATGTGTGAGTGAAAAATACATCATGATCCTTTTGTGTAAGCCAAAGTATCCTAAATATATCTAGTTCTCCCACACAATTGTGGGTTCCAAAAATTCCTTTATCTCATTTTCTTTGTTGGATAAGCCAATATGCCATCACTAGAAATCTAGTGACCAATCATTATGTCATCCTTAAATATGAAATAACAATTCTTCAAGTTCTGAACTAATCATTTCTCTTCATATCATTGTAATATCACATCAATGTTTTTGATACATACCTCAAATGATAATCCATACACTGAAAATTCAGCCATTAAAAATACTTGAAACTCCTATACTATCTAATAAAATATTCACTTCATGGATTATTGAAAAGTTCTGGGTTAATTACACATACCAAAAAACATTCATCTATTGGAAAAGGTCCCATAAGGGCATTTGAATATTTTCTTCCCTAGGTCATCTCATGTTAATGGAATTTTTGTTTCAACAAAAATATGTATTGAGAAAATAGTAGTTTACAAGCCTGATTGAAAATTATAGATTTTTTTAGTGAATAATAGGGGAGAGTGATTCTTTCTCATTTAATCATTGATCATTGTAATGTGGATTTAAACTCTCCACCCCAACACCATTTTGGTGGATATCATCTCATCAACCTTTTTAACACCTTTATTCCTCCTTTATTTGGTACAAATTGAAGTGGGATAACTCAATAACTATTTTAAATTAACTACATGATCAATATATCATGGATTTTTAATAATTACTTCTTTAAAACTTAAATTATTAGATATTTCAACCTATTATCTTCCCACCCCACTGTAATTTTTCTTTATTAACTTATTACATAGTCAAAACAAAGGGAAGGACCTATAACATGGATGTTGGGTATATGTTATGAAATTTCCTTCTTTCTTTGATTCAACAACATAAACAACTAGATTTATTGCTCTTATGAAATATTTCCACTCACTATTTCTGGTAGTTTTTATTCTACCAATAATGGGTACCTTATATTACATGGTAGTTTCTTCATCTTTATATATTGTGTCTTTAAAACCTTAGGAACCAATTAGGAAAAGGTAACCCTTGAATGGTGTTCTACTATTTTTAATCCTTCCTCTAATTCAAACTCCTCACCACTATCCATAGTGTTACTAGTGGATTCCTCATCAATCAAGACTATCATCAACTTTTCCACTACCTATTATATCCTAAGTAGTCTATAAAATTTTTCATTTTTGATTATTGCATGGAACAGCTCATCTTTATATCCTCAAATATAATCCTTCATTAAATTAAATTATACTTCCTATTCAATAACATTTAATATCAACAACCATTGATTAAAATCAATGGGGACTTTCCCAATTAATAATAAAAGTTCAGTAAGTACAATCAATACATATTCATCTCCCTCATATATGACCAAATAATCAATGGGGATGCTTAATTTTCACACTTTAACTATGATTTACTTTATAAATATAATTTTGTACTCAAAAAATCAATCTCATAATTGGTTATAAAATTATTGTAGGATTTGGACCATTTACCCTAACACTTTTAAAAATATTACACGATATAAGGGTAATTGTTTCCCTTAAATCACAATGGTATATCCTAAATGTGAATGAACCAGTACACCATTGAATATAAAATATATATGGATCTAAATGTTTTTAAGGGAGTTTCATTTGAACAATAGTTGATAACACTTTACATAAATAAATTACAAAGCCATCAATTTTTTCATATTTTAAAAGAGCTCTTTGAAAAATATGGTGTACACAAAAACATTTGAAATAACCTTAGAAAATGGGATTTTGATGTATAGTTATACGAGTATCTAAATAAAATTATTATATTGGGAATCCAAATTTAATTTGTTTATCCTCTATATAAATGAAATATGTAGATAATAATGTTTCACTTTAGGTGTTTTAGAATATTTTTTTCCAATCTATATTTCTTCTGGTTGTTTTTCCTTACTAACCTTAATATTTTGTTCTTTATATTTTTATTATATTTATTATTTCACTATAATATATTAGTCAACTTTTTTCAATTTATGGGTGTCTATCTATTTTAGCTCTTTTACACTTTTTAACATCACAATATTTTCTTCCTCCCTTGAAACATCAATGTTACTCAGTGGAAGACCATGTGTTCCCTGAAACAAAATTTGAGATGCTATTATAAATGGTAGAAGATGTTATAAAGAAAATATTGATTATTCATTATATAGGTTTCCTTAATTTATATATTTTTTCTCATATTTAGAGATATTATGTGTTTTTTGAATGCATTTAGTCACCAATACCTCTATAGTAGGTTGTGATCCTTGAACTTGTGGCCAAAACTATTTATGTTTACTTTGTTTCCAAAACTAATGAATAAGGGAGTAGAATTATTACCTAAACATTTGTTTAAATTGAATTCATTGAGGAAAACTTGGAGGAACATTGGAACATTTTATATTTTTTCTACTTACTTATTTTTCCAATCCTTTTTTGGGTTACCAATAATATTTTCTAACCAAACTGATTCCAAAATTATAATTGTGACCAGTTATACCCAAAAACTATCACTTATCCCATTTGAATTTCCTATGTTATAAATTAGAAATCCTATAATATATGTGGAACTCCACTTATATAACATTTCATATTTTTTTAGTTCAGTTTGTGCTCTAAGATTATGAATAGGAAACAATTCCACTATTTTTTTATACATTATCACCATTTTAGAAACTATATTAGTATTCTCCATTACTAAATTAATGGATAAAAAATGTGGACCTTGTTCTCATTTCCATGATGATATATTATTATCTGATTCATCCAATGATGTAACGCACCAACCCCAGCTACCCAGAGTCGGTGCATTACTTCGTAACATTGGCATGATCACAAAAGATCAAGTCTCGAAAGACCGATTAGTTTAGTAGCCTTGGAAACACTAGATACATTCATAAGTCTTACATTACATCATAAAGTGAAAAACTAATAACAAATTCTTCATAGTCCCCACTCATATCCTCTTCTGATTGTCCCTGCAGGTCATTCATAAAATACTTCTTCACATCCTGGAAAATATTAAAACATTGAAAGGGGTGAGCTCAGATGCTCAGTAAGGATAACAATATAGCGGAAGCTTTCATCAATAAACATAAACATTTAAGGCAATGTATAACTAAAACAAAAGCCTTTTAAACATTAACTTCAACATAATATGGCAAAAGTAAAATGAGATAATGCCATTCACTTCTTCACATGGATATTCTACTGGTCGAATAATCACATGCAATATCAATAACCACTTTCATAATGATGGAATTCATAACGCCAGACTATCATAACCACGTAGCCAAGGCCTCGTGCCAAGACCACCAATAAGATTTTGTCAAGGCATTGTGCCAAGACACTAGTTTGTCTCAAGAGACCTTCCGATGCATCAAGGAGCTATAGTGGGCTCCACCCGTCACTTACTAAGTCCAATGCATTCCTCATATGAATGGGTTTAAACATATCATAAACCATAACATAATCGTATCACATAAAACATGCATAAAGGAAACATAACATTTCCACATTTCAATCAAAAGATTTCAATACAACACATTGATATAATAAAAGCGCTTTCAAAACCATTTTCAATACCAAAATAAAAGAAAGTTAAAACTTTGTATTTATTTTTCATTAAAAAAAGTGATGGCTTGTAGAGGAAGCCGAAACTCAAATAATGGTCACAGCGGCGGAGAAGTCATTGTTGCCGCATATGTACGGAAAGAAAAACATTCCCTTTTTGTCGTTCAGTAAAGCGCTTCGTATAAAAAATATTCCTTTTGAATAAACGTAAAAATCAAAGGGGTTTATACACCATATAAAAGAAAATTGTGTGTAAAACCAAATATGCCTCAATGAAAGGAGATTGAGACGAAGTCCTTAAAAAGATCATTTTTAAAATAAAATAGATCTATTATGTGTATTCACTATAGGTACACATAAAGAACGTAAAAATACAAAATAGGACATAATAATATCATGCCATAATTTGAAAGTAGGAGATTAACCCAAAGAATGGAAGTTGGGTTAAGAAATTCCCTTACCTTTTGTCCGACTTGATTCGACCGTTCTTTAACCTCCTGAATAATAAACTGGAGTTAATTTCTATTTACTTAAGAAATTTTTTCATGTTTATTATTCCTTTTATATCCCTTATTACCATGTTATGAACATTATGTAATTATTAATGTTTATAACGGTCATTTTGTCGATCTTAGGTACTTGAGTCAAAAATAAAATTCTTATAATTACAAGTTGTTCATGTGGTGATATATCCATTATATCCAGAATTATATTCATGATATAGATATCATATATCTCATATATATCCAGTATATACATGCATTTATAATATTACGTAACATTTAGAGGTAAGAAATGAAATGCACCGTTCATGGAGACGGTAAGCCGTACGTACGCATGAACGATACATTCATTTCTATTTCGTATTTAATGGAATGAAATCATAATTATATAAACGTATAATATAGTTCTAGTATAATATCATATATAATATCATTTACTCCATCCTTTATACATCCCACATATGGCATTAACGATTCACATCACTTTGAGGGGGCGGTAGTCCGCACTTCCTAAAATGAAATTATTGCGTTTACCCATAATGGAAATCATAAAGTATGCCATAAATGAGAAATACAGAAGCATAGTAAAAACATAAACATATTATATATCATATATAAATATAGTTACATCTTAATGGACACCTTTGAATGTGTTATATGAGTGTTGAACAATCATCGTTTCGTGAGGCAGAAATTCTCCATCCACAGAAACATTATGTTCTTTAACCATTAGATGTAAGTGTGTGTAAGTGTAGCTCGAATCCTTCTTATAACAACATCCTAGTATATTTAGGATACTGGTTTGGTTACAAAAGAAATTAATAAAAAGTGTTTAGGGGGATGGAGAAGAAAAATAAAACAAAACAACATTAGAGAAGACAATACCTTAAAATTGGGTAACTCTTTTTGATTTGAGCCAAAGGCTTCCTTGGGAAGCGTTCTGCCCAAAGTGAGGCTTCTAGGAGTAAGGTGGGGAACATGGGAGAGTATTTGGGCAGAGGTTGGCTGAGCCAAATGGTTTGAAAGTGTGAATGAGGTGGGGGCCTTTTATAAGAGGAGAGGAGGGGCACTCTTGGAAAGTAAGGAAATTTTACATTATTATACAATGCTTTTCGAATTATAAAGGTACCACACTTATATAATTCGTGGATAAGGTGGTAAGGGTTCTAAATATACCCATACAATAGTCTTTGGGCAAGTTTAAGCCTTGTATTTTACATTATCTTTTCATTTTATTTAAAATCGTTAAATAATGAGGTCATCGGTGCATCATAATGATGTCATAAATAATTTAATTTATTTAATGTCTAAAAATTATAAAAAAATACTACAATGTAGGAAATCTATTTAGAATTAAAATGATTATTTATAGTTAAAAATATGACTTGTATAACCCCATGTAAAAATTGTTTTAGTAAAACATTTCATGTTTGTGTCATTTTTTACTTTAACATTAAATAAAAGGTATTTATGTCATTTTCCAACTAAAGTGGCTCCATGGGGTCCCCAATTTGACCCATGGATTTTCTTGGTCGGCCATGGCACATCCAATGAGGGTACGACATGTGTCAAGATTATCTCATATTATTAAAACATTATTTTTACATTAAACTACACTAATTACCTCTAATCACGATTAAGAACTTAATAGTTACTATTCACCAAAAAATTATTTTAATCTCATTGAACCACATTTTACTTCTTAATGAAAACCATTTATGTAGGGTTTTTAAAAGTCAAAACACATAAGTGGTAATATTTCATTTAAACGAAAAATCAGTTATTTTACTACCACTTAGTGGTTTCACTATTCATCAAAAATTGAAGTTTTTCAGAAAAATGCCAAAATTTCACCCTAAGCTGTAATTGATATTCCGAATTAAAAAATGATTTCTATTTTACAAAATTCCAAACATATAAGTTGCATTAATTAATTTTATAATTAATTTCCGCTGTCACAACAAATAGCGTGTTTTTAAGAAACAATTTATATCAAAAGATTGGCAATTGTTTATGTCCAATTTCAATGTTAAATTAATTCTAATGACCACCATTGGATAAAATTGTAAAAATATATTCTAATTATAATTTAAAACCCCTAAATAGTATAATTAATCACTATAAATTATTTTGATTAAAAAGGTTGTTTTTAAGTATTTTTCACTATTCATAAAAAATTATAAGTTCTCAGAAAAATACCAAAAATTCAACATAGGCAAATTTCGATATTCCGAATCAAAAAATGAAATCCATTTTGAAATATAAAATTTCTATAATTTTAAAAAGTGGTTATTACTATTCATAACAGCTACTTTGATTAGTCGCAGTGTTTTAGAACTCGAAGTTGCGTACAATGCAAGCTATTGCATTATTGAATGAGAAGCGTAACGTGGAAGCTCGGGGTGTTACATTCTCCCCTCCTTCAATAAATTGCATCCTCACAATTTGAATTTTTTTTCTTTGAAAATAAAAAGGTTGAAAAGAGAAAATACTTTTGTGGAAAAACCACATCGGAAATAAGATTAATAAAATTTAGCCTTAATAAGAGGGAAAGGGAAATGAAAAAGTCACCACCCAATTATGATCTCAATTAGGAGAACATTGGTGGAAATTAGAGACATATAATTGGAGGAAAAACGTAAATATTTTTAGGGAGTTATTAAGGTCATCAATCACAATCAACTGTCAAATTGAGGGCCTCAAAGCCTTCAATCTATGTTGATTTAAAATATCATCAGTTCAACAAGACATAAGGTATTAGGATAACACATTTTTTTGTTTTAATATCCCTTTAATAATGTTTAAGAATTAATTTATTCATTGAATAAGAGATAGGTATATATATATTTATGCTTGACAATTTGAGTTTCAACCTTCAACTCATCTTTCACTCAAAAATATAATAGAACTCAAAAATATTATACTTATCCTAATTGTATAAGGTTCCAAATATTAAAACATACCATTTAGATTAGAAAAACTATTTTGTAATAACCAGGGAATTCACGTAGTCCAGTGGTAGATGATTAATCCCAATCACACTACGGTTGTGGGTTCAATTCCCACAGCTTTGTCCGACGCGATGGGTTGTCACTCGGTCTGCATGTTGTCCTTTTTATAAATATCCAAAAATAACCTTAACAATAGTATCCAATGTAAAATATAATCCATTCCAACCTTTATAGTTATCCAAAATACTTCTGTCCAACTCACAGTTCAGATTTTATGAGGAAGGTAAACATAATGAAGCTCCTTTTTTTTCTGTGTAACAACATACGAACACATTCATCATGTATTCTTTTAAAACACTGAAACATACTAAATTACCATAAATCCTTATTGATTACATTCATGATCCCTTATTCCTTATAGAAAACTAGATATACTCCTTGTATCCAAAAATGTATACAAATCATTAATCAGTTTCAAAAATATTAAGAATATCCAACATAATTTATCCGAATCAATCATGTCTTATTCCAAAATCACTATCTCGGTATCAGAACCATATTATGGTTTATCTTTCTCTCAACCATATATTATCCAAAAATTTAACCTACTGTGGATTCACTTTTCTTGGTTCCACACAATCTCAAGTCCTAGATGAAATAGTACTGCAGTACAATTCTTATATACTCCATAATTATTATAACCAGTACATAATTGATACAACACTCAAATTACAAAATTATTTAATAACAACATAAGAACTCTAATCATTCCTCCTCATCTGTGGTAGTATCATAACTTGATTATTATCCAATAACATCATTTGGGGCATACTCTGATGATTTGAACATTGGTTTGCATAGTGTCCCCACTCCTTATAGATGAAGCATTGTACATTTGAAACCTTTTTCTTACCCTTGCAGTCACACACTTGGTGTCCTTTTTCTCCACACTTATAACAAACTCCCATTCCCTTCATGCAAATTCCAAGGTGTTTCTTCCCACATTTATCACATATTGTAAAATTCTTCTTTTCCCTCATCCCTTTATCCATCATTCTCTCTTCCATCCTTTTCTTCTCTTTCATCCCTTCAAATCCATAAGACTCAGAGAATTATCTAATTATCTTATTAACACATGATACTATTTCTTCATATGTTGATAAAACATGGGAGAATATTTCCCTTCTAAATTTTGGATTAATACCATGAAAGATATGATCCTTCTTACTCTTTGGATCATATGTATTGATGGAGTTCACATTCCTTCTACTGGGCGCCATTTCTATACAATGCCATAAACTTGGTTAGTTTATGAATCGAAATACATAATAACAAACTTGAAAACATTTATAATAAATTGAACTATTTATGGATATAATCCATAATCATAAAAAATGTTTTCTTTTAGGAAGTATATACTCATAACCCTTCATAGTGGTTTGTAAAGAAAATGTGAATTATCCTAATCATATCCCCCGGGAGTGTCATAACCAAGAGTGCAGCAAGGCCTGTTGTCGTGCACCAGTTCCCGTTTGAGTCTAGCTCAACGCGATGTTTTCGGGTTTTACCCCTAGGTACATCAGTGCCAGAGCCGCCTCTACCTGCTCGTATCCAGACAGGGATGTATTGCTCGGAAAACTCACAAAATCTCTATAATACCAAAATTCTAGGCAGTTCTTCTATACTAATCCTTAAAGTCTATCTTCGGGCTATGTGCTCTAATCAGAGTTTATCTAAATCTAGCTTCCAAGGTTAGTACTAAACTGCCTCTGATACCAACTGTAACGCCCCAACCCCAGCTACCCAGAGTCGGTGCATTACTTCGTAACATTGGCATGATCACAAATGATCAAGTCTTGAAAGACCGATTAGTTTAGTAGCCTTGGAAACACTAGATACATTCATAAGTCTTACATTACATCATAAAGTGAAAAACTAATAACAAAGTCTTCATAGTCCACACTCATAACCTCTTCTGACTATCCCTGCAGGTCATTCATAAAATACTTCTTCACATCCTGGAAAATATTAAAACATTGAAAGGGGTGATCTCAGATGCTCAGTAAGAATAACAATATAGTGGAAGCTTTCATCAATAAACATAAACATTTAAGGCAATGTATAACTAAAACAAAAGCCTTTTAAACATGAACTTCAACATAATATGGAAAAAGTAAAATGAGATAATGCCATTCACTTCTTCACATGGATATTCTACTGGTCGAATAATCACATGCAATATCAATAACCACTTTCATAATGATGGAATGCATAATGCCAGACTATCATAACCACGTAGCCAAGACCTTGTGCCAAGACCACAAATAAGATTTTGTCAAGGCCTTGTGCCAAGACACTAGTTTGTCTCAAGAGACCTGCCGATGCATCGAGGAGCTATAGCGGGCTCCACCCGTCATTTACTAAGTCCAATACATTCCTCATATGAATGGGTTTAAACATATCATAAACCATAACATAATCGTATCACATAAAACATGCATAAAGGAAACATAACATTTCCACATTTCAATCACAAGATTTCAATACAACACATTGATATAATAAAAATGCTTTCAAAACCATTTTAAATACCAAAATAAAAGAAAGATAAAACTTTGTATTTATTTTTCATTAAAAAAAGTGATGGCTTGTAGAGGAAGCCGAAACTCAAATAATGGTCACGGCGGCAGAGAAGTCATTGTCGCCGCATATGTACGGAAAGAAAAACATTCCCTTTTGGGCGTTTAGTAAAACACTTCATATAAAAAAGTTTCCTTTTGAATAAATGTAAAAGTCAAAGGGGTTTATACACCGTATAAAAGAAAATTGTGTATAAAACTAAATATGCCTCAATGAAAGGAGATTGAGACGAAGTCCTTAAAAAGATCATTTTTAAAATAAAATAGATCTATTATGTGTATTCACTATAGGTACACATAAAGAACGTAAAAATACAAAATAAGACATAATAATATCATGACATAATTTGAATGTAGGAGATTAACCCAAAGAATGGAAGTTGGTTTAAGAAATTCCCTTACCTTGTGTCCGACTTGATTCGACCGTTCTTTAACCTCCTGAATAATAAACTAGAGTTAATTTATATTTACTTAATAACCTTTTTCATGTTCATTATTCCATTTATATCCCTTATTACCATGTTATTAACATTATGTAATTATTAAAGTTTATAAGGGTCATTTTGTCGATCTTAGGTACTTGAGTCAAAAATAAAATTCTTATAATTACAAGTTGTTCATGTGGTGATATATCCATTATATCCAGAATTATATTCATGATATAGATATCATATATCTCATATATATCCAGTATATACATGAATTTATAATATTACATAACATTTAGAGGTAAGAAATGAAATGCACCGTTCATGGAGACGGTAAGCCGTACTTACGCATGAACGCTACTTTCATTTCTATTTCATATTTAACAGAATAAAATCATAATTATATAAAGGTATAATATAGTTACAGTATAATATCATATATAATATCATTTACTCCATCCTTTATACATCCCACATATGGAATTAATGATTCACATCACTTTGAGGGGGCGGTAGTTTGCACTTCCTAAAATGAAATTATCGCGTTTACCCATAATAGAAATCATAAAGTATGCCATAAATGAGAAATACAGAAGCATAAGGAAAACATAAACATATTATATATTATATATAAATATAGTTACATCTTAATATCCACCTTTTAAGGTGTTATATGAGTGTTGAACAATCATCGTTTTGTGAGGCAGAAATTCGCCATCCACAGAAACAGTATGTTCTTTAACCATTACATGTAGGTGTGTGTAAGTGTAGCTAGAATAATTATCATAAAAACATCCTAGTATATTTAGGATATTGGTGTTGTTACAAAATAAATGAATAAAAAGTGTTTAGGGGGTTGGAGAAGAAAAATAAAACAAAACAACATTAGAGAAGACATTACCTTAATATTGGGTAACGGTTTTTGATTTGAGCCAAAGGCTTCCTTGGGAAGAGTTCTGCCCAAAGTGAGGCTTCTAAGAGTAGGGGGGGGAATTTGGGAGATTATTTGGTCAGAGTTTGGCCGAGACAAATGGTTAGAAAGTGTGAATGAGGTGGTAGAGGTGGGGGCCTTTTATAAGAGGAGAGGAGGGGCACTCTTGGAAAGTAAGGAAATTTTACATTATTATACAATGATTTTCGGTTTCTAAAGGTCCTACAGATATATAATTCGTGGCTAAGGTGTTAAGGGTTCTAAATCTACCCATCCAATAGTCTTTGGGCAAGTGTAAGCCGTGGATTTTACATTATCTTTTCATTTTATTTAAAATCGTTAAATAATGAGGTCATCGCTGCATCATAATGATGTCATTTATAATTTAATTTATTTAATGTCTAAAAATTATAAAAAAATACTATGATGTAGGAAATATTTTTAGCTTTCCAATTACTATTTATGGTTAAAAATATTATTGTATAACCCCATGTAAAAATTGTTTTTGTAAAACATTTCATGTTTGTGTCATTTTTTACTTTAACATTAAATAAAAGGTATTTATGTCATTTTCCAACTAAAGTGGCTCCATGGGGTCCCCAAGTTGACCCATGGATTTTATTGGTCGGCCATGGCACATCCAATGATTGTAGGACATGTGTCAAGCTCATCTCAAATTATTAGAACATTATTTTTACCTTAAACTACACTAATTACCTCTAATCGCGATTAAGAACTTACAAGTTACTATTCACCAAAAAATTATTTTAATCTCATTGAATCACATTTTACTTCTTAATGAAAACCATGTATGTCGGATTTTTGAAAATCAAAACACAGAAGTGGTAATATTTCATTTAAACGAAAAATCAGTTATTTAACTACCACTTAGTGGTTTCACTATTCATCACAAAATGATGTTTTTCAGAACAATGCCAAAATTTCACCCTAAGCTATAATTGATATTCCGAATTCAAAAATGATGTCTATTTTAAAAAATTCCAAACATATAAGTTTCATTAATTAATTTTATAATTAATTTCCACTGTCACAACAAATAGCGTGTTTTTAAGAAACAATTTATATCAAAATATTGGCAATTTTTTATGTCAAATTTCAATATTAAATTAATTCTAATGACCACCATTGGATAAAATGGTAAAAATATATTCTAATTATACTTTAAAAACACTAAATATTATAATTTATCCCTATAAATTATTTTGATTAAAAAATTTGTTTTTAAGTATTTTTCACTATTCATAAAAAATTTGAAGTTCTCAGAAAAATACCAAAAATTCAACATAGGCTAATTTTGATATTCGGAATCCAAAAATGAAGTCCATTTTGAAATATAAAATTTCTATAATTTTAAAAAGTGGTTATTACTATTCATAATAGCTACATTGATTAGTCGCGGTGTTTTAGAACTCGAAGTTGCGTACAATGCAAGCTATTGCATTATTGAATGAGAAGCGTATCGTGGAAGCTTAGGGTGTTACAAATGATTCTTGTGCCTTAAGTTATTTTTATTAATATTCCTTAAACTATTGAATAAACCACTAATAATTAAATAAATTATGAATCCAAATAAAAGGTTTTCAACTACATATAAAGAACCACTCCATGATGTGGTAACTAACTCATCAGCTCCTAAAAGTTTTGTGAAGCCATGTGAGTGGATTATATATATTTTTTATTAAAATTATGAAGATCACTCTAGTGAATTTTCTTTTTATTGAGTTTATTCACTTTCTAATAAATCATCACATGTGATCGTCCCATGTAGTGACTGAACTTGATATTTGGGACTTCAATCAATCCTTTGTGTGATCATTCAATGATAAATTAAGGGTTATAAACTTAATTAGTAAAATAATAACCCTATTCTTCTTGAACATTTTGAAAATATCTATAAGATTAGAGAGGTTTTTATGAGTGACTTCACTTTTGAGTCCATTGAACTCTCTAGTGTTTTGGATCATTTAAAATAAATTCAATTAAAAATACTATCTTTAATCGATGAACTCATTATTCATGGAGTTTCCCTATCGATAAATGGTAGTCTATAGAAAATAAAATCCATCTCAAATTTTTTAATGTTACTTCTTAAAAGAAGTTCATAGTCTCTTCATTCTCATTAGGTAATACTCAGTCTACCATGCCAAATAATTTATAATAGAATAGATATATATCAATTTTGGGGGTGAAATCCAATAGTTCAGTTTTTTTCAAACTCCTTGATCAAGTATGGGAGGTGTGGATCATGAACCCAATACCATAAATGATAAAAAAAATATTACCCACACACATAAATGAATACAAATATAGAAAAATAGAAATATATAACAAATGAATTGAACCAAAAAACTAATAATGAACTCTTTAGATAGTTTTATAAGTCACATCAATAACAACAACACAAAAACCCTAACACATCTCTTGGTGTAGTCAATTCCCAATGGTGATGATTAAATGTTTAAGAATTATTTTTAAGGCCATTTATTACTAAAAATAATAAATTATAGTATATCAATTGAATGTTATAGGCTGTTTCACTAGGAAAGAGTATTGAAAAATTTAACAGAGTAGGTTTTTTTTAATTGCTGGATCAAAAATTTAAAACCAAAACTCATACAAAAATACCAAAAACAAAATAAAAACCAAATAAATACAAGAAAATGAAAACATTCTATTAAAAGTATAGAGAATGGATTAATTTCATAGGATGTGTTTTACTAAAAAAATTTATTTTATTTACATAAATATTATAATGGGTCTATTATTTGCAATATTCTTTAAAGATAAAAAATTTTAATATGTTAAATGTTAAAAAACAATACTTTAATTTTTTAAATAATTTATGAATAAATAAACCTAATTAAACTACACTAATTAATAACTTAATTGAAAAGTGAAAGGAAATACTATTCTTATATCCCCATCCTTCCAAACCACATTTTAATCCTCCATTATTAATTACTTAAATTGGTAAAAGAATAAGTAACGATATAAAAATTAGACTCAATGTGATACTAAATCACAACATTAAATACATAAGAAAAATAAATCAATTTTAATAAATAACCATCCTCCTACTCTTAATCAATCACCCCTTAAGTGAATACACACAAAATATCAATATAAAATAAACCACAAGGAAGAAGTTCATATTATGAGATGGGAAATACATCAAAATAGAATACAAAACCCAATCAATAATGAAATAGAAGTATAAAAATTAAACTAGTATTAAAGAGTTAAATATCTATAATCTACAACAGTAATATCACTATAACATCCTTCTCTAGAGGGTTAGAAGTCATTAAAAGTATATCTTCCTCCCTAAAACATAAAAAACATATCATATTTAAACTAGTGGTCTCAATCATGATAAAACACTAATCATTATAGCATGAATTATAATTTTTTTATTAAAAATTCATATAATTTTTTCACTAGGATTCAAGGTCATGAAATAGTTGACAAGGTTGCATTATTATGTGGATATATTATATTATAAAAAAATTGAATCCCTCAGTATTACAATACAACCATTGAATATTTTAGTCATGATTCCATGCATTTAATAGACTCCTCGGGCTAGTTACAAAATGAAGGGTATGCTAGCAGTGGCATGTTATTTTATTTCTTTACTATATAATAATTCCAATTCTCATGATTGTGGTGTGTAGTGGAACATAAAAACGCAATCCTCACTTGGTCAAATTTTTAAACATTACTCATTTATAGATTTTTGGGATGAAGGTTACCACCATAATATAATGTAACCCTAATATCTATATGTTATTAATACATAGCCCCTTTATGGTGTGGTAGGTTTATATTGTGCCATGAATTATTAGTATTCTCTAAATTCAAAAAAACTCAAACTCAGTTATTCCATTATGAAATATAATGAAGTGTCATTTTTTTGTCGCAATAAAATTTTTCTAAAAACTTCATTAGATTCTCTAATTATCTATTCTTTACCAAATTCATTAGAAAAGAACAATTAGGATATATTTGATATTTTTAAGAATTAAAATCATACCCAAATAATATATATAGTTTTGTCTTATCAATATGTGATATCAAATTTACAATCACAGAGAAATTCAATAGTACCTCTCATAGTTAAATTCAAACCCTTATAAGAAAAGATATATCCAATGATCATATGATCACTATAAAACATAAAGTGTTCTTTAAGAAAATAGTGGCTCTAATGATTATACACAAATACCACTTCCTAAAGATATAAATAATGGGTATCATAATTATTTTTATGAGGATGTAATTCACTAGGCCTATAAGTAATAAATTCTCTCCCTTATATCTATACTATCCAAAATCCTATTGAGATGCATCAAAATACACCTAATAATGAATAGATTCTTTAGATAAAATATGAACTATAAAACTAATCAAAATGTTTATTCAAACCTAAAAAATTATTTTGAGACACTTTCATCCAATAAAAATAATTCTCATTCTTCATTAATGATGAAAATATAGATACTATTCAAGAAAACTTTGGTTTAAACTTCTTATAATATCTAGTTAAGAAAAAAATATTACTTTAGAAGAATTTATTGGAAGACTAACAAGAAAAACACCTCATTCTTATCTATGTCAACTACTACAACACACTATGAAACAATATAACCCAAAAAATAGACCTCATATGTCCCAAACAGACACTTGAACATTTTTTCATAAAATTTTCGATAATTGAGAAAATCCAACACTATCATAATATGTTCAACATGATATTAATCTTTCTTTATGTAAAACAAAATATAATTAGTGATGAAAACCACAAAATCATCATTTTATAGTTGAAATAAAATTTTTATAAGCCCAATAAATAGTATGGGTTCATTCATAACTTTAAATGTAATCACTATAAACTTGAAATTCAAAAATAGAAATTTCAATGTTTTATTATGGATTTATTTATCTTTAACCATAATTTGGTGATATCTAGAATGAAAATTCATCTTAGAACACCTACCCATCCCTTTCAGCAAGTAAAAAACTCATTTATCATAGTAAAAGGATAATGATTCTTTATTATCACTTGATCCAACCACTAATAATTGATACAAAATCTCATTCTCTCATCTACCTTCTTCGAAAACAATACTAGGACAACCCATGATGATACTATTTGGTAAATAAATCCCTGATATATCAAATCATTAATATTAATCAAAAAATATTCACTATTTCTTTATTTAAAATGATATTATACTATAAAAATAGGATTAACATATAGATATAGCTTGATTAAAAATTCAATATATCACCAGAGAGGTGTTATAATCAAAACATTATTTAGAAACACACTAGTATAATCCCTCTCAACTCAAGGAAACTAATCTATCTCAACATCATATGTACAAAGAAACAATATTTCTAATGGATATATAATACTTTATTAGTTAATAAATCTCAACCCCAAAAAATTCATTACTCTAGCAAACACCAAGTTTCACTATCCAAGATAGATGAAATAATTCTCTACTAATTTAAATTGGAAAATTATTTTGAAAAGAAAAATCAATCCATCCCATATTTTATTTAATATGGTTTTGTTTGTAATAAAAATAGATTCGAAAAGAATATGTCTTTACCCACAACCATCATACTACCACAATACATCCAACTTCATTTGAACTCCCAAACAGTTAATCAACTCTAATAAACTCTAAAGATTTTCTCTTGATGATTATAATATATAAAATAGAGTATAGGTAACTAGTAATAGTTAAAACCAAATCAAGTGTGAAATAAATTTATGTTTTATCCCAAAATCTCTTTGGTCACTCCATTTCTTGAACATATACTGCCAATATTTTACCTCAATTAACTACTCCTCCTTTCTTTCCAATAGAAAATATATATCTCATCACTATTATACTCTAAATTGAGACACACTATGAAGTACTATTCTAAAACCAACTTATGCTAATGGCCATAGTGGTCATCTATCTTTCCACATCTATAGAAAACTCCATTAAAGATTGTAGAAAAACAGATATGGTGGTTATTTAACTATTATTCTTTACTCACAGAGCCTATGACCACCATGAAAATGTGGTCTTATATCATTAAAATGGCTCATACTCCTAAAAATTAAAATATATTTGACTTCTACTATATGGATATGAACCACATACACCCCCCAGAAATGATATCACATTAGCATCGGATTACCATAGCCTAACATAAACCTTGATTTTCTTGAAATCAAGAACATGCACATATATAACCAATGCATCAAATATATTATTGGGTAATACCTAAAAATTATACCATACTGTAAAATAATTTATTTACTTAACAAATAAACCCAAGGAAAATATTCTTAACTACCCATTGATATCATGACTTAAATCTCCCTTGAAAGTATGAGCTATCAACTTATCATCAGTCATAAAATGTGGTGAATAACAACTGAATTCCTTAATCATAACACCAAAATCAGGAATCAAATAACCTCATTAATGTTTTCCAAAAAAACATGTTTCCACCTGATCCTGATAATCTTAGATAAAATGTTCTACCTGCAAAATTCATCAAACTGAGTTCATTCTATCATAGAAATATTATGATCTCTCAAGAACAACATCGACCATTTAAACACAAAACTCATATAAAACTCATTTTTAAAAGAACATAGTGTTCATATATCATATGGATAATTTGAAAATATATCCCAACCTACTATAACTAATGAAAAGTTTCATGATGATTGATAGTCCTCTAATTCATTGGAAACTTCTACTTTTTAAATCCTGTTGAGGTTGTATTGTATGCGTGTCCATTCACTATGTTTACTCGAAAATAAAAGCCATTAAGTTATTTTAAAACATACTTTGATTAAACCTCATAATGGTTTCACATAATGACCGTAATATAAATTGATAAAAAAATATCCTTAAAGGGATAAAAATATAAGGAACATTTTACCATACATACACTTCATAGATTCCCACATGGATCCTTACCCAAAGGATCCCACAGGTACTCATCCTAACCTGAAACTACATGATTCATGAATTTAAACCTTTAAAAATACTCTATGGTAATCATATTATAAAATAATTTTTTATCAATATCTTATAGATTCCTATATTATGTTATAGGGTCTATTCTACATCATGATCATTTCATTAGTCTACTTAACATACAAGGTTTATGTAATATTACATCATTAAAACCCATACAATCCTCACTAGTTAGTACTCAAAAAATATATCATAAAAAACATCTTCTGATTCCAATATTACATGAATATAAATTACTAGGATTCCACTTGAGCTGAAAATGATTTTGATTGTGACCCACAAATCCAACCTTTACTTGGCTACAGGTTGATTATAAGCACCAAGGGTATATCATCACACAAATAAGAGTAACACCCTTTTAATTTCAAATTAATTTATGGTTTAATTTTATCATAATAATATATAACATTCCTTTATTTTTGTATTTTGGTGCTTGGGATATCTCAAGAGTGGGTTTAGGGAGACCTGGTGGGACTTAAACCTAGAATACATTCGTGAGTAGGTGTTCATGGTGTGAATGATGAATACCACTATGAAAACCATGGGTTAAAAAATATAGACATTCTATCTATAATAATTCATGGTTTGAGGCTTCAATTCATACCATGAATCGTTTTGGGAGAGGGAATTCACAATATGATCGTTATGGTCATGCCTTGAATGTTCTTCTTTGTAGTTTTTAAGGTTAAAATTCTCAATTCACCACAGAACCCTATTTTTATTCTCCCTTATGTACCTTGAAAATTACTCATGATTTGAATTTTAAGAGCTCCCTTTATTTAGATTTTGACTCCCTCAATCTATTCAATTGTCCGATTCAAGTGCTTATTATTATGGAAGGTTCCTCTCGGTAGGTTTAACACCATATTATCCCAAAGGACCACCATCTACCTCTATTTATTATTTTTTTCTAAACACCTATCATCTGGTTGCTGAGGATAATTTTAGGGATTCTATGAATTTAGATTAAAATGGGGGGTGTTTCTTGGTGATTGGTATTCACTATTCTCAAGTCTATAATCCTTACCATATTATTTATTTTTTAGAAGTTATATGTCTCGAATATCATGTGGGTGCATTTGTATCCATATTATAACTCTAAATATGGTATCAAAGTTAATGGGTAGGTTCCTATAGATGTGGAAGAAACTTTAAAGGGGGGAGACGGGTTATAAATTTGTTAGAGTGGAAATTATACTTTAGGTCATGGGTGAATCTATGTATGCCAATCCAGGCAATTAGACCTTACAAAGTTCTTTTGGATATTTTAAATAAGAATGACTTGGTAATATTGTGTAGTGGATTAGGTGATGAGTTACTTTGATTGTGTTGAATTTTTATGAATAATATCTCTTATTTTTAACTAATGTTAGAGTGAACTTTGAGTGATAAAGTGTTACTTAGGACATTTTTTGAACTCCCATGAGTGATAAGGGATGGTTCGAGTATGTTTGAGGCCACCTCCATCGAGGGAGAAGTGATGGGTCGAGTATGCTTGACAAGTCTCTATCCTAATTGATATGTCATTTTCCAAGTGATGTTAGGATTTTGAGGCTCTAAAAGACACTTTCCTTCTAATATTGGGAAAATATAGGTATTGATCAGTGTTTGTGTTTTCCTATTTAGTTCATGATGACCTGATGTGTATTGAATTTATTTAGTTATACTAATGAATAAGTATTTATATTATTACCTCAATTTTATAAAGGGACCCCTAGTAGTTCATAAAAGGGTTTATTTTCACACTCTATATGGGTATTTCAGTAATAACCCAACCATTCATTAATTCCTCTTGATATAATTTAATGTCTTATAATGTAAAATGTTTATATAAAATGTGAACTTCATTGGTTTTATGTTTTTGGATTTAAATATAGTGTTAAATATTGTGACCTTTTCTAATATAGTCATTGAACAGTGATCACATGATTAGTATAAATATAGGGATTTAACAAATTCAATTTACACAGAAAAGGGAGGTGATGACCACATCTAGTATAATTTTCCCATATGAGTCCTATTGGTCAAATCTCAGAAAGGAGGTGGCGTCATTCGGTTTTTTTTCTTGACCAATCCCAATACGATCTTCAACTTGTTAAGCTCAAACGAAATCACCTACGAGAGAAGTGGAAGTTGATAGATATTACCACTCGAGCAATGTTATCCAAGACACGCCAATAGTATATAACCATCACACACCTTACCCTTCGGTCTTATGCGGGTTTTATAAGGGGTTACGTAACAAGACCTTAGCATTATGAGTATGTGCTTTATTTTTGTATATAATAATTAATATAAATTTATTTTATTATTGTTACTTTGTAAATAGTTTTTAATGTACAAATAGTATTTTTTAGTTAATATTGAACTAAGAAATATATTTTGATGAAATAATGGATTTTTGAATTAATTAATTTTTTAATAAAATATTACTAAATTAATTTTTATTAAATATAAATGTTCGTATATTTTAATGTATGCAATTTTAATTTTATTAAGGTTTTAAAGCTATTTTTATCAAAACCCGTGATTTTTCGATAAATGTCAGTCTTTATTTTAAAAGTAAAAATTCAAATATTTATAAAATTATTTATATAAAATCATTATTTTTTTGAATCAGGATGTCTAAATTATCCAACAGTAGTTATTTCATAATTATCTGAGACAGTCGAATTTTTGGGTAAAAATTAAATACCATTTAAATATATATTGTGTTTTATAACATCATAATGACCCAATAGTGATGTACTAAAATAATATAAATGATATTTTCTTCCAATATATGTTTTACCATTAAAATAATGTGATTTTAGGTTTGTTTGATTTATTTTACAAAACTTTAGTGGACCCTCGAAGAGTTATAAACCATTTTGTCTTTTTAAATTGTTTTTCTTGAGAGTGTGACTCAACTCCACATAAGCACCCTCAATATTTTAAGAAGTTTGGCCATTGTACTTATTAAATATTTTTTTCAACTCCCCTTTGGAGAAAAACATTGGAAAAACCCATGTTATGGTTTGTGGTATTGATTAGTTTAATGTGTGGTGACCGAAACCTAAATATTAAAGAATTCCCTCTCCTTTCCTATATAAACCCATCCAAGATCCAAATTACTCTTCACTAAAAGCCATTGGAGTTCGAACAACCCCTGCCCTCATCTCTCTATAATCATGCTAAGGTGCACTAATCTCCCAAGAAGCCTCTCTCAAGCTTCTCCCAAGCCTTTGGGATCACACTTCCAAGTAAGGGGTTTCCTCTTTTTTCATTTTTGTCTCAATTTCATTATGTTGTTATGACCTTTTGTTTTCAATTATAAATTTTTGAGTATAATTTAAAACCTCCCCCATACATACCTTTCTATGTTTTAATGACAAGAGACCCCTTTCTCTCTCATTAAATTCCCCTCATGTACACCCATTACCATGCCGAAATTCTGTAAGGAATATCTCTCTCCTCATTTACATTCAAGAAATTCTCTTTTATTGTGAATATAAATTTCATTACATATATTGGGACATGTATCTATATGACCCCCTTACATTCCATTTCATGTACATATTATGATACAATCATTTCTCTCTCATAAACCATTTTTATGAATTCTTATGTCACGTCGTTATGCTGCCGAGACTGCACCATGATTTTCCAATACAATGTCATTATATAGTGAATACAATGCCCACTTACCTATCAAGGGTATTCACCTTTATAAAAATTTACTTATTTGTTATAGTGTTTCATATATTAATTCCACATGTTCTTTTATCGTGTAAAATGTTATGAGGTTTAATGAATCCCTTTTATATGATCCATGTGGCACATTTATGAATGAAATGATATGTTTAAGAAGGGTGTGCCATGATAGCACTTCAATGCATTAGGTAAAGATTAGTATCATGATATGTCAAGGGAAATGAGGGTTTACTCATGATAATTCAAGGTAAATGAGGGTTTACTCATGATCCATGTTCAATGAGCCTTGGCTCATGCTAAAATAATTTTAAATTTTGTTGTCACATTTCCATATTAAGATTATTATGATTTATCATACATTTATGTTAATTTTTCTCTTGTGCTCCATTGACATGCCTATTGTCTAACATGTACTAAATTCCTCCTGTTATTTCATGTTTATTCCCTTACTGGGATTTATAGCTCACCCTTTTTCTCATGTATGTCCTCAGGTTATCCTATGCAATGCTAAGTACGATGGAATGTAGTGGTCATTTAATGGAATTTTTCAATAAAGATGTTCTATTTCATGTTCCAAGTTGTTACGTAAATATCCTAAGACCCAAAGACACTAGACCACTCAATCTTCTATGTTTTATCAAGTGAGGTTTATGTAAAAAATCATGTTTAAGTGTGTAATATAGAGAAGGGTTGTCATAGTTGGTATCAAAGGATAAGTTTAGTTATTTTTCAGGTTAGGATTAGAAAACTCTAGTAAAGACTCAGAGACAAGAATAAGTATAATAAAAAACATCCCTTAGTATTGGCAAGTATTGAGTAAGTGGTTCATCAAGAAAACACATCCCTGTCTGAATACGAGCAGGTAGAGGTGGCTCTAGCATCGATGTATCCTAGGGGTAAAACCCAAAAACACCACTTTGAGATAGAATCGAACGGGAAATGGGGCACAAAAATGGGCCTTGATGCACTCTTGGTTATTACATTCCAAAGGGATATGATTTGTTAAATTCATAAGCTTAGTATGAACCGTTATTAAGGGAAAAAATTCCCCAAAGAATACATGTTGGAATGTAGATCGTGGATAACATAGATTGAATCCTATAGATTCATAAGTTAAGGAAATAAAAATTATGTATATGTCATCCATTTTGTCATTGGATTACCCTTTATGTGTTACCCCTATCTTTTCTTTTATTCCATCCAATGGCCGGAAATAGGAAAACTAAGGCTAACAATCGATGTGAAGATCAATGTGATGATTGTTCTAATAAGATGGCCAATCTGATGGGAGTGGGAATTGTGAACATTGTCATGATTCTCTCTTAGTTAAATCATGATTTAAATAGAAACATGGTTCAAGAGGAACGTTTACCCCCACCCCCCAAGAAAGAACAAGTCGCTATCGAGAGCTTCACGAGATAAAGGCCTCCTAATTTTAATGGATCATCTGATCCCTCAATCACTGAAAAATGAATCAACTCAATTGAAAAGATATTCTCCATCCTTCAATATTGCGAACAAGAGAAGGTTCTCCTGGCTGATTATCATATAGAGGGCGAAGTTGGTCAATAGTGGACGTTAATCTAAAATATGAATCCTGAAGAGGAGATCGAGGCATTGGAATGGAAGGATTTCTAGAAGATGTTTTTCGATAAATATTTCCACGGACCCTTCGACTTAAGATGTAAAGGGACTCAGTTTACCTCAAGAAAAAAGAGGAATAATCTGTTGGAACATACTGGGAAAACATTACAAGGATTTCATGATATGCCTCCAGCTTTTTCATTACCCCAGAATGCATGGTTGACCACTTCTTTGGTGGGATGAAACCTTCCCTACAAAAATCACTGGCAATTCGTGACTTCGACAGCTATGAGGAAATTGTATGATGTTCCCTCTTGGTCAAAATGGAGGTCAGATTATCTCAGGGGTATCATACGGATAATAAGCATAAGTTGGACTTCAATATTGGTTGTCTGATTGATAAATCCAATGGTGATAAGATGATCCATCACCCCACTTTCCAAAGGTGTAGAATGAAGCACCCTCGAAATTGCCTTAAGGGGATGAGGAAATTCTTTAGGTGTGGAAGAGATGGACACCTAGCTGTTAACAATCGGCAAGAAAAACCTGCGGCTACGATAGAGGAGAGGGATTCTCTTCTTGACCCTCAACGCATTGTACATTGCTTCAACTACAATGAAATGGGGCACTTTTCAAATCAGTGCCCTAAGAAAAGGGCTTTCAGAGGCAACCCACAACCTCCAAATATATAAGGGAAAACTTTTTCCATCACTACCATTGAAGTGAACCCTAAAAACAAAGTGGTTATGGGTACTCTTATTATTCATTCAAGAATAACGTGCATGATTTTGGATTCTAGATCTACACATTCTTTTATATCCCAATGTTTATTACAACAATTCCAACACCACCACAAATCATGTAACTAAAGATGTTGGTGAGTATGGCATATGGGGAAATCATAGCATCCCATGAATATAACTCCTCCCCTATCATAATTTGTGGATTGAACTTCCCAAAAAACCTCATAATACACCCTATGGTGGAATTTTATGCAATTATCATCATGGATTGTCTTTCCTTATATAGAGCCAACATAAATTCCCATGAGAGGGAAATCACTCTCCATAAGGAGAATCAACCCTCGATTATATAGAAGTGCAAGGAGGAAGATGAATCTTATTTAGCTCCATCATCTTAAGCATGGATATTACTACCCTATGATCTTGTATATCTGGCTCAAATGATTGATTCCAAGGAAGCAACCATCCTTGAAGAAATGTCTATTGTGAGGGAATTCACTGAATTGTTTCTAAAGGAATTGTCTAGTCTTCCTCTTAGTAGAGATGTTGAATTCCCAATTGATATTATACCTGGGGAGTTTCCAATATCCAAGACTCCATATAGAATGGTTGTTGTGGAGATTGAGGAGCTGAAGAAACAACTAAAGAAGATTATAGATAAAGGGTTTATATGCCCAAGTGCTTCACCTTATGGTGCACCAGCCCTTTTCGTCAAGAAGAAGGATGGGTCAATGTGACTTTGCATTGATTATCATGAGCTCATCAAAATTACGATAAAGAAAAAGTATACTCTACCCCAAATCGATGACTTGTTTGATCAACTATGTGGAGAAAAATATATCTCCAAGGTGGATTTGTGGTCGGGATATTATCATGTAACGGCGAAGAAGGAATATATCTCGAAGACTGCTTTTCATACAAGATACGGGCACTATAAATTCATAGTAATGCCTTTTGGACTCAGTAATGCTCCAGAAATATTCATGGAATTGATGAATAGAGTCTTTAGAGATTACCTAGTCAAATTTTGGTCGTATTTATAGATTAAATTATAATATACTCCAAAACCAAGGAGGATCATGAGGAGCATCTAAGAATTGTACTAGAGACCTTGCGGAAGAAGAATCTCTATGCAAAGTACAGAAAGTGTGAGCTGTGGTTGAAGGAGGTATTATTCATAGGATATATCACCACAAGTAATCATATATCTATGAATCCCTCCAAGATAGATTTAATAGAGGGATGGTCGAGGCCAACATCGGTAATGGATATCCATAGATGTTTGGGATTTGCTGGATAATATTGACGATTTGTGAGAAATTTCTCATGATTATCCAAACCTCTTACCAAGCTAACTCGGAGGGGATTAAAGTTTTCTTGGAGTGATGAATGTGAAGAATGTATCATGGAGTTGAAATGGAAGCTTATCACAGTTCCCGTGCTCACTTTACCCACAAGTGGAGAAATTTTTTTTTGTATTTAGTGATGCTTCAATGAAGGGACTATGATGTGTGCTTAGAAAAATTGAAAAAGTCATTGCCTATGCTTCAAGGCAATTAAAATTTCATGAGTATAATTTTCCAACACATGATCTGGATTTGGATGCTGTGAACTTATCTTTACAAATTTGGCGGCATTATCTCTTTGGGGAGAAGTGTGAAATATATACAGACCACAAAAGCCTCAATTATATATTCACACAGAAAGAGTTGAACATGCACCAATGAATATGGTTAGATCTGATCAAAGACTATGATTTCTCAATCCATTACCACCCTGGGAAAGGGAACAAGGCGTCAGATGCTCTATGTAGAAAGGACCCAGAAATTCTATCATTGATGATAATTGATATGGATCCAATCTTTTAGGATTTGATGAAGATGGACATGGGAATCATAAAGAATGGAACATCATTGATTCATTCACAAATGATTTCTTAACCGTCTCTTTTGGAGAAAATAACAGATTATAAACGAAAGGTTGTAGAAATTATGATAAGTGTGGAAGCTATCAGAAATGGGAACTCCTTAGAGTTCGTGGTTGAAAAGGATGAAATTGTGAGATTTGGGTCATGATTATGTGTACCATCTGATCCATAGATAAAGAAGGATCTTCTAGATAACTCACATAGCTCAACTTTATCTATTCTCTTGGGGAGCACAATGATGTATTGAGATCTCCAAGAAAACCTTTGGTGGGACAATATGAAAAAAGGGATTGCAGACTTTACATCAAAGTGCCTGGTGTGTCAGCAAGTGAAGGTAGAGAGGCATATGTCTAACGGGATGATGCAACCATTACCCATACCAACATGGAAATGGGTGAACATCACCATGGAATTTGTCGCCAGAATTTTGAAGACATCCAAAGGGAACAATGCTATCTGGGTTGTTGTGGATCGTTTTACCAAGTCTGCACACTTTATTTCTATTCAGGAGGATTTCTCACTAGATCAACTGACATGGATATATATCAGAAAAGGGGTAAGGTTGAATGGATTACCACTATCTATTGTATCCGATCGAGATCCAAGATTCACCTCTATGTTTTGGAAGAGTGTTAAACATACTATTTATACTGAACTAAACATCAGAACGGCCTATCATCCTGAAACCGATGGCCAATCCAAGTAAACTATCCAAACACTTGAGGACATGTTGAGAGCTTCATCAATGGAATTCAAAGGGTGATGGGACCGAAATCTTCCACTAGTTGAATTCTCTTACAATAATAGTTTCCACTCGATCATCCAAATAGTACCATATGAAGTACTTTATGGGAATAGGTGGGGAACACCGATGTGTTGGGATGAAGTCAGTGAGTGTAAGTTTCTAGGACTATAAATGGTCGAAGACATGGTGTAGAAGGTGAAAACCATTCAATAGCATATCAAGGAATCCCATAGTTGACAGAAGAGTTATGAAGATAACTTTTGATAAGAACTTGTGTTTAAATTTAGTGATATAGTATTTCTATGCAAATATCCATGTAAAAAGGTCATGAGGTTTGGAATGAAAGGGAAGTTAAGTCCTAGGTACATGGGCCCCTTCGAGATTCTTGATCGTGTCGGGGTTATTTCCAATAAACTAGTACTTCCACCTAACATGGCCAAAGTACATGTTGTCTCTCATGTATACCTCTAAAAGAACTAAATACCAAACCCTTCACATGTACTCTCTTCAGAGGTGGTACAGTTGGAGGATGATCTTTCTTACAAGGAGAAACCAAAGAAGATTTTAGATCGTAGAGAGAAAGTTCTACGAAATAAGACAATGCCCCTCGTCAAGGTGTTATGGAGAAACCACAAGTTTGAAGAAGCGATGTGGGAATCAGAGGAAGCAATGAAGTAAAGTTACCCACATTTATTTTATTGTGGGAAAAGGAAACTTTGAGGGTGAAATTTTCTATGGGGGAAAGATTGTAATGACCAAAACTTTCATTAATTATTCTTGATCTAATTAAATGTCTCATTATGTAAAATGTGTATATAAAATGTGAAATTCATTGGTTTTATGTTTTTGGATTTTAAAATAGTGTTATAAATTGTGATTGTTGCTAATATATCTGTTGAACAGTGATCACATGATTAGAATAATTATAGGGATTTAACAAATTCAATTTATGTAGACAATTGAAGCGATAGCCTCATCTAGTAGACATGCCCCATATAAATCCCATCTGTCAGAGCTCAGAAAGGAGGTGGTGTCAATGGGATTCACTCTTGACAAAGCCCAAGCTGAGCTTTAATATGTTAAGCTTGAACAGAATCACCCACGAGAAAAGTGGAAGTTAATAGAGATTACCACATGAGCAATGTTATCCAAGACACCCCGAGAGTTTGTCACCACCACACACCTTACACTTCAGTCTTATGCGGGTGTTATAAGGGGTTATGTAAAAAGATCTAAGCACTATTAATATGGGCATTATTTTTGTATATAATTATTAATATACATTTATTTTATTATTGTTACTTTGTAAATAGTTTTTAATATACAAACATTATTTTGTAGTTAATATTCAACTATGAAATCAGTTTTGATGAATTAATGGATTTTTGAATTAAATAATATTTCAATAAAATATTAATGAATTAATTTTTATTATATATAAATGATCATATAATTTTATGAATGCAATTTTAATTTTTATTAAGGTTTTAAAGCTATTTTTATCAAAACACATGTTTTTTTGATAAATGTATGTTTTTATTTTACAAGTAAAAATTCACATATTTAGAAAATTATTTAGATAAAATCAATATTATTTTTTTTAATTCGAACGAAAAAATTATCCAATAGTTATATTTTCATCATTTTCTGAGATAGTTGAAATTTTGGGAAAAAAATTAAATACCGTTTTTATATATAATGTGTTTTATGACCTCATAATGAGCCAATAGTGTTGTAATAAAATAATATAAATGATATGTTCGGCCAATATATGTTTTACCATTAAAATAACGTGATTTTAGGTTTTCTTGATTTATTTTTCAAAACATCAGTGGACCCTCCAAGAGTTATAAAACATTTTGTCTTTTTAAATTGTTTTGATTGAGAGTGTGACTCACCTTCACATAATCACCCTCAATATTTTAGGAAGTTCAAAAATTGGAATTATAAAACATTTTTCCCCTCCCCTTTGGAAAAAACCATGTTTTGGTTTGTGTTATTGATTAGTTTAATCTGTGGTGACCAAAACCTAAATATTAAAGAATTCCCTCTCGTTTCCTATATAAACCCACCCAAGCTCCCACTTAATCTTCACTCAAAGCCTTTATAGTTCTACCAACCCCTAACCTCATCTCTCAATAATCCTCTCAAGGTTCCCCAAGCTCCCATGAAGCCTCTTTTAAGCCTCTCCCAAGCCTTTGGGATCACACATCCAAGTAAGGGATTTCGTCTTTTCTCATTTTTGTCTCAATTTCATTATTTTGTCATTCCCTTTTGTTTTCAATTATAGTTGTTGGGGTATGATTTTCCACATCCCCCATACTGCCCTTTATATGTTTGAATAATGAGAGACCCATTTCTCTCTCATTAAATTCCCCTCATGTATACTCGTTACCATGCCGAAATTCCGTAAGAAATCTCTCTCTCCTCATTTATATTCAAGAAATTGTTTTGTATTGTGAAAATAAATTTCATTAATTATGTTATGAAATGTATATATATGACCCACTTACTATAAATTTCATGTACATATTATGAGACACCCATTTCTCTCTCATCAAACATTTTTATTAATTCCTATGTCATGCCGTTACGCTGCTGAAATTGCATCATGATTTCCCAAGCCAATGCCATTGTGTAGTGAATACCATACCCATTTCCTATCAAGGGTATTCACCTTTATGAACATTTACTTATTTATTATATTTTTTAATTTATGAATTCTTCATTTCCTTTATCATGGAATAAATGATGAGGTTTAATGAATCCATGTTATATGATCCATGTGGCACATTTATGCATGAAATGAAATGTTTAAGAATGGTGCGCCCTGATAGCACTCCAATGGATTGGGTAAAGAGTAGTGTCATGATACGCCACGTTCAATGAGGGCTTAATCATGATAATTCAAGTGAAATGAGGTTTTACTCATGATCTATGTGCAATGAGCCTCGGATCATGATAAAGTCATGTTAAAAGTTGTTTCCACATTTCCATATTAAGATTATCATGATTTATCATGCCTTTATGTTAATGTTTCTCTTATGCTCCATTGATATACCTATTGTCTAACATGTACTTCATTTCTCATGTTATTCCATGTTTATCCCCTTACTGGCCTTTATAGCTTATCCTTTTCTCATGAAAGTCCTTAGGTTATCCTATGCAATTCTAAGTACGATGGATTGTAGTTGTCATGTAAAAGAAATTTTCAATAAAGATGTTGTATTTCATGTTCTATGTTGTTATGTAAAGATCCTAAGCCCCAAAGACACTAGACCTATCGATATTCTATGTTATATCAAGTGAAATTTTTGTAATAAATCATGTTTAAGTGTGTAATATAGAGCAGGGTTGTCAAAATTTTGATGAGCATGTAAACATTATTATCAGAGATTTAACTAAGGTAAAGGGTCTTATGATAGATTACTGAGTAGATTCTAGTGGATAATAATTAAGGTTATACCCAGACATGTTCTACAGTATTGTATAGTGTTTATTCCTTTTTTAATTTTTTTCATTGTATATACATTGATCTAACTCATGTGGTTATCCCTTTTCTACTTTACGTACTGGGTATTTTTTCTATTATGATATATCATGGGATCTTATGATTGTCACTTCCTCTATGTGATCTTACCTTTATTATTATTACATTCATTATTAAATTATATTGATTACTATTTAATATTAAAGGAATATTATTCCCATTGTATTATCTAGGACCTCACCTCTAGTCTATATCCTCTTACATATGGGGATTCATGAATGAGGTCATGTGTCAGACTGGCTAGGACCTATCCATCTAGGTTGAGGCATAAAAAATGGTATCAGAGCCTTATTTTATTTTGACATCTTAATTGTGTTTTGGTAGAATAGATATTGGTTGGTTAAAACTTGGGTAATATTGTAACACCCCAAGCTTCCACAGTACGTTTCACTTCGAATAATGCAATAGCGTGTGTTGTACGCAACCTCGAGCTCTAACACACACCACAACGAATTAAACTAGCCGTTGTGAATAGTAATACCTACTTTTTGAAATTTTATAAATTTTATTTATCAAAATGGACTTCATTTTTGGATTCGGAATATCGAAATTAGCCTATGTTGAATTTTTGGTATTTTTCTCAGAACTTCTATTGTTTATGAATAGTGAAAAATACTTAAAAACAACTTTTTTAATCAAAATAATTTATAGTGATAAATTATACTATTTAGTGGTTTTAAAGTATAATTAGAATATATTTTTACCATTTTATCCAATGGTGGTCATTAGAATTAATTTAACATTGAAATCGGACATAAACAATTGCCAATCTTTTGATATAAATTGTTTCTTAGAAACACGCCATTTTTTGTAACAGCAGGAATTAATTATAAAATTAATTAATGAAACTTATATGTTTGGAATTTTGTAAAATAGACATCATTTTTGAGTTCGGAATATCAATTATAGCTTAGGGTGAAATTTTGGCTTTGTTCTGAAAAACTTCAATTTTTGATGAATAGTGAAACCACTAAGTGGTAGTTAAATAACTGATTTTTCGTTTAAATGAAATATTACCACTTCTGTGATTTGATTTTCAAAAATAAGACATACATGGTTTTCATTAAGAAGTAAAATGTGGTTCAATGAGATTAAAATAATTTTTTGGTGAATAGTAAGTTTTAAGTTCTTAATCGCGATTAGAGGTAATTAGTGTAGTTTAAGGTAAAAACAATGTTTTAATAATATGAGATGAGCATGACACTTGTCCTACTCCTATTGGATTATTCATGGCCGACCAAGACAACCCATGGTTCAACTTGGGGACCCCATGGAGCCACTTTAGTTGGAAAATGACATTAATATATATTTATTTAATGTAAAAATTAAATTGACACAAACATGAGTTGTTTTACTAAAATAGTTTTTAAGTGGGGTTACACAAGTCCAAATTTTGACTATAAATATTAATTAGAAAGCTAAAAAGATTTCCTACATCATAGTATTTTGTTTATAATTTTTAGACATTATATAAATTAAATTATTTATGACATAATTATGATGCAGCGATGACCTCATTATTTAACGATTTAAATAAAATGAGAAGATAATGCAAAATCCAAGGCTTACACTTATCCAAAGCCTATTGGATGAGGAGATTTCTAACCCTTATCAACTTAACCACGAATTATATAAGTGTGGGACCTTTAGAATCCGAAAATAATTGTGTAATAATGTAACATTTCAATCTTTCCAAAAGAGCCCCTCCTCTCCACTTATAAAAGGCCCCCACCTCTCCCACCTCATTTACACTTTCAAGCCATTTGGCTCGGCCAACCTCTGCCCAAATACTCTCCCAACTTCCCCCTCTTACTACTAGAAGCCTCAAATTGGGCAGAACTCTTCCCAAGGAAGCCTTTGGCTCAAATCAAAAAGAGTTACCCGATTTTGAGGTAATGTATTCTCTAATGTTGTTTTGTTTTATTTTTCTTCTCCAACCCCCTAAACTCTTTTTATTCATTTGTTTTTTAACAAAAACAGTATCCTAAATATACTAGGATGTTTTTATAAGAAGTATTCGTTCTACACCTACACACACCTACATCTAATGGTTAAAGAACATACGGTTTCTGTGGATGGCGAATTTCTGCCTCACAAAACGATCATTGTTCAACACTCATATAACACCTTCAAAGGTGGCCATTAAGATGTAACTATATTTATATATGATATATAATGTGTTTATGTTTTACTTATGCTTCTGTATTTCTCATTTATGGCATACTTTATGATTTCTATTATGGGTAAAACGCGATAATTTCATTTTAGGAAGTGCGGACTACCGCCCCCTCAAAGTGATTTGAATCGTTAATGCCATATGTGGGATGTATAAAGGATGGATTAAATGGTATTATACACTATATTATACTGTAATTATATTATAAATTTATATCATTATGATTACATTCCATTAAATACGAAATAGAAATGAAGGTAGCGTTCATGCGTACGTACGACTTACCGTCTCCATGAACGGTGCATTTCATTTCTTACCTCTAAATGTTACGTGACATTATGAATGAATGTATATACTGGATATATATCATATATATGATATTTACATCATGAATATAATTCTGGATATAATGGATATTTCACCACATGAACAACTTGAAATTATAGGAAGTTTATTTTTGACTCAAGTACCAAAGATCGACAAAACGACCGTTATTAACTTAAATAATTACATAATGTTCATAACATTGTAATAAGTGATATAAAAAGGATAATGAAATTAAAAATGGTTCTTAATAAGGTATATATTAACTCTAGTTTATTATTCAGGAGGTTAAAGAACGGTTGAGTCAAGTCAGACACGAGGTAAGGGAACTTCTTAACGCAACTTCCATTCTTTGGGTTAATCTCCTACTTTAAAATTATTTCATGATATTATTATGTAATATCTTGTATTTTTACTTTATTTATGTGTACTTATAGTGGATACACATAATTTATCTATTGTATTTTTTAAAAAAAATGATCTTTGTAATGGAATTTCTTAACCCAACTTTCATTCTTTGGGTTAATCTCCTAATTTCAAATTATGTCATGATATTATTATGTATTATTTTGTATTTTTACTTTCTTTCTGTGTACCTATAGTGAATACAAATAATAGATATATTTTATTTTAAAAATGATCTTTTTATGAACTTCGTCTCAATATCCTTTCAGTGAGGCATATTGGGTTTTATACACAACTTTCTTTTATACGGTGTATAAACCCCTTTGACTTTTACGTTTATTCAAAAGGAATCTTTTTTATACGAAGCGTTTTTCTAAACAACAAAAGGGAATGTTTTTCATTCCGTACATATGTGGCGACAACGACTTCTCCGCCGCCATGACCATTATTTGAGTTTCGACTTTCTCTACAAGCCATCATTTTTTTAATTTAAAATAAATACAAAGTTTTAACTTTCTTTTATTTTGGTATTGAAAATGGTTTTGAAAGCGTTTTTATTATATCAATGTGTTGTATTGATATCTTGTGATTGAAATGTGGAAATGTTATGTTTCCTTTATGCATGTTTTATGTGATACGATTATGTTATGGTTTATGATATGTTTAAACCTATTCATATGAGGAATGTATTGGACTTAATAAGTGACGGGTGGAGCCCGCTATAGCTCCTCGATGCATCGGTAGGTCTCATGAGACAACTAGACGTGGAATTGGCCGAGGCCCTTTCCCAATTTGATTTATGGTTTTGGCCGAGGCCTTAATCATTTTAGACGTCTTGGCCGAGGCCTTGACGAAATGTTTCAGAATGTCTGGCATTATACATTCCCTCATTATGAAAGTGGTTATTGATATTACATGTGATTATTCGACCAGTAGAATATCCATGTGAAGAAGTAAATGGCATTATCTCATTTTTCTTTTGCCATATTATGTTGATTTTCAAGTTTAAAAGGCTTTTGTTTTAGTTATACATTGCCTTAAATGTTTATGTTTATTTATGAAAGCTTCCGCAATATTTTTAACCTTACTGAGCATCTGAGCTCACCCCTTTCAATGTTTTAATATTTTCCAGGATGTGAAGAAGTATTTTATGAATGACCTGCAGGGATAGTCATAAGAGGATATGAGTGTGGACTATGAAGACTTTTTTATTATTTTTTCACTTTATGATGTAATGTAACATTTATAAATGTATCTAGTGTTTCCAAGGCTACTAAACTAATCGATCTTTCGAGACTTGATCTTTTGTGATCATGCCAATGTTACGAAGTAATGCACCGACTCTGGGTAGCTGGGCTCAGGGCATTATATTTGGTATCAGAGGAAGTTTAGTACAAACCTTGGAAGCTAGATTTAGATAAACTCTGATTAGAGCATGTAGACCTAAGATGAACTTTGAGGATTAGTATAGAAGAACTTCCTAGAATTTTGGTATTATATAGATGTTATGAGTTTTCCGAGCAATACATCCCTGTCTGGATACGAGCAGGTAGAGGCGGCTCTGGCACAGATGTACCTAGGGGTAAAACCCGAAAACACCGCTTTGAGCTAGACTCGTACGAGAACTGGTGCACGACAACGGGCCTTGCTGCACTCTTGGTTACGACACTCCCGGGGGATATGCTTAGGATAATTATCATTTTCTTTACAGATCACTATGAAGGGTTATGAGTATATACTTCCTCAAAGGAAACATTTCTTTTTATGATTATGGATTATATCCATAAATAGTTCAATTTATGTAATGTATTTTACAAATATGGAATTATGTATTTTATTTCATAAACTAATCTAGTTTATGCCATTGTTTAGAAATGGCGCCTAGTGGAAGGAATGGAAGCCGTATCAATGCACGCACTCCGTGTATTGATTTCCCTCCTTCTCAAGATAATTATGGTGGAGCTAGTGATACAACTGGTGCTGATCCGCTTCTCACTGTACTGGGACAACTCACGCAGGTTATGAATAATAACCTTACTCGTATGGAGCACCCTGATCCTCAACGAGGAGGATCAATGTTAGACCTCTTCATGAGGCAACAACCACCAACCTTCAATGGAAGTACAAATCCTATAGTAGCTGAGCAATGGATAAATTCCTTAGAGAAAATATTCCATGCCTTGGGGAGTAGTGAAAGGGAGAAGGTTGTCATGGCAGTTTACCGCCTCACTGGAGATGCCGATCAGTGGTGGTCGCTGATTCAAAACACAAAGGAAGATGATGACGTATCGAATATGGAATGGAGGGAGTTCAAAGAGCTTTTCTTAGAAAAATAGTTTCCTCGTGACCATCGAGCAGATATGGAAAGGCAATTTCTAAGTCTGAGGCAGAAGGAGGATGAGAATGTCGCAAAGTATGAGGGTAACTTTACAAGGTTAGCGAGGCATGCTGCCGATTATATACGTAACCCAAGGAGTAAGATTGATCGTTTCTTTGATCGGTTAAAACCATTTCTCCGTAGAGATTTAGTATCACAATCCTTCTCATCATACGAAGATATTGTCTCGTGTGGTATCAAGACAGAAAAGGAATTCTCTAAGTATTATGACAACAAAGTAATGCAAGAGAAGAAGAGAACGGTGGGACAAGAGACAGATAAAGGGAAAAAGGGAAAGAAGGATTCTCCATTATGTGATAATTGTGGGAAGAATCACCCTAGTACTTTCCTAAAAGGAATGGGAGTTTGTTATAAATGTGGAGAAAAGGTTCACCAGGCTCGTGATTGCAAGGGAAAGAAAGAGGCTATCAATGTTGAATTCTACAATTGTAGAGAAATGGGGCATTATGCAAATGAATGTCCAAAGCGTCAAGGAAACTTACCTCAGAAAAGGCCAAGGGATCAAGGCCAATCTTATGCTGTGACTACAGTTGAAGCAGAATAATTATTGTATTTGTGTTTTTGGACTCAAGAACTAGATTATGGTTATAAGAATAATGTGATATATATAAGGATTGTACTACAGTACATGTTGTTTTCAGTAAGGTTTTAATATGATTAAGGTAATCATATTTTTAGTATGTGACAATAAGAGAAACTTTTCTTTGTTTGGGGAATCTGATGTTACAATTGATTTTGGAATTTAGAGACCTTTTAGAGAAAGTCTGGATAGAGGTATTTTGGATAACTTTAAAGGTTTGAGTGGATTAAGTTGATCTTTGGATAGTATTTTTTAAGGTTAAAAAATTTTATGAAGATTATTTTTGGAATATTATAATACTATATTTTTAGAAAAAGGACAACCTGCAGGGTGGGGAATAACCCGTCGCGTCGGACAAAGCTGCAGGAATTGAACCCACAACCATAGTGCAACAGGCCTTTATTTCCTACCACTAGCCTACAGGAAGTCCCTAGTTATTACAAAATAGTTTTACTAATCTAAATGATATGTGTTAACATTTGGAACCTTATACAATTAGGATATGTATAATATTTTTGAGTTCTATTATCTTTTTGAGTGAAAGATGAGTTGAAGGTTGAAACTCTAATTGTCAAGCATAAATATATATATACCTATCTCTTATTCAATGAATAAATTAATTCTTAAACTTTAGTAAAGGGATATTAAAACAAAAAATGTGTTATCCTATTACCTTATGTCTTGTTGAACTGATGATATTTTAAATCAACATAGATTGAAGGCTTTGAGGCCCTCAATTTGACAGTTGATTGTGATTGATGACCTCAATCACTCCCTACAAATATTTACGTTTTTCCTCCAATTATATGTCTCTAATTGCCACCAATGTTCTCCTTATCGAGATCATAATTTGGTGGTGACTTTCTTATTTCCATTTCCCTCTTATTAAGGCTAAATTTTATTAATTTATTTCCGATGTGGGTTTTCCTCAAAGGTATTTTCTCTTTTCAACCTTTTATTTTCAAAGAAAAATTTCAAATTGCGAGGACGCAATTTATTGATAGAGGGGAGAATGTAACACCCCAATCTTCCACGGTACGTTTCACTTCGAATAATGCAATAGCGTGTGTTGTACGCAACCTCGAGCTCTAACACACACCACAACGAATTAAACTAGCCGTTGTGAATAGTAATACCTACTTTATGAAATTTTATAAATTTTATTTATCAAAATGGACTTCATTTTTGGATTCGGAATATCGAAATTAGCCTATGTTGAATTTTTGGTATTTTTCTGAGAACTTCTATTTTTTATGAATAGTGAAAAATACTTAAAAACAACTTTTTTAATCAAAATAATTTATAGTGATAAATTATACTATTTAGTGGTTTTAAAGTATAATTAGAATATATTTTTACCATTTTATCCAATGGTGGTCATTAGAATTAATTTAACATTGAAATCGGACATAAACAATTGCCAATCTTTTGATATAAATTGTTTCTTAGAAACACGCCATTTTTTATAACAGTGGGAATTAATTATAAAATTAATTAATGCAACTTATATGTTTGGAATTTTGTAAAATAGACATCATTTTTGAATTCGGAATATCAATTATAGCTTAGGGTGAAATTTTGGCTTTGTTCTGAAAAACTTCAATTTTTGATGAATAGTGAAACCACTAAGTGGTAGTTAAATAACTGATTTTTCATTTAAATGAAATATTACCACTTCTGTGATTTGATTTTCAAAAATCCGACATACATGGTTTTCATTAAGAAGTAAAATGTGGTTCAATGAGATTAAAATAATTTTTTGGTGAATAGTAACTTTTAAGTTCTTAATCGCGATTAGAGGTAATTAGTGTAGTTTAAGGTAAAAACAATGTTTTAATAATATGAGATGAGCATGAAACTTGTCCTACTCCTATTGGATGATTCATGGCCGACCAAGACAACCCATGGGTCAACTTGGGGACCCCATGGAGCCACTTTATTTGGAAAATGACATTAATATATATTTATTTAATGTTAAAATTAAATTGACACAAACATGAGTTGTTTTACTAAAATAGTTTTTAAGTGGGGTTACACAAGTCCAAATTTTGACTATAAATATTAATTAGAAAGCTAAAAATATTTCCTACATCATAGTATTTTGTTTATAATTTTTAGACATTATATAAATTAAATTATTTATGACATAATTATGATGCAGCGATGACCTCATTATTTAACGATTTAAATAAAATGAGAAGATAATGCAAAATACAAGGCTTACACTTGTCCAAAGCCTATTGGATGAGGAGATTTCGAACCCTTATCACCTTAGCCACGAAATATATAAGTGTGGGACCTTTAGAATCCTAAAATCATTGTGTAATAATGTAGCATTTCAATCTTTCCAAAAGAGCCCCTCCTCTCCACTTATAAAAGGCTCCCACCTCTCCCACCTCATTTACACATTCAATCCATTTGGCTCGGCCAAACTCTGCCCAAATACTCTCCCAACTTCCCCCTCTTACTCCTAGAATCATCACTTTGGGAATAACTCTTCTCAAGGAAGCCTTTGGCTCAAATCAAAAAGAGTTACCCGATTTTGAGGTAATGTCTTCTCTAATGTTGTTTTGTTTTATTTTTCTTCTCCAACCCCCTAAACTCTTTTTATTCATTTATTTTGTAACAAAAACAGTATCCTCAATATACTAGGATGTTGTTATAATAAGGATTCTAGCTACACCTACACACTCCTACATCTAATGGTTAAAGAACATACGGTTTCTGTGGATGGCGAATTTCTGCCTCACGAAACGATGATTGTTCAACACTCATATAACACCTTCAAAGGTGGCCATTAAGATGTAACTATATTTATATATGATATATAATGTGTTTATGTTTTACTTATTATTCTTTATTTCCCATTTATTTCTTACTTTATGATTTCCATTATGGGTAAAACGCGATAATTTCATTTTAGGAAGTGCGGACTACCGCCCCCTCAAAGTGATTTGAATCGTTAATGCCATATGTGGGATGTATAAAGGATGGATTAAATGGTATTATACACTATATTATACTGTAATTATATTATAAATTTATATCATTATGATTCCGTTCCATTAAATATGAAATAGAAATGAAGGTAGCGTTCATGCGTACGTACGGCTTACCGTCTCCATGAACGGTGCATTTCATTTCTTACCTCTAAATGTTACGTGACATTATGAATGAATGTATATACTGGATAAATATCATATATATGATATCTAAATCATGAATATAATTCTGGATATAATGGATATTTCACCACATGAACAACTTGAAATTATAGGAAGTTTATTTTTGACTCAAGTACCAAAGATCGACAAAACGACCATTATTAACTTAAATAATTACATAATGTTCATAACATTGTAATAAGTGATATAAAAAGGATAATGAAATTAAAAATGGTTCTTAATAAGGTATATATTAACTCTAGTTTATTATTCAGGAGGTTAAAGAACGGTTGAGTCAAGTCAGACACGAGGTAAGGGAACTTCTTAACCCAACTTCCATTATTTGGGTTAATCTCCTACTTTAAAATTATTTCATGATATTATTATGTAATATCTTGTATTTGTACTTTATTTATGTGTACTTATAGTGGATACACATAATTTATCTATTGTATTTTTTTTAAAAAATGATCTTTGTAAGGGAATTTCTTAACCCAACTTTCATTCTTTGGGATAATCTCCTAATTTCAAATTATGTCATGATATTATTATGTATTATTTTGTATTTTTACTTTCATTATGTGTACCTATAGTGAATACACATAATAGATATATTTTATTTTAAAAATGATCTTTTTATGGACTTCGTCTCAATATCCTTTCAGTGAGGCATATTTGGTTTTATACACAACTTTCTTTTATACGGTGTATAAACCCCTTTGACATTTACGTTTATTCAAAAGGAATCTTTTTTATACGAAGCGTTTTTCTAAATGACAAAAGGGAATGTTTTTCATTCCGTACATATGTGGCGACAACGACTTCTCCGCCGCCATGACCATTATTTGAGTTTCGACTTTCTCTACAAGCCATCATTTTTTTTAATTTAAAATAAATACAAAGTTATAACTTTCTTTTATTTTGGTATTGAAAATGGTTTTGAAAGCGTTTTTATTATATCAATGTGTTGTATTGATATCTTGTGATTGAAATGTGGAAATGTTATGTTTCCTTTATGCATGTTTTATGTGATACGATTATGTTATGGTTTATGATATGTTTAAACATATTCATATGAGTAATGTATTGGACTTAATAAGTGACGGGTGGAGCCCGCAATAGCTCCTCGATGCATCGGTAGGTCTCATGAGACAACTAGACGTGGAATTGGCTGAGGCCCTTTCCCAATTTGATTTATGGTTTTGGCCGAGGCCTTAATCATTTTAGACATCTTGGCCGAGGCCTTGACGAAATGTTTCAGAATGTCTGGCATTATACATTCCCTCATTATGAAAGTGGTTATTGATATTACATGTGATTATTCGACCAGTAGAATATCCATGTGAAGAAGTAAATGGCAATATCTCATTTTAATTTTTCCATATTATGTTGATTTTCAAGTTTAAAAGGCTTTTGTTTTAGTTATACATTAACTTAAATGTTTATGTTTATTTATGAAAGCTTCTGCAATATTTTTATCCTTACTGAGCATCTGAGCTCACCCCTTTCAATGTTTTAATATTTTCCAGGATGTGAAGAAGTATTTTATGAATGACCTGCAGGGATAGTCATAAGAGGATATGAGTGTGGACTATGAAGACTTTGTTATTAGTTTTTCACTTTATGATGTAATGTAACATTTATGAATGTATCTAGTGTTTCCAAGGCTAATAAACTAATCGGTCTTTCGAGACTTGATCTTTTGTGATCATGCCAATGTTACGAAGTAATGCACCGACTCTGGGTAGCTGGGGTCGGGGCGTTACAAATATTATAGGATTATGCTTTTAAATTCTTGTATAGGGGATAATTAAGTTACCATGGTAGTGAGATATTTTTTATTGGTTGCAATGTTATGGTTTTATATTATTCTTATATTAATGTTGTTCTGTTCTGGTTTATGGGATTTTGAATTGGCCTGAATAAAAAAAGTTATTGTTTTCATTCATCATGCATAGACATGTAGGTTCACATGTAATATAAAATTTTAATTGTGATTTGTATAAGGTTAAAATTAATTAAATTCTAGTAATCATATATTTAGTGTTTTCTCAAAAACATTAATAGTGCAATTTAAATAATTTTTCCTAATTTTGATTTTATTTGTTCTTATTATGATTATGATTAATGTTCATGTTCCAAAGACTCAGTATTACTCCTTGGTTATGTGATAGGGGTTACTCGAAGTGGTTTTGGTTTTTCCTCTAGGTTGTATTTTATAGAATAATTTCATGTGTCACAACCTATTAGTTACCTAAGTATTTTTAATATTTAATATTAGTGGTATTTCTGAGAGTTCATTTTTTGTAATTTTAGATAATACTAGAAGTCCCACTATTTTAATTAGGTTAAATAGAATAGATTATCAAAATTAGGGAATGTATTTGTTGTACCTGTAGATGTTTATGCAGGTTAGGTTGAGCATGAACCAGATTATGCTCCTACAATCTAGGAAGTAGAGCCACCTTAACTAGGTATCTTCAATATCATGATGGTGGGATGTGGAGGTATCCATAATTGAGGGGAAAATATGGTTTATTTCTATAAATATTTCTATATAAAATACCCTACATCGTTCCATGGTATGGGAAGTCCTCAGGGTTTCGAATATTGGGTCAAGATTCAGGAGGATATCCTTGATCTTATGGAGATGCCTAATGATTTTTTGGTGAATTTGATGGTGTATATTTAATAGGTACATACTAGTAGGTGGTTTGGATTGATGATTTAGGATTTGATAGATGTGGGTATAACATTGGATGATTTTATGTACCTCTTTTCCAATAATTTTTTATTTTAGCTTCTGAGGTTGTATAAGGCTTAAGAGCTATTAGATCTTCTGAAGATGAAACATCTATGACATTCTATAAAACAAATTTTGGGGGGTTGATTTTATTTTATATTATAACATTTTAGAAAGAGGTTGAGATGTCCATGAGAGTTTATATTAGTCTTGTAACACCCTAATATTTTTTAATTTTTTTTAATTAATTTATCCTTTCTGATATTTTTCATTTCACACAACACAAAATATAGTTTATTTTATATCGAAGAAAAATGTTTTTCTTTATTTATAAAAAAACAAATTTAATAATGAAAAAATTCAACATAAACATTAGTTTTATTGACATGGATCATCGAGTTTAGGATTCATTACACCGAACAATGACTTTCCACAACATCTTACGTAATACATAAAACTATGTTTTACCAAACAATGGTATATCATTAAAATTTTTTTACATAATATAATGATATATAACATAGATATTAAATTAATATTTATAAATATTATTATATAATTTATGAAAATATATGGTTTATTGAAATATAATATTAATTCATAGGTTACCGATTAATTAAAAATGAATATGAACACCAACGGAATATGAATGGAAATATTATAATTTTTATGGTCACAACGATGTTTTTCTATAATAAATTAAATTAATAACAATTATTGAGTTATATTAATGTAATATATATTTTATATATTCAGTCATTTTTATTTTCATCCAATATATTCAATAGACATAGGATAATAACAAACCAAATTTTATGCTTAAAACCCAATATTTTTATTAAGGCATTTTATCGACTTTTAAAAAATAAACCATTTTAAATCCAATTTTTAGAAATTTTATAGATTTAATATTCCCAAATAAAATTAATATTTTAAATAGGAATAAAATAATTTTGTAAGGTTAATTTGTTTTTATTTTTCTATGATGTTTTATTTTTTAATGAAGAGTGAAAAATACTAATTTTTAGTTTAAAACATTTTTTCATATAATTAATTAATAAGGTTAAATTATATATTAAATTGGTTAAAAAGTTTAATTAGATAATATTTTTATCAATAAATATAATTTAGGTTATTTATATCAATTTCACTTTGAAATTGGATATAAAAATTTAGCAAACTTGTGAATATTTTTACTTTAAAAACCTGCATTGTCGACCCAACTCTGGAATTAATTTTAAATTAATTTATGCCACATATGTGATTGGAATTTGGAGAAATATATTAGATATTTAGAATTGTAATAATTTATAATTTATAATATTATCAACTTAGTTTTTGAAAAAAATAGTAGTGAAATTAATTAAAACTAATTACATCAATTTAGGTAAAATAAAGCTTAACTAGGGACTAAATCTTAAATGTAAGACCCAAAACGACATAAAAAGTTGTAAAAATACATTTTATGGAAATATTTAGATCCTATAATATCGTTTCACGATGTTGGACCACTATTGGATCCAATTTCAATAATAAAAAACACGGGTGGGGTTTCCCTTTTCCAAAATATTACAAGAGTGTCACTCCTCTTCCATTATAAAAGGCCTCCTCTCCCACCACATCCCAAAACATATAAATCCACATTGGCTCAATAAAAATATGACCAAATATATCCAAAACATACCTAACTTACTCATTGATGACTACCTTTGAGAAGAAATCTTTCCATGGAATTCCTTTTGTGAAAACTAAAAGGAGTTACCCGATTAAGAGGTAACACCCTCCCTCAAACTCCTTTCTTTTATTTTCTTTCTCCAATCCCTAAAATACTCTTATTATGTAATTTTATAACAAAAACATTATCCTAAATATACTATTATGTTGTTATTATAAGTTTTATAACTAAAATTACACACACTTCCTTCTAATTTGTAACGAACATACTGTTTATGTGTGCGGTGAACTAGATAGTCACAAAACAATGATTGTTTATTTTTCCTTTACCGCCTCTCATGGAAACAATTATGATGGAAAACATGTTTATATATGATATATATGATATATATTCTTTCTTTAAGCTTATTTAATTATTTTACAACACAATTATTTATACTTTACATTTTGTGTTAATACGATAATTTTGTTTGAAGAAGTGTGGATTATCGCCCCCTCAAAGCGATGTAATTCATTCATACACTACATGGAATGTATTACGGATGGTTTCAGCGAAATATATGTTATATATGATATAATAAAGCTAAATTAATAATTATATCAACATACATACATACATACATATATATATATATTTTACATTCTTTCTTTGAACACAACAATTAAACTGAAGTAACATTAATGCATATGTATAGCTTACCATCTCCATGAACGATGTATTCTATTTCATAATTATATATTAAATCGATTATTATAATATTTATATAATTACTATAAATTATATTTAAATCATTGTTTACATTCTAGAAATCATGATATAAGTATAAGGACCAAATATTTAACCAATTAAGACACATGCGAAAAACAAAGAGGATATTACCCGAAATGAAACCTTTGCATAAAATTGATAACAAGGAGGTAATATAAATCCAGAATCAAACAATATATGGTATTTTTAGTAATAAAATGGTTTTATGATTGATTTATAATAAATTTATATTTATTATACAATAGGTTTGAACGAGTTCTCCGAGAGTCATGACATAAGGTAAGGGAATGTCATCTCACCTTTTGTTACCGTGAGATGCATGCCTTATTCACCAATCACTATTATTGTGTCTTATATACACTTAGATTTTAAATATTATACCATTATCTTATTTTTTACATTATATTATAAGATTAATTAAATTTAACTTTCTTACATGGAGAGTATTATCCCATGTTACAAAGTGATAAGAGTTTATTGCAACAATCTCATCAGTTTCCAAGATTGTTCATGTTTATAGTTCCTTTGATGAAATATTATGAACCACCTCTCAAAAAAATACTAATGAGTTTCATTTTAATCTATATATTCAAGTTATTTCCATGTATTAGTACCATTTTTTCACTCTTTGTAACTTAGCATAATTGATAAATTGTTTTTAAGAAAAATTTGACCGTCTTTCTATCTTCGGTTGGAAACCTATTTTATTAAAAAAAAATTATAAAACAAGTTTTCAGCTGATCCATGAAGATAATTTTCAAATAATAAATGAATTTAAAATTTTTTAATGGTTTTTAAATATTTATTTAAATGTTTTAAATTCTATTATAATGAAAAATGTTTTCAAAAATGATTTTGGATTTAAAAGTTATTTCAAAATATAAACAATATTTATATATAAGTTTTCAAAGTTTTTTCAAATAAAATTGGTTTCAAAAAAAATTTCATCCATATTTTATAAGTTTTCAATTAAAAGGGTTTAAAAAAAAGTCAATCATTCTTTATAATTATTAAAATTTGTTATCAAAAAAATGGTTTTAAAAATTTTCTCAGTCTTATTTCATAAGTTTTCAAGTAAAAGGTTTTCAAAATGTATCCTTGTTTTATTTACAAGTTTCCAAAGTATTTTCAATAAAATATTTTTCAAAACATTGAAATAATATTTTATATTTTTAAAGGAAAATGGGTTTTAAATTGTTTTATGTTCTTTTAAAATCATTTTTAGGTATAAAATATATGTTCCTCAAGAAATGTTATAAAAATATCTTTACAAGTTATTTTCCATCTAAGATGAGATCTGATGATGTTATTTATTCCCTTCTAAGAAATTATACAAAGGTTTAATTATTAACTATTTTTCATTTTTGGTTTATGTTTTGATGGAATGGTTCTTACGACACCTGTTTATATTTCCCAAGTTGTATGATTTTGAATCCCACTTATTTTTATGTGATATTATGTTGATTAAATGAGTATAAAATCAGTATCTCTTTCAATTGGTTATTATATGATAACATGATTACGATACCTATTTCATTTCACGGGTTATAATATGTTTTTAATGATATTTTTGAAGATGTATGCATGATTTCATTATGATACAGGTGGGACCTATACCTCCCTCTAATGAATTGGGTAAAGATTTATATCTCATTATATTGACTAGGATTGTCATAGGAGTGAACCTTTATTGCTAATATGTCCATGATAGTAAACCATGACTACTGAGATGGTATGAAAGGTGACCTTATGCTACTAATATGACCATGGGAGTGAACCATGACTACTAAGATGGTATGGGGAGTGAACCCATACTACTCACATGGTCTTAGTAGTGATGCCTTGGATACTATAGATATCATATTATATACTTTTGTGTCTACCAAAATTAAATGTTTTATTCCTATTTTATGCTTTCATGGATTATGTTATTTATTTTCTTATGATTCATGTCTTTTGAATTATCCATATTTATGACATTATTCATGTTTACAATCTTTGATATACATACAGGGTATGATTCTATTTTTTCTTAATCATGTTATCATACCTTATGCTCATGATTATTCTTACATGTCTCCCTTATTTACCCTTACTGAGTATCTGATCTCACACCTATTTTATGTTTCCTTCCCTAGGTTATGAAGATATGTCAAATGTTGGATGTTTATAAAAAGGGTGGTAGTCAAGAAGAATCTAGTGGGAGATAATGTATCTCATTTATTTAGCAGTTTTTATGTTTCCATATTTCCAAAGGCATTAGACTAGTAAGGTCTTTGGACGTTTATTTGTACAATGTTTTAAGTATTCCTTAAAAGTAATCTAATTTATTTTTAAAGTAAACTAAGTTTATATTGTTTCTATTAGATCAAAGGTTTATTTATCTTTTGGAAACTTGGATGATAAAACGTTAGTTAGATCCCTAGGTATATTTATAAGGATATGTTTGGCGATGTCTCTAAGGATAAGTATAATGATGAGTTAACATTTTAGAAAATTTCATTGAATTTTTGTAAAGAATGGAGTGAGTGATTTCCTAGAAATAAATACTTATATAGATACTATAAGTGGATCTGGATTTAGCACCTATGTACATAGGGGTAATAACACTGACAAGACGTTCCATGCCTGACTCAAGGAAATATGGTACACGATAACATGCCTTACGACAAACCTGGTTTGAAACTCCCTGGGGGATATTCATTGGGAATTCACAAAACTCTTCACAAATCATCCTGAGGTATTTAAATATATTATGGATATGAATAAACAAGGATAAACCTAGGGTTTCATATTTTAAAGAAGGTTTCATGATTTAGACATCTTATAGGTTATTATTTTTATGTATATGTGGTTTTCTACAATGATATGTAATACCTACACTATTCCTTTGGTTTTAGTAAATGGAGTGAACATGAAGGAACTGTACTAACATTGAATGTGATGCATGATTTTCTAGTGATAATTCAAGTGGGATGATCACCTGTATGAAAGATGTTTTGATCATGATTATTTAGTTTTCACATAACATGATTAACAACATGTACCTTAACCAACTCTCGGACTCCCCAAGGAACTTGAATAAGGGGTTATTTAAGAGTTAGGTGATGGAGACCATAGAGGAATAATGATTCAATTTCTATTATGTCAATAATTTGAAAAGAATAATCTATGTGAATGACTTTAAAAAACCAGAATATGTTTTGATTATGGAAAATAAGGACACAATGTCAGTGATTTTATGGAAAAAATGAAGAGTTTGGTTAAGGTAATGGATGATAATATTGTCCTCGATAAGTCTTCATCAAAGGTTAAGTGTTTTAAGTGTGGAAAAATGGTCATTATGAAACTAAATGTCCTAATATGAAATATTCTGAAGATAATTTGCGAGATAGTACAAGTAATGGTTACATTTTGGATGATGAAGAGACTAATAAAGATATAAGAAAGGAATGAGGTATTATATAATAGGATGAGGTATACTTCTTTATGGAAAGAGGATGAAGTGGAATAATAGAAGTTTTTATGTAATTAAATTCTATAATTATGTTATATAAAAGGTGAAATATATAAATATTTTCAGGTTTATGTTTTTTTCACTAATGATTTATAAGAATATATTTAATGGATCCAATAGAATAGAAAATTGATTTAATGGAAAGGTGATATCCTTGGAAAACACATGATTAAGGGAAAGATAAACTTAATATGTTTCTTATGTTATTATAATGTTGTTTGGATAAAGATATGATGTATATGAGTAAATTGGATAGTATAGATTACCTTGGAACTTATTAAAAACTTATTGGCAAGTATTGTATGCTATCATAGATGATGTTTACAACTTCATGGATTTATGGAATATTTATAGAAACCTTTATAATATGGAACAATGAATGTTTTCTAAATATATTTATGGTGATTTAGGTCATTACCATATTTGAAGAGAATATATGATGAGTGTATTCACATGTTTGAAATGTGAAAAAAAATCTACTTTGTGACATATGGGAGAATCAATGTTAAGATGATTTCATGAATTTCTTTATAAAGGTTTGTATTTTTATCTTTTATAAGGGTTATATGGTTAACCAATCACAAAATTTTATGTTAAAATTTGGAGGAAGTATTTATGCACTGAGTTTGTATCGAAAACCTTTGTTAAAAGGAAATTTAGCGATTAATATTATTTCAAGGATTTCCATTTATTTATTTTGTAAATTATTTCAGTGTAGTTTCAGAAAAGGACATAAAGTATGATGAGAAAAAACCAATAAAGTCCAGAAATACCACAAATTTTGAACCCATGACCGAAGGATGATAAGGATTTCACACATACCACTGGCCAATGTGATGTCTAGGTAAAAGTGAAATTATTTTTGTTGAATATTGATTAATGATGAACTAGTAGAGTTACATTTTATATAAGAATATTTGTGTATTAACCATATTTATTTTGAATAATATTTAGAGAAAAATTGTTGTACACTTTTTTTCTTTTAGAGGCCTTAAGATCTGAAAAAAGTGTATTTTAAAACATCATGTATCAAAGTAAATTTCTATAAATCTATTTCTTTAAGTAATGAATGAATTATAAATAGATAAAATAACAACTGAATAATGAAATTTTGTCTCTAGAAATATATTATGTAATTATATCGCATATATTCATGGTCAATAAAATAATAATTAGACGTTTGTATAATGATCAAAAGGAAATGTGTTGTCCTAATACCTTAATTTTTTTGAACCAATGAACTTTTAAATCATAACATATTTATGACATTGAGGCCCTCAAATTTTCATTGATCATTAAATTGTTTCTGATTGATGACCTCAATCACTCGCTAAAAATATTCATTTTTTTCCTCTATGTCTAATCTTCAATCCCCACCTATGTTCTCTTATGTGTAAACCTGGTTATATTTTACTTTGGGTAACGGTTGTGGTTTCTACTTTCCCTTTTAAGATATGTTTTAGTATCCATTTTCTCGATTTTGGTTTATATAAATGAATATTTTTACTAATAATCCTTTGATAACCTAGATGAATTTTGAGGGTGAAATCCATTTTAAGGGGGTATAATAGAACAACCTGATATTTTTTTAATTATTATTTTTGAATTAATTTAACCATTTTGATATTTTTCATTTCACGTAACACTAAAGATAGTTTATTTTATATTAAAGCACTCTATTTGGCTTGTGTTATATGAAACATAAATGTAATCATGTAGAACATGAAATATAAACATTTTCTTTCTCTACATAGAATAATTTGGTTAGCTTACGTTACATACAAAAATGACTTTCCTCGATGGCTTACGTAACAAGAAAGACTGAGTTTTACTGAAAAATAATATATCATTAAAATGTTATTACATATTATAATAAGATATAACCTATCTATAAAATTATAGTTTAGGAGTATTATTAACTAATTTATGAAAATATATGGTTTTCACAAATATTATATTAATTTATAGGTTACCAATTAGCTATAAATTTATATAAAAACTGATTGAATATAAACGGAAATATTACTATTTTTATGCTCAAAAATATGTTTTACCCAAAAAAATTAAATTAAATACAGTTAGTGACTGATATAAATGTAATATATATGTTATATATTCAATAATGTTGATATTCATACAATATATTTTATATACATATGATAAAAAAACCCAATTTTAAGCTTAAAAATCAATATTCTTATCCAATCATTTTTACAAATTTTAATGGAAAACCCATTTTAAATCAACTTTTGGAACCTTTATAGATTTAATATTTCAAAATAAACTTTACATTTTAATTAAGAGCACTATTATTAGATTATAGTATATTTTTGGTATTTTTTCTATGAGGTTTTATTTTTTTTAATGAATTATGAAAAATACTGAATTTTAGTTCAAACCCATTTTTTCATCTAATTTATTTGTAAGGTTAAATTGTATTTTAAATTGGTTAAAAATTTCTAATTGGATAATATTTTTATCAATTAATATAATTTTGGTAATTGATATAATTTTTACTATGAATTTGGGTACAAAAACATAGTAAAATTTTGAGTGGTTTTAATTTTAAAAACCTGCATTGTCAACCTATCCATGGGATTAATTTTAAATTAAATTTTGAATGGATTTAATTTTTTTTGTATCATTTTAAAAAATTTATTCAAATTTTTATTTAATAATTTGTTTTGTTTCATTTATTTATTAAATTTCATCTATAATTAATTTTTTTTATAATTTTAGTTAACTAATATAAAAAATCTGAATACAAATGAATTTAGTTTAGTTTACTTTTGGTTTGATCATTTTTCATTTTTAATTTAATTTTATATGTTATATTTTTTATTTATCTGTTAATTATTTGATACTTTTATCTATATAATAATGAGAGAAGAAACATTTTATTCACCAAGACATTTTGGGGATGGCCGTACACATAAATATCCAGAGGACCATGCACAAACTCATGTTGAGGAGCCTGCTCATCCATCTGAACAAGATCCATATAATTCTAAAGGGTGGAGAAGACTTTGAGGGTTAGTAAAAGTGTCATCACATGATTACCAAAATTATTAGTTTCCCATTATTGAGACCAGAGGATACCAATTGAGTATGATGATAATAATATTCTAAGGGTTTTAAATTAAAAAAAATTAAGAATTTTATTATAGTGTTGGATAAAGGAAATCTTAGTACTTTGATTTTTATTTGGATAACTGTAAAAAAGTAACATTATCTGAATTAAGGGAGAAAATTTTGGTAATAATATTTTTTATCATTTTATATATCATAAGTTTTTTACATATAAAGATTTTTCCCTTCTTATTAGATGTCATTTGGTATAAATGATAATAGAGGATTCATGAGAAAATGTTTAATATAATATTTTAGGATATGGAAGGATATTAAATCAACCCTAACATCAGAATCCATTTTTTGGGATGGAAAAAATAAATATACATGTAATATACATCCTTTTTTATAAGAAGATTAGTGAAATAATAATGTCGAACGTAGAGGACAAGAAGCCTTTTTGGTAATTTTAATGATAGTTTATAGAATTTTTTATATAAATAATCATATTATTTTTTTATTCTTAAGTTATAGTAAATAAAGAGATCTCATCAGGAGGTCAAATTCAAAAATGTGTACCCTCGCACGTTATCTTGTAGATGGTATTCGTTATTAGAAGAAAAAAGGTAGCTATTTTTTGTAAAACTAAGAGATGAGTATTCAGGCTCTATAGAGGTGGACCCCCCCTAACTAGACATAAAAAATAGAAGTGGTACCAGATTAGAAAATAGGGAAAATATCTTATGGAATAGTTTAGGGTTCAACTGATAGGTTTATAACAATTCATTTAATTTATTTATGTTTTTAAGTTAAAAAATATTATTTATATATTGTATTGAATACTGATTTTTTTAAAATATTATATATAAAAATATCTTGAGGAGAATAGAATATAGGAGAACTTCATAGATAAGGAAGGGAAAGTTGTTTTAGGTAATTTATTGGGAAATCCGAAAGTCCTAGGTCATGTAAAGGGATACCCAACAGGAGTATCAATAAAAAAATTATTTGGTCGTTCTAAAACATCTTCAATATAAGAATTTTTTATAAAGAAAAATAGAAGATTTATAAGATAAATCTCAGGATTTGGGTGGGAAAATGGAGGATAAGAATAGATATTAGGTATAATCAATGTTTCCATATGTGAAAATACAATTTCATGCTACTGATCCCACTCCTCTACCTCATCCTGTAGATCCCACTCATCCACCTCCTCCAAATTATCCAACTCATACAAAAACTCCTCCATAACTTCTCATTTATCATGAGTTATATATTTAAAATCCAAAATATAATAATTTTTCATATGACATTATATATTATATTGGTTATACTATTCATCCTAAATAGATTAGGATATAGAATTTGTAACGAATAAACTCACGTTAACTAGATAGTTAACACAAGGTGGTCTGCCACATAGAGGGGTAAAAAAAGATAACATAAACAAATTATTGAATATAAAAAACAATTAATAAAGTAGTGTAAAAAGATGAAAAAATAGATACAAAAAGTTTCATAAAATCTAATACTAACCATCTAAACTAGAAAATTATGATAATAGAAGACCAAAAAGAGTACATGTGTTCAACTTCCACCTCTAAACCATCCTAATATGAAGGGAACAGATGAAAAGATGATCTAACATCCTATATGATTCCATTCCCCTTCCCCGATTCCTCTAAAAAATGCCTACAACCTCCCAAAGGAAAAAAATTAGTTTGTGAGAATAGAGATGAGTAACATACCACCAATGAATCCATACAGTTTCAAATACCAAGAATTAATGTTTTCTAGATTTTAAAAAATATAGTTTCAAAGAATTTTCATAAATAAAAATATTTTTAAACATTTAATTTTTTCGTAAATGCATAACACATTCACCAAATCTTGGAATATATTGGGTATAAAATAAAAAAAGGTAAATTTAACACATGAGAAAATATCCATGAAATAAACCACCTTGCGATAAACTGTGTATAAAATACAATGCACACAATTTAAAATCTGTCATATAAGAATACATACTAGGAATAAAATAATCCTAAACCATGCCTAAGTTGTTTCTAACCGATATCAAGTACTTCCACACATTGTCGATATCACAAAAGTAACCCATAGTGGTGCCACACACACAAGGGTCACCTATGTATATTTCCTAATGCACCCAAGGTTAAAAATGTTGAAAGTTTGTTCAAAACCATTTAAAATACCATGATCAAAATTAATTCAAACAACTTTTAACTCAATAAAATAATTATCACTAAGGGCATGTAGAAAATATTTAATTAATAACAATTTTATAGATTATCCTACCTTATGAAGGATGGAAACATAACTACCCTTGACAATAGAGATAAAAAAACCATGGATTGGCCTTTGAAAGACAATGAATGATAAGAAACTAAAAATTATTGATAGAAAACACCAATTGATCATGAATCTAAAATACATAAAAATACAATGCCACCCTATAAAAAAATAATATAAATAATTATAATTAACTCTTAATAAGAGATAGAGACTATAATAACCATGATGACCAATTGATGAATGATTGATACATAAGGAGGAGAGATCCCAAAAAATCTCCCAAGAGATCTCCTCAGTCTTGAGAGGGAGGTATATGATCTAATTATATTCCAAAAAAAATATGTGAATCACATTTTAAACCACAAACATTTAATAATTCATGATCTGAAACCATTCCATGATGTGAATTTATTAAAAAAAATAGGCCAAAAAACACATAGCCTTAGATAAAAATTTCTATTTTTTTCTAATTTAAATAGGCACTCCAAATTACATAACTAAAAAAATTTCATTAATTTAACCAATTTGAGATAGCATCTTAGAAACCAATACATAATGTGTAACCCTTTCATATCATGAATTCCTCTAGCAGAGAAGAAATAGTCCAAATCTACACAAAATCAAAAAACAAAACTAATGTTCTCCAAGATAAGGGAGAACCCTGAATAGAAATTGACATATTTTTACCAAGACTTTATTAATTAAAAAGTCTTACATAACCAAATACTATGTTATTTTCTTAATAAAGGATCTATATTCCCTAGAATCCCCCAATGCACCCCAAAAAAAGGGAAACCAAAAACAAAAGACAAGGGATACCTAATGGAAGATAACGGGGTTTTACAATCTTCAAAGTATTAATTATTTTTTCCCCATAAATTAATCAAGATCATAGAATTGAAAAAAGTGATTGCCACTTATACTTCATCAACAATTACCTCTAAAACATCTCACAGTTATCTCTTACACAATTCCATAGTAGATGGACCAAAGGAATTGTTTTACAACACAATACATTCTGTTGTAGATCCATAATCTAAATTGGTTTCTAAAAAATAGTGATGTTAGGCTCAAGATAGACATCCTCTTAGTTAATAACATGGGAAGTATCTGGACAATAACTCCTCAACTAATAAACAAGAAAAATGTCATGGATAGAATTCAAATGAGATTGTATGTCCAATTGATAGTCCACCATTACTATTCTTCCAATGATATTAGATAATCCTACAAACCTTGGTATTAATTTACCCTTCTTACACAACCATGAAATTCACAAGAAGGGTGAAACTCTATGAAAGAATCAATCACCAACCTCAAACTCTAGATTCTGGAGATGATAGTTCACATAAGAATTATGATTACTCTATGCCATGGTCAATCTCTTCCAAATCAACTGAACCCACTTCCTCATCTCTAGAATAAGACTAATCCCAACCAAAGAATGCACTCCCAACTCTACAAATCCCAAGGGATATCTACATGGATTCCCATAAAAATCCCTGAAGGGCGTCATCCTTATCTTGGCCTGATAAATATTATTGAAGGAAAAATTGACTTAAAGAAAATTCCTTTCCTAAGATCCTCTGAGATTAAGTAAAAAATACCAAAGAATATAATTAATAACCTAAATAACTATCTTTATCTATATTTTCATCTATATATGATATGTTAATATCAATTTCAATTGGGAACCTATCACCTCCTGTAATCCTTTTCAAAATATGGATGTTCAAATAATTTTCCTATTAGAAATAACCATTAACAGAACCCCATGAAGTCTCAAAATCTATGAAACAAACAAGTACCCATGTTGTACCACCTTCATCAACTCTTTTATAAGAACGAAATGATCTGATTTCCTAAGTCAATAAATGATCACTCAAATCACATCCTTCCAACTAGGATTCTATGGTAAATGAATGATGAAATCCTTTGAAATATAATCGAATTTCCATACTAGAATGGGTAGGGTATGTAACAAACCAACCAAACTATGATTTTCTTCCTTAATTCTATGACAAGTAAGACACTGCAATACAAAATCTGCAATTGACCATCTCATCCCTGATCACTAATATCAATATATCATATCATGATACTTATTTGAAGAACCTTGGTGTATATACCAATGAAATGGTTTACACAATCCATCAACTCATGCCTCTAATAAATCAGAGCTCCAACCTTCAAGGGAAGAAAAAAAGATCCACCTGGAGACTGATACCACTCACCTAAGGTCACCCAACCATAAAGGATTTTACTAAATCATTAGAGCATGAGGTCATACATCTGATCAAGATGAACCTACTCATCAAATGAGGAGTTATATTTTATAAAATACAATCATAACATCCCACCAGTTTCTTCCATTCCTAATATCATCTCAGCAAAAAAGCTCATCAAAGACCAATCCTCTACTAATTAATTCACTAATTTTGTCGGTAATTTTCTACTCAGTGAATCAGTGACCACATTCCATTTGTATAATAAATATCAAAATAAAATTTATGGATATAATCCACCTAGAATCTATATTTCAAGTTTATATATTCTTAAGTGAAAATAAACCTTAGGATTTTCTTATTAGAATATACCATAAACAATTCTCCAATTATGTAGTGACACTAGTTTTTGAGATTATGCCTAACCACATCCAACTCAAGATCATGGGTAGGTTATTTCATCTCATTGTGGTGTAACTATTGGGATACATAGGCTACCAACTATCTCTCTAACATCAAGACAAACGCAAACTGGAACCTAATGCATTGAAGGATGAATCATACCCTGAAATTGGTTTTGGAAGAATCAAAACAAGATATGATTTCAATATCACCTTCAGTCAATCAAAACTTTTCTGTCACTTTTGATTCCACTCAAACTTGACACCCTTTAAGGTTACGTCTTTCATTAGAGATGCATGGTTGGATAAGTCCCTAAAACATTACATGTAATTACAAGCTAACTGGATGAATATTTGGATCTAAAGCACAATTATATGCCTCTCATAGGACATAACTACTTATACCTCTTTAGGATACACTGATACACCCCTATTATATATGAAATTCCCCATAAAAATTACTTATTGAATAAAAAAATCACACTTGTAAATGTTACCACACAAATGGTGTTCCCTTAATTTTATAAGAATGATATCTAGATGGTCCATGTGCCCCTCCTATAACATGGAGTAAACCAAAATATCATCCATGAGCAAAAACAAAATTCCAAGAACTGATGAATTATTCAGTTCCTCGACACTATAAAAACCACGTGAGTGTTAGTGAGACTTAATGGCATAACCAGAAACTCAAAATGCCCATACCGCCACTTGAACAACATCTTAGATATATCCTCTTATTAGAATCTCAACTATTTGTACCCTAAATGTTGTTCAATATTTGAAAACCAATTATTTTATTAATGAAATCATCAATCATATGAAAGGGATATTTTTTCATTATGGTCACCAGATTTAGCTCACGATAGTCAAAAAAATGTTCGAGGCTTATGTTTTACTTATATTCAAATAGTACTAGTAAATACATTGGTGATATGCTGGGATTAATAAATACCTTATCTTTGAGATATATAAGATAAACATTAATTTCTACCAATATAGTAGGTGAAATAAGATAAGATAACTTAGAAGTGGGAATACTTCAAAGAAAAAGGTCAATAGTAAACCCAAACTATATTTGGAGTGGTACACTAGAAAAATAATTTGTAAATTACCTAGCGTATTCACACACTACCATAGTTACACAACTACCCAAACAAGGTAAAAAAACCAAGAACCATCTATAACAACCAGCACAAGATCACACCATTATAAGAAACAAAAGGCCCCACCCTTCCTGATCTAGAGTCCCACTCACTCTGGAAAATATGAACGAACCCATTAGAATATAAAAACTAAACCCAATGGTTATAATAGTCTATCCATACCTTAATAATAATAATTTAATCCATGTCAATAATCATATTTAAGATTTTAAAATTGAGCAATAATAATTCTCATTCCACCTCAAATTTTTCTATCATCACCCGAAATATAGGACACTTGAAACATTATTCGGACCTATTTCCCAAAGGTATAGAAAAATAAAAAATTATGACATAATATATTATTGTAATAACACTATTTAAACTAACTTTAATGATATAAAATAATTATCTTCACCCATATAACATAATCTTGTCACCATAGAATATGAAATAAACATCATACTTCTATCTATGGATGGCCCTACTTCAGATTCCTTTTGTGTATACTCCACTTCATAATGAAATCTAAAGTATCTCCTCACTATGATTTTTTATCCAACTGAACACCCCCTTAGCCTAAGTGTAAGTCCCACCACCCTTGGAGGCATTGGTATGAACCTGTGAGCCATTGGTGAATGTGGATCCAACCTTACTACCTTGGGACATCCTATCAAAAAAATGTTTCAAATGGCCATATTGTCCACAATGATGAAAAATCTTGCATACATCTACACAATTAGGTTTGGTATGACTATTACACCCACACTAATACCAAAAAATGTACTAATATCAAGATGAAGCTCTCAAAACTATTCTTGGAGAAAACTGGTTACCTTTATGCTTTCTTTTTTGTCCAGAAGATACTCCCTTGCTAACGATGGAACCGACTGAAGCTCTTCCGAAATATATTTTTTCCAGCAATGTGAACCTCTTCCAAATATGTTTTTTACTATCTCCATGAATTTTGGAAGACACTTGAGAATCAACATAAATTTAATATCAAGACTTAGTCCCAACTCAAACCTTCATGACTTTAGGTACACATTAATCACAAGATTCAGTCCAATATGCACTAGCTTAGCAAAACGGGTGTAATAATATAGAACGGTACACTCACCATTTACCAAGGTTAGAAACTATATAAGATTATCTACACATATCGTATCAAGGTAAAACTATTGAATGATCATTTTCTTCATTGAACTCCAGGTAAAATCTTCATATAATATAGTTGGCACATTAGATTCCCACAATATCCTTCTCGATACTTCAATAATAAACATGGGAAACCCCACCTTAGAGTTATCATGAGTCTTTATGAAGTTTAATATCTTCTAAATCTACTCAAGACACTCCTCAAATTCCTAGGGTCCTTTATCACCATGGAAGATGGGTGGATGCTACTTAGTGAATTCAAAGGCATGATCCACCACCTGTCCTAGGTTCTCGATACCCACATGACCCAGATTCTGAATTCTGAAGATTAGATTTTATACCAACAATGTTTTTAATAGAGTGTTCTTCTAAATATCCTATTTCATAGATTCCTTATTGTATTTAGAGGATCTCTTTTTAGTGGAATTGTCTAATAATCAAAACAAAAAACAATCTAAAATGAAAATATTTCAAAATCATGGGATCAATTACAAGTATTGATATCCAATCCTAAAAATGCGAATAATTTAAATCAAATATGAATTTTTATGAAATAAATAATAAAATTTTAAAAAGTAACACGTTAATTTAAATGAAGTTCCCATATATTTCATTCAAAATACATCAAACACCAAGCCTCTAACTTGTATAAATTTTCCAAACATGCATGGTAACCCAAGTTCAGACATTAAAGTGAGTTATCCCAACACCCTACTGCACATACTACATGAATTATGATGGTTCTTAAAAAAGTCTACCCATGAAAAAAAACCAAACTCAGGTAGTGTTAATTTACTTTAGGATAAGAACACCTCTGATACCAATTTCTAAAGAACCAACCCGCTTCAACTAATAAAATCACCCAAGGTGGTCCACTATATGGTGAGGTAATACAAAGATATCAAAAACTTTTCCTGAATAAAAAAAATCAAGGAATATAAATAGAGTAAAAATTAGAATAAATAGATACAAAATATCTATAAAATATATGAAAAACTAGGTAATATAGAAAAGTTTAACAAGATAAGACAATCATGTCTCAATGTGACTATCCATCACCTCCAAACCATCCCTCTATGAAGGAAACAAACAATAAAATAAGCTAAAATGATACAAGATTCTCTTAACATTCATTGAGTCTTGAAAATCAAGGTCTAAAGCCCCCTATATTCAAAAGTAGGGTGTGATCATTATTACAATTATTACACCACAAAAGAATCTATACACGTTATAATAGAAAGAATTCACAAGTTATATCTTTAAAAAACCTAGATTATAAATCATTTTCATATATAAAACTGTTTATTAAAATTTTCTTTTATTTTCCATAAATTCATACCATGTTCAAAAAATCTTGGAATTTATCAAATATAAAATAAAAAAAGATAAATTAAACATGTGAGAAAAACTTTAGGAAATAAACCATCATGCGATAAAACATGTATGAATGCCAAAGAATTCCATTTGGGATCTAGCCTATGGGAATAAAAACTGGACATTAAATAAGCCTTAAAAGGCCTAATTTTGTTTTAAAAAATATCTATTCATGCTATAGTATTTCTATATCACAAAAGTATGTCATAGTGGCACCACATACACAAGGGTCACCTATGTCTTTTTCCTGATGCACCCAAGGTTCCCAATGTGCTATGTTTGTTCAAAACCATTTTCAGAACTAAGATAATAATTTATTAAAACTATTTTTCACTAAATAAAATCAATATCAAGAAGAAAATATATAAAATAACAAATTAAAAACACTTTCATAGATCCACCTACCCATGAGTGATGGAAACATTTCCACCTTCGACAATAGAGATCGAAAAACCATTGATCATCCTTTGAAAGAAACTGCATGAAAATGAAAACACAAGGATAAATAAAAAATACCAATAAATCATGAATTAAAATAAAAACATAGCTAACATAAATTCCTCGAAGAAAGGTAATGAAGAACCAGAAAGAACCCTTACTGAGAAAGAAACATCGCAACAACCCTGATGATCACTCAATAAATATTTTATCTAAGTGGTGGATGGATCTCAAAAAAATCACTTGAGAGAGGTCCTAGGTCTTGATAGGGAAATATGTGGCTGAATGAAATAAAAAATATATGTAAATATAATTAAAAAAGAACAATATCCAAATAATTCATGATATGAAACCATTTCTATATGTGAATTTCTTAATTAATAAAAGAAACTAAAAAAGTATGTTCTCGTATTAAAAATATTGATTTTTGATAATTTCATGATGTTAACATAATTCATAGAGTGTAAAACATTCATGATTTTAGCCAATTAATGAGTTATTCTTAACATCAAATATATAATGTGTAACACTTTCATGTTGTGAGTTATTCTAGTATAAAACTAACAGTCTAGATTTTGCACAAAATCCAAAACCAACACCAGTGTTATCTGATCTTAAGGAGAACCCTATAGGGAACTTGGAATATTTTTACCCAAAATACATTAATTTAAAAAAAACATACATCCCCAAAATTTAGGTAGTTTTCATAGAAATGGATCTCCATTTCTGAGAAGCTTTCAATACACCCAAACAAAAATGGAAACAAAAAAGAAGACAAGGAATAGTTGAAGTATGATAACATGGTGTTACAGAAGATCAGAGTCACTATACATGATATTATTGATATATCAACAAAAATAACATTTCCTATAAGTGAGGTCACTAATGTTTTACAAATTATTGACTATTTTTTAGTTTTTCCACATAGACTAGTCAGAGAAATAACTATTGAGGAATGTATAAACTATATAACTTATTTCATATTTTTGTTAATTTTTTTAACATTTTCAAATTTATATATTTTTATATTTTTTATAAATATTTTAAAAGGAATGAAAACATTTATATACAAAAACATTTTATTCCTGTTATGAATTCATATACAACTTCTTCTATACATCATATATTATCAACATATTTTAAAAAATATGATGTTTATGAAATTCTAGTGCATCTTAATATTTTTGGGCATGAAATATCTGTAATTATTTTAAAGAAAGATATCACATAGATTATATCTAGATGTGGGTTAGGAATAAACTTGATGCAATTATTTTCCATGTTATTTTATTACCGCATATCTCTCAGTTATTTTAATTTATTGAAAATTAATACTTATATATTTTTTATTAGGTTTCTTTATTAAAATTTTCTATATCATGTAGTGAAATCATTATCTGGATTTATAAACTCATAATTTATTTCACCTATTGTGAGGATATTGAGTGATATAGAAAGAACAGTTTATATTTTATAAATATTTATAAATAATGGAATTCAGGGTTGGATGATTCTTTATCTTCAAAGTTATGGAAAATATATTTCCTAAAGTGTTATATCTATTACCTAAATTACCACTGAAATTGTATATCTTCTATATATTAGTGGAAATTAAATATTGAAGGTTTTTTTTCAAGGGTGAATATAATTTACTAGATATGATCTATCCATTTTGAAGAGTGTTATAATTTTAAGCATGTATTGAACATGTAAGCTTCAATATTTTAATACTTATATATATTACAAAAAAATTGAATTTATTTCATTATTATTATTTTCAAAAAGGTCTTGTGATTAGTTTATAGAGACCATAGGAAAGTAGAGCACATATTTTTGATATATAAAAGCATAAGTGAATTCTCATTTATAAATACTATATTTTTGTTGTAAGTACTTAAAATTTATTTTAGCTAAAAATTTATTTTTAGATATAAGTATTATATTCCAGAAGGAGTAAAGGAATATGGATACTATCTCATATGATTTATGTATGAAATAATTTCAATTTGGAAACAGATTAAATTGCATAAGGATAGATTTTGTTATAAAAAATTCCTTTAATTTTTTCATCTGTTATATTTAGAATACATGGTAAAACAATTTAATTTTCATCTTTTTTGATGACCCTCATCCTTATACTAGAAAATTTATAAGACACATAAAAAGATAATTATTTCATTATATATAAGGTTTTATTATGATTTAATTTAATTTTAATATACAAAATAAAGTTTAATTTTTTAATTGTAAAGTTATAATGAATTGATTTTGTGAAACTAGTTTTTGTACTTATAATATTGTTGACCAGTTTTTGGTATATTGTTATACTACTGGGGTGTTTATGTTATTGATTTTGATTAAAAAAATTATTTTTCACATCATTTATTTTGGAACAGACTTCAAAAATTGAAAACAATAATACTTATCACCTTGATTTTCTAAACAACTAATATGATAGATGGTTTTATACATTAGTTTTACCATATGCGATCTGTAAAACCACCTCCAAATTTTAATTTAAGGTTGGTTTATATGAATACTTTTTGAAACCTAATCACTTTGGTTTTTTTTCTAAAAACCGACATGATATAATATTTTACACATCGATTTTATTATATTGGCATGTAAAAACACCCTCAAATATTTCACATTTATAATGTTAGTTTTCTTATAATCAACATGAAAAACCTATATATAATGTATCTTACAATAACATCATGAGGTAACCAACATTAAATATAAAAAAACATACAGGAAAGCCCATTTTTTTCTCTAACACCAATTATAAAACATCTATAATAGAGTTTCAAAATATTCTTCTAATACTGTGAGATTATTATAGATTTACAAGATGTTTTAATGGGAATTTTATAATTAAACCAAGTAAATTTCATAAAATTTGAGTAATATCATTCTCTTTTTAAATTCTAATATAATATACATAATATTCTAGAAGTTACTTGATCATGTTATGAATTAGTGCATTTTATAATTGTATTTTAATTTTTTATCCTAATAATTATATGATATTATTCTTCCCTATGTGATTTCTAGTAAATAATCAGATCCAAAAAATCCAAAAAATATCATATATTTAAATATTGTGAATATCTCAGTGTGACCGACCAATATGTCTTAATCCTAAAAACTGTTTCACTATGACACATTCCCTTATAGTGAAAATACTCGGATCATATAATCATCAAGGAATGAAAATATTCTATTAGGTTTGAATATGAAAAAATGAAAAACCATTGAAATCCACCTAAACCTCTTCATAGTGAATACATCCTTCTCACGACATGTACACATATGCTCTAAAACATGTATCTCAGAATTTTCCCTAAACACATCATTCATGGTGTGGCCTCTATTCCAGAATCATGAATTCTTGAAAAATAACCCTTATATACACCTTTTCAATTTTTAGAATACATTCACATGAAAATGCTTTCAATTTTTCAGAAAAGTAAAGTCTTTTAAGTATGCTCTTATAAGTACATTTACATATCAAAAAACCATGATAACCATTTTTATACATATAATTACCCTTATGTATCATAGTTACTCGATAATTTACTAATTTACCATCTATTATGTCTACACAACTCTTACATACCATTTAGATAACCCTTTTGAATCATTAATATGACCTTCACATGTCACGCTGATGACCTTTACAAATCATATTGGTGGCTCTATAAATTTATAATTTCACTTCTACAATGTCTAGAATACCCTTATATATCTTCTTGATTAATCCTTATATATCATAGAGTACAACTTGATATAATTTATATATAGTCTTGGTAACCTTTACATATCAAAGGGAATGTTCTGGTAAAACTTACATGTCAGGAATTTACCTTTTTTATGACCCAATACCTTACAATTCAGACTAAACATTATATATTATATGGAAAATTATGGATACCCAAAAAAAGCATAGGTAAATATATAGATACCATTACCTATAAAGACCTCACCATTTTACTAGAAATATAAAAATCTAAAAACCTTCAGAATTTATATCTATCTTCTTATCTTAACTCTAAATTTATTTAAACTTGGCCACACCTCTTCCAAATTAATAATATTCTTGAATAATGACATTTGTAACCTATCAAAGAGAGTTATAACTTTAAAATCCAAAAAATATATTTATTCCATGACCTTGACATATGGAAGTATCACTACTGGAGAATGAACCTATACCCACAGTTTTTCCCAAAACTGTGGGTATAGGTCCACTTATACCCACCGTTTTCCCAAAACCATGGGTATAAGAATTTAGTCTAAACCTATACCCACGGTTCTCTAAAATCATGGGTATAGGTCCCCTATACACACTGTTCTTTGGAAGACTGTGGGTATAGGGGGGCTATACCCACGTTTTTTTGTGAACTGTGGGTATAGGTTCGGACTAAAATCATATACCCATGGTTTTCAATTGATCTGTGGGCATAAGTAAAGATTATCCCCACATTTTTCTCAAAACTGTGGGGATAAGACTATGATAAAATAATTTTCCCAAATTTCTTAAAAACTACGGGTAAACCAATCCCCACAGTTTGCATAGAATCATGGGAATAAGTCCAGGCTAAAATCATTATAACCATGGGTATTGTTTTCATGCCTTAGCATGGTAAAAATTTTTGTGGGAACAAATTTTATTTGCGGGAATAATTATACCCATTGTTTTACTCTATATATCTATATTTGGTGTAAATATATTTATGTAGATGTATATATATATATATATATAAAAACGTGATATTGGGGTAGTGGTAAGGTGTGTGTTTTGTGTCAAACTAGTCGCGAGATCGAAATCCGACATCGACTTTTTAAAAAAACCTGTACCCATGATTTTAAACTCTGGGTATAGGGTTATGGCAGGATAAAAAATGCATTACGACATGGTATAAGACACTTGTACTGATGGTTTTTAAATCGCAGGTATATAGATTTTGAACCTTGGGGATAGCTTAGATCTATCTCAACACCTCAGTTTCCCATGGTTCCCAAAACCGTGGGTATAGGCTATACCCACGGTATGGGGGGCTATACGCATGGATTTGAACCATGGGTATAGGGCCATTTTTTAGTAGTGTATCAAGGTTCCTTTATTCAAAATATACTTCAAATAATCTCTTTTATGGATTCAATGTTTTATCACCAGATATGACATGATCATCTTCAAACTAAAATCTCTTGTATGACATTTTTATGAATCCTAAACAATCCTAATGCCATACCCATGTGTATGGTAACAAACCTCTTCTTCATCCATGTCTCCATGTCTTCTAATATCATCATATATATACTATTTACAAATCCAACACTTATTAACCAAAAATAGAACACAAAACCTTTGGGATTTTATATTCCCCCCTTTTGATTTTTTTAATAATACTACCATAAATCCTACTCCAATTGTAACTATAAATCCTTCAAAAAAATGTACTGATTCATGGTAAATTCATCTCACATCCCATTTTTCAATAAAATGAAAAGCCTCCCCACAATCCTAGATTTATATTTTTATTTTTATCTAAAATTCAAACCAGTTTGAATGGGGATAATTTTCTAGGGTAACCCCCTCTTTATAAATATAGACCATGTTCTATATATTATCTATTTTCTCCAAAAAATTCCTTATTAGGGTTAGTTTATTCACCTAACTTTTGAAAACTACTTCATCTTTGAAACTTATGGCACTATTTACCATCTTCTAACCTTGGGTTATCTCTCAACTGGTTTTTTATTTAATCCTTGGCTCTTTTAACATTAGTGGAAATATATATTTTCACATTATTCATTATATTTATTTTTAAACAAAACAATTATATATTTTTCCTCTTTCTAGATTTGAATCACTTCCTCTCTAAAAAATTATTTTACTAAAAAATAATAAATTCACCACTTGGAAATGAATCATTAAAAAAATATATAATCCTACTTAGTTAGAATTCTATATAGGATAATATATTCTAATTAAATGACATTAAATTGGTCCATGGAACTCACTTGCTTCCATAAACACTTACTACTTGTGCTTTTAATCCTGTCAATAATTTTTATTTTGATCACAACCATACTTATTCAAGAACATTAGTGGATAATCAATAAATTACCAAGTGTTATATTCATAACATATGTTGATATAAATGATATAACTTATTCATGGGAATCTTGTGACACCTTTTGATATCTAGGTTCATCATTTCTTTATAGGTATTATCAAATCCTGGATATGGAAGAATAACCTTTTGGTTCTCATCAACAAGTCTCCCTAAATTCCTTCAGTTCTTGAAACTATACATTTATATAATTTCCAACTCAGGGAAACCATTTTTTGGATATGAAACTTTCTTAACAATAGATTTTGTTATCCAAAAATAACAATCAACTTATACCATATTGTTATTACAAGAAAAAAACATGAGTTACATGAATTCTAATACTTATTCCTTTGAGATTTTTTTTTGATATTTTAAGGGTATGATACCACTAGATATATGTCATGATATTATTATTTTATCACCAAAATTGGATTGATTCCATTGGATAATTAAACTATTATATTTGAACCACATACATTCTAGATCAGGCTCCATATCTATCACAAACATCTCCATCCCACAAAATGTTGAAACTTAAAACTAATAAAACTAATAAATGCATAAATTAATGATCACATAAATAGAGTATGATTATGAATTAATGAAATAAAAAAGTGGATAAATAAAATTCTAAAAAAAACTCAGGAAAGTCTAACCTAATCCAAGGGATAGGATAGTGATCAAGTTTATAGACCTGAAAACCAACTCAATCTATAAAGCTCAATATATGCTCCACTCATTCCCCATCCTCCCACAAGACCATCAAATGGGCCATAATTTTCATAACACATGACACATGTAGGTAGATTCCATGCAGTGGTGGGTATAAAAAAACCTATTTGGACACTAGAAAACCAATAAACACAAAGCATCAAGAATTTCTGGCTCATAACACTAATATAGTACTGAATAGAAACAAGAGAAAACCATATATACTTAGGAAAGAAACCATGCCACTAAGAGGTAATAATTAACTTCCACCCACATGATTTTTATTTAAGAAACTATCATTCTAAAAGAATTGAATCCAAAAGACATGATATCACTAGAGAAACTCATCCAAGAGGTCAATATCATTAGACCCCACCCAAGACTATTCACTATTCTCAAAAGATCTTGTACATAGATAGGGGTCACGCCATATACCATTGGGGGACACCATGAACCCAATCTAGACCATCTATATAGGGAATTTTATTCCAATGATACCATTAACCCTACCTATATAACCTTATAAATGTAGCATGGATCAACATCTTAAATATGTTACTTTGATTCCACAAACCCCACCTAGGTTAAAAATATGATAGAGGATCATGCTATAGTATCACAGAGGGAATCAATGAACATCATATAAGACTCATCCTCTAGAGGGGATCATATTCTTGTGATGTGGATATAATTCCACATTGTACCCTTCAGATAATGGATCAAGGGAACACACTCCACAAAAACATGTCTGGAATGATGAAATGAAGGGCTACAAACCCCCTCACTCGTGGTACACTGCATGTACTAGGGGTATACGATGTGTTCAACCAACCCCTGGTATAGCTAGGATGTAATACTACACCAAAAATTTAAACCTCAAAATACACAATTTTCAAGTGATCACACTTTTTTTGTAGATGTCTCATGATACCCTTCTTGTACCATCTAGCAATGCTTTTGTACACCAAACTATGTCCATGTCTTCTGGCCATGTCCATGTACTTTAGTGAGATCATGTACCAACCCATGTACAAGTGGTAGTGTTCATGTATCCAAGAATGCATATGCCTATGTATCCTTCATATTACATTCTGAGCCTCCATTATGTGTCACACAGTTTCCGATAGGGGTCTCATAGTGTGTGATATTTAACTCACCACAGAAACCCAAGGGCTATACAGGGAGGTCCCACACAGTGTGTAACAATGCATTAAATTTCGTGTAATGTGGAATTTTCCATAACCCTTGGGTTATTTTTTGTGCTAATATCCACAATTTTAGAGCCTAATCCTCTTGTATCTTATAGATATATGGTCATGCAAACCTCTATTCAACAAAAATCCTAGATCTGGGCTTCAAATCAGCTTGGAAATCTCCCACCCATGCCATATGTAGTTGGATCATTGAAATCAGGGTGAACAGGTACTGCAAATCAATTACTAATAACTCTAATCATCCTCCATAATTTTTGCTCCAAAATCATATCCTCAGCCTCAAATTGGATCTATATCAATGATCTATTATGTTGAAGAATGTTCATACGATGATCAAATACCAGGTTATTGTTAAACCACAGTCTAATGAAATTTCCCTGGATGAATGCAAAAAGAATAAGGGTGGGGGGGAGAAATCATTAATCTATAAAATGTGAGGAACGAAAATCTACCTTTTTTATTTGTCCTTGATCTAGTGTTGTAGAAATATATATATATATATATGAAGAGGATAATCAACATAATGAAAAAATTAATAATCTCAATTAAATATACCATCCATGCATGAATAAATTCTATTCATGGAATTCATCCACATTCTACCTGGATAAATGGAAGGGATGGAAATAAAAAATCAATATTCTACCTTGAGTTTGGATTGATTCCTAAAAAAAATGGTCATGTGGTTCCATTATTGGTGAGATCCATTAAATATAATGGCATAATGATACATTATCCAGATCTGATCTAGAATTATCTTCCAAGAATGTTCTCCAAAAATATCTCTATTTCTCCATGATTTAGTGTCCTGTAATGAAATTTTTTTATAACCATGTATATAAAAGAAAAACTCGGTCACTGTGTTGAAAAAAAAATAAATTTATTTATTTATTCATTTTCACATGTGACAGCTTTTTCATAAACAGCCTGAACTGAAAAAGGTTATGTAATACCTAGGGAAAACCCCACTATCTTAACTTGATGGTGTCCTTGGATTTCTAATCAAGGACCTCATTCAGAATTTGTTCTACATTTTTTGTAATACTTAATTTGTATGATGTGAATATAATTAATATATTTAAAACGTTTATTTTGGGATCATTGGTCCTTGTAATCACACTCTATCTCAGTGCGTGGTCTTGAAAATATTCCAAATAATATCCCAAAATATTAAATAGAAAACATGAGTCCTTAAAGTATACCCACCTTAGGGATTTTCATTCTAAAAAGAGAAAAAACATACTAAAAAAGATGAGGGTACTGGACATGCATCTAGGTCTCCTTCTCCTAGGTTCTCTATAGAAGATCCTCATGCGGCCAATAGAAAAGTACTCAGGGAATTGATCTCCCATGGAGGATCCTCTCCTACCAATCCTTGATCTCTACCAGGTTCTTAGCAAAGGTAGATCTATACTTGATGTCCTGATCTCCACAATCAATAGCATACAATGGGTCATGCATGTTTCTTCTCAGCTCCACTACATGGAAGACGTTGTGTACCCGATCCAGTTATGGTAGTAGAGATAAATACTACTCCAAATTAGAAAATATATGAAGTATCTGGAATGGTCCAAGGAATGTCAAATATAACATTCCATATCCGAAAAATCTATGCAATACATATCTATGGGGAACCAAAGGAATACATGTTCTACCTCCTCGAACTCTAGAGGTATCCATCTTTGGTTCGAGTAAGATGTATGATATATTTTCACAGTTCTCATCCTCTCCTAGATGATCTACACCTTCTTTTGAGTAGCTCACACCAACTCTAGGCCCATGAATACTGACTCACCTAGATCAGTCCAACAAAGGGGTGACTTATATCATTTCCTATACAAGTCTTTTAATGGTTCCATACATATGGTGTAATTTTAGTTATTTTTGAACATAAATTCCCCCGAGGTTATATGATCATATCAACTTTGAATTAAGTCCAACAAGAAATCCTATATTTTGTCCTCCATGACCTAAATGGGCCGCTCAATCTGGAGTTCAGTATATGGGGAAACACTTTTACCAAGCACAAATGAGTCCCAAAGGCCTCATATAATTCTCTATGTAATCATGACATGAAGTGAGGGTCATGGATTGAAATAATCATTGAGGTAACCTTATGGAGTCAAAATATCTCCAATATAAAGAGGTGTCTTGAGCTCTCTACTGAGCTCTTTATAACTGGAATATCTAGGAAGTGGGTCAACATAGTGAGTATTCCTATGATAAACAAGATGCAATCATGTCCCGTGGACATATGTGGTATCCCATTAACGAATTTTATGGATATCCAATCCCAAATCTACTATGGAACCTCAAGGGGATCAGCCAAACTCGTTGGAACCTGGTGCTCACCCATCACTTCTTGACAAGTGAGGAATCAAGATACCAACATTGCAACACAACTATTCATTCCTGGAAACCAAAACTGATGTCAAAGGTCACTTTAAATTTTTTCCACACCTTCATGTACCACCAAAATAAGATATATGAAACTCTCATATCACTTCCTCCCAAAACATCAAGGGTACAACTATCCGTAATCTGAAATGGCTAGAATTCTACCACTATCAAAATATAGATTTGGAGCATGTCTAGTGAATATATGAGTACGAAATCTCTGATAGTAATTATATTTATGCTAATAATTCAAAAAAATCAAAAAAATAGGATGGGTAACAACCATCAACTGAATATATGAAGCACCATCATTGTCCACTAAGGACAACTACAATGAGTCTAACTTCTCTAATTCCTTGACCAACAACTAGGAACAAGATCACCTACTGAGAGCATCATCCACCATGTTCCCCTTATGAGGATTATAAAAAAAATATCAAATTCATATTTTTAGAGGAACTATAGCCATATCATATGTCCCATGTTATGATAATTCATAGAGAATATATACTTCATACTCTTTTGGTTATATTAGACAATCAACTACTTGACCATCAAGTAGTTTCTCCACATCACCAATGAAAAAACTACCAATGCTAACTCATGTTCATGGGTCACATAATTATTCTCATGTGGTATCAACTTACATAAAACATAGTCAATCACTACCTATATCTACATCAGAACACAACAAATCCCAATTCATGATGCATCGCAAAAAATTACATACTCAACAACCTGCTATGGTAATATCATGATGGGAGCGCTTATGAAACTTATCCCAAACTCATAAAATCACAATTGGAACCTTTAAATTCATATTAAAGGATTAACATTCAAGGAAAAATCTATCAAGGGTGCTTCCGCTATAGTGAAATTAGACACAAAACTCTAATAGTACCCTGTCAACCCAAGGAAACTCCACCCCTTAGTAACAATAAAGAACTACCTCAAACTTCACTAGGTCCAATACCACCCCTTCTCCTGAGATGATGTATCCTAGGAAGTGGGCCTATAAAATACAAAATAGACACTTTGATTGCTTGACATAAATATGGTTCTTTCTAAGTGTGTCCAGGGCCATCCTAAAGTATCCCATGCACTCCTCCTTTGATACCGAGTACAATGGGATATCATTGATGAATACAACAACAAACCAGTATAAGAAATGATGAATGATCCATTTCATATGTCCCATTAACACTTATGGGGTGTTATTCACACTAAATGGCATAAAAAAGTACTCATAGTGACCATAGAAACAATCTATTTATTTCTTTAGTATATCCTCATCTCTTAATTATAGCTGGTGATATCTTGATATAGGGTCAATATTTGATAACCATTATACACCTATAAACTAATGTATGAGGATTTAAATCCTTTTTAGTGGATAAATATTATTCATGATCAATTGGTTTAAGCACCATTATTCCACACATAACCTCAAGCTCCTATCCTTCTTTTTAGTGAAAAACCCTAGGGCTGCCCATGGGGAAATACTAGGTCTCACAAATCTATTCTCATGTAAGTCCTCTAACTGCAACCTCATCTAATTAAGATTTATGGGAAGCATTTGATATGATAATTATGATATCAGTTTCATCCAGAGGTGTATGTTAATACATATGTATAACACTTAAAGGTTAGGTAAGCCTGGAATGTCCTATGGAAAGACATCCTCATACTCTGCCATCACCATAGGAAACTAAAAACTCATAGCATCTAAGGATCCAAAGGTGTCACTAACCAACTAATAGGTATTCAGATATAACATCTTATACATGATATCATCATATCATTACTAGGATCACTTCTTATCAAAGGATAAAAACTTCATCTCAATAACCATAAGTACTTTTTTTGTCACTAGCAGCAACCTTTGACAATGGATTGTAGGAAACAAGTCCATACTGAGGAAGAAATCATACAAAGATAAATAAATTCCATGAATGTATCCCTATCTCCTCCTAGAGTCAGGTTACATTATTGTTATAATCATGAAATCATTGATTCTGTCTGCAAGTTCCTTAAACACAAGGGTTACGAAAAAAGGGATCCACTTATATCACTAGGTCCCAAACATGTGATATAATTAGGTAAATTTGTCTCATAACTCTATGTGAAAACTTAAACTAGGGTAGTGAATACACACATCATACCTCTTACTACACACAAATACTTTGTGAGAACTTAAAACATGGGACTCATTCTTTCCCTATCCCACCTGTTTACTACAACCAGGGATCACTTAGACACTATAGTGCATCAACAACATCAACCACAAAATCCAGAGAAAATAATCACCAACACTAGTCTCTATCAACTCCCTACATCAATCTAGAAAAATCTCACCACCTAGATCACCATAAATAAGGGGTCTCATAAAAACATGGCACTCACACCATAGGCTCATGCTAGTCCTACAATACCTAAAAAGGGAGTCTGGCCCACCATGTAACCTATTAAATTTATAACTCAAAACTCACAATGAAAACTATGTATAGGCGTGTCACCTATTGGTGCCACCCGAGCCAATTACAACTCTATAGAAAAACATGTCACAAGAAAAACCATTTGATTGGTCAGGATTTGTATACACAAAAAACTCAGACCACTGCCTCGATTCAAACCTATACCGCCTGAGGCTCTATCTCATCATGGAACCTCAGTGATCCCCATCACTATACTTGTGTTACACACTGTGATTTTTCATACGATAATCTTTTCCTACTAGAGCTATCGAATTCTCAATATGTAGATGATCATCTTCTTGAACCATAAAACCATCCATATGTTCCTACATAGAGGGTACTAATGATTGGTTCCCACCTAGATAAAAACACCTCATGAGTGGATCCCAAAACTAATGCCTCATCACATATCGAATTTTCATCATGAAACTATCTCCAAATCCTAGAATTTTATTATCATAGTTTCATCTTAAAATTTATCAAGATGTTTCCTGGTCAATGATTATATCTGGGGAGCCAACTCAAGAAGGACACTAAAACATCAACCCATTCAATATGATGCATGTACCAATTTTTTCCATGTAACTATTATCTACATATACAAATTAAATAAGTTTGTAATTAAGGTCCTGGTGAATGGAAATATTGGCTGCTTCACAAATACTAGAGTCCTTGGCCTAAAAAATGAACTCAAAACACTTAACAATGTTTCCCCAAACCTATCTCACATAATACGATCCTAAGGTAGAAATAACTCCTCTAATTCCACTCATTCATGGCATAACCCACTAGGTTCTACCCAAGAACTAACCCAAGCCCGACTCCAATAGGCCAGGGGATGGAAACCAGCATCGAGTTAGAATATCCCCCAAATGGGAGGCATTATCCTAATGTACCTATCCACATGAAAACATATCCAATCCCACATAATGTTAAAATGTAAAACAACTAAATCCAATGCATTCATGCATATATAATCCCAGAAATAGTGTAAGATAGAAAAGCACTACAAAATAATCAAAATACATGACCAACTAGAACTAGAGAGAGTCCAGCCTACTCAAAGGGAGAGCAATAAGATAAAATGAAGGAACCTAGAAAACATATTAGTTTATTAAGATCAAGATATTATCCAACCAATCATTATCCACCTAGGACACCTTTAAATGGGTTGTCATATACATTAGAAATGACACATGTGGGAAGATCCCATGCATGGCTGAGTATAACAATACACAATAGGACACCCAAAAAACAACAAACATGAAGAATCATGAATATTCAGTTCATAATAGCAATACAATAATGAATAGAAATAAGAAAAAACCAGACATACTCAGGTTGGAAACCACACCACCAGGTGTTCACAACGAATTGCTAGCCACATGATTATTCTTGAAATAATATTTAATTTGGGATGATCTACATGATAAACTATTCTATCACTAGATACACTCATACAAGATATCATGATCATTGGGACCCACCCAATAAATATCACTAATATTAGAATACCCGGTCACATAGATAGGGGTCAATCCCAAGACCACTGGGGGACACCACGAACCCAATCAAGATCATCCAACAACATAAGGGGTCATATACAAAAAATAATGCATACCCTATAAATATGGATGACTATATGGAGGATCAATTCCCTACTCATGGAGGTAATACTTATTCCAAAAACCCTAACTAGGGTATAAATATGATAGAGGATCGCACTCCAATCTCATAGAGGGACTCTGTGAACTCTATTTGAAACTTTGCCTCTATAGGGGATAACAATCCAATGATGTAAATGTAATTCAACACTGTAACCTTGAGGTAATAGAACAAGGGAACCTACTCAACCAAGAAGTTTCCAAAATAAAGAAAATAAGGGCTACAAACACTATAAAATTCAGTATACAACGTTTACTAGGGGTAAACGACACGTCCAACCAATCCTTAGTCTACCGTGTGGTATTGTTTCACACAACATGTAAACCTCAATACACACGACATACATGTGATCACACCCAATGTGTAATAGTCTACTAGAACCCTTCTTGTGCCATCCAAATATACCTGTGTACAATAGACCATGTCTGAGTACTCTAGTCGTGCCCATGTACATCAGCCTACCACTGTACCAACCCATGTACATGAGGCTATGTCTATGTATCATGCCTTTACCATGCCCGAGTATCCTCTACATTATACAATAATACACCAACATGTGTCACATTGTGTGTGACATGGGTCATACATCCTGTGATATTTAACTCGCTATGTAAACCTTAGCGTCACACAGGTGGTCCCACATAGCATGTAACACCACAATACTTCTCATGTAATGTTGTATTTTCCAATACCCATAGGTTCTCATCGTTGTTGATCTATAAATTTTGAGATACATCATCTTTTATATAACTTGTTGTTTTGGGGTCATCCAAGCCTCTATTCATAATAGTTCCTTGATCTAGGTGTCAAATATTTTCATGAAATCCCCATTCGTGATGTCGGTAGCTTCACCGTCAAAATCAGGGTGAACGAGTACCACAAATCTATTCCAATCCACCTATGATCTTCCACCATTATCATAAAACCACAAAAGTACTCTCTATAATTAATCACACATGTGTCATTAATCCGTTTCTCTAAAGAAAGGTCCGATAAGAATAGAATACCATTTATTTATTTAATCAAGGGCTGAAAAAATGCCTGCAAAGAACATGCGAAGACGGGGGGTAGAAAAATCCGTAATCCATGAAATGTGAGGAATGATCGTCAATGTTTTATTCGAACTTGATATATAATCATTGAAATAGATATATGAAGATGATAATAAAAAATAAACAAATTAATAATCTCATTTAAATCTACTTTTCATGTCTGAATCAATTCTATTTGTGGTATTGACCTATATCTTATCATGATAAATGATATGGATGGAAATAAGAAATAAATATCATTTATGAATTTTATATTTATCTCTAATGAAGAACATTACTATGTTTTCATCATTGGTTATATCCATGAACTCCAATGCCATGAAGATCCACAACCTAGATCTGATCCGGCATCAGCTTCCAAGAACACACTCCAGTGGTTTCTCTAGGACTCCATGGTTTAGTAGAAAACCCTGATATATTACTATAACCACACATTTAAACAAGATATCGGTCGCTACTTTGAAATCAAATAAAATAAATAAATAAATTTATTTATTTTATTCATTTTATCATGTCACAACTTTTTCATAAACACCTCGTGCCGAAAAAGGGTATGTCATGCATACGGTAAAACCGAATATCTGAACTCAATGGTGACATCAGATTTCTAATCTAAGCCCTCATTGTATATTTAGTTCACTGTTTCATGAAAATTTCATGGGCATGATGTTAATATTTTTAATATATATCAAACATTTATTCTGGGCTCATCAGGACTCAAAATCACATGCTATCACAATTCCTGTTCTCAAAAATATTCCATATAATATCATAAAATAATACATAGAAAACTTAAGTTATTACAATATTATTTGACCTTTATCATCATAACATAAAATTATAAATTCATATTATAAATCCAATGTGGTTTCTTAACAAAAAAAATTTACTTTGATTATTACTTAATTCCACTGGAAATATTTTCTTAGGCTTCATGTAAATTAAAAAATACCATAACTATGACCCCAATTTTTTGACTTATCTTATTTTTGATCAATCACAACCAAAGGATCGTATCTTCCATCTAAATATTCATCACTTCAAACAAATTTTAAATACATTTTATACACTTGGGGAGAGGCATAATTTCCAGTTTTGTTTATGTTATGGTTAGTACTTAGTCCTTGTGAACCATTATATTGATTCAAAATTACTTACACGACTTATTAGTGTTTCTTCTTTGGATAAAAAAACATATGAAATCATTATTCTGATTATGTGTTTTATATGTATTCATCTTTTTTTCTTAAGATTTATTTTTATTTGGCTATAAGTACCAATTATACATGTTCCTTCTTTGGATGCAATATCACCAAATCCATCATCATTATTTCTCCACCATAAAATGGATCATACACTTATATTCACTTATTTCATTGAGATATGATTTTTTAAACTACTAAGGCACTCTTCAGGTTTATTCACTTCAATTTCCAATAGATTAACCTCTTAATTTTTCAACCTTTGAAAGTCTTTATTCATGAACATATATGCCTATTATGTAATGATTTTTTTCTCCATATTTTGTTTCTTTATCTCTATGGGATTTTTGATAAGCTATCATTAATGCGTGATTCAAATTTCATTGAGTTCCATCACCAATTTCTTCCAAACATGTAAATATTATTTTTAATAAAATAGATTTTTCATTGTCTTTTACATGCCTCCCCATTTACATGGAAATAAGGGTTCTATTATTATCATCACCTTTATTTTTCAATTTATAATACATTTCCATATAAAAGTGGTGAGTAAAAATAAAACTTATCCTAGTAAATTCATACCACATATATTTATTTCATAATTTGGATTTTGATATAGTATATTTTATTTTGACATTCAGCCTTTGGGATTCTAGAAACACATTCTTGGTATATCCCATAATTCTATATTTAGAATGACTTGGATTTTACAGATATTATTTTTGGATATTATATGGATTATTTTCAATACCAAGCACTGAGAATGCTTATGATTTTGAGGCCTAGTGTTCCTAGAAGCAATTTTTGAATTATATCTAATATATTAAATAAAATTCATGTTCAATTTTCGTAGAAAGTTAAAATAAATCATGAATGATGAACCAGATCATAAATGTGATGGCACTGTTGAATTTTGAATATAGGTTTTACCCTAGGAATAACAGTATACTTTTTGGTGTGGGATTTTTTTGATAAATTAATCACAGACATAAATAATTAAAATAAATTAATAAATATATATTTTTTGTTTATTTTGACATAGGGGATGATCAAAACCTGTGGATTCAAGTTAGTTTTAGTGATCATTCTAAGTGAACGATGAAAAATAATGGTTATATCATGGATCATTGTGCCCAAGAAGTTCATAGATATCATCAATGATGGTAACACAAAACTATTATTGATCAAAAATTAATTCAAACTCCAAGTAGGATGTTTTTTTAATTTTATCCCATTCCTTAATCATGGATGAATGTGGATCAGTTCACCAAATAGAATTTATACACACATCATCGGTAGAATTAAATTTATGTAATGGTTATTTGTTCATTTTTATTTATTCCTCTTCATTCATGTTCTTCTATGAAAATTTATTGAGTCCAAATGAACAAATACCTAGGCTAATTCATCATGTGCTGCGGCATATAGATTTCTAAAAAATTTCGTGGTTTGAAATTCATTGGTATTTCTTTTAGAAAATGGTTTAACCAATACCTGATTATCAATTAATGCATGACCATTATTAGGTGAAACATATGAAAACATAGGTTACATCATGTGATGGAGGTTTCAGAAAGAGAATTGACGATAACAATGGATGGTTTTAAGGAGAGAGTTATTGAATGGGGTGTTCTTAGTTCTTCCCAAGTTACACATGACAAGACTATAGATGGTGTGAGAGGATGACTACGATGTAGATATTAAGCTTAGAATCCTGAGATCTACTGACTAGAGGCCTGACTGACCCTTGATCTTTAGAATGCAGTGAGGATAATGGCACTAGAGAAGTAATGGATGATGTGGTGGAGGAACTAGGGGATCTAGAAAATCTAAAATTACACAATGTGTAATTTGTCATTACACAACATGTGACACCTAGCTATGGTGTAAGGGTTTTATCTGGAATTACATATCACACACCGTGGGAAACCACTATGATGGCTCGAAGTGTACTTCAGAAAGTAAACATGCATGGGAAAAAGTGCTCTGACTAAGGAAAACTGTGTACCCAGACATAGACACAACAAGGTATATATGGACACAACCACATATGCATGAGTTGGTACACGATCATGCTAATGTACATGGACATGGTTAGCTACACACATTTGGGTGAAAAGTGATCTCTGGACATTGCTTTTTCCTTCCACATGCTGTGCATATTGATATTTCCATGCCATGTGAGGATTTACCTCATGTCCAAACTTGGGGACAGTTGGACATGCCATGTACCACTAGTAAACACTTTTAACCCCATTCAAGAGTGTTTTAGATCTTCACTTCCTTATTTTGGAATATTATATGATGAGTTTTTTCCCTTGTCTCACTTCCCTGATGGTACAATTCATCATTACATCCACATAAAAAGATTATGATCCCCTCTAGTGGTTTTGTCTCATATAGAGTTGTGATGTCCTTCTATAATATTAGAGTGTGGTCCTCTATTAAATTTGTTCCCTAGGATGGGATTATGTAATTGGAGTGAAATAAAAAATTAGTGAATTGATCCTCCATCTAGCATACCGTATTTGTTGGGTTTTTGGTATCATTGGCACATGATCACCTATATAGCGGGTTGATCCAGATTGGGTTTGGGGTGTAACACAGTGGTTCTGGTCAGGACAACCTATCTATGTATAAGGGTATTCTAGAATCAATGATATTTTTTAGGTAGCGTCCAATGGTCTAGAACTCTTCATTGAGTGTCTATGGTGATATCAAGACTCATGAAGTGGGTTCTCCTAGAATGAGCATTTCTTCAATCAGAATCATGTGGTTGGCAGTTTGTTATGACCATAGAGTGGCATGGTGTCTTTCCCAAGTATATTAATGTGTTTCTATTATAAATTTAATTATATATATTTTATATATATGAATATACTTTTTGTCTCATGTTTATTGTTTTCGGGGTGTCCTACTGGGTATTGTTATACTCACCCATGCATGGTTGTTTCCTACACGTGTCATGTCTTATGTAGACAATGACCCTTTTGACGATGTATGAGGAAGATGAAGAGAAGGAAAAGTTTATCTAGATCGTTTTAGATTGAGGTGTTTATTGATATATATTATTTGACTTTATTCATTGAACTTGGATATGGTTATACTCTTTATTTTTTTTTGGGATAGTATTTGAACCCGTTTTCCACTTTTAGAACTTTATTATAATACTTTATTGTGAGATCACAGATTTATTACAACATTGGTTTCAATTTTTTTAAATTTCATCATTATTTGGGCTTGTAGATGTGTGTGTGTGTGTATACAATTAATTTAGTATAATGACTCTCATTTTTTGGAAATTCCTACTCATCTCTAGTCGCTAGCCCTAGACTATCATAGTTCTGCATGGGGTAGTCATGGGCTGGACCTCGACAGGTCAAGTTAAGAGAATTTTGTATCTAAGGTGTCAATTCATATTTAGGACTAGAGTTAGTGAGATTTTTATGTGTAAATAGTGTTTATTGTTTCATGTTCTACTTTCAGTACATGGACTCCATTGTTGGTGTGGTGGCTAATATATCCAAACACCATAAATCTGATCACATTCCATTCAACTCAATACATGTTGGCATTTGTTTTAGGGATTTTTTTGATACATGATTCATATAAGAATGATTTTTTTCCATTTTCTTCTTGAGTGATCTCAATAGATATACTCTTTTGACCATGGGAAATGTTGTTTTATTTCAGTGTGTTTCAACACAGACATATAACCAGGATTCCACTATACTATTACTAGGATGATCCACCTAGTGATGAGGCATCAATATAGGGGACTTTACTAAAGATTTCACATACGGGTAGTTTACCATCTATATTACAATTTGTTGAGAATCATTTAGCACTGGAAGTACCACCTAAGGGTACCCATAGGTTAGGTACATTGCACGAGTTTCAAAGGAAGTGACATCCCATGTTTCAGGGTGATTCAGACCCCTAGGTGGATGAGGACCTGATACATGTGTTTAATCAAGTTTTTGACCTTATGAGGATGCCCATATAGGTTATTATGGTGTTTAGTGACTCATTTACATGTAGAGACATCTCCCTCATTGTCATACATTGAGTGTCTCTTCAGGGAGGAGTTCTATCCATCCATGTTGTGATCAATACACATAAATGAGATCCTGCATTTTTGTAGGGTATTTTGACCATGGAATACTACTTAGAGATGTTTAATAATCTCTTGTGTTACTCCTTAGATACGGCGTGTGATTTTTTCTTTAAATCACGGTCATTTGAGTAGGGCTTGGACCAGAACATCATGGATTCATTGGTATCCTTTTTAATTCCCACCAATGTTGGAGGGCATGGGTGAGACTTGGTGGTGGAGAAATTTCTGGTAGAGTAGGAACCGATAGTGGGTCCTAGTAGTGGGCACATAGTGGATGAGACCTCGACATCAGGCTTCCAATAGTAGCCACAATGATCCTTGAATGTCAGAAACTTTAAGATGTGATCCTAGGACACATGTTCAACAGTGCAAGGCTCTAAGGTAGGGTCAAATCATCTAAAGTAGTGACATTGTTTCTACTACAATTGTTAGGGAAATAAAATTGGTATTTACAAACTAGTTGCATATTTGATCATTATACTATTGAGGTACCACTGATGTAGAGATAGATATAAGAACAGGGTGGTTCACAGTGTATAATACATGGTATAGGGGAAATAAGGGCAACAATAGGTTGTTAGAGGTTCGAACTATTTCCAACACCACCCCCAGGTGCTGTATGCCAGGCTTAGGGAGTCGGTGGACATGAATTAGGCCAACTATGTTCTATGGAGGCCTATGACTCCAAGGCTCTATGGATTATATGAGGTATGATATATGTCTCTTAATCATTACCTTCCATATTAAAAAACACATGTGAGATTAATTCCTTCCTTTCCACTTATTTGATTTAAGAATTGGAGATTCTTATTGATTCATTGGGATGACCCTTGTAGCTAGAGACTCCAAGATGTGGTGAATCGGTGACTGCACACTTGTTCCAATAGTGAATTTTGACACTAGAAGGAAATATTTTTGTATGGGATCCCTTTGTAAAATTAATGAATCCTTATGAAGTCATTTAAAGTATGGAATATTTATCCATAATTGATTCCCAGATTGATTATTTTAGTTGAAGAATGTGGTATGTCCATATTCATTGAATAAGGTTTTCCTTTTTGGGTGAAATGTAAACCCTAACAGAGTAGGATGACCTTAGAAATTGGAGAGTGTAGTTGATTAATCACTAGTTAGATGGAATGAATCTTGGAGTAGTGGATGATTTGGTTATCTTTTTCCTACAGTGGTGACAAAGTATGAGGATGAATTTTCTAAAGACATATTGGGTTTACCTCCCCACCGAGATCTATATTTCTATATCAAAGTACATCTTGTGAAGGAACTAATATCTACAATAGTACATCATATGGACCTCATAGATCATCATGATATGAGGGAATATTTGGGGGAATTGAATAATAAGGGATTCTTGAGACTCATCATTTCCCCCTGGGAATCCCTAGTGTTGTTCACCAAAATGGTAGATGAGATTTAGAGGTTATGTGTGGATTACCAGTTCTTGAATCTGGTTACCATGAAGAATAAGTATGCACTATCAAGGATTAAATACCTCTTTTATCAGTTAAGAGTAGTGTGATAGTTCTAGTTGATTGACCATAGATCAAGATATCACCAGCTGTGAATACAAGACGAGGATATACTAAACATGACATTCAGATGTCACTATAGACACTATGAGTTCTTAGGGATTCTATTTGGAATGACTAATTCCCAAAACAAATTTCATGGGACTCATTCATCCTTTGTTGGAATGGTTTGTGGTAGTCTTTATTGATGAAATCCTGGTGTATTTGATATCCAATCAGGATCTCATGAGACACTTAAGGATGATCCTATGGACAATCTAAGAGCATTAACATTACAATAAGCTATCGAAGTGACATTTTTGGATTCCATTGGTCCACTTGATGGGAAATTACATCTTAGATGATGGATTCATAGTGGACTTAACAAAGGTTGATGAAGTGATATCTTGGGATCCACCCAATAGTGTTAATAAGGGGTAGAGTTTCCTTGGGATGGTAGGGTAATATTTGTGATTTTTAACTCATTTATCTTGAGTGGAAGCACCATTTACAGTTTTAACCATGAAGGGGAATCCTTTCTTTTGTATTTAAAGGTTCCAACTATATTTTCAAGAGATGAGGTAGAGGTTGATGAGAACTACCATATTTAGATTCCATAGGCGGGTGTCATGTACGTAGTGTTATATTATGTATGAAGGACCAAACATGGCTATGTTATAATGTAGAGGTAGAAATTTATTGCCTATTTTTTTCATCAGTTGATACCACATGAGAAGAACTATATGAACCATTTTCTGGAGATAGAAGTTATATTCTTCACACTAAAGATGTGGTGACACTACCTAATGGGAGAGTAGTTTATCCTTTAATTTGACCCCCAAAGTATCAAGTATATCTTCTCACAGAAGGATCTTAATATGTGACATGGTTATTGGATACAGTTCCATAAATAATATGACTTTAAAATTGTCTATATTATTGGGAAGGGTATGTGGTGGATGACTCTCTAAGTAGGAGATCTTGTTCCCAGTTATTGGCTAAGGAATTAGAGCAGTTAGCCTCATTTCAGTTGTCCTTCATGGACAAGGATAGTTCGTTATATCTTTGTTCAATGGTTGTTACCCAACACTTTTATAGCATGTCAGAGATTATCAGTGTGGAGATACTAAATGTGATACCTTAAGTACTCAGATATTCACTAGGCATGCTCTTGATGAATATTCTTGAAGGTGGGGAGCATACTATACTTTTTAGAGAATTAATAATGGTACATTTGATGTTGTTGGAGGAGGTGATATGGGATTTTTGTACATCCCCTTGGGTGTTTCATTCAGGTGTGGAAAATATGTACTAGGACCTCCTATGTTAGTTTTGGTGTCCATGCATGAATATGGGAGTTATATATTTTGTCTCTCAATGCCGAAATTTTCAACAGGTGAAGGAAGAGCACCATGTTCTTTTAGATTTAGCTCAACCCCTTGAAGTGAAATAGTGGAAGTGGGAAGATATATACATAGAATTCCGGATGGTATTAACACATACATCCATGGGACATTATGGAATTTGGGTGATCATAGACTGACTCACCAATCCAAAACACTTTCTATCTATTAAAGAGAAGAGTTCTGTAGAGAGATTTGGATGACTCTACTTGTAGGATATAGTCCAACTCCATGGAGTCCCCTCAAAGATTATCTCTCATCATGATTCTATGTTCTCTTATCAGTTATGGATGGAATTGAAAGAGGCCTTTGGGACTCAATTACACTTGATCACAACGTTTCACTCCAATACTAAAATCTAGATAGCGCATAACATTATGATCATGGAGGACATGCTATGTGATTATATGTTGGAATTTTTTTCATGGATGGGATGATCACTTACCCTTAGTGGATTTGTAATACAAAAATAGATACGATTCCATCATTGGTATGGAACCATTTGAGGCCTTTTATGGGTGACCCTTCAGGTGGCCACTTTGTTAGATTGATCCAGGAGAGTCAACACTCATGGTATAAGAGTTTTTGGGAGCTAATAAAGAGAATGTAAAAATAATCTTGGAGTGGATGAGGACTAAATAGACTCATCAAAAGTATTATGAGGACAGAAAATGAATAACAATGGAGTTTTAGGTGGGAGACCATGTGTTACTGAGGGTCTCACCTCGATGTTGATTAAGGATATTTTTCCTTAGTGGAAAGATGCATATAATATTCATTAGTACCTTATAGATACTTCATAGAGTTAGATATGTGGCATATCACTTAGCTCAACCGCCATAATGAGACTAGTTAAATGACTTATTCTACGTGTCACTGCTGAGGAGGTACGTGCATGACCTGGCGCACATTATTGATCGGGGAAATATGGTCATAGATGATGGAGTAAACATTGTAGAGTACTCTATAGAGATCAAGTATTGGTAGAAGATTATCCTTCATTGGTGTTTGATTCTTCTTATGTGTGTTTAGCGGTAGAATGAGAATACTCAAGAGAGAACCTCATAGCGGGAGTGCCAAATGAAATCCTAGTACCATAATATTTTTTTGGGTATATATTTTTTATCTTTTTGGGAAAAATTCCCTATGTTTGGGTGAATGTAATGAATCAGATTTTCTATTTATTATTTTTGGAAATTATATGGATTATATTCAAGAAGAGTCATTGAGATGACATATAATTCTAATGCCCTACTTTCTCAGAATAAATGTTTTAAATATATTAAATATATTAAATAGCACGTCCACATAGTTTTCCTAGAAAAGTTAAATAACTATCGAATGGGGGGCCCAAATCAGAAATATGAAGTCACAATTAATTTTAGAATGAGATTTTTAATTGAGGTATGACATAAATGTTTTTTTCATGTGCCATTTAAAAAAAATCATTGTGGGAATAAATGAATAAAATAAGTTAATAAATTGATTTTTTTTACATTGATAAACAAATTTTTTTTCTCCTATGAATATATGGTTATAGGATTTACTCAAGATTATCCACTTAAAACTTGGAGATTTGGACAACTATTTGAGATATTTCTTATAGAATTATGATAGATCAGGATCAGATCACAGATCATTTCACCAACAAAGTTCATGGATCTTTTCATTGATGGAAACTCTCAACAGTTCTTCATCAACAATCGATAGAAAATATTGGTTGGTTGTATTTATTTGTGATTTTTTCTCAATCCTTAATCTTGAAAAAATTTCAATAAATTTAGTGAATATAATTAATATTCACATCAGAATAAGAATTAAATTGATGTAATTGTTATTTGTTCATTTTGACTTATTAATTTTTGTTTTTCTTATTTTAGGGAAATGGATTGGGACCAAATGATCAAAATATGAGGTTTTTAACTAAAATTTTGTGTTATATGGATTCCTCCCCTATTTCATCATTTTTTCATCGTTAGTATTTCTTTTGACCAACGATTTGATTGATACCCAGTTCCCAAACATTGCATGACTGTTTGGTGGCACAATAGATCAAAACTATATTTATGGAATGTGATGGTAGTTTCTATTTGAGAATAAATGATGACTATAGATAGATAAAGGTAGAATTAGAACAAATCAGTTGTTCTTAATTATTTGAAAGAAATGAAAGGTGATGCTATAGATGGTGCGAATGACTCCTGTGTAGATTGGGATCCTAGAATCTCGATATCTAGTAACTAGAGGCTTGTAAGACCCACTAATCTATAGAATATGGTGAGGAAGGAATCTCCATTAAAGAAGTGGATGATTTAGTGGAGGAACGAGAATATCTAGAATATCCCACATTATACTACGTGTAATTTAGTGTTACACACCATGTGGGCGCCCGTGGCTGTGGCGTTAACGTTTCAGTAAGATTCAAGTATCACAAATCATGTGACCCCATAGTGAAGGCTCAAAACGTAATTCAAAATGTAAATAGAAATGGAAAAAATTACACTAACAAAGTCACATCATGTATTCAGACACAGACATGGCCAGGTTTATAGGGACACAGCCACGTGTACATGGGTTGGTACATGGGCAGGATAAAGTACACGGACATGATCAGAGGCATGTGGGAAGATGTTGGGTGATATTTATATACCATGTACTCCTTCTACACACCATGTATCTGGATATTTACATGTCTTGTGATTATTTACTAGTTAGGTAGACCTAGGTATTATTGTACATGTCATGTCCCCTTAGTACATGTTGTATACCCCCTTCAAGAATACATGGGCCCCCTAGTAGTTCTGGGTGTGACCCTCTATCTATGTATTATGGTCTTATCAGACTAGTGAGATATCTTCGATAGGGAACAATGGTTTAGATTTCATCATCGTTTTTCTTTGTTGATAGTATGGTTCATGGAGTGGGTTCCCCAAGATTGAGCATTTCTTTAAGAAAAATCATTTTACTGGCAGTTGGTTATGACCTCCTGGTGGAATAGAGTATTTATAGAGTATATCTATGTGTTTCTATTATACATGGATTGTAATATATTGAATTTATATGACTATAATTGTTTATTAATGTTTAGTGTTTTGTAGTGTTTAAGTGGAACGTTTTATAATCATCACTGCATGGGCCTTGCCCGCACATATCATGTCTTATTAAGATGAAGACTCTATTGATGGTGTCCTAAAAGGACAGGGAGTATGTGGAGCATATATAGATCTTTTTAGACTAATCTATTTATTTGGATGTCACATTTTAATTTTTAAATCACCCTTTGAGTTGGTTAGACTCTTTACAAATTTTGGTCGGTCTTGTATTTGGTCCTTTTTTCTACATTATGTACTATAGTATCATACTTGATATGGGATCCTAGATGTATTCATGCATTGGTTTCAGTTGTTTTAAATTTAATAATTATGGGGGATTGTAGTTATGTTTAGGTTTATAGGTAATTTAGGCTAATGCCTCCCATTTTTGGGATATGTTAACTCAGCACAGGTCACCACCCACTGGCCTATCGGAAGTAGGCTTATGGTAGTCTTAGGTCGTACCTCAATAGTTCAGGCCATGAAAACAATAGTATCACATTTTTTTCACCTTACATTGGTATCCTTAACATATAGATTCATCATGTAACTTCTTCTTATTATTTTATAATATATTTATCTCATTTTTTACTCCTCTTATTAATGTTTCCATGGGATAAATTTTATTCTTCCCATTTAATATTTTCAACCTCCTCTCAAGCTCATTGATCTTCACACCCTTCTCTTTAAAATTAAAATTCATTTCCTTCAATCATGAGAAATTTTTTTATATAATTAATATTTTCTTCAAGTTGTGTTTTTCAAGGTATAATGATTAATTTTATCTATTTATACATTGGAATATGTTTTACAAGTTTGTATTAAAGTAATTCAAGTAGGTTGCATTGATCATTCATTTTTTCACCCATTTTCATAATTTATTTTTTGAAGGACACCTATAATTTATTTAATCTTTTATTTGTCATAACTAGATATTTTATAAAATAAAATTACACTTGATTACTGATTTACAGTTGATCCACCTTTTTATACAGGTATTGGATAATTTCTCAATCACTAGATGAGAATTCTCTAAATCGACGACTATATGTTGTTTCTAATTCTTCCATTTAATCACCATGCAAAACATTTTTAATAAAGGAAGATGAATTTAAATATTTTCAATATTTTTCTAAAAAATTGTTATAAATATAATTATCCTTGATCTCAAGCATACTTACCTTATTGGGTGTATCCTTCTTTATAGGAGTCATCTTCCTACGCTTCTTGTTATTTCAATTTTTTTGTAATCTTCTCATGATTTGTTAACTAGTTTCTCACTAAAACTTGATTGACATTCATCTATTTAGGTAGGATATAAAACAATATTTTCTCCCGCTAATTTTCTATAAATTTATTCCAACAATACACAAATAGAAAAAACACAAGAATAATGAGTTATTTTCTTGAATTCATCATTGGATATACCTTTGTTTTTTTGTATCTATGTATTATTAACTCATTTATAGGGTCATTTCATGTTATAAATACAATGAATATATTCCAAAATATCTTCAACATAATCCTATAAGAACAAATAAATTTAATTTTTTCCATAAATTAAAATCAGTACAACTAAAAATATAATTCATTATTATTAAATTCATATGTATAATAAATCAAATAATATAATTTTAGATTCAACCACTAATATAAATATTTCAGAACTAATACCACATTATGGGACCAAACTCACTATAATAACTCTAAGGGTGGGGGTGGTGAATATAGGCACACACCAATTTTTTCCCTCTTTGAATCTCTCATTAACTATATAGATCTCATTCCCTTATTTGAAGGATCACATTCAATCTCTCTTTATCTAGAAACTAATCACACAAAATGTTAAATAAAAATGCATAAATTAAATCACAAACATACATAATGATTTTTAATAGTTTACCTCTAAGGGATAATAAAATTTGTATACACGCGATGATATGTCCATGTACTAGAATCCACTATAATGCACTATACAGTGGATATAAATTTTGGGCCATGGTCACTCATGCTATCGTGAAAAACTCTTATATGTTAAAAAAGAGAACATTATAAATCCAAGGTCCACTCACTATTGTTAAATTCCATATACGAAGGAAAATTTAGTTTATATAAAAGATGATCTATTCATAATCAACATGTATAATTGAATCTATCTATATAATATCTACAAAATTGATTCTCCTTTATAGTCCTTGTTGATTTATTTTTCTAATACTCAAATTCTTGATGAGAATGACTCATCAATGTGAGTTTCAATCAGTTGACTTCTATAGAAACATAGTATCAATAAAATTTCATAAGATTATCATAATACCACATTGGAATTATCTTTCTCCCCTCCTTCAACAACATGATATAGTAATGTAAATCTTATACACTTTAAGACTTCTTCCAGAAAAAAATAAATATGAGCATTGAAAATTTTATATGGTTATCTTATATCCTTATTCTATGATCTTGATATATAAAATATATATATACTCCCTCCTTCTAACATTTCTCTAATATGTTTTTATATATCTTATTATAATCCTATTAAAATTTTCTATGTGTACCATAAGTTCTAATGTGGTTATAATTTTCCAATTAAACCATGTTATCTTCATGAAATTTGGGTCATATTTTACTCTTTTAAAACACGAACTAATTCTTCTAGATATTCTAAAAAAAATTAGATCATAAGATGATTCCATTCATTTCTATATTGTCTTCTACTTCCTTATCTTAATCTTGGAAAGATATACTACTTCATAACATGATGTTCAATAGATAACCAAATCATAAATATCTATATAATATCTTATATTTATTTCATTTAAATATCATAGTGTTATCCTTTAACTATTATTGATCCTCAAAATTTTTATAAAATAACACACTTCCTTATGGAACAAATCCTTGGACCCTCTAATATTTGAAAAATAAACCTTTTTCCACATTGTAGGATTCTCTAAAGAGGAAAACACCCTTGAATCTTAGTAAAACTATTCATGGAATATATATCTATTCTCTGATATAATCACCTAAGATAATGAACAGTTATATCATAATTATTATTACACACCTCAGTTGTGGTGTGACTTTTATTCCTATAACATGACTTATTTTAGAATGACTCATACTTATTTCCTTTTTAATTCGGATGAGACTATTACATAATTGGATTTTTAATTTTATAGATAATTATGATCTCTTACATATGATCATATAATTACCCTTACGTATCAAAAAACTATGACAACACTTACATCTATCTCCAAGTACACTTACATATCATATTAACAAAGATGTTTTTTTCAATTTTCCATCTATAAGGTTTGTAAAACCCCTACATATCATCCACATGACCCTTATATGTTATGAATACAACATTTACATATCATGAAGATGAAATTTATGTGTCATTTAGGTGAATTGGTACCTTTTCATTTTCTTGTGTAAAAGGACTAGAAAATCCTTACGTATCATCAAGATAAACCCTCATGTATCACATTTTGTATCTTGGTAACCTTTACATATTATCCTGATAACCATTATATATTAAAATTAATGTTTTAAAAACCATTACATAATATGAATTTACAATTATCTATTCTAATACCTGATGTATGATATCAAACCTTAAGTATCATAAAGAGAACATTGGTTTCAATTACATGTCATTGGTAAAGTTTTGATAAACCATGTGTATAAATACTTCTATTTTTTAGAAATATGGAACTCTAAAAACTTTCAGAATTTATCTCATCCTTATCATATCATCTACAAACTTATTAAAACCTTCTCACAACTCTTCTAAATCTATAATATGACTGAATAATCTCATTTATAACCTCTTAAATCCATATATATTTTCACACTCCATATAATAATCTATTCGTGCCATGATCTTTATATATGTATGTATCAAGGTTCTTTTATTCCCAATATAATCCATATATCCCTTTATATGGATTCAATTATTTCCTAACATGTATGAATTGGTCATCCACAGACTCTAATGTTCTGTCTGTCATTGTTATGAATCATCAACAAACCAAATGTGGTCCCCATGTGTATGGTGACTAATATATTCTTCATCCTTGAAACCATTTCTTATAATATCACCCTTCATGCACTATCAGAAAATCCAGCACATATGATCAAAAATCCAACAAACAACCCATTGGTTGCAATAGAGGAATGTGTGAGTGAAAAATACATCATAATACTTTTGTAGAAACCAATGTATCATAAAAATATCTAGTTCTCCCACACCATTGTGGGTTCCAACAATTCCATTATCAAATTTTCTTTCTTGGATAAACCAATATCCCATCACTGGAAATCTAGTGACCAAGCATTGTGTCATCCTTAAATATAAAATAACAATTACTCAAGTTCAGCACTAAGCTTGTATCTTTTATCATTATAATATCACGTCAATATTTTTGATATATCCTTCAAATGACAATCCGTACACTGAAAATTTATCCATTAAAAATTCTTGAAACTATTCTACTATCTAATAAAAGATGTACTTCATGGATTATTGAAAATTGGTGGGTTAATTACTTATAACGACCCATACTTTACATACATTTTTAATAATTAAAAATTGAAGCACACTTATTACAACATATGACAAAACCACAAAGGACCGTATAGGTATAGTGTCTTTAGAAATTGGGAAACATAAACAACTGGTTCATAAATCTTCTACAGTGTCTCCCATTTATTTCATCATATCTAGGGTCCCTTTTAGCATATTCTACTTAATATCCGTCTTCCTGACCTGGGGAAAAGAAAACATAAAAGGGTGAGCTCAAATGCTCAGCAAGGGCAAATAAAGGAAATAAAAATCATATCATATCTTTTTGAAAATCAAAACCTGCAAAAGAGATCATAATATCTTAACATGGAATAAATCATAGAAGTGAAAATGAGATCCCCATAATCATAACATAAAACTTGAAACTTTGTGGCATGCACACATAATCATGGAAAATCATTTCTTGTTAGTCATGACTCATTGCCAAGACTATCTTAGTGGACAAAGTCCCTTTCTGAACCGAGTTCACTCCTCGTTTCAGTCTTGTATCACTGAACCGAAATAACCTTCCATTCCAGCCATGTCTATCTCATGAGATATAAAATCTTTACCCAATGCATTGGAGGGAGATATAGGTCCCACCCATCTTATAATGAATCCTTTCTTATGTGTGCCACATAATCATAAAACATACATCATCGCATAACACATATAACAAAAATGAGATTCTTGAAACATCATGACATCATAAATCAATTCATATATGATAAAGGAATTAATAAACATAATTCCATCACAACATAGTCAAACCAATGTAAAAATATGGATAGAAACAGAACCCTTTATTATCTTAGATGGAAAATAATTTTGATAAAACACTTGAATTGAATTCTTGAGGAAAATATCCTTTCTTCTTCAAAAATATTTTTCCTTTCATAACATGTCATACAACATTAAAATAAAAGAAGTTGATTAAAAATAAACTTGAAAACTTGTAAAGGAAGCTTCTTTGATGTAATGTTTTAAAAATCCATTCATGCCGTATAAGTTAAAAAAAAACATTCTTCGTACTTTTGTCGGAAAAGTCAAAAGTACCTCGTACGGAAAAACGACAAAAGATTCCTTTCATATTCTTTACTAAAAACTCACCTAAGGGTAAAATTGGATTTAAACTATTTCAAGTGGATGGAAACAATATTACATATTGAGGGAACATGGATGTGGATGATAAAATACACCCGAATAAACAATCTCGGAAAAAAATGAGATTGTGATATTTCCCTTACCTTAGGTCCGATTTGCTTTGTTCGTGTCCGAAGCTCCTGTATAATGGTTTAAATAATGTTATTGACTTATTCCAGAATCATACATATTGATATGAGATCATATATGGTCATATTATTAGCTTCTTGTTAGTAATATTTCATTGTTACTTGTTACTCGGGTCTTTATAACTTTTTGTTCTTATGCGTGTTTTGTCGAATAAATTCTTATTCTTATCTTTAGGTTATAGATAATTCATTTCCAGAATGGTATTAGTGTATTATATACCATATTCATTCATTCAATTCATTTATATAATCATTATGAAATGAAGATCATGTAGAACGAGTCGCATCACATCGTGGAGACGGTATTCCGTACGTACGCACGAGTGATGATATCATTCCTATGATCGTGGAATTGTATTGGAGTATATATATATTATTTCAGTATCAATATTACTTCATAATAATCATATTTAGTTACTCATTACACCATTATAACCATCCTTGTAAGGTGATGGTGGAAAATAGATTACACCACGGCGTGGAGACGGTATTCCGTTCGTACGCACGCGCGGTGATTTCATTTTTCCGTAGGATGGATAGAAGGTGAATTAGGGTTGTTTCATATTTATAATAACATATCAGTATGTAAGTAATACTGATGTTATTACTTTATCATGAAACAACTAAAGAAGAAGAAGTTGAAGAAGAAAGAAATTGAAAAGATCGGTAATGGATATTACCTCTTCTTTGGAACGCCTCTTTGAATCCTCCACTTAAGGAACTAAGATTGGTCTTTGGAGAAGACCAGGACCTCTAGGATTATTCTAGGGAAGTGGAGAGGAGAAAATGGCAGGGGTTGGCCGAGCTTGAGTGCTCAAATTGGTGTGAGGAGGAGGGGGAGGAGGTGCCCTTTTATAAGGGAGGAGAGGGGCACCTTAGGAATATCTCAAAATATTATTTTATATTAAAGTCAAAATCGGTTTATAATGGTTCCAAAGGGTCTTATTTCGAAGATAAAGTGGGGAAGGGTCGAAATCCTATCAACCAATAGGATTTAGACAAGTTTAGGTTATTATTTTAACCTTATCAATTAGATTTAACTCTAAGTTAAATAATTTAACTTTTACCGTGTCTTTTTGTTTTCTTTCACTATATGGTTAATACACTTACTATAACATGCCAAACGAACCCCAAATTTTTTATTATTAATATATATATCCTTATCTAAGTCATTTGGCCGAACCTTAGATTTTTAGGAATAAAATAACAATTAATAATATAATATTTGATTTAAAAACTATTTTGTGTCAATTTTGACACTATTTGATATATGATTTTTGTGAAAGTTATAACAGAATTATATGTTCGAACCAAGTTGATTAAATCAACAATAATATATCATAGTAACCTAGAAAATTAGTGGAATTCATAAAAAGTCTCAAATTACATTTATTTTGGTATTTATATTATCAATTTTGTCAATATTTCATTAATAAGATAATTACTACATCATCTTTGTGTCATAAATAAATTAAATTATTTGATGTCTAAAAATTACAAATAAAATACCATCATGTAGGAAATCTTTTTAGCTTTCTAATGAATATTTACAATTGAATTTATCTTATGTATAACCCCATATTAAAAATTATTTACTTATTAAACTTTGATTTTAACTATTTTAACCCTTCTTTAAATAAATTAATAATAAATGTCCTAATCTAATCCAAGTGGGCCTAAATGGTCATATTTTATTCCTAAGTTTGTTTTTGGTCGAATTACACTTGTCCAATAGAATTAGGACATGTGTTAGGGTAATATTAATATCATATTTACCCTTAGTTACCCTATTTACTATTAACCGCGGTAAAAATAGTAAAAAGTTACTATTCACCAAAAAATTATTTTCATCTCATTGAACCACATTTTAGTCCTTGATATTAACCGTGTCTCTCGGATTTTTGAAATTCCATTCACAGAAGCGGTAAAATTAAGTTTTATGCAAAATTCAGTTTTTAACCTACCACTTAGTGGTTTCACTATTCATCAAAAATTGAAAGTTTTCAGAAAAATACCAAAATTTCACCCTAGGCTAATTTCGATATTCTGAGTCCAAAAATGAAGTCCATTTTGAAAAATAAAATTTATAAAATTTCAAAAAGTGGTTATTACTATTCATAACGGCTAGTTTTAATAGCATATTGTTGTTTAGTGAAACTCGGTATTGCGTACGACGCAAGCTATCGAGGAAGGTCGCGATTGCGTGTAAAGCAAGCCAAGAAAGTGTTGTGTAGAAAAAGATTCCTTTGATGATTTATATAACATAAAAGTCTCGGGTGTTACATTCTACCCCCATTAAAAAGAATTTCGCCCTCGAAATTCGTCACTTTGCAACAAAAAAATGAGGATACTTCTCCCTCATCATATCCTCAAGCTCCCATGTAGCTTCTTCAAGTTGGTGGTTTCTCCATAAAACTTTCACCAAGCGAGTGGTTTTGTTTCGTAGGACTTTTTCGCTACGATCCAGAATCTCTATCGGCTGTTCTTCATAAGAAAGATCTTGCTCCAGCGGTACAACTTCTGAGCTGAGTACATGTGAAGGATCTGGTATGTACTTTCTCAGGAGAGATACATGGAACACATCGTGAACTTGAGAGAGATTCGGTGGAAGCGCCAATCGGTAAGCTACCTTCCCAACACGATCCAGTATTTCAAAAGGACCGATATATCTAGGGCTCAACTTCCCCTTCTTTCCAAATCTCATAACCCTCTTCCAGGGAGATATTCGTAAGAACACTTTATCACCCACTTCAAACTCTAGGTCTTTTCTTCGGTTGTCGGCATAACTTTTCTGTCGACTCTGAGCTGCTCTTATGTGTTGTTGAATAGATCTGACCTTTTCTGCCATTTCATCAATGAGATCAGGTCCTAATAGCTTTCTTTCCCCAACTTCATCCCAGCAAGTTGGAGTCCTGCATTTCTTTCCATAGAGAGCTTCATAAGGAGCCATCTGAATACTGGAGTGAAAGCTATTATTATAAGAAAATTCCACCAAAGGTAGGTGTTGATCCCAACCTCCTTTGAAATCCATAGAGCAAGCTCTCAACATATCTTCTAGGGTTTGAATTGTTCTCTCAGACTGACCGTCTGTCTGGGGATGATAAGCAGTGCTAAAACTCAACTCTGTATCCAGAGTATGCTGAAGACTTCACCAGAACTTCGAGGTAAATCTCGGATCCCGATCAGATATAATAGAAAGTGGTACTCCATGCAATCTTACCACTTCCTTTACATATATCCTGGCAAGCTGATCTAGAGAGAAATCCTCTCTAATAGCAATGAAGTGTGCAGACTTTGTAAGACGATCAACTATGACCCAGATAGCATTATTGCCTTTGGATGTTTTAGGAAGTCCTGTGACAAAGTCCATAGTGATGTTTTCCCATTTCTATTCGGGTATGGGTAATGGTTGTAACATCCCCTTAGACTTCTGTCTCTCAGCTTTAACTTGTTGACAAACCAAGCATCGAGAGACATATTCAGCAACATCTCTTTTCATGCCATCCCACCAGAAGTACTCTTTCAGGTCCCTATACATCTTCGTGCTTCCAGGATGAATAGAGAATGAAGAACTATGAGCCTCATCCAGCAGCTCTTTCTTTAATTCGGGGATGGGAGGAACACAAACCCGATTCCTGAACTTTATTATCCCATCACAATCAAGGTTGAATTCAGGAACATTTCTCACCTTCTTTTGTAACTCGATATCTTCTTTCTGTGCCTCTTTAATCTTCACATGTATAGATGGTTGAACATTCATTTGAGAAAGATAAGATTTTTACCCTTCCATTATAATTCCAAGATCCATCCTTTGTAAATCCATAAATATTGGATCTTTTGTGATCCTCATCATGGATAAACTAGCATGGTCTTGTCGACTTAATGCATCTGCCACCTTGTTTGCTTTCCCAGGGTGGTAATGGATTGAGCAGTCATAATCCTTAATCAGCTCCAACCATCTTCTTTGGCGCATATTCAGCTCCTTTTGTGTGAAAATATACTTTAAACTTTTATGATCAGTATAAATATCACACCTTTCACCATAAAGGTAATGCCTCCAAATCTTTAATGCAAAGATTACCGCAGCCAACTCCAAATCATGTGTTGGGTAATTTTGCTCATGGATTTTCAACTGTCGTGAGGCATAAGCTATCACCATATCATTTTGCATAAGAACACACCCCAATCCCTTCTTGGATGCATCACTGTAGATCACAAACCTTTCTCCACTACAAGGCAGTGTGAGCACAGGTGCACTGGATAACCTTCTTTTCAACTCCTTGAAATTCTCTTCACATTCCTCTGTCCAGACAAACTTAACTCCTTTCCGAGTCAACTTGGTGAGTGGATTAGATAATCGTGAAAAATCTTTTACAAAACGTCGATAATATCCAGCCAAACCAAGAAAACTTCGGATCTCAGTTACTGTTGTTGGTCTTGACCATCTTTCGATAACCTCTGTTTTTGCTGGATCCACAGATATCCCCTCTTTTGAGATTATATGACCCAAAAATGCAACTTTTTGAAGCCAAAATTCACACTTGGTAAATTTGGCATAAAGCTTCTCCTTTCTCAGGGTCTTCAATATAATTCTCAAGTGATCTTCATGCTCTTCCTTGCTCTTTGAATAGACAAGAATATCGTCTATAAAGACTACCACAAATTGATCAAGATAGTCTCTAAAGGCTCTATTCATTAGATCCATGAAGATAGCAGGGGCATTAGTAAGACCAAATGGCATTACTATAAATTCATAGTGTCCATACCTTGTACGGAAAGCCGTCTTTGGTATATCCTCCCTTTTGACCCTTAATTGATGATACCCTGAACGAAGATCAATCTTGGAAAAGTATTGAGCTCCGCGTAGTTGGTCAAATAAGTCATCAATGCGTGGGAGAGGATATTTGTTCTTGATAGTGATCTTGTTAAGTCCTCGATAATCAATGCAGAGTCTCATTGATCCATCTTTCTTCTTAACAAATAGAACAGGTGCTCCCCAAGGTGACGCACTAGGGCGTATGAATCCCTTATCAAGATTCTCTTGGAGTTGCTTCTTCAATTCCTGCAACTCAATTGGGGCCATTCTATAAGGTGTCTTTGAAATAGGCAAAGCACCCGGTACGAGTTCTATTGAAAGCTCAACTTCACGATTTGGTGGAAGACCCGGTAATTCCTCCGGAAAGACATCATCAAACTCCCGTACAATGGGCATATTCTTAATCGTGAGTTTCTCACCAACCATTTGAGATAAATAACCTTCATTTAGTGGAATCAATACCCATAAGATGGAAGAAATTTCCACTGGAAGGTTATGTTCATCCTTGCATTGATAGACGATCGTAGATTGATCTGGAATATGAAATGTGACTTCCCTTCTTTGGCAATCGATATGAGCTCTATGTAGAGAAAGCCAATCCATGCCAAGAATCACATCAAATTCCACTAAAGGAAGGATCACAAGATTTGCAGGAAGCACTTTCCCACAAACTTCGATTGGAGAAGAATTATAAACTTTTGATGCGATTGATGTGCCATTAGGTGTTGTCACGGCTAACTCAACATCTAATTGTTGAGGTAATACGGTGATACCCTTAGAAAAGTCTTCAGAAATAAAAGAGTGGGTGGATCCAGAATCAAATAAAACATTTGCTACTTTAGAGTGGATGGTAAGTGTACCTTTCACCACATCGTTATCGTACTCCACCTCGCTGATAGAAATTGCATGTGACTTTCCTTTGTCTTTAGCTTTAAGAGTTTGTTAACGTCGACCATCATCATCAACCCTTGGATTTGGGCATTGATTGGCATAATGCCCCATCTCCTTGCACTTGAAACATTGAAGTGTAGCAGGTTCATTCTGTGTATCCCTTCCTTTGTTTGCATCATTAGACATCTTCTTCCCATTATCACGGCATTCAAATGCCCGATGACCTTCCTTTCCACATTTAAAACATTTACTTGTCCCTTTAAGACAACTCCCTCCATGTTTCTTTCCACACTTTGAGCATAAGGGAAAGTTCATCTTCCTTTCCGTGTGCTCTTTAGATTTTTCTTTGAATTCCATCTTCCTCTTCTTATCAAACCCATGTGACTGATGGGTTACTCCAATCTCCATCTCGACTTTGAGAGCACATCGAACGATTTCTTCGTATCTATTGAAGTCCCTTATGGCTAACGCCCTTCGAAGACTTGGTTTTAAGCCACTAAAGAATCGATCGATCTTACTCTCAGGTTGGATAATAATACCAGAAGCGTACCTTGCAAGTCTTGTAAAATTTGCTTCATAGGTACTAACAGATTCATCATCCCTTTGCTTCAGTTCAAGGAACTCTTTCTCCATCTTTGTTCGGAGAATACGAGGGAAGTACTTATTGAAAAATAAGTTCTTGAACTCGTCCCATTCCATAGACTCAATTTCATCCCTTTGCCTCGTATTCTTAACAAGATTCCACCATTGATCTGCATCTCCTTCCAAACGATACACTGCTAGGATGACTTTATCATGCTCAGAACATTGAAGAACTGAAAATATCTTTTCAGTAGTACTAATCCATTGTTCAGCAACTAATGGATCAGTAGACCCGCTGAAAGATGGTGGACGCTGCCTCATGAAGGATTCAACAGAATGTTGCTCCCTTCTTTGTTCGTTTGGAAATCCTGCATGATTCATAGCTTGAGAAAGTTGTGTGAGCATGGCTACAAGATTTTGCATTCCAGCTCCCATATCGTTTGGTTGCTCAGGGGGACAATCATTGCATTGCCCATCGCATTCCGCATTAACACGGTTCCTTCGGGTTCCAGCCATTGACTAAAACCAAGAAGAATAGTGTGAGCAACACTAATTATAATAGGAAACCACATAATTCAAGAATAAAATTTTCATGCTTAAGGTCTTATCCTAGGTTATTCAAGGCCATTTCTAAAATTGTGTTCTATGCTTAGACTTATCCTTAGGGTTCTTACTAAGGATTTCACATCCTAGTTTCCAAAGGTTGACTATACCTTTCCTCTGATACCAACTATAACGACCCATACTTTACATACATTTTTAATACTTAAAAATTGAAGCACACTTATTACAACATATGACAAAACCACAAAGGACCGTATAGGTATAGTGTCTTTAGAAACTGGGAAACATAAACAACTGGTTCATAAATCTTCTACAGTGTCTCCCATTTATTTCATCATATCTAGGGTCCCTTTTAGCATATTCTACTTAATATCCGTCTTCCTGACCTGGGGAAAAGAAAACATAAAAGGGTGAGCTCAAATGCTCAGCAAGGGCAAATAAAGGAAATAAAAATCATATCATATCTTTTTGAAAATCAAAACCTGCAAAAGAGATCATAATATCTTAACATGGAATAAATCATAGAAGTGAAAATGAGATCCCCATAATCATAACATAAAACTTGAAACTTTGTGGCATGCACACATAATCATGGAAAATCATTTCTTGTTAGTCATGACTCATTGCCAAGACTATCTTAGTGGACAAAGTCCCTTTCTGAACCGAGTTCACTCCTCGTTTCAGTCTTGTATCACTGAACCGAAATAACCTTCCGTTCCAGCCATGTCTATCTCATGAGATATAAAATCTTTACCCAATGCATTGGAGGGAGATATAGGTCCCACCCATCTTATAATGAATCCTTTCTTATGTGTGCCACATAATCATAAAACATACATCATCTCATAACACATATAACAAAAATGGGATTCTTGAAACATCATGACATCATAAATCAATTCATATATGATAAAGGAATTCATAAACATAATTCCATCACAACATAGTCAAACCAATGTAAAAATATGGATAGAAACAGAACCCTTTATTATCTTAGATGGAAAATAATTTTGATAAAACACTTGAATTGAATTCTTGAGGAAAATATCCTTTCTTCTTCAAAAATATTTTTCCTTTCATAACATGTCATACAACTTTAAAATAAAAGAAGTTGATTAAAAATAAACTTGAAAACTTCTAAAGGAAGCTTCTTTGATGTAATGTTTTAAAAATCCATTCATGCCGTATAAGTTAAAAAAAACATTCTTCGTACTTTTGTCGGAAAAGTCAAAAGTACCTCGTACGGAAAAACGACAAAAGATTCCTTTCATATTCTTTACTAAAAACTCACCTAAGGGTAAAATTGGATTTAAACTATTTCAAGTGGATGGAAACAATATTACATATTGAGGGAACATGGATGTGGATGATAAAATACACCCGAATAAACAATCTCGGATAAAAATGAGATTGTGATATTTCCCTTACCTTAGGTCCGATTTGCTTTGTTCGTGTCCGAAGCTCCTGTATAATGGTTTAAATAATGTTATTGACTTATTCCAGAATCATAAATATTGATATGAGATCATATATGGTCATATTATTAGCTTCTTGTTAGTAATATTTCATTGTTACTTGTTACTCGGGTCTTTATAACTTTTTGTTCTTATGCGTGTTTTGTCGAATAAATTCTTATTCTTATCTTTAGGTTATAGATAATTAATTTCCAGAATGGTATTAGTGTATTATATACCATATTCATTCATTCAATTCATTTATATAATCATTATGAAATGAAGATCATGTAGAACGAGTCGCATCACATCGTGGAGACGGTATTCCGTACGTACGCACGAGTGATGATATCATTCCTATGATCGTGGAATTGTATTGGAGTATATATATATTATTTCAGTATCAATATTACTTCATAATAGTCATATTTAGTTACTCATTACACCATTATAACCATCCTTGTAAGGTGATGGTGGAAAATAGATTACACCACGGCGTGGAGACGGTATTCCGTTCGTACGCACGCGCGGTGATTTCATTTTTCCGTAGGATGGATAGAAGGTGAATTAGGGTTGTTTCATATTTATAATAACATATCAGTATGTAAGTAATACTGATGTTATTACTTTATCATGAAACAACTAAAGAAGAAGAAGTTGAAGAAGAAAGAAATTGAAAAGATCGGTAATGGATATTACCTCTTCTTTGGAACGCCTCTTTGAATCCTCCACTTAAGGAACTAAGATTGGTCTTTGGAGAAGACCAGGACCTCTAGGATTATTCTAGGGAAGTGGAGAGGAGAAAATGGCAGGGGTTGGACGAGCTTGAGTGCTCAAATTGGTGTGAGGAGGAGGGGGAGGAGGTGCCCTTTTATAAGGGAGGAGAGGGGCACCTTAGGAATATCTCAAAATATTATTTTATATTAAAGTCAAAATCGGTTTATAATGGTTCCAAAGGGTCTTATTTCGAAGATAAAGTGGGGAAGGGTCGAAATCCTATCAACCAATAGGATTTAGACAAGTTTAGGTTATTATTTTAACCTTATCAATTAGATTTAACTCTAAGTTAAATAATTTAACTTTTACCGTGTCTTTTTGTTTTCTTTCACTATATGGTTAATACACTTACTATAACATGCCAAACGAACCCCAAATTGTTTATTATTAATATATATATCCTTATCTAAGTCATTTGGCCGAACCTTAGATTTTTAGGAATAAAATAACAATTAATAATATAATATTTGATTTAAAAACTATTTTGTGTCAATTTTGACACTATTTGATATATGATTTTTGTGAAAGTTATAACAGAATTATATGTTCGAACCAAGTTGATTAAATCAACAATAATATATCATAGTAACCTAGAAAATTAGTGTAATTCATAAAAAGTCTCAAATTACATTTATTTTGGTATTTATATTATCAATTTTTTCAATATTTCATTAATAAGATAATTACTACATCATCTTTGTGTCATAAATAAATTAACTTATTTGATGTCTAAAAATTACAAATAAAATACCATCATGTAGGAAATCGTTTTAGCTTTCTAATGAATATTTACAATTGAATTTATCTTATGTATAACCCCATATTAAAAATTATTTACTTATTAAACTTTGATTTTAACTATTTTAACCCTTCTTTAAATAAATTAATAATAAATGTCCTAATCTAATCCAAGTGGGCCTAAATGGTCATATTTTATTCCTAAGTTTGTTTTTGGTCGAATTAAACTTGTCCAATATAATTAGGACATGTGTTAGGGTAATATTAATATCATATTTACCCTTAGTTACCCTATTTACTATTAACCGCGGTAAAAATAGTAAAAAGTTACTATTCACCAAAAAATTATTTTCATCTCATTGAACCACATTTTAGTCCTTGATATTAACCGTGTCTCTCGGATTTTTGAAATTCCATTCACAGAAGCGGTAAAATTAAGTTTTATGCAAAATTCAGTTTTTAACCTACCACTTAGTGGTTTCACTATTCATCAAAAATTGAAAGTTTTCAGAAAAATACCAAAATTTCACCCTAGGCTAATTTCGATATTCTGAGTCCAAAAATGAAGTCCATTTTGAAAAATAAAATTTATAAAATTTCAAAAAGTGGTTATTACTATTCATAACGGCTAGTTTTAATAGCATATTGTTGTTTAGTGAAACTCGGTATTGCGTACGACGCAAGCTATCGAGGAAGGTCGCGATTGCGTGTAAAGCAAGCCAAGAAAGTGTTGTGTAGAAAAAGATTCCTTTGATGATTTATATAACATAAAAGTCTCGGGTGTTACATTCTACCCCCCTTAAAAAGAATTTCGCCCTCGAAATTCGTCACTTTGCAACAAACAAATGAGGATACTTCTCCCTCATCATATCCTCAAGCTCCCATGTAGCTTCTTCAAGTTGGTGGTTTCTCCATAAAACTTTCACCAAGCGAGTGGTTTTGTTTCGTAGGACTTTTTCGCTACGATCCAGAATCTCTATCGGCTGTTCTTCATAAGAAAGATCTTGCTCCAGCGGTACAACTTCTGAGCTGAGTACATGTGAAGGATCTGGTATGTACTTTCTCAGGAGAGATACATGGAACACATCGTGAACTTGAGAGAGATTCGGTGGAAGCGCCAATCGGTAAGCTACCTTCCCAACACGATCCAGTATTTCAAAAGGACCGATATATCTAGGGCTCAACTTCCCCTTCTTTCCAAATCTCATAACCCTCTTCCAGGGAGATATTCGTAAGAACACTTTATCACCCACTTCAAACTCTAGGTCTTTTCTTCGGTTGTCGGCATAACTTTTCTGTCGACTCTGAGCTGCTCTTATGTGTTGTTGAATAGATCTGACCTTTTCTGCCATTTCATCAACGAGATCAGGTCCTAATAGCTTTCTTTCCCCAACTTCATCCCAGCAAGTTGGAGTCCTGCATTTCTTTCCATAGAGAGCTTCATAAGGAGCCATCTGAATACTGGAGTGAAAGCTATTATTATAAGAAAATTCCACCAAAGGTAGGTGTTGATCCCAACCTCCTTTGAAATCCATAGAGCAAGCTCTCAACATATCTTCTAGGGTTTGAATTGTTCTCTCAGACTGACCGTCTGTCTGGGGATGATAAGCAGTGCTAAAACTCAACTCTGTATCCAGAGTATGCTGAAGACTTCGCCAGAACTTCGAGGTAAATCTCGGATCCCGATCAGATATAATAGAAAGTGGTACTCCAGGCAATCTTACCACTTCCTTTACATATATCCTGGCAAGCTGATCTAGAGAGAAATCCTCTCTAATAGCAATGAAGTGTGCAGACTTTGTAAGACGATCAACTATGACCCAGATAGCATTATTGCCTTTGGATGTTTTAGGAAGTCCTGTGACAAAGTCCATAGTGATGTTTTCCCATTTCCATTCGGGTATGGGTAATGGTTGTAACATCCCCTTAGACTTCTGTCTCTCAGCTTTAACTTGTTGACAAACCAAGCATTGAGAGACATATTCAGCAACATCTCTTTTCATGCCATCCCACCAGAAGTACTCTTTCAGGTCCCTATACATCTTCGTGCTTCCAGGATGAATAGAGAATGAAGAACTATGAGCCTCATCCAGCAGCTCTTTCTTTAATTCGGGGATGGGAGGAACACAAACCCGATTCCTGAACTTTATTATCCCATCACAATCAAGGTTGAATTCAGGAACATTTCTCACCTTCTTTTGTAACTCGATATCTTCTTTCTGTGCCTCTTTAATCTTCACATGTATAGATGGTTGAACATTCATTTGAGAAAGATAAGATTTTTCCCCTTCCATTATAATTCCAAGATCCATCCTTTGTAAATCCATAAATATTGGATCTTTTGTGATCCTCATCATGGATAAACTAGCATGGTCTTGTCGACTTAATGCATCTGCCACCTTGTTTGCTTTCCCAGGGTGGTAATGGATTGAGCAGTCATAATCCTTAATCAGCTCCAACCATCTTCTTTGGCGCATATTCAGCTCCTTTTGTGTGAAAATATACTTTAAACTTTTATGATCAGTATAAATATCACACCTTTCACCATAAAGGTAATGCCTCCAAATCTTTAATGCAAAGATTACCGCAGCCAACTCCAAATCATGTGTTGGGTAATTTTGCTCATGGATTTTCAACTGTCGTGAGGCATAAGCTATCACCATATCATTCTGCATAAGAACACACCCCAATCCCTTCTTGGATGCATCACTGTAGATCACAAACCTTTCTCCACTACAAGGCAGTGTGAGCACAGGTGCACTGGATAACCTTCTTTTCAACTCCTTGAAATTCTCTTCACATTCCTCTGTCCAGACAAACTTAACTCCTTTCCGAGTCAACTTGGTGAGTGGATTAGATAATCGTGAAAAATCTTTTACAAAACGTCGATAATATCCAGCCAAACCAAGAAAACTTCGGATCTCAGTTACTGTTGTTGGTCTTGACCATCTTTCGATAACCTCTGTTTTTGCTGGATCCACAGATATCCCCTCTTTTGAGATTATATGACCCAAAAATGCAACTTTTTGAAGCCAAAATTCACACTTGGTAAATTTGGCATAAAGCTTCTCCTTTCTCAGGGTCTTCAATATAATTCTCAAGTGATCTTCATGCTCTTCCTTGCTCTTTGAATAGACAAGAATATCGTCTATAAAGACTACCACAAATTGATCAAGATAGTCTCTAAAGACTCTATTCATTAGATCCATGAAGATAGCAGGGGCATTAGTAAGACCAAATGGCATTACTATAAATTCATAGTGTCCATACCTTGTACGGAAAGACGTCTTTGGTATATCCTCCCTTTTGACCCTTAATTGATGATACCCTGAACGAAGATCAATCTTGGAAAAGTATTGAGCTCCGCGTAGTTGGTCAAATAAGTCATCAATGCGTGGGAGAGGATATTTGTTCTTGATAGTGATCTTGTTAAGTTCTCGATAATCAATGCAGAGTCTCATTGATCCATCTTTCTTCTTAACAAATAGAACAGGTGCTCCCCAAGGTGACGCACTAGGGCGTATGAATCCCTTATCAAGATTCTCTTGGAGTTGCTTCTTCAATTCCTGCAACTCAATTGGGGCCATTCTATAAGGTGTCTTTGAAATAGGCAAAGCACCCGGTACGAGTTCTATTGAAAGCTCAACTTCACGATTTGGTGGAAGACCCGGTAATTCCTCCGGAAAGACATCATCAAACTCCCGTACAATGGGCATATTCTTAATCGTGAGTTTCTCACCAACCATTTGAGATAAATAACCTTCATTTAGTGGAATCAATACCCATAAGATGGAAGAAATTTCCACTGGAAGGTTATGTTCATCCTTGCATTGATAGACGATCGTAGATTGATCTGGAATATGAAATGTGACTTCCCTTCTTTGGCAATCGATATGAGCTCTATGTAGAGAAAGCCAATCCATGCCAAGAATCACATCAAATTCCACTAAAGGAAGGATCACAAGATTTGCAGGAAGCACTTTCCCACAAACTTCGATTGGAGAAGAATTATAAACTTTTGATGCGATTGATGTGCCATTAGGTGTTGTCACGGCCAACTCAACATCTAATTGTTGAGGTAATACGGTGATACCCTTAGAAAAGTCTTCAGAAATAAAAGAGTGGGTGGATCCAGAATCAAATAAAACATTTGCTACTTTAGAGTGGATGGTAAGTGTACCTTTCACCACATCGTTATCGTACTCCACCTCGCTGATAGAAATTGCATGTGACTTTCCTTTGTCTTTAGCTTTAAGAGTTTTTTGACGTCGACCATCATCATCAACCCTTGGATTTGGGCATTGATTGGCATAATGCCCCATCTCCTTGCACTTGAAACATTGAAGTGTAGCAGGTTCATTCTGTGTATCCCTTCCTTTGTTTGCATCATTAGACATCTTCTTCCCATTATCACGGCATTCAAATGCCCGATGACCTTCCTTTCCACATTTAAAACATTTACTTGTCCCTTTAAGACAACTCCCTCCATGTTTCTTTCCACACTTTGAGCATAAGGGAAAGTTCATCTTCTTTTCCGTGTGCTCTTTAGATTTTTCTTTGAATTCCATCTTCCTCTTCTTATCAAACCCATGTGACTGATGGGTTACTCCAATCTCCATCTCGACTTTGAGAGCACATCGAACGATTTCTTCGTAGCTATTGAAGTCCCTTATGGCTAACGCCCTTCGAAGACTTGGTTTTAAGCCACTAAAGAATCGATCGATCTTACTCTCAGGTTGGATAATAATACCAGAAGCGTACCTTGCAAGTCTTGTAAAATTTGCTTCATAGGTACTAACAGATTCATCATCCCTTTGCTTCAGTTCAAGGAACTCTTTCTCCATCTTTGTTCGGAGAATACGAGGGAAGTACTTATTGAAAAATAAGTTCTTGAACTCGTCCCATTCCATAGACTCAATTTCATCCCTTTGCCTCGTATTCTTAACAAGATTCCACCATTGATCCGTATCTCCTTCCAAACGATACACTGCTAGGATGACTTTATCATGCTCAGAACATTGAAGAACTGAAAATATCTTTTCAGTAGTAATAATCCATTGTTCAGCAACTAATGGATCAGTAGACCCGCTGAAAGATGGTGGACGCTGCCTCATGAAGGATTCAACAGAATGTTGCTCCCTTCTTTGTTCGTTTGGAAATCCTGCATGATTCATAGCTTGAGAAAGTTGTGTGAGCATGGCTACAAGATTTTGCATTCCAGCTCCCATATCGTTTGGTTGCTCAGGGGGACAATCATTGCATTGCCCATCGCATTCCGCATTAACACGGTTCCTTCGGGTTCCAGCCATTGACTAAAACCAAGAAGAATAGTGTGAGCAACACTAATTATAATAGGAAACCACATAATTCAAGAATAAAATTTTCATGCTTAAGGTCTTATCCTAGGTTATTCAAGGCCATTTCTAAAATTGTGTTCTATGCTTAGACTTATCCTTAGGGTTCTTCCTAAGGATTTCACATCCTAGTTTCCAAAGGTTGACTATACCTTTCCTCTGATACCAACTATAACGACCCATACTTTACATACATTTTTAATACTTAAAAATTGAAGCACACTTATTACAACATATGACAAAACCACAAAGGACCGTATAGGTATAGTGTCTTTAGAAACTGGGAAACATAAACAACTGGTTCATAAATCTTCTACAGTGTCTCCCATTTATTTCATCATATCTAGGGTCCCTTTTAGCATATTCTACTTAATATCCATCTTCCTGACCTGGGGAAAAGAAAACATAAAAGGGTGAGCTCAAATGCCCAGCAAGGGCAAATAAAGGAAATAAAAATCATATCATATCTTTTTGAAAATCAAAACCTGCAAAAGAGATCATAATATCTTAACATGGAATAAATCATAGAAGTGAAAATGAGATCCCCATAATCATAACATAAAACTTGAAACTTTGTGGCATGCACACATAATCATGGAAAATCATTTCTTGTTAGTCATGACTCATTGCCAAGAATATCTTAGTGGACAAAGTCCCTTTCTGAACCGAGTTCACTCCTCGTTTCAGTCTTGTATCACTGAACCGAAATAACCTTCCGTTCCAGCCATGTCTATCTCATGAGATATAAAATCTTTACCCAATGCATTGGAGGGAGATATAGGTCCCACCCATCTTATAATGAATCCTTTCTTATGTGTGCCACATAATCATAAAACATACATCATCGCATAACACATATAACAAAAATGGGATTCTTGAAACATCATGACATCATAAATCAATTCATATATGATAAAGGAATTCATAAACATAATTCCATCACAACATAGTCAAACCAATGTAAAAATATGGATAGAAACAGAACCCTTTATTATCTTAGATGGAAAATAATTTTGATAAAACACTTGAATTGAATTCTTGAGGAAAATATCCTTTCTTCTTCAAAAATATTTTTCCTTTCATAACATGTCATACAACTTTAAAATAAAATAATTTGATTAAAAATAAACTTGAAAACTTGTAAAGGAAGCTTCTTTGATGTAATGTTTTAAAAATCCATTCATGCCGTATAAGTTAAAAAAAAAACATTCTTCGTACTTTTGTCGGAAAAGTCAAAAGTACCTCGTACGGAAAAACGACAAAAGATTCCTTTCATATTCTTTACTAAAAACTCACCTAAGGGTAAAATTGGATTTAAACTATTTCAAGTGGATGGAAACAATATTACATATTGAGGGAACATGGATGTGGATGATAAAATACACCCGAATAAACAATCTCTGATAAAAATGAGATTGTGATATTTCCCTTACCTTAGGTCCGATTTGCTTTGTTCGTGTCCGAAGCTCCTGTATAATGGTTTAAATAATGTTATTGACTTATTCCAGAATCATACAGATTGATATGAGATCATATATGGTCATATTATTAGCTTCTTGTTAGTAATATTTCATTGTTACTTGTTACTCGGGTCTTTATAACTTTTTGTTCTTATGCGTGTTTTGTCGAATAAATTCTTATTCTTATCTTTAGGTTATAGATAATTCATTTCCAGAATGGTATTAGTGTATTATATACCATATTCATTCATTCAATTCATTTATATAATCATTATGAAATGAAGATCATGTAGAACGAGTCGCATCACATCGTGGAGACGGTATTCCGTACGTACGCACGAGTGATGATATCATTCCTATGATCGTGGAATTGTATTGGAGTATATATATATTATTTCAGTATCAATATTACTTCATAATAATCATATTTAGTTACTCATTACACCATTATAACCATCCTTGTAAGGTGATGGTGGAAAATAGATTACACCACGGCGTGGAGACGGTATTCCGTTCGTACGCACGCGCGGTGATTTCATTTTTCCGTAGGATGGATAGAAGGTGAATTAGGGTTGTTTCATATTTATAATAACATATCAGTATGTAAGTAATAATGATGTTATTAATTTATCATGAAACAACTAAAGAAGAAGAAGTTGAAGAAGAAAGAAATTGAAAAGATCGGTAATGGATATTACCTCTTCTTTGGAACGCCTCTTTGAATCCTCCACTTAAGGAACTAAGATTGGTCTTTGGAGAAGACCAGGACCTCTAGGATTATTCTAGGGAAGTGGAGAGGAGAAAATGGCAGGGGTTGGCCGAGCTTGAGTGCTCAAATTGGTGTGAGGAGGAGGGGGAGGAGGTGCCCTTTTATAAGGGAGGAGAGGGGCACCTTAGGAATATCTCAAAATATTATTTTATATTAAAGTCAAAATCGGTTTATAATGGTTCCAAAGGGTCTTATTTCGAAGATAAAGTGGGGAAGGGTCGAAATACTATCAACCAATAGGATTTAGACAAGTTTAGGTTATTATTTTAACCTTATCAATTAGATTTAACTCTAAGTTAAATAATTTAACTTTTACCGTGTCTTTTTGTTTTCTTTCACTATATGGTTAATACACTTACTATAACATGCCAAACGAACCCCAAATTGTTTATTATTAATATATATATCCTTATCTAAGTCATTTGGCCGAACCTTAGATTTTTAGGAATAAAATAACAATTAATAATATAATATTTGATTTAAAAACTATTTTGTGTCAATTTTGACACTATTTGATATATGATTTTTGTGAAAGTTATAACAGAATTATATGTTAGAACCAAGTTGATTAAATCAACAATAATATATCATAGTAACCTAGAAAATTAGTGGAATTCATAAAAAGTCTCAAATTACATTTATTTTGGTATTTATATTATCAATTTTGTCAATATTTCATTAATAAGATAATTACTACATCATCTTTGTGTCATAAATAAATTAAATTATTTGATGTCTAAAAATTACAAATAAAATACCATCATGTAGGAAATCTTTTTAGCTTTCTAATGAATATTTACAATTGAATTTATCTTATGTATAACCCCATATTAAAAATTATTTACTTATTAAACTTTGATTTTAACTATTTTAACCCTTCTTTAAATAAATTAATAATAAATGTCCTAATCTAATCCAAGTGGGCCTAAATGGTCATATTTTATTCCTAAGTTTGTTTTTGGTCGAATTACACTTGTCCAATAGAATTAGGACATGTGTTAGGGTAATATTAATATCATATTTACCCTTAGTTACTCTATTTACTATTAACCGCGGTAAAAATAGTAAAAAGTTACTATTCACCAAAAAATTATTTTCATCTCATTGAACCACATTTTAGTCCTTGATATTAACCGTGTCTCTCGGATTTTTGAAATTCCATTCACAGAAGCGGTAAAATTAAGTTTTATGCAAAATTCAGTTTTTAACCTACCACTTAGTGGTTTCACTATTCATCAAAAATTGAAAGTTTTCAGAAAAATACCAAAATTTCACCCTAGGCTAATTTCGATATTCTGAGTCCAAAAATGAAGTCCATTTTGAAAAATAAAATTTATAAAATTTCAAAAAGTGGTTATTACTATTCATAACGGCTAGTTTTAATAACATATTGTTGTTTAGTGAAACTCGGTATTGCGTACGACGCAAGCTATCGAGGAAGGTCGCGATTGCGTGTAAAGCAAGCCAAGAAAGTGTTGTGTAGAAAAAGATTCCTTTGATGATTTATATAACATAAAAGTCTCGGGTGTTACATTACTTGTACCAAATGACATGCATATGTAGGAAAAGGTCCCATATTTGCATTTGAATATTTTCTTCCCTAGGTAATCTCATGTTAATGGAATTTTGTTTCAATAAAAATATCTATTGAGAAAATAGATGTTGTCAAGCATGATTGAAAATTGTAGATTTTTTAGGGAATAATTGGGGAGAGTTATCCATTATCATTTAATAATTGATCATCCAAATGTTGATTTAAACTCTCCACCTCAACACCATTTTGGTGGATATCATCTTATCATCCTTGTTAACACCTTTATTCTTCCTTTATTTGGTACAACATAAAGTGGGATAACTCAATAACTATTGTAAATCATCTACATGATCAATATATCACGGAGTTTTAATACCTACTTCCATAAAACATTCATTACTAGATGATTCAACCTGTTGTCTAGCCACCTCACTATAATTTTTCATTATTAATTTATTACTTTTTCGGAACAAAGGGAAGGACCTATAACTTTAATGTTGGTTATACTTAATGAAATTTCCTTCTTTCTATGATTCAAAAACATAAACAACAAGTTTTCTTGCTCTTATGAAAGATTATCAATCACTATTTTGTTAGGTTTTATCCTACCAATAACAGGTACCTTATATTACATGGGAGTTTCTTTATCTTTATATTTTTTGGTTTCAAAACCTTGGGAACCAATTATGAAAAAGTATCCCTTGAATGGTGTTCTTCTATTGCGAATACTTCCTATTATTCAAACTCCTCACCAAAATCCATAGTGTTCCTTGTGGATTCTTCATCAATGAATTCTATCATCAAATTTTCCACAACCTATAATATCCTTAGTAGTCTATAAAATTTTTCAGTTGTGATTATTGAATGGAACACCTCAGGTTTATATCCTCAAAGATAATACTTCATTAAATGAAATTATACTTCCTCTTCACCAACTTTTAATATCAACCAACATTTATTAACATCAATGAGAGCTTTCCCAATGAATAATAAAAGTTCATTAAAGATAATAAATACATATACCTCTCCCTCATATATGAAAAAATAATCAATGAGGATGCTTAATTTTCACAATTTCACAATGATTTACATTATAAATCCAATTTGGTAGTTAAAAAATCAATCTCCTAATTGGATATAAAAATATTTTAGGCTTTTTACCAATTACCCTAACACTTTTAAAAATATTACACAATATAAGGGTATTTGTTTCCTCTAAATCACAATAGTATATCCAAAATGTGCATGAACCAGTACATCATGGAATATAAAATCTACATGGATCTAAATATTTTTATGGGAGTTTCATTTGAACAATAGTTGATAACTATTCACTTAAATAAATTATAAATCCATCCATTTTTTCTCATTTTAAAAGAGCTCTTTGAAAAATATGGTGTACACTGAAACATGTGAAATAACCTCTGAAAATGGGATTTGGATGTATAGTTATATGAGTACCTCAATAAAATTATTATATTGGAAATCCAAATTTCCATTGTTTATCCTCAATATAAATTAAATATGTGGATAATAATGCTTCACTTTAGGTGTTTTGGAATATTTTTTCCAATCCTTATTTTTTATGGTTGTTTTTCCTTACTATCCTTATTATTTTGTTTTTTATACTATTCTTGTATTTATTATTTCACTTTAATATATTACTAAACTTACTTCTTTTTATGGGGGTCTATATATTTTATCTATCTTACACTTTTTAACATCACAACCTTTTCTTCCTCCCTTGAAACATCAATGTTACTCAATAGAATACCATTTGTTTACTGAAACAAAATTTGGGATTCTATCATAAATGATAGAAGATGTTATAAAGAAAATATTTATTATTCCTTATGTAGGTTTCATTAATTTAAATTTTTTTCTCAAATTTATAGAGATTATGTGTTTTTTGAATGAATTTATTCACCAATACCTCTATAGTATGTTGTGATCCTAGAACTTGTGGCCAAATCTATTTCAGCTTTGTTTGTTTCCCAAACTAAATAATAAGGGAGTAGAATTATTACCTAAATTTTTTTGTGAATTGAATTAATTGAGAAAAACCTAGTGTAAAATGGGAATATTTTATATTTTTTATACCTACTTATTTTTCCAACACTTTGTTTTTTGGGTAACCAAAAATATTATATACCCAAAATGATTCCAAATTTATAATTGTGACCAGTTATACCGAAAAAATATCACTTATCCCATTTTAATTTCATATTTTATAAATTATAAATCCTAAAATATATGTGGAACTCCACATATATAACATTACATATTTTTTTAGTTTAGGTTGTGCTCTCAGATTACGAATAGAAAACAATTCCTCTATTTGTTTATACATTATCTTTTTTGGGGAAACTATATATGTAGTCTCCATTACTAAATTAATAGATAAAAAATGTGGACCTTGTTCTCATTTACACTATGATATATTATTATCTAATTCAACCAAGGATTCTTGTGCCTTAAATTCATTTTATTAATCTTCCTTCAAATGTTGAATCTACCACTACTCATTAACTAAATTATGAATCCATATAAATGGGTTTCAACTACATATAAAGAACCACTCCATGATGTGGTAACTTACTCATCAGTTCCTTAAAATTTTGTGAAGCCATGTGAGTGGATTATATATATTTGTGATTAAAATTTTTAATATCACTATATTGATTTTTATTTTTATTAAGTGGATTCACTTTCAAATAAATCGTCGCATGTGATGAACCCATGTAGTGAATGAACTAGATGGTTGGGACTTAAATCAATCCTTTGTGTAATCATTCACTAAAAAAGTACGGGTTATCAATTTAATTAGGAAAATAATAACCCTATTGTTCTTGACCATTTTGAAAATATCTATAAAATTAGAGAGGTTTCTATGAGTAACTTCACTTTGGAGTCCATTTTATTGTCTAGTATTTTGTATCATTTACAGTAAATTCAGTTTAAAAAAAACTATCTTTAATCGATAAACTCCTGATTCTTCTAGTTTCACCATCGATCAATGGTAGTCCATAGTAAATAAAATCCATCTCAATTTTTTTTAATGGTACTTAATCAGATAATTTCATATTCTCTTCATTCCCATTGGGAAATACTCAGTCTACCATGCCCAATCATTGTTAATAGAATAGATATAGATCAATTTTGGGGGTGAAACCCAATAGTTCAGTTTTATCCAAACTCCTTGATCAAGTATGTGAGGTGTGGATCATGAACCTAATACCTTATATGATAGAAAAAATATTACCCACACACATAAATGAAAACAAATATATAAAAATAGAAAAATATAACAAATAAATTGAACCAAAAAAATAATAATGAACTCTTTAGATAGTTTTATAGGTCACATCACTAACAACATCACAAAAAGCATGATACATATCTGGGTGTAGTCAATTCCCAATGGTGATGATTAAATGTTTAAGAATAATTTTTAAGTCCATTTATTAAGTAAACTACTAAATTATAGTATATCAATTGAATGTTATAGGTTGTTTCACTAAGAAAGAGTATTGAAAATCCTAACAGAGTAGGTTGTTTTTAATTGCGGGATCAAAAATTTAAAATAAAACCTCATTCAAAAATACAAAAAACAAAAACAAAACAAAATAAATCTAGTACACTGAAAAATTTATATTAAAAGTATAGAGAATGGATTAATTTCATAGAATGGGTTTAACTAAAAACATTAATTTTATATACATACATATTATAATGAGTTGATTATTTGTGAGATTATTTAAAGATATTAAATTTTAATATGTTAAATATTAAAAAATACTACATTAATTATTTCAAACCCTTATGAATAAATAAACATAATTAAACTACACTAATAAATAACTTAATTCCAAAATGAAAAGAAATACTATTCTCAAATCCTTATCCTTCCTAACCACATTAGTAATCCTCTATTATTAATTACTTCCATTGATAAATGGATAATTAATGATATAAAAATTAAACTCAATGTGATACTAAATCACAACATTAAATATATAAGAAAAATAAATCAATTTTAATAAATAACCATCCTCCTACTCTTAATCTATCACCCTTAAGAGAATACCCACAAAGGTTAAATATAAAATAAACCACAGGGAAGAAGTTCATATTAAGAGATGGGAAATACATGAAAATAGAATAGGAAACCCAATAAAGAATGAAATAGAATTATAAAAATTAAACTACTATTAAAGAGTTAAATCTCTATAATACACAACAATAATATCCTTATCACATCCTTATATAGAGAATTAGAAGTCATTAAAAGTAGATTTGCCTCCCAAAAACATCAAAAACATAACATATTTATACTAGTAGACTCAATTATGATAAAACACTAATCATTATTGCATGAATTATAATTTTTTTTTGTTAAAAATTAATATAATTTTTTCACTATGATTCATAGTCATGAAATAGTTGAAAAGGTTGCATTATGATGTGGATATATTCTATAATAAAAAAATTGAATCCCTCGGTATTACAACACAACCATTGAATATTTTAGTCATGAATCCATACATAAAATAGCCTCCTCAGGATATTTACAAAATAAAGGTTATGCTAGCAGTGGCATGTTATTTTATTTCTTTACTATATAATTCCAACTCTAAAGATTATGGTGCGTAGTGGAACATCAAAACACAACCCTCACTTAGTCAAAATTTCAAACTTTACTCATTTATAACTTTATGGGATGAAGGTTACCACCATAATGTAGTGTAACCCTAATATCTACATGTTATTAATACACATCCCCTTTATGGTGTTGTAGTTGTATATTATTCCAGGAATTATAACTATTCTATAAAATCAAAAAAAATCAAACTCAGTCATTCCATGATGAAATATAATGAAGTGTCATTTTTTTCATAATACATTTTTTTCTAAAAACTTATTTAGATTCTATAATTATCTATTCCTTAACAAATTCATTAAAAAAGAACAATTAGGCTGTATTTGATATTTAGGAATAAAAATCATACCCAAATGATATATATAGTTTTGGGTTATCAATATGTGATATCAAATTTACAATCAAATAAAAATTCAATAGTACCTCTCATAGTTAAATTCAAACCCTTTTAGGAAAAGATATACCCAATGATCATATGATCAATATAATCCATAAAGTGTTCTTTAAGAAAATATTTCCACTAATGATTATAAACAAAAACCATTTCCTAAAGATATAAATAATGGGTAACATAATTATATTTATGAGGATGTAATTCACTAGGCTAGTAAGTAATAACTTCTCTCCCTTATATCTAGTCTATCCAAATCCTTAATGAGATGCATCAAAATAAACCTTATAATGAATATATTATTTAGATAAAATAATACATATAACACTAATAAAATTTTTTATTCAAACCTTAAAAATTAGTTTGACAGACATCTATCCAATAAAAATAATTCTCATTCTTCATTAATGATGAAAATAGAGCTACTATTCATGAAAACCTTGGTTTAAACTTCTTATAAAATCAAGTTAAGAAAAAATACTTACATTAGATTCATTTATTGGGAGACTAATTAGAAAGACACATCATTCTTATCCATGTCCAATACTACACCACACTCTGAAATAATATAACCCAAAAAATAGACCTCATATGTCCAAAATAGACACTTGAACATATTTTCGTAAAATTGACGACCATTGAGAAAATCCAATAATAACATAATATGTTCAACATGATATTCAGATTTCTTCATGTAAAAAATATCATCAGTGATGAAAACCACAAAATCATTATTATATGGTTTAAATAAAAAATTTATAATCCATATAAATAGTACTGGTGCGTTCATAACTATAAATGTAATCACTATAAACATAAAATTCAAAAATAGACATTTCAATGTTTTATTATGGATTTATTTATCCATAAACCTAATTTGGTGATATCCAGATTGAAAATTAATCTTATAACACCTAACCATCCCTTCCAACTAGTAAAAAACTCATTTATCCTAGTAAAAGGATAAAGAATATTTATTATCACTTGATCCAACCAACAATAATTGATACAAAATCTCATGATCTCATATACCTTCATCGAAAACAATACTTGGAGAACCCATGATGATACTCTTTGGTAAATAAATCCTTGATATGTCAAATCTTCAATATTATTCAAAAAATATTCACTATTTCTTTATTCCAAATCATATTCTACTATAAAAATAGGATTAACATATAGATATTTCTTGATTAAAAATTCAATATATCACCTCATAGGTGGTATAATCATAACCATATTTAGAAAAACAGTAGTATAATCCCTCACAACTCAATGAAAATCATCTATATCAACATCATATGTACAGATAATCAATATTTCTAATGGATATATAATAATTTATTAGTTAATAAATCCCAACCCCAAAAAATTCATTTCTCTAACAAACACCAAGGTTCACTATCCAAGATAGATGAAATAATTATCTACTAATTTAAATTGGAAAATGATTTTGAAAAGCATAATCAATCCATCCCATATTTTATTTAATATGGGATTGTTTGTAACAAAAAAAATATTCCAAAAGAATATATCTTTATCCACAACAATCATACTACAATAATACATCCAACTTAATTTGAACTACTATACAGTTACTGAACTCTAATAACCTCTGAAGATTTTATTTTGAAGATTCTAATATATAAAATAGAGTATGAGTAACTAGTATTAGTTAAAACCAAATAAAGTGTGAAATAAATTTATGTTTTATCTCAAAATACCTTTGGTCATTCCATTTCTTGAACATATACTGCCAATATTTTACCTCTATTAACTACTCCTCCTTTCCTTCCAATAGAAAATATCTATCTCTTCACTAAAATACTCTAAATTAAGACACATTAGGAAGTACTCTTCTAAAACTGACCTATGCTAATGGCCATAATTTTAATCTATCATTCCACTTTTATAGAAAACTCCATTAAAGAGGATAGAAAAACTAATATGGTGGTCATTCAACTATTATTATTTACCCACACAGCCTAGGGTCACCATGGAAATGTGGTCTTATATCATTAAAATGGCTCATAATTCTAAAAAAACATCAAATATATTTGACTTCCACTAGATGGATATGAACCAAGTACACTCCCCCAGAAATGATATCTTATTAGAATCAGATTACCATAGACTAACCTGAACCTTGATTGCCTAGAAAATCAAGAACATCCGCCTATATATCCAATGTATCAAATGTATTATTAGGTACTACCTAACAATTATACCATCCTTTAAAATAATATATATACTTGACAAATAAACCAAAAGAAAAATATTCTTAACTACCCATGGATCTCAGGCATAAAATATCCCTTGAATGTATGACCTATAAACATCTCATCAGTCATAAAATGCTGTGAATAACACTTAAATTTCTTAATCTTAACACCAAAATCATGAATTAAATAACCTCATTAGTGTTTTTAAAAAAACAAATGTTTCCACCTAATTATGATAATATTTGACAAAAATATCTACTTTCAAAATTCATGAAACTAAGTTCATTCGATCATAGAAAAATTATGATCTCTCAAGAACAACATCATCCATTAAAACACAAAACTCAAAAAAACTCATTTCTAAAGGAACATAGTGGTCATTTTTGATATTGATCATTTAAAAATCTATACCAAACTACTCTAACTAATGAAATGTTTCATGATTATTGATAGACCACTAATTCATGGGAATCTTCTACTTTTAAAATCCTTTCAAGGTAGTATTATAGGCATTTTCATCCATTAAGTTTACTCTACAATGAAAATAAAGTGGGTTATTTGAAAACATACTTTGATTAAACCATATAATGGTGTCACATAATGAACATAATATAAATTCATAAAAAATATCCTTAACGGGATAGAAATATAAGGAATAATTTACCATACCTACACTTTATAGATTCCCATATGGGTCTTTATCCAAAGGATCACACATATAGTCATCATAACCCTAAACAACATGATTCATGAATTTAAACCTATCAAAATACTCTATGTTAAACATATTATAAAATAAATTTTTTATCAATATCTTATAGAGTCCTATATTATGTTATAGGGTCCATTATATATCATGCTCATTTCATTAGTCTACTTAAAATACTAGCTTTATGTAATATTACCTCCTTACAGCCCATACAATCCTCACTAGTTCATACTCTAAAAATATATCATAAAAAACATCATATGATTCCAATATTACAAGAATAGAAATTAAAAGGATTCCACATGAGCTGAAAATGATTTTGATTATGACCCACAAAGCCAACCTTTATTTGTCCATAGGTTGATTACAATCACCTAGGGTATATCATCACACAAATAATTGTAAAACCCTTTTAATTTCAATGTAATTTATTGTTTAATTTCATCATAATAATATATAAAATTCATGTATTTAGGTATTTCAGTGTTCGAGATGTCTCAAGAGTGGGTTTAGGGATACCTGGTTGTACTTAAACAAAGAATACATTCATGAGTAGGTGTTCATGGTGTGAATGATGAACCCCACTATTAAAGCCTTGGGTTAAAAAATATAGACATTCTATCTGTAATCATTCATGGTTTGAGGCTTCAAATCATACCATGAATGGTTTAGGGAGAGGGAATTCACACTATGATCTTTATAGTCATGCCATGAATGTTCATCTTGGGTGTTTTTTAAGGATAAAATTTTCAATTCAACTAGGAACCATATTTTTATTCTCCCTTAAGTCCCTTGACAATTACTCATGATTTGGATTTTAAGAGCTCTCTTATTTAGATCTTTATTCCATTAATCTATTCAATTGGCCGATTCAAGTGCCTATTATTATGGAAGGTTCCTCTTGGTAGGTTTAACACCATTTATCCCTAAGTACCACTATCTCCCTCTATTTATTATTTTTTATTTATAAACACCTAACATGTGGTTGAAAAGGATAATTTTAGGGAATCGATGAATTTAGATTAAAATGGGGGGTGTTTCCTGGTGATTGATAGTCATTATTCTCAAGGTTGTAAATCCATACCGTTTTATGGATTTTTAGAAGTTATATGTCTCGAATATCATGTGGGTGCATGTGTATCACTTTGATAACTCTACCTAGGGTATTAATGTGAACAGGTATGTTCCTATATATGTGGATAAAACATTAAAGGGTGGATATGGGTTATAAATTGGTTAGAGTGGAAATTCTACTTCAGTTCATGGGTGGATCTATGTATGTCCATCCAGGCAATTAGACCTTACAGAGTTCTTTATGATTTTTAAAGAAGAATGAAATGGTAATATTGTGTAGGGGATTAGGTGATGAGTTACTTTGATTGTGTTGTATTTTTATGAATAATATCTCTAATTTTTTACTGATGATAGAGTGATCTTTGAGTGATAAGGTGTTACTTAGGACATTTTTTGATCTCCCATGAGTGATAAGGGATGGTTTGAGTATGTTTGAGGCCACCTCCATTAAGGGAGAAGTGATGGGTTGAGTGTTCTTGATGAGGATCTATCCTAATTGATAAGTCATGTGCCATGTGATGTTATTATTTTGAGGTTCTAAAAGACAGTTTCCTTCTAATATATGGACAATGTAAGTATTGATGAGTATTTATGTTTTCCTAGTTAGTTCATGATGAACTGATGGGTATTGCATTTATTTAGTTCTACTCATACATACATATTTATATGATTACCACAATTATATAAAGGGACCCCTAATAGTGCATAAAAGGTTTTATTTTCACACTCTACAAGGTAATTTCTATAATGACCCAAACTTTCATTAATTCCTCTTGATCTAATTAAAGGTCTCATTATGTAAAATGTTTATATAAAATGTGAACTTGGTTGGTTTTATGTATTTGGATTTTAAAATATTTTTAAATATTGTGACCATTGCTAATATAGCTATTTAATAGTGATCACATGAATAGTATAAATATTGGGATTTAACAAATTCAATTTACTCAGAAAAAGGAAGCGATGGGCTCATCTAATAGAATTTCCCCATATGAAGCCCATTTGTCGAATCTCAGAAAGGAGGTGGTGTCAATGGGCTTCACTCTCGACTAATCCCAAGCCGACCTTCAACATGTTAAGCTTGAATGGAATTACCTATGAGAGAATTGGAATTTGATAGAGATTACCACCGGAGCAATGTTATCCGTGCCACCCCAAGAGTTTGTCACCATCGCAAACCTTACCCTTCGGTCTTATGTGGGTGTTATAAGGGATTATGTAACAATACCATAGCACTATGATTATTTTCATTATTTTTGTATATAATAATTAATATACATTCATTTTATTATTGTCACTTTGTAAATAGTTTTTAATATACAAATAGTATTTTTTAGTTAATATTCAACTAAAAAATATATTTTGATGAATTAATGGATTTTTTCATTAAATAATATTTTAATAAAATAATATTAACTTAATTTTTATTAAATATAAATTATCGTATAATTTTATGAATGAAATTATAATTTTTATTAAGGTTTGAAAGCTATTTTTATCAAAACCCGTGATTTTTTGATAAATGCCAGTTTTTAATTTAAAAGTAAAAAATTCCCATATTTAGAAAATTATTTAGACAAAATCAATATTATTTTTTTGAATAAAGATGTCAAAATTATCCAACGGTGATTATTTCATAATTATCTGAGAGATTCGAATTTTTGGGTAAAAATTAAATATTGTTTAAATATACAATGTGTTTTATGACATCATAATGAACCAATAGTGATTTAATAAAATAATATAAATGATATGTTTGGGAAATATATGTTTTACCATTAAAATAATGTTATTTTACATTTGTTTAATTTATTTTACAAAACATTAGTGGACCCTCCAAGAGTTATAAAACATTTTGTCTTTTTAAATTGTTTTTCTTGAGAGTGTGACTCACCTCCACATAATCACCGTCAATATTTTAAGAAGTTTATCCATTATCCTTATAAAATATTTTTTCCACTCCCATTTGGAAAAAACCATGGTCAGAAACCATGGGCTGGTTTGTGGTGTTGATTATTTTAATGTGTGGTGACCCAAACCTAAATATTAAAGAATTCCCTCTCTTTTCCTATATAAACCTACCCAAGATCCAAATTCCTCTTCACTCAAAGACTTTTTAGTTCGACCAAACCCTAAACTCCTCTCCCTAGAATCATCCCAAGGTTCCTAAATCTCCCAAGAATCCTCTCTCAAGACTCTCACAAGCCTTAGGGATCACAATTCCAAGTAAGAGATTTCCTCTTTTCTCATTTTTGTCTCAATTTCATTATGTTGTTATGCCATTTTGTTTTAAATTATAAATATTGGTGTATGATTTATCACCTCCCCCATAATTCCATCTCTATGTTTTAATTATGAGAGACCCCTTTCTCTCTCATTAAATTCCCCTCATGTACACCCATTACCGTGCTGAAATTCTGTAAGGAATCTCTCTCTCTTCATTTACATTCAAACAATTATTTTGTATTGTGAATATAAATTTCATTACATATGTTGGGACATATATCTATATGACCACCTTACTTTAAATTCCATGTACCTATGATGAGACACCCATTTATCTCTCATCATCCATTGTTATGAATTCTTATGTCACGTCATTACGCTGCCGAAATTGCACTACAATTTTCCAAGCCAATGTCATTGTATAGTGAATACCATGCCCATTTCCCTATCAAGGGTATTCACCATTATGAACATTTACTTATTGATTATAGTGCATCATGTATTAATTCCAAATTCCCTTTATCATGGAAGAAATTATGAGGTTTAATGAATCTATGTGATACGATCCATGTGGCACATTTATGCATGAAATGAAATGTATAAGAAGGGTGCACCCTGATAGCAGTCCAATGCATTGGGTAAAGATTAGTATCTTGATACGTCAAGTGAAATGAAGGTTTACTCATGATATTTCAAGTTCAATTAGGTTTTACTCATGATCCATGTGCAATAATCCTTGGATCATGCTAAAATCATGGTAAATGTTGTTGCCACATTTCCATATTAAGATTATCATGCTTTATCATTATTTTATGTCAATGTTTCTCTTGTGCTCCATTGATATGACTATTTTCTTACATGTTCAACATTCCTCATGTTATTACATGTTTATTCCCTTACTAGGCTTTATAGCACACCCTTTTCTCATGCATGTCCTCAGGTTCTCTTATGCAATGCTAAGTATGATGGAGTATAGTGGTCATGTAAAGGAATTTTTCAATTAAGATGTTGTATTTCATGTTCTAAGTTTTTATGTAAAGATCTTAATCCCCAAAGACACTATAATGCTTGATATTCTATGTTGTATCAAGTTAATTTTATGTAATAAATCATGTTTAAGTGTGTAATAAAGAGCATGGTTGTCATAGTTGGTATCAGAGGATATGTTTAGTTATTTTTGGGGTTAGCATTAGAAAACCCTAGTAAAGACTTAGAGACAGGAATAATTATAATAAAAACATCTCTATGTATTGGTGAGTATTGAGTAAGTGATTTATCAAGAAAATATATCCCTGTCTGGATAAGAGCAGTTAGAGGCGGCTCTGGCACAGATGTATAGATTCATAAGTTAATGAAATAAAAGTAATGTATAAGTCATCCATTTTGACTTTGGATTACCCTTTATATATTAACCCTAACTTTCCATTTATTCCATCCAATGGCTGGTAATATAAGAACTCAAGCTAACAACCGATGTGATGATCAATGTGATGACTGTTCTAATGAGATGCCCAATCTGATGAGAGCGGGAATCGCAAACATTGTCATGCTTCTCTATCAGTTAACTCAAGATTTGAATAGAAACATGGGTCAAGAGGAACATTCAACCCCCCCCCCCCCCATGAAAGAACAAGTCGATATTGATGGCTTAATGAGACAAATGCCTCATACTCTTAATGGATCATCTGATCCCTCAATCACTGAATAATGAATCAACTCAATTGAAAAGATCTTATCCATCCTTCAATGTTTCGAAAAGGAGAGGGTTCTCCTAGCTGCTTATCATATGGAGGGTGAAGCTGATAAATGGTGGACGTTAATAAAAAATATGAAGCTTGAGGAGGAGATCTAGGCATTGGAATTTAAGGATTTATAGAAGATGTTTTTCGATAAATATTTTTTGTGCACCCTCTGAATTAAGATGGAATGAGACATCCATTACCTATAAAAAAAGATGAAGAATCTGTTGAAGTGTATGAGGAAAACTTCACAAGGATTACATGATATGTCTTCTTCTTTTTCATTACCCCCAAATTCAAGGTTGACTGCTTCTTTGGTGGGATGAAACCTAGCCTACGGAAAGCACTGGCGATCCGTGACTTCAACAGCTATGAGGAAATTGTCCTATGTTCCCTCAATGTCGAAATGGAGATCAGAGAATCTCAGGGGTATCATGGGGATCAGAAGCGTAAGTTGTACTTCAATATTGGTAGTCTGATGGATAAATCCAATGGTGATAAGAAGATCCAACACCCCACATGCCAAAGGTGTGGAAAGAATAACCTCATAAATTGCCTTAAGGGGATGAAGAAATGATTTAGGTGTGAAAGAGAATGGCACCTAGATGTTAACTGTCAGCAAGAAAAACTTGTGGCTACGATAGAGGAGAGGAATGCTCTGCTCGACCCTCAACGCATTGTCCATTTCTTCATATGAAATAAACTGTGGAAATTTTCAAATTAGTTCCCTAATACAAGGTTTTTCTGAGGCATCCCACAACCTACAAGGAAGCAAGGGTGAGATTTTTTTCCATCACTACCACCAAAGTAAACTCCCACAACAAAGTGGTGATATGTACACCAGTTATTCATTCAAGAATAGTGAATGTACTTTTTGATTCTAGTTCTACACATTCTTTTATATCCCGAATGTTTATTAGAACAATCCCAACACCACCAAAAATCATGTAAGTAAAGTTGTCGGTGCGTATGGAAAACTGGGCAATCATTGCATCCCATGAATATAACTCCACCCCTATCATAATTTGTGGATTTAACTTCCTGGAAAACCTCTTCATACTACCTCTAGTTGAATTTGATGCAATGCTTGGCATGTATTGACTTTACTTATAGAGCCAACATAAATTTCCATGAGAGGGAAATCACTCTCCGTATAGAGAATCGACCCTTGATTATATACAAGTGCACGGAGAAAGATGAATCTTATTTAGCTCCGTTATCTTAAGAATAGATATTATTGCCCTATGATCATGCATATATGGCTCATATGATTGAATCCAAGGAAGAAACCATCCCTGAAGACATTCCTATTATGAGGTAATTCACAGAAGTGTTTCTCGAGGAATCGTCTGGTCTTCCTAATAGAAGAGATGTTGAATTCTCGATTGATCTTATACCTGGGGATTTTCCAATATCCCAGACTCTGTATAGAATGGCTATTATGGAGATTTAGGAGATGAAGAAACAACTATAAGAGAATCTAGATAAAGGGGTTATATGCCCAAGTGCTTCACCTTGGGGTGCACCCGTTTTTTTTGTCAAGAAGGATCAGTCAATGCGCCTTTGCATTGATTATCATGATCTCAACAAAGTAATGATAAAGAACAAGTATCCTTGACCCCAAATCAATGAATTGTTCTATCAACAATGTGGATCACAATATTAATCCAAGGTGGATTTGAAGTCAGGATATTATCATGTAAGGGTAAAGAAGGAAGATATCCCCATGACTTCTTTTCGTCCAAGATACGAGCACTATGAATTCATAGTAATTCCTTTCGGACTCACTAATGCTCCCGAAATCTTCATGGACTTAATGAATAGAGTCTTTAGAGATTACCTCAATAAATTTGTGGTAGTCTTTATAGATTTTATTCTAATATACTCCACAACCAAGGAGGATCATGTGGATCATCTAAGAACTGTACTAGAGACCTTGAGGAAGGATAAAATCTATGAAAAGTATAGCAAGTGTGAGTTCTGGTTGAAGGATGTATCATTCTTGTGCCATATCAACACAAGCAATGGGATATCTGTAGATACCTCCAAGAAAGTTTCAATTGAAGGATGGATGAGGCCATCATCGGTAATGAATATCTGTAGATTTTTGGGATTATCTGGATATTATCGATGATTTTTGAGAAATTTATCATGATTATCAAACCCTCTTACCAAGATAACTCGGAAGGGACTAAAGTTTTCTGGGAGTGATGAATTCAAATAAATCTTCATGGAGTTGAAACGTAGGCTTATCACTATGCCCTTGCTCACTTTACCCACAAGCGGAGAACTTTTTGTGGTTTTTAGTGATGCTTCGAAGAATGGCCTGGGATGTGTGTTGATGAAAAATGACAAAGTAAGAGCCTATGCTTCAAGGTAATTGAAATTTCATGAGTAGAATTATCCAACACATGATTTAGAATTGGCTTCGGTGATCTTGACATTAAAATTTTGGCGGCATTATCTCTTTGGGGAGAAGTGTGAAATATATACGGACTACAAAAGCCTAAAGTATATATCAACACAGAAAGAGTTGAACATGCACCAACAAAGATGGTTAGAGCTGATTAAAGACTATGATTTCTCAATCCATTACCACCCTGGGAAAGTGAACAAGGTGGTAGGTTCTTTATGTATAAAGGACCTAGAAAATTTATCATTGATGAGAATTGAGAAGGATCCAATATGCCTAGGTTTGATGAATATGGGAATGGGAATCATAAAGAAGGGAACATCATCAATCATTTCACAAATAATTTATCAACCGTCTATTTTGGAAAAAATAAAGGATGCTGAAATAAAGGATGTGGAAATTATAAAAAGGGTGGGAGCTTTCAGAAATGGTAAATTCTGAGAGTTTGTGGTTGACAAGGATGTAATTGTGAGATTTGGGTCATGATTATGTGTACCATCTGATCTAGATATAAAGAAGGATATTATGGACAATTCACATAGCTCAACCTTCTCTATTCAGCTGTTGTGCACAAGCATGTATCGAGATCTCTGAGAAAACATTTTGTGGGACAATATGAAAAGGGAGATTGCAGACATTACATAAAAGTGCCTAGTGTGTTAGCAAGTAAAGGAAGAGAGGAATATGTCTAAGGGGATTATGCAACCATTACCCATACCAAAATGGAAATGGGAGAACATCACAATGGACTTTATCACCAGACTTTTGAAGACATCCAAAGGAAACAATGCAATCTAGGTTGTTGTGGATTGTTTTACCAAGTCTGCACACTTTATTACTATTCAAGAGGATTTATCACTAGATCAACGGGCATGAATATATATTAGGGAAGTGTTAAGGATGCATGGGGTACCACTATCTATTGTATTCGATCGAGATCCAAGAATCACTTCTACATTTTGGAAGAGTCTTCAACATACTCTGGATACTAAAATAAACTTCAATATGGCCACTCATCCTCAAATCGATGGCCAATCGGAGTGGACTATCAAAACACTTGAGGACACGTTGAGATCTTGCTCAATGTAATTCAAAGGCGAATGGGACCAACATCTTCCACTGGTTGAATTCTATTACAATAACAATTTCCACTCAAGCATCCAAATGGAACCATATGAAGACCTTTATGGGAAAAGGTGCAGAACACCGACGTGTGGGGATGAAGTCAGTGAGTGTATGATGCTAGGACCAGAAATGGTCATAGAGATGGTGGAGAAGGTGAAAACCATTCAACAGCATATAAAGGCATCCTAGAGTCGACAGAAGAGTTATGTAGATAACCATGGATGAGGGATTGAGTTTAAAGTCAGAGATATGGTATTTCTATTCATATATCCATGGAAAAAGGTCATGAGGTTTGGAAATAAAGGGAATTTAAGTCTTAGGTACATCGCCCCTTTGAGATTCTTGATCATGTCGGGGTTGTGGCCTATCGACTAGCACTTCCACCTACCATGGCCAAAGTAGATGACGTATTTCATGTATCTATCTTAAGGAACTACATACCAGACCCATCACATGTACTCTCTTCAGAGGTGGTATAGTTGGCAGATGATCTTTCTTACAGGGATAAACCGGTGAAGATCTTAGACTGTAGAGAGAAAGTTCTACAAAATAAGACAATGCCCTTCGTCAAGGTGTTGTGGAGAAACCAAAAGTTTGAAGAAGTGATGTGGGAATTAGAGGAATTAATGAATTAGAGTTACCCACATCTATTTTAGTGTGGGAAAAGGAAATTTTGAGGGAGAACTTTTTTAATGGGGGAATATTTTAACGACCCAAACTTTCATTAATTCCTATTGATCTAATTAAATGTATCGTTATGTAAAATGTTTATATAAAATGTGAACATCATTAGTTTTATGTTTTTGGATTTTAAAATAATGTTAATTATTGTGACCGTTGCTAATATATTCATTGAATAGTGATCCCATGATTAGAATAAATATAAGGATTTAACAAATTCAATTTACTCAGACAAAGGAAGCGATGGCCGCATCAATTAGACTTGCCCCATATGAAGCCCAATTTTTGGATCTCGGAAAGGAGGTGTTGTCATTGGGCTTCTTTCTTAACCAAGACCAAGATGAGCTTCAACATGTTATGCTTGAACCGAATCGCCTACGAGAGAACTGGATGTTGATAGAGATTATCACCCGAGCAATGTTATCCGAGCCACCCCAAGAGACTATCACCATCGTACACCTTATCCTTTGGTCTTATGAGGGTGTTATAAAGGGTTATTTAACAAGACCTTATCACTATGAATATGTGCATTATTTTTGTATATAATAATTAATATACATTCAATTTATTATTATTATTTTGTAAATAGTTTCTAACATACAAATAGTATTTTTTTGTTAATATTCAACTATGAAATCAATTTTAATGAATTAATGTATTTTTGAATTAAATAATATTTTAATAAAATATTATTAAATTTTTTTTATTAAATATAAATGATCATATAATTTTATGAATGCAATTGTAATTTTTATTAAGGTTTGAATTTTATTTTTATCAAAACGCGTGATTTTTTGATAAATGTCGGTTTTTATTTTAAAAGTAAAAATTCACATATTTAGAAAATTATTTAGATAAAATAAATATTTTTTTAATCAGGATGTCAAAATTATCTAATAGTAATATTTTCATAACTTTTTGAGATAGTCGAATTATTGGGTAAAAATTAAATACTGTTTAAATATATAATGTGTTTTATGACATCATAATGACCCAATAGTGATGTAATAAAATAATATAAATGATATTTTCAGCCAATATATGTTTTACCATTAAAATATTGTGATTTTATATTTTTTTGATTTATTTTACAAAACATTAGTGGACCCTTCAAGAGTTATAAAATAGTCTGTCTTTTAAAATTGTTTTTCTTTAGAGTATGACTCACCTCCACATAAGCACCCTCAATATTTTAAGAATTTTGGCTATTGGCATTATAAAATATTTTTTTCCACTCCATTTTGAAAAAAAAACTATGGGAAAAACCCATGGTCTGATTTTTGTTATTGATTAGTTTAATGTGCGGTGACCCAAACCTAAATATTAAAGAATTTCCTCTCCTTTCCTATATAAACCCACCCAAGCTCCCACTTCCTCTTCACTCAATGCCTTTTAAGTGAGACCAAACCCTACCCTTATCCTTATATAATCATCCCAAGGTGCCCCAAGATCCCAAGAAGCCTCTCTCAAGCCTTTCCCTAGCCTTTGGGATCACACTTCCATGTAAGGCATTTCCTCTTTTCTCATTTTTTTCTCAATTTCATTATGTTGTTATGTCCTTTTATTTTCAATTATAAAAGGTGGGGTATGATTTTTCACCTCCCCTATACTTCCATCTCTATTTTTTAATGATGATATACCCCTTTCCCTCTCATTAAATTCCCTTCATGTATACCTGTTACCATGACGAAATTTTATAAGGAATCTCTCTCTCCTCATTTACATTCAAGCAATTCATTTGTATTATGAATATAAATTCCATTACATATGTTGGGATATGTATCTATATGATTCAATTACTTATATTTTATTTACATATTATGATACACCCATTTCTCTCTCATCAACCATTTTTAATAATTTATATGTCACATCGTTATGCTGCCGAAATTGCACCGCAATTTTCCAAGTCAATGTCATTATATAGTGAATACCATGCCCATTTCCCTATCAAGGGTATTCAACATTATGAACATTTACTTATTTATTATAGTGTTGCATGTATTAATTTCATATTTCCTTTATCATGGAATAAATGATGATTTTTAATGAATCCAAGTTATATTGTCCATGTGGCACATTTATGCATGAAATGAAATGTTTAAGAAGGGTGCACCTAGATAGCGCTCCAATGAATTGGGTAAAGATTAGTATCATGTTATGACAAGTGCAATGAGGGTTTACTCATGATAATTAATGTAAAATGAGGGTTTACTCAAGTTCCATGTGCAATGATCCTTGACTCATGATAAAATCATGTTAAATGTTGTTGCCACATTTCCATATTAATATTATCATGCTTTATCATGCCTTTATGTTAATGTTTCTATTGTGCTCTATTTATAAGTCTATTGTCTAACATGTACTTCATTAATAATGTTATTCCATTTTTATTCTTTTACTGGGATTTATATCTCACCCTTTTCTCATCGATGTCCTCAGGTTATCCTATGAAGTGCTATGTATGATGGAATGTAGTGGTCATGTAAAGGAAGATTTCAATAAAGATGTTGTATTGCATGTTCTATGTTGTTATGTAATGATCCTAATCTTCAAAGACACTAGACCTCTAAATCTTCTATATTGTAATAAGTGAAGTTTAGGTAATAAATTGTGTTTAAGTGTGTAATAAAGATCAGGGGTGTCATAATTTTGATGAACATGTAAACATTATTATGAGAGATTTAACTAAGGTAAATTGACTTATGATAGACTGTTGAGTATATTATAGTGGATAGTAATTGAGGAGATACCCAAACTTGTTCTCCAATATTTTATAGTGGTGATTCCTTTTGTAATTTTTTTCATTGAATATATATTTATCTAACTCATATGGGGATCTCTTTTATACTTTACGTACTAGGTATTATTTTCCATTGTGATATATCATGGGATGTTAGGATTGTCATTTACACTAGGTGATCTTACCATTATTATTATTTCTTTTATTGTTACATTACATTGATTACTATTTAGTATTAAAGTAATATTCTTCCCATGGTATTATCTAGGACCTCACCTATAATATATATCCTCTTACATTTGGGGATTCATGCATGAGGTCATGTGGAAGACTGACTAGGACCTATCTATCTAGGTTAAGACGTCAAAAATGGTATCAGAGCCCTATTTTCGTTTGAATTACTAATTGTGGTTTGGTAGAATATAGATAGGATGGTTAAAACAGGGGTATGATTCTAGGATTATGTTTTTCAAATTCTTTGATAGTGGATAATTATGTTACCAAGGTAGTTAGTCATTTTTTATTGGTTTCGATGTTATGGTTTTATATTGTCATTGTAGTAATGTTGTTCTGTTATGGTTTTTGGGATTTTGAACTTGAATGATTAGAAAAAGTTAGTGTTTTCTTGCATCATGCATAGACATGTAGGTTCACATGTAATATAAACTTTTAATTATGATTCATATATGGTTAAAATTTATTAAATTCCAATAATAATATATTTAGAGTTTTCTCAAAAAGATCATTGGTGTAATTTAATTAATTTTTTCTAATGTTGATTATATTTTTTCCTATTGTGATTATGACCAAGGTTCAGGTTCCAAAGACTCGGTATTACTCATTGGTTATGTGATAGGGGTTACTCGAATCGGTTTTGGTTTTTCCTCTAGAATGTATTTTATAGAATCATTTCATATGTCAGAACCTATTAATCACTTAAGTATATTTTATATTTAATATTTTAGTGGAGTTTCTTAGTGTTTTGTTTTTGTAATTTTAGATAATACCTCCTAATATAAGTCCCACTATTCCACTTAGGGGACATAGAAAAGATGCTCAAAATTATGGAAATTCATTGTTGTACCTCTAGATGTTTATTCAGGTTAGGTTGAGCATGAACCAGATTATGCCCCTACAGTCCAGGAAGTATATCCACCTTAACTAGGTATCTTCAATATCATGATGGTGGGAGGTGGAGGTACCCATAGTTGAGGGTAAAATTTTGTGTATTTCTCTTAATATTTCTATATACAATACCATACATTTTTCCATGGTATGAGAGGTCCTCAGGGTTTCGAATAATGGGTCAAGATTCATGAAGATATTGTTGATCTTATGAAGATGCCTAATGACTTTTTTGGTGAATTTGATGGTGTATATGCAATAGGTACATACTAGGAGGTGGTTTGGATTGATGATTTAGGCTTGGATATATGTGGGTATAACATAGGATGATTTTAAGTACCTCTTTTCCAATAATTTTTTCTTATATCTTTTGAGGTTGGATAAGGCTTAGGAGTTATTGGATCTCCAGCAGAGAAAACATCTATGACATTCTATAGAACCCATTTTTTGGAGTTTATTTTCTTTTATATGATAATATTTTATAAAGTGGTTGAGAAGGCCATGTGGTTTGAGATTAGTCTTGTAACAAACTAATATTTTGTTTTTTTAATTAATTTAACCTTTTTGATATTTTTCATTTCATACATAACTGAATATAGTTTATTTTATATCGAAGCAATATGTTTGGATTAATTTATAAAAAAACCAAGTTAATCATGAACAACATGCAATAAAAACATTAGTTTTCTCTATAGGGATAATCGAGTTTAGCTTTCATTACACTGACCAATGACTTTCCTCAACGTCTTACGTAACACATTGAAGTTAGTTTTACCGAACGATGGTATATCATTAAAATTTTATTACAAAATATAATAATATATAAAATAGATTTTAAATTAGTAGTTATAAATAATATTAAATAATTTATGAAGATATATGTTTTACAGAAATATAATATTAATTCATAGGTTTCCAATTAATTTGAAATGAATATGAACACCAATTTAATATAAAGGGAAATATTATAATTTTTATGGTCACAACGATGTTTTTTCACAATAAATTATATTAATTACAATTATTTAGTAATATTATTGTAATATATATTTTATATATTCAATGATTTTTCTTTTCATCAAATTGATTCTATAGACATAGGATAATTACAAACCAAATTTTATGCTTAAAACCTAATATTTTTATTAAGGCATTTTATCGCCTTTTAAAAAATAAACCATTTTAAATAAATTTTTTGAAAATTTTATTGATTTAATATTCCAAAATAAAATTTATATTTTAAATAGGAATGAAATAATTATTTAAGGTTTTTTTTAGATTTTTCTATGATGTTTTATTTTTTAATGAAGATTGAAAAATATTGAATTTTAGTTAAAAACAGTTTTTAATATAATTTATTAATAAGGTTAAATTATATATTAAATTGGTTTAAAAGTTTAATTAGATAATATTTTTATCAATAAATATAATTTAAACAACTTATATCAATTTCACTTTGAAATTGGATATCGAAAATTAGCAAATGTTTGAATAGTTTTACTTTTAAAACCTGCATTGTCGACCCAACTCTGGGATTAATTTTAAATAAATTTATGCCACATATGTGATTGGAATTTGGAGAAATATATTACATATTTATAATTATAATAATTTATAATTTATAATATTTTCAACTTATTTTTTGAAAAAAAAATGTCAGTGAAAGTAATTAAAATTAATTACATCAATTAAGGTAAAATTAAGCTTAAATAGGGACTAAATATTAAATTTAAGACCTAAAAGACCTATAAAGTTGTAAAAAAATCCATTTTATGTCCATATTTATACCCCTTAATAACGTTTCTCGACATTGGACCATTATTGTATCCAGTTTCAGTAAGAAAAAATTTGGGTGGTGTTTCCCTTTTCCAAAATATTACAAGACTGTCACTCCTTCTCCATTATAAAAGGCCTCCTCTACACACACATCCTCACACATCTAAATCCACTTTGGCTTAATAAAAATCTGACCAAATATATCCCCAACATACCTAACTTACTCTTTTAAGCCTACCTTTGAGAATAAATCTTTCCATGGAATCCATTTTGTGAAAACCAAAAGGGGTTACCCGATTAAGAGGTAACACCCTCCCTCAAACTCCTTTCTTTTATTTTCTTTCTACACTCCATATAATATACTTATTATGTACCTTTATAAAAAAAAGATTATCCTAAATATACTATAATTTTGTTATTATAATTTTTATACCTAAAATTACACACACTTCCTTCTAATGTGTAACGAACATACCATTTACATGTACGATGAACTACGTCCTCAAAAAACAATGACTCTTTATTTTTCCTTTACCACCTCTCATGGAGAAAATTACGATGGAAAATATTTTTATATGATATATATGATATTTATTATTTATTTAAAATTATTTAATTATTTTACAATACTCGTATTTATACTTTCCATTTTGTGTTAATATGATAATTTTGTTTGAGGAAGTGTGGATTATCACCCCCTAAAAGCGATGTAATTCATTCATACACTAAATGTAATGTATTAAGGATGGTTTTAGTAAACATATATGTTATATATGATATAATAAAGAAAAATAAATAATTATATATACATACATACATATATATATATATATTACATTCTTTATTTGAACACAACAATTAAATAGAAATAACATTAATGCAGATGTATGACTTACCATCTCTATAAATAGTGTATTCCATTTCATACTTATATATTAAATGGATTTTTATAATATTAATATAATAAATATAAATTATATGTAAATCATTTTTTACATTCTAGAAATCATGATAAAAGTATAAGGACAAATGATATTAACCAATTAAGACACATGTGAAAAAAAAATCGGATATTACCCGAAATTAATCCTTAACATAAAATTGTTGAAAATGAGGTAATATAAATACATAAGGAAGAAATATATGGTATTATAAGTAATAAAATAGTTTTGTGATATATTTATAATAAATTTATATTTATTATATAATATTTTTGAACGAGTTTTCTGAGAGTCATGACACACGGTTAGGGAATGTCATGTCACCTTTTATTACCGTGAGATACATGCATTATTCACCCATCACTATTATTGTGTGGTATATAAACTTATCGTTGATATTTTATATAATGAAGCTTATTGATTTCCTGATATTATAAGATTAATGAAATATCACTTTCTTACATGGAGAGTATTATCCCAAGTTACCAAGTGATAATAGTTTATTTAAACAATCTCATCGGTTTTCAAGATTGTTCATGTTTATATTTCATTTGATGAAATATTATGAACCATATATCAAGAAAACTCATGAGTTTTATTTCACTCTGTATATTCAATTTATATTCATGTATTAGTACCATTTTTTTCACTCTTTGTAACTTATGGTAATTAATAAATTTTTTTAAGAAAAATTTGACCATATTTCTCTCTTTAGTTGGAAACCTATTTTATTAAAAACCATGTTATAAAAATGTTTTCAACTGATCACTGAAGATAATTTTCATGTAAGAAATGATTTTAAATTTTTTTAAAGTTTTTAGAAAATTTATTTAATGGTTTTTTATTTTATTATAATGAAAAATGTTTTCAAAAAAAGTTTTATGTTTTAAAAAGTATTTCAAAATATTTTAAAGATTTATATATATGTTTTGAATGTATTTTCCAAGAAAATGGGTTTAAAAAAAATATCAACCATATTTTATAAGTTTTAAATTAATAGGGTTTCAAAAAAATTCAATCATTCTTTAGAGCTATTCAAATTATTTTCAAAAAATGGTTATAAAAATGTTCTCAATATTCTTTCATTTGTTTTCAAAGTAAATGGTTTTTAAAAGGTTTTCATGTTTTCTTTGCAAGTTTCCAAAGTATTTTAAATATAATATTTTTTAAAACATTAAAATAATATTTTATAATTTTCAAGGAAAATGGGTTCCAAATTGTTTTATGTTTTAAAAAAATAAATTTTTATGAATAAAATATATTTTCCTCAAGAAATGTTATAAAACTATCTTTCCAAGTTTTTTCCCTCTAAGATGAGATCTATTGATGTTATTTATTCCCTTCTAGGAAATTATCCTAAGGTTTAATTAATAATTATTTTCCATTTTTAGTTTATGTTTTGATGGAATGGTGCTTACGACACCGGTTTCGATTTCCCAGGTTATATGATTTTGAGTCCCACTTCTTTTCCTGAGATATTATGTCGATTAAATGATTATAAAACCAGTATCTCTTTCCATTAGTTATGATATGATTACATGATTATGATACTTATTTCATTTCATGGGTTATAATATAATTTTAATGATATTTTTGAAGATGTATGTGTGGTTTCATTATGATATGGGTGGGACCTATATCTCCCTCAAATGAATTGGGTAAATATTTATATCTCATTAGATTTACTAAGATAGTCTTAGGAGTGAACCTTTATAACTAATATGTCCATGGGAGTGAACCATGAATACTGATATGGTATGAGGGGTGACCATGTGCTACTAATATGGCTATGGGAGTGAACCATGACTACTAAGATGGTATAGGGAGTGAACCCATACTACATAGATGGTCATTACAGTGATGCCTTGGATAATATAGAAATCAAATTATCTACTTATGTGTCTAACGAAATTAAATTTTTTATTCCTATGTCATGATTTCAAGGATTATGTTATTTATTTCTTTATGATTCATGTCTTATGAATTTCCCATATTTATGACATGATTCATGTTTGAAATATTTGATATATATACATGGTATGATATTATATTTTTGTAATCATGTTAATACCCTTATGCTCTTGATTATTCTAACATGTCTCCCTTATTAACCCTTACTGAGTATCTGATCTCAACCCTTTTTTATGTTTCATTTCCTAGGTTATGAAGATATGTATGATATTTGATGTGTATAATAAGTGTGGTAGTCAAGAAGAATCTCGTGAGAGATAATGTAGCTCAATTATTTAGTAATGTTTTTGTTTCCATATTTCTAAAGGCAATAGACTAATATGGTCTTTGGTCGTTTATTTGTATAATGATTTAAGTATTTTGTAAAAGTGATCTAATTTAAATTTAAATTAAGACTGAGTTTCTATAGTTTTTATCAAAGCAAAGGGTTCTTTATCTTTTGAAAACTAGGATGAGAAAACTTTAGTTAGATCCCTAGGTATATTTCTAAGGATACGTTTGGGGATGTCTCTAAGGATAAGTATAATGATGAGTTATCATGTTGGAAAATTTCATTGAATTTTGGTAAAGGATGGAGTGAGTTGTTTTAATGAAATAAATACCTATCTAGATACTATAAGTGGATATGTATTTGGTTCATATATACATAGGGTTAATAACACTGATAAGATGTTCCATGCCTGACTTGGGAAAATATGGTATATGACAACATTACTTACTACAAAATTGGTTTGAAACTCCCTAGGGGAAATTCTTTGGGAATTCACAAAACTATTCACAAACCATCATGATGGATTTAGATATATTATGGCTATGAATAACCAACGATGAACCTAGGGTTTCATATTTTATCGAAGGTTTAATGATTTAGACATCCTATAGAATATTATTTTTTTAAATATGTGGTTTTCTAAAATGATATGTAATGCACACACTATGCCTATAGTTTTAGTCAATGGAGGGAACTGGGCTATACTTTAATGTTATGCATGATTTTATAGTGATAATTCGAGTGGGATGATCACCTCTATGAAATATTTTTTGATCATGATTATTTAGTTTTCACAGAACATGATTAACAACATATACCTTAACCAACTATCAGACTCCACAAGGAACATAAATAAGGGGTTCTTTGAGAGTTTGGTGATGGATAATATGGAGGAATAAAGATTCAGTTTCAATTATGTCAATGTTGTGGAATGAATCATCTATGTGAATGTCTTTAAGGAACTATAAGATGTTTTGACAATGGAAAATCAGGACACAATATCAGTGATTATAAGGAAAAGTTGAGAAGTTTGGCTAATGAAATTGATGATAATATTGTCTTCCTTAAGTCTTCATCAAAGGTTAAGTGTTTTAAGTGTGAACGAAATGGTCATCATGAAACTAAATATCCTAATATGAAATATTTTAAAGATAATCTGCAAAATAGTAAAAGTAATGGTTACATTGTGGATGATGACGAGACTAATAACGAAATGAAATAGGAATGATGTATTTTGTAATAGGATGAGGAAGAATTCTCAATGGAGTGAGGATGAAGTGAAATAATATAAGTTTTTATATATTTAAATTAAACTATTTTGTTATATTAAAAGTGAAATATATAAATATTTTTAAGTTTTTTTTCACTAATGATTTATAAGAATACATTGGATGGATCCAATGGAATAGAAAAGTGATTTAATGGATGGGGGATTTCCTTGTAAAACACATCATTAAGGTAAAGATAACACTTAATATCTTTCTTGTGTTATAATAATGTTGTTTGGATAAAGATATGATGTGTATTAGTAAATTGGATGGTATAGATTACCTTGGAAATAATTAAGGACTTATTTACAAGTAGTTTATACTATCATGGATGAAGTTTATAACTTCATGGATTCATTTAATATCTCGATAAACCTTTATAATATGGAATAATGAATGTTTTATAAATTTATTTATAGTGATTTAGGTCATTACTATATTTCAAGAGAATATATGATGAGTGTATTCACATGTTTGAAATGTGACAACCATGATCTATATTGTGACATATGGGGGAATAAATGTTAAGCTAATTTAATTAATTTATTTATAAAGGTTTATATTTTTATCTTTTAGAAGGGTTATATGGTAAACCATTCAAAAATATTTTATGTTTATCTTTTGAGGAAGTATTTATGCACTGATTTTGAATCAAAAATATTGGTTAAAAGGAAATTTAGTGATTAATCTTATTTCAAGGATTTATACCTTATTTATTTTGTAAATTATATAAGTGTGGTTTTAGAAAAGGACATCAAGTAAGTTGGGTGAAAACCAATAAATTAAAAAAAGGCCACAAATTTTGAACCCATGACTGAAGGATGAAAAGGGTTTCACACAGAACACTGTCTAATATGATGTCTAGGTAAAAGTGAAATTATATTTTTTGAATATTGATTAATTATGAACTAGTAGATTTTAATTTTATGTAAGAATATAAGTGTATTAAACATATTTATTTTGAAAAATATTTAAAGAAAAATAGTTGTAATTTTCTTTTCTTTTATGGGACTTAAGATCTAAAAAAGTGTAATTTAAAACAGTAGGTATCAAAGTTAATTTCTATAAATTTATTTCATTAAGTAATAAATGAATTATAAATTGATAAAATAACAAATGAATAATGAAATATTGTCTATATAATTATATCAAGGAGTTATATTTCTTATATTCACAGTCAATAAAATAATAAAGCGACGTTCGCATAATGTTCAAAAAGAAATTTGTTGTCCTAATACCTTAATTTTGCTGAACCAATGACCTTTTAAATTATAACATATTTATGACTTTGAGGCCCTCAACTTTTCTTTGATCATTAAATTGTTTTTGATTGATGACCTTAATCACCCCTAAAAATATTTATTCTTTTCCTCTATGTATAATCTTCAATCCCCACCTATGTTCACTTATGGGTAAACCTAGTTATATTTTACTTTGGGTGATAGTTGTGGTTTCAACTTTCCCTTTTAAGATATGTTTTAGTATCCATTATTGCGATGTAGGTAAATATTAATGAATCTTTTTAGTATTAATCATTTGATAACCAAGATGAATTTTGAGGGAGAAATTTATTTTAAGGGGCTATCATGGAACACCCTAATATTTTTTAATTATTATTTTTGAATTAATTTAACCTTTTTGATATTTTTCATTTCACGTAACACTGAAGATAGTTTATTTTATATCAAAGAACTTTGTTTGTCTTGTGTTATATGAAACATAAATTTAATCATGCAGAAAAAGAAATATAAATATTTTCTTTCTTTACATAGAATAATTTGTTTAGCTTACATTACATACAACAATGACTTTCCTCAATGGCTTACGTAACAGGAAAGACTGACTTTTACTGAAAAAATAGTATTTCACTAAAATGTTATTACGTAATATAATAAGATATAACCTATCTATTAAATTATAGTTTATGAGTATTATTAACTAATTTATGAAAATATATAGTTTACACAAATATTAGATTAATTTATATGTTACCAATTAATGATAAATTTATATGAAAATTGAAGGAATTTAAAAGGAAATATTATTATTTTTATGGTCACAAAGCATTTTTACCCAAATAAATTAAATTAATTACAATTAGTGACTGATATTAATGTAATATATATGTTATATATATAATAACTTTTATATTCATACAATATATTTTATAGACATAAGATAATAAAAAACCCAATTTTATGCTTAAAAATCAATATTTTTATCAAATCATTTTTACCATTTTTAATGGAAAACCCATTTTAAATCAACTTTTGGAAATTTTATAGTTTTAATATTTCAAAATAAACTAAACATTTTAATTAGGAACACTATATTTATATTATAGTCTATTTTTGGTATTTTTTGTGAGGTTTTATTTTTTTTAATGAATTATGAAAAATACCGAATTTTAGTTCACAACCGTTTTTTCATCTAATTTATTTGTAAGGTTAAATTATATTTTAAATTTTTTTATAAATATAATTGGATGATATTTTTATCAATTAATATAATTTAGGTAATTTAGATAATTTTCAATTTGAATTTGGTTAAAAAAACATAGTAAACTTTTGAATGATTATAATTTTAAAAACCAGTATTGTCGACCCGACCGCGGGATTAATTTTAAATTAACTTCTACCACTTATGTAATTAGAATTTAGAAAAATGGATTCCATATTTCTAATATTAATAATTTATAATTTTTAATAATTTTAACTTATTGTTTCACCAAAAATATTTGGGAGGCTAATTAAAATTAATTAAATAGATTTAGGTAAAATTGAGCTTAAATAGGAACTAAACCTTAAATTTTATACCCAAAACGACCTATAAACTTGTCCAAAAGACATTGTATGACCATATTTTGACCATATATTTACTTTTATAATCTCTTTACTATTATTTGTTCCATTCTTAATAAAAAAACATGGGCGGGGTTTCCCTTTTCCCAAATATTACAGGAGTGCCACTCCACCTCCATTATAAAAGGCCTCCTCTCCTCCCACTTCCTCACCATTCTCAAGCCACATTTGATCTACTAGTCTATTCCAAAATATCTCCCCAAAATCCCTAAATTTTTCTTGAATCATAATTTAAGGCATATGGATTTCCATGAAATCCCTTTGGTGAAAACCAAAAGGAGTTACCCAATTAAGAGGTAACACCCTTCCTCAAAATCTTTTCTTTTATTTTTTTCTCCACTCCCCCAAATATTATTATTAAATTTTTGTATAAACAAAACTATCAAAAATATACTAGGATTTTTTTATTCTAAATTTTCAACCTACACTTACACACACTTATATTTAATGGGTGTGGAACATACTGTTTTCAGGTGTGGCGAACTACCACCTCACTAAACGATGATTTTCATTTTTCCAATACCGCCTCCCGTGGTGGACATTATGATGGAAAATATGTTTATATATTTTATATATTCTATTTATTATGTATTTATGAATATATAATTATTTTACAACACATGTATTTTTAATTTCCATTTTGTATTAATAAGATAATTTTGTATGAGGATGTGTGGACTACCGCCCCCTCAAAGCGACGTGATTATTTCATACACTACATGGAATGTATTAAGGATGGGTTTAATGAATATATAATATATATATGATACAATAAATCTACTTTAATAATGATATATATATATATATACATATATATACATATATGTCTTTTACATTATTTCTTTGAACAAGAAATTTAAATGAAAATAGTGTTTATGAATATGTATAAATTACCATCTCCAAGAATAGTGTATCCCATAAAAAACTTATATATAAAATGTAATATTATAACAAAAATATAATTAATATAAGTTATTTTGAAATAATGGTTTAAATTCTTGAAATTTTGTTATAAGTATAAGTACCAAAGATATAAAAAATTAAGACATGTGAAAAAAATAAAGTCGATATTAGTTGAAGTGAAACATTAACATTGAATTATTAAAAATAATGTAATATAAAGGAATAATAAACCCGTATGTGGTATTATAAGTAAGAATATGGTATTTTTATAGATTTATAAGAAATTTATAATTATTATACAAGTGGTTTTAATGAGTATGATGAGAGTCAAGACACAAGGTAAGAGAATTTCATCTCACCTTTTATTATCCTGAGATACATTCCTTTATCAAAACATACTTTTATTGTGTGGTATATAAAATTACATTTTAAATTTAATATAATCAATCTTATTATTTTCATTATATTATATTATAAGATTCATAAAATTTCACTTTATCACAAGGAGAGTATGATCCGAATTTTCTATGTGATAAGAGTTTATTGAAACAATCTAATCTATTTTCAATATTGTTTATGTTTATTCTTACTTTGAGGAAATATTATGATCTATATATCAAGAAAACTCATGAGTTTAATTATCCATTATTTATTAAAGGTATATCCATGTATTAGTACCATTTTCCCTCTCTTTTGTACTTAAGGTTATAAAGAAAATGTTTTAAAGACAAATCTGACTGTATTTCTCTCTTCAGTTGGAAACCAATTTTATTCAAAAACCAAGTATTCAAAAAAAAAATCAACAATACTTCCAAATGATCCTTGAAGATCATTTTCAAGGAAGAAATTATTTTAATTATTTTTTATTTTTTTAAATCATTATTTAAAAGTTTCCTAATCTATTTTTAAAGAAAAAGGTTTTCAAAAAAGTTTTATGTTTTTAAAAGTATTTTAAAATGTTTTCATGATTTATTTATAAATTTTCAAAGTACTTTTAAATAAAATTTATTTCAAAACGTTTTAAATATTCTTTAATATGTTTTCAGGTAAATGGTTTTAGAAATGTTCTCATGATTTATTTATAGGGTTTAAAAGTATTTTCAAAGAAAATGGATTTCAAAATGATTTTAAGATTATTTTATATGTTTTCAAGTAAAAGATATTCAAAATGTTTTCATTTTTTCGTTATAAATTTTCAATGTATTTTAAATGAAATATTTTTGAAAACTTTTGAAAGATTATTTGATATGTTTTTGAATAAAATGGTTTTCAAATGGTTTTATAATTTTAAAAAATATGTTTCTTGTGAAGAAAGTATATTTTCCTAAAGAAATGTTATCAAAATATTTTCCATGTTATTTTCCATCTAAGATGATATCTGTTAATGTTACTCACAAAATTCTATGAAATTATTTAAAGTTTTCATTCATAAATGTTTTCATGAATGGTTTATGTTTTGATGGAATGATGATTATCAAACCTATTTTTGTTCCATGGATTATATCCTTTTGAATATATCTTCTTTTCATAGATTATTCTTATGATGAAATGATCATAAACACTATATATTTTTCTATAGGTTATGATATGATTACATTTTTATGATACCCATTTCATTTCATGGATTATGATATGTTTTTTTAATTATATTATGGAACAGGTATGCATGATTTAATTATGAGATGGGTAGGACATATATCTCCCTTCAATGCATTGGGTAAATACTTATATCTCTTGAGATAGACTAAGATGGTCTTGAGAGTGAACCTTGGCTACTAAGATGGATATGGGAGTAAACCATGATGATCAAAATGGTATGAGTAGTGAAATCATGCTAATAAGATGACCATTTCAGTGAACTGTGGGTACTAAGACGGTATGGGCAGTGAACTCATACTACTAATATGGTCTTGGCTGTGATTCCTTGTCTACTATAGAGATCATAATATTTTATTATATCTCTTCCAAAATTCCATGTTTTATTACTATGTATTGATTCGATGGATTTTATTTCATATTACCTAATTGTTAATTTCTTATGAATTCACAAGATTTATTACATGATTCATGTTTATTATCTCTTATATACAGGGTATGATTTCTTATTTTATTGATCGTGTTCTCATACGCATATTCTCATGATTATGCTTACATGTCTCCCTTATAAACCTTTACTGAGCATATGATCTCACCCCTTTTTGTTTCCATTACCATTTTATAAAGATATTTATTATGTTTTATGTCTCTAAGAAGGGTTCTAGTTAAGAAGAACTGAGTGGGAGTTATTGTAGCTCATTTATGTGACAGTATTTATGTTTCATTGTTTCCAAAGGCACTTGACTAATACAGTATTTGGGAATATATTTGAATTATGTTTTAAGTATTATAAAAAAATTGATGTAATATATATGTCCATTATGACTGCGTTTCTATAAGTCTTCTTACAAAGGTGAGATACTAGGTCTTGACATTTGTCCAAACCTAATATTCAGATATAGTTTACATGGATCTTTCAATCAAGAAGGGATTAACAAAGGATGATGAAGTAGATATTCCTCCATTATTAGTAGACCATGTAGTGGACTTATGAGTTGGGATATAGATTCCTCTTATATTAGCAGGAATAATTATTCAGAAGATATACACTAGGGTTATTATAAGTATTTAGGGAAGGGTAGGGGATCAACTTTTCTAGAAAAAAGAAGGATCCTATCCATGTATTTTCTGTATATTCAAACTAGGAATTATCATAAGATGTTTACCAGTTATCCAAGGGAGTTACATTTATGGTAAAGGATGAGTTAATTATTATGACTTTGATCAAGGTTATCATTTTCAATAATGGGAAGATGATGTTATAATATAAATACCAAGAGTTCTTGGATAGGTGGACCCTAGTTATACAACCAACTTACATATAGATGATTGGGACATTGTGATGGTTGAGGGTCTCAAGGGCATCCATAGTGGCTGATAACTTAGGGGATATTCCTCTAGAATGTTAGGAATCGTGGGGGAAGATCTAAGGATCCAATGAAAAACAAGATTATGATTTGGGCCAAGTTACATCTAATGAAGATGATGGTTCTTTGATAGTGTGAGGTGTGATTTTGATTACCTCAATACTTTAAAATGATTATTTTGATAACAGTGATTCTTTTTCATTTATTTATAATTGAGTTGTATTTGAAATGGGGTTTCTATTAGAGTTCTCCCCTGGGTAACTATCACTATATACACCTCTTGAGAAGTGGTTGGATCATATTCAACGGTGCCTCACATGTTCCAAGTGGTCAGATTCAATGTTTTTTATTTTTTTTCTATTCAATGATACAATGATATTTGATAACATTTTTTAGATGGACTGGTTGATTTGATTCTGGGTTAACATTGACAGCTATAGATGGACAGTTTATTTTACATCCCATAAGGGATAGTATTAAATTTTTGCAGGATAATGGGATCCATATGTAGGTATAATGGGGCTCGACTTAGTCAGTATGATCCATTATAACACATTTGGAAGGTATGGTTATGGGAGAAGACTAGGTAGTGGTTCCATTTATTTTCCTCCAGAAATGGATTGATAATAATATGCCTTTTTAGGGGGGTTTAAGGATTACTTCTAAAAGTGGATTTAATTTCCTTATGGATATCATACTGGATGTAGATCCCATATTGAACCCCCATTATAATATCGAAATAGGTGAGATAAAAGAGTTAAAGAAATTGCCCGAGGATCTTATGGTGAAGATATTTAATCACCTTAGTACCTCTCCATGGGTAGAATTAGTTTTATCAACCAAAATATAATATGGGGGCCTTGAGTTATGTGTGTATTATAGAATGATGAACCTATTTATGATGATGAATATGAATTCTTTTTTATGTACCAATTACCTATTCAATCAGTATATGGGAGCCCAATATTATTCTAGGATCAATCTATGACAGGGTTACTATCATATTTGCATGGCATGGTAATGGATATACCAAAAAAAGTGTTTGATAAGAGGTACAGATTGTATGACTACCTCATTGAATGGGTCATAGGTCCTAAAGTCCATCAAATTATTATTTCAATCTCTTACACACACAAGAATAAGGGAAAGATGGGTCAAAATCAAGGGAATAGGTTGATTTATTCAAAGGGATTAATTTTAACCCATTCTATTAAAAAATTGGAAAACCATCATTGATGATGAAGATATAGAGTGGGTGTGTGAATAATTAAAAATATAGATTTTAATGATTGGTTTTAGAATCATTAGATCATAAAACCAATGTTTATGGTACGATTCATGCCTGAAGATAATTAAAGAGGAATTAAATTGAGGTAATATATTTTTAAATAATGCTGTTGATAAAATATATTAAAAAAATAATTCATTAACAATTAAATTTTCATTAAAATTTGAATTTCCACTCATAAAGTTCATAAAATCAACTTTTTGACATATAAATGTTGGTAAAATTACTGAAAACAATTTTGAAATTTCCTTTCATCTATTGATACTTCGAAAAAAATCAATAACTGAGTTGAGGTGATCAAATCACATAGATAAATTATTTAAATTTGATAAAGAAGAAATAAAGGGAATATTATGAAAATGTGATCACATAAATTGGGTTCCCTAATTTTTTTATATTTTGAGTCCATTATAAAAATGGAGAGGAAGATGAATGAAATAAGAAATTAAATATAGTAAGACATAGATATGGGTAAATATATATTCTTCTTTGTCAAGATGATAACACTACTCTCTCTCATAAATTCACTAGTTAATTTGTCATAGAACCAAAACCAGCATTCCTTGAGAAGATCCTTCCCCTTATTCCCTAAGTTATTCTTGATCTTGATCTACAAAAAAAAATTCTTACATTATTCATAGAAATCGCCCATGAAACCTTCTCACTTGTTTAATTTATCACAAATAACCCCCAAAATCCTAGATCAAATTTACTAACACCAAGATCTCCCCCCTGGACTCAATATGACATTAAATCACCAGAAATACTTTTTTTATTGAGACATAAGAAGAACTATATAATAAAAGACAATACTACCATATGCATCTTTATTTAAATATAAAATTTTTAATTTAAATGTGTTATTTATACAATTTTTTCCCTTTTGATTGTCTCTAGAATTTTCCCCATGAATTCTATGAAATTTCAATTTCTATATCTCATTACACATCACTAGGAGGGTTAAAAAAATTTCCTAGGTGGCCTTTATTTTCCTCCAGAATCAATTATTTCTATAATTATTGAAGTGTTAAATTTATATCCATTTTCTCATGTTGTCTCCTTGTAAAAATAATCAAAATATTACCCTCTATAAAATTTCACTGTAATGTACCCAGTCCTTATTCATCATAAGTTAATAAGAGTTATAAGTTATATTCAGCTTAATGGAATTCATCTACCAATTTTTTTACATCCAAACTTCTATTTGGGATAATGGAGACACATCTTCTCTTCTCATTTATTCAAATTGAACATACTCATATAGTCATTTGATCAAACACCTACCTTTCATGCCTCTTAAAAATCCTTGTCACAATATTAGAGAGAAGTGAGGAACCCATTATATTCTTCATAATAAATAGACATTAATAACAACCCAAAAACCAAAAAATAAAAAATCATACAGTCATGGTCTTTCTCAGTGTCTTCATCGACATCAGTTTCAATCAAGATCAAATTTTCATCTTATGAAAAAAATAAAGCTCATATAATCTTTACAAATGTGCACTCACAATTATTAATTATGGTGTATCCACCATATATCATCAACTGATTGTTTAATTTTTAAATATATGAGTCAACTTTAATTCTTAATAACATAAATTTCAAAATCTAATTCACCTACAAATTGAAAAAAATTATTAATTACTCTTCATCTTGAGTTTGAGTTCGACAATATTTATCCACATCTAATGAAAATTAGTAGTTTCATAATATACATGGAACCATATTCAACCCAAAATCCTCAAACTTGGTTGATTCATCAGGATATCTTCATCATAAAACTCTTTTAAAACTTATTTATACTTATTTTCCTTCAATCCATAGGGGATCAATGTTATTTGTGTGGGAACTTGGCATTTATTTTGTTTCAATTTTCCATCAATCAAGTATCTTCCTTCAATAGTGAAGCTCAAGTTTATTTATTTATATCTTACATCACTTCAACATTAAATCTTCCCATTCATGGAAATATTTGTACATAGAAATATGGAAACTTTAGTTGAAATGAGGAACCCCAAATGAGAATTTTCAAATGTGGTTCTTCTTGGTACCCCCTATATCACTGATGGTAAATACCCGTATGTGATGCGTGAGAACCCAAAAAACATTATGTGGGTATCCACCAACACAAAAAATCATTACTGGTTATGATTTCTTATTCAAATGACACAATATGGATTCAAAAAACAAAATCATCTAAATATAATAATAAAAAATTGATGAAATTACAAAAAATTATATTAAAAATAAAAACCATGGAACAATAAATAATAAATTCCAAACTCCAAAACCCCAAATTGTCTTTAAAAATACATATTAATTAAAATTAAATTAAACTAATGAATTTATTTTCCTAAAATATTATAATAATTTAAGAATTTTCTCTACCAATTTATCATAAAAAATACCATTTTAATAAAAATATTTAAAGAACTAAAAATTTGATACAATATGTTCAAAAATCAAGATATTATCAATTAATTCACCTTTTTACATTAAAATTACTTGAATTTAATAAGAAAATATTCAGAAACATTTAATAAAATTGTGATATGTAAAATTATCCCTCACTGAACAAATTTCTTTTAATCAAGTAAACAATTTTAAAAATTCAGTGTATGAGAAGATATCTTAATACTATAAAACTAAAATACCACAATGATTCAACATTCAAAAATATTTTTCTCTAGGGACACTCTTATGTTCCCAATGTTTAATCCCTATTAAAATTAAATTCTTTCAATAAAAAAATTTATTCTAATTTTACAAAAATAATTGAACGTTAAAATTTTGAAAAGAATTTTTTCCACTTAAATTTAAATTTTATTGAATCTTCAAAACTTATATTTACCTATAGGTGAATAGACACACGTAAATTATGAACTTATTAAAATTAGACATAGTATAGGATAGCTAAGATAAAATAATTATGAATGTAAAATAAATAACCCATGTAATAGTAAAAAAATAAAGAATAAAGAGTTCACCTTGGATTAAGATTTTTATTCCATATCCTATTTGGATTCATATCTTATGAGTTCAAATAAAATATAAAATCTCCAAATTAATGATAATTTTTGAGACATGCTCCCAAAAGTTTATCAAAACAACGTTTTTCCAATAGGAAAATCAAATTATGTTTCCAACTATATCTATAGGGTATTAAAAATTAACCTCCTAAAATGTGGTATAAAATCCCTTACACATTTGATGTTTTCTGAAGCACTGATCATGAATGATGATGTTTGATAGAAACTGATTAAAATATTTTTATGTGTTTTATTCATGTGTATTTAATGGAATATAGTTCAGTATAATATAATACCTCCCCCTCACTTAAAACTCAATATTTTTCTCAATGTTGAATTTCAATAAGGGAGAGATAATGGAAAACCTTTCAGTTCAATTAGCCTTTGAAATTCAAAAGTAAAATTATTGTTAGTGGGTCAAAATAATGTTTATAACACATGATTTCCAGAAATCCAAACACTTTTCCCAATATATATTAGTATATATATTTTTTCCCACTGTAAACATGAAAGTAGGATTTTCAATAAAGATGAAAATTTTACCATGTTAGGGAATGAATTAGAAAGAAATTATAGAGTCATATTAATGGTAATAGTATAGGTTTTAAAATTCATTTTATCATGATTTTCTACAATCTAAACAGTAATATTCCAAACAATACAATAATTAAAAACCAACTCACTCAATTTAGCTTCATTAGTCGATAAATTCCCCCACACATAATTTCTTTCATTGGAAAAATTCAATAACCAAAACTAAACTCACACATAATATTAATACCCCTACAAAATGAAGAATATAGTTATATTAAAAAATTTAAATTCAATGAAAAATGAGAAGAACACACCCTTATTTTCTAGTTTTGTTCCTTGGCAATCAACAAAAATTTATCTTCTCTTGCACTTAAAGAGCCCCATGGGATTAGAATTAAAGCAAAAATAAAAATAAATAAATCTATCAGTATATTCAAAACCTAAAAATTAAAATATAAAACCATTTAAAAATAGAAATAATGTGGTAATAAAAGTTCCATGTTTTTTGAAATATTGGTGTTTTAGTGAGAAAACATTCTAAATTTCAAAATAGAGAGATTATGAGAAAGGGTTCAGGTTGTAAAAACATAAAGGGGTTAAATAAAAACACACACTCACATGAAATGATCTATTTATATTTGTGACACCCTCTATGTAGTTCTATATTTAATGTCCCCATCCAGACTTCCCTAGTGAAAAAAGTAGACACTTTTAGGTCATAGTTTTTTTCATAAACCATCAAATATTTTTATAGAAAATAGAGTTCTTTGGGAAGCTAGAATTTATATTGAATAATTAATTCCATTAAAATTAAAAAGACCCCCTTGGAAATAGCTCTTAACAACAATGGACTACCCAATGGAATCTCCCAATGAAAGATAATGAACATCAAAACTTATACTCATGATGTGCCTTCTACAGTTTTAGATAAAGTTGAAACAATAAAGACTCCCACGAGATCTACCAAGAAACCATTGAGCTTATCCACCATAAAAAATAATTAGAATCATGCCTAGAAAGAATGTTGTACACTTTGAGAATTATTTCACATTTGATAAATTCATAATTTTATTAAAGGGAGCACATTGAACTAGGTGCTTCTAGAGGTTTGAATTGATCCACACTTCTTCCTAACTCATTTCCAATTTTAGAAGAAAACTTTTAAGATTATTGAGTGTTGTTTTTGAATTAGAAATAAAAATGGATCCTTTTATATATTATTCATATATTAAATGTTAGGATCAAAACATAAATTAGTTGATGAAGGAATATAAGAAACCCCACTAGTTAGTCCAAGAAGAATTAATTTTATGAAATAATTAATTGATGATTTTTTATTTTTAAATGAAAAAATTATGGAATAAAACAATAATTTATTTAAATATTATTTTATAGATGAAACAAAATTCTTCATTGTTCTTATATTCCTTCATCAACTAATTTATGTTTTGATCCTAACATTTAATTGATGATTTTTTATTTTTAAATGAAAAAATTATGGAATAAAACAATAATTTATTTAAATATTATTTTATAGATGAAACAAAATTCTTCATTGTTCTTATATTCCTTCATCAACTAATTTATGTTTTGATCCTAACATTTAATTGATGATTTTTTATTTTTAAATGAAAAAATTATGGAATAAAACAATAATTTATTTAAATATTATTTTATAGATGAAACAAAATTCTTCATTGTTCTTATATTCCTTAGTTTAGTTTAATTCTTTTTGATAGTCTCTTGTATATTCCCTAGGAATCCTTCAAAATTTCACTACCTCTTTCTCATATCACTTAGCTAGGAGGATTAAATTTTATCCTGAATTGAACTAAATTTTACATTAGTAGAAATTATTATTATAATTCATAAAGCATTAAATTTCATGTAATGTGTTCTATCTATATCCCATTTAAAACCATCAAAAGAACCTCTAAATAAAATTTCTTTACAACACATATAGTTTTAATTAATCATATTTTAGAATAGTTCCTCATTTCATTTTACATTATGGAATTTATCTACAAATTTTCTTACATAAAAACATCAGTTTTCACTCATGCTGACTCAACTAATCTTCTTATTAATAAAAATTCAATATACTCATTGAATAATTTGATTGAAAACCTATTTACCACTCCTATTTGAACTCCCAGACATAAAATTGGGGAGAACCAAGGTCGCCATCATCTCTTTATTCATCAACCTAAATAGAGAAAAACATAGAAATGAAAAATCCAAAAATCCAACAACTATGGTGTTCCTCAAGTTTTACGTTTGCGTTTGTTTCGATTGTGATTAAATATATGTCATAAATAAAAAAATAATAATTGGTTAAGATTATTAAATGAATAATAACAATTCATATTTATAGTGGATCTAATATACCTCATCAATTGATGCTCAAATTTGTAAAAATATGATTCCACTTCCATGTCCATGAAATTCAACCATGAAATATGATCCATATTCAAATCAAAAACCAAAATTCTTGAGAAACCATTATATTACATCTCATCTTGGAAATTTTCATACTTTTCACATGAAAAATAGACTTTTCATCTCGAATAAACATCATATTTTATCTGCAAAAATGGAACTAGGTCGATTCATTGTTTCATATTTATCAAGGAAATCAGGTACAACACGGTTGAACTCTGTAACTCCCTGACCCCAGAATCCAGGAGCCGATGAATTATTTTAATACATTGGAATGATTACAAGGAATCTTGTCCAAAAGGACCTATCTATTTAGTAGTATTGGAAACAAGATACATACATAAGTTAAACATTATAACTTGAAAAGAAAAAAAAACACTAATTTATTCCATTAGAAACATCCAAGCTTCTAATATTATTCCTCCAAGTCACTCATAACTAACTTCTTCATATCATGTGAAAATGAAACAAATAAAAGGGTGCGCTCAAACTCTCAGTAATATTAATCAATACAGTTGAATATAACATAAACATTAGGCATGGTGAATAATTGAAAACACATGCCATTACAAATAGTAAGCATGACCACTTTATGGAAGAAATATGAGTTGAGTAAATAATACCATAATAAAACATAGTCATGGGTGTTATACTAGTATAATAACCACATGAAATATCTATGGATAATCTCATAATTATGTAATGCATAATGCCGGACTTTGATTTCTATGTCAAGGCCCCATGACAGGACCTAGGGGCTAACTATAATCGGACCCCAACTTGGAAAGCCTCTATAACCAGACTCCAACCCAGAGAGCCTCTATAACCGGACTCCAAACCAGAGAGCCTCTATAACCGGACTCCAACCCATAGGGTCTGATGTAACCAGATCCCAACCTTGAGGTCTTACTTTTACCGGTCCCCAACCCGGAACAGAATAGTCCAACACATTCATCTTAATAAAAGGTTATAACATAACATAAACATTCGTATTAAATCTACCATATGAAATGTCAATAATTTATCCATAAACCATGAATGGTGTGAAAATAACACATCCACAGTCAAACATATCACAAAAAGTTCTATAAAATATGGATGTTTTGTATCATAATAAATCAACTTCAAATAAGCTTAAAATCTATCAAAGGATGTTGACATAGGTGAAATCAAAACTTTTTTAGAGAAATATATCTTTCTATTTTGAAATCATTTAAAAGTCATATAATTATAAAATAAAACATTTATTTTGAAAATATTATTATTAGATTGTAAGGAAAGTTCGACGATGTTATATTGTCAGAAAATAGCTACACCCACCGTAAAATTTAAAAAAACATTCTTACCTTAATTTTGTCGAAAAGGTCATAAAGTACCATATTTGGAAAGTGACAGAAATATTTTTTTCAAAACATTTATAAAAAGTCAAAAAAGGGTATAAATGACTTTAACCCATAGTGTAGTAAATAGTAAAAATGTTTTTTAATACATTTTTAAGAAACATGGAAGTGGATGACAAAGAGGTCCCAACAGATACTTACGTAAAAATAATCTTGGATAATAAATAGATTGTGAAATAAAACCTTACCGATATGGTAACTCATGAAACATACACCCCATGAAAGAAGAATTATTAAATGAAGTTGTAAATACCCATAGATTAAATTATATTAAAAAAGTAATACAATCATGGTAAGTACATACACCACACAAAAGGATATAGTGGCAATACATCGTGCATATCACAAGAATAAGAAGTGAGATGAAATCCCCTCACCACATTGTAATCAATCGAGTCTTATGAGAAAAAGTTAATAACCACAAAAAAATTCATAGAATACGATGAATATAAATAGAATCATGATAATATATATCAAATGGAAGTACACAATACACCACCTGCAATAAATAAGTGGCGATCAATGGAAATCTCATAGAATTAAAAGTGAGATAAGAAACCCATTACCTCAAGTCCAACTTGTCTTGTATGTTCCTTGTTATTATTGAATAATAAACTTAAGTTAATTTATACTTGATTAAGAATTTTTTTTAATTTTTTTATTCCTTTCATATCACTTATTACCTTGCTATAATAATTAGTTAATTATTTGAGTTCATATTGGATATTTTATCGATGTTCTAAAATTGAGTCAAAAAGGAACTTTTTATAATTACAATTTTTCCATGTAGTAAAAAGTATATTATCTCCATATTTATTTATATATCATATATATATATATTATATATCCATTATATATATTTATTTATAACATTACATAACATTTGGATATAAGAAATTAATGGAATCGTTCATGGATACGGTAAGTCGTACGTACGCATGAACGCTATTTTCATTTCTTTTTTGTATTTTAATGGAATTAAAACATAATGATACATAGTTATATTATAATTAAATTATAATATAATATATAATATCACTAAATCCATCCTTTATACATCCAACATAAGGAATTTACGAGTCATATCACTTTGAGGGGGTGGTGCTCTGCACTTCCTCGAATGAAATTATCGCGTTTTACCCATAATGGTAACCATAAAATAATGATATAAATGGAAAATACAGAAGCATAAAGAAAACGTAATCATAATATATATAATATATAAATATATTTCCATCTAAATGGGCACCATGAGAGATAGTAGGATATAATTGAACAATCATCGTTTCATGAGGCGTTAGTTTGTCATCCACAGACTTAATATGTTCTTTACCCATTAGAAGGAGGTGTGTGTAAGCGTAGTTCAAATAATTATTATAAAAAAATTCTAGTATATTGAGGATACTGTTTTTGTTATAAAATAAATTAATAAAAATAGTTTAGGGGTTGGAGAAGTAAAATAAAAGAAAAGAAGTTAAGAGAAACCATTATATTTATTTTGGGTAACTCCCTTTGGATTGAACCAAACAGACTTATTGAAGTGACTTCTGCCTAAGTTAAGGCTTCTAGGTGGAAGAGTGGGATATTGAGAGCTTATTTGGGAAGGTTTGGGAAGAGCCAAGAGGCTTGATAGGTGTGAGGAATGGGTTAGAAGTGGTGTCTTTTTATAAGGGATAGGAGGGGATATTTAGGAAAGTTTGAAAATGTTAATTTATTATAAACTTATCTTCGGTTTCAAAAGGTCCAAAAGTCATTAAAGTCAAATATAAAATGACTCATGTTCTAAATAAAATCATCCAATAATAATTTTAGAGGATTTTGATACTGTTTTAATATTAATAATCTTATTTATTTAATTGATTTATTAATGAGGTAAATACTGCATCATTATTGTGTCATAAATAATTTAATTTATTTGATGTATAAAAATTATAAAAAATAATACCATAATATATGAAATATTTTAATATTTCCAATTATTATTTATAGTTGAAAATATGATTTATATAACCCCATTTAATAATTGATATACTAATGGATATTTGTTAATGCCATTTTTTTCTTTGCTTTAAATTAATTAAAATAAAGTGTCATTTTCAATCATAAGTGGCTCCATGGGGTCCCAAAATCGACCCAAGGATGCCCAGAGTCATCCATGAGTCATCCAATAAGGTTAGGACAAGTGTTAAGGTAATTTTGTATTATTATAATATTCTTTTTACCATGAATTACCCTATTTACCTTTAACCGTGGTAAATAAAAGCCAAAAGTTACTATTCATCAAAAATTATTTTCATCTTATTGAACATCATTTTTTTACTCATAACAACCATGAATGTTGGATTTTATAAATTTAATTCATATAAGTGGCAAATTTTCATTTAAATGAAAACGTCAGTTTTTTAATTACTACAAAGTGGGTTTCTTATTCATAAAAATTTGATGTTTTTCAGAAAAATACAAAAAATTCAGCATAAGCTATATTTGATATTATGAATTCAAATATAATGTATATTTTACCAAATTCATAACATAAAATTTTCATTAATTAATTTAAAATTAATTCTCGTTGTCAAAACAAATAGTGTGTTTTTAATAAACAATTACTACCAAAAGATTGACACTTGTTTATATATAATTTCACAGTGAAATTAATTATAATGACCAAAATTGGATTAAATGGTAAAATATAATTTAATTATACATATAAACAATTTAAATTTATAATTAAATACTTTAAATTATTTTGATTAAAAAATTTGTTTTCAATTAAAATTTAGTATTTTTCACTATTCACCAAAATATGAAAGTTATCAGAAAAACACCAAAAATTTATCAAAACAAAATTTTTATGACCTGATTCTAAATAAGAAGTTTATAACTTCAAATATTATATATTAAAGTTTCAAATATTGGATTTAATGAAAAAAGGTTCATCATTAAAATGCCGTAAAATTGCAATTTTTGAAAAATACTTCTTTTATCTGAAAAATTGAATTTGTTCATATATTATGTCTAAAAATATGCATAATATGGATTCTAAAATTATATGTAATATATAAAATTTAAAATTCAGCTAATACTATTCATAAACACTTTTTGAGTAGCTAGTTTCGTAAGTTGGGGTTCACTCAAACTCAGTGTTGCGTATAACGCAAGCTTTTGAATTACCTTAAAGAAGATAACTTACTATGAAATCTTGGGGTGTAACATTATTCCCCCATTGTGGTAATTTCATCCCTACAATTAATAAAATTGGTCATGGGAACTTTTTTGAAAGTCCCACATAGAAAAAAGAGTCAATAAAACTATCACTTTAAAAGAAATAAAGAGAAGTACAAAGGTCACCTCAGATAACCCATACTAGGATTCCATGCAGGAAAACGTGAATATAGAAGATAATATATGTGTCAAGTTCTAATGTAGAGGGATAGAAAAAATTATTATGAGAAAGTTAACAACAAGAAAGCCACAAACTTGTGATGGGATGAACGGTCATTAGTTTCCCAGTAGGAAAATTAAACGGTCAACATTTTTTTTATTTTATGTTCCATTTTATAGACTTTAGGAATTTATTTATGCGATTGACTAAGAAAATAAATATATATAATTACTTTTTAAGTAGAGTTTCATTCATTAATAAATTTATACCACTAACTCATCTTTTTTTCAAATGACGAGTATTCAAGATGACTTGGTCACACTGGAAGAGCTAGAATCAACTACTAGAGAATCACATGATCCAAAAAGGATAAACTATATATTTACCTTGTATTTAGAGATTAACCAAAACCAAAATAGTTATTACAAGATTAGATTATCCCCAAAAGGATAATCTTTTAGAGAAATAAATACTAATATTAATTCCTAAAATTAAACCAAGAATACCCCAATGTTAAATAAATACCATTAAATAAAAAATTGTCCTTAAAAGCATTCAATATAATTCATACTAATATTGAAACCGAAAACATAGAAGAATTTGGTGATGTAGTATTCCACATTAAATTGTATCTCTAAATGACATTAACTACTCTTAAAGTCACATACTTGAAAATAATAACCTAATCACATATTCTCTATGATATGTTAATAATTTCCATAAATAACCCAAATCACAATAAATCCACAATAAAAAAATAGATAAAAATCCACCATTACACCTAAAATGAAATCCCATAGTATTCTATTTTTCTTAGTCATATTGTGTTCCCATCAAAACGAACGTCCTCCAAAATATCATTTATCACTTAATCACCAAATCATTTTCCTATACTAAGGTTATCTATTTGATAAGACATAAGATCCCAAATCAACTTATTATTGATCAATAAAATCATTTAACTAAAAATAATTAGTCACACTAAACAGGGACTTCACGCAGTCCAGTTGTAGGTGATAAATTTCAATCGCACTCTGGTTGTGGGTTCGATTCCCACTGCTTTGTCTGATGCGAAGGGTTTTCACATGGTCTGCATGTTGTCATTTTTCAAAAACTATATTTTATAACATTCCCAAAATGAGATAAATTCCTCAAAATAACCTTAACATAATTTAACCACAAAGGCTATCTCATACCTCACATTTTCATACTAAAGATTAATAACCTGTAAGTTTCTCAAATTCAAGGATCATATTAACCTAAATGGTTATTTATAACTGTATCCAAAAAATAAAAGATAATTCTTCCTCGAATAGTATTTTCACATAACAAACTGTAGGGTTACACATACAAGAGAAGAATCTTTAAAATTAATCACATCAACAAAGATCACTAATAATTTTAAATATTATTCCAATCCATTAATTTCCACATAGGTTCTTCCATGACTAAGACTTTATCATATTGAATAGGGCATTGACTCGGGTAATGCCAAGGTCCCCTACATTTATGGAAAATGACTATAAAGGGGTTCTTGGGATCCGTTTTATTTTCTTCCATAGTACTCTTTATTTTTCCTTGATAATTATTTACATTATGTTCCTCATTCCCACACATAAAGCATTTCTTTGTTCCATTGAGACACTTTCCTGGGTGCCTCCTTCCACATTTCCTGCATGATGGAAATTGAGGTTTATTTTCTCCATGGTCTCCACTGCTGGAGCTCTTATTAGTCATTTCCTTTCTCTTCTTTTTTGAGTTTTGTTGATCATATTTTTGGAAAACCGATTCATCATGAACACAACATCTTTTATTCCTATCAAAATTCCATTTTTTTTCTAATTTACACCACTTTTCCCACCTTTTAAATCATTCTAAAAGTTACTATGACTACCTTTGAATCCATCAATTGACTAAAACCAAAAATCATTGTGTGAGTAAAAATAGTCATAAAATCATTTATAAAATATCATGACACATTATTTTCAATATGAAACACCTTAGGGTTAACCAAGGTCATTTATTCTCATCTTATATTATAATCCTACAAATCTGTTTTTAAAGAAAGTGTAAATTATCATAAGCATATCCCACGTGAGTATCATAACAAAGAGTGAAGCAAGGCATGTTGTTTTGTAACAATATACCATGGTTCAAGCCCAAAACTCCTTGTCGGAGTTTTCACTCCTAGATATATCTATGCCAGAGCCGCCTTTACCTACTTGTATCCATACATGGATGTATTGCTTGGGAAATACACAAAATCTATCCATTAAAAAAATTCATGTAAGTTTTTCTATAAAAATTCTCAAAGTATATCTTATGGTAATGTGCTCTAATCAGAGTTTATCTAAATCTAGTTTCCAAGGTTTAAACTAAACATCCTCTGATACCAACTGTAAGGCCCAGACACTAGAATCCAGGATCTAGTGCATTATTTTAATAAATTGTCATGATTAAAAGGAGTAAAGTCTCAAAGGACCTATCTGTTTAGTAGTCTTGGAAATAAGATACATACATAAGTTCAACATTACAACTTGAAAATAAAAACAACACTAATTTATTCCATTAGAAACATCCAATATTCCAAGATTATTCCTACAAGTCAGTCATAACTAACTTCTTCATATCCTAGGAAAATGAAACATAAAAAATGGATGAGCTCAATTGCTCAGTAAGAGTAAGAAATAAAGAGGGATATAACATAAACATTATGCATGGTGAATATTTTAAAATACATGCCTTTACAAATATTAAACATGAACACTTTATGTAAGGAATATGAGCTGAGTAAATGATTCCATAATAAATCATATTCATGGGAATTCTACTGGTTGAATAACCATATGAAATATCAATGGATAATCTCATAATGATGGAATTCATAATTCAGGACATTAATTTCTGTGTCAAGGCCTCGTGCTAGGACCTAGGGGCTAACTGTAACTGGACCCAACTCGGAGAGCCTCTATAACTGGACTCCAACTTGGAAAGCCTCTATAACTGGACTCCACTTGGAGAGCCTTTGTAACCTAACTCCAACCTAGAGGGTCTATAGTAACTGGACCCCAAGCCAGAGGGCTTACATTTACCGGTCCCCAACCCGGAACATACTAGTCTGACACATTCATCTTAAAAAAAAGGTTTAAACACAACATAAATATTTATATTAAAATTAGCATAAGAAATGTCAATACTTTATCCATAAACCATGAATGGTGTGAAAATAACACATCCACAGTCAAACATATCACAAAACATTATATATAATATGTAAGTTTTGTATCATAATAAATCAACTTCAAATAATTTTAAAATCCATCAAAGGATGTTGACATAGATGAAATCAAAACTTTTGTTTAGAGAAATATCATATTATATTTTGAAATCATTTGAAAATCATATAATTATAAAAGAAAAAGTTTATTTTGAAAATATTCTTATAAGCTTTTAAGGGACGTTTCAACGATTTTATAACAATGGAAAATAGTTTCACCCACTAAAAAAGTTAAAAAAATATTCTTACCTCAATTTTGTCGAAAATATCATAAAGTACCTTATTTGGAAAATGATGGAAAGGTTCCTTTAAAACCATTTATAAAAAGTGAAAAAGGGTATAAATGACTTTAACCCATAGTATAGTAAATTGTAAAAAAAAATTGGAAGAAATTTTCAAGAAACATGGATGTGGACGATTATGAGGTCCCAGTAGATACTTACCTAAAACAACCTCGGATAATAAAGAGATTGTGAAATTAAACATTACTGATTTGGTAACTCACGAAACATACACCCCATGAAATAAGGGTTAATCAATGAAGTTGTAAATACCCATAGATTAAATTATATTACACAAGTAATACAATCATGGTTAGTACATACACCACACAAAAGTAACTAGTGGCAATACAGCGTGAATCTCACATGAATAAGAAGTGAGATAAAATACCCTTACCACATTGTAATCAATCGAGTCATACGAAAAAAATTTAATAACCACAAAATAATTCATAAAATACCATGAATATAAAGGTAATCATGATAATATATATCAAATGGAAGTACAAAGTACACCACATGCAATAAATAAGTGGCAAACAATGGAAATATCATGGAATTAAAAGTGAGATAAGAAACCCCTTACCTCAAGTCTGACTTGTCTTGCATGTTACTTCTTCTTCCTGAATAATAAACATAAGTTAATTTTTTATTGATTAAGAACATATTTCAATTTTATTATTCCTTTTATATCTCTTATTACATTTCTATAACAATTAGTTAATTATTTGAGATCATATTGGATATTTTATCGATGTTCAGAACTTGAGTAAAAAATGAACTTGTTATAATTACAATTTTTCCATGTGATAAAAAATATATTATCTCCAGAATGATTTAGATATAATATATATATTATATATCCAGTATATATATATATTTATTTATAATAGTACATAACATTTGGAGATAAGAAATGAAATTCACCGTTCATGGAGACGATAAGCTGTACGTACGCAAGAACGCTAATTTTATTTCTATTTTGTATTTTAATGGAATTAAAACATAATGATAAATAGGTATATTATAATTACAGTATAATATCATATATAATTTCATAAACTCCATCCTTTATACATCCTACATAGTCCATTAATTAGTCATATCACTTTGAGGGGGCGGTATTCCCCACTTCCTCAAATGAAATTATCATGTTTTACCCATAATGGAAACCATAAAGGAATGATATAAATGGAAAATGCAGAATAATAAAGAAAACATCCAAATAATATATATAATATATAAATATATTTCAATCTTAATGGCCATCATGAGAGGCAGTAGGATATAATTGAACAATCATCGTTTCATGAGGCGTTAGTTTTCCATCCACAAAAACAATATGTTCTTTACCCATTAGATGGATGTGTGTGTAAGTGTAGTTAAAAACCTTCTCATAAAAAAATCCTACTATATTGAGGATACTATTATTGTTATAAAATAAATTAATAAAAAGATTTTTGGGGTTGGAGAAGTAAAATAAAAGAAATTAAGTTAAGGGAAACCATTGCCGTTAATTTGGGTAACTCCCATTGTTTTGAACCAAACTGACTTCTTGAAGTGACTTCTGCCAAAGGTACGACTACTAGGTTGAATATATGGATTTTGAGAGTTTATTTGGGCAGGGGTTGGATAGTAAAAGGGGCTTGAGAGGTGTGGGTAATGGGTTATAAGTGGTGTCCTTTTATAAGGGATATGAGTTGCTCTTTAGGAAAGTTTAAAAATGATATTTTATTATAAAATAATCGTCAGTTTTAAAAGGTCCAAAACTCATTAAAGTCGAAGATAAGATTACTCATGTTCTGAATAAAATAATCCAATAATAATTGGACTGGTTTTTTCTATTTTTTTAATATAAATAATCTTATTTATTTAAATCATTTATTAATGAGGTAAATACTAGATCATTATTGTGTCATAAACAAATTAATTTATTTGATGTCTAAAAATTATTAAAAAAACCATAATGTAGAAAGTATAATTTTCTTTCAAATTATTATTTATAGACAAAGATATATATTCTATAACCCAATTTAAAAATTTGTGTAAATTTTTGGTATCTTTCCGATAAAGTTCATTTTTTTAATGAATAGTGTAAAATGTTGTATTTTAATTCAAAACAACTTTTTAATCTAATTTATTTATATGATTAGATTATATTTTTAATTGGTTTTAAAGTGAAATTAGAAAATATTTTTACCATTAAATCCAATAGTGGTCTTTGGAATCAATTTCACTTTGAAATCAGACTTAAACTAGTGTCAATCTTTTGATACTTATTGTTTCATAAAACACGCTATTTGTCATGACAGCGGGAATTAATTATTAAATTAATTAATGTGACTTATATGTTTTGAATTTTGTAAAACGGACTTCATTATTGAATTCAGAATATTAAATATAGCTTAGGGTGAAGTTTTGGGATTTTTCTGAAAAACTTCAATTTTTGATGAATAGTGAAACCACTAAGTGGTACTTATAAAAACTGATTTTCCGTTTAAATGAAATTTTGCCATCATTGTGTTTTGATTTTCAAAAATCCGACATACTTGGTTGTCATTAAGAAGTAAAATGTGGTTCAATGAGATTAAAATAATTTTTTGGTGAATAGTAACTTATTAAGTTTTTAATCGCGATTAGTGGTAATTAGTGTAGTTTAAGGTAAAAATAATGCTTTAATAAAATGAGATGAGCTTGACACATGTCTTACCCTCATTGGTTGTATCTTGGCCGACCAAGAAAAGCCATGGGTCAACTTGGGGACCCCATGGATCCACTTTGGTTGGGAAATGGCATAAATAACATTTTATTTAATGTAAAAGTAAAATTGACACAAACATGATCTGTTTTACTAAAAAAAAAATTTAAGTGCGGTTATACAAGTCATATTTTTGATTATAAATATTCATTGGAAATATAAAACGATTTCCTACATCATAGTATTTTTTTAGAATTTTTAGACATTAAATAAATTAAATTATTTATGACATAATAATGATGCAGCGATGGCATCATTATTTGACGATTTAAATAAAATGGAAAGATAAAGTAAAATATATGAACTACACATGTCCAAAACTTATTAGATGAGTGGATTTCGAAGCCTTATAACCTTATCAACGAATTATATCAATGTGGGATCTTTTGAAACCGAAACACATTTTCAAATAAAGTAATATTTCTTTACTTTCCAAAAGTGACCCTCCTCTCCTCTTATAAAAGGCCCCCACCTCTACCTCATTTAACACACTACTCAAGCCTTTGTCTCGGCCAAACCCTGCCCATTTACTCTCTCCACATCCCTATCCTCATCCTAGAGGATTACCTTTGGGCATAACCCTTTAAAAGGAAGCCTTTAGTCTCAAATCAAAAGGAGTTACACTTTTAAAGGTAATTCATTCTCTCATGTTCATTTGTTTTATTTTGCTTGTCCAACCCCCTAAACTCTTTTTATTTACTTCTTTAGTAACAACACCAGTATCTTCAATATAATAGGATGTTTTTATAAGATTTATTCGAGCTACACTCTCACACAACTACATAAAATGGTTAAAGAACATACGGTTTCCGTGGATGGTGAAATTCTGCCTCCCGAAACGATGATTGTTCAATACTCATTTAACACCTTCAAAGGTGGCCATTATGATGTAACTATTTTTATATATGATATATAATATGTTTATGTTTTATTTATGCTTCTGTATTTTTCATTTTTGTCTTACCTTTATGGCTTCCATTATGGGTATACCTGATATCTTCATTTAAGGAAGTGCGGACTACCGCCCCCTCAAAGTGATTTGATTCGTTAAATACCATATGTGGGATGTATAAAGGATGGAAATATGATATTATATATGATATTATACTGGAATTATAATATACCTTTATATCATTATTATTCCATTCTATAAAATACGAAATAGAAATGAAAGTAGCGTTCATGCGTACGTACGGCTTACCGTCTCCATGAACGGTGCATTTCATTTCTTACCTCTAAATGATTATGTAATGTTATAAATGAATGCATGTACTGGATATATATGACATATATGATATCTAAATAATGAATAAAATTCTGGATATAATAAACATTTGGCCACACGAACAACATGTAATTGTAAGAAGTCCACTTTCGACTTAAGAACCAATTATCGACAAAACAAATATTATTAACTTAAATGATTACATAATGTTTATGACATGGTAATAAGTGGTATAAAAGTAATAATGAACTTGAAAAAGGTTCTTAATGAATTAGAAATTAACTCAAGTTTATAATTCAGGAGATTAAAGAACGATCGAGTCATGTCGGACCCGTGGTAAGGGATCCAACAACTCTCTTTCTTTTTAAGTACACTCTTTTATGTCATTTATTTTAAGCTCATCTTTCTTATGATTGGGATGTTCTTTTATATTACATTTACTGTAATTTTTATTTTCATGTGATGAGAGACCCTATTCTCTCTCATCAATCCATTTTGGATGTTTTGATTGGCGCCGTTAGGCTGCCGAACTTTCGTAAGAGATCTAACCTCTCTCTTTCTTTTTAAGTACTCTCCTTTATGTCACTTCTTTTAAACTCCTCCTTGCAATGTTGGGGGATTTTATTTTATATTCCAATTGCTTTAAATTCTATTTTAATATGATGGGATACTCTATTTGATCTCATCAATCCATATTCGGAAGTTTTATGTGGCGCCGTTAGGCTGCCGAGTTTTCGTAAGGGATTTTTCATCTCACTTTTATTCCCGTGAGATTTATGCTACATTTGCCACAAATTCCATTGAGTGGTGTATGTACTGCCCATTATTCTACTCTTTGTGTAATATACTTTCGTTTATGAGTATTTACATCAATGACCTATTGTCTTTCTTTCACGGGGTGTATGTTTTGAAAGATACCCAAGTCGGTAAGGGAACCTTTCACCCTCCTCTTTTTTAAAAGACTTCTTTTATTGGGTCTTTTAATTTACATATTTTTTATGTTGGGATATGTTCTCATACATCCTTATTGATGTAAATTTTATGTCCAAGTGATGAGATACACTTTTTATCTCTCATCAACTCATTTTGATGTGAGGCCGTTAGGCTGTCAAGGGAACTTTTTAACCCAATTTCGATTTCTTTGGGTTCAACTTGTAGTCATTGAATATGTCAGCCATTGAATATGTGTGAATGACCTTTTATTGTTTTACACTTAATATCCACTTATATTGGGTGTATATATATTTGTCACACATATTTTTGAGATTTATTTGTCCTTAATTTAAGGATACCTTCTTTATAAGGGATTTCATCACATTTGACATTTCTATTGAGGGTTCATTGTTGTTATGCACCAATTCACTCTTATATGGTGTATATACTGTCCTTTGGAGTATTATATCATGAATCCTTTTATTTTCATGATATTATAAAGTTCTGACTAAATGTTATTCCTCGATTATTGTATTCAAGTGTCTCTAATTTTGGTAAAACCCCTTTAACCAAAATATCATTTTAAATGTTTTAATTATTTGTTCTTATTAATATCCATGTTTTAAAAATGGTTTTAAGGATTTATTTATATGGATATTAATGGTTTAAAATGTTAAAAGCTTCAAGGTGGTATGGGACACATTGATTCAAAAATCTCTTTATTAAATGTTTTAAATGGTTTTGGAAATGGTTTCTTTTTGAATGGATTCATTATTTCAATATCCTAAAATGTTATATTGTGATGTGGAAATGTTATGTTTCCTTTATTCATGTTTATGTGATACGATTATGTTATGGTTCTTGGGAATTGTTGTGAAGAACAGGTGGTTCCGTGATAAACTAAGGGCGGGTGAGCCCGATATAGCTCTCCAATGCATTGGGTAACGCGAAGGAGTGAAACGTTAAGGTTTCTCCGAAGAGATTTAGGGAATATATTGTGATGGGTATTCCAAACGTAACCAAGAGGGTTACTCCCTACGTAAGAATGTTATGAATGCCTCAAGTTACCTTTATGTCTTATGTTTTCTATGATTTATTCATGATTTGATATGCCTATGTTTTATGGGTAAAGTATGATTGAATCCTTATGTATATATGAACTCATGTTTCCTTTCCATATTTTTATAACCCTTACTGAGCTTTTTATGCTCATCCCAAGTTTTTGAAATGCTTTTCATAGGTCAAGGGAAAGGTACATGATGTGACGATAGTGTCAAGGATGTGTCAAGAAAGAATCCGTGTTTTATTTTAAATATGTTTCCATTGATGGGAAGAATGAATATTGTATTTTATGTAACCAACTTGTTTAAATGTGGAATGTAATGAAAGTTTCATGATCTAATTCTCTAAAACTCTAAACCTGAAAAGATCCTCAATGTGTAATCTCGTAATAACTCAAGTTTAAGTAAGGTTTAAGGATGGGGCCTTATAGATGGTATCAAAGGTCGGTTTAGATAACTTTAGAGGTTAGGGTATTCTTTAAGCATAATTGACAATTACCATAATGGTTAGGATTTCAGAAAGAGTCTTAGTTTTAGATAAAGTGAATGAGTAAGTATATCTTATTGTCTATCTTACTCATTAGTACATGATGGTTTTGTTGATATAATCACACAGACCTTTTTGGTTTTAGTAAATGGCTGGATCTAGCAGGCACCAAAGTAACAGTGGATGTGAAGGAAACTGTGACAGTTTTTTGAGCAAGCAACTGAATGATATGGGAGCTGCAATGAGAACTCTTTTGATTATCCTTGTAACAACCCGAGATTTTATGAAAAATGTTCCTTTTAATTTTATTTCTGTCTGGTGTTGTACGCTACACCAAAAGGAGCTTGCACAACACACATCCTTGACTTGCCTTGCATTACACGCAATCACGACCTTCCTCGATAGCGTGTGTTGTACGCAATGCCAAGTTTCGCTAAACAATGATATGCTATTAAGATATTATTAAAACTAGCTGTTGAGAATAGTAATAACCACTTTTTGAAATTTTGTAAATTTTATTTTTCAAAATGAACTTCATTCTTGGATTCGGAGTATCGAATTTAGCCTAAGGTGAAATTTTGGTACTTTTCGGATAACTTTCATATTCTGATGAATAGTGAAAAATTACTAAATTATAATTAAAAACAACTTTTTTAATCGAAATAATTAATAGTGATAAATTATTAATTTGAGTGGTTTTAAAGTATATTTAGAATATATTTTTACAATTTAATACAATGTTGTTCATTGGATGTAATTTCACATTTAAACCAGACATAATCAAGTGTCAATCTTTTGATAGGTATTGTTTCTTAAAAACACGCTATTTTTTTAATAGCGGGATTTAATTATAAAATTAATTAATGAAACTTCTATGTTATGAATTTGGTAAAAAAAGACTTCATTTTTGAATTCTGAATATGAAATATAGCTTAGGATGAAATTTTGGTATTTTTCTGAAAACTTTCAATTTTTGATGAATAGTGAAACCACTAAGTGGTAGGTTAAAAACTGAATTTTTCTAAAACATAATTTTACCGCTTCTGTGAATGGAATTTCAAAAATCCGAGAGACACAGTTAATATCAAGGACTAAAATGTGGTTCAATGAGATGAAAATAATTTTTGGTGAATAGTAACTTTTTACTTTTTTTTACCGCGGTTAATAGTAAATAGGGTAACTAAGGGTAAATATGATATTACTGTTACCCTAACACATGTCCTAATTCTATTGGAGAAGTGTAATTCGACCAAAAACAAACTTAGGAATAAAATATGACCATTTAGGCCCACTTGGATTAGATTAGGACATTTATTATTAATTTATTTAAAGAAGGGTTAAAATAGTTAAAATCAAAGTTTAATAAGTAAATCATTTTTAATATGGGGTTATACATAAGATAAATTCGATTATAAATATTCATTAGAAAGCTAAGAAGATTTACTACATGATGGTATTTTATTTGTAATTTTTAGACATAAAATAATTTAATTTATTTATGACACAACGATGATGCAGTAATTATCTTATTAATGAAATATTGACATAATTGATGTTATAAACACCAAAATAAATGTAATTTGAAATTTTTTATGAATTACACTAATTTTCTAGGTTACTATGATATATTAGTGTTTATTTAATCAACTTGGTTCGAACATATAATTCTTATATGACTTTCACAAAAATCATATATCAAATAGTGTCAAAATTGACACAAAATAGTTTTTAAATCAAATATTATATTATTAATTGTTATTTTATTCCTAAAAATCTAAGGTTCGGCCAAATGACTTAGATAAGGATATATATATTAATAATAAACAATTTGGGGTTCGTTTGGCATGTTATAGTAAGTGTATTAACCATATAGTGAAAGAAAACAAAAAGACATGGTAAAAGTTAAATTATTTAACTTAGAGTTAAATCTAATTGATAAGGTTAAAATAATATCCTAAACTTGTCTAAATTATATTGGTTGATAGGATTTCGACCCATACCCACTTTAGCTTCGAAATAAGACCCTTTGGAACCATTATAAACCGATTTTGACATTAATATAAAATAATATTTTGAAGTATTCCTAAGGTGCCCCTCTCCTCCCTTATAAAAGGACACCTCCTCCCCCTCCTCCTCACACCAATTTGAGCACTCAAGCTCGGCCAACCCCTGCCAAAATCTCTTCTCCACTTCCCTAGAAACATCCTAGAGGTTCTGGTCTTCCTCAAAGACCAATTTTAGATCCCTAAGAGGAGGTCTCCAAAAGGCGCTTCAAAGAAGAGGTAATTACCGTTACCAATTCTTTCATCTTTATTTCTTCTTCCACTTCTTCTTCTTAGGTTATTTCATTATAAAGTAATAACATCAGTATCACTCATATAATGATATGTTATTATAAGTATGAAACAACCCTATTTCACCATCTATCCATCCTACGGAAAAAGAAATCACCGCGCGTGCGTACGTACGGAATACCGTCTCCACGCCGTGGTGTAATCTATTTTCCACCACCACCTTACATGGATGGGTATAATGGTGTAAAGAATAACTATACATAGTTATTAAAACATAATATTGATTCTGATATATTGTATAATCCACTCCAATTCAATTCAATATTTATAGAAATGATATCATCGCTCGTGCGTACGTACGGACTACCGTCTCCACGACGCGATGAGATTCATTCTCCATGTTAACCATTTAAGAATGATTATAATGTATATATAAGAAATAATAATGAAATATATGACATTATAAAGCTACTGGATTTATGTATATATATAAATATGTATGTCATCTACTTACATCCATTTCAAGAAAATAAGGAAAGAAAAACAGCGTTCATGCGTACGTACGGACTACCGTCTCCATGAACGGTGTTTTTCATTTTATTTATCTATCTATTATATATATATATTCTGAATATATATGATATATAAATCATATTTTATATTCTGGAAGTATGTAAATCATGATATAAGTAATAATGATGTCAAGAACAACAAGTCAAAACACCTACGATAAATGAAACGATTTTACCCAAAACGCTTCTTTAACATGGAATTTACAAAAGAACGGGTAATATAATGTCATAAGTGAACCATATATGATATCATGACAATGAATATGATTCTGTAATAAGTCAATAACATGATTTAAATCATTATACAGGAGGTTCGGACACTTACAAAGCAAGTCGGACCTAAGGTAAGGGAAATATCACAATCTCATTTTTATCCGAGATTGTTTATTCGTAAGTATTTACTGGGGTGTATTTTATCATCCACATCCATGTTTCATCAATATGTAATATTATTTCCATCCACCTACAATTGTTTAAATCCATTTTTACCCTTCGGTGAGTTTTTAGTAAAAGAAATGAAAGGAATCTTTTGATGTTTTTCGTACGAGGTACTTTTGACTTTTCCGACCAAAGTACGAAGAATGTTTTTTTTAACTTATACGGCACGAACGGATTTCTACTGTTTTACAAAGCCTTATTTTCATGAAGCTTCCTCTAAAAGATTTCATGACTATTTTCAATAAAATCTCTTTCTTTTAAAATTGCATGATGTTTTGTGAAAAGAAATTGATTTTGAAGAAGAAAGGATATTTTCCTCAAGAATTCAATTCAAGTGTTTTATCAAAATTATTTTCCATATAAGATAATAAAGGGTTCTGTTTCTATCCATATTTTTACATTGATTTTACTATGTTGTGATGGAATTATGTTTATGAATTCCTTTATCTTATATGAATGGTTTTATGATGTCATGCTGTTTAAGAATCCCATTTTTATTACATGGGTTATGCGATGATGTATGATTTATGATTTTGTGGCACACATAAGAAAGGATTCATTAAGAGATGGGTGGGAACTATATCTCCCTCCAATGCATTGGGTAAAGATTTCATATCTCATGAGATAGACATGGCTGGAATGGTAGGTTATACCGGTTCAGTGAAACAGGACTGAAACGAGGATTACTCGATTCAGAAATGGACTTTGTCCACTAAGATAGTCTTGGCAATGAGTCTTGACTAACAAGAAATGATTCTCTATGATTATGTGTGTATGCCACAATGAGTAATGTTTTAAGTTATGATTTCATTTCACTACAATGATTTATCCCATGTTATGAAATTATGCTCTCTTTTGCAGGTTAAGATTTCCAAAAATGTTATGTTCTTATGAAAATTATGTGATTGATATTTCCTTTGTTTACCCTTACTGAGCATTTGAGCTCACCCTTTTATGTTTTCTTTTCCCCAGGATATATAGAAAGGTTTTAGGTAAAAAAAAAGATCTTTATGGGAGATGTTGAAGATCTTTCACCACGATTAGAAGATTACGTTCTGAGTTTCCAAAGACACTAAACTATTACGATCCTTTAGTGTGTGTTTTTGTTATGTATTAAGTATTCCGCAAAAGTAATGTAATGTCAATGTACGTCAAGATACGGGTCTCTACAGTTGGTATCAGAGGCAAAGGAGGTAGGAATGTATCCGATCCTTGGGAACTCTCACATGTGAGCGTTGGACGAAGCATGGCTCTCCGCCCAAGGGCTTCATGAGGAAATGGCTGCCACTGGGGATGGTGGTGTGTCCCGCCCAGGGGGTGTAGCCGCCCATGGAGTGCCCTGATAGGTATCAACTATAGTCCACTGGAAGTAATTCCAGACCGCTACAGTTGGTATCAGAGGAAAGGTTTAGTCAACCTTTGGAAACTAGGATGCGAAAACGTTAGTGAGATCCCTAGAGATATTTCTAAGGTATGTTTAGGGATGCCCCTAAGGATAAGTATACGTATAGGATATAGTTCTAGAACTATGGTAACGATATTAGATTAAACCAAAGATGATAGATATTTAAGTTACTCCCCCTTTATTACGATTTTTTCATCTAACACTATTCTGTTTGGGTTTTAGAAAATGGCTGGAAACAAGATGATTCACAATAATGGAGGATATGATGGACAATGGAATGATATTCTTCATGAGCAACCAAATGAAATGGGATTTGGATGTCCAAACATCATTATTATGCCGAATCAGCAATCTCATAATATGATCAATAAAGTAAAATTTGGTAAGTTTCCTGACTCGACTAATAAGAGAAAGATGGAGTTCCATGATAATCATAGAGGAAAGAAAGTTCAATTTCCCCAATGTAAATCATGTGGGAAGAGGCATCAAGGAGAATGTTTCAAGGGAACTGGAAGATGCTTTGGGTGTGGAAAATAAGGACACAAAGCAAGTAAGTGCAAAGGAAAAGGGTCGGTTAACACCATGGATGAGGATAATGGTAATGCTACGACATCAAAAATGGTTAAGTGTTTTAAATGTGGAATGTATGGGCATTATGCAAACAAATGCCCTAAGGGAAAGACTCATGAAGAGAATCAGTATGGTCATATGGGTAGTATTTATGTGGATGATGATGAAGAGACTACAAATGATATGTGAGATGAAAGAATTTTTGAAGCTCGGTCAATGGTTTGAGAATGTGGTGGAATGATTACATGTTTATCATGTGTAATTTTGGAATAAAAAGACATCTATGGATTGTTACACTGTTGTCTTTCCTTGTGTTTTGAAAGTGTATGATTAATGTTACCAATATCCATGAAAGGTTATTCAGATATTTTTGGAATGTAGATGATATGCGCATAATGAAGGGATAAGGAGAAAATTAAATGTTTGATAGTATTCATGAGCTCATGATTGATATAAGGACTAAGTGATATCATGGTTTGAGTATATAGAATTTTGAGGATTTTGGTATGTGGAAAGTGTTAACTTTTAACTGCACTCATGTTTTCACTAAGGTATTCAAGAGAATACACGATTAAGGACTTTGAATGTTTGGAATGTGACCAACAAGACATATCTTATGATATGTGGGGATCAACGACAGTATTAAATCTCTGGTAATCGTTGACTGCAGTATTATGTATAAGCCTAAAGATTAGACTAGATTATGTTGGAAATAAGTTAGTATTGTTTAAGGATAGAAGATTTTCGATATTATTGATGGGATGTTATAGTAACGTAGTTTTAGAAAAAGGACAACCTGCAGGACGGGCGACAACCCATCGCTTCGGACAAGGCTGTAGGAATCGAACCCACAACCGAAGTGCGACTGGCCTTTATCGCCTACCACTGACCTACAGGAAGTCCCTGTTTAGTAGAAACTAGTTTTATTATATTAAGCAGTATGATATATGAAGTATAAGCCCATTTTAGGAACTATATATGATTAATCCCACTATAGATCGACTTATGTATATAAATTTTGCTAACCTTTTGTTTGAGACAGATGGAATGACCTGTCATTCTATCACATGATCTGCTAACACTTCACGAATAACAAATTCAACTTCATTTATTTAAGAGATGAAGTGGAAATTGTTCAAAGCATGAACAACAGTGAGATTGTACCAAAATAAAGTAAGTATTTATTCTAATTCAAATTTTCAACTTTAGGGGAAATGATCTTGAAAAACAAAAATGTTGTCCTAGTGATCTTATACCTGATGAATCAGATGGTACCTTATATCATCACAAATCTATGGATTTGTGATTACTGGCTTTTCCATAGCCATGTTTTCTACCACTCTCCATCAGAACATGATGGTTAGATTTCTCTTCCATATCCATATTTTCACCTATGTGGAAACCCAGTGATTAGTTTATTTGGGTAATCGTTACATTTCATACTTTAGTTTTTTAAAGCCAAGTTTTGGTATTCCTTTTTACGATGTGGGTTTCAATTAAAGAAACTTTCGAATAGTAAACCATTTATAACCCCGACGAATTTCGAGGGCGAAATTCATTTTAAGGGGGGTAGAATGTAACAGCCCGAGATTTTATGAAAAATGTTCCTTTTAATTTTATTTCTGTCTGGTGTTGTACGCTACACCAAAAGGAGCTTGCACAACACACATCCTTGACTTGCCTTGCATTACACGCAATCACGACCTTCCTCGATAGCGTGTGTTGTACGCAATGCCAAGTTTCGCTAAACAATGATATGCTATTAAGATATTATTAAAACTAGCTGTTGAGAATAGTAATAACCACTTTTTGAAATTTTGTAAATTTTATTTTTCAAAATGAACTTCATTCTTGGATTCGGAGTATCGAATTTAGCCTAAGGTGAAATTTTGGTACTTTTCGGATAACTTTCATATTCTGATGAATTGTGAAAAATTACTAAATTATAATTAAAAACAACTTTTTTAATCGAAATAATTAATAGTGATAAATTATTAATTTGAGTGGTTTTAAAGTATATTTAGAATATATTTTTACAATTTAATACAATGTTGTTCATTGGATGTAATTTCACATTTAAACCAGACATAATCAAGTGTCAATCTTTTGATAGATATTGTTTCTTAAAAACACGCTATTTTTTTAATAGCGGGATTTAATTATAAAATTAATTAATGAAACTTCTATGTTATGAATTTGGTAAAAAAGACTTCATTTTTGAATTCTGAATATGAAATATAGCTTAGGATGAAATTTTGGTATTTTTCTGAAAACTTTCAATTTTTGATGAATAGTGAAACCACTAAGTGGTAGGTTAAAAACTGAATTTTTCATAAAACATAATTTTACCGCTTCTGTGAATGGAATTTCAAAAATCTGAGAGACACAGTTAATATCAAGGACTAAAATGTGGTTCAATGAGATGAAAATAATTTTTGGTGAATAGTAACTTTTTACTTTTTTTTACCGCGGTTAATAGTAAATAGGGTAACTAAGGGTAAATATGATATTACTGTTACCCTAACACATGTCCTAATTCTATTGGACAAGTGTAATTCGACCAAAAACAAACTTAGGAATAAAATATGACCATTTAGGCCCACTTGGATTAGATTAGGACATTTATTATTAATTTATTTAAAGAAGGGTTAAAATAGTTAAAATCAAAGTTTAATAAGTAAATCATTTTTAATATGGGGTTATACATAAGATAAATTCGATTGTAAATATTAATTAGAAAGCTAAGAAGATTTCCTACATGATGGTATTTTATTTGTAATTTTTAGACATAAAATAATTTAATTTATTTATGACACAACGATGATGCAGTAATTATCTTATTAATGAAATATTGACATAATTGATGTTATAAACACCAAAATAAATGTAATTTGAAATTTTTTATGAATTCCACTAATTTTCTAGGTTACTATGATATATTAGTGTTGATTTAAGCAACTTGGTTCGAACATATAATTCTTATATGACTTTCACAAAAATCATATATCAAATAGTGTCAAAATTGACACAAAATAGTTTTTAAATCAAATATAATATTATTAATTGTTATTTTATTCCTAAATATCTAAGGTTCGGCCAAATGACTTAGCTAAGGATATATATATTAATAATAAACAATTTGGGGTTCGTTTGGCATGTTATAGTAAGTGTATTAACCATATAGTGAAAGAAAACAAAAAGACATGGTAAAAGTTAAATTATTTAACTTAGAGTTAAATCTAATTGATAAGGTTAAAATAATATCCTAAACATGAATAAATTCTATTGGTTGATAGGATTTCGACCCATCCCCACTTTAGCTTCGAAATAAGACCCTTTGGAACCATTATAAACCGATTTTGACATTAATATAAAATAATATTTTGAAGTATTCCTAAGGTGCCCCTCTCCTCCCTTATAAAAGGACACCTCCTCCCCCTCCTCCTCACACCAATTTGAGCACTCAAGCTCGGCCAACCCCTGCCAAAATCTCTTCTCCACTTCCCTAGAAACATCCTAGAGGTTCTGGTCTTCCTCAAAGACCAATTTTAGATCCCTAAGAGGAGGTCTCCAAAAGGCGCTTCAAAGAAGAGGTAATTACCGTTACCAATTCTTTCATCTTTATTTCTTCTTCCACTTCTTCTTCTTAGGTTATTTCATTATGAAGTAATAACATCAGTATCACTCATATACTGATATGTTATTATAAGTATGAAACAACCCTATTTCACCATCTATCCATCCTACGGAAAAAGAAATCACCGCGCGTGCGTACGTACGGAATACCGTCTCCACGCCGTGGTGTAATCTATTTTCCACCACCACCTTACATGGATGGGTATAATGGTGTAAAGAATAACTATACATAGTTATTAAAACATAATATTGATTCTGATATATTTTATAATCCACTCCAATTCAATTCAATATTTATAGAAATGATATCATCGCTCGTGCGTACGTACGGACTACCGTCTCCACGACGCGATGAGATTCATTCTCCATGTTAACCATTTAAGAATGATTATAATGTATATATAAGAAATAATAATGAAATATATGACATTATAAAGCTACTGGATTTATGTATATATATACATATGTATGTCATCTACTTACATCCATTTCAAGACAATAAGGAAAGAAAAACAGCGTTCATGCGTACGTACGGACTACCGTCTCCATGAACGGTGTTTTTCATTTTATTTATCTATCTATTATATATATATATACTGAATATATATGATATATAAATCATATTTTATATTCTGGAAGTAAGTAAATCATGATATAAGTAATAATGATGTCAAGAACAACAAGTCAAAACACCTACGATAAATGAAACGATTTTACCCAAAACGCTTCTTTAACATGGAATTTACAAAAGAACGGGTAATATAATGTCATAAGTGAACCATATATGATATCATAACAATGAATATGATTCTGTAATAAGTCAATAACATGATTTAAATCATTATACAGGAGGTTCAGACACTTACAAAGCAAGTCGGACCTAAGGTAAGGGAAATATCACAATCTCATTTTTATCCGAGATTGTTTATTCGTAAGTATTTACTGGGGTGTATTTTATCATCCACATCCATGTTTCATCAATATGTAATATTATTTCCATCCACCTACAATTGTTTAAATCCATTTTTACCCTTCGGTGAGTTTTTAGTAAAAGAAATGAAAGGAATCTTTTGATGTTTTTCGTACGAGGTACTTTTGACTTTTCCGACCAAAGTACGAAGAATGTTTTTTTAACTTATACGGCACGAACGGATTTCTACTGTTTTACAAAGCCTTATTTTCATGAAGCTTCCTCTAAAAGATTTCATGACTATTTTCAATAAAATCTATTTCTTTTAAAATTGCATGATGTTTTGTGAAAAGAAATTGATTTTGAAGAAGAAAGGATATTTTCCTCAAGAATTCAATTCAAGTGTTTTATCAAAATTATTTTCCATATAAGATAATAAAGGGTTCTGTTTCTATCCATATTTTTACATTGATTTGACTATGTTGTGATGGAATTATGTTTATGAATTCCTTTATCTTATATGAATGGTTTTATGATGTCATGCTGTTTAAGAATCCCATTTTTATTACATGGGTTATGCGATGATGTATGATTTATGATTTTGTGGCACACATAAGAAAGGATTCATTAAGAGATGGGTGGGACCTATATCTCCCTCCAATGCATTGGGTAAAGATTTCATATCTCATGAGATAGACATGGCTGGAATGGTAGGTTATACCGGTTCAGTGAAACAGGACTGAAACGAGGATTACTCGATTCAGAAATGGACTTTGTCCACTAAGATAGTCTTGGCAATGAGTCTTGACTAACAAGAAATGATTCTCTATGATTATGTGTGTATGCCACAATGAGTAATGTTTTAAGTTATGATTTCATTTCACTACTATGATTTATCCCATGTTATGAAATTATGCTCTCTTTTGCAGGTTAAGATTTCCAAAAATGTTATGTTCTTATGAAAATTATGTGATTGATATTTCCTTTGTTTACCCTTACTGAGCATTTGAGCTCACCCTTTTATGTTTTCTTTTCCCTAGGATATAAAGAAAGGTTTTAGGTAAAAAAAAAGAAGATCTTTATGGGAGATGTTGAAGATCTTTCACCACGATTAGAAGATTACGTTCCGAGTTTCCAAAGACACTAAACTATTACGATCCTTTAGTGTGTGTTTTTGTTATGTATTAAGTATTCCGCAAAAGTAATGTAATGTCAATGTACGTCAATATACGGGTCTATACAATCCTCAACCAACTATCTGGAGTCATGATTGACCACCTAAACCTTGGAGATTTCTATAAGGCATCATAGATGCAAGAAACAAATCCCTACGGAAGTACAGGTAATAATCATAAAGGTAAGTGTGTTCAGAAAACTATGTGTCAAAGACGTGGAAAGAAACACCTAGGAAAATGTTTCAAAGGGACAGAAATATGCTATAGATGTGGAAATGAAGGTCATAAAGCAAGAACCTTCCATGGAAAAAGGAAGCATCCAGTTGACTCGAGGAAAGGGAAAGAAATTCTTTCTGAGGGATCAATTGAATGTTTTAAATGTGGTGTGCATGGTCATTATGCAAACACATGTCCTATGAAGAAGTTTCTTGAATGGGGTCACCAAGAGCGTACCAATATTCGTTTACCAGTACCTAATGCCATTCCGATTGAGGATGAAGAAACTGACAATGACCAATCAAAGGTATGTACTATTTCATGACTATTGTTTTCTTATTTTGGAATCTTAGGATATGATTCATGATTTTGTTTGTAGGAAAGTGGTATTTCGGAATAAGTTGGAAAGGAATGGATGATGGATCATGAACAATGTTGAATGAGTAAGATGTCAACATATAAGGGCTTCAAGAGTTAGGGTGAAATTCTTAAGAGTATTAAGTCTCTTTTGATGATGGGGTTACAATAGAAGACTTTTTATATTATGTGTAACCCTGATGTTTAATATAGGAAAATTTTATTCAAGTAATAGTTATCTTTTCTTTTGTGGACATAGTTATAAAGAACCATTTGGGTTTATATGATCCTTACTTTTGAGGTAATTATGGGTTACCATATGTTATGATTGAAGTGAAAGGCATGAGATAAAATTGAGGTTAAATTATGTTATGGTTATTTTTGATGATTTTATCCCTTTTTGGGTAATGATTTGAGAATTATATAGTTTTGGAAAAAGGACAACACGCAGACCGTGTGACAACCCGTCGCGTCGGACAATGCTGTGGGAATCGAACCCACAACAAAAGTGCGACTGGTATTTATCGCCTACCACTGGACTACGTGAAGTCCTCGGTTAGTTTGACTGGTTCTTTTTAGTTATATGATTTTATGAATTAAGAGTAAGTTGATTTTGGAGGATATGTGATTAGGATAATTACTTTTCAATGTGAGACTTTAGGAGCAACTGATGTTGTTTGGAGATAAATATTACGATTTAACTTGGAATACTATGTGACTAAATCCTTCAAATATTTGGGTTTCAATCTTATATTGGTTTACTTTGAAGAATTTTATGGACAAATTGTTTATCGGATGGTCCTCTTTGTACTTTGGGTTTTGTTGGACAAATTTTGGAGATTAAGAATAGATTTTCTTTTTATAAGGGGTTATCCTTTTCTGGATTATCTGATCTTGTACTAACCTTTTTGGTTTTGGTTTTGGTTAAAGCCTAAATACATGGGATGTATATAGTTCTCTTTTGGGGATTAGGTGATTCTCTAGAAGTTGATTATAGTACTCTTAATGCGAACAAGTCTCCCTAAATACTCGTCTTTTGGAAAAAATATGAGTTTGACTAAGGAATCTAGTAAAAGTTGAAAGTCAACATGATAAGTGATTATGCTTCCTTATGAATAAATTCCTCAATAAAAAGTAACTTAAAACAAAAATTTTGTCTATTAACTTTTACTATTGGGGAACCCAACACCGTTTAACCCATCACAAGTTTGTGATTTTCTTATTGTTAACTTTCTCCTAAACATGTTTTCTATCACTCTCCATCAGAACATGACCCTATGTTTTCTCCTCCATGTCCATATTTTCATAATTAGAATCCTAGTATGGGTTAACTCGGGTGACCTCTGTGCTTATATTTATTTATTTTAAAGTGATTGTTTTACCGACTCTTGTTCCGATGTGGGATGTTCAAGGATGTTTCCAAGCGCAATTTTAAAATTGCGAGAACGCAACTCCCAAAAGGGGGGAAGGATGTAACACCCCAGGTAAATAAGGAATCTGACATTTTCATATTTATCCATATTTTTGAATAAAATATTAATATGACTTTAAAGGGGACGCTATGCTCGATGGCGTACCCAACACGCAACAACGAGTTTCTTGGGAATCTTACGTTGCACTCTAATAATAAAATAATATTATTTTAATGGTAGTTAACATGTAGTCGTTGTAATGGCGGGAATGGATAGAAATAACTAAAATATGATTACATATGTTCTTAAATATTTTTACATTTATACAATAAAAGAGAAAGGCTTAAAATACGGAAAGAATTCAATTTTAGGCGTATATGCCCTAGTTTTCACTAAAGGTTCACTTATCACCTTTTGATGGAGAACCGTCATTAAATATAGTTTTGTTCACTCTTAAACATTCTTTTGGACCAAATAAAACTCTTATTAAGAATTGGGACATCAAAATTTACTTTGTGTAAATTTTTGGTATCTTTCTGATAAAGTTCATTTTTTTAATGAATAGTGTAAAATGTTGTATTTTAATTCAAAACCACTTTTTAATCTAATTTATTTATATGATTAGATTATATTTTGAATTGGCTTTAAAGTTAAATTAGAAAATATTTTTACCATTAAATCCAATAGTGGTCATTGGAATCAATTTCACTTTGAAATCAGACTTAAACTAGCATCAATCTTTTGATACTTATTGTTTCATAAAACACGCTATTTGTCATGACAGCGGGAATTAATTATTAAATTAATTAATGTGACTTATATGTTTTGAATTTTGTAAAACGGACTTCATTCTTGAATTCAGAATATCAAATACAGCTTAGGGTGAGGTTTTGGGATTTTTCTGAAAAACTTCAATTTTTGATGAATAGTGAAACCACAAAGTGGTACTTATAAAAAATGATTTTCCGTTTAAATGAAATTTTGCCATCATTGTGTTTTGATTTTCAAAAATCCGACATACATGGTTGTCATTAAGAAGTAAAATGTGGTTCAATGAGATTAAAATAATTTTTTGGTGAATAGTAACTTATTAAGTTTTTAATCACGATTAGTGGTAATTAGTGTAGTTTAAGGTAAAAATAATGCTTTAATAAAATGAGATGAGATTGAAACATGTCTTACCCTCATTGGTTGTATCATGGCCGACCAAGAAAATCCATGGGTCAACTTGGGGACCCCATGGATCCACTTTGGTTGGGAAATGACATAAATAACAATTTATTTAATGTAAAAGTAAAATTGACACAAACATGATATGTTTTACTAAAACAATTTTTATGTGGGGTTATTCAAGTCATCTTTTTGATTATAAATATTCATTGGAAATATAAAAAGATTTCCTACATCATAGTATTTTTTTTATAATTTTTAGACATTAAATAAATTAAATTATGTATGACATAATAATGATGCAGCGATGACATCATTATTTGACGATTTAAATAAAATGGAATGATAATGTAAAATATATGACCTACACATGTGCAAAACTTATTGGATGAGTGGATTTAGAAGCCTTATCACCTTATCCACGAATTATATCAATTTGGGACCTTTTGAAACCGAAACACATTTTCAAATAAAGTAATATTTCTTTACTTTCCAAAAGTGCCCCTCCTCTCCTCTTATAAAAGGCCCCCACCTCTACCTCATTTAACACACTCCTCAAGCCTTTGGCTCGGCCAAACCCTGCCCATTTACTCTCTCCACATCCCTCTCCTCATCCTAGAGGATTCCCTTTGGGCAGAATCCTTTCAAAGGAAGCCTTTAGGCTCAAATCAAAAGGAGTTACACTTTTAAAGGTAATTCATTCTCTCATGTTCATTTGATTTATTTTGCTTCTCCAACCCCCTAAAATCTTTTTATTTACTTCTTTTGTAACAACACCAGTATCTTCAATATACTAGGATGTTGTTATAAGATTTATTCGAGCTACACTCTCACACAACTACATCAAATGGTTAAAGAACATACGGTTTCTTGTGGATGGTGAAATTCTGCCTCCCGAAACGATGATTGTTCAATACTCATTTAACACCTTCAAAGGTGGCCATTATGATGTCACTATTTTTATATATGATATATAATATGTTTATGTTTTATTTATGCTTCTGTATTTTTCATTTTTGTCTTACCTTTATGGCTTCCATTATGGGTATACGCGATATCTTCATTTAAGGAAGTGCGGACTACCGCCCCCTCAAAGTGATTTGATTCGTTAAATACCATATGTGGGATGTATAAAGGATGGAAATATGATATTATATATGATATTATACTGGAATTATAATATACCTTTATATCATTATTATTCCATTCTATAAAATACGAAATAGAAATGAAAGTAGCGTTCATGCGTACGTACGGCTTACCGTCTCCATGAACGGTGCATTTCATTTCTTACCTCTAAATGATTATGTAATGTTATAAATGCATGAATGTACAGGATATATATGACATATATGATATCTAAATAATGAATACAATTCTGGATATAATAAACATTTGTCCACACGAACAACATGTAATTGTAAGAAGTCCACTTTCGACTTAAGAACCAAATATCGGCAAAACAAATATTATTAACTTAAATGATTACATAATGTTTATGACATGGTAATAAGTGGTATAAAAGTAATAATTAACTTGAAAAATGTTCTTAAGGAATTAAAAATTAACTCAAGTTTATTATTCAGGAGATTAAAGAACGATCGAGTCAAGTCGGACCCAAGGTAAGGGATCCTACAACTCTCTTTCTTTTTAAGTACACTCTTTTATGTCATTTATTTTAATCTCATATTTCTTATGATTGGGATGTTATTTTAAATTAAATTTACTGTAATTTTTATGTTCATGTGATGAGAGACCCTATTCTCTCTCATCAATCCATTTTGGAAGTTTTGAGTGGCGCCGTTAGGCTGCCGAACTTTCGTAAGAGATCTAACCTCTCTCTTTCTTTTTAAGTACTCTCCTTTATGTCACTTCTTTTAAAATCCTCCTTGAAATGTTGGGGGATTTTCTTTTATATTACACTTGCTTTAAATTCTATTGTAATATGATGGGATACTCTATTTGATCTCATCAATCCATATTCAGAAGTTTTATGTGGCGCCGTTAGGCTGCCGAGTTTTCGTAAGGGATTTTTCATCTCACTTTTATTCCTGTGAGATTTATGCTACATTTTCCACAAATTCCATTGAGTGGTGTATGTACTTCCAATTATTCTACTATTTGTGTAATATACTTTCATTTATGAGTATTTACATCAATTACCTATTTTCTTTCTTTAATGGGGTGTATGTTTTGAAAGATACCCAAGTCGGTAAGGGAACCTTTCACCCTCCTCTTTTTTAAAAGACTTCTTTTATTGGGTCTTTTAATTTACATATTTCTTATGTTGGGATATGTTCTCATACATCCTTATTGATGTAAATTTTATGTCCAAGTGATGAGATACACTTTTTATATCTCATCAACTCATTTTTATGTGAGGCCGTTAGGCTGTCAAGGGAACTTTTTAACCCAATTTCGATTTCTTTGGGTTCAACTTGTAGTCATTGAATATGTCATCCATTGAATATGTGTGAATGACCTTTTATTGTTTTAAACTTAATATCCACTTATATTGGGTGTATATATATTTGTCACACATATTTTTGAGATTTATTTGTCCTTAATTTAAGGATACCTTCTTTATAAGGGATTTCATCACGTTTGACATTTCTATTGAGGGTTCATTGTTGTTATGCACCAATTCACTCTTATATGGTGTATATACTGTCCTTTGGAGTATTATATCATGAATCCTTTTATTCTCATGATATTATAAAGTTCTGACTAAATGTTATTCCTCGATTATTGTATTGAAGTGTCTCTAATTTTGGTAAAACCCCTTTAACCAAAATATCATTTTAAATGTTTTAATTATTTGTTCTTATTAATATCCATGTTTTCAAAATGGTTTTAAAGATTTATTTATATGGATATTAATGGTTTAAAATGTTATAAGCTTCAAGGTGGTATGGGACACTTTGATTCAAAAATCTCTTTATTAAATGTTTTAAATGGTTTCGGAAATGGTTTCTTTTTGAATGGATTCATTATTTCAATATCCTAAAATGTTATATTGTGATGTGGAAATGTTATGTTTCCTTTATTCATGTTTATGTTATACGATTATGTTATGGTTCTTGGGAATTGTTATGAATAACGTGTGGTTCCGTGATAAACTAAGGGTGGGTGAGCCCGATATAGCTCTCCAATGCATTGGGTAACGCGAAGGAGTGAAACGTTAAGGTTTCTCCGAAGAGATTTAGGGAATATAATGTGATGGGTATTCCAAATGTAACCAAGAGGGTTACTCCCTACGTAAGAATGTTATGAATGCCTCATGTTACCTTTATGTCTTATGTTTTCTATGATTTATTCATGATTTGATATGCCTATGTTTTATGGGTAATGTATGATTTCATCCTTATGTATATATGAACTCATGTTTCCTTTCAATATTTTTATAACCCTTACTGAGCTTTTTATGCTCATCCCATGTTTTTTGAAATGCTTTTCACAGGTCAAGGGAAAGGTACATAATTGGACGATAGTGTCAAGGATGTGTCAAGAAAGAATCCGTGTTTTATTTTAAACAGGTTTCCATTGATGGGAAGAATGAATATTGTCTTTTATGTAACCACCTTGTTTAAATGTGGAATGTAATGAATGTTTCATGATCTAATTCTCTAAAACTCTAAACCTGAAAAGATCCTCAATGTGTAATCTTGTAATAACTCAAGTTTAAGTAAGGTTTAAGGCTGAGGCCTTATAGAAAGCATTTCCCTTTATAAATTCAAACCCCATATCAAAATGAAAAAAATAAATTCATTTCCCAATCACAATATATAAACAATATACATCATGTCATTTCATTTCATAAAAATCCAATCCATAAGAAACAATACAACCACAAACACTAACTTCTCCATTATTATATAAGTAGGTTATATTGAAATCCACCTTTTCTAAAAAGTTACCCATTTCTAGATCTAATATCCACTGAAACCACAATATAATATATTAATATTATCTAAAAAATATATATATAAAGCATAGGTGATCATATAATTATATTCAGTAGGTTCCTCCCCATAACTCTGATTTATCCATGTGATTAAAATATAATAATGCATCTGTACATGGGAAAAGTAAACTAAACAATTTGCATCCTTCTCTCAAATTACAACCATCCCACTACATCCAATCCAAACCACACAATCATCTAAATTTGGAGATTCCATAACATTACCTATCACACATAACCATAGAACCATTTCTATAATAATAAACAACAAAAATCTATATCCTATAACCAAGATGTTTTTCACCCATAGGAACCATAGAGTAAAATCCTAAAGTAGCTGACCACCTTGTGGAACATTCTAAAAATTTTACCTCCACCATATAGTTATCCATCCATAGGTAACTACTATAATATTTCTAACACTAGGTTTCTATATACCCACATAGAATTATTTATCGTATCTTTCAACAATGATATTATAGTTTAACGATAGTTTGTCTGTGTTGTTAATAGTAGTGCAAACCAATATGAATTGATTCACATTAGTTTCCTAACACATTTCATATAACTATGTCAAGAATAATGTCATGGAGGTTTTATGAATTAATGGGAATCATTTACCAATGGTTTTTATTTAAATATTTATGTAAAAAAATTAATGATTTTTTTAAGAAACCTCAAATTGATCTGACCCTACTAGACCCATCTCATTTGGGCCAAGACCCAATCTGACATGACTTTGACTACCCAACCTTTCTACATTCATGGCTTGGTCTTGGTCACTTTACCTACCCAAACTACCTAGTAGGCCTAAAGTCAAACTTCCCACCTGATACGCCCAACCCGACTCACTCATAGAATTACCCACTCGAAAAAATATTAATATTATATAATGGGAAATAATTGAACCATCAACCTCCAAGTTGGGATCTATGGACTAGAACACTATACTAGGAACCCACTGCCCACAATACATTCATATTTATATATATAATTGTAAATATACAAATATGTAAATATAAATAAATTCATATCTATTTATATTTATATGCATATATATGTATGAATGTACATATGTATATATTTAAATATTTATCTATTTATATTTGTTTTAAAATATTTTTATATTTGTATTTACATATATATTTAGATATTAGTATATATATTAACATATATAAATATATAAATGTTTATATATATATATAAATACAAATATAAAAAGTAATTATATACTATTACACCCACACATATGTACATATATTAATATATGAATTCATAACAAATATGTAAGAATCCTGGAAAGCCCCTTGGGGGATTTATGAAGTAGGTAGAGACATAGGTATGACAAGGGTGGGCAGTTACGTAGACATGATGTGGGTAGGTAGTGACATAGGCGGTCATCCAGGAATGATGCATGCCTGGTGATGTAGGTAGCATGATATAGACATGGGGCTGCACTGGACCTTTGGGCTAGTAAAAATGGTCATGTAGGCAATGTAATGAGCTTCATTCAATCTGGGCCTTCAGGCCATCAATATAAAATAAATAAGGTTTTATGGGTATGAAATACCCTTTGGGGGCTATTCCATACCTTTCCACCCTGTGTGTGACGTGTGTGTGTGTGTGTGTGTGTTGGATATAATTTCACCCCCAAAAACCCAATATACACACACACACACACACACATATGTATAAATTTTAATATATAAATGTATTATTAAAATTATAAAGATATATAAGTATATATAATTAGATAAATATATTAAATAATTTTATTATTTTTTAATTCATAATAAATAATTAATTACTAATGACTATATTTATGTATATGTGATTTTTTATATTTATACTTATTTGTAATTATTTAATAATTATAATTATTTTTTAACTAGTAATTAATAATAGTTATTTTTTAATTAATATAAAATAATAATGATTAGATAATTTATATATAAAAATTTATAATTGATAATTGATAATTAATAAATATGAATTATAATTTTAATAATTAATATTACTATTATGTAATAGTATTACTAATTATTATTTTGTTCAACATGTAGGGGGAAAACCCCTTTTTTATTACGGATAGATACCTCTTCTTTAAATAGGATTTATAAGTAACCCTTACAAGAATGTTATATGAAATGAGACAATATGCACATGACCCTTTAGGAAAGCAATGATAAATCACACCCACCACCAAGGATAGACCCAATCTATTGCTAGACCATTAAAGTTTTAAATATAGAAGACCCACTATTTGGTGGACCAAAGTATCCTTTATCCTAACCCAGAGGCCCCTACCCATGTATTGTACTGCACCACTACGTACCTAGGTCTACACCCCTGACTGTGTCATCACCTGAATCATCAGCCATAAATGGAATAGAGATATCCACAAAGGGGGGCTTCTAGGTTTTGATCCCTAGTTATATATGGAGTTACAAGGTGGCTTCTCCACTCATGAAAGCCTCTAACAACATATATAAATTTATATATATATAATATTAGGAAGATATATAAGTGTATATAAATATATAATTACATAGAATAAATCTACAAAAATAAATGATAATCACTAAGAACTATGTATTTAAATATTATTTATATTTATACATTTTATTAATTATTTATTAATTATAATTATGTTTAACTAGTAATTAATAATAGTTAATTTTTAATTAATACCATAACAGTGGAATCATGGAGATGAGTCCATGATCCAGAAAAGTTTATTAAAATAAAGTGCAAGCATACAAGAAAGATGTAAAAATAGGGTACAAGCAATAAACGCCACTGCAATCCAAACATAATCAGCCTCTGTTCCTGCCTCCTCTCCTGCCCCTTCCATGATGACCGACACATCCCCTCGGGTTCCTGCATCTTTTTCATTGATTCAGAGTCCTCAATGCATCATCCAGATCATCCGCTCCTCCATCATCAAATTTAGGATCATCATGATGGACATCAACTTGATTATCTATAGTGTCAACATTAATGACATCATGATCATTTCCCGCAGTGTTTTGAGCCCCATCTTCCAGACGCACCTCAGGATAGGGTTGTCCAACCTCCTCAGCATTAGCCTGTGCAACCAAATAAGGGGTATAAGAAACAAGACTTTTCATGGTGGCTTTAGATTTCCTGTCACGACTCTCTATATATAGAAGATCAAAATCAGGAGAATTCATTGAATCTAACATTTAAAAGAAATCAGTAACACCAGTGCTGGTAGGCACAGCCTCAACACCAACTTTAGAAGTAACTACCTTTTTTATGGTAGTCTCATATAAAGTCACCTAGAGATCAAGGTGCGAAACACCTTCATCCAAGACATGGATGGCCTTGAAATCGGAAGAGGACAGGATAGATTCTTGAATAGGATAGGCCTCAAGTGTGGCTGCTATAATATTAGAAGGTTCACCCAAAGGAACAGAAACATGCCTTGTGGGGGCCTTAAGAGATGCTGCTACATTATTATAGGAGGTCTGCCCAGTATTCACCTCCCCCTTGTGTCCAGATGACACAATACTTATTGTGAGTCCAGTATTAGGTAACCCAGAGGCCGATAAGGCCCCTACAGTGTGAGTATCAGCAAGAGAGGTAGTAGCCAACATGGCATTATAACCTTGCACAGCCCTTTGTTCAGTAGAATGAATAGAAAAATCTGTAACATTAGTCCCTCTCCCACTAGAAGGAAAACTAACTAACGTACCTTTAGCAAAAATTTCTCCTCCAACAACACAACTTTATCCAACTCCTGATCACTATCACCACCAAAAGAACAAATATTCCCCCATTTAGAGGGTTCTCCATTCTCAGATGTAGGAAGACAAGAAACATGGAATGTGCTATCACCCAAAGGGTTAGAAAACAGACCCCTTTCTTGTTCATCAATCACAGTCCTATCAGTGAGATTCTTACCAGCTACAACATCCACAAAAGAAACAAATACCCCTTTCCTAGAAGAAGATGAATTATTTTTCACCAAATTCGCCTTGATTTTCGAAGGTGATAAACCCTTCAAACCATCAGAGGGAGACAAAGGAAATAATTAACCATTAGTGACACCCTTCCCCCATCATGAGTCCCCTCCATTCCAATTGATGGAGCAGGAACACATGGAACATTGAATTTACATCTATCAACAAGGTTTCCATACCATCTACATTTAGAAAATCACAGTTCTCTATTACATTTTTCTTTAACATGTCCTATAGTTGAACAGTTTATGTAGAAAATAGGAACATGTTCAAACTCAATCTCAAGCTCAAACTTAAAATCACGAAAAATCAGCAGAACTATCTCAATGAGGGGTAATGTCATGTTAAACAAAAAAATAATTCAAGAAAAGTGTCCATACTGAATTAATCCGGTCTCTTTTCAATTTTAATAGGAGTTCCTACAGCCAAATCAACATCCCAAAGGATACTCGGATGCTAGAATTCCAAGCTCAATCCTTTGATATGGATCTCGGACTGTGCTATTGTATTTTTTTCCTTAAAGGGATCGAACTAGGGGTCCTAGTTCTAAAACCTGAGAATACTTGGCTTGAGGTTCACAAACTCGCGACTCCAAGCCCTCATTTTCAGATAATTGGAGAAGAAAGAAATATGTTATAAATTTATACCAATGGAAACCATATTCCAGTCACTACAACCCCAGACCTGTTGGAGACTTTTTATAAGGTCTTCAACCTTCCACGAAAATTGCATTGAACTCAGGCAGCCAATCATTGAGAATTTGCATGCATCAATTTGCTCTTGAAAGAACATGGGATTGGCTTCAATAACCACAAGTGCACCATTTCTCAAAATTCGATTGTTATAAGTAGACTCACCACATCGAGAATCAGAGAAAAATCGGTCAGAGCCCCTTACCTGTAAACCATTCGTTCGAGAAACCCTACCCAAATCAGAGCCTGTATGTGCTTGAGGAAACTTCGAACCAGATCCTCCATCTTCCTTCTTTGGAGGACCAACAAAAACATCAATAGGATTTATGTAGTCGATTACAACCATCGTTGTAAAACCCTAGACACCATTTCTGAAGAGAGAGAAACTCTCCAGCCGCCCCATTTCCTCCCCTTTCTGATTAATATTAAATATTCAAAAAATAATTATTTAGTAAAAATAAAAATTAATAAATAAGTATTATTATATAAATAATTAATATTGCCATGATGTAATATTAGTATTGATTATTAATTAATTCTTACAATATATATTATTTAAAAATTATGAATTAAAAATTATTAAAATTTTTTGACGTGTTTGATTAGAGGCCTTGAACATGGAACATCAGTTAGTACATGGCACACCTGTTACCACTATACCATAATGGGGAAAAAACACATAAATAAAAATTATTTTATCAGTTTATAAATCCACCAATAAAAAACCATTTTTAAATGGTAAGCCACAACTAATTATGATAAACTATAAATAAAAAAATATCGCTTAAAACTATCATGAATTGATGGTTTTTTCATATATATAACAATTGTTTTGTAAATTTCTGCTAAAATATCATTTCTAAATCAAATGTTTTTTGTAGGGTCACTATCACTATGTTGTTATCCTATCATCAGGAACTCACTATAACATCTACATCTATTTATTTTGTTTCCTCCAATTTATAGTTACCATCACTCATTTTTTGGGTGTCCAATTTTAGGTACACTCCTAAAAGAATCTTGTATATGGTGTGCATCATTTTACCCTCAAGGTTTGTAATTGTATCATTGTATATCCACCCATACGTAATATCCCTTGCTCAACATGTGTCATCACCACCAATTCACAAATACAGTATGGATAACCATATCATCCAAACCCTAATAATCATCTTCCCCACCACCACCACCACTGTTATCATGTATTATAAATCATTACCATATAACTAGTTATAAATTATATATCACAATCACCCCCTAAATTTGATTTAAAACCCCACCATATATTTATTCTCTCACCTAGGTCACCCCACATATTAATATTTTATGAAATATAATCATACTACATGCATAAAAAATGCTCCCACAAAGTTATAATAAAATTCATTCACTACATCAATAAAATTAACTATATCAAAAACATGCAAAATCTCCACAATCACATCACATAGTCATCACATTAATAAATACCCCTTTCTACCAGAACAACTTTCCATATTACCACATCTATCTATATTATCTTATACAGATTCCAATTACACTATAATTATCAACTCATCCCATAAGCATTGGCTACACAACCTATGATGGATATGGAATGACCTTGGTCTAATGTGGCATGAGTCATGTATAAATCATACCACCTCGTATAACTCACTATTAAATGTCACCAATGACTATAATTTAGGATGGTTCTACTTCTATGTGGTTTGATACTGATGTAACCCACCACCACTTCATCCCCAACCGCCATTGACACTTTTAAAAAATATTCCCAAAAGGTGGAATGTCCTAATTCATTGTTGTAATTTCTCATACCAAAATTCATAAATCAGCACCTCTCACCTCTTAATCTATTTTCTAATATATTTAATTATTACAAGAATAATATTGAATATGGGTACATAAAAAATATTTCATAACAATTAAAAATAAATAATGGGACACAATTTTCATAATAAATGACATATAAAAAAATTAAACATGAATTATAAGAAACAATCAACATAAATTTTTAGTACCTGAGATCATCCTATAGTAGCTAAATGTTATATCTATAGAATTTTTCCAAATACACATCCTATTATGTTATCATTATAATAGAAATAATTCATTTTTATATCTAGAAGTAAAATATCTAACTTTTAGATTTTGAATTTTACAAAATAGCTATATAGTTTTGATTCATAAGGTAAAATTTAGATTAGGGTGAATTTTTAGGATTTTTTAGAAATATTTGATATCTAGATGAATAATGAAAATTATTTTTGTTTTTAAAAATGTCATTTGTTTTCATTATATAAAAAAATTTAAAAGAAAAACTATTCTCCATATTTAATTTTAATGTAAAATAACGACCATTTTATTAAAAATTTTACAACTAATATCATATGAATTATTTTTTTTAATTTTATTTTTTATAAGTTCATTTTTATGATTAAAGTATATTATTCTAAAAAAATCATTTTTCTTTGCAATTTTCACACTTATATTTCAATTTATTTCTAGCAAATCTATAAATTGAATATTGAAAAGGTTATTTCATATTTTGAACCATTAGGATCATATTTAGTAATGAGGTCACTTTTATTTTTGTTCAGTATAAATGATAACATCATTAAAAATGTTTTCACCATGGTAAAGGGGTAAAATAAATAAAGAAAGGTTAAAACATTAGGGAAAAGTCACAAATCAGATTTTAATTCTTATTTTATGAGGGTATTTTTATCCCTATCACCATATCTTAGAAATTTAATTATATTAGTACCAATTTACCATGAGTAACACATTTATTCTACCTAAAAGCTATGAATAATTACCAGTGTGCCACTCCCAGTACTAAAAAAGGAAACATATTTTCCTAAAGTATTCAGAAACTATTGGTACTATAAATTAGGAAAAACCTAAAAATTACCCGAATAACTTCTTTACCCACATCTTATATGTCCTGGTCTCACCAAAATACTAACCTAAAAAGGATTAAGCTGTAATCTAAAAGAGGTTTTCCAAACAAGTGGTATAACTTCAACCCGAGTTTTTCATGTTTATATATTCTTCTACCTAATTCAAAACTTTAATAAAAAAATTTATATAATAACATCAGTATATAAAATATAATTAAATATAATTAAATTTATTTTATAAACCTTTTTAATATCCCTGTCCATTTTATGAGAAATGAAAACATCGATTGTTCGTACATATGGACTACCACCTGCACACAACAAAATATTTAACTTTTGATCTCCTCCAAACATGGCTGGTTATAAATAAAAAAATGAATATATAATATTTTTTATGAAATTATTATGATTTTTTAAATATAACATGTTATCTACCTTATTAACTTTTTTTCTATTGAAAAATCATAATGACACTCATGAGTATGTGTGGACTACCAATTCCATGAAGTGAAGTGAATCATTTTTCAATTAACCCCAACATGGATGGTCCTAAATATGGATTTAATGAATAAATATGATATTTATTTAATGATTAATATAATAAAAATTAAACCTTTATCTGCTTTATTTTCAGTTCATCCATTATAAAAATGAAAATGATTCTCATACGTACATTCGAACTATTGTCTCCATGAAATGATTAATTATTTTTTTTCATGATTGTTTTAATGGATAGTTATAAATGTATAATTAATGTATATTTTTTTTAATAGTAACATGTTTAAGCTTCTTAGGATAATGAATCTTTGACTATGATATATGGACTAGAAACATAAAATCAAAACATGTATGGAAAATAGAATTGGTAACAATCAAATAATGTTTTAACAAAAAATTAGTTATAAATGGACTTGAAGAAATTATTAATGAAAAATATATAGTAAGTTAAATAAATATATTGTTTTTAGATTGTTGTATAATAAGTATTAATTTATTATACATGATATTAATGTGTGTTCAACCAAGAATAATTCTAATATAAGTGTTTATTTCACAATCTCATTATTATTCAAAATTATTTATGTTTATGATTCTATTTGGGTAATTATATGATATTTATCTCTTAAACTCCATATATTTTATTATCATATGGTTATTAATTAGGTCTTAATTATTTCCTTTCAATTTATAGTCTTTAATATTCAAAATTATCAAGAGAATATTTTTCAGAAAAGCGGACCATATATCTTTTATTTGGGTCAAGAATCATTCTCCTTCATGTCCATGATCTGAAAATTATTTTATAATAGTTTTTTATAATATCAAATGATTTATGAAGGAATATTTATTAGTTATTTTTTCTTTATTTAATTTTTTTTAAAGGAATCATCTTATAGTTTTCCATAGGGGTTATTTTTTTGGCTTTTTATCTAAGTGGTAAAAGAAACTTTTTAATGTTTATAACATGAGAAATTTTCCCACCATAATAAAAAACTCACTATTAGTTTTTCTTAATAATATTCTATATTTTTTCAAAGAAAATAATTTTCACATTATTCTCATAATTTTTAGTTTTATTTTTTCATAATAAATAGATATTTATTTATATTTCCAATGAATATATCGAATGTATTTATAAAGGTGTTTTCAATTATATAAAAAATAATTTAAGGATTTTTAGTCTTCACTAGTGATATACTATAATGATACAATCTAACTTATTTATTTATATAACTTACGATAAAAAACTTTAATTTATTTATTGGGAAAAATATTGACATATCATATGCTAGTTTTACAATATGAATGTTTATGTTGATTATGTATTGTATTTTTATTCATTTCTTTATTATAATTATTTACATGGAATTTGTATTTCAATTGGTGGGGAACAATATTATATATCCCATTGATGTATTTGTGGTTCTAATCAAGCGACTAGGTTGGGTATTTGGTGAATTCCTTACCCTTTTACATACGCTATCTTAGAACAAGAGATTGATAGTAGGATTATGATGTCTAAAATTACTCATTATATCATTCGAAAACTGGTTATTATTATCTGTAAGATTATTTATGTTTCAATATAATCTATATATATTCCTCTTTCATGATATAAATTATATGGAATATTCAATTGTTGTTTATATCTTCTATATTATTCATGTTTTAATTATTCTACAATAGCTTCCTCTATAAGATTTTCCCTTAATAAGAATCTGATCTCACTCTTTATTATATTTTACTTTCCCAAGGGTACTATGAATTAAAATTTTAATTACTTTTGGGATATAATAGAATAAATAATTGACTTTTTATTATATTTTTATTTTTTATTTCATGTTTTATTTTATGTAATATGAGAATAATATATTTATATTGTCTTCAAAGACAATTAAACTATTAGATCATATGGGAAGCATTGTCTTGTATTTTTTTTCTAATATAGTAAAATGACCACTAACTCTAGGTTAGTAGAGTTGAGGTAGCAACAGTTGGTATCATGGTACGTTTACTATGACCCTTGGGAACTATATATATAAGAACATAGTAGAAAATAATGAGAATATTATGATAAACCCTTAAGTTATTCAAGAAACACATAATGAATATTTTTCTAACATAGGAATCATATTTTTTGATTTAATATTCATGATTTAATTAGAAAATATAGTATATTCCATTCTTTATAAATTGATCATAGTGAAAGAAATGAAAACTCTATCGATACCCGTAATATACATAGGAATTTATCTCATGACCTAGTTAGTGAGGCTAATGTTCAAGAGGAGTGAATTATAAATATATTATATCTGTTGACTCTGGTCATGACCAATAATTATTATCGTATGAAGAAACATGATGCTCCAAAACATCATGAAAAAATGTTTGATCAATTTATATGAAAACAACCTCAATAATTCAATGATATTACTAATCGATTTATAGATGATATGAAGATAAAGTCTCTAGAATAGATATTTATTTCTTTAGGAATTGTTGAAAGAGAGAAAGTTATGATGGTGGTTTATCATATATAGGGAGATGACGATAAATGGTTGTCATTGACCTAAAGCACTAAAGAGGTAGTTGGAATAAAGTGTATGAAATAAAATAATTTTAAGGAGATATTCTTCAAAAATTACTTTTTTTCATGAGAACTAAGATGATATATAATTAAAATTAATCAATTTAAGGAAAAAAGAAGTGGAAAATGATGTAGACTATAAATCCAACTTCACAAGGTTACAAAATCATGTTGTGTATTGTGTGAATAATTTGAGAAGTTAGATTGATCAATTATTTTATGGGATATAATAAACACTATGAAGGGAATTAATATATCAAAAAAATCGCTATACGAGGATATAATATAAAGAGTCATTATGAATGAGAAATAATTCTCCAATCCTTATGTAAACTAAGAAAATAATGAAAATAAAAGGGTGGTTGAGCATTATATAAAAATAAAGATTAAAAAAGTGAATAAGGGAAGGGTTTATTGTCCAAAATTTAATATTTTTGTAATGAATTGAAAAAATATTTAAGGTAATGGGAATTTATTTCCAATTTGGAGATAAAGAATATCGATATCATGATTGCAGGGGTAAAAAAGAAACTTCCAATATCCAATTAATCAACTATAAAAACATGGGAACTATTTAAATAAATTACTTAAGAATAATATGAGATTTAACTAAAAAATTTTATAGTGGAATGGACAAGATTATGTGATCACTACAACTAATGTTGAATCCTCAATTGATATAATAAAAGGTACTTTGATCATAAACTCAAAGTTAGCTAATGATTTATATGATTCCATATCTACAAACTCTTTTATATATTACATGTCTAATGATGGAAATAAATAATCTGTTAACAATCTAATTTAGGGGTTTTTAATCAAGAAACCTAGTGGGAATTTTATTTTAATAAAGATATATATATGAAATCTATATTTAGATGCATAAATATTTTCTAGTGGTAAACTTGATTATCATACCTATGATGGACATTTTATTAATCCTCAATATGGACCGGATTTCAATGTAAAATGCAATAATTTATTTCTGAGAGAAGAATATTACTATTTATGAATGGGTAAGAGAATCCCGTGTTTTTAAGGTAAAAACTTTATTTTATTAATCTTTTATGCATCCACCTCCATTAGCTCTACATAATGAAATTTTGAGATAATTAGAACAGAAAAAATATATTTTTATTTAGAAGGAATCCTAATGATAGTTTATGTTCTTGTTTTAAATGAATACATTGAGGTATTTCTATAATACTTATAGGGATATCAATCTAAGTGTGATGTTTATTTCTCTATTGAAATAAACTCTAATGTACATCATATATCCAAGAATCCAAATTGAATGTCATTAGTGGACTTGGTATAGTTGAAGAAACAACTATGAGTGTGTTGTGATAAGGGATTTATATTCCCTAGTGTTTCACCTTGGGTAGCCCTTATCCTATTTGTGGAAAATAAGGATGGGTCTATGAGATTTTTTATTGATTATAGGGAGATAAATTCCATTACTATAAAGAATTAATATCTTTTTCCATGCACTGGTACCTTATTTGATCAATTTACAAGAGATCCAAATTTTTAAAAGATTTATCTTTACTATGGTTATCATAAATTCTGGGTGAACAAGGGTGATATACCATAGACAAGTTTTCATATGAGGTTTTGGAAATATGGTTTTATAATAATTCCCTTTTGGTAGACTATTGAAGCTTCTATTTTTATAAATATAATGAATAGAGTATTCAAGTATTGACTTGAGATTTTCATTATGGTATTTATTGATGATATATTTATATACTCTAAAATCCATTAAAATAATGAGAATCAGTTACAAACAATTCTTGAGACTCCCATAGAAAATAAATTATAAGGTAAATTCAATAAGTATGATATCTGTATTTAGGATGCTTCATTTTTGTGATATATTATCAACAGTGATGCAATGACTATTGATACTTTAGAGAAAAAGGTCGACAAATAATGTCCCAGACTGAATAATATAACTGATATATTTATTTTTCTTTGTTTATTATGTTACTATCAATGATTGTTTTAAAACTTTTCCTGATTGGACAATATATTAACAAATATGACACCTAAAGGGGTTAAATTAACATGGTCTATGAAATGTAGAGAATGTTCTGAATAATTAAAGGGGATATTGTTTAATGAACTGATATGGAATTAAATATCAAGAAAATAAGGGTGAGGTCATATCTTTATAGATATTGATATAGTGGTTTCTAATGCATCAAAGAATTCAAATATCAATGAATAAAACTACCAAATTCATAATCTTGAGTTAGAAGCTATAATATTTCCCTTAAAGATATGGATGCACTATCTATTTTGAGATATATTTGATATATATATATACCGATCACAATAGTTTGATGTATATATTCTATAATAAATTTATTAATATAAGACAAACAAGATGGTTAAAAATACTCAAGGACTATGATTAATCAATAAACAACCACCCTGGGAAGGAAAATAAGGTAGATTATTCATTAATTATGGAGTTATAATTATGATAATGATTAACAAGGATCACAAATTAAGAGATTTATTAAATTTAGAAATGGTATTTGTTAGTTAAGGGTGAAATTATTCCATTTCCTATAATTTTTTCAACTATATTTACTAGGAAAGATAGATAAGTCATAGTAGGATGATAATTATTTTAAAGGGAATATAATAGTAGTGAATAATGGGAAATTGATAGAATTAATATATAAAGGTGTAGTGTTGAAGTTTTAGAAGAGGTTATGGGATCCATTCATACTATCACTAAAATGGGATCTACTATCTGAAAAACATATCTCAAATTCTCTATACATCATGGTATCATAAATATGTACATGGATTTAAGAGAATATTTCTAATAGGATGGTTTAGTGTAGGAAATTATCGACTATGTTTCTAGACACTTGGTGTGTTATCATGTAAAGGTTAAAATAAATCATTTCAATGGAGTCATGAATCCTTTTCCTATATGAATTTGGAAGTGGGACAATGTTATAAAAGAATTTTTCACTGGACACTCAAATACTACTAGAAAGAATCATGCAATATGGGTTATTATTGATCACCTTACAAAGTATGCAAATTCAAAACTAGTAAGGGAATATATACCCCTTTATAACCTTTCTAGGATCTATATTAATGAAGTTTTGTGACTTCATGATGCACCTATATCAATTTTATCTTTCCATGACCATAGGTTTGAATAAAAACGTTGAATGAGTCTTTATGAGGCTCTCAATATTGAGATGCATTTGTCAACTGCATATTATATTCAAACTAATAGGTAGTATAAAAGGGTTATTTTGACACTAGATAACATTTTTAGATTTTTTGACTTGGATTTCAAGGTATGTGAGATCAGTATCTACCTATGGTAGAATTTTTATACAGTAATAACTTTCATTTATAAATCCAAATGGTATTATATAAAGCATTTTATAGGAAGATATATCATAAACCATCATTTTCTAAATATGTTATAGAAAGGAATCCATTAGGCCCAACACTTATCAAGGCAATGACTTTAAATGTGTGGGTTATTCTAAACCATATCATGGAAAATCAAAGTAGGAAAATTATTTATGTCAATAACTCATGTAAGGATATATAGTTTCAAGTGGGGGATGATGTTTTATTAAATGTGGATCCATGGAAAGGATTTATGAGATTTAATATAAAGGGAATGTTAAGACATCAGTATGTTGGGAATTATAATTTTTTTTAATGAATTATAGTTGTTGATTACTGATTGGTTATGCAACCCAACCTCTCTAATGTACACAATGTCTTCCATGTTTATTTATTATGGAAATACATGTTGGATCCAATGCATGTAGTCACCTATGATGGAATAGAGTTCAAACATGGATTATATTATAATGAGGATCCTATCCAGAATCATAACAACAGAGAAAAAGTGTTGCAGAATCACACAACTTGGATGGTGAATGTTTTTTGGAGAAATCACAATCTAGGCAAGGTAACATGTGATCCTCAAGATGCTCTGATGAAAGATTAATTTTATTTAATAACTATAATTAATCAAAAAATTTAGGCTTAATTTTTTTGGTAGTGGGGAATATAATTATTGAGACCATCCTATAATTGGTAAACACTATATCTTTGGAATTTAACACAAGGTATATCTTATTAGATTATCATTATAGTTGAAATAGTTAATGGTTATATTTAAAAGAAATATTTAAAAAATTTATAATTTGAATTTGATAATTTTTAACCCTTTTTATATTTATATATTCTGATTTAGCTTAGGGAAAATATTTCTAAAATTTTATAAGTAGTTTAGTTTTGCGAGAATAATGGAAAATGTGGATTTTGTTTTGAAAACAAACTGTTCATTTTCTTAAAATAATGTAATTTAAAAAACCCAATTTGTTTGGGATTTATTGTAAAAGTAAAATAATATCCAATTTATTAATAATAATTTAATTAATTACATATTAATATGTTTTATATTTTATTTTGGTATAACATCATTTTTAATTTAAAAAACACGTCTTTTTAAAAAAAATTGATTTGTACAGTTGTATTAAAATTAATAACTTAAATTTTTTAAAATTAGAATATAAAAAATGATTTCAATTTTTCTAATAAGGTGTTTCAAATTTATTAATGAGGTTAATTACATTTTCGATCAGTATTAATAATAACAATGGTGAAAATTTTGTCACTATGGCAAAGTGGAAAAACATGTTAATTAATATTAAACCTTGATAAAAGGTTAAAAAACTTCATCATAATACTCATTGGATGTGGGGATTTAAAAACTTATCATATTATATTATAAATTTAATTATAATTTTTTCACATGACCATTATTAATAAACTAAAAATATTTATAATTTAATAATAATTACAAGTGTGCCACTCCTCTCACTTATAAAAGGAAAACTCCTTTACTCATTTATTAAAAAAACATGTGATACTCTATATTGGATAATACCTAACAAAATAAAATTTTAAATTACATACCTACATCACAGATGTATTTTTCTTACCAAAATATCTACCTACAAAGGATTAAGGTGTAATATAAAGGTGGTTTCCCAAAGAATATGTATAACTCTTAATCATGTTCTTTTATGTTTATTTATTTCTATTCATCCTTAAAACCAATTTTATTCATGATGATATAATAAAAATAGAAAAAATAATATAATTAAATGTTATAGTTATTATGGTAAAACAATTTTTCATCTCATTTTATGTCATATGAAAAATGAAAACATCCCTTATGTGTATGTGTGGACAACCACCTCTAAAAATAGATGTATTTCATTTTTCATTACCATCTCACAATTTTTTTTAAAGATGAAATTAATTAATATGTAACACTTTTGTGTCATTATTATCATTCTACAAGTATAATTTATTAAGAATATTCTTTCCCTTTCATATATTGAAAAATTATAACACCACTCGTGTGTACATGTGGGCTATCACCTCCATAAGGCAATGCGATCTGTTTTTCTTTTCCTATATATAAATAGTCATAATGGTGAAATTAATGAATAAATATGATATTTATATTGTTATAATTACTCTACAAAAGTAATAATACAACTAATTTATTATAGTTTCATCCATTAAAAAACGAAAAAATCACTCATTCATATGTACAGACTATCATCTCCATGAGATGATGTTTTTAATTTTTAATTACTATTTTTAATAGATAGTTATAAAATTATATTTAATGTATACCAATAATAATTATAATATTTTTAGTATCTATATATGATTAAACTAGTACCTATATGCAAGGACCATGACTGTTAAACTAAAGCATGTATCGATAATGGAATGGTTAACACTAAAATATTGATTTTAACAAAAAAACAAAATAATAAATGGATAATAACAAATTAATAATGAATGATATAATGAAATAAAAAAAATATTTTTTACATATGTATAATAATCCTATTTATATTATAAAGTATATTATATTGTGTTTATCCAAGTAGAAGTCTAATGTAAGGGTTTATTTCATAATCTCATTTTTGGGGGTTATTTATGTTCAAGTATACATTAGAGATGTTATATGATATTTCTCTTTTTAAACCCAAATATTTTATTCTAATATAGTTATATTTATTTTTTTAAAATTTTGCATTCATTTTCTTCTCTTTGGTATTCAAAATGACAGATAATTTTATTTGAGGGAATCCAACCTTATTTCTTCTATTTTGGTCAAGAATATTTATCCTCTATGTCTATGTATTAATTATTTTTATCAAAGATATTATACACTTTTAAATGGTTTAAACATGTATTTTATACTATATTATTTTTTTTACAATTTTTTTAATGAATCTGATTATATTTTTTTATATAAGTAATTTTTTTTACATTTTATGAAAGCGGGGTAAAAATATTTTTTAATGTTTACTATATGACCACATTTCCCAACCATCATATCCATTATTTTTTATCAATATTTCTCTAAATTTTTTCATATTCTTTTAAAATAAAATCCTATTAGAATTATTCTAATATCTTTTTCATTTTAATTTTTTTTTTAAAAAAAATACATTTTTCTTGTTTTCAAAGAAGATATCTAATTTATTTATGATGATGTTTTTAATATATTCCATTATTCATTAAGGTTTTGTTATGACTAACTGAGGATATAATCCAATGATTTTATACAAATTATTTCTCTAGAAAGATTATGATCTGGATTTTCTATATATTAACTGGATAAAATATTCACATCTTGTATTCTAGTCATTTAATATAGATGTTTTTGTTAATTATGTATTTGTTGTTATTAATTTATTTCATATGATGAATTCATTAGATTTATTAAGTTAATGGGAGAAGCCTGATATTTCATATCCCCTAAATAAATTATTAGGTATCATTAGACAACATATCTTGGGTATTTAGATAATTAATAAAATTTTTATGTATGATGTCTTGACATGTGGCCTTAATAGTATAATTATGATATCTGACATCATGAATTCTATCATTATGAAGCTAGTTATTTATATCTATGTGATTATTTATGTTGTTATGTCATTTTAGGATATATTATTCTTTCATGATATTAGTTATAGTACAAAAAAATTATTTTCATATGATTTATAAACAACAATCAACAGTAATATGTAGTAAATGAGATCGTCTTCTTATAGGTAAATAGTACATCCATAGAATTATTCCCAATGTACATCCTACAATTTTATCAGTATTATATAAATAGTTCATGGTTATATTAAAAAATAAAATTTATAAAATTTATAAATTTAATAGGATAAAATATATATTATTTTTTTATTCATAAGGAAAAATTTATCATAGGGTGATTATTTTTTGACTTTTCAAAAATACTTGACATTTTGTTGAATAGTTAATAATAATGATTTTATTTGTAAAATTTAATTTTTTTAAGTCAATTAGTTCAAAAAACTATCTTGTTATGGATTTGTTTTTAAAGTAACATGATATCCATTAAATTAAATAGATTCTAATTAATTCCATAGGACTAATTATTATTGTTTATTTTAGAATAAGCTCATTTTTATTTTTAAAATTTCATTTGTCTATAAATTTATTTTATAATTCATTTTTCATAGTCATATTTAAATTAATTTCTTTCACCAAAACCTACTAAATAATTAATAATTGATTTCATATGTATAATTAGTAGGTTTAAATTTATTAATGATTTTAACTTAATTTTAGGTCATTAAGAATAGTAACATTGAAAAAATGGTAGCATCGTAATAAAGGGGTAATGGTGTTAATCTGAAACATGTTAGAGTTATCATATCTATAAATTCACTATAATAATATTTAAATAAATAAAAATTTTCATTAAAAATGAAATACAATGTTTCATTAAGATTGTATTCCGTACATACGCATGAGCCACATTTTCATTTTTCTAGAAACCCGCTCATGCATACGTATGGAATACAATCTCCATGAAATGATGTATTTCATTTTTCATGAATTTTTTTAATGATTTTTATAAATTTTTATTTAATGTATAGAAATTATAACTATAACTTTTTTTGATTCAATGTATGATGAAACCTATACCAAGACACATATATTAGAAGTATTGAACCAAAACATTTATGGAAAATAGAATGTTTAACACTAAAATATTAATTTTAAAACATATCAATAAATGAATAAGAAGAAATTATTAATGAATAACATCTAAAATGGTAAATCAAAAAATAGTTTGTATATATATTTATAATAATTATAAATTTATTATACATGATAATAGATTGTGTCTGGACAAGCCAATGTCTAAAGAAAGGATTATAGTCTCATTATTATTCAAGATTGTCTATGTTTAGGTTTCCATTGGTGGGATTATATAATATATCTATATTAAACCCCATATATTTTATTATCCAATAGTAATTTACTAGGTTTTCATTTTATTCCTTTCATTTAACTCACTTTCGCATTCAAAATGATTGAGGAAATGTTTTTATGAAATGTCGGCCTTATTTCTTCAAATTGGGTTCTGAATCATTGTCCTCCCTATATATATAATTAAAATTATATTATGGAAGTAATTATACAATTTTATATTATTTATAAAGTTATTTATACACTACCTTTAATATGAATTTCATGTTTTTGAAATGAATATTATAATTTTTTTTCATATAGGTTATTTTGACTTTTGAAAAAAAGTGTTAAAATAATGTTCTTTTTACATTTACCAAATAAATGATTTTCCCACCGTCATAGACCATGTTCAATATCATGCTTCCTATAAAGGATTCCATAGTTTATAAAATAAAATATTATACCCATTATTATTTTAATTTTTAGTTTTTAAGATGTCTTCAAAAGAAAAGTATAATTCATCTTATTTTCAAAGAAACATTATAATGTCTTTATAAAGTTGTTCTCATCAATTTAAACATTATTTTATAATCTTCATGATTCACATGGGATAAAATATAATGATATCATCCACCATATTTCCTTGGATGACTTATGATCTTGTTGTTCTATTTATTTACTAGGGAAAATATTGACATCTCATATTTTATTTTTTCAATAAGAATGTTTAAATTGATTATGTATTTTATTATTATTATTCATTTCCTTAATTTAATTAATTAATTTTAATTAGTATGTTAATTTTTTTGAACCAATATTATATATCCTCTAAATGAAATGGTAGGTCTTAGAATAAAAACAGTATTGGGTATTTAGTAAATGTGTTAACCTTTTGTTTGTGATGTTTGGGAATGGGGCCTTGATAGTAAGACTATGATGTCCAACATTATGCATTATATCATTATGAAAAAAAATATTTTTATCCATGTTATTAATTGTTTTTCTATTTCATCCTTGTACATATTCCTCTATCATGATATTAATTATATATATAATATTAGATTATTTTTTATGTTTGATATATTATTACTATTTTATTTCTTCTATGATAGATAATACAATAAAAATTGCCTTAAGGAGCATTTGAGATCCCCTTTATTACGATTTAATTTCCCTCGGGTACCAAGAAATAAAATTTTAATTATTTTATGGATATAATAGAATAAATAATAGATTTTTAACTAAATTTTTAGGTTTTATTTGATGTTTTATAAATGAATGTGTTAATAAAATATCTATCTAGTCCCCCAAAACCACAATACTATTTGATCCCATGGGATGTGATATATTTTATTTTTTGTCAATATTGTAAAGAAACAACCAAATCATGTTTATTGAGTCGAGGATGTTACAAAATCCATCAATTTCATATTTATATACACCATTATTCATTTTCCATATTTAATCAACTTATTTATTTATCATCTAAAATTTTATTATCATAGAATTATTTATCTATATATTTTGACATTCCATTTTCTCAATTTTTCAATTCTCATACATAATATATCTGAAAAAAATATATTACTAGAAAATATTTATCTTGAACATTTATAAAAATATATTTTATACTCAAATATCATATCTTATTCCAATTTACAACATATTCATATTTTGGATTATTTAGAAACAACTATTCATCTGGGAAAGAACATTCATGGTAGATTCACATGGATTATTAAGAGATATTAATTTTGAGTCAATTAACTTGATTATATGGAAAATTAAAATATATAATCTTCTAATGGTCAGTACCGATCATTCATCTATAACCTTCTCTGAATTATTCTTTCCCTTTAATCCATTACGACACACTAACATTAGGTCTTTTTCCTTAATAGAATAGAGAATATAGAAAATTGACAAAAAAATATTAATGGTTGAAAATTAATTCCTTAGAGTCAATTACTTTAATCCCAAATTAATTTTGGCATCATAATTATCATTATCTTCTCATATCCCTTCTATTAATTCCAATTCCAAACCCCTATAAAGACACCATTAACTTTTCCTTTCTATCTTATAAATTATATAATTTAGATCTCTCATTAACACGACATTAGAAACACTAACAAGGAATGAAATTATATATATTAAATATCTAGTCTATATATCCTTCAATATTCCACATCATCTCCACCTCTTATAATATCTCATATACTAAAATTATTTAATTTATAAAAATAATCCTTATAAAATAAATTACTTGATAAAATAAATAATAATTTAAATTCCCATTATATATAGAAATAATAGAAAATTCCAACCACCTTATAAATTAACCAAATTACCACACAAGTGTAAAGATCATATCCCAAATTCAATGATGTGCTCAAACTTAAATTCAAAGAATAAAAAAACTATTATTTTAACATTCTTAGAAAAAAATATCAAAATATTTCTCAAACTAAAAAATTTATATTTTTATGTATCAATATTTAACACCACTTTTAAAACTTTTTTCTTATAAAATTATTACCCTAATCCAAAAAATGGGTAAAACCCCATAAATAAATTATCCTTTCATGAAAATATGATTTCTACTATCAAGTAATTTGAGTTTCTCTATTATGCCTTCGAGAAATCACATTATATTAATAAATTATCCTTTCATGAGTTTTTACACATGATCTTGATTTTTTACAGGATACTTAATAAAATTTTTATCCTCCTCAATATCCATATCACTAAAATAAATCACAAGTGAAGGATAATAATAGTAAACCTAATGTTGAGACATATGTATTACATTATGAACCCTTTCTAATAACAGAAGTAGAAATATTTGATAATCTACCTATGCCACTTGAACTAACTCTTATAATGGGCCAATAAATATTGTTGGAATCTTGATAACCCTTAATTTTTTTCCATGTCAAGGAGATTATCAAAAGAACACATGACCTCCAACAAATAACTCTAAAAGTATCCTCCTTTGATCCAAATAGGTCTTATGACTACTTTGAGAAGTCCTCATCTGATCTCAATTAACCTGCACACACCCAGTCATATCCTACACCATATCTAGCTAAACAATAGTACCCTCACCAACCTAAACAAAATATAATGTAAAATGAAAAATCACCCATTGAAAGGCTCATATGGTGGTATACTAATAGAGGAATGAGTATTGTTATTATAAGAAAATTTCAATAATGAGAAATGATACACCCAATATCCCCTATATTCCAAAATACTTCTTATAACCATATCTTAAATTTTTTAAATTATCCATATTGTTTAACCATTAGTCTAAACTATCAACTAAACTTGATTACTTAAGTAGTAAGAAATAAAAATAATTTAACAGTCAATCCATGATAAACCAAATAGAGTCAAACCCTTTTAATGTATGAGGAGAACTCATAAAAAACCTTGAAATACAGTACAACATTTACTGATGAATTTATAAAGGATGAAAAAAACATTCTTTTACAGGATTTTTTTTATTTTACCTACTTGAACATAGAAAATTTAGAATTAAAATAAATTGCTATATTCTTTATCTGATTCCACTAAAACCACCACTTCAGGGAAGGAAACAGGGTTATACCTCTTGGATTACCTTCTAAATACTATCTTTGGAACTCATGAAAAACCATTTCCTTCATAATCTAAGGAAAAAACGACTTCCTATAAAACAAAACATGATGTTCCGCTCCCTTATAATAACCATTTAGAGAATCTCTGTTCACAACCCAATCTACAGACACCTTTATCTAGGGCTCTCCCAGTTGAGACACTTTTACCCAATACAACAAAGATGTTTTAACTTTCATTAGATAAATAAATTTACCCTAACTGGTCTATTAATGAATAGGGTGAAGAGATCCCAACAACTCTATAAGATTTGATATCTTACCCACCCGCTAAGTGTACTTAAAATTAGACTTTAGAATCAAATAATGAGACACCATTTTACACTTTCCATTAGTATGTGTGATCATGATATTGTTATCTTGGAGTGATTTATCCCACCTTATGTATCATAAATTCAAATGTTTCTGAATAAATATATTTATCATGATCTTATGATTGATGTAAACAACAAAAATTATCTAAGAAAATATTTCAACTAATTATTAAGCACAAATATCATAGTTTTAAATTTAAAATCATGGGAAACATAATTATATTCATGAGAATGTAACTACCTAGAACTATAATCCATGTATTCTATTTTTTTACATGGATATATTTAAAAAAATATTGGGATACACCACAATACATGTCATAAGAACTAAATCAATTTGATAATCATATAACTAGGGAACTCGTCTACTTTTTCATTAAACCATCAAAAGAATATTTAAATTTATATATCTAACAAAAAATAATACATTACCTAGTTAAAGATAAGAATGGGGTTACAATCTAAGAAAAATCTAGTATAAAAATTCTATAATAACCATCTAAGCATAAGAAACTCATTACATTAGAAACATTTATTTGTTGATTATATGGATCAAACATCACACTCTTTATTGGGTCCACTACTATACCATTCTTTAAGATAATAAAAACCAACAAATAATACTCACATAGCAATAGTTGACACTTTTATATATTTCTAAATAACTGATACTCTAGGGGAAAATTCAAAAAAACCTTGAGTTTATAAACTTAACATCCATTCATCTTTGAGTAAATCAAAATATCTCAATAAATAAAACTAAAAAATTATCAAGATAGAAATATGAACCTACAGTTATAATCCAAATAAACATTACCAATTAATTCATCACACTAATTAATATAACTATAAACTAAAAATTAACATATTGATACTCAAAATATGATTTATGGATGTATTCATCTTTAACTCCAATATAGAGACATCTAGATTAAAATTTATAAATAGCAATAAACTCACCCATTTTATCTAGTCAAAAAATCATCTCTCATAGGAAGATAGTAGTTATTATTAATTATCACTAAATTTAATCATTGGTATTATATATACAATCTCAGGTTTCCCTTCGTATTATTAAAAAAACACAGAAGAAAACTATATATGCACACTATAGTGAATAAATCCTGAGTAAAATAACTTATCAATTGAAATCCTCTAATCTCAAAACTTCATTGGAACTATATAATAATCTAACATAACAATAGGTTAATAACATATATATTTAATTATTCAAACTCAATTTCCCACCTAACATAAAAATTCACAACTTCCTTTGAAAATACCTCAACATAATACCTCAAAAATCTAAGAAACTACTCCATATTCATATTATATACATAGAAATCAATATTTCCAACTGAGATTTACTACTCTATGGTTTAATTCATCTCTAACTCAAATAAATATCTCTTTCTATAAAAATAGAAAATTTTAACCATCCAAGATATATAAAATCACATTCCATTGAAAATAATCAATTAAATATTTTATAGAGTATAATAAATTAAACCTGAGGCTAAAATCATAGAGTTTCATCTACAACAAGACATGGTTTCATGACAATAAATATTACCCCACAACCAGCTCACAACCACACACTTCATTAAATCTCATTAGACCTTCCACTAAAGTAATCAACTCAATTAGAATGTGAAGATTATTTATTGTATGTTATATCTAATAAACAATGTAAAGTTTGATAAATGAATATGATTAATCAATACTAATGAAAAAATAAGAAATAGTAGAGTACATAAAATCCATACATTCAACCACATTTGGTACCTCCAATTATTGATCTTCCATAAATTTTATTTTCCTTCTTCTAATTCCTCTTTCTATATATCATTTTTAGCCTCCTCTCTCTTCTATATAGTCACCTCATTGCTTATCTCTTTCATGATGTACACTTTTATAAACACCCTATACTGGTGGTTGTAATGGTCATTTATCTAGTTTTTTAGAAGAAACTACTATCAAGGAGGCTAGAAAAAATGAGGGGGTGGTTTGTTAAACATCACCATATGTTTAAATATCTACATTACATCAAAATATCAAAATATATCAGAGTGATGGTCCATAATTAAATAATATAATCATTAATGTGTTGGGTTCCCCAATATGTCTATGTACATACTTCACAAGATAAGTGATATCCTAATGATAATTGATGCATATAACCTCACCTGAACCATTTTTTCTTTAAAAATAAATAACCTACAACCTCTAGATACAATTTGAGAAATAAAATATTGATGAATATATAGTAATGAACACATAGTAGTCAATAAATTCTCTAACATCATAGTATTTTCTATTATCTCTATAGAAAAACTCTATGAAAAATAATCCTACTACCTCTATATCAATGGCCTCAAATCTATTTTAAAATGACTATCTCCCAACATCTCATCAATCATAAAATTGGTAGAATAGTGAATCAATTTCATAAACCAGAAAAAAACATATATAGAAGAAATTCCCTATTATATCACTAATATCTCCTAGTACTACTCAAGCCTAAGAGTATTTTATAAGAAATCCTAACTTAAAATCTCTCAAAATTGATTCCATGCAATCATAAAATATCACAAGTATAATATCGACCATTTTAATGTTGAATCGTGTAACAAACTCATCGTTAATGGAATAAATTTCTCATCTATTTTCGATATAAGATGGGTTTCCATCACTACTACATATAAACAAAACATAGTCTCATGAATGGTGATGTAACACTCATAATTTTATAATTTAGGATTTTAAAATTCAATCAAGGTTATATTACAGACGAATCTCACCTCTAAGTCTACTCTATGATGCACACCCTTAGGTGCTTATTGCACCTCCTCTTATTTGACCTCATGATGATGTTCCATACCTGGGATAAATCTAATTAGAAAATTCAATATAATACCATATATATATATATGAGGAATTTATTAACATTCCTACACCTCATTCATATCCATAGGGACTATCACCCCAAGCAAAACACATATAATCATTGAGACCAGAAACTACATGATGCATGAATTTACGCCTATGAACATATATTTCATTCAACATACTATTCCCTAAGTATTGATCATAGGTTATATATTCCTCAATTAGATCATATGGTCTCTTTTATATCATGTTATTTTCATTGTTATACTTCTTATATAAGGTTTGTGACTTCTTGGGCCCAGTTTACTCATAAGTAACATGACCCATTTGGCCACATGGTCTTAAGCACAGCTCCCCGCATTCCAAGGACTACTTACTAAAACTGAGTGTCTATGATGGTATAGTGGGAAGAATACACCCTCTTTATCAGAGTGAATCAAAATGGTGATATACAAATAAATCAATGTAGGAAGCAATATAATAATGAAAAATGGAATTTTATCATCTAGATAGATATAACTAAACATAATATGTATGCATTCTCATATAAAAAATTATGATATCATGTTGTTATATTAAAATGGGAGCAGAAAAACAACACAATACGTTCTATAAAAACATTAAAAGTCTAAAAGATATATACAATAGAATCATGAGTGAGAGATCATCCCAATTATCCTATAATCCATCATAGTACCTAAAGTTAATCGTCCATATCATTCCACTTTCACATATCGCAATATACATCCACGAAGTCTGTCTGGGTACCAATATGTAGCCCAAACATAGTTTGAGTAAAAAATATTATGGAACCAAAAATAATGTCTATAAATATTCATGTACATGAGTGTATAATGAATCAATGTATAAGTAATAATAACAAAGGCAATAAATAAACTAAAACAATCCATGTTGGCTCAGGTTTGTTACAGGAACCCATCTGAAACTACCTAATTTTGACTAATCTGGAATGTATTTGAACATTTATTATTTATATAATATTTTAGAAGTATTATTTCCCTTATTTTAAAATAAGCCTTATAGAAAATCATTTCCATTTATTCCAGATACTCATCAAGGAACCCAATGATAACTAATTATAATTATGTAATAATGAACATTATTCCATTTAATTTTGATGCATTTAAAGGAACACCAGGTCTATTATTTTCATATTAGCAAAAATTAATGTAATGTCATTAATTTACAATATTCAGTTAGGAAAATAATTTCTATTATAGAAGGTAAGAATGATGTAATAAAATAAACGTTATTTAATTTATTAAAAATATCATTTAATTTATATGAATAAATAGTAATAAGAACCAGGATATCTGTAATATAATTTCCACTACATAATTTAAAAATATTTAATTGACATGTTATTACCATTAAAAATATATTTAATTCATTTGTAAATAATCATTTGGTTCTTGTGTAGGAACATACCACATCTCAATTAATCTTTTCAATATAAACATCTCACTAGCCAAGGTCAATCCAACCACACCTTAGTGGTGTTTTGTTCACAAGTGATAAATAATACATTAAGGAATATAATTGAACCAACCCTAGGGGATGGATTGGGATGAGGTTTTCAACCTCAAACCATTTACTAATGTCACATATAAACTCAATTCAAGGTTTAGTTGATCATTTGTTGTTGTCAAATATTTTAGGAGCAACCCACAGAAGGTCCTGCATGCTGCAAACCAATGAAAGAATATAAAATGCTAAAAATTTATGGAAATTTATAGAAAAGCAACTTTATATATATATATGACTCATAATTTTTTATTATTCAATTTTTCAAGCTGTAATGAGGTAAATTAAAGAAACAGACAAATTCTTTATAAATAGGGAACATTAGCTCACATGGAAATAAAATTCAATTAGGGTATAGAAATATAAAAAAGAGAAAGAGGGATTATATACTTACTGAGGGTGATCTAACATGACCTGATATGTTTAATTATGAGTTTGGTTAAGGGAAATATTACAAGTCCTAAGATTATGGAGGAGGAGAGATTTTGATGGGGAGGCTATTGTGTGGGAAAGTTAGAAGAAAGAAAGGGTTAAGGGTTAAAATTATAGGAGTGAAAAAATTGGATCTCACCATTTTTAGGGGTCATATGGTTTGGCCATATGGTTTTCAAAACCCTTCACCAACCATGCTCACCTTTTTCCAGAGGATACACCAATCACATGGTAAAGAACATGGTTAGGATAAACCATGCACCAACCATTCTAAATACACCTATAATAGACTATAAGATATTCATGGCCATGAAACCTCCCTCAAATGGTTAAGAAACCATGAACCTATATTATTGGTCTGAATAGTTGAGAAATACAATTAGTACTTACCATTCACCTCTACCTATTTATCTAAAAACTAAAGCTATGGGTTGTAAACAAGCCCTAGATGTTCTCAAACCATTTCATTGTCCTTTTGGAATTATTATAAGGATAAAATAAGAGATTTAAAAAAAATTCAAAGAATCTAATCCTCATAAAATAAAAAGGATCTGAAAAACCACACTGCTTAAAATAAATCATCCTTGAGTTTCCTTGAGGGTGGTTAAGGGTCATCTGAGAATAATTCCTTCCACTTAGCACATACATCAACCTCTCGCTCCTAGGTCCCCTTATATACATGGAAATGATTCCAAAACAAATATTCCAGAGTAACTATTCTCCATCATAGATACTTCATGATATGATCCACATTATTAATATGATACATCAGAAATGAAGTTTGAACATCCAAATCAACCTCATCTGACTATTGTGCATTATACGAGTCTGAATGAAAATGATGAAGTTGTCAAACATAGAAAGCATCTTGAATGGCTTGGTAAATATAAGGTAAAGATAAATGATAGGTTACCATCCAAATCCCTATATAATATCAAAATACCAGAAAAATATAGGTCATTTATTACCATACCTACGAATTTGTTGATGACCCAATCTAGGTGAAACATACAAGAAGGCTCAACCCCCCCCCCCCCCCGTCAAACTACAGAGGCTGGCAATAACGATCTTCATGATAATTATTCCTAGAATAATATATATCCATACATTTCATGATAAGTTATATCTAATATGATGTCTCTTAAAAGAGATATGGTCTCAGTAGTTATGCCTCCCTAACCTGACAAGAACTAAGGTAATCAATTTGACCTACCATATAGGGCCTCATATGAATCCATATATATATATTATTATAATATATAGTCATAAAATACATTTTAAGAGGTAAATTTTCTCCTAAGAATATCAAAAGTCAAGGACAGATGCTTGGAGAATACGTAAAAACATCTGTAGAGTACAGTCAGATTGACCATAGGCCTATAGTAGGATGCACTTTGAAACACCAGTAAACCAAGATCATTTTGCAACCCCTTCCAGAGTTATGATTTATAATGAGTGTACATATTTTATATGATGGTACCTGGAACACCATGAAGGAATATAATATCACATATAGATTCTTCCAATATTTTTCACTAATAAGGTCTCCCTTATACATAAGAAATGGGTATCCTTCGTCAACTTGTCTATGATGTCTTATATGACTTTACTCGCACAAGGTATTTTTGATAAAATAGTTATAAAATACAAATTGATTTCATTTCACTTACATTATAGAATGGGTAATGTATATAAGATACCAATAGGTCACTGGTGTTATTCCTTTATCAACTGTTAGGTGGAACATTGATTAATAAAACTTGTTATTTTCCTCTTTATATTGACCCCAATACTGGTTGTGTAAGTCATGATATATCATGGTGAGTCATAATATTCTCATATCATCCCCTATCGCATGTCTATAGTCACACAATAATTCCAAGGAATGTATAATATATCATCTTCTTCAATAGCACATCTAGGAAGCAGGTCCTCACATGATATTCTTTTCCTTAGGACTAAGCCTTCAGGATTAAAAATCTATCTCATATTTACTCCATTTGTATATGAAGAATCCACTAATAAAACCATAAGAAAAATATATTTGTGAAAATATTGAATCTATATGTGCATCTAAGAAAATAGATCCATCAACTTCCACTCACTACAGGCTTCCTGAAGTACTTGTTTCTAAGTCTTTCTTCTCAGAGAATCATCCCATGATTATCCATTCTAGGCATATAAACAAGATCAAAATTGGAGTATTGAAGGTATTAAACTCACCTTCACAGTCTGAGGTGAAAATCACACTAAGTGAATTTGTATTTGAGTATTTTTTGATATTTTTATAAAATTAATCATTCTACTAATATATAGTACCTCCAAAAATGCAAGGCATGACAAAATTTACCTAGATAGAGATCACGCGTCAGGTAATTACAATCATAAGGCCTCAACCATCGAAACCCATATTCCATGAATTGATCTTATAACATCAAAACAGCTCCCATTATGATAAATGATGCATGATAATATACTATATTTCCCATACCTGTATCAGGTAGAATTAGGATTGGCAGAAATATAAGTATTCATTTAAACTCCTAAAAGTATTTTTCACAATCATAAATAAAAAAAAAATCATTTCTTTTAAAATTCTATATTCGGTAATGAAAGTCATGATAAATCTAGAATAAAATGACTTTAATACCTAGATATCCCTAATAGTCTCCATTTTAAATGACATATTTGGTATGCTTCCAAGACACAATGGCCCTCACATTATCTAAGTCATGAAACACCTTTTATTATGATATGATGTTGCCCAAGAAGTGAGATTTATTATTCTTTATGTGGTATTTCATGAGAGTAGTGTATTACTAGTCATCTCTTAGTGTATTAAAAACAATTTCGTGGTGTTTATCATGATCATGTCATGTATAATAATATAACAAGATATAATCCATGAAAACTGCTACAAATGAATCAATGTCTGGGTGCAAAACTCGATTCATCAAGGCCATAAAGACTGTTGGAACATTCATGAGATGAAATGACATTACCAAATAATCAAAAAATACATACCCACTTATAATAGTTTTAAGAGGTATATTCAATGTCTTATAATATACATGATGATAGCCTAACCTCAAATAAATATTTGTGAAAACCTGAGCTCATATAAGTTGACCAAAGAGATCATCTACATGATATAATGGATACTTTTTCTTAAGAATAAGATGATTCAGCCATAAATAATCCACTCAAATTATAATTGTTAGATCCAAATTCATTGTGAAAATAATGGATGATCCACATGTATATTTACTAGTTCATTTAAACCCTATGGATTTTATGTACTCTTACTACATTTTGAGCTCTTAAAGCTTAGTAGCTGTCATCCTCTAAGGATGAATAGATACAAGTGTTACTCCTAACACTATCTCAATATTCAAATATACCTATGTCATGGGAGATAACATATAAAATTAATTAAATAATATATTCCTAAAAAAGTCATCTGTAAGAAGGAATTCTTTCATATTTGATCCCTATTAATTTAGAAAAAGGCTTGAAATATGGACTTATGCTTTTCTCAACCCTGAATACTCAAGTACAACTCAACTTTCATGGAAATCTCATTGTCAATTTTAAGAATAGTTACTAACCTCAGGTGATGTTTTGGACACCCATCAATAAAAACTACCAATATGGGTAAAAAATAGTACTAACCAGTACATCCTATGATTGATTTGAAACCCTTTCAACTCATGGATGAAAAAACATCAGATGAAATAATTACCAAAAATATCATGGGGAAACTCATTTAATTTGTGTATAGTTTATTATTACACTTCCAATAGATTATCAATTGTCATCACTCTGCATAAGTACTCAATCTCAAGGCTTACACATTCCATGATGTCCATAGATATGAATGAATTAGAAACACACATATCAAATATAAAAAAAAATTAAACTTGAGGATTCTAAAAGCATACCTCAAACTATAGATGGACACACAATATGCTCTTCAGAAGTAGGATGTACTATACATATCTAGCCTGATCTATATCCCTAAGTTATAACCTAACTTCCATGATCAGGTCTATCATGTAATAATTTCATATCAGAAGTCTATATTCCTCATACATGACCACCTCCTCATCTTGAATGACCTATAGAACTTTAGCTTTCTCTATGGCAAGGAGATACTAAACTTACTCTGAAAACTAGAGTCAATGTAGACCCTCTATAACAAAACACATGATGAGAGTTCTTAAAACCCACTATATATGACCCATTATACCCTAATCCCGACACTTATTTAGGTTCTTTCTACCCTAAGTATTTGTGTTCCCAATATTTCTACACTTATGAAGGGTCAATTGGACACCCATAGAAACACTTAGAAATATGATTCCCTTATAAGAAAGCTCAAAAATACTATTTATACTTCTATATGAAAATTCACCCTACCTCGACACTAAACTATCATTCCCCTCACCTTCATCTTCCCTCATGTGATTCTCATAAAAAATCACATGGTTTACTATTTCTGATACCATAGTCCAAAAAAATACATTAACATAAATACATATGGACAACCTAATCCCATCATTAAACTACCACAATATAGTCAACACATCACCGATAAGAGTTGGAAAAAAATGTTCAAGCTATGTTAAATGAGATGAATAATTCATGGAAAACATAATAACCTTATTTTTGTGCATAAGCTCCCTACCTCATTCATCTCTCACTATTTGAAAGAAGAGTTAATTATAGAATTATATCTGGAATTACCAATGGACCATAACCCATTTCTTATATACATGTGTACGAACATACCACCATTATTTTTAATATCCTTGATGCATGCATGTTTTTATCTTCATTATCCTCTCTGGAGGTTCCCCTAGACGATCAAAGAAATATAGCATGGCTTGAATCCATGAATAATTGGTCTGGGACACACCTTTCCCCCAAAAAGTAAGAGATTTCATCTATGATAATTCTTTTGTAACATCTTCCATAGTAGGGGAATGTCATGAATCTACCTTTATGAACTGCATGAATTGTAGGAAACCCTATCAAAGTTTATCATTAGTGCCCATATCAGGTATAATATGAGGATCCACAGGTGGAAATATATTATGTAATACTATTGGTGCAGGTCCCACCACCTTAGTATAATGTTCAGCACTACCATCCAAAAATTCAACTTGAGGCCTTTATTGATTCATATATCAAAAATGAAAAACACATTCCTTAAAAGATATTTTGATAATAGAAAGTCTCATCTAAAATAATAGGATAGTTTCAAATACTTCCTATATAAGATGCAATACCCTTTTACCTACTCTTAAAACTAGGTCTATCAAACTTAGGGGATTATAAAGTAACACAAGAGACACTTACAACACCTCCCACTACGGCTAGGTCTATGTCAAGGCCTCCTATCTTATTGTAGATATTCTAGTATATGGATTTTCTATTGCAAGTCATAAATGAAAATTGTTTTTAAGATGCAATTGAAATCTCCATTAAACAACAACCATTTAATTTAATAATTACAATTTAATATTTATATATATATATATCATTCTTCAATTACATGCATCATTAGTTCACAAGTTATAATATCCTATGATTTATAATTTTCAATTGGAAATTCATGTAATTGTTACCATCCTTTTATGATGGTTTAATTACATGGATCATGATTCCCAATTTAATCAGGTCCATAAACATGATAAATTCTAATTTAAATCCATTTAAACATAACTACTAACATTTCATTCCCGGAAACCAATGGTCCATGACACAAACATTCCATAACAGGTTAGTTACAGTTCCACCATCATGAAATGTGGGGAAAACCAATTAGGTTGATTATGGAATGTTTAGTAACAAATTATATTTTCCTACAAGAAATTTTTGATCATTTACAGTTATATAAATTAAGTAACATATTATATGATATAGGAAATGAACATGGTAAATAAACATTGTATTTCATTTCCATGACATATAAATCTTAAAGTTCCTATAATGATGTATGAAAAATTCCCCCCTTCTGTATTAGGAAAAGGGTAAAAGAAAATAAATAATGCTAAAAATATCCAAAATTTAGGTGCATCACCTAATGGTGAAATCAATAAAATTGTGATGGAAAAAATCAGAAAAACAAGTCACATCATAGAAAACATTGGTTTTCCCTATATATAGTTTTATATTCCCAAGAATAGGCTCATTACAAAATTCCAACACTTCCTAATATCATTTTTAGAATCCCAAAACAGAATTTTAAGAAAAGAAAAAACATTGATACCACTTTCTGATATCCCATCCTTGGTTAAATAAAAAATAACCGGACCTGGTTAGCTACATGGCCTCATGCATACCTCCTTGTACGTCAGATACCGCTGATTTGTAGTAAGGGTCTATGATAGTAAAATGGGGAGTCTACACCCACATTATTAGAGTGAAACATAATGGTGATATAAAAATTAAACAAAAAAGGAATCAATATAATAATTAACAACATAAGTAGATAATTTAGATAAGTATAATCAATTGTAATCAATATTTAGTTTCATATATTAAATGATGATGTCAAGATGATATAAAAAACGGGAGTAGGAATATAACATAACACATATTACTAAAAAATAAAAAACACCAAAATCTCCCTTCAATATAATTACAATCACGATATTGATCCTCTACCCCCATACTCTATCCTAGTAAAAAAAATTCAATCATCAAGATCATATCACTTTACCTTGTCCTAATTTTCAAATATGATGTCAATATGGGTACAAATCTATGGTCTAAATAGGGTGAGAAAAACATAGTAGGAAAACACAAAAGAAGTATATAAACAATTTAATATGTGATTATATAGTTAAGAAATGAGAAGCTAATAATAAAATGGGAAACAAATGAACTAAAAATATCCAAGTTGGCTCAACTTTTTCATAGGACACTCGTTCGACACTACCAACTCCATATTAATCTAGAAATTTTCATTAAATTTATTATATTTGTAAATATTAAGAATAATAATGTACCTTATATTCATAGAAACTATATGGAGAATCATGTCCATTCATTTTAAATATTAAAAAAATAATTCCATGTCCACTAATTAAATTTAAGTAAAAAGAAACATCATGTCCTTTAATTCCAATAGTGAATTAATAACATTATATATATTATAGATGGTAAGAATTATGTAATCACATCCATATCATTTTATCAATTCAATATACCATTTAAGTCAGATGACTAAATAGTAACACAAAATGGTCCAAATTAAATCTAATTTCCACTAAATCATTTATAAAGGGTTAAGCAACATGGTATTACAATTCAGATTTTATTTAATTTATTTATAAGTAATCTAGTGGTCCTTCGTTAATTTTATAACACATCTCAATTAATCAATTAAATTTAAACATATCATAAGACATCGTTAAGACAAACACACTATAGTGGTGTTTTGGTTATAAGTGAAAAATAATACATCAATGAATTTAATAAAACCCAACCAAGGGCATAGTTCAAGATGAGGTTTTCATCCTTCGAATAGTTTCCAATATCACATAGCATGTCAATTAATGGTGTAGGTGATAATTTCATGATTTTATCTATGTAAGTAGCAACACATGGAAGATCCTCTGTGTAGTATAATGGAGACATAAAATAAACAATAAAAAGTTTGGGTAAAATCTATAAAACACATACCTCTGATAGTCAGGGGAATACTTATCAAGAATATTTCTTTAATTCAGGTTGGAATGAGAGAAATTAAAAAAATAAACAAACGCATTGGGAAAAGTGAACATTAGCTTAGATGGAAATAAAATTTGATACTATACGAGAAACATGGTAAAAAGTAAATATGACTTGTAGATATACTGAGCATGATCCAACATAACTAATGAAATTTAATTATGAATCACTAGGGGGTAGATCTCATAAGTCCTAGGACGATGGAGGAGGAAATATTTTGATGAGGGGTATACTGTGAATGAAAGGGAGATAAATGAGGGTTAAGGGTTAAAAGGTTAGAAAGGAAAAACATGACTTACAAAAATTCTAAGTTTCACATGGTTTAGACTCATGTTTTTCGAAATTTTGCACCTACCATGCACACATATTTCTCAAGAAGACACCCATTGATAATATAAGGGCCATGGTTGGATGAATATTTGTGCCTACCATGATAAATACACCATCAATAAACTGCATTTTTTCATGTCTATGTGTCCTCCTGTGCCTAGTTAAGCTAACTGTGCACATCTATTTTTGGTACATATAGTTGAGCTCCATAGTTTTTAGTAACCATCAACCAACCATGAACCTCTAAAAATTTATTCGAAAAGTATAGCCCTAGGATCTGAACAAGAATCTCATCCCCCAATTCCTTTATTATTCCATTGGGAATTATTATAAGGGTAAAATAATAAGTTTTAATAAAATTAAATGGATTCTTAACTCATTAAAAACCAGGATTCTACAAGTTTCATGTAAAACTACTTCCTTAAAACTAATAAAATTATTATTAATGTCTTATCCAAACCACATTCATAAAATTCTCTCTCTAAAAGTATTCTAACATGGTCCACCATCACCAGAACTCCATTCAAGCTAAAATTGAGTTGGTGTGCGAACCTAATATCTTGAATTCAAAAGTCCACAAGTTTTTTTAATAACATTAATGATATATTAGAACATATATATGGAAATAATTCCCCTTTATAAATAAAAAATCCATATCATGATGAATATTTTAATTAATTTACCAACTATAATACATGAATAATGTATATTAATTCATGTAATGTCATAAAAAATCAATACAAAATTTTTAATACAAAAATATTATCTAAAAAATACTCTATAACTTGAGAAATGTGTAATATAATCCACCTCTACCAATAAGCCACTTATTTACTCTACTTAGGTATCCTGACATGGCCATTAATTCATATCCAAGAAATAAGTAGTTTTCCACCATTATGTACATTAATATAATATCCCCATGCATTTATCCACACTCATGGGGATCACAATAATATTTCCATAACCAAATAATTATTCACCCATAGGTAACTCATTATAATATCTCAAATAAAAATTATTTCTCCACTTGTATGAAGCTTTTTATCATACATTTATCAAAATGTATCTATACAGCTATATGAAACTTTCTATCACATAAAAATCTATTGTATATGATTTTATCCACCCTTTAGAACTATCAAATGTTATTTTGGGAGTCCTACATTAAGGACTATCCCCACCATGTGCACCATAACTAGAAAAGATTCCACCTCTAGGGACTCTTATATATTACCAGGTTTCTACTAATAAAAACTCACCCATCCTAAACACAAGTCATCGCCATGGAATTTCACATAAATAATTAATATCAATATAATAAAAAAAATATCAATTTCATCACCATACTCAACATCATCACCATCATTATGTATTATAAATTACTACCAACTAATTAGACACAACTTTGATATAACTATCACACTTTAAAAATCGATCATGTCCCCCCACCAACTATTTATTAACCCACCTAATACCCCAAACACATAATGGTTTTATGGAATATAATCACACCCTAAACTTACACCACACTTCCACCATATTCTAACACTACTAGATAATATGGAATAATTTTTCACATCAATAATATTTCTCACATACTTGGAATCTTCATGTTCCATAACCTCATCATGAAATCAACATAAACCAAAAAAACCTTTCATCAATGAAACATAATCCAAAAAACATTACTCACCTCCATCTATTAACACAAGATAATTTTATCTAGGGGTTTTATAAATATTCAAATTCCACCACTACTATCATCTCATCCAATAAAAATTGGATTAAACAACCTATTATTGATGTATGGCACCTTAAAATATGGAATGACCCATGTAAAAATCAAGCAATTACATGAAACCCTAACCAATAAATTTAACTTAATTCAAGAAATATTAATGATCTCATTCCTATGAGACATAACTCCTATCTAACTCCCTTATATTTTTTTCCAAAAAATCATCAACACTTCGACACATTTTTCATAATGTGTCATTACACCCATGCCTAATTGGCACACCCCATGAAAAAATATAAAATCCACTTCTCTCACATCATAAACTATTTTTTTATATATTTTAATATTATAGGATCAAAGTTAAATATGAGGACACAAAAAATATTTTATAAAAAACATATACACCATTTTAATATATAAATAACTGATAAAATAATTCACACAATAATTATAATCCTTTATCAACACGAATTCATCAATTCCATATTCATGTAAAACATTATTAATTTATCACAATTAATATAATTAAATATCTTGAAATTAAAATTCTATTATAAAATAATAATGTTTAAATGAATTTTAAAATTATATTTTATCTATTTATAAATTTTTATCAATAACTTATCATAAAAACAATTATATTTATATAAAAATCGCATGCTTTAATTTTTTTAAGGTTGGGGATGAAGCCTCATTTATTATATAAATAAAATCAAAGAACTCTTTTAACTTGGTAGAGGGAGACCCCTTACATATCCTAAAGACCTAGTGGAAATCTAACCCATTACATGATCTGTAGTCCCAAATTTTTGGCCCAAGGCCCATTATGTGAATAGTATTGCTACAGTACTCCACCTGCTTCAGTATTGCGCAGTATCTGTTGCTGCTATAGTACCATGCTTCCTCTACAAAGACATGCCGCTGCTATAGTTTCAACCGTTGCTACAGTGCCACTACTGTTACAGTATGCTACAACACTACTGTAGTACCCTATGCCTACTGGGTTTTTAACCCTCATTTTTCATGTAGGATTACGGTGTGCTTACCACTAAGCCAAACCCCAACTACAAATAGCATCCTTTTATATTTATCCTACTAATATGATATTAATGTCTCATTTATCATTCCAATTTACCACATATTCATATTAATAATTATTATGCATCATTAACCCATAAAAATAAGAAAAATCCATATAGATTCAGATGGATTATTAAGAGATATGTATTTTGATTCATCTACCAAAATTCTGTGATGAATAAAATATATAATCCATTGATGATCTCCAATAATCCTTTATATATAACACACTATTCATTATCCTTTACCTTTGGTCTTATATGGAACATTAACAGTAAGGGTATTTCATTGAGGGAGTGTAGAAGGTGAATGTGGTATATGAAAATCAGGTTTAAACGTTTTTCTAGGGGTCATTATATTTTAGGATTTATGATCAACTTAATAATAAAATTAATTCAATTAATCGATGGTTCTATCATATTTGGGTTGAAGAGGTTCTGATGGTTAGGGTATCGCATCCTTAGTAAAACACTATTTTACGGAGTTTGGTAATTTTGTGATTTAATGAACTATGTTTAGCTTGATAGAGTATTTAAACCTAATTTATCTAGATTACTCAATGATAACAATATAGTCTAAGGAAACTAGTTTCACAATTACATTTTTTTTATGTTTTTTCAATGCTCATGGAAAAATAAAAATAATGATATTGGAATTTAGATTTTGAAATTACCAAAAGCCAACATGAATATGATGAAAAAAATACAATCCAGAAAAACCTTCCCCCTTTTCTACATAACCCATTATGCTTATATATTACACCCTCATTCTAGTAATGAGGGATTACGAGGGAAGGAAAAATGAAAAAGAAACCATAATGTAAGGTTGAGAGAGAGACTAGTGGAGGAAAATGGAGCATTAGAACAACTCGCCCTGGGATTTGGTCTTCGGATCAATCCCTAGATATAACAACTTAGTCATCTATTGGAAGATATTCTGAGGTTCTTTGGTTGGATTAGAGTTTCCGTTGTTATAGTCAATAAAATTCTCTAGGAATTATCGATCTTTAAAGGTAGTCCCATTCCATTAATAGGTGTATCCAGGGAAATTAGCATCAATGAATTTATATCTCAGAAATATAAGAAAAAGTCGGGATATGACTTTTGATGTCAATCTATGAAAATCTCATGTTTCCCATTTTTTGTGTTCTCTTCACTTGACATTCTGAAGTCACTTCACATGTTGTATTACCTTCATATTCAAATCACGATTCCTGACATGAATAATCTTTTCCATACATATAAGATTTTTTAAACTTATTTCTTCAGTTTCATGGTCCTAATGTATCCAATTGTCATCCTACATCCAAGGAAACTATCTTTTAGTGGTAATAGTTTCCCATTTGTCTCCTATTTCTCATTTTCCATAAAACATTAAATCCTTCCATATATAAATAAATCTATTAAATATCTGTGTAATTATTGGTCATTAAAATCATAAAAGTAATGTATTTTAATACTAAAAAGTTTTAATTACATTTTTATATCAAATCCCCCAAACATTAATTCATACTTGTCCTCAAGGATGTAATCTCAAAAAAATATAATTGATTCTTAACCTACTATGATTTAAATTTAATTTCATTAAAAAAATTGATTAAGTATAGAATTAAATACACAATAATCAAATATGATAATTAATCAAAACCACACTTTTAAAGGGAAAAATCAACCAGGAATTCTACTATTATCTTTATAAAATAGTCAATTATTTTCATTCATCCATTTTCATTTTTCAATTCATTATTAATATGCATTCAATTTTGAATTTACCTCACATAAATTTTTCTCATCATTTTCAAGGTATAATTATAAATAGAGTAAAAAATATAACCAAAGAAGATGTTAAATACCATATTATTACAAGGCATCTTGAATATCCACCACATAAAGAAATAGATCACAATTAATCATGAAGGATTTGAGTAATATTAAAATGTCTTTGAGGCTTTAGGGTTGGTGGGTAATGGTGTGAAAAAAATAATTCATAAAAACGAGTTTTGACTCTAATTCATAATATATGATATCAAAAGATAATATCAATAGAAATCTCCTTTTATAGATTTTATCTCCTTCTCCCCACCTACAAATCTCAATGTGGCTCATGATACATGTATTCATAATGAATGAATCTCGCTTTCATGCTCTTTGAAATTTTATTTTTTTTCTATCCAAATTTACTCTTAACAAAAACCTAACATTCATGAAAAAACAACAAACAATAAAAATAAAATCAGTTTGGAAATGATGATTTTTTAACCTCCCAATAAACAAACCAGTTTATATTTATTTAGAATGACATGTGAATAATAAATTATAATTAATATATAGCCCCTCTCAAAATATCATGAAAAATCCTAATAAAGTCTCATCACTAAATCACATCGCCATCCACATTGTAAATCCTATACTAAAAAATTATTCTGTTAAATATCATGAAATACACTATGAGAAGATTTGGAATGGATATATTGGGGTTGTAATATGGATCATTTCATAAAAAGGTCATTTATGCGTTCTATAGGCATAAAAATGATTATTTTTTTGCAGGTCCATGTATAAATGTTTAAAGAAGAAAATTATTAAATCACATTAAAAGTGATTCTATTTAGTCCTATCTCTAATAAGATTCTAAAAATTTTCTGGAGGAGAACATGCACAAGTTTGTTAAGAAATATACTATATAAATAGTAAGAAATAGTAGTTCAAAGAATGTATTAGGAATGATATGAATGATTGGTAAAATCAATCATGGAGATAAATATGAATAATAAAATCAATTAATAAAAATATCATAAACTAATGTAATTATAAATTCAAAAAAAATCATTCATAAAGATTAACATGCTCCTTTAAATCATTGTTTTTAAAATATAAAACCACATTCTTATATATTCTAATTATGTTCCCGATTTTTTTCACTAATAGTTATTAAAAATAAATTTAAAACATGGAATGAAATTTTCCTAACAAGTTTATGTATCCTACATCAGTTGATTAAAGAAAAAATAAAGTCTAATATGAAATTGTAATTTCAAACTATTAAAAAATAAATTGGTGTAATACAATTGAAAAAATAATAATTATGACACTTACCCCCATTTAATGAAGTTTTATCTTTTGGAAACATAGGTTCTTTTTACACCTGGTTCATGACATAACGTGGGTTCAAGATGTGTTTTGTTTTGAATTGCTGAAATAAATTGGGTTTAATATTTGAATTGGTCATGAAACTTCTTTTCAAGATTTCTTCTTCTTTTTCAGTAGTGTTTTTGATTTGGTTCTAAAAAATATAGAGAAAAGTGAATGTATAGCCCATTTTCCATGAATTTTGAAATATTTGGGGGTGAGTGCAAGTAAATAAAAATAAATTAAAAGATAAATAAATGAATTCATAAAAACATTGGTTTCCTTCTAGAAATACTATTTCTTAACATTATTAGATAAAACTTACCACTATCATCTATAGGTACGATGAAAGAAGATTGAATGGTTTTTACCTCATAGGGGCCCATAAATGGTCTCAACTCTAACTGATTTAGGTTGTTCGGTACCTATCATATCTCATTAAATGCATTTACTCTTCCTGTTGGCAGTACTTAATCAATATCCATCAGGCAGATCCAGCAAATCTTCTTTTATCCCTAAAAACTAAATACAAGTCCATATACCATCCATACCTATTTTCCCTTTTCAAACATGGTAGAATTACATTAACCTCTAGTTTATTTGGCATTGGTTATCAACTTTAAATTATTTTTCTTCAGTGATTTTACATTAGATTTCCACTTGTATAATAGAAGATACCACATTTACTTATTCAAATTCAATTATTCTTTTTCTCTAGCTTAATATCATGGTTTTTAAAATCATAATATTTTATTACCAGATGAATATTAAAGCTTAATTATTTCTTCCAAATCCCATACAATGTAGTCCACTTTTTATTTGAATCAGTGCTCATTCGATGGCCAAGATTGGTCTTCCCAAATGAGATTTGTCTACCCCTCTTCTATATCCAACACCAATTATACCACAAGCATGTAGAATTTATCAAATTTGATCATAATCTCACCAATAGATCCATGTGTTAATGTTATTATTGAGTCTGATAACTGAAGATAGACTATTTTTTCCTTCAATACTTCTAATCCTAGGATTTAAATTTTGATGTGCGACATTATATTAACCTTTGCACCTGAATAACATAATGATTGACCAGATTTATTATCCCCAATAATGATATGAATTTAGAAACTAACTAGTTCTTGTTGTTTCATTAGTATATCCTTCAAAACAACCACCGAGTACTCCCTGGATGGGTTGTATTGTGCCAAATTCCTCTTATTTTCCACCAACTACTTCATTAATTTTTCATGCAAGGGAATATTAGTGAGGGCCTCTACAAAAGTAATGTTAATATCCAATTTTTTAAAATATTCTAAAAATTTACCTCTCTGAGCATCAATCTTTACATATGATACTCATTATAAAAAAGGAAGTCTTGACTTATTTTGTGGCGGTTATTGTCCAGATTCTTTATCAGTTATATAATTTTTATTTTCCTTTTCCAACTCTTCCAATTCCTTTTTATCTTGATATTATTCGTGTCACTTTATTGATTCAGGATTATCCTTAATGATTTTCCAATTCATTGAGAGATTAATTTCAAATATTCTTATGGGTTCACTTCTTGGCATCCCAGACATATTCATATTTATCTCTTTATAAGTTTCACAGTGATTAATTATACATGGAATTTGAGGTTTTTTAGTATAGACCGATCATCCTTTGAGTCTTAATTTAGTTCTTTTATTTACGTACTTTGATATTTTGAGTAGGCCATCAGGTCATTGATGGAATCTCTAGCGGTAGTCATGAAAGTATCTAGAGTACTATATAAAATGTGTACATGGATTTATAGAAACGTTCCTTTCTATGATTGAAAACCAATTTCTCTCTACTGATATCCTTGAACTTCTTTTTGTTAAATACTCCACCCCTAAAAATTATTTTGATAGTCATAATTAGTGTAATTATATTTTCTTAAACACATACCTAGAAGAGGTTGTTATTGTACGACCATGGTATAAATAATTTTGGGTAGTGATTTCATCTGTTCCGACATCCAACATCAGTTGTAAATAATATTCATGACTTTTAGTGGTAAACCTCTAGTATTCCAGTGGAAGTGTTTTTTTTCATTTTTTAGTAGGCTATATCTCTCCTTAGGATAATTCTTCATCAATTACCCTTTATCTATAATATAAGTGTTGACCTATTACCCTACAAAAGTCCTTTATTAAGAGACTTTATTAAAATCCACAATTCTATATTGTGATAAGTAAATTTTATAACAAAATACTTGAATCAATCCAATGGAGTATAAAGTTATTCTTCTTAAAATTGTCTATAGTTGAGAATATTTACCTATATGTACATTTAATTGGATGGAGGAAAGAATTGGGTAAGAACATGCCCTTTTAGATCATCCCATGCAGGGATAGAATGCATTGTGAGTCTCTATATCCACATTCATGCATGTTATCATAAATAAAACTGAAGGAGAGAATTCTTAATGTGTCACTTGATACATTATGAAATTGTAACATGCTGTAGAGCTCAAGAAAACATCCCAAATGTGTGTTTTGTTATTTATGAGGTAGTTTAGAAAATTATTCCGTGTTCAAGATCATAAAAATGAATGTGGATTTGATCTTGATGTCAGTTACTATAACAGGTGTCACTATGATTCTTAGTTAAAATATAGTATTCAATGGATTCCTATAATCCATGAGGGTTTTCAGCCCATGTATCATTAAACAACCCCAACAATGTGGCTTGTCTTTGCATCATTCATGGCCAAAACTCTCTTCATTCCCAAAGACTTCTCAATCTCAGGCTCAAACTCAAGAGTTCCATTTTCATTACACTGAGTGTGGTGATATTTCATTAATGATTTTTAATATAAAATTTCATCATGAAATACCTGACATAACAATGGAAATTAAATAATAAAATAAAATAAAAATAAATAATTTAAAAAAATAAAAACTAAACTATGATCGTCCTTGGAAATGATATTAGTTTTGATCTATAATAGGGTGTCATTAATTTCCTACAAGGATATCCAAATTCAAAAATTTATAAAACTAAATCATGTATAGTAAATTAATTAGAATATGTACAACAATCGTTGAGACCGAAGCCATGAGACATTGAATTTAGTTATTTATGTTTTTATTAGAATATAATTAAATTGATTTAAATAAAGGGTAAATAAAGAAGGATTTGTTGATTTGGAAGTGTGTGAAAGAGAAATAGAATTTTGGATTTGAAAATCAGGTTTGAAAGGTGTTCTGGGGTTTTTTTATATTTTAGGGTTTTGGTATAACTTCATTAATAAATCAATTAGATTAATTAATGGTTGATGTCAATGTTGAAATGATTAGGATCTACTGGAAATGGTCTCCCCTCCTTAAACAAAAACAACATATTTCCCTTATCTAGAAATTTCGGGGTCTAATGCACTGATTTTATGATAATACTATATTTAAACCCAATTTTCCAAAATTAGCCAATGGTTATGGTATAGTCTAATGTAACGAGTTTCATTATTAAAAATTGAGACTTCCCATATGTTTTTCCAATGTCATGGGAAAATAAAAAATAAAGAGATTAAAACATAGATTGAGAAATTGGGGAAACCAAACATGAATAAAATAAATAATATACAATCTAAAAACACATTCCCCATTTTCTACATTACACCAACAAAATGAGAGTAGTACTACCTCATTTTGGTGATGAGAGGGTTAGAGGGAAGGAAGAATAAAAAATAAATTATAATGGAAGGTGGTGAGAAAGATAGGTATAAAACAAAGTAATAGTAAAACTAATATCCTTAGACTTTGGTCTCCATATTGACCCCTATGATAAATAGTATAATCAAATATTTATATACCTTTAGAGGGTTCTTGAGTTGTCTACATGTTTCCATTATTGAATTAATAAAGAATTGTCAATCATTACAGTTATATAATAGTGTTCCAGAGATGTTAATAGTTGTCTGCATGGAAATTAGCATCAAAATAGTGGAATTTGGGAAATCCAGGACAAATCCATGAGGTTACTTTTGATGTCACACAGTGAAAACCTTGAGCCTCTTTTTTTTCTTCACTTAATGTTCTAAATTCACTTCACACCTTTTATCTTTTTCACATCTTGAACATGATTTATGATGTAAAAAACCTTTTTTATCACTATAAGATTTTTTTCACATTTCTTCTTCAGTTTCATGTCTAGAAATTATCCAATTTTCACCCCACATCCTTCGAATATTCCTTTCAATGGGAATCTTGGCCTATTTAGATCCTCTTTCTCATATCACATAAAACATTATATCAATCCAAAGATAAAAAAGTCAGTTAAATAACCATGAATGAATTTATCAATTAAATCATAAAAGTAATGTATTTTAATACTAAAAAGTACACATGAAATGTATGTATCACTATCATTCTCATCAATTCCCCTGATTCAAGTCTCATTAATAGAATATATTAATAAGGCATTCCATCACATAGACACATTTTCTAAGAACGGTTTCATCTAATATCCTAACTAATTTCCATGAAATTGTCACGACCCACCTTCACCAAAAGGGGGGAAGGGTCAGTAGATTGACAAGACCTTCCTTCTTTAAGTTGAAGGAGAGATAATGACCCCTAAAACCTGCCTTCAATAGTTCCCTAAGTGGTGAAAAGCACTATGGGTATAAAATCACACACTAAATGGAAGGAATTACCCTTTTTATTTTAATAGGATCAGGTGATAAGATAGTAAATCACACAACACCAAAAGTGAAAGTGAAAACTAAAGCCAAGAACCATTCCCAATGCATGTTACAAAAGTAAAATATACAATGTATAAGGATACTACAAAGAACAATACCAAAATAATGGACAACAACATCTGGAATGATATGTCACAAGGTATGAGATAGTACGGTCTAGCACGATCCCCGAAGACCTCCTGGAAACTTGAAAGTAGTTTTATATATGTAGGGTGAGCATACAGGTGTAATCAGTAGGGAAAACCCAAAGAATATCATGCATAAGTGGGGAGTCATACTAATACCCTGTGAGAAAATAGATAAACAAGCACCTAGTAAGGAAACTAACCACCCAAGCCTCCCCAAGGTAGACTCCCCAAATAACGCAAGTCAAGTAATGTTTAGTAATAACACATCAATGTTTGGATACCCCGTGCCACTTTCCCACTGGTTGTTGAAGAAATTCTATCCATCGAACCAATCCTGCCATTATCATCATAGTCCCACTGCCATACCCCACCCGCAAACACCTGGGCCACAACCACACATCCCGCCCGCAAACACCTGGGCCACAACCACTAACCCGACCGATGACACCTAGGACAGAACAACCACTGCCATGCCCGAAGACACCTGGGAAAGAAAAACTACTGCCATGCCCGAAGACACCTGGGCCATATCTAGAAGATACTTGTGAAGCCACCTACCCACACACACCTGGGCTAACCACCACACTACCCTGTCTGAAGATTATTGGGCTAATAATGGACTTTAGGCCATCATAGCCTGCCCGAAGATACTTGGGCTATCTAGGAAAGGAAGAAGAAAGGAGCTAATAACCAGAAAGTAATAGAAGTGTTGGGAAAAACACCCTCCCCCATGAAATGGGGGTGTTCAGCACTAAGTTCTCAACATGGGTGGGGCACGAATAAGAAACACAAAAACTACAAGTACATGTATAGGTAACAAGTACTCACACAATCTAGGTTTTTCTTCAGCCGGCGTAAAGAACACTATCCTTACTATTTATTCATAAGAGAAGAGAACAGTACTCATGCCCAAGTCACAACTCACACCAAAACAAAACCCAATGTCCCATCCTTTCTTTCATGTTCAGTAATGATGTTTAAATAAGTTTCTGCACTTTTGGGAAACTAACATCATAAGAACAAACCATGGGAAAAAGATATAGCCAACAACAATTTAAGCATTCACACTTGCTTCTATTACAAAGTCACAACAAAAAGGGATAAGGGAGATCCCTTGAAGTACTAGAACCAAAGAATACACCAAGATACAGCCCCATGTCCCCAAAATCTAGGAGCCAATGATTTCTCAACAATAGAGGATCCCATCAAAATTCGTGATATAAGTAGAGTAATGACACAACCACAATGTATTACAACAGGGGATCCCATCCCCACCCACAATACCCTATCAATCTAATCCCCCATCCAGTAAAACCTTAAGGTAACCTGGAAACGGCCCGTGAAGGAAACACAACCAAACTAATACCACCAACACAAGGAAGGATCATGCTGGTATTTTCATATTTAAAAGATTTAACACACTCCATGGTTTCAATTCCACTGGGTTTAAACCGGGGTTATCATAGAATAGGAGTTGATCCTGGTGTTTCCAATTTATTTAGCTGAATATACATAATTAACAAATTTCCTTTACACAGCAAAAGGTTCACAACCAAAATTCAATCCATTTAAACATCACAAGTGGTAAGGATTTATTAGTTCACATTGAAAGACCACCAACGACCATGTTTTTCATTATGTTTAAGCCCTAACAATTCAAAAATCATTAATCAAGAAAGAGGAGAAAAGGAAAGCATCATCATCGATCACACACCTCCCCTTCATCATTTAGAATCCATTTTTTATCTTTATTTAAGTTTGGTTCATCCAATTCTAGAGAAGTAGTAGCATACCCACCCCACAAGACACACAGAAAGCAGAGACGATGGTGAAACCACTACCTAAATGATCAAGGATCGACGTTATGTCTCTGCATGATTAGCAGAAGCTCCACGGAATATGATCAAGGAAAACTTTTCCGGGTTACAACTCGTTGGGAGGAAGGGTACTCCGACCGCAGGGTGATCAAGAAAAAGAAATGTAGGGAGAATAAAATATGTTATAAAGGCTGATAAGGGTTGTGATACAGCACGCCCGGGAGAGTTATGATACGGATAGAAACTGCCTAAGGAGCGGGATTGTGGGTGACCATGCGGCTGGGACACACCACACGTTATTAAATAGTCCCTTCCATTCTTGGTAGTTTAAAACGACACACACTAGTGTACCTCAACAATCATTTAATTTAAATAGGAATTAATGGTCTTTAAAATAGGATCAAGGGGGTTAAAACATGGTTTAAAAACCAAATAGTACAAAAAGAGGTGCCACTGGGATAACCCGTGGTCACCGGTAGGCTAGGTCTACTGGTAGGCCAAGCCACTGGTAAGCCGAGGCTACCGGTAGTCCAACGCTTACGGTAGGCCAAGATACCTATTTTCCAAAGCTACCAGTAGGCCGAGCCACCAGTAAACTGAAGCTATCGGTAGGCTAAGCTTCCGGTTGGCCAAAGCTACCGGTAGACAGAGCCACCAGTATGCTGAAGCTACCAATAGGACAAGCTATCGGTGGGCCAAAGCTACCGGTAGGATGATTTACCGGTAAGCCGCGGCTACCGGTAGGCCGAGCTACTGGTAGGCCTACTACTGGTAGACCGAGCTATCGGTATACCAAGCTACCGGTAGGCTGAGCTATGGGTAGGCATGCTACCGGTAGACCAAGCTACCGGTAGGCAAAGGCTACCGTTAGGAGCCTTCCGAGAAGCTGTGATAGCTTCCCAGACTACCCCGAACACCGAAAGATTACATTTTCACCATGCAATGGACCCCAAAACCCGGGTCCATCACATTAGATACGTCTCAAACTATTCTCTTCCCCAAGAATATAAGAAAAAACTAAAAAGGAGAAAAGTGGGGTCCAAACAACCACCCTCTAAAGATACTTCTCAGGGGAAAACCCCAGATTTGTTTGAAAGATGCAACAGAACACTCCCCCTACATCCAATAATACTCACCCAAGAGTTATCAACCATAACATTCACAATAGGCATAAGGATCACACTGTCCAACACATGAGTTAGGGAGTCCCCTCTTACATGTCAGGATATTATCCGCTTTGGGCGTCACTGACTTGCCGGCATGGGTTTAATTGTATCCACATTAATGCGTCCTGATTAGCAGTCTGGTTTTCCCATTACCACACATTCATAGACACACACACACACACACCTAGAACAAGGAATAGATCATCTAATATCTATGAAAAACAAGAGCTTCATATGTTAAATCATAGGGTACAATATCTCAAGGACCAGAAAAAAACAACAAGGATGTCAAAACAGCTCTATGTACTGAACGTGTAACTGGGCCTCCCGCTTCCATGTGCTATCTTCCAGGACACCATGCCTCCACAACACATGAACCAAGAGGATGGTTCATCCACGAATCATTTCTCCTTACGATCCTCGATCTTGATTGCTCGTTCTATGAAGGTCGCATCGTCTTTGACATCTAAATCTCCCCAATCAATGATGTGGGAGTCATTGTGTACATATCGAGGAATCTAGGACACATGGAATACGTCATGTATCCTCAGTAGAGGAGGTGGTTGCTCTAGCTGATAAGCCACTTCACCGACCCGCCAAAACACTTCGAAGGGTCAAACGGACTTGGGAGAAATCCTATTTCCCCTGCCGAACATCCACTGCCCACGCCAAGGGGATACCTTCAAGAACACGTGGTCCCCGACCTCGAACTCCAAGGGTCTCCTCCTATTATTGTCATATGACTTCTTCCGGTCCTGAGACACCTTCATCCGTTCTATTATAAGATGATCCTTCTCTGTCGTGCTCTGTACCACCTCTGGGCCAATAAGTCGTGCTTCTCCAACCTCAGACCAGCACACGGGTGAGAAAAATAGCCTTCCATATAGGGATTCGAATGGAGCCATGCCAATGGTAGAGTGATGGCTGTTATTGTAGGTGAACTCTACCAGAGGCAAGTGTCGCACCCATGATCCCCCAATGTACAGAATACATGCCTGCAACATGTCCTCCACGGTCTGGATGGTGCGCTCTGTCTTCCCATCTCTCTGGGGGTGGAAAGAAGTGCTAAGACGTAGATGGGTTCTAAAATAATGCTGCAATCCCCTCCAGACTCATGAGCTAAAACGTGCATCCCTTTCTGAGACAATTGGACTCAGAACTCCATGCAACTGCACTACCTCGTCCACATACATCTGTGCTACAGCCTCCACTGTACTCAACTCCTTAATCGCCAGAAAGTGAGCCGACTTCGTCAAGCGGTCCACTACTACACAGATGGCATCACAACCCCCTTAAAACTTGGGTAGTCCCGTGACAAAATCCATCGATATGTCATCCCACTTCCACTTTGGGACATCTAAAGGTTGCAACAACCCACCTGGGACCCAGTGTTCAGCCTTTACCTGTAGAAACACTAGGATCTTGGCCAAGAACTCTGCCACTACTCGCTTTACTATAGGCCACTAAAGCTGTCTCCTCAGACCTTGGAACATCTCGGAAACTCCAGGGTGTGCCACTAGGGGTGAGTTCTAGAACTCACTAAGAACCTTGCCACGCATCGCCTCGGGAACAAACAACTTTCCTCAGAAAAGCATCTGGTTCTGACCATCCTCCATCCACCCTTCCAGAGCATTGTCCTGGTCAACTCGGTCGCACATCACTTCTCACTATGGATCTCCCCTCTAAGACTTCTCCACTTTCCGCAAAAGAGACGACTGTAATGTCATCTGATATAGGAAACCTCTACTATTATCCATCCTTGCATCCAGGTGCAAGGCATACAACTCCCCCATCACCTTCCAAGCATCTGCTGACTCTCGGACCACATCCTTCTGCGACCTCCTATTCAAAGCATCAGCCACTACATTCCCTTTTCCTGATGTTTAGAAAATCTTGAAATCGTAATCTTCGAGGAACTCCATCCACCTTCGTTGCCGTAGGTTAGGTCATGCTGGTAGAAAACATACCTCAAGATTTTGTGATCCTTGAAGACAACAAAGCATTCTCCGATGAGGTAATGCTACCATAACTTCAGTGAAAAAATGACCGATGGAAGTTTCAGATTGTGGGTGGCATAATTACGCTCATAATGGCATAACTACCTAGACCCATAAGAGATCACCCCTTATCGCTGCATCAACACACATCCGAGGCCTTGCCCTGAAGCATCACATAACACCTCATACGCCACCCCTTCTTATGGTAGTCTCAGCACTAGGGCACTATACAATTTCTCTTTCAGATAGTTGAAGGCTTTTTCGCACTGCTCACTCCACACGAAAACCTGGTCCTTCTTTTTCAAGGCTGTCAAAGGTGCTGAAACGCGAGAGAAGTTGGGTACGAACCTCCGGTAGTAACCTGCCAGCCCGTGGAAACTATGAACCTCTGCCACATTCTTGGGTGCTGCCCAAGAAACAACTACCTCAACCTTTGATGGTTCCACTGCTACCCCTTGCTCGGACACAACATGCCCAATAAAGTGCACTTCTCGTGTCCAGAACTTACACTTCGACAACTTCCCATAGATCTGGTGCTATCAGAGGACCCCCAAAACCATCCTCAGGTGCTCCGTGTTTTCCTCCTCTGATCTTGAATAGATTAGGATGTCGTCAATGAACACGACTACGAACCGATCCAGATACTCCCGGAAGACGGATTTCATAATCCCTATGAACACATTCAGGGCGTTCGTAACACTGAAAGGCATGAATACAAACTCAAAGTGCCCATATCTGCATCTGAAGGTTGTCTTCAAGATGTCTCCCTCCTTCACCCTCAACTGGTGATATCCAGACTATAGGTCGATCTTCAAGAACCATCCTGCCCCTTTTAGCTGGTCAATGAGATCATCTATCCTTGAAAGAGGGTAGTGATTCTTGATCATTACCTGATTCAGCCTCCTGTAGTCTATGAAAAACCTGAGACCACCATCTGCCTTATTTGCGAACAAGACTGGAGCACCCCACTGTGAAGCACTCAGTAGAATAAAACCCTTCTTCATCAGATTGTCGATCGTAATTCGCAACTCCCGTATCTCAGAAGGCGCCATCCAGTAGGGAGCCATCGAAATCGGACGAGCAGCAGGCTGCAAGTCTATCCCATACTCGATATCACTTCAAGGGGGTAGAGTCGTCATCTCCTCAGGGAAGACATACATAAAGTCACTGACGATCCCTGGTACTTCCACCATCTCAGCATCCACTGACTCTACTGACATCTCGGCTAATAAGGATAAGAGGGGTTTCTCTCGCCAGCTGCCCTTCGGGCCACTCCGCATGCCGGCGAAAGTAACACGTCAGCCAACCAAGTCTGAGAACACAAACCTTCTTCAGAAGCAGTCGATGATGGCACACACAGAGAACAGCCAGTCGATGCCTAGGATGACATCATATGGCTGTATCTGTAGTAGTAGTACATCCCTAACTGACTGATGTGGCACTATCATCAGTCTGTATCCTCTACAAACATATAACAAGTCGGTCTGACCTTTGATTGGTGTGCTCATCGCCAAGGGAACTGGAAGTCTCTCGGTAGCTAGACCCAGAGCACGGGCCAGACCGGGTGCAACAAAGGAGTGTGAAGCTCCGGTATCGAACAAGGTGTAATCAAGGGTACTGAACAAACTGATCGTACCTCGAACAACCTCTGGTCCCGCTGGAACTGCTGCCTCTGAGGCGTGCAACTGTCCATGCCCAGCTCCTCTGCCCCTCGGCTATCGGCCGACTCCCCAACCATGCCCTGGTCGAGCTCCCTGAGGAGCGCCCTGAGGATGGCCTACTACTGAAATGTCTGCCCTCGGAGGAGCGGGAGCTCACTACCCCTGCTACTGCTGCTGGAAGGGCCTAGTTGGAAGCTTCTACTGAGGCGGGTGTTGGGCCTGTCCGCCACTGCCATAATGAATTCAGTCCGGGCACTGAATTCGGAGTTGTACGTGGCTCCCACAAACGAAGCACCTCGGCCTTGGGCCCAAACGGAAAGGGCGAGGACCGGGGGACCAGAACTAGAACTACTGTGGCCTGCTCCCTGTTGGTCGAAACCTAGAGGGTCCCGATGCTGGAGGTCTGGTGCTGGTGGCCTTTCCCTTTGACGGGCCTAGCTGAATCCCTTATCGTGAAACACCACCCAGCATGTGCATCCTCTCCACCACCTTTGCCTTTTTCTGGACCTCTAAGTATGTCGGCAAGGTGAAGGGGGTAATGACATACTGGAGGGAAGGTCGGAGCACCTCCTCTAAACGCCTCACCTGAGACTCCGCATCTGGAAAGAGGTCCGTAGAAAAGTGGAGGAGGTTCTTGAACTTGATCCCCAGCTCCCTTACCGACATACTCCCCTTCTGGAGGAAAAGTAGATCCTGCCTCTTCTCTGCCTTCATCAAAGAAGAGAGGAATTCCACCTGGAACTCCTTCTCGAAATCAGCCCATGAAACCTCAGCCTCTCTCCTCTCCCCCAGGTAGAGCTTCCACCACTGACGCGATGCTCCCCGCATCTGGGAGACATCCAGAGGAACCCAGTACTCAGTCAGGGCCTGGATCAAGGCGAAGGCTATCACCATCTCCTCTAGACAACCCTCTTTCTTCATGTGAGAGGTGCTGCCCTCGTACTTCTCGAGGGTCTGTCACTGGAAGGCTCAAAGAGTCTTCTGCCAATGGTCGTCCTCCTCCTCTCGATCAGCCCTCTTCTGATCGGCCAAATCAACTTCATGGGCCTCGATTTCCTATATAACTCGTGGTTGTCTCCCAGTTTCCATAGCTGCAAGGTAAAAAAGAATGCCTAATCCCATGTACTGCAGAATATTGTTCGTAAAACTCCTTAAACTTCTTATTTATTTTAAATTCCCAAAACACCCCAGAAACACGAGAACAAAAGTCATTATGATGCATGTACCATTCTTAGGGTCTCTAAACTGTAATCATCGGGGCGCCATTTGGTCGTTTTTTAGGTCCATAGTCCTTGCATCGGATCATGGGGGGCCCTAAAATCTCGTGTCCTAGCCGGTCATCTCTGGCCTAATTCACGAACCAAGGTCACCCAACAATGTCGCCCTACCATCCCATGAAATCTTCACTATGCCTAACTACAGACTCCATACTATCTCCCAACCATCAGCCTCTGATACCATTCTATCATGACCCCCTTCACCAAAAGGAGGGAAGGGTCAGTAGATTTCCAGGCCCTTCCTTCATTAAGTTGAAGGAGAGATAATGACCCCCGAAACCCGCCTTCAATCAGTCCTAGAGTGGCGACCAATACCAATGGTATAAAATCACACTCTAAATGGAAGGCATTACACTTTTTTATTTTAATAGGATCAGGATATAAGATAATAAATCCCACAACACCAAAACTAAAAGTGCAAAGTAAAGCCAATAACCATTCCCAATGCTTGTTACAAAAGTAAAATCCACAATGTATAAGGAGACTATAAAGAAAAATACCAAAAGAAAAGACAACAACAACTGAAATGATCTATCACAATGTCTGAGCTAGTACAGTCCAACAAGATCCCCAAAGTCCTCTTGGAAACGAGAAAGAATTTTTAAATATGTAGGGTGAGAATACAAGTGTACTAAGTAGGGAAAAACCAAAGACTCTCGTGCACAAGTGGGGAGGCATACTAATTTCTTATGAGAAAAGAGATAACCAATCACCTAGAAAGGAAACTAACCACCCAAGCCTCACCAAGGCATAATCCCCAAATAATTCAAGTAAAGTAATGTATAGTAATAGCACATCAATGTATGGGTACCTCGCGCCACTTTCCCACTAATTATTGAAGAAATCCTATGCATCAGAACAATCCCGCCATTCTCATCACAGTACCACTGCCATTCCCCACCCACACACACCTGGACCAAAACCACACATCCCGCCCACAAACACCAGGGACACAACCACTAACCCGCCCATAGAAACCTAGGCTAGAACAACCACTGCCACGCCCGAAGACACCTAGGCTAGAAGAACTACTGCCACAAATGAAGACACCTGGGCCTCATCCCAAAGATACTTGGGAAACCACCTTCCCGCACACACCTGGGCAACCACCACACTACCCTACTCGAAGATTCTTGGTCTAATAATGAACTTCAGGCCATCACATCCGGCCTGACGATCTTGGGCTATCCGAGAAAGGGAGAAGAAAGGAGCTAATAACCAGCCACTAATAGAAGTGTTGGAAAAAACACACACTCCCATAAAATGGGGGTGTTTGGAACTAAGTGATTAACTTGGGTGGGGGCGTGAATAAGAAAAAAAACTATAAGTGTATGTATAGGTAACAAGCACTCACCCAATATAGGTTTTTTTAGCTAGCCTAAAGAACACTATCCATACGATTCATTCATAAGGGAATAGAATAGCCCCCATGCCCAAGTCACAACTCACACCAAACCAAAACTCCATGTCCCATCCTTTCTTTCATGTTCAGTAATGATGTTTAAATATGTTTCTGCACTACTGGGAAACTAACCGCATAAGCAAAAATGAAGGGAAAAAGTTACAACCAACAATAATTTAAGCATTAACACCAAGTTCTATTGCAAAGTCACAACAACAAGGGATAAGGGAGATCCCTGGAAGTACTGGAACCAACGAAAACCCCAAGATACAGCCCCATGACCCCAAAATCTAGGAGCCAACAGTTTCTCAACAACAGAGGATCCCACCACAATTTGTGATATAAGTGGATTAATCACACATCCTCAAAGTATAACAATAGGGGATCCCATCCCTATCCGCAACACCACATCAATCTAAGCCCCCATCCAAGAAAACCATAAGGTCACCCACAAATTCCCCGTGATGGAAAAACAACCAAACCACTACCACCAACACAAGGTAGGCCCATGCAGGTATTTTCAGATTTAATAGATTTAACACACTCCATTGTTTCAATTCCACTGGGCTTAAACCGGGGTTATCATAGAAAAGGAGTTTATCCTGGTGCTTCTAATTTATTTAGCATAATATACATAATTAACCAATTTTCTTTTACACAACAAAAGGTTCACAACCAAAATACAATCCATTTAAACATCACAAGAGGTAAGGGTTTACTAGTGCACAGAGAAAGACCACCAACGGCCATGATTTTCAGTAGGCATAAGCTCACACAATTCATAAATCATTAATCATGAAAGAGGAGAAAATTCGAGCAGCATCATCGATCACACTCCTCCCCTTCATTCTATAGAATCTGTTTATTATCTTTATTTATGTTTGGTTCATCCAATTCTACAGAAGCAGTAGAGTACCCACCTCACAAAATACACAGAAAGGAGAGATGAAGGTGAAAACCCTACCTGACTGATCAAGGATTAACGTTAAGTCCCTGCGTGATTAGAAGGATCTCCACAGAACACGATCATGGAAAACTTCTCCGGGTTACAACTCATCGGGAGGAAGGGTACTCTGACCGCAGGGTGATTAAAAAAAAGAAACATAGGGAGAAGCCTTTAGGTTATAAATGCTGATAAGGGTTGAGATACAGAAAGCCCAAGATGGTTAAGATATGGAGATAAACCCTGTGAGGAGCGGTATCGTGGTTTGACCATGCGGCTGGGACCCCTACACGTTATTAAAGGGTCCCCACCTTTCTGGGCAGTTTAAACCGATGCACACCACGGTACCTCACCAATTATTTAATTTAAACAGGAATTAATGGGCTTTAAAACAGGCTTAAGGTGGTCAAAACATGGTTTCAAAACCAATTAGCGCAAAAAGAGGCGCCACTGGGAAAACCTGTTGTCATCGGTGAGCTAGGTCTACCAGTAGGCCGAGCCACTAGTAAGCGAAGGCTACCGGTATGCCAAAGCTACCGGTAGGCCAAGCTACCGGTTGGACAAAGCTACCAGTAGGCCGAGCCACCGGTAAGCCGAAGCTAGCAGTAGGCCAAGCTAACGGTTGGCCAAAGCTACTGGCTGGCCGAGCCACCGGTAAGCTGAAGCTACTGGTAGGCCAAGCTACCGGTTGGCCAAAGTTATCGGTAGGCCGAGCCACCGATAAGCCGCGACTACCGGTTGGTCAAGCTACTGGTAGGCCTACTACAGGTAGACCGAGCTACCTGTAGATTGAACTACCGGTAGGCCGAGCTACCGGTTGGCCTGCAGCCAGTAGACCGAGCTACTGGTAGGCCAACGCTACCATTAAGAGCCTTCCGAGAAGCTACGATAGCTTCCTAGACTACCCCGAATACCTAAACATCACATTTTCACCATGTAATGGACCCCAAAACCCCGGGCCATTACAAAAATATAATATACCAAGAAATAATATTATTTAATTTATAAAAAAATCAATGTAATATTAATTAATTACATAAATAAATATTAATTATAATTTAAATTCCAACAATACCTAACATTAATAAAAAAAATACAACAACCTCATAAAATATCCAAATTACTTCCCAATATTACAAATACCATCCCTAATCAAAAAATTCACTAACAATTCAATTCTAAGAATAAGAAATTGACATGTTGTCATTATTCATTAAAAGATTTTAAAAATTACACACAAAAAAATTTAAATTCAGGGGACCCTATATCACAAACCCTTGTAATAGATTTTTTCCTTTAAAGAGCTATAACCAAAATAATAAAATTGGGAATCAAAAATATATGCACATTCATTCAAATTTCAGCAAAAAAACATAATTCAACATCAATAAAATTCAGAATAACTCAAAATAATCAATTATATTTAACATGAATTTTTTATTCCTTCTCCTAAGTGACTTCCAATTATGACAATCTAGACTGCGCTTTTGAATCTTGTGATAAAATTATTTTCATTACATAATGTATTTGATACCAACATATGCAACTAAATTTTTAACATTTATAGTTGAAATGTATAAAAAAAATATTTACCCACTTAAATTTTCAAGACCTTTTAGGTTTAAAATTTTATATAATTAGGGAAACCCATTCAAAATAAACCATACATCTACTTAGGGTATATTTTTTTGAAAAAAATAGGTTTTTCTAATAATAAACTTCTCTATTAAGGGTTAAAATATAGACTATATAATTTATATTACCAATCTATAAGCCTTATGAAAACCATTTTACAAAGTGTGGTGGGAAAAAAATCTCAGTAAGGGGTATTAAAAATGAAATGTTTTAAATCCTCTAAAATAATTGAAATCTCTTATAAAATTATATCCTTTAAATAAATATCATTGATCTTATAAAAAATATAAAATTAATTTCAAAACTTGAAATAATGTTCAATACTAAAAAATTTATATAAAATAATCCCATAATAAATAATTGTACAATAATAATGATGTTTACCTATATACTCATATTCATATCACTCATAATGGAATAACATGAACATTTAATTCAAGAGTAATTCATAATATTATAATTTTACTAGTTAATTAAAACATCATAAATTGGTAAATGAGTAACATAATAATATAATTAAAACATCATATATATAGAAAATAAATCATTATATAATTAATTATAATGATATATCCAAACCAACCATAATTATATGTAATGTACAATAACCAAAAATTATAAACACTTACAATTAACCTATAAAAATAAAACGACATATCCTTTTATTTAATGAAAATATTAAATTAAATTTTATTAGAAAATTTTAAATTTAATTTTCCTTATAAAACCAATAAAACATGAAATTTAATCTCTATAATGATAAATTTACCTGATGGGTGGAAAATGGAATCAAGTAATAAACAATAAAAAACATTTTTTCCCACTATTATAAATAAAGTAAAAATTATATCTTAAAAACATTAAAAAATTAATTTCTATACATCATAAAGTAAAAGATAATATAAAATTAATTAAATACATCTATTAATTTTATAGACTAAAATTCTTGAAATAACTTGTATATAGAGAAAATGATTTGATGGGAAATCGACAAACCATTTAATATGATTTTTAAAAAAAATCCCCTTCCACAAACTTCCATTTAGTAAATTGTGTTGTTGCATAAATTGATAATAAATTTAGATTTATTATAAACCTATATGATAACTATAATTATATTTTTTATTAAATTTTATTCCCTTATAAATTCTTATTATCCATTTATTAATAATTCGTTGTTAAAAATCAATATTTTTGGGTTAACTGTCTAGTTTCCTATGCATATTTATATTCGAAGATTTTATTAAAGGAACATTTTTCATGGTTTCATCACATATAGAATTTTTATAATGGTTTTATATATTTATTTTATACTATTATATATTTAAATGTACATTTAATCTAACTAAGGATAATGGTCTTTATGGAAAGCTTAAAAATACTATTTTTAAATGCATTGATTTCATAGAAGGAATATGTTTAATTTAAAAACATACATATATATTAAAACTAAATAAATTTTTATAAATATTAATTTTATCAATATTATACAATTTTACAAGTACCAAAAATTCTATAACCATTCAGGATATAAATCTTGTAATAATGTTCATGTAGGTGGTAAAATCGATGAAAACATGAATATGTTCTAATTGTTTAATTAGTAAGAACATTTTATTTTATATTGATAATATAAATTTTTATAACATTAATCATGATATAAATGTTATATTTATTCATTAAATTAGTATTTAAAACGATCCATATAAGGTTGTAATGAAGAATAAAATATGTCATTCATGGGGGTGGTGGTCTGCACATACACACCGATGTCGTTTTCATTTTTTAATCGAAGGGTGGGAATGAATTCAGATAATTATTTAACCCTAAAAAATTATTATGTCATATATATGTATTTATTTAATAAATATCTCTTCATATAAGTTATAAAAAATAAATATGTCATTAATGGAGGTGGTAGTTTGTCCGTACTCACGGTCGATGTTTTCATTTTTCAATGGAAGGAAACAAGGTAGATAATGGATAATTAATATATATTATAATATTGATTTATAATCAATGTAATCAATGTAATTATATTATTATGGCTATAAAAAATTTATTATAGGTGAAATTAAAAAAATAAACTTGAAAGAACTTATTATAGATAATTATCTCTTCCTTGGATAACCTCTTTTTTTTTAATTTAGGACTTATTATTTTGGTGTTTTAGTGGCAGTTTTGGGAATTTTTTAGTAGATATTAGACAAGATAAGGTGTTAAGATTATGTTTATAAGTGAGGTGGTGAGGGGATCCTTTTATAAGGGAGTGGATTTGAACCTTTATAAATACAAAAAACATTTAAATAATATAAATATATTTGTAAAGGTCAAGAGGAACCAAGGAAAAACAAATTAAAATATTGGATATTATAGGTATAAATAACCTCATACAATAAAAATATATATATGATTTTTTTTACATTTTTAACACTTTTTAACCCATTTAACCTTTACAGTCATGACTACATTTTACTATGGTATCTTAATTTTAGGAATAAAAATAAAATGGAAAATATTAAATACTATGAATATTATTATTCAAAATAATAAATTTATTTTATAATATCAAATTTCTAGTAGTGGTAGAAATTAATTTTAATATAAGTATGCTTAATGAAATTAAAACCAATGTTTAGAAAAAACATCTTTTTAAGCCTAGAAATCAATTTTCACAAAATATATAGTATTATATTTATTATCATCAAATAAATTTTTTATGAAAAATTTTATTTATGTAACTTTAAAACTAAACCAAAACTAAATATTACCTTGTGAATACTTAATCAAAGTTAATGTTAAAGTATATGAGAAAACAATATTCTCGTTTATTCACCTAAAAATTAACCTTTTCAGAAAAATAAAGAAATTTGACCATATTTTTTTGATATGATGAAACAAAAAATTATGTTTATTTAATGAAATTAAATTTGTAGAAATTATAAATTTATCTTTTTAATATAAATAAATAATAAAGAATTTTTTTATAGAAATTATACCTTTTAAACTTTAAGGGATCTTAATCTATGCCATATTAGTAGCTAATTAAATTAATGTTAATATACTAGTTTATAGAATGAAATATTATATATTATAATTATCATTATTTAAAAGGTGTGACTTTATTTTATTATGAAAAAACACCAAATAATTTTGAATTTTTTTGGAAAGTAATCCTTTTTAACATTAAATAATATTAATTATTTATCCACAAATTATAAGAATTTTTCCTTAATAACTATCAATTTATTTACATTATGTTTTATTATTCCTTTAATTTTTGATTAATTTTTTTAATATTTCTTCTCTTATTTTAGTTTTATGTTTCACAAGAAAAAATCCATGTGACACAATATTTATTTAAAGGAAAATTGCATACTAAAGTATTGGGGTGTTACACCTTTACATCAACATGCCTCCAATGATATCATAATAAGGGAATACCAAAAATATTTAGGATTTTATCTTTATGATCCCGAATTTTATCTAGATACTATATAAATATATTATGTTCCCAAATATCCATATCTCTAAAATTAATCCCATGCGAAAGATCATGACAATTCATTCAATGGTGAGAGAGATAACACATGCTATAGGCCCTTTCCAATCATATATGGGGAAAACCAATAAGATACAAATCCAACCCACACTATCACATCAAAAGGTTTTAAAATCTAATATAAAAACCTTTTTTTTTCAATCCATCTCCATCCATGATGAGGAAACACTTATAAAAACTCGTGATCTCAAACCAAAAAATCCAGTGGACTCCTCCTCTAATTTTTATATTATTTCTATATAATATGAGTAGTCCTCATGCGATCAAAAATAATTTACAAAATCTATTTTATATCCCAAGATATCTCTAATATAATTATAATTATCTCACCAACATAAGTAACACACAACACTGAATGGTACTATTTCTCATAAAAAACCTTATAATATGCCACACTAATAGAGGAATGATAATAGTAATTAAAAAATAACATAATGAAAAATGATCAAAACATGATCATTTGAAATCCAAGATACATTCTCTCAATAATTAAGGGTTATAGAGGGATGACTATAATTTTAAAATAAGTGTAATGATAACTCCAAAATCAAAAACAAACTTCATCTATTTATATATTTTGAATAAATAAAAATGAAGAAAGAATGAAATACCTTTTCTTTGTTGATCTTTCTCATATACACAAGTTTTATATAGATCATCAAGAAACAAAAAACGGTTTCCATTGACCTTACTTATTATAAGTAAATCTACTAATTCTCAAGAAGGACCTCTCTCAAATAATGGTCTTCTAGAACCTTCTTTAAAAGACTCAAGGAAACAATATATTTTTTTTAAAGAGTTCTAAAACATCCAATTTATCTCAATTTTATAACCCAATTTATTAGTGAATAAAACTCTTATATAGGTCTCATATAACCAAAAAAATGAACCATATATTTTTGATATTTGTTTACCAAAACATGCTCTAAAATTTCATAGCCTTGAAAATTTTATTATAAATACTAATTTATTCAATATCATTTAATTGAATATATCATTTGTTAAAACTATTTCATATCCTCATCATATGATGAATAAAAAAGTATAATAGAATTTTAAAAAAAATATCGAAGGAACCTACATGTTCTTGAAAATAATTCATGGGAATGCATAGCCCCATAACATTATAACACATACTATTTTATGGTTCATACCCACAAAACTCTTAAATATAGAAATTTTCACTTTTTCATGGTCCAGAAATTTGCAAACCTAACCCAAAATATAATTTTAAACAACATTAGATCTTATTTTCCACTAGACCAAAGGTTATTTTCGATCACAATGGGTTGGAGACATGCGCCCAGACATTATTAAGAGTGAAGAATGAATGATTTCACTAAAAAAATTAAACATAATAATACAGATAGTTAAGAAAGAATCCAATCAAGGAATAAAATGATAAATAAAATAAATGTTTGAACTATAACATATCAAAAAAATAAGGCGGATGGATGATACAACTATTGAAAGGGAAAATAATAAAAATGATCCTTCTACATCTCAATGTGAAACTGAGGAAAAACTTGACACAACTTAAACATTACTTGAGCCTATAGATATAGGTATATCTATAATGATATTAATCCTACTAAACTTGGTTGATATATAGGAATTATCTAAAATCCCAGTAGGTTTTCACACACCGACCCAAAGTATAACACTTTAAAAAAAATTATTTCATGTTTATTTCAAAATAGGGATAACAAAATATATTTTTATAAGTTCCTTAAATTAAAAAAAATATCAAATATTATTCCCTCAAACACCCATTTTCATAAATTTGAACCTTTTTCAAATAAAACCATAATATGTTTTCGATAAAAAACATTTATAAATTACAATTAAATCAGTTTTAAAGGTATAAATTTAAAGAAAAGAGAATATTATTTAACATGTTTAAAAATAACCTTACTTAATATAATATACAAATATTATTATCATGGAATATAAAGGCACTAAAGGGGAAAAGTCTAGAATAGAGATTATATAGTAATCAATGAATAAAATTATGTTCACTAAAATACTACTACACATTAATCAAACTTTTACCAAACACCCAGTCTCACCCTATCTAGGCCAAACCTAGGAGTAACATCCCATAGGTTTACTTTTAACCCATATAAAAACACTATTCAGAGCATCATTTTAAAATAATGAACTTGTGTACTTAGACTTGCCATAGAGCCACTCAAGTCTTCCCATGACATTCAAATAGATGTATACATTTCAAAATAGTATCATATCAATACATTAAAAAACAAACATAAGTGTCACTCAAAACTCTCAAAACCCACATTAAAACACCAACACTTTTAAAATATATTTATTTTAGAAGAAATTTAATTTCTTCAATTGATTTTGATGAACATGGAACCAGGTCTAAATAAAACAAGATACTATATTAACATATTGTTTTAACATGACACTTATAACCTAGAAATTAAATTTGTGTTTGAGAATAGTACTAAATAAATTATGAAAAATATATATTTTACACACCAAAATTTTTTATATATTGATTAAAAATAAAAATAAGAATCATTCAAAATAAAAAAAGAAATTTTTTGTCAAAAAAATATATATATTTCTAAAATATAGTTTAGTCACGCTTCTCACACATATCATAAAATTAATTTTTATTAATTTTTGAGTAATTATATGTTGAAATAAAATGAATTTTTGAAATTATAATATAAAAATTATATTAGGTTTAATTTTTTGTATTTTTCTAAAATGTTTCATTTTTAGATGAATAGTGAAAACTATTGATTTTTAATTAAAAACATTAATTTCATTTAATTTATTTATATAGTTAAATTGTATTTTTTACTTGTATTTAAAGTAAAATTAGTAAAATTATGTATCTATTACTATAATTTAGGTTATTTTAATGATTTTCATATTGATGTTTGATATAAATACTTTGTAATATTCTGAACATTCGTTTTTTGAAAACCTAAATTCTCACCACATTTGTCTTACTAATATTAATTTAAAAATTTCCACTTATATAAATGGAAATTTTAGTAATTTATTATATAATTTCAATTCTCATAAATTATATTATTTAATAAGTTTATCTTAATTTTTACCAAAATGAATATTGAAATAGTAAAACTTAATTACCACGGTTAAGGTAAAAATAGGTTTATTAGTGGTTAAATAAAATAGAAAATGGTTAAAATAAACTAAATAATTTTTAAAATTTATTTTATTACAATATTAAATCCTATAATGTATAATTCTAAATAATAATATATTTTGGATCATTTTTTCTTATGAAAAACGTGGTTATACTTTTTTTCATCCCAAAAATTACAAGCGTTCCACTCACCTCAAGTATAAAAGGCCACAATATTTTATCTACTCTTAGTAGCATAAAAATATTTTGGTTTAGAAAATATCTACCCAAATAATTTTCCATGTTCTATAAACTCATCCTAGAATCCTTATTTTTGTATGAAATCTATCCTAGGAAGGCTTTTGATGAAAACCTAAGGAGGCTACCCGAAGAAGAGGTAATGTTCTTCAATGAAAATTTTTAATTTATTTCTTCCACCACCTCCTTAAATTACTGTAAAACCATGATGATATAATAAAATATGTATATTACATATAATTATATGTTTTAATATTAGTTTATTTTTCTACAACCATCCCGACTTCTATCAAATGGGTTACCGAATCATCATTTGTATGTTCGTCAGACTATTGCCTCACAAGAAAATGTCATTTGTTTTTCCACTACCACCTCACACAATTAGATATGATGAAATATTTATATTATATATATGATATTAATAAAATAATTATACCTCTAGAGTCATCATATAATATATAATTTATTAATTTCTGTTCTATAGGGGATACGATAAAGTGGGCTACTGTCTCACAAAGCGATGTGACTCATCTTTCACTAATTGTTTATATGGAAGGTGATAAGGATAAATAAAATTAATATATATTATATACATGTAATAATTATTATATTAATGAAATATTTTTCATTATTAAAGTATAATACATCATTTTATTTTTTACAATTTCCCTAAATGGATGATGATAACGTCGTTCATGTACATATAGACTACCACCTTCATGAAGAGATGTGACTCTCTTTTCATCACCACACCACATGTAAGATATATTTAAGTATATTTAAATATCTAATTTATTATTTATGATATTTTGATTATTATTTAATGGTAAATTATTACTTACCAATCTTCTATAATGATCATTGAAAAATAGAAATGTTACCCTTGCGTACGCCAGATCCACCATCTCTATAATCATAGCATACTTCATTTCTTAAAACCACATTTAGTTATTGGTATTATATATATAATTTATTATTAAATACTCTAATTATTTAATGATAAATATTTTTATGATTATGTTATAATATAATATGCATAATAATATAAACTTTCATGATAAAGCACAAATCAAAAAACAAGGCAATTTACAAATGAAACAATTAAAATAATGAAAATTTATTAACGAACAGGTGATACGATATTATAAAAGGATCATATATGATATTATATATATATTAATATGATTCTTTTATAAGTTAATATAATGTTTAAAACTACAATATTGTAATTTAAATCATGTTCAACCAAAAGGAAACATGAGTTAAGTTGCTTCGTCTCAATTTTCCTTCATTGAGGAATATTGTAATGTTATAAACCTAATTTATTCTATCTGGTGTATAAAATTCCCGTTTGACTTGTAATATAATTATTCACTCATACATAATGTAATTTTAAGTTTCAATTTTAATTATTTTACATAATTTTATTTGAAATGAAAATCACAATAAGGTAAAAGATATTGTATAAACTGACTTTCTTTTGGGATTGCTAAATTTCTCTTGAAAGAATCACATACTTGTGATAATTTTTCATTCGAAAAACAATTTCACATAAATATAAAAATTATTGTATGATGGATACTATTTTTTCATAAATCATATAAAATTTTTCTATACAAAGTATATTTGATTGTTATTTGATTAACTAGGGAAATATTGATAAGTCCACATACTTTACTCAATATACATACTTTTTTGATAAGGAACATTGGTCACAAATTAACTATATTATTCAGTATATGATTAATTCAATGTACATATAGAAATGGGTGGGGAATGAAACTATATATCCCCTTGATGCATTGATGGGCCTTGTGAGATAAATCAGTTGGCCAAAATAATGGGTTTCTACCTGTAGTTTTAAAAATGTTTTATGAAAGGCCTTGATGGTAGAGGTATCACGATACCCCAGATAATGATGTTCAACAATTAATAATTTAATTTATTTATAATTTATTTATATTTATTATCCATGATATTTGCAAAATGATATTATCTTTGGATGCATTTCGTTATCTATTATTGACTAAATGAAATATTTTTTCTATTATACACCATGCCATATTGATTATGCCCTATATTTTAATGATAATAAATTTATTTAAAAATAATGTGTGTTAAGTTATTTAACTTTTGATTTTTAATTAATCTTATTGATTCATATTAGCTTCCATTGTACAATACACTTAATGAGAATTTGTGTTCCACCATACCTTTCCCTTTCCCCCGTATATAATGAATAATAATTGGGATGAGTTTTCAAGGATGCATTTCATTTAATTTTTCTATGATTTATGTTTTAATTTTAATTATAAATGTAAAATGGGTATCATGTATATATCTGGTTCTCTAAAACTACTATATTATTTGGTCCTTCAATATTTTACCCATTTTATCTATTGCAAAGTAATAAATCATTCATTATCACCAAACTATTGGGTTTGGGGTTATTACAGTTAGTATCAGATAAATTGTAGTATAAAACATAGGAACTAGATTAAGGAAAACAGAGATTATAGAACATAATCGTATTATATAATTTTAGGATAAGTATATAATAACATCATAATGTTTTGGTAAGGAATATATTATTTGGGTTTTCCTAGAAATACATACCTTTCTAGATACTACATGTGGGTATGGTTCTAGAACAGTGGTAGCTAGGGATGATAACTTAAAAAATGGTGTATTTAGTTTGACCCGTCATTACCTAGTGCATGAAAACGGGCCTTACTATGCACCTAGTTTGATAGCCCTGGGGAATATTATTAGTATTATTCACATTTTATTTAGAAATAACTATGAATTATTTGAAAATAATTATATCCACAAAGATGCCAAATTTATGATTATGATATTAACAATGAATAAATTTTAAAATATGTTAATTATTACAACATATTTTTAATTATACATTATTATTTAAAATTCATAATTTTATAAGATAATCCAATATATAACTTTTTTTAATGGTGATTGGAAGGGATAATGGTATCAATACTCATGGATAATGTAGATATTTCACTACTGGGGAGTCTTATATAGCTGGTATTGATAATAAGAAAATTATGGCTATATTAGGGAAACTTAATCACGTTATGACAAATAACATCATATGGATGTATAAAACTATTCCAAAACATTATTATACTATATTGTATCACTTCATTAGATAGAATCCCCCATCATTTTTTGGGACTACTAATCCAATTATATCCCAAAAATGGTTTAAGTCTATAGAGAAGGTATATTTGGTATTAGGATGTGGTAAAAATAAAAAGGTTACACTTATATTGTATTGTCTTAAAGTATATGATGATAAATGTTGGTTGTTGGTCTAGAATACCATGGAGGAAGAGAATATATAACTCATGTAATGAAAATATTTAAAGGATACATTCTTTGAAAAATATTTCCCTCTTGAGAAAAAAAACTGAAATGAAGATAAAGAACCTTAGCTTAATTAAAAATGAAAAAGAAAGTGTTGCAGAGTGTGGTGATACCTTTAATAGGTTAGATAATTGTGTTATGGATCACATAAACAACATGGAGTCATGATTTACCATTTATTTGAATAGATTAGTACAAGTATTTGAACGGTGCTGGTCCCTTAATCTTTTTCTTCGTACGATGAATTAGTTTTATTTGAAATAAAAACAGAGAATGAATTCTATATATCATACATATTAATTTAAAATAAACACAATAATAGGTCATATGAACACCATGAAAAGTAAATTCTTTAAAGAATTGGAGGAAGATTGAGAAATATCCATTATATGAAAATTGTATAATAAAACATCAAGGGAAGTGTGTGAAGGGAATGTGATATTCTTATAAGTTTGGTGATAAGTGGAATATAGCTCATAAGTAAAATGGGAAGAAACAAGTTTATGATTTCTATTTCTTCAACTATAATAAAATGTGTTATTATTCACACTGATGTACTAAGTGTTAAGGGAATCCACCCCAGAAGAGGTGCATGGGAGAAGGACAAACCTATTCGATCAATAAATTTGAGGTAGAAGTACCCATTTATATGGTTTCAAGTACAATAATACTATATTCAAATTTATAAAATGACTTACTTGAATTTTTTTCTTGAAAATACTTTATATCAACCAAATTTTCTAAGAAACTTAGACATTTCAATTTTAAATAAAGGAGGTAGTTATTAGTTAAAAACCCTAGGGGAAGTCTCACTATAACAAGGATGTGTTAGGAAGACCCTATTATGAAACTTAAACATTCATTATTTGATAACCTTATTATAATACCTATGTTTTAATTTGATATAATCTTTGGCATGGATGGATTCCAAATTGTGATAAAAAATATTAGTGCAAGAAGAATTAAATTATTATATTTGGGGAGGATAATGAATTAATTATCATTAAATTAGATACTTAATCATCTAATTCATATCTATATCTACCCCTAGTAGCTATAATGAATTATATTCTTAGTGAAGAATATGAACAAAAAATCTAGTGATGGATAAGGTAATATTAAATTTGAAGATATACATATTGTAAAATAATACACTGATGTATTTTCTAAGTAATTGCATGTACATCACCTAATTATGAGGTTGAGTTTTCCATTGATTAGAATCCTGATACAATAATAATATCCAAGTCTCCTTAAATAATGGATACTATGTAATTAGTAGAGTTTAAGAAAAAACTAGGGTAGTTGGGTGATGAGGGATTTATTCTCATAGTGTTTCACCATGAAGAGTCACTTTTCTCTTCATTAAGAAGAAATATGGATCCATGAGAATGTACTTTGATTGTAGGGAAATCAAATATATTGTGATAAATAATAGGTATACTCTTCCTTATATTGATGACTTATTCGATCAACTTCATAGGGACTAATAATTTTTAAATAGTGACCTTTTTTCAGGGTATCATCGGTTGGGAGTATTGAAGTAAGACATTCCAAAGATAGTTTTTTGAATGAGGTATGAAGATTAAGAGTTTATAGTAATTATATTTGGATTGAATAATTCACTATATGTTTTTATGGACATAATTAATAGATTATTCAAGGATTATCATTATGATATTTGTTTGTATTAATTGATGATATTCTAGTGTATTATAAAATATATGGGGACAATGAGAATCACTTGGGGATTATTATTTTAACTCTTATAAGGAAAGAGTTGAATAGAAGATATTTTAAGTGTGATTTATAGCTTCATGAAGTTTCTTTTCTTATCCATATTTTCACCAAGGATGGAATCTTCATTTGAGAATTGAGAACCATCCTCAAACTGATGGATAATCTAAAGTAATAATTCAAACAATGTAATACATGTAAAGGTCATTATTAATTTAATTTTAATGTATATTGGATTATAATTTACCTTTTTTAGAGTTTTCCTTTAATTTTTTTTCATTCAAGTATTCAAATGGTGGTGAATGAATCATTATATGGAAGGAGATGTTATACTCAAACATATTTGGATGAATTAGGTAAAAAATAAACTCATAGGCCCATAACGTGTTGAATTGAGAAAGACAAAGATAAAGGTATTTAGGATCACATTAAATTACTTCAAAGTATGAAAAATAATTATGACAATTATTATAGAAGGGATTTGGATTTCTAAGTGAAAGATCATGTTTTATTGATTTTATATCCATAGAAGGGTATTATAATATTTAGAATTAAAGGGAAATTTATCACTAAGTATACCTAACCCCTTAAAATACTTGAAATAATTAGAGTCGTTTCTTATTATTTGTAAATTCCTCAAATTATATCAAATGTAAATAATGTCTTCCATATATCATTTTCAAGGAATTACATGCTAGTCCCAACACATGTGCTCACATATGATTTAATATAATTGTAAATTAATCTATCTTACTATGAATAACCCATCCATATTCTTGATACATTAGATAAAATATTTTATAATTTTTTGGATCTTCTCGTAAAGGTACTTTAGAGAGATCATAAAACAGAGAAAGAAATGTGAAAAATAATAGATATTATGAATAAAAACAAACCTCATATGTTTAGAAGGTAATATCCATGAAATTTTTAGTGTGAATGTTTTTTAAAAAGGAATAATTTAACCTAGTCATTTATTATATATTTCTATTAAAATAAATTTAATTTTTTTGATAGCATGTGACGCACAAAACATCAGGTTTAAACAAAATGAAATACTCTATTAAAATATTATTTAAACATGACCATTAAAACCTTGAAATTAAATTATATGGTGTGAATATAAGTAAATAAATATTTAATAATATTTTATTTATGTACGTTCATTTTTTATCTATTGATTATGAATAAAAATATTAATAATTTAAAATAAAAATAGAATTATTTTTTATTAAATTATTATTTTTTCTATAAGATAATTTAATCATGCTTCACGTACATAATATAAAATAAATTTGAAAAACTTATAAAAAAATTATTTGAGAAAATGAACATATTTTTTAAAATTATAACATCAAAATCATATTTGGGTGATATTTTTTGATTTTTCTAAATTTTTTCATTTTTTCAATGAATAGTGAAAATACTAAATTTTAATTGACACATTTCTTATCATTTAATTTTTATAATGTTAATTTATATTTTTAATTATTTTTGAATTAAATTTAGTTCAAATATATATATATATATAAATATTAATATAATTTAGGTTATTTGAACCATTTTCATGCTGAATTTTGAAATAAAAACATTGTAAAATTTTGAAGATTTTCTCTTTGAATCTGCCTTTTCTCATAGCATCCATGGGATTAGTTTTAAGTTAAATTCTGACACATATGTGAATAGAATTTTGAAAAAAAATTTTAAAATTGGGAATTATCATAATTTATATTTTCTAATTAGTAGAAATTAATTTTTAACCAAAATCAATAGTGAAAACATTGAACATTAATTACCACGACTAAGTTAAAAAATGGGATTACCGAGGGGTTAAAATAACAATATATGAGTTAAAATGACCTAAAACTTATCTAAAATTAATTTTATGGACATATTTCTACCATATAATATATAATTATTTATAATACTCTGTTTTAGACCATTTTTTAGGTGAAAAATGTGGTTACACCATTTTATTTCTAAATATTATAAGTGTGCAACTCACCTCACTTATAAAAGGTCACCTACTCTTCTCGCTTAATCACACCCTAAAACATCTTTTTATTCACCAATACTAGAACAAGTCAAATTAAAAATTAAATTAACTCATACTAGAAGCATTATTTTGTTTTTAAATCCAATATAGGAAGTCTTTTTATGCAAACTTAAGGTGGTTACTCGAAGAAGAGGTAATGTTTCTCAATGAGCAGTATTTTATTTTATTTCTTCCCACACCACCATAAATTATTATTAGACCATGATAATATAATAAAATGAGTATATAAAATCTATTAATATTTTATTATCTTATTTTTATGATGAAAACTCATCCCCACATCCATTAAAACGGTTACGGAATCATCATACGCGCATACAGAGGACTACTGCATCGAGAACAGAAGTCATTCATTTTTCCATTACCACCTCTCACAATTGGGAATGATAATAGATTTAAATTGTATATATAATATATATATATATAACATAAATATACCTCTAGAGTCGTTATATTTTATATATAAGTTCTTAATTTCCATTCTGTAAGGGATACAATAACATTGCTCGTTTATACGTTAGACTACCACCTCAGGAAGCGATGTGATTCATCATTCACTAATTCTTTACATGGACAGTGATAAGGATAATATTAATGAATATAAATGATATAAATGAAATAATTATTGTATTTAGGTATTATTTATAATTCTGAAATTTTAATAAATCATTTTATTTTTTTACTTTTTCACTCACTAAATGATGATAATGTCATTCTCGTACGTGTGGACTACCGCCTTCATGAAGTGATGTGGCTATATTTTCATCACCACACAAAAAATATGATATAAATATATATATATAATGATTTAATATGGTATTTATGATATTATTTTATTATCATTATTTAAAGATAAAATATTTCTTTCTCTCTTTCAAAAATGATCATTGAAAAATGGAAATGTTACTCAAGCATATGTACGACCTACTGTCTCCATGATAATAACATACTTCGTTTATCAAAACAACATTTCACAACTTGACTAAAATGTAAAATTTATGTATAAATATGATAATAATTTCGTAATTATTATTATATATGTGATGAAACTATATAATATTCACAAGAACCTGAACATTAATGAAAAATAATGAATAAGAATACTAGACAATTAACACAAAAAACAATAAAAACAATGAAATATTATTATTGAATGGGTGATAATATATTGTAAAGGGATTATATATGATATTATAAATATTAATATGGATATTTAATAAGTTAATATAATTATTCAAACCACTATACAAGATGTTAAATCATGTTTAACCTAAAGGAATCACATGGTAAAGGGCTTATTATCAATTTTGTTTTATTGAATCATATCGTAATGTTATATACCTAATTTCATTTATATGGAGTACATAATTCCAATTTGACATGTAATATCACGATTAATTCATACTTCATGGTATTTTAGGTTTCAATTTCATTTATTTTATCAAAGGGGATTTGACTTGATAATTATCATGATGTATATGCTAATATACAATCTCACATTCTTTTGTGATTGATAAATTTCCCTTGAAAAAATAACATTATTACAATAAGTTATCATTGAAAAATAAATTTCTCTTAAGGATCCATATTCTTTTATTATAGATATAGTTATTTCATAAACTTTTTACCATTATTTACATATGGTGTATATGTTAAATGTTATTTGATTAATTGGGAAAATATCGATAAATTTGTATACTTTACTCGATATGGATATTTTTTGGTAAGACACATTTTTCATAAATTAAATAAATTATTTGATATAATAGGAATTATTTTGACATGATTTTATGGGTGGGGATCATAATATATACCCCTTTGATTAAATGATAAGTCTAATGATATAAATTAGATGGTGTAATTAAATAATTTTCTACCTGTAGTTTTAAATAGTCTTGTGATATTTTTTCAAAGTAAAGGTATCATGATTATTGATATCATTAATTCCAACAATTAAGTGTTTACATCAATGATAATTCAATTATTTTTTTATCCAATATATTCTCATAGTGATATTTTATGTAGATAAATTTCATTATCAAATATTGTTTAAATGGAACGTGTTTTTAGTTATTTACCTTACCATATTGACCATTCCTTTTTTTTATGATAGTCAAGTTATTTTAATGGGATTTTTTCAGTTATTTACCTTTATATATTGATAAATATTTTAGATTCTTGTCATAATACACTGTACATAACCCTTACTAAGAATTTTATATAAACAATATTTTGTTTCCCTTCCTTCAAATATCTAGGATAATTATTGTAATGTGTTTTAAAGGATGAATTTAATTTTATTTTTTTATGTATTTTTGTTTTATTTTCTATTACCATTGTAAAATGGGTATAAATTAAGTATATGGTTCTCTAAAAGTTTTAAATTTATTTCTCCATTAGGATTTAAACCTTTGTATCTATTCTAATGTAATAAAGTAGTCACCATCTCCAAGCTACTGGGGTTGGGGTCATTAAATCCACACAGGAACATCCTCTTTGTCAAGCATATAAATTAAATTCAATTAAATAACCCTCAAAAGAGAAATATCATAAAAATAACTCAAACATACATCAATTCCATTACATATAAATTTGAATTTTTGATCGATTTTTATATTCTAATAAATCATTTAAAGTACATACTAGGACATAAAAATTCAAGAAATAATTCCAAAACCCTATACTCATTATAAAAAAAATCATCAAAAGTAGAATCATAATTCGAGTACATTTATAAAACAATTTATAAATTTTTAATCTTTTATAAATATGAATTTTTATAGGATTTCTCAAAAGTGTAAATTGCATTTGAGATTAAAAAACAAAAAATGTAACATAATTTTGGAAATAAACACCATGAAAAAATTCTAAGACCATAATTTTGGTCCCACAAGACATTTGATTCTTCCAAATTCTGTATTACTAAAAATAGTTTTCATATCAAATCATATACTAAACCCCTTTTTAATTTTTTATCAAAATATGAGGAAAATATCATTCGTTGATATAGCTAATAGATGAATGCAAAAAACACTAGCATACGTTGAAAAACCAAAATGAAGTAACATGGAATGATATATTTAATTTTAAAAGGATATAATTGGGGAACCTACCGTAACCACTTAGAATATCTTACAAAGAAATGGAATACACAAGATAAAATGGAGGAGGAATCCAAAGAAGCTTATATATCCAAATACAAAAAATTCAAATTCCAAAATCCAAATTGATTCATACTTAAGTCAATAAGGAAAAAATGAATTTGTTACCACCAACAATGAATTATTGAATAACCAGTGGAGAACTAGAAATTATAACCTAATGACTAATCCCCCAACAATTTTTAATAATAATTGGCTAGGAAGGATAGGACCATCGAATAAAATATATGTAATGAAGAAAATATCATCCAAGTTTAACTCAAAAATATTTTGAACCAATGATCCTAGAATGGGAAGTAAGTATGGGGGGTTGATAAATGGAGAAACCAACTCAGGATCGTATTTAAAACCCCCATTTAATAATGTATGCACCTACATGAACTGGTGCATCTCCATCCAGAATACTAAGAGGCTATATCGACCACTTTAAATCCAAAATAGATGGAAGCATGGTGTTGTGGGGGATCACCATGCCTTTAGTGGTATTAGTTTCACCAAACAAAGAGGCTCAACATACCCATATCAACACACCCTTTCCCTGAAGTTTAGGATATTTTAGAATGGCCATGACCTCCACCATGGTGATAGTGAGGCTTTGTGACGATGGAACTGATAGAGACTACCACCAGGACATTCCCTAGGCCACACATTGCAATGGTAATTATAGCATAAGTTGTTTTGCTCCGAGAAAGTCATAAGGTGACACACCCACCCCCATGGTCATCGTACATCCTATAGTGCACCCAAAATTCCTTAAACTATTTTAAAACAACTATGAAACAACCAAAACATCCAACATGAAATAAAATTATAAATACAATTAAGGTTTGGGATGTTACAATATCCCCACCATATAACGTTTTCCCCATAAGGTTTTATGGATAGTGGATGATCAAGAGGAAATAAGAAAAGATAACTCAAAAAAGAGAAAAAACCAAATCTGCACTACCAAACCCAAAAACTGAAGCCACTATAAACATTCAAATCTATAAGATAGAAACTGATTTTCAATCACTATTAAAAAAATAAATATAATAAGATTATTAGACAATAACTCCGAAATTTGTGTTCATAAAATTAGACTTTACAAGTAAACCAATTAACTTATTCTACAAATATTGAGAAACTCTCCAAATGAAAATTAGTAAATGATATTTCTTCATAAACTAGATGATAGACTCTCAACCACTCAGTTAGTAATAAAGATAACTATAAATATCCAAAAGAGACCCCAATAAAACTATTTATGATAAACGGTAGACACCATATTGATACAGGTTGGATAAAAAAAATTATCACCATAAGAAAAAAAACAAAAAGATCACACAAGAGGATAAATGATAAAAAAGAATCATTTAAAATTATTAAAATAGAATCATTACATGAAGAAAAATATAGAGTCTAGATTTAGGTCAAGTGAGAATAAAATGGGCCATGATTCTAGAACATCATCTTTGGGAAATTACAATCAAATCATTATAGAAAATCTATATTTTCTCCTGACCACCTTAACACCTATCTAAACATTCATATGTACACAAATTAAAATCAAAATCCCAACAGAAGGCCCAATTCACCCCAATTGAGCATACAACCACAATAAATAAACTGTGAACACTCCCAATTCTATAATCATCACAAAAGTGATGATTTAAGGGAAACATGAGAAATAAAATTTCACATGAACACCTTAATGGTTTTAAAATATCAATAACCTTGCCTCTTCCTTATCCTCCAAATTGAAAGAAAAAACCACAAGTAATTATCTTTGATGGTGGTATCCTCAGCATATAAGGATTTACCTCATATTAAAATTCTTCCAAATAAACTCATCAACACATTAAAATCAAATAGAAGAGATATATAATGAGAAAAAAATATTGAATTCATACATCACCAAGATATAATTTATCAATGATTATGATAGTTTCAAAAAAACCCCACAAAACTCCTGAAAAACCAAAAAAACAACTCCTAGTTTTATAAGGTTAACAATAGAAAATTAAGGACATGAAATTAAAATAAAAAGGTATTCATAAAATATTGATATCCACCATATAAACTAGAGTATAATTATACTATCTAGACTTCAACCCCACATTTATTTTAGATAAATCCCCTATAATTTTTTTAATATTGCTCAGATAACCACAAGAATGATTATATTTAGCTGAATTATGACAAGAATGCTTCATATTAACTTTCATTACACATTTTTATCAATATATGTACTTATTTATAGATAAACCCAATTAGAAGAAAAATTTAAAAATCATAATACCACTACTTATTGTTTCGGACTTTGAACAATTCTTTTTCCCTTGTTGGATCTTCATTAAATACCCAAAGGTATAGAATAAATATTTGAATCAAATGGTACTTCTTATAAACCTACATCAAACCAAATAACTTGAATTAACAATATATAAAATTTACTTTTGAGAGGAAACAAAAATCATGATAGAAAAAGGCATAATACTTTCCCAAAAACACTAAGAAATTAAAGAATCATCCAAGGGAAGTTGTAAAAGATACAACGAAAAATTGATAAAATGACAAGATTTCTCCAAAAATATATTATGTCTTAAATTTAAACTATAAAATATGAAATATTTTAACACCTTCACCTAATTATAGAAGAATTATTGAATGAGTTCCACCATGAATGATCCCCCCAAAATGGTTATTTTATTGATTATCTTGAATGATAGATTTTTTGTAATGCCACGATCCTAGTCTCCCAAAATCAGTTCATTATTACATAAAATTGTTATGATAAAATGAATCATGTCCTAAATGACCGATCGGTTTAGTACCCTTGGAAGTACTAGATACATATATAAGTTTTACATTACATCATGAAATAAAAAAACAACATTGTGTCCCCTTTGAACACTCTTATATCCCTTAGCATATTTATGTAAGTTAATCATAACATACTTCTTTGCATCCTAGGAAAAATAAAACATAATAAATAGGTGAGTTCAAATGCTTATTAAAGATAACAATATAGTGGAAACTATCATAAATAAAAATAAAATTTAAGGTAATGTATAAGACTCGAATATAAGCCTTTTAAACTTAAACATCAGCATAATATGGAAAAGATAAAGAAAATAATTCCATTTTATTATTCACATGGATATTCTACTAGTTGAAAAATTGCTTGTAATATCAATAACCAATTTCATAATGATGGAATTTATAGTTCTAGACTTCATAACCACATGGTCAAGGCCTTATACCAAGATTACAAATAAGATTTTTTCAAGTCCTTGTGCCAAGACATTAGTTTGTCTCATGAGACCTACCGATGAATCAAGGAGCTATAAAGGCCTCCACCCGTCACTTAATAAGTCAAATTCATTCTTTATATGAAAATTTTTAAACATAACAAAAACATTTGTATTTAAACTAGCATAAAAAATGTCAATACTTTATCCATAAACCATGAATGGTATAAAAATAACACATCCATAGTCAAACATATCGAAAAAACTTGAATACATTATGAAATATTTGTATCATAATAAATCAACCTTGATAAAAAATGGTATCCTATAATGAATGTTGATATAGATGAAGATGATCAGTAAAAATATTTTAGAGAAATATCCCTTTTTCATGAAAACATTTAAAAGTCTCACTATTTATGAAGAAGCTGTTTAAAATAGATTTTTGAATAAAAGTGTCTCGTACCACTTTGAAAATTTTAAAATAAATTTCAATTTTAAAACATTAATGTACATACAAATAAAACCTTAAAACAATTTTTAAAACATGGACATTAATGAGAAATATTTAGAAGAACAAATTTTTAAAACATTTGAAATGGCATTTTACTTAGAGATCCTAACAAAATGAGAGATAATTGAATACAAATAATTGAGGTAATAAAAACTTTATAATATCATGATAATAAAGGGATTCATGATATACTATGTTGAAGTACATTATATACACCAAATAAAAGTGAATTGATGCATAACAACAAATAAGTCTCAATGGAAGGTAAGTTGATATGAATTCCTTTATAAAGACTGCATCCTTAGGATAAGGATAAATCAGTGACATAATTGTGTGTGAAAAATATAAATACACTAAATATGATTATATATTCAGTGAAAATAAATCAGAATGCAATTGCACATATTCTTGTAAAAGCGACACCAGTGACTTGGAAGTTTAACTCAATAAATATAAATTGAGTTAAAATTACTCTTATCAAGTTTATATCGATGACATGAGAATTTATCAATGGAGTGATTATGTGTATCAAAATTATATCCACACAAAGGGGAGTGTAAATTAATACATAAGTAAGTAAATAGTGACTTCATACATAATCTTGGATTAATGTAATCAATGAAGTTTGCGTAAAATCGAATGAGTGGAAATTGAAATTTGAAATTACTTTACCGATTTGGTAACATACAAAACATACACGCCATGAAATAGGGATCATAAAATGATGATTTAAATACCCATAAATTAAATTATATTATGCCAAAAATGTAATAATGGAAGTTTATACACCACACAAAATGTAATAGTGTAAAATATAGCATGAATATCACGGGAATAAAAGTGAGATGAAAACCCCTTACCACATTGTAATCAATGGAGTCAAAAGACCAAAAGTTAATAACCACCAAATGAATCATAGAATACTATGAATATAAATATAATCATGATAATATAGATAAAGTGGGAGAACACAATACACCACATGTAATAAATAAGTGGTGAACAACGGAAATCTCTGAAAATTAAAAGTGAGATAAGAAACCCCTTACCTTGTTATTTTCCTTAGTATAGGGTAGGTTAAACTCCTGTATAATGGTGAAATAATTGTTATTAAATTATAAAAGAACAAAATACCTAAAATATGAAATCACATATGATCTTCTAATATTTCTTTGTTAACGATATTTCAGTAGTATCATTGTTTTGGTTGTTAACTGATTCGTTTTCTTTTATATGTTTTGTAATGTAAGTCATGTTTGTTATGTATAGGCTGTTTTTGGTTCATATACATAATGATATTAAGTTCTGAAACATTATTTTTAATCAAAAAATGAAATTTATTCTTGAATGATTACGATGGGGAATGAATCCTATCGCGTTTGTGGAGACGATAAGCCGTACGCACGTACGAGCGACAATATCATTATATTGATGGTGAAATCGTATGTAATTTGATGGTATATCATATATAAAGAATAATTAAAATGTTATATTTATTATTTAAATTAGTTATACTCATTATTATATCCATCCAAATAATGAAGTGTTTTGATAACAAACTACCACACGACGTGGAGACAGTAAGTCGTACGTACACACATATTGTGACATTATTATTTACAGGATGGATGGAATAACGAATATGGTTGTACGATATTTATAATAACATCAATGAATGTAGAAGGTACTGGATTTATTATTTTGGTATGGAAACAAAAAAGAAATAGGAAGTGGAAGAAGAAAAGAACTTGAAAGAGGGTAGTGAAATTATTACCTCTTCTTCGGGTGTTTCATTTAGAGTTGATAAAAGGAATCCTTAGGTTGGATTTATGATCCAATTAAGTCCTCTAAGTTGAATTTATGGAATTTGGGAAGATATTTGGTTAGGGGTTGGCCAAGCCAAATGGCTTTGGAGTTTTGAAATTAAGAGGAGTGGAAGTACTCTTTTATAAGAGAGGTCAACGTCACTTTAGAAAAAGATGGAAATATTATTTTATAATAAAATACTTTTTGGTTTCTAATGGCAGAAAAATTATTTATTTAGAAGATAAGGTTGGTAAGGGTCAAAATCCTCCCAACCAATAGGTTTTAAACAAGTTTAGCTTACCATTTTAACCTTATATTTTAGATTTAACTCTTAGTTAAATAGTTTAACTTTTACCGTGTCTTCTTGTATTCTTACACTATATGGTTAATAAATTTACTCTAAACTTACAAGAGAACCTAAATTGGTTAATTAATGACATATATAATATTATTTAAGCACTTTTTCTGAACCTTATATTTTTAGTAATATTATATCAATCAACAATATTGAATTAGTTTTAGAAACTAATTTATGTCAATTTAGACACTATTTGGTATTTTGTTTTTGTAAAAGTCATAAAAAAATTATCAATTTGAAAAAAACCTATATAATAAAAAATAAAATTTTATATTTACCTAGAAAATTCGTGGATGAAATCAAAAAATTAAAATTCTATTTATTTTAATATTTATAATATAAACTATTTTAATATTTCATTAAGAAGGAAATTGTCGCATCATCATTGTGCCATAAAATAAATTTAATTATTTAATCTCTAAATATTATAAATAAAATATAATTATCTAGTAAATATATTTATCTTTATAATTAATATTTAGCCTAATTTATCTTACGAATAACCCTATATTAAAAATGGTTTAGTTAATAAACATTGAATTTAACACTTTTAACTCTTCTTTAAATAAAATAATAATAAATTTCCTAATCTAAGCCAAGTTGACATAAAGGATAATATTTTATTCCTAATATTTTTTTGGTAGAATTAAACTTATCCAATAGAATTAGGAAATGTGTTAGGGTAATTATAATGCCATTTTTACATTTAATTACCCTATCTACTTTTAACCATGGAAAATAAAAGTCAAAAATTTTTATTCACCAAAAATTATTTTCATGTTATTCAATCACATTTTACTTAATGATATTAACCTTGTCTCTTGTATTTTTGAAGATAAATTCAAAGCAGTGGTAAAATAATGTTTTATGCAAATTTGCAAATGCTCCTAGAAGGTAGGTAAAAGAAGGTAAAAAGTTCAATAAAATATTATATATCTAAACTTATTATAAAATGACTCAAATTAATTAAATTCAACATATATAGGTATTATGTATCTATTTTTACTTAAAATAAATAAATAAAATATTTATTTTAACAAAATTCAATTTTAAACAATAACGCAATGTTTTTCACTATTCATCAAAAATTGAATGTTTTCAGAAAAATATCAAACATTCATCCTAAGATAATTTTATTATTATGAATTAAAATATTATTTCTATTTTACCAAATTAAAAATATATAATTTTCATTATTTAATTTATAATTAATTCTCATTGTCAAAAAGAAAAAGCGGGTTTTTTAAAAAGTAAAAGCTATCAAAATATTGACATGTGTTTATGTTAAATTTAAATGTGAAATTACTTATAATGACCTAAATTGTATTAAATGATAAAAATGTAATCTAATTATACTTCCAAACCATTAAAATTCATAATTTAACACTATAAATTATTTCGATTAAAAAAATTTGTTTCTAATTAAAATTTAGTATTTTTCAGTAGTCATCAAAATATGAAAGTTATCAGAAAAGTACCAAAAATTTATCCAAAATTAAAATTTTATGTCCTGATTCTAAAAAATAATTTAATTTCATTAAATTTAATATATAAAATTTTCAAATACTAGTTTTAAAAAGCGTTTTCCATTAAAAGGTGGTAAAATTACATTTTCTGAAAAATACTTCTTTTATCTAAAAAAATGAATTTGTTCTTATATTTTTTCTAAGAAACACATAATATAGATTCTAAAATTATATGTAGTATATATAATTAAAAATTCAGTTAATATTATTCATGAATTCTTTTTGAACAGCTGTTTTGGTAAGTCGTGGTGCGCTGGAACTTGGTGTTGCATGTAGTGCAAGCTATTGAATTAATTTAAAGAAAATAACTTACTATGAAATCTTGGGGTGTTAAATTTTCACCACATAAAACCTAGACCCTATAACAAGAATGTTGCAAACATAAACATGAGAGATTCAAGAATCTAATTCTGTAAATAATCCCCTCAATTTTATATATCCATTTCACTACTTCCTAAGAATTATGTTTTCTAAATAAATAAAAAGGATTCATGTTTTGGAACTCTCGAACAAAAACCTCACACTGGTTAATGAGAGGAAGAACATTGCACTCTAAAACTGGAGAAAATAAAATAGAGATCCCAATATATTATAATTAACCAAATAATCCATTAAAATAAGAATGGGGATATACTCTAGAAAAAGGAAAACTAACAGATCAAAAAAACTCTATGCATTAAATACCATAAGAAAAAACATTAAACAAAAAACTTAAATATTCATTTATTTATAGAAGTGAATTAAATTCACCTCTTTAAACCATAAGGGTTTTAAAAAAATAAATTAGAAAATAATTTCAATTATTTAAACCAATGTTTACACTCACTTGAATTTTTTTAAAGAAAAAGGAAATATCACTAAAATATTTCAAAATACTAATTTTAAAACATTTTACACTTAAATTGTTTAAAATATTCAAATTAAACTTTATTACATCACAAAAAACATTGAAAAAAATGATGACTATAAATTTATCACAAAACATCACCAATCATTCCAAAACTCATCAGTTTTATAAATTAAAAATAAAACACTACTGAAAGAAATCATCAACAGGAATTCATAAAAAATTGAAATTAAATTCTAAATTTATGAATTCAATGCTAAAAAAATTGAGAATTTTTTGCAAAACTCTTTATAAATTTCTACTCCTTTTAAAACAACCCAATAATCTATTTTTTGATTATAAATCATATATGAAATAAAAATATCACAAGGTTTTTCAAATGGTTTGGTGTTCCATATTCCAATCATGTGAGGATTACTAGAGCTTGTCTATATTCAACTACATTGTTTCCCAAGATAGACAAAGAAAATGTGCTCTCTCATAATTCTATCCAAGATCCACTCCATAACATAGAGCTCAAGAAATTTAAAAACCATAAGATACAATCAAATAAAAACCTAATGTCTCAAAACATTTGAGAACAAAAATTGAATTATATATATACATATTATGAATATCCCATGCATCTCAAGTGTTATCTTGAATTGGTAGTGAATAGTCACCCTTCCATGGCCGATTACTTTAACACCAACAATACTTTCACCAAACTAACATAAATTATATCATAATAAAGAAAGACCACCTTTAATAGCAATTATAATGAATATTTATAAAATATCATATGAATTAGCTTCAAAGATGTTCCTCCATTGGATCGAAAGGTTTTCGGGATCTATATGGGATGGAGAGAAGTACCTGGGTATCAACAACATCAAAGATAAAATGATTTTCCCAATAATAATAAACATAAAATGATAAATGTTGAAATGAAAATAAAAAAGGCATAATATTAGATATTTAATAAATAGAAGAAAAAACGTATGTATTAGTGACTAGGAAAACAAGTTTGATTGTTGTTACAACTATCATTTGGGAAAAGAATAAAAATAACTACCAATATCTCCATGCGTAAGTGAGGAAATTCCATAAACAGCTACACCAAAACTCCAACATAGAGATATATGGATATCAGAAATGTAAAGACCCGCAAATTTCAAGGAAATTTTTTTCTTAATTTTCTTTGGAATTTTACAAGAGCGCAGCTTCAGACGGCACCTGATTCCGAGGCCCGGTGTGCCCGGAATCAATTTCCGAAGTTTGGCTCGGGTACGTTCAGTGAACGGACGAGCGGGTTTTTCTATCTTTTGAACCGGTGCCCGGAATCGAATTCTGAGGGCACCGATGAAATCGCAGCGCCGGTATTTGCTTAGAAACGCCTCTTCCGGAGTTGCGTTTGCTCAGACGTGGTTTTTAAATTTTACGGCTTTAAGTCAGAAATAAAATAAAGTTTGTGCGACAACTTTATTTTATTTCACTTAAGCTGCTTGGAAGCCACTTGAAGTCACTTAAAGACGGCTTGAACTGAGTTGAACTGGATAGGATGCTATCCAGAAATATCCTACCCCTTGGTAGGATATTTGTGCGGTGGGACCCGCACGAGCCCCGCCGTTTCTTTCGCTAAGTAACGCACCCGCGAAAACCCGTCAAAGTAACTGAAAAGTCAACCGACGCGTTTTCTTTAATTCTTAACAGACCATTTAATTGGGCGGTTTATTTCGTGAATTAAATGGACTGTTTCTTCGTGAATTAAATGGGTCGTTTCTTTCGTTGAATTAATTCAACGAATTGATGGATCGTTTCTTAACCGGTTTCGTGTTGGCATGTTTATAAAATAAGACCAACATAAAAATCCTTGGAAAGGATTTGAGAGAATCTTCGTTCCTCCACCCTCTCCGCGAAGAACGCGAAGAACGCGAAGAACGCGAAGAACGCGAAGAACGCGAAGAACGCGAAGAACGCCGGCGACCGGAATTCGACGACGCACACCAAGATCTGCGACGTCGACGAGATCTACCCGCGACGTTCTTCGGCGACGCCTCTTCTTCCGCGGCCGACCCTCGTTCGGCAACAAAGGTGAGAATCAGATCTTTTCTTCTCCCTTTTTAATTTCAATATCAACGGATTTAAACTAATTAAATCCGTTGATCTTGATCCGGAGATTGGCGACGCGACGAGCGATTCCGCGACGACGCGGCGATCTCCATCTTCCGCGACGAGCAATTCCGACGACGACGATAAAGTAAGGGTTGATTGGAATATTTTCCTTCCCGTGATTTATTTCTTTTAAAGTAAAGAAGCATGACCTTCGAACAATTTTAACATTTAAAATTGTTGTTGATTGTTTTATTGTTCCTCCCGTGGATTATGACTAACGCGGAGGGTGCGGGTCTAACGAACAAGACCCGGCAACCCTCCGCCGATCTATTTTGGTTGTGCGGATTTGGCGGACGTCGACAAACCGTGCGGCAAGGGAAATTTGTTGGCTCCGCAGTGAAGATCGTCCCCCGGGAGGAGCATCGGCGCAGACGGGAAAGAAAACGGGCCACCGGAGCATCTCCGGCGGCCCGCGGAAGGAGGCGGCGGCGCGGGTCGCCGGCGCGGCGGCGCCGGCGACCGGAGGCGGCGGCGCCAGGCGCGCCGCCGTGGAAACCTTCCGCCGCGGCTGAAGCCGCGGCGGCGGCGGCAGCCGGTTCCGCGGCCGCGCGGAACCGGGACGGACGCGGCGGCCCGGCCGCGTCCGCGTGACAGGCGGCCCCCCGCGGGGCCGCGGTTTCTCTCAAGCCGCGGGTTCAACCCCGCGGCGGCGGCTCTTCGGCCGCGCGGCCGAAGACCGAGCCGGCCGGTCCGGTCGGCCGGGCCGCGCCCAGGCCGGACCGGACCCGGCCGAGCCGGTTCGGGCCGGGTCGGGCCGACCCGGTTCGGGCCGACCCGGTTCGGCCGACCCCAGGGGGGGGTTCGGGCCGGGTCGCCCCGGGCCCAGTACCCCCGTTTCGGGCCCTCTACGGTCTTTCGCCCATATCTTGGGCCTGGGACCTCCGATTGACGAACCGTCAGCGGCTACGCGATCCTTGGATCGAGACGGTCGTTTCGGTATATTATACTCAAGGTTTCGGAAGACTTTGGGTTCGGCCGGGTTGGTTCGTACACGAAGCCAACCGGGCCCTCGGAGCGGAAACGCTCATAACTTGAGCTACGGACGTCCGAACGACGTACCGTCGGCTGTGGTAGTTTCCTCTAAGTGAGACGGAACTTTTGGCATACTCCGCCCGAGGATCGGATACAGGCGGAGTACGGTCGGGTTGGTTTTGCCCTAAAAAACCAACCGGGCCCCTGGGACGAAAATGCCAATAACTCTCAGACCGGGCGTCCGATTGACGCGCCGTCTGTCGCGTTGAGATCCTGTTGTCGATACGGAACTTTTGGATACATCAACTTCGGACTACGTGTCAGTTGATGTATCAGCCCCTCGGCTCGTGGAGCGGACCCTCCTAAACGAGCTCGCTACGTGCGGGAACCCTAGCGCTGGCTGTGACCTCGACGACAGAGCAGAGATCCTCCGTGGACTGCGACGACGGCAGAGCAGAGATCCTCCGTGGACTGCGACGACGGCAGAGCAGAGATCCTTCGTGGACTGCGGCGACGACTGTGCAGAGATCCTCAGTGGACTGCGTCGACTACTGCACTCAGCGATCCCACGTGGATCAGTGCTTCAGGTTCTGTGTGAGCCCGATCCTCCGTGGGTCCTTACTACCGGTTCTGTGTGAGCCACTGCCTACAGGTTCTGTGTGAGCCCGATCCTACGTGGGTCTTTTTGCGGGGGTTAGTACCTATCGATCCTTCGTGGGTCCGACGACTGAGACGGATCAGTGATCGTCTTTGACGTCATCTGAAAAAGTATACCTGGTTGAGCTGAATCTTATGTTACTCTCCTTTGTGGATTGTGTTGAACCATCCTTTGTGGATTTACTGTTTACTCTCCTTTGTGGATTTGAGTCTTGCTTTCCTTTGTGGATTGAGTTGTTCTTGAGCTCGTGAGCAGAGCTAGAATTGGGGACTTAGGTATATGTATGGGCATATACCTAAGTCGAGTCAGATGTTACTTCGTGATTGCATCTTTCTTTTGTGCTATATCCTTTGTGGATTTCGAGAGACCTTCGGGGGTCTCGGGGTCCTTACTGAGTAGTTGTACTCACCCCTGCACGGGCTATGCCCGCACCTTGTTGTGTTGGTTGCAGACGACGGACAGCGCTGATCACGGTTGGGGCGTGGAGCAGGACGGTACCTGGAGGTGGACCACTGGGCGGGACGTGCTCGGAGCGGACGTGGGACCCGAGGAGCCTGGAGGCTATCTGTACCCACCCTTCAGGTGGGATTGCCAGTGGACGACACGAGGCCGCCGTCTTTTCTTCAGTTGCTGTTCTTTTTCTTTTCAGTTGTACTTTACAGTTGGGCTTGTATTTCCGGCCCCTTTACTTTTCTGCACTTTACTTTCCGCTTGCTGACTCTGTGTGGTTGTTACTTATAAAGGCAATGCCTTCCCTGTTTACTGGGATTTTACGCCTTGGTGCTAGTCGCCAGCCCCTGGCCTATGGAAGGCGGGCTTGGGGTAGTCACGGCACGGGCCCCGAGGACGGGTCGTGACAAATTGGTATCAGAGGGAGGTTGGTTCTACCGCAGACTCTGATCGTCCTTTCTTTCTATGTGAAGCAATAGTGTTTAGTGTATTGAGTGTGGTTATCAGTTCAGGGAGCCCAGTGTTGGTGCGGCGGCCGACGTATCCGTACACCAGGACCCTGACTCCTGATTTCCGACTTAATGCATGAAAACATTGATTGCGTGTGTGTTTCAAGTTTTTCTTTGTGATTACTTATGTCAGCTCACCGGGTATACTGATCTGCTTTATGAAAATCTCAAGTTTTCCTTGTGATTACTTGTGCCAGCTCACCAGGTATACTGTTCTGACTGTGGTGCTCTTGTTCTCCTTTTCAGGATGGCCCCGCGACGACTGCCAGCTAGGGTTCCGAGTGTAGGGCGCGACGGCAGCCCACCGAGCGACGAGGCCTCGGTGCAGGGCCCTTTGCCAGCAGTGGCACCGGCGGTAGCCTTACCCGCCGAGCCACCGATGCTTCCAGTACCAGACGCTGACGATGCACGTCGCCTCAGGGCACTGCACGAGTTTCAGAGCCAGCGACCGCCCAGGTTTCGCGGTGAGGCGGACCCCCAGGCCGCCGAGGACTGGCTAGAGGCGGTGGTACGGATCTTCAGGCTAGTGAGGACACCAGCGGATCTCATGGTGATCCTCGCAGCGAGCCTCCTGCAGGCGGCGGCAGGACGATGGTGGAGCCTGATGCTCCAGGTTCACGATGAGGCATCCCTGCTCTGGACGGACTTTGAGAGCCTCTTCCGCTCTGAGTTCGTCACGGCCACCCTCCGAGCGGTGCGCATCCAGGAGCTTCTCCAGCTGCGCCAGGGCAGCATGACGGTCGCTCAGTACGCGGCGAGGTTCACGGACCTATCTCGCTACTCGACCGACATGGTACGAGACCCCTTCTTCCGGGCCCGGACCTTCGAGCAGGGCTTGCGACAGGAGATTCGGGCGTCGCTGATCTCCCTCAGCATTCCGACCCAGGCGGGAGTACTGGAGCGAGCCCTCCTGATCGAGAGCTTCCTGGCAGAGCCTTCTTCAGCGGCGAGACCTAGCGCAGGGCGGCAGGTAGCTGAGTCATCGGCAGCTGGTAGCCGACGGATGACTCACGGGTCCAGGCAGACCAGACCCCCACGCAGACGGCCTCAGGACACCGGCTCAGCAGTACGAGGCACACAGCGGAGTGCCAGCCTTTCGAGAGGCAGGCTGTGCTACTCTTGCGGCGGGCAGGGTCACATGGCTCGTGACTGCCCGACTCGCCGATCAGAGGAGCAGCAGACGGTGGAGGGGCCACCCAGGCAGAGGCAGAGGGTCGACCGTGGCGGTCCGCAGGGAGGAGGCGGACGAGGCCGAGGAGCTGGCCGAGCAGCGGGTGGTGGGCGACGCTTTCAGGCTCTACCCCCACCACCACCAGGAGGGCCACCTCGACCACAGGGAGCCGGCGGGCAGGGACAGGCCCAGCTCCAGGCAGTGGAGGCCTACGACCCCGACATGCCAGAGATGATTCGAGGTACGATCTGTGTCTATTCCACCCTTGCTGCAGTACTTATAGACACAGGAGCGAGTCACTCTTTCATAGCCTCTGCCCTTGTTCGGAGCTCGGAGATTCCGACTGAGCCGTTGGCTCGATCCTTACGGCTAGAGACTCCTACGGGAGCAGACTCGACGATTACGCACTGGTGCCGGCAGTGTGAGCTTACTCTAGGAGGCGAGAGCTTCGGCTGGGATCTCCTTGTAGCGGCGTCGAGGCCTTACGACGTCATCTTGGGCATGGATTGGCTATCCACGGTTCATGCCCAGATCGACTGTTTTAGGCGCAAGGTACGATGTGTTCGTACCGACGGGAGCAGGTTTACCTTCACCGGCGAGAAGGGAACCTTTGCAGCACAGGATGGACTTCCGCGGAGGAGAGTGCAGCCCATCTCACATCAGTTGGCTAGCCTCATCCTAGGAGCAGTGGACGTGCGGAGTCCGGCTTTTCCTGTAGTGGTGGACCAGTACGTGGACGTCTTTCCCGACGACGTTCCAGGGCTACCTCCTCGTAGAGAGGTAGACTTTTACATCGACTTGTACCCCGGGACAGCCCCGATATCTACTCCAGCATATCGGATGGCCCCCGCCGAGCTTCGAGAGCTGCGGGTACAGTTGGAGGACTTGCAGAGCAAGGGGTTTATCCGACCCAGTGTTTCACCCTGGGCTTCCCCGATTTTGTTCGCCAAAAAGGCGGACGGGAACTTGCGACTTTGTGTCGACTATCGTCGCCTGAACCAGGTGACAGTGAGGAACAAGTATCCGCTGCCACGGATTGATGACCTCTTCGATCAGCTCAAGGGAGCGCGGTGGTTCTCGAAGATAGACCTCCGGTCAGGCTATCATCAGCTCAGAGTTCGAGACGAGGACGTGCAGAAGACGGCCTTCAGGTGTCGGTATGGCCATTATGAGTTCTTGGTTATGCCGTTCGGCGTAACCAATGCTCCAGCGGTGTTCATGAGCCTCATGAACAGGATCTTCCAGCCATACCTCGACCGATTTGTCGTTGTCTTCATTGACGACATTTTGGTATACTCGACGACTGAGGAGGAGCATGCCTACCACCTGCGAGTTGTGCTAGACACACTCCGAGAGCACCAGCTTTATGGCAAGCTCTCAAAATGCTAGTTCTGGTTACGTGAGGTCCATTTCTTGGGGCACGTCATTTCTGAGGCGGGAGTTGCAGTGGATCCCGCGAAGATCGAGGCAGTGCTAGCTTGGGAGCCACCCAAGAGCGTGACAGAGGTGCGGAGCTTCTTGGGCCTAGCGGGATACTATCGGAGATTCGTGCCAGACTTCTCCAGAGTTGCAGCACCACTCTCAGCCTTGACGAAGAAGGGGAAACCCTTCGTGTGGTCAGACAGATGTCAGCAGAGCTTCCAGGAGCTGAGACAGAGATTGACCAGCGCACCTATCTTGAGGTTGCCTGAGGAGGGAGTTGGGTACGTAGTTTACTGCGACGCATCAGGGACTGGACTCGGGTGCGTCCTGATGCAGGAGCGGGCCGTGATCGCCTACGGATCACGTCAGTTGAGGCCGCATGAGCAGAACTACGCCACTCATGACCTGGAGTTAGCAGCAGTGGTCTTCGCTCTGAAGACTTGGCGGCACTATCTGATGGGCGAGCGCTTCACAGTCTTTTCTGACCACCAGAGTCTTAGGTATATCTTCTCTCAGAAGGACCTGAACCTGAGACAGCGGAGATGGCTTGAGTTCCTCCAGGACTATGACTTTGAGATAGTCTATACTCCTGGGAAGGGGAACGTGGTAGCCGATGCCCTCAGCAGGAGGACGGGCATTCAGCTGCTTGAGGAGGCGACGGAGCAGCTAGCCTCCTTGCAGATATCCTTCGTGGATAGAGACGGAACAGCCTTTCTTCAGTCTCTCACAGTCTCTCCTCCACTTCTACAGCGGGTCAGAGAGGCTCAGCGTGGGGACGCTGACTGTGAGACCCGGCGTGCACTGATATCCTCAGGTCAGGCGCCTGATGGTTTCTCCCTTGGAGCAGAGCACGACATCCTTTTCAGAGGACGTACCTTCGTACCAGTCGCTTTACGAGAGGAGGTGCTGAGAGAGTTTCACACTTCTCCCTTGGCGGTACATCCCGGAGTGGCGAAGATGTACCAGGATCTCAGGCGACAGCACTGGTGGCCGGGTATGAAGAAAGCTGTGGCAGAGTTCGTTTCACGATGCCTCACCTGCCAGCAGGTGAAGGCAGAGCACCAGGTACCAGCAGGTTTGGTACAGCCCTTGGAGGTCCCGGAGTGGAAGTGGGACGGCATATCTATGGACTTCGTGACTGGACTTCCACGCACTTCCAGAGGTCACGACTCCATTTGGGTGATTGTCGACCGACTCACCAAGTCGGCACACTTCTTACCCATCAGAGAGCAGGGCTCAGTAGAGAGCTTGGGACGTCTTTACGTCCAGGAGATCGTACGGCTTCACGGTGTGCCATCGTCTATCGTCTCCGATCGAGATGCTCGTTTCACTTCCAGGCTTTGGAAGGGGTTGCAGGAGGCGTTCGGGACGCGGCTCCATCTGAGCACAGCCTTCCACCCTCAGACGGATGGACAGACGGAGAGGACCATACAGACACTCGAGGACATGCTCCGTGCATGTGTTCTCGACTTTGGTCGCAGCTGGGAGGACCACCTACCCTTGGTGGAGTTTGCGTACAACAACAGCTACCACTCCACCATCGGGATGGCACCATACGAGGCGTTGTACGGCAGACCCTGCAGATCACCGTTGTGCTGGACAGACCCTGGGGAGTCAGCACTCGTGGGACCAGAGATGGTCCGAGCCACGACAGAGAAGGTCCAGATCATCCAGGAGAGGATGAGGACAGCTCAGAGCCGGCAGAAGTCATATGCTGACAGGAGGCGGAGGCCACTAGAGTTCGAGGATGGCGACCACGTCTTTTTGCGTGTCTCACCTCGACGTGGTTTACGGAGATTTGGCCGAGGCGGCAAGTTGTCTCCACGCTTCATCGGGCCTTTCCAGGTCCTCAGCAGGATAGGAGAGGTGGCTTATCGCCTGGCTCTACCACCTCAGTTGCACCGGGTGCACGACGTCTTCCACGTGTCTCAGCTGAGGAGATACGTGCACGACCCGACGCACATCATCGACTTTGGGGAGCTGGACGTGGACGATGGGGCGACCTTTGCGGAGGTTCCAGTGGAGATCGAGGATCGACAGGAGCGGGTCCTACGTGGGCGGGCGATTCCTCTTGTGCGCGTCAGGTGGCAGCACGGGAACCTCCAGGAGAGCACTTGGGAGCGGGAGGCTCAGATTCGTGCTCAGTACCCCCATTTGTTCCCCTAGTTTTTGATGTATCTTTACGGGGACGTAAAGCCCTGAGGTGGGAGTAATGTAAAGACCCGCAAATTTCAAGGAAATTTTTTTCTTAATTTTCTTTGGAATTTTACAAGAGCGCAGCTTCAGACGGCACCTGATTCCGAGGCCCGGTGTGCCCGGAATCAATTTCCGAAGTTTGGCTCGGGTACGTTCAGTGAACGGACGAGCGGGTTTTTCTATCTTTTGAACCGGTGCCCGGAATCGAATTCTGAGGGCACCGATGAAATCGCAGCGCCGGTATTTGCTTAGAAACGCCTCTTCCGGAGTTGCGTTTGCTCAGACGTGGTTTTTAAATTTTACGGCTTTAAGTCAGAAATAAAATAAAGTTTGTGCGACAACTTTATTTTATTTCACTTAAGCTGCTTGGAAGCCACTTGAAGTCACTTAAAGACGGCTTGAACTGAGTTGAACTGGATAGGATGCTATCCAGAAATATCCTACCCCTTGGTAGGATATTTGTGCGGTGGGACCCGCACGAGCCCCGCCGTTTCTTTCGCTAAGTAACGCACCCGCGAAAACCCGTCAAAGTAACTGAAAAGTCAACCGACGCGTTTTCTTTAATTCTTAACAGACCATTTAATTGGGCGGTTTATTTCGTGAATTAAATGGACTGTTTCTTCGTGAATTAAATGGGTCGTTTCTTTCGTTGAATTAATTCAACGAATTGATGGATCGTTTCTTAACCGGTTTCGTGTTGGCATGTTTATAAAATAAGACCAACATAAAAATCCTTGGAAAGGATTTGAGAGAATCTTCGTTCCTCCACCCTCTCCGCGAAGAACGCGAAGAACGCGAAGAACGCGAAGAACGCGAAGAACGCGAAGAACGCGAAGAACGCCGGCGACCGGAATTCGACGACGCACACCAAGATCTGCGACGTCGACGAGATCTACCCGCGACGTTCTTCGGCGACGCCTCTTCTTCCGCGGCCGACCCTCGTTCGGCAACAAAGGTGAGAATCAGATCTTTTCTTCTCCCTTTTTAATTTCAATATCAACGGATTTAAACTAATTAAATCCGTTGATCTTGATCCGGAGATTGGCGACGCGACGAGCGATTCCGCGACGACGCGGCGATCTCCATCTTCCGCGACGAGCAATTCCGACGACGACGATAAAGTAAGGGTTGATTGGAATATTTTCCTTCCCGTGATTTATTTCTTTTAAAGTAAAGAAGCATGACCTTCGAACAATTTTAACATTTAAAATTGTTGTTGATTGTTTTATTGTTCCTCCCGTGGATTATGACTAACGCGGAGGGTGCGGGTCTAACGAACAAGACCCGGCAACCCTCCGCCGATCTATTTTGGTTGTGCGGATTTGGCGGACGTCGACAAACCGTGCGGCAAGGGAAATTTGTTGGCTCCGCAGTGAAGATCGTCCCCCGGGAGGAGCATCGGCGCAGACGGGAAAGAAAACGGGCCACCGGAGCATCTCCGGCGGCCCGCGGAAGGAGGCGGCGGCGCGGGTCGCCGGCGCGGCGGCGCCGGCGACCGGAGGCGGCGGCGCCAGGCGCGCCGCCGTGGAAACCTTCCGCCGCGGCTGAAGCCGCGGCGGCGGCGGCAGCCGGTTCCGCGGCCGCGCGGAACCGGGACGGACGCGGCGGCCCGGCCGCGTCCGCGTGACAGGCGGCCCCCCGCGGGGCCGCGGTTTCTCTCAAGCCGCGGGTTCAACCCCGCGGCGGCGGCTCTTCGGCCGCGCGGCCGAAGACCGAGCCGGCCGGTCCGGTCGGCCGGGCCGCGCCCAGGCCGGACCGGACCCGGCCGAGCCGGTTCGGGCCGGGTCGGGCCGACCCGGTTCGGGCCGACCCGGTTCGGCCGACCCCAGGGGGGGGTTCGGGCCGGGTCGCCCCGGGCCCAGTACCCCCGTTTCGGGCCCTCTACGGTCTTTCGCCCATATCTTGGGCCTGGGACCTCCGATTGACGAACCGTCAGCGGCTACGCGATCCTTGGATCGAGACGGTCGTTTCGGTATATTATACTCAAGGTTTCGGAAGACTTTGGGTTCGGCCGGGTTGGTTCGTACACGAAGCCAACCGGGCCCTCGGAGCGGAAACGCTCATAACTTGAGCTACGGACGTCCGAACGACGTACCGTCGGCTGTGGTAGTTTCCTCTAAGTGAGACGGAACTTTTGGCATACTCCGCCCGAGGATCGGATACAGGCGGAGTACGGTCGGGTTGGTTTTGCCCTAAAAAACCAACCGGGCCCCTGGGACGAAAATGCCAATAACTCTCAGACCGGGCGTCCGATTGACGCGCCGTCTGTCGCGTTGAGATCCTGTTGTCGATACGGAACTTTTGGATACATCAACTTCGGACTACGTGTCAGTTGATGTATCAGCCCCTCGGCTCGTGGAGCGGACCCTCCTAAACGAGCTCGCTACGTGCGGGAACCCTAGCGCTGGCTGTGACCTCGACGACAGAGCAGAGATCCTCCGTGGACTGCGACGACGGCAGAGCAGAGATCCTCCGTGGACTGCGACGACGGCAGAGCAGAGATCCTTCGTGGACTGCGGCGACGACTGTGCAGAGATCCTCAGTGGACTGCGTCGACTACTGCACTCAGCGATCCCACGTGGATCAGTGCTTCAGGTTCTGTGTGAGCCCGATCCTCCGTGGGTCCTTACTACCGGTTCTGTGTGAGCCACTGCCTACAGGTTCTGTGTGAGCCCGATCCTACGTGGGTCTTTTTGCGGGGGTTAGTACCTATCGATCCTTCGTGGGTCCGACGACTGAGACGGATCAGTGATCGTCTTTGACGTCATCTGAAAAAGTATACCTGGTTGAGCTGAATCTTATGTTACTCTCCTTTGTGGATTGTGTTGAACCATCCTTTGTGGATTTACTGTTTACTCTCCTTTGTGGATTTGAGTCTTGCTTTCCTTTGTGGATTGAGTTGTTCTTGAGCTCGTGAGCAGAGCTAGAATTGGGGACTTAGGTATATGTATGGGCATATACCTAAGTCGAGTCAGATGTTACTTCGTGATTGCATCTTTCTTTTGTGCTATATCCTTTGTGGATTTCGAGAGACCTTCGGGGGTCTCGGGGTCCTTACTGAGTAGTTGTACTCACCCCTGCACGGGCTATGCCCGCACCTTGTTGTGTTGGTTGCAGACGACGGACAGCGCTGATCACGGTTGGGGCGTGGAGCAGGACGGTACCTGGAGGTGGACCACTGGGCGGGACGTGCTCGGAGCGGACGTGGGACCCGAGGAGCCTGGAGGCTATCTGTACCCACCCTTCAGGTGGGATTGCCAGTGGACGACACGAGGCCGCCGTCTTTTCTTCAGTTGCTGTTCTTTTTCTTTTCAGTTGTACTTTACAGTTGGGCTTGTATTTCCGGCCCCTTTACTTTTCTGCACTTTACTTTCCGCTTGCTGACTCTGTGTGGTTGTTACTTATAAAGGCAATGCCTTCCCTGTTTACTGGGATTTTACGCCTTGGTGCTAGTCGCCAGCCCCTGGCCTATGGAAGGCGGGCTTGGGGTAGTCACGGCACGGGCCCCGAGGACGGGTCGTGACAAGAAATGCCAAGAATCCTATTGAACATAGTTGATATATAGGTTTGAGTTAAAGCCCAGTAGGTCCTCACCCACCAACTAATAGTATAACACTTTAAAAAAATCCCTTTCATGAACATTCGAAAATAATTATAAAAAATAGGTTTTTCTACATTTCTTCCTTTAAACAAGTATTAAATATGTTTCAATGAAAACACAAATTTTAAAAAATCTATCCATTCTCCAAATAAAATCACAACATATTTTCTCATAACGAGACATTCATAAATTATATTTAAAATAATTTTAAATGAACAACTTGGAGGAAAACGAAATATCATTTCACAAAATTGTAAATAACCATTTTTTAGAAAATATAAATAGATCATTATCATGGAATCCATGTTTGAAAAAGGGAAATAGTATATAAATGATATGACATGGCCATAAATGAAGAAAACTATGCATTCTAAAAAACAATTACACATCAATAGACCCCTCCCAAAAAGCAAGGCTTACCATATCTTAGCCTAACTGAGGGGAAACAACCCAACAGTTGTCCTATGTCCCATATAAGGCCACTAACCAGAGAATAATTCTAAACTAGTGTACATATGTACTTAGTATTCTTACTATTCCATCCAGGTCTTCCCATGACATTTAAATGTAGGTGATAATTTCAAAGTAGTATCAGACCATATATTGTATCATATCATCAAGTTTGAAAACAACCAAAAGTATCTCTAACACATCTGAACACCAAGATAATTATAACACCATTATCAAGAATTTAAATTTAATTCAAACCTACCTCAAAAGGGACATCTCATAGTAATTATTCAAACATCCATCACTTCCATTATACATAATGGGGTATGTCCTATGGGTTTTTATTTTACAATAAATCATTTAGTGTACAAATTAGTAATTTTCAAAATTCATGAAACAATTCCATAACACATTAATCATTATCAAGATATTTTTAAAGGATTATCAAAATTCAATTATATTTATTAAAACATTAATAAGTAATTTAACATTAAATACCATTTTTCAAATAATTTATTGAATAGTTCAAGCACACCTAATATTCAAAAAACACAATATTCACATCATTTTGGGAAACAAGATCACAAATAACTTCAATTTCAATAATAAAGGGCCAACCACAAATTTTTATTTTCCACAATAAGGAAATACTTCTTTAATCTAATTTTCCTATCAAATCAGATATCAAAATTCCATTTTTCCTCGTTTATGAAAATCCCAAGAAAAAACATTCTTTGATATAGTAATGTTATATAAAGGGAAAAAATTTGAGTCATTGAAACCCAAAGATATAAGAAATAATATATTTAATTATAAAAATATATAATTTGGACAGCTACCCTAACCACATGAAATTTCTCAGAAGTAAAAAAATGAAAAATACAAAGAGGGAGAAGACACCAAAGAAACAATATTAATAATAATCCCAAGAATTCCCATTACCCAAAAAAAATTAAACATCTTTAGGTTAATAAGGGAAAATTAAATAATTTACTACCACTGAACACCTGTAGAATGATCATTAAATAACCATCCTCTACAACCCAATTATTGATCTCCCAATATGACCAAATTATAATTGGCTGAGAGGGATTGGACCACCCAAGAAAAAATCAATAATATAGATATAACCGTCTAAGATTCACTCAATAATTGATCAAACCAAAGATCCTAGAACCAGAATTAATTATGGGTGTTTAACAGATAGAGAAACCAAGTAAAGATTGAATTTAAAAATCTTCATTAATATTTCATGCACCAAAATAAATAGGCATAATTCCATCTAGAAGACCCGGTGGATGAATTGGTTATGAGAATTTTGAAATAGACAACACTGTGACATGTGGGAGGTTCACAATGAACGTTATTGTCTCAATTTCACCTCACCAAGAGGCATAAAACACACAACCCATCCCTAAATTCGATGCCATTTTGGTTTGTAAAAACCCTCCACCATGATTGTGGTGACACATTGTGTTCATGGAGCATATGGAGACCACTCGTAGTTCATACCTAAGTCTACACCCAATAATGGGCATGGTGACTCTTGTCATTTTCCACTAGGAAACTCACAAGGCAACATGACCAAAACCATAAGTATGGAACTACCCATAGTGCACAAAAAATTATCAAGAATCATTTTAAAACAACCATACCACTCCCAAAGCTTCACATACCCAAAAACAATAAATTAAAAAGCTAATTCAAGGTTGATATGTTACAATACTTATGTTCAAATTTTAAATAATATCATTGTTTCACTAAATCCACATAGACTTAATGTACATTCAACTTATGTGACACCATATAAAACAACTTGTGAAACCATATACGAAACTCCTTTTAGATATATCCAAAAACTTTTTTTATTCATGTTATCATGAATTTTGACATTATTTTCTTTCATATGTAACACATGTGAAAATATATCTAAAACTTCTTGTAGCCCCTAAAAACTTTTTTGATAACTCTAAATGTTTTATAAAACTGATCATAATTCATAAAACCACAAAGTGTTACCCCATGAGCCTTTTTAGCATTAAAAGGAATTTCAAAAACCACTAATGTAAGTATACAGAGGCCTATAAAAAATCATCATTGTTTATCAAACTATAAAGGGATCTATCATGATATTTTTCAAACACATTCATATCCATATATATCTTTACTATCTATATCATTGAGAAGTATGTATAATCATATAATCCCTTTTTCTAAGACATCATGAAATTATGGTACATGGGGAATTTCAATCCCACATATCCCATCATACATTATCAATTCTCTAAGTAGACTAATTAAGATGATTTATATATCATATTTTAATTATATAATTAGATGAGAACATCTCATTCCCATTATCTAAGTAGATAAGTACTTTAAATGCACCATATCTAAGTCTTGCCATACATTTTCTCATCCTATCATAATCGAGGGCCTTAATATTATACTCATCATACGATAGAAAAAGAACCATATTGGATATGCCTCAATCGATGACATGGGTAGTTAAATACCAAACCACCATATGACTAAATCAGCCTTATGAATGGTGTAATAAAGGTATATAATTATTATTATTCTCATAGTAGGTATCGTGAAAACCTCATGTAGGGAATCAATATGAAACTTGTACCCTCAGAATATTAGAGATGTTGTGTAAAGAACTCCATGTGGTATACTTGGTGGGTCATCCAACATAAATAAATTGGTTTATCATTAGTATGTTCGATATCTATATAAGAAAACCTACTTATGATAATAATAAAATTTGATCTAAACCTTCAATAATCCAAGATATACATTAGTTAGGAATAAATCCATGTCACACTTTGAGAGGTAAATTATCATTTCACTTCTTGAATTTATATAGTCAACATTAAAACAGATAATTTCGATATTTATTTTTTGTATAACATGATACATTTTAGTATTCTTAAGCATTTTTATAATGTTGAAATGATCAAATATAAGAACCCTTCTAATCATATCCCATAAGATACACAAATATAGAGGCCTTATGTTTACTAATATTGTAAGGGATTTTTTAAAAAAATTTATCTCTATGTAATTGCTACCACATATCTATTTGAATATCTAATAAATCCCTACCACTAAACTATTTTATTGGGTAACATGTATGAATAAAAATTTTTCAAAAAATTTCAAGACATTAAGAATCATATTAATAATTTTAAACTAATTAAACATAGTATCCAAACCCCTTCACATCAAAAACATTATGATGTCAACAACTCTTATTATCCACATTGAACAATTTTTCAAATTTATTATTTTCATCTTTAAAATTTTTATTCAAATTTTTTTTATATAATTGTTTTAAAAAGTGTATTATTATACATAAAATTTCCTTAAGAACGTATAATAAACAAATTTATGATATATGGTGACTTTAACTCTAAATATGACAAGTTGAATCCTTTATTTGTTATATTTAAACTTATATAAGTCTAAGAAATACTTCCACAAGTATATTAGAAACTATATTATCCCCAAAATATCATTATAAGATACGAAAAATAATTAGTTTCTAGGAAATAAAAATATTTTCTTTTTAGTGGGAATATTTATGAAATATAATATTACCAACCATATCCAATATAATGTCTTATGTGTCTAGAGTATTATTTTAAAAAGAATGTTATTTTTTTCATTATAATTTTCCACCAAATGTTGGTATGGATGATCTTTCCTCATACATTAAGAAGTATCTTAGATAAAATAATTTAACCTAGAAAAACACCTTTAATCCTTATCTTATTTTGAATTAATATTTTACAATATGATAAATCACAATCCATATGTATTATACAATGATTGAATTTAGTTATAAAATAAAAATTGTTTATAATAATATCTTTTTATATAAGATAAAATAAACTATATTCTAAATACACATATTTTTATTATAGATTCATCCAATTACTTTATGTAGAAAATGATTTTTCTATTACTGAAATACAGACTCCAGGATATAGTCATAAATCGTTCATCATATTTGAACTTTTATAAATTTTCACAATAATTATTATATATATATATATTTTATATAATATACACATAAAAATAAATGAATTTATTTATATAACTTTAATACCTAACATGAAATATCCATAGAGTCTCTTGTATCCCTTTAGGTATTCTAGATACTTCTTCCTCCAGTGTTTGGTATTCCCATATTGAAAAAACATCCCTTCATTAACAACTCCTTTATTTGGTTTAGAAGTTAGTGTATAATCTACATGACCTCTCTTCTTCTAATTCTGAAAGAAAGTTACCCCCTTAGTTTTTATACTGTTATAATTGCAATCAATAATGGTCATCCAATATCTTATATAGTATTTCTCAACATATTGATATTATCAGATGAAAGTTTTTAATACTCATTCATGTTGTAATTAATAATAAACTACCAAAACATTTATATAAATAAATATAGAATTAATTTCATGGATAAATCAAGCATTATTTGTGGCCAAAAACACTAAATGTCATTTATATACCCAATCATATTTAGTATATGATTTGAGGTTGAAGTATCCTCATCCATATTACACCGAATGGTGATTTTGATACTTCGTAACTATTTTGTTTATCTTGTTCTTTATAGATCCTTTTTAAGTTAATTATAATCCCAAAAGAATAAATATTCTCATTTTTATTTTGAAACTAAGGCTCTATAAAAAAAACATGATTGTGGAGAGAACTAATAAATACTTCAAATTTATATATTAAGAATCAATATTCATTTATTAAATGGAATAATTGATTGAATCTTTAGGAATAAGTTTCGTTAACTTGTAAAATTTTCTCATTTATTTAATAATAGTTCTTTTTTATTTTATAATCTTAGAAATTTCTTCAATTAAATTTATAATTTTACAATATTGACTTTAAATTCATTTTTGAGGATGATGATTCCATTTTACCTCCTACAAAAGATTTTATCATATGAGTATCATGTTTTAAATTCATTTTATAAGAATTTATATTAAATATTCACTTACTAAAATGATAAACCATTTTAAATCCACCATATCCAAAAATGAGACAATATAAATATTTCACTGAGTAATGAGTTAAATTTAGTTTTCATATTACCACTTAGTATTTTAGGTAGGCCATTATTCCAATCATATTTACTATGAATCTAGGACAAATAAGTAGACAAATCTTTATAATAATATTTAATATGGATAAACTTAATTTTATTTCTATGGTATCCTATCTCATAGGGATTCCTAGATAACATTAACCGAAATATTATAGTGTAATTTTATTCCAAACTCTTTGGGTTATCTGTTCCCACTATAACATACATATCATAATCCATATACAACAAACTTTTTTCATAAAACTCCATATTTGGATGATCAAGGTCATTACATGTGTTCACTTTTGAAGAAATTCATCACCTATTATTTTTAATAGAGCTTATTACCTCACCATATTATCACATATATTGTCTATAGATTTATGAATGCTTATAATTACTTAGTTTCGAATCATTTTTACTTACTCTCGATCAATATGTTAAAATCATATTGATGTGTAACTCTCTACACAACACATAACATGTATTACTAACCTAAGTTAAAATCCGACTATATTCACACATTTCCAAATTCATCTGATAAATATGTTACATGAAAAAATTTCACTAGCCTGGAGGCACATTGGGTTGGACTACCATCTTCTATAACTATCCAAAATTTTCATGTATCTTCATAGTCTTTGAACTCCCTTATTTTTTTCATGTTGTTCTAAGAGTTAAAAGACCATTTTAATGGGAACCTGTTTCTCATATCCATTCCATCTTACAAAAAACATCAAAATTCCTAAAAATTATTAGAAACATCCACTATTCCATGGCCCATACTCGTAGTGAATGCCACTAAGATATAGTGATATACATACATTAACATAATAGAGTAAAAATATTATGATTTATTTTTCATTAAAAACATAATGGTGGTTTTGGAATACTCTATAGAACGGTATAACCTTTTATGAGAGTATTAAAATTTTCAAGTTGTTAATTTCATGGTCAGATGAAATCAATAACTGAAATGGGTTTTTTGAATTATGATATCATAAGGTTTCTAAAAACATAGTTTTTAGGATTATTCATTCATTTAAATATCAATATATACATTGATAGATAGGATCAGATACCACTAAAGGGGTTTATTGGGATGAATATGATCCTAATAAAATTACAACAACAATAATAAAACGTTAAGGTAATAGAGATTTATATATATATTTGGAATGAATAAACGTATATAAAAAACACATAACATTTGTCTATTGATTCAGATCATCCATAATTTTTAATGAAAATCATTGAAAGGAAACCAATAGATTAATTTATTCTAAGTTATCTACATGTTTCATGAATCTCTATATTCTCAGGATGAATCTTTCTAAATCGATGGTTTTCTCAAACTGTTAATAAAATCTTGAATGAAATGATAGTTTTAGTAAGATTATATTTGATGATTTATAATGAATTTGAAGTGTCCTAGTTTTCAACCCACTTTCTTGATGTACAATACACTTATATTAGCCTCATGAAATCAAGTTTTCGAACATAAATTTAAGATATATTTATTGAAGAATTATTTAATGTTTTAACCCATAGAAATAGTTTTTCAAAATCATTATTAATTTGATTAAAATTGAAATGAATTAATAAGATGTTAAAACTCCTAGAATTAAACATTATATGATGATTAATTTTGTATAATATAATTTTAAATCACTACACAAAATATAGAGCCACAGTTTTATAACTATGGGAAGAATGTCTGTTTATACATCCCCTTATAACACATGAAAATAATGGATGAAGCTATAGATTATCTATATACATGATCATGACCTCATGTGTCTATATGATAGTTTATTTTTTTCATGGGAATATGGTGGTAATTCCAATAGTCATGATTAAATTATGTCTGTGGCTAAGACATTTCACCAAACTACTATATCCCTAGACATATTGGATCGAGGCTATAAACCCTTAAAAAGACCCTTGTAGACACAACTGTACTAGTATATGGATATAATTCCTTGTATATAGATTTTATATCAACAATCAAGTAGTAAAATGGTTTTACCCCTTTAAAACGGATCCCTATAACCATAGGCTTACTCAAATGTGGCTATACGGACCTTCTAGCCATTGGTATTTCACCCATGGTTATAGAAGATTTTTAAAACAATTATTTTAATATATATAATATATATTACATTATAAACTAATTTTTTTTGGATATATATATATATCCATACTTTATACATGAAGAATAAAAAAAATTATATAGAGGAGTAGTAAGGTATTTGGATGTCAATGCTGGTCACAGAAGATCAAATCCTCATTGCATCATTTTTTTAGTACTCAATAACCAAAGGTATATACCCATGGATATTGGATCAAGAAATATACATTGATACCCATGTTTATAGACATATATTTCTGCATGTATCATTTCATGTGTATAAGTGACATGTGGAGCTTATGCCATGTCTAGGTTGTTATAGCCACTCTCACCTCTTATGGATATATCTAAAATACAGTAGCCATGGTTTTTTAAACAAACACTTTGAACATTTATATATCCAATAGCCATAGGTATTTGGTCTATAATAATATATATTTCCCATGGATATAAATGAATTTTCTACTTGTCAATGAAAGATAAAAATAATCCCCATGTTATTATATAACATGTATGACCATGCAAAAGACCACAAAATAGTGGCCCTCACTATTCCATGTTTCAAACTAACACAACTCAATGATAGAGAGACTTTGAATATTATATAGTCCAGTATTTATTGTTCATTTCAGGGAAAAAAATATTTCAATGTATGTATCATCCACTCATTTTGACTATTAGTAAATTGATAAAATGTTGTGATGAGGTACAATAATGTACTAAATGTATTATGTGATTCCATTTATATTCTGGATGTAAACTGAGAATAATGATCATATAATATGATCCTTGAAGCCCTATTAATATTCACTACCTACAGACATAAATATTTTCTAAACTATCCACTACGATCAGTTCTCTAATTGGAATGAAATGATCTAAATCACTCATTTTATCCATAATAAGCTTTATAGAGTCAACCCCTTTTAATGTTAAAGGAAAACCTATACCAAATCCATTGATTTTTTTCTTTAACTCCAAAAGTTAAATTTTTAATAGATGAAAACCCCCTTCTAGAATATATTATTTGGATTTGACTTATTAAAACACAAGAAATTGAGAAACATACTCACCCACTACTTTCTTTATCCTAAGACACAAATTCTAGATTCACTACTAAATATTAAATATGGAAATTATATAAAACCATTTACCACATACTCTAAAGAATAATTAAATTCCCATAGAACCACACCAAATTTTACTCTTCATCATCACAACCATAGAAATAATCACCATTCAAAATTTGGCCTCTCCACACTTCTGCCTCGAATTATTCCAATTGAGACTCCTTTCCCTATTATACCAATGAAGGTTTCTATATTATCTGAAAAAGAAATGATCTTTAATTGATCATATCATATTTAAGGTAAAGACACACCGATAATTCGTCACTTTCATTTTATTTTTCTTAAATTGAGAATCTTCACCATAATAATTTTGACTCAGTGTATTAACCAAAAAAATTCCATTTCCATAAGTATATGTAATATCCAATACATAATCATAGAGAAATTAAACCCATATTATGTACTAAAAATTCAACTTCAAATTATAAAAGATATATCTCAAGATCTTCTTCTCTAATTAATCCTTTAATTTATGATTTTATAAAATAATTCTTTTAAATATTAGTTATGAAATGCATGATATATAAGCTCAAAATTGTGGTCATAATATTACACTCAAGGGGAAATAACTATATATACTCATATGTGACCAAAACACTCTAATTAATTAAGACACAACCAAAACCATGGAAGGATGCATCATAATATACCTCATAAGGAAAACCCTCCTTTAGAAATCATTGAATTGGATTACTCATAAAATTATCCTCTATACTTTCCTAAGTATCATGGCACTCCTCTATACAAAAAAAACATTTTGTTTAATAGAAAAAGGTGGTGATGGATTCATATTCTTAGAAACTATAAGGATAAAATCTATTGGAAGGAAAAAAAATAGTCTTCTTCTTATATTTTTTTGGTTTGGGTTTCTTTACTAAAATGGGTGAAAATAGTTTGAAACCATTTATTGATTTTTCATTAATATTAAGGGTTCTAAACGAATGAAAATTTCATATTTTCATCATTCTATTTAAACTAAATATTTGTAAATATTTCATGCTTTTATATTTATTTCAATGTTTTTATTTTTTATTATTTCATTATATATATAATTTTTTAAAAAAAATTAAAAAACAATGGATTTTTATTCGACGTCAATTGCATTAAATTAATTAAAAAAAATTAATTGAAATACAACATTGGTTTACCCTTAATAAGGGAGCGGTCCTTGGCATCCTTTAGAAATTTTCCATGTAGGTATCAAGTTTTTTCCAACATTAAAATAATAATAATATATTTTCTATACTAATTTATAATTAATAATTGATTATTAATAATATAAATAATTATAAAAATGATTAATAATATAACTATCAATCATAAATAAAATAATTAATAATTAAAAATATAATTAATAAGAATAATAATAATAATAATTATAATTATAATTGAAAATAATAATTAAAAATAACATAATAATTAATAATATAACTATAAATAATATTAATAATTAATGACAATTTATAATTTATAATTAAAAATTATTAGTTAATAGATTTCATTACATAGGGCCTTTTTGCAATAAATTTAGTGACTTAGATTTTCCATGTATTATTTTTTGATATTCTATAGATTATTTTTGAGAGAAGGCATTGAGACGGCATGTGATTTTAAGGCCCAGTGGCCCAAAATAAATGTTTGAAATATATTAAATAAATTAATATCATATGCATGCAGTTTTCTGATAAAGTAGAATAACTCATGAACAAACACCCAAATTAGAAATATGAGGGCATCGTTGAGTTTAGAATGATGGGTTTACATTAGGCATAACATAACATTGGTCGGGATATGGCATTTTTTAATAAGTCAAAGTGGGTCTAAAATGAAAAAAAATTAAAAAAATTATTTTGTTTAGTTCTATGAAAAGTCAACCTATATTATCCTTTCAATTTTCTATTAAATCCAAATTTAATGGTTACCTACATAACCCTGAAATTTTGAGAGAGTATTGGAGAGCCGCTGAAGGAGGGTCCATTTATAAATGATAACAATATTGGTGATCGACAGCCAATGTGCAATGGAATTAGATGATCTCACCAATGATAATGATCCAACATCATTCTTCATGAAGGATCAATCCAAATAGGGGTAGGATTTTTATTTGATTTTATTAATCCCCTTTTTATTATTTGTATGATGAACACAAATCAATCGAACAATGGATTGATTCATGGATCGATCGTATTGCATGATGGGTTTACCTATGGGGATTTATTGGGATAATTTTGTATGTTATTATGGTTCTTATTTCATCGTTCTAATGGAAGCAAATTGACTCCAACTGAACACATCTAGGGTTTATTCCTGTTTTTTTGTGTTTCTTGGTTTTCTCACATTTTCTATGTGCATTCATCACGAAGGTTTTATTTGGAAAGTTGATGGATGGATTCATCAGAAATTGAATGTTGAACATTTTTTTATTATCATAATGATTCAATATCACATATCTAGGCACTGTATGGCATGGGGAACATGTGATGATGGTAGTGAAAAGTGGATCAGTTAATATTGAAGGTCTTTAGATTCAAGTGGTGAGTACGACAATGATATGGATTGAGGATGACCGATTTCCATGTGAATCGGATGAATGGATCTAGGTGGGCAGTGAATACATGGCTTAGTCAGAGTTGATCTATGATACCCAAAAAATTCAGGGCCAAAATAATTTCTGGAGGAGTGGAAAACATTGGAGGAGGATGAACATCAAATTCTAGAAAATTTGGATCTACATGGTTTATATTTCAGAAAAAAATACGGTGTCAGACTCCTTGGGCGGTAGGTAGTGTTTCAGTATTGAATTTAAATATCACATGAATTGTGACTTCATCACACAAAATGATCATTTAACTATCATCCTAGAATGTACCTTGAAGGGTACACATACATGGATATGAGTATATGGGATCATAAATGCCAGGTAATACCATAAGGACACAGCTAGGCCAAATGTACATGGGAAGAACCATGTATTTGGACATGGTCAGAAGTACACAGGTTGGGGAATGTCATGTACTTTAACATGGACAGGATCACAAGCCAGGATACATGGGTAGGACCTAGTGTTGAAGGGACACACCATGTACTAACAATATATTCCATGTACTCCTTCAATGTTTTCTTAGATGCCTTTTCCTCTTTAGCATAGACATGTTTCTTTATGGTCTATTCCCTATATCTATTCCCTAAAGGTTAGTTTGGAATAATTTCCTACACATCAGATAGTAATACCATTAACAAGAATAATTGAATAGTGTTTTTGGAATCATCTTTTGAGGTCTGCAGAGAGATCCTATATCATCTTCTTTTCTGAGGTTGAGTTCTTGGTATCTTTATAAATAAAACTTCACGGGTGAAGATTCAATACATAGTGGGTTATTCTATATTGAGTTGCTCATATACCACATGGAAAAACATGTCATCCTCATCTATGTATCGTTATATTCATACTTGTAGTGTATCATTATTATGGAATGACCCGATGATTAGTACATCTTAGCAAGACACCATCAGTGTTATCCAACATGTGAAGTGGGTTCTCCTGGATGAGTTCTGTGTTTAAACTTTGAGTATGATTGCTAGATTGATATTATAGTTGTGAATTTACATTTAGACTATGCGTCCTTCTTGATATTATCTGGATATTATTGTTATATGTGCTATATAAATATTCTTGTATAGAGATGACAGTTATTTATGTTGTTATATGCTTAGTGTTTTTGGGGAATCCTGTTAAGTATTTTTATACTCACCCATGAACATGATTTTACCACACATTTCATGTCTTGTTAAGATGATCATACTTTTGATAGAGTCCTAGAGATATTAATACCAATAAGTTCTTACTGATCTGGGAAGACTAAAGTATATTCCTATGGTTATTTTGATAGTATTCCCATTCATTACATTTAGGGTGGGATTGTTTTCAAACTCTTTGTGGTGGGATTGTATTTTCCCTGTTCACATTCTATTGCCTACTATTATACACTTTTTGTTGGATTTCAATGTATTCATCTATGGTATATCAGTTTTTTACATTTCATCATTGTATGAGCAAGGAGATGCATGCGGGTGTAGAGGTACGTTAGGCTAAGGCCTCCTATCTTAGTGATATTCATAGTCAACACTAGATGTTAGAACTTAGACTATTAGAGATGGGCTTGGAGAGTCACGTAATGGGCCCCATTGGGAAGATTCATTATATATTGATATCAAAGGAGTTAGCTATACCAGTAGACAAGAATGTATGTGATTTTTTTGGTGGGAAAGTTTTAATTTTTGAGTTCTGATTTAAGGCCAAAGACTCGAGTGCTTGTGAGGAAACCAACATAACCATATACAAGGACTCTGGTCACCTTATTTTTTACTCAATACATAAGGAACCTATTTTTAGGGAAAACAATGTTTCATGCATTATATAGAAATTTTTTTTGGTTTCCATGCCTTTCTTGAGTCGTCTCTCTAGATATACTCTTTGATTGTGGTACATCTTATTTATTTCAGGATGCCTCTATGATGTATTCTAGTTAGGATTCAACATTAAGATCACAGCGATGATCCCCTCAGTGATAAGGCCTCAATGAAAAGGCATGGATACATGGTCTTTTTCTAGAGGTGTCACCTATAGGTGGTGAACTAGTTATACCACCTCTTGTTGACTAGTAGATGGTTCCTGTAGTACTATTAGATGAGGTTCACAAACTAGGAATGCTTCATGAGTTTTACTAGTACAGAGACCTTATGTTCTAAGGTAATTTTAACAAACAAGTGGATAAGTACTACTTTTGGTAGTGAAATGAGTTTTCCATCTTTACAGAACACCAGAAGATTACATAGTTATTATAACAGTGAAAATTTTCTATGGCTCTCTAAGAGGATGGTGGTGTTCAGTAACCAAATCATATGATGAGGTGACTGTATCATGTTCAGAGTTTGATAACCTTTTTAGAGAGGAGTTTTCTCCAACTATGTTGAGTTATGTACACATCAGGGAGCTTCTATAGCTCCATAAGGGTAGTATAATAGTGTTTGATTATTCATCAAGGTTCACTATCCTCTCCAGGTACTTGATGAATAGGATATGAGATCATGTCATTCAAGATCAGACATTTAATAAAGGATTATGTAGAGACACATGATCTAACATTATAAATAGTTTCCTTTTTACCTATTATGGGGTGCTAAAGAGGTATTTGGTGGTTGAGATTTTCTAGTATGAGCAGATGTAGATAGTGGTTATAGGAAGTGGTCACACAAGAGAAGAGACGTCTGTAGTATGGAGTCAACATTGGACTCATGGACCTGAATGATTGAAGAGTTTCAGGAGGAGTTCCTGGGATAGAGGGTATGTGATTCAGGTCTCATAGGGTGGGTCTAATCAACCTAGGGTGAGGCAGTGCTACTCATGTGATGGAAGAAGACACCATGAATGAGACTATATGACCCATCGTATGACTAACATAGAGATATTGGATGGGCTACCGAGGTAGAGGTAGTCATAGGAGAAAACAATTATACAGGGTGGTGGACATGGCAGAGGATGTGGGAGAGAATCTAGAGGTGGTAGTTGCTTCATCTTATCACCACCACCACCCTTATATGGTCCATTCTAGGTTTAGGGAGCCGAGGACATGGGTGGGGATAGGTGCAGGCAGTTGAGGCTTATGACCTAGAGACTCCAAGGATGATAAAGGTATGATATATTTATTTATTACCTTATAGAAAGTACAAATATACACATATTCTATCCATTCCTTTGTTAAAATAAATCTGGTTTGAGGCCTATATATTCTGATTGAGCCCTTGGCTCAACCCTTGTTCTTGAAGACTCATACTGAATATGACTCAATGATCACACACTTGTGCCAACTGTGAGACATGAATCCTTGAGGTGAAGGTTTCTATTGGGATCTATTTTGTAGCAATGATGAGGCCATATGACTTCATCTTAGGTATGTAATTTTTATCTATAGCTCGTGCCCATATAAACTATTTTAGGTGGAGGATGCATTTTTTATGAAGTGATGGGACCATGTTTTGATTTGTGTGTTAAATTAACACCGAAAGCATGGTTTGGACTCATTATTAGTAGGGTGAAGTAAATTAATGATTATTTGGATAGATTAATTTTTATTGTTTTGGGTCCTATGTGTTTTTAGTTCTCTGCAGTGGTGGTAGAGTATGAGGACTTTTTTCCTGAGGATGTTCTAGGCTTACCTCCCCACCGAGAGATATAATTATATATTGATCTAATCCTTTGGACAACATTGATATATATTCCATAATATTATATATATCCTGAAAAACATCACATGTTGAGGGTGATTTTGGAGGACTTGTAGAGAAAGTTCTATGTTAGACCTAGTGTTTCACCCTGGACAGCCATAGTGTTGTTTTCCAAGAAGGAAAACAAGAGCATGAAGGTTTTTATAGATTATTGTCACCTAAACTATGTGACCATAAATAAAAAATATCCACTATTGATAATTGATAACACTTTGATCATTTGAGAGGGGTCATGATGGTTCTCGAAGATTGACCTCAGGACAGGCTATTAACAGTTCTGTGTACGGGATGAGGATATACTAAGGACGACATTCATATGTTTCTATAATCACTATGAGTACTTGGTGAAGCCCTCTGTCTTGAAGAAAAACCTGGAAGTGTTCATTGTACTCATGAAATAGATATTTATAATATCTTAGACCGGTTCAAGTTGGTATTCAACAATGATATCTTGGTGTACTCAGTGGCTTAAGAGGAGAATCTGATACACTTGAGGATGGTTGTGGAAATAGATTGAGAGAACTTACATTATGATATGCTCTGGAAGTTGTAGTTCTAAATTCATGATTTTCACATTCTGTGACATGTTATATCAGCATATGGGTGGCAGTGGACTGACGATGGTTGCGGTAGTGTTATCTTGTGATCCACCCAAGAGCGTTATGGAGGTGTGGAGAATCCTTGGGGAGGCATGATATTACCATAGATTCGTACTATACTTCTCTAGTATGTTGTATACCATGATATATTTGACTCAAAATGGGTAACATTTCATGTGGATAGAGAGGTTCCATCAGTATGTTTAGGAGTTAAGGCATAGAATGATGAGTTCTCCCATCTTGAGATTGCGAGAGGAGAGTTTTGAGTAGGTAGTGTTCTGCGATGTATCGGGAACCAGGATTGGTTTTGTTTTGATGTAAAGGAAGGTGGTGATTTACTATGGTTCATATCATTTGATACCACATGAGGATAACTATTCTACCCATGATCTTGAGTTATTAGAGGTTTTCTTTTCACTTAAGACGTGGTGACTCAACCTGATGGTAAAGTAGTTTATCATCAATTCTAACCTCAAGAGTCTAAATTTTATCTTATCTAAGAAGGATCTTAACATGAGATTAAGGTAATTTCTAGAGTTCCTCTTGGATTATTAATATTAAATTTTTCTATACTCCAAGTAATGGGAACATCATAAAAGATTCTATCACCAGGAGATCTTGTTCATAGCTACTGAACATGGCATTGAAGTAGTTGGAATCATTGTAGTTATACATTATAGATGGGGTTGGATCAGATAACCACCAGTCAATGTTTTTATTAAAGGTAAAAGGGAACTCAAAGGTTGCTAATGGGATGGGGATTTTATGTTTGTTCAACAATGGGATGATGAGACTTTTTGTCTCATATGATTTGATGCCTGGTACTATCTGAGGATATCACTAAAATTAAACATAGAACAAAATGTAAAAAAACATACCTTTTATGATTTGAAGCCATGGTTAAAAATTTATTGTAATAGGTGATCATTTATTGAAATATCCATAATAGGATCCCCCTAGATCATCCACATACACATAAAAATCCATGGGATCATCTATCATCAAAGTCTAAGGGATAACATAGATATCTAATGATGTCGTTGACATCCCGACGATCACTATGATCCTTTGCCTTTCATGCTTGATGGAATTATTGAATCATTTATCGAAGAGATAGAATCTCTCTATATAGTTGGATGAGATATAGAGAGTCACTCATTCAAAAAATGAAGGAATCATCCATGGAAATTGACTCTCTCCCTTCTTATATAGTGGGGGATCAAAAACCATGAAAGGGTTCGCCAACCCCTAAGAAATAAAATGCCCACTAAATATGAAATTATATCAAAATAAAATTAATTATAAATATTTTAGAAAAACTTGAATTATATATTAAATACATTAACTAATAAAATCTCATGTCATTTTACCCAACTCTTCATTCCCACTTAATATTAAATGAACCTGGAATATTAAAATTATATTCATTTGATTAATATTATTCCTCATATTTACTTAATTTGTAAATACATTTTGTAACTAAATTCAATACTAATTATTCTTTATTTAAATAATATGAATATATTTATTTATCTGTGATTGATAGTTTGGACAACACTCATACCGTGTAGTGGGTCCAACCATGCCCAATATACCTATTCAGCTAAATAGAGAGGATTCAAGAATATGTTGTTATGTGTGACACTCTAGGACCTTATCTCGATAGTAGTGAATAAAATCCACAAACTAAGAGAATAGTGTTGCTGGACATCAATGCCCATAAAGGGATAAGGAAAGACATATCAATGATTACCAACCTACGAACACAAATTTTTTATTATAATATCTATTTCATTTATATCTCATAAATTAGGGGCACAATTGTGTCACTGCCCTATTTATTTCATTATTATTTATTGATATAACTGGTTGGATTTACCCTTGACTTCCACGGACAAGTACTTATGAATGTACTAAAATCCTAATAAAAAATTCCTAAAAGATATATCTTCCTCAACCTAAAACAACAAATGACTTCTTGACCATTCAACCTTTGTCATACCAGCAATGATGCACCCAACAAAATCTACCTTGGCCACATTTTTATTATCATGGTTTTTTCCTATCATAAATGTACACTATAAAATGGCACACACATATAATGATCACATTTTAGGAGACCAATACAGAAGTCTATATATGGGAACAACCAAAAACACCTAAACATGTGGTGTTTCTATTGAATGGTATATCCTCATTATCTTGCTACTAGTGATCACCAACTGTGAACTTAATGTGATGAAGTCTTAGTGATCATGATCCCCCATCACCTGATAGTTAATCATCTATTGTGTCCAGTTGGTAAGATGTATCTTCACCATAGGACCATTGTTTAAGATTAATTTCTTGGTATCTTGAGGTTCTAATTATAGCATGGGATCAACTATAAGCTTTTTATACAGCAATAAATATATGGAAATAACCATTAAATAGTGGAGAAAACACTATATACACTATACTGGTATGAATACATAATGTAAATATTACTATATACACTATATGGTAATCCAATGTACTCTTCATGTTGGGTTTAGGGAACCCACTATTACAACACTCTCACGTGAACTAGATACAACTTGCTAATGAACCTCGTTAGATCTTATGTGATAAAGGTCATTTTTTTACCGAGTAATGACACTAACTGCTGGGTTTTTAATATTTCTAATGTGTGGCCATTCTACTATATACAACCTCATTTCATTGAGTAAAACATATTAAAAGATGGTAAACCCCTGGTGTATCCCTTTTTCCACTTTCATAACATGCCATCTTAGATAGTACCAATAAAAGATCAATCATGATGATAAAACTATACTTGGCATGTGATATTACATGAATATGGAAAATAATTACATTTAATAACAACTTCTTAGTTGCAACAGAAGCTTCAACATACTCAGTATCAATAGGTATGGCTATAACTTGATTTTAGGAGCTTTTCTCACTCATCACCTTAAAATGTCTCTGATATTAGATCACATTTATCTAATGAAGACTAGTTTGTGTGCCCTATAAACAAGTATCCAATCCTCTCCACATAATCGGTACATATCCTTTGTTTTTTCTAAAGTATAATTAGATAGTTCTAACTACTTTACTTGTAGTTACCCTTGAAATAAATGATAATTTTCTACCATAAACTATTTTTTGGAAATATCATTTCATGTACATATTATGGAATACATGATTGGTATGTCTATAAAGAAACTCAACTATCCACTTAACCTTCTCCTTTTTCTGTTTATGTCTACTTGGAGGGATTTATTCCATGTGACACTGGAAACAATTATTCTCTTGAATTGTTCCAAATTATACTTTTCAATATAATGTCAATATATGTATGATTTTCTAGGCCCATGAAACCATTATATATACCTTAGTAGATATTGTTCCTATGAAATTTTGTTTCTACTATAATTCAATCATTGGAGAATTATTTTCATTCTTGTCTCTTTAAGACTAAATTTTTTTCCCATATGTTCCTGAACAAATTTTTCTTGGAAAACAATGGCACTACCACTAACCTTTGATAAAAACATGGAAAAGGTTCATTCCAAATGAATATTCAATGATCAAGATACATAAATAATCCTTAAAAAGATTTCAGTAACTTGAAACCTTTATTTTCATTATGTGACATGACTATCCCTTTCTTATTGGGTTATATAGACACCTTCCATGAATTGTGGTCATGAAATCCAATTATCAATAAAATGAACACAAAAATTAGATATGAAAAGTAAAATTCTAATGGGTTTAGGCATAATGACTTGGTATAACCAATAAAACCTTATTGGTACCATAATTGTACCACCAATGTATTATCTCACATGAAAACCCACAGCATTATTCAAAATAATAAGCCCCCTTTCCCTTTGATACATGGAATTCATTATTTATTTTTAATTGACCTTCTCAATTTTATCTTTTTTTAGATATTGTATACTTTTTTGAATTATTATTCACAAAGAATAATGTATCACCTAACACGGTGAATATAAAACCATCATTATGGTTCTAACCTTCCTACGTAGTGTGTGTCTCTAAAACATTCCAGTTCTAAATTCACATCAATAGTATATACGAAAATGAAATCAATATTTCTCCCATTATATTTAATTGAGATGTGTACCCTTATATAGAAATGTAGTCAAACACATGACCAACACTATTCTATCTTCTATATTTATGTAATATCATAAGTAACTATTAGGATAATTACCATGATGCACAATGTTCTTTCTTGATGCATGTTTGTTTATATACTAACAATCTCTTTGCATATAAACACATGTGTTATGATATAATGGATTTCCATCATAATATGTCTTATATGATATCCAATTATCATTATAGTTTTATTGTGGTTATAGAATTTCTTCGTTATTTGGAAAGAACATCTTGAAATATAATGGATGTTTCTGCAAGTTGTAACATTGATACTAATGACATCATGAATTAAATGCATAAAATTTTCATTTAAGAATTTCTCTAGATTATATTTTGTTGAGTAATGTTAACCTGTAAGACACGTCATAGATCCTCCTTATTAGACATCATTACCATGATGTGTATATGGTAATGTGCGTTTTGGAATTACTTAATGCTACATTATATTGTTCCATGAATGGTTGGTTATGATATTATTTGACATGTAGAACCGAAGAAACTTTTATCATCTGACAGAACTTATACTTCACTATCAAATTCCATAATTAATTAAAGGAATATTTTGTAGTATATTTACTACAATAAATCCCTTGGAATAGTTGAGGCTCTCATTCTGAACTAATTCCAGAAGCTTTATGGCCTACCATTATTACTAAATGGTTCTATGTAAACCAATAATACCAAATGTGTTTAGATATAATTAGTCTAAATAAAAAATTAGGTATATACTTGATGTGAACTTTTAGTTTTACTTGAGAAAGATTTAGCTTTCCACAACTGGGTGAATATGTATTATTATTTATCTTTGTAGCCTATATTTGAGGGTTTTTTATTTTTCTCGTGATGAATGTAATTGATTTCTATTAATCTTGTTCATCTATGTTGTCACACTCATAACAAGACATTAATATAAAAAACATTCACAACTTCTTTATGAATTTTGTTACTTATTATTTTATGTATTTTCCCACTGTTATAAATTTTAGATATAATAAATAAATTAATAATGGAAATATACTACTCGACTCATCTGGCACATATAAAACAACTTAGGGGGGTTATACTTGAGTCATATCTTGACTCACTACTACAATACATGGAAATATCCTTGGTTTAAAAATACGATGGGTATAGATCTAACGTATACCTATTGTTTTTGGATAACCATGGGTATATGTTTTATAGTAAAAAAATCCCGGGAAGGAGTTACACCCACGGTTTTTAAAGAACCGTGATTATAGGTTTCACGAAGAAAAAAAAATCATGGCAAGGATATGTACTCACGGTTTAAAAAATCCTTTGGGTATAAGTTCTGCTATACCGACGGTTTTTTTTAATCAATGGAAATAGGTTTTGTGGAAAAAAATTACCGGGAAGCACCTATACCCATGGTTTGACCAAACGCTGGGTATAGGTGGCCCCATTATTTTTCTATAATAATAAAAATAATAATAAATACATAAACATAAATATAAATATAAATATATAAATATATATTGACTATAAGAGAATAAAATGGGTTATATGATAGTGGCAAGGTCGCTTAACTATACACGGTTTGGTCAAACCGTGGGTATAGGTCATGCAATTAAAATTGCATCCACCAACAATTTGAGAACCACATGTATAGGTGGCATATACCCATGGTTTGGAAAAAATATAGGTATAGGTCATGACATTAAAATTTTATGTAATGTTTGAAGCCTATGGGAAATGAATTCCTCTAATGCCTATGAGTCATGTAATAATTACGCCTACGGGCATTGTAAGGGTTCCACCTCACCCCTTGAAAGGTACATTATCAAAATAAATAAAAAAATGAAGGCCTTCGGGCCATGGGATGTGGGTAAAGAGTGTTTTTACTATTAGTGACTCTTGATGAAGCTCATCCCTCATCCAGTGTGTCTATTGCTCCTATTGAGTATCACCTCATCTTGATGGGGTCCACGATGTACATCATCTTTGAACACTGTATAAAAATACTGACACACATGCAAGGGAGACTAAGGGTGTAATTTATGTTTGATAAATTTGGGTGCGTAGACCCTTATACTTTTTTACCTGAAATAAAGAAGATTCATTGACCACCATTTTATTAATTAGCATCATCAAACAAAGTTAAAAAATAATTAATTAAATAAATGCAAGAATACAAATATGGGTCAATGCTCGAGATCAGTCAGGGGTAAAATAAATGCACGATAATATTTAAATTGTATTTAATTATAGTATGAGGATATTAAATTAAATTAAATTAATTATATTAATTCAAAATATTTAATTAAATTCGTTCCAAAGTTAAGTTAATTTTAATTCCCAACATTTAGATAACTAATTAATTTAATTAAGACCAAATTATATTAATTTTACCCGGGTATTAAAAATTAAACTTTAAACCACAATTAATATATTAATTAATTTAATTTAATTTCAAAATTAGATTAATTAATTAAATTAATTAAGTGCCGACACTAACCGGTAGTATTTCACATGGAGGTAGTCGCGCAATGTGGGATCTCATGGTGGGGGATATCGGTTGAGGAAGGTGGCATCTCCTGGAGAGTGGGTGCGGTCGAAACGCCAGTGGGTGCGGAGATCCAGCCTGGGTGGCCTCACCCGTTAAAGACACTGCATTCCCCTCACCAAGCACTAAGCGACGATTCGCTGTAGTAGGTCCACCGGCGGAGGGAAGGGGAGGCACGACACTGGGAGGGTGGTGCCACCATAGGGGGGGAGGGGGGTCTTTAGCTAGGACCCTATGATAGGGATATTTATGAGTTTTTTAACATTTTTTTTAAAAAAGTCTCTAGAAAATGGTTAGGGAAATGTTTTTTCCAAATGTGGGATAAAGGCAGCAAAGTAGATGGCGCCTTTCCCCTAAAACAGAAAAATAAATTCTAGATTTTTTTTAATTTTAATTTTAATTTTTTGTTTTGTAGTGTTTATATATAAATAAAGAAAACAATAAAAAAAAATAAAAAAAAAATAAAATTTTCAGTAGAAATTATCCGCTATTTAAAATCCTACAGTACTGCGATTACTTCAGTCTGGATTCTGATAGAAGCTCTCACCCAAAGCCCCTTTTTATATGAGAGCTTAACCTCGAAATAATTCTGCATTTCCGATGTGGGATTTTGGTTCTCCATTTCCAGCACAGAACATTCTGCATTTTCGATATAGGATTCTATTTCAAGTACGTGAATTTGAAAAACTATAAACTGTAAACTATATGGCCAATATAAATGAAACTTAACATATGGATTAAACATATAAAAAATATTTGAAAAATTAATAATTTCCTAAAAAATGATGATAAAAAATAATTTATAAGCTTCCAAAAACACTTACACGAAACTTAAGAAGTTTCATGTACGTGATTTTGAAAGCTTATAAAATATAAATTATAAGACCAATATAAATGAAAGACTATAAAATATAAAATATAAGACTAATATAATTTAATGTTAAAACATAGATTAAACATATAATAATTTATTTAGAAATTAAATTAATATTATTAATAATTAATTATATAATAATTAATTAGTTAATTAGAAATTATTAATAATTAATTATATAATAATTAACTAATTAATTAGTAATATAATTATTCAGTATATAATAGTTAATTAGTTAATTAGTAATTTAATTATAAATTATAGTTATCCATTATAATTAATAATTAGTAATTATTCAAAATTATTATATACTAATTAATTATTTAATTGGTAATATAATTATTAATTATATAATAGTTAATTAGTAAATTAGTAATATAATTATAAATTAAAATTACTAATTAAAATAATTAATTGTAATTATTCATTACAATTACTAATTATAAATATTCATTATAATTAAAAATTATAATTATTAATTATTAAAAATTAATTATTAATTTGTTAATTAATAATATAGTTATTAATTATAAAAATATAAATTGTATAATAATTAGTTTGTTAATTAGTAATTACGAATAATAAACTACATAAAAAATAATTAGTTAATTACTAATATAATTAGTAAATTAGTAATATAATTATTAATTGTTCAATAATTAATTAGTTACTTAAAAATATAATTATTAATTATATATTAATTAATTAGTTGATTAGTAATATAATTATTAACTATATAACTTTTAATTTGTAAATTAGTGTTTATTAATCATTAATTATATAATAACTATTTAGTTAATTATTAATATAATTATTAATTATATAATTGTTAATTAGTTAATTTTTATGAGAAATATAGAGTGGAGGACCTTTTTATAATTAGTCAATTGGTAATATAATTATAAAGTATAATTATTCATCATAATTACTAATTAGTATTTATTAAAAATTATTATATAATAATTAATTTGTTAATTGGTAATTTACTTATAAATTATATAATAGATAATTAGTTAATTAGTAATATAATTATTCATTATAATTATTAATCAGTAATTATTAAAAATTATTATATAATAATTATGTAGTTAATTAGTAATATAATTAATCATTATAATTATTCATTATAATTTTTCATTATAACTAATAATTATTTATTATTAATTATATAATACTTAATTAGTAATATAATTATTAATTATATAATTATTAACTATATAATAAATAATTATTTAATTAGTAATATCATTATTAATTATATACTAATTAATTAGTTAATTATAAATATGATAATTAATTATAAAAAGCAATTATAATTATTAATATGTAATTATTAAAAATTAATTATCTAAAAATTAATTAGTTAATTAGTAATATTATTATTAATTATATAATAATTAATTAGTAAATTTGTAATATAATTTTTAATTATAATTATTCATTATAATTATTAATTAGTAATTAGTAATATAATTATTAATTATAATTATTTATTATAATTATTAATTATAATTATTAATTAGTAATTATTAATAATTAATTATATAAAAATTAGTTAGTTAATGTGCAATATTATTATTAATTATATAATAATAATTTACTAAAATAGTAATATAATTCTTAATTACATTTATTCATTAGAATTATTAATTATTAATTAGTAATTAGTAATTAGTAATTATTAATTATAAATTTGTTAATTAGTAATATAAATAATAATTATAATTTTTCATTATAATTATTAATTAGTAATTATTAATAATTAATTACATAATAGTTAGTTAGTTCATAAGTTATATAATTATTAATTATATAAAAATTAATTAGTAAATTTTTAATATAATTATTAATTACATTTATTCATTATAATTATTAATTATTAATTATTAATTATTAATTATTAAGTATTAATTAGTAATTAGTAATATAAATATTATTTATAAATATTAAATATTAATATTAATTATTACTTTTTAATTATTAATTATTACTTATTAATTATTACTTATTAATTATTTGTTATACAATAATTATTTAGTTAATTATTAATATAACCATTAATTATATAATAATTAATATGTTAATTAATAATATAATTATTAATTATATAATAGTTAATTAATTAATTATTGATATTATTATTAAATATAATTATTATAATTTTTAATAAGTAATTATTAATAATTAAATATGTCATAATTAATCAGTTAATTAGTAATATTATCATTAATTATATAATAATTAATTAGTAATATATGTATTACATATATAAAAATTGTTTAGTTAATTAGAAATATAATTAATAATTATAACTAATTAATTAGTGAACAAAAAATAGTATTTATTAATTAGTTAATTAGTAAAATAAATATTAATTATAAATATTCATTATAATTAGTATATAGTAATTAATAATTATTAATAATTAATTATCAATTATTAATTAGTTAATTAGTAATAAAAATAGTAATTATAACTATTCATTTAATTATTAAGTATTAATTATTAATTATTAATTATTAATTATTAATTATTAGTTATTACTCATTAATTATTACTTATATAATAATTATTTAGTTAATTATTAATATAACTATTAATAATATAATTATTAATTAGTTACCTAATAATATAATTAAATTTTTTCAAAGTCACGTACTTGAAACATTTTTACGTTTCAAGTGGGCGGTTTTGAAATCTTATAAATTATTTTTCAGTAACATTTTTTTGGAAATTACTTTTGTTTTCTACTATTTCTTATATGTTTAATCAATTTTTAACGTTTCATTTATATTGGTCTTCTATTTTATGTTTTATGGTCTTTCCAATTCACGTACTTGCAAAATTTTATGTTTCAAGTAGGCGGTTTTGGAATCTTATAAATTACTTTTCTTGAACAATTTTTTGGAAATTCCTTTTGTTTTCAACTATTTATTATATGTTTAATCAATATTTAAAGTTTCAATTATATTCGTTTTATAGTTTATATTTTATAGTCTTTCAAATTTACGTACTCGAAACATTTGTATGTTTCATGTCGGCGGTTTTGAATGTTTGTAGATTATTTTGCATCAACATTTTTGAGGAAATTATTTTTATTTTCAACTATTTATTATATTTTTAATGAATTTTTAAAATTTCACTTATATCGGTCTTACAGTTTATATTTTATTGGATTTCAAAGTCATGTACTTGAAACATTTTTTAGTTTCAAGTAATCTATTTTGAAATCTTATAAATTATTTTCTATCCACATTTTTTACAAAGTTCTTTTAATTTTCTACTATTTGTTATATTTTTAATCAATGGATTATGTTTCATTTATATTGGTCGTGTAGTTTATATTTTATAGGCTTCTAAATTCACGTACTTGAAACTTTTTAAGTTTCAAGTAGGTGGTTTTGAAAGATCATAAATTATTTTTTATCATCATTTTTTATGATTTTTTTGTTCTCAACTATTTTTTTGTATGTTTAATCAATGTTTTAAGTTTCATTTATATTGGTCTTATAGTTTATATTTTATAGTCTTTTAAAGTCAAGTACTTGAAATAGAATCCCACATCGGAAGTGCAGAATGTTCTGCGCAGAAAATGGAGAACTAGAATCCCACATTGGAAATGCAGAATGAATTTTAGGGTAAGCTCTCTTATAAAATGGAGCTCTGGGTTAGAGGTTCTGTCAGAATCTAGACTGCAGTAATGGCAGTACTGCTGGATTTTAAATAGCGGATAAATTATAATAATATTTTTTGTTTTGTTTATATATATATATTTATATATAAACAAAACAAAACAAAACAATAAAAATAAAAATAAAAATTTTGAATTTATTTTTGGGAAAGGCTGCGTCGTGGATGCTGCCTTTGTGCCGCATTTTGAAAAAATATTCTTCCCTAATCGTTTTCTGCAAATTTTTAAAAAAAAACATAAAAAAACTCGATGTTTAGGGAGGTCTCACGGGGAAGAAGACTTGGGTTTTTTTATTTTATTGAGGCTGAACCATTTTTTTTTTGTTTTGTGCGGATAACTCCACACTGGTGAAGAAACTCAAACCTCAAAAAAAACTGAATTCTATTAATGATACTTTTTAATGATAACAATAATTATTATTATAATAAATTATTATAATGGATATTATAACTATTAATATAATTTAAAAAAATGAAAATAATAATTATAATAAAATCATAATAATAATTATTATTATCAAACATCCAAAAAACTATGGAAAATGATTGGCCACAATTAATTGTTCCTACAAGAAACCACTTGTGTTAATTGAAAATAGATAAATTAACACATATATGAAAATGTTTAAATTTTTAATACCTATTATCAAACCATGCATGATCAATGATTTGTTTTGTATAGGGTCATAATTTGGTCATCTGACATCAGATCGATTCACGATCAGATCTATTAGGAACGATTTAATTCTCTTTACTAAAATTTTAAGCACCCTAAGTTTTACTAGCTCAACAAAATTATGTGATCGCTCTGATACCAACTGAAAGTATTAGGGTGCTCAAATGAAACTATTAGGCCATCGATTTTAATTTTTTTTCATAATCAAGAAGATAATACTCATTGTCTCTTATGATCTAAGCCTCGATATGGTTTTAGGATCTCATGTAATTTAAACAGATCACAATATGTCAACTAAAAACATACATTTTTATTATATGGAGCTATGATCGATATCTTCTTTTCGCTGGTTATAACTTCTTGAAGGATCTATTACAATATCTCTATAGATCACCCAACATGATTAAAAAATCCATAAGAGCATCTATTATTGAATTTTTGGTTCTGACTTGGTGATCTGATGATGTCTTCGACGTACTAATGACCACCACGATCATCTTCCTTCGTTGCTTATAGGCGTTCTTAAATCTTTTCTGAGATAGAGATACCCTATCTCTTGAAAGTTGGAGTAGATATCGTCTCTTATTAAAAAATTATTGAATCTTCCATGGCAATGAACTCTCTCCTGCTTATATAGTGGGTGTGTCAAAAACCCAGAAAGGGTTCCCCGACCCCTAATAAAAGAAATGCCTGCTAAATAAAAAATTATGATGAAATAACTATGTCATAAATATTTTATCACAAACCTATAATATTTATTAAATATATTACATGATAAAATTTCAAGTCATTTAACTCAACTTATTATTCACACTTAATTTTAAACAAACCTAAATATACAAATATTATTCATTCAATTAATATTATTCCTCATATTTACATAACATGTAAATACATTTAATAGATAAATTAAATACCAATTATTTGTTAGTTTAATAATATAAATTTATTTATTTATTGGTGATCAATAAATGGGACAACACTCAGACTCCATAGTGGGGCCCATAATTTCCAATATACCTATTCAGCTAAATAGAGCAGATTATTGAATACATTGTTGTGTATGACCCTCTAGGACATTATTTTGATAATAGTAAAAAAAATCCATAGAAAAGTATTGAAATCTAGAAAACCATCAAGGCCCCTTAAGAGATAAATAAAGTCATAGCAATGACAACCAACCTACAAACACACATTGTGTACTATAATCTCTTTGTCTTTACTATCACATAAAGTAGGGAACACACTTGGTTCATTTCCCTTTTTCTTTATTATTTTTTGATCTATCTAAACAAATTTATCCTCGGCTATCTTGGCCAAGGACTTATAAAGGTACTACCATCATGATCAATAAGGATCGATATATATAACGTTGTTAACCTAAAAGAGGAAAATCTTTTATTGAACATTTAACCAATTCCATACAACCAATGACACACCCAACACGAGTTACCTCACCACAATTTAATTATCATGGGTCTCCTTGAATCAATGTACACGATCAAATGGAACAAATTGATAATAATATCAATCCAGGAGACAAATACAATGTCCATGGACAAGAAAAAAGAATGAAACCCAAAACATGTGGTGTTCATATTGACAGGTCTGCCCTCATGATCTCACTACTAGACATCACTAAATATGAAATTCATGAGAAGAATTATCAATGCTCATGATCCTCCAACACCTTATAGTCAATCATTTACTATGTCCAATTAGTAATATGTATATAGAACATGGGACCATTGTTTATGATTAATGTAATAGTGCATCAAGGTCCCCATTATAGCCTGTGATTTTCTATAACATTTTGATACAACAATTAATCAATGGAAATCACCATTAAATATTGGATGCCGAACTATCTACATGATAATGGTATGAATAAATCATGTATATCTAATTATATAAATGATACGGTAATCAAAATTGCAATTCATGTTGAGTCATGGGTACCCACTGTTAAAAATGTTACCCCTCTACTTTTACAGTGAATCAGTGAGTCACAGCTTGGGGATACCAACTATGATACCATATATACTCAAATATCAACTTGACATGCTGATGATGGATATTGTGAAGGTGGGGATCATGTCATTGTTTTTAAAGGATGTATAATAGTACTAGTGATGTTGCGGGGGAATGTTCTAAATGAGTCTCATACATCTCTTTTGGAGGTACATCCAGACACATAAAATATGTACATGGACCTCTGATATCAGTTTTGGGGTATAGGGATGATGAACGAATTTGTATAGTTTGTCTCTCGATTCCTTACTTTTTAGCACGTGAAGGTTGAGTACCAAGTTCCATTAGGTTTAGCTCAACCCCTTAAGGTTCCATAATGGTAGTGGGATGTGATATCCATGTAATTCATGATGAGGTTACCACATATGTCTAGGGGACATGATTTCATCTAGGTGATCGTATACCAAATCACCTTGTCGGCCCACATTCTATCTATTTGAGAGTAGAGTTCAATAGAGATCTTGGGACCGCTCTATGCGCAAGAGATAGTCTGACTCCATTTAGTTCCCTTGAATATAGTTTTCGACCATGATATTTACTTCACCTCTCGATTATGAAAGGGATTACTGGATATTATTGGGACTCATCTACGTTTGAGCATGGATTTTGACTCCCAGACTGAAGGACAAACTGCGTAGAACATTTTGATTTTAAATAACTATTGAAATCATGCATGATGGAATTCGGACATAGTTTGAAGGATCACATACCACTGTTAGAGTTTTCATAGAAATACATCTACCATTCTACTATTAGTTGGCACTATTCAAGGCCTTGTATGGGTGACCCTGCATGTGACCGCTTTGTTGGATAAACCAAGAAGATTTAACCCTTATGAGACTAGAGTTAGTGTGAGCCACTAAAGAGAAGGTTAAGATCATCCAAGGTTAGTTGAGGACTACACAGATCTGTAAAAATTCATATGTGAACAGATAACAGAGGCCATTAGAGTTCAAGGAGGGAGACCATGTATTCTTATGGGTTTCAGCTTGATATAGGATTATAGTGATTTTTCTGAGGAATCAAGCTATCTATGAGATTTATTTTCAATTTCCAGATATATTATATTTTTAGAAAGGTGGAATAATTCTTAGATATACCTCCATTGTTAGACCAGGTACACGATGCTTTCCATGTGTCACATCTTGGGAGGTATGTGAATGATCCATCACCTGTTATCAACTATGGCGAGCTGGACAATGATGATAGAGCTAATATTGAAGAATACCTGGTAGAGTTCAAGGATTTGTAGGAGACGATCCTTCATGGTTGAGAAATTATTTTAGTGTGTGTCTAGTGGTAGAACAGTAATTTTTAAAAGAGCACCTTGGAGCGGGAGACCCAGATGTGAGATCAGGACCCACATAATTTTGTATAGCCCCTTCTTTTTTCCTTTTCGGACATAAATCTCCAAGGTGGGGATAATTCAACTACTTAGAATTTCCATTTATTATTTTTAGATATTGTATGTATTATTATTGAGACTAGGCGCTGAGATGGTGTGTGATTATGAGGTTTCATGTTCCAGAATAAGTGTTTGAAATATATATATTAGGTTCTTGGGGGTATACTAATGAAGGTTCATTCTTCATCAACAATCGATCCAAATCTAGGTGGGATGTTGAATATATTCAATTTATCCATGTTTTATTATTTATATGATGAACATGAATCAATTGAAAAATGGATTTATTCATAGATCTATCGTATTGCAGGATATGTTTACCAATGGTGATTTATTTGGAGAATTGTACATGTTATTACAGTTATTTGTTCTTCATTCTAATGGGAATGTATCATGTACCACAAAATATGGTTGTGGTTCATACCTCTTTTGTGTGTTTATTTTTTCTCTCCCATTTTTCTACATGGGTTCAGCACCAGGGTTTCATTTGATTAGTGGTTTGTTCGGTTCACCAGAAAATGAACGTTGCACACCTGTTTCTTGGCGTAATGATTTGATATCATAAAACTAGACTCGGTATTGGGTGGGGATTGTACAATGATGGTAGTGATGAGAGAATAATATTGGATTATATATCTCATGGTTCCAGTGGGGTATATGATGGTGATGAGGACAAAGGATAACTAATTTCCATATGAATGATATGACATGGTTCCAATGATCAGTGATGAAAAGGCTCAGCTTAAGTAGAGTCATGTTTATCAGGGTAATTCTTGGAAATACTTGGCATCGGAGGAGTAGAAGGAATCATGGGAGGAATAATGGTGGATTCTATAAAATACCAATCTACACGATGTGAATTTCAGAAACACATTCCATTTAGGACCCCTAGTGAGGCAGCTAGGGTTTCCATAATGAATTTAAATATCACATGGAGTGTGACTCCATCACAAAATGTTCTCCTTGAACTATCATAACAGTGTATAACAAGGAGGGTACACAACCACCGTTAGGTGAACATGGGATCATATGCACCATTTACTACCACAAAAAGTTGACCATTCCTGTTGTAAATGGGCAGATCAATTTACTTGGACATATTCAAAGGTACACAAGTTAGATCATGTCGTTTACATTGATATGGACATGGGCACGGTCAGTGATACATTGGTAGGATCAAGTGATAAAGGGAAATATTATGCACTACTAATAAACACCATTTACTCCTTCAAAAATGTCATAGAGCCCTAGAATATTCATCTTGGAAAGGTTTATTGAGGGTGCATTCCCAGAATCCATTCTTGTAGGGTTAGTATCAAATCACATCCTACACATAGGATAGTCATTTAATCTACAATAATTTGATGATAGAGTTATTGGAATCCTTCCACGAGGCCTAGAGTGATATCCTATATCATATTATTATCCTATGTGGAGTTCATAGTATCATCGTGACCAACATCACACAGTAATTGATCCTCTATATAGGGGGTTGTTATCGATTGAGTTATTTGTTCTCCAAGGACTTGGGTGTGATCCTCATCTGGGTGTCATTGTCTTCAGACATCCAATGTATCCTTCTTATTACAAAAACTAATATGTATTACATCTCAGTTAGAATCCATTAATTCTATCAAACTTTTGTAGTGGGTTCTCCTATTCAAGTGCTATGTGGAACCTTCAAGCATGATTCCTAGATTAGAATTATGGTTGTGAATTTACTTTGTAACTGTGTGTGTTTTTTGAGTATATCAAGATTTTATTGTTATATGTGATATATATATATACCTATTTAGATATGACTATTATTACGTTTATTATATGTTTAGTGTTTTAGGGTGTCTTAATAGGTATTGTTATACTCTCTCCAACAAAGGCTTTTCCCCCACATGTCATGTATTTTTCTGATGATCAACCTTTCTACAGAGTCCTAAAGGGACATAGTCTAGGCGATGCTTAGTGATCCAGATAGACTGAGGTGTGTTCCTACAGTTATCTTGACAAAAATACACATATTTACTTTTATGTTGTACTTATTTCCACACTCTTTATGGTGGGCTTATATTTAGAACAATTAACTTTGATTTATTGTTTGGCATACTATAGATATCAGATTTTGAAATATGAATGCATGGGTTATCATTTTTTTACATTTCATAATTTTATGTCCATGGATCTGTGTGTGTGTGTGTCTGTAGGTAATTCAGGATAAGGCCTCCCATTATAGTGATAATCATGTTCAACACTAGTCACCAACCCCATGCCTATTGGAGTAATTCTTGTGGAGTTGTGGCACAAAACCTATTAGAATGGTTTGTGATAATGAAGTAGTAAGGTCAGACCACATAGGAGCAGACAGCAAAAGTGAACTCAAATCAAGTAGCATCCATTAGAGAAGAACTATCCAGATTAAAAATGTTGAGAGGGTAGGTAATTTTCAATAGTTACTAGGAACCATTCATCTCTACATTGGAAAATTCTATCTTATTATCCATTAATAGTGGGGAGATATAAAAAATAAAGGAATAAGATGCCTAGGATGGGTAGTTTTAGTGCATTTAGGTATTTAGGCATTTGGTTCATGTTCTTGGCCATATGCCTTTGGGACTATGAGTAATGTAACAGTTCCCTCTTAACCCAGTTAAAAAGTGTATTGTCCAAAAATAAATATATATATATGGCCTCCAGGATATCCAAATAACATAATTAATAATTGATTAACAGAATTAGTAACATTATAAATAATTAATTATAATTGAGAATAAATAATAACAAAATTAATAAATAAAAATATCATTAAAAATAATAAATAATAAAAACAAGATGGTATCAAATATACTCTATTAAATAAATCCAAAAATAATGATTAGGGATGGATGGTTTTAGATAAATAAAACCTATCCTCATTCATAGAGAAAAGGTAAAGAAAGAAACAAGGAAAGACAAGCTTGAAAGAAACATTATTATCCTAAATTCTCTAAATAGTCATCCTAAAAATGAAAAATAATATTGTAATAGGCTTCATACTAACCCCAACCACAAAAATGATGTCCTCATATACAAGTTTTAGACTTCACCCATGAATTCCTAGAATCACAATTCTCTACCTATTTTAAGGCCACAAAATCAACTTGATTCATTATACCCTATGTATTCCCAAGAGTACTAAAATGTTGGAGATAATCTATTTTGTCATCTAGTAGAGAAAAAGTGTTATAAATCACAACCTTGCAACCAAATTCTGAAATCCTTGAATCGTAGGCCACCTTAGGGGCATCATACATGCTAGAAGATTCATATGAAATGTCAAACTCTATTCCACCCAATTCATCATCCTAGAATTTAGTATTGGTTTTGAAAATATAATATCTATAAAAAATTCCCTATTTATTTTTACTATAACTTCAATTATTCATCCATTCAGAAATAAATTAAAGAATCTCTTTATCTATAACATCAGTATTCAAGGAGGAAGAGTTTTCTAAGATGGTAGACACCACTTAAAAAGGAGGAGAAACCTTCTCACCTTGTGTTGTCATAGTGTTTTCTAGATTTATTTTTGTAGAAATAGTTACATCTCTAAACATATCTAGGGAAACATTCTTGATAGAAATAACTTACATTTTTACTACAGAGAACCCAATCAATTCAACATGAACATGAACAGGTGAATCCAAATTATCAGAGAAACTAAGATCCATGATAGTAATATCATTATATTATTTAAAGTTTTCATCCATTAATGACATGATTCACTACTAGATATTAATTACTAGTTTTTCAAAAATATTTTGTATGAGGAATCGAGGATGAGGAAGACTCTATCCTATTATTCTTGAAACTATTAGATTAATACGTTTAAAATTTGAATGCCCTTTACAAAAAGTAGTTGCATAAATTATGAACTATTTATACAATGTTAGAGGGGAATTCTTATATCCTATAAGATACCAAAAAATGAGGATCCAAGCTCTCTTATAGCATAAGAATTTGGTCTTACCTTAAAGGTATCCCTACTTTGTGCATCCTTTTTATACAGAGTAATATTTCCCTTTAGGTATATTTTTTCACATTTTTCGAGTATATCAAGATTTTATTGTTATATGTGATATATATGTATACCTGTTTAGATATGACTATTATTATTTTTATTACATGCTTAGTGTTTTTAGGGTGTCTTAACAGGTATTTTTATACTCTCTCCAAAAAGGATTTTCCCCCACATGTCATGTATTTTTCTGATGATCATCCTTTTGACGGAGTCCTAAAGGGACCTGGTCTAGGTGATTCTTAGTGATACAGAAAGACGGAGGTGTATTCCTATAGTTATCTTGACAAAAATCCACATATTTACATTTAGGTTGGACTTGTTTCCACACTCTTTATGGTGGGATTATATTTAGACCAATTATCTTTGAATTATTGTTTGGCATACTATAGTTATCAGATTTAGAAATATCAATGCATGGGTTATCATTTGTTTTACATTTCATAATTTTATGGCCATGGATCTGTGTGCGTGTGTATTGGTACTTCAGGATAAGGCCTCCCATTATAGTGATAATCATATTCAACACTAGTCACCAACCTCGTGCCTATTGGATGAATTATTGTGGCATCGTAGAACACTACTGTAAACCTGACTTTTCCCAACACTTCTATACCAACGGTTTGTAAAAATTGTTTGTATATGTTGTTTTTCCAAATGGTTTGGCCAAACCGTTGGGAAATACCACTTTGTGGCCACTTTTCCCAACAGTTTTCCAAAACCATTGGGAAAGGGTATAACTATCCCAACGGTTTGGCCAAACCGTTGGGAAATGTCCACTTTGTGGCCACCTTTCCCAAAAGTTTGGCCAAACCTTTGCGAAAGGTACCCTAGAAATCAACCTTCACCCAAAAATAAATTCCAGAATCAATAACTATACCAACGGTTGTCAAAAACGTTGGTATAGGTCTATACCAACGGTTTTGACAAGCGTTGGTATAGGTCCTGAGAATTTTTATCATATCTTCTTACCAAGAACATTATATAAATCAAAATTTAAAATAATTATGACAATACATATATATATATTTATGTAATTATGTTCACAAAAGTCATGTTTGGTTAGTGGTTAAGTCGTTGAATGATAAACTAGTGGTCCTGGGATCAAATCACATCGAATGATTTTTTTGAAATATATATACCAATAGTTCCATAACCGTTGGTATATATTTTCATATTACTTATACCAACAGTTTCCAAAACCGTTGTTATAGGTCTATACCAACAGTTTTCACAAAACCGTTGTTATAGACATATCCCAACGGCTTACTTGGCTACGGCTCTCCAAACCATTGGTATAGGCTATACCAACAGTTTGGAGGCCTATACCAATGGTTCCAAAACGTGGGTATATGTTAGTTTTCCAGTAGTGGCACGAAACCTATTAGAATGGTTTGTGATAACGAAGTAGTAAGATCGTACCACATAGGATCAGACTGCAAAAGTGAACTCAAATCAAGTAGCATCCATAAGAGAAGAACTAACCAGATTAAAAATGTTGAGAGGGTATGGAATTTTCAATAGTTACTAGGAACCATGCATCTCTACATTGTAAAACTCTATTTAATTATCCATTAATAGTGGGGAGATAAAAAAATAAAGGAATATGATGCCGAGGATGGGTAGTTTTAGTGAATTTAGGTATTTAGGCATTTGGTTCATATTCTTGGCCATATGCCTTTAAGACTATGAGTTATGTAACAGTTCCCTATTAACCCATTTAAAAAGTGTATTATCCAAAAATAAATAGATATATATGGCCTCCAGGATATCTAAATAACATAATTAATAATTGATTAACATAATTAGTAACATTATAAATAATTAATTATAATTGAGAATAAATAATAATAAAATTAATAAACAAAAATATAATTAAAAATAATAAATAATAAAAACAAGATAGTATCAAATATACACTGTTAAATAAATAAAAAAATAATGATTATGGGTGGATGGTTTTAGATAAAGAAAACCTATCCTCATTCAAAGAGAAAAAGGAAAGAAAGAAACAAGGAAAGATAATCTTGAAAGAAACTTTATTATCCTAATGTTTTTAAATAGTCATCCTAAAAATGAAAAATAATATTGTAATAGGCTCCATAATAACCCCAACCACACAAATGATGTCCTCATATACAAGTTTTATACATCACCCATGAATTCCTAGAATCACAATTCTCTACCTCTTTTAAGGCCACAAAATCAACCTGATTCTTTATAACCTATGTATTCCCAAGAGTACTAACTTGTTGGAGCTAATCTATTTTGTCATCTAGTAGAGAAAATGTTTTATAACTCACAACCTTACAACCAAATTCTGAAATCCTTGAATCGTAGGCCACCATAGTGGAATCATACATGACAGAAGATTCATATGAATTTTTTAACTCAATTCCACCCAATTAATCAGCCTAGAATTTAGTATTGGTTTTGAAAATATAATATCTTTAAAAAATTCACAATTTATTTTTACTAGAACTTCAATTATTCATCCATTCAGAAAGAACATAAACAATAACTTTATCTATAACATTAGTATTCAAGGAGGATGAGTTTTCTAAGATAGTAGACACCACTTAAATAGAAGGAGAATCCGTATCACTATGTGTTGTCACAGTGTTTTCTAGATTTATTTTTGTAGAAACAGTTACATCTCTAAACATATCTTGGGAAACATTCTTGATAGAAATAACTTACATTTTTACTACAGAGATCCCTATCATTTCAACATGAACATGAATAGGTGAATCCAAATTATCAAAGAAACTAAGATCTATGATAGTAATATCATTATATTATGGAAAGTTTTCATCCATTAATGACATGCTTCACTACTAGATATTAATTACTAGTTTTTACAAAATATATGGTATGAGAAACCGAGGATGAGGAAGTCTCTATTCTATTATTCTTGAAACTATTAGATTAATACGTTTTAAATTTTGAATACCCTTGATAAAAATTAGTTGCATAAATTATGAACTATTTATACAATGTTAGAGGGGATTTCTTATAGCCTATAAGCTATCAGAAAATAAGGATCCAACCTCCCTTATAGCATAATCATTTGGTCTTACCTTAAAGGTACCCCTACTTTGTGCATCATTTTTATACAGAGTCATAATTCCCTTTAGGTATATTTTTTCACATTTTAGAAGAATACTATTAGATTTTGAACTCTCCAAAACCACTAGAGAGAGCATAAATTAAACACTACAAGTCATAGAAGCTGAACTAATAGTCCTATGATCAGGATCAACACCCACATTTTCCTATTTTTTATTAAAATCTCAAAAAAGACTTCTGACCTAAAAAAGTGTCAGAACATATACACTAGATTCTTTAGGAGAGTATTTTGGAAATAGAATTGGGAATTTACTAGGTTTTTAACTTAATGTTTAAGAATATTCCAAAATAAATTTATATTATCTTGAGGTTATAATCTTTTGTTCGAGAAACAATTCTTGATCAAAAATTTCTTGTGTATCCAACTCATAATCTATCAAAACATCCTCATGAGAGTAATAATTTCCATCTACACCTACACTATAACCAATATAATACCCCAAATGGAATAACAACATTAAACAGTTGATTATAAACCTCAATATCTTTACCAGAACCTTTAAACCATATAAATTTTATGAATTTAAAATTCCCTTTATGCCCTTCCATATCTTTATTTGAAACCATAAGATCATATAACACCGAGAGAACCACCTCCAACATTTATTATTGGAGAGACCCTTCTACATATGAAAAATTTAAATTATCAGCAGTGTTCAGTAATCATTTTACATGATAGGATAATGAATCTTCCTCTATCCCAACAATAACATTGGGGCCCTACTTCCCCCATCAGCCTATTCCAGTTCTATTAAGGTGTAATAATTTCCGTTCTTAGAAGCTTTCAAAAAAACAACTTGGTTTCCTATTTATAAAAATTTTATATGGTCAGGTCCCATAACCTTTTTCCATCATTTACGATGATTCAAATCATGAACTCATAAACAAAAAATAGAATAGAAAAAAATTATCTAACAATTAGATTTTAAATTTAATATAATTAGATAAGAACAGAAACAGAAGAAATATTTCATACTCAATCATGAGGATAACCTCATTTGATAGAGTAGATAGGATAAATTTTCTATTTAAATTTGATCTACTATACACTTCAAATAAAAAATCACAAAATGGCCAAAACTAACCAATTCAGTACTATCCATTATATCCAGAATTCTAGTGGAAGAGGAAATTTCATAAAAATTAGAGGGATTCAATAAAACCCAGTTCAAACCAAGAAATTTGATCCATAATTATTAATAGTTTTCCTTATATTAATTAAATTAAAATTATATTCCATTCATGAATGCATAAAGTGGATGAATTTAAAATAACATTTAGAACACCCCATGTATTCACTTTCAATTCCTTATAATGGAAAATGGTGCAATGGAAATGATGACCAAGAAAGATTTATTTCACTCAAAAAATCCATAAATCAAGGATAATGAATATAAAATTTTGAATCCATCCATGGGTTTATAACATTCATCAAAGAAATATATATAATGATGAAATGATTAAAGTGATCAAGTCTTTACCTAATGGTGCAAATTTTGGTTGAGATATGGGAAACACATCCCTTCTTCACAGTCCACTAAAAATCCTTATCATTAAAGGAGGTAATAGAACCACCCAAGAACATAGAGGTCATCCCATTTGAAGTATCATTCATTACCTAATACTGAACCACATTCTATAAATCATCATTCACCCTTGGAACTCTCACTAAACAAGAAACTAAGAGCTTGAGATTAGAATTTATATCCCATAGAAACGCAATCAATAAACATTGAAACCATTAACAGTAAATCAACTAGCCAGAGAGATCTCTAAAAAATATCTATAATAATCCAGGAACTTATAATTTTTTTTCATTCCAGAATTAAGTAGTTAAATTCAAAATAAATGTATAATAAAATATGCGTCATTTCTAGAAATTGATGAATTTATAATGATTATTAGTAACATAAACATTAAGAATATTAATATAGAAATTAGATTAGTAAAATAATCTAAAAAATTATAAATAAAATTTAACAAAAAACGAAATTATGATATAATTATATCAAAGTATAAGTAAATAAATGTTTAAAAAATGATAAATTTTGTGTTGGTAGTTTTGTAAAACATAAATGTTTATTTATAAAATTTTAATTAATTTAATGATTTAAAAGAAAGATTATTTTCATAAAATAGAATCATAAATTAGAATTTTTTATTATGATTATAAGAAAATTTTATGAGACATTAATTAAATTTTCAAAGTGTAATAAAATCAGTTATAATTTTAAAATTGGTATTTTTCAAATAAATCATTATTTTAATTAAAAATGAAATTTCTCATATTTAGAAATATATTTTCCAATTTTTTTTACCATTTTTGAATTCTAGATGTAAAAAAATAGTTAGAGTGATTTTTTGTATTTTTTTCAAAAATAGTTGATTTATTTTGTAAACAGTGAAATATGATAATTTACAGTATTTTACAAATATATGAATTTTTGGGTCATATATGATGTATGGATGATGTAAGAACAAAATACTGAACTATCCATCATTATTTTAATATATTTACTGATAATTCTAAAACTATTCATATTTTTGATCCAAAATAATAAACTAATGAATAAAACAATGAGAACACACCCCTCTCCTCAACTATAAAAACCACCCCTCACCACCTATTTTCCTCACACATCAGAGAATGTTATCTTTTTTAATTTCTAAAAAAATAAATTCCTAACCCTCTTACCCATGTCCAAGACATTATCTTATCACTAAAAGGCCCAAATCAAGTTCCTTAAGGTGGTTCTCAAGGATAATAATTGAATAGGTAATATCCTCTTTCATTTTCCCTTTATTTTCATTTATTTTTTTTTCTTATTCATTATTAAACTCACCATATCTATGTGGAATGAAAAAGAATTTATCATATATATAATAGAATTTTATAATTTTGGTGTAAATATTCATCAACAAAATCCATCTCCTCTCTATTTTAATCTAATATATAGAACACCATCCATGATGTGTCGATTTACCACCATCGTGGACGGTACACTTTCATTTTTCATTACCCCTTTCAAGGATACTCATAAAACCATTATTATGATTAAATAAGATTATATTATACATATTATAAGTTATATAAGGTTCTAAAACCATTATGCTAAAATTATATTATATAAAATGATAAACGTACCTAAAGGTCATAAAAACCACAAAAATAAATTAAATCATTTTCATTAATGGTTTATTTAATGAATCATCCTCATATTAGAAAAAAATTATCGATGATATCATTTAAAATCCAGGAAACATATTAACACCATTTTGTTCAACTTTTTGAGTTTTTATTACATTTCAAAAGAAAATACATAATGAACTAACCATGGAAACCATGAATTAAATGCACCGGAAAGAATGAAAATAACAAAATATTATCAATAAATGGGTGGAAAGTCATAAAAAAAGATCATATATGGAATTATAAATATGAATATTGTTCTAGAATTAATTAATAAAACTATTTAAACCATTATACATGTGTTGTGAACTCTTTTTAAGTAAGAGGAACATGAGTTAAGAGACTTTTCTTTAAAAAACCTATTTTTTGGCTTTATCCAAAATCAAAAGGAATGTTTTTATGGAGAAGGTATTCATGATTTATGATTATGTTATGGTTCTTGGAAATTTTTTATGATGAATTATGGTACCTAAATATCCCTCCAATGCATTGGTTATGTTTATGCTAGTGGTCGTCCGTGTGGTTACTCCATGTGTAACTACGATGGTCACATCATAAGGTAGTTGTGAGAGTTACATCATAAGACATCCTTGAGGGTTACAGTATAAGGTAAGAATGAGGGTTACAAATGATATGGTATCCATGAGGGTTAAAATCTTATGTTTTTAATTCCATAACTTACATTTATGATATTATTCTGGTTTTCTATGTTTTTATTGAAATATCTTGTTTTCATAAGTTATATGATACTTTATGGGCAAGAAGTATGTCTTTATAAAAATTATTTCATATGTTTTAAATTATTCATGGACCAATGGTTTATTTCCTTATTTTTATTGCCCTTACTTTTCTTTTCTTCTCATACAATGTTTTAAAATGTTTTTTCATAGGTTTTAAGGATTGATAATAGAGAATATGAAGCTATGATTAAGATTGTGATGTCTTTTCATGAAAAGAGTTCATGTTTTAATAAAAAAAATTAAATGTATAAAATTTCTTCTATAGCCACAATGTATGATTGTGGGTTATTATGTATGAATTATATCCTAAATCTCTAAAAAAAATAATATGAAAATATCTTTTCGAATATAAAAAAGAGAATTATAATATAATTTACTAGATTATGTAATTTTTAAGGCTGGGTCCATATCGATGGTATAAGAGAACAGTTTAGATAACATTAGGGGTTAGGATGATGTTAATATAATACCATAACTGATTTTTAATCTATGATATAATTTAAATGCTATATAATTTTAATATTACCATGTTTCTTTATCAAATATATGTTATTTAGAATGGTTTTCTATAGAAGAAATAAGTAATTTGAATTAATAAGGAACATAGAGAATGATATCTTTCTAAATCCATAGCCCAGAATAGTGGGAATTGGAACCAAGTAGTTTTTTTATAGTGATGGATTAGTTGACAAAGGCTATAAACGGTGGTGAAATCTATGCAATAGAATATCCAGATCTACAAAAAAAGAACATGATGACAGTGGAACATTTTATGAGGCAACACCCTACCAATTTCAATGGATCTTATGACCTAGTGGTGGTTGAAGGGTTGCTTAAATACCTTTAAAATATATTAATTTTCATGGTGTGTTTAGATAATCAATAGGTTAGCCTTTATATTTACTATGTTGAAGTTGGAGCTGGCCAGTGGTGGATAATGGTCAAAATTATCAAAGGAAGTGAGGAGATCGATGCCTTGTAATGGGGTGAATTTAACAATCATTTCCTAGAAAAATATATTCCTAAGGTGGTATTACTTAGGATGGAAATGGAATTACTTGAATTGAAACAAAATGAGGAAGATTTAGTGGACGTTTATGAATAAAACTTCAATATATTGGAATGGTATGCTTGAAATCTTTTTAGGGATCTTAATAGTAAAATTAATCAATTTTTACTTATGATTAAAGCCAATATACCCACGATATTTTTCCTCCCATGAGTTATATATTTATGAGAAACATGTTATATGTGTTGAGAGGGTAGAAATGGAGTTCTTTGATGATCACATATACTTTAACTACAAGTATAAAAATTGGTCTAGATGGAAAGTAGTGGGTAACAATCAATCAAAGAAATTTGAAGGTAATAAAATCAAACTTTGACTTTGTGGGAAGTGTGGAAAAAGAATCTTGGGGAATGCCTTAATAAATCCAAGGAGTGTTTTTGATGTGGTAATTTTAGACATATAGATCGATATTGTAATTAAAAATATCATACTGACGGTATGTTTAATTGTGATATGAAAATTGTAAATTGTTTCAAATGTGGTGAGATGGGTCATTATGAAAATCCCTACCTAATGAAGGATCTGAATGATTGGAAGAATCCACACTATAAGTAGAAATGTGTATTGAAATCATTTGTGACTACTTTATCATATGATATTCCATTCAATAAAGTGATATCTGATACATTTTTTTACTCAAATTTTTCTAATTCCTTGATTGATATTTGTTATACACATTCCTTTATTTCTAAATAATTTTCTGAAAAATTATAAATTTCACCTCAAGAAAAGAAATAAAAACATATGAAAAAAAACCAATGGGAAATATTAAGGGAAAATTAAATTATAAGAATATTCCAATTGTTATATATATAAATATATTACCTGAAAACTCTATTGATTTTCCTCAAATAGATTTTGATGTTATTCTGTATATAGATTACCTATTTGATTACTATGTTATGATTGATTGTGGAGCCAAAGAAGGTGTTTTTTCATAAATATTTTTATTATGTATACATGAAATCACCCATACCATTGATTAAATTTCCATAAGCTATGAAACTATTAAAATATGGAAATGGATGTTATCTTTCACATATTATTGAAAATAAGATAAGTGTTCAGATTAATGATTGTAAAGTGGTAAATAAATACGTGGAGGTTTTTTTGATGAGGTTTCCAGTGTTATAATTGATCGGGAAGTTGAATTTCCCATTATATTAGTTCATAACAGAAATCCAATTTCTAAATCCCCATATCGAATGTCTAAAGTGAAACTTCTAGAATTGAAAAAGTAGTTTTAAGCTATTCTTGATAAAAGGCCATTTCATCATAGGACTTCACCATGGGGTGATCATGTTTTGTTTGTTTCAAATAGAAATTGTTCCACGAATATTTTTATTGATTATAAGTATATGAATAACATTACTATTATTAAAAAGATTTTATTTCCTCATTTTGATGACTTTTTTGATCAGCTCCAGAGATCATTGTATTTCTCCAAGATTGAATTGAGATCCAAATACCATCTGGTGAATGTAAAGAAGGTTGAAATTACAAAAATAGGTTTCCATAGTGGATATGGGAATAATCATTTTTTATTCTGTTTTCTTTATCAAATACCCTTGCGGTATTTATAAATCTTATCGATATAATCTTTCATTAATATTTGGATAAGTTTTTTGTTGTTTTTATTAATGATATTCTTGTTTTTTCAAAAGTTAGGAGGATCATGGAAAATATGTACGAATTTTCCTACAAATAATAAAAATAAAATAAAATATACATAAAAATTAACAAATGTGATTTTTTATTAAAAAGGATTGATTTTCTTGGGATCATTATAAATAAGGATGTTATAGAAGGTGGTCTCTCCAAAACATAAGTGGTTAATGATTGGAAAAGACCTACCAATGTTACCAAGATTCATAGTTTAGTTGGATTAATATGATATTATCAATGATTTTTCAAAAACAATTAATGGATATATCTCTAGCTAACTAAGTTGACATGAGATGGGGTTAAAATTATCTGGATTGAATAATACGATATTCTTTTTCAGGAACTCATGTGAAGATTTGTGAATGCTCTAGTTTAGGACCTACCTTCTTGAAACGGTGATTTCATCATGTACAGTGATGCTTCACTGAAAGTACATGGTTTTTTCTGATATAGAATGATCAGATAATTTCATATACTTCAAGACAAATAATACCCCATGATTTAAATTATCCTACACATCATTTGGAATTAGCAACTGTGGTTTTCTATTTTGAAATTTTGAGGCCTCATTTATATGGAGAAAAATGTACAATAAATACTAACTATAAAAGTGTGATGTATATATTTACATAGAATGAATTGAATAAGAGAAATAGAAGATGTATGGAACTGATAAAGGATTATGATTTCATGATCATTTACCATCATATAAAAGAAAACAAAGTGTAAGATTCTTTTAGTTGAAAACATCATGCTATATAAACCATGAAATGTTTAAAATATGACACCTTGTTTAATTATTTAATAAATTTTGGCTTGGAAGTTGTTGGTATTAGAAATTAATCTATTTTGAATCATGTTTTAGTGCACACATCACTTTCAAAGAGAATCTAGTAAGATAAAAATGAAGACCATGAGTTATAGAAAAAGGTAGAATTTGTAAAGAAATTTATGTTTCATGATCTCAATGTTGATAAATATTGTGTATTGAGATTTTGAAGGAGATTATGTATTCATTATGATTCATAGCTAAATATTGAACGGATAAATGAATCTATTAGTTCTCCATTTTCAGTTCATCATGGAAGAAATAAGATGTATATAGAACATCATGAGTATTATTGGTGGGTTTGAATGGAAAGAGATATTTATGATTTTATATTGAAATTTTTGACTCTTAAATATTTTAAAGAAGTGAGAAAACTTATAAAGGGGATGCTTCATACTTTTCTAGTTCTAGAGTAGAAATATGAAAATATATACTTGGACTTCATAGTAGGATACAAACGACTTATTGTGGTAACAAAGCAATTTCTTTAAGTACTGATCTGATGACTAAATCTGCATATTTTCTTCATATTCAATATTCTATTCTCTATATAATATTTCTTGACTATTCCTCAAATATATTATCTAGTTACATGGATTTCCTCTCTCCATTATATCTAACCATGATCCAAGGTTCACTTCTAAATTTTGGTAAGTCCTTCATAAGTCCTTGGGAACTAAATTAAATTTCATCACATCCTTTTATCCTCAATATAATGGAAAAAAGAGAAAAATTCAGACCATGGAGTATATTCTTCAATCTTGTTCAATGGAAAAAGAGAGAAGTTGGGATCATTATATTTCATTAGTTGATTTTTCTTATATTAATATTTTTCAATCCAATATACAGATGGACCCTTCTAAGGCATTATAGTGAAAGCAGTGTCAAACTCTAGAATTTTGTGATGAAATTGGTGAAATAAAGTTGATGGGAAAAAATTATAAGATGAAGTGGTTGAGAAAGTTAAGATGATCTCGAAAGATATGAGGATAACTCAGAGCAGGAAAAACGTTATATAGATAACAAGAGGAAAGAATTTGTTTTGAGCTAGATGATAATGTTTTCCTTAAAACATCTCCTTTGAAAAGTGTTACCCATTTTGGTATGAAATTAAATATAACTCCATAGTTCATTAGACCATATAAAAATCTATAGAATGTTGGACCAATTTCAAACCAAGTAGTTTTTCCTCCATGTTAATCTCATGCATACAATGATTTTCATGTTTCATTGTTGAGGTAGTATATATACCATATTCATCTAATGTTTTGAGCCCAAAATTATTTTATTTTCAAGAGAACCATTCTTATATTGAAAATATTGTTCAGATTATTGATCGTAGAGAGAAAGTATTGTAGAATAATGTAATTTACCAGGTTAAGGCTTTATGGAGAAATAACATGGTTGAAGAAGCAACCTATGAATCTGAAAATGATTTGACAGAAAGGTATCCTCACTTATTTATTTATTGAATAAACAATTACGAGGATGTAATTTATTGAATGGGGGAGAATGTAACAACCCATATAATTATAAAATATTTTTTTTTCATTCTGTAATTAAGTAGTTAAATTCATTATAAAATTATAATGAAATAAGTGGAATTTATAGAAATTAAGGAATTTATACTGATTGAATAGTAACATGACCATTAGGAATAGTAATCTAGCCAATAAAACAATAACTTCACTGAATAAATTAAAATAAAATTTATCCATCTTATAAATGAAAATATGATATAATTATATCAAAGTATTAGAAAATAAATTATTTTAAAATGATAAATTTATTGCTGGTATTTTTGTAAACTACAATTTTTTATTTATATTTTTATAATAAATTTAATGATTTAAAAGAAAATTTATTTTAATAAAATAGAATCATAAATTAATATTTTGTTACATTATTATTATAATATAATATTGTTAGACCTTATTTATTTTTTCACAGTGTTATAAAATCCTTTATAATTTTAAAATTAGTATTTTTTTGAATAATAGATAATTATAATTAAAAATTAATTTGTCATATTTAAAAAATTATTTTCCTAAAATAGGGCCCATTTTAGATTTTTACATGTAGAAAAATGGTTAGGGATAATTTTTGCAATTTTTCTAATATAGTTGATTTTTTTGTAAATAGAGAAATACAATTATTTACGATATTTAACAAATTCATTAATTATTGAATCGTTGATGATATATGACTAATTTATTCCCAAATATAGAACTATCCTTCTTTATTTTATTATATTTGTTGATAATTATTATACTATTCATAGTCTTGTGCCAAAATAATAAACTAATGAATAAAACATTGAAAAACCCCCTCTCCTCCATTATAAAAACAACCCCTCGCCCTATATTCTCCAGACACATCAAATCCTTGTATCTTTCTTAATTTCCACCCAATTAATTTCTGAAGATTATTACCCACATCCAATACCTTTTGGACTCACTAAAAGTCTAAAACTAGGTTCCTTAAGGAGGTTCTCAAGGAGACAAATTCAAGAGGTAATATCCTCTTTCATTTTTCTTTTCTTTTATTTACTTTTCTTATTATCTCTTCACCTCGCCTTTTCCAAGTGGAATTAAAACTAAATTATCTAATATATAATATAATTTTATCATTATGATTGATAAAATTATCATCAAACTCCTTCTACTCACCCTTTAATTCTAAAAATGAGAACATCGCCCGTGATGTGTCGATTTACCGTCATCAAGGATGACACACTCTCATTTTTTAATACTTACTTCAAGGATGGTCATAAAAACATTATTATGGATAAATAATATTTTATTTTACATAATATAAGTTATTAAATATTCTGGAACTATTATATAAACATGATTTTAAATAAAATGATATAAGTTCATGATGGTCCAAAAAACCGGTAAAATATATTAAATCATTTTCATTAATGTCTTATCTGGTAAATAATATTAGTATTAGAAAAAAATTACTTTTGTAACATTTTAAAATTATGGAAACATATTAACACCATTTTGTTCCACTTCTGGTTTTTTTATTCGATTCAACATGAAAGTTCATAATTAACCGACCATTGAAACCATGAAATAAACACACCCGAATCAATGAAAATAATAAAATATTATCAATAAATTTGTTGAATGTTGTCATAAAAATATCATATAAAGTATTATAAATATTAATATAGCTCGTTAATAAATTAATAACACTCTTTAAACCATTATAAATGAGGTTTTAACACATTTTATGTAAGACAACCCAAGGTAAGTGACATTTCTTTAAAAATCCTCTTTTAAATATCTATTTTTTTACCTAAGTAAAAAATGAGTGTTTTTATGATGATATTATTATTAGTTTATGATTATTTTATGGTTCTTGGGAATTTGTTTTATGAAGGGTGGGACCTATATCTCTATCCAATGCATTGGGTATGTTTATGTTGGAGGTCGGCCACATGGTTACTACAAGTGTAACCTCGATGGTTACACCATAAGGTAAACATGAGAGTTACATCATAAGGTAGGCATGATTGTTAAATTTTATAGTATCTATAAGGGTTACAAATCATATTGTATTAGGGAGGGTTATAATCTTAAATAATTAATTCATTGAGTCAACTTTATGGTTTTATTTATGTGTCCTATGTTTTTTGGAAGTCTCTTATTTTCACAATGTGTATGATACTTTATGGGTGTGAAGTACACATTATTTGGAAATGATTTCATATGATTATATGTATTCATGTAATGTCAATTTATTTCCTTATTTTAATCTTTCTTACTGAGCTTTTTTTCTCATCCCATGTTTTAAAAAAAATCACAATTTTTAAGGATGGGTATGAGAAAAATAATAATCCAAGATGATTCTTGTGAAGAATTTTCAGGAAAATATTTCATGATTTAATAAAAAAATTACTATAGAATAAATGGATACTTTTTATTTATTGCCCACTTTTTATGCTTGTGGGTTGTTATGTATGTACTATATCCTAATTCTCTAAAACTCTAAACTGAAATGATATTTGGGAATATATGAAAGTAAATTCTAAATGAATTTACTAGATTATGTAATTTTTATGGCTAGGTCCTTATAATATTCATACCTTATAAATATTAAAATAATTATTAATATAATTAATATAATTTATTAATAGTTAATAATATATAATTTATAATAAAAAACATTGTTTATGAAATCGATCCAGGATGAATAGTCCAACAAGTCATCCCATCAATAATTAGTTGATTCTGGCTATACCCATTGGTTAACTATTTTATGGAATGGGTTATATAAGGATTCATAAAATAAACTTTATTTCTAGTCTATTTGGTCAATTATGGTCAAAAATAGATCGAACCAACTGGTTTTTAGTAATTTTAATTTATTGAAAATTTTTAGAGGGGTTCTTAGGGATAAACTATTTTAAAAATGTATAGTATATTGTGATCAGTAGTGTTATCATTCTATTCATTTTATTATAAAGGTAATTCACTCATGGAATAATTTACGACCATTATTTGTAGGCTCTTTGTGTGAAAACATTATAACATTGGCTTATCTACCATGTAAATATATTCTTTCTTGATAGTCAAATTCTTATTAGTGGAACACTTATCCCACTGGTCCATTATCTATAATATCAATTCCTGTAGAGACTTAATTAATTTTTTTGTGGATATTGATCATAAAATGTGTGAGGGAAACATGGCGTTTGATATCCTTACCTCTAAAGGTGAGTTTGATGATGCTTTTATTGTTTACTCTTGCACTATATCTATCCCTCAAGGAAGTATGAAAATTGTTAGTATGGATGCACTTTTGATCCAACACTTTAGACCTTAGTGAGGCTTGTAATTGTTTGGTTTTCACCTCTTAATTTTTTTTAATATTCAGTGAGTATATAAAAAATAATATAAATAATATAAATAAATATAGATATATATAAAAATAAAATTTAAAATGACTTTTAAAATTAAAATGATTTCAAATTAATATAATAAAATAAAATTTTATTAAAAGATAAGTCAAAATTAATACAAATATGTGATAAATAATAACTTAATATAAAAAATAAATAAAATAATAATACCAATCCAAATACCCGATTTAAGTGATTTGACTGGTCTAACCTAAACCACCCCCTCTTCAGCTTGATGACTGGTCTAGTTATGAGAACATTGATTAATAATTAAAATTTAATAGTGTAGTTATTTATTAATAATATTATTAATTATTTATTTCAAGTCAGTAATATCAATTGATGAATTACTAATTATGTAATTAATTATTAATTATATTATTAATAATTAATTATGTCCCTAATTAATAATTAATAATTCTATTGTTCATTATATAATTAATTATAATTATATATTAATTTATAGTTAATAATTAACAATAATTATTAATTATTTGTTATTTGTTATTATTATTAATAATTTATTAGTGTGATGTTTATGGATCGAGAGATCTCATTTCCTGATAATGATGGTGATCTTAGAGTCTAGATTTCATGACTATAGATATCGCCCCCACATGATATCGAGCATGACCTCCTCATTTAGGGTAAGCTCTATGGTATAAATAAGAAGGTTTCTTAAATGGTTGAATATTATATTGAAGGTATCTCAATGACTAAATATAATATCAATCAATGGCACTTTAAGAATTTATAGGATGTATCTACATAACAAATTGAATATAAGGGAGATGCTACTCAAGTGATTGCAAATCAGAATACCACTATTGATAGATTCAAGATCATGATATTTTAATAAATTCTTGGATATTCTAATTGGTGAGAGGGAAGATTTGGAAAATTGACGACCTAGTGAGAAATATGACTGAAATAGTGGGATTCAAGGACTGGAAATGTTCTACAATGGGATGTGAATACTCTCACACCATCATTCTTTTAGAAGACTTAAATTATCGAGTAGGGTAGATAAGATATGTCCTATTAAATCCATGTATGATTTGATTCTAGGAATGGGTCTTTAGGTTTAATCCATTTTCTATTAGAAATATAAGGGCAAAATCATGGATCAAAATCATTAGCCTCAGTTAGATTTTATATAACCCTATGAATTTTTTGATATAACTTCAGTTATGGGGACTCCTATCAAAATGGATAGGGCGATTATAACTTCGATGTTTGTTTATTACACATGATTTCTAATAGTGATTTTTATTATCTCCACATTGATTTATAAGGTTATTTTTAAACCTTTGGATGATGGTATTTTCCTCGAATTAAATTATGAAATATTTATTGTTATTTTTTCATACTAGATTATTAGGCATGTGAATGTGAATTATTATAGAAATTTTGTCCACCCCTTCTATTTCATAAATTCCCATACTAATATGTTTTGTTGAATGAAGTTAAAATTTATATTTTATAGAATAATGTAGAAAAAATATGTTCTGGGAGGTTTCTTCCACACTAAAAGTAGGGAGGTTCGAAGAGACTGTTAGGGAATGTTCTTTATAGCTACAGGGCATTACAATGATTTGGGGAATTAGTAATTAGTGGAATGGTTAGGGGAATCAACTTATTGAAATTGGTAGTTTAGTAGTAGTTATGAAAATTAAGAACAAAACACATACATATATTGTGTAAGAGAATAGTGATCAAGATCTAGGGAACATTAAAGGATGCCTATAGGAAGGTACTTGCAATAAAGGGAAGATACATGAGATATATAGGTATTAGGGAATGGTTTGGGGATTAGGATATCTCCATGAATTTATCTTTAGTCTAGAGGTCTATATAAGTAGGTATTTATGTATGAAATTTTTAATTTGGAATTAGGGAGGGGAAACAGGGTTTTAACACAAGCATAAGAGGTATACAAGTATGATGAGCATGATCATCCAATGGAGAAAATACATTATAGGCTATAGGATATAGACAACAAGGATGATACAATTATTTTAAAAATAAAAGTTTATGTAAACCAATGTTTTTCTCTAATAACTATTACTAACCATCCCTTATTATTTATCTCTAAATTCTCTCTGTTCAGCTCTCCACATAGCTCATCTAATATGTACTCTTCTATCATAGCCATATGATGGTGGTCAAAATAGATATCAATATTACTGACTTTATTGTTAAAACGTTTTCTGAGGATTAATAAATTGGTGATATGGTCTATCAATAGTAAAAATATATTTATTACATATACTAATTCCCTGAAAAATTCTTGTAGATCCAAGTAATGACCTATACCACCATAAGTTAAACATCAGAATCCCTAGGTCCCACCATGTGGTTGTAAAATTACCACACCATTAAAATGATAAAATTATATAAATTTAATCTAATGAAATCACCTAATCTTTGATTTATTTAAAAATAAACCACCTTTATCATTATCTATAAATTGATAAACACTATGTCCAAAAATCAGTAAGAAATACGCTATCCTGTTCAATTAATTCTATACCACCATAACCTCTTCTAATGTCTCTATAAATATTTTACAGAAAATATACCCAAATACCTTTTTAAATTAGACCTAAAATACTTTTTAAATTGGTGAAATATTGGATTCTAATTATTTATAATGTTAGATAAATAAGACATAAATTTCATAAACTACATAGTAAACTTCAAAACAAGATAACCTACCTATTATATCATTAATAATTCCCATTTTCCCTGAAGCTGAAGAGGATCTGATAATAAATATTTTTCTGAAAAACACCAAAAAATAATTTCATTCTATCATATAGAATCAAAAATTTCAAATCATATCATCAACCACTTATATTTAAAATTTAACACCATTTATTTTATAAAATAACATAGTGGTTAGTAAGTATTCATCATTGAACATTGAGATTAAATGAACTGAGATATAGATAACTATTATAACCTATCCATTAAATTGGAGGATATGAATAATATTAACTAAATTATGATATATATATATATATATATATATATATTTCTTACTCAATATAAAGTATTGATAAATTTTTAGTAAATAATAATTCAATTTTTTGTAAAGAAAATTTTTTCTTCAAAAATATGTTTGCTTCAAAAATGATTTTTATTGATAATTTTTGGAAATTTATGAAAATTTATTTGATAAAAAGTAATTTATTTTTTTAAATATTAATATAAAAAATTACATTTGGTGGAAATTTGGTTTAGAAAATATTTATTTTCTTATAGATAGTGAAAAGTATCATTTTTTCTAAAAAAACATTTCATTTTTAATAAATTTTGAAAATTAAAAGTACCATTATGTTTTGAATATGATTTAAATTAATACAATTATAATATATATATATATAATCACATTAATTTCTTTTTAATAAACATCATATTTTATTTTATTATAACTTCATCTTTGGGTTTAAGAACATGATTTTTCTGACACCTATTTTAATGTTCATAATGATTACACTTTTTAAAAAACTAAAACAACCCATAACGAGTGATATTTAAATTTAAATATAACACCCCAAGATTTTATGAAAAATATTCTTTTAATTTTACACCAAGATTACCTTGTGCTATACGCAACACCGTATTAGTTTGCAGTATACGCAACACTATTCTTGGATCGTGTTACACACAATTTTGATAATAGTTATTCTACGCAACATTGCGTATATATATATATATATTCAATGTATAAATAAAATATGGTTGGATTCTGTTATATGAAACAACTAAGGATTATTTCACAACACGTAACCCTGACTTGGCTTGCATTACACGCAATCGCGACCTTCCCCGATAGCGTGTGTTGTACACAATACTGGGTTTTAATAAACAATAGTATATTATTATAATATTGTCATCAACTAGCCGTTATGAATAGTATTAACTAAATTTTGAATTTTATAACATTATTATTCATCTTACACATTTTATAGAACATGGTATAAGAACAAAATAAATTTTTCGGGAAAAATAAGTATTTTTAAAAAAATGCAGTTTTGCCGCCTTTTGATGGCGCACCCAAATTAAATCTAGTTTTTGACATGTTTATATGTTCAATTTGACAAAATAAAATTCTTATTTTGAATCAAGATATAAAAATTTACATTAGATAAAGTTTTGATATTTTTCCGATAACTTTCATATTTTAATGAATAGTAAAAACCCGCTATATTTTAATTAAAAACAACTTTTTTCATCGTAATATATTATGTAGTTAAATTATAATATTGAATGGTTTTAAAGTATAAATAGAATATATTTTTACCATTTAATATGATGTATGTCATTAGCATTGATTTTACCTTGAATTCGTAGGTTAAATCAATTCAATCTTTTGCAATGTTTTAAAGAAAAACCTATTTTCTTTCGACAACGGGATTAATTTTAATTTAATTTATGCATCTTTTGTGTATTGAATTTGGAAAAATGGATTCCATATTTGGAATCAGTGGGTCCAAATTATGTTAATAAGATACTTTTTATTTTTGGGAATTATGAATAGTAACTACGGTAAAATTTATTTATCATAGTTAAAGGTAAATCTGGTAATTAAGGGTAAATATAATATTTTACAATTACCCCAAAAAAATTTCAAAATCATATTGGATGACTAAAATTCGACCCATATCACCTAAGGGTTGGATTAGATTCATTTAATTAAATTTGTTCAATGAAAATAATTTAATTATTATTAAAACCAAAGAATGTGACAACATGTCACTTTCTTAAATTATATAAGTATAATAATTTTAGCTTAGCGATAAACATCATAAAACTTCGAACATGAATAGTATCAAGAAATATAACAAAATTATCTAAATCATGAGAATTTATTTAGAATTTTTTGGGATTAAATAATTATCATTAATTGTGACACAATAGTGATGCAGAAATTATTTATCTAGTGAAAAATCAAGAATATAGTATTTATTAAACTAATAGTGACATTAAAAGGAACAAAACCCTGACCAAAACTTCTTGGTCATGTAAATTTAAACTATAATCATCCAATTGTCGAATATTTGACCATTTGGAGTCTTATACAAGCAATTATGACACTTATATTATTTTATTTTAAATGATGCCAAAGTTGTCACCTTCATAATTTAATAAATATAACAATTTAAATATTGTGATTTTAAGATGATAAATTCGAGTAAAAGTATTATTGTGAAAGCTAATATATTTATCTTCATCATAGGATTTTAGTTTAAATTTTATGCAAGAAATAAGTATATTAAATAGTTATACAAAAATGATGTAGTAATTATTTTATTAAGAGATAAACCAAATAAATGGTTTTAAAAATAAGAAAATAAATAATATATGAACTATTTAATGTGATACACTAATTTTATAGACACATATGACCTTTTATTAATATGTTAAAGCTTTTAGTTTGAACATATCATCTGTATATATTTTATTTAAATTCAAAGAAATGAATAGTGTCAAAATTGACACTATTGTTATTTTATAAAAATAACATATTATAAAATTGTTTAAAAATTACAAAAATATTTAAAAATTATAAATTTAAATTTATATGGTCTATAATGTTATAAAGTAAACAATTGTGGAAAATTCACAACAAATAAGTAATTATTTGTTATAATTTAAAATCTATAATTTTATTACCACAAATAAACTTAAATAGATTAAATAAGGATAAATCAAAATGATAAGGTCTAAAATAAGATCCACACATGTCTAAATTTTATTGGTTGATGAGATTACAACCCTATCTAATCTAAGCTTTGAATATGAGTCATTTTTTGAGGTTTTTATGTGGGGTTAGATTTATTATAAATTAATATTTTTAAGAATTCCAAAGGTGCCCCTCTCCTCCCTTATAAAAGGGCACCTCCTCCCCCTCCTCCTCACACCAATTTGAGCACTCAATGTCGGCCAACCCCTGCCATTTTATCCTCTCCACTTCCCTATAATAATCCTAGAGGTCCTGGTCTTCTTCAAAGACCAATCTTAGTTCCCTAAGTGGAGGATTCAAAGAGGCGTTCCAAAGAAGAGGTAATATCCATTACCGATCTTTTCAATTTTTTTCTTTTTCAACTTCTTCTTCTTTAGTTGTTTCATGATAAAGTAATAACATCAGTATTACTTACATACTGATATGTTATTATAAATATGAAACAACCCTAATTCACCTTCTATCCATCCAACGGAAAAAATGAAATCACCGCGTGTGCGTACGTACAGAATACCGTCTCCACACCGTGGTGTAATCTATTTTCCACCATCACCTTACAAGGATGGGTATAATGGTGTAATGAGTAACCATTTATGATTATTATAAAGTAATATTGATACTGAAATAATATATATATACTCCAATACAGTTCCACGATCATAGGAATGATATCATCACTCGTGCGTACGTACGGAATACCGTCTCCATGATGTGATGTGACTCGTTCTACATGATCATAATTACATAGTAATTATATAAATGAATTGAATGAATAAATATGATATATGTTACACTAATACCATTCTGGATATAAGGTATCTATAACCTTAAAATAAGAATAAGAATTTATTCGGCAAAACACGCATAAGAACAAAAGGCAATAAGGACCCGAGTAACAAGTAACAATGAAATATTACTAACAAGAAGCTAAGAATATGACCATATATTATATCATATCAATATGTATTATTCTGGAATAAGTCAATAACATTATTAAAACCATTATACAGGAGCTTCGGACACGTACAAAGAAAATCGGACCTAAGGTAAGGGAAATATCACAATCTCATTTTTATTCGAGATTGTTTATACTTTGAAATTTACTGGGGTATATTTTATCATCCACATCCATGTTTCCTCAATATGTAATATTATTTTCATCTACCTACAATTGTTTAAATCCAATTTTACCCTTTGGTGATTTTTTAGTAAAGGATATGAAAGTAATCTTTTGTCGTTTTTCGTACGAGTTACTTTTTTGACTTTTCTGACAAAAGTACAAGAAGAATGTTTTTTTAACTTATACGACATGAATGGATTTTTAAAACATTATTTCCAAGAAGCTTCCTTTACAAGTTTTCAAGTTTATTTTTAATCAACTTCTATTAGTTTATAATTGTATGACATGTTAAGAAAGGAAAAGTGTTTTTGAAGCAGAAAGGATATTTTCATCAAGAATGGTGTTCAGGTGTTTTATCAAAATTATTTTCCATCTAAGATAATATAGGGTTCTGTTTTTATCCCTATTATTACATGGATTTGATTATGTTGTGATGGAAATATTTTTATGAATTCCTTTATCATATATGAATTGTTTTATGATGTCATGTTGTTTAAGAATTCCATTTTTATTACATGGGTTACACTATGATGTATGGTTTATGATTATGTGGCACACATAAGAAAGGATTCATTATAAGAAGGGTGGGACCTATATCTCTCTCCAATGCATTGGGTAAAGATTTTATATCTCATGAGATAGACATGGCTGGAACGATAGGTTATACCGGTTCAGTGAAACATGACTGGAACGAGGGTGACTTGGTTCAGAAAGGGACTTTGTCCACTAAGATAGTCTTGGAAATGAGTCTTGACTAACAAGAAATGATTCTCTATGATAATGTGTGTATGCCACAAAGATTCGTGTTTTAAGTTATGATTATTGTGATTAAATGTCACTGCCATGATTTATCCCATGTTATGAAATTATGATCTCTTTTGCAGGTTAAGATTTCCAAAAGTTATGTGCTTATGTATATGATGTGATTGATATTTCTTTTGTTTACCTTACTGAGCATTTGAGCTCACCCTTTTATGTTTTCTTTTCCCCAGGATATAAAGAAAGGTTTTAGGTATAAAAAAGGAAGATCTTTATGGGAGATGTTGAAGATCTTTCACCACGATTAGAAGATTATATTCTGAGTTTCCAAAGACACTAAACTATTACGATCCTTGTGTGTGTGTTTTTGTTATGTACTAAGTATTCCGCAAATGTAATGTAATGTCAATGTACGTCAAGCTTCGGGTCTCTACAGTATGTATCAGAGGAAAGGTTTAGTCAACCTTTGGAAACTAGGATGCGAGAACTTTAGTGAGATCCCTAGAGATATTTCTAAGGTATGTCTAGGGATGTCCCTAAGGTTAAGTATATGTATAGTTTATAGTACTAGAATTACACTAACAATCATAGAATTAAACCTAAGATGTTAGATATTGAAGGTAATCCCCCTTTATTATGTTGTTTTCCCTAGCATTATTTTTGCCACTCACACTATTCTTTTTGGGTTTTAGACGATGGATGGAACCCGAAGGAACCGTGTTGATCAATGCAATGGAAAATGCAATGATTGTCCTCCTGAACAAACAAATGTTATGGGAGATGGAGTGAAAAATCTTATTGCTATACTTACACAAGATATGAATCATTCTGGACTTCCAAATGAGCAGAGAAGGGAACAATATTCTATTGAGTCCTTCATGAGGCAACATCCACCTTCTTTTAGTGGGTCTTCTGATCCACTTGTTGCTAAACAATGGATCAGTACTACTGAAAAGATATTTTCAGTTCTTCAATGTTCTGAACATGATAATGTCATCTTAGCATTATATCGTTTGGAAGGTGAAGCTGATCAATGGTGGAATCTTATCAAGAATACGAGGCCAAGAGATGAAATTGAGTCCATGGAATGCGATGAGTTCAAGAACTTATTTTTCAATAAGTACTTCCCTCGTATTCTTCGAACAAAGATGGAGAAGGAGTTTCTTGAACTAAAGAAAAAGGATGATGAATCTGTTGGTATATAAGAAGCAAATTTTACAAGACTTGCAAGGTATGTATATGGCATTATCATCCAACATGAATGTAAAGTTGATCGATTTTTCAGTGGCTTAAAACCAAGTCTTCGAAGGGCATTAGATATAAGAGACTTCAGTAGCTATGAAGAAATTGTGCGTTGTGCTATCAAGGTAGAAATGGAAGTTGGTGCTACATATCAATCTCATGGTTTTGACAAGAAACGAAAGATGGAGTTCAAGGAGAAATCTCATAATAATGGTGAAAAGAAGATGAATGTTTCCATATGCACAACGTGTGGAAAGCAGCATGGTGGAGATTGTCTTAAAGGGACTGGAAAATGTTTTATGTGTGGAAAAGAAGGTCATCGAGCAGCTGAGTGTCGAAGTAATGGAAAAAGGGTTTCTAATGATGTGAATAAAGCAAACACTGCAGAGAAAGCACCACCAACACTTCAATGCTTCAAGTGCAAGGAAATTTGGCATTATGCTAATAAATGCCCAAATCCAAGGGTTAGTGATGATCAACCTGAGCAACCAATTAAGGCAAAGGACAAAGGGAAGTCACATGCGATCACTATTGGCGATGTTGAATATGACAACGATGTGGTGGAATTATTAAGTGTTTATGTAATGGGATTCCAAAATAATGTTGTATCATAAAGTATTGTAATATTTATGTATTGGTCTAATGTGGTATTCAAAGTAATTGAGATATTTTTGGAAATAAGATGATATGCGCATAATGAAGGGAAAAAGAGAAAATGAAATGTTTAACAGTATTCATGAGCTCATGATTGAAATAATGACTAAGTGATATCATGGTTTGAGTATATAGAATTTTGAGGATTTTGGTATGTGGAAGGTGTTAACTTTTAACTGCATTCATGTTTTCACTAAGGTATTCAAGAGAATACATTATTAAGGACTTTGAATGTGACCAACAAAACATATCTTATGATATATGGGGATCGACGATGGTATTAAATCTCTGGTAATAGTTTTCACTATGTTATGAGAGTAGACTGCAGTATTATGGATAAGCCTAAAGATTGGAATGGATTATGTTGAACATAAGTTAGTATTGTTTAAGGATAGAATTTTCTTTCGATATTATTGATGGGATGTTATAGTAATATAGTTTTAGAAAAAGGACAACCTGCAGAACGGATGACCGCCCATCGCGTCGGACAAGGATGTGGGAATCGAACCCACAACTGAAGTGTGACTGGCCTTTATCGCCTACCACTGGCCTACAGGAAGTCCCTGTTTAGTAGAAACTAGTTTTATTATATTAAGCATTATGATATATGAAGTATAAGTCCATTTTAGGAACCATATATGATTAATCTCACTATAGATCGACTTATATATATAAATTTTGCTAACCTTTTGAGACAGATGGAATGACCCTTCATTCTATCACATGATCTGCTAACACTTCACGAATAACAAATTCAACTTCATTTATTTAAGAGATGAAGTATAAATTGTTCAAGGCACGAACAACAGTGATATTGTACCAAAATAATGTAAGTATTTATTCTAATTCAAATTCGTCAACTTTAGGGAAACGATCTTGAAAACCAAAAATGTTGTCCTAGTGCTCTTATATCTGATTAATCAGATGATACCTTAGATCATCACAAATATATGGATTTGTGATTGTTGGCTTTTCCATAGCCATGTTCTCTACCACTCTCCATCAGAACTTGATGGTTATATTTTTCTTCCATATCCATATTTTCACCTATGTTCTCCTACGTGGAAACCCCGTGATGAGTTAATTTGGGTAACCGTTACATTTCATACTTTAGTTTTTAAAAGCCATGTTTTGGTATTCCTTTTTACGATGTTGGTTTCTATTAAACAAACTTTTGAGTAGTAAACCATTTATAACCCCGACGGATTTCGAGGGCGAAATATATTTTAAGGGGGGTAGAATGTAACACCCCGAGATTTTATGAAAAATATTCTTTTAATTTTACACCAAGATTACCTTGTGCTATACGCAACACCGTATTAGCTTGCAGTATAGGCAACACTATTCTTGGATCGTGTTACACATAATTTTGATAATAGTTATTCTACACAACATTGCGTATATATATATATATATATTCAATGTATAAATGAAATATGGTTGGATTCTGTTATATGAAACAACTAAGGATTATTTCACAACACGCAACCCTGACTTGGCTTGCATTACACGCAATCACGACCTTCCCCGATAGCGTGTGTTGTACGCAATACTGGGTTTTAATAAACAATGATATATTATTATAATATTTTCATGAACTAGCCGTTATGAATAGTATTAACTAAATTTTTAATTTTATAACATTATTATTAATCTTACACATTTTCTATAACATGGTATAAGAACAAAATAAATTTTTCGGGAAAAATAAGTATTTTTCAAAAAATGCAGTTTTGCCGCCTTTTGATGGCGCACCCACATTAAATCTAGTTTTGACATGTTTATATGTTCAATTTGACAAAATAAAATTCTTATTTTGAATCATGATATAGAAATTTACATTAGATAAAGTTTTGATATTTTTCCGATAACTTTCATATTTTAATGAATAGTAAAAACCCGCTATATTTTAATTAAAAACAACTTTTTTCATCGTAATATCTTATGTAGTTAAATTATAATATTGAATGGTTTTAAAGTATAAATAGAATATATTTTTACCATTTAATATGATGTATTTTATTAGTATTGATTTTACCTTGAATTCGTAGGTTAAATCAATTCAATCTTTTGCAATGTTTTAAAGAAAAACCTGTTTTCTTTCGACAACGGGATTAATTTTAATTTAATTTATGCATCTTTTATGTATTTAATTTGGAAAAATGGATTCCATATTTGGAATCAGTGGGTCCAAATTATGTTAATAAGCTACTTTTTATTTTTTGGAATTATGAATAGTAACTACAGTAAATTTTATTTATCATAGTTAAAGGTAAATCAGGTAATTAAGGGTAAATATAATATTTTAAAATTACCCCAAAAAATTTCAAAATCTTATTGGATGACTAAAAGTCGACCCATATCACCTAAGGGTTGGATTAGATTCATTTAATTAAATTTTTTCAATGAAAATAATTTAATTATTATTAAAACCAAAGAATGTGACAACATGTCACTTTCTTAAATTATATAAGTATAATAATATTAACTTAGTGATAAACAATATAAAACTTCGAACATGAATAGTATCCAGAAATCTAAAAAAAGTATCTACATAATGAGAATTTATTTAGAATTTTTTGGGATTAAATAATTATCATTAATTGTGACACAATAGTGATACAGAAATTATTTATCTAGTGAAAAATCAAGAATATAGTTTTTATTAAACTAATAGTGACATTAAAAGGCACAAAACCCTGACAAAAACTTATTGGTCATGTAAATTTAAACTATAATCATCCAATTGTCGAATATTTGACCATTTGGAGTCTTATACAAGCAATTATGACACTTATATTATTTTATTTCAAATGATGCCAAAGTTGTCACCTTCATAATTTAATAAATATAACAATTTAAATATTGTTATTTTAAGATGATAAATTAGAGTAAAAGTATTATTTTGAAAGGTAATATATTTATCTTCATCATTGGATTTTATTTTTAATTTTTATGAAACAAATAAGTATATTAAATAGTTATAAAAAAATGATGTCGTAATTATTTTATTAAGATATAAACCAAATAAATGGTATTAGAAATAATAAAATAAATATTATATGAAATATTTAATGTAATAAACTAATTTTATAGATACATATGACCTTTTATTAATATTTTAAAGATTTTAGTTCGAACATATCATCTGTATATATTTTATTTAAATTCAAATATATGAATAGTGTCAAAATTGACACTATTGTTATTTTATAAATATAACATATTATAAAATTGTTTAAAAATCACAAAAATATTTAAAAATTATAAATTTAAATTTATATGGTCTATAATGTTATAAAGTAAACAATTATGGAAAATTCACAACAAATAAGTAATTATTTGTTATAATTTAAAATTTAGAATTTTATTACCACAAATAAACTTAAATAGATTAAATAAGGATAAATAAAAATGATAAGGTTTAAAATAAGATCCAATCATGTCTAATATTTATTGGTTGATGGGATTACAACCCTATCTCATCTAATCTTTGAATATGAGTAATTTTTGGAGGTTTTTAAAGGGGGTTATATTTATTATAAATTAATATTTTTATGAATTCCAAAGGTGCCCCTCTCCTCCCTTATAAAAGAGAACCTCCTCCCCCTCCTCCTCACACCAATTTGAGCACTCAAGCTCGGCCAACCCCTTCCATTTTCACCTCTCCGCTTCCCTAGAATAATCCTAGAGGTCCTGGTCTTCTTCAAAGACCAATCTTAGTTCCCTAAGTGGGGGATTCAAAGAGGCGTTCCAAAGAAGAGGTAATATCCATTACCGATCTTTTCAATTTCTTTCTTCTTAAACTTATTCTTATTTAGTTGTTTAATGATAAAGTAATAACATCAGTATTAATTACATACTGATATGTTATTATAAATATGAAACAACCCTAATTCACCTTCTATCCATCCTACGGAAAAAATGAAATCACCGCGCGTGCGTACGTACAGAATACTGTCTCCACGCCGTGGTGCAATCTATTTTCCACCATCACCTTACAAGGATGGGTATAATGGTGTAATGAGTAACTATTTATGGTTATTATAAATTAATATTGATACTGAAATAATATATATATACTCCAATACAGGTCCACGATCATAGGAACGATATCATCACTCGTGCGTACGTACGGAATACCATCTCCATGATGTGATGCGACTCGTTCTACATGATCATAATTACATAGTAATTATATAAATGAATTGAATGAATAAATATGATATATGTTACACGAATACCATTCTGGATATAAGGTATCTATAACCTTAAAATAAGAATAAGAATTTATTCGGCAAAACATGCATAAGAACAAAAGGCAATAAGGACCCGAGTAACAAGTAACAATGAAATATTACTAACAAGAAGCTAAGAATATGACCATATATTATATCATATCAATATGTATTATTCTGGAATAAGTCAATAACATTATTAAAACCATTATACAGGAGCTTCGGACACGTACAAAGAAAATCGGACCTAAGGTAAGGGAAATATCACAATCTCATTTTTATTCGAGATTGTTTATACATTGAAATTTACTGGGGTATATTTTATCATCCACATCCATGTTTCCTCAATATGTAATATTATTTTCATCCACCTACAATTGTTTAAATCCAATTTTACCCTTTGGTGATTTTTTAGTAAAGGATATGAAAGTAATCTTTTGTCGTTTTTCGTACGAGATACTTTTTTGACTTTTTCAACAAAAGTACGAGAAGAATGTTTTTTTAACTTATACGACATGAATGGGTTTTTAAAACATTATTTCCAAGAAGCTTCCGTTACAAGTTTTCATGTTTATTTTTAATCAACTTCTTTTAGTTTATAATTGTATGACATTTTAAGAAAGGAAAACTATTTTTGAAGCCGAAAGGATATTTTCATTAAGAATGGAGTTCATGTGTTTTATCAAAATTATTTTCCATCTAAGATAATATAGGGTTCTGTTTTTATCCCTATTATTATATGGATTTGATTATGTTGTGATGGAAATATTTTTATGAATTCCTTTATCTTATATGAATTGTTTTATGATGTCATGTTGTTTGAGAATTCCATTTTTATTACATGGGTTACACTATGATGTATGGTTTATGATTATGTGGCACACATAAGAAAGGATTCATTATAAGATGGGTGGGACCTATATCCCCCTCCAATGCATTGGGTAAGATTTTATATCTCATGAGATAGACATGGCTGGAATGGTAGGTTATACCGGTTCAGTGAAACATGACTGGAACGAGGGTGACTCGGTTCAGAAAGGGACTTTGTCCACTAAGATAGTCTTGGCAATGAGTCTTGACTAACAAGAAATGATTCTCTATGATTATGTGTGCATACCACAAAGTTTCATGTTTTATGTTATGATTATTGTGATTACATTTCACTGCCATGATTTATCCCATGTTATGAAATTATGATCTCTTTTGCAGGTTAAGATTTCCAAAAGTTATGTGCTTATGTATATGATGTGATTGATATTTCTTTTGATTACCCTTACTGAGCATTTGAGATAACCCTTTTATCTTTTATTTTCCCCATAATATAAATAAAGGTTTTAGGTATTAAAAAAAGGAAGATCTTTATGGGAGATGTTTAAGATCTTTCACCATGATTAGAAGATTATATTCCGAGTTTCCAAAGACACTAAACTATTACGATCCTTGTGTGTGTGCTTTTGTTATGTACTAAGTATTCCACAAATGTAATGTAATGTCAATGTACGTCAAGATTCGGGTCTCTACATTAAATGTATATATTTTATATAAATAAATAATAATTTGTATTCATATAATAATTATTATTAGTAATAGTGTAAATATGGTAACATATTTTCCCTGAAAAAATATATTTTTGAAAACCCACATTTTCGTCACATCTGAGATTAATTTTGAAATAATTTTTCCCACATTTATGAATTTAATTTGAAAAAATGGATTCCATTTTTTGAATAATAATTTTATATATTTTATATCAAGTTCAAATTCACTTTTTACCATAATAAATATTGAAAATAGAAAAAAGAAATTACAACAACTATGGTGAAAATGAGTTTAACGGAGAGCTAAACTAAAAAATAAGGGTTAAAATGACCTAAAAGTGTGTCTAAAATATATTTTATGGATATATTTATTTCCCAAAATTTGTAAGGACCAATAATACTCCATTTTTTACCCTTTTGTCATGTTAAAAATATGGGTACACCATTGTCTTTTAAAACATCACAAGTGTATCACTCCTCTCATTTATAAATGGTCACCACTATCATCTCTTATTCACAACTTAAAACTATTTTGTATTGGACAAGACCAAATAATAAATTAAAAAACTCTATAAACTCATCCTAGAATCATTTTTTTCTTATAAACTGACTCTATGAATACATTAGTTTTAATCCTAAGGAGGTTGTCTGGGAAGAGGTAAAATTCCTATTTATGCATTTTTTTATTTATTCTTCCACCTCCTTAAAATATTATTAAATTATGTTAATTTGATAAATATAGTATATAATATATATAAATATGGTAATATATTAATGGAATAACCTAAAATTATATCCTCTTCCATCCAATGGGATATTAAATCATCATTCATGTGTAGGGTATATTATCACCTTACTAACCAATAATATTCATTTTACAACATCACCTCTCATAGATTTTTGTAATGATTGATTTAATATATATATATAAGTGATATTTTTAATAAATTTATACTTATTATTTTATTTTATCATATATACCTTCTTACTTTCCATTCAATGGGGAATTTGACAAAGTCACTCATGTGTATGGAGGACTACCGCCTCACGAAGCGATGCGATTCATTTTTCACTAATGATTTACATGGAGGATAAAAAAGAAAAAGTTACATAAAAAAGGTTATATTAACTAAATCATCATTACCCTCAAGATATATTTATCATTCTGAAAATATAATATATCATCTTTTTTCTTACACAGAAAAATGAGAACATCGTTTGTGTACGTGTTGACTACTGCCTCCCTGAAGTGATGTGGATATATTTTCATCATCACATCAAAATAATGATATATATAATTATATTTAAATAAATAATGTTTTATATAAGATATTATGATCACAATTTAACGATAAAAATAGTTCATATCTTTATTCCATAACAATCATTGAAATATGGGAACTTTACTCATGTGTACATACAACCTACCATTTCCATGATGGCATCATCATTCATTATTCAGAACCATAATTCATGTTTAGTTTTAAATGTATAATTGACGAATAAATATAATAATTATTTCATGATTTTTTAAAGTTATTAATAAATATATTAATTTATATTATCATATTATACAAGAGTTAAAGGATAAGAATTTAATTTCTAGACTCAAGGTAAGAGTTTCTTCGCATAAAACTTTTACTTCCGTGAGACATTGTCTTTATTTACCCATTGTTTTTATTATATGATGTATATAACAAAACATTAACATCTATTATCATGAATCTATTTATGTTCATGATATTTACTATATCAATTGAAGTTATTCTTTTATGGGTCTTATGATTATAGAATTTTTAATGTTGCAAAGGATTTATGATACAATATCCTTTATTTCAGGATATGTTTGTTCAAGTCACTTTTTTAGGAAATGATGTGATAATATTTTATTGAACCATAATTTTTTTTTTGTGATTTCCCAACTTGGATGAACATGTTGGTGCCCAAATCTAATTCCCTATGTGGCCTTAGGTATGCCTCCTAATATTCTAGAGGTTGTCGACTCATAGCTAAAGTCAAATATATAATATCGGGAGACTATACACTCTTTATCAAAGTAGAATAATAACAAATATAAATACACAATAACCAAATTATATAAAACATATCTAGAGTAATACCATAAAAAATACCAGTACAACATGATAAACCAAAACATGAAACAATATTCAAAATTAAAGTGTTAGATATGCTATTCCATAATAACTGTGAAGATTTAAAATGGAAAATGAAAAAACAAATCACTAAAAACTACATGTAGGTCACAAAAGTGTGTTTAGTTCCCTTATCCATTCTCCATCAAAACATAGCCATTTAACATATCTATATTTACATTATTTTGTAATACAAACATGAATTCTATTCGGGTTCTGATCAGGCATCACGAGTAGGGTGTGAGTACAACTCAATAGGCCACCACCAATGGTGTCTAAATAAATATACAGTATATATAAGTTTATGAGTTTTTATAAAGAATAAGTATAAAAAAGTAAATAATTAGAATATTTCATTATTCTTTAATTATCCACATAAATCACCCAAGTTCACGATGACAACCGAACCATCAATATCTGCTTCGACTTGTTCTGGAGTCCAAACCATATCACATAGGAAAATTCTATTCATTATATCATGGATTATGTTATCCATTTAATTTCAACTCATATCATGAATACATGGAATCATAGTCCAATTAAAACATTTTGGGTGTATAAATTCATGTCTAGCACCCTATTGGATTTTGATGATTCAGTCCTTATCCCACATAATTATTTATTAGTCAATCACATATGTGATTTTTAATAATTAGTTAGTGTCCCACACTCATATATAATCAATCACAATAATCTCATACACTAGATATATCACATTTAACTATTTTAATCATAAATTAACCGGTTATTAGTATTTTACATCTAGTTATATAGTTTCAATTAATAATTCAATTATTATTTTTTACAATAATCACATGAAAAAATGTGCACATCCCCATCAAACCATCAATCAACATTTATTCATATAAAACATTAACCCTTAAAAGTAAATCCAACTAGCAGTTAATTCCCATTATCAATAAATTCCATTTACAATCAATTTACCAGTTACATAATCATGTCATTACATTAATTAATTTGCCAGTTAATTAATCCAATTGGACATGTGATTTCCATACATGATAGTTTTTATTTCAAATTTCCATAATCAAAATTATTACTAATATTATGTGATTCACAATTTAGACTCCTACCTCAAGATTATTGATGAGTGTTCACCTAACGGGAAATCCAAAAATTGAAGTACAATATTCAATTACACAACAAAGAACAATATATAGAACCAAAACCTAGATCCAAGATTAAATTTAGTTAGATCTATATTATCCAAGATATAAAGAATTACAAAATTGTAAAAAAACACTCTTATTTATCTATAAAGAGAGATGGGGAAAAGAATAAACCACACAAGAAGGGATTTCTTACCGAGAGAGGTGTAGACTATTCAATCCAATCCTCGATTCACCATGAATAGAGCCTGTAAGGCCTTGGAAACCATTATAGTGCCTCTAAAATTGAAGGGAATCATTTAGGTAATAGTAGAGTTGAATGAGGGAGAATGTCAGGGGGTTTAGGAATTTTAAAATAAATTTTCTGGGTATTAAAAACTATGCATACTATTTCCTACTCTAGGGGAGGGAATAGTTTGCAAAATCGTTCTACCAAACTGTGCACCTCTGTTAGGGGTTGAATGGTTACTACCAAGGGGGTAAAAAGTTTGAAAACCTATTCAAAAACCATGAAAACACCCTTTGTTTGGGATTCTCATCATTTTTTGTGGTACGTAACATGGTTTGGGAAATTTTCCGCCAACCGTGCACTACCCAAAACCCTTATAAAAAATGTCTATAATTTTCCATATTCAACGAAAAAAACCATAAAAAACCCAACCAATATATAATAAAAAAAAGGATATAATAGTAATTTTAAATGAGCTTGAGAAATCTCTATAATGGTTGGGATCTCACAATCTCCCACCTTATAGCAGTTCATCCTCAAGCTGCACTGCCAATAATCTGTATGACTCCGAGATAAAAAGATCATACCATTGAGACGACATATCTACATCTCTCTCTAGTGTTTCCTCCGAAACACAACCTTGTTTCCACAATAAAAAAATATCAGCATGGTCATTCCCATGAACACTTTCTCATAGTGATCTATAGAACATATTAAATGCTATATAAGGGAATCATTAGTCGCAAGCTCAACGTCATCATCATCTATATCATGAGAAGTGTTGGGGTGATACTATATAATCTATGAAGCAATAAAAACATCATGCACAACAAAATACCTCTATTGAAGAGAAAATTAGTACGACACTAGCCCGATTCTCCATACACCCTCAAATAGAGATCCAACCAAGATATACTCAAAATAAATAGTATATGGATACCTAAAAATGAGTCTGAGGCATCTTCATAGTGATTGGGAGCTTATAATTTTATTATCATCTAGTTATGAGTGTGGTTCATATGTTTGATTTCCATTTCCTCCTTTATATATTGAAGAAACATCAAGATAGTCATTTTCAAATGATACCGATCATATATTTTTAATTTAGATTAGGCATACTTCTCTTCCATAACCACGTTTTTGAAAATTTTCATGAAAACATTCTTTTCTAAAAATGAATTATTTTTTAAATCCAGTTTAAATGATCTTATATATTCTTTTAAAAGTTTTAAAATGGAAATTTCTGAACATTTTTCTAATGGGACAAATTGGACCCCTTTTTAATTTTTTTTTGAAAATAGTGTTTATTTTTATCATTTAGAATACAAATTGAATTTACCATCATCATTTAATTTATTTTATTTAATGTTTAATTTATATTTTTCGAATGTTTTTCTCAAAGAAATAGATTTTCACAATATTTTGTGATTTTTATTTTTTAAAAGTTATTTTGAAAATGAAAATTTTATTTTTCCTCAGTTTTATAAAGATATTTTTATTTTATTTACATTAATAAATGTGAAATACCCTTGTGGTTACTTATTATCTAATAGAGATATTATATAATTATAGCATAATCATTATTTTATCTGGATGGATTATGATTCCTTTAAACATATTTTTATAGGACTCTTTTCTTTTCCACAGGATAATAATGTTTTAAAGAGATTATTATGGAACCTGTTTCTTTTCCATGGGTAAATATTGTTCTAAAAAAATAAAGTTTGTTTCCAAGAGTTTATGATGAAATTAATTCTCAATATACTTTATGCATGACACATTACTTGAAAATTGTTTATAATGATGGGTGGTTATATTATTAACTAATAAAGAGTGGTTTTGCTATAACACAAGGACTGGTGGTTACATTATTGGCCAAATATAGACGGTTCCATGATAAAACATAGTGTGGTTGCTCCATGATCAACCAAGGATGTGTGGTTCCATGATAGACCCACAATATATGAGGAAATGATTAAGTTATTTGGAGAATTATATTTTAAGTCAGTCACATAGTTATTACAATTGTAAGGGTCCTTTTATGATGATGTTCCAAGATTCCAATAGGATTTATCTATTCTATCCATGGGTTTATAATATTTATTTTATCAATATTGATATCATATGTCTCATGAATTTTGATTTTTATTACTATTTACAATGTTAAAAACTTTTTCAATGTTTCATGATTGATGATTTATGTATTTATGGGAATGATTTATTTTATGATTCACTCAATCACTCTTATTATGTCATCATACCCTTGTTCTCTTCTTATAATCATAAATTTAATTTAATTGTTAATGATTATTTTTACCCTTAATAATCATTTGAGATAACACTTATTATGATAACTTTTTCCAAGTTTATCATTTATGATGTTGAATGAATCATTTATATAATGTTTTAATATAAATAATTATTATGACCAAATGTGGAATATAAAAATTTGGGTATTGTGGGAGATGGTGTTCATTTTTGTGAAAAAATTCATTTTGAAAAAATAATGCAATGAGTTTTTACTAATTCTATAAAACAAAAAAACAAAATGGTCCGTCAAAATGCATGTGATCCAATAATTTACTTTTTATATTGTATATTTTGGGTAGTGAAATTTGGGTCACCTTCATCAATATCAATGGTGGTAATGAAGAGTTTATTATTCCAGCATTAGATCTAGGAGTGTGGGTTCTAGGATGTTATAATTGGTATAAGAGGAATGGTTTCAATAACATTTTAAATTAGGATGTTTTCATGTGGGGTTTTCTTAAGAGATATGGATATGATATTTTATTTATAAGATTATGTATGATCATAAGTTCAATGTATTAGTCACCCCTATGATTATTTAAGAGATGAGATATTAATGTGATTAAGAAAATTTTATAAGACATTTTATTAGGAAGAAACATATTTAAAGATAGCGTTTTATTGGATGCATGAATTTACATTTTAAAGATATATTTTTAAAGTTATTTAAAACCATGGGGGTTTATATGATATTGGATATTAAGATAATTATAGGAACATAATTTTTATCATATAGGTAACCATGGGATTTAAAATCGAATAGGAGACTAAGTGACTAATTATTTTCCAGTGAAAGAGGATCTCTATACTTTTAGGTATGAAAGCTAAACGTTATGAGATAACATATGGCATAAAAACACATATTAATGATTATGTTTTTTAGGAATGATTTATTTTTAAATTTGGGTATTACTATATAATTCTAGAGATTAATGTATCATATGATGGTTTACTCATTTTGGTAAAAATATTACTATGATCTAACCATTTTAGTTTTGGTAAATTTCTAAAGATAGGTCTAATAACATGATTAACCCTTTTATGGTTATGTGGTAATGAAATGTTTATTTTAGGGTTTCAAACATGATACAAAATTCATCTTGAGCACTATTAGTTTGGATAAAAACATGAAATTTTGGTGGATATTGAGTAAAGGATGAAATTAAACTTATCAAGTTAGTATATTTTATTTTTCATCTTGTCTAGATATAAAATGAAATCCTCAGTCCTTGTAAAATTATCTTGAATCAAAATTTTACCCTGCTACAAAAATATTTGATGACATCAATGACCTTTTTCACACCACTTTAATTTATGGGTTTTTGGTTGCTGACCATTTATTTATAAATTAGTTTATTTTTATCCATGATATCTATATATATATCTAATTATTTTTTATTTACAATTTCTTCCTAGTCAATGTATTCCCTTCCAACCTATGTTCACTTATTTGGAAACATTGTATGTTTTATTCCATATGCCATTCATAATTTATTTTCTTTCTTATCAAGAAGTTGTTTCATCAACCATTTATATGATGTCAATTTTCAAAAAAAAGGTATTTTCAAATGTCTAACCTTTAATTAATGAGTTAAATTTAAAATTATGAGTATTTTATTTTTTAGGTGGGGTTGGGTAGGATGTAACACCCCAAAATTATATAAAATAAAAAAAATTTCAATTTCATATTTGACACACAACCCTGATCATGAACAACCCTTGATATATATAATTTTTATATCCTAGAAATTTAGTTGATGTGTATGAATATGTGAACTTTCAGCTATTATTTTTTCCATCTCAAAGTATTACCATAGCATATTTTTTTAAATATGTTGGATAATGATAAATGGAATACCATCTGGGGTGATAGAGATTTACCTACTCATTCATACATGTTTTATTATAATAAAATAATTTTTTTAATAAATGGGAGAAAAGGAATATCAGAAAAATGAAAAATTACCTTTTATATTTTGAAGAATTATTGAGGTATGATATTATATGGAATAAATCATTTATCATATTTGTAAATATTATTTCTAAAAAAAATTAGACTTGATTAATTAAATGAGAAACACAGAGGGGATATTACCTTTCAATTACCTTGGAGTTTCATTATTTTATGGAATAATATAATCTCTTCACATTATTCATATTAAAAGTCAGTTTCTAAGAATCTTGGTATATTTGAAAGGTAATTATCTCTAAATGGTAGGAAGAGTTTTCTTTGTGAAATATATTATTTTCACAAAATTCATTTACTCTAATAGGTTTTATAAATGTCCAACCACAATGCTCAAGAATATCAATACTTTTATATTAATTTTTTTCTATATTAGTTCAATTATTGATTTAAATATCATCATGATGCCATGGAAGCAATGTTGTAAGAATTATGATCATGGATGATTTTTAATAAAGAACCTATATAAATTTAATTAATCCCTAAAATCCCAATTTATCTAGAGATTTTTCAATGAAAAATCAGAATCTCTTGGATTTCATAGATATATATTTTTGGGAAAGCTATAATATGGAAACATGAATTATTTTCAATCCTCAATGTGGCCATATTTTTTTTAAAAAAAAAAATTCATTAAATTAACACCATATTATTAATATAAATTCATTATTGTACTTCTTTCTTGATAATTGGACAGGTATTCAACTTGTGGATCTTTGTAGATATTCTAATAAAAAATTCGACAACAATATTTTCATCATATATTATACAAATAATATGTACAACCTTCCTAGATATATTAATCATGTTGTGATGAAATATAAATTCGTAAATTAAGAAGATATTATAGAAAAGGAACCTAAAATGAATGGTATGCTTACATCAAGAATATTTTATAGTAATGGTAACCATGCAAATGATCAAAATTGGATTGGAAAAATTTATAAAAAATGGGTGATACACACTATATTCATGTTATTTTGGATAATTTCCTTCTCAAAGTTCCCAATTGATGATATCCTATAGTTATTGGGTATTTCATTATTCTCTAGATGCAGTTTATGTCACCCTAAAAAACCAGATGTTAACCAAATCATCGTAATCTGTAACATGACCTTGGCTTTATGACATATGATCTTTCATATGATTGAGGTTTTTCCACAACATGTGGATTAAATCTAAAATATTATGAAGGATTTATGTATACTTTATCTTTCTTAATTGATAATGAATCTTATAATAGTTTCTTGTGCTTATTGTTTTCACATCATCTAGTTTAGTAGGAATAGGAGTAGGCTTGGCCAACTGACAGTCAATATGAAATCATCTATGGCTCACATTATGGTGGCTATTCAAGTTGAAAAATCTATAATAAACGATCACTATAAAAAATATATTCATGAATCATATATCCTTAATTTTTTTGATATTTTATGTAATTAGTTTCCTCATAAAGAAACTTTTGAATTCATATGGAACTCACCTTTAATTGTATGGGTCAAGTTGAATACTTACAGTGCTTCAATAAGGAATCCTTATCATACAAGATTTGGTGTAGTTTTCAGAGACCATAATTGTTATATAATGTAATTCCTTTATGATAAATGTTTATTTTCATCATATTTATCAGTTGAAATTCAGGTATTGATCAAAGATATAGAGAATGGATGAAAAATATGTTCGAACAATTTATGGATTGATTGTGTTTCTACTTATATTGGGCACATTCTTAGATCTATTAAATATAATTTATCCTGAAAGATTACAAAAAAATGGAAAAATGCATGGATTCTACCTCATACATGAATTACCTCATCAATCATGTTTCTTAGGATTAAAATTACTTTGATGATTTACTTTCATATAAAGGGGTGAGTTGTGGGAATCTCATATATTCTATGGCTCTACCCGAGGAGTTGATGCCTCTATTTCAAAGAGTCTATTGTAAAATCCATTTCATTAAACTAATGTATTTTTTTCCTTTTCAATTAATTTAGGTTAATAATATATATATATAAATATATATATATAAAATTTCATACTCAATATAAATTATTGATAAATGTTTAGTAAATAATCACTCATTTTTTTGTAAAGTAATATTATTCTTCAAAATTATGTTTTCTTCAAACATGTTTTTTAATATTTTTTTTAAAAACATTGTTAAATAATATTTCATTAAATTAAATAAATTTTTAAAAATTAATATCATTTTTTAATTTGGTTGAAATTGTTGGGTTTTTTGGAAAATATTTATCTTTTAAAGAATAATGATAAATATTGTTTTTTCTAAAAATGTCATTTAATTTCAATAAATTTAGAAATTTAAATGTACCATTATGTTTTGAATATGTCTTAATGTGAAAAAATTATTATTTAGTTATATTTAATAAAATTAATTTCTTTTTAATCAAATTTATATTGGATTTTTGTATAAGTTTTTTTTGGGTATAAAAACGTTTTTTTAAACTGTTTCAAAGTGTATTATGTTTATCCTTTTTAATTAATTAAAAAACACCTAATGATGAACTATTTAAATAAAATATATATACTATATATCATTAAATATTAATTTATTCCCATAAATAATAATTATTATTCATATAGTTAACATAAAATCATATTTTCCTTGAATAGTACACTTCTTGAAAACTCACCTTTTCATCATGTATTTGGGTTTATTTTTAAATTAAAATTTTATATTTATATTTAAAATTTATTTCATTTTGTTATTAATAAAACATATTTTATATAATAAGTTCAACTTAATTCTTATCCATAATTAATAGTGAAAATGTAAAAATAAATTATTGTGATTAAGATGAAAATGGGTTTACAAGGGTTTAAACTAAAAGGATATAGTTCAAAATAACCTAAAAATTATATAAATATATTGTAATTACATAATTAGATATTATAATATATAATTATTTATTATAATATAATATTTACTCTCATAAAATGAGAGAAATGTTTATACACCTTTATGTTTTAAATTTTTTTTAGTATTCCCCCCACCCTGCTTATAAAAGGCCACACCTCTCCCCTCTTATTCACACTATAAAACCATTTTGGTTCAAACAATACCAACCAAAAAAAATTATAAAATTACATACCCTAATATTTTAATAATTATTTATTTTATAAATCCATTATAGGAAAACATTAGGTACAACCCTAAAGTTGTGGTATGAGAAGATGTAAAATTCTTAACCATTTTTGTATTTTTTTCATCTTCCACCTACTTAAAATAATATTTTCCTATTATAATATAATAAAAAAAGTATATATTATATAATTATATGTTATTATATTTATTTAATAACTTAAATACATATCATATTTTATCAAATGGGATACAAAGTCATCATTTGTGTGTACGATGAACTGCCACCCCGTGACTAATGTCATTCGTCTTCCATCATTGGCACTCACGACTTGTTATAATGATGGATTTAAAATATATATATATGAACTTTTTAACATATTTATACTTATTGAGTTATTTTATCAAATATAATTTCTTACATACCATTTCATGGGGGATATAATAACGTCACTCATGAGTACGAAGCATTACCGCCTCGCGAAGCGATGCGATTAATTTTACCATAACACTTTACTTGGAAGGTAATAAGAATAAATTTAATGAATATATGTGATATAAATAGAATAATAATTATTTTAATGAAATATTTATCATTCTTAAAATATTATATATCATTTTTTCCTTACACTGAAAAAATGATAATGTCATATATGTATATGTGGACTACCACCTCCACGAAATGATGCGATTATTTTTTCGTCACGAAATAAAAATAATGATATATATTAGTATATTACAAATAATAATATTTTATTTATGGTATAAAATAATTTATACCTTATTTACACAATGATCATTGAAAAATGGGAACGTTACTCATGCATACGTATGACCTACCTAGTCCATGATCATAATACAGTACATTTTTCATAACAATATTACATGATTAGTTTTAAAAGTATAATTGATGAATAAATATGAAACTTATTTCATGATTATTATAATATATATTTTAAAACAATGTCCTCCTTTCCCATGATCCAAAAACCAAAATCATTTTAATAAAATGAACCAAACATCCCCAAAATACATGATATGGACATAATTGATTAGGTATTAAAATATTCCATTTAAAAGAAGTAAAATAAATGAATTAATTATAAGGTTTTAAACATGGAAAATTATTTAAGGAAATAAAATAGTTGATATAATATTATTATAATGGAGTAAAAGGGAATACACAAAAATTATGGCCTCAAGGTATGAGATTTATCATCTCACCTTTACTTTTGTGGGACATATTCCATATTCATCACAAGTTTTTATTTTGTGGTCTATATAATGAAAATTTTAAAATAAATATCATGAATCTATTTATTTTCATGGTATTTAAATTATAATTTTATGTTATTATTTCATGGGTATTAGGATTGAAGAGATACCAAAGTGTGAAAGGATTTATGTAACAATATCCTTTTTTGGATTATTTATGTTGAAGTTTATTTTAGACGAAATAATGAGATATTAAATTTTTGAAGAAAATATATTTTATTATCCTCTATTCATGATTTTGGTTTAAATTCATACTTTTCATTTCTTCCATTATTTATTAATGAAACATCAAGAAATTTATTTTTAAATGATACTAATTTTTTAATTCCTCATTTACATTTGGTATTTTTCTCTTCCATATACATGTATTATGAAATGTTTAAAAAGATAATATTTTATAAAAATAAATGATATCATAAATTGATTTTAATTTATATATTAGATTCTATTAAATAGCTTTAAAATTAAATTTCATAACATTTTTGAAATTGGTAAATTTGAAACCCTTTTTTAGGATGTTTTTAAAATAATGTTTATTTTTGACATTTATAATGTGAAAAAAATTTATACTATCATGTAAATTATTTTCCTTGTAGTTTCCTTCATATATTTCTAGGTATATTTTTAATGAAAATAATTTTCTCAATATTTTCTGATTTTTTTCTTCTAAAAGTGTTTTTAAAAATGAAAAGGTTATTTTTATATGGAAATATTTTTAATGATCTTTTAATGATACATCCATTCATCAATGTTAACAACCCTAGTTGTTATATGTGATCCAAAGAAGATTTTTTGTAACTATAAAATGTTAATTAATTCTCTAGATGGATTATTATTGATTTAAATATATGGATATGTAACCAATTTATTTTCAATGAGTTAATCAAGTTTCAAAGTGATAGTTATGGGACCCATTTCTTTTCTGTATCTTCATATTTTTATAAAAATAATAAAAGATATATCAATTATTTTATGATGAAATTAATCCTCTATATACTTTATTCATGATAAAATTAATGTAAATTATTTATAATGATGGGTGGTAACATTATAAAGCAACAACGGGTGGTTCAGTTATAAACCAAGGATGGGTGGTTATGTTATTAACCAAGGATGAGTGGTTCTGTAATAATCCAAGGATCAGTTTTTTAATGATAAACTAAGGGTGGGTGGGTCCGTGATATCTCTACAATGAGTTTGGTAATGATTATGTTCTCTAAGAAATTATATAGTAAATCATCCATATGGTTATTCCAATTGTAAGGGTTTTATAACAGTTCTATGATGATGATGTTCCAAGATAACAAAATATTATATATATGATTGCCATGGGTTTTTAATGTTTCACTTTATCATGAATTATATCACACATCACCTAATTTTTTTTCATTATAATCATTTACTTTATTAAATAATTATTCCATGTTTCAGGATTAATGATCCATGTACTGATAGTTATGACTTATTTTATGATTCACTCATTCACTCTGATTATGTCATCATACCTTATCTCTTCATATAACCATAGATGAAATTTAACTTTTTTATCCTTATTTTTACCCTTAATTTGAATTTAATCTCACCCTTCTTACGATTCCTTTTCCTCAGGTTATCATGTATGATGATTAATGAATTATGTCTAGGAGGGTATCATATGAATGATGATGATTTCCTTACATGGAATATAAAAATCTATGTATGTTGGGAGATTATGATCATCTTTATAAACTAGTTATTTATGAATCCATGATATTATTATTTTTTCTTAATTATATAAAACACTAAACCAAAAACATCATTAAGAATGTATGTGATCAAATAATTTCCTTTTGATGTTTTAAGATTTGGGCAGTGAAAATTGAGTTACCTTAATTTGTATCAATGATGAAAATTTAAAGTTTAAGAGTTCAACACTGGATCCTAGAGTGTGATATTAGAGCTATTATTCAAAATATCATAAAAAACAGACCACTAAAGGAATAAATATCTTGTCACTTGTATGGATCAATTGATAAACTATATCAACTAGGAAAATAAAATAGATGAGTTGAGATGAGAATCACAATGATTGAGCTCAATAATCATATTATATTTTGATGCTCAATATTAGCTCAATCTTGTCTGGGTAATCTTTTTCCATGAATAAGATCAATTTTTTGTTATACATAAATTTTACTTATTTTTTAATGATAATCAGTTTATAGTGGGTTTTTGATGAGAGGTTTGATATTTTTGGAGTTCATAGATCATCAACATTGTACTATGAGTATCCAAACATAAAAACTATCTTCCTTAGTTATATTTAATTAATGGATAAAGAGATAATTAATGTGGGATTCATTAGTAGATGTATTATTTATATGTGGAGAACAATACCCACAATTTGGGGTGTCCATTCACGGTGTTTAAAGATGGTGTTGGGGGGGGGTCGAAAGGGTGGGAAAACTAGTGTATTAGGGGGTTTGTTCCACCACTGTTAACAATCATAGAAACTAGGGTGGTTGGACCCTCATTGTGGTTCATGAATTATTGATCAAATTAGAATAATTTATTTCAAAAAATTTACTATATGGTATATGAGGTTTATTAGGTAGATACAATATTATGGATGGGAGGGTGGCATGAAGTAGAGGAGTGATGACATTAAAGGATGGTGGTATACAAAATAGAAGGAGGATAGACGTGAATGTGGGTGTTGAAGTCCTCCAGGTTCCCACTTATTTTTTTAAATTATGAAATATATAATATAAATTATTAATCTATATTAAAATAATAATTACTATATTAGTATCACAAGCTACTCGAGTTTGTTTTTTGGTACTCAAACATGATATGAGGTATAACATGAGTATCTATTCCCCATCTTGGAAAATACTAAACTGAGTATTTTTTTTATACAATATCGAGTATATTTAACGTATTATTGGATCATTTACACCTATAATTCAACATATTTTGACAAAAGCTAAGTCTTAAGATTTGGGATATACCCCTCGCACTTTGATAACCTCTAATTTTGGAACTCGCTAAAATATGTATTCCAAGGCTATTAAGATAAAAGTATACTCTATAATTCATATATTTTTGTGATTAATACACCTTCTCTTGAAAAATAACTAGATGGCATCACAAAATTGGAATAAATACTATTAGATAAATGGATCTCATTTTTAGAATATCTATATTTAAGGATTGTTTAACCCCAATACCACCTCCTTCACCCGTACATGGACTATCTACCCTATATAACACCCACATTTATCATTGTAACACCCTAATATTAAAATATATACCTTCCTATAAATGATCCATATATGTTCCATAGATTTCTACACACGTAAAACTAAAATAAAATGAAAAAACATCATATTTGGGTAAAAATATAAATATTAATTATGATTATTAATGATTAGAAATTTAATTATATTTAATCAATAGTATAATAATATTTATTAAATATAGGTATAAGGAAAATAAATTCGACTTTTAATATGAATAAATTCAATTAGTTTACCCAAAATGACTAATAAGATCATTTGTTGTTTAGAAATGTTTTTTTTTCAAAAAACTACAGTTTTATGTGATATGAATTTTGGTTTCAAAAATTTTATGATTAATTTTGATAAATTAAATTTTATTTTAATTTTTTTAAACTAATTTATTTTTAAATGTTATGAAATAAGAAAAATAACAATTTTGATTTTTTAAAAACCCTAGTTTCCAATACAAATGGGGTTTAATTATATTTTATGTTTTAATTAAAAAACATAAATTATAAATTTGAGAACATGAATTTTTAAAATTAATCATAATTTTTTTATTTATAATAATAATATTATATTATGATGATTTTTGGTATTTTTATGAAATAATTGGTTATTAGGTTAATAGTGAAAAAACCTATTAATATAAAAACACGAACTTTTTTGAAATTATTACAATAAAATAATTGAGTGAATGCTTTTGAAACATTTTTATATAAAATATATATATTTATAAGTAAAATAAATATTTTAAAATTCTTATGTTTTTTATGAAACCCATGAATTCTATTTTATGAAACACAAGCAATTCTTTATTGCAATAACCAATTTCTTTGCATATATTAAAAATAAATTTTCATTACATATAGAAATTAAATATAATAAAATAGATTTTTTTTATTTAATAAGAAAATTTTTATATTAATTAATAATATTAATTTAAATTTTGTATATACATGTATGATTAAAAAGATTAAAGTTAATAACAATGATAATGGTAAAATTATTATTTTCAAAGAACTGTTTTATTAATACAGTGTAGTTCTTATCTAATAAATAAAAATAATATATTTCAAATTATAAATAAAATATTATTTATAAACATATTTATAATTATAATAAAATTAATTTAATTTTTGAACATTTATAAATAATATTCATGGCACATAGTGGATAAAATAACATTTTTCTACAAAAAAATGTATTTATACATATAAAATCTATTTATTTGGAAGTTATTTTTACATTATTTTAAAATTTAATTAGATTAAATGGATATTAAATTAATATTCATAACATAAAAAGTTAGTAAGATGGTTTTATTTTATATTTTTATTAAAACATATATTAATTATTTAATAACTAGTTATAATGGTAAAAACAGATAAATGATAAACGTAAAAACATTAGAATAGATGAATTCTGAAATATTTAAAAAAATGTGTTAAAAAACGTGGTTGAATATATATATACCCAATCTCAAAATACACTCAATTAATTATAACTATTGGAGTATTTTTTCCTCAATAGTTTAATGATATCATAAAAAAGTAAAGGGGTTTTCACAAAAGGTCATTTTTTTCAATTATAAAAGGGAACAGTTCCACCTATTAATAACACACCCATTCCATCAAATTACATTCTAAAACTCAAAAAACATTATCCATATATAATACTATCTCAATTTTATACTCCTTTGGCATCAATTATTTAACCCATGCCCTTTATTTCGGAGTATACTTTCAAGATAAAGTTTAATGTTCCAAAGTTAGTATAACTTAATCCTTAACATTTTATTCTTTATATTTCTTTGAAAATATTATAAATAACAAATTAATATGATAGATTAAGTATAATTGTTTTTCTAAAGTCTAATTATATTAACATAACCACCTTTATTTATTCATTTCCATATTCTTCGGAAAATAAAAAATGTCAACTGTGTGTTGTGTGGACTACCTCCCCCATGAAGAAACATTCTTCATTTTTAATCTTGATTTTATTTATTTATCAAACCCACTTAAAATATTATTAAAAAAATTAAAAACATATAAATAATATCTTTATTCTTCACTTATAATGATATTATGTACTTCCTCCCCCATCAAGATATAGCATGTTAATGTTGGGGTGGGTTTAACTACCTACTAGAACAGGACTATAAAAAACAATCATAGATAACAATAGGAACTTAATTAATAATGATATTATAAGTTAATAAAAATTGATATTTATTTATGGTTATATAATTGTTATATTAGTTATTTATATTATTATTAAAATATCATCATTGATCAAAAAATAACAAAATAAGTTGACGCTAATTCAATTTTTACACAAATAGTAGAAAAAGACATATAATTGAAAATATAATACGATAATGAATAATATATATTAAATTAAATTTATAAGAATAATATTCATTATAATTAATCAAATAAACTTATTTTTATTATTCATAAAGTTATGATAATTCTCATAATGAATTAGGAAGAACATAACCATTTTTTGTCTCAAATTTTACACCTTAAGACATATTTCTTCTTATATACCATATTTTATTTTTAATTGTGTATCTAATTACCTTATAATATTATATATCATTATATTCATATTATTCTTGTTATTTTATGTTTTAGTTGAAATCATATCCTTTAAAGGGGTTTGATAAAAACATTTCTAATGTTGTAGGGGTTTTCTTGATATCAATTCTGATTCTTTGAGACATAATAAATATTCGGCACCATGTTTCCTTTGAATGGTGTATTTGATACCCATAGATGTATTCTTATTATAAATTTTCTATTTCATGGGATTAACTATCCAAATAGTGTTCCCTTATTCCTGTGAAAATCGATTCAATTGATCCCTAGTAGTAAGGATTATTGGAAAATAAACTGATATTCATTGAGTAATGATCATTCTATTAAACTGATTTCATATAAGTTAGATTCATTATAATATATGATTAAGTTATATATTATTCTTTAATTTGTTTGTGTGGATATAAATTCCTACAGCATAAATAATTTTAAAAATATTTAATACTTCTTGTGATATGTTTCTCATAATGTTTATTTGTAACTCAAATATCATTATTTGTGTTATAAAATTTTATCTTTGATTTTTTTCTTTCTTTCATGGTGTTTTCGATAATTTTTTTATTATAATGTATTTTATAAAATGATTTTGTAAAATTGTTGTGTTAGTACAAAGAATGTTTTTTACTATTTTTATAATAGTTGTTATAAATGATGCTATGTTGAGATGTTTGTAAAGGGTTTCCATTTCCAAACCACATGTTCTATCATTAAAACAACATTATTTTGGGAAACCATTATTTAATTTTTATAGATATGTTATTGGGTATTATTTTTAAAATTAATGGGTTAGAAATATTTTCAATTCACCCATTTTAAAATTATACTCTAATGTAAACTTTGACATTATCCCATATGAAAATATTAATGTTTTTTTAAAACCCCTTTTATGTTTTCACTTCCATTATTTATATCATATTCAAAAATAATTTACCTATTGAGATTCACGTTTCATTATTTATCATTTAATATATTTATCTTTATTGGTTTTAAGCTCATGGTATCAATCAATTCGATTCTTAATCCCTTTTGGCGTGATACTATTTGAAACATTGTTTTAAAAGGTTGTTTTTCATATATATCAACATCCATTAATTTAACATTATTACAATGAGGATATGTTCTTTTGTAACAATATATATTTCTTCTCTAGATGTCTTTGAAGGTTCTAGGTGTTGTGAAATCATATGATGGTTCATTCCCAACATTTTTTTATCATTATCAATGATTAATATGAGTTTTACATGATGATAAATACTGTGATAAATATAACTGAATCAAAGAATATATCCAGTGGTTAAAACACTAGAACTAAATTTCATGATCATCACATATTATTTATAAGTAATTTAAGAAATTAAAAAATTAAATTATTAGAAATTATTTCTCCATTGATGGATCTGACAATGGATCAACTTTGTACAATCACTACATTGTAGAATCAAGATTATATTCCATCTAGAGGTGATCCAAACGTGTGCCAAAAATCTATGAATGTCACTGTAGGAATATCTGAAATCTAGTATGGATCATCCTACCACTTGAGTCACTCTCCTTTGATCTCCCCAAGAAGGACTTCAAAAAGATTTTATTTGATCTCTCTTAACACAAGAGTGGAAGGTGGAGAAAGATTCCTCTACATTCTTTACATTGTTCGTGGACAAAAGAGATCTCTAGGGATTTGAAAGGATTCTATATATTTTATTTTTCATAAAAAATTAATTTACTCTCATTAAAACTAATATAGTTGGGTTTATATAATTCTAGTATTAGAAATAAATAATTTCAAAAGTTCCCTTTATTATTTATTTAATCACTATGGAAACCCTAAACTATAGTGAAAATATTAATAATATTTCTCCACATGCTCTTAACTTTTGAATAAAACAAAATTTTATTTTATCAATTAAAATGAAATATATATATATATATATATAATATTTATCACAAGATCTATAAAATTGGTCTACCATTCCTCTAAAATATTTTTTGGGCCTTCAATAAAGACTATTTATTTTATATAGAAGTATTACAATATTATTCCCAAAAAAATAAATAAATATTATATTCACTCAATAACAAATATATATATTTATTAAATATTCTAATAAAATAATATTCTCTTGAATAATTGGTGAAATAAGACATTAAATCAATAAAAATAATTAATTATTAAACCATGTGCATGAATAATATTTATTCAACTTTTTAAATAATAAATGATAAAATATTATTTAACTGATATTGTGGATACACTTAGTGTGTGACCCTCTAGGCCTCTTTCTTAGTTTAATTAGGAGAAGCTTCATAAAGTTGATGGTTAGAATCTATAAACACACCAACGAAGACATATAGAAATAATATAACGCCAAAATGACATAATACTCCATACAGACTCTTACTTTGTAATATAATACCTTATCATGATATATTTAATTAATAAGGTTGTATTCTGGTTCAATCAACATATATGTTCGATGTCTCTTTCGAACTTACCTATAAAACACAATGGAAATGGATTTCTTTAGGCTATATCATTTACCAAAAATGTGATGAGATATCAAAATACATTAATAATAGAAGGATGAAATACTTTTTCACAATATTTATTAATGAAATAGTACTCATGATGCATCCAATGTATCCTACATCTACATGAACATATATTCTCATAGCTTTAATCAATACATCAATTTATGTGACTTGATACACTAATTACCAATAATGTTAAAGTCTAAGGATCAATAAACATGTTTGTATATAATAACATCAAATAACACATATAAATGTCAATTACCTACTAGTGAGTCTCATTCTCATAATATTTTATACTATATATTACCAAATATGTACACCATGAGAATGTGTCTCAAATTACTACGAATGTCAACCCATAGTATCCTTTATCATTTGTCTCTTTAAAATGATATCACTCGGATATATCATATATGTTTAAGAAAACTTTTGTAGCACTTTTGGGTTCTCCTCATAGCGGGTAAATTCTATGAACTTTTAGTGTTATAGCTTTTATTATGAAATTATCACATACTATGCTACATATAATAACAATACATATGTGAAAAAGATTTTATTAATACAAAAAATATGATTAAAATTTATTGTAAATTACATATAAGTTGGTTCTAGGGAACCAAATCTAATAGAATCCCTCTTTCAATAGATCTAATAGCTAACAACCTTCATCCATCTAGTTCTCACATGATAATCATGCTTTTATTAAGATATGAATTTTGTAAAAGGTCCCACCATGTTTTTCTGTGGAAATATAATTACATAAACATCAACCATTTGAGAAAAAACCCTCAATAGGTGATGCTTATAGACTATTTTATTTGTCTTTTGATATTTCCTTGGTCCTTTCTCAGAGCCACTACTATAGTATTATCATAATAAAATTTGTTAGGGTCATTACTTATAGGAATTTCATCAATAGCCTAGTTTTTTTTGAAACCAAATGGCCTCCTTGGATACATCATGAGCTTATATATAATCATACTAAACTATAGAATAAATAAAAGTTGGATTCATTCAACTCTTCCAGTTCACAAATCCAATGTTATGGGAAAAAACATATCCTAACTATGACTTTATATCATTCTGATTTATTTTTAAACTAGAATAAGTATAACCTCTAATGACTAGATCTTCATCTCCTCCATAAATTAAGAACATATCTTTATTTATTTTAATATACCTAAGTAAATCATTAATATAATACTAATGATGTTCTCTTAGTCCATATTTATATCTACCAAATATGCTCAATGCATAGGAAACAGAAATTATATCACATAACAAGGCATATATGATTGATCCTATCTCTGAAGTATATGAGATATTAATAATTATTTTTTATCCTATTGTGTTTGAGAAAACATTTTCGTAGAGATATGTATGCCATGTAACAGTAGAATGAATCTACTCTTGAATTATTCCATAATAAATCATTTTATTATGTGGTTAATATATGTAATTTTACTTAGTCCAAGAATCCCCTTATATCTATAATAAACGATCTTGATCCTCAGAATAAAGGATTCATCACCTAATTACTTTATGAAGAAACAATTATTTTAAAGGTACTTAATAGAATATAATACTATTATGCCATTTCTAATAAGTAATATTTCATCAACATATACTACAAGTATAATGACTAAATTACCACTAAACATCTTGTAAACACTTGGTTTATATTAATTCATAATGAAGCCAAATAATTTTATAGGATCAATGAATTGAATGTTCTAGGACCTAGATGTTTGATTCAATACATAAATTCATATATATAAATTGATAATATTTTTTGGCATTATTGGGAGTCACAAACCCATCTAGTTTCATCGTATAGATACCATCCCGAAGGATCCCATTAAGAAATGCAGTTTTTATGTCCATATACCAAATATCATAGTCATGGTAAGATGATATAGAAAGTAGAATCATGATGGATCTAAACATGTAAATTGGTGAAAGGGTCTAATAATTGTCAGTTATTTTATGCTGTTTAAATCCTTTATCCATTAGCCTTACCTTATAGGGTTTTTACTTTACCTTCTATGTCATATTTTTTTCTTGAAAATCCATTTCTACCCTATGAACTTTACATCAACTAGAGCATCGACCATATCCCTAAAATGGTTCTAATACATGGAATCCATACGAGAATTTATGTATTATTTCCATATTAATGCTTCTATGATATCTAATTCCACTTTGTATGATAAAGGTTCATTATTTTCAACCAACAATGAGTCACATATTCATGGACTAGAAAACTATATCCCTCATGTTCTCTTACAACTCTATTTCTTCTATTGTATACTTTTTTTTCAATAACTACTTCTTCCTCAGGGTCTTGTGGACTTGGTTCCTATAGAAACTCTTATGTATCATGAGAATCAACTTCATCAAGTTCAATCTTCAACTAACTATACTTTTTGAGGATGTTATCCCTCAAAATAGTGATTTCCTTTCTAGTGATAATCACTTTATTTTTTGTGGGGTTTTATAGGTAGTATAACTTTTTTCCTTTGTATATCCTATGAATATACACTTTTTTAACCAAGGTACTATTTTGTTTTTTTTGAAGGCCTTAACAAATTCCTCTCAACCCCATACATGTGTATGAGAAAAAATAAGTTTCTTTCCTTTCTAAAACATGAAGGGAATTCCATTTTCACCATCAAGTGGTACTCATCTTATTTTATATATTGAAAAGTGTAATGAATATCCCCAAAAGGATAATGGAATATCTCCTTGAATCACCATCAACCTTACTTTTCCAAAAAAAAGGCACTTTTCCTCCATTTACTAACACTATTATACTATAACATGTAGAGTGGAGTGGGTTGAGATAGAATCCCACACTCTCATAGGAATTATATAAACTCTTGGTTATGATATTCACCACCTCAATATAATCAAAACTTCTTTATCCAATTTCAATATTGATTATCAAATTCATTCATGAATTATCAAAATATCTCAAATGAATCAGACATATACCTCATTAAGTAGACATATCCATATCTACTCAAGTCCTCAGTAATAGATATGATGTATGGATATAAACCTATAGCTTCTACTAGGAATGGTTCAGACATGTATGTGTATACAAATATTATAACCACTGTTTCCCTTTCACTCTATCCACCGAATGGTGGTTTTCTCATTTTACCTTATATAGAAGCACAACATATTTCAAGTGGATTTAGCTCAGAATAGTATAAATAACCATCTTGATATACCATTATCATGTTATTATTAATTACGTGAAACAGATGGTCATGTAATATCTGGGTGTTATATGATTCATATGACCATGATTCCTTATCTATTTCCAATACATGGGTTTATTAATTTAATATATAAAGGAGAATATTAAAATATTCTGTACCATAATATATTTTTTCTTTATAAAAGGAAAAAAATTTATTTCCAAACATTAAAATAAATCCATATGTACCTAGAAAAAACAAAAAAGTTATGTTCTTGCTAACTGGGGGTAAATATTTACAATACCTTAGACCAATATTATTCGTGTTGGAAATTATTGGTGGCAGTCAATAATGGCTAGAGTAGGTAGCCTCACAAAATATGGAATTCACAAATCAACCCATCCTTTATAAATATTTCAGAATAAACTTGGTTCCTACATTTGGATATATATGGGAGCACCAAAAGTCATATCTAATACCCAATGTATAGATATTTAAAGATTACACTCGCTGAAAAATGAACAATTAGCTTCCCCTTGATTCTAGGTGCAGTAATTATTCCAGTGTCCCTAGTTTCCACCTGAAAAACATACATCTTCATTTTCCTTGCACTACCTTTTGATCTTCTTATTATTTTAAGGACATTCCTCAAGATATTTAGACTTTTTATGAGTCTAGGGATCCATTTTCCAGTTCTTTATTTTCTTATTGACCATAAGGATCAAAGGTTTTTCATTCCCTATGTTCTTATACACTTGGAGAATCTGAGTAAGATGTTATAAAAGACTCGTGTCATTATTTATCATGAAATAATTAATAATAAAACTAGATAAGGTCTTGGGTAGTGAGTAAATGAAGAGATATTTTCATGACACACCATGTAATTTAATCCATAAGATTTCTTAGAATTCAATATAGCTAATGAGATTGAACACATAAGGCCCATTTGGCACATAATATCTAACGACCCACACTTTTTGAGTAGTATATTAACTTACTCTTAATGATTTAATAGAGATGTTATTGGTTAATGCAGAAGGAGGAGTCTATGGCTTCATCCAGTAGACTCAAACCTTATTAAGCCCACTTATCAGATCTTGGGAGGGAGGTGGCATCTTTGGACTTCGATTTAGACCAAGCCCATGCCGAACTCCAGCGTGTCAAGCTTGAATGGAAATGCCTACGAGGGAAGTTCAAGTTAGTAGAGATTACTACTAGGGGAATGTTATCTGAGCCTCTCTCAAATTCTCTCACCATAGCACACCTTACACATAGGTCATATGCTGGTGTTATAAGGGGCTATGTGACGAGACCCTAGCTTCTTTGTGTAATCCTTTGGGATGAATAAATTGAGATTTATTCCTTTTGCGAAGTTTGTGAAATTGTTGACGTCCGAATAATTTTAGGATGTATTTATTGATGAATTAAAAAAAGGATATTTTAAAATATTTATGTAATCCTTAAATAATTAATGATGTGTAATGATTTTCAAAAAATTGTCTTCTGTAAAAGTGTTTAGTAAGGAATTTGGAGTCTAATAAGATCAACATAATTTTTGATGAATAGTAAATTATGAATAGTGATTTTACGCTTAGGATTAGTAATGTGGCCAAATGGATTAGTAATCTCACTTAAAGAATGTTTAAATATAATTTACACACCTTGATTAAGTAATGAGATTCAATAAAATTGGTAAATAACAGTTTCATAAATTATTTGTCATGTGTTAGTTTTCTTGGGTGAATAGTGTTTTTAATTAAAAATTAAATTAAAAATAATTAGAAAATTATTTTTATAAAATGATCTTTATTTTTGAACTCAGAGCATCGATATTATGTTATAGTCATTTTTGGGGATTTTTCTGAGAAAAAATGAATTCTCGGTGAATAGTTTTTTTATTTAAAAAGTAAATTAAAAATATTTAGATAATTATTTTTATAAAATGGAGTTCATATTTTTAATAAGAGCATCGATATTTGGTTAAGATGAAATTTTTGGATTTTTCTGAGAAAGATGAATTTTCAGTGAATAGTAAAAAAAGCAGTTTTAGGGTTTCGGAATGTTTAATGACATCATAACTATGTCATGATGATGTAATGAGATATATTAAGGGTTGTCTGACCAAAGATGATGAATTATTTTATTGGGGGCCCATTTGTCCTAACTCCATGGGAAATATCATGGGAGAGCACATGGTTTTGAGAAAACCACTTGTGAGGTGTCCCTTTGCTATTAATGCCTTGTCCCCTCACTTTCCCTATAAATAGCCACCTTTTCCTCATTTAGTTTTCACTCCAAACTCTCCCCCAACGAAGCTCTGGTCTTATTACCTCCCAAGGAGTCCTCCCAAGGTTCCCTCAAGCCTCTCAAGGTCCCAACCTTTGAGTTTTAAGAGTTACGTTTAAGGTAAGGGATCCGACCTCTCTCTCTTTCTTTTCAAGTAATCTTATTTATGTCATTACTTTTATGATCAATGTTCTTATATGGGAGGATGTTCTTTTATATTCCTTTTACTACCCTTTTCATGTTTATATGATGAGAGATCCCCTCTTACTCTCATCATTTCGTTTTATGAATGTTTAAGTGACGTCGTAAGGCTGCCGAATTTTTAAGGGATTCTTTCACCCTTCTCATTTTCAAGTTATATTTTCATGTCAAGTCTTTAAAGATCATTTTTATTATGTTTTGGTATGATCTATATACCTATCATACATATCTTTTATGATCATATGATGAGATACCCTATTTGATCTTGTAAATTCATTTTTGTTGAAGTTTAAGTGACGCCGCTAGGCTGCCGAATTTTCATAAGAGAAATCTTATTTTTGTCTTACTTCCATGTTTTTCATTTCAAATGGTATGTCTTTCAAATTTCATTACCATGATTCATATCCTTTATATTCTACCCCTCTACTATTTTTATAGATCATTTATTAGTGGGAGACCCATGTCCCCTCTCTTTTCAACGTTTTCTAAAACCCTGTAATGTAGCCGTTATGCTGCAGAACTTTCGTCTCAAAATGCCTCTCTCTTTTTCTCAAAATTATTTTATGTTATTAAGTGAATAATCAAAGCTATTATTTCTATATGGGTATTCACATATATATCAAAATGTTCTATTTTAAATTCTGGAATTTACATACATGAAACCCACTTTCCCTTTCCATGGGTTTAAAGATACATAAAGATCATGTCTTTAAAGCAGTTTTTAAAACATTATGATTATGAAATGAAACCCATTTATTTTATGCTATACGGGATTTTTATGAAATGATTGATCATGATATATGTGTCTCACATGATTATAAAGACATTTCAAGGGTGCATCTAGATATCACTTTAATGCATTGGGTAAAGAGTTAATCTCTAGAGATGACTTTTTAGACTGATACCTTCATGAAAAACCTTGGTAATTTTTAATGACACCTTGGGGATAGACCTTGGTGAAACAAAATGATTGTAAATATTAAATGTTGCAGCCACATCTTCAAGTCATGAAAAATGTTATTTTTATTATGATATATCTCACGATTTCTTTCTCATGCCTTAAAGTTCTTTTCATGTCCTTATTGAAGTATCTCAAGTCAACATGTAAAATGTTTCTCTTGTTTCCCTTACTGGGCCTTCTGCTCACCCTTTCATTTGATGTATGTCCCCAGGTTGAGATGCAGTAATGAACCTAGGATGAACTTAAGGAGAATCCTTTCAAGTGTTTATGAAGAATTATTTATATTGTTTTCATGTATTATGTTCCTGGTTTCCAAGACACTAATCCTTAAAGATCCTCAGTTTTGTGTAATGTAATGAATGTTAATGTTATAAAAAGGCATAATGATATAGTTGGGATCAAAGGATGGTTTAGTTATTTGTGGAAATTAGGTTATTAAAACTTTAGGAATAACCCTGTATAAATGTTTAAATATAGGAAAACTTCCTGGTATTTTGGTATGTATTGAGTAAGTGGTTTATCAAACAAATAAATCCCTGTATGGATACGAGCAGGTAGAGGCGGCTCTGGCACAGATGTACATAGTGTTAAAACCTGAAAACACCGCATTGAGCTAGACTCGAATGGGAACTGGTGCACGATAATGGGCCTTTCTACACACTTGGTTATGACACTACCAGGGGATATGATTGGTTAATCACAAGATTTTTATGAATCATTATGAAGGAATTATAGAGAAATGTAATTGTCTAAGAATGAAGTCTTAGTTAATAGATTCATAAATGAAATAAGTTTCACACTAAAGTTTTATTATTTTTGAAAATGGAAGGAAATAGGAGGAACTATGTAGATGGTGACCGCAATGAACCATGTGCTGATGACCCTCCGATGGAAGCCGGAATGGAAACATTTATGCGAATGATGAACCAACTGACTCAAGTTATGAGCAATAACTTAAATCAAGCTGAGAGGCCGATCAAACCACGAAGGGAACAACATTCTGTTGAGTCCTTCATGCCTCAACAACTACCATCATTCAGTGGATCTACTAACCCATTAGTTGCAGAACAATGGATAAGCTCCGTTGAAAAGAGCTTTTCTGTACTCCTTTGTTCGGAAAAAGAAAAAGTCACCCTTGATGTTTATTGCCTAGAGGGATAAGCTGATCAGTGGTGGTCACTGGTCAAAAACACAAAGCCTAGAGGAGATATGGAAGCTATGGAGTAGGAAGAGTTCCAGGGAATATTCGTAAATAAGTATTTCCCTCATTCCATGAGAACAAGAATGGAGAAAGAGTTTCTCGAGCTAAAGCAGAAAGAGAACGAATCTGTCAGAAGCTATGAGATGAACTTCACCCGACTTTCACGATATACCTCTAGATTTGTCATGGATCCAAGTGGGAAGGTTGATAGAGTTTTTGGTGGACTGAGCCCTCATTTGCGGAAGAATTTAGCCAACCGGGACTATGATAGCTACGAGGAGATCGTGCAGAGTGCAATGAAAGTCAAGCTAGAGTTTGGTGAGACACAGTGGTCTCATAAATCAAATGACAAGAAGAGATCGTTTGAGCCTAGTTTACGGAATACTTTTGATCAGGGAAGAGGTGGAAAGAAAATGCAACTTACCACATGTAATAAATGTGGGAAGAAGCATCTGGGGACCTGCTTGATCAGAAGTGGAAAGTGATAAACGTGTGAAAGAGGAGGCCATATTGCTTAGAATTTCCGTAGTGAGGTGAAGCCTCAACTCCCCAACACTAACGATAGAGGAAAGATGGTTCTGGACTTACCCGAAGACCATTGTTTCAAGTGTGGACAGCTTGGGCACTATGCTAATCTCTGTCCAAATCCAAGGGAAGTGGAGGGGAATCACCATCAACCTCAGCAACGGCCAGGGGAGAAAGGTCATTCTTTTTCTATCACAAAAACTGAAGTTGAATCTCCGAATGACGTGGTATCAGGTACTCTTTTTTTCCTCTCAAAACTAGCAACTACTTTGTTTGATTCTGGTTCTACGCATTCCATTATTTCCTCCAAGTTTGCAAAGAATATAGAATCAATCCTCGAATTGCTTGAGGTAGAGTTGTCAGTCAAGACTCCAAGTGGGATTATCCATGCATCAATAGTGTTTATAGAATTTAGTGTTTACTTTAGTGAGCACAATCTTATAACAAATCTAGAAGTCATTCCCATGTTGGAATTCAACGTTATAATACGGATGGACTGGCTCTCAAAGTATAATGCTAAGATCAAATGTAGAAGTAAGGAAATCTCAGTAGTCTTGAATAAACGACCTACAGTTATCATTCAAGGAGAGATATCCTGAACTAATCCCTATCTAGAAGCACCTCCTATAGCTTTATTTATGGAGTTAATCAGTGATGATGAAGAAGGAAAAGGGAGCATACAGATAGAAGATGTTACAATTGTTCAGGAATACATGGATGTATTTCCTGAGGAGTTAGCTGGACCTCCCCCTGAAAGAGAGGTAGATTTCTCCATTGAACTCATACCTAGATTACAACCGATATAAAAGACCCCATATAGAATGGAAAATTTGGAGATATAAGAGTTAAAGAAACAACTCCAAGACATGGTGGATAAGGGGTTTATTCGACCGAGTGTGTCTCCTTGGGGGGCACCAGTTCTCTTTGTGAAGAAGAAGGATGGATAAATGCAGCTATGAATTGATTATAGAGAACTAAACATGATCCTAGTGATGAACAGATACCCTCTTCCAAGAATTGATGATTTATTTGACCAACTTTGTGGGGCTCAATTCTTCTCTAAGATTGACCTTCGATCTAGTTATCATCAACTAAGGGTGAAGAAGGAAGATATTCCAAAGACTGCCTTCCGATCAAGATATGGGCATTATGAGTTTACTATTATGCCCTTCGTCTTGACTAATGATCCAGCTATTTTCATGGATTTGAGGAATAGAATCTTTAATGACTACATTGATAAGTTTGTGGTATTATTTATTGATGATATTTTGATATATTAAAAAAGCCGTGAGGAGCATTAAGATCATCTGAGGGTTATTTTGAAAACTCTATAGAAGGAGAGGATCTTTGGAAAGTTCAGCATGTGTGAGTTTTGGTTACAACAAGTGGCTTTCTTGGTGCACATCGTAACCAGTGAAGGAATCTCGGTTGACCCTGCAAAGACAATGGTTGTGGAGGAGTGGCCTCAACCCACAATAGTAACTGAGATTTGTAGTTTCCTTTGTTTAGCGGGATATTATAGGAGGTTTTTGAAAAAACATTTCACGGATTCATAATCCACTAACCAAGTTGGCTAAAAAAGGGGTTAAGTTCATCTAGACAAAAGAATGCGAGGAAATTTTCCAAGAGCTGAAGAAGAGATTGGTTACTGCACCTGTGTTAACACTACCCTATATCGGAGAAGTATTTGTTATTTTTAGCGATGTATCTCTTAAAGGGCTTGGGTTCATCCTCATGAAAAATGACAAGCTAATTTCTTATGCATCTCGATAGTTGAAGATTCATGAGTAGAATTATCCTACGCATGATCTAGAGCTAGCGGCAATTGTTTTTGCTCAAAAGATATGGAGGAACTATCTTTATGGGGAGAAATGTGATATATACACTGACCACCAATGCATAAATTATATTTTCACACAGAAAGAATTGAACATGAGACAAAGGAGACTGTTGGAGCTTATTAAAGACTATGATTGTTCAATTCATTATCACCCTGGAAGAGAAAAAAAAGTCGTTGATGCGTTAAGCAGGAAAGACCCTGTTGTTATGGAAACAATGAGGATCCTAGGAGATCCTTTGATTAAAGATCTTGTAAAACTGGACATGGGAATTATAAGGAAAGGGACATCATCAACCCTATCCCAAATGATATCTCAACCTTCATTACTAGAGAAGATCAAGAAGGATCAAAAAGAAGATCCTTTGATGCAGGAGAAGTTGGAGGCTGTAAAAGATGGGAAGTTCCCTGATTTCAATATTGATCAAGAAGGTGTATTGAAATTTCATACAAGACTATGTGTTCCATCTATTCTGGAGATAAATAAAGAACTGATGGATATAGCTGATAGCTCTACTTTCTCTATTCATCCAGGAATCAATAAAATGTATAGAGACCTTCGTGATCATTATTGGTTGGATAACATGATGAGGGAGATTGATGATTACACTACAAGGTGCCTGGTGTGTCAAAAAGTAAAGGAAGAATGAAAACTTCGTGAGGGGGTATTACAACCGCTACCCATACCAGTATGGAAGTGGGATAATATCACTATGCACTTTGTAACTAGTCTCCTGAAAACATCCAAAGCAAACAATGCGATATTAGTTATTGTGGACCATCTCACCAAGTCCGCCCATTTTATCTCTATTTGGGAAGATTTCTCGCTGGATCAACTTTCCAAGATATACGTAAAGGAAGTGGTGAGGCTACATGGGGAACCACTATCCATCATGTCTGGTCGTGATCCAAGATTCACATCAAAATCCTGGAGAAGTCCTCAACATGCTCTGAATACTGAATTGAATTTTAGTACGAAATATCATCCTCAAACTCATGGCCAATCTGAAAGGACTATTCAGACACTCGAAGACATGCTGAGATTATGCTCAATGGAATTTAAAGGTGGATGGTTCAACACCTCCCATTAGTTGAGTTCTCCTATAACAACAGCTTCCATTCGAGTATTCAGATGGAACCCTATGAAGCTCTGTATGGAATGCGATGTAGAACTCCTACTTGATGTGATGAAACTGGTGAGAGAAATCTTCTTGGGCCTAATCTCATGCAAGATATGGCAGAACAGGTTCATGCCATCCAATAACACGTAAAGGCTGCTCATAGTCGACAGAAGAGCTATGCTAACAATCGTCAAATGGACTTGGAGTTTGGTGTTGGAGACGAAGTCTTCCTTTGAATTTCTCCATGGTAGAGAGTCATGCGGTTTGGGAAGAAAGGGAAGCTCAACCCTAGTACATTGGCCCCTATGAAATCCTTGATCGCATAAGAGTAGTAGAATATCTTCTAGCACTTCCACAAAACCTAGCTCAAGTTCACAATGTCTTCCATGTATCTCTCTTGAGGAAGTACATACCCGACCCTTCGCATGTACTGAACCCAGAGGTGGTACAACTGGAACATGACCTCTCTTATGAAGAGAGGCCAGTGGAGATCTTAGACCGTAGAGAAAAGGTTCAATGGAAAAAGACTACCCACCTTGTGAAAGTGTTGTGGAGGAATCATAAATATGAAGAAGAGACTTGGGAACCTGAGGAACTGATGAAGAAAAAGTACCCTCACCTTTTCGACTAGGCCTCAAGTATAAATTTCGGGGACAAAATTTCTTAAGGGGGGAATAATGTAACGACCCAAACGTCTTGAGTACTATATTAACTTACTATTAATGATTTAATAGAGATGTTAATGGTTAATGCAGAAGGAGGAGTCGATGGCTTCATCTAGTAGACTCGAACCTTATGAAGCCCACTTATCAGATCTTGGAAAGGAGGTGGTATATTTGGGCTTCGCTTTAGACCATGCCCAAGCCAAACACCAGCGTGTCAAGCTTGAACGGAAACGCCTACGGGAGAAGTTCAAGTTAGAAGTTATTACTACTAGGGCAATGTTATCTGAGCCTCCCTCAGATTCTCTCACCATAGCACACCGTACACTTAGGTCATATGCTGGTGTTATAAGGGGCTATGTGATGAGAACCTAGCTTCTTTGTGTAATTCTTTTGGACGAATAAATTGAGAATTCTTCTTTTTGGGATGTTTGTGAAATTTCCTATGACCGAATAATTTTAGGATGCTTTTATTGATGAATTTTAAAAAAAAGGATATTTTAAAATATTTATGTAAACCTTAAATATTTAATGATGTGTAATGATTTTCAAAAAATGGTCTTCTGAAAAAGTGTTCAGTAAAGAATTTGGAGTCTAATAAGATCAACTTAATTTTTGATGAATAGTAAATAATGAATAGTGATTTTACGCTTAGGATTAGTAATGTGACCAAATGGATTAGTAATCTCACTTAAAGAAAGTTTTAATATAATTGAGACACCTTGATTAATTAATAAGATTCAATAAAATGGGTAAATAACAGTTTCATAAATTTTTAGTGAAGTGTTAGTTTTTTCGGGTGAATAGTGTTTCTAATTAAAAATTAAATTACAAATAATTAGAAAATTATTTTTATAATATGAACTTTATTTTTGAACTCAGAGCATCGATATTATGTTATGGTAATTTTTGGGGATTTTTCTGAGAAAAAATGAATTCTCAGTGAATAGTGTTTTTATTTAAAAAGTAAATTAAAAATATTTAGAAAATTATTTTTATAAAATGGAGTTCATATTTGTAATAAGAGAATCGATATTTGGTTAATGTGAAATTTTGGTATTTTTCTGAGAAAGTTGAATTTTCAGTGAATAGTAAAAAAAGCAGTTTTAGGGTTTTAGTATGTTTAATGACATCATAACTGTGTCATGATGATGTCATGAGATATTTTAAGTGTTGGCCAACCAAATGTGATGAAGTATTTTATTTGGGGCCCCATGTGGACTAACTCCATGAGAAATATCATGGGAGAGCACGTGGTTTTGAGAAAACCACTTGTGAGGTGTCCCTTGGCCATTAATGCCTTGTCCCCTCACTTTCCCTATATATACCCACCTTTTCCTCCTTTAGTTTTCACTCCCAACTCTCCCCCAATGAAGATCTTCTCTCATTACCTCCCAAGGAGTCCTCCCAAGGTTCCCTGATGCCTCTCATGGTCCCAACCTTTGAGTTTTAGGAGTTATGTTTAAGGTAAGGGATCTGATCCCTCTCTCTTTCTTTTCAAATAATCTCTTTTATGTCATTCCTTTTATGCTGCATGTTCTTATGTGGGAGTATGTTCTTTTATATTCCTCTTACTTCCCTTTTCATGTTTATATGATGAGAGATCCCCTCTTACTCTCATCATTTCGTTTTACGAAAGATTAAGTGACGTCGTTAGGTTGCCAAATTTTTAAGGGATTCCTTCACCCTTCTCATTTTCATGTTCTATTTTCATGTCAAGTCTTTGAAGTTCCTTTTTATTATGTTGTGGTATGATCTCTATACCTATCATACTGATCTTTTATGATCATATGATGATATACCCTATTTGATCTCGTTAATTCATTTTTGTTGAAGTTTAAGTGACGCCGTAGGCTGCCGAATTATCGTAAGAGAAATATTATTTTTGTGTTACTTCCATGTTTTTCATTTCAAATGGTATGTCCTTAAAATTTCATTACCATGATTCATATTCTTTATATTCTGTCCCTCTACTATTTATATAGATCTTTTATGAGTGGTCGACCCATGTCCCCTCTCTTTTCCATGTTTGCTAAAACCCTGTAACGTAGTCGTAATGCTGCAGAATTTTCATCTCAAAATGCCTCTCTCTTTTTCACAAAATTATTTTATGTTATTAAGTGAATACTCAAAGAACTTTTTTATATAGGGGTATTATCATATATATCAAAATTTTCTATTTTAAATTCTGGGATTTACATACATGAACCCCACTTTCCCTTTATGTGGGTTTAAAGTGACATAAAGATCATGTCTTTAAAGCATTTTTTAGAACGTTATGATTATGAAATGAAACCCATTTCTTTTATGCTATATGGGTTGTTTATGAAATTATTGATGATGATATATGTGGCTCACATGATAATAAAGAAATGTCAAGGGTTCTCCTAGATAGTGCTCCAATGCATTGGGTAAAGACTTAATCTCTAGAGATGACTTTTTAGACTGATACCTTGGTGAATAACCTTGGTAATTTTTAATGACACCTTGGGGATGGACCTTGGTGAAATCAAATGATTTTCAATATTAAATTTTTCAGCCACATCTTAAAGTTATGAAAAATGATATTTTTATTATGATATATCTCATGACTTCTTTATCATGCCTTAAAGTTCTTTTCATGACCTTATTGAAGTATCTCAAGTCCACATGTAAAATGTTTCTCTTGTTTCCCTTACTGGGCCTTCTGCTCACCCTTTCTTTTGATGTATTTCCCTAGGTTGAGATGCAGAAATGAACCTAGGATGAACTTAAGGAGAAGCCTTTCAATTGTTTAAGAAGAATGCTTTATGTTGTTTTCTTGTATTATGTTCCTGGTTTCCAAGACACTAAACCTTAAAGATCCTCAGTTTTGTGTAATGTAATGAAAGTTTATGTTATAAAAAGGCGGGATGCTATATAATCTCCATGAATACTTCTATATAGAGAATTAGAGATCTAGTATATATCTTTTCTTGACTTCTATTGATATAGATCTTGATGGTGTGAAATCATTATATACACATCCATGTCATCATGTTTCATCAAAAGATCATTGGTTGTGGATGATAGCATGAAACACTGGAAATATATAGAATTATTATAATAATTATCATAGGGAGTCGAATATTAATCACTAGCCTTATTTCCAGGCACATCAAGAATAAGATCATCCAAAACATACAACTTCCATTCATGGAATCTGATAACGTTTAAGTACCTTTTCCACTCTTATAAATTTGTAATGATGAGAATGTTACCCATCTCAGGAATACATCACATTGATATGTTGGAATTTATATTAATTTTTTCTAAAATAATATTAGTATAATTATAATACTTTATATATTAAAATTTGAGGTTTAAGTGACGCCGTTAGGCTGCCGAATTTTCATAAGAGAAATCTTATTTTTTTCTTACTTCCTTGTTTTTTATTTCAAATGGTATGTCCTTCAAATTTAATTATCATGATTCATATCTTTTATATTATGTCCCTCTACTATTTTTATAGATCATTTATGAGTGGGCGACCCATGTCCCCTCTCTTTTCAACGTTTTCTAAAACCCTGTAACGTAGCCGTTATACTGCAGAATTTTTGTCTCAAAATACCTCTCTCTTTTTCTCAAAATTATTTTATGTTATTAAGTGAATACTAAAAGCTATTATTTCTATACCGGTATTCACATATATATCAAAATTTTCTATTTTATATTCTGGGATTTACATACATGAAACCCACTTTCCCTTTCTGTGGGTTTAAAGTGACATAATGATCATGTCTTTAAAGCAGTTTTTAAAACGTTTTGATTATGAAATGAAACCCATTTATTTTATTCTATATGGGTTGTTTATGAAATTATTGATGATGATATATGTGTCTCACATGATAATAAATACATGTCAAGGGTGAACCCAGATAGTGCTCTAATGCATTGGGTAAAGACTTAATCTCTAGAGATGACTTTTTAGACTGATACCTTGGTGAATAACCTTGGTAATTTTTAATGACACCTTGGGGATGGACCTTGGTAAAATGAATTGATTGTCAATATTAAATGTTGTAGCCTCATATTCAAGTTATGAAAAATTTAATTTTTATTATGATATATCTCATGATTTATTTCTCATGCCTTAAAGTTCTTTTCATGACCTTATTGAAGTATCTCAAGTACACATGTAAAATGTTTCTCTTGTTTCCCTTACTGCGCCTTCTGCTCACCCTTTCTTTTGATGTATGTCCCCAGGTTGAGATGTAGTAATGAACCTAGGATGAACATAAGGATAAGCCTTTCATGTGTTTAAGAAGAATGCTTTACGTTTTTTTCTTGTGTTTTGTTCCTGGTTTCCAAGACACTAAACCTTAAAGATCCTCAGTTTTGTATAATGTAATGAAAGTTTATGTTACTAAAAGGCGGGATGCTATAGTTGGTATCAAAGGATGGTTTAGTTATTTGTGGAAATTAGGATATAAAAAATTTAGGAAGAACCCCATAGAAAAGTTTAAATATAGAAAAACTTCCTGGTATTTTGATAAGTATTGAGTAAGTGATTTATCAAACAAATACATCCCTATATAGATACGAGCCGGTAGAGGCGGCTCTGGCACAGATGTACATAAGGGTAAAACCCAAAAACATCACTTTGAGCTAGACTCGAACGGGAAATGGGGCATGATAACGGGCCTTGCTGCACTCTTGGTTACGACACTCCCGGGGGATATGTTTGGTTAATCACAAGCTTTTTATGAATCATTATGAAGGAATTATAGAGAAATGTAATTGTCTATGAATGAAGTCTTAGTTAAAAGATTCATAAATGAAATAAGTTTCTCACTAATGTTTTATTCTTTTAGAAAATGTTGGGCAATAGGAGGAACCGTGTAGATAGTGACCGCAATGCACCATGTTCTGACGGCCCTCCGATGGAAGCCGGAATGGAAACATTCATGCGAATGATGAACCAACTGGCTCAAGTTATGTGTAATAACTTGAATCAAGCTGAGAGGCCGATCTCACCACGAAGGGAACAGAATTCTGTTGATTCCTTCATCTGTCAACGACTACCATCATTCAGGGGATCTACTGACCCATTGGTTGCGGAACAATAGATAAGATACATTGAAAAGATCTTTTCTGTACTCCTTTGTTTGGAACAAGAAAAAGTCACCCTTGTTGTTTATCGCCTAGAGGGAGAAGCTGATCAGTGGTGGTCACTGGTCAAAAAAACAAAGCATAGAGGAGAGATGGAAGCTATGGAGTGGGAAGAGTTCCTGGGAATATTATTAAATAAATATTTCCCTCGTTCCATGAGAACAAGAATGGAGAAATAGTTTCTCGAGCTGAAGAAAAAGGAGAATGAATCTGTCGGAAGCTATGAGATGAACATCACCCAACATTCATGATATAACTCTATCTTTGTCATGGATCCAAGTGGGAATGTTGATAGATTTTTCGGTGGACTGAGACCTCATCTGTGGAAGAATTTAGCCAATCGGGACTATGATAGCTATGAGGAGATCGTGTGGAGTGCAATGAAAGTCGGGCTGGAGTTTGGTGAGACACAGTGGTATCATAAATCAAATGACAAGAAGAGAACATTGGATCCCAGTTTAGGGAAGACTTTTGATTAGGGAAGAGGTGGAACGCAAATGCAACTTACCACATTCAATAAATGTGGGAGGAAGCATCCGTGGAACTGCTTGATCGGAAGTGGAAAGTGCTACAAGTGTGGAAGAGGAGGCCATATTTCTTGGAATTGTCGTATTGAGGTGAAGCCTCTACTTCCCAACACTAACGATAGAGGAAAGATGGTTCTGTACTTACCTGAAGTCCATTGCTTCAAGTGTGGACAACTTGGGCACTAAGCTAACCTCTGTCCAAATCCAAGGGCAGTGGAGGGGAATCACCATCAACCTCAGCAAAGGCTAGGGGAGCAAGGTCGTGCTTTTTCTATCAGAACAACTGAAGTTGAAGCTCTGAATGACGTGGTAGCAGGTACTCTTGTTGGCCTCTCAAAACTAGAAACTACTTTGTTTGATTCTGTATCTACACATTCCTTTATTTCCTCCATGTTAGCAAAGAATATAGAATCAATCCCCGAATTGCTTGCGGTAGAGTTGTCAGTCAAGACTCCAAGTGGGATTATCCATGCATCAACAATGTTTAGAGACTCTAGTGTTTTCTTTAGTGAGCACAATCTTATCTCAAATCTTGTAGTCATTCCCATGTTGGAATTCAACGTTATACTAGGGACGGATTGGCTCTCAATGTATAATGCTAAGATCAAATGCAGATGTAAGGAAATCTCAGTAGTCTTGAATAAACGACCTACAGTTATCTTCCAAGGAGAGATATCCCGAACTGATCCCTATTTAGAACCACCTCCTATAGCATTATTTATGGAGTTAATCGGTGATGATGAAGAAGTAAATGGGATCATACAGATAGAAGATGTTCCAATTGTTCAGGAATACATGGATGTATTTCCTGAGGAGTTACCTGGACCTCCCCCAGAAAGAGAGGTAGAGTTACCCATTGAACTCGTACATGGATCACAACCAATATCAAAGAACTTGTATAGAATGGAAAATGTGGAGCTATAAGAGTTAAAGAAACAACTACAAGACTTGTTGGAGAATCTGTTTTTTCGACCGAGTGTGTCTCCTTGGGGGGAACCAGTTCTCTTTTTGATGAAGAAGGATGGATCAATGCGGCTATGCATTGATTATATATAACTGAACAGGATCACGGTGAAGAAAAGATACCCTCTTCCAAGAATTGATGATTTATTTTACTAAATTCGGTGGGCTCAATTATTCTCTAAGATTGACCTTCGATCTGGTTATCATCAACTGAGGCTGAAGAAGGAAGATATTCCAAAGACTACCATCCGATCAAGATATGGTCATTATGAGTTTACTATTATTCCCTTTGGCTTGACTAATGCTCTTGCTATTTTCATGGATTTGATTAATAGAGTCTTTAAGGACTACCTTGATAACTTTGTGGTAGTATTTATTGATGATATTTTGATATATTAAAAAATTCATGAGGAGAATAATGATCATATGAGGGTTATTTTGAAAACTCTACAGAAGGAGAGTCTCTTTGGAAAGTTCAGCAAGTGTGAGTTTTGGTAACATAAAGTGACTTTCTTGGGGAACATCATAACCAATGAAGGAATCTCAGTTGACCTTGCAAAGACAATGGTTGTGGAGGAGTGACCTCAACCCACAATAGTAACTGAGATTCTTAGTTTCCTTTGTTTATCGGGATATTATAAGAGGTTTGTGAAAATCTTTTCACGGCTTTCTAATCCACTAACCATGTTGACTCGAAAAGGGGTTTTTTCATTTGGACAACAGAATGCGAGGAAAGTTTCCAAGATCTGAAGAAGAGATTGGTTAGTGCATCTGTGTTAACACTACCCTCTATTGGAGAAGGATTCTTTTTTTAGCGATGCATCTCTGAAAGGGCTTGGGTGCGTCCTCATGCAAAATGAAAAGGTAATTGCTTAAGCATCTAAACAGTTGAAGATTCATGAGCATAATTATCCTACACATGATCTAGAGCTAGCGTTAGTTGTTTTTACTCTAAAGATATAGAGGCATTATCTTTATGGGGATAAATGTGATATATACACTGACCACCAAATTTTAAAGTATATTTTCACATAGAAAGAATTGAACATGAGACAAAGGAGATGGTTGGAGCTTATTAAAGACTATGATTGTTCAATGAATTATCACCCTGGAAGAGCAAACAAAGTCACGGATGCATTAAGCAGGAAAGACCCAGTTGTTCTGGAAACAATGAGGATCCTAGGAGATCCTTTGACTAAAGATCTAGTAAAACTGGACATTGGAATTATAAGGAAAGGGACATCATCAACCCTATCCCAAATGATTTCTCAACCTTCATTACTAGAGAAGATAAAGAAGGATAAAAAATAAGATCCTTTGCTGCAGGAGAAGTTGGAGGCTGTAAATGATGGGAAGTTCCCTGATTTCAATATTGATCAAGAAGGTGTATTGAAATTTCGTACAAGACTATGTGTTCCATCTATTCCGGAGATAAAGAATGAACCGATGGATGAAGCTCAACGCTCTACTTTTTCTATACATCCAGGAAGCTCTAAAATGTATGGAGACCTTCATGATCATTATTAGTGGGATAACATGAAGAGGCAGATTGCTGATTACACTACAAGTTGCCTGGTGTGTCAACAAGTAAAGGCATAACGACAACTTCTTAAGGGGGTATTACAACCACTACCCATACCAGTATGGAAGTGGGATAATATCACTATGGACTTTTTAATGGGTCTCCCAAAAACCTCCAAAGGAAACAATGCGATATGGGTTTTTGTGGACCGTCTCACCAAGACAGCCCATTTTATCTCTATTCGGGAAGATTTATCTCTAGATCAACTTGCCAAGATATACGCAAAGGAAGTGGTGAGGCTGCATGGGGTACCACTATCCATCGTGTCTGATCATGATCCAAGATCACAACAAAATTCTGGAGAAGTCTTCAACATTCTCTGAATACTGAATTGAATTTTAGTACGGCCTATCATCCTCAAACTGATGGGTAATCTAAAAGGACTATTCAGACACTCGAAGACATGCTGAGATTATGCTCAATGGAATTTAAAGGTGGATGGGATAAACACATACCATTAGTTGAGTTCTCCTATAACAATAGCTTCCATTCGAGTATTCAGATGGCACCCTATGAAGCTCTGTATGGAAAGCTATGTGGAACTCCTACTTTTTGGGATGAAACTGGTGAGAGAAAGATTCTTGGGCTTGATCTCGTGCAAGAGATGACAGAATAGGTTCATGCCATCCAACAACACATAAAGACTGCTCAGAGTCGGCAGAATAGCTATGCTGACAATCGTCGAAGGGACTTGGAGTTTGGTGTGGGCGACAAATTCTTCCTTCGAATTTCACCATGGAAGAGAGTCATGTAGTTTGGGAAGAAAGGGAAGCTCATCCAGAGGTACATTGGCCCCTAGGAAATCCTGGATCGCATAGGAGCAGTGGCCTCTCGTCTAGCACTTCCACTGAACCTAGCTCAAGTTCACAATGTCTTCCATGTATCTCTCTTGAGGAAGTACATACATGACCCTTCGCATGTACTGAACCCAGAGGTGGTACAACTGGAACATTACCTCTCTTATGAGGAGTGGACAGTGGAGATCTTAGACTGTAGAGACAAGGTTCTACGAAACAAGACTACCCACCTTGTGAATGTGTTGTGGAGGAATCATAAATATGAAGAAGCGAATTGGGAACCTGAGGAAATGATGAATCAAAATTACACTCACCTTTTCGACTAGGCCTCATGTATAAGTTCTGGGGACGAAATTTCATAAGGGGGGAATAATGTAACGACCCAAACTTTTTGAGTAGTATATTAACATACTCTTAATGATTTAATAGAGATGTTAATGGTTAATGCAGAAGGAGGAGTCGATATCTTCATCCAGTAGACTCGATCCTTATGAAGCCCACTTATCAGATCTTGGGAAGGAGGTGGAATATTTGGGCTTCGCTTTGGACCAAGCCCAAGACGAACTCCAGCGTGTTAAGATTGAACGGAAATGCCTATGGGAGAAGTTCAAGTTAGTAAATATTACTACTAGGGAAATGATATATTAGCCTCCCTCAGATTCTCCCCCCATTGCACACCTTACACTTAGTTCATATGCTGGTATTATAAGGGGCTATGTGACGAGACCCTAGCTTCATTGTGTAATCCTTTGGGTTGAATAAATTGAGATTTCTTCCTTTTGCAAAGTTTGTAAAATTTCCAATGTCCGAATAATTTTAGGATGTATTTATTGATGAATTAAAAAAAGGATATTTTAAAATATTTATGTAAACCTTAAATAATTAATGATGTGTAATGATTTTTCAAAAAATGGTCTTCTGCAAAAGTGTTCAGGAAAGAATTTGGAGTCTTATAAGATCAAATTAATTTTTGATGAATAATAAATTATGAATAGTGATTTTACGCTTAGGATTAGTAATGTGACCAAATGGATTAGTATTCTAACTTAAATAAAGTTTTCATATAATTTAGACACCTTGATTAATTAATGAGATTCAATAAAATGGGTAAATAATAGTTTCATTAATTATTTGTCAAGTGTTAGTTTTTTCGGGTGAATAGTGTTTTTAATTAAAAAATAAATTAAAAATAATTAGAAAATTATTTTTATATAATGAACTTTATTTTTGAACTCAGAGCATCGATATTATGTTATGGTAATTTTTTTGGGATTTTTCTGAGAAAAAATGAATTTTCAGTGAATAGTGTTTTTATTTAAAAAGTAAATTAAAAATATTTAGAAAATTATTTTTATAAAATGGAGTTCATATTTGTAATAAGAGCATATATATTTGGTTAAGGTGAAATTTTGGGATTTTTCTAAGAAAGATGAATTTTCAGTGAATAGTAAAAAAAGCAGTTTTAGGGTTTCGGTATGTTTAATGACATCATAACTATATCATGATAATTTCATGAGATAATTTAAGTGCCGGCCGACCAAAGGTGATGAATTATTTTATTTGGGGCACCATGTGGCCTAACTCCATGGGAAATATCATGGGAGAGCACATGGTTTTGGGAAAACCACTTGTGAGGTGTCCCTTGGCCATTAATGCCTTGTCCCCTCACTTTCCCTATAAATACCCACCATTTACTCCTTTAGTTTTCACTCCCAACACTCCCCCAACAATTCTCTGGTCTCATTACCTCCCAAAGAGTCCTCCCAAGGTTCCCTCAATCCTCTCAAGGTCCCAACCTTTGGGTTTTAAGAGTTATGTTTAAGGTAAGGGATCCGACCTCTCTCTCTCTCTCTTTTCAAGTAATCTCTTTTACGTCATTCCTTTTATGCTCCATGTTCTAATGTGAGAGAATGTTCTTTTATATTCCCCTTACTTCCATTATCACGTTTATATGATGAGAGATCCCCTCTTACTCTCATCATTTCGTTTTATGAAAGTTTAAGTGACACCGTTAGGCTGCCGAATTTTTAAGGGATTCTTTCACCCTTCTCATTTTCAAGTTCTATTTTCATGTAAAGTATTTAAAGTTAATTTTTAGTATGTTGGGGTATAATACATATACCTATCATACTGATATTTTATGATAATAATATTAGAGACCCTATTTGATCTCGTCAATTCATTTTTTTAAGTATAAGTGACACCGTTAGGCTACCGAATTTTCATAAGAGAAATCTTATTTTTGTCTTACTTCCACGTTTTTCATTTAAAATGGTATGTCCTTCAAATTTCATTACCATGATTCATATCCTTTATATTATGTACCTCTACTATTTTTATTGATCATTTATGAGTGGGCGACCCATGTCCCCTCTCTTTTCAACGTTTGCTAAAACTCTGTAACGTAGTCGTTAAGCTACAGAATTTTCGTCTCAAAATGCCTCTCTCTTTTTCTCAAAATTATTTTGTGTTATTAAGTGAATACTAAAACCACTTATTTTATATAGGTATTCAAATATATATCAAAATGTTCTATTTTAAATTATGGGATTTACATACATGAAACCACTTTCCCTTTTCGTGGGTTTAAAGTGATATAAAGATCATGTCTTGAAAGTAGTTTTTGAAACGTTATGATTGTGAAATGAAACCCATTTATTTTATGCTATATGAGTTGTTTATGAAATGATTGATGATTATATATGTGGCTCACATGATAATAAATACATGTCAAGGGTGCGCCTAGATAGCGCTCCAATTCATTGGGTAAAGACTTAATCTCTAGAGATGACTTTTTAGACTGATACCTTGGTGAATAACCTTGGTAATTTTTAATGAAACCTTGGGGATGGACCTTGGTGAAACAAAATGATTTTAAATATTAAATGTTGCAACCACATCTTCAGGAATTGAAAATTTTTATTTTTATTATGATATATCTCATGACTTCTTTCTCAAGCCTTAATGTTCTTTTCATGACCTTATTGAAGTATCTCAAGTCCACTTGTAAAATGTTTCTCTTGTTTCCCTTACTGGGCCTTCTGATCACCCTTTCTTTTGATGTATGTCCCCAGGTTGAGATGCAGTAATGAACCTAGGATGAACTTAAGGATAATCCTTTCAAGTATTTAAGAAGAATGCTTTATGTTGTTTTCTTGTATTATGTTTCTGGTTTCCGAGACACTAAACCTTAAAGATCCTCAGTTTTGTGTAATGTAATGAATTTTTATGTCATAAAAAGTCAGGATTCTATATAATCTCCATGAATACTTCTAAATAGAGAATTAGAGATCTAGTATCTATCTTGTATTTACTTCTTTTGATATATATCCTGAAGCTGAGAAATCATTATATACACATCCATGTCATCATGTTTGTTCAAAAGATCATTGGTTGTGGATGATAGCATGACACATTGGAAATCTATAGCATCATTCTAATAATTATCATAGGGATTCGAATATTCATCACTATCCTAATTACTAGGCACATCAAGAATAATATCATCCAAAACAGACAATTTCGTTTCATGGAATGTGATAACGTTTAAGTACGTTTTCCACTCTTATAAATTTGTAATGATAAGAATGTTACCCATCTCAGGAATACATCCCATTGATATGGTGGAATTTATTTTAATTTTTTCTAAAATAATATTATTAGAGTTATAATACATTATATATTAAAATTGTAGAAAAAAACAAATAAATTAAATTTAGTAATCTCCCAAAAATTAATTGAAACCCAGTATTCTTCACCATTGGGATCAGAATATCCGATTTCATGGATATCCTATTGGATAGAATCCATAGTCCTATTATCATGAACCCAAATTTTGATGGTCAATGAATTTGAATGGTTTTAGGCATGAATTCTAAATACCACCTCCATTAAGTCATAGTTCTTTGATATGATGGGTGGACCCCTCCATCCTAAAATCCTTAAATTAAATTTCAGTAAAATTTTTAACTTAGTTACTCTAGTTCATTATTTGTAAGTTAGCCTTTGATGTAAACTAAGTTAAGTTAACCCAAAAATTCAGGTTACAATTCCTTGAAAATCGAAATCCCCCTAACATTGGATGGTCAAGAACATCAAAATATGGGTTGATTTTAAATGAGTTAGTGGAAGGCTATATCGTCTTTTTATATATAATTGACACATTTTATCTATTATGTGTAAATTACCAATTACTATCATTATTAAATTATTTTTAATATTACGTGGACTTACTTATGTGATTAACCATACCTTAGATTATATTTACACATATGATAATTTATTTTATTTCAATATTGAATGATTATTAATTAAATAATTAATATGATTGAGACAAAAAATCAATAGTGAAATAACCATGAATGTTGATGTAAATAATATAATAAAGTGTTTTTATCCTGATATTTTACTAATGGTTAGTTTATCTAGATTATGAAAAACTAACTATCAACCTAGGGGGAAAATACTATGAACCAATTATGGTTCATGTTGTAACTTTCCACCTATCCACCTATGCATCTCTCTTGGATTTCTTTCACCTCAGCTCCAAACATGAACCACCTCCACTATCCATACATTACATATGATTTTGCACACACCCATGTGAGGGGAAATATAAGGCCCCAACCTTAAACCTTACTTAATATTGAATTAAATGAATAATACACATTGAGGATCTTTTCAGGTTTAGATTTTTAGAGAATTAGGACATAACTATTACATCTCAAAAGATTACAAAGTAGTCACTTCTACTAAATTTCCATAAAATAAAAACTCTTAAAAATAATCATGTCTAGTTCCATGTATTAGATAGCATGACTTTCCCTTGATCCCATCCTTGGCCCTATTCCACATTAAGTCATGTGAAAAGAATTTCAAAAAAAACTTGGGCTGAGCATAAAAAGCTCAGCAAGGGATACACAAAGAATGAAAACTTTTAGTTTCTCAAAGTAACAAGTAAACCATGTATACTTCATCAAAGTAATACCTTTCACCTTTAGGCAGTAGTAAAAACTCTTCACTGAATAAGATATCATTACTTACCCTTTTGTATCCAAAAGATTACCATAAATCCCATATAAAAAACAAATAACATATAATGGTAACTTGGGACATAATCATACTTAAATGGAATAACCATACAGTCGACTTCCGCACATACTTAATGGAATAGCCATACAACCGACTTCCATACCCAATGCATTGGGGGTTATAACGTAACCACATGTCCTGGTATTCACGACACCACCCGTCATATGGTTTATCACGTAACCACACGTAAAATGTCCAAGTACCAACATTACACATAAAATATTGAAAATATAAACATTTCAATAACAAAATTTCATTTGCAATCACAATAAGTAATTCCATGATATCAATCCATTTTCAAAAACCATTTAAATGTGATTTTTGAATCAATGTGTCCCATACCACTTTGAATATTTTATTGGAATTATAATTTTAAAACATTAATGTACATATAAATAAATACTGAATACCATTTTTAAAACATTTACATTAAAGATAAATATTTAGAATAATATATCTTTAAAACATTTAAAACGATATTTTTGTAAAAGAGTTTTTAACAAAATGAGAGACTCTTTAATACAAATAATTGCGGAATTAAATTTAATCTGAACATTATAATATCATGAGAATAAAGGGATTCATGATATAATATGTCAAAGGACAATATACACACCATATAAGAGTGAATTGGTGCATAACAACAATGAAGTCTCAAATGAAATGTAAAATGAGATGAAATCCATTATAAAGAAGGTATCCTTAAATTAAGGATAAATAAATCTCATAATTATGTGTGAAAAATATAAATACACCCAATATAAGTGGATATTATCTGTAAAACAATCGAATTTCATTCACACATATTCAAAGGATGACATATTCAATAACTACATGTTGAACCCAAAGAAATCGAAATTGGGTTAAGAAGTTCCCTTGGTAAAATTTGAGAGCCTAACGGCGTCACATAAAATTTTACAAAAAAGGCTGATGATAGAGATAAAAGGGATCTAACCACTTGGACATAAAATTTACATAAATAAGGATATTGAATAACATATACCAACATAATAGTACGTCAATTAAAAGACGAAACAAAAGACGTCTTTAAAAAAAGGAGGGTGAAAGGTCCCCTTACCGAGTTGGGTAACTTTCGAAAAGTACACCCCATTGAAGAAGGGTCATACAATGAAAATTTAAATACCCATAAAAGAAATTATACTAAAAAAAGTGTATAATAATGGGCAGTACATACACCACTCAATATAAATAGTGGAAAACGTAGCATAAATGTCACAGGAATAAAAGTGGGATGAAAAATCCCTTACGAAAACTCGGAATCCTAACGACGCCACATAAAACTTTCAAAAATGGATTTATGAGATAAAATAGGGTCCCCCATAATATTAACATAAAAATTAAATTATGAGGAATATTAAAGAACATCCCCAAACATAATAAAGATGGGATTAAAAGAAATGAAATAAAAGAGAGTACTTAAAAAGAAAGAGAGAGGTTGGATCCCTTACCTCTAGTCTGACTTCACTCGATCGTTCTTTAACGTCCTGAATAATAAACTTGAGTTAATTTCCAATTGCTTAAGAACCTTTTTAAAGTTAATTATTCCTTTTATATCACTTATTTCCATGTTATAAGCATTATGTAATCATTTAAGTTAATAATGATTGTTTTGTCGATATTTGGTTCTGAAGTCGAAAGTTGACTTCTTACAATTACATGTTGTTCGTGTGGTCAAAGGTTCATTATATACAGAATAATATTCATGATTTGGATATCATATATATCATATATATCCAGAATATACCAGTATTTATAATATTAAAAAATCATTTAGAAGTATGAAATAAAATGCACCGTTCATGGAGACGGTAAGCCGTACGTACGCATGAACACTACTTTCATTTCTATGTCATATAAATGTAATTAAAACCAAATGATAAGTATGTATATTTTAATTCCACAATTATATTCATCATTTATATGTAACATAAATCATGTATAATAACTTTAAATCCATCATTTATACATCCCACATATGGCATTAACGAATCAAATCACTTTGAGGGGGTGGTAGTCCGCACTTCCTAAAATGAAATTATCATGTTTACCCACAATGGAAACCACAAAGGTATGCCACAAAAAAAATACAAAAGCTTAATTAAAACATAAACATATTATATAATATATAAATATAGTGAAATCTTAATGGCAACCTTTGAAGGTGTTATATGAGTGTTGAACAATCATCGTTTCGTGAGGGAGAAATTCTCCATCCACAGAAACAATATGTTCTTTAACCATTAGATGTTGGTGTGTGTAAGTGTAGCTCGAATTCTTCTTATATAAACACCCTAGTATATTTAATATACTGGAGTTGTTACAAAATAAAATAATAAAAAGAGCTTAGGGGGTTGGATAATAAAAATAAAACAAAAGAACACAAGAGAAGACACTACCTTTAAATCGGGTAACTCTTTTTGATTTGAGCTCAAAGGCATCCTTGCGAAGACTTCATCCCAAAGTGAGTCTTATAGGAGTAATATTGGGATGTGGAGAGACAAAATGGTCGGGGTTTGGCTGATCCAAAGGCTTGAGAGGTGTGGGTAAGGAGGTAGAGGTGGAGGCCTTTTATAAGAGGATAGGAGGGGCACTCTTGGAAGGTAAGGAAATGTTACTTTATTTTAGAATGAGTTTCAGATTTTAAAGGTCCCACATTGATGTGTTTCGAGGATAAGGTGATAATGGTTCTAAATAAACTCATCCAATTGGTTTTTGACAGGTGTAGGTCTTAGATTTTACATTATCATTCCATTTTATTTAAATCGTTAAATAATGAGGTAATCGCTGCATCATTATGGTGTCATAAATAATTTAATTTAGTTTATGTATAAAAATTATTAAAAAAATACTATGATGTAGGAAATATATTTTTTAGTTATAATGAATATTTATAGTCAAAAATATGACTTGTATATCTCCATATAAAAATTGTTTTGGTAAAACAACACATGTTTGTGACATTTTAATTTTAACATTAAATAAAGAGGTATTAGTGTCATTTTCCTACCAAAGTGGCTTCACGGGGTCCCCAAGTTGACCCAGGGACTGTCTTGGTCGGACATGACATATCCAATGAGGTTAGGACATGTGTCTAGGTTATTTCATATTATTAAAACATTATTTTTACCTTAAATTACACTAATTACCTCTAATCGCAATTAATAAACTTAAAAGTTACTATTCACAAAAAAAATTATTTTAATCCCATTGAACCACATTTTACTTCTTAATTAAAATGATTTATTTCAGATTTTTGAAATTTAAATCACAGAAGTGGTAAAGTTTCATTTAAACGAAAAATCGGTTTCTTTAACTACCACTTAGTGCTTTCACTATTCATCAAAAAATGATGTTTTTCAGAAAATTACCAAAAATTTACCCTAGGATATATTTGATATTCCGAATTCAAAATTGATGTCTATTTTAAAAAATTTAAAACAAATAATTTACATTAATTAATTTAATAATTAATTCCCACTATCAGAGCAAATAGCGTGTTTTTATGAAACAATAAGTATCAACAGATTGACACTAGTTTAAGTCCAATTTCAAGATGAAATTATTTCCACAGACCACTGTTGGATTAAATGGTAAAATATATTCTAATTTCACTTTGAAAACAATTAAAAAGATAATCTAATCATATAAATAAATCAGATTAAAAAGAGGTTTTGAATTAAAATACAACATTTTTCACTATTCATTAAAAATGATCTTTATCAGAAAAATACCAAAAATTTACACAAAGTGAATTTTGATGTCCCAATTCTAAAGAAGTGTTTTATTTGGTCCAATAGAATGTATAAGAGTGACCAAAACTCTATTTAATGATGGTTTTCCATCAAAGGTTGATAAGTGGACCTTTAGGGAAAATTAGAGTATATATGCCTAAAATTGAATTATTTTCTTATTTTAAGACTTTATAATTTATTGGATAAATGTAAAAACGTTTAACAAACATATATAAACATATTTTAGTTATTTCTATTCATTCCTGCCAATACAATGGCTAGGTGTTAACTAACATTTAAAATAATTTTATTTTATTATTAGAGTGCATCGTAAGATTTCAAAGGAACTCGTTGTTGCGTATTGGGTAAGCCATCAAGCATAGTGTTCCCGATAAATTAATATTAAAATTTTATTCAAAAAAAGGGATAAATATAAAAATGTCATATTCTTTATTTACCTGGGGTGTTACATCCTTCCCCCCGTTTTGGGAATTGTGTCCATGCAATTTTAAAATTGGGCTCGGAAACTTCATTGAAAGTCCCACATCAGAACAAGAGTCGGTAAAACAATCACTTTAAAAGAAAGAAAGAGAAGTACAGAGTTCACCTGAGTTAACCCACACTAGGATTCCATGTAGGAAAACATGGACATGGAGGAGAAAACATAGGGTCATGTTCTGATGGAGAGTGATAGAAAACATGTTTTGGAGAAAGTTAACCACAAGAAAATCACAAACTTGTGATGGGTTAAACGGTATTCGATTCCCTAGTAAGAAAAGTTTATAGACAACATTTTTGTTTTATGTTACTTTTTATTGAGGAATTTATTCATATGGAAACATAATTACTTATCATGTTGACTTTCAAATTTTATTATATTTCTTACACAAACTCATATTTTCTCCAAAAGACGAGTATTTAGGAAGACCTTTTCACATTAAGAGTACTATAATCAACTTCTAGAGAATCACCTAATCCATAAAAGAGAACATTATAATTCCCATGTCTTTATACATTAACCAAAACCAAAACCAAAAAGGTTAGTACAAGATCAGATAATCCCGAAAAGGATAACCCTTTATAAAAAGAAAATCTATTCTTAATCTCAAAAATTTGTCCAACAAAACCCAAAGTTCAACGAGGACCATTTGATAAACATTTTGTCCATAAAATTATTCAAAGTAAACCAAACTAAGATTTAAACCCAAATATTTTAAGGATTTAGTCACATAGTATTCCAAGTTAAATCATAACATTTATCTCCAAACAACATCAGTTGCTCTTAAAGTCTCATATTGAAAAGTAATTAACCTAATCACATATCCTCCATGATAGGTTAATAAATTTCCATAGATAACCCAAAATCAACTAATTCATAATTCATAAAATCATCTAACTAAAAAGAGTCAGTCAAACTAACCAAGGACTTCACATAGTCAAGTGGTAGGCGATAAATAGCAGTCGCACTTTGGTTGTGGGTTTGATTCCCGCAGCTTTGTCCAACATGACGGGTTGTCACACGGTCTGTGTGTTGTCCTTTTTCCAAACAATATAATTCTCAAATCATTCCCCAAAAAGAGATAAAATCATCAAAAATAACCATAACATAATTTAACCTCAATTTTTTCTCATGCCTTTCACTTTCCATCATAATATATAGTAACCCATAATTACCTCAAAAGTAAGGATCATATAAACCCAAATGGTTCTTTATAACTATGCCCACAAAAGAACAGATAACTATTCCTTGAATAAAATTTTCATATATCAAACAACAGGGTTACACATACTAAAAAAAGTCATCTAATGTAACCCCATCATCAAAAGAGACTTAATACCCTTTAGAATTTCACCATAACTCTTGAAGTACTTATATGTTGACTTCTTACACATTCAACATTCTTCATGATCCATTAACCATTCCATTCCATCTTATTCTGAAATACTTCTTTCCTACAAAAAAATCATGAATCATATCCTAAGATTCCAAAATAGGAAAACAAATGTTATGAAATAATCCGTACCTTTGACTGGTCATTGTTAGTTTCTTCATCCTCAATCGAAATGGTATTAGGTATTAGTAAACGAATATTTGTACGATCTTGGTGATCCCATTCCCGAAACATCTTCATAGGACATGTGTTTGCATAATGACCATGCACACCACATTTAAAACATTAAATTGATCCCTCAAAAAGAACTTCTTTCCCTTTCCTCGAGTCAACTAGATGCTTCCTTTTTACATGGTAGGTTATTGCTTTATGACCTTAATTTACACATCTTTAGTGTATTTTTGTCCCTTTGAAACATTTTCCTCGGTGTTTCTTTCCACATCTTTGACACATAGGTTTTTGAACACACTTACCTTTATGATTATTACCTGTAGTTCCGTAGGGATTTGTTTCTCACATATATGATGACTTATAGAAATCACCAAGGTTTAGGTGGTCAATCATGACTCTAGATAGTTGGTTGAGGATAAACACAAGAGTTCTCATTGTAGCTCCCATATCATTCAGTTGCTCACTCAGAAAACTGTCATAGTTTCCTTCACATCCACTATTACTTTGGTGCCTGCTAGATCCATCCATTTACTAAAACCAAAAAGGTCAGTGTGAGTATATAAACAAAACCATCATGTACTAATGAGGAAGATAAACACTAAGATATACTTACTCATTCAATTTATCTAAAAATAAGAATCTTTATGAAATACTAACTATTATGGTAATGTCACTTATTTTTAGAGACTACCCTAACCTCTAAAGTTATCTAAACTGACATTTGATACCATCTATAAGGCCCTGGCCTTAAACCTTACTTAATATTGAATTAAATTAATAATTCACATTGTGGATATTTTCAGGTTTAGAGTTTTAGAGAATTAGGACATAATTATTACATCTCAAAAGATTACAAAGTAGTCACTTTTACTAAATTTCCATAAAATAAATACTCTTAAAAAGAAACATGTCTAGTTCCATGTATTAGATAGCATGACTTTCCCTTGATCCCATCCTTGACCATCTTCCACATTAAGTCCTGTGAAAAAAATTTCAAAAAAAACATGGGGTGAGCATAAAATGTTCAGAAAGGGATACACAATGAATGAAAACTGTTATTTTTCCAAAGTAACAAGAAAACCATGAATACTTTATCAAAGTAATACCTTTCACCATTTGGAAGTATTAAAAACTCTTCACTGAATAATATATCATTACATACCCTTTTGTAACCAAAATATAACCATAAAACCCATATAAAAAACACATAACATATAAAGGTAACTTGGGACATAATCATACCTAAATGGAATAACCATACGGTCAACTTCCACACATACTTAATGGAATATCCATACGGTTGACTTCCATACCCAATGCATTGGAGGTTATAATGTAACCACCCGTCCTGGTATTCACGACACCACCCATCATATGGTTTATCACGTAACCACCCATAGAATTTCCATGTACCATATTTACACATAAAATATTTAAAATATAAACATTTCAATAATGAGATTTCATTTGCAATCACAATAAGTAATTCCATGATATCAATCCATTTTCAAAAACCATTTAAAAGTGATTTTTGAATCAAAGTGTCCCATACCACTTTGGAGCTTTTATTGGAATTATAATTTTAAAAGATTAATGTCAATATAAATAAATACTGAAAACCATTTTGAAAACATTGACATTAAAGATAAATATTTAGAATAATAAATCTTTAAAACATTTAAAATGATATTTTTTTAAAGTGTTTTTAACAAAATGAGCGACTCTTTAATACAAATAATTGCGGAACAAAATTTAATCTGAACATTATAATATCATGAGAATAAAGGGATTCATGATATAATATGTCAAAGGATAGTATACACACCATATAAGAGTGAATTGGTGCATAACAACAATGATGTCTCAAAAGAAATGTAAAATGAGATGAAATCCATTATAAATAAGGTATCCTTAAATTAAGGATAAATCAATCTCATAATTATGTGTGACAAATATAAATACACCCAATATAATTGGATATTAAGTGTAAAACATTCAATGATCATTCACACATATTCAAAGGATGACATATTCAATAACTACATGTTGAACCCAATGAAATCGAAATTTGGTTAAGAAGTTCCCTTGGTAAAATTCGACAGCCTAACGACGTCACATAAAATTCTAAAAAAAGGGTTGGTGAGAGAGAAAAAGGGGATATAATCACTTGGACATGAAATTTACATAAATATATAAGAACATATCCCAAAATAATAGTATGTGAATTAAAAGACATATCAAAAGAAGTCTTTTAAAAAAAAGGAGGGTGAAAGGTCCCCTTACCGTGTTGGGTAACTTTCGAAAAGTACACCCCATGGAAGAAGGGTCATACAATGAAAATGTAAATAAACATAAATTAAATTATACTAAAAAAGTGTATAATAATGTACAGTACAAACACCATTCAAAGGAAATAGTGGAAAACATAGCATAAATGTCACGGGAATAAAAGTGAGAAGAAAAATCCCTAATGAAAACTCGGCAGCCTAACGACGCCACTTAAAACATCCAAAAATGGATTTATGAGATCAAATAGGGTCTCCCATAATATGAACATAAAAATTAAAGTATGAGGAATATAAAATAACATCCCCAAACATAATAAAGATGGGCTTAAAATAAATTTCATAAAATAGAGTACTTAAAAAGAAAGAGAGAGGTTGGATCCCTTACCTCGGGTCCGATTTGACTCGATCATTATTTAACGTCCTCAATAATAAAATTGAGTTAATTTCCACTTTCTTAATATACATTTTCAAGTTAATTATTACTTTTATATCACTTATTTCCATGTTATAAGCATTATGTAATCATTTAAGTTAATAATGTTTGTTTTGTCGATATTTGGTTCTTAAGTCGAAAGTGGACTTCTTACAATTTCATGTTGTTCGTGTGGTCAAAGGTTAATTATATCCATAATGATATTCATGATTTGGATATCATATATATCATATATATCTAGAATATACCAGTATTTATAATATTACATAATCATTTAGAGGTAAGAAATGAAATGCACCGTTCATGGAGACGGTAAGCCGTACGTACGCATGAACGCTACTTTCATTTCTATGTCATATAAAGGGAATTAAAACCAAATGAGAGGTATGTATATTTTAATTCCAGAATTATATTAATCATTTATATGTAACATAAATCATGTATTATAACATTATATCCATCATTTATACATCCCACATATGGAATTAACGAATCAAATCACTTTGAGGGGCGGTAGTCCTCACTTCCTAAAATGAAATTATCGTGTTCACCCACAATGGAAACCACAAAGGTATGCCACAAAAGAAAAATAAAGAAGCATAAGTAAATCAAAAACATATTATATATCATATATAAATATAGTTACATCTTAATGGCCACCTTTGAAGGTGTTATATGAGTGTTGAGCAATCATCGTATCGTGAGGCAGAAATTTGTCATCCACAGAAACAGTATGTTCTTTAACCAATTAGATGTGGGTGTGTGTAAGTGTAGCTCGAATTCTTCTTATAACAACATCATAGTATATTGAAGATAATATATTTGGTACAAAAGAAAATAATAAAAAGTGTTTAGGGTGTTGGAGAAGCAAAATAAAACAAAAGAACACAAGAGAAGACACTACCTTTAAATCGGGTAACTATTTTTTATTTGAACTCAAAGGCTTACTTGGGAAGACTTCTTCCCAATGTGTGGATGATGGGAGTAAGAGAGGTATTTGGAGAGACAAAATGGGATGGTTTTGGCCGTGCCAAAGGCTTGAGAGGTGTGGGTACGGAGGTAGAGGTGGGGGCCTTTTATAAGGGGAGAGTAGGGGCACTCTTGGAAAGTAAGGAAATGTTACTTTATTTTAGAATGAGTTTCGGATTTTAAAGGTCCCACATTGATTTTTTTCAAGGATAAGGTGATAAGGGTTCTATATACACTCATACAATATGTTTTGGACATGTGTAGGTCTTAGATTTTACATTATCATTCCATTTTATTTAAATCGTTAAATAATGAGGTAATCCCTGCATCATCATGTTGTCATAAATAATTTAATTTAGATAATGTTTAAAAATTATAAAAAAAAAATACTATGATGTAGGAAATATATTTAGATTTCAAATGAATATTTATAGTGAAAAATATGACTTTTATAACCCCATATAAAAATTGTTCTGGTAAAACAACACATGTTTGTGACATTTTAATTTTAACATTAAATAAAAAGGTATTAATGTCATTTTCCTACCAAAGTGGCTCCATGGGGTCCCCAAGTTGACCCATGGATTTTCATGGTCGTCCATGACACATCCAATGAGGGTAGGACATGTGTCTAGGTCATTTCATATTATTAAAACATTATTTTTACCTTAAATTACACTAATTACCTCTAACCGCGATTAATAAACTTAAAAGTTACTATTCATCAAAAAATTATTTTAATCACATTGAACCACATTTTACTTCTTAATGACAACCATGTATGTCGGATTTTTTAAATTCAAATCACAAAAGTGGTAAAGTTTCATTCAAACGAAAAATCAGTTTCTTTAACTACCACTTAGTGCTTTCACTATTCATAAAAAATTGATGTTTTTCAGAAAATTACCTAAAATTTACCCTAGGCTATATTTGATATTCCAAATTCAAAAATGATGTCTATTTTAAAAAATTAAAAACATATAAGTTACATTAATTAATTTAATAATTAATTCCCGCTGTTAGAGCAAATATCGTGTTTTTATGAAACAATAAGTATCAAAATGTTGACACTAGTTTAAGTACAATTTCAAGATGAAATTAATTCCAATGACCAGTATTGGATTAAATGGTAAAAATATATTCTAATTTCACTTTGAAACCAATTCAAAAGATAATCTAATCACATAAATAAATCAGATTAAAAAGCAGTTTTGAATTAAAATACAACATTTTCACTGTTCATTAAAAAAATGATCTTTATCGGAAAAATACCAAAAATTTACACAAAGTGAATTTTGATGCCTAGATTCTAAAGAAGAGTTTTATTTGGTCCAATAGAATTTACTATGTATACATGTTATGCCCACCATACATAAATATAAACAATTTTTTGGGTTTTTAAAAGAAATTTGTAGTTTTTTATAGATGTTAGTAGCATGGAAGTGTTGTGGAGTAGCTTTCATGAGTATATAGAGTTTATTGTTTCTTCCTAGTTTTACTTTTAGTACTAATAATCTTCTTTTTGGTTTATATACAACAATACATGTATGAATTCATGCATAATTATCTAAATTTATTCATTTCAAACTAAAGAGGGTTACTTTTGGTGGGAGAAGATCCTAAATGATATGGTATGAATTCATTCTATCATAATAATAAATAAAATATTGATGTATTTTATTTATCATATACATCAACTTATACTCTTCTTTTTCATCACAAACCCTTTTGAGAATAAAAAACCAAACTAAGGGCTTTGGTATCCACATTGCCTTTTGTTATAAAATATGGGACATCAAAATCAAATGATTGAACATATCCCTCCCAAAAACACTTCCATTGATTTTTATAATTGTGTGAAAATATTTACCAAATGGATTTAGGGTCTACAGAAACCATTAATAACATGTTAAATAGGTAGTTTATCTAATATATTAAAACATCAAAACCACAATCAATATTAAAATATGTAGGCGTCATGGTTTTCTTTGATTCAATGAAATTTAAAATAGTTATATCTAACTATATTTTGTTTTAAAAATAATATTCAAGCATATTTATTAATTAACTATAGATTTGTTTTATATTTTAAATTGTTTTACATTCAAATTATGATTGTTTTCATATAAACATATATTTGTCTTATCTTAAAAATATATATTTTTTGTTGATATTTTTTATAGGTAATAATGAGTCGAAGTTGGATTAAGGCACATCGAATGAGAAATGAATTTGAGGAAGGTGTTGATGCCTTTTTGGAATTTTCCATACGAAATGTATCAAGTAGTGACATTTGTTTCTGTACATGCCTGAAATGTTTGAATATGAAGAAGTTGAAAAGTAGAGAGATAAAAGATCATCTGATTTGTCATGTTTTTAATCCGAGTTATAGCCCTTGGATTTGGCATGGTGAAATTGGACGGAATGTCACTGATGATGATGATTCTCAAGATGGTAACTCCGATGGAATTGAAGAAATGATTCACGATATTGTAGCAGAACAAACTGAGATAGAACCGACAGTTGCGTGTCTATATGGTGATGATAAAAAACCATTATATCCTGGTTGTACTGATTTTATGGTTTTGTCGGCAGTGTTAAGATTAATTAACCTAAAGGTGAAGCATGGATGGAGTGACAGAAGTTTTACAGAGCTGCTACAATTGACGAAAGACATTCTTCCAAAAGATAACGATCTTCTAGATTCACATTACAATGCCAAGAAAATATTATGCCCGATGGGATTGGGATATAAGAAAATAAATTCATGTCCGAATGACTACATTATATATAGGAAGGAATATAAATTTCTGTCAGAGTGTCCTAAATGTGGGACATCACGGTATATGGTGAAAGAAAAATCACAGGCTGATGTAGAGATTACAAAGCTCCCTTCAAAGGTATTTTGGTATCTTCCTATAATTAATCATTTCAAACGTTTATTTGCAAATTAACATGATGCAAAAAGGTTAAGATGACATGATGAAGAGCAGGTATGTGATGGAAAAATACGTCATCCAGTTGATTGTCCACAATGGAAGAAAATTGATGCGCAGTATTCTACATTTGGAAATGAAATTAGAAATCTCAGACTAGGGTTGTGCACAGACGAAATGAATCCATACCAAACACTCAGTAGCACACATAGTTCATGGCCTGTTTTATTGGTAATTTACAACCTCTCTCTTGAAGTTTGTATGAAGCGCAAATATTTCATGTTGAGTACAATGATCTCTGGTCCAAGCAACCTAGTAATGATATTGATGTTTACTTGTCACCGTTGATTGATGATTTGAAACTGTTATGGGCTGATTGTATTAGGGTGTATGATTCTTATAAAATGGAATATTTTCAACTGCATGCAGTGCTTCTGTTCACTATAAATGACTTCCCATCGTATTGAAATTTTTCTGGATACAATGTTAAAGGGCATAAAGAATGTCCAATTTGCGAACACCAGAAGTCATATTGTCAATTGCATCATTGGAATAAAATAGTGTACATGGGTCATCGAATGTTTTTGCCTATGGAACACCCTTATAGAAGAATAAAAAAGGCATTCAATGGCTCACAAGAAATTTATACTGCTCCAAAACCTTTATCCCCTGATCTGTATTTTGAGAGGGTGAAAAACCCTGACGTGACATTGGGAAAGAAACAGAAATCTGGTAATGATAGACATATTTGGAAGAAAAGGTCAATTTTTTTGAGCTACCATAATAGAGGTATCATGAAGTTAAACATAATATTGATGTCATGCATGTGGAGAAGAATATCTGTGATTCTTTGATTGGAACATTGTTAGATATTAAAGGAAAGACTAAAGATGGGTTTAATGCAAGATTAGACTTACTATCAATGGGAATACGTTTGGAGTTAGCTCCCATTCCTAAAGGAAGACGAACATTTCTTCCCCCGGCATGTCATACATTATCGAAGAGGGAGAAAATTAGCTTTTGTCAGTGTCTTCATGATACCAAAGTGCCTAAAGGTTATTCTTCTAATGTAAAAAATTTTGTCTCATTGAAGGACTTGAAGTTGATAGGTATGAAATCACATGATTTTCATGTCATGATGCAACAAATTCTACCAGTTTCATTGCATGGAATATTGCCCATTCGTGTCAGAAAGACTATAATGAAGTTGTGTTATTTTTTTAATTCAATTTGTAACAATGTGATTGATGTGAATGCTTTGAACATTTTGGAAAAGAATTCAATTTTTATACTTTGTCAATTGGAAATGTATTTTACTCCATCTTTTTTTGATATAATGGTGCATTTAATGATTCATCTGGTTGGAGAAATAAAGCTTTTTGGACCAGTATATCTTCGTTGGATGTATCCTTTTGAAAGGTATATGAAAATATTAAAGGGGTATGTAAAAAATATATATCGACCTAAAGCCTCCGTTATTGAAAAGTATATTTCTGAGGAGGTATCAGAGTATTGTACGAGCTACTTGGCTACGGTGCAACACATAGGTTTGCCTCCATCTCGCCATGAACGAGTTAATAATGAGGGAAAGGGGATTCATGGCTTGAAAGTAAAATCATTGTTAGCTGAACAGATGAAGAAGTTAGAATTATACATCTTGAATAACATAGCTGATGCTCAATTGTATATCACATTGCATATTAATGAGTTGAAACAATGTCATCCAAAGAAGAACGAAATGTGGATTTTGAATGAGCACAAAAAAACTTTTTTTGTCATGGATTAAAAAGACATTGCTTGGTAGATCAAATGTATCAGAGACATTAAAATGGATAGTGGGTGGTCCATGTTTAAATGTGATAACATGGTCTGGTTATGACATTAATGGTTATACATTTCATACAAAAGATCAGGACAACAGATGTGCAGTTCAGAATAGTGGTGTATTGGTGTTTGCAGAAGCAATTCATTTTTCGAGTGCTAAGGAAAAAAACCCAATTTCTGTATCAAGTGCATATTATGGAGTGATTGAAGAAAGATGGGAGGTTGATTACTTTAAAATTAAAGTTCCTGTTCGTAACTGTAAATGGTTTAATGGTACCAATAGTGTCAGACACGATGAATTTGGAATGACACTTGTTAATCTGAATAGATTGGAAGACATAGATGATTATTTTATAATGGGAACACATGCAAAACAAATTTTCTATGTAGTAGATCAATCAGATATGCAGTGGGCTGTTGTTTTATAAGGGAAAAAACAATATGTTGGTGAGGATGAACTTGATGAATATGCTGATTTATGTGAGATCCCTACTTCCATGGAAATATTAACAGAACATAATGATGATCATATTGAAGACATAGTTTGTGCCATAAGGAACGATCACGGTGAAGGAATTTGGGAAAACAATCCATTTGTACATTCCTAAAATTACAGGTAACATATGTTTATTTCTTGTTTACATTTATTTTTTCCATAAATGTTAGATATTGTATGTTTTTTATTTATTAAAACATTTTTTAAAATAAAATAAGTATATGTTTTTGTTTGTTTTAAGGTTGTTTAGTTTACTTTATCATGTTTATAGCCATTACATGAATTTTGAAATGCTTATTTTTGTTCACTGACAATTACTTTTCCATGTTTACAATGTTTACCAGGTTTACCATTTTTTCCATCTTGACCATCTTGACCATCTTTGCCATCTTTACCATTGTTTAACATGTTTACCATATTACCAATGTTTACTATTATGTAACTTAGTACACTTTTCTATTTTCTAATTACAGTAGTATTAAAATATTTGAATTTGTATATTTGTGAATTGAAGTTTGTTTTTTTTATTTAAAGGATAATGACAGATCATTCACATGATCAACCACATGATTCTGGAGAGGAGCATATAGCTGGTCATACCTCTGGGGATGAACATTCACATGCTATTATTACAACAAAGTGTTTAGAGGTTGGTAAACGTGGGTGCACACGTTTACCAAAATTATCACTTTCTTGTACACATGATCAGAGGATAGTCGTTGAGTTTGATGATAATGATATTCCTAGAGGTCCGAATGCCTACGATTTTAAGAGTTTTGTTGCAACTCAGGATAAGACCATAGTAAGCATTCTGTATGATTATTGGAGAGGTGTGGATAAAGATATTATCTCTCAGTTGTGGGAGAATATTTTGGTAAGATCTTTTGTCATTTTTTGACCATTCTTTTAATGTTTCTAGTATATATAATATGTTTAACCTATTCCTTATCAGATGACATTTGATATTCCTGACACTGAAGGAGTCAGGAAGAAATGCTTATCGTTGGCTACCAGGAGATGGAGGGATTTCAAGTCAACCCTCTCATCTGATTTCATTTATGGTCATAGGAGTCATGAAAACCCATGTCATATATATCCTTTTATAGATGAAGACACATGCAGACAGTTTTTTGAAAGTAGAAAAAAAGAGTCATTTCTAGTAAGGGCAATGTAAACTTTTATAAACTTTCTTATATAAAGGATTTTATTAATGTTTTGTTAATGATTTCTTATTCATAAATTACAACAAACAAGGAAATCTCATCAGGAGATCCAATATAAAAATGTATACCCTCATAGTTTATCTCGGGGAGGGTATGCATTATTGGAAGAAAAAATGATGGCGGAAAAATTTCAACAACTAAGAGCTGAGTCTTCAAGCTCTGGAGAGGTGGCCCCTCCATCCCCGCCATCTAGACATGAAAAATGGAAGAGATCTCGGAAGGGAAAAAAGGGAAATATCTTTCAGAAGAATCGAGAATCGTAGCTAAGAGGATTGTAAGATATCTATTTAAATTATTTAAGTTAACTTTTTTTCTTCATATAAGTTTCAATAATTACAGAAATGTTCAATTAATTAATACAGGACTCTCTTGAGGAGAAAAGTTTAGAGGGGACATTTACAGCTACTAGGAGGGAAGATATTTTATTTGCAGCATTGGGAAGGCCCAAACATCCTAGTCGTGTAAGAGGATATCCGGCAGGTCTATCGGTAAGAAAAATGTTTCCACGTTCTTCAACTTCTAACATTGAGGGGGTTTATAAAGAAATTGAATCCTTGGAGGATGATGTTCAAAGTATTAATGCGATGATGGAGGACAAGATTAGAGAGTCGGTGTAGGCTATGTTTGTAGAAATGCAAAGACAATTTCAGACTGCAGCTCCCACTCCTCCACCTCCCCCTGCAGGCCCCATTATTTATCCTCCACCTCCACCAGTAGCTCCCACTCCCCCACCTCAGCCTGCGGACCCAATGTTTTATCCTATGCCTCCGCCGCAGCTTCTTTCATATTTCGAGTTTTATGTTGATGATTCTCAGCATCATATAGTAGCATATGGGTTGGTATATTTTATAGGAGATACAGTTCATCATCAACAATTAGAGGTAGAGAATCATAGGGTCATTGTACAAGATATTATAGATAGATCAGCTAGGGTACCAATACCTACAGATGAGGTGGCGACAGTTGGATAGAGTATTGGCCATTTTTTAGTTTGTCCATCCAGACTTCTCGACTCATTACCATAGAGGTATGAATTTTATATCTTTTATTTTATTTTTTTATTAAATTTGTTTTATCATTTGAAAAACACTATATTTTTCAAAAAATTTTCACAGCAATACTTCAAAGGTAAAGAAATACTGTATAGACAACAACAAAGACAAAAGGCTATGAAATCAGATACAGATTCTAGTGGTCTTGACAGATTGTCATGATATTCACACTTATTGTTGTGTTTTTATGAGTTTCCAATGGAACCTTATGTTTGTGGATGTGAAATAAGTGTGGGGATTAGAAAAACTGATATCATGGAGCTTGTTACTGGAAATAAGTTGGGCATCAACGTGGTGAAATTTTTTTCCATGTAAGTCTTAACACCATTTCCCTGTGTTATATTTATTAAAAATGTATACTTATGTATGTTTTGTATTAGTTATCTTTATAAAATTTGTGAGAGGAATGAGCTGACAGAAGTATATGGATTCATGGACCCGCAATTGATTTCCCCTAAAGCATGTGCATTGAATGAGGAATAAAGAATTGTTTATATTGCTGAAAGATTTGAAAAGAATATAATCACACAATGTTGGATGATGCCTTTTTGTGAGAGGTATGAAACACATTTCTCTCAAAGAGTTAATTATCTTTTAACATAAAAAACCACTAACATTAAATATCCTTTTATTAGTGATCATTGGATGTTAGGGATTTTTTGCCCAAGGGAGAAAGCTCTTTATTGGATATGCTATGTTCATGGTGATGTGCGGGAATGTTTTAAGAATATATTGGAAAAGTAAGTTTCAATTTCTCAATAGTTTTATATATTGTAATGAATTTTAAATTTACCCCATTCATATTATTTTCTAATATTCCATGGGCATACTTTCGAAAAAACACAAAGAAAATAAATGCAAAGATCAAATATGTAAATGCGAAGGTAAATTTCCATTTATAATTTGTACTTTTTGATTTATTACATAAAAATAATATATTGAATTTACACTCATTAAAACAGAACTGTCCTGAACAACAAGGTGTCATCGAATGAGGAAATCATAAGTTAAGATTTGTGTATAAAATAATAACAACTGGGACAGTTGTAAATTTTGACATGGTACGATTTCCTCTTAAACTTTGCCATAATATTTCAATTTGATTTATTCATTATACATGTAAACTATCTTATTTTTCATTTGTAGCTTTTTGATGACCCTCAACCCTATACTGTTGAAGACATCAAACACATACAAGTGGAGTGGTCAAATTATTTTACAGGTTTGATTGAATTTTAGTTTTTTGTAATGTAAAATGTAATTTTGAATATTGTCGTTTTAATTGTGTATTTGGTAGTTGTTTCGGTTGGATTTAGTTTTTTTTTGAAGTTGACAGTTTATGTTTTGAATGTTTAATTTTTCTCTACTTCTTGTTTTGTTCTACTTTTGATGGTTTTTCTTGTATAGATTTGGGTCTGTGGGGGAGGGGTTCCAAGGGTGTGGGGGTGTGTTCAGTGGGGTTGGGGGGTGTCCAGCGATCTGGGAGGGCTATCCGGTGGGGTGGGGGGACAGTCCTGGGGGTGGAAGGGATGTCCAGGGGTGTGGGAAGGCGGTCCAGTTGTGTGGGAGTGCTGTCCAAGGGTGTGGGGGGGGGGGGGTTGTCCAGGGGTGTTTGGGGCTGTCCAGGGGTGTGGTGGGGGCTGTAAAGTTGGGTGAGGGGGTGCTGTTCAGGCGGGTGGGGGGTTGTCAAGGGGTGTTTGGGGGTGTCCGGGGGTCGGGGCAGTCAAGGAGTGTGGTGGGGGCTCCAATGGGGTGGGGGAGGGTTGTCCAAGGGGTATACATGAGGTTGGGATCTCCAATGGGGTGGGGGAGGGCTGTCCAGGGGGTATACATGAGGGTGAGGGATCCAACGGGGTGGGGGAGGGCTGTCTATGGGGTATAAATGAGGGTGGGGGCTGTCTAGGGGATAATTTTTATATGTTATCAATGTACATGCTTAATTTTGATCTACTTCTGTTTTGTGTTACGATTTCTTGATTTGTTTTCTGGTTGATTCTATTGGAGAGAAGATGACTTCTTTCTATTTAAAAACAAATGGGTTTATCAAGTCAGTTATTAAATAACCGACGTTATAAAATTCCTAGAAAATAGTTTATCACGTCAGTTATTTAATAACTGACGTGATAAAAGGGCTTGAGAATGGTTTATCACGTCGGTTATTCAATAACCGACGTGATAAAAGGCCTGGACAACGGTTTATCATGTTGGTTATTCAATAACCGACATGATAAACCACCTCCCACCGGTTTATCACGGCAGTTATATAATAACCGACTTGATAAACCCCCCCTCCCCCAGTTTTTCACGTCGGTTTTATAAGAACCGACTTGATAAACCACACTCACCCCGGTTTATCACTTCGGTTCTTATAGAACTGATGTGATAAACCCCCCTCACCCCAGTTTATCATGCCGGTTCTATATGAACCGACGTGATAAATCCCCCTCACCCCTGTTTATCATGTCAGTTGTTTAATATCCGACGTGATAAACCATTTTACAGGCCTTTTATCACGTTGGTTGATAAATAACCGACGTGATAAACCCTTCCCTTTTTCTTTATCACGTTGGTTATAAAATAACCGACATGATAAACATCGCGATTTTATGTTTTTGACATCGGTTTTTAATTAACCGACGTCAAAAACCTTATTTATAACGTCGCACGTATTAACGTCGGCTAGAAACCGACGTAAAAAATGAAAAATAACCGACGTAAAAAATGTTTTCTGCACTAGTGAAACTTTCTTTTATATGGCGTATAAACCCATTTGACTTTTACATTTATACAAAAGGATTTTTTCTCTACGAAGAATTTTACTAAACGAAAAAAAGGAATTTTTTTTAACATACGTGGTGATAACAACCTTTTCCTCCGCCGTGAGTATTATTTGGTCTTTGGATTCCTCAACAAGCCGTAATGTGTTTTTTAAATGAAATAAATACCATATACTCTTTTATGTATTTTGGTATTGAAAATGGTTTTTATAATGGATTTGTTATGTCAATATATTTAAGTGATATATTTTGATCAAAGTGTGGAAATGTTTTCTTTCCATTATATTTTTTTATATCTTATGATTTTTATAATGGTACTTGGACATTTGACGGGTGGTTACGTGAAAAACCATATGACGGGTGGTTCCATGAATACCAGGACGAGTGGTTACGTTATAACCTCCAATGCATTGGGTATGGAAGTCGGCCGTATGGCTATTCTATTATGTATTTATGGAAGTTGGCTGTATGGATATTCCATTAAGTGATATGGGTGGAAGTCGACCGTATGGTTATTCCACTTAAGTATGTTTATGTCCCAAATTACCTTTATATGTTATGTGTTCTTTATATGGGTTTTATGGTAATCCTTTGGTTTCAAAAGGTTAAGTAATGATATTTTATTCAGTGAAGAGTTTTTACTAATTCATGAAGGTGATGGTATATCTTTGATAAAGTATACATGGTTTACTTGATGTTTCAAAAACTAACAGTTTTCATTCTTTGTGTATCCCTTACTGATCTTTTTATGCTCACCCCAAGTTTTTTTGAAATGTTTTTCACAGAACTAAATGTGGAATAGGGTTAAGGATGAATCAAGGGAAAGTCATGCTATATAAAACATGGAACTAGACATGTTTCTTTTTAAGAGTTTTTTATTCTATGGAAACTTAGTAGAAGTGTCTACTTTATTATCATTTGAGATGTAACAGTTATGTCCTAATTCTCTAAAAATCTAAACCTGAAAAGATCCTCAATGTGAATTATTCATTTAATTCAATATTAAGTAATGTTTAAGGCCAGGGCCTTATATTGGGGGAAACACAGTGAGTATCCATCCAAACTACTCAACATGTATTATACTACAATTATATTTACTATTGCAACATGTGGAATACACAACTTAATAATATAATTTCATGATGTGTAATATCAACTTCACGATCACACAATTTACATTCTATTTATGTTGTATGTTATGATTTAATGTAATTTCATGATGTGTAACTATGCAATATAAAATATTATAGTACACAACATGTATATCAGATACACATATTGTGGTCTCTGAGTTAGATTTTCACCCGTCATGTATGTCATGTAAGAATATACATGCCAAATATGTGACTAATGTTTTACTTTCTATGTATAGAAGTTACGCGACCTATAATCTGACTATCTGTGAGCCAGGAAAGTCTGATCAACAAGGGGTGTTTAATTAAATTACCTATATATAATGAATTCACAATGGTTGAATTAATTCTAAATTAATTATTGGATCATTAAACAGTAGTACATGGTGTGTACCTTTGGGTTACACAGTGTGTAAACTTGGGTTATACAGTCAGAAACCTCAACACCTCTAGATGAGATCTTCTAATTAATTTCATTCATAAAATTAATCAATTTTATTATATTTATAGGAAAATAAGTGGAATAAATAAAATATCTCAATCTAGATTAAATAATAATTAAAATGTAATTGAAAAAAAATAAATTCCTAAATTAATTAGTGATCTTTAAATAATTTTAAATAATTATACAACCCACTATGATTCTAGTTAAAGGTTACATGTGTAGTGAAAGTATGTGGTGTGTTATCTCTAATGTTTTTTCATGATTAATTATTAATCTATTATTGTCATGAAAATAAACACCATGATCAGTGTATGTGAATAAATGAATATAGTAAATGGATAAAATGTTGGAACTATAGAGCATGATCCTCACATATTATTTATAATTAATTTAAGAAAACAAAAAATTACCTTGTGAGAAATTTTTTCTTAATTGATATATATGACAATGAATCTTTTTCATACCATTATTTCATTATACGAATCATGATTAGATCAACTATGGTGGTGATCAATACATGTTTCACAAATCTACCAACTTCACTATAGAAATATTCTTATTCTCGCATGAAAGATCATATCGCTTATGTCGTTCACCGTTGATCTCTCTGAGAATCAATTTCAAAGGATTCTCTTTGATATGTCACTACTTGAGAGTGGAAGGTTGAAGAAGAGTGATCTTTATTATTCAATATGTTCTGGGAGAAGAGCGATCTCAAGTGATTCAAGAGGAATCCTCTTGTATCCTTTTGAACAAAAAATTAATTGTCACTCATGTGAAACAACACATATTGTGTTTATAAGAAACAAGGGTTAAAAATAAATAATTTCATATGTCCTGTTTAATATTTAATGAATCCTTATGGAACCTTATATCAATAATTATAATATTAATATTATTTCATGACATGTGATTAACATGAAAATTAAACTAAATATTATTTAATCAAATAATATTCAATATATATATAGATATATATTATTTCCCACTAGATATATAAATTCATTCCACCATTCCTACAAAATATTTATTTGGTCCTAAAGAATAAATATTTATATGATAAATAAATATCACTACATTTTTCGGAAATAAATAAATAAATATTATATTCCCCAAATAGAAAATAAATATTTATTAAATATTATTCTCACAAAATATTTTCTCAAATAACTGGTGATGTATATAATATATGTGATTAAGAAAATTGAATAAATATTTAACCACATGTAAGAAAAATTTTTATTCATCATGTTAAGTAATAAATAAGAATATATAATTTAACTAAGATCTTGGATACACTTAGTTTGTGACCATCTAGGCCTATTTTTTAGTGGCCATATGTGAAGTTAACTAAATTACAATTTTAGCATCTAAAAATAATCCAAATATCCCATAGAGAAAGATGTTAAATACACTTGGACATAATAACTAATATGGATTCTTACAATGCCGTATAATCTTTTTATCATGATATCTCTAATCTAACAGGTTGTATGCTGCTGCCATCAACATATATGCTCGGTGTATCTTTCATTGACATTCACAAAATTTAACTTTCTTATAGATCATCCTGACTATGGATTTATTTATGCTATTGAATTTCCATTAATGAGAATGATATATCATATTATGTTAAATAACAGATGATAAATATTATTTCTCACATTATGCATTAATGAAATATTACCAATGAAGAACCAAATGTATCCTACCTCACTGTGAACATATATCATCACTTTTTTCATAAATACATCATAGTACATGAATTATAACTAATTAATAATAATATAAATATATAAGGTTAAATACCCACGTCCACTGATATGAACATCCAATGACACATATAAATGTCAATTTCTTACTGCAGGGTCTCGTTCTAATAATATCATACGCTGGATATTACCAAAGGCGTACACCATGAGAAGGTTCCTAAAATTTCTATGAGTCTCCACCCCTGATATACAATATCATTTTTCCCTAAAATGATATCATCCAACTATAGATGATATATTTATGAACAATGTTGTGGAACTAATGGGTTCTCATCATAACAGGGAACTATTATGACCTTTTAGTTCGATAGATACAATTGTGACTTTATCACATACTATGTTACATATAAGAACAATAATAATGTGGTGGGGATTTTATTATTATTAAAAGATATAAATACATGTTATCATAAAGCAAACAAAAGTTGGTTATAGTGTAACAACTCCAACAGACTCTGAATTTTACTATACCCAACCACTAAAAACATTCAGTTCTCTAGCTCTCATATGATATTCATGATTTTTATGAGATAACCCTTTTGACAAGGGGTCCACCACATTTTCTTCTATGGGAACTCTTCCAGATGAAACTATACCCATATGAGAATGATCCCTCATGATGTTATTTTTTTGATGTATGTTCTTTATGCATTGATATGACCTTGGTTCTTTTTCATGAGCCACCACAATTGTATTATTACCATAAAATACGACAAGTTCATTACTTATAGGTACTACATCAATATCATGGAAAAATTATCATATGAAAATGGATTCCTAGGCTGAATCAAAAGAATCTTTATACTCAATATTCACTGTATAATCCACAAAAACTTTATTATTTGAAGTATTCCACCTCACATGTCCTCTGTTTTGACAAAAAACAGATCCAGACTGTTACTTCAGATCATTCTGATTTGTTTTAAAATTAGTATCAATATAGCCCCGGATGAATACCTCATTGTCTTCTCCAAACACCATGGTCATATCCTTAGTTAATCATATATACGTAGGGATATCCTTAATAGAAGAGGAATACTATTCTCCTAGATCATCTTGATATATACCTACCATGATCAATTCATAGGCAAAATCAAGTCCAATACATAACATGGAATAAATTATTTATCATATAACTAAATCGTATTATAGAATACTAATTATATATTTTTCCTATTGGGACTATGGAAAAAATTTAAAAGAAATATGTATACTAAGTGACACTGGTACCAATCACCACTTATAATTTTATAGAATAAATATATTTATTATATGTTCAATTTATATACATTTACTTATTACAAATATCTTATTGAATCTATCAGGAATAATTTAGATCCCCATAATATAGGATTATTCACCTTAGTCTATCATGTAGAAATATTTGATTGTCTAATCTTTAACAGATTGTAAGACTATTAACTCATTTCTAATAAGGAATATGTCATCTTCATATACTACTTGGATAACCATTCACAGTAAAACTATTGCAAATACAAGGATCACATTTATTATTAATGATACTAAATTCTTTTAAAGGTTTATAAAATTTAATTTTCCATGACCTAGATGCTTTATTTAATCTATACATGTAACTCTATAACTTGAAAATATTTTTAGAAACACCTAGATTCAAAAACCATTCTGGTTGTGTCATATTGATATATTCTTGATGGTTCCCATTAAAGAAATCCATTTTGATACCCATCTTCCAAATTTCATAGTCATGGTAACCTTCCATTGAAATTAGAATTCATTAGGATTTATAAATAGAAAATGGTGAAAAGGTGTCATCGTAGTCAATTACATGATGTTACGTAAACCCATTAGTCACTAACCATATTTTATAGGTATATAATTCACATTATATTGCAATTTTTTCCTTCAATACTCATTTTCAAAATATGATTTTTACATCAACTTGAACATTGATCATAACCCAACATGGTTCTGATACATATAATCCATTTCAGAATTATTGGCTTCTTTCCCTATTTCAAATTTAGAGCTCTTTACTAAATATTTGTAGGTGATAGGTTTATAATTTTAAATAAATAATGTGTCACCATATTTGGTGACTCAAAAACTATATCTCTCTTGTTATTTTACCTCTCTAGTTCTCTAATGTAGTAAAAATGTTTAAGGAACTAATTCATCCCTAGGGGCTTATGGAATCTTTGGGATCCCTCACAAGAAATACAGCCATTCTGGAAATAATCACTTTCTTTTATGAGGATTTTTTATAGGAAATATCCCCTTTTCCTTAGGATATCCTATAAAGATATACTCTGTACCCTGGGGTGCTGGTTTTTTAGCTGATATGGCCATAAAAAATTCCTCAAAAACCGATAATTTTGTATTCAAAAACAAAACAGGAATCTTTCCAATTTATAAATCGAAGATAATTCCATTTTCCACGTTAGTTTGTACTCAGTTTAATTTATATACAAAAATATGTAATTAATTTCCCCAAAAAGATAATAGAAGGTTTACATGACTCATCATAAACCATAAAATGTCTAACAAGGTATGGTTTCTACTTTCACTAAAACCATTCCACTATGGTTTGTAAGGTGTAGTGAGTTGAGATAGAACACCAAACTCTCAATGAAAATAAATAGAATCTTTGTTAAGATATTAAACACCTCAAATAAATCAATAATTCATTATCTTTTTTCCAACTTGATTATGTACTTCATTATTTAATTCATTAAATTTATTAAATGGATTTTACTTATACATCATTAAGTAGACATATCCATATCTAATAAAGTCATTAGTAAAATATTTGATGTAAAAATATATACCTCAACCTTCTACAGTAATGGGTTACAGACATCTATGTGTATCAATCCTAAAATCTATGTTTCCCTTTCACCAAGTCAATCGAATGGTGGTTTGGTCATTCTTCTTTGTAAACAAGAATGACACATTTCAAGTTACTTTATCTGAGAATATTCTAAATAACCATCTCAATAGAGATCAGTTAGACTCTTCTCATTTACATGAATATGATGGTAATTCCATAGTTGTATGCTATAGGAGTCATGTGAACATGATTCGTAATTTATGAATGTTGGTTTTTATAATTTAATACATAATGACTATTATTAAAATGTCCCATACTATATCATATATTGTATTTATAAAGAAAGAACATTTTATTTCCAATCATGAAAATAAAACCATGTATATATTGCAATGAATCATAAATTATGTTCTCAGTAAAATTTGATACATAATGAAAATAAATTAAATATAATTTCATTTTTGATGGATATAATAGGTGGTCGTAACCAATGGATAGAGAACCCAACCTCAAACCATTGGTATCTCATAAATTCACCTCTCCTCTAGAAATATTTTAGAATCTACTTGGTTCCTACATTTGGATATATATGTGAGCACCACAAACATTATCTAATACCCAATGTTTAGATATTGAAATATTACACAGGATAAAAAATGAATCTTTACCTTCCATTTTATTCTAGGGGGAGTTATTATTCTAGTGTCCTTATCACATGAAAAACACAGTTTCTTATTTTTCTTTATTCTACATATGTATGTTCAACTTCTTAGAAGGGTGGTTCTTGGGAACCATAGGCTTATCATGAGTCTTTGGCCCCTTTTCATTATTATTCATTTTATTATTCACTATATAGGCCATGGGTTTTTCATGCCCCATGCCATTATACACTTAGAGAACCAGAGTAATGAGTCATGAAATATTCCTTTAATTATTTATCATGTTATAATTTACAAAAAAACCAAAGAAGGTCTTGGGTAGTGAATAAAGTATGAGATTTGTGTGAAAATAAACCAGGTATTTAATCTCTAATGTGTACAAGAATTCAATGCTGCTAATAATCTTAACTATATTAGGACAAACTTGCACTAAATCTCCAAACATAATTTTAATGTGGGCATTGGATAGCTAATATCTCTCATGTCTCACATTGTCTTGATAGATATATGGAAGGTGAGACATCATGTTATTCACATTTATGTCCTCATATAGATTTAAAATATTATTGTTCAGGGATGATATAATAAAACACTGAAATTTTTTAGCACCATTCAAATGTTTCTCATAGAGAGTCAACAGTTCATCACTAGCCTCATTGCTAAGCACATCAAGAACATGTTTTTACAATACATAAAATTTCATTTCATGGCATAAGATAATGTGTAATCACCTTTGGAACACTTGTACATTTGTGTCAATGAGAAGGTTATCTTTTTAAAGTGTTGATCATTGTGATATGTTTGAATTCATTTTTATTATTATTTCTACAAAAAAGATAAGAATATTTTTAATACCTTATTCGATAAAATTTGGAAAAATAAATAAATACATTATATTTATTAATATCCAACTATTTTATAAAAAACAATAGACCTTATAATTGTCATCAGAATATAAAGTTTCTTGGAAATTATATTGGAGATGATACATAATCTCCTTCTCATCACCCAAAATTTTGCTGGTTGAGAAATTTTTTATGTTTTAGGATGGAATTTTAATTGCCAACTGCACTAACTCACAATTCCTTGACATGTTGAGTAGACTCCCCAATCCAAATATACGTAAATTGGATTTCCTCAACTTTTGACTCTTAGATACACAATGTATTACTTTGGAAATCAACCCTTCATGTAAACTATGTTATGTAAACCCAAAACCTCAAATTAGAATTCCTGGATAATTGAAATCTCAAAAACTTTGCCTAGTCAATAACTTTGAAATATGGATCAATTTTAACTAAATTATTGGAAGGATATAATGAATTAGTATATATAGTGGAGGGAGTTTATATTTTATGTTTTAATTTCAAAATATTATCATTATTACATGAATTTAAATATTAAGTGGATTCATTTAAGCTAATAACCATGTATTTGATAATATTTATCCCTAAGATAATTTAATTTATTTGTATATTTTATGTTTTTTTATTTATTAATTCATGTGATCACAAAAAATCCATAGTGAAATAACCATGAAACATGACAAAAATAAAATAATAAAGTTATATGATCATGATTTTTTAGTAATGTTCATTTTATCTACAGGATGATAAACTAGTCATAGACCATGGGAAAAACACTTTGAACCAATTAGGTTTCTTGTTGTAGCTTCCCACAATGCCACCTATGTATCACTCTTGGATTGGGTTCACCTCATCTCCAAACATTAACTACCTCCACTAACATGGGAGATTCATCTATTACATATGTTTTTAATCACATGCAGATGAGGAGAACCAAAGGATTGGTTAAATGGTTTACCTAGGAGAAACCATGGGAACATAATCCCTTACACAGTAAGAGGGGAGATCACACACATACCAAAAATATAATTTAATAATAAATTAAATGACATCAGTCACATCCAAAGGTTTAGTCTCGGGACATGATCATTAAAAAAATTATCGTTCAACTCTAATTGTTCTTATTTAACAAAAATCACCCATGTATCAATTAATAATATTAATTATTTATTTATCTTAACTATCATATAAATATCCTTGATATTCTCATTAATCACAACTTTAAAAGAAATTAAATCTATACAAGAAAAAATGTATAGTAGAGGAAACACAATGTTCTAATTTCTGAAATAGAAAATCTATATTATACTCATACACTGTTTATTCTTGTGGCATGTGTCATACATGAAATAATATTTTGCTTTCAAAACAAGTACTATCAATTCATAGATGATATCATTTACATGCTATTTATGTCATCCGTTATGATTCAATGAATGCAATTTCATTATTGAAATATTACTTATACATAATATAATGATCCAAACATTACACATATATTAATTTTATATACATATATGTATATAAACCCATAACATGAAATTTTTTATCAAATTAATGACCACGTGTTAGAACATATTGTTAAGGGAAGAAAAATATAATATTTTTTTTTAATTATATATAATTTGGTAAATGTACATGGAGTTTACATTTTATCTACCCGATGTGTATTTTTTTCTCACTATCTTTGGAACACTCCTAGGGACACAACGTGTAACTATGAAATAGGAAATACCGAAGTTAATTACTTGTACATGTGATACACAATGTGTTGTCTTCATGTTAAATGGACACCACTCATTTATACTGCGTAAGAAGATACAAAGTCCATCTATGACTAAAGGACTATATAGTTCAAGAATGTTACATGATCGGTACTCTGGATGACCATGTTCCAGGATGGACTGATCAATATGAGGTATATAGTTAAATTCATTATATATAATTAATTAACACACCTTTAATCAATTAAAAATTAATTATTGGTGTATTAAACACTAGTACATGACATGTACATGTGATACATGGTGTGTTGTCTCTAAATTAAAGGTCCACCCGTCTTTCATACCATGTAAGAATATACAAATTCCTTCTATGATAAATGACTACACATAATGTAAGGAAGATACATAATGTGTACTTTGGCTAACCATATTCTAGGATGTCCTAACCAATATGTGGTATATAATTAAATTCATTAGATATAATGAATTCGGACACCTTGAATCAATTATGAATTAATTATTGTTTTATTAAACATTAGTACACAACATGTACCTCCAGGTAAAAAGACACATATTCTTGGGTTGTCTGATAAAAATCCTCAGTACATCCATATAATATATTCAAATTCATTTTTTTTAATAAAATTAATCAATTTGATTATATTTATGAGAAAAAAAGTGTAATAAAGTATATATTATAATCCAGAAGAAATAATGATTTAATTAGAATTGAAAAAGAATAATAAATGAAAAAATTAATAAATGATCTTTAAATAATTATTAATAATTTTAAGACCCACTCTGATACCACACGATGGTTTTCCGAAAAACAATAGAATTTGATGGGTCATGACCAATTTTATTTTGATGATCAATGATTAATACAAGATTTACATGATGATAAACACCATTATCAAGAAAATTGAATTAAAAAATATAGACAATGGATAAAACACTATAACCAAAGTGCATTATCTTTACATATTATTTATAATTAATTTAATCAAATAAAGAATTACCTTGTGAGAAATTCTGTCATTGTTGATGGATATTCCAATGGATCTACATCATTCCATAATTTCATTTTAGTATTCAATATTAGATTCCCCTTTGGTAGTGATCCACACGTGTTCCACAAATCTCTGAACATCATCATAAGAATATATAGATGCTATCATGGTAGATCATATTGCCTATATAATTCTTCTATGATCACCCTAATAATCACTTCCAAAGGATCCTTTTTTATCTCTCTTTACTAGATAATGAAAGGTGGAGGAAGAAATCTCCCTACTCATGATAGCATTCTTGGAGAAGGGAGATCTCTAGGTCATTGAGATGATTCTACATATTTCGTTATTCACAATAAAATGAATTTTCTCTCTTGAAAATTAATATATGTGTTTTTATATTACTCTTTAGTTAGAAAAAAATAATTTCACAAGTTCCCTTTAATATATATTTAATACCCACGAAACCCATGCCTATAATAATAATAATAATATTTCTTGACATGATCTTAACTTTTGAATTAAATAAAATATTATTTAATGAAATAATAATCAATATATATTATTTATCACCAGAACTACAACTATGGGCCACTATTCCTTGAAAATATTTATCAGGCCATGAACAATTACTATTTATTTAATAAATGGATATCAAATAATTATCCACTAATAAATAAATAAATATTATATTCAATAAATTGAAAATAAATATTAACAAATATTACTCTCATATAATATTCTCTCAAATAACTGGGGATATAACATATGCGATCGAGAAAACATGAATACTTAATAAACCATGTGGAGTAATAATATTTATTCAACATGTTAATAAATAATTAATAATATATTATTTAACTGAGATTCTGGATACACATATTGTGTCTCTGTAGGCCTCTTTCACAGTGGAACTAGGTGAAACAACCTAAAGTCTAGAGTTAGGGTACAAAATCATTCCAAGATACCTGTAGAGAAAGAAGTTACTTCTATAATGATATAATAACTCATAAGGACACTTACTTGGAAATATAATCCCTTTATCATGATATCTATAATCAATTACGTTTCATGCTGGTTCCATAAACCTATATATTCGATGTATCATTCTTTAAAATTACAAAAATAAAACATTCCTATAGAACAGCATGACCATATATTTATTTAGGCTATATAATTTCCATCAAATTTCTGGAGATATAAACTTCGGTTAATGAACATAAGGGCCGAATTCTTTATCTCATTATTCATTAATGAAATCTTAATGATAATGCACCAAACCTATCCTAGATCCTTACTAAAATATGTCATTATATTTATTATAAATAAATGAAACTACCAAACTTATAACACTCATTAATAATAACTTTGAAGTCTATGTATCAGTACACACATCTACTGATGAGAACATCCAATGAAACATATATATATGTGTATTTCATACTCGTGGTTTTTCTTCTCATTATATCTTAATATAGATATTAGCAAGGGTGTACACCATGAAAAGGTATCTTAAATTACTATGAGTCTCCACCCATGATAGAATATATCATTTGATTCTCTAAGATGATATTATTTGGGTATAGAATATATATTTAAAAATACTTTCTTGGGACTTCTACGTTCTCATCATAGCTAGGATCTACTATAACCTTATATAGTGATAACTACTCGTAGGATATTATCACAATATATATTTTAAAGAAAAAAATCATGATGTGATAAGAAGTTTATTAATATTAAAAAATATGAATAAAATATATCATATAAAATATATATTTCGGTTGAAGGGTAATAACTCGAATAGGATTAATATCATGTCATTATAGTTTTCAATTAGTTGTATGCTCATTGATCTATACAGTTTGAACATCAAATTTTACATTATTTATATTATATGAGTCCCTTCTAAAAATAAATGGAAAAAATATTAGTATTTTGTATATTTTCATTCCAACACAGATGATTATTGGAAGTTGACTATGTACGATTCAAACATCTACCTTCTTTATTAGTATATTTCAAGATCGGGTTTCCCTTTTTTTGGATTAGGGAAAAGTATTGGAAATATTTATGTAGGTATTTCAATATGGAAAATTATATGAAAGTTTACTTTATATTATTTGACCATCCGCCATCTTTATTTAAATTAGTTATGACCATGTTATCCCGTTTATTAACATGGGAAAATGTTTTGTTGTTCTATATGTTTTAATTAGAATAATTATTATTAATGGAAATGATGATTATGTATTATTTACTCATTATGTCAAATGATGAATTCATTGGATTTAGACAATTGATGGGTGGGGACTATCATTATATTTACCATTTATTCATCAGTAGTTCTAATGGGACAAACTTTTTTGGGTATTTATTGTATGCCTACCTAATTATAAGGAGGTATTGACTATGCTCTTGAAAAAAATAATGATGTATTGAATACGATCTTGATGTCTAGATTGATATTTTGGATAAGGCATTTATGGTAGAATCAAGACATCCACATTATGATTTTTATCACATGGAAATTAGTTATTATAATCCATGTGATCTATTTATTTTCTTTTATATCCATGGATATATTATGCTCATAGTTTTAGTTGATTATGAATTTATAATGATTACATACTTCTTTGATAATATTTATGTTATATTTATTCCATGATTACATTAGCATTATGTTTTCCCTTTTCTAGAATTTTATATCACCCATCTATGTCTTTCCATTTCCCTAGGTTTTGATGAAAAGAATGACAATGAAATCAATAATTATATGATAAACACCTTGAATATATTATTCTAGAGTCAATGGTTTATATAATACATTGGAATAATATAGAAGAATCACATCCTAAAGGACTGAATATTTTATTAAAATTGGAAAACTAAATACATACTTGAATTTCATATTACAATTGAAAAAAATAATGAAACATATTATTTTCTTTGAGTACACAATTATTCCCTTTAACATATCCCTATATATCAATAATAAAACACTTCTTCACATCCTAGGGAAAATAAACTTAATAAACATGAGAGATTTAGTTATTTGTAAGGGTATAGACATAGTTGAAGCTATCATGAATAAATAATTCCTAATCAATATGTAAAGGTAAATGAACAAAATAAATACTATTTAATCAATTACTTGAATATAATATGATAGTAATAAATGATGATAATAAAATTCCATATAAATTATCACATGATCCTAAAACATAACCATGGATATTTTAACGAATTGAATAATAAAAGTAAACATTAAAAAATAATATGATAATGAAGGAATGAATAATTATAGAAATTATAACCATACCATCATGTCATTATACCAAGAAACCATAAATAAATTAGTAAGGCCTTAGAAAAATACCCATGAAATTTTGTCTCATGATTCCTACCGATGCATCAAGGGGATATAGCATGCACTACCCCTCACTTACTAAGACCAATAAATTCATCATATGAAATGGGTTAAACATAATCAATATAAAAAATTATTTTTAAAAACTACAATATGAAATTTTAATAAATTCTATAATTAGTGATCACAGTCATAAAACATTCAGATTAATGTAGAGAATGATATCAAAATATTAAATTACCAGTCAAACGAATCACAAACCATCCAGATAAATAATAATGACGGTATCATTAAATTATAATCACAATGGTGTATAAGTGAAATATGGGTTGTTGTTATTGATGAATAGGAATTCCATAAAAATTCCACTAAAAACATTTTTGAGGGAAATATCATTTTCACTTAGAAAATATATTTCAAAAATAATAAATTTAAATACTATTGAGAATAAAAAATTCTTATTAAAATATCCCTGTTAAATTACAAAGGAAGATTCAATGTACTGAGTGGTCATAATGGTGCGTAATTTCATAAACACTGTATAAGTTAACAAACATTCCATTCAAACTATTTTAAAAAGGTTAACAAGTTAATTTTTCAGAAAATGAAAATAATATTACATTAAAACCATTTTATAAAAACTAAAAAATGTTTAAAATTTATTTAATAAATAATTGGGGTAATGTTAAAAATATTTATGAATATATTTTTAGAAAACATAGATATAGAAGAAAATTATTTTTAGACCGAATATAGAAATAAAGACATATTTTCCTAAAACCAATTTCTTAATCATTATAAGTACTAAAGAGAGGAAAATGGTATTATTACTTAAAATGTTCATGAATAACCATATGAAAATAAAATTTATATGTATTAATATATAAATATCAAATAACTCCCCCCAAGGGACACATAAATATAAGTAATCCAGAATAATGAAGTGATTGTTAAATAAAAACCTACAACTTTGGTAATTTTTGAATCAAAAGAGTCATTGAAGAAATGGATTAAAATGAAAATTTAAATTCCGTGATTATAAAACTATTCCTGATATAATATTTCAAAGGAGAACTATTTAAATCAGAAAAGATAAATAATTGGGGAATATCGAATACATCTCATGAATGTAAAACTGATTTGACAAACCCTTACCCTAGGTCTAATTTCTTTTATACGTGTCCATACCAACTGTATAATAGATATATATGTATTATAAATTTACTGAAAACCTATAATAATATATTTATTATTATATATGATTTAATTATAGACTTTTGTGAACCGTTTATTAAAAATTCAATATTAAAATCACTGTTTTGGGTGATAATGTATTTGTTTTCATGTGTGTTTTAGTTATATAGTTTTTTATCATTTTACTTTGATCAGAGTTGAATCATAAATAAAGTTTTAAAATTATTTCAATATATTATATAATAAAAATATAAATATTTATAATATTTTATAAATTTTAGATATGGGAAAATGTGTTACACAATTAATAGAGACAGTAGACCATATATATGCATGAACGATATTTCTATTTTTCCAACAAATGGAGTTTAAAAAAGATAAATAATTTTTTTTACCTTAAATAAGAATTATTATATCCAAATTCTCACTTATATTTATTAAATATATCATTATTACCATCCATGTCAAAATAAAATGAAAAGCATTTCATATTGCTACATGGAGACGATATTTAACACATACACACAGATGATGTTATTATTTTTCAAAAAATTGAAATTTAAGTATGTATATAATATATTAATTTCATGAATACCATATAAATATGTTAAATAAATAACTATATCCATCTCTGAGTGGTAGATAAGGAACAAAATTACGATTTTTTGTGCGGTGGTAGTCTGTCGTACAAATGCTCACTGGTTTCATTTTCCATTTGATAGAAGAGGAGATGGATATATATAACGAAATTAACATAATATAATATTATTATATAATATATACTAGTGTTATTATTTTGTCATAGTTGGAAAATATTTTAGGCTATTATAAGAAGAAGTAACATGAAAATTAATGGTTAAGAGCATCACATTATTTCGACAACCTATTTTGGTTTCTACCAAAATCCTTACTTGATTAGAATTATGATGAGGAAATGGAATCTTGGATTTTGGGAGGAATTATATGAAGATAATTTTATTTTTATTTTCCAAAAAAATCATTGGGACTGTGATGGGAGAGGAGATGTGTGGAAATTTATGAGTAGTCAAGATGACACACTTAGAATTTTGGAAAAGAAAAAGTGATACCTGCATTTTTCACATGACACATGGATAAAAAATGGATCATTATAGAACAAGTTATTGGATAAAGTCGATATACATCCATCAAATAGAAATTATACAAGTTTATAGGTCAATTTGACAATTAAGGTTTTTAGTTTAACCCCATGTAAACTATTTTTAACCTTATCTATGATAATTAATTTTTACCATTTTTACATTTCATTATGACCAAAAATTAATTTTTGCTAAAAATATAATATTAATTATTCTAACTGAAAAATATAATCAATTTTTACAAATTACATTTATAGAAGTGGGGAAATTTATTTTAAAATTAAACCACCACATGCGACAAAAAACAAAGTTTTCTTAAGTGAAAATTATCATAAGTATAGAGTGTGTTAATACCAAAAATAAAAATGATTTTATTCAAGTTATCTAATTATTTTATTATAATTAATTTTAAAAATTTTACTTCAAAAAAATTAAATCAATATAAAAAATTTAAATGTATTAAACAAAAAGGTATTTTTAAATAAAATCCATTATTTTTAACTATACATCTAAAAATCAATCTTTTTAGAAAGTTATAAAATAATCAATATAAGATAAATTTGAACTTATTATTTAAAAATTAAATTAATTATATAATATTAATTTTTTAAAATTTGAAAAAATTAATTTTAGAGTTTTTGAGTAAAGTAGGGTGATCCTGGATTTTAGAAAAATATAATTTTTAAGAAAACATATCCTTTTTTCATTCAAATGATTATTATTTTATTTATAAATAATATATAAGCATTGAATTTAATTTATAAATTTTTAAACCATATAATTTTCATTATTTAGTTATTCATATTCATACAAAAAAATTAAATGTCTAGGTTATAATGGTCTACAATGTTATAGTTTATTTATAGTCAGGGTTGAATTTATCACAATCAATTGATGAAAATAAATTTAATGAAAAATATTACATAGTTCAATTGTGCTTGGTGTTGCCCATAAAATATGCTTTTGAAAAAAAATATTCTTCCTTTTAAGGATCTAAAGGTGTTACACTTTATCCCTTAAATAAATTTCTCCCTCATAATTATATTTTGGTCATTATAGTTCTAACCTTTGTTGAAAACCCATATCGTAAAAAGAGTTAATGAAACATTTTATTAAAAATTGAGAAAGGGAATTATGAATGTCATCCTGAATATCACATAACTATGTTTCCAAGTAGGAAACAATTATTAGGAATTGAAAATATGGACATTGAGGAAAATTGTAAATAATTATTGTGAGTGATAAAAATTACTAATCACAAACGAGTGAATAATCAACCCTAAAACGTTATATTTTTTATAGACGTAAAGGTAATAAGGTAAAATTTTCATTTCAATATCCTTTTCATAGATGTTATGGACTAATTTACTATCACTTTGGATAAAACCAACAAATATACTTACATATTATAATTTTTTTCATAAGCACAATTTTAACATTTTGTTGTGCTTAAATCAACTTTAAGTTCATTACTTTCTCTAAGAAATTAATATCTAAGAATAATTTTTTATTCATAAATCACTAATATTAACATCTAATAGATCGTAAAATCCATAATATAGTGGCATCTCTTTCTGTATATCCCTAAAAATTTACAAAAACCAAAATGGATAGAAGGGTTATCCAAAGAAATTCATCAGTCTCTACACCAAAATAGTAACACCCAGTTTACTCTTAATTAATTACATAAATATCTATAATTTAAATAATATATGTAAAAATATAATTATATTAACTAGTACATCACACAGTCTAGTCGTAGGTGATGCACCCTCATTTCCCTTTTGGCATGGGTTCAAGCCCTGCACCCTTTCCATATGTGACAAGTTATCATCCTTCATACGATGTGTCCTTATTATAATAACATATTTATATAATTCCTAAAATATTAAAAAAAATGAAGAGTACCATTAAAAATAATTTTTTTAAGAAATGGATTTTTAACTAGAAGGGTTTCTTATAAATCTTATTTTTTTCACAAAGTAGAATAATCTTAATTGACTATTATTATCATAACATTAGTGGTCATATTTATCCTTAAGGTTATCAATAACATTAATCTTATGTCCAAATAATTTAAAGTATTTCGTTGATATATATCATTTTTTCTAAAATATAAACTAAACTGACGATTTTTATTGCTATAAAAGTCTCCCAAAATTTCTTTAATTTTGATACAATACCATTACATAAAACCTCAATAAGGGTTTTTAAGATATTCAAATTATTATCAGCCTTAAACTCATAAAACCATGATGCTATTAGTAACTCTAAATTTAATTTTACATAAAAACATATATTATTCCAAAATTAACATAATATTTAGACATTTCATGACCCTCATAAACAAAATAAATTAGGTAAAATAATTCAATAACATAATTATCGAATCCAAATCCACAAGAACTTTATTCATTCCTATTTAGTTGTATTACAAGAAAAATCATGAACATGATCCCTTAGAAAATGATGAGTTGTATTCCATTGAAAAAAGGGATGTTCCTTTGTGTAGTTCTTTATCTCTTTATGTAAGAAATAATGAACATTAAAGGCTTATTTCTTACCATTTTATTAATATTTCTATTGTAATTTCCCTTCATTCTTGAAGAAAACTCCCATTTACATTAATAAATTACCAGGGAGATTCTGTCCAAAAATAGCACATATGGGGAAATTATTATTTCCCTTCTCCCCATTATGAATTTATTTTTATATCATCCTATTCTTCGCTTGATTCTCTTCCAATCAATATGTCATGGATAATTTTTTTATTTCATTATAGCACATGATATTATGACCTCATATGATGATAAATTTTGGAATACTAGTTCACTTAGAATGATTTAATTAATTCTATAAACTTAATAGTCAATCATTCCATTTTCATTATGTATGTTTTCCACAACATTTCTTTCTCACTTTATAATTTTTTATTCATATATAGTAATATTTTTATCTTACTATTTTCACAGAATTTGAGATGGTCTCTCTATATCCCCTTGTTTTTCAAAAGGAAAATATTTTTCCAATATTAGTACCTCAAAATCCTTCCAATCCATGCTCATTATTTCCTCCACATCCTTATTTTGTTGAATCAATGACCACCATTGATCTACATCCCATTATATATGAAAAGTATCCATGAAAACTATGTCCCTTACATTACTAACTAAAGAGATAAATATCTTATCCATGGAACTTATCAATTTGTTATCTACTGAAGAATTTATATTACCATTAAATGATAGAGGTTTTTGATGCATGAAGTGGTCTAACATTGTTATGTTGTGTGGAAGATCAATAGTCTAAACCATAAAGGAAAGTTTATTACTCATAAACATAGTCTATTGCCCCAATATGGATGTAATTGATCAGTTTTAGCGACATCTGAAGCTCTAGATTCGTAATTTTTCCTCAGAGGTAAATACTTACATAAGATACATGCATTGATATAGTTTTCATTAATTATAATAGGAATATTTTATAGATAATGGAATATATTATATTAGATCATAACATTAAGAAACATAATGTGTAATCCAAAAAATAGTGAAATAAATAACATATGTTGGAAAATTTATTCATTATTAATCTCATCATAATAAATATGGTTTATTTAGAAAAGTTTTAAATTCAAAAAAATATTTAAAAATACATTATAATGGTATTTACAAAAAATGATAATTTACTTAATCATATAGTCTAGGAGTGTAGAAAAATTACATAGTAAGGCCCGTTTTTGTGCACCGGGTAATGATCAAGTTAAAGACCAATGCTCCCTTTTCAAAGTCATTACCACTAGGTACAATTGTTCTAGACCCCCACCAACTTGCAGTATCCAGATAGTGATGTATTGGTAGGAACACCACAAAATATCTACCATAACAAAAATATTATGATTTTATCCTACACTAAGAGTTATCCTCAATGTTAAACATATTTTTTAGTTCTATAATCTATGTTTTCCATAATATAGTTCCCCAAGATTATATTAAAATTATTACAGTACCAATTTTAAAGACCTCAAACCTTGTAATAGGGATAGTGGTTACTTTATTTCATTGGAATAAGACACAAGTAATCACGTATTGAAAGAAAAATTTGATTAATTGTATTGGAGATCAAAATACATACTCAAATTTCATATTACATCTGAAAAAATAATATAAAATATATTATTTTATTTGAGTAAACCATTATTCCCTATAGAATATCCTTTCATATAAATCATAAAACACTTCCTGACATCCCAAGGAAAGGAAACAAAAGGAAGGGGTGAGCACTAATGTCCAATATGGGTATGAAAACAATGAATTATATTATGGAAAAATAATTCATAATAAATATGTCATGGTAAATATGTGAAACACATGCTATTAAATTAATTACATGAGAAATATATGGTAGTAATAAATGATGCTTAAATAATTCTATATAAATAAATACATGAGCCTGAATCTTAACCATGAATATTACAGTTAATAGAATAATCACATCGAACATCAATAAAAAATCTCATAACGAGGTAATGCATAATTCGAAACATCATAACCACACCATCGAGGCCTTTTTCCGAGACATCTTACATAAAGGGTATGGCTTCAACTAAATACCTAAGCCAGTTTATATCATGAGAGTTACTAATACATCGAGAGGCTATCACATGCCATATATGAAACATACTAATTCCAATACATTCCTCATATATAATAGGTTGTTTCCTCTGGAATTGGGGATGACCTTGTTGATTTAAGGTTCAAACATTCCAATTGGTTTCTAACGGGTTTGTTCATAGAACCGGAAACATCCGATGATTCCATATCCATTTGGACCTACTTTACAAAGGTAGGTGCTCATTTTTTGTGGACTGATGAGGCGTAGGAATTTGCATTGGTCGAGAGGATGGGAGGTCAGACTCATCACACCTTTTTAGGGGAATTATAGTCTACTCTGGGACTCTCTTTATAGATTTAAGTTCTGTTCGTGAATCCTTATTACATTACCAAGTTTAAAATGAGATTTCCTTTAAATATGACAATAAATGATTGATATATATGAAATTTAGAGAATATTTTTTATGTATTCGAGGTTCTTCATTGATAGAGAATCATCTGTATTTGATAGAGATCCCTAGTTAATGGTATCCTTCGACACATTATATAAAAGTATCTTGGTCATTATGATAACCATGCTAGTTTTAAATCCACTCAGTGGTGCACTTGAAGTTTATTGTCATTCAGAAGGACATGGATTATTTAATAGTTTGGATCGTACCCACAGATGGGCTCCCTACGTATCCTTTGTTTTGGAAAATGAATTAGAACCCATGTAGTTCGAGTAAGGTATTTCAATGTTTATGATTGATGGCTCAAAGAAAGGTGTCATAATTACTTTTACACTCTAAGATCATGTGATTCATGCTTGGTATGAGAAACAAGAGTTATTTTTAAAACCCGACAATTGTTCCATGAAAGATGCAATCATAAGAAATTATGTGGGGCTTATGTATGTGTGATTGCCCAAACAGATGAAGATTAAGATTTAATTCAGGGAATAAATCCAGGAACAGGGTCCATAAAGGTATATGTGCCTTATGGATATTTGGATACTCTAATATTGGGGCCTAATCCTAAAGAAGATTCCCAAGTTAGGAGAGGACTTATGATTTGGTTTTACTCATGAGAAGGAATCCCATATCAAAAGTAAATTAGGGCTGGTTAAGAGAAATTAAAACTAGGGCTTACTCCTGAGAAGGAGACCCAGGTTAAGGGACTTGAAAAATTAAGTTACTTGGGGCTTACTCTTAAAGAGGATGCCCGTATTTGAGACTGGGGCTTACTCTTGAAAAGGAATCCCAGGTTAAGAGAATGATGGTTGGGGCTTACTCCCAAGGAGGATACCCATATTAGGGGACTTGGGGTTTAATCTTGAAAATGAGGCCCAAATTAATGAGGACTTGGGGATTACTCCTATATAGGATTCCCAAATTAATGAATATATGGACTGGGGATTACTCTTGAAAGGAGGCCCATGAATAGGGTCCTCTCATCTTAAAGGACGAGGATGAATGAATGAAATCTCTATCTTTAGTGACATAAAGATCTGTAAATCCCTAGGTTTTGGGAGATGTTCCCCGAAATTACTTTCAGATATAGAAGTCAATGAAGAAAACATGCCATAAATGGATTTGAAGAGTGCCTTGATGACTAAATCTTGAATAGGAAACATGGAATGGCATAAGAGAGGTGAAATGGGTAGGAAGGGCACCCAAAAATATAAGGGTGCGCATGTCCTGGGGGGTCGTGCAAGTACTGCATGGGCGGGAAAGTCTTGGGGGGTCGCACAAGTACTGCATGAGTGAGAAAGTCTTGGGCGTGCAAGTATACTTGTGCGACATAGATATACTTGGGAGATCCTTGACCATTAGAGTAATACTTGGGAGATCCTTGACCAAAGCCTTTATAATTATCCCGAGGTACTTCCAGAAGATTGGCGTGCAAGTTCCAATGAGTAAGTAATGAGGCGCGCAAGTGTGTCCATTTCCATTAAGGGTAAAACACTTAGGCGCGCAAGTGTTAGTGAATTCTAATACTTAGAACTTATTCCTCTTGTTTAGACCTTCCATTCTAGGTAAATAATTACCTTATAAGTGTTCGGAAGACTTGAAGAATAGACTTGGGTGTTCAGAGCTCTGTATCTGAATTCTGGAAAAAAATCATTTTCAAATCGGGGGCCCACCAGGGGTATTTATAGGCTTGAGAGTCCCTATGAAAAATTTCCAAGAGGGCGTGCAAGTAACCTATGCGACCATTAGGCGGCGCGCAAGTGTACTTGTATGACTATGAGGGAACTTGCGCGACCTATGGGCTATGTTCTCCTTATTCATTCAATTATCTTTATTTTTGATATTTTTTCAAAATATTAATCTCATTTGTTTGAGGTATTTACCTTTTCATTTTGTTTAGACTCTGTGACAAAAAAGGAGCATCAAGAAAAGTCCCCCTTATAGTTGGATCCAAAAAAGGAATGAGGATTTTACTTTGAGGAAAACGATAAACAAAACGAAATTAGGGCACGTAGGGTATGGGCCTAGTAAGAATAGTTTTATTTTTACTAGGATTATTATAAATAACCCTATAAACTTTGAATCTTTTAATTGATCAATATTACCTAAATAATACAAAATGTATGTTTAGTGAGCTGGAACTTGACTTTTATTCAGAGTTCCCTTGTCTTTTGTGGGCAGTTTAAATTCATGCACGTCGGACATAAAAAGTATAATGATTAAGTTCAAAATAGCTTTGACCGAAATGGATTAAAATTGACTCAATTCCTTAACAATTTATCTGTAAACATATTACCACACTAGTGTATGAGGGAAAATGTGTAAACTATGACATAAGAAAATTTGAATCTATGGAATGATATGATAAAGAGCTAAAAGGCATTAGAAGAAGTAGTTCCCAAGAATGAAGTTACCAATATTTAACAAACCCGTTAGGGGGTTGAATTATGCAGGGCCACCTAAGGGAATTGGCTGCATAGTCAAATAAATAGCATCTTTTGGTTGACTGGTCTGTTATGTAGACTACTTATGCAAGGACGCCTAAGGGCACATGTTCCATAGTCAGGCAAAAGAACTCTCAAAAATTTACTTTTCTACTGCTAAGAATCCAGTGAAATTTTATGGGGATTCAAATTTTCCAAAGTATAGAGTTTTCATTATGGAAAGGTACTTTAATATGGAGAATATATTTCCAAACAAAATTATCAAAGAACTTGATGAATATCACTCCTACGAAGGAATGACCCAAACGTAGAGAAGGAAAATATTAACCATAGAATTGAATACTTTCAGATCATGAACAAGGATATGGGACAAATATGTTAAGGATGGCTATTTTTGCAGATCCCTACATATTTTCATTAAGAAAAATAAGGAAAAAAGAGGTTTTCCTCCCAAGAATGAATTTACAACTATTTAACAAACCCACTAGGGGTTGAATTATGCAGGGACGCCTAAGGTAATTGAATTCATAGTCAAATAATAGCATCTTTTGGCTGACATGTCCGTTATGTTGACTAATTATGCAAGGCCATCTAAGGGAACATGTTGCATTTTAAGACAGAATAACTCTCATAAATTGGAAATTTTGTGAATAGAAGTCATGAAAAGGGTTATGGAGATCTAAAAATATTGCAGTTAGGATTATGACACATAAAAAATCGATATTTTCCAATGTATGTAGAGATACCCAGATCAATGCTAACCATAATCATGTTGTGGCTGGGTGCTGAATTGAAATACTGGACATTACTACGTATCTCATAAGGATTGGAATCAAGCCATATCTAGTTCTTGAAATACAATTTAACGTTGTGTGGGATGAAATTATGAGAGATCTTAGTTTAGGTCCATAGAGCTCAGACCATTATAAGAAATACACAATGTGTGTTTTTATGGATACTTTTCAGCCAGGGGACTGAAAGTGGAATTTGGGGTTAGGCCCAAAAGACATGGGGCTGGATTCGAGGGACACTCGAATGTTCCTATGTATCCCATAAGGATGGGAATCAAGCACACGTAGTTCTAGAAATACCTTCTGTACAAATTTGGTTCATACATGTGAAGGGTGAAAGGGGACATTAGTGCAATGATGGTTTAACCTAAGATAAAAGGTTTAGGTATTTCCATGTATGCACATAATATTTTTTTGAATATAACATGATTGAAAATAAATGTAAATAATGAATCCCTATCAGGAAAGGGTATCAAAGAATATTGTAGTTCATTTTCATACAGGACAAAAGTGTTGTATAGTTTAACGTCATGTAGAAAGGACAAAGGTGAACCAATGTAAAGATATTGATTCTGGGAGTGGTTTCACCTATCAACATCATATGAGATGAAGGTGAACCCATGTTAAGAGATTGGTTTTGGGCTTGAACCTTGGGAGGTTGCCTACGTACCCAGCCTGGAAGGAAAGGATCAAAGTCCACGTAGTTAAATTAAATAATGAATTAGTGATCAAGTTGTTTTGGGGGACAACGACCTAAAAAATGATGTTGGGACATACATGTGGTTAGCGGCCCAAAGAGGGTGTTATGGTTGAAATTTTTTCTAAGCTCACGTGAGTCATACTCGGTTTGAGAAACAAGAGGAAACAACAACCTTAACGATGCATAGTTTAATGTCATGTAGGACATATGAAGGGACTATGCAGTTTAAAGTCTTCCAGTAAGGAAAATTGGTGCTGCACAGTTTAGTGTCATGTAGCAGGGAAAAAAATACAATTTAACTTCATGTAGGACATATTATGGGATTTCTATATAGTTTAGCATCATGTAATTAGGATGATGGGGACAATACAGTTTAATGTCATGTTGGACAAAAAGAGGACTGTGCAGTTTAATGTCATGCAGTAAGGACAAAATGGGACACCTTTTAACATCATGTTGGACGTATTAGGGACTTTTTCAAAGTTTAATGTCATGTTGGACAAAAAAGGATGATATTTTTTAGTGTCATGTTGGACGAAAGTGAGAATAGTTTAAGGTCATATGCATGGATGGTTGGTTATGTAGTTTAACGTCTTGCTGGATGTAAGGGACTTCTGTACAATTTAGCGTCATGTAGTCTAGACATCACAATTTAACATCATGTTGGACATAAGTTCCAATAGTTTAAAGTCATATGCATAGACCCTGGATGGTTATATAGTTTAACGTCGTGCTGGACATAAGGGACATGAAAATAGTTTAAGGTCATATGCATGGACCGTTGATGGTTTATTTTGTGCTTATACAAAATACTTCTTCATAAATTTTCATTGGTTGGAGTAGTGATGACTTCTCCATCCATTGAGATTAAAGAATAAGCTCTATTGGAATAGACCTTATGTATTGAATGAGGTCCTTCCCACTTTGGTTCAAGATTAGGCAATTTCTTTCCAGGTATCATTGGAGTTCTGAGAACTAATACCAATTCTCCCTAAACGAATGAACAAAGACTAACTTTTTTGTTGAACGCTTGTGCTATTCGATTATGATATACTTCGAAGTGGTGCAGAGTGAAAAATCTTTTCTCATCTACCCATTCCAACTAATTCAATCGCTTTTGAGATTGTTCATCTGTAGGTGATTGATCAAAAATGGATACTCTGAGAAAAGGTAATTGAACTTCAATGGGAAAGATTGCTTCCGTTCCATATACCAGTGAATATGGAGTTCACCGCGTTGTAGTGTGGGTGGTGGTCCGATAAGCCCATAAAGCATGAAAGAGTTTATCAGGCCATGACCTCTTCTCTTTATCCATCATCTTTTGCAGTATATTTAACAGAGTCTTGTTGAAGGCATCTATCTGGCCATTTGCCGCTGCATGATACCGAGATGAATGATTGGATTTGATGTTGTATTCTTGATACAACTTCTTCACCTCGGATGAATAGAAGTTGGTGCCATTTTCTATCAATATAGTATGAGGGACACCAAATATGGTAATGATGTTAGACTTGATGAAGCTAAAAATGCTGTTAGAACTAACTTATTTGAGAGTTATTGCCTCTGCCCATTTGGATAAGAAGTCAATAGTAGTAAGAATATACTTAAACTTCTTGGCCGTAGCTGAAGGGTAAGGTCCCACCACATCTATTACCCATGTGGAAAATAGCCATGAGTATTTAGTTAAATGAAGAAAATATGGAGGTTGATGAATGAAGTTGGAATGTACTTGGCATGAATGACACTTCATTGTGAAATATACACAATCTTGTATCATTGAAGGCCAAAAGTATCCAAGCCTTCAAATCTGATCAGACCATCTATGTCCAGACTGGTGGGTACCACAGACTTCTGCATGCACTTCTTTCATGACATCCATTGTCTCTTCACCATAAATGCATCTAAAGAGAAATCCATCAAAACCACGCTTGTATAGAATTTTCTTTAGTTGATGTAGGCTATCATATAGAGTAAAATTGACCACACGTCGCCAGATTTTTTCTTTCCCGACTCTATCAGGTGGAAGTGTTACATTTGATGGTATTCTTTGATATGTGTGATCTATCCTATAGTATGACCATATGGTTTAGTAATGGGACTAATTTCATTGATCTCTTCTATTCTAGTTCGAACATAAGGTGAAATTGTACGATGGTGGGCAATATTGATGGTTGTTTTGTCCCCATTTGGATCTACCAGAGCTGTGGCTATATTAGCCAATGCATCAGCTTGAGAATTTTGTGATCTTGGGACATAAGAAAATGTCAGTTCTGAAGGGAATTCCACCATTAACTCTCTGACGTAATATTAAAAAGGTATTAGTCCTTCTTTTCTGATTTAAGAATCCACATTCACTTGTTTGATTACCATGTCTGAATCGCCTTTCACCTTTAAGTGATTCACTTGTTCTTGAAGTGCCAACTCCAATCCTGCAATAAGAGCTTGGTATTCCGCCTCATTTTTTGTACCACCTCCCAACAATGAGAAGGAATAAGGTAACACTACCTTTTCTGGAGAAATGAGTACAATTCCTAATCCAACATTGTTAAATTTAGGATTTTCCATTTTCTTCCCTATTGATCTTCTGGAAGCACCATCAAAGTACATTTCCCATACCTGAAAACTATCTTGAATAGAGAAGACATCCTCACCAGGAAGTTGATTGTCATAAGATGTGTCATCCACTGAAGGTTGTTCAGCCAGGAAATCAGCCAGAGATTGACTCTTTATTTCCTTTTTAGAGACATACATAATGTCAAATTGCTGCAAAATAACTTCCCATCTTGCCAGACGTCCTGTAAGCATTGGATGACTATGGATGAATTTGAGAGGGGTATTGCGAGATTCCAATTGGACCTCGTGATGTTGCAGGTAGTGTCTCAATTTCTGAACTGCAAATATTAATGCTAGGCAGCACTTCTCAATACTTGAATACCAGGTTTCTACTTCAAGCATAGTCCGAATAAGATAGTAGAGGATGTTCTCATTCCCAACATGATTCTTCTGGGAAAGAAAGGAACATAATGACCGATCTAAAGCTATCACATAGAGGATAAGTGGTCTTCCTTCAGTAGGAGGCATAAATACCAGTGGACTCAAGAGGTATTTCATGAGAATATTGAATGCCTCTTGACATTCTTTGTTCCATTGGTAAGTGACTCCCTTCTTCATCAACATGGTCAAGGGTAAACATTTTCCTTCCAAATTGGCGAGGAAATGCCGAATATAGTATATGTGTCCTTGAATTCTTCTTAATTATTTCAAATTTCGAGGAGGTGACATACCAAGGAATGACTTGGTCTTTTCAGGATTGACTTCAATACCACGATGGCAGACAACAAAGCCGAGAAATTTTCCTGAGATTAACCGAAAATAACATTATAGGGGGTTCATCTTCAAATTATGTTGTCAATGCTTGTGGAATATGACTTCCAAATAAGACAAGTGATTAGAATGTTTTTTGGATTTGACCTCCAAATCATCCACATAGTATTCGACAAACTTTCCTAACAATTGTTTGAAGATATGATGAATGGAAAGCTGATATGTTGCGCCTTCATTATTTAAGCCAAAGGGCATTACCCGATAGAAAAACACACCCTGAGGGGCTCTAAAGGCTATAGATTCCTCATCTTCTGGAGCCATTCAGATTTGATTATATACCTAATATACATCCATGACGGAGAGTTCTTCATAACCAGTTGTTGCATTAATTAATAGTTCTGTAATCGGAATGGGAAAATAATCCTTAGAACAATTCCGATTAAGATCTCTGAAATAAATACAAACTCTAAATTTTCCATTCTTCTTTTTCACAAGGACAATATTACCCAACCACTTTGGATATTGAACTTATCTGAAGAAGTTATCTATGATAAACTTATCCACTTTAGCTCTAATTTTGGATGCATATGTTGGGTGTGTTTTTCTTTCGGCTTGCTTAAATCCTCATTGTTCTTCTGGAAAACCCAAATGATGAGTAGAAACATCAGGATCAAGCCTGGGCATCTATGTATAGTTCCAAGCAAATATGTCTCGATTTTTCTTTAAAAAGGAAATATACATCTCTTGTTCTTCAAGAGTCATGGCCGCATTGATTAAAGTGGGGTGTGGATCTTCTTTTGTACCCAGATTTATTTCTCTATGTTCATCCACCGTAGCAGAGATACCCTCTTCAAATGCTGGAGGAACATCCGTGAGATCTTCCTCTTATTCTTCAACATGTTTTATTTCCTCTGTTTCTACTTTCATAGTAGATGAAGAAGAATAATTTTCATGATTAGAAGAGACGTTATTATTAGCACATCTTGAAGAAGAAGCATCCATTTACAACACAATTGATGATGAAGGGTCTTCTTTGGGTAATAAAGAGGAGATGATGGATTGAGAATCGACATCATCACTAACCTCTAACATTGCTACAACTTCTTCTGGACTGGTTGGCGAAGTATAGACATGCTGGATTTCAGTAGATGAAATAAAGACATATCCATTTGAGCTTTCATCATTTCTTGGTGGATCACCACTTTCTCCGATGTTTTCTGGCTTGATTTCCATGATTGACATTATGGAGGTTTCCATAAGATTAGTTTGATTTGGATCTATCCTATAAATTTTACTGATAGGCAACACATAATCTGTACTCACATGTGGTAATGGGTTTACTGGAATCTTTTCCAAACCATATGGAGCATTAACTTTGGTAATCTCGTTTGTTGTGTATTCCTCCTTACCCTTCATGTTGTAGAATTCCACCTCAATGTTTTGAGATTCAAATTTCTTGAATGGGGCCTTATCAACATATAATTTCCCAACTTGACCATCAAAACAATACTTGAGACATTGAAGGTATGATGAAGGGTTGGCCACATGTCGATGTAGCCAGGGTCTTCCAAGAAAGATGTTGAAGGCTGGGTCTTGATCAACAACCATGAAATCTGAATTGGATACGTGATCTCCAAATTGAGTTTAGAGTGTAATCTCACCCAGTGGTTCTTGTTAATTTTTATCATATCCTTGTAACATCATAGTTGAAGGAGATAAATCATATTCCATGAGGCCCAATTGACGAAGTGTACGAATGGGCCTGAGGTAGACTCCTTAACCATTATCAATGAAAGATCATCAGATGTCTATGCCATTGACCTTTCCAGATAAGTAAAAAGGTCTAATATGTCCATGCATGACAACATCTTCATCTTCATTAGTAAAACATATTACTGCATGGAATTCTATAGGATTATTCTCTACATGGTAGACTTCAGCTGCAACAATTTCAGTCTCAAACTCCTAAGGACTTTACAGAGCCTCAATGAGTACCTCCCGAAGGTCCTTTGATAAATTCAAGGCATCCAGATGTGATAACGTTGCCGGTACTTGGGCCAGGTGTTTCAATAAATCATAATTTTGATCCAAAGGTCTGTATTTCCCAATAGGAACATGTGGTTTTGTAGGTACCTTAGAAGTTGATGTTTCTTGTACTGGGATAGGATTTGGCAATATTCCTAGATTTTGAAAATTAGAACGATTAGATCTATTTACTTGTTGAGAGGATGATGTTGTAACCCCCAACCGATCCTACAAAATAACTGTGCGAGGACATAATTTTCTATTGGTGGATGAACTTTCTTGTTCTTGTTGAGCTCACTGAAGGGCTCTGCAACGAGTTTCTGTTGCATACACAGTTCGTGCAGGGGTAGAATTGGAATAGTGGCTTCTGGGATATCCACGTCTTCCTCTGTATCCCAGACCCCTGTAACTCCCTCTAATTCTTCTGTTTGATATTGGGAATTCAGGCTCATCGAAATTGAAACTGCGACTAGAATAAGAATCTGTTAAATGAGTCATATTAATAGAACTGAAGAGCAGTTCTTCATCTGATGAAGACTCTACCTGACTAGCCAATTTATGTGTGCCAGTTGGTGGGACGGTGCCTATGGCTTCGAAGTAGATGGCATGAAATCTTCCCGAGTTAAAGACAACTTAGGCTTTGACACAATTTAATCTTCATCTGATTTCATTTCGTTCTTTGAACTATGCCACCCTTTTGAAGATTTTCCCTCTGAAGAAGATTATGGTGTGGCATCCATAGCAGAAGACACAATTGGTTTCATCAATTGCATTCGAAAAATTGCATGAGTTAGGTTGATCATTTACCTGACCATCGAATCATAATATTTCTGCACATTTTTTCTTTTGACTTCTTGCTATTCGCCTTCTTCTTCTGGAAATATAGCAGTAAAACTTGCTACCTGGGCTGAAGAGCCTTTTAGTTTGACTTGTCCCGAGTCGACGATTTTTTGCAGGAGGACCTTAAAATCAAAATACTCATGAATGGGATGCCCCAAAATTTGATTAAAGGGAAAATAATTTGGACAGTCTTCATCTACTTCATTGTTTGGCCTTTTGGGCCTTGGTAACTAAACCGAATTATTTCCCAGAGCTGAAATTAAGTAGCTAGGAACTTGTTCATTTTGGAAAGAGTAAACTTTTCTCTTCAGATCCCCATCTTTGATCTCTTTTATCTTCTTGAAAAAACAACTTTTGTTTTTGATGACCAAGAGGTGGATCCCTTCGAGAAGATGAATGTTTTTAAGTAGAAGCAGGTACAAGTGCTTGTTTAAGAATAAATATAGTAGTTTCTTCTATACCCATTCTCTTTCCTAGAGCTGATGGAATTATATGAGATTTATCCTTAGTCTTTATAAGAGAATCCTCAATCTATTGAGTGATTGATGTAAGGTCTCAAAACCCTCCTGTGTGTTTTACAGGGATCAACAGCATGCATAATTCGTCATGCAGATTTTCCACACAGATTGGCAACATTTCTTCTTGAGGGAGTGCTATGCTTAGGAAATATGTTAATCCCTTCTAGAAAGCAATGAATTCTGAGACCCTTTCATTCTCCCGTTGCTTACAGTTTTTAAGATAAAAAATGGTTGTCCTTCGCAAAGTTGATCTGATCTAAAAAAGGAAATGTTGATGGAGATCTTCCCATCCGGTAATTGACCGGGATTGCAAGCTTGTGTACTAGAAAAAAGATGGTCCTTGCAATGTTCGCACGCAACATCTGAGTTTCACTACTTCATGATGTTTTGGAGTTCCCATCATAAGATCGCAACAAGACACGTAATGTGTCAAATGTGTTCAGGATCACCAGATCCATTGAAAATATGGAATACAGGTTTCCCAAAACATGATGGGGGAGGGATTGAATCTACCCGTTCTGGGTAATCTCTATTTTCTAGTTGAACATGTGCATGCTTCCCTTCCATAGTCCCTAACTGAGCTGTTAATGACTCAGTGGTAGTTATAAACTTTTGAGAAACATCTGGTTGAACTTGGACTTGGGTAGGTGTAATAATTGGAGTCTGGAAGGTATGGTGGATGGTACTGCAACTGATGGTAGAACCACCGATTGTTGTTGCACTTGACCCATAGGATTAGAACTGTGAGGGTGTACTGATAGAGGATGATCTTCTTGATCTGTCTCAGTAACTGCAACAAACTCCCTTGGCTGACTGACTCTAGCACGCTTAAGAGGAAGACTACCCTAAAGTAGTTCTATATTTATCTTTTTTAACTCCTTCATTTCTTCTTCTTGTTGGGAAAATATTTTCTCTAGTGAGAGCGATTGGCCTTCTCCAGAGGAAGGATATGTAACCTGATTATTTATCATTCCTTTGTTGGATCCCTTTCGTAGGGGGGAAGTGGGTTATTTGAAGGAGTACCCGGATTTTGGGTAAACCTTTGACTTCATGTACGCACACCTTCTTCATTTGTGTCTGTGCATACAAATTCATGAGAAGGAACCTCTTCATCCGATTCCCTTGGGTGAGCCTCATGTTTTGGAGGATCAACAACAGTGGCCTTAATGACATTAATTGATGCATAACACATTGCATCCCTTCTATCAGCATTATTGTGATATCGTCTTCTAGAATTCCCCTAATGAGACATTGCCTTTTCTTGATTTGATCCATCATGAACTTCTTAGCGAATCTTAATTTGGAGAGAATCTCTTGATAATTTGGATCTTTGTTCCTCTTGTGGCTTCTTCCCCAATCGAGAGAAGACCGAATTTCAATGAGGAGGGGATTGCTGATTTGAAAAAGTCCCCAGTCTAGTGGACTGGTGATGTTCCTGTTGTTCCATCACAACTCCTTGAATCCTATTTGTTGATTATGAGCATTGGTTTAAAAGAGTCCCCAGTCTGGAAATATGGGGTGGCTCTTGACATGCTTTGTCTGAGACTTTCTTAAAAGATCTCCTGATTTTGCGGACCTTGGTTCAGAAATTAGCTGGATGCATCAATTGACATCAACTTTTATCATTCAGTTCAAAAGACTGTTTGATGATTTCTGAAAAATCTTTCACATGATGATGTGCTTGCTCTATACAAGAGGCATGTCCAATATTCTCGTTTGTTTGAAGTAGGAGTAATTCAACAACTTGTTCTCTGTATGCTTGATTTTGAGAGGAACTAGTTGAAGTATGTTCTTGGGAAATCTTTTGATTACAAACAAAACTCGTTGATTGTGGTCACCCACGGGCAATAACATTGCATGAGACCATTTTTGGCGGGCTTTGTTGACTGGAGAGCACAGTGAAATTTATTGATCCATGAACAACCCATCCTTTGACATGAATACCAAATGGGGAATTGGAAATTAACTGGAAAAATCTTCTCAATGCGCCAAGGCATGAACGTTGAAGGGATCTCTGCTACTTTTTAGCATTCGGATATCGAGAGACTGATAGAGATGCTAAATCAATCTGACGTTGTAACCCTTCTATTATATTAACATGATTTTCATATTCATAATAAGTTAATAATTTCTTTTTCAACTGACAAAGAGTTTTCCATATGTTGAGACAAATATCATGAATTCCATCTTCCTTTAACATCTATGGAATGTCATACTGAGAGTCAGCCAGAGTCCAAAACATGACTGACACTTCACCTTTCGCCAGTTGTTTTCTCATCTTCAGCATTTCATCTTTATCATTTAATGAAGATTCTTCTACCTGTTTAGACCAGAGCTAGTTCTTTCTTGTTGCTTGATCATAATAAACAAGACTAGTAGTGAATACACTGATCAAACTGGAAGATGAATGACCCAGGGGTGGTTCGTAGAATGACCTACACCCTGTGATATCTTCTAATTGATAAAGTATTTCACTTGCTGATAGTAAAGCATCAGACATGACTGGCTTTACTTTTGCAAGTGCCTCAAGATAAGAGGTCTTTCTCGTCTCTGCATTGCCTTCTAGAGAATTTTCCAGGCAATGTGAATTACTACTGCAGAGAGGTATTTCATAGCTAAATTCATCATCATGGGGAGGACCACAATGGTGGGTTACAACAAAAGATGAAATATTTTTCTCCTTGATTATCTGACCACACAGAGGGTTCTTGTGTTTTTCATCTGAAGATTAAACTTCAAGATCGACCGAATTGTAATGAAGCAAGACTTTATGAGGAAGTGTCTAGTGCAGACCATAAGAATTAATATTCCCACTATTGGGAACTGAGAGAGCAGAATCTTGATTTGCAACAGATAATTGACTGAGTGCATCAAGAACTCCAGCATCGAGTAAGGCTTTGTTACACATTGGAGCTTGATTTCTTGACTGTGTTGGGTGGGTCTTCTTCTTAGATTCCTTCTTACTCAATTTGGAAGGTGTGTGTGCCTCCTCAGGAAAAATGATCAGGATAGGCTGATTATCTCCGCTCAAACCAGGTGTATGTGTTTGACTTGGTTGTCCGTGTGATATGGGGGAGTAAGCCCCACAACCCCCTTGGACTGGAACATATGTGTGTGTCTATTCTAGAGTGAACTGTTGATGTGTCACTCCACTAGTAGGGATAGATTTATGTGTCTTTCCCTTAGATGCTACTAAAGCTGTTATAATATCCTGGCAAGCATCTAGAATATGAGCAGGGATTTTCTTCTGCTCTTTCTCCATTGATAGAATATGCTTGGTGACTTCAGCTGTCGGAACGGGGATATAAGTCCATTTTGTGCTTGGAGTAGGTGTGTGTTTATGCTCTTATCCTTCTTTTCTTGTCAATGAATCCTAACAGTACTCAAGTGTGGGGGAAGAGAGTTGAGTCGGCCTCCTGTTTGTCGTCGGAGCTCTCCGACTGACTTCTCCGAATGCTACCAAATGAGAATGTTGGTAAGCTTGATCAATACTAGCAAGTCTATTTTACTCCTGATTTCACTTCACCGAACGTGGTTGACGAGTTTCATTATATTTAGTCAAACAAGCCTATTGACTAGCTGATGATTTATAAACAGGTGTATGTTCATGTCTATAGTACTCTACAGAAATTTCCTGGTGGGATTGGTGTAATGCTGCCAGATGAGTCAGCTGGACAGTGGAATTAAAATGGACGGGTGTGTGTGCCCGCTCATTTCTTGACACCATGTTAGGTTTGTGGAATTCTCCGGAGATGGAATAGATGAGAACCTACTCACTGTTTACTAGATTTTACCTCTGGTGATTCGTCTTGCCTTTTCGGGTTCAAGGAACCTAAGCAGAATTCTTGGAGTTGATACCCTCATCATGTTGAGGGCACACTACCGCATGAGTCTGGCGGTGATTGTTGATGGGAGACCTCGAGAAGGACTCATGTCTCCTTGAATTAAGGCCTTGAGGGCCCTGATCATTCACCTCCCCAGAATATGAGTGGGACTGGTGATTGAGTTCCGGGGATAACAACCTGAAACGGTTGGAGACGGTGGTTAGAACCACCAGCTTCTAAATCGTAGGTCATCACTGTCCAGATGACCAGGTTGAATTATTGACTTGGAGGGCCTATCGGGAAGCCTCCAGAGTCAGAATAGTACCATTTTGGTGGTACTCCTTAACCAGTGCAGTTGATACCCATCATTCAAGACACTGAGTAGGTGATGTCGTCCTCAGAGCAGATGATGATCCAGCAAGAGTAACAGTAGTGGAATTCGTAGCTGAGGTTTTCACAGTAGAGGTATTCACAGATGTGGATTTAAGAAAATCCATTCTCGTAATGTAGAGGATCTTGAAATAGAATACCTGTTTGATATAAAAAACATAATCAATATAAGTTCAGCTACTACATCTTTTGGATGAGAACATAAGTTTTTGATTATTTTTTTGTCCCTCTCATTGAGTTTTAAATAGGGTCCTAACAAATAAGTAAAACAACATTTCAACATGGTTAAGGATTCACGTCGGGTTCACCATTTTTTGTTTCCTGTGGACTTGGGGATGACCTCGTTGATTGAAGGTTCAAACATTCCAGACGATTTCTAACGGGTTTGTTCATAGAACGGGAAACATCCAATGATTCCATATCTATTTGGACCTACTTTTCGAAGGTAGGTGCTCATTAGTTGTAGACTGATGAGGCTTAGGAATTTTCATTGGATGAGAGGATAGGAGTTCGGACTCATCACACCTTTTTTAGGGGAATTATTGTCTATTTTGGGACTCTCTTTATAGGTTTACATTTTGTTCGTGAATCCTTATTACATTTCCAAGTATAAAATGAGCTTTCCTTTTAAATCTGGCAATCAATGATTGATATGGAGGAAATTTAGCGAATATTTTATATCTATTCGAGGTTCTTCATCGATATATAATCATCTGTATATATTTGAGATTCTTAGTCAATGGTAGACTTTGACATATTATATAAAAGTCTCTTTGTCATTATGATAATCCTGCTAGTTTTAAAGAAACTCAGTGGGGTACTTTAAGTTTATTGTCATTCAAAAGGGCATGGATTATTTTAGAGTACGGATCATACCCACAGATGGGCTACCTACATATCCTTTTTTTGTAAAAGGAATCAGAACCCACGTAGTTCGAGTAAGGGAGTATGATGTTTAAGATTGCTGGATCAAAGAAAGGTGTCATAAATACTTTTACACTCTAAGCTCACGTGAGTCATGCTCAGTATGAGAAACAAGAGGTATTGGTAAAACCAAACAATTGTGCCATGAAATATGCAATCATAAGAAATGATGTGGGGCTTATGTATGTGTGACTACCCAAACAGATGAAGATTAAGATTTATTTCAGGGAAGAAATCCAGGAATAGGGTCCATAAAGGTATATGTGCCTTATGGAGATTTGGATACTCTAATCTTGGGGCTTACTCCTAAGGAAGATTCCCAAATTAGGAGAGGACTTATGATTGGCTTTTACTCCAGAGAAGGAAGCCCAGATCAAATGTAAATTAGGACTGTTTAAGAGAAATTAAGACTGGGGATTACTACTGAGAAGGATACCCAGGTTAATGGACTTGAAAAATTAAGGGACTTGGGGCGTACTCTTAAAGAGGATGCCCATATTTGAGACTGGGGCTTACTCCTGAAAAGGAATCCCAGGTTAAGATAATTATTGTTGGGGCTAACTCCAAAGGAGGATGCACATATTAGGGGACATGGGGTTTACTCCTGAAAAGGAGGCCCAAATTAATTTGGACATGGGGCTTACTCCTAATGAGGATGCCCAAATTAATAAAATTTTTGACTAGGGCTTACTTCTGAAAGGAGGCCCATGAATTTGGTTCTCTCATCTTAATGGATGAGGTTTAATGAATGAAATCTCTAACTTTAGTGACATAAAGATGTGTAAATCACTAGGGTTTGAGAGATGTTCCATGGAATTACTTTCAGATAAGGAATTAAATCAAGAAAACATGCCATAAATGGCTTTGAATAGTGTCTTGAATACAAAATCTTGAATAGGAAAGGTGGAATGGCATAAGAGAGGTGAAATGGACAGGAAGGGCACCCGAAAATAGAAGGGCGCGTATGTCCTGGGGGGTCGCGTAAGTACCTCATGGGACCGAAAGCCTTGGGGGTCATGCAAGTACTACATTGGCGCGCATGTCTTGGTCGCCCAAGTATACTTGTGCGACACATATATACTTGGGCGATCCTTGACCAGTAGAGTAATACTTGGGAGATCCTTGACCAAAGCCTTTAGAATTATTCCGAGGTACTTCCAGAAGAGTGGCGCGCAAGTTCCAATGAGTAGGTAAGGAGGCGTGCAAGTGTGTCCATTTCCCTTAAGGGTAAAACACTTAGGCACACTTGTTTTAATGAAATCTAACACTTAAAATGTATTACGCTTGTTTATAACTTCTATTCTAGGTAAAGAATTACCTTAAAAGTGTTCGGAAGACTTGAAGAAGAGACTTGGGCGTTCAGAGCTCTGTATCTGAATTCGGGAAAAAAATCCTTTTCAAATGGGCGGCCCACCTGGGGTATTTTTAGGCTAGACAGACCCTGGGCGACATTTCAATGAGGGCGTGCAAGTAACCTGAAAAACCATTAAGAGGCACGCAATTGTACTTGCACGACTATGAGGGAACTTGCGCGACCTATGAGAAATGTTCTCCTTGTTCGTCCCTTTCTCTTATTTAATGTTTATTAAAAGGATGAATCTTATTTGTTTGTGGTATTTCCCTTTTCATTGCGTTTAGACTCTGTAACGAAAAAGGAGCAACAACATAGGTGATAAATAATAAACAAAAAAAAAATCAAATTGGAAAAATAACATGTCAAATGTTAATACATTACCCAATCAATACACATAATCATAAACCCTTTAGATTAATAAAGAGAATGGCAGAAAAGTAATATATCCCTAGTCAAACTGATAATATACCATCTGAGAAAACAATAATGATGGTATAATTATAATGTATTACCAATAAGGGATAATTTAAACATGGGTTTATGTGGTTGATAAATAGAAATACCCTAAAAATTATATTAAAACATTATTGAAGAAAACACCCATTTCACATAAAAAATCACGTTCAAGAATAAAAAATTTCAAGAATAATATGAATTTTTTTGTTAAAACGGAACTTGAAAACTTTTAATGGAATCTTTAATGTAATGAGTTTTTATGATGTAAGGTAATTCTATAAACATTTTATAAGAAAAAAAATCATTCCATTCACACTGTTGTAAAATGTTAAAAAGTGCCTCATTCAAAATACGACAAAAATATTCCTTTCAAACAATTTTGTAAAAACAAAAAAATGGATAAATATTCCCTTAATATATAGTTTTAATATTTTTATATAAATATTGGAAAATATTTTTTGAAAACATGGATATGGGAGAAAATAAATTTTCGACTCAAGAGAGAAATAAAGTCACCTGTTCTTAAAAACATTTTATCAATCATTTTAAGTACCAAAGAGGGAAAAATGGATGTTTTTCTTGAAAAGTTATTTAATAAATATAGGAGAAAAAAATTTATTTGGTTAATGATAAAAATATCAAATAATCCTTCCATGGGACACTTATACATAAACAATCACGAATAATGATGAGATTGTGAAATAATGACTTACAACTTTGATAACTTTTGAATCGTAATCCCCATGAAATAAATAACTTCAAATTAAAAAATAAATACCATGAAGATAAATAAATAAATTATATAAAATTTTATATGGAATTTATATAAATCACATTAAATGAATAAGTGGTGAATAAAGCATATGTCACACAAAATTAAAAGGGAGATAAGTAACCCTTACCATAGTTCTGATTCTATTCATATGTGTCCATAAATCATGTATAATAAATATATATTTGTTAAAAATATATTAGAAACCTAAAATACAATATATATATATATATATTATTTACTTAATTATAGTATTTTTTTACCAGTTTATTGACAATTCTCTGTTAAAATCACTATTTCGGGTGAAAATTGCTCAGGTTTTCATGTATGTTTTGGTTGAGTAGTTTCAGTAATTTTAATTTTATCTTGGTTATATCATATTCATAATATTAAAAATTATGTATGTATAATATAAAATCATTATATAAGTATTTATACATGACCATAAATTTTAAAGATTGAAAAATGAATTTAACCAATCATGGTGTTTGTAGTCAGTACGTATGCATGAATGATGTTTCTTTTTTTCCAAAAGATGGAACATTAAAAGGTAAATATTTTTTCTCATTATTCAACCATTATTATATAAAATATTATTTTTATATTCATTAAACATATATTTATTAGTATCCATTTCTATATAAAATGAAAGACATTTTAGATCTATATATGGAGGTAGTAGTCCACATGTAGCGTCTGACACATTACTTTTTTCAAACATATTGGAAGGTACGAAATTATGTAGCGACTAGGGTTTTTCCCTTTAATACTCTAAAATATTCCTATGAATAATTCCAGGATTGGGCGCGAAGACGGCGTGCGATTCCAAAGCCTGGTGTTCCTGGAATTATTTTTATAAAAAGTTTAAGTATTTTTATACTATGCGCGAGTCGAAAACGAGTTTTCTCTTAAATGGTAGATCATATCAAAAATACTAGGGCACAATTGTGTCCAGAGCATGCTATTTAACCGAGGAGGGGTGTATGTTTTGTGGGAGCGGGCCTATGGTGGAAAATGGCTTCGAGGGCATTTCTGTAAATAAATAAATTTATTCATTTATAGACGTCACCTTGAATAACTTCAAAAATGAGTATCAGATTGAAATTATAAGAATTTTGATGAGTCAAGAACGTTGTGTTTACCCTAAGGTATACCATTCCTTTTCTGACATCAGGCGCAGGGTCGAAGGTGAGTCGGCCGTCGGAGTTAAAGGACACTTATTTCAAAAATAAATAAATAAAATCCTCTTTATCCCCCTTCTCCCCCACCTTGTACGTGCCATAGGCCGCCGAACCACTTTACTCCTCTTCGCCGATGATCAAATGACCCACAAAGGAGCCGATGCCATTCGATTTTGACGCCGATCGTCGGCAGATCGAGCTCTATCGCGTCGTAGGCGTCGTTCTGCACCCTAAACTTTGGCATTTTTACCACGATGTAGGCGATTTTATTTTTAACCCCTGATACAATTTTTGCTGAATTTTCTTCATTTTTGAATTTGTAGCAGTGTAGAAGTGGTCCTGAGGGTTGCATAGACACCTCTTGATCGAAGAACGGACCACAGAGGTGGTCCTAGTGGTTCGCGGAAGTCTCACCGGCCAGGAACCAGTGCAGCGTCGCTAGTTCCGGTGAGAGTCGGCCGGCCACAGTGGGCCGGAACGATGAGGTGGCAGAGGGGTGGGCCGGCAGTGGCGGTGGTTGGGCCGGTCCGACCTAGTTTTCGTAAGGGGGTTCTTTAAACCCCCACAACATTCAAACCATGTGTCCGTTTCTCATGCCTTCTACGGAAGAATTACCCTAGGATCGATACAAAACTTTTGAGATAGGTTTGAGATTTTTTTCAAGTTGGTTCTATGATCCGGGGACACAAAACGTTGAATACTAATAAAATTTTTATTTTTATTCAACTTCGACCAATCGTTACTTTTTCCTGGAATGTCTTATTGATGTGTCGTCAGTGGAATTGCAATCCAGATGGTAAATAGGATCCTTTGAGGTAGATTTAGGGTGTTGGGACAAAGATTGGGGTGCGGGCCCCACGAGGCCCGATTTGGGCGTTTATAGAGAAACACAACTTTCTCACTAGGAGTCCGATTTTGGTGGATGAATAGTCGATCCTCTGTGTTTTTTCAAGAGGATCACAATGGTGCAATCCGTTAGATGTGTTCTTGGATTGAGATTTGGGCACCATGGGGACCTGTGGTGGTGAATAGTATCTCTTTCACCGAATGTCTGTTTTGGGCGAGTAAACAGCCTATCCTGCATGTTTTTACATATGGATTGCGATGGTGGACTCAGTATTGGCCATGGAGGTGTGCGATATGGCATTTTTGTGGGACGCTAGGGTTAGGGATGTTCGAACCAGCAGTGGTTGAGGGTACTCCCTTGGTTCATTCTTACAAGGGTTCACGCGGCATCACAACCTTTGTAAAGGTTTGTGACCCTCTCGATGGGATGTTTAATCTATTAGAGCTATGTCATAACTTCAGTGGTCCTGGAGCGGGATCCTCTAGCATTATTTCCCTAGATCAGGTTCTTGGTATCGTCATGACCGCGTATCCATGGGTGGTGATCCCCGGGCTAGCAGGTTAACCCCATAGGGTTTGTGGAATCATCAAGAATATGATCCCCTACACAGTGGGACGTGCTCAGTAGGGTGATGGAATCATCGGGCATATGATACCCTACTCAGCATGAGGATTTTAATAGGGTTTCAGTATCATTGGTTATACGATATCCTACTCGGCGCGTGGTTTCTGTAGGGTTGCAGCATCTTCAGTTCAATCCCCTACAATATGAAATGTACTAGATAGGTTTTTGGTATCGTCGTGACCATCATGACATAGGTGAAGATCCTCTATCTGAGTGACGTATTTTGGTCAATCGCTAGATCATTATTTGGTGTCCCCCAGCGGATCCTGGGAGTGATCCCCTATCTGTGAGATATACGAATGCCAGATCGGGTTTTGGTATCCCCCAGCAGACCCTGGGAGTGATCCCCTATCTGTGAGATATTTTTATACCGGTGTGGGTTTTGGTATCCTCTTGCGGACCCCATTTGAAATCCCATATTCCAGGAGTTTGGTGTTTATGTTGTTTCAGTGAGGTTTCCTCAGTGATGATATCCGAGGAGCGTGATCTCTCGGGTGAGCGTCTGAGATGTTTGTGTGGGACTCTATGGAATGTGTCTGTCAGATGAAATTCATATGGGATGACAGTGATCTTGGAGTGTGATCTCTTGGTTGTGAACCATTTCTAGTGATGAGGTCGGTACCTCATGTGGCATGGTGCGTGAGGTGAGTATATCTGGATTCTTTTGGTATACGTATGAGCATATATCTGAGCGGATGTTCATGGTATATGTAAGGGCATATACCTAAGAGGACGTTCGAGATATAGGTTTGGGCATATAACTAAGTGGAAGTTCAATATGTATGTATGGGCACACACCTAGATTGAGCTAACTAGTTGTGTTTAGCTGAGGATGTTCATGAGATGAAGTATCTCTCTCGTCTGGGTTCCCTCTGGATGGGATGAGCGGAATTTTTCCTTTCAATTTCTCTCATTTGTTTTGGATTTTTGGGGTTCCTACTGAGTATTGTTATACTCACCCTTACACGGGCTTTTCCCGCACATGTTTGTGTCTTGTGTAGACTATAGGTCTTTCGACGGAGTCCCAGGAGGACCCAGAGTAGGAGGAGCTGAGTGAGCGGGATTGACCATGGAGTCTTACTAGAGCTGTGCTGAGGATCATTCCGGTGGTGCTTCTAGTAGCGTACCCCTCCTTCCAAGTAGGTTAGATGCCTTCGTAGTTTTCATTTGGTGGGACCTATTTTTAACTTTTTGTACTACTGTTTCACTCTGGTATGGGATAGTTTTTTGCATGCATTTACTTTTCAATTTTATATATATCTACACTGTTTCATGGAGGTGTATGTGGGTGCGTGTGTACAGGTACCTAGGGCTAATGCCTCCCTTGTGTGTGATATTTTACTCAGTGCTAGTTGCCAGCCCCTGGCCTATTGGAGGTGGGCTTGGGGAGTCAAGCCTCGAGCCCTGTTGGGTCGGGTCGTGACAGAGTGGTATCAGAGGAGGTTGCACCATTGGGATCTCTGAGCTAGTTGGTTTAGTTGTGATGTTGGTTTGGGATGAATAGCGGCAGTGCTATGATATTTCGAGTTCGGCTTTTAGGCCAGGGACTCTAGTGTTGGTGCGGAGGTCGACGCATCCATACACCAGGACACTGATAACCTTCCTTTCAACTCGGGACATTCATACACTGGTCGCAGGGAAATAATGGTACATTCATCATATAAGACAGGGTTTTGGATTTGTCCTTGTCCTTATGGAGTTATCTCTCCAGATATACACTTTGACCATTGTGCGTCTTTATTGTATTTCTGGATGCCTCCACGATAACCGTCAGTAGGGTTTCCGCAGCATGGCTGTGGTGATGATCCACCCCATGTAGAGGCTGTGGACTAGTGTGCAGGTTCTGAGGCTAGACCTCCAGGTGGTCTGCCAGTTAAGACACCACCTGTTGAGCAGCTGGTTGTGCCGGTATTGCAGGATGAGGTTGCGCACTGGCTGAGTTCACTACATGAGTTCCATAGGCAGTGACCTCTGAGGTTTGGGGGTGATCCAGACCCCCAGGTAGTTGATTACTGGCTCAAAGCAGTCACCATGGTTTTCCACCTTGTGGGGACACTCCAGATCAGATAGTGGTCCTATAGAAGAGCCTTCTACATGGTTTGGCTAGGTAATGGTGGATCCTAGTGACATTGTCCCATGACGAGGAGATTCTCACATTGGAAGAGTTTGATCATTTCTTCAGGGAAGTGTTCTATCCAGTGACATTGAGGTTAGTGAGGATCCAGGAGCTTTTGCAGCTTCGACTAGAGGGCATGACTGTGTCGGAGTTCTTAGCGAGCTTTACATACTTATCACGCTACTCCTTGAATATGGTTCGAGACCCGTTATTTAGGGATCAGACCTTCGAGCAGGGCCTACGCAGAGATATCCGGGCAGGTGTGGTTTCCTTGTGTCCGCCCACCTATGCTGGAGTGCTGGATTGATCCTTGGTGGTGGAGAGATTTCTAGATGAGAAGATTCATCCCTTCAGTGTTAGGAGTGTGTCAGATGAGATGTCGACAACTGGTATCTAGCAGAAGGCGCAAGGGTTGGGACGTGGTCGATGTTTCAGAAGGTGACCGTAGGATGAAGGATCTGAGGCTCATTTCTCACAGGGCTCATATGCCAGTTTTGGTTTGCTGCAGGAGAGGCGGTGTTACGCTTGTGACAGTTGGGGACATCTTGGTAGAGAATGTATGACCCATCGTGCTACTGAGAGGGAGCTGATCGATAATCTGCCTTGGTAGCAACAACATCTCGAGTTTGGAGGTCCGCAATGCGGCGAACAAGGCGATGGATCTGGTGCAGCTGTGGGAGGTGGTAGGCGGTATCAGATGCCACAACAACAACCCCCAGGTGGTCCACGATGAGATCAGGGAGCTGTAGGGCGAGGGTGAGGACAACTGCATGCCCTAGAAGCTGTTGATCATGAGGCTCCATGGATGGATATTGGTACACATTGTGTCCTTTCTACTTTTTGTAATAGTTTTGATAGGAAACGTTTAGACGTAATCTTCCCTTTTCATTACTTTCTTGAGTTTTGTTCAGGGTGTTGGTAAGACCCTGGGTGGGTGTTGTTCAACGTGCTTCCAATGCGTGAGGAAGAGGGATCATTCCCCCACTGAGGCATGTTCTTGTGACGTGATCAAAACCGTGCGGGAGAGTCAGTTCCGCCAAAAGCGGATAGTGTTGAGGTGTGGTTGATGAGTCCCTCTAACTTATGTGTTCGGGTCTGGGTGTTTGTTGTTGAACTAGCTGGCATGGGAGACTCAGTTGAGAGTCCAGTCTCTTTCCTTGTGCTTATGGATTTTTGGTGAAAAAATGTTATAAGGTGGCGAGGATTTAGCGACTCATATTTTGGCCCTGTCAGACTTTTGAATATTCTTATGAATAATTCCAGAGCAAGGTGCGAAGACATTGTGCGATTCCGAGGTCCGGTGTGACCGCAATTAATTTTATAAAAATATTAAGTATTTTTATTATAGTCATGAGTAGATAACATGTTATATCATAGACGGTAGCTCATATTATAAATCCAATGGCACAGTTGCATCCAGAGAATGCCTTTTACTCTAAGAGGGGTGTATGTTTCGCGACAGCAGGCCTGCGGTGGAAAATGGCTTCGAGGGCGTTTCCATAAATAAATAAATATATTTATTTATAGAAGTCACCTTGAATAAATTTTGAATGGAGTCTCGGATCATAATTCTAAGACTTCAGTTGATTACAGAATTTCGTGTTTACCCTAAGGGTGACCTTACCGATTCCTACACCGGGCTTAGTGTCTAAGGCGAGTCGGCCACCAGAAATAAAGGAGGATTTATTTTTAAAAATAATCGTACTTATCACCCTTCTCCCCCACATTTCATGCATAGAAGTACACTTACCCCTTTTCCTCCTATTCGCCGATGACCAAACAGCCCACTAAAGAGCTGACATCTGCAGATTTCTATGCCGATCATCGACAAATTGAGCTCCAACGCGTCGCATGCGTCATTATGCACCTGAAGCTTTGGCATTTCCCCTCTGAGGTAAGCGATTTGAGTATTAACCCCCGATCCCATTTCTGTTGTGTTTAACATCATTTTTAATTCTTAGTAGTGTAGAAGGGTCCCTAGGGTCATGTAGACACCTCCGGATCATGAAACGGACCATCAGGGTGGTCCGTGAAAGTCTTGCCGGCGCGGCGCCGTCACCGGCGAGGGGTGGCCGCCTGAGGCATGGTGGTGCGCCACCCAATGCGGTGGAGGGCCATGGTCCCACATCAGGGCAAGCCGCAGCGCGGAGGGGGGTCGTCGGACGATAGCTGCGGTAGTCGGGTCAGCCGGGGCGGGCCGGTTCCGGCCGGCCGGACCGCCCATGTTGGGCCTGTCCGGCCGAGATTTCATCCGGGTGTTCTTTAGACCCCCAAAATTTGCATACCAGGTGTCTGTTTCATGTGACTTTTATGGAAGCACAACCCGAGGATTGATAGGAACCTTTTGGGATATTTTTGAGAATTTTTTCGGGTTGGGTCCATGATCTGGGGTCACGAAATGATGAATAATAATAAAAGTTTAATTATTATTCAACTTCGACTGACCATAACTTTTTCTGGAGCGTCTGATTGACGTACCGTTAGTGTAATTGCGATCTGGATGGTAAATTGAAAATGTTGAGATAGATTTTGGGTGTTGGGAAAGAGATTGGGGTGCACGCCCCACGAGGCCCGGTTTTGGTGTTTACGAAGAAACACAATTTTCTCAGAAGGAGTCTGATTTTAGGGGGTGAATGGTTGATCCTGTGTGTTTTTCCGAGAGGATCGTAATGGTGTGATCCATTCTATGTGTTCTGGGATAGATAGATGGGCCCCACAAGGACATATGGTGGTGAATAGTATCTTTTTCACCGGATGTCCATTTTGGGTGAGTAAACAGCCTATCCTACATGTTTTTCCACGTGGATCGCGAGGGTGGCCTCGGTATCAACCTTGGAGGTGTGCGGTGTGGTGTTGTGGCTGGTCACTTGGGTTAACGACATTTGGACCAACGGTGGAAGAGGTTACTCCCTTGGTTTGTTTCTACAAGGGTTCACGTGGCATCACAACCTTAGAATAGGGTTGTGATCCTCTCGACGGGATGTTTAATCTTTTAGAGTTGTGGAATCCCTCTGTTGGGCCCGGAGCGAGATCCTCTAGCATCGTTTCCCTAGATCATGATCCTGGTATCGCTGTGACCACTTATCAATAGGCCACAATCCCCTGTCTAGAAGGTTAACCCTATAGGGTTTGTGGAATCATTTGGAATATGATCCCCTACGCAGTGTTCTGTGCTTAGTAGGGTTGTGGCATCATCAGGTATACGATCCCCTACACAACATGAGAATTATAGTAGGGTTGCGGTATCATTGGTTATATGATTTCCTACTCAGCACATGGTTTCTGTAGGGTTGTGGCATCGTTAGTTCGATCCACTACAACACGAGATGTACCATATAGGGTTTCGGTATCATCGTGACCATCGTGACATGGGTGAAAATCCTATATTTGAGTGACATTTTTCTATCGAGCGCCAGATCGGGTTGTGGTAACCCCCAATAGATCCTGGGATTGATACCCGATCTGTGAGATCTACGAATCCTAGATTGGGTTGTGGTATCCCCCAGCAGACCCTGAGAGTGATTCCCTATCTTTGAGATCATCATTTATCGGTGTGGGTTCTAGTATCCCCTAGCAGAACCTAAGAGTGATCCCCTATCTGAGGAGTTTGGTGTTTTTGTTGTTCCAGAAAGGTTTCCTCAGTGATGATATCTAAGGAGCGTGATCTCTCGGGTGAGCCTATGAGAAGTTTGTGTGGGAACTGATGAAGTGTATCTCTAGGAAGAGTGTCATCTAGGATGACAGTGATCATGGAGTGTACTCTCCTGATTTTGAACAGTTTCTGGTGATGAAGTCAGAACCTCATGTGGCTTGGTGAGTGATCTGAGTATATCTGTATGTTTTTGGTATACGTAAGAGCATATATTTGAGAATATGTTCATGGTATATGTATGATAATATACCTGAGTAGAAGTTCAAGATATATGTTTTTGTGTATACTTGAGTGGATGTTCAAGGTGTATGTATGGGCAGACACCTAGATTGAGCTGACGAGTTATGTTTAGCTAAGGGTGGTCATGAGATGAAGTTTCTCTCTCATCTGGGTAACCTCAGGCTAGGATGAGCATACTGTTGCCTTTCAGTTTCTCTCATTTGTTTTGGTTTTTTGGGGTGACTACTGAGTGTTGTTATACTCACCCTTGCACGGGATTTTCCCACACATGTTTGTGTCTTGTACAGACCATAGGCCTTTCGACGGAGTCCCAAGAGGACTCAGAGCAGGTGGAGCTGAGTGAGCGGGACTGTCCATGGAGACTTACCGGAGCTTTGTTGAGGAGATTTTCAGTGGTGCTTTTGGTAACGTACCCCTCCTTCCGAGCAGGATAGACGCCTTTGTAGTTATCTCTTGGTGGGCCTGTTTTTCCCTTTTTGTACTGCTGTTGCACTCTGGTTTGAGATAGTTGTATGTATGCATTTACTTTTCAGTTTTATATAACTCTACACAGTTCCATGGAGGCGTATGTAGGTGTGTGTGTACAGGTACCTTAGTCTAATGCCTCCCTTGTTTGTGATAGCCTACTCGACGCTAGTCGCCAGCCCTTAGCCTATTGGAGGCGGGCTTGGGGAGTCACGGCTCGAGCCCCATTGGGTCGGGTTGTAACAAATTATATATGATATTATAATAATATAAGTATATTAATTTTATAAAAACAATGTACATATGTAAAATCCATCATTATATCCATCCATGAGAGTCATTATTGAATATAAATTATATCGGTTCACGAGGTGGTAGTTCGCCGTACATATAGTCGATGGATGAGGAGATGGATATAGGTTATGAAATTAAAATTATAAAATTTAATTATATAAAATATATTGGTTTTATTATTTTATGTACATGGTGAATATTTTAGGGTGTTATAAGAATAAGTAAAATGAAAATGCATGGTTATGAACTTTACCTCTTCTTTAGGTAACCAAATTAGGTTTATACCTAAGCCTTCCTATAGAGGATTTATGATCAAACCATAGACTCTACTATGTAGATAAAGATTTTAGAAAGATACCTTGGAATATATTCTATGAAAAAAAGTATTTGGTAGTGTAAAGAGGAGAAGATAGGTTTGTCTAATTAATTGTGGCCGAGAGGACACACATGGAATTTCTGAAAAGAAAAAGTGTTACCCACAATTTTACCCCGACACAAGCCAAAGAAATTGGTAATTCACAAACCAAGGATATAATAATGTAAAACTATGACCTTAAAATAGAAATTGGAAAAAAAAATTAGTTCATTTTATACATTATATTTCTATATTAACTCCCAGTAAAACCATTTTAACCTTATCTGAGGTAATGAATTTTTTAGGTTTTTACTATTAATTATGAAAAAAATTATGATTAAATATTTTTATAATATTAAATATTTCGATTAAAAATTTGGAATTAATTTCTATAAATTACGTTCATATAATTCAAAAAATATTACTTAAAATTAAATCAACATGCGGGATGAAAAATTAGTTTTCCAAAGAGAGAATTCTCATAAGTATATAATGTTTTTATATCAAAATAAAAATTAATTTCATTTAAATTAAATAAATTATATTTTTGATAATATAATTATACTAATGCTACTTTTTAAAAGAACTAAATACAAATTTTACTTTTAAATTATGTAAATTAAAGGGAAGTTTTAATAAAAACTAGTTTATTTAAATATTCATTGAAAAAATAATCATTTTAGAAAATGATAAAATATTAGGTATAAGATAACATTGACATTATGATTTTAAAATTACAGTTAATTTTTTATAATATATTATCTATAAGTGATAAAAAAAGTTAATGAATGTGTGCAAAGTGTGATGAGACCACATTTTAGAAAAATACTATTTTTCAGAAATCATTTCCTTTTCATTCAAAGGATACTTTTTTATTTCTAGTAAATAGATACCCATTCAATTTATTTTATACATGTTTAAACAATACAATTTTTATAATTTACTTTTTATTATTCATACCCACTAATATAAGGGTTAGGTTATAATGATATACTATATTATGATATATTTAGACTTGGGGTTGCATATATCAAAATATATTGAAAAGATTAAATTTTAAAAAATATACTTCATAGATCTTTTAATCTTAATATCTCATGCCACATATACTATTGAACACAATTTTATTCTTCTAAAAAATCTTAGGATGTTTCAAGGATATCTTATGTGGGTAATTTTTGGTAGATGTTGAAGAATTTTTATGGATAGTGTTGTTTATTATATTGGAAAAAATAACTTAGTTGAGAAATATATTGGTTTCATTAGTTGAAAAATTAATAAAATTTTCTAAATCTATAAAATAAAAAGTTATTTTGAATGTATGTAATGAAATATTTTCATTAATTCATGTAATTAGTGGATTATTATGTGGGGGAATACATACTTGGTATCAAAGATAATATGTAATTTATGAGTTTATGTCATCTAATATAAGAGAATGAGTATGGGGTAAGATGGTTGGCATTAGAAAATGTATTAGATAACTTAATAGATTACGATATCATTTTATGATAATTTAAGGGTCAATAAGCTAAATTGACCATATTATAAAATTTATAGTTAATATTATATGTTATTTGAAGTATTATTGAATATTTTAGTCAATGGAATAATATAAAGATAATAAAATCACAAGGAATAAGTATACTTAAAGGATAATATCATATTTTCCCCCACTTATTGAGTATCTGGATTTCATAGGAATCAAACCCCTATATAGATATAATAAGTGGCTGTAATATTTTGTATAAATGTACATGTGGGTAGTAACCTTGAAAAGGATGTGTTGGTTAATAAATCAATCATCAACCAGTGCATGAAAAATATTCTTAAGTACACACTCATTTTGACACTCTTAGAGGATATTATTTTGTTTATCATATGTTATTTCAAACTATTATGAAGGATTAGTTTCCTCGTTCCTAGGAGGGATTATACATATGAGAAAAACGAATTATATTGTAAATGAGTCTGAACCTAGAATCATTTAGCTTGATCTATCGATGGTATATATTGATCTATGAGGTATATAGTTTGAAATAATATAACATTATTCTAACAGGGATGATAAACAATAGTACCACCTATGAAAAATGAAAAAAGAAAATACTATTATACTCTTACTACTAGAAGATGTACATGAATATTAAGAAAAGTGGGTACACTTATCCTATACTAAATTATTGTCGATGCCTAATTGGATTTTTTTTCTACCCACCCTAGTTTATCTAGGAAGTTTTAAATGATTATTAAATCACTGCCCTGATGATTTTATTATCAAGGGAAACTCCTATTATAAATAGTATTTTATACCAATTTAATGTTTAGTGAAATATAAATCATATTATTCTTAAATTATATAGAATTGATGTGATTTTGGTAATGTTTTAACTATTTCAACAAAGATTCCCTAATCGCTGAATCATTTTCAGATGACCCAAAACATCTTCATTATTGAATAATGGATAAGGTAAGAGACAATTACTACTAGACACTATAGGGATATCATAAAATAATTGAAATGAATGAAAATAATAACAGATCAAATTCATTATCATTCATTAATTCCCCATTTCTATATATAGGCATTGATGTTCCTAGATATATTAAAATTACCATGCCAATTTTGGAAATAGAATAAAAACCCCCACCACTTCCGTTAGTGGAACACGAAATGATGGTGAGGAGGAAGAGGGGGTTTCCTCCCTCTAACCTTGTGATTGTGAGATGTTATAGAACATGGTTCGATTCCCAAGATAATTCTAGATCATAAAATATTTATTAAAATAGTATTGTTATTTGAAGGAACTATTTGGGAATATTAAGAGCCACCTATAACAGATGGGGGGGGGGATTTATCATCTTTTATCTTTTAGTTGAGAGGTTTTCACGAAATGGGAAGTGCAAGGACAAAAATAAGATGTGAGTTAATAGATGGGTGGTTATTTGTTGATGTTGGTGATACAAAAGAGGGATATTTTGGAGGGGGTATATGCTAGTACAATGGAGGCATATACTCTTTGTAAGGGTCAGAATGGGTCTAATTGTGGATCTAAATTATACATATGAGGAGAATGAGATTTATTATTGAATTTATAATTCAACCTAAGCTTCTCACAAATGCGACCAAGGTGAATAAGAATATGGAATTATAGATGGATGTGTTTCGTATGATTATGCATCTCTATAGATACTAATTAAAAAAAATTTGGAATCATATTTCATTGATTCCTTTGATTATACATCCCTACATATCTGACCATAAACTGTGATATATTTAGATAATAATATAAATATTAATTAGGATTGTTAAAACCTAACCATTGAATTATCTGGAATGAGTAAGAGTAACTACTTCATGAAATATATGTATAAATAAAAAAGGTTAATTTTAATTTTAATAAACATTAATTATTATACCTAAAAAAACTAATCCGATCATTAATAGTTTAAAAAATTACATTTTGTAAAAATTTCCTTTTTATGTGATGTGCATTTCTATTTCACAAAAAATATGATTAATTATGAATTTAATAAAAAAATAAAATTTATTAATATTATTATTTTAATATTATAAAACTAACATCATTTTTCGATTTAGAATAACAATATTAGATTATGATTAATTTGTAGTATTTTTCAAAAATAATTGATTTTTAGGGGAATATTTAAAAAAACTCACTTTGATAAAAATGTCACCTTTATTACATTAAAATAATAAAATAATGAAATAAATGCTTTTGAAATATTTTTTATGATGTAAATATATTTTTAAGTAAAATATATCATTTAAAATTACTATTTTTTTTAAAACACAAGTAAAACATATGTGAATCATTAATAATTTTGTATTCTAAAAACTACAATCATTCATGTATATGAACATTTTATATTAATCACCTACAGAAATTAAATATATAAATATTGATTTCATATTTTATATAGATATTTTTATATTATTTAATAATTTCAATTAAAATTTTTAGTGTAAAACTATGGTTACTATGATTAAATATAATTAGCATGCTAATGGTAAGACTGGTATTTTCAAAAAACCCATTTTTTAATATTTTATAATTTTTTAACTAATAAAATAAATTAATAAATCAAAAATTATAATTTTTTCATAAAATATAATTATATAAAAATAATAGTTGGTAACCAAAGCTAAATAATATTAATACCACATAATTTTTTAGCAATATATTTTTTCAAAATAAAAATTTTCTCAATATATAAAATTTTAATTTAAAAGTTAATTTTTAATTGTTTAATAATATAATTATATCATGAAGATATCATATTTATGTTCATCACACCCAAATTTTTGTAGAGGGGTTATTTTATATTTTTATTAAAATAAAAATTACTTAGTTAAAAACTAGTGACTAAGGTTAAAAAAATATTAAATTTAAAAACCTTACAAAAAATAACTTAAATATTTTTTAAAAATGGTGTGGAAATAAATATTTGAGATTTTATAGTCTCAATATCACCTTAAATTCCATTATTTACAAATTTTTTAGTATTTTACCCTTGAATAGTGTAATGATATCATTGAAAAGTAATGAGTTACTCACAAAAGTTCCCTTTTCACATATTAATAACGACAATTCCACCCCTCCATATCGTAAAAATTACTACAGACTGATTCTTTAAACTATAATTATTTTCATCATATAATCCTATAGCATTTTCATACACCTATGGTCTCAATATTTTATCCTAATACTTCCATTTGCAAGCACACTTTCAAGAGAAATTTTAAATTCCCAAAGTGATTATTACATAATCCATAACATTATATTCATAAAATTAATCTTACAAACCTATAATAATAATAATAATAATAATAATAATAATATGAGAACCTTATTATCAATATTATTTTGACGTGTAATTATATTAATATAAAAACCATTATAGATTCAATTATATATATTCAGTGAAACAAATAAACATTAATCATACATTGTATAAACCACCGCCTCCACGAAGTACCATTTTTCATTATTCATGTTGATTTTATTCCATCATCAGAACCACTAAAAATATTATTAAAAAAATAATATACTTAAATAATATAACTAATTTTTTATAATGATATGATACACTTACTTTTCTATACATACCCATCAAGATATAACATGCTCATGGTCCGGTTGGTTTAACAACATATTTGAAAAATGTTATAAAAACATATCATGAATGACTATATGAAATTAAATAATAATTTTTATTATATGTTAAAAAATTAATGATTTTATGTTGGATCTAGGATGTTTATATTAGGTATTTAACTTATTATTAAATTATCATATTCGATCGCTAAAACTACCAAAATAAGCTGAAACAGATTGTATTTCCACATTAACATAAGCAAAAACTATATAATAAATAAATATAATATAATAATAAATGGTATATTAAATTTAATATAGAATAATAATTTTAATGAAATGTTATCTATTAAAATTAATTTAATTATCAATAATGTTAGTCACATACAGAGAACAGATCAGGAATAAGGTAAGTGTTCCTTGTCTCAGTTATTACCCCTTGATTCTTATTTCGTTTTTAAATGATGTTTTATTTTGAATGATATATCTAATTTCCTTTTAAAATATTGAGTAAATTTAATCCTATTAGTCATGGTGTCTTATGTTTTATATGAAATCATGTATTTCAAGGGTTTTTTATTCTAATGTTTCTAATGTCGTATGGGTTTTTATTATTCTTAATTCAGAGTCTTGGTGACATAATAAATTATGTGCCCCAGGTTTTCTTTATATGGTGTATTTTATTCCAATTGATTTATTTTTATTCAATATTTTTTGTTTCATGGAATTTAATATCTAAATTATGTCCCCTTATACATGTACCAATTGATTCACATGTTTCCCTAGTAGTAAGGATTTTTTGAAACCAATCTTTCCTTCATTAAGTTATGATTGGTCTCTTGTAGTTTTTTCATAAAAGTTTTGACATTAATCACTTTTATTATTTGTTTTGTATTTTATCTTTTTTTAGGGATATAAATTCTTACCACATAAACACTTTTACAAATATTTTTCAATTCTTATGATATGTTTTCCATAAGGTTTATTGGTAACCCAAATCACATTCTTTGAGTTATAATGTTTTATACTTTAATTTGTTATTCTATTATTGGGTTATTCTACAATAATTTTTTTATGTTATTTTAAAATCCTATTTTAGAAAATTATGAAATAATATAATAATTTTTAGTACTCTTTTAGAAAATTCTTTTTAAATGAAGATAGAATAATATGTTTATAAAATATTTTACCTTTAAAAAATATGATGCATTTTTCATCTACATAAAAATCATTATAAGATTCATTTTTTACATATGGGATATATTCTTTTCCAACCATAAACCTAATTTCTTTTTATGGATTATGTGTTATTACCCATCCCTCAGGGCCCATTATGTTACTACCCCAAGCCCACATTCCATAGGCCAAGGGCTGACGACTAGCACCAGAAAGGAATATCCCAAAAATAGGAAGGCATTTCCTTTTAACCTATAAAGATACACAGTCCAAGAACACAACAAGAAGAAACCACTAAGTAAACTACTATAGTAAAACGAGTGTTGAAAGTAAAGGGACAAGAATACTAGCCCAACAGTAAATGTACAAGTGTAACTAAATGGTACAATACTACTGAAAAGGGTAAAACAGCTCCTGGATCGTCTACTGAGGATCCTACCTAAAGGGTGGGTACCAATCATGATTAGTAGACCCCGCGTCACATCACACCAAATGGTCCACCTGTGAGTACCATCCAACCTATCTCCTTCAACCACGATCAATGTTGTTTATCGTCTGCACAAGACACAACAAGGTACAAGCATAGCTTGTGTAGGGGTGAGTATAAAGATACTCAGTAGGGACCTCGAGACCCCCATAGGTCTCCCAGAGATCCACAAAATAAATACCAAAAATCAAGACCTCAATCTCAAAGACAGATCAATAGACATCAACTCTACTTAGGTATATGCCCATACATATAACTAAGATATCTGGGCATACTTATCTCATACATGAGGGAAGAATACCCCAAAGGTAACATCACAAAGGTAGAAGTACCACATAGGTGACACCATGAAGATAGAAGTACCACATAGGTAACACCACAAAGACATCTCCATGGAGGTAGATATACCACACAGGTAAAAGCACAAATATAGAATTACCACATAGGTAACACTACATAGATTGAAGTCACACATAGGTAACACCAAAAATACATCACCATGAAGGTAGAAGTACCACACAAGTAACACCAAGAAGATAAAAGTTCCACACATGTAACACCACGGAGGCAACACCATGAAGGTAGAAGTACCACACAAGTAATAACATGAAGAAAACACTACGAAGGTAGAAGTACCACACATGTAACATCAAAAATATAGAAGTACCACATAGGTAACACCACAAAAATATCACAATGAAGGTAGAAGTACCACACAGGTAACAACATGAAGACAGAAGTACCACATAGGTAACACCACGAAGATATCACCAAGAAGGTACAAGGATTAACACACAATCAGGTATAAATTATGTATAGAATTAAATAGGTTTAGTTGTAAGATAGATCATCTTATTCTATTAATAAGCACTACTTTTGACCCACACAGGATCGATAGGTACTAACCCCCGCTGACCCACACAGGATCTGACCCCCACAAGATCAGTATGCGCTAACCCATATAGGATCACTGAACGTTAACCCACATAGGACTTAATAGAATCTAACCCACACAGGATAGATAGTTGCAGAACCATATAGGATCATTTTTCATTCTTCACGTTATAGCCTACCACAATATTCCTCGCACTCGGTGCACTCAAGTTCCGTAAAATATTCCCCTAGAGATATCATTTGTACCTCGACCGCCACTAAGCTCCCCTAAGGAGTAACCCAAAGTACCTCAATGTCGTAAGGGTCCCAACGCAATAGATGGTGCGTAAATAGGATGCCCGGTCTGTGAGTTATATGCGTTTTAGTTATGAGGGACCGGTTGGATTCAGGTTCAATCCAACCTAGTCGTACTCCAACTTTCTCCAAAACTCATGTTGAGTATACCAAAAGAACCTTCATGATCTGATGATCCCAATGTAGCAGATGGTTCATCAAATGGAAGTACAGTTCTTAGGATATGACCCTTTAAGAGTTTCTGGGTCTGGTTGGCCCCGGGTACCAGTCTGAACCGACCCGCAAGTGGAGGCCCGACCTGGGAAGGTAAAGTCTGCTAGGCACGTGACCTACTGGGAAGATGGCTCACTAGGTGAGAGTCCACTAGGCCGTGTCCCACTGGGCAGGCGACCACTTGGCAGGCGGCCCACTGGGCAGTGGCCCTCTAGAAGGCGGACCAACCCAACCAAATTGACAGCGGGGGTGGGACCCTCGGTCTCCCTAAAGGCCCAGAAACTATTCGACTCTTCTACAGTGATGGCACCACGTGGCCCCACCAGGTGGCTTGCAGGGCCCACTAGATCGAGTCTTATCTCCTCTCATGTCTGTCAGATGTTCCGACCGCCATCTCCAGTGGCATGTGACGATGCGGCTATCCGCCACCCGCGGCCAGCCGGTGTGTCAGCCGCCTTCCTCTAGCCTATCACAGCAGACTAGCCATGGCCCGAGTCCTCTGATGATATGCTAATTGTACCAACCTCTCCTTCCGTAGTCAGCCGTTATTCTAGACACCTCCTCTGACCACCGCGGCTGATGAGATGCAGCCGAGTCCTCTGGTGGCGTGGGTGCACCGCCTATTCCCTCCCGGCCAGCCCGTGCCGGCATCACCTTGGTCCCTGCTAGCTATAGTCACTGGTACAACCACCCTGGTGGTCTTCCTTGAAGAATGAATAGGGTAGGAAGGTAGCATAGGGTCTGGGCCAGGTTCTTTAGGCTTGTGCACATCACGTTATCTTAGAAACAAAATGGGGATGTAAAAAGATTCTATAACTCTTGAAATTAAAACCAAAAGTAAACCCTACCTAAAGAATGTCGTAGAACGCACGCAATTAAGGAAGTGGGATGGTGTTCACCATCCCCCACAACTAGACTCCAATGATGTCACTCGATCATTGATCTGCAGTTCAAGATTTCGGTGTCGATCGTCACCGCTTGCTAGAACCGACTCCGTCCTCTAAGGGTTGGGCATCACGACACATTATCAGTACTTCATTACTTGGTGAAGCTATGTCGATACCTCTCCCCAAGCTCAAAATAAATAAGACAGGGGGAGGTTAAGTAACGACGTTGGGATTTAATGGGGGATCATTAATTATGAACCTTTCTAATTCCCAAATTTTGTTGTTACTTAGGATTGAAAGGTCGATCCATTTATTGGGTTGCCATGTCGCTGGTCCCAAGTAGCCACTTGTACATTAGAGGAAAATAATGAAAATAAAATAACAAAGTTATTTTATTTATTTCCTTTAAAAGGTCCCAAAAATTAAATTTTTCTATGGACTTACTGCGGTCAATGTGAATCCTCCCTTAATCAAATCTCAGCGTTGCAGATTCAACGGTGCCCTCATATTTTTAATTCGAGTACCAGTTCAAAAGTTAGAAAATGCCACTCTGGCGTTTACTGAACGTACCTAAAAAAAGTTCAAAAACTCATTCCGAGCACACTGGGCCTCAAAATCACACGGCGCCAATTTTTGCATACTCTTAATAATTCTATATAATTAAAAAAAATTACATGTAAAATCCATGTCTTTACATTCTATCCACCTTAGGGATTTTTTTCCTCAAAATCCACAACATAGACTAAGGGAAAAATGGGGGTACTGATCATGAATATGAGCTTCCGGCTCTCATGTGCTTTCCTAGAGGTTCTCATACTCCCAGAAAACGCACACTAGTAGTATTTACCATCCATGAAGTATCTTCTCTTGTTGATCCCCAATCTATACTGGAACCTCAACAAATATCACCCCTTCATCAAACTCCAGCTCTCTATGTTCAATGATGTGAGATGGTTCATGCATGTATCTTCTCATCTGGGATAGGTGGAAGACATTGTACATCATCTCCAATTGTGGTGGAAGTGCCAAGTGGTATACCACCTCGCATATACTACAAAGTATCATAAATGGTCCAATAAACCTCGGTGATCGCTTTCCACCTTGGACAAATATCTGTAGTCCCTATTTAGGAGAGATTCACAAGAATACGTGGTCCCCCTCCGGGAACTCCAAAGGTATCCACCTTCTATCAACATAAGACTTATGTCGGCTATGTGCAGTCTTCATCCGCTTTTGGATGACTCGTACCTTCTTAGTAGTAGCCTGTACCAACTCTGGACCCATAAGTGCTAACTCCCCTGGGACCATCTAGCATAGAGGTGATATGAAAGGTTGACCTTATAGGGCATTGAATGGTGAAATACTGATGGTGGAGTGATAACTATTATTGTATAAGAACTCCACCAAGGGAATGTGATCCTCCCAACTGTGGCCAAAATCTAGGATACATGCATGAAAATGTCCTCTAATGTCATTATGGTCCGCTCTATTTGACCATCTGTATACGGATGAAAGGTGGAGGTCAAACATAGCTGAGTCTCAAATTCCTCCTGAAACCCCTTCCACAACCGAGAAGTAAAACATGTGTCATGGTCAGAGGTGATCGTCGATGGCACCACATGGTGTCACACAATCTCTTGTATAAAGATGCATCCCAATCCCTCTACTAATCCTTGCTCTCAAATAAGTAGGATGTGGGATGACTTGGTGAGTCAGTAAATGATTACCCAGACAGAGTCATGTCCCCTGGATGCACATGGAATCCCTATCACAAAGTCCGTTGGGATACTATCCCACTTCCACAATGGAACCTCTAGTGGCTAAGCTAAGCTTAATGGAACCTGATAATTGGCCTTAACATGCTGACAAGTGAGGCTTCATAAAACAAACTTTTCCATTTCTTTCAACATCTTTGGACACTAGGCCTGATGCCGAAGGTCCTGGTACTTCTTCACCACACCAGGATGTACATCCCGAGGGGATGTATGGGACTCCCTTAACACCTCCTCCCGTAGTTCCATCGGTACTATGGTACACCCCCTGAAGAGGATGATGTGCTCCCCGCCTTTATAAAATTCATCAGGAACCTGTTCTAACGATATCTGCGCACATTGAGCCTCATAGTCAATGTCCCCTAGATCTTCCTCCCTGACTCACTAAAGGAGTGGGGGAGTGACTATCATAGACTGGAGGTAAGCTGGTCCACCTTTATCCACGAAGGATATCTGCAATGTAGCTAGCTACTCTGTCACCTCACTCAGCTACCGTAGACCAGACCTCCTTCTGAGTGAATCTGCTACCACGTTCCACTTCCCAAGAGTATAGCATATCCCAAATTCATAGTCTTTGAGGATCTCTTTCCATCGCCGTTGTCTCAGTTTCAGGTCCTTCTGAGAGAAGATATACCTGAGACTCTTTTAATCATAAGAGAGTGTAAAACATTCACCCATCAAGTAATGTTGCCATATCTTCAGGTAGGAGACCATTTCTGCTCACTCCAGGTCATGGGTAGCATAGTTCTGCTCATGTTTCCTCAGCTTTCATGAGCCTTAGGTGATAACATCTCACTCCTACATTAAGACACACACAATTCCTGTCCTTGATGTGTCACAGTAGACTAAATACCCAATGACCTCTTCTGGTAGCCTCAAGATAGTAGCACTCGTCGGTCTCTGCCTCAACTATTGAAAACCTTGCTGAAATCTCTATGTCCATATGAAGTTCTATCCTTTATTAATCAATGTTGAAAAGGGTTCTGCATCTCTATAAAAGTCAGACACTAATCTTCTGTAGTATCCAACCAAAACTAGGAAACTCTGAACCTTGGTCCTACTTTTGGGTGGCTCCCAAGCAAGTACAGCCTCTATCATCACTGGATCCACTGAAACCCCAACTTCCGAGATAACATGTCCCAGATAGTGGACCTCTCGTATCCAAAACTGATAGTTCGAGATCTTAACATAAAGCTGGTGCTCTCGAATTGTATCCAAAACTATCTATAGATGATAGGAATACTCCTCCCCCGTCGCTGAATATATCAAGATGTCATCGATGAAGACCACCACAAAGTGATCAATGTGTGGATGAAATATTCTTTTCATGAGTCCCATGAACACTGCTAGGTCATTGGTCATGCAAAATGCCATAAATATGAACTCATAGTGTCCATACCGACATCTGAAGGCCATCTTCTGCACATCCTCATCTCGTACCCTGAGTTGATGATATCCCGATCTAAGGTCTATCTTCAAAAACAAACGTGATTCCTTCAGCTGATCGAAAAGATCATCAGTCTACATAAGTGGATACTTGTTCTTCACGGTCACTTGGTTCAGGCACCGGTAGTCTACATAGAGTCTCAAAATCATATATGGCTTCTTGGCGAACAAAATTGAGGTTGCCCGTTGAGAAACTTTGGGCCTCATGAGCCCCTTTCTCTACAAGTCCTCCAACTATACACATAACACTCATAGTTCTATGAGATCCATCCAATGTGATGGTGTAGATATTGGTGTCGTCCTGAGGTATAGGTTGATGTATAATTCTACATCTCTGTAGGAATGTAGTCCCGAAATATCATCAGGAAATACATAGGAATACTGGTCCACCACTACTAGATATATGGGACTCTCAACATCTACTTCTCTAAGGGTAAGGCTAACCAACTGATGTGTGATCAGATACACCCTCTTATGGATAAGTCCATCCTATGCTGAAATGTTTACCTTCTTACCAGTGAAGGAAAACCTGGTCCCATCCTCTCAGACACACCACACTTTGTGCCTAATACAGTCAATATGGATGTGCATTGTGGATAAATAGTCTATACCCAAGATGACGTCGTAAGGCCTCGACGCTGCTACTATTTGATCCCAATCGAAGATTTCACCTTATAAATTAAGTTCACACTATCGACACCAATATGTATTCGTTGAATCCACTCAGGTAGGAGTCTCTATCCGTAATTAAGAAGAAAAAGGCTCCACCGAAATCTCTCAGCTCCGAATGAGGGATGTGGAAATAAAAGAGTGAATGAAACCTATGTCTATAAGTACTACAGATAAGGTGGAGTAGACATAGATCGTACCTATAATCATCTATGGAGCACCATGATCATATGCATGGACTACCTGGAGATGAGCTCGTCCCTTTCCACCTGCTCCCCATGGTTGGGGTGGACCACTTGGTGGTGGTGGTGATAGAACCTCGAATCGCCATCCACCACCGACTGCACAGCCAGATCCTCTACCATATACACCTGCTACCTGCGGACCTACCCGATCAAATCTATTTCTCAACCTCGATGGTCCCTTGATCATATGCTGGTTTTCTGTACGGTGGCTCGGGCATCGAAAGAAATGTAACCATGCCCGCCCTATGAGTTTCGATGTCTGATCCTCAGGTATTCTCCTCTATCCCGTGAGCCCTGTACCACTGACCATGTATTCTAAGGTCACCCACCAAAAGGCCTGGCCTGCTTGGTCCCCTACATCATCCACCTACTACATGTTGTAGATGAATCTTATACCTGATGTCTGACAGTGTCTCTCGCCATCAGTGCCTGCTCAGCTAGAAGATCTCCATGAAAAGTTCTCACTCTAGCAACCCAACTTGGGTTAGAATACTGAGTGATATCATCAATGCTCTGATATCCTATTAGAGACCCTAATAAAAGGTATGGCCCCTACATAAAAGGTCTTGTACCATGTCGGTAGTGTAGTGGGAGAGATCATTGAACCTCGTTGAGTACTAGGGCACAGTCATGTTGCCCTACTGTAAGTGCAAAGGCTCAAGTATACACACTTATCATAGGGTCACTAAGAAAAAATATTCCCTGAAATGGATCTCGGAGTTTTCTCAGTTGAGGGTCACCTCGCCGTGTATTTGGAAAATCATGATTCACCATCTCCCTACTACTACTGGAAATGGCTGGATGTTAGGATCACTATAAGGTCAGGTAGTGTCCCAACCAGGTGGAAAACTCTAACTACAGCCTCCATCCAATCCACTATCGCCTACAAATCTGTCATACCTCGGAACCTAGGAGGTATCTACTGCTGAAACTCGTGCAACGTACTCAGTCATCATGCACCTTTGCTATTGGGGTTGGTGGGAAAGGCTACCCAACAGGTAGTTGTTCTACTGGTACACCACCTGAAGGTGCTAACGCCGTAAGAGGGACCTACACTGAGTCCTCATTGCTCGGTGGTCCATCCTCACATACTCTCTCGAGAATCCTGACTGGCTCTCTATGTGGCAGAATCTTGAAATAAAATAGGTGTTCCATGGTTATTAAGTAATACCTAGTGAGCTGACTCAACAAGATCATAAGAAAAACTTTTCAAAACACACGTAACCAGTGTTTTCCAGTACAGAGTCAAAAATCAGAAGTTAGGGTCCTGGTCTATGGATACATCGGCCACCACACCAACACTGGATTCCCCAAATTGAAAAAAATACTCATAACACTCAACACTATTGTGAGATAGAAAATACCAGAGTCTTAGTTCATTGGTAGAACTGACTCCTTTAATACCACTTTTTCACGACCCATCCCACAGGGCCTATGTCATGACTATCCCAAGCATGCTTTCCATAGTCCAGGGTTTGGCGAATAGCACCAGAAAGGTGTATCCCTAAAATGGGAATGAATTGCCTTTCAACCTATAAAGACACACAGTTCATGAACACAACAAGAAGCAACCACTAAGTAAAATGTTGTACTAAAAAGAGTTATAATAGTAAATGATATGGAATACAAGCCCAATTGTAAAAGTAAAAGTACAAATGAAAGGTACAATACAACTGAAAAGGAAAAAACATATCATGGATCATCCACCGACGATTCTAACTGAAGGGTATGTCCAAATCACAATCAGTAGTCCCTCCGTTATGTCACACCAAATGGTCCACCTCCGAGTACTGTCTAGCCCTGGTTCCCTCAGCCTCGGTCAATGATGTCTGTCATCTTCATAAGACACAACAAGGTTTGGGTGTAGACCATGTAGGGGTGAAAATAATGATACTTAGTAGGGACCCTGAGATCCCTGTAGGACTCAAATAGTTCCACAAAGGAAATACCACAAAGAATGACATCAATATTAAAGCACGGAGAAATAGACATCAACTATACTTAGGTATATGCCCATACATATACCTAAGTTATCATGTCATACTCATTTCATAGATGATGGAAGAATACCACAATGGTAAAACCACAGAGGTAAAATTACCACACAGGTAACACCACAAATATAGAATTACCACACATGTAACACCACGAAGACATCACCACGAAGGTAGAAGTACCACACACATAACACCAAGAATATATAAGTACCACATAGGTAACACCATGAAGATAGAAGTACCACATATGTAACACCACGAAGACATCACCACGATGGTAGAAGTACCACACAAGTAACACCACAAAGATTAAAGTACCACACATATAACACCACGAAGATACCACCACGATGGTAGACGTACCACATAGGTAACACCACAAAGACAATACCATGAAGGTAGAAGTACCACACAGGTAACAACACAATGATAAATGTACCACATAGGTAACACCATGAAGATATCAACAAGAAGGTAGAAGTACCACACAGGTAACACCGCAAAGATAGAAGTACCCCATATGTAACACCACAAAGACATCACCACGTAGGTAGAAGAATCATATCTTGATTTCGTATTACTGAAGTACAAAAGTACAGATGATTATTCATAATCTAGATCATCTTATTGTGTTAAGAATCACTATTACTGACCCATAAAGGATCGATAGGTAATGACCTTCACAGACTCACATAGGATCTGACTCACACAAGATCGGTATGCCCTGACCCACATAGGATAGCTGAGTACTGAACCAGATAGGATTTGATAGAATCTAACCCACATAGGGTCGATAGATACTGACCCACACAAGATTGTTGTTCTTTCATCATGTTACAGCCTGCCACAGGATTCCTCGCACCCTAGGCGCTTGAGTTTCATAGAATCTTCCCCTCAAGATATCCTTCATACCTTAACTAACACTAATATCCACTAAGGAGTAACCCAAAGGTCCACCATGTTGTAAGAGTTCCAATGCAACAAACGATGCGTCAATCAGACGCCCAGTCTATGAGTTATAAGCATTTTAGTTCCAAGGGCCCGGTTGGATTTGAGTTCGATCGAACCCAGTCATACTCCAACTATCTTTAAAATGAATGTAGAGTATAATAAAAGGACCTTATACATCCAAGGATCCAACAACTGTAGATGGTTCGTCAAACGGACATCCGGTTATCAAGATATGGCCCTTTATGTGTTTCTAGATCCCGTTAGCCCCTGGTCCTGGTCCGACCCTGTCAGACCAACCTGCCCCAACTGTAAGGGGGCATGGCCCGAACTATAAGGGGGAAGCCAGGACCATGAGGGGGTGGCCTACTGGGTTCACGACTCACTGGAAAGATGGTCATCTTGGTGGCGACACACTGGCAGGTGGTCGCCCTAACCGACACCGGGGGTGAGACCCACAGTCTCTTGAATGGCCTAGAGGTCGTTCGACTCCTTCATAGTGGTGGCACCACTTGGTGCTATCAGGTGGCTTCCGAGACCTACTGAAGCGGGTCCTGCCTCATATCACAGCCGACCGATGTGCCGACCACCGTCTCCAGCGGCATGCAACGACGTGCCACTCCGCCACCCACGATTGTCCGGTGTGTCGGCTGCCTTCCTCTGGTCTGCTACGGCTCACGAGTCGTAGCCCACGTACTTAGACGACATGCTAGTTGGGCCACCCACACCTTCTGTGGCCAGCTGGTGTTCCAACCACCTTCTCTGACCGCTGTAGGTGACAAGTTGTGGCCGAGTCCACAGACAGCGCGTGTGCGGCGCCTCCCCCCTCACGGCTGGCCGGGGTCGGCCGCTGCCTAGGTCCGTACTAGCGTCAGTCACTAGTATCGCTGCATCGATAGTCTCCCATAAAGAATGAATGGGGTAGAAAGGTAGTAGAGGGTGTGGGCCGATATTATTAGGCCTGCACCATCCGTGTTATCTTGGAAACAAAATGAGGAAGGAAAAAGGATTCTACAACTCTTTAAATTAAAAAAGGTAAACCCTACATCAAGAATGATGTAGAATGCACGTGATTGAGGAAGAGGGTTGGTGTTCTCCATCCCTTTTATTTATCCTCCAATGATTTCACTCGATCGTCGATGTCCAGTTCGATGTTCTAGTGTCGATCATTATCGCTCGCCAGAAATGGATCGGTCCTCCAAGGGTTGGGCGTTGCGGCACTTTATCAGCACTTCTTACTTGTTGAAAATGTGCTGATACACCTCCCCAAGCTCCATATAAATATAATAGGGGGAGGTTAAGTAATGACATTGGGAATTTATGGGTGGTCATTAATTAAGAACCTTCTTAGTTCCCCAATGTTGTTGTTATTTAGTATTTAAAGGTCATGCCATTTATTGGATTGACACGTCACTGGTCCTACATTTCTGCTTGTCCGTTGGAGGAAAATAATGTAAATAAAATAACAAAGTTATTTTATTAAAAGGTCCCAAAAATTATCCTTTTCTCTGAACCTACTACGGTCGAAGTGAAGCCTCCCTTAAGCGAATCCCAGCACTGGGGATTCAATGGTGCCCTCATATTTTTAATCTGAGAACCGGTTCAATATTTAGAAAATACAGCTCGCACTTTTACAAAATGTGCATACAAATAAATTTAGAAGTTCATTTTGGGCACATTGGGCCTTGAAATCATGTGCTTTAAATTTTTTCAGACTCATAATAATTCCATATAATTAAATAAAATTAATATAAAATCCATGTATTTACATTATGATAATGTTATTTTTGTATTTACTTATCTATATACTCATATCTCTATATGGTATGAACATCACATTTTATATATTTTAGATTTGATGATGGTCAACTAGAATTAATGTAATTCTGTTTACATATAAAAATTATATTTCTTATGTATGTTGTTGTTCCAAAGTGGTTGGCTATTGGAAAGTTACCTAAATTTTCTTAGGCATACAACTTCTTTATGAGGACGTGTTATGAAAATGTTATCCTTTTTATTAAAATATAAAATGTATTTTCCTTACATATTTTTTTATTTCAATATAAGTGAATATTGAAATGATGACCATGTATTGTCTGACCATCCACGTCCTTTTTTTGGATGGGTTTTGATCAGGTTATAAATTTTATTAACTTGAGTATAAGTACTAGAATTATAAATGTTTCAATTCAAATATAGATGATTATTGAAAATATTATTATATATTATGTATTCATTATTTCATATGATGAATGCCTTAGACATGAAAAAGTGTTGATCATGACTTGACATTATATAGCCCATTGATTCATCGATAAGTCTCTTAAGAAAAAAATTTTATTCATTTTTTCTATGTTTGTAAAATTCAAAATGATTTATTGATTACGATATAGATGAATAGAATTTTGTCTTGTCTCTGACCTTGGAGAAAATAATAATAACTTGTATGGGACCTTTATGGTAAGATAATGATTTTTGAGAATATGCATTCCATTACATCAAATTAATTTATTATTAACCATGTGCTTTTTAATTTTCATTTTTATCCAGTGATATATATTTCTCTTAGTTTTAGTTGATTATAATATTATGATGATTACTTACTCCCCTAACAATAATCATGCTATGATTTTGATAGATTAATGTTTTTTCCCACTGAGCATTTTAGTTGACCCATTTACATGTTTTTAATCCCCCAGTTTAAGTAGAAAATAATTACACATTATATATCTATTATGATAGTTTTTTTTGGATAATTTTTTGGAGATATGAATGAATTGTTATGGATTTAGTCATTTCTTATAGTGAAAAAATATACATTACTTGAAAATAGAAATTGATTTATTAGTTTATTATTAATACTATTTCTCTAAAGATCTAAACCAAAAAGTTCTAGAAAATATATGTAATGAAATAATTTCATTAAGTAATGAAATAATGGGATATTTATTTTTGGGAATATATAGCTGGAATCAAAATTAGTATTTGAAGCTTGTTTCTATGGAACCATATTTGGGATCATTGGACCTGAGTGCCACAATAATGAACTATAAATATATGATGCATATATCCACACCAATAAAGATACCCAATTCATACCAGAACATTCCACATGTATTTTTATGCTTATTATAGATCACTATCTTATATCATAGGGACCCTTATGTGTCATGTCAGTTCCCCAGTCAAATTTACAAACAAATAAAAAGAAATACACTCCCATTACCACCCAAGTAATCCTCACTAGATCCTAATCTAGAATCCATTTGAAAAAAACTCTATATATTAACATTCAACCAAAAAACACCCTCATTTGGACTCTGAATTATAATAAAATGGACATATTTGGTACATTCCATTTTTTAATTAAGGTTTTGTAGGAGTTGAGTGAAGTTCAGAGGAGGAAGTTTGATAATTTTGATGATATTATATCGATATTGGATTTTCATGGCATGGTTTTCTGAGTTATAGTGTAAACGTATGGTTGTAGTATAAGGTGTAGCTATAGGACACGATCCACGACATGAGGTGGTTAGTTTAGAAATTAAGGGGGTTGTAGAGGATTTTGAAAAATTATAGAACCCTAAATTATTGAAAATGAATATTATGAAATATTGATGATTATTATAATGTATATTTTAAAAAACATGTTGTGCTAGGGGGGTCTGAAATGACATGAGAGTTTCCATGGAGTTAGTGAGATGGTATTTGATGGGGTGGATCTTGGATATTATGATACAAAGAATTAGAGTTTATTTATATGGTATTATTTATTTTTTACTTCATTAAATGGTCCCATGGTCCATGTAGTGCAGCCCTAAATGGATTTATTTCATATTTCTACTAGTTGGAAGTCATGGTGTCTCAATAATTGTTCTGTCACAACACCCTGGTGTCCGAGTTTCAATGGATATGTTTTTAGTGTCATTACATCTTCGTAACATTGAACATAACAAAAAATCACCAAAAAGTTTCAATTTGTTTAATAGGGATGATATATTGTAGATATGAGACATAATTTATAGAGCGTTGTTTAGGAAAGCCCTGTTATAGTATGATGATGTGATGTCACTCTAGGATGATGTTTTTCCAACATATGTATAAATTCATTAGATTCTCAGAATCTCAATATTTTTCTATTATTTCTCATAAAAATTTGTGACCAAATTTTATTTTTAGATAAACTTCAGTTTCATTTCTCATTCATGGATTCTACTTCCTAATTTTCCTTTCTCAAGATATATATTTGGTTATCCTTACTTATCTCTTACTTTCCCCTAGTTCTTCACTTATGGAATTTTATTGCATGATTGATGGTTCTGTTTTTCAGAATTGTGGGTGTAGAGACCCAACTTAACGTACATGGACATTACAGATGTTTTTCGGAATACTTAATACATAACAAAAATATATGCCCAAAGACCATATTAGTTTACTGCCTTTGGAAACCCAGAAAATAATCATCTAACTTGGTGAAAGATATTCAATATCTCCCACAAATATCTTATCCATTTATTTTCCTACCTAGAACCTTTCTTCATATTATGTGAAAAATAAAACATAAAAGGGTGATCTCAAATGCTTAGTAAGGTGAAACATTGAGAATATAAAACAAATCATAAACATAAGAATGTAAAAAAATTGAACATAGAGTTTAAATATCAAAATCATGAGTCATGAAATAAATCATGTCAGTTCGTAAGGCATAGATCATAAAACAATATTAACCATAAAATTACATTTGAATAAAACATGGGATTGTGGAAAATAAATAAGCCCATAATATGATTTCCATAGTAGCCAAGGCATTACCTCCAAGATCATAATAGTAGACAAAGTTTGTTACTGAACCAGGTTCACTAGCTGTATCAAAAATATATTACCGAACCGGATTTACATAACGTTCCAACCCTATATTACTAAAGAAAATTTACTTGATCTTCCAGTAATGTATATCTTATGAGATATAAATCATTACCCAATTCATTTTAGGGAGATATAGGTCCGACCCATATCATAATGAAATCATTATTACATGTTCTACAAATACATAAATCATTAATCATAGCATAAACCATGAAATAAAATGGATTTTCTTAACACCCTTCCATATAAATCCATATAGAATAAACGGATTTAATAAAAATAAATCCATCATAAACACAATAAAAAAGTAATAATAGGGATAGAAGCATAACCCTATATTATCTTATATGGAGAATAAGTTTGATAAAACACTTGAACTTAATACTTTAGGAAAATATCCTTTCTTTTTCAAAAATGTTTTCTTTTCTCAAAATGTTGTGCAATATTAAAAGAAAATAATTTAGTTGGAAATACACATTTAAACTTTTAGAGTAAGATTCATGGAAATAAGGTGTTAGGAATATGTAAAAACTCGTTCATTCCTTATATGTTAAAAAACACATCCTCCTTGTACTTTTTCTGGAAAAGTCAAAAAGTAACTCATAAAGTAAAAAAATAAAGATTCCTTTCATACAAAGTAGTAAAAGTTAAAAATGGTTAAAAATAAATTTAAATATAAATATAATAATATTAAACAATTTAAGATTTTTTTAGAAGACATGGACATGGATGATAAATATATCCCCAGTAAATATTTAAGAATAAATGATCTCAGATAAAAACGAGATTGAAAAAGTTATCCCTTGCCTTAGGTCTGATTTATTGTGTATGTTTCAGAAACTCCTATATAGAGGGTTTAAAAATATTGTTAACTATTTAGAGAACCATTAAAATATTTACTATATCATTTATGACTCACTTACGACTTTAGATTACATGTTCATTTTTCAATTTCATGTTAAACAATGGTTTTGGGTAACAATCATTTTATTTATCATACGTGTTTTGAATTTTTATTCTTGATAATATTACTTATATAATAATTTAATTAATTATAGAATTTAAAACATTATTTATATTATATATATATATTCAGTATATATATATAATAGATTGATAAATGAAATGGAATACACCGCTCCTGGAGACGGTAGGACGTATGTACGCATGAATGGTGATTTCGTTTACTAATTAAATTTAATGGTATTAAATGATATATATATATATATATATATATATTCATAAATCCAGTATAATTATTATGTCATATATTTCATGATTATTTATTACATATACTTTATAATCATTATTGAATGGTTAAAGTGGATATTGAATCTCATCGCATCTTGGAGATGGTAGGTCGTACGTACGCACAAGCGACGATATCATTACCATAATTGTTTAATGGTATTTAGTGGATGGTGTAAAATAACCCATAATTTGTATAATGTTATAATAATAATATATAGTTATTATTTCCACCATTATACCAATCCAAGTACGGTGGTGGTGAAAAACAAATTACACCATGAAGTGGAGACTGTAAGTCGTACATACGCAAGCGCGGTGATTTTGAATTTAATATGATAGATATAAGGTGAAATAAGATTGTTTAATATTTATAATAACATATAAGTATATGTGTTATAATTATTTTATTACTTTAAAATGAAACAACTAAATAATATGATGAAGAATAATAATGAAATTTGAAAGAATCGGTAGAAGAGATTACTTCTTCCTCAGCGTGCCTCCTTTAAATTTCATCTTAGGGCACTAGACTTGGTAATTTGAGAAGACCAGAACCTATAGAATGTAACTAGGGATGTTTAGAAGAGAAATGGGTAGGGGTTATATGATATTGATGGATCAAAATGGAGTGAATAAGAATGGGAGGAGGTTCCCTTTTATAAGAGACGAGAGGGACACTTTAGGAAAGTCTTAAAATACTAATTTATTATAAATTAGATTTATATTTAAAATGGTTCAAAACTTATTTAATTCAAAGATAACATGGTGTTGGTTACAATATCCATAATAAAATATTTTTTAGATAATTTTTGAATATTTTTTTGTATCCTTTTCTTTTTGGTTTAACCCTTATTATACACTTTTTAATATTATCATGATATCATGTTATTTTCACATTGTGGGTAAATATAATTACAATATCCTGTAAGAAAACTGAAAAAAGGTATTTATAAAATATTTGAAATTATATTATAAATTTTTAATAATATTAGATATTTATGAATTCAATATCATTTAATAAACTATTTTATGATCTATGTTATAAATTATGTCAATTTTGAACACTATTCATATCGGAGTTTTTAAAAAAATCATAAATACCTGATTCCTACAAAAAAAGACATTAAATCATAACTAATATAGAAATGTCATTAAAAAAATTCATGTATGGAATAAAAATATTCAAATTAAATTTGTTATAACATTTATAAATTTATTTATTAGAATCTTTCATTAATTAGAAAATCACTACATCATAATTTTTTCAAAACAATATATTTATCTGGTGTCTAAAAATTATAAATAAAATATAATGATGTAGGAGATATTTTTAGATTTATAGTTAATATTTATATTCATAGATACCAATTATATAACCCTATATTAAAAAATATTTAGTAAAAGCTATATGTTTAAGTTATACTTATCTTTACTTTTTATTAATTCTTATAAAATGTCGTTTTCACATCCAAGTGAATCCATGGGGTCCCAAAATCGACCCAAGGATGCCCATGGTTAGAAATATCTCATCCAATAGAATTAGGTCATGTGTTATGGTATTTTAACATTATTATAATATTAATTTTTTACCATTATTTACCAGATTTACCCTTTATCCATGGTAAATAAAATATTTACTGAAGTTACTATTCATAATGTCCAAAAATAAAAGGTAACTATTTACATAATTTGAACCTTATGATTAAAAATATGGAATCCATTTTTCCAAATTCAAAGAACATAAGTTTTACTAATTAATTTAAAATTAATTCCCTTTGACAAAACCAAAAAATAGGGTTTTAAGATGTAATAACTATCGAAAGATTGACACCTGTTTATGTCCAATTTTAAAAGTGAAATTACATAAAATGACAAAAATTGGATTAAATTACATAAATATCATACAATTACACTTTAAATTAAATTAAAATTATAATCTAACAATATAAATAAATTAGATGAAAAGACAGTTTTGACTTGAAATGCATTATTTTTCAATATTCAATATAAAATGATATTTATCTAAAAATTTAAATAAATCAACATAAGTAAATTTCTATGTCCTGTTTGCAAATAAAAAGTATCTTTTGTAAAATTTAACTTATACAAGTGTCAAAAACTAGATTTAAACTGGGTGAACCATCAAAAGGTGGTAAAACGACATTGTTTTTGAAAAGGTACTTCTTTTATATGAAAATAATTATTTTTTTATTATATAATTTTCTAGAAATTATATAATATTAATTTTAATGATATATAAATTCAAAATGTGATTAATACTATTCATAACAGCTAGTTTATATCCCATTAAATAATAAAATTTTAACAATATATCATTGTTTAGTGAAACTCAATATTACATACAACGCAAGCTTTCATGGAAGGTCACTCTTGTGTGTAACGCAAGTCAAGTGAGTGTTTCATGTAGTGAAGGCTTACTTTGGTGTTGCGTATGACATAATATGAATATAGTGCTTTTAAACATCAAAAAAATCTAAGCACAATGTTGCGTTAAATGAAATATATCAAAAGATCTTGAAATTGTGTGTAACACAAGCCAAGAATAGTGTTTCATATAACTCAATCTAATATCGTGTAGTGTATTGTGAAATATAATCTTGGTGTAGCGTAAATCACAAGACATCCAAGAAAATAAAAAAGATTCTTTCCCATAAAATCTCATGGTGTTACATTCTACCACCCTTAAAATAAATTTCTCCTCAAAATTCATTGGAGATATAAATGGTTTACTACATGAATGTTTCATTCATGGAAACCCACATCGTAAAATGGGATACTAAAACTTCATTTTAAAAAGGAAAGTTAGAAACATAATGGTTACCCAAAGTAACTCATCACTGGGTTTCCATATAAGAACACATAGATGGTAAGTGAAAATGTGTATATGAAAGAGAAATCTAACCATAAAGTTATGATGGATAGTGATAGAGAATAAGGATTCAAGAAAGCTAACTACTAGAAAGCCATAAATTTTCAATGATTTAAGGGACCATCTGAATCATCTGATTAGAAGGTACTAGGATAACATTGTGAGTTTCAAGATCCATTTCCTAAGGTTGATGATTTTTTTGAAGGAGGAGAAATAATTACTTGATTTTATAATCTATTTGTTGGTTGTTCCCTGAACAATTTACACTTCATCTCTTATTTTAATAAATGAAGTTAAAATTTTCATTCGTAAAGTCTTAGAAAATCATGAGATAGAATGATAAGTCATTCCATCTATCTCAAAAAAATGATAACACAAGTAATCAAATATACATAAGTCCATATATGGTGAGATTGATCGTATATGGTTTAAAAATGGATCTATAATTCATATATCATACTATTTAAATAAAAATATAACTACTTTATACTAACCAGGGACTTCTCATAAGACAATGGTAGGTGATAAAGTCATATTGCACTTCAGTTGTAGGTTCAATTCTTACAGCCTTGTCCTACGCGAGGAGTTGTCGCCCATCCCGTGGGTTGTAATTTTTCTAAAACTATACTATTATAACATTACATAAATAATAATAATAAACGTTTTATCATTAAACAATACTATAAGATGTTCAACTTAATCCATTCCAACTATTTGACTTATCAAAAATACTTCTGTCCAATCTCATAGTACAAAAAAAAATTACATTCAAGTTCATATAATAAGCATTTGAATACAATAATTTATCTCCCATAAGATATATCTTGTTGGTCACATACCAAACATTTGAATGACTTCATCATACATTCTATTATTTCTTGGTAATAACCTAAATTACCATATATCCATATTGAAAAAATGTGTGTTTCCTTATTCCAGAACATATTGAATATGTTACATAATTCCCAAAAATTTGTATACTTCATCCATGATATCATAACAATCTTTTAATCAACTCCATACTTAGTTCCCATGAAACTATAATCATCTAATTTTCTTATTCAAATCGAATATATATTTATCCAAACATCATTGTGTTAATATACAAGACATATTATCGGTTATCTTTCCCTTAATCATGTGTTCTCAATGTATATCACATTACCTTTAAAACAATGTTTAGCTCCCTAGAAAAATTCAACATATCCTTCCCAATCCTTAATAAAAACTTATACTTAAAACACTTATATATTTCACGATTCATATAACATAAAATTTGAATTCTGAAATATATACACATCAACAATCAAACTTTATTCTTAAACCATTACTCATGAGCCATCATCTTCGTATTTCCTAAAATATGAATCATATCTTAAGGTATCTAAACCTATATATTCATAGGTTTAATGTAAACAATAATTGAAGAAAATCACATATGTTTAAAATTTCTTTCACAATCTCTTTATCCTCGTAATTATGAACATTACTCGTACCATCGTCATGATTCTCTTCATGATATTTTCACATTGGAAATTGATCATCATATTTCCCATAATTTCCATATCTGAAACATTCACTGGCTAACTTTGTTTTATGTAGTTATGGCTATTGACTAAGATTAGAAATCAATGTGTGAGAAATACATACCAGAGATTAGAAACACATAAGTAAGGTAAATTACTTATAATATTTTAATCTATGATATCTTCGGATTAACCCTAGGTTAGTCATTATTATAAAAAAATATCTTTGAAATAAATACATTACTTATCCTTCGGGAATCCCTAGAAATATCCTTACAAATATATCTAGGGATCTCACTAATGTTTTCTCATCCTAGTTTTTAAAGGTTGACTAAACACTACTGGAAATTTAGTATATACCAACGGTTTAAAACCATTGGTAAAGACTGTATAACCATTGAAAAAACTTATACCAATTATTCAGACAACGGTTGGCAAGAAAGACATGGGGATATGCTTATAACAATGGTTTATGAAATAAATATTGGGATAATCAACTAGAAATCATATTATACTTTCAAATGGTTTGGAAAACGTTGCAATAGATCTTTACCAATAGTTTCCTTGAACTATTGGTAAAGATGAACTAACAAGTCTTTACCAATGGTTTCTAAAAACCATTGGTAAATATTGAGAATAACATAAATTTACCAATGGTTTTATACCATTGGTAAAGAGTGTGGTTTTCAATTATATACCAACGGTTTTGGAAACCGTTGGTATAGATCCTACAATTCACCCTTCCCAGAACCAAGTAGCAGCTTCTCTCTGTGCATTTACCAGTAGAATAACACAGAATTCATAATACAAATACCTATCATTCTATAACACTGTTCTATAAATTCACTCCATGTTTATAATGATATCTCCTATTCAAAACCATAAAATATCATATTATGTCTTATGATTTATTTTTATAATATGTGTGTTGAGTTGACTGTAGACTATAACTTTATGAGGAATCTATTATAAAACCCCTAATTTCAGTTATTTTAAATTGGAATCACATGTTGAGTTTATTATTGTACAAATTTTATGTCTCAGTTAATTCTCACTTATTTTCTATGTTATCCCATATGGACATAAACTAGATTAACCAAAGTATCTTTTGTATGTTTTCAGTGAAACATTCATTCATTCAAATAGTGATGCATGATGTAATTCTGAGTAAAATGGGGATAAGATGGTAACTTTTATAGAAGCTAAATGAAATGAGAATATCTAAATATTTCCTTTGTATTTATTATCAATTATGTGGAAAAAGATACAAACATATTGGTATAAGAGTTGTTTGTTGGAATTATAAAACAAATAAAAAGGGGGACATTGATGTTCATATTGATTGGATTGTATTTTTTATCAATTATTTTGGCATGATATAGTTTTGATGAGTGAAATATGATATTGATTTCATGGGGGGTGGGGGCTGTCTAGGGGGTTGGGGGTGTTGTACAAGGGGGTAGGTGATGTCTAGGGGGTGGGGTGGTGTCCAAGGGGGTGTGGAGTGGTCCAGGGGGTTGGGGGCTATTACGGGGGGGGGGGGGGGTCTAGGGGGCATTTCCAAGGGGGCAGGGGTGTCCATGGGGGTGGGGTGGTGTCCAGGGGGGTGTCCATGGGGGGTGGGGACCATCTAGGTGGTCCGGGGGGGTGGAGGGTCTGTACCGGGGGTAGGGGGCTGTCCATGGGGGTGGGGGTGTCCATGGGGGATGGGGTGTCCCGGGTGAGTTGGGGTGTCTAGGGGGGAGGGGGCTATCCAGGGGGGTGGGAGGCTGTCCATGGGGTGGGGGGGGGGGCTGTCCAGGGGGTTGGGGGTTGTCCATGGGGGTGGGGGTGTCCAGGGGGTGGGGTTTCCAAGTGGTGGGGTGTTGTTCATGGGGTGGGGGTTGTCTAGTGGGGTTCGGGGTGTCCAGGGGGTGGTCGGACTGTCCACGAGGGTGGTGGGGTTGTACAGGGGGTAGGGGGTGTCCAGGGAGTGGGCGGCTGTCCTAGGGGGTGGCGGGGCTGTCCAAGGGGTAGGGGTGTCTAGGGGGATGGGGGCTATCCACGGGGGGTGGGTGGGCTGTCCAAGAGGGTGTTTGTGGGGAAGGGGGGGCTGTCTACTGGGGTAAGAGGTGTCCAGGGGATGGGAGACCTATCCAAGGGGGTGGAAGGGCTACACAAGGGGGTACATGGTGTCCAGGGGGGTGGGCGGGCTGTCCACAGGGGTGGCGGGGGTGTTCAGTGGGTACAGGCTATCTAGGGGGTGGGATGGCTTTCCACGGGGGTGGAAGGGCTGTCTAGGAGGGGTAGGGGGTGTCCAAGGGGGGTGGGAGTACTGTCCACAGGGGTGGGGGTGGAGTCCATGGGGTAGGGGTTGTCTATGGGGTGGGATGGCTGTCCACTAGTGTGGAAGGGCTATAGAGGGGGGTCGAGGGTGTTCTGGGGGGTGGGCAGGCTGTCCACGGGGGTGGGAAGGCTTGCCACAGGTGGAAGGGGTGGGGGGGGGGGGGTTGGGGCTGTTTAGGGGGGTACGGGGTGTTCAAGGGGTGGGAGCACTATCCACGGGGTTGGTGGCGATCTCTAGGGGATACATGGTGTCCAGGGGGTGTGATGACTGTCCATGAGGTTGGAAGGGCTATCTCGGGTTGTACGAGGTGTCAGGGGGTGGGGGTTTTCAAGGTGGTAGGGGGTGTCCGGGGGGTGGGGGAGGGTGGGATTTCCACAGGGGGGTGCTGCCTTGGGGGTAGGGGGTGTCCAGGGGGTGGACAGGTTGTCCACATGGGTGGTGGGGCTGTCTAGGGTGTTGGGGGTGTCCACGGGGGTGGAAGGTATTTACAGGGGGTCGGGGGTGTCTAGTGGGTGGGTGGGTGGGGGGGGGGGGTTGTCCATGTGAGTAGGGGGGGGGGGGGCTATCCAGGAGGTAGGGGTGTCCAGGGGGTGGATGGTTATCCATAGAGTCGGTAGGGCTATCTAGGGGTTGGGGGTTTCCAGGGGTTGGCGGACTCATCACGAGGGTGGGGGGGATGTCCATGAGTTTGTGTGGGGGGGATGTCTGTGGGGGGTGGAAGGGCTATCCAGGGGGTGGGGGTGTTAGGGGCGTGGGCGGGTTGTCCATAGGGGGGTTTTTCAGAGGGGATACGAGGTGTCCAGGGGGTGGGCAAGGTTGTCCAGGCGGGTACTGGGTATCCAGGGGTGTGGGTGGGCTATCCACGGGGGTGGAGGGGCAGTCCAGGGGGGTACGAGGTGTTGAGGGGGGTGGGAGGGGTTGTCCAAGGGGGGTACGGGGTGTCCCGGGGGTGGGTAGGCTGTCCATGGGGGTGGCGAGGCTATCTAGGGGGTAGGCGGTGTTCAGGTAGGGGGTGGGGGGCTATCCATGAGGGTGGGGGGCCAGAGCATAGGGGTGGGGTGGATTTCCACGGGGGTGGTAGGGATATCCATGGAGTAGAGGGTGTCCAGGGGGTGGGTAGGTTGTCCACAGGGGTGGGGGCTGTCTGGCGGGTACGTGGTGTCCAGGGGGTGGGAGGGGCTATCTAGGGGTTACAGGGTGACCAGGGGGATGGGTGGGCTATCCATGGGGGTGGCAGGGCTGTCCAGGGGGTAGGGGGTATCTAGGGGCTTGGGCGGGCTATGCACATGGGTGGGGGGGGGGGGAATGGCCATGAGGGGAGGGGGTGTCCAGGGGTGGGCATGCTCTCCATGGGGGTCTTAGGGCTTTTGATGGTGGTAGGGGTGTTCAGGGGGTGGGCGGGCTGTGTACGGGGGTGGATGGGCTGTCCACGTGGGTGGGTGGGGGGGGGGGGGGGGCTGTCCAGGGGGGTACGACATGTCGAGGGGTGAGGTTGGGGCTGTCTAGGAGGTAGAGTGTGTCTAGGGGGTGGGTGGGCTGTCCACGGGGGTGGTAGGGCTCTCTAGGTGGTAGGGATGTCCAGGGTGGGTGGGCAGGCTATCCAGGGGGGTGTCAATGGACGGAGAGGATGTCCAGGGGGTGGTCGGGTTGTCCATGAGGTTAGCAGGGTTGTCCAAGGGGTGTAGGGTGTCCAGGGGGTGGGAGGGCGGTCCATGGGGGTGGGGGCCTTTCCAGGGGCTACAAGGTGTCTAGGGGGGGTCTAGGGGTACGAGGTTTCCAGGGGGTGGGTGAGCAGTCCATGGGAGTGAAAGGGTTGTCTAAGGGGGTAGGTGGTGTCTGGGGGGGGGGTGTCCACGGGGGTGGGAGGTTGTCCAGGGGGTGTCTAGGGGGTGGGAGGGCTTTCCACATGGGTGGCAGAGCTATCGAGGGGGAAGAAGGAGTCCAGGGGGGTGGGCGGGCAATCCACAGGGGTGGTAAGGCTATCCACGGGGGTGTGGGGATCTCCAGTGGGGTCGAGGGTGTCCAGGGGGGTTGTCCATGGGGGTGAGCGGGCTGTCCATGTGGGGGTTGGGGGTCCACAGATGGTTGGGGGTGTCCATGGGGGGTTGGGGGTGGGAGGACTGTCCATGGGGGTGGGGTGATGTCCGGGGTGGGGGGGGGGTGGGGTCCACGGGGGTGTCAGGGATGTCTAGGGGTAGGGAGTTTCCATGGGATGGGTGGGCTATCCACAAGGGTGGGGGTGGGCTGTCCAGGGGGTGGGCGGGCTATCCATGGGGGTGGTGGGGCTTTCCAAGGGGTAGGAGGTGTCTAATGGGGTCCCCATGGTGGGGGGGGGGGGGGGCTATCCACCAGGGAAGGGGTGTCGAGGGGGTGGGCGGGCTATCCACGGGGGTGGGGGGTGGGAGTGTGGGGTATCTAGTGGATGGGTGGGGCTGTCCATGGGGTATGAGGTATCCAGGGGGTGGTAGGGCTATCGATGGGGGTGGTAGGGCTATCCAGGGTTTAGGGGGTGTTCGGGGGGGGGGGGGGGGTGTGAGCTATCCACGGGGGGGGGGGGGGGGGTTGTCTAGGGGGTGGGTGGACTGTCCACGGTGGTGGCAGGGTTGTATAGGGGGGGTACACAGTATCCAAGGGGTGGGAGGGCTGTCCATGGGGGTGGGGGGGGGTGTCCTGGGGGGTACATGGTGTCCAGGGGGTGAGAGTGGATGTCCAGGGGGTACGAGGTGTCTGAGGGTGGGGGGGGGGCTATCCACAGGGGTGGAGGGGCTTTACAAGGGGTAGGGGTTGTCCTGGGGGTGGGTGGGCTATCCATGGGGGTGGAGGGGGGGGGGGTGAACATGGGGAAAGGGGTTTCTAGGGGGTGGGTGGGATATCCACGGGGGTGGCAGGGCTGTCGAGAGGGGTAGGGGTGTCTCGGGGGGTGGACGGGTTATCTATGGGGGTGGGTGGGATGTCCACATGGTGGGTGGGTTGTCCAGGTGGGTAGGGGGATATCCACCGAGGCAGTGCTAACCACGAGAGGAGGGGTGTCTAGGGGTGTGGGTGGCTGTCCACTGGTGTGGAGGGGATGTCGAGGGGGTATGGGGTGTCAAGGGGGATGAGTGGTCTATCAACATGGGTGGGCAGACCACCCACATAGGTGGGGGAAGTCCAGGGGGTAGGGGGTGTTTAGGGGGTGGAAGGGCTATCCACGGGGGTGGGCGGGTTGTCCACGGGGGTGGGAGGGCTGTCCACGAGGGGGGGGGGGGGGTTGGGTGTGTCCACCGTGGTTGGGGTGTCAAAGAGGGGGTGGGGGTGTCCACGAGGGATTGGGGATGGCTGGACTATCCAAAGGGAGGGGGATGTACATGGGGTGAAGGGCTGTCCAAGGGGGTGGGGGAGGGGGGGCTGTCCAGGGGGGGTTTAAGGTGTCCACGAGGGTGGCAGTGTTGTCCAAGGGGGAAAGGGGTCCAGGGGGTGCGTGGGATTTCCACAGGGGTGGCAGTGTTTTCTAGGGGGTAGGGGGTGTCCACGTAAGTGGGCGGGATATCTGTAGGCGTGGGGGATGTCCAGGGGTAAGGGGTGTCCAGGGGGTGGTCGGGCTGTCCAAGGGGGCGGCGGGGCTGTCCAAGGGGGTTGGGGGTGTCTATAGGGGTGGTAGGGATATCTAGGGGGGGTAGGGGGTGTCTAAGGGGGGTGGGGGGGGGGGGGGGGTTCCTTAGGGGTGGGGGATGTCCAGGGGTAGAGGGTGTCTAGGGGGTGGGTTAGCTATCCACGAGGGTGGAAGGGATATCCAAGGGGGTTGGGGGTGTCCATAGGGTGGGCGGACTATCCATGGGGGTGGGGGCTGTCCACAGGTGTGGCGGGACTGTCCACGGGGGTGGCGGGGGTGGAGAGGGTGTCCAGGGGTGGGGTGGAGTCCAGGATGGGTTGGGGGATACCCAGGGGGTTGGGGGTGGGGGGGGGGGGGGCTATCCACAAGGGTGGGGTGGTGTTAAGGGGGAGGGGTTGTCCAAGGGCTTAGGGGGGACTAGGGTGTTGGAGTGGCTATCCAAGGGGTTAGGGGGTGTCCAGGGTGGTGGGGGTTGTCCAGGGTGGGGGTGTCCAGGGGGTTAGGGCTATCTGGGGGGTGGGGGTGTCCAGTGGGTGGGGTGTTGTCCAAGGGGGTAGTGGTCTCTAGGGGGTGGGGGTGTCTAGGTAACATTGATAATCATGAATCTCAATTTCATAATCCTATTAACCTATAATTACCACTGGATATGGGTTCATGACTCACCTATCCAACACAAACCTATCACTATATAATTATCCACCAATATTAAGAAAAATAAAACACTCTAATATTGATTCATAATGCCGAGAATAGAAGAACAAAATATAATCCAAGCAAGTGAACAGCAACACCTTAGGTGCACCTCCACAGACATGGAATACTATCAACTAGCTGTGAATAATTACATGCACCTAACCATGCTATTTTGATTCATGAGATAGATATCAGAGATTAAATGATGTTTAGGAATGAACAACATTGGTGAGTTATATGATGGTTATAATACTTTATTATCGGTGCCTTCCTAGGATATAAAATGATATAAATACATTAATAATGCTTTATAACTACCTATGAAAATTGTGACATAAATTCCTAACACTCATTTTTAATTTCAAAAAATATTAAAACTATATGACTGAATCACTCCATAGAGTAGGAACAAATGATCATGTAATAATGTAAATTTTGGATATATCACCACTCACCCATAACAATGACCCAAAATCCACTATTTTTGTTCATGTGGAAGAGCAACTTCATCGAATTACTTATAGTGCGGTCATAATCATCTTAAAGTTAGAGTGGGATATTTCAAAGACAACATTTAGGGGTATATTCGTAATGCATGAGTATATTATCTTTCCTCTTAGGATAAATAATTCTATAACTATATTTATGTCTAACAAATAAATTATTTTCAATAGACCATAAATGTAAAATAAACCAAGGATAAAATAACTGATGATCATATTGACCACTTCAAATATCAATCAAAATTATTCTATAAAGATAAATCACAACATCACTATAACATAAAATGATATATTTCTTATGTTTATAAGGGGATCCTAATACATAGTACATTGCAGGAAAATGGAATGAAAAAACCTAAAATAAATGAGGGCACACATACCGATTTAAAATGGAAGAACAAAAATTACTTGAATCAAAGATAGATGCCCATTTGAAAATTAGAGTTAGTACCCCCGAGATCAGGTTGGGAAGTAGGGTTCAAACTGCAACCGAAAATGATATATGCCTTATGTTCGTAAGGGTATCATAATACACATAACATTGAAGAAAAATGGAAAGAAAAAAACCAAAAATAAATAAACTCACACGTTCCGATTTAATGTGGAAGAACAAATCATCGGGAAACTATACTTTTTGTGCTGGGATGTAGGGTATGTGTCGACATTTAGGGACAAATCTTTGAGATGGTCAAGGTTTAGAGAAAAATATTTGAGATGGTATGTCGAGATCTTTCATAGGAAAAACATTTGAGATATCTGTAGTTATAGATCTCTAGACACATTGATATTTGGGGATTTTCTTTCCCAATAGTTTTTAATAAACATTTGGAAAGTAATGTTATCCCAACAGTTTACAACTATTAGGAAACAACTCTTCAAAACTATAGACAATAGTTTGTTTAACCCATTGAGAAAAACCTCTTAATGAGAACTATACCCAACGGGTTCCTTAAATTGTTGTGAAAAAAAATTATAAGAATATACCAACTTTTCTAAATAACCATTGGTATAAAAGGCTTTTCCTAATGGTTTTTTAAATTGTTAGGAACATTGTGTTGGTATAGGCGGGATTTCACTAGTGAAACATTCACTCTGATACCAACTATAGATACCCAAGCTTGACGTATATGGAAATTAAATTTCTATTTTGGAATACTTAATACACGACACAAATAGACGCCCAATGATTGTATTAGTATAGTACCTTTGGAAACACATAACATAATCATCGAAAATGGTGAATCATCTTCAACCTCTCCCATAAAGATCATCGACTATTTTTCTTACCTAAAACCTTTCTTTATATACTAGGGAAAATAAAACATAAAAATGGTGAGCTCAAATTCTCAGTAAGGGTAAAAATGATGAACAGAAAACAAACGACAAACATAAGAATGTAAAAACATGAACATAAAGTTTAAATATCTAAATCATGAGTCATGAAATAAATCTTGGCAGTTCGTAAGGAATTGATCATAAAATAAAATTAAACATAAAATTACATTGGCATAAAACATAGGATTATGGAAAATAAATAATCACATAATATGATTTTCATTGTATCCAAGGCATTTCTTCCAAAACCATCATATTGGACAAAGTCAATTACTAAACCAGGTTTACTTGCCATTCCAGCCATGTATTTCTGAACCATATTTACATGTCGTTCCAACCCTGTATTACTGAACCAGATTTACTTACCAATATAGTCATGTATATCTCATGAGATATAAATCTTTACTCAATGAATTGTAGGAAGATATAAGTCCCACCCATATCATAATGAAATCATTCTTACATCTGTCACAAAAACATAAATCCTTCATTATAGAATAACCTGTGAAATAAAATGGGTTTCTAAAACATCATTGTATCAAAATCCATATAAAATAAATAGATTTCATAAAAATAAATCCATCATAAAGACAATCAAATCAATGTAAAAATATGGATATAAACATAACCCTATATCATCTTAGATTGATAATAATATTGATAAAACACTTGAACATAATTCATGAGGAAAAAATCCATTCTTTTTCAAAAACATTTTCTTTTCTCAAAATGATGTGAAATTTTAAAAGAAGGAATTTAGTTGAAAACAAACTTGTAAACATATAGAATAAGATTAATGGAAATAAGGTTTTATGGATATTTAAATCTTTTTCATTCCGTATAAGTAAAAAAAATTCTCCTTTTACTTTTTTTGGGAAAAATAAAAAAGTACCTCATATGGTAAATAAAAGAAAGATTCCTTTAATACAACATAATAAAAGTCAAAAGGGGTAAAAATTAATTTAAATACACATAGAATAATATAATACAATTTAGGAAAACATTTTTAGAAAACATTGAGAAGGATCATAAATATATCCCTAATAAATACTTACGAATAAATAATTTCAGATAAAAATGACATTGGCAAAGTTATCCCTTACCTTAGGTCTGATTTATTCTCTATGTGTCCAAAACTCTTGTATAGTGGGTTAAAAAATATTATTAACTTGTAAATGAACCACCATAATATTTAGGATATCATATATGATCCACTTACGGCTTTATATTACCCGTTCATTTGTCAATTCCATGTTAAAGAAACATTTTGGGAAATAATCGTTTTATTTATCGTACGTGTTTTTAATTGTTATTCTTTATATTATTAATTATATAAAGATTTACATAATTATAGAATTTAAAAAATAATTTATATATTATATATAGTCAGTATATAAATAAATAAATATATATATATATTAGATAGATAAATGAAATGGAATACACCGTTCATAGAGACGGTTTTCTATACGTACACATGAACGTTGTTTTCATTTCCTTATTAAATTGAATGGAAGTAAGTAACTAACACACACACACACATATATATTCATACATAAATAGAGTATAATTATTATTTCATATATTTTATGATTATTTATTATATGTAATTTATAATCATTCTTGAATGGTTAATGCAGAGAATGAATCTCATCACGTCGTGGAGATGGTAAACCGTACGTATGCACGAGCAATGACATCTTTCCCATGATTGTTGAATGGTATTGAAGTGGATGGTGTATAATATCCCAGAATTAGTATAATGTTATAATAATAATATATAGTTATTATTTATACCATTATACCCATCCAAGTAAGTCGGTGGTGAAAAACAGGTTACACCACAACGGAGAGATGGTAAACCGTATGTACGCACACATGATGATTTTGTTTTTCATAGGATGGATAGATGGTAAAATAATGTTGTATAATATTTATAATAAAATATAATTATATTATTTATACTTATGTTATTAATTTATAATGAAACAACAAAATAAGATTAATTATAAGAAGAGAGAAATTTTAAATAATCGGTAGAATAAATTACCTCTTCCTCGACGTGCCTCCTTTAAATTTCTTCATAGGGAACTAGAGTTGGTCTTTTTAGAAGACCATCACCTATATAATGTTACTAGGAAAGTTTATAAGAGAAATATTTAGGGGATGGATAATATTGAAGGCTCAAAATGAAGTTAACAGGAGATGGATGAGGTTTCCTTTTATAAGAGAGGAGAGGCGCACTTATGGATAGTCTTAAAATATTAATTTATTGATAAATTCGATTTCATTTTAAAATAATCCAAAACTTATTAAATTCTAATAATAGATGAACTTGGTTCTAATAACCATCATACAATAATTTTTAAACAAGTTTGTAATATTTTTTATCTTTATCTTTTTGGTTTAATTCTTATTTTACTTTTTTTAATCTTACCGTGATATCATGGTATTTACATATTGTGGATTAATGTAATTACCATATCATGTAAAATGACCAAAAAAAAGTTATTTATGAAATATTTGGACATATATTAACCATTTTTAATAATTTTATTTCTTTTTAATTTAATACCATTTAATAAAGTATTTAATGTTTTAAGTTATGAATTATGCCAATTTTGGAAACTATTCATACCTGACTTTTTAAAAAATTCCTAACAACCTGATTCCTTTAAAAAAAGTATTAAAGAATCCATAATATATCAATTTAATCCAAGAAATTCGTGGATGGCATCAAAATTTTCAAATTAAATTTATTTCAATATTTATAAATTCATTTATTTGAATCCTTCATTAATGAAAAAATCACTACATCATAATTGTGTCATAAATAAATATATTTATCTAGTGTCTAAAAATTATAAATAAAATACCATGATGTATGATATATTTTTATGTTTATAATTACTATTTAGATACATAAATATTAGTTATATAACCCTATATTAAAATCTATTTAGTAAAAGATATATGTTTTGGTTATAATTATCTTTACATTAAATTAATTCTTATAAAATGTCATTTTCACATCCAAGTGAATCCATGGGGTCCTTAAATAGACCCAATGATGGACATGGTCAGAAATCTCTCATCCAATATAATTATGATATGTTTCTATGTAGCTTAATATTATTATAATATTATTTTTTACCATTATTTACAATATTTAATTTTTAACCATGGTAAAAAAAATATTTATAGAAGTTACTATTCATAATTTTAAAAAACAAAAGGTACCTATTTACACAATTTTAACATTACGATTCCAAATATGGAATAATTTTTTCCAAATTCAGGAAATATATGTTTCGGTAATTAATTGAAAATTAATTCTCATTGTCAAAACCAACAGGTGAGTTTTTAAGAAATAATAACTATCAAAAGATTGACACGTGTTTGTGTCCAATTTAAAAGTGAAATTACTTCCATTGAAAAAAATTCAATTAAATGATAAAAATATAATACAATTACACTTTAAAAAATTTAAAATTATAATCTAAAAATATAAATAAACTAGATGAAAAGACAGTTTTGAATTGAAATGCGGTATTTTTCACTATTCATAAAAAAATGAAATTTTTCATAAAATTACCAAAACTTCAATAGAAGTAAATTTTTATGTCCCGATTCAAAAGGAGAAGTTTATTTGGTAAAATGTGACTTATAAAAGTGAAATAAACTATATTTAAAATGAGTGTTCCATCAAAAGGAGGTAAAAATGGATTTGTTTTAAAAAGTACTTCTTTTATTCAAAAAAATTGATTTTGTTCTTATATAATGTTATATAAAATATATAATATAAACTTTAATGTTACATAAAATTAAAAATTATCTTAATACTATTAATAATGTATAGTTTATGTCACATTAAATAATAATATTTTAACAATATATTGTTTTTTAGTAAAACTCGGTATTGCATAAAATGCAAGCTATCAAAGAAGGTCGCTCTTGCATGTAATGAAAGACATGTCAATGTTGCCTATAGTGTAATAGTTTTTTAGTGTTTCTTATAACATAATCCAAATATTTTTCTTTCATACATCGAACAAAATATAGACTCAATGTCACGTGAAATAAATTCTATCAAAAGATATTGAAATTCTTTGTAACACCAGTTAAGAATAATGTTGCATATAATGAAAAATAATATGGATTTACGTATAGTGCAATATAATATTTTTGTAGCGTAAAAAAAAGAAATTAAAGAAAATAAAAAGTAATCTTTCCTATAAAATATCATGGTGTTACATTCTACCCCCCTTAAAATGAATTTCACCCTTGAAATTCGTTGGGGTTATAAATGGTTTACTACTTGAAAGTTTCTTTCCTGGAAACCCTTATCATAAAATGGGATACTAAAACTTCATTTCAAAAAGGAAAGTTAGTAACATAATGGACACCCAAAGTAACGCATCATTGGGTTTCCACACAAGAGAACATAGATGGTAAGTGAAAACATGGATATGGAAGAGAAATATGACAATCAAGTTCTGATAGATAGTGATAGAGAATAAGGTTTGAAGGAAGTTAACTACCAGAAATCGATAAATCTGTGATGGTTTAAGGGACCATCTGATTCATTAGATAAAGAAGTAATAGAATAAAAGTTTTGGTTTCAGGAACATTTTCCTACTGTTGAAGATTTTTTACAGGAGGATAAATAATTACATGATTTCAGTACAATCTCACTATTGGTCATTCCCTGAACAATTTCCACTCCATCAATTATTTAAAGAAATGAAGTTGTATTTTTAATCTATGAGGTGTTAGAAAATCATGCGATAGAATGATAGGTGATGCCATATTTCTCAGAAAATGTTAGCATAAGTAATCAAATATATATAAGTCCATATATGGGGAGATTGATCATATATGGTTCCAAAAATGGACTTATAATTCATCTATCATACCACATAAATAAAATAAACTAATTTATACTAACCAGGGACTTCTCATAGGATGGTGTTAGGTGATAAAGGCTTGTCACACTTCAGTGGTGGGTTCGATTCCTGCATCCTTGTCTGACGCGACAGGTTTTCACCTATCTTGGGGGTTGTCCTTTTTGTAAAATGACACTATTAAAACATTATAGAAATAATATTAAAAAAACCTTTTATCCTTAAACAATACTATCTAATGGTAAAATTTATCCACTTGTACCATTAGGCTTATCCAAAATACTTCTTTCTAATCTCATAGTACAAAAAAAATTATAATAAAGGTCATATATCAAGCATGTAAAGACCATAATTTTTCCCCCATAAGATATATCTTGTTGGTCACATAACAAACATTTGAATGAATTCATCATGAATTCTCTTAATTCATGGTAATAACCTAAATTACCATATATCCTTATTGAAAAAAATCCATGTTTCCCTATTCCAAAATTTATTGGATATATTCCTTAAGTCCCAAAAAGTTTTATATTTCATCTATGATATCATAACCATCTTGTAAAAAAACTCCATAGTTAGTTCCCAAGAAACTAGTATCATCCAATTTTCTTATTCAAATCCAACAAATCTTTATCCAAACATCATTTTCTTATCATACTAGAAATATTAAGGGTTATATTTCCCTTAATCATGTGTTCTCCAAGTATATCACCTTAACCTTAAATCCATTTTTGTCTCCCTATATCTATTAAACATATCCTTTCCAATCCTTAATAAAAAACTTATATGAAAAATAATTATATATTTCATGATTCATATAACATAATCTACTAATTCTGAAATATATACACCTCAATCATACAACATTATTCATAAACCATAACAGCAAATCCATCATCTTCATATTTCCTAAACTATGAATTATGACTTAAGGTTTCTCAACATAAATATTCATAGGTTTAATGTAAACAATACTGGAAGCACAACACATACCTTTAACATTTCGTTTATAGTATCTTTATCCTCATTAGTATGACCAATACTCGTACCATCGTTATGATTCTCATCATGATATTTTCACTTTGGAAATAGATCTTTATATTTCCCATAATTTCCACATCTAAATCATTCACTAGTTTACTATATTATATATAGTTCTAACTATTAACTATGATTATAAATCAAAGTATGATAAATACATATCAAAGATTAGAAACACATAACCAAGGTAAATTATATATAATATTTCAATACATGATATCTTAGGTTTAATCCTAGGTTATTCATTATTATCAAATAAATAAACTAGTTTGTTATAATATACATTACTTATACTTAGGAAATCCCTAGACATATCCTTATAAAAATCTCTAGGGATCTCACTAATGTTTTCACATCCTAGTTTCCAAAGGTCGACTAAACCTTCACTCTAATACCAACTATAGAGAACCAAGCTTGACGTACATGGAAATTAAATTTATTTTATAATAATACATAATACATGACACAAATAGATTCCCAAAGACCGTATTATTTTTTTCCTTTGTAAACTCAGAACATAATCATATAACTTGGTGAAATATCTTCAACATATCCCATAATGATCTTCCCATTTTTTTCCTACCTAGAACCTTTCATTATATAATGGAGAAACATAAACATAAAAAGGGTGATCTTAAATGTTCAGTAAGCTTAAACCATGAGAAAATAAAACAGACCATAAACATAATAATGTAAAAACATGAACATAAAGTTTATATCACAAAATCATGAGTCATGAAATAAGACTTGGTAGTTCGTAAGGCATAGATCATAAAAGAAAATTAACCATAAAATTTAATTGGAATAAAACATGGGATTATTAAAAATAAATAGGCACAAAATATTATTTCTATAGTGGCCAAAGAAATTTCTTCTAAGAAAATCATAGTGGAAAAAGTTCATTACTGAACCGGGTTTACACCCCGTTCCAGCCATGTATTATTGAACCTGATTTACTTGTCGTTCCGGCCCTATATTACTGGACCATATTTACTTATTGTTCCAATCATGTCTATCTCATTTTATATAAATATTTACCCAATGCATTGTATGGGATATATGTCACACCCATCTCATAATTAAATCATTTTTACATGTTCCACAAATACATAAATCACTCATCATAGCATAACCCATGAAATAAAATTGGTTTCTTAAACATCATTCCATAAAAATCCATATAAAATAAATAGATTTGATAAAAATAAATTCATTATAAACCAAATAAAATCAGGTTAATAATAGGGATAGAAACATAACCTTATGTCATCTTAGTTGGAGAATAATTTTGATAAAACACTTGAACTTAATTCTTGAGAAAAATATCCCTTCTTTTTCAAAAATGTTTTATTTTCTGAAAATGTCATTCAATTTTAAAAGAAAATAATTTAGATGAAAATTCACTTGTAAACTTGTAGATTAAGATTCATTTAAATAATTTGTTATGAATATGTAAAAAAATATTCATGCCATATGAGTGGAAAAAATTCTCCTAATTCTTTTGCCAGAAAAGTCAAAAAGTACCTCGTATGGTAAAAAACAGAAAAATTCCTTTCATTCCACATAGTAAAAGTAAAAAATGGGGAAAAATGAATTTAAATATACATAGAATAATTTTAATAAATTTATGATAATATTTTTAGAAAACATGGATATGGATAACAAATATATCCCCAGTAAATACTTAAAAATAAAAAATCTCAGATAAAAACGAGGTTGGAAATGTTATCCCATACCTTATGTCTAATTTCTTATGTATTTGTATAAAACTCTTATATAGTGGGTTTAAACATATTATTAACATGTAATAGAACCATAAAAATTTTATTATATCATATATGATTCACTTATGACTTTATATTACTAGTTCATTTTTTAATTCCATGCTAAAGAAAAATTTTGGGTAATAAGCATTTTATATGTCGTACGTTTTTTAAATTGTAATTCTTGATATTTTAGCTTATATAAGATTTAAATACTTTGATAATGTAAATAATTATTTACATATTATATATATTCAGTATATTGATATGTATATAAAATATATAGATAAATGGAATGGAATACACCATTTATGGAGATAGTAGGTCATACGTACACATGAACGTTGTTTTTGTTTCATTATTAAATTCAATGGAAGTAAGTAAATGGAATATATATATATATATATTTACATAAATAAAGTATAATTATAATGTCATATATTTCATGATTATTTATTATATATACCTTATAATCATTCTTGACTGGTTAAATTGGAGAATGAATATCATCGTGTTGTGGAGATGATAAGCCTTATGTACGCAAGAGCGATGATATCATTCCCATAATTATTGATTGGTATTGAAGTGGTTGGTTTATAATATATCATAATTAGTATAATGTTATAAAAACAATATATAGTTATTATTTACACCATTATACCCATCCAAGTAAGGTGGTGGTGAAAAACAGATTATGTAGAGACTTGAAGCTTGACGTACATGGGCATTACATTACTTATGCGGAATACATAGTACACTAAAAAAACACACACACAAAGACCATAATAGTTTAGTGTCTTTGGAAACACATAATATAATCTTCTAATCGTGGTGAAAGATCTTCAACATCTCTTATAAAGATTTTCTTTTTTTCTAAACCTAAATCCTTTCTTTATGTCCTGAGGAAAAGAAAACATAAAAGGGTGAGATCAAATGCTCATTAAGGGTAAACAAAAGAAATATCAATCATGTAATATTTATAAGAACATATCTTTTGGAAATCCTAACCTGCAAAAGAGATCATAATTTCAAAACATGGGATAAATCATTGTAGTGAAATGTAATCCCAATAATCATAACATAAAACATGAAACTTTGTGGCATACACACATAATCATAGAGAATAATTTCTTATTAGTCAAGATTCATTTCCAAGACTATCTTAGTGGACAAAGTCCCTTTCTGAACCAAGTTCACTCCTTGTTTCAGTCCTGTTTCACTGAACCGGTATAACCTACCGTTCCAGCCATGTCTCTCTCATGAGATATAAAATCCTTACCCAATGCATTGTAGGGAGATATAGGTCCCACCCATCTCATAATGATACCATTCTTATGTGTGCCACAAAAATCATAAACCATACATCATCGAATAACCCATGTAATAAAAATGGGATTCTTAAACATCGTGACATCATAAAAAAATTCATATAAGATAAAGGAATTCATAAAAATAATTCCATCACAACATAATCAAATCAATGTAATAATAGGGATAAAAACAGAACCCTTTTATTATCTTAGAAGGAAAATAATTTTGATAAAACACTTGAACTCCATTCTTAAGGAAAATATCCTTTCTACTTTAAAAACATTTTTCCTTTCTTAACATGTCATACAATTTTAAACAAAAAGAAGTTGATTAAAAATAAACATGAAAACTCGTAAAGTAAGATTCTTGGAAATAATGATTTAAAAATATATTCATGCCGTATAAGTTAAAAAAAACATTCTTCTTACTTTTGTTAGAAGTGTCAAAAAGTACCTCGTACGAAAAATGACAAAAGATTCCTTTCATATCCTTTACTAAAAACTCACCAAAGGTTAAAATTGGATTTAAACAATTGTATGTGGATGGAAATAATATTACATATTGAGGAAACATCGATGTGGATGATAAAATACACCCCAGTAAATACTAATGTATAAAAAACCTTAGATTAAAAAAAGAGATTGTTATATTTCCCTTACCTTAGGTCCGATTTTCTTTGTAAGTGTCCGAACATCCTGTATAATGATTTAAATAATGTCATTGACTTATTCCAGAATCATACTCATTATTATGATATCATATATGGTTCACTTATGACTTTATGTTAACCGTTCTTTTGTAAATTCCATGTTAAAGAGTGTTTTGGGTAAAATCGTTTCATTTTATGTCCGTGTTTTAACTTGTAATTATTCATATGATTACTTATATCATTATTACTTAATTCCAGAATATAATACATGATTTATATATAATATATATTCAGAATATTCATATATATAATTGATCGGTAAATGGAAAGAAGTACACCGTTCATAGAGACGGTAGGCCGTATGTACACATGAATGCTATTTTCGTTTCCTTATTGAGTTGAATGGAATTATGTAGATGACATACATATATATACACACAAATCCAGTATCATTATTATGTCATATATTTCATGATTACTTATTATATATACATTATAATCATTCATGAATGGTAAACGTGGAGAATGAATCTCATCGCGTCGTGGAGATGGTAGTCCATATGCACGCACGAGCGATGATATCGTTCTCATGATTGTGGAATTGTATTAGATTGTATGTATACTATTTCATAATCAATATCACTTTACAATAATCATATATATTTATTATGTACACCATTATACCCATCCAAGTAAAGTGGTGGTTGAAAATAGATTACACCACGGCGTGGAGACGGTATTCCGTACGTACGCATGCGCGGTGATTTTGTTTTCCGTAGGATGGATAGATGGTGAAATAGGGTTGTTTCATACTTATAATAACATATAAGTATATGAGTGATACTGATGTTAGTACTTCATAATGAAAAAACTAAAGAAGAAGAAGTGGAAGAAGAAATAAAGATTAAAGAATCGGTAACAGACATTACCTCTTCTTTGAAGTGCTTCTTTGAGACTTCCTTTTAGGGCACTAAAATAGGACGTTGAAGAAAACCAGAACCTCTAGGATGTTTCTAGGTATGTGGAGAGGAGAAATTGGCAAGCGTTGGCCGAGCTTCAAGGCTCAAAGTGGTGTGAGGAATAGGGGGAGGAGGTGCCCTTTTGTAAGGGAGGAGAGGGGCACCTTTGGAATAACTAAACATATTATTTTATTATAAAGTCAAATTCAATATTTAATAGCTCAAAATTGATATATCTCAAAGCTAAGGTGGGTAGGGGTCTAAATACTCTCATCCAACAGAATTTAGGCAAGTTTAGGTATCAATTTTAACCTTATCATTTATATTTAACTTTATGTTAGATAATTTAACTTTCACCGTGTCTTCTTGTTTTCTTACACTATAAGGTTAATAAACTTACTATATCAAGTCAAACGAACCCAAGGTTGTTTATTAATAATATATATAACCTTATCTATGTCATTTGGCTTAACCATATATTTTTAGGAATAAAATAACAATCAATAATATAATATTTTTTTAAAAAACTATTTTATGTCAATTTTCACACTATTTAGTAATTGATTTTTGTAAAAATCATAACAGAATGATTAGCTCGAACCAAGTTAATTAAATCAATACTAACATGTCATATTAACCTAGAAAATTAGTGTAATTCATAAAAAGTCTCAAAATACATTTATTTGGGTATTTATAACATCAATTATGTCAATATTTCATTAATAAGATAATTACTGCATCATCGTTGTGTCATAGATAAATTAAATTATTTAATGTCTAAAAATTACAAATAAAATACCATTTTGTAGGAAATATTATTAGCTTTCTAATGAATATTTATAGTCGAATTTATCTTATGTATAACCCCATTAAAAATGATTTACTTATTAAACATTGATTTTAACTATTTTAACCCTTCTTTAAATAAATTAATAATAAATGTCCTAATCTAATCCAAGTGGGCTTAAATGGTCATATTTTATTCCTATGGTTGTTTTTGGTCGAATTAAACTTATCCAATAGAATTACGACATGTGTTAGGGTAATAATAATATCATTTTACCCGTAATTACCCTATTTACTTTTAACCGTGGTAAATAAAAATAAAAAGTTACTATTCACCAAAAATTATTTTCATCTCATTGAACCAAATTTTACTTACTGACATCAACCGTGTCTCTTGGATTTTTGAAATTTCTCTCACAGAAGTGGTAAAATTAAGTTTTATGAAAAATTCATTTTTTTAACAACCACTTAGTGGTTTCACTATTCATCAAAAAATGAAAGTTTCCAGAAAATACCAAAAATTAGGCCTAAGCTATATTTGATATTTTGAATTCAAAAATGATGTCTATTTTACCAAATTAAAAAAATATCGGTTGCATTAATTAATTTAAAAATTAATTCCCGTCATCAAAACAAATAGCGTGTTCATAAGAGATAACAACTATCAAAAGATTGACAGTTGTTTATGTCTGGTTTAAATGTGAAATTACATCCAATAACCAACATTGTATTAAATTGTAAAAATATATTCTAAATATACTTTAAAACCAATCAAATTAATAATTTATCACTATTAATTATTTCTATTAAAAAGGTTGTTTTTAATTAAAATTTAGTAATTTTCACTATTCATCAGAAAATGAAAGTTATCCGAAAAGTACCTAAATTTCACCCCAAGCTAATTTCGATATTCCAAATCCAGAAATGAAGTACATTTTGAAAATTAAAATTTACAAAATTTCAAAAAGTGGTTATTACTATTCATAACGGCTACTTTTAATAATATTTTAATAGCATATCGTTGTTTAGTGAAACTCGGTATTGCGTACGACACCCGCTATCGACGAAGGTCTCGATTGCGTGTAATGCAAGGAAAGTCAAGGATGCGTGTTGTGAAAGATCCTTTTGGTGTAGCGTACAACACAAGATATTAATGAAATTAAAAAGAATATTTTTCATAAAATCTCGGGGTGTTACATTCTACCCCCCTTGAAATGAATTTCACCCTCGAAATTCGTCGGGGTTATAAATGGTTTACTATTCGAAAGTTTATATAATAGAAATCCACATCATAAAAATGGAATACCAAAAACAATATTTAAAAACAAAATTATGAAACATAACAGTTACCCAAATAAACTAATCACTGGGTTTCCACATAGGTGAAAATATGGATATGGAAGAGAAATCTAACCATCATTTTCTGATGGAGAGAGGTAGAGAACATGGCTATGGAAAAGCCAGAAATCACAAAGCCATAAATTTGTGACGATCTAAGGTATCGTCTGGTTCATCAGATATAAGAGCAGTAGGACAACATTTTTGGTTTTCAAGATCATTTCCCTAAAGTTGATGAAATTGGAATTAGAAGAAATACTTTCGTGATTTTGGTATAGTCTCACCATTTGTTGTTCATTGGACAATTTCCACTTCATCTCTTAAAAAAATGAAGTTGAATTTGTCATTCATGATGTGTTAGTAGATCATGTGATAGAATGATGGGTCATTCCATCTGTCTCAAACAAAAGGTTAGAAAAGTTATCAAAAAATACATAAGTCCATCTATAGTGGGATTAATCATATATAGTTCCTAAAATTGACTTATACTTCATATATCATACTTATTAATATAATAAAACTAGTTTTTTACTAAACAAGGAATTCTTATAGGCCAGTGGTAGGCGATAAAGGCTAGTCGCACTTCGGTTGTGGGTTCGATTCTCACAGCCTTGTCTGACGCGATGGGTTGTCACCCGTCCTACATGTTGTCCTTTTTCTAATACTACATTACTATAAAATCCCATAAATAATATAAAAAAACGTTCTATCCTTAAACAATACTAACTTATGGTTACCATAATCCATTCTAATCTTTAGGCTTATCTAAAATACTTCGGTCCATGCTCATAGTATAAAGAAAACGATTACTTGAAATATCACCAAACAATCATGTGAATATAATCATTTATCACCCATATATCTTGTTGGTCACATTACAATCATGTGAATACCTTAATGATGTATTCTCTTGAAAAATGAATACCCATTAAACCTTAGTGAAAACATGAATGCTGTCAAAATTTAACTCTATCCACATACCAAAATCCAAAAATTCTATATTCTCAAACCATGATATAACCTTCTCCTTATATCAATCATGAGCTCATTAATACTATCAAACATTTAATTTTCTCCTTATCCCTTAATTATGCGCATATCATCTACATTCCAAAAATATCTGAATAACCTTTCATGGATACTGGTAACATTAATCATACACTTTGAAAACTCAAGGAAAGACAACAGTGTAACAATCCTTAGATGTCTCTTTATTCCATAGTACCATGAGATTACTTATACAACATTACACATGATAAACATTTGATCATTCCACTACATTCTTAAACCATTGATCGAGATTCAACAATTCTTTCATCTCATATATCATTCGTAGTCTCTTCATCATCATCCACATAAATACTACCCATACAACCAAACTGATTCTCTGCATGAGACTTTCCCTTAGGGCATTAGTTTGCATAATGCCCGTACATTCCACATTTTAAAAATTTAACCATTGTTGATTTTGTAGCAATTCCATTATCCTCATCCCTGGTGTTAACTGAACCTTTTCCTTTGCACTTACTGGCTTTGTGTCCTTCTTTTCAACACCCAAAGAATCTTCCAGTTCCTTTGAAACATTCTCCTTGATGCCTCTTCCCACAAGATTTACATAGGGGAAATTGAACTTTCTTTCCTCTATGATCATCATGAAACTCCATCTTTCTCTTATTAGCCGAGTCAGGAAACTTACCAAATTTTACTTTATTGATCATATTATGAGATTGCTGATTCATCATAATAATGATGTCTGGACTTCCAAATCCCATTTAATTTAGTTTCTCATGAATAATATCATTCCATTGTCCATCATATCCTCCATTATCGTGAATCATCTTGTTTCCAGCCATTTTCTAAAACCCAAAAAGAATAGTGTGAGAGAAAAAAATCATAATAAATGTGGAGTAACTTCAATATCTAACATCTTTGGTTTAATCTAATATCATTACCATAGTTCTAGGACTATATCCTATACGTATACTTATCCTTAGGGACAGACCTTGACATACCTTAAAATATATCTAGGGATATCACTAACATTTTTGCATCCTTGTTTCCAAAGGTTGACTAAACTTTTCCTCTGATACCAACTGTAGAGACCCGAATCTTGACGTACATGGACATTACATTACTTTTTCGGAATACTTAATACATAAAAAAAACACACACACAAGGACCGTAATAGTTTAGTGTCTTCGGAAACTCGGAATATAATCTTCTAATCGTGGTGAAAGATCTTCAACATCTCCCATAAAGATATTCTTTTTTTCTAAACCTAAATCTTTTCTTTATGTCATGGGGAAAAGAAAACATAAAAGGGTGAGCTCAAATGCTCAGTAAGGGTAAACAAAAGAAATATCAATCACGTCATATTCATAAGAACATATCTTTTGGAAATGTTAACCTACAAAAGAAATCATAATTTCATTACATGGGATAAATCATAGTAGTGAAATGTAATCCCAATAATCATAACTTAAAACATGAAACTTTGTGTCATACACACATAATCATAGAGAATAATTTCTTATTAGTCAAGACTCATTTCGAAGACTATCTTAGTGGACAAAGTCCCTTTCTGAACCGAGTTCACTCCTCGTTTCAGTCTTGTTTCACTGAACCGGTATAACCTACCATTCCAGCCATGTCTATCTCATGAGATATAAAATCTTTACCCAATTAATTGGAGGGAGATATGGGACCCACCCATCTCATAATGAAACCATTCTTATGTGTGTCACAAAAATCATAAATCATACATCATTGCATAACCCATGTTATAAAAATGGAATTCTTAAACATCGTGACATAATAAAACAATTCATATAACATAAATGAATTCATAAAAATAATTCTATCACAACATAATCAAATTAATGTAATGATAGGGGTAGAATAAGAACCCTATATTATCTTAGATGGAAATTAATTTTGATAAAACACTTGAACTCTATTCTTGAGGAAAATATCCTTTCTACTTCAAAAACATTTTTCCTTTCTTAACATGTCATAAAATTTTAATCGAAAACAAGTTGACTAAGAATAAACTTGAAAACTTGTAAAGGAAGCTTCTTGGAAATAATGTTTTAAAAATCCATTCATTTCGTATAAGTTAAGAAAACATTCTTCGTACTTTTGTCGGAAAAGTCAAAAAGTAACTCGTACAAAAAATGACAAAAGATTCCTTTCATATCCTTTACTAAAAACTCACCGAAGGGTAAAATTGGATTTAAACAATTGTAGGTGGATGGAAATAATATTACATATTGAGGAAACATGGATGTGGATGATAAAATACACCCCAGTAAATACTAAACTATAAACAATATCGGATAAAAAAAGAGATTGTGATATTTCTTTTACCTAAGGCCTGATTTGCTTTGTAAGTGTCCAAACCTCCTGTATAATTATTTAAATAATGTCATTGAATTATTCTAGAATCATACTCTTTATTATGATATCATATATGGTTCACTTATGACTTTATATTAACCGTTCTTTTGTAAATTCCATGTTAAAGAGTGTTTTGGGTAAAATCGTTTCATTTTTCGTCTCTATTTTGACTTGTAATTATTCATATGATTACTTAGATCATGATTACTTAATTCCATAATATAAAACACAATTTATATATAATATATATTGTGAATATACATATATATAATAGATCGGTAAATGGAATGAAATAAACCGTTCATGGAGATGGTAGGTCGTACGTATGCATGAACGCTGTTTTCGTTTCCTTATTGAGTTGAATAGAATTAAGTAGATGACATAAATATATATACACATAAATCCAGTATCATTATTATGTCATATATTTCATGATTACTTATTATATTTACATTATAATAATTAATTAATGGTTAACGTGGAGAATGGATCTCATCGTGTTGTGGAGACGGTAGTCCGTACGTACGCACGAGCGATGATATTGTTCTCATGATCGTGGAATTGTATTTGAGTGTATTTATACTATTTCAAAATCAATATAAATTTCCAATAATCATATATAGTTATTATGTACACCATTATACCCTTCCAAGTAAGGTGGTGGTGGAAAATAGATTACACCACGGCGTGGAGACGGTATTCCGTACGTACGCACACGTGATGATTTCGTTTTCTATAGGATGGATAGATGGTGAAATAGGATTGTTTCATAATTATAATAAAATATCCGTATATGAGTGATACTGATGATATTAATTCATAATTAACCAACTAAAGAAGAAGAAGTTGAAGAATAAATAAAGACGGAAGAATCGGTAACGGACATTAACTCTTCTTTGAAGTGCTTCTTTGAGACCTCCTTTTAGGGCACTAAAATAGGTCTTTAAAGAAGACCAGAACCTCTAGGATGTTTCTAGAGAAGTGGAGATGAGAAATTGGTAGGGTTTGGACGAGCTTGAAGGCTCAATGTGGTGTGAGGAAGAGGGGGAGGAGGAGCCCTTTTATAAGGGAGGTTAGGGGCACCTTTGGAATAACAAAAAATATTATTGTATTATAAAGTCAAATTCGGTTTTTAATAGCTCCAAATTAATATATCTCAAGGCTAAGGTGGGTAGGGGTCGAAAGCATCTCATCCAATAGAATTTAGACAAGTTTAGGTATCAATTTTAACCTTATCATTTAGATTTAACTTTATGTTAGATAATTTAACTTTCACCGTGTCTTCTTGTTTTCTTACACTATAAGGTTAATAAAATTACTATATCAAGACAAACACACCCCAAGTTGTTTATTATTAATATATATAACCTTATTTATGTCATTTGGCCGATCCTTAGATTTTTAGGAATAAAATAACAATCAATAATATAATATTTGTTTTAAAAACTATTTTATGTCAATTTTGACACTATTTAGTAATTGATTTTTGTGAAAATATTAACAGAATGATTAGCTCGAACCAAGTTAATTAATGAAATAATAACATGTCATATAAACTTATAAAATTAGTGTAATTCATAAAAAGTCTCAAATTACATTTATTCGGGTATTTATAACATACATTATGTCAATATTTCATTAATAAGATAATTACTGCATCATCGTTGTGTCATAAATAAATTAAATTATTTAATGTCTAAAAATTACAAATAAATTACCATTATGTTGGAAATCGTTTTAGCTTTCTAATGAATATTTATAGTCGAATTTATCTTATGTATAACCCCATTAAAAATTATTTACATATTAAACATTGATTTTAAGTATTTTAGCCCTTCTTTAAATAAATTAATAATAAATGTCCTAATCTAATCCAAGTGGGCCTAAATGGTCATATTTTATTCCTAAGGTTGTTTATGGTCGAATTAAACTTATCTAATAGAATTAGGACATGTGTTAGGGTAATAATAATATCATTTTTACCAGTAATTACCCCATTTACTTTTAACCGTGGTAAATAAAAGTAAAAGGTTACTATTCACCAAAAATTATTTTCATCTCATTGAACCACATTTGACTTACTGACATCAATTGTGTCTCTCAGATTTTTGAAATTCCACTCACAGAAGTGGTAAAATTAAGTTTTATGAAAAATTCATTTTTTTAACTACCACTTAGTGGTTTCACTATTCATCAAAAAATAAAAGTTTCTAGAAAAATACCAAAAATTAGGCATAAGCTATATTTGATATAATGAATTCAAAAATGATGTCTATTTTACCAAATTAAAAACATATCAGTTGCATTAATTAATTTAAAAATTAATTCCCATCGTCAAAAAAATAGCGTGTTCTTAAGAGATAATAACTATCAAAAGATTGACAGTTGTTTATGTCTGGTTTAAATGTGAAATTATATCCAATAACCAACATTGTATTAAATTGTAAAAATATATTCTAAATATACTTTAAAACCAATCAAATTAATAATTTATCAATATTAACTATTTCTATTAAAAATTTTGTTTTTAATTAAAATTTAATAATTTTCACTATTCATCAGAAAATGAAAGTTATCCGAAAAGTAGCAAAATTTCACCCTAAGCTAATTTCGATATTCCGAATCCAGAAATGAAGTCCATTTTAAAAAATTAAATTTAAAAAATTTCAAAAAGTGGTGATTACTATTCATAACGGCTAGTTTTAATAATATTTTAATACCATATCGTTGTTTAGTGAAACTCGGTATTGCGTACTACACACACTATCGAGGAAGGTCGCGATTGCGTGTAATGCAAGGAAAGTCAAGGATATGTGTTGTGCAAGCTCTTTTTCGTGTAGTGTACAACACAAGACATTAATGAAATTAAAAAGAATATATTTCATAAAATCTCGGGGTGATACAGATTACACCATGACATTGAGACGGTAAGCCGTATGCACACACACATAGTGATTTTGTTTTTCATATGATGGATATATTGTGAAGTAGGGTTGTTTAATATTAATAATAAATTATTAGTATATTAATAATACCTATTTTATTACTTTATAATGAAAAAATTAAATAAGAAAAGGAAGAAGAAGAAAGAAATTTTAAAGAATTGTTAGAAGAGATTACCTCTTCCTCGATGTGCCTCCTTTAAATGTCCTCATAGGGAATTGGAGTTGGTCTTCAGAGAAGAAAAAAACCTATATAATGTAACTATGGAAGTTTATAAGTAAATGTTCAGGGTTTTTCCAAGCATTAAGGATAAAAATAGAGTGAAGAGGATAGGGAGGAGGTTCCCTTTTTTAAGAGAAGAGAGGGTTACTTTAGAAAAGTCTTAAAATATTAATTTATTATAAATTAAATTGAGTTTTAAGATGGTAAAAATATATTTAATTCGAATATATGATTATTTTGGTTTTAATAACCATCATCTAATAATCGTTAAACAGGTTTTGAATATATTTTTATCCTTATCTTTTTTTGTTTAACCATTAATTTACCCTTTTTAATGTTACCATGATCTCATGTTATTTACACATTATGGGTTAAAGTAATTATAATATTATTAATGTTATTTATTATGATATCATGTTATTTACACATTTTGGGATAATGTTACAATGATATCATGTTATTTTACCCAATTCATAATTTCTCGTTTATATCCCTTTGAATTATAATATTTTAATAATCTATCACTCTTTAGTGAAACTCATTATTGTGTACAACAAAAGCTATCATGGAAGGCCTCTCTTACGTGTAACGCAAGACATGTTAGTGTTTCATGTAGTAAAATATTTTTTTTTGGTGTTGCATATAATATAATCCAAAAATAGTTCATTTATACATAGAACAAAATCTAGACACTATGTTGCATGAAATGAATTCTATCAAAATAGAATGAAATTGTGTGTAACACAAGCCAAGAATACTATTGCGTAAAATGAATGATAATATGGTGTTGCATATAGTGCATGATATTCTTGGTTTAGTGTAAAACACAAGACATAAAATAAAAAAAAGATTCTTTCCCATAATATCTTGAGATTTTACATTCTACACCCCTTAAAAAGATTTTTTCCCTCTAAATTCATTGGGGTTATAAATGGTTCTCTACTTGAAAGATTCCTTCACGGAAACCCACATCGTAAAATGAGATATTAAAACTTTAATTTAAAAATGAAATTTAGAGACATAATGGTTACCCAAAGTAACTCATCATTGGGTTTACATATAATAGAACATAGAGGGTAAGTGAGAACATGGATATGGAAGAGAAATATAACCATCATGTTTTAATGGATAGTGATAGAGAATAAGGTTTAATGAAAGTTAACTACCAGATATCCATAAATCTACTAGGATTTAAGGGACCATCTGATTCATCGGATAAGAAGGTACTAGGATAACATTTTTGGTTTCATGATACTTTTCCTAAAGTTGATGATTTTTTGCACGTGGATAAATAATTACTTGATTTCAGTACAATCTCATCATTTTTTGTTCCCTAAATAATTTCCACTTCATCTCTTATTTAAGAGAATGAAGTTTATTTTTTCATTCGTGAAGTGTTAGAAAATTATGCAATAGAATTATAGGTAATTCAATCTCTCTAAAAAAACATTAGCACAAGTTATCAAATATACAGAAGTCCATCTATGGTGTGATTGATCATATATGGTTCCAAAAATGGACTTATAATTCATCGATTATACCACTTAAATAAATTAAAACTATTTTATACTAATCGGGGACTTCTCGTAGGCCAGTGGTAGGTGATAAAGGCCTTTCACACTTAGGTTGTGGGTTTGATTCCCAAAGCCTTTTCCAATGTTACGGGTTATCTCCCATCCTGTGGGTTCTCCTTTTTCTAAAACAATTCTATTATAATATTTTATAAATAATATTATAAAAACGTTTTAGCCTTATAAAATACTATCCTAAGGTCAAATTAATCCATTCTAACCAGTAAGCTTATCCAAAATACTTCTATCCAATCTCACAATACAAAAAAAGAAACAATTACAAGAATGGTCATATAAAAAGCGTGTGAATACCATCATTTAGCCCCCATAAGATATATCTTGTTGGTCACATACCAAACTTTTTAATTACTTCATCATGCATTCTATTGAGTGATGGTAATAACCTAAATTACTATATATCCTTATTGAAAAAATGAAAGTCTCCTTCTTCCAAAACATATTGAATATATTCTATATGTCCCAAAATTTGTATACTTCATCCATGATATCTTAAAACCTTTATCCACAACTCCATAGTTCATTCCCAAGAAACTAGCATCATCAAATTTTCTTATTCAAATCCAAAATATCTTTATCCAAACATCATTAACTTAACATACATGACATATTAGGGGTTATATTTACCTTAATCATGTGTTTTCTATGTATATCACGTTACCCTTAAATAACATTTTGGATCCCAAGAACTATTCAAAATATACTTTCCAATCCTTAATAAAAAAAGTATATAGAAAACAATTATATATTTCATGAATCATATATCATAATCATTGAATTTCAAAACATATACACCTCAATCATTCAAATTTATTTTTAAACCATTACTCAAGATCCATTATCTTCGTATTTCATGAAATATGAATCGTGTACTAATGTTTCTCAACCTCAAGATTCATAGGTTTTATGTAAATAATAATAGAATAACATCACATACCTTTCATATTTCGTTTACAATCTCTTTATCCACAATAGTATGACCAATACTCGTACCATATTCATGATTCTCTTCATGATATTTTTACTTAGTAGAGATATCTTCATATTTTCCATAATTTATACATCTTAAATGTTCACTGGATAACTATTTTCTATGTAGTTCTAGATATTTAGAAAGATTAGAAATCAAAGTGTGTGAAATACATATCATAGATTAGAAACACATAAGTCAGGTAAATTACTTATAATATTTCAATCTATGATATCTTTAGTTTAACCCCAGGTTATTCATTATTATCACACAAAAAAAATGTTTTCCACTAATACATTACTTATCCTTAATATGTCCCCAGACGTACCATTAGAAATATCTCTCTAGATCTCACTAATGTTTTTACATCCTAGGTTTTAATGGTTGATTATACCTTTGCTCTGATACCAACTATAGAGAAACAAATATGATGTACATGGAAATTACATTTCTTCTATGGAATACATAATAAATGACACAAAAAGATTCCCAAATAACATATTATATTAGTTTCTTTGGAAACTTGAAACATAATTAACTTGGTGAAAGATCTCCAACATCTCCCAAAAAGATCTTCCCCTTTTGTTTTCTTTCCTAGAACCTTTATTTATATCCTGGCAAAAAAAAATTAGAAAAGGGTGAGAGAAAATGCTCAGTAAGGGTAAAAAATGAGAACATAAAATAAACCATAAACATAAGAATTTAAAAAACATGAACATAAAGTTCAAATATCAAAATCATGAGTTATGAAATAAATCTTGGCAGTTCTTAAGGCATAGATCAAAAAAGAAAATTGAGCATAAAATTACATTGGCGTAAAAAATTGTATTGGGGAAAATAAATATAAACATAATATGATTTCCATAGTATCCAAGAGAATTTCATACAAGACCATCGTAGTGGAAAAATTACATTATTGAACCAGGTTTACTTACCATTCCAACCATGTATTACCGAATCATATTTACTTGTCATTCATGCCCTATATTACTAAAATAGATTTACTTTCCATTCTAGTCATGTCTCTCTCATGATATATAAATCTGTATCCAATGAATTTTAGGGAGATATAGGTACCACCCATATTATAATGAAATCATTCTTACATGTGCCACAAAAACAAAAATCATTCATCATAGAAACACCCATGAAATAAAATGGGATTCTTAAACATCATTCCCTCAAAATCCTTATTAAATAAATGGATTTTATAAAAACAAATCCACCATAAAAATAATAATATCAATGTAATAATATTGATATAAACATAACCCCATTTTATCTTTTATGGAGAACAATTTTGATAAAACACTTGATCTTAATTCTTGATGAAAATATCCTATTTTGTTACGAGAATGTTTTATTTTTTCAAATTTTATTAAATTTTAAATGTAAAGAATTATTTAAAAATAAAAATGTAAATTTATAGAGTAAGATTCATGTAAATAAGGCGTTATGAATATATAAAAACTCGTTCATGTCGTATAAGATAAAAACATTCTCCTCGTAATTTTTCCAGAAAAGTAAAAAATTACCTTGTATGGTAAACAAAAGAAATATTCCTTTCACACCACGTAGTAAAAGTAAAAAAGGGGTAAAAATGAATTTAAATATGCATAGAATAATATTAAACAATTTATGAAAACATTTTTACAAAACATGGGCATGGAAGATAAATATATCGATAGTAAATTCTTACTAATAAACAATCTCCGATAAAAATGAGATTGGCTAAGTTATCTTTTAACTTAGGTATGATTTCTTAGGCATGTTCACAAAACTCTTGTATAGTGGGTTCAAACATATTATTAACTTATTACAGAACCATAAAAATATTTATGATATCATATATGATTCTCTTACGACTTTATGTTACCTGTTCATTTCTCAATTCAATGTTAAAGAAACGTTTTGGGTACTGATCGTTTTATTTATCCTACGTGTTTTGAATTTTTATTATTGATATCATTACTTATATAATGATTTAAATACTTAGATAATGTAAAAAATTATTTATATATTATATATATTCCATATATAAATATATAAATAAATAAATATATAATAGATAGATAAATGAAAAGTAATACACCGTTCATGGAGATGGTAGGTCGTACGTACGCATGAACGCTGTTTTTGTTTCCATATTAAATTGAATGGAAGTATGTAAATTAAATATATATATACATAAATCCATTTGAATTATTATGTAATATATTTCATGATTATTTATTATATATACTTTATAATCATTCTTGAATGGTTAGCATGGAGAATTAATCTCATCACGTTATGGAGATGATAAGTTATACGTACGCATGAGTGATGATATCATTTCCATAATTATTGAATGGTACTAAAGTGAATGGTGTATAATATATCATAATTAGTATAATTTTATTACAATCATATATAGTAATTATTTCCACCATTATACCTATCCATATAAAGTGGTGGTGAAAAACCTATTACCCCATGGCGGGGAGATGGTAAATCGTACGTACGCACGCGTAGTGATTTCATTTTTCATAGGATGGATATAATGTGAAATATGGTTGTTTCATATTTATAATAATATATCATTATATGATTTAAAATTAATTTATTACTTTATAATTAAACAACCAAATAAGAGGAAGAATAATAAGAAGAAACAAATTTGAAAGAATTGGTAGAAGAAATTACATCTTTCTCATCGTTATTCTTTTAAATGTCTTCTTATGGCACTAGAGTTGGTATTTTAAGAAGACCAGAACCTATAGAATGTAACTAGGAATGTTTAGAAGGAAAATTTTCAGGGTTTTACCTATATTTTAGCATCAAAATGGAGTGAATATGAGAGGGAGGAGGTTCCCTTTTATAAGAGAATAGAGGGTCACTTTAAAAATGTCTTAAAATATTAATTTATTATAAATTCAATTTAGATTTAAAATGGTAAAAAAACATATTTAATTTAAATATAAGATGATTTTTTTTAGAATACAAATCATCCAATAATTTGTATATAAGTTTTGAATATTTTTTTATCCTTATCTTTTTATTTTAACCCTTATTTTACCATTTTTAATCTTACCGTGATATCATGCTATTTACGCATTGTGGGTTAATGTAATTACCATATAAGGTAAAAAGACCCAAAAACGTTATTTTTATCATATTTGGACTTATATTAATTATTTTTTAGAATATTATATTTTTTTTAATTTTATATCATTTAATAGACAATTTTCTGTTTTAAGATATGAATTATGTCAATTTTGGGCACTATTCATACTTGACTTTTTAAAAGATTTATAAACTATATCCTTCAAATAAAAGGCATAAAAAATATTATAATATGTCAATTTCTTCCATAAAATTCTTGTATGGCATCAAAATTTTCAAATAAAATTTATTTTAATATTTATAAATTCATTTATTTTAATCTTTAATTAATGTGGAAATCCTTACATCATAATTTTGTCATAAATAAATATATTTATATAGTGTCTAAAAATTATAAATAAAATAAAAATATGTAGGAAATATTTTTGTATTTATAATGAATATTTATAGAAATGAATATCAATTATTTTTCCCCATATTAAAATCTATATAGTAAAAGATATATGTTTAGGTTATAATTATCTTTAATTTACATTAATTCTTATAATATGTCATTTTCACATCCAAGTGAATGCATGTGGTCCCAAAATCGTTCCAAGGATTCAAATGGTCATAAATATCTCATCCAATAGAATTAGGGCATGTGGTAGGCTAGTTTAATATTATTATAATATTTTTTTACCTTTATCAACAGATTTACCCTTTAAACATGGTAAATAAAATATTTACTTAAGTTACTATTCAAAATTTACAAAAATAAAAGATACATATTTATACAATTTGAACCTTATTATTTCAAATTTGGAATCAATTTTTTCAAATTCAAAACACATAATTTGAAGCAGTTAATTTAAAATTAATTCCGGTTGTCAAAACTAAAAAATAGGTTTTTAAGAGGTAATAACTATCAAAAGATTGACATGTATTTATGTCCAATTTAATAGTTAAATTACTTCCAATAACCAAAATTGGAATAAATGATAAATATATAATCACATTACATTTTCAAAACCATTAAAAGTATAATCTAACAATATAAATAAGTTAGATGAAAAGACTTTTTTTGACTAGAAATGCAGTATTTTTCACTATTCATTAAAAAATGATCTTTATCAGAAAATTACAAAAAATTCAACATAAGTAAATATTTATTTTATGATTCCAAATAAGAATTTTTTTAAAAATTTAACTTATAAAATTTTAAAAAACTAGATTTAAAATGGGTGCGCCATCAAAAGGTGGTCAAACTATTTTTTTTTTGAAAAAGTACTTCTTTTATCTGAAGAAATTAATTTTGTTCTCATATTATTTTCTAGAAAATATATAAGATGAATTTTAATGTTATATAAAATTCAAAATTTTGTTAAAAATATTCATAACAGATAGTTTTTATCCCATTAAATAATAATATTTTAACAATATATTGTTATTTAGTGAAACTCAGTTTTGTATACAATGCAAGCTATCAAGGAAGGTGGTTCTTACATGTAACGCAAGAAAATTCAGGGTTTCATGTAGTGAAACCTTAATTTGGTGTTGTGTATAACATAATACAATTATAGTTCTTTTATACATCAAAAAAATATAGAATCAATGTTTCGTGAAATTCATTCTATCAAAAGAGCTTGAAATTGTGTTTAACACAAGCCAAGAATAGTGTTGTGTATAACGCAAGATAATACTGTGTTGTGTATATCGCAAAATAATCTTGTATTAGCATACAATTCAAGACATAAAAGAAAATAAAAAAATAATCTTTCCCATAAAATCTCAGGGTGTTATAGTGGGCCATGATGTTTTATGGGTATTGATATGTTATAGGTTTTAAAATGTTCTTTTTCATGGTTGGGACATTGTATTAAAATACTTCCTTTTTATGTTACACAACAATTATAAATCATTGATTGAGGTAAGGTATTTTATAATACACTTCTATTTTGTGTATCATGTTGAATTATATTTATCTTTTTTTAATTTAGGTGGAAACTATATGTTTTATTAACAATGATAATGAATTTAACGTATGTACATTGAAGGGGAAGAAGGTGTGTCACATGTGATTCCAAAATTTCTAGATTTCCCCTTATGTTTGATGGATTCTTTTAATTACTCTTACGAGTTTGATGCTACTATTATTAATGTTTGAATGTATTTTTATAATTGATTATTGATACTGAAATTAATAAAATTGTAATCAAGTAAAGATGTTTATAGAATGGTTTTATGGAATTACAATTTACATTTTATCTCTTCTATAAGAGATATTAAATGAATGCGATGAAATGTTTTTTAAAAGGGAATTGTAAAAGTTCTTTCTACTAGATTTATTATATGGCTGGCTGCTATCACTAAGTTTCTATTACAATGATTTTGGTTTGGGATTGTCGCTAGTTTTAGGATGATAAAATATACTACGTTGAGTGGTTATGATTGCATTATCATGGTTAGAAAAAGGAGTGGTGGTTATTGAAATAGAATGATGGTATAATTTTTCTTGTGGAAATAGGAAGTGGTGTGTGGTTTTTGAGGTGGATGTTTATATAAGATTCATAGAGGTATTGTGATTATTGGTCAGTTGAAATGGGGTTTTATTGATTCTTTTTATAAATATAATGTGATAGGTAAATATAAATTATTTAAATTGGTGTGGGTTAGAGTTGAACGAATCATGTGATATATTTGAGTTTTAAAATCATGAAATGAATTGGAAATGTATACGATTAGTTTTTTATTTAATATAGAGTTAAACGACATAATGAATGTAAAATTATAATTAAATGGTAAATATATAAATAGTTAAATGCCACTATTAAATTTGATATTGTGTGTGTTTTTGGTGGTTTCTTTCGTTTAATTTTGGGATGATTTTGGTGCACTGTTTGGTAGGGATGGTTGGGTGTGTTAGTAGCAAAATGGTGGTTCTGGCAGGTGTGGTGGAAATATTTTAATGATGAACCTATAATTTTGGATTTTTCATGGTTATAATATAATATTATTTTCTTAATATTTATTTATAAACCATACCCAAGTTGTAACCTTACCAATGCACAAATGTTTTGGGTTCTTGGTGTTTTCCTCAACATCCATGTTAATCTGGGAATGACTAGCTAACTACTCCCTCTCTCTATATCTCCCATCAAAGTGTTGTATGAGATATGATACCTCGGTGTAGGTAAAATCCTATATTCATTTAGTAGAAATTATGTGGGGTATAAGAATAATGATATATGGAGTGGGTTGTTCATGGTAGAAGGATGGAATGAGGTTGATATCCTTCAGGTTTACAATACCCTTCTATGATGCATATACATGATGATAAGATTATGTGTGGATAAGATGTGGTGTGTGGAGGTTGATATGGGATTGTTATTATGATATTACTGTGTTATGTGTTATGGTTGTGATATGAGATATGATTTTTTTCGATATAACTATAGAAAAAATTGGGACTATATGATGTTTTCCATTAGAACGTGAGTGCAATAAAATCAGTTGGGAAGTGGTTATGGGGAATCTTATTGAAATATTATTATGTTATTATGTTATTAGGTGTATATGTTACATTTTGTGGAAAATACTTACTATGGTTGGGTGATATTTAACCAGGTAGGTGCTTATTGTATGTAGTGTTTATTCAATGATTTATTACTATGATTCCTTAACATTTTCATGAGAGGTCATGACGAGGGTTCTACTGAGTATTAATTTATTATAAGAACTATATATAGAAAATAATTTTTAAGATTCTAGGGTATTTTTAGGGATCAATATTGAACATACTATCTTGGATCTTAGAGCAGTGGTTAGTGTTCTTCCTTAACAATTTTATTTCATCATTTAATTTTATGTTTTATTTATATGTCCATCTATGAAATGTGGATATTGGTGATCTTGTTTTTATGTTATATTATGGTGTTAATTGGAGTATTTATCATAATGATCCTATAATATATTAGGGAAATGACTCCTAATTTGATATTTTATACCCTTGGTGCTATTCACCAAACAATAGTATATTACAGGTTGGTCCTAGGGGTCATTATCATCTTCAACACAAGACTAACAGGGGTTCTCAATGAGGGAGGTTCATAAAAAAGTGGTATCAGATTTAGGGATAATAGTTATTAGGGAGGCTAGAGTTAGGAATAAGTAAATATTTATTAGATTTGTTATAGAAAAGGTATTTGTTGAACATATTGTGTGATGTATCAAGAGAGACAGACTAGAAAAAACAAATTAAGCCCCCTTATATTTAGATGTATGGACCATAAGATAATTTTATACCCTAGAAAATGTGATGATGATTTTAGGGTAGATACCTATGATAGTTACATGAATAATACTTTTTTATTATTATAATTTAAATATGGTGATTAGGGTAAAATTAAAAAATAATAATAATTAAATAGATTTTAAATTAATTATAGTCTACAAAGCTTAGTATTTTATCTTATATTTGTAGAGATTCATGATGGTCAAATTCTAAATTTGATTTAAGTTAGTGAAGTGAAACATGATGATCTGATTGATCTCTAGAATATTGAAACAACTGAGGAGGGTTATCTTTGAAGGAAGACACAATGTGATTTACAACATCAAGTGATAGTGAAGTATGTTAGGATCAGCCCTAATTTAGATACTAAGATTTGGATAGAAGAGCACGCGATAATGTTTAGTATGATGAGAGCTAGGGTAGAGTATTAGGTTTGATTTTTTGTAATCTAGATGTCGGGAGGATAAAACTAGTAGATGATTCACTATCTTATGGAGAGGAAGGATTCATATATGTCATGTGATGATTTTCAAAGGTGGTTTCAGGCCGAGTTCCAATCATCAATAATGAGAGAAGGTAATAGGTAATATTTTTAATCTTTTCAATCGGGGAGCTAGAGAATCTGGGAGATTGAGATTCACCTCAATCTCATTATTAAATTTTGTCATGGTCTTTTTATTTTATGGGGATTTAATATCATGGTGTTTGGAATAGGTTTTGTGATCATATGGTTTGTATATAGTCACACCATTTATTTTTCCAATGTATTTTATGGTTTATAAGAATTATGAAGAGATTAAAAGGATGAACTCATAACTATGATCATCTTGAGAGAGGAATAATTTGAGATTCTTTAGGATAAGGTAATTTGGGGTAGGATATTATGTGTCAAGGGAATCTATGTTTAGACTCGAAGGGAGTTTATTTCATCGATTTTCTTCCCATTTTTTCTGAGTGGTAGTTCCCATTCATCCCCTATGGGATTTGATTTTATATGATTTTAATTTAGAGGATACAGATATCCAGAATTATAGTTTTATTCCATTAATAGTGATCTAAATTTCATGAGTGGTCTGTTTTTTAGACTTAGAAGTAGTTTCCATAAATGTTGTTCCCATATTATTGAAAATAGGTTTGATTTCCACTAAGGGGAGATAGGTCTATTAGAGGGACTCCCCTTGATTTCACCCACCCTTTTGGATACATGGATAATCATGGTCTTGCAGGTAAAAAAATGGGGTAAATTATTTGGATATATACATATTCATGATATAGAGAAACCCATTTTATATGTGACTAATTATTTAAACTAATAATATGTTTATAATTTACCTTGTTTTATTATTTATTTGATATTAGAGTATCAAAATCCTTAATTTCACCCACCCTATTCTATGACATGGATGTTAATGTGGAGGGGATTGTTGTTCTCCTAGAATTATCTATGCCAATTAAAGGTAACCTGAATTTGTATTTGGTTTCTATGGTTGTGATTTGATTATGGGGAATTATCCATTATTGGGGGTTATTTTATTCCGATATACACATATAATGTAATTCTTATAATTTAATAATTTTATTATAGTAATTCTATCATCATTTTTTTAAATTATATTTGTGATATCTAAAGAGGAGATCCAAAAGGTGGTGTATATTAGTGAGTGGGATTATTGAATTGATTATATGGATTTAAATCATTTATTGTCTTAGTTGATAGTTATATCTTTAAATTTTGTGGAGGTGCTAGTGGTAGAGTTTCCCAGATTTATCAAAGAGTTTATAGATTTTATCCCTACAGAGGTTGTGACCCTACCCCCTTGACATGGCAGAAAGGTCAAAACAATTTTTTACTTGTTATCTATCAGATTTTAACACATACCCATCAGATGAAATGTTCTTATTTATGGTAGTTGAAGATTAATATTGATGATTTAATGAAAAAGGGTTTCATTTGTCCTATTATATCACCATGAAATTCTCCAATTTTATTATATAATAATAAATATGGTGTACTATGGTTTTATATAGATTATTGATAGATGAATTATTTTATTGTCAAGAACCAATATCCCATCTTGATGGTATATGTTTTATAATAAATTAAAGGTATCCAACTAGTTTTTGAATATTTATAGGAGGATTATATCCCAAAATATTCTATCAAAGGATCTATTTTGGTACTTTTCGTTTTTAGTTCGGTCATTTTGTTTCAAAAATTCCCTAGATATATTAAAGGGGTCATTAACATTGTGTTTTGTGAGTTCATAGTTCAATTAATTATATTTTTCATTTGTGATATACTCAATTACTTGATTTTGGAAGAGGATCATGTTTTTAATATTTGGGTTATTTTTAAAATTATTCAGCACCATAATATCTATATAATGTTGATCATGTTAAAATTCTAAGAATGTGTGTAACAATTTATTGGGAATTTGATGAATCAATAGGTAGTGAAAATTAATATTTTTAATATTAATTAATTTATTTAATTGGAAGAATCTAATAGTGTTAGAGATTTATAGAGTTTCCCTGGTCTCACATGCTACTATCATAGGTTATTTTGTGAATATCTTGAATTTCAACCCTATTGAAATCCTTTATTTGGATTGATAGAGATTTTATGTGGTTTGATCAGTGTTATTTATATTTATATTATCTAAAATAGTAGTTGATCAATGATACTAGCCTTTAGTTCGTAGGACAGAAAGTAATATTTGACATTTTTTATAATGCTTCCAATCGTTTCTAGGGTTTCTTCTAAATGGAAATAAATTAAATGGGTTGAGGTAGTTAAAAACCCACTAGTGAAACTATGAAACCCTTTAAACCGAGTTGGAATTAATGGTGTTTGTTAGAAGGATGTTTCAATATTTTCTCATTAGTGAGCAAGTCATACACTTCATATATCACAAGAGATTAAGATATATTTTTTCTTTGTGGTATCGAAATCTATTTTAGCGACAATGGACGAAGCTACTCTAGGCCTATGACTCTGAGATCCTATAGACCCTGGGAAAATGGAATGTGGTTACTGATGTTCTTAAAAGGAATTCATGAGGATATTTTTTTAAATATATTTTTTGGATTCTTGGAGAGTTATGGAGGAACTTAAAGTGATTCATTTTGATATATAAAACTTTTGTGGTAGAGGTTTCTAATGCTAGATGATAATGTAATCAACTCTGATAAAACATATTGAATATTCATAGTTGGTAGACTCAATGTTAGAGGTGATCCATGGTCATGTTATTCATAGTGATACTTCTCAGGGTGTTCATAGGATGATCTACATTTGATAATGTTTCATGGGAGATTATTTTTTCTATTGATGATGTATGAGGATGTTATTCGGGGTTTTCATAAATATATTATATTGGTATATCCCATTGTATACATTATGATTCATATCTCAAGTATTATGATTATATGTCATGGTATGAAGTAATCAGTAGCATATATATCATATTACGTTGTATGATATGTTCTCTAGTGAAAACAAATAATAATTTACCATAGGGTTGTTGTTGAAATTGGATAGCCCTAAGTGGAAATCGGATGACATTTCAGTGTATTTATTAAATTTTATAACATGATTCAACGGATTATATGATTATATTTTGCTAATATGGTTCATTTGATGAATTTTACTAATTTAATTATGTCCATTGAGTTGGATACTATGGATGTTATGGTGAAATTATTTATGTAAGAGATTTTTAGGCTTAATAGGGTGCCAAGGACAATCATGTATGATCTAGACACTTTCTCTACTTCATGAGTTAATGGTGGTATTCAATGATATTTTTTATTATAGTTTTTCCTTAACATAATTTTTTACCCTAGGATATATGAAAATATAGAGATAACTATTAATAATTTATAAAATATAATGTGAACATGAATATTTGATTTTAGTGGATGGTTGATTATGTAACACCTCAAGATTTTGGGAAATAATTTTTTTCAAATTAATATAATATTTTTGATATTTTTTATTTCACTTATAAATGAATGTATCTCTTTTTATATTAAATCACTAAGTTTGGATTGGATTATATGAAATACCACAGTGATAATGCACTACAAGAAACACATAGAGTAGACTGTGGTATATGAAACACTATGTTTGGATTGTGTTACACACAATACTGAGTCCCTTAGATAGCTTTCATTACATGCAAATACCAGTTTCATATAACTATATTATACTATTATTATTTTTTTAAATTTTATTATACCTACCACATTTCCATTGGAATAGTTGTTAATAATAATATAATATAAATTTGAAAAATATAATTTACACATTTAATTAAAATTAATCCTTTGTATATCAATTTCATACAAAATAATGTAAAAAGAAAAATATTTTTTGATATAACAACAAAATATTATCCTATGAAATTAAAAAACCCATTTATGATGAAAAAATAAAAATTATTTATTATATATTCAATTAATAGTTTTGATACTCATCCAATATATTTGATTGGTATAAGGTAAGAATAAATCCAATTTTATGAATACAAAGATGTATTTGTTTAAAAAGGTAATTTTTCTGATTTTTAACAGAGAAACCATTTTAAATATAAATTTTGACACTTATAATATTTATTTTTTTAAAATAATATTCATTTTTATAATGTAGAATAAAAAATTTAATTTAGTAGGATTTTATGTATTTTTCTGAGAAGTTCCATTTTTTGGAATAATGAAAAATATTGAATTTTCATTCCAAACTATTTTTTACATAATTTATTTATATTGTTATATTATAAATTTATTTTCTTTTAAAGTATAATTAATTCATTTTTAACTCAATTAATAAAATTTAATTTATTTGAAGTTATTTCACATAGAAAATGGATATAAAAACATTTGTAAAATATAAAAAATTTATCTAAAAATACTTGCTGTCCCGACACATCTGTGAGATTAATTTTTTATTAATTTCTGGAATCTATCTGATATGAATTTTAAAAATTGATTAAATATTTGGAATAATAATGATTTATATTCTATAATAAGTTAAACTAAATTTGTTTACAATAAATATTAGTGAATGTAATTAAAATTAATTACAGCAATAAAGGAAAAACAAGAATACTTAATGGTTAATCGTTATTTTAAAGGTCCAAATAACCTAGAAAAATTTCCAAAAATAAAATTTATTGAAATATATATAATAATAAACATCTTTTATTGATAATGTACAATTTATGTAGGCACATTATGTAAGGGGGACCTCTAAATAGTCTTTTTCATTTTATATTTAAAAGAATGTCACTCCTCATCTACTATAAAAGGGTTCTCACCCCCAAACTTCTTCACACATATCAAGACCTTTGGATAATTAATCCAATTCCCAAATCTCATAAAAATATCATGTCCCTTAATAATTTAATCCTCTATTTGGGAATAATTCAACCAAGGAATCTGTTTGGTGAAAACTAAGAGGAGTCACCCAAAGAAGAGGTAAAATCCTTTTACAAGATATTTTTTTATCTTCAATCTACAGACCATCAAATATTTTTATTTCATAATTATATTATAAAATAATTTTACTAAATATAATTTTGATGCCTGAGACTATACAAAAATTCTATCAAATGGTTAACAAACTTATCATTCGTGTGTACAGCGGAATACCGCCTCACGAAATGATGTCATTCGTTTTTTTTCATTAGCACCATTAATGGTTTGAAATTATGTTGTAAATAGTGTTTATTATATAATTTTTATTATATTTATTATGTATTTACACTTATTTAATTATGATAAAAAACATATATTTTGGCTTTTTATTTTGCGTAAACATGATAACTTCATTTGGGGACATATGGAGGACCTTCTCCTCCAAGAGACGTGATTCATTCACACACTACATGGAATATATTTAGGATGGGTTTAGAAAGTTTATATGGTATATATGAAATTATAGATATAATATAATTATAATATATATACATATATTTAATTTACTTACTTTCGTTCAACACGACAACTAGACGGAAACATTGTTCATGAGTACGTACGACCTACCGTCTCTATGAACGGTGTATTAAATTTCATATTTCTATATATTATATAATATTATACATATTTATATATAGAATATATATAATATTTAAAATCTATAAATAATTAAATAAAAATCTATGTAATAATATCAAGAATATGATGTCAAAACTTATATGAAAAGTAAAGCAGATATTACCCTAAACGTAACGTTAACATGAAATTTATAAAAAAGGGTTAATATAAAGTTACAACCAATAAAAACATGGTATTATATATGAGAATATAGTTATTTGGAACATTTATATTAAAATTATACTTTTTATATATGATTTATGAACATGTACAGATATAGTCAATACTTAAGGTAATGATTTTCTCAACTCAGTTTTATTTATTTCAGACTTATGAATTCTTCAAAAACCATTTATTTTGTGTGGTTTATATACTTCCAATGAATGTATTATATGGCTCTTATAATTATATTTATTGGTATTTACATATCCATTAGATTATATTTATTCCATGGTGTTTATGGATCAAAATTTACCAAATCGCTAAATTATTTTTCTCTCAATTAGTCTTCTTTGAGATACATGCCATGTTATGAGACTATATTTTTATATAATTTGTATATACTACCATTTGACATGTTATATAATGAATATTATTATTTCTCATTATATTATAATCTTTATTTAATGTTATTCTCTCATGGGGAGTATTATTTATTGTTACCAATGTGGTAAGAGTTTATTATTAAAATCTCATCTTTTATCAGGATTATTTATAATTATGATTCCATTAATGAAATATTATAATAAATATATTAGTAAATCTCATGGATATTCTTATCCTCAATATATTCATGTAATGGTACCATTTTTTACTCTTTGGTACTTAATATTATAAAGAAAATGTTTTTATGATAATTTGACTTCATTTTTCATTTCGATAAAAAATTTGTAATCTTTAAAAACTATATTTTCTAAGAAAATATATTTAGAAATGTTAAAATAATATATGAAGATCTTTAAAATAAATTATTAACCATATTTTACCATTTTCAAAAATAGTTTTATAAAGAGTAAATTTATTGTCTTTTTCTGATCGAGGAGATTTTCAAAACTTCTTATAATGAAGAAGGAATATTCAGCATGTAAGGTTTTATTATCCATTATTACCATAATTTCTTTGATTATTATTTTATAAGTTCTCAAGTTTATCTTCAATGATAAATGTTCTCAAAATTCTTTATAATTTAAAAAGAATTTTCAAATTTGAAAATATATTTTCTTTAGGAGATTTTCTAAATGAAATTGTAAACCTTTCATTATAAGAAAATGAATTTTCCAATGGTTTTATTAATGATATTTTCAATAAAATGATATTTTACTTTAGAGATTTTAAATTTTATTTTTCAAAATCCTTTTCCAAAAAATATTACTTACTTTATTATAGTTCATTATCTACTGGGGATACGTTCCAAGAATTCCATTCATATTCTTCCTTGAATTGTATATGTTTTTATGGCATGATATTTATGACACCAATTTATCTTTAGTGGTTTATATAATTTTTAATCCAACTTATTTTTAGGGGATATGATTTATTTAATATATTAGGGTACCTATCTCTTTTCCATAGGTAATAATACGATGAAATATTTGGGATGAAAACTTCACTTCATGGGTTATGACACAATGTTTATTAAAACCATCTCCTTTTATGGGTCATGATTTGATGAAAGTGTTATTATCACGTGGAACATGTTGATATTATTTTATTATGTAATGGGTGGGTTTTATATATCTTTCCAATGAACTAGGTAAATATTTATATCTCATTAGATATTTATAAGAATCAAGTTGATGGGCATGATCTAATATTGAAGATATGGAAACCAGATCCACTAAGGAAGATTAGGAAACCGGATACAATATGGAAAGTTGGTGAATCCTGATCCACTATGGGTAGATAGAGAATCCTGAATCTTTATAAGGAAAGGACTGTGAATAGGGATGGTGGTGTCTCCTACCCATTAGGTGTAGTCCCCATGAATTTTCCCAGAAATTCTTAGAAATTATAATTCAATTATAGGGAATGATTTTTATGTGTAAACCTAACTACATGTTCATGATGTTATGAAAGGACACGGTTTTATATCTATAAGTTTATTCAAGGGTCTTATTTCATGTCAATAACTAAATGTGTGAACCAGTTTCTATTTACACATGTTCACAATGTTATTAACTGATGTTTATGCCACATATCTATGTATTATTCCTATGATACAATCACATGGTTCATGTTCTTGATTTTATTTATGATTCATTTCTTACAAACTACAAATAGTAATCATGTTTATGATACTTGATATGTAGTGTATGATCTTATAATGTTATGATCATGTTGTTATACCATTATGTTCATGATTATTCTTACATATCTACCTTGTTTAAATTATGATGCATATGATCTCACCCTTTCCTTATATATTCTTTTTCCTAGGTTTTAAGGAATTTCTTTAGGTAGGGTTACTAAAAGGATAGATATTTATAAAAAACTTTAAATATATTTAACTGGACTAGAAGTTTGTGTTCCATGTTTCCCAGGGAAGTAAACTATTATAGTCTTTGTGCATGTGTTTGGATATTACAAAAAAAAACGATTGAATGTTTATGTACATTTAGCACGGGTCGTTATAGTGGTTATTTTAGTAACGATTTATTAATACTTCAAAAACTAGGATGAGATAATATTATTGTTATACTTAGAGGTATTTTAAGGATATTTATAGGGATGTATCTAATGATAATTCGAATATGTCATATGTTAAACAAGGATTCATAATTCTGAAATAATATAAGTTATTTTTCTTGATTATTTAGTTTATACTATGATAAGTATCACTCACACTATGTTTTTTGGTTTCATTCAATGGAATGAGCTAGAAGGTCCAGGATTAAAAATGAATCCAAGGGACAATTTGGTTACCTTTAGCAATAAAATTGGATAATAATTGGAGAGAAATATATTGTGATTAAGGAAAATTATCTATCATGACATACGATTAAAAATATGAGATTTGGTGATATAAAACATCAAATAAGGGGAAGATGAAAATTTATAAATTTTTACATGGTAATGAACATAGATGAATGAAGATTTGGAATCTTAAATTTGAAGAATAAGTGAATAAGAACCTTGAAGAATACCTCAAATAGAGGGTAACACATTATCTATGTGGGGAAAGTGTCCAAGAGTGACTAATTTTTAGGGAGTTAAATGTATTATATTTGGAGAACATGGGCATTACCCATCTCAATTTCCTAAAATAATAATTTACTTGTATACCAATGAAGGATATATTCCATGTGAATCATTAGAAAGGAAGGATTTATGTGTTTGTGTATTGGGATTCAAGACTTATGAATTGTAAAAAAATATAAGTATTGATCCATTTTCACTTTTTACTAAGTATTTAAAAGAATATTTTGAATGGTTTAAGTGGAATAGAAATGTGTTATTCATAGGAAACATAATATTATGGTGAATATAACCCTTAATATGAACCTAATTTTGAGATAATGATGTTTGGACTATGATATGTATGATATGAATAATTAAATTGGATAGTATTGATTACCTTAGAACTGATAATTGAATTGTTTTCAAAGTCATCTATGTTATCCTGGATGAAGTTTATAGATTCTTGTATTTAAGGAAAATATCCATAAGAACACTTGCACATTTTCAATATGGATGTATGGTAATTCGGGTTATTATAATGTTTCAAAAGAATACATGATAAAGGTATTCACATGTTTGAAATTTTATAACCAAGAAAAACAATAAAATATATGGGGGTAAAAATTAATATAATTTTGATAACATATTTATAAAATTATTTATTTTTAGATTTCAAAAGGGTTATAAGGTTAATTATTTATGTAAATTTTAAGTTAAGAAACAAATAAAGTTTGTGAGATTAATGTATTATCTCACAATGTGAAGATTTATTCATATTAGATAACCTATTCTATCCAATATGTGTTGATGGAAACTAAAGATAGATGGGTTAAATTATCATGGATCTCATGATCTATTAGTGTTTCAAGAAGTAAAAGTTCACCTTATTTTATTCTGAGTAATAGGTGAAGTGGAAATTGGTCATGACACGACCAAAGGGTGATATTTTTGTTAGGAATGGGAATGAAATATTGTAGCTACATCTTCTTATAAATTTCTTTCAACTATAATAAAAAGGTTTGGAAATATATTTTTCCCCTTATCATCATTTTATTATGATAGCAATGACCTCTATCACAATTATTTAGTTTATTGATTTGTGATTGTTAACTTTGTTTATATCACCCACTTTATTATGATCAGAGATATTTATAAATATCTATGATTGTGTACTATTTTCTTCCATGTATGTGTTTTCAATAACCACATATTTTCATCAATGTGGAATCCTTATTACATGTTACTTTTTCTAACCATTATGTTTCAATATTTCCCTTTTAAGGAATGTTTTAATATTCATTTTTATGATATGGGTTTCTATGAATGGAACTTTCCGGTATTAAACCTTTGATAACCCAAATGAATTTCAATGTTTAAATTCATTTTAAGGGGTGTAGAATGTAACACCTAGGTATTTTATGAAATATACATTATTATTATTATTTTAATGTTTTTGATATTTTCAAATTCACAGAACACTGAATATAGATTTAGTTACATGAAAGCACTAATTTTGAATTGCATTATACACAACATCATGTTGATTGTGTTCTAAAAACAACACATAGAGTATATAGAATTGTATTAAAAAATATATTTAGATTGTGTTAAACACAATATCGAATCCCTTTGATTGAATGTGTTAGACGCAAAGCTGAATTTTAACAAAAGACATTTTATTATTTATATTATTATTAAAATATTATTATATTGACAACTTGGACATTAGAATAAAAACTATGAATAAGATTAACTATATTGTGAAAATATTATTTAAACTTCTATATAAAATGAATACTTTGATATCAATTATTTAGAAATGAATGTAAGAAAAATTTGAAAATAAAGAAATTACTTCTCTATGAAAACTGTTTTTCTATGCACAAAAAAATTCCCAATAAATTAACAAAATTAATTATTTTTTTGGATAAATATTATATATTATTTTTTCAATAAATATTTTTGATACTCATCAAATAAATATGAAATGTATAAGATAATAATAAATCCAATTTTATGAATAAAAAGATTCATTTTTCTAAATTGTAATTTTATTCCTTTTAATGGAAAACTAATTGAAAATAAAAATGTTTAAAATTTATTATAGTTTTTTTTGAAAATTTAGGCTTATTTTTTTATAGTGTAATACCAATTTTTTTTGTGTGATTGGTATTTTTCAACGTTGTTTTATTTTTTTGATTAATGGTGAAAAAGACTGAATTTTTATTTAAGAAAATTTTTTCATATAATTTATATATATAGTTAAATTTATTTTTAACTCGGTTTTAAAGTGTAATTAAATCCATTTTACATAAATAAATCAAATTAATTATTTTGAACCAATTTCACATTGAAATTGGATAAACAACATTTCAATCTTTTAAAAAAATTTGCTTAAAATCCCGTTATCGTGACATGTCTAGGGGATTAATTTTAAATTAATTTCTTAAATTCTTTGAATATAATTTAAATTAATAGAATTGATTAAATTTTTTTAGTAATCATAATTTTTTATTTATAAAAAGTTCAAGTCAGTTTCTTAACCATAAACAATATTAAATGTAATTAAAATAAATTATAGTGATTAAGGTAAAATCAAATAACTTAATGGTTAAAATTCAATTTAAAGGAAATAATAACCCAAGAAATATGCCAAAATAAATTTTCTGAAAATATTTAGGTCAATAACACTCTTTTATATAAAATTTAAAATTATATTAAGCACAAGATGTATGAGAGACCACTAAATATTGTTTTCCTTTTTAAATTTACCAGAATTCCACTCCTCCACTATAATAGGGCACTCACCCCACTCTTCATCACACATCTAAATACCTTTATATTAGGAAAACCCTTCCAAAATATCCTAAAACATTACATACCATATTCATATAATCATTTATTTGGGTAAAAATCCATCCATGTAATCCCTTTGGTGCAAACCAAGAAGAGTTAACTAAAGATGAGGTAACATATTTCAACTAGCTCTTTTGTTTTACATTCATTATCCACACCCTAAATTATTTTTATTAAATAATTTTATAAAAAAATAGTATAATAAATAAAATGAGATTTTTTTATTCTACTGTTTTGACCAACAACTACAAACACTTCCATAAAATGGGTAACAAACTTGTCGTTCATGTTTATGGTGGACTTTAGTCTCACGAAACAATGTAATTCATTTTTCATTTACCACCTTTCATGGTTGGTAATTATGATATAAATACTATTATTATATTATATATTAAATATTTTGATTTATTTATGCTTCTTTAATTATTATATAAAACATACTTTCACGGTTTCCATTTTTATAAATATAATAACTTATTTTATGGACGTGTGAACTACCACCTTCTCCATGAGATGTCATTCATTCACACTATACATTGAATTTATTAAGGATGAGTTTAATAAATGTATATGATATGTATGGAATTATAATTCTACTTTAATTATAATATATATATTTATATATGTAATGTACTTTAGTTTTCCAATACGACAATAAAAAGAAAATAGTGTTCATGCGTATGTACGACCTACCGTCTCCATGAACGGTGTATTCCATTTCATATTTCTATATTGTATAGAATATTATAAATATTATTATACTAAATATATATGATATCTATATAATTTTTTCAATTATGTAAATAATTAAATAATGATCTATGTAAGAGGATCAATAAGAACATGTCATAATATATACACAAAATAAAGAAGATATTACATAAAATGTTACATTAACATGAAATTTCTAATAAAAGGTTAATATAAAGTCATAATGAAACCATATATGGTATTATATATGATAATATGTCTATTTTGTGGATTTATAATAAAATTATACTTATTATATAGTATTTTTGATTGTGTACAATGAATGTCAAGACTTAAGTTAAGGGATTTCTCATCTCTATTTTGTTTTTATGAGACATATACCTTATTCACCACCCATTTATATTAGGTGGTGTATATAATACCCATTAATGTATTATATATTTATTATAGATATATTTATGGGTATTTACATATCCATTTTATGATATTTATTCTATGGAGTTTATGATTCAAAATTTAAAACATTGTTAAATTATTATTTTTTTCCAAATTTTCATTCTTTGAGATATATTCCATGTTAGGAACATATATTTTTATATGAGGTATATATAATACCCTTTAACATGTCATATAATTAATATAATTATTTTTATGATATTATAAGATTCATGTAATGTTATTATTTCATAGAGACTATGATTTAATGTTGCTAAAGTGGTAAGAGTTTATTGATACAAACTCATTGTTTATCAGGATTTTTTATGATTATGATCCCATTGATAAAATATTCTAATAAATATATTAAGAACTCTCAATTATATTCTTCTCCAATGGATATTAATTTTTCATCCATGTAACGGTAAAATTTTCACACTCTTTGGTACAAAAGATAAATGAAAAAATGTTTTATGAAAATATGAGATTATTTATCCTTCATACCAAATATTTGTGATCTTTAAAAACCATGTTTTCTAAATAAATGATTTAATAAATGTTAAAATAATCTACTTAGATCATTTATATAATTTTTTACCTTATTTTAACAATTATTTTTTCTAAAAACGTAAATTTTATTTCTTTTTCTGATCGAGGAACTTTTCTAAAAATTTTACAGTGCATAAGGAATACTCAGCTTATAGAGATATATTTTTCGTCATGTAAATAATTTCTTTCATTCTTATTTTATTTATTTTAATGTATAATTTCATGTAAAAAGGCTTTCAAAAGGTTTTATTATTTAATTTTTTTTAAATATGAAATGTTATTTTCCTCAAGAAATTTTCTAAATAAAATTTAAATAATTTCCTTACAAAAAAAAAGGATTTCTTTAAATTGTTTTATGAAAGTTATTTTTGAAAGAGGATATTTTTAATAAGAAATTTTAAATGGGTTCTTTAAAAATCATTATCCACCTAATATTAAATAAATTTTTATTTTTTATGATTTATTAGGTATATGATCTAATAATCCCATTCATATTCTTTATTGAACGGTTTATGATTTTATGACATGATATTTATGGTATTTGTTTATCTTTCATGAGTTATATAATTTTGAAACCCACTTCTTTTCATGGGTTATTATTTTATGAAATTATTATTAAACCTATCACATTTCCATAGGTAATCATATGATGAAATATTTTTTATAATCATTGAATTTCATGGGTTATGAAATGAGGTTTTTGAAACCCATCTCATTTTATGGGTCATGATATGATGAAATATTTATTATCATATGAAACATGTAGTTATGATTTTATTATGTGATAGGTGTGATATATATCTCCTTATAATGCACTGGGTAATGATTCATATCTCATGAGATTATGATGGGAATCAATTCAATGGGATTGATCTAATATAAAATCTGGGGAAACCCAATCCACTATGGAAGATTTGGAAACCTGATATACAATGGGAATATGGGTAAACCTGAACCACAATGATAATATGTGGAAACCTATTATCTTATAAAGAAATAACTATGAGTGGGGATGGTGGTGTCTCCCACCCTATAGGTGTAGTCCCTATGAAGTTCCCCCAAAATGTCTTGGAAATGAGCCTTGACTTATAGTGAATGGTTTTTGTACATGAACCTAATTACATGTTCATGATGTTATGTACGGACTAGGTTGCATGTCCATAAGTTTATGCAGGGCCTGATTTCCCATACGTAACTAAATGTGTTAACCTATTTATATTTATGCATGATCACAATGTTATAAGCTGATGTTTATTTTGTCCATCCTAGTTAATTATAGAATAAGTCATTTTTATATTTAATAATATTTATAAACAAGATATTAATTTTAATTTAAAATGGATTATATACCAGATAGCATACCTGACATTCAACAATGGGTTTCTCAGAAATCTTACGTTGCACATAAGACTGAATTTTATCGAAAAATAATATGTTATTAATATTTTAATTTTAAATTGTAGTTATCGCATAGCCATTAAAATTGTAGGAATGAACGATATAAATTTAATTATATAAATATAGTTTAAAAATTATTATATAATAATTAATTATTTACAAAATTAATTAGGAAATTAAATAAAACCAATAGAGTATAAAAGATGCATTTTTCTAAAATATATTATTAAACGTAAATAAGTGAGTTTTGAAATAATATAATCACTATTGATGGATTTTATTAATGAAATAAATCTTATATATTTAATGTCATTTTTAAAATTCATATTATATTTTTTATAAATAAGATATAAGAACAAATTCACTTTTTTCAGATAAAAGAAGTATTAAAAAATGATAACTTACAACCTTTTGATGAAAAATCCATTTTAAATATGGGTTTTTACACTTTTATAAGTTCAATTTGAGAAATAAAATTCTCATTTGAACTAATGGAATCGAATTTTAATTTGTTTGAATTTTCATATTTTTTTGTTTAAATTTATTTTTTAATGAATATTTAAAAACACTGCATTTTAATAAAAAGGAGTTTTTTTGTCTTATTTATTTATATAGGTAGCTTGTACTTTTAATTTAATTTAAGGAGTATTTTTTCATTTAATACAATGTTGTTCATTATATGTAATTTCATATTGAAATTGAATAGGATAACTATGTGAACTTTTAATGTTTTACTTAAAGAACCCATTTTCTCAATCTGTTAACAAGAGCAGTGTTTAACCTAATTTTACAACTTATGTAAATTAAATTTTAAAAAACAAAAATAAATGGTCATAATTAGTATAAAAAATGTGGTCTAGTTGGATCAAAATAATTTTTGGTGAATATTAACTGTAAAAATTTATTTATCATGGTAAAAGGGTAAATGAGGTAAATCATGGTACAATTAATATTATAATATTATAATATTACCCAATCAATTTTACCAGTCTTATTGTATGAGTTATTTTTGACCAAGAAAATACATGGGCCAAATTTGGACCTTTTGAAGCCACTTGGGTGTGATTATGACATTTATAACATCTAATATAAAGTAAAGGAAAATATGTCATAACCATGTCTCTTATTACTAAAAGAATTTTAATATTAGGTTATGTAAGTGATATAATCGACTATGAATAGTCATATGAAATTTAAAAATATTTCCAACAACATGGTAATTTTTTCATAATTTTATAATTAAATTTAATTATGATACAATGATGATGCAGCAATAGACTTATTTAAGAATGAATAAAATAAATGAAATTAATAATGTTAAAATAAATTTATTTTCAAATATTTTATTCCATTCATGAATTTTCTAGATTAATATGACATGTTATGATTGATTTAATGTATTTTATTTTAAGGAATCAAGTTGTAATGATATTTTTTAAAAGTCATGTAATGAATAGTGTAAAAATTGTCATAATTATTTTTTTTAAATATAAAATATTTAATTAATTGTTATAAAAAATATAAAAATATAATATTGAGAAAAAAGTTGATATAACTCTAAAAATTTCATTAATGTGTCATTAATTTGACTTTTCGCATGATTTTTAAATTATTCTAACTTTGAAAGTGTAAATTACTTGATAAAATGGTAAGAGTTAAAAGGGATTAAAACAAAAAGATAATGATTAACAAATATCCAAAACATGTCTCATCTCTATTGGATGATTATATATCGACTTATACTAACACTATATTATAAATGAATGTTTTTTGACACATTTTTAGTCGAAATTGAATTTATATAAATTTAGTATTTTTTATAATTCCAAGGGTGCCCCTCCCATCTCTTATAAAAAGAACCCATTTATCTATAATAAGCACACATAAAAAACCTTATGGTTCATAAATGATCTACCCTAAACACTTACTATAATAAATACCCACATTATCGAGGCCTTCGTTTATCAAATACTACGTCTTTAGAGGCGTTAATGTGTTCTTCAATGGTGATTATCTGAAGAAGACGTATTGTTTTCGTAATTATTTCTATTGTATTTATTCTTCCACTTCCACAAAATATTTTTATTCTTAGATGAAGTAATATATAAATTATCCAAAATATACTGATATTTTATAATGTTAATTTAATAACCTAAATATATCTCCACATCGATAAAATCAAAAAATAATTAATCATTCGTGTGTATGTGTGAATCGTCGCCTCCATGAACCAATATAACTCCTTTTCCATAACCGTATCTAAAGACTGATCAAAATGATGGAATTAATGTTTTATACTATTTTCGAGACATATTTATAATTATAATAGAATATTATATCAATTATTTTATGACTTTCCATTCACATAAAAATGATAAGGTCACTCCTACGTACCTGTGAACTATCACCTACACGAAGTGATGTGAATTGATTTTATTCACCACAACACATGTTTGATATATATAAGTATATTTAAATTATTATTATAATTTAATTATATTATGATAATTATATAATAATAAAATAATTATTATTTTATTTCTATAATGATCAATGAAAAATGGAAGCATTACTCATGCGTACGTACGACTTACTGTCTCCATGATTATAACATTGTTCATATTTAATACCATAAATAAATGGATTTATTTTAAAGTATAATTCGTGGATAAAAATATTATTATTTCATGAATTTTATTCTAGAGATGATGTGATGAATGAACACATGGACTATTGACATCATAACATGTTCATTTTCGACTCAAGTTCCAATTATTGATAAATCATTTGATATGAATATAAATAATTATGTAATTTTTATAACTTGGTAATAAGAGATATAAAAGGAATAATAAACATGAAAATGGTTATCCAGAAAGTATAAATTAACCTAATTTTATTATTTAGGTATATAAATATTGTACATGACAATTCCGACTCACGGTATGGGACTTTGTCTCAATATTCTTTCATTGAGGCATATTTCGATAATATACAACACCTACCTTATACATTATATAATCAAAACCATTAAATTAAAATTTAATTTAATGTTTTTAAAAAGGAATAAATTAGTACTAGGATTTTTTATAAATGAAAAAGGAAACGTTTTAGCTTATACAGAGATAATGAATTCTCCCCCACCATAACCATTATTTGATATTTGTCTTCTTGTACAAGAAATAACTTTTTTAAAAGGAAAAAAGAAATCCCTTATTTTTTTTATGGCATTTTGGTATTGAAAATGTATTTGAAATTTGATTTACTATTTCAATATCTTTAATTAATTTCTTTTGATTGAAGATGAACTTTTATTAGTGAAATGTTGATAATTACAATATGTTATGTGTTTTGATTATATAATGGTACTTGGACATTTGATGGGTGGTTATGTGATAAAACAAATATGGATGGTTATGTGAGAAACAAAAGTTATGTGGTTCTATGATAAACCAAGAATAGGTGTTTACATTATATCCTCCATTGCATTGGGTATGGAAGTCAGCGGTATAATTATTCCATTTAGTGATATCTATGGAAGTTGATCGTATGGTCACTCTATTTAAGTATTATCGCATCCCAAGAAACTGTTATATTATATATGTGAGTTATTTTGGTTTTATGGAAATATTTTGATTACAAAAATGGTAAGCAATGAGCTTATATTCATTGAAGTAATGTTACCACTTCTTTAAGGTGAATGTTTTACTCTATGATAAAGTATTCACGGTTTAAATGTTTTCACAAGACTAACAGGTTTCCTTCTTTTTTATCCCTTACTGATATTTTTGTGCTCATATAATATTTTTAAAATGTTTTCCATATGGTATAAGGATCGGTAAAATAAAAGAAGATATTAAGATGAATATTATGATGATTTTCATCATGAAAAATAAGTCTTGTTTAATTTTAAAGTTTTTATGTGTAAAAAAATGGATAGTGAGTAGAAGTGTCTACTTAATATTGAGTTGTTATGTATGAGTTGTGGCCTAATTATCTAAAGCTAGAAACCTGATAATATCCTCAATTTGAATTCTTGAATTAACACAAGATTATGTAATGTTTAATTCTAGGTCCTTATAGTTTGTACCAAAGGATAATATATATAACTTTATAGGTTAGGGTGATATTTAATCATAAGTTATAAGGTATATATAACCACAATGGTTATAATAATAGAATGGGTCATTTTTTAGATAAATTCAATGAGTTTGAGATAACATGAATAAGTATAAATTACTATTAGTATTCCTTAGAAGATATTATATGACTATTTTATCGATATAGTCACAGTAACCTTTTTGCTTTTTGTAAATGGATGGATCCAATAGGCACCAAAGTAACAATGGATGTGGACGAAAATGTTATGGTTATATGAATATGATACCTAATTAAATGGAAGATAAAATTAGAACTCTCTTGGTTATTCTAAACCAACTATCAAGTGTAATGATTAACCACTTAAACGTCAATGATTTTTTTGATGCATAATATATGAAATAAATGAATCCCTGTAGAAATTTAGGTAATAATGATCATAATGGTAAACATATTCATCTATGTTTTTGTTAATTATGTCAAAAGAAACACCTAGGAAAATGTTTTAAAGGGTCGTTAAGGTGTTATAGATATGGCAATGAAGGTCATAAAGAAATAAGCTTCCAATGAAAAAGAAAGCGTTCAACTGACTCCATGAATGGGAATGAAGTTGTTTCTCAGTTATCAATTGAATGTTTTAAATGAGGATAGTATGTTAATAATGAAAATAGATGTTCTATGAAGATGGTTTTGGAATGGGATCATCCAGACCATAAAAATATATGTTTAGAAATACCTAATTCTTTTCCAACCGATGGTGAGGAAATTGGAAATGGCATATAAAAGGTATAGATTATTTCTTGACTTGTGTTTTTTCATTATTGAATATTATTAAATGATTAATTTTTTTTATAGGAAATAAGCATTAATGAATAATATAGAAATTTGTGGTTAAGGTAATGTGAAGAATGATGGATGATTAATATTTCTCTATTTTAGGAATTAAAGAGTTATAGAAGACTATAGGATTATAAAATGTTTAAAAGTATTAATGCTATTTTGATTATGGGATTAATTTGGAAGACCATTTATATTATGTGTTACCCTAATTTTTTTATGTGAAAATTTTATTTGATAAATATTTATATTTTCTTTTGTAGACATAATTACAAATATATGGATAACCATTAGGGTTTATATGATCTTTGATTTTGAGGTAATTATGTGTTATTAAGTTTTGGGATGCCAAATGATTGGTATGAGATCAACTTTAATGTTAAAATATGTTATGATTATTTTTGAGAGTTTTATATCATTTTCAGAATTTTATAAAAGTTTATAATTTTAAGAAAATAAAAACCCATAGGAAGAGTGAAAACCCACCGTGTCAGAAAAGGCGGTGAAAATTGAACCCACAATTGAAGTCTGATAATAATTTATCACCTAGCACGGGCCTACCAGATTTACCTTGTTATTATATCATTTTATATTTTGTATAAAGAGTTAATGGGATAATAATAATTTGATTTTGGGAACTTATATTTTATCAAATGGATATACTTGTTATAGGAAAATGATTTTAGGATTTAGTGATAAATGTTATTTTGGAAGTCGTTCACTATTTTGGGAACCCTATATGCCTAAGGAAAATAGAATACTATGAGATCATAATTAGTGAGTAATGGATGAATTTTATTTTTGAAGAATATATGATTTAATTGTGAACTTATGTAAAGTTGGGTTGTTTATTAAAATAATTAATCTGTCTTAGAGAATATGTGATTTTAGAATTTTTTTCCTTATGATATATTAAGAGTGATTGATGATATTTGGTGATAATATATCATGTAATCAAATTCTTCTACGTTTTGGGTTTGAATCTTAGTTTAGATTATTTTAAGGAATTTTAAGGATTGTTTTTTATTGAATGGACTATGTATAAATTTGGGAATTATAGTTTAATTTAGACATTAAAAGTATTTTTTATTCATAAAATGGTTTTTTTTTTTAAGAATTATTTTATCTTATCCTAACCATATTGGTTTTGGTAATATTTGATTTATAAAGAAAGGAGAAATATATTGTCAATATTTTGTGGATTATGTGATTATAAATAAGTTGATTCTAGTACATTAAGCATGAAAAAATAATCCTAAATACTCATTTTTTGGAGAAAAATATGTGTTTGTGGTAGAATTTGATTAGTTATTTAAACTCTACTTGTAAATTAAGTATATTTCATTATATTCTTATTATATGTAGTAAAATAATTCTTTAAAATTATTAACAGGATCTTAACAAAAAAACGTTTTCTATTTAATTTTGCTACTACAAAATCAAAGACCATATAACACATCACAAGTTCATGTTTTTAGGATTTTTATCTTTCCCCAGATCATTTTTTCAATCACTCTCCATCAAAACATAATGGGTTTTTATTCCATATCCACATTTTCAAAAACAAAATCCTAGTATGTGTTATCTCGGGTGAATATTATACTTCACTTTATTTCTTTTAAATAGGATGTTTTATTGACTCGTTTTTGAATGTGATGTTTTAATAATGTAATTCTAAAAAGTGAAAAAATTGTTATCGAGCCCAAATTTAAAATTGTGAGGACATAATTTTGGAAACGGGAGAAGGATGTAACATCCCCGGTAAATATAGAATAATATTTTTTCATATTTATTAATATTTATGAATAATATAGTAATTTTAAATTAAATGGGACACTATGCCTTATAGTGTACCCAACACACAACAATGGGTTTCTCCGAAATCTTATGTTGCACACAAGACTAAGTTATATCAAAAAGCAATATATTATTAATATTTTTATTTTAAGTTGTAGTTATCAAATAACTATTACAATGGTGGGAATGAATGATATGAATTGAGTTATGAAAAAATGGTTTACACATATTTATATAATAATTCATTAGTTAACAAATTAATTAAGGAATTATCGAAAAACCAATTGAATATAAAGGATGTGTTTTTCTGAAAAAACTATTAAAATGAAATTAAGTGAGTTTTTAAATAATAATTTCACTCTTTATGGATTATATTAATGAAATATATATTTAATATATTCAATGTAAGATTTAAAATTCATCTTATATACTTTCTAGACATTATATATGAATAAATTCAATTTTTCCTATAAAAGATGTATATTTCTAAAAAAATACAATCTTCCACCTTATGATGGAGAAAAAAATTTAAATATTATTTCTGGATAGATTTATATGTTATTTTAGACTAAATAGACTTATTACTTTAATGAAGGACATAAAACTTTACTTTTTATGAATTTTAGTATTTTTCTGATTAAAATCATTTTTAATGAATAGTGGAAAACACTGCATTATAATTCAAATGTGATTTTTCATATAATTTATTTATATATTTATATTATCATTTTAACAGGTCTTAAATTGTAATTAGATTTATTTTTTATCATTTAATTCAATTTAGTTCATTGGAAGCAATTTTATATTGAAATTGAATAAAAAAACTATGTGAAATTTTTAACGTTTTACTTAAAAGACCAGTTTTCTCAATCCATCAAGAAGAGTAGTGTTAAACCTAATTTTACCACTTATTTGAATGTAATTTTAAAAAATGGACATATATTGATGTAATAATAATAAAAAATGTGGTCCAATAAGATCAAAATTTGTTTTTATGAATAATAACTTTAATATTTTATTTATCACGATAAATGGGTAAATGAAGTTAATAAGGGTAAAATAAATATTATAATGCTATAATATTAACCTAAAAGTTTTAATAATATAATTAGATGAGTTATTTTAAACCATTAAAATCATTGGGTAGAAATTTTGACCTTTTCAAGCCACATGGGTGTGATTTTGACATTTATAACATTTAATTTAATGTAATGGAAAATATGTCATAATCATGCATCTTATTTCTAAATTTTTTTAATATTGGGGTTTCTAAGTGAAATATTATAATATTAATAGTCCTTAGAATAATAAAAATATTACCTAAAACATGTTAATTTATTTATAATTAAATAGTTAAATTTAATTATGAAGCAATGATGATGTAATAATAGATTTATTAAATATTGAATCAAATAAATGTTATTAATAATATTAAAATAAATATTTTATGAAATATTTGATTCCATAAAAAAATTCATTGATTCATATGACATGTTAGTATTGTGTTAATATTTTTTTTTGATGTAATAATGTTGTGATTATATTTTTAAAAAGCCATGTAATGAATAGTGTCAAAAAATGACATAATTCTGATTTTAAAATATATAATACTTAATTAAATGATATAAAATTTATAAAAAACTAATATTTGTCATAAAATTTGAGATACATATAAAAATGTCATGAAAGAATCATTAATTTGTCATTTGGCATGATTTGTTAATTATTTTTACTCTGAAAATGTAAATAACTTGATAAAATGGTAAGAGTTAAAAGGGGTTAAAACTAAAATATATGGATTAAAAAATATTGAAAATATGTCAAATTATTATTGGATTATTATATTTATACTCATTATAATCCCATATTATATCTAAATTAGTTTGGAACTATTTGGAATCGAAATTGAAATTATATTAATTTAATACTTTTTATAATTTCAAAGGTGCCCCTCCCCTCTACTATAAAAAGGAACTCATTCCTCTTCATTACTCACTCTTCCAAAACATTTTATTCCTAAAAGATATTTCCAAAAAACTTCCTATAATCCATACCAACTTTATTGCTGCCTCATTTTTGGAATAACACCTTCTTTAGAGGTGTTAATGTGTTCTTCAAAGGTGTTCAACTGAAGAAGAGGTATCATTATCTTTAAGTATTTCTATTTTATTTGTTCTTCCACTTCCATAAAATATTATTATTCTTATATAAAATAAAATCTCTGTAATACTAAATATACTTAAATTTTATTATGATAATATCATCACCAAAATCCATCTCGACTTCCATCAAATAGAAATGAAATTAATCGTTCGTGCTTACGTGTGAACTATCCCGTCCAAAAACTGATATAATTCGTTTTCCATAACTGTCACTAAAGACTGGATATCATTACAGTATTAATGTTTTTATATTATTATAATGAATTTTTTTAATATAAGATAATAATATATCGATTATGTTTTTAATTTTCATTCACATAAAAATGATAACATCATTCGTGTGTATGTGTGAACTATCTCTTCCACGAAGTGATGTGAACCATTTTTATTCACCACATACCTTGTATGATATATATATGTATATAAGTATATTTAAATGATTATTATTATGTTAATTATATTTTTATCATTATGGAAATATAAAATAATAATTACCTTATTTCCATAATTGTTAATGAAAAATGGAAATGTTACTCATGTGTACGTTTGACTTACCGTCTCTGTGATTATAATGTTGTTCGTTTTTCATACCATAGATAAATTCATTTATTTAAAAATATAATTGAAGTATAATAACCATTGTTATTTCATTAATGTTATTATACATATTTTGGAATTAATTAACACCTAGACTATTGACATCATAATAAGTTCATTTTCAACTCAAGTATCGAATATCAACAAAACATATGATATGATCTTAAATAGTTTTGTAATTTTTATAACATAGTAATAAGTCATATAAAAGGAATAATTAACTTGAATAATGTTATCAAACATGTATAAATTAAACTATTTTTATTATTTAAGAATATAAATATTGTATGTGACAAGTCCTACTCATGGTAAGGGACTTCGTCTCAATATCCTTTCATTGGGGCATATTTTGACAATATAAACCACTATCATTATATAGTGTATAATCTACCAATTTTACTAATAATTTAATTAAAAGGTTTTCAAAAAGAATATTTATATACTATGAATTTTAATAAATTAAAAAAGGAATGATTTTGACATATACGATGACAACAACTTCACCATAGTTGTTACTGTTATTTTATATTTGGATTCCTATATAAGCATTAATGTATTTAAAAGGAAAAAAGAAATACATTATTCCATTTATTGTGTATTTTTGTATTGAAAATGGTTTAGAAAGTGGATTTATTATTCCAATATCTGAAAATTATTTCCTGTTATTTCAAATGCAATTTAATGTGTGAAATGTTGATAATTGAAATATTTTATTCGTTATGAATATATAATGTTACTTAGAAATTTGATAGGGGGTTACATGATAAAAAATATGGGTAGTTATGAAATAATCCACATATTGGTGGTTCCATGACAAACCAAGGATGGGTCGTTACAGTATAACCTCCAATGCATTGGGTATGGTAGTCAGCCGTATGGCTATTCATTTTAGTGATATGTGTGGAAGTCGACCGTATGGTTATTACATTTGAGTATGATTATTTCCCAAGTAAGATTTATATTCTATATATGTGTTATATGGGTTTTAATGGTAATATTTGTATTAAAAAATGGTAAGCAGAGATATTATATTGAATGATGTTTATTTTCTAATTCTCAATGGTTTAAAGATATATTTTATGATAAAATATTAATGGATTACATGTTTTTATAAGACTATTAGTTTTCCTTCTTTATGTATCCCTTAATTATATTTTTGTTCCAATACCTTTTTTTTGAAATGATTTCCACAGGTTATATGGATAGTTATGATAAAAGAATAAGTCCAGATGAATATAATTATGATTTTTATTATGAAAAATAACACACATTTTATTTTAAAGAGTTTTTTTGTTTGAAAAAATTGGATTGTGTGTATAAGTGTCTAATTTTTAATATTGAGTTGTATCCATGATTTATAGCCTAATTCTCTAAATATATAAACATGAAAATATCCTCAAAGTGAATTCTGGGCTTAACTCAATATTATGTAATGTTTATGCCTGGGGCCTTATATATTCCACATGTATATGTATTATGCCTATGATATGATAACAAAGTTCAAGTTCTTGATTTCCTCATGATTCATGTATAATAAACTACCATTATTTATTCCATTATTTATGTTTATGATATTTTATATGTAGGGTCTGATCTTCGACTACTATGCTCATGTTCTTATACACTATTTTTTCTATTTATTCTTACGTATCTACCTTGTTTTCCCTTATTGAGAATATATGATCAACATTTTCATATGTTTTCTTTTCAATAGGTTATAAAGAACAGTTTTTGGTAGGGGTACGAAAGGGAAGTAGTTTTTTGGTAAACGTTGAGTATCTTTTACCATACTAGCAGTTTGTGTTCCATGTTTCCAAAGAAACAAAACTATTATAGTCTTGGTGTGTGTGTTTGTGTATTCTAAAAAAAATAATGGAATGTCTATATAAATTAAGCATGAATTATTATAGATGGTATCAGGGAAAAGGTTTAGTTAGCCATTAGAAACTTCGTTGATAAGAAATTAGTGAGATCTGTAGGGGAATTTATAAGGAAATGTATAAGGATATATCTAATAATAAGACTAAAATGTCATATATTGAATAAGTTTTCATAATTATTACACCCAATAAGTTATTTTTAATGATTATGTGGTTTTCAATATGATAAGTGTCACTCACACTGTGTTATCTGGTTTTAGTCAAAAGAAGGAACCAAATATAAATTTATTGAAATTGAATCTGATTGGAAATTTGGTGACTATGTTCAATGAAATTGGATAATGATTGGAGATAAATATATTGTGATTATGTCAAAGAAAATATCATGATATATGATTAACAATTTTAGATTTTGTCATATAAGAAAGACATAGAATAAGAGGGAGGTCAAATTTTATAAATTCGGGCACGGTAAGGAACATAGAGGAAACAATATTTGGCTTCTTGAATTCCAAGAATAAGGGAATAAGATCATTGAGGAATAACTCAAATAGATGGTAAGATGATATCTTCATAGAAAAAGGGTCATATAGTAATGAATTTTTAAAGAGTTCAATGTATTATCTATGGAGAACATGGTAACTACACAATTCAATTCTCTGACATAAGAGTTTACTTCAATACCAAGGAAGGATGTATTACATGTGAATAATTAGAATGGAAGGATTGAAGTGTTTATGTATCCAGATTAAAGAATTATGAATTGTGAAATAGATAAGGATTTTTCTATTTATGTTTTTCAATAAGTATTTACATGAATATGTTGAATGGATCCAATGGAGAAGAAAAGTAATATTCATGGGAAACCCAATATTAATGGAATTTTAACCCTTAATATGTCCCTAATGTTGATATAATAATGTTTGGATAATTATATTTAGGATATTAATAAGTAAATTGGACGGTACCAATTATCATGGAACCGATTATGGAATTGTTAACAATTGTTCTATGTTATCATGTATGATGTTTACAAATTGTTTGGACTTATTGAGTATATCCATAATAAAGAAAGAAAATTTTCATTAAGTTTTTATGGTAATTTAGTTTATTATAATATATCAATAGAATGGAAGATAAATTTATTCACATGTTTTTAATGTGATAACCAAGAGAGACCTTATAATATATCATAGATCAATGTTAAGATAATTTACTGAACTTCTTTATAATGTATCAGATTTTTATCTTTAATAAGGGTAATAAGTTTATCCATTTCATGAGTGATTATGTTATTTGTAAGATAAATTTAGTGAGATTAATGTAATCTCTTACAATGTGAGGTTTTATGAATATTTGATAACCCGTTCTAACCAACTCATTTTGATGGAAACTGAAGATATATGGGATGACATATCATGGATCTCATGATTTTTTAGTTATTCAATAACGGAAAATTCAACTAATTTTTTGGATGTAGAGGAGAAGTGGAAATAGGACAAGAGACGACCAAAGGATGAGATTTTTCTTATGAAAGGGATTAAAATCATGTAGGTACATATTCTAATGAAAAATTATTCAACTTTAGTAAAAGGGTATAAAAATAAAATTTTGTCATATTATCATCATTTTTGATGATATCAATGATGAATTCCATAGTTCTTTAGTTCATGGTTTTGTTATTGTTAACCTTTTATAGAACACCTAAATTATTGTGATAAGAGATATTTATCAATCTCTATGATTATTAACTATTTATCCCATTTTTTAATTTCACTTCCCACATTTGTTCTTCTATGTGGAAACCTATTTATGTGTTAATTTGGGTAAATTGTATGTTTCCAATATTCTGTTTCAAGGGATGTTTTAATATTCATTTACACAATGTGGGTTTCTATGAATTAATCCTTTAGATACTAAAACATTGATATCCTGGAAATTTTTTTACAATGAAATTCATTTTAAGGGGGCATAGGATGTAACACGCATGGATTTTTGAAATATATTTTTTCAAATTAATTTAATATTTTTGATATTTTTCCTTTTACAAAACACTGAATATAACTTTTGTTTCATGAGGGAAATAATTTTGGATTCAATTATACCCAACAACATGTTGACAATGTGCTATAAGAAACAAATTGATTAGATTTTGGTTCACACAACACTATTATTGGATTGTGTTACACACAATAATGTGCCTCTTTGATAGCATATGTTTGACACAATTACGAGTCATACCATACTATAATATAATATTTATATTATTATTGAAATATTATTATAGCAACCTCCTTTCTGTTGAAATGTATGTTACAAATAAGATTAAATAAATTCTGAAAATGTGATTTAATCATTTTTTTAAAATTAATCCTTGATTATAAATTAGTTATAAATGAATGTAATAACTATTATAAAATAATGAAATTAATTTTCTATGAAAGCTATTTTTATATGTACAAACACAATTTTATTCCAATAAATTTAAATACAAATATTTTTGATTATTTTCAAAAAAAAAATTATATATTATATATTCAATAAATATATTTTATACTCATCCAATAGATTATATTTTTATAATATAATAAAAAAATCCAATTTTATGAATAAAAATACGTATTTTTCTAGAATATATTTTTTCCATATTTTAATGGATAACACATTGTAAATATAAAGTTTTATAGTTTTATAATTTTTATTTGAAAAAATAAACTTAATTTTAGATATTGTAATATCAATATTAAATTTGGTTTAATTTTTGGTATTTTTATTAGAAGTTTCATTTTTTGGTGAATGGTGAAAAATATTGACTTTTTATTCCAAACTAATTTTCATATAATATATATATAGTTAAATTATATATTAACATTGTTTTAAAGTCTAATTAGATATAAATTATATAAATTATTTAAAGATAGGTCATTGGAACCAATTTCACATTGAAATTGGTTATAAAAAAATTTCATGCTTTTAAACATTTTTGCCAAAAAATTGACTGTCACGAAGTGTCTTCGATATAAATTTTAAATTAATTTCTATCACTTATGATATTATAATTTGGAAAAATGGATTCCCTATTGTGAATCATAATAATTTAAAATTTATAATATGTCAAATGTTTTTTTATTTAAAATATTAGTTAATTTAATTAATATGAATTTCAACTATTAAGGTAAAACAAGATTACTTAGTGGGTAAACATTAATTTAAAGGTACAAATAATTAAAAAATGTAAAAATACATTTTATGAAATATTTTATCAATAACTATGTTTTATAATAAATTGAATGTTATTTTAGGAACATGATGTAAGGATTACCTCTAAATAGATGTTTCTTTCTTATATTTAATAGAATGTCACTCCTCCTCCACTATAAAAATGCACTCACTCCCTCACTTGTTCACTACTATCACAACCATTTGCTCATAAAAAATATACCAAATTATCCTCCCAACATTACTCCCTCATCTTATAATCCTTATTTTGGGAAAAAATTCAACAAATTAATCACTTTTGTTCAAACCAAGAGGATTTACCCAAAGAATATATAACTTTCCTTCCACGAGCTATTTTGGTTTATCTCCATTATCCACCCACTAAATTATTCTTATTACATGATTATATAATTAATGTTTTATCCTAAATATACTGAAATGGTGTTATTTTATTGTTTATACTAACACCTATACACCCTTACATCATATATGAAACAAACCTACTATTTGTCTATATGGAAGACTAGAACTACGCAGAATGATGTCATTCATTTTTTCATTACCGCCTTTCATGGTTGGAACATATGATAAAAATAATGTTTTTATAATATTTATATATAATATTTATTATTTATATATGATTATTTAATTATTATATAAAACATACCTTAATTCTTCCCATTTTATTAAAATATGAAAACTTCATTTGTGGACGTGAGGACTACCATCTCCTCAAAGCAATGTCATTTGTTCACACATTACTTGGAATGTATTAATGATTAGTATTGTAAAAATATATGATATATATGAAATGATAATTCTACTATAATTATAATATATATATATATATATATATTTCATTTACATACTTTATTTCAATACAAAAAAAATGGAAACAATGTTCTTGCATATGTTAGACCTACCATCTCCATGAACGATGTATTCCATTTCATATTTATATATTTTATATATTATTATATATATTTATATAGTTAATATATATTATATTTAAATTATGTATTAAATTATGTAAATATTTAAATAGTTATCTAATCAATAGGATCAATAATGAAAAGTCAACACATATATGAAAAACAAAGTGGATATTACCCAAAACGTAACATTAAAATGAAATTATTAATAAAAGGGAAATATAAAGTAATAATTAAATTATATAAGTTATTATATATGAGAATTTGGTTCTTGTGGTATATTTATAATAATAATTTACTTATTATACATGATCTTTGAATGTGTACAAATAATGTTAAGACTTAATGTAAGGGTTTTCACGTCCTACGTTTATTTCTGTGAGACTAATTCCTTACTCACCACTCATCTATTTTGTGTGTTGTATGAAATTCACATGATGGTATTTTATGATTCTTATACTTAACTTTATTTATATTTAAATATCAATTTTATGATATTTATTTAGTTGGGTTTATGGTACAAACTTTACCAAATCAATAATGTAATTTTTTCTTTATTTACATTCATTGAGTTATATGCCATGTTATGAACCAATATTTTTGTATGAGTCATATATACTACCCTTTTAATTGTTATATCATGAATATTAATATTTTATTTAGTTTATAATCCTCATTTTATTTTATTCTCTCATTTTGATTATTATTTAATATATCCAAAGTGGTAAGTGTTTATTCCTATAATCTCTTTATTTATCGAGATTATTTTCGATTATGCTTTAATTGATGAAATATTATCATAAATACCTTAATGAAACACAAAACGTTTCTTCTCATAATGATATTAATGTTACATACAAATAATTATACAATTTACACTAATGATTACCTAAGATAATGATTAAAATGTTATTATAAAAATCAGAATTTATTTCTCCTTTCGGTAGAAAATATGTGATCTTTCAAAACCATATTTTATATAAAATATGTTTTTATAAATGTTCTAATAATATAATATGATATTTCAATGATATTTTTACCAATTTTTTTACTATTTTTAATTTTTTTTAAAAGTAATATTCTTGTTATTTTTCAATCTTTGTACTTTTTCAAACTTTTTATGGCACAGAAAGGCTGTTCAACATGTAAAAATTTATTTATCATCATAGAAATCATTTTGAATGATTTTTATAGGATTTAATGGTTATTTTAAAATATTTTTTTTTCAATTTTTATTTAAAAATATTTTATAAATGTTAAAATATATTTTCTTGAAGAAATGTCTTAAATTAAAATTAAAATTTATCGTTACAAGAAAAATGATTTTTGAAATGGTTTTATGAAAGGTATTTTTAAATAAAGGCTAATTTACTTATAAAATGTTCTATGTAATTGTTCAAAATACTTTTCCACCAAATATGGAGTAATTTATTTTAGTTTTTTTTACTTGGTGTATGATCCACAAATACAACTACAGTTATTACTTTAAGGGTTTATGATTTAATGGAATGATATTTATGAAAGCTGTTTGTCATCAATGGTTTATATGATTTTGAAATCCGATTCTTTTCATGGGGTATGATTTTATGAAATGATTATAAAACCAATATATTTTCCATAGGTAATGATATGATGAATTATTTAGGATACCCATTTTATTTCATGGGTTATAATATGATGTTTATGAAACCCATCTATTTTTATGGTTCATGATTTGATGAATGTTTTATTATCATGTGGAATATGTATGATTGGTTTTATTATGTGATGGGTGGGATATATAATCCCTCCAATGCATTGGGTAAAGACTTATATCTCATGAGATAATTATCAGAATCAAGTCAATGAGCTTGATCGACCATGACATATTTGGAATTCCTACCCACCATGGAAGATAAATAAAAACCAATCAACTATGGAAAGATGGGGAAACCTTCTGCACAATGGGAATATGGGAAAAACCCAACACCTTAACTGGAAATGAATCTAACTATGTATGGTGGTATGTCCTTTCTAGTAGGTGTTGTACACATGAAGTTCCATAATAAGACTTCTAAATGAGTCTTGTCACGTTGGGGTAATATTTTTATGTGTGAACCTGATTACATGTTTACAGTGTTATGCTTGGATCTGGTGGCATGTACAAATGTTTATGCGAGTGATTTATTTCATGTTATTAACTAAATTACTAAACCTATTTCTATTTACTCAAGTTAATAATGTTATAACCTCTTCTTTATGCCATAAGGATATGTATTTTGGACATGATATGTTCACATGGTTCATGTTCTTGATTTACATATGTTTTATTTCTTTATAACTACCAATATTTATTTTAATGATTCATGTTTATGATATTTTCTATTCATGGAATGATATTCTAATGTTATGATCATGATTATATACCCTTATGTTCATGATTAATCTCATGTATCTCCCTTGTTTACCCTTACCGAGCATCTGAGGTCACCCTTTTCTTATTTTATTCTCTAGTTTATACAAAAGTTTTTTGGAAGGGTTACTAAAGGGGAAGATATTTATGGGAAAAATTTAATATCTTTCACCAGACAAGAATTTTTTGTTCTAGGTTTTCAAAGACACTAAATAATTTGGGTAATTTGGTGGGTGTTTTTTATTCCAAAAAAAATATGATGTAACGTGTATATACATTAATCATGGGTCCTTATAAATGATCAACATGAATTTTATTGCATTTCATTATAAAAAGAACTAAAATTATTTAATTAGGATGTATCCAATTGAGGCATTGTATGAGTGTACTTTAATATCTACGGTGTGGTGGAGGGAGGTTGGAGATTCAATGTTCCTTATGATAGATGCATTGTAGATAATGGAAAAAGGATCAGATAATTAATGAGGGAATGAAAGTAGTGTTTGACCATTATAATTCTATGGTTGATCAGATGATGTGAACTCTAGATTTTGAGGCTAGAGATCATGTATTCTTAAAGGATTTCTCCACCATGGGAAATGATGGATTTTATGAGGTAGTTATCTTTCTCCATACTTCATGGGACAATTTGTGGTTTTGGGGATTGTCATAAAAGAAGAAATATTAGTTGGTGATTCCCCCTATATGGACTTAATATTTGATTTATTTCATATGTCAAAAAATCATTGGTATATTTAGGATGACTCTCATGTAATTGATTAGATATTTTTGTTATATAGGATGACACAACATTTATGGAGAGATTGTATGAAATCAATTATTATAAAAATAAGGTGTTAGGAATGTTATTTATTCTTTTTAATTGGGTTTTATGGATCTATGGTGTCTAAGAGGAATGTACAAGGTAACATTATCTACAAATACATTCTCAATATCATGATAAATTTTGAAACATATTGTGTTGTAGTTTTTAAGATGATTATTTTTCACTAAAATGGTTAGAATAACTTATTATAATTATTTTTTAGGGTGATTGTTCTGGTTCCATTTTGTCTATTTGTGATGATGTTATTATCTTTGATAGGTATCTATCAGTCGGAGTGTTTTGGATGATAGTTGTTAGTTTCCTTTTGGGTTGGTTTTGATTCATGGGGATGAGAATTGTTTGTTAGGTATCTGATTTAAAAAATCGGAAAATTTGGGAGCATTTTATTATATTATTTAGATGGTAGATGTGATTATAAGATTCAAGCGAAAGATATTTTCTATTTGAGATGATATTATATGAGACAAATTGGTTTTGGTGTGAATTTATGATTTATATAGTTAATTTTTGGTTATGTTAGAGGGTATATCTACAGAATAAGAATCACAAAGTGATGTGGTTATCATGAAATTTGGGAGGGGGGCTATTTCAATGGGTTTTGAACAATTATAGAACCATATATTAATGGAAATAAAAAATTTAAATTATTTATGAGTCTTAAAATGTTTCTATCAGTTATTTATGGGTCAGATAAATGGTTTTAATTTATGACATGAGAGTTCCTATGGTGTTAGTGAGATTGGAATTTGTGTCATGAATGTTTGTTTTCATTGCATAGAGTCATGTGGGTACATTTCATGGTTATTTTAGTTTTTAGGTTGAAAATAATTATCATATGTCATGGTGTAAGGAACCTAAGGATAGATTGTGTTGTGTCTTATTGTTGGATATCATGACACATTCTTTATTGTCATAATGCGAGAACCAAGAGGTAAAGTTTCATTTGTTTTGTTTTGAGTGATGTCATGTTGTGGAAATCTGGTTCCTAGAATAAACATCCTTGGTTATGTTTGATTAATTTGGTTTGACCAATTTCAACATGGGAGACATATAGGAGATATATGAACTAGTTTCTATTATGTAGTTTGAGATATCACAATCATATCACAATAATAGCATATCTCTATAGGACACAATGTTTTCTATTCCATACATACAATCAAGAACTTCTATAATACTCATTCTTTTATATTTTTTTGTAAACCATATGAGTCCTTAGGTGTGTTATTATGATACCCTTAAGTTAAAATTTCTATGATTTTATCCTTGGGTTATGAGTAACCATTGTTTGTGATCCAAGGTGAGTATCCCTTATCTCATGGTATCACCCTGTTAATCATCCATAAAAGGCTTTGTAAGTGGTCATGTTTTTGTTTTAGTGAACTATGTACCATTATTTTATATGAGGTTGATATTTTCTATATTTTAGAGTTTATTTTTATGGTTGGGACCTTATGATCACAACCACATTCCTTTCATATCATGAAACCATTACAAAGAACCAATTAGGGTCTAGGATTTGACAACTCTAAATTATTATATATATAATTTTAAATTAGAATTATTTTTTTATTTAGGTGGATGGAATGGATTATCTTAACAAATATAATAATTTAAACTAAAGAAAATTAGCATAGAAAATGGTGAATCACATGTGATGACACATTTTCATGATTTTTATTATTATTAATGTATTTTTTTGACTGCTATTTTGAGTTTTTTCCCTATTATTTTTGTCTTATGATTGATGGATTTTAATTATTGGTTTTTTGAGTTTAATGTTTTTGAGATTTATTTGGGAAAATACTATAATGAAATATTTTAGAAACAATGATTTAAAAAATTATAATCACTTAAATATGGTAATGAATCGGTTGTGTGGAATCTGAAATTGTTGTGTTATCTCCCTTAAAGACATGATAAATGCCTATATTAACTTTTTCTAAAAGGAAATTGTGGAGGTGATTATTACAAGGATTCTTTTGTTTGATGTATTTTTACTATTAACATGTTACTACTTTGGTGATTTTATGGTTGTGGTAGTGTATGATCATTTTTTGTTTCAAGATGATGGTTTGAGTTGTGTAGTGGGGTTGTGTCCTACATACTATGGGTTTCAAGCAGATGTGTGCTTGTTGATTTGGAATGATGGAACAATTTATTAAGTGGAAATAAGAAGTTATGTGTGAATATTGAGGTTATATGAGAAGAGGTTGTGAGATAGTTTTTTTATTGATATTAGGATATATTATTGTAAATTCATTTTAATGAAATGTTATTTCGAATGATGAAATTAATAAATGGGTGTGATATTGAATTTAATGAAAAATGGGTCGTAACTAAATTATTAATTTGTGAAATGGATGGGCGTTGAATAAGATTGGTTTTTCATTAAACATAAATTTTAATAGAATAATGAATGTAAAATGATCAATAATAGTTAAATTTGGAAATTTAGAAATGATGTTATTAAATGGGGAATCAGGTTTGGTTATGGCATATATTTTTAATGGAAAGTGTAGCAGGTTTTGGGATAATGGTTGTTAATGATGATGATGTGTGGTGTATTTAGTGTGGTGGATAGAGTTAAAATGATATAGATATTTTTATTCAAAACCTATAGGATGGTCTTGTGTGTGGTTTTAATATAGTTTCATTTTATTATGATTTCTTTAAACAACCCACCAGACTTGAATAACCTTACTGACACCCAATTTTTTGTGTTCTGAGTGTAATCTATAGAATATAGTTTATTGAGAAAATGTATGGATGACTAATCTCTATATCCCACACTATTTTATAGGTGGAATGTGATGTGATGGGTTGATGTTGTTGTAAGGTCACCTGTATCTAGAATAGAGTTTTGGGTTAGGTCTTGGATTGTCTTAGTGTAGTGGCACTAGGTAGAGGTGTTAGTATAGGTCAAGGAATAAGTCTTGGGAGTTGGATCAAAAATGAGGGGTTAATCTTTATTATATTTTTATGGGATATCTAGAAATAATTTATTGTTTATTAATTTTTTGGAGATGTTTTGATGCCCTAAATATGAGGTTTCGGAGTTACTGGGTTTTTGGGACGCGAATAGGTTTTTTTTCAAAAATTTTCTTAGTCTAGATAGTAATTCTTTTTCTAGATTCAGTACTCATATTATGATTTCATAGTTTGAATTCCTAGTATGACTTCATGGTATGAATTCATAGTTTGACTTAATATTATGATTTCATAGTATGAAATCATTGTATTACATTTCCGAAACCATTCAAAAAATTTCTTAGGATGAAAAATGTTTCTAGATCAATATATATATTAAATAAATGATTAAATAAAATTATTTAAGGGATTTAGGGGGAAGGGGGGATTTATTACATATACATGGGTGATATTGTAACACTCTAGATCTATGATCTATTTTACGTTGCTAAAAAATGCATATTTCACATGTTTGATTTGATACCAAAAATTTATTCTTGGAAATAACTATCCTATAATTACATGACCTAAATAGAGTATCCAATTAGATTCATTCCTAGGAACATTTTTATTTAGATATATATTGAATTAGAAAAATGATAAACTAAACTATCCCATGTCTTCCTAAACTAATAGTGTTTTTCTACTATATAAGAAACTACATAAAATATAATAAGTCTTTTGTATCTCCCGTAAATTTTACACAAAATATATCTTAGTAAACATATCATATGTGTTAATTTTGTTAATGACCTTGGGAAATAGAAATATATAATGGGGTAATCACAAATACCAAGGTGAAACATGAAAATGGGGAAACTAAGGAATAAATAAAGAATAAATACTATATAAAGAATAAGTAATCATAATAATTTCATAACCAATTGAAATTAAGAGAATAATATATCCATGGATAGTAATGAAAATAAATAAATCACATGGATAACAATAACTGGTTCATTAGTGAAGAAATGAAAATTACCAAAAAGATAATTCCATATCCCAATCCTAGACATCATGATATCACCATCATAACCCTATAACTTTGCGATACAATGTTCTAGGATAGAATTTAACAAAATATTAAAGACAAATTTTCTAATGAATCATTTCGATGAATCAAGGGAATATATATAACTAGGACTCATCCATCACTAATTATTTCTAATGCATTCATCGTATGAGAAAATTAATAGACAATATACTATTATAATTTCCAATAAGTATCTGTATCGCAATACCAAAATTCGGAATTCCAATACATTTACCTATGTTAATAAATAGGTTAACATGATCATAACCCAACTAGAGAAATATGGTGGATATTCAAACAATAACTATTCAACTAGCTAATGATCATCCATATTTGAATAATAACAATCAAAACACAGAAACATTCCCCCATGTTAATAAAATATCATTATTTGTAGGGGAACACCATAAAATATAAATTATTCAAAATTTCATGTTCACACCATATAAATAAATGAGTATACGACATAGTCTATACTGAAATAACATGATCATAAACCATCCAAAAAAATATGGTGGATGGTTGTAAAATAACATAACCCAAGAAGTGAGAAATTTGTTTTTATGTTTTTACGTGGTAGGAATGTATGTCCTCTAAAACTACGAGGAAATAAAACATAATAAAATCATGGGGAAAAATTTTCACAACTTATATAAAATAAGTTCAAGAGAATGACCAGAACTCAATGAATGAATGTTGAGTTTCTATAAAGTAATTTTCAATTTTAAACCTTTTATTACTAAGAAAAAGTTAAAATTAGGAGGATTCATTTTGTTAAAGTGGTGGGGGAGAATGTAACTCCCCATGATATTATCAAATATTTTTTGTAATTTATTTGATAGCTTCTATTACACATAACATCAAGACTGAACTAACAATGAAATATTATTATTTAAATCTAATTCTTAAAACCTAACTATTGAAATTGGTGGGTATAAATAATATTAACCACATTCCAAAATATATATAAATGCCCAAATCAACATAGATATACTGATTAATTCAAATGAAATATACATTCAATTTTCAGAAAAGATATATTATTATTCAAAAATATGCTCTATACAAAAATGGTATTTATTTCTTTTGGTAAAAGAATATTAAAATTAAATTCTAAATAATTTATAAATTTTATTATTTAGGGAGGGTATTATTTTTTATATTATCATATCAAAATATGCTATGGTCAAATATTAATATTTTTCAGGAAAATATTATTTTTCCATGAATAATAGAAAACAATATTTTTACTGAAAAATATATATTATTTTAACGTATTTTTAAATCCAACCCATAATTTTTTTAGAATTAAAATTTAATTTATTCCTCTTAATTATAAATAATCTAAATATAGTCTTTTTAAATAATTTTATACTTTAATTTAGTATAAAAACATTTTTCTACTTAAAATTCATTTATTTAAAAATATATTTTCATAATTTTTTCCACACTTATTTTAAAATTATTTTTCTTTACTTATAGATATTAAATTTTGTACAGTGGATTCCATAATTTTAATTAGTGGATAAAAATTTGGTAAATATGATTCTTTAATTATTTTTCAATATGAATACCAATCATGGTAAAATATATCACCTCAGTAAAGGGTAAATCAGGTTAATCTGTGATAAAACTAAGTGATAAGGGAATAATTTTTCATCTTAATTATTTTTTTCTAAATTTTATTATAGTATAATCAGTTTATTCTAGAAATTTATTTCACTAATGGATAATTTTCCATGAAAATTTCCTATTTTCTATCTAAAGAAAATAAAGTTACAAAATGTCACTCTCATAGTTTTAAATATCTTTTATGTGTTTATATTGTGAAAAAATAATGTTATAAATGAATATAAATTTAAAAATTATGTATAATTAAATTAAGTTCATTATAAAAATTTATTTATAATTTTTATGGATTAAAGTATTACCTTAAATGTTTATACAGTGCTAATATATATTTTATTCAATTTAGAGAAAAATAAAATATATCATTTTAAAAATATTAAAATTAACATAATTTGAGTGACTTATAGAGTTCCAATAATTTTTTATATTAATATAATAAATTATGGATGTGAAAAAGTATTATATTATAATTCTAATAAATTATTTATGTTTTTCAAGTAAAATTAAATTAATAGTGTTAAAATTGATAGTAACTATATGTTATCAAAATAATATTTAATTAAATTATTTAAAAAGCACATGAATCTTGAACTTATACAAGGTGGATATGTTATGGTAATAAATTTCACACCTTTTCCATTTATAATAAAATTTTCAACTAGTAAAATTATATTCATCTGCTATTGAAAAAGGGGTTACTATGGTTAATGTTAAGATATGAAAACTAATTGGTTAAAACAAAATTTACAGTCTAGAAAACCACTTAATCATGTATTTATTATATTTTAATATTTTTTGAAATTCCAAGAGTTCCCCTCCCCTCACTTATACAATGGTAACCCTCTTTTATCTTATTCACGCATCCATTGAGACTTCTATCTTAACTAAGCCTCACAAAATTATCATTCTAAATCCCCTAGAAAAAATATAAAGGTAATGGTTTTATAGAAATTCCAATCCCAGGGCCCTTAAAAGTAAATATATAGGAGTTTTCAAAATATATGAGTTTCAAACACCTATAAAGGAAATTATATCTGAGGAGATATATTTTCATCTCAATTTTATATCTGTAAGACACATTCCATATTAAACACTTATTAATTTTATGTGGTATATATACTACCCATGAATTATTTTAATTATAATTCTGGTTAAAGTTACATGTATTTAGATATCCATTATAGGTTCTCTCTTTCAAAGGTTTTATGATTCTAAATATTAGAATGTGGTAAGGGGTTTACGTTATAATATCATTATTTATCCAATTTTCTTATGATTAATTTTCCGATGTTGAAATCATATGAGCTAACTCTCAATAAAATCATGTATTTTATTATTACATAGTTATTTCATGAGAATACATGTTTTCCTTTTATTTTCCTCTCATCAAGTACATAATACTCCTATATAATATGTTTAAGTAAAATCAACCACATTTCATTCTTTGGTAAAAAACCATTATCTTCCATATTTTTTTCCTAAAAAAATCAATAAATTTTTAAATATGTTCCTTTTATTTTTAAAGGATTGTAACCCATTAATACCTTTTTACATAATTGTTTGAAAGTGTTTTTTTTTCAAATGAGTTAATAATATTTTCTTTTTTAAATAGTATGAAAGTAAAATTCTTCATTTAACTTATATAACATGAATATAATTTCCAACCATAATGACTTCCCAATGATTGGATTCATCCTTTACATGTTTTTATGTTTCATTTGAAATAATATTTTTGTTATTTTAGTTTGATTTTTTTAAATTCGAAAGAAATAAAATCAAAATGAAAATTAAATTTTCATCATGAAATATTCTATAGATGTTTTAAATTGAATTTTAATCCATGCTAACATATTTTAATAATAATTACTATTTAAATGTTTATGATACAATGATATAATCCTTATTCAATCTGTTGGTGGATTGTGATCATGATGATGATATGTTTATGAAACTCATTTATTTTCCATGAGTTATATTATGATGTTATAATGAATGATTTATAATCTTGTTGAATTTATTTATATGGATTATGATTATATGATGGATGGGTTTGTTAAATACATTTAATTACTTTGATAAAAGTGGATAAATCCTGTGGAAAAATATTTTATTTGTGAACCTGATTTGATGTCCACAATTTTATGCATGTACATAGTTTTCATGTTAATATATTAATAATGGAGCAGGTTTTCATGCTTATAATATTATGTATTGAATTAATTTTCATGGACATAAGATTAAGCATGTACCTAGTTTTCATGTCCATAATATTAAGTAAGAACCTTGATTTCATATGTATATGATTATGGATGGACATAGAATTTCTATCCATATGATTGAGTGTGGACCTAGATTTCAGATCTTTATGTTTGTGCATGGACTTGTATTTCATGTACAAAAGATTATTTTTGGACTTGGTATTCATGTTCATATGTTTATTTGAGGGCCTAACTTCATGTCCTTAACTTAATGAGTGAACCTTTTTCTAATTATAAATATTAAAACTGTTATAAGATTATGTTTTTCCCATTCCAATATCTATTTTATTGTCTTATGGATAATGTTCATTAAATTAATTTATGATTCATGTCTTATAAATTTACAAGATTTATTCCATGACACATGATAATGACCATTGATATATAGGGTATGGTTTTAGAATTTTGATATCATATTCTCATACACTTCTTATCATTTTCTACTTCTATCTCCCTTGTTTTACGTTACTGGGAATATGAGATAACCATTTCTTATTTCCCATTTCACCAAGTAATTAAAAAGTTTTGAGGTTTGATTTATCTAATAAGATTTATAATAATTAAGAACTAAATGGGGGATTTTTTTATATCTTAAGAATAAGTTTCTTATGATTACAATCTTCAAAATATAGGAGAACTATATGATTATGGCATCAATCGTTATGTTATATTTTGAATATTCATCTAATAAGATGTAATATAAATGTGTAGAAAGTATGCGTTGCTATAAACTAAGACATGAATTGGTGTTAGTGGAATAATCTTGGCATAAGGCCTTAGAGAATTTTTATGGGTAAACGTTATAGATAAAGGTTAACTGAAGTAATTATATTTGTATAAAATGAGTTAGAATTTATGTTTCTACAAATGACTTGTAGTATAGAACTCAAAATTATATATTCTTTTTGAGATCTATGTTCTCTAGAGGTGATTTCCAAGTTTTTATCATTATATCCTTAATGTATACTATTATTAATAGGAGAGACATGGTTTATCTCTCTTCATTATTTATATGGTACACACTATTCCCAAGCAGTTAGACATGATTAGAATCTCCTCATTATTTAGATTCTCTTTACTATATTTAAATCTGAGACATGATTAATCTATACTAATTATTTGTATTCTTTATTCTATTCCCAAGTGGTGTGACATGGTAAGGCACTCCTCATTATTTGGACTCTCTATAATATTCCCTAGAGGTGAGAAATGATTAGTATATTCTCATTATTTGAATTCATTATTTGTCTCTAGATATTTTAGACCTTATTATTTTTTCCTCACTATAATGATGAAATTCCTGAATTTTTTGGGATATAGGGGGACCAATTGTGAGGTCATGGAACCCCATTGGTTATTCATTATTAAATACATGGTGCCACACAAATTAAACATTCTATGGGAATGGAAATTATTAGGAACTTCCCATTCTAGTTATGATCACCTTATGCATGAAAAACATGATTTTTTATATAGTTATGTCTTGGTATATTAGTTTTACATGGGTATGAGATCATTTTTTTCCATTGGCAGTAGTTGTAGTAGGTGTCTTCAGGTGTTTTGGATGATGAGTAAGCACAAAGTGACCTAACATGGTTCCTTATGTGTTTTATATTATTGTTTATTTATTTTCCACAGTATACATACACATTATATTGTGGTATATATATGAGATGTTATCAGTAGTGTACTATTGAGTTTTATTCTCACACCCAACACATACACCATATAATGTTCACATTCCATTATGTTTGGGTTTCGAGTAATATTTCTGATGTGTAATGAGGTTGTTGTAGCCTAATTGTGTTCTGATGATATAATAAAGGAGGGAATTGGTTTCTTAAGCTGATAAATTAACATGTATTTGACTTTTATATAACTTTTACACAATCATACAGTGTAAATAATTTTTTTGGTTTTTATACTGGGCATGGGTTATATTATTTCTATATAATCTTGATGTTTATTTTTTATTAATTTTATCATTTTATATTTAATTACTTGTTTTTACTCTAATGTGGTATGATTTTTTTCATTTAAACATTGTTGTATGTTTTTATACAATATTTATATTCTATTTATGTTGGTTGCGGACTCTTGTTTCAAGTTAGTGTCCTCTGGTGTATGGGATGTGTTCTTCGGTTAATGTAGTGTTGTGTGATTAGTCGTCATTTTGGCAAGTATTACCTGAGTTATTAGAATATAATCTTTCAAAATATTTCTTATTCTTATATCACTTACTCAGTAGAAAATAGGTATATGTATATAATGTGGTTCTATGAAATAACTAGTTACCAATAGTACGTTTGAATCCTCTATACATTTTTTATGTGAACCAAGAAACATGATATGATATGATAATACCCAGAACAACATGAAGCAACCCCACCTCCATTATATAAGTATTTTCCAGACTATCCATCAAGTTTAATTCCTTATTTTGAAAAAATAAGTTTAAATCATCAAATGATCAATGATAAACCAAATAGTGTCAACCCCACTAAATATATGAGGAATACCGACAATGAAATTTATAATAATCTCCTTTAACTCCAACCTAGTACTTTTAAAAGGATGGAATAACCCATCATAGCACAATGTTTAACTTTTACCTATTAGCACACAAGACATTGAGAAATAAACATTGTTATAATGTTTTCATCCTATAACCATAAAACTACCTCTTCAGAGTATAATAAATATTTTAAACACTTATATACACTATCCAAGATAAACAATGGAACATACAAAAAAAATTTCAAAATAATTTGAGGAAAAAATAACTTCCCATGTGATAAAACATGATGTTTCTCATCCTCATCCTAAGGATTAAAATTAACACCATTCACAATTTTATCGATCCATAATTCCAACACAGAATCTCCCAATTATGACTCCATTATCTTAAAAAATAATTAATGTGTCACCATAATAAAGTAAATTAATTTAAGTAATTGAAGGTTGTTTTAATTTCTCTAAAATAATGATTTCTATAACAAATATATACCTGGACGGTGTAATGTTGTGGCTAACACTTTTAGTTATTAATCATATGGCGATGATACTCAATATATGATAAAAATAGGTAGTAAGGTAATTATTTGGGTCTATTTACCTTATCTGATAGGGAAATTTCCCTTCATCTATCTCTATAGAGATAACATAATGATACACAAAAAACACCTATCCTTCCCATTTTTTCTCATACAATGAGTATTGTCTCCATATGACATCTAACTCAATGTGTTTTCTACTAAATTACACTTTCTAGGTATATATGTGATATTGAAATCATAATTTTAGAGAAATTAACCCCATATTCCTTTAATTAAATTCAAATAATTTTTATAAATGACATATCTCATCCTCTTATGATCTCAATAATCCAAAAAGTGTTCTTGAATAAAATAATGCATCAAAAAATAATTATAATCATCTCAATTGAAATATATAAGTCATGTGTAGAATAATTACATTCTTAAGGATATAACTATCTATACCAATAATAAATAAGCATTCACTATTATACTAATAGACATCTAAAAATAAAATTTGATTTATGAAAATATATCATACAAGGAGTTCCCTCATGTATTTAATGGATTAGAGAAATCATCAACTTCTCCTTTAAAAATTAAAATTCCACTGAAACTCCTATATACATGAAATTCTTTTCCCTTCATAGGTTAATATAATAATGGTCTTCCAATTTGATAAAACTATTAGTATACTTTCTATAATTACTAGAAAAAGCATAAGTCAATCTGTACTTTAGAAATGTTCTTTTGTGGATTCCACCCCAAATGTTCATCAATATTCACCAGGTCCACTTCTACATGAAACTCAAAGATAACATAACCGAGAAAATGAACCACACGTTCTAAAACAAATAATTATACATATTTAAATATAACTAAGGCTTCTTATGTAACCCCATAACAATTTAATGACTTATTATATGTCCATCCTCCATCTTTTAGTAAACCAATATATTAGTAGTGAGGATAAAAAAATCATTAATATAAGGTTGAAAAGAAACATTCACAGTCCCCATAAGAACAGCTAGTTCATTTATAAACTAAAATAATACAATTATAAACACGAAATTCCCATATAAATATTGAAAAGTTTTATTAGGGATGGTTCATTATTAACCCTCATGGGTGAAATCCAAATCCAAAATCGACCCATAAAAACCAAATCCTTCCTTTGAACAAATCAAATAAATCATCTGTCTTAGCGAGAGAATTTATATTATTCACCATCACTTAATTTATGGAATATCAATCTATAAAAAATATCAAGATCCAATATGAAATCTTCACAAACAACACAATTGTTTCCCTTATATATACACTATTCTAAATAAATCATCATTGAAACAACTCATAAATCTAAATTCTAAAATCTCAAAGTTCCACTAGTGACATAAGATATATTAGCAAAAAAATAGGATAAAAACCTAGATACATATCAATTATTAAATAAATCTATCACCATGGACATAAACAAGTAACCTCATATGGAAATAAAAAAATTTAATACCACACAACATTACGAACTACGTTATTTTAGATTAGAATAAAAATGAATCACGCTCACTAACCAATATGTGTTAATATATGGATCCCCAAAAAATATTTCAAAATAAAAACAAAAAATTTAGAATATATTCTATTGAAATTAAATCTATGTGGATAAATATTGACACAATATTAAATATATTAAAATAAATAAATCATAAGAACAACATCATATGGTTGCAAATAAATATTAAAGGGATCTAATAGAATCTATCTCACCCAAAAACATTCACATAACCAAACATTTAATTCATCATAATCTAACATTATACTAGATTAATCAACTCTAATGTACTATAAAGGGGTTTTATTGGATGTTGTATCATATAAACATGGGAAATTTGGATATATTAGTGTGAAACCCCCATATCAATAAAAATAGAAACAAGAGTAAAGAAAATGAAAATTATATAAAAAACCACCTCAATAGCTCAAGTTTATGAACTTTTAAATCATGGAGTTAACCTATGAGAATTATGATTATGTGCCATACCAAATTCCTACAAATAGTTTCTCTCTGGACAACTCTCTACTAATATCCTCTAGGATTTTTCATGGAACAATACCATATGTTATCTTAAACAATGGTTGTATATTTGTTTATGGTGTTGAGGATGATAAAACTAACTAGGTTTCCAATCAATAGTCACACTCTAATAATCCATCATTTAAAATCCATGAAAATATGGGTATGCAACCGAGAAATGTCACGTACCACTATAAGAGAAAAAAATCACAGTGTCCCACCATGTTGTTATGTACTATCAACACCATAGAAATGAGATTACATTGAAATCCAACTCCCATGGCCTCTTATAAACCTAATATAAATTAAAAATAACCAAAATACTCCACTAGATTCACATTGATAAATACCTATCTCTAAATATCTAGTAAATATCGTATATCTGTTAAAATATTATCTTCCATCTTAGCCTTTTCCAATAACTCTATAAATAAGTTAATAGAAACTATTGAAATAAATATTTATCTTGGGCTTTAATTCCCTCATAAAATAAATAGCACATTTCTTCTCAAAATTCATACAATTATGGGGAAATACAATAGTGAAAAAATCTATAATGAAAACACTAGTATAGATGAAATTATCTATTGATCACTAATACATACTTCTAGTTAATTACCCTAAGATAATCTGATAAATGAAATTTCTTGAATAACTAATTCAATAAATAACATCTAATAAAAGGCACATCATCATCTTTTAAATATAAAATTGGTTAATTACTTCTGAAAACAGTAAAATTGTCTGTTAAAGGAATATAATGCTAATATCCGACATATATTAGACGAAAAAAATATCATCTTCATCCAAAAAATTCTTATTCCAATAATTGGCTACAGATACTTCATACATTAATAACTTATTCTTATGTATCTCACTTAAGGTTATCTTCCATGATTTTATGACCTCTTTGTATACTCTCTAATGTATAGCCTCAGTTACATTTTTAACTTTCAATTCCTAAACACTTTTTTACAAACACTAATATTATAAGTAAAACAAAATATAAAAATATTATTCCAATGATATATATATATATAATGAATTATTAAAGACATCATCATATCATTCACCCAATCATGTACCATATCCCTAATAAAAACTCACACATTCATCATGACTTGAAAATAATTGATGTATGAATCCAAAACCTATTAAAATATCCAATAGTAAACATAATATTTTCTATGTATTAATAAATAGGTTAAAAATTTATCTCTCATACCATATAATCCCTTCGACAAAAAAGCTATTTTTTATGTTTACATTACATACAATTTATGCAATACCACTACCTTATCACTAATGGAATCCATAGCATTTTTTACACAAAACATTAACCTAAAGACTTTTAGTCTAATAGAATTATTTGACGACCTTGCCAAATTGGAATTCCACTTAATCCAAAAACAATTTAATGTGTGACCCCCAAAGCCCACCATAAATTAACCATGGGATGGTGATTAACAATAATGGTATATCAACATACACATTTGGAAGGAATTTCCCTTTATAAATGAAAAATCCACATAATTGGGAATAATATCATTAATTTTTAAACTATATTTTAATAATATTGTTTATAAATTATTTATAATGTCATAAAAAGCTAATCCATAGGTAGTAATAAAACAATCAATGCCAACTTCCCTATAATACCTCAGGAACTGTATAATGAAATCCACCTCAACCAAAAATCCTCCCATGTCTAGATCTATGTTTGTTTGGAACCACATAAAACATTATCTAGGTAATATATATATTTATATATATATTAGGAGTGATCATATCATTGGCCTATGTTAGTTCCTCCAACTAACTCTCATGAATCCATGTAAATGAATAATAATTTATACAATAATAAAATAAATAAAATAGAACAATAAATCAGTATATATCTCTAATAAATCCACCATAAATCCACTTAAATTAAATTCCAAATAATCATCTAACTTTATAAAACACATTACATTCCCCATAACATATCACCGTACAATAACTTTGATAACAATAAACACCACAAGTCCACATGGAAGGGTCGTGAAACTATCCAACTATTGAGACCTAACCCTAATATTCTTATTATAATTTTCCTTTCATAGGAAACTCAATACAATATTTCAACCACAATTTAGTAATCTAAATGTAGGAAACATTCAATAAAATCTCCAACAATAAGTAACTATCCACAAACATGGTCCAATATTATATATTCATCAGTAGGTAACTATACAACTATAAGTAAACTACTGTCACATAATCTTATATTGGTTAGGCCACTATCGACCCATAGGCTCTGTCAATATTTTTTGGGTATCCACCCTTAGGTACTTTCACCACCATATCCATTATAGAATGGGTAGTTATCTACCTTTAGGGGCTCTCAATATATTGTCAAGTGTCCGCCCAAATGCTATCTTCCCTCCTCCAATCACAACACCACTACCACATTATATATACACTAGGTGTAAACATATCATCCAAACCCCCACCATCATTATCCTCATAATCATTATGATCATCATCATCATTCATTACAAACCATTATAATATAAATAGTCACAAATTCTCCATCACTATCACAAATAAAAAATGTTTGTATGTGATGCCTAATTTTATATTTTTAGAAGTTAAGTATATAAAATTATGATTATTGGAAGATAGTCAGCTGGATGTGGATGGAATTAGTGTAAAGGTAGTGACATTTTAATATTTCTTAATAGAAACCAAACCATTATAAGTTTATATCTCCTGATGGTATAAAAACGTCCAGAATGTTTGGTGAAGACTCAAAAATAATATTTCAATTGATAGTCAAAAAATAATGAAATCTATGTTTATATGGTTACTTAAGATCTTCGTTCACATTCACAATGAGATAATTTCCATGAATACCATAAGGTAGTGAGATTTGGATTATCGACTTGAGTTTTTTATAAATTGAAATGGGAACCAATATCCACAAAGAATCTGTGATACAAACAACACATAATGTGTACATACAATATTTATAAAAAGTTAATTCTATATACTAAAATATCAATAATTGTTTTTTTAAGTTTTATTTAATCTAGCACTTTCTTTCAATACAAATAAATTTTCAATGTTCGTTGCATGCACACAAGACAACTCGTCTGAAGCATGTTAATCCATTTGTGTTTATTTCAATTTTTATACATTACATTGTACATAATTATAATTCCTTAAATTTTTTTGAGTTTTGATTAATTGTGATAAAGTTAAAAATTGTGTGGTGGGTAGTAAAAAACCCTACTATTTTATGATTTATTTGTAATTAAATAAATTTTATGCCTTTTAAATCTTACTTTACACACAACAATGAGTTCAAATGAACTTTGATATACTATATGACTACATTAATCTAGTTATTGAATAAGAGGGTATGAATAGAACAATAAAAAATATTAATTGTTTGCATACATTTTTTCCTTAATGAAAATGTATTCATCAAATCCTAGAATATAAGTTGTCAAATTAAAAAGTTAAAAATAATAACATTTTACGTTAAAAAATCAAATTTTTAACGTATTATATTTTTCTATATATTATGTGTCTTGTTCATAAATAAACTAGGATATTGATAATATATGTCAGTAATTAATGTGAAAAATGAATAATAATTCATATATTGATTATAAATTGGTGAGAAATGCAGATAAAATCTATTTAAGGTAAAAATAGATATTTTTTGAGAAAACCATTTTCATTATGTAAAATTTACTCTATCCTAATAAATTTAATAAGTCAGTATCAATGTATAATTTTAATGTATTGTATAGATAATATTTTAAATCAAATATATTAACATTCAACTATTTTTTTATTAGTTATGTAATTGGATTTAATCTTGGTTTATTCTTAAAATGACCTAAACACTTGTTGAAATACTATTGGCTAAATATATTTCAATCTTATATCATCCTATCTTATAACTTGAGATAATTTGGAGACACTTTTTTTAAGAGGGGGAATTTATCATATTTTTGTATTCTTAATAATTACATGCAATCCACTCCCCTCTCTTATAAAAAGGAACCTTCTATACTCCCTTCTTTACACAACTTGAGCCCTTTAGCTCGACCAAACTCTACCTAAATACTCTCCCATATTCATTTGACATAATATTTAGGGGTTGGTGTTCCAAAAATATCCATCCAATATTCCTTAAGGATATTTTCAAAGGAGGATACCCAAATAATAGGAGACTTGAATGCATATAAAGAAAGACTAGATATGTTGTATGGGATCATGTTGTAATATAATTTTTCATTATGATTTTTTAGGATTTTATATCCTTTAGGTAAATTATATGTTTATACATAATTACATTATATAGTTTTCTATATTTTGTTTTTAAAAAAACTGATGAATGAATATTTGAAGAAGAATTTTGTATCTTTGATAAGGGTCATATTTTAGTCATCAGGACTACACTACAAAAGAGGATTGGCTACTTCATTATCAAATGAATACACCACAATCATGTTGGTTGTGCCATAAAAATAAGGTAACACTTTTATAGTAATCCAATATTGCCCTCCCATTCATTTCTAAGATTATTCTAATCCATTTAGGGGAATAAACCAGAAAATATATCATTGATGGAAGTAGGGAGGTAGGCTACGGTGCATCCAGCTTAGTGTAAACATGATAAAATGGTCCACAATACAAGTTGGAAACATGGAGGAGTTGCGACCAGACCCCGTTACATTCATATATCTGGTTAAGTTATGAAATTTCTTATATTATATCATAAAATAAAATGATTTTATAATGTAGGACTTATAGGTCACATGTTGTGTCATATCTAGAGATATTATGGTATATAGTGAATTTCAAAGAGTTTTTATGGCACTATGCTTTTCTGGGTGCACATTCCACCGTAAAAATAGATATACCACAGACCACTATAGAGGATTAATTACACATAAAAGATAGTAATTGTTATGAGAAGTTTCCAAAAGCATAAAAACTAAGGAATATAGATTTCATAGGCTAATAAAAGTCCACACCCAACTGGTTGACAGAGCACCATAATACCTTTGAGAGTAAAGCGGTTCACATTAAAGAAACACCTTGTTTTGTGAAGGGTAAAAATTAGTAGACATGAAGAATTTATGTTCCCACTCTTACAAGATTCAATAAATAAATTTTCTTTCTAATGTCTCAACTGACACCATGAATCAAGATGTTAATAGGAGAACTTATTTCCCTGGGTTAAGTTGATCTCGTCAACCAAAAGAGTCAAAACCATAGTACTATTTTCTATGACACAAGAAGTTTATAGAAGTGATGAATGTTCCATATTGATAATGTGATGCACTATATTAAGGGTTAATTGAATTGAAATATAAGATAAAATACATGTTCATGAGGTAGCTCAACCATTTTAGTCTTCCAGATATTTTAATTCCTAGGGAGTTATGGGTTGAAATTACCAACGAATAATTTGAAATTTTAGGTTAATTTTGGCCCTAAAAACATAGGGTACACTTAGAAAATATATGTAGATAAAAAAATCTATATAAACAAATTGATTAATATGAAAATATTAAGAATGATTCTATATAGACAAATAGAGAAAAAATGGAGATTTCTTAGAAAACATTTTCATATGGTTTATACAGATTATATCTAAATCAATTATTTTTTAATTAGTATTTTTTACATGATTATGATGTTCATTGAAAATAAACTTTTCAATGTGAAATAGATACCACAATCTGAGTTCAGGTTTGTATCACCCTTATTAATTAAGGGGAATTAAACAAAAAAGGATGTGAGGTGATCATATGAGGAGAGGAGTGATTTATCAAATTGTTCGTTGTAGTGAAGTAGGTGAGTCCATAATACCACTACAAAATTGTAACTATAAGTTAGTGAGGTTTTAGTGAATTTGGTGCACAAGCTCATTTATATGCATCCTCCTTGGACAAATCCATGTGTGGGTGGACCATGTAAAATGCTATGTGTTAATTACTAATTTCATCTCTCATTGAGGGAAAAGTTAGAAAGAAATAAAAGTTTTTCAAAATTTGAGATAAAAAATATACAAATTCAAGAACGAACCGCGTATACTGTAATTAACACCCCAATTATGTTTTTAAAATCTATATAATTTTAACAATATGTGTTATAGGGTCATTTATTCTTCTTATATCTTGAAATAATGGGACCAGTTTTCAATCGTAAATGTGTCCCCATATTTTATGGAAGTAATATATTGTTTTGTAAGAATCAAGGTGATAAATTATTTAATATCATTAGGTATGGATACTTTCAAAAAATCCATATATGGAATGACTACAAATATTTAAAGTACATCCTTGAAAAAACATACCATTGAAAATTATATGTGGATGATAAATCCATAAATATTTTAGGATGATCTATTAACAAACACATTTATGTTAGAGTAATGTCCCTAAAAAACCTCACATGTTATATGGGAAAAAATGTAAATATATATGAAGGATATTCAAAGTATTTGGTGACTAAGATATAGGTTCTATGGAACAAGTATTATGTTTTGAGAATGGATTCAAATGATACATTTAAGGACTTCTTGATCATCCAAATGTTATTATTAATGATATGTGAGGTATCGATGAGGATATCCATGATGAAAAGATCATGATGTGAATTATTATAAAATACCATCCCTATTTTAATGAAAATGTGTTGATAATAGATGAAAATAGCCAGAAAGGGATCTTTATTTACAACTTTCATAACACTATGGTAGCTTATAAAATGTGAAAAAAATATATTTAGCCCACAATTAAGGAAGATACTCAGGATGTGTACTTCAGTTCCCATAAATACACTATCAATCATATAAATTTAAAAAATTAAAAAAATTTACAAGGTTATGTCATTTTTAACCACTAATATTAAAAAGAATGAAAAAAATTTAACGGCAAGCCTACCCTCGCTTTAATAAATTGTGGAAATGTGGGAAATATTTTTGAAAAATATCAAAAAAATTGATCAATAAGATGATTTTAAATATATAAAACTAATGATGATCACAAAAAATTGTTCAATTAATTTTAAATGGGGTTCCTTAAAAATGAAAAATATTTTTCTTAATAAGATTTTTGTTCTAGAAAAATTTAAGCATAGGAAGTTGAAAATTTCATAGATGACGGTGTGTGGATGGATATTTCAAATAAAATGAGAAATTATGATACTGATTATAGGACTGATAAAGCCATTATAAGTTTTTATGAAAATGTAGAACATAAGGAAACCCTTATATAACTTTATCTATAGAGATAAATGGATAACAAGGCCAATGAATTGGTGAAAATTTTAATGTTTTACGTGGAATAGAAATTGGAAGAAAAGTAAGAGACAAAACACAAAAATAAAAAACATAGATTTAGATGTTTATAAAATTCTAGGAATTAAGTTCAACTAAATACCAAAAATGAAGAAAAAACCAAAATCATTGATGGATTTTATAAAATAATCAATGATAGAGATAAGAGAATTAGTGATCTAGAGGAAGACGTTATGAATCAGTATTATGAGTGTGATGATCATTAATGATTATTAATTCTTGTAATAATGGAATAAAATATAGTGGCATCATCATTAAGTCAATCTAATGAAGTTTTTGAGGTAGAATCCATTGTTAATACTCAATTTCATTGGTTAATATATAGAAGAAAATTTATGGATAATATAAAAACCTAAGCACCTATAACACGGAAGAAGGTAAATATTTGAAAAACCAAAAAAACTAACCATAGATCCTTGAAAAATTATAATTACTTAAGAGTCATGTGATATTTATATGGAAACATAGATACCTGTATTATGATTTCCATATTTCTAGGTGGTTCATTGGGTAGAAATAATAATACAAACAATAAAATTAACTTTATAATTATTCATTTTCTCTTATTTGATAATCTTTTTCTTATAAAGGATTCAATCATAATGAAATCAATTTCACAAAAATAATTAATCATATTTCATTAAAATCAATAGAAGTAGATGAAACCAAAAGTATGAACTCTAAAAAAATTGTAGAAATTACATCACCCTTCCCCAATATGTACCACTCTTGGAATGACAATGAGAGATGATATATCATAACGTCCTAAGTCTCTCCTCCAGTAGGCCCTTGGTTGGTTATTGGAACAAATCATATTACAAACATACAAATGGGAACCCTATAAGAGAACATGTATAAGAGAGAGATAATATGATACACTAATTAACACCTACTATAAAATCTATATAATGAAATATAAACTAAAAACATGAAATTCCAAATAGTTTTATAACAATTTATAGAAAAACTAAAATTACCAAAAAAAAGTATGTATTAAAGTGACCTAAATTTCATAACATATCCAACAAAACAACACACTAGTAATATCTATACCAATCTCTAAACAACTTTGGATAACCAGAAAAAATGTTTATATATACATAGGGTGATCATAATATTACACTTAATAGGATCCTACCAAAAGCCACTTGTATAAAATATAAAGAAAGCACGCTAAAGAAAAATATACAACAGTGAAACTAAATTATCAAAAAATAGGTATACTATGCTCACAAACCTCTATATGGATAACTCTCACCAATTATCTCACATTGGAGAGAATATAATATAAAAATAATACATCAAGGTTACCCCACTCTTGATTCCACACTAGTTTTATTCTCTTTCCCAATGTCGCATGTCCAGATCCATTTCTATACAAAATAATCCATCCCATTAACACCTGGGGTATGTCATCACAAAATTAACCTCATACATCACATCATCATAACATACCATCAAAATATCTGTATATAGTAACCATGTATTTTCAAAGAGACACCAAAACTCATATTTTTTGTATCATACATCGTGTTTTATATCTCATCCCATCACAACCCATACACCGGGTAAGTACCTCAATCCATCCCACCATTTACAAATAATTCCTATAATAATCCATTTGATACTATATCTAGGGATACATGTGTGTGAATAACCACAATTGTTCATATCCCTTTACACAAATATATGGGGAAAATATCTTCCATGCATACCATCACATATATCTACCAATACAAGAGAGTGGGGGCATATGGGGTAGACACCCTTCTAGAGTCCACTGGGTGTCTGTCTCCCTAAATGACATGGGTGTTGTAGTGTATGAACTTAATGAATATACAATATATAATATATATAACAACCACACTATTTGAATAAAGTAGTCTTAGATTCCACTACAGACAACCTAACTCAAACTCTCAACTACCACTGATAAGACATGATATCCAATAATCACACAAGAATTTAAAGAGATACATTAATTATATACTTTGATTTTATAATTTCCTTTTGATAATTAATTTATTACCAAATAAATTAACTAGTATAATTATTTCATGATCCATTCCTTTACTAGAATCATGAATTCTTTACCCTATAGGAATATCCCAACAACGTCCATGAATTATCAGGATTAGAATATAATCATTATTTTCCTTCCACCAACACCAACCCCATGGGTTAATAATTTTTAATTATAATTAGACTAATTCCGTAAAATGACAACTCTAAGAAAACCGTCTTAATTGACCATCAAGAGGGAACATGAAACCAAGAACATCCAGATGCCTCAATTAGTGTGGAAACTAATATAGATAAAACTGGCTAACCATCCATTGACCATTAAAAAATTAATTTCCTGAAAGAATCCCAATTTATAACATCAAAAGGATTGACTAGAATCAACCCATTCTATCATATCTCATTTCATCCCTGACACCCACATGCATAACTCCATAACATGTGTCAATTACTACCACATCATCTCAGCCTCCCCACCCACATTACATCAGCTATACATGGCTCAGCTGTCCCACACTCATATTACATCTAGTACTCCCTACCCCATGTCACATCCCATGGAAAGGATGATATCTAGAGAACATCATAAATACAGTATGAAATAATCAATCATAGATAATAGGAAAATATAGGCCCTAAATCCAGGAAATCTGCCTTTATACTCAAATGATCCTTTACAACCACAAACTCATTTCACATAAGCTTATCAATAAGATAGAAGTATCATGAATTGGGATGTTATATTTTACACAAAATTAGTATTTATTCCATATCTAATTAAAAAATTCATTATTCACAGGTTTTAGCTATGTTAAACCTAATGTATCAAGGTATAAAAAGTTATCAAAATCTAAACATGTTCATATAATTAAAAAAATTATAAATAAATGTAGAAAAGTACCATTATAATTAACATGACTTTTCATTTAAACATTATCATAACACATTATCATTATTCACATTCTTTAATAGTTATATCATGGAATAAAAAATTTAATTAATTATGGACATTTCATAAATTTGGTTATCATCAAATTATATGAGATACCAGATTCAAACATGATCTATATTTAATTCCTAATAAAATTAATCAATTAATTTTGGATTATATTTTTTTCCACTTTATATCAAGAAAAAAATGATAATATATATCATAAAAAGACATGATAATAGGAATAACATAAAAATAACACTGTCTAGAAAATCAAGAGGAAAACCATTATCATAGTAGAAAAAATGACAGATGATTACAACAACCAATTTTTTATTAATAAGGTTCTATAATTATTAGGTTAATTACACTGTCATATAAATGGTTAAACCATGATAACATTAAAATTACATGTAAATAAATAGAAGAAGTTATGAATAGCCTACCTCAATGGATTCGGTTTTCATCCGATGATAATACACTAAAACCATAGATCCTAATCACCCCGCCTAAAAGCACTACATCCCTCCAAGTATTCCATAACACAATAGAACCAAAAATACACCAAGAAAACTCTAATAAATGATGGAGAGAAACCACCTTCACATGCAATGATGATGCATGAGAATCCACATTGAAGAACCATGAGAGAACAGATTGAACATACCTCATATACTCTATTTTTTAGCATCCGAACACCTCCAAACTAGCTTAAGTCACCTATGAGCACCAAAAGCACTGAAAAAATGAAAACGGTCTAAAACTATGGATCTAGGACCACACATTATATACTCTACCAACATTGTCATCACTGATAATCGAAAACCAATATAGAGAGGAAACTAATAGGCAGTTCATATCAATAGCCACCCCATGAGGTACCTCTCATGGATCTCTTCATCAAATGAGATCAAATTCCTTAATAGTGGAACACTACAAATCAATTATATTGTAACAATCATATCCAAAATACTATCTCAGCAGAGATGTAACTTAGAAAAGATTAGTGTTACCAAAAAGAAAAAATTATTGAACTATTTCATAAAAAAGGTCAACATCCAAAAAACTAAAAATGTTACAACAGGATACTTAGGCATCATGAAGCTTTCTGAACTGAGTGTGAATCAATAAATCACAATCCTAGGTACTCTCCTTTAGATCACTATGACATCAAAAGATAAGAACCAAGGGAATAACACACCCATAAAATACCCTCTCAAGGCGGCCCTAGTTCTCCCATGGACACTCTTTGACGGTGGAATCATTGTATACATTGATGTCACCCCAATTTATGATAGAAAATTCTTCATGAAAATAATTATGGATTTGTGACACATGAAAAATATCATGTATTATACTCATTAGTGAGGGAAGTTCTATTCAATACTCCACAACCCCAACATGAGAGGATGCCTCAAAAGTCCTAACAAACTATGGAGAAATCTTACTCCCAGGACCAAACCATCACATTCCATGATTAGGATTCACATAATAGAACATGTGATCTCCAAATTAAAACACAATAGGCCTCCTCCAATTATAAACATAGAATTTATGATGATATTATACTTCTTTTATCATATAATCAATTACCCTTACCATCTCTATCATACGCTTTACCTATTACAACATGATAATTTATTATTCTCTAATATCAGTCAAACACTACAGAGAAAAAAAGATATTTTGTATGAAGCATCAAATGACACCATACCAATGGTGGAGTGGAAAGAATTATTATATATAAACTAAAAAAATGGTTGGTACCTCATCCATGAACCTCTATAATCCAAGACACAATATCACAACAAGCCTTCAAATGTCTAGATGGTTCACTCTATCTAGTCATATATCTATGTATGAAATGTAGATATAAGGAATAACTATGATTCAAAAAAATTCTAGAGATCTCTATACTCCATGGAAGTAAAATTGGGATCTTTATTAAAGATTATCATACCTAGGAATCCATGGAGTATCACAACCACCTCTAGATACTACCTCAGAAAAATGTCTACTGATCATGAATCCATGATCTCTATAAAGTTGGATGATATCAAATGATCCACTATCACACATTTAGCATCATATACTCCTGGATCATGAGGTAAGCCGATAAAAAAGTCTATAAAGATGTCCTACCACTTCCACTGGGGGACATCTAATGGTCGAATCAAACCACTGAGAACAAGGGTCTCATCCTTTACCTTTTGACATACCAAACAATGAGTAAAAAACTCTATAACTGCACACATTACAGAAGGCCACCAAAAGTGATCTCTAAATGCATGATACATTCTTGTCAAAAATGGATATATCTCTAAATGAGACATATAGAACACATGAAGAATAATATCACACATCATAGAAGGAATGAAAATACTTCCCAAGAAAAACACATAGGGATGTTCAACAATGATCAAGAATAAGGCGAATATTAAAAAACAACTCAGTCCCTCACATATGACCAACAATCAAAGGAATATTAAAAAACAACATTGTCCCTCAATACCTCCACCATAGAGTCCCCCTGTTGGGACTCCACCGCATAATACACTAATGAATACATCACCATCATCTAAAATAGATAAACTTTACACCTAAATTCTCCCATATCTAGATGAATCACCGAGAGTTCTTCTATCGCGCTACAGGAATCTCTAGATTCATGCACGATATTACTATTTTACTTCCTAATCAATGTATCAGATATAATATTTACATTTATTTGAATATATAGAATCTATAAGTATAAATCATAAAGGAATTACATAAACCAATACTGACTGAATTTCAAGTAATTCTAGGAGAAGATATTCCTTAATATCTTATGGTCATTAAAAACCACAAAATTCTCATGGATGAGGTAATGTCACTGCAATTTCAAATAAAATTAAAATTTATGTAACTCAAGATGATGGGTGGTGTAGTTACACTCATGTAGATGTAACTGTTGAGACCCATCTGAAAATAATGTTCTCCACTACATCAAAAAAACCAAATCCAAGATGAAAAGAATCAGAGAAAACCTAAAACTAAACTCTTTAATCTGGAAAAAAAGGACTCAAGTGCTTACCAAATCCTCTTTCAAGTAATCAGAAAACATGATAGCCTAAAAGAACACATATTCCTTATATTTCATGGCTATAAGTGGAGTCAAGACCCATGAGAAATCATATATGAAACTCTTGTAATAGGTTGAAAGACTATGGAAACACCAATAAATTTACGTGATGATCCTAGAAATCACACTTCAAAAACTTCCCGAATAATAAATCATGATGAATAACTCTCAAAATGGAACACAAAAACTCCACATGATAATCCTCAGATATGGAGTACACAAGGGTTTCATTGATAAAGACCATGAAGTAATTGTCCAATAACTATATGAACACTACTTTACTCAACCCCATTAACATAGATGACTACTCCTCACACCAAATGAAATTATAACAAACTCATAATTCCCATGATATCAACATAAAAAATTCATATAAAACGTTTCATCCTTCACCCACATATAATTATATCCTGACTGTATATTGATATTCAAGAACCATCATTCTCTAGTCAGCTGATCAAATAAACCATCAGTCATTGGATGAGGATAGTGGTTCTTCACCATCACCAGGTTAAAGTGATGGAAATCGATACAAATATGCAAAATTATATCATCCTACATCATAAAGAGAATTGGTGCACCCCAAGGTAAAATATTTGGCAGAAAAAAAACCCCATTGTAACAGATCATCGAGATGTACACATAGCTCTTACAAATCAGAAGGAACCATCCTATATAGTGACATCGAGATAGAATACCTGATCAGTTATGGATTAATCCCAAAAACAGTCTCCCATTAATGGGTAAAACTACAACCTACTCTTGAATTTCATCAGGGTACTCTTATACAACCCTAGTAAACACTAACTATTGACAATTAGAACAACTCAACATCCAATCTTCCTTCAATGAAAAAAAGTAGGGAACCAGTGTCTGACCCATATAAGGGTTTCACTCACCAACCTACACCACATGATCTCCATACACATCATAGAAAATTACCTTTTTCTTAAAACAATACATGATATCCTGTGTGGAATATAACTGATCCATGTTTTGGATGATTATATATTGATATATTTTAAAAAATTGGATATCTCCCCAAGTGTGGTTCTTCCAAAAGACTATATCACAATATATACATAATTCATATATGTTAGATCAACCACTAACTATCATAGTAAATAAAAATTGAAATGAAATCCTCTCTAACTCATGTCCTAAATCCTGAAAGCAGGTATATGATATAATGCATTGAATCTCTCCTAATTCAAAAAAAGTATGTACCCATGTACAAAAAAACTAAAAGGGTACCTCAAACGACGTCTACCTCAGTTGGAACTAAAAATGATAAAGAATGAATCTGGCCATGAAACACTACATGACCTATCTAACCATGGTGTTTACCAATTCATTTGATTTAATATGATCTCTAAAAAAGTGGAGAATCATAGGGATGTACTCTAACTACCACATTTCCTCTCTAATGATACCAAATTGAAACAACCTTCTACTGTTGTCTTCTATAGAATAGAGTCAATAGAGGAACCTGTAGTGGAATACATGGTGCATTCGGACTTCTTAAAAAGTTTGACCACTATTTATATTGATAACCTCAACCTAAAAAAGAAAAACACATGTATGATCCCTTTTTATTTTTCTAATAGCTACTGCCTATGGAGAAACAAGAATATGAGGGATGAGACTTACACCCAGCTAACTGAAAAATCTTATATCTAGGAAAATGGGAACCCCAGACTATAAACCTACTTCTCGAGGAATCATGATTACACCCATATCATAATGATTTTTTTGGATACCTTCTTATTAATAAGAAATCATATCACAAGTATCTCACGATATGTATTAGGTATAAACTAGGTCAATTGGCACAAAATCTCTAGACACAAAGTATCCTCATAATACCTTTCTTTGACCTCTTAATCTAGTAATAGGTTTGATTCATATCAAAGATGTTTCCTAAAATAGATCTTGAATTCTAGTATGTTGAAACTCCACCATCGAAGGGAAATAATCTCATAGAGTCTTGCTACCTTGGAGGTTAAATAAAGTAACTATACTTATAAATGGCCTTATATCATCTCCCATGAGACTATATATTCATGGTTATCTTCATTGAACAAGAAAAACCACTTCTTTGTTTCTCCATGTAGCATTGTCATATCCAATTAAACCTAGTGATCCTTCCAATAATAGTTTGAACTAAAAGATATATCAAATTCCTCTAACCATTCCTCTATTAATGAATTCTAAAAAAACCCCATACATATAAAAACTCTACTGATAAAAATCTATGAGTGCCCTCCTTCAATTTTTTTCTTCATCAAACTCTATTATGTGGAGATCTAATAGAAAATTATACTAAAAATATTTGATATGAAACTAATGAGGATGTTGACCTATATACATGCCTACAACAATTAAAAACTATTTGAGCTTATAATCCTTGAATATGGAATACATAACATCAATTAATTAATAATTTTATCATCTTCTTATGGTCTTAACATATCCCAAGGTCTATTCATTTCAAAAATACAAATAAAGAAGAATGATGAATGATCCATTGTTAGGTCCCTACCTTGTAACTAGTATCAATTTATTTAGTCGGCTCAGTAAACATAATGGTCTATACATCAGATCAAAGGAGGCACCAAATATCAATGTCATAGTTGGTCTCCCATGTTAACATCACTCATAGAACTTAGCTGAAATTTTTTCCCAACCAAGCCATGTAACATCACCTATGACTAACTAAAACCTCCATCATATCCCTAAAACTGAACCTATAATACCAATAATTTATGACCACCTCTCCACAAAGTGTACCCATCCTAGGCCAATAATGAGATAATGGAGAAGGTGACTGCTTGAGTCCCACATCTATTATGCCTTGGGTTGGTGACTACCATCGAGGGTATAATAAACATACACATGAGAGGCATTAATATCTAAGAGAACATATAGAATAGAAATATAATATCAATACACCAATCAAAAATGAATAAGACATATATATATATATAAATAAGAATATAAAACATGCAATGTTATATAGTAATATAACAACTAAAAGGAAAACTGCGTGTACCAAATGCTAAATATCAAAGTGACCATGAATCCCAAATAGATCCTGCAAAACCATCCCCTCTTAATATACTAATTAATATCTAACCTATTATTAATAACATAAAAAATATATTATGTACTTTTAGTGATAGTTCAATAGTATACTTAGTAGAATCCTCCCTAGAGCCTCTTATGTAAGATATAAAGAAGGAATTTTAAACCACAGTGTACAATAGTGTAAATAAATCATCAACTAAACAGGTATTCTAAGTTTCTATCTTCACCTTGGATAAATATCACCAAAGTATCACATATAAGAGATCATAAAATATAATAAGTAATCTTCAACAATACCCTAAATCTTCTTCTACTCTAGGTTTTATCTCTTCCCCAATGACTCATGTGCTGAGAACCCACTATCCAAAAAAATCCATATTAGAGACACTTGGGAGAAGGAATCACAACAAGAAATCGTGCATCAGATGAGCACATCATCCCATTAAAATATCCATATATAGTATCCAAGTAGTTTCTGAGAGACACCACATCTTGTATAATGTGTATCATACATCAGCTATTATACCTCAAGCTATCCCAACCCATACACCTAGTAAGTACCAAAATCCATCATAACCTATACACATCATAATTATAATAATTTTTGGATACTATATCCCTAGATAAAAGTGTTTGAATAACCAAAACCCATCATATCCCTCTAAAAACTATATGGGGAAACTAAATGTCATGCATAACAACATATATTAATACCAAGAGGAGAGAAATGGACAGACAGAGAAGTTTTTCTTCCATCCACCCATCAATATGTCAGGGAAAACACCCTCCTAGAGTCCAATAGGTATCAGTCACCCTAACCGACATGGGTGGGTACATATATGAAATAATAGAACAAACAAGATATTATATATCTCAAAAATACACTAAGTTCAAAACCTAGTCTTAGACACGACTATAGATAATGTCATTCAGACATTCAACCGCTACCACTAAGACTATATATCCAATATGTACACAACAATTTAATGATAAAAATTAATTACTTTTTTTATCATTCCTATTTTTTAATTAATTTATTGGATATTAAATTAACCATTAACACTATTTCATGATACATTCATTGACTACCATCATGAATTCTATGGCCTCTCATCATAATCCAAAATAAGACCATTGTTAATCAAGGTTAACATAATATCAACATTTTAATTACATCAAAACCAAAACATGGGTTATGAATTATTTAATTATTATTAGTATAATTCCATAAACTAGGTAATATAAAAAAAAATCATAAGATAATATGAAGAGGAAAAATAAAAACAAGCATATATGGGTACCAAAACTTGTGGGGAAAGGAATGAAGATAAAACAAGAAAACCAACCATCATCCATTAAATAGATTCATTTAAATAATGAATCTACCTTTATATATTCCATGAATATTCAAAAACTTAACCCGCTAAATCATATCTCGTGACATCCTTGATACCCACAAACATTTAACAATGTATCATTCTCTCACATGCATCAACTACGTCTATATCATTTTGGCCTCCCGGTCGGCATCACATCAGTCATCCTAGGATCATATCACATCTAGGTATCCACATTAAATCTCACATTGCAGAGAGAAACTCACATTTGCATCACAATATAAATGTATTAATAAATAATAAATCATTTAATGTAGTGAAATATATCCCCTAAAACAAGGCATCCAATACTTACACACAAACAATCTCTCATGTCCCCAAAATCAAGGTACTTGGCCTTCTAAATTAGATTAGAGACTCAATAGCTAATAAATTATATTTATCATACATCAAATTTTTATAAAAAATTGAATTAAATATTTCATTATTCATAGGCTCCAACTATTAGAAAACTAAGGTATCAAGATACAACAAAAAATAAAAAGTAAAACATGCTCTTAGAATTAATACCAGTTTAAAAAAACATTGATTTTTACTATTCCCATTAACATTAATTTTCATTTAAATGTTCTAATCATGAGTTATCATTATAAAAATTAATTATCAGTTCTATAATAAAGGAATATTGAATTTAATTAATCATACACATTTCAAAAAAATTATTATATTCAAATTATAAGAAACACTGGATTTAAACATGAACCTTATTTAATTATTAATCCAATTAATCTATTACATACAACATTATATTCTTTTTTTAATTTATATAAATAATAAAATTCTATTCCATAACATCATAATACAATCTAACAATCATATCTCATAAAACACACTTTCTAGAAAATTAAGAGGCAAACTGTTATCTCAGTAGAAAGAAATGACAAACAAACACAACAACCAATTATTTATTAATATGGTTTTGTAATTAATTGTTAAATTTCATTATTATTAAAAAGGGATAAAACATTCTTACTTTATTATTTCACCTAAATAAATAATAGAAGAAAATAATGTCCTTCCTAAAATGTTGTAGTGTTCTTCCCATGAGAGTGGACCAAAATCATAAATCCTGATCACCCCTCCCACAAGTGTTATCTCCATCCAAGGATGTTACACTATAACTATACCATCCATAAGAAATAACATTCAATTATAATGATGGAGTGAAACTTACATCTTATGGGAAGAATGAGATGCATGATTCACATCACAGATCCACAAGATTATAGGTAAAACATACCTCATATTATCAAAGATTGAAGATAGGAAGCAAGAATTGATCCCCATAAATGAGATTACTAGACGTATGGAAAGAGATCCATTGGATACCTAATTATTTTGAGAAAGGTTTTATTTTTTGAGAAAAACCCATGGAACCATAATTTATATTAGTAGACTATCGAGTTCACTTTTACAGTATCAAACTATTTCAAATCATGAAATTATCATATTTCTAGTCCTAAAAAAACACAATGTGATAGACCATCTAACCTAGATTTAATTTAAAATTATTGTTACCATATTTACCAACATCACAAAATACATGATCCATAAATTCATGGCTTGTAAAACATTAACTTCATTGATTCTCCCTAGATCTATCTTTTAACATCCAATCCCCTCCAGACAGTCTCTTTGAATCCTCTATCCACCATATAATTATGAAAAATACAATCGGTATAAATAGATAGATTAGATAACTTAAAATAAATGTTGATAATATATTTGTAGTCTTGTAATAAGAATAAGATATCTTAGAGAGAACTATTGTAGAGGAATATGTATCATGAACAAGGGTTATGAAAGGCTGTTTAGATATGGCTAATATCATAGAGATTCACATAAATGAAATGGACAAGTTAAGGTCATGGATTTTGGATATTATATTCACATAAAATATGACCAAAATTAAATACCTAATTATGAAATTCAAGAACAATAAATATAGAATCATTCGTTTCAGTAACGATGAGGGTCTTATTATTATTGGTTCTATAAAATCATTGATTATAGGAAATGATATCACGAGAGGTGATGTTCTATTGGTTGATGGGGTATGTCACATTATTCTCAATTTTAATCAAGTATGTGACCAATAACATGTGGTGGAGTTTATCTAATTGCACTGTATCATAAAATCTAAATATGGATTAATTATTCTCTAGGGAAGAAGAACCAAAGAAAATGTATACCTCATTGAAGAGGATTTTTTGTATGTTTTCCAAAGAATATGAAAAATAGGTTGTGGCACAGGGTACATAGTCATTTGTAGAAAACATATCTATAGAGGTTCGAAAATATAAATGATGTTCACGATATTTCTCAAATAAAATATGATCAGACTCATATTTTTGATTCATATTAAAAATGAAATATTATCTGGATGTACTAAAAACCAAAGAAGATAAAGGCATTAGGGTTTATTTATATTATTCATGTAGGATTTCTTGGGAAAATTTAATCCAACAAAATTTATGGAAATAGATATTATATGTAGTTTATAGATAAATATAGAAAAATGGCTTGGATTATGCCACCACACATAGAACAGAGGTGAATAGTTTTCTGAACCTATATTAGTGAAGAGATTAAAACATTCTTGGGATAAGATCCATGAATTTAAAACCGAAAATGTGGATGAATTAAAAAATCATCAAATTAATGAATATTTATAAAATTATAGAAATCAACATCATGTATCGACAATTAGAACACCCTAAAACCAAGGCAACGAAAATAAGAAATTATATAATTAGGAACATGGTTCATTCTATAATGATTGAAAAATATCTATAGAATGAAATTAGAAAAAGGGTAATTTTGAATTGGTATAAATATATAATAGATAATTTCTACATGTGATTATAAAATAAAACCATATCAAATTTGGTATGGGAAGAAGCTTATAATTAAATTGTTCTGAGAATTTTGAAGTAAATTTTTAATTCTAAATAAGGAAAAGAGTAAAAAATATAATGACCAGGGAGGTGAATGGATATTTATTGGATACTCATTAAAGATTAAATTGTATATGTGTTACAATTATATTCTTGAATGTAATATTAATATAAATTATGTTCCTATGGTTGAAGGTGAAAAAATGAGACTAGAACATGAATAGATTTTGTATGAAAACCAAAAAATTAATGAACATTACAGTGATGAAGAAGCTTATAGTTTAGGGGAGTTATAAGAAATGAGTTGAAATATGATGAAGGATCATATTTTGAAGAAATATGATAAATTTAAATAGATACATAGAGACAAACATAATGGTACGAAATCACCAAAAGAAACATTGTTGGAGACAGAAATTAACCAGACCAAACTAGATGAATAAATGATAAATAAATTATATCTTTTTTATCATTGGAATAAAAAAATAATTTATAGGGGATGTAAATTTTGAGAGTATTTTTAGGGCTATGATTTATTATCTAGACCTGAAATATAATAATAATAACTGGGAAGTTGTTCCATGTACAAGTGAAAACAATTCCATTTGAACCAAGTAAGTGATTCAAAATTAACCCAATGGAGATGGGATGGTGATATAGAAAAAATATTGAATTATATTCAAATGTTCATTGTAAATTGAAGGAAATTATTTCGATGAAAAATATTCAATCATTCAAAAACATGAAACTATTAAATTTTTTCCATGGAAATTTGGAATGGATTCAAAATATATCAAACAGATTTTAAATATTATATCTTGTATTGTTTTCTTCATTTATAAGTGAATATTTATCAATTAAATTGGTTTTGTAATGATAAAGATATAGAAAATATATTTTTAATAAAGAAAGCCTTGTATTGCTTCAAGAAATAACCAAGAGTATTGTATTATAGATTAGATAAATGTATAAAAAGCTTAGTTTTAATAGAGGAAGATTTGATCATATAATATATATTAATAGGTAAATTGAATAGTAATTTATTGTTTTTATCTATGTTGATGACATTATTTTTGGAGGGTCGGATAACAACTAATGAAAGGAGTTTTCAGAAATCATGAGGATTGAATACAAGATGTCCTTAATTGATGAAATGTCATTTTTCTTTAGATTATACATCACTAAAATGTTGTATGAGATATTTACCTCAAAAAGAAGTTCTCGTATGATGTATATATGTTTATTTTATAGTTCCTTATACCATTATTCATTATTATTGATCATTGAATAATTGGTTGTGAATTTTGTAATTTATGATCATATTATCATACCCTCATGCTTATGTTATGATCACTTTTGATCAATGATTCATATATCCGTTGTTTAACCTTACTCAGAATCTGATCTCATTATTTGTTATGTTTCTTTTCTCCTGGATATAAAGAATGATTTTTAGTATGGTATGTGTTCTATGTGAGAAGAAATTTGTGTGAGATGTTAGTGATATTACAAAAAATATGATTATTATGTATCTTGTCTCCAAGGATATTAAAAAATTATTTATTTGGGTCCTTTTTTATATAAGATCAATTGAGTATTCATATATAATGATGTAATATTAACATATAAAATTATTGGTATGCATCATTTGGTTTTAGATTAGGGTTTCGATATTTTTGGAGACTATTCTTAGATAACACTGGGTACCAACCCTTCGGTAAGTATTTTTATATTATAAGATATTTAAATTTTAGTAAATTAGTGATTTTTTGGTTTTATAGAAATAAAATCTCCATGTTCATATAGACAAGTAGGTTTAGTCTTTGGAATATCTTCACATAGGGGTAATAACACTAAAAATTAGTGTTTAGTATTAACTTGATCATCACCTAAGGCATGTCAAAGTGGTCAAAATACACACCTGATGTCACAATCATTGGGGATATGATTTGGTTAATTCACATTCACTTTGTGTACCATTTTGATGAATGATAAGATTAAATATATAAAAACCTATGATTATCTATAGTAATATGAGATGAACTCATAATGTCTTGGGTTGAAAGAGTGACTCATTATATAAGACAATACTAAAATGATTTTAGACATCATACGATTTCATACTCTGATTATTCAATGTCCTATAATTTCTATATAATTTTTATTAATTATATAGAATTATTTTGAGACCATGAAATCTAACAGAGCGTGATTCCGAGGCCCGGAGTGCCCGAATAACCCGTCAATGTTTTGTTAAGCTTTAATTAGCACACATAAGTAGTTTCCGGAAAAAGTGGAATAACTCTTAAATAGTTTCTCGGATCCGAAATCAGAGGAAATAATTGCACTCAATATGATGGGTTTACCCTAGGTGTGACTTAATATTATTCGGTGAGAGACTCCTGTGAGAAAACCAAAAAAATGGTATAACCGTAAACAAAATAATTAAATAAAAAATATTTTATTTTTCAAATGCTTATAACTCATGAATGGTAACTCTGATTAAAAATCTGATACCACCACTGAACTTTTGAATATATGCTCGAATTATGAAGCTAATAACATTTACTGGTGTGAGCCACTAGTGAAAGTTAGTTTTTGGCCGCAAATAAAATAATTAAGTGACAATTATTTTACTGTAAAATCCATAAATTTTAAACTGTAACTCGGATTGGAAATCTAAGAGTACCGTTGGATTTTTGGGGCAAGTTTCACTTAGTGAAAGCCTAACCTCAACCGGCGCGGGTCAAGGCTGACTATTAATAATTTTTCGAACATTTTTTTTGGGTTAGTACAGTAAACACGTGAGTGGCATTTTCTATCTTTTGAAACATTACTTGTATTAAACATCCAAGGGCACCATTGAGTCCACATCACTGAGATTCACTTAATGGAGGAATAACTTCGACCACAGTAGGTCGGGTAAAAAAGTTAATTTTTGTGGACTTTTGAAATATTAATAAAATAACATGTTTTTCTATTTTATTTTCTTTCATTCCTCCAACGAATGAATGACACTGGTAGGACTGGCGACGTGTCAAGCCAATAAATGGCGTGAATCTTCTTTTCTTATAACCGCACTATTAAGAATTCTAGAGGTTCATTAAATAAATGAACCTCATTAATTTGACAAGCATTGCACACTCCTTCTCCTCTCATATTTATATGGATCTCGGGAAGGGGAGTTAGCACATCTTTACCAAGATATGAAGCCTTGTAAAAGTACCGTGACACCAACCACCTAGAGGACGAAAATGGTTCCAACAACCGATGATGAGCGCCACCAAGTCATGAACTAATGACAATAATGAAAAAGGTTCCATCGACTATCATCAATGGACGTCTCTTCAGGTAGGGGGTTATTTTCATTTGTGCATTTTTTATTCACTCTTCCCCATTCTAGAAATTATATGAAGAATGTGGGTCAACGGACTAACAAGTTGATCGGTGATTCATTCATCTCTGTAGGAGGTTATTGCGTGGAATCTTGCAGGGTTAATCTTGTGACCAATACAACTGTTTATTAAGATTCCTTAATATCCTCCATATTACGAGCTAACATAGAGGGTGAAGGTATAACGAACCCGGAATGAACCCTCCGTTATCTGTCTTTCCTTTATCCACCTTGGAAGACCCTAAGCACGTTGACGCACGCCGTAAGAGAAGGGTCGCAACTCATTATCTGTTGAAAATGGAGGAAGTGGCCGGCATGACGATAGGCCACAGGAAGGAAGGTGGTTCGACTACCTCGCCGCAGATGAACAGAAGTCATAACGAAGGTAACGATGGAGGCCGAACCCCCCTCTTGTGGGTTCTATGGCACCCACACGTTGTTTCTGCATTGCCAACCGAATGGCCTTAGAGCCTTCTGGGAATATGGGTGGATGGGGGGTTACACCCCCTGCATCGGACCGAACTGAGCCTCCACCCTCGATCCAGGCCGCTGCCCTCAGAACGGGCTGCTGCCCTTGCACTGGGCTACCGCCCTCGCATCGGGCCGCCGCCCTCACACTGATCCACTGCCCTCGAGCCAGGCCACCGCCCTCCCATCGGGTCGCCGCCCTGGTACTGAGCTGCCGCCCTCGAGCTGGGCTGCCATCCTCGAGTCAGCCACCTCCCTAGGACCGGTCCCCCGCCCTCCCACCGTGATGTCCCCCTTGGACCAGGCCACCAACCTTGGAGCAGGCCGCCACCCTCATAGTAGGACACCACCCTCTGAGAGAGCTGCCTCCCTCGGACTGGGCCACTGCATATGCGGGCCACTGCCCCAGCGGGCCACTGCCCGCGCAGGCTGCTGCCCCGGACCGGGCCACTATCCTAGTAGGCTGCCACCCCACATGGGCCTGGAGACCCTTGCGGGCCGGACCCCTTGTGGGACGACCCCCTTGTGGGATGCCCTCTTCTGGCCTGGCCCCCCTTGCAGGCCACCCCCTTTACGAGCCACCCTGTCGTGTCAGGGCCGCCCTATTCTGACCAGGCCGCCCATGTGGCCCCCCTTGCAGGATTCCCTATTTTGGCTGGGTAGCCTCTCTTGCGGGCCAGACCAGACATCATCCCAGTGGCCCAAGTCTACCCCGGCCCAGCCCAGAGCGAGTCGGGCCAGGTCGGTCCGACCATGTTGAACTAGACCCAGGCCCAACAGGACCTAGGAAAACTTAGAAGAGCATATCTTGACAACCGAACGTTTTTTGATAAATAGTCTATAGTGTTGGAATCCAGGGATAATGCTGGTCTTTTTGGTATAATTCACTTGAGATTTTAAGAAAGTTGGAGTACGACCAAGTTAGATAGAACCTGAATCCAACCGGACCCTCGGAGATAAAACGCATATAACTCACAGACTGAATGTCCAATTGACGCAACGCTTGTCGCATTGGAACTCTTGCGACATGGCCGTCTTTTTGGTTACTCCATTGTGGAGATTAGTGGAGGTGGAGGTATGACCGATATCTTGAGGGGCATATTCTACCGAACTCGAACGCACCCTGTGCGAGGAAACCTATGGAAGACTGCAACGTGAAGAAAGAACAGAGATCCTATGTGTGTTAGCATCTATCGATCCTATATGAGTCAAATTCTATGTGTATCAGTGCACAATGATCTTGTGTGAGTCATCACATACCAATACTATGTGGGTCATATCCTATGCGGGTTAGTGGGGGATAGTTATCTATCGATCCTGTGTGGGTAAGCAGGGGTTAGTTACCTATCGATCATGTGTGGGTGAGAAGTAGTGATTCTTAACAGAATAAGATGTTCTAGTTTACAAATGAACATCTATAATTATATAATTAAGTTATTTCATATTGTGAGATGATTCTTTTACATGTTTGGTACTTCAATCTCTGTGGCGTCCCCTGATTGGTAATTCAAGCTTCGTGGTGTTACCTATGTGGTACTTCTATCTTTTCGGTCTTACCTATGTGGTACATCTATCTTTGTGGTGTTACCTATGTGGAACTTCGAACATTGTGATATTGTATACATGGTCTTACATTTGATGTACTTATGCCTTTTTGGTATTGTCTTCGTGGGTTTTCTTAGGTGGTACTTATATATTTATGGTGTTACATGTGTGGTACTTCTACCTTTGTGGTATCATCTTTGTGGTGTTACCTGTGTGGTAATTCTATCTACGAGGTGTTACCTGTGTGGTACTTATATATTCGTGGTGTTATCTGTGTGGTACTTTTTCCTTTGTGGTATTGTCTTCATGGTGTTACCTATGTGGTTCTTCTATCATTGTGGTGTTACCTGTGTGGTACTTCTACCTTCGTGGAGTTACCTTCATGGTTTTACCTTTGTGGTGTTACCTGTGTGGTACTTCTACCTCCTTTTCGTTACCTATGTGGTGTCCTTCCCTCATGTTTGTGGTGAGTATATCTTGATAACTTATGTATATGTATGGGCATATAACTAAGCAGAGTTGAGGTCTTACTTTGGGGTTTTTACTTTGTGGAACTCTAGGAGACCTATGGGGGTCTTGGCATCCCTGCTGAGTATTGCTATACTCACCCCTGCACTGGAATTTCCCACACCTTTTTGTGTCTAGTGTAGATGAAATATAATGTTTATGGAGGCTGAGGGAGCTAGGACTAGGTGGTGCTCGGAGGAGGACCATTCGATGTAACGTGACGTGGAGGATACTAATTCAAATGGAGTGATAAGGAGGCGAAATGCATCTTCCCTACTAGTAAGAACCTCTGAGGATGACCTATTAGTTGTTATCATTTTTCTTTCAATTGTATTGTACTTAAACTTTTACATGTACTTTTACAATTGGGCTTCTATTCCAGACCCTTTTGACTTTAAGCACTCTTTTACTATAGAATTTTACTTTGTGGTTGCAGCTTATTGCATTCTAGTATGTGTGGTTGCTTCTTGTTATGTTCTCCGACTGTGTGTCTGTACAAGTTAAAAATCAAATGCCTTCACGTTTAAGGGATACGCCTTTCTGGTGCTAGTCACTAGCTCCCAGCCCTAGTTAAGGCAGGATTGGGGTAGTCACAGCATGGCCCCCGAGGGACAGGTCGGGACAAAGTGGTATCATAGATGTTCAGTTCTACTGAAGAACTAGGACTCTGATCTTTTATGTGAAGAACCAATGTTAAGTGTTATGAGTGTGCTTTCAGTTCGGGGAGTCCAGTGTTGGTACGATGACTGACGTATCCATACTCCAGAACCTTGAATTCTGATTTCGGACTTAGTGCACGAAAACACTGATTTCCTGGGTTTTTTAAAAGTTTTTATTTGGATTTTTTTGGAGTCATCTCACCAGCTATAACTTAACGACCATGGTGCACCTATTACTTATCAGGATTCCCCTACAAAGATTTCCAAATGGGTTTCTTGAGGGAGTACATGATGATGGCCCACCGAGCGATGAGGCTCCGGTGCAGGGACCTCTTACTATATTGGCACCTTCGAGTGGTGAACTAGTAGCACCACCACCCATTGGGCAGTAGTTACAACTGGCAATACCAGTAGAAGACACATTTAGTCTTAGTGCCTTATGCGAGTTTCAGCATCAAATACCCATCATTTTTCAAGGTGATCCTAACACACAGGTGGCCGAGTACTAGCTTGAGGAGGTGGATGAGAGTTCACTAGAGCTTCTACAGCTTTGAAAGGGCGACATGTTGGTATCTGAGTATTCTTCATGGGGTACCGAACATTCCTGGTACTCGATGAATATGATACGATTAGTGCTTCAGGGCTCGGACTTCTGAGTGAAGTGTGATTAAGGATGTCCAAGACAATAATATTCCCTTACGCATTCCTACCTATGTTAGGGTTCTAGAGAGAAACTTTATGGATGAATATTCTTTGGCTTAGCAGATACAGCCAGTGAGTGTTAGTGGTGGGAAAATAGAAAACTGGCGCCAGTCTTAGAGACTTGGGCATGTAAAAATGTTTTGAGAAGAAGAAGTGTTATAGATAGATGAATATGAAGGGCTGCAGACGTGGAAGCGGGTCTAGGAGAGCAGCATGAGGTGGTGTACATTTCGACATGTTACAACCACCCCCATTTGTGGTCCCAATCAGGATTAGGGAGCTAGAGGATATAAGAAGGGAGTAGCTTCAGATGGTCAAGGAGTGCGACCCAAGGGCTCTAGGAATGACTTGATGAATGTTATATGTCTACTAATAGCTCTCGTATTAATAGACATATGTACCAATCATTCCTTCCATCCATGAATCTTGTACAAAACCTAGAGTTTTCTATTAAGCTATTGACTTGACCCTCACATATGGAGGTACCATTGGGAGGAGACTCAATAATCACACTTACGTCGATGGTGTGATCTGATCCATGGGGTGAGATTTTTGGTTAGAACCTCTTAGTGGAAGCATTGAGGCCTTACGACATTAGTTTGGGTATGGACTATACATCCAAAGTTCATACTAAAATTGACTATATGAAGAAAAAAGGTTGTGGTTTACCTACAAAGTTGGAATGACATTTTCCTTGGTCGGAGAAAAAGGAAACCCAGACTGCATAAAAAAAACTTGTGCAAAAGAGCGTGTAGATGATCACGCTTGAGTAGGCCAACCCTACCATCATAGTAGCGAGAGTTTTGAGTTTTTAGTTCCCAACAAGAGGTGAAAAGTGTGGGGGACACCATTCCAAAAGATGTTTCCAGGTTTACATCCTTGAAGGGTGAGGGACTTCTGCTTTGGCTGGGTACTATCAGGTTTTTTAACCATACTTCACCAGGGCAGTGGAACCCATGTCAGCTTTGACAAAGAAGGGGTAGTCGTTCTTGTGGATAGAGAAGTGTCAGCCGAGCTTTCAGAAGTTGAGACAACGACGAAGGACAGAGTTTATTCTGGACTATGACATTGAGATAGTCTATACTCTTGGAAAGGGGAATGTGGTAGAAGACACACTCAGAATGAGCTCTGGTCTATTACTATGGAGTGAGGCATCAGATCAGCTAGTTGTGATTTGTATATCCTTCATGGATAAGGGTAGAACATCTTACCTTTAGTATATGACTTCCACTCCCCCAATTCCTCAGCGAATTAGGGAGGCACAACATAGGACGTTGACTACGAGGCCTAACGTGCTCAGATATCCTCAAGATGGTCTCTTGATGGATTTTATGAAGGTGGGGAGCATGTCATTCTCTTCAAAGGTTGCACCATGGTACCAGTGAAGCTTCCTAGATGAGATGTTTAGGGAGACCATGTATTCTTATGGGTCTCACCCCGACTAGGATTTCATAGGTTTGGTCGGGCGACATGATGTATCTGAGGTTCATCGAACCATTCTAGATTCTCAACAGAGTGGGAGAGGTGGCATATTGTCTATCTATTTCTCCACAGATGTGCTGGGAGAAATGTTTTCCATGTGTCACTGCTGAGGAGATGAGTTCATGATCCATAACATGTTATCAACTAGGGAGAGTTGAAATTTGATGACGGGGTGACTTTTATAGAGTCCCTAGTTAATATATAGGATCGACAATAGTGAGTCTTTTTTGGATGATCGATACATCTGGTGCATATTTTCTAAGAGCACGTGAACCTTCAAGAGATCACATGGGAGCAGGAGGCTTAAATTCATGCTCAGTATAGTCATTTGTTTTTTAGTCTGTGGTTTGGATTTTAGGGATAAAAATACCTAAGGTGGGGAGAATTTAATGTCCTATAATTTCCATAGAATTTATTTTTAATTATATAGAATTATTTGGAGACCGCAAAATCTGACTGTGCACGATTCCAAGGCCCGGAGTTCCCAGAATGATCCGTCGATGTTTTGATATGATTTATTTAGAAAGCGTAAGAATTTTTCATGTAAAAGTGAAATAAATCATAAAATATTTCTTTGATCAGAAATATGAGGGCCTCATTGTGCTCAGGATGGGGAGTTTACCTGAGGTGCTACATATGTTTAGTCAGTGTGGGCCACCTGTGAGAAAACCAAGAATGGAATAAACGTCAAAAATATATTTAAATAATTTTTTTTTATTTTTCAAATGTTTATAACTCATGAATGGTAACTAGGATTATAAATATGATACCACAACCAAACTTATGAGTATATGATCTCATTAGGAAGATACTAACATTGCCAGGCATGAGCCACCAGTGAATGTTAGTTTTTAACCGTAAATAAAAAACTTAAGTGAAAATTATTTAATTTTAAAATCCATTAAATTTAAACGGTATCTCAGATTGGAAATTTGAGAGTATCATTGGGTTTTTTGGGGCGTGTTTCACTATGGTAGAGCCTAAACTCAACCGATGCGTGTCAAGGGTGACTGTTAATATTTTTTTGAACTTTTTTTTGGGTACGTACAATAAACACCTGAGCGGCGTTTTCTAAATTTTGAACCATTGATCAGATTTAAAGTATGAAGGCACCTTTGAATCTACATCGCCGATATTTTCTTAATGGAGGAATAACTTTGATTGAAGTAGGTCGGGTAAAAAAGTTATTTTTGTGGTCTTTGAATGATTAATAAAATAACATGTTTTTTTATTTTATTTTCTTTCTTTCCTCAAATGGGCGGATAGTGCTAATGGGACCGGTGACCTATCACGACAATAAATGTATTGAATCTTCTTTTCCTTTAACCACACCGTTGAGAATTTGACAGGTTCATTAATTAAATAATCCTCATTCATTCCCCAAGCATTTCACACTCCTTCCCATATCCTATTTATATAGAGCTTGGGGATGGGTGTGGGAATGTCTTCACCAAGTGACAAAACCCTGACAAAGTACCGCGACACAAACCACATGGAGGATGAAACTGGTTCCAACAAGTGGTGAAAAGTACCACCGAGTCATGAACTGACAAAAACTCTGAAAGAAGTTTCGTCGACCAACATCAGTGGATGTCTCTTCTAGGAAGGGGTTTATTTTTGTTTGTGCATTTTTGATTCCATCTTCCCCATTATTGAAATTATACAAAGAATGCGGGTCAACCAACTAATGGGTTGACTTGTGATTAATTCATCTTTGCAAAAGATTATTGCAGGGAATCTTGTGGGGTTAATCTTGCGCCCAAGACTACTATTTATTGAACTCCATTAATATCCTCTATATTAAGAGCTAACAGAGAAGGTAAGAGCCTCACAAACCCGACCTGAACCATCTGCTATATTTCTTTCCTTGCCCCACATCAGATGACTATGAGCACATTGATGCAGGCTGCAAGAGGAGGGTCGTGGATCGTCAACCGCGGCGAATGGAGTAGGCAACTGACATGACAGCCAACCATGGTAAGGAAGGTGGTGCGACGGCAGCACCGCCGATGAACCGAAACCATGATAGAGACCAAACCCACCTCCTGCGCGTTCTGAAGTGACCGAGTGGCACCCACACGGCGCTGCTGAATTGCTAACCGAATGGCCTCCGGGTCGTTTGGGAATCCGGGAGACTGGGGGGGTTACACCCCCCACATCGGACCGAATCGGGCCACCACCCTTGAGCCAGGCCACCGCCCTCATACTGGACTTCCGACCTCGCCCTGGGCTGGCACCCTCGCACCAGGACACCGCCCAGGACCCGTGCCTGCGCCCTCGAGCCAGGCCGCCGCCCTCGAACCAGGTCTCCAGCCACACACTAGGACACCTCCCTTCGACTGAGTCGCCGCCATCACACCATGATGCCACCCTCAGACCAGGCCTCCACCCTCGGAGTTGGCAGCCCTAGTAGGTTGGGCCTCCCCCTTGCTTGCCGCCCTATTCTGGATAGGGACGCCCTTATGGGATTCCCAATTCTGAGTGGGCCTCCCTTATGGGAACCCCTCTTTCAGGCCAGACCAGACATTGGCCTAGCCCAGACCGAGTCAGAACAGGTCGGTCCGACCAGGTCAGACGAGACCCGGGCCCAACCGGACCAAATAACACTTAAAGATTCATATCATAAGAACCAGATGTATGTTTGAGGAACCATATTAATCATTGGGATCCTTGTATCGAGATGGTCCTCTTGTTATACTCCACTTGATATTTAGAGAATTATGGAGTACATTGGGGTTGGATCGAACCCAAATCCAACCAGGCCGTCAAAGATGAAACGCTTATAACTCATAGATGGGGCATCTGATTGAAGCGCCTTCTGTCGTTTTGGAACCCTTACGACATGACAGCCCTTTGGGTTACTCATTTATGGAGATTATTGGTGGTCAAGGTATGGGCGATATCTTGAGAAAAATATTCTACGGATCTCGAGCGCATCGGGTGCGAGGAAACCTTTGGCAGCTTGCAATGTGAAAATAGAATATAGATCCTATATGGGTCTACATCTATCGATCCTATGTGGGTTAGATACTGTGTGGGTCAGCACTCAATGATCCTATGTGGGTCAGTGCATACCGATCATGTGTGGGTCAGATCCTGTGTGGGTCAGCAGGGGTTTGTTACCTATTGATCCTCTATGGGTCAGCGGGGGTTAGTTACCGATCGATCCAGTGTGGGTGTGAAACAGTGCTTCTTAACTGAATAAGATGATCTAGTTTATGACTAATCATCTATTCTTATGTACTTAAGTTATACCTGATTTTGACCTGATTATTTTACCTGTGTGGTACTTCTATCTTCGTGATGTTACCTGTGTTGTACTTCTATCTTCATAGTGTAACCTATGTGGTACTTATAACATTGTGGTATTTTCTTCATGGTGTTACCTTTGTGGTACTTCTGCCTTTTTGGTGTTGTCTTCATGGTGTTACCTGTGTAGTAGTTCTATCATTGTGGTGTTACCTATGTGGTACTTCTACCTCTATAGTCTCTTCTTCATGGTGTTACTTGTGTGGTACTTCTATCTTCATGGTGTTACATGCGTGGTACTTCTATCTTCGTGGTGTTATTTGTGTGGTACTTTTTCCTTTGTGGTATTGTCTTCATGGTGTTATCTTTGTGGTGTTACCTTGTGGTACTTCTACCTTCTTGGAGTTACCATCCTCATTTTTTCTTTGTGGTGTTACCTATGGGGTACTTCTACCTTTGTGGTGTTACCTATGTGGTGTCCTTACCTCATGTATGAGATGAGTATATCTTGACAACTTATGTATAAGTATGTGAATATACCTAAGTATAGTTTATTTTTTTCTTTGTGGTTTTTCCTTTGTGGAACTCTAGGAGACCTATGGAAGTCTTAGGGTCAATACTGAGTACTTGTTATACTCACCCCTGCATAGGCTTCGCCCACACCTTGTTGTGTTTGGTATAGACTATGTACATCATTGATCGAGGCTGAGGGAGCTAGGACAAGATGGTGCTCGGTGGTGGACCATTCGGCATAACGTGACGCGAGGGAGACTGACAGACATGGAGTGTTGAGGAGGTGATTTGTACTTACGCTATAGGTAGGAACCTCAGAGGAAAAACTAGTAGCTATTTCCTTTTTTATTTCATTTTTATTTTACTTCCATTGGCACTTTTACTTTTATTGTTGGGTTTTTATTCACGCCCCTTCTTACTTTCAACACTCCTTTACTACAACAGTTTACTTGGTGGTTGCATCTTATTACATTCTATTCTATGTGGTTGATTATTGTTATGTTCTTGGACTATGTGTTTATATAGGTTAAAAAGGCAATGCCTCCCTATTTAAGGGATATGCCTTTTTGGTGCTTGTTGCTATCCCCTGGCCCATGTTAATGCTGGCTTTGGGTAGTCACGGCATGGGCCCCGAGGGACGGGTCGCGATAGATTATTTATGTTTGATCCTCACACTGTGTTTTTTGCTTTAGTCAATGAATGGAACCAAGAGGAATCATTTATACAACATATTTGATGACCAATGAAACAACTGTATTCATGAGAAACCAAATGAAATGGGATATGGTATGATAAATATTGTAGCTATGATCGTCCATATATCTCACGATATGAATGATAACATGAATTTTGTTGAACATATAAATGAAAAAAGAGTGAGAAAAATTGACTACTGTTTTTATTATGTAGAAATTATCATCTTTTATTATTGGTTTAAATAATATACATATTACAAGGTAACTAATAAATGCTATAATTCATTTTTTATCCTTTAATTATTATACCATGTAAATTTTATTTTATCTATGTATTGTTTGGAAGGTTAAGCATATCAATGGTGGACTCATATCAAGATTATGGGGAAAGTGGATAAAAATTTATTCAATGACATGGGAAGAGTTTAAGATTTTATTTTTTAATAAGTATTATCCTCAATCTTTTATAGTATGATAGGGATATAATTTCATGAACTGAATCTGAGGGATGATCAATCAATTACTAAATATGAGGAAAATGTCACCAAACATGCAATGTATGTTTCAGGTTTTATCGTAAAACCTAAAAAATGTTGTCTAATATTTTAGTGGATTAAGAATAAGTCTCATGAATTTATATAAAATACGTTAATTTTATAGATATGAATAAATAAATTGATGTGATCTCAAGTTAGAAATGTATTTTTCAAACTTTCATTATTCTCATGGTTTTGGAGTTAAGGAAATAAATATAGAATTTTGGGTGGATTTTAAAAATAATACCAATGGAGGGGAGAAAATTAATATTACTTAAATCCATAAGTGTGGATGAATTCATTGAAGAAATTTCCTTATGGGGTTTGGAATGTTTTTTGTTTGTGTAAAAGATGGTTATTGAGTAAAATAATACCAAAGTTATGTTGTGATTCTAATCCATTAGAGGAATGATGAGAATGATCATGTGAGTATGAAACCCACACTCTAAATCTATTATTATATGGATTAAAAATATTACACCAATCAATGAATGAATCTAAGGGTTAATGATGATAATCAATATCAACAACCTCTTAATCCCTGAGATAATGGAAAATATCATGTGATCACAACCACTGAAGTGGGTCACAAGAACAGAGTAGTTAAAGGTACACTTACCATCCTATATTGACCTAAAAATTTATTATTCTATTTTTTATATATACATTTTTTATATATAAAGTACATTATATGGGTATAACATCACCACCTAAATTATTATGAGTTAATTTAGCAGTAAAAATTCTTAATGATATGTTAGTCGCCTATTTGGTCATTAGCTTATCTCTTCTAAAATATAATGAGAATGTTCTTCAAGAAGTTATATTTATTCTCTATCTAGTTGAACATGATATTATTTTGGGAATAGATTGGATTTATTTAAATAGATTCTATATAAATTTACAATGATGGGATTTCAGAGTTGATATTCCAAAAAATTATTATTATTATTTTGGTGTGAGGATGAATATGAACATCGAATAGAAATTTCTTCCATTATATAGATCTTAACACCCATTCACGGGGGATATTTATCTCAAATGGTTAAGAAAAACTGAACATTGAAGATATTCCAACTTATTAGGAAATATGATGATTTATTTCTTAATGAGATTCATAGTATTCTAAAGAATCGTGAATTTGACTTTTCAATAGAACTCATACTAGGTGGTACACTAATTTTAATGACTCTATATAAAATGACCCTGATTAAGATCAATGAATTAAAGAATAATATCCTAAATAATCTAGATATGGGATTTATATACTTGATTGTGTCACCATGGGGTTCACCTATTCATTTTTTTAAGAATAAATTTGATTGAATGCTTATTTTTATTTATTATCGAGAAATTCAAAAGATCACTATAAAAAGCAGCCTCTTCCTTTTTTTGATGACCTACTTGATCAACATCAATAATTTTAAAAGATTGAAAATAATTCTTGAAATCATCAATTGAGGTTCAACAAAGAGTATATACACATGAAATATTTATATGTGAGGAATGGTCATTATGAATTTATAGTAATTCCACTAGAACTTACCAATCCCCCAATATCTTCAATGGTTTAATTAATAAATCATTTGTTAATTTCCGTGATCATTTTCTGGGAGTCATTATAAATTATATTCTTATATATTCAATGAGAAATAATGAGCATGAAGATCATTTGGTGAATGTTTTTAATTACATGAGGATAGAAAACCTGCATACCAAATTTACATAGTATGAATTTTGGAAATATAATGTTTCATTCATTGGTTATATAATCTCATGAAAGGGTATATTTGTGGATCCCTCAAACAAAGATGTTATTAAGAAATGGACTAGAGCCAACATGATGTCTGAGATCCATTTATCCATTTATCTAGTAGGAAAATAATTAATATTTGTGATATTTTTCTCATAGTTATCTATTACATATACCAAGTTGAATTTGAAGGTAGCTAAGTTCCATTTTCCACATGAGTGTGAAGAGAATTTTAAAGAGCTAAATATGAGGTTTGTCTGTGAAATTACATTCATGATAACTTGTAGTGGAGATGGTTTTGTGATATATAGTGATATATCAAAGAATATTGTAGGATGGATCATCATTTACAATGATATTTTGATATATTTTTCCTCGTTCTAATTAAAAATTCATAATAAAAATTACACAACTCATTATTTAAAGATGGACATGGTAATTGTTTTCATTAAAGGATTAATGGAATTATCTATATGTTTAAAGGTGTGATATATATAGTGATACTAAAATCATAAATCCCATATTATCATAGAAATAGTTAAATATGTTCCAAATAATATTTTTTGAGTTAATTAAATTTTATCAATTCTTAATACATTTCCACCGTTGGAAGAGGAATAATGTCATTGATACTTTTAGCTGTAAGGGTCATACAAGCTTGTCCCTCATGAGGATTGAAAGAGATATAATTCTTGTTTATTTTCATAAAATTGGTCTTCAAATCATGATTAAATGGGAAATGAATATATCTCCCATAAGAATGATCAACCATCCATCTATGTGAGGATTAAGTAGATACAGAATGAAAATATAGAGCTACAGAAGAAGGTGATAACATTTATTATCTATAACCATGATTATTATAGAAGAAGGAGGTTCAGGAATTGAGTATGTGTCTCCTTAATACTACATTTTAAGGAGTTTTTGGATGATACTTTTAGTTAATCATTTGCATTCATTTCAAAGGTAGAAAAATGTATTGAGATGCCAAATATTATTTCTTTTAAAAAAATGGAATGGGTTAATGAAAAGAATGTTTCTCAATGCATTGTATATTAGCAATTTTGGGATGAGAGTTGAAAGTATAAAGACACTTTATGACCAGTACCTATAACATAATGGATGTTGGAAAACATCACTATGGATTTCTTCATCGATCTTACTAAAAAATAAAAATGCCATAATTCTATTTGGATTGTAGTTGTTCAACTTATATACTAAATAAAATTATTTAATATAAAAGAAGATTTTACTGTTGATTGGTTTTCAATGATATAAATTAAGATAGTTATAAGGATTTATGAGGTACTGCATTCTACTAAATTTGATAGGGATCCTAGGTTTTCCATGAAGTTTTATTGAAGTATTTGATACATTTTGTATATATTTTGTTGGTTTATCACTACATATCATCCTCAAATAGGTGTCTAGTATGAGATGACCACTCATACCATCGAATATATATTGTGAGATTAAGATATGGAATTAAAAGTGAAGTGGTCAAAGTTCGGTTAGATACCACTAGGGGGGTGGGTGAGTCATTGGTACACTATTTTAAAATTTTCTTCTTTTTAATTCAATATTTGTGACTATTTAATGTATCAATACCTCATTTTTAATTATAATCATATCCTTGCAAGTAAAAATTAAAGGAAAAAATATATATGGATTTTTATATGGTTCGGTACTAAGACCTACATCCTTCTTGCAACCGATTATCACCCCTAGTTACAGATTCTTCACTATATGTAGATGGTTAGAACTCAGGAAAGACTTATTCCCCTCAACACTAGGTCTCACAGTGCTACAATCTAGATTCCCACTAGAGTTGAAAATTTCTCCCGTACATTAGTTATTCCTGAGTCCTATAGGCGGATATTTATAATGCATCCCACGTTATTATGAGCATCCCATCAGCCTACTCCTGAGTCCCACTATAGACTTCCTTACCTTCAGTATCCCACTGAATACTTCATAATCTTAACTCACACAATTTTTGATCCACTAATAGGATTATCTTATAATATTACTACATGATCTTGATGTAACAAACTGGACCATGTAAAAATCATGATATATTGCACTAGTGATGGTTTTTCTAAATAAATTCTAATCACCTATAGATGGTCAGCTTATTTAGTTAAATGCTTCATGAGAAAAAATTATTTCTTTTATAGAATACCTAGCCTCACTAAGCACAAAAAATTGGATAAAAAATATTTGGAATCATTGATATAAATAGTTTCTAGGCTCTATTATCAAAACAACCCACACTGATTAATAAAAATAAATTTCATGTGCCCTTATTCAATCTTCACACTTGTATTTAAAACACCGCATGACCTTTTTACTTTGCGCGGCAATATTAATGAAAAATCATATTATTATCTTGCATGCTAAATTTCATGTGCATACATTTTTATATAACACAAATATTTAGATATCATTTATTTCAAACATGTGTATATGTATATTCATTAATTCATGTGTGTGAAAACTGTCCATATATCAATATTTATATACAAACTCTGTCGACACGCACTATTTGTTTCTCAGTATGTGTATCACTTATGCATCAACCCATGCATGAGATGGACACTGCCTTATACACATCTTTCACACCCAAAAATGATCAAATATACATTGTACATAAATCCATAGTGCAATACACTTCCATCAAGAAATAATTATGTTTCATGCACGCTATACCATTTTGAAAAAAAATATTCTCACTTGGAGAAACATAAAATCTTTTCCACACAAAAATAACCAATTTGTGCACAATTTATTCTTAATGAATTCTCAAATATGATCATGCATAAAGTTAGAATTTTGAAATAATTTTTCTTCTCATAGAACCTTGAGTGTGAAATGCATAGATCAAGAACTTCAAGCCTTCTAGTTTTCTTCATGTAAGAATGAGAACCTTCATATACTTGATGTTTGCAACCCTCATTATCTCTCAAAAAATCAGCTTAGATATGATATAAAGGAAAAAAATGATATTGGAATCAGATATTCATATGTATGAACAAATACCTTAGATCATTATAGAATAACTGACTCAACTCATGTATACCTTCTCCTTCACAACCACATAAATCACCATCAAGGAAAATTCAATCATCTTCATATCAACAATTTTCTATTTATTCTTCATTATATTATGAAAATGTAATTTTCTAAAAGTTAATATCATGTTAGGATCATCAGAAGAATAAAATAGAGCTCCAAGGGATGCATTTTATCTCCACTCAAAATAGTAGTATGGTGGTGTCGATGCCTTGAATACCCTAACAGTTGGAGTTAAAAGATGAGCTCTTCTTTTGGTCAAACGACCCAGATGTTTCCTCTAACTAGATTTCACGACTATGGTTCTCTCCATTTTTTTAAAACAGATCTACATCCTAGATTAAATGGTCAACAAATCGGACGACTGTGATATATCATTCATTAAAAATCTTAATCCCACAACACAACACACATATTATTTCCACGTCTTTATAATACAAATCGCAACAACCATTACTAAGAAATATCTTCGTCCCTCCTCGGTACTGCCCGGAACTAGTTCTCTATGGGCAAGCTCATGCACCCACCTCTACCTCCGTTCCACCCTGCTTGGTTGTTGCTCAACCACTGTTCTTTCTATCATAGGTGTGCCCATGCTCTTCTTGGCTACCCATGCACTAGAAGTTTAGGGTTGATTTCATCATCCCATATAGTGGCGTGTGCTGCGCCCTTGGCTATATGGTTGCATGGTGTTAGCCATATTGTTATATATAAAGACCAAAAAAACATACCCAATTCCCACAACATGAAAATCCAACAAAAAAACTCAAATATTCACCCCCCATTCGCTAAACCATCATGAAAACTTTTTTCATGGATCTTATTTAAACCTCAACCATTATTGTAATCAATGTGCATCCACATTTGCACATATCAAAAGAACGTAAGACCATCTCTAAAATCATATGATTCAAAACCTTGAACACATTGGAATATTTAACCAAATACTCATTGAAAAAAAATTCAACTATATGGACACTTTAATCTCCCCCTTTGTATTTGTTTTCAATACAAATGTGTTTTTTATTTATCCCTCTTATTAGAATTAATATAATGGTCAATATAGGAGTTAAAAAATCAAAAAACTTCTTCTTAAATTTTTAAAGAATGAAACATCAATCAATCAACAACAATTAGATTCTAGTTAATCAACTTCATGTCTACATGGTCATGCCTAGTGTAGAAAAAAAGGGAGATTTCACCTAAGCATCAAAGATATTCAAATAGTATAATTGTGATACGAATATCAAACTTGTTTCAAAAAACTCATCTCAAATAATAATTTGAACAAGATTTTTAAGATATTTCCAACACATATGTCAATAATGAATCAGAAATTTCAAGTTCACAAAACAATTTTCTGCCACTTTATATTTCAGATTAACAGTATGAGAGTGATCATCATTTTCATAGAATTGTGTAAAATAGACAACTTTAAAATATTAATGATCCACCTAGAGGGTTGGATCCATATCCTTGAATTCCCTACATGTTATTATAAAACTATTTATAAACTGGAATAAGTAAGAACATATTTGTTCCATAAATATTACACTTAGGCTGAGAGATACCTCTCAACATTGGTTTTCCTTCTTCTTATAAAATTCTAATTAGGAAGGGTTATCCATCATCTATTGGGCTGTTAGAAGTATCCTAAAATGTTTTATTTCATGCCCAATTTATCCACAACTTTCACATTTTAGAATATTCTAGTCATCATCTATAGATGACTATTCATCGACACACTTTTGATCTTTTTCAAATTGTTTTAGATTCTTACTCAATTAACCAGTGACTATGGCCTTTTTCACTGTCTGAATTTCTTCTCATATTCATTATAAGGAATTTAACTTCAAAAAAAACTCTACATTTTTATTCTTTGTGAAATTCTTGACCACATCTTCCATAGTATTCATTTATGTTCTGCATTGATAGTTTACATAATGTTTTTATCATAGGTTTCTCTTTCTGATAATCTATTCTTATCTACTCAACATTTGTTCCCCTTGATTCATGCCTACTCCTTGGTAGTGACATATTATACTCGTATGAATAATATTTATGACTAAAAACTCCAAAAAATCAATAGTATCCTATGAAAATCTATCTTCTAGACCGATAGAAATTTGTCTATGAAGATTGTTGTGGTTGAATTTCGTCAAACTATGAATGTATTTTAGGAAGAAATATTCTACCTGAATAGGTATATTCTACCTTGGTAAAAAAAATTTCTTATTTTATCTTTTGGTCCAGTTATATTCAAACATACTATTCACATTTCATCTTTACAAACAACACATTTACATTGAGACTCATTTGGTTTAGGATAACCCTTTTTCTCTAAAAAGTTCTTCTTATCAGATTCATAAGATTCACTATTAATATCAATATCTTTGGTAATGTTTTATTTCATTTTATTCAACTCATGTTGTGCTTCCTGGAAGATAAATTATGTCTCAGATAATTCTTTATCTTTCTCAACAATTATTTCTTTATGATCATTCACCATCATTTCAATTCATCTAATTTCAAATAGTTTTGTTTATTCTCTTAAAAAATACTTATTTTTACTTTTCTAGATCTTTCATTTGAATAATTTTCCAGTTTCATTATAAATAATATATCTTCTTTTTTACTTTCTCTGATCTCATTTATTTAAATATCCACTTTCCTGACATGTTCTTTATTCTCAAAGGAGTTCTTTCTAATTTCATTCATCAATTTTTTTCTTTTCTTTACTGTGTTTTACATATTCAACAAGAGAAGATTATAGATTTTATTTTAAATTCCATTCCAAATTAGTTATTTCATCACCTTCATAATCTTCAAATTAGTTTCTACATTATGTGGATTTACCCATAAATCACATTTGATTCTTATAATATATTTTATATTCTGACTCACAACATGATGATGTAAATTCATCTATTGATCTTGTCATCATATTTAAATTTTTAGAAGTAATCCTATCCGTATGTTTCATCCCATACCAATTATGATACCACTTATACTCTTCATATGGTTTAATGTCATAATTTTTATACTTATTCTTATACTTTTTATATTTATGAGATTTCTCATATTCATTATCAGATTCTGATCCAGTAATTTTCATAGGACAATTTAGGGAAAAATGTCCAATTCCATTACATCTGAATCACTTACGTAGTTTCTTGCCTTTACATTCCACACAACCATTTTAAAACCTATAGAAATAATATAAAATATATCACTAAGATATTCATCAAATTCATTATCATCAGAATATCTTGATTACTCAACCTTAACTCCTTTAAAATTTCCGTTTTATAGCCTCAAATTCCATCTATTCTGTTACATTTTTCTTGAATGCTTGTAATTTTATCATTTCATAAGATATTAGAGTATTATTATGTTCATAAAATTAAAGATATTATATATCTTAATGTATAAAAATATTTGTGTTGAATCTATCTTGGAAATTTTTCATATGCTTTTTTCAAAATATTAGAACCATCCATCTTCTCTCCAAAACCTCTAATATTGATGAATATTTTATTTACTCATGTAACGTAGTAATTAATACATTAACTATAAACCATTTTTATATATTCAAACATGCTTTTCTAGATTTGATAGATGGATTCTATGACAATAATATATCCTTCATAGTTGCTTCTCAGTTTATCCCAGATCTCCCTAGTCGTTTTGAGATCCATTACTTTCGTGTAAACTTTTTCAGATAAATCCATTAAGATATAATTATGAGCCTTCACATGAACACCCATATTTATTTTATGATCTTGATTTATAGAAAAATAGTCTTTAATAGGTTGCAAACCCACTCTTGTTTCATCTCTCCCTTCCAGGCCCAGTGATAAAAGATAATGAAGCACCTTATTTCTCCAATTTTGATAGTTCATTCCATCAAATGAAATAACTCCCCAATTGTTCACTGAATTCATATTTTTTATTTCTCAGAAAGTATTCTGAATCTATAGGGGTAACCTTCTTCTAATATCAATTTAATTAGTCAAGGATCTGTTAGATACCACTGGGGGGGGGTGAATTAGTGGTATAATGTTTTAATTTTTTTTCTTTTTAATTAAATCTTTGTGACTATTTAAATTAGCAATAATTCATCTATAATTATCAGATTTTCCATACAAGAAATAATAAAATTCAAACACAAGACACAAATATTCTTACAATGTTAGGTACTAAGACCTACATCCTTACTGCAACCGGTATCACCCCTAGTTATAGATTCTTTCTTATGTGTAGATGGTTACAACAAGGTAAAGTCCCATTCCCATAAACAATGAGTCTCATAGTGTTCCACTCTAGAGTACCACTAGATTTAACAAATTCCCACCAATAAAAGTGAATCTTGAGTACCATAGGATGATCTTTATACTCTATCCCACAATGTTACCGACATCCCACCGGCCTTCTCTAGAGTCCCACTAGAGACATTTAGAGTCCCAGTAAAGACTTCGTAATCTTGAGTCACAAAAGATTTGATCCTCTGATATGATGATCATATAATCCTCCTCCATGATCTTTCTAGATCAAAATGGCCCATGTACAAATAAAGATCCTTTTCACTAGTGTTGGTCTTACTCAACAAATTATGATCACCCATAGATGGTCATCTACATCATTTCAAAGCCAATCGGGCAAGAATTATTTCCTCTGAAGACGACATGACCTCAATAAGCACTGAAAACTCATATTAAATAATATTCCGAATCAATGATAGAAATAGTGTCCAAGATTCAACCTCAGAACACCACACACTGATTAATAAAAATAAATTTCACATTCACTTATTCAATCTTCATGAATTTATTTAAAACACTACACTTCATTTTTTTACTTTGTGTTATAATATTAAAGGAAAATATTGTCATTATCATGCATGCTAAATTTCATTTTAAAATATGTTTATATAACACACACTATTAGATCTCCTTTATTTCAACATGTGAAAATGTATATGATTTAATGCATGTTCATGAAAACTATATGTATATAAATATTTTTTATACAAAAACTATCAACACACACCATTTGTTTCTCAATATGTGTATCACATACACATCAAACCACGAATATGATTCTCACTACCTTACACACTTCATGTGTGCAACAAAATTCTCAAATATACATTGTCCAATAATCCTTCATGAAACACACATCTATTAAATATCATTCTACCTCATGCATGCTAATATTTTCTAATGAAAAATTATTACTTTGATAAATATAAATTCCATTGTACGCAACAATACCCACTGTGCACGCAATTTATTCTTCACAAAATATCAAATATCATTGTTAAAATAGTGATAAATGTGAAACAGCATTTCCTAACATAGAACCTTGACTGTGAAATTCATTGGTCAAGAACTCACAACCTTCTAGTTTTCTTTACACAAACAGAAGTGTGTGGGATTATTCCTAAACCAGATGTTTATGACCCTCCTCTCTCAAAAATTCTGATCTGATGTGAGATAACTGAACACAAAAAAATGACTCCAACATTTGATATTTATAATCATCAACTAACATATTATATATTTATAGAATCATGGAATTAGCTCATTTATGCCTTTTCCTTAATGAAAATAGAAATCACCATAATGGAAAAGTCAATCTTCTAGACATCAATGTTTCTGAGTTTGATCTTCATAATATTGTGAATATGTAATTTCATAAAAACTCTGGTCATGATAGGATCATTAGAATACAAAAATTGTGCTCAAATGGATGATTTAGATCTTTAATCAATATGAATTCATATTGGCCTCGATGAAAAAAAACACCCCAACAACTATAGGTATAAATCAAGATATGCTTTTGATCAAATGGCCCAAGTGTTTCATCAATCCAGATCACACGACTACGGTTCTCTCTATGTTTTTTAAAACGGATCGACATACCAAATTATACTATTATTTAATCAAATATCTATTATCTATTATATATAAAAAAATTGAATCCCACATCGAAATAGAATTAGTTTCTATTCTTCTTTATAATACAAATTTCAATAGACATTGCTCTGAATTTGGTTCCTCCCTCCCAGTACCACCCCGTACCTGTTATCTATGGGTACACTCTTGCACACACCTTTCACCATGTTGTTTCACCTGGTGGTTTCTCCTCCACTTATCTTTTCCTAATAGGAATTCCCTTTCACATCTCAGATACCCATGCGCTAGATGGATCAGGTTTAACTCAACCTCCCATATAGTGTCCTGTGATACTCCCCGGGCTGGAAGGCAGCATAGTGTTTTCCATATTTTTTTATATAAATAACATTAAAAAACATACCCAATTTCCACTACATGACAATGAATCCAAAAAACTAAAATATTCATCACCCATTCTCTAAAACCTCATGAAAACATTTTGAATGGATCTTATTTGAACCTCACCCATTATTGAAAACAATGTTCATCCACATTTTCACATGTTATTGGAACTTAGAACAAGCTCTACAATTTTTTGATTTAAAATCTTAAGAAATTTGGAATATTCCACCAAACACTCATTGAAAACAAATGAAATTCTAATGATAGTTCAAAATGTAGGTTGGGTTGATCTTTTTTATATGGTTGATTTTTCAGAAAATAATTTCATTGACATTATAATTATTATAGTTCCTTATGAATCTCTCAGTGGAAGAATGTGTAGAACTCTATTGTTCTATGTAAAAGTTCTATAATGAAAGATATTGGGACCTAAGATAGAGAAGAAAATGAAAAATGGAGGTTAGATTTATTCAATAGAACATCAGGGTAGTTATGATTCTACATTAATGTTTGGATGAAAATAATCAGTTCAATTTACAGTTATCAGATGTTGATAGGGTATTATTATGAAAATATATATAGAAAAACATTATGAGATATGTAAATAAGTTCAGTGTAAGCACTTGATATATCAGTCCCTTTAAAATTCATGGTTTTATCTGAATTGTTTCATATTTCTTGGTGCTTCTTCAGAATATATCTTATGTTCATAATGTGATCCATGTTTCTATCCCAAGGAAGTACATACCTAATCATTCACATGGAATAAACATATAGGTCAATCCATTAGATAATTTTATCTCTTTTGAGTAACAACTGATAGAGATTATGGATCAAAGAGAGAAAGTATTACAGAACACGAATACTAACTTTGTCAAAGATTCTTTGTGAATCTAAAAATTTGAGGAACTTATATGGGATCTTGAGGATTTTCTGATAATGAATAATCCTTAGTTTTTTATAATAGATTTATTTAATTTTAATTGAAAAATTATTATAAGGTTGTATAATGTAACACCGTAATATTTTATAATATATTTCCCTTCCAATTATTTTTTTGCCTTTTTAGGTTTCAATACATGAAACACCATGTTCAATTAAACCATGATACACTATATAATGATTACTTCATTGTCGTTGGATTTTAGGGTAGAAAAAAATAAACTAAATAATAAATTATTTATATAAAATTTTTATTTAGGAAAAATGTATTGATTAGTTCCTAGGAAATGAGTAATCAATATTAAATGTAAAAGCCATCATTTTACATTAATAGATCAATTTTTAAATTATTATATTCTTATATACATTATATTTATCAGTAACTATATAACTATTATTTTATAAAATGTGTATTTATTTAATTTAAATAAATAAAAAACATTCAAAAATTTATTATAAAATTCTTATAAAATAAGATAAAAGCATTTAAATGTAAAATAATATATTTTTCATAAAACCTTTTGTATTATTTGTAATGTATTCTATCATAAAAATTGAATAAATTAGTATTGATAAAATATTTTAACATATTTTGTAGATAAAATATTGAATAAAAAATATTAACATCATTTTAAAGGGTTTTACAAGGAAATGAGTTTGTTTTAATTTAATTTTATGTTTATAAATTAATTTCTAAAAAATGATTTCATTGTGTTTTTTGCACATATTTTAAAATGAATTTATACCACTTATAGAAATTGAATATAATAAAACGAATTTTATAATTGTAATCAACATTACAAATTTTTTATGAGTGAAATTTTATTTTTTCCCATTATGAATATTAACCCAGCTAAAAAACATTACCATGGTAAATGTTAAAATAGTAAATGAGGGATTATACTAAAGAGTTAATAATTTATGTAGATTAAATATTTATCAAAAAACCTTTAAAGGGTTTTATCTTAAACCCACCTCATCCTTACACATAACATGGTCTAATTTGAATCCACTTTTGAATGAGGGTGGATTTATAAAATTTTATATTTTATTTTAATTATTAGTCTAACAATCCTATTATTTATAAAATGGTTAAAAATATCATCTCTTATTACCATTTAATCCCTTTCTCTTAACCAAAATATTCCCAAATTTTCTACCAACATCTATATAAATTACCTTGACGTAGTGGTCTTATGAAAATACAGACACAAGAATCCATAAGGTTCTTTTAAAATAAGGATACCCAAATAATATTAGGTTTTAATACATACATATCATGATGGTTTCAAAGGTAAGGTTTTATGTTATAATCTCATTTTTATTCCTTATTGTTCATGGTTGAATCTACATTTGGAGAATTTTATCAATTTTATCCATTAATACCTTTTAATTTTCATCACATATGGTTATTCTTAAAATTTTCATGTACTTGCCTCCATTTTATTCTCTTTGTTAATTAAAATTATCAAGAAATTGTTTTTAAGGAAAATATTCCCTTTTTCATTTTGGTTGATGAAATTTTAATTCGATGTCTATATTCATAAAAATGTTATATGTATGTTTTTATGTATATGTAAATAATTGATAATGATTTTTATTACTACCTATAACTATATTTAGAAATTATTAAAATGATTCTTTTTGAATGATTTACATATGACTCACTTTTGACTTATTACGAAAGTGTGGAAAAAATCCCTCTTTTGACTTTTATGAAATTAATTGATTTGACCTCCATTATGAAAATTATTTTCCTAAATAATTTGTTAACTATTTTACATGGTTATATTAAATGAAAATTATTTTCTTAATATTTAATTAATTTTTAGTTTCTAAAGATAAATAACGAAAATGATATCTAATTGTTTTAAATGAGATGTTAATATGTACATTTAAATAAATTTATATTTATATCATTATCCTTTAATGATTTATATGATTAACTAGGGATAACATATTATAATACTATCCTCTTTAATTCTTTTTAAGTCTTATGATGATGATTTTTTAAGGATGAGTATATACAACCCATTACCTCTCCATTTATTAATAAGGATATGATGAAATAAGGAATTTTATTATAATACCATCAGACTCCTTTATCTAGACAACTATTATTATTTTATGATGAAATATTTATGAATCCAATTTATTTTAAATGGGTAAAGATTTGATGAAATGATGAATGTTTTTATTACTTTATGGAATTCATAAGTATTTTTTTCATTAACTAATGGGTGGGACAAAAAATTTAAATCCCTTTAATTCATTGGGTAATGATTGAAATATAATGAGAGTATATATACCATAATTGGGGGTGATCTTTTTTTATTAAGGGACTCAATAAACTATGATATTATTTGGAGTGAACCTTGACTAAGGATGTGATAGAATTAAGAGTGATCACTATCCACTATGGGACATTATAAAATATGAAAATCTTGGAAGTGATTCTTGATTAAATAAATTATTTTACTATACATAGGTTTACGCAAAAAAACATAGGCCTCATGCTTATGAAATGTTGCAATGGTTCATGATTAATTATTTAAAATTCTACACACATGTATCTTATGCATTTTTAATAAAAAATCTTTATTCCATGTATCATGAGTAGTGATCCTTGACAGATTAGGTATGAATTTGTTAATTTATAATAATGTTATCAGACCCATTTTCTTATCTTATGCACACTTATTATAATGGACTAATATATATTTTTCTTAAACATAATAGGAATAAAATCTTACTCATTATTATGTATACATTAAATATTGTATACAGAAATGTTACAATTTGGTTATATCTTATATTTTCACTATGTGAGAAGAAAGTTTTGTGATATGGTGAAGATTGATCATGAATTTCTTTATGTATCTATTTTTCAAAGACTCTAAACCATCATGGTACTAAGGTGTGTATTATTATTATATGTATTGAATATTCATCTATAATGATGTAATATTTATGTATATAAGGCTTATTTTGCCTCATATATGATGAAGTGACATCATACTTATGGTACACTAATTCTGGGGAGGTGATGTTATGAATGTTGTGTTTTCTATTTCACTGATTATTTAATTAAAATACTATAGTTTGAGGATTGATATTTTTGTTGTATAATCTGATACTCATGTAGTTATATGGTTTCCCTCCCATTAGGGGGTATCAAATATTATGTGTCAATTCTACACAATTATGGAATCTCAGGATTCATTCTCTATTGACTTTTTAATGATTTATTTTTTAGTGGTTGTTTACTAAAAGTGGAAGTATTGAAATAAAATGAATTCAAGATATAGATAAATACATTTTATGGAATGAATTTTTGACTATAAAGAGTGTATTTGGAGTGATATATTATTCATAATGACTTATATATTCCAAACATAGGTGAAAATACATAGAAAATAGAGAATTATAAATGAGAAAAGTATAATAGGAAGGAACATGGACTTGTAATGGTTCCCTATTAAAGAATGTTTCCTTTAATATATAATAAAAGAAAACAACATAAAAAGCTATGAAGGTATTGGAAAAAAAGTTTAAAAAAAGCAACACTTGAGAAAAATTTTATGTCGTGAAGATTGTCTTTCTTAAGGTTTTTGGAATTAGGACATGTGGTAGAGAAGGTGAATGACATGAAAATGATGAATAGAAGGGTGAAATATTTGAAGGAAAAATTTAAAGATAATGTATTATTATTTATTATGTTATCTATCTTCTAGATATTTGGGGAGTGATATTCACTATAATCAATCATTATTGAAAAATAGGCATGGTGTTAGAGGATATTCAAGAATTAGTCCTAAATGATGATATTAAGTAGAGATAATTCCAACTACTATTTGAAAATGTTCTCTATACTAATAGATAGGGTAACACACATTAATTGATTTAATACTATAAAAAGAAAGTGTCAAGTGAAAATTATTGAGAAATAATTAAAATTATGTATGATGTTCTTGGTCCAACATATTGGAGTTATGTGAATCAATTTCATATTATGAAAAATTGATAATGTTTCAAGGATAACATCAGTATATTATCAACTCTAGTAGTTAATATTTCATTAATGTATTTTAAGGTAGAAGAACATTTTTATTATTATCAATAATCTAGTTGAATCCTAAGTATCATTTCAATCAAATAGTGAAATAATATTCATGGAAAAGTATATTGTTCATAATTTTTGAGAAATATTATTTATTGGATGATGAATCTATAGTTGTTTTCGGAGTAGGAGATGTTAACATATTAATGAATAATAGAGTATTCATGATGCTCAAATAATTCATAAATATCCATGTTCTATGGAAAATCTTTTGTTTCATTGGAAAACTCGATGATGAAGGATACAAAACTAACATTCTAAATCTATTATAGAATGTTACTTTGTGTTAAATGGAGGATTTACAATTATTTAAATACTGAACTATTTACTTTACTGAAAATTCATATGGAATTTTAGTTGTATAAAGTATAAATACAGATGAAATAAAAGTTTTTATTTATAGAGTTGGTCTAATCAAAATGAAAAACGAAATGTATATAATGAAAGACATAATAACAAATACTCATCTGATAAAATTAGAATATATGAAATATGTATGATGGGTATGTACAGACAAATTTTCTTTAATTTAGATTGATACATGATCAAAATATTAGAGATATATTTTTTACATTCTCATGTTTGGGGGAGTTCCCCAATTAAGTATTATGGGGGTATCCTATAATTTGTAACCTTTATTAATGATGCTTCTATGAAACAATTGATTTAAGTTTTGAAGCATAATTATGTAGTATTTTATGTTTTCATTCAATGGTATCTTTAGAGGAAATAGAATAAGACTAGAAGTTGAAGTGTATTCATGTAGAAAATGGATGTGAGTCGACCAAAAAATCTTCCAGAATTTCTATAAGAAAAAACGGATAAGTAATTATAATATTCTTATATAAAACCATGATAAAATAGAGTGGATAAACATATAAATTATACATTTATAGATAAATTTTAGAGAATGAGGATTCAATCAGGAATTCCTAATTGATTTGGAAATAATAACTCAACACAAAAATATATCTCATTAATATAAGTCTGGAATTAGTTGTAGGGTGGAAAGTTTTATAGGGGATATGGTTCAATAAATGCCCATAAGTTTAATAAATTTTGGTCTTTTAATGATCGGTGTTTCTATATGTTGACATTAAAGATCATGATAAACTCAAAGAGAAATATAAGATATATTTTTTCATATAATAAGGAGATAATGTTTTTGGATATCAACCATGAACTATTGATAAGATACAAGTGATTAGGATTAGAGAAATTAACTTTAATGAGAATATTCCATGGAAGGAGATGAACCTTTTAGAGAATGAAGTTAACATTAAAATTAAAATATTGAATTACAATTTTATCTGAGTAATGAAATATATGGTAACAACAACTATAAATATTAGAAGTTAACATAGAAAGAATTATAAAACAAAAATTAATACCATCATAAAATATTTTATTATTTTAAGGAATGTTGAACCTTGAGTGTGAGGGATGAATGATATGGCTCTTTAATTAGAAGAAGAGAAACATAATTTTGATTATCCAAATCAGTTTAGGAATATAACACCCCAAAAATCTTATGGTATGTTTCTCTTAAATACATTAAATTAATTAGATAGCCAATATTGAATGAATAATTGATCCTCTTTGAAATAACACTTGGTTATTCGTATAATAATGTCATAACCTAGCCATTAAACATAAATTTTTCACATCTGTGTTTTGAATTTAAAAAAATGGTCATCCACCGTTGTGATCAGAAAGTTATGTGGAGTCTGATAGAACCAAATTGTTTTTTTGATGAATAGTAACATACCATTATAAATAGTAACATGAATAGTGACATTACCCTTAGAAATAGTAAATCATATTATTAATTTATTTTTTTGAGGTTATAAGGTATTGATATTTTGATTATTTTATCATGGTTTTAAAAAATGATTTATATATTTAAAATTATTATTTTTTAATAAATTATGATTTTATTTAAAAATATAAATGAATAATATTTAGAAAATTAATTTTTAAAAAATGTATTTCATTTTTTAATTATAGACGTCGAAAAAAATTTAGGGTGAATTTTTGGGATTTTTCTAAAATACTTGATTTTTTCGTGAATAGAAAAATATTAGTTTTTGAGTTTTCAGTAGTTTAATGACATCTTAATGATGTAATAATTAATATACATTTCCGGTTGAATTTTGAACATTAAAATAATACATGATGTGTCCCATGTGAAAAATACCATGGTAAAATATCATGGGTATTCCCATGGTTTTGCAAAAACCACTAATGATGTGTCCCTTTAATATTATTAAAAAACTCCCTCTCATTTACTTTAAATACCCACTAATCCCTTAGTTTTATTTCATTCCAAATTAATAATCCTATAATCTCTCATGGTTTTACATCCCTAGCAATCATTACAATGTGTCCTCATGCCCTAAGGTCTCAACCTTGATGTTTTTGGAGTTACTCTACAAGGTAAGGAAATCTACCACCCTTATCTTTTCTTAAACCATTAATGTTATGCTTTATATTTTATTTCCAATTGGAATCTGATGGGATATGTCATTACATATTCCCTTTTCATTCCATATTATGTAAGAGTTATGAGATAACACTTTTCACTCATCAAACTATTTTATAAATTTTTAAGTGACAACGTTTGGCTGTCGATTTTTTTTGAGGGATTTCTCAATTTTTCTTTTTTTAGAGTTATTTTATTTTCTTTTATTTCCCCATATACCCCCATAAAAATTCTATGTTAATACAATTACCTTACATGAAATGGATTTTTATTATTCTAATGGAATATTTCATCATCATCTCTCTTTCACTATTCTCTTATACTACAAATGAAAACACCATCAGAGATGTGTTAATTTATCACGTTCAAGGATGATAGATTCACAATTTTTATTACTATATTTAATTCTATTAATGAAACCATTTTTATGGTTGTACCACATCATAATATATGTATTTTATATTATGGAATTTTCTGATATAATTACACACTCATAATATAAAATAATAATACAAAACATGGTCATTATGCATAAAACATCCAAGTTAATCCAAGACATTATCATTAAATTTAAACTAATGAGTTATCATCATGGTATACAACCCAGAAGTAATTATAATATCATTTAAAATATCACTAACAATATATATTAAAAATTATGGATCTTATCCACATTTTAAATGAACTTCCATTCATGAATACAAGTAAACCAATCTTAAAAACTAAGGAATAAAATACTCCCAAAACAATAAAATTGAACCTCTTAAACCCATAAAAATGGAATGAATGAACCTAAAAAGGTTATAATAAATAAATTCATTGTTTATTTGGTTATGAATTTATAAATTAATGAATCTAAATTTGGTTATTCATGTCATTAATATCATTCAAAGATCACTTTCGGGCATATGGTAAGGGGTTTCTTATATCACTTTTAATTCCATGATATTTCCATTGTTCGCCACATATATCATGCATGTGCTGTATTTTTTACTGGAATTTGAGATATGTTATCATTACTATCTTTATATAAATGGTATTATATAATTCAGTTGGTGGTTATTAATTTTTGTTCATACGAATTGATTGATTACAATGTGGTAACAAACTTTGTCTCAAGTTCCATTTCATTGTATTTTACTTGGTATTGTGCACCTAATATTTCTTATGTGGTGTATCCACTTACCATTTGAGATAATTTTTCATTTTAAAATTTAAATATATTATATATCCATATTATTTTTTAATGGATATGTGTATTTTCTTAAGTCGTATACCCATTTACAAACAGTTTTTATTTGGAATATTGAATTAAATATGGAAATATTGGTGAATCTGTATCCTCTAATCTATAAATATATTGAGAAGGAAGATTGTAATTGGATTAAATATATGTATAAGAAATTATTTGGACTTTCAGTGATGAGAGGGGCCCTATATAGGCCCTCGATGCATCAACATGTCTCATGAGACAAATCAGTTGGTGACAAATCCTTCGAGTTTGATTCCAAAAATCCGATGGGTTTCTACCCACATACATGAACTATTTCGATAGTATAGAGGTATCTTGTGCCAGATACGTGACATCCAATTAATAATAATATCTCTTTATTCATTTGAAGATGTAACTATCCATGAGTTTTTCACTATTAAAAAAACTATGGATGTAGTTTCATTACTAGTTTATTAATCGTGTTTGTTTTTCACTTATTCACCATGCCATATTGACCATGCCAAATTGTTTATTATTCAGTTATTGTTGATTCATGCTTCCACTATTAGTAACCCTTACTGATCAGTTGATCTCACCCCTTTCAGTTTTTTACCTTCAATAGTTTATGAGGAGGAGGTCATTTATTGAGTTCTCATAGACACAGTTTTTTAGTTTCTGTTATGTATTGTATTATGTTACATACCCTATGTAATATGGGTTATATGTATGTATATGTTTTCTTCAAGACTACTAAACTGTTAATTCCTTCGGGATTTCATTCCTTTTAATAATGTCAATGTAATAACATATACACCGGCTCTGGGCTTCTTGATCGGGGTGTTACAATTGGTATCAGAGGAAGTTTAGTAAAATACATGGAAACTAGAATCAGAAAAATTAGATTGGGGGAAAAACCCATAAGATAATATTTGAGGATAAACATACAAGAAAATATTAGTGTTTTGGTAAGGAATATATTATGTGGATATTTCTTAAAAATAAATCTCTGTCTAGATATGAACAAGTAGAGGTGGATCTAGCATAAATATACCTAAGAGTGAAAGCTCTGACAAGGAGTTTCAGGATTGACTCGGGGTATCCTAGTGCACAAAAAAAATCCCTGATACACTCTTGGTCTGACATTCCTGGGGGATGTGCTTAGGATAATTCATATTTTCTTTACAAGCCATTATAATGTATTTGAATATGAATTTTTCCTCAAGAGAAACAATGTTTAAGAGTTTAGCTATGAAAATAATTTCAATTTGTGCTAGGTACTTTCTTAATTGAGATTTTAAATTATGAATCATAACCTAATCTATTTTATTCCATTATTTATAAAGGTCGCCTAATGGATGAAGGGGAATAAAAACTCATTTAAAATGTAGGGATTTACCCACTGAGGAAGTCAACATAGTCAATGTTAGAGTGGATCAGATCATGACCATATTGGGACAACTTACTCAGGTTGTGAAGAATAACCATGATTTAGCTATTTATATCGTTTTATATAGCAGAAGACACCATATTTAAGTTGTACTACTAATCCAGCGGTATATGATCAATGTATCAAGTCCCTTGAAATTTTTTTTGTGGAATTAAGATGAAATGAAAATGATTAGGTAGTGATGGAAATATATTTTCTTAATGGTGTCATTGATCAATGGTGGTACATCATCCAAAATACTATGGAAGTAGAAGAAATGAAATATATGTAATGTAGAAATTTTAAGTAAATATTATTCGACAAATATTTACCTTGTGAGAATCAAACCGAAATGAGGAAGAAATATCTTGGGTTAAAGAAAAGGGAAGAAGACAATGTGGCAGAGTATGAGGATACCTTCATAAGACTATCGAGGTATTTTATAGATTATGTGCGTGACTTGGAAGACAATATTGATAATTTCTTTGATGGTCTGAATCTATGTCATCGAAGGGAACTAGCATCTCAAACATTTTCATCATATAATTAAATAGTATTAAGTGCTATCAAAACAGAGATGAAATTTTCTAGATCAATTTTTTTCAAGGGACTCCAAGATAAGAACTAGTACTCTGATAAACATAGAAAATGTGAAGATTCAAAGAATAAAAAGGGAGTGAAACAATTCCCATTATATGAGAACTGCAAAAAGAATCATTATAGGAAATTCTTGAAAGACATGGGATTCTTCTATACATGTGGAGAAAAGGGTGATCAATCTAATGAATGAAAGGGGAAGAAATAAGTAAATGATATTCAATGATACAATTATAGAGATATAGGACAGTATGAAAATTAGTTTCCTAAGTGCTAAGGATACTTTCCTAATAAAAGTACCCGAGAGAAAGGGAAAGCCTATGCAATTACAATATTGGAGGTTTAAGTTTATAATGATGTGGTGGAAGTTACTTTAATTGTTTCTTCAAATATATCCAATGCATTATTTAATTCTGGATGATCATATTCATTTACATCTTCCTATTCTTCTAAGAAAATTATACATGTCCAATAAGATTTAATAAAGGAGTTATCTATTAAAACTCATAGGGGATGTACAATTTCAAAAAAAGGTGTGTTGATTAGTCCCCCTCATGACACATAAATGTGCATTAGTTTCTAAACATATCATCATACCAATGATTTTCTTTGATATAATTCTCAGTATGAATAGGATGTCAAATTGTAATGCAAATATCTATTACAAGAAGAAATAAGTTACAGTTTTTGAAAATGGTGTAGAATCCCTTATCTTTATATCTGAAACCTCACTCTCTGATTATTTTTCTAGATCTTCCCGTAGTAGCTCTATTGAATGCAATTATTAGAGAGTAAGAGAACCCAATATCTATATGAGAGGAAATAAATCTTCAAATAGAATATTTACACATAGTTCAAGAATACATTTATATATTTCTAGAGGACTTACCTGGAAATCCTCCAAAGTGGGAAGTTGAGTTCTCTATTGATTTAACTCCTAGTGCAAGACCTATTTCAATGAATCCATATATAATGGAAACTATAGAATTCATGAATATGAATAAACAACTATAGGAATTGAGTGAAAAAGTATTTATTCGACCTAGTGATTCTCTATGGGATCCCCTGTCCTCTTTGTCTAGAAGAAAGATGGATCCATTAGGCTATGTATTGATTACATGAAAATCAATGCAATTAAAATAAAGAAAGAGTATCATCTACCAAGAATTGATGATTTATTTGATATAATTCATGGAGAACAATATTTATCAAATATTGAACTTCGATCTGGACATCATCAGCTATGTTTGAGGAAGGGAGATACGCCAATGACAGTGTTTCGAACCACTTATTGGAATTATGAGTTTAAAATGATGCATTTTGGACTGAATAATTTACCCTATATTTCCAGGGATCTATTAAATTGAGTTTTCATAGAATATCTTGATGAATATTTTGTGGTATTTATCGATGATAACCTGGTATATTTCAATGTTATGAAGACCATGATAATCACTTGCATGTTATTATGAAAACTCGTAGATGGAAAGAATTGTATGGGAAGTTTATCAAGTGTGAATTATGAATTCAATCAGTTTAGTTTCTTAGACATATTGTATCTTAGGATGGAATCCTTGTTCATCCTATAAATACAATGGAAATCCAATAATTGATCATGACAATCTACATAACTGAGGTACACGGTTTTATTGACTTAACATGTTACTATCGGCATTTCGTTTAGAATTTTTCCCGACTGGCTAACTTGCTAACCATGATCACACGTAGAGGGATTAAGTTTGTATGGATGAAAGAATTTACATAATTCATTCATGAATTGAAAAGAAGATTGGTCAATGATCCAATTTTTACTCTTCCACATGGAAATGATGGATTTGTGACATATAGTGATACATCAAAGAATGGAGAAGGTTACATCCTATAAAAACTAATAAATTTATTTCTTATTAATCAAGATAGTTGAGGACTCATAAGAAAAATTACCCAACTCATGATCTTGGTTTAACAGCCGTAATCATTACTTTTGAAAAATTAGAGACATTATCTCAATGGTGAAATATATGAGATATATATGAATAATAAGATTTTGAAATATATTTTTACACAGAAAGAACTCAACATGAGTCAAAGGAGATAGATCACATTTCTAAAAGATTATTATTGTTCAATACACTACCACATAGAAAATGAAAATATGGTGGAAGATGCATTAATCATGAAATATCATGGACTTCTGACCCAAATAACGATTGAGAGAGATCCTATATTCATGGATCTACTAAATATGGATATGGGAATGGTTAAGGGTGGGGAAACATAATAACACTTTCAAATGATTGCTAAATTATCATTATTAGAGAAGATAAAAAGATCTCATGCTGATTATACTAATCTATACCAAAAAAACAATGCTGTTAAGGAAGGAAGATTGGAAGACTTTGTGTATGAGGAAGGAGGTCTAAAATTTGGTAAGAGGTTATGTGTTCCATCAGTACTTGAGCTAAAAACGGAACAATGAGATGATGATCATAGATCAAATTTTTGTATACACCGCGGTACCACTATGATTTATAGAGATCTAAAAGAACATTTTTGGTTGGATAATGTGAAGCAAGAAATTGCTGACTACGTGTCAAGGTGTCTAGTTTTTCAACAAGTGAAGGCAGAGAGGGAACATCCTAGAGAGGTGATGTAACCTATAACTATTACTATATGAAAGTGGGATGACATTATGATGGATTTTGTCATAGGAATATGGATGACACCAACAAGGAATGACACAATATGGGTAATTTTTGATCATCTCATCAAATCATCACATTTCCTTGCTATAAGATAGGATTTACCACTTGAATGAATGGAAATACATTATATTATTAATGTGGGAATACTTTAGGGTGCACCACTATTGATTGTGTCCAATTGAGATCCTCTATTTACATCAAAATTATGGAAAAGTATCCAGAAGGATTTGGATACTGAGCTCCATCTAAGTACTTCTTATCACCCCCAAACCGATGGGCAGTCTGAAAGGACTATTCACACACTAGAAGACATGTTAAGATTATGCTCTCTTGACTTTCAGGGTATGCGGGATAAATAATTTACTTTGTTGGAATTGGAATAAAATAATAGATTCCATTCTAGTATTCAAATGGAACCATATGAAGAATTATATGGTAAGAGGTGTCAAACTCTAACTAGTTTGGATGAAGATGGCGAGAGGAAAATTCTAGGCCCATAACTTATCGTAGAGATAACTGCAAAGGTAAAGAAAATTAAATCCCATATTAAAGAATCCTAAAGTAAGAAAAATATTTATGCTGAGAACTTGAAAATGGATTTGGAATTTCAAGTAGGGGATCATGTCTTTCTAAAAGTGTCTCCATGGAAGGGTGTCTTAAGGTTTGGTAAAAAAGGGAAACTAATCCCCAGGTACTTGGGACCGTTTGAAATTATGGAAAGGATCAGAAATGTAGCTTACTATTTACCAATGCCACCAAGTCTCTCAAAAGTTCATAATGTGTTCCAAGTCACTTTGTTAAATAAATACATGCCAGACCCAATGCATATACTCACCTATGGAGAAATAGAGTTGGAACATGATTTTTCATATTGTGAAGAGCCTATCAAGATTCTTGACATAAGGAATCCTATATTGAAAAGTAAAAAAACTATACTAGTAAAGATTCTTTTGAGAAACCAAAAATTGGAGGAAGCAATGAGGGAACCTTAGGATGTTATGAATAAGAACCGCCCACATATTTTTGAAGGACATTAGACATGAAAAAAAAATCAAGGAAATTTTTTTTGAAGGTGGGAATAATATAACACCCTAAACATTTTATGGTATGTTTCCATTATATAACATTAATTCATTCAATAGACTATATTGAATGAAGCATTGAGTCTCTTTGGAACAACACATGGTTATTTATTGGATAATTTCACAACTTATCCATTAATCTTAAATTTTCCACATCTGTGTTTTCAATTTCAAAAAACAGTCATCTACGCTTGTGATCAGCATGTTATTTGGAATCTAATAGAACCAACCAGTTCTTTGATGAATATCAAAAAACCATTATGAATAGTAATATAATTAGTAATATAATCGTTTTAAAATTTAAATAATATTATAATTTTATTTTCATGAGTTTAAAAGGTAATGATATGTTGATTAATATTTCAAGGTATTAAAAAAATGTTTTATAGATTTAAATTTTTTATTTTGGAATAAATTATGATTTTATTTAAAAATTAGATTAATAATATATAGAAAATTATTTTGAAAAAATGAGTTAATTTTTGAATTCTACACATAAAAAAATGGTTAGGGTTAATTGTTTGGATTTTTCTAAAATATTTTATTTTTCATGAATAATAAAAATACATTATTTACTTTTAGGTAGTTTAATGACATCATAATTATGTAATAATTAATATAAATGGTTGGTAGAATTGTGTACATTAAAATATGACATGAGGTTTCTCAAGTAGATAATACCATGGGTAAATACCATGGGAAAGCCCGTGGATTTTCAAAACCCACAAATAAGGTGTCCCTTTAAAATTAATAAAAAATTGCCTCTCATTTACTGTAAATACACACTCATACCTTCATTTTATTTCATTAAAAAATCACAATACTCAATGATATAGTGGTTTCACATCTCTATCAGTTATCCCAAGGTGTCATCAAGCCCTAAGGTGTAACACCCCGAGCTTCCACGATACGCTTCTCATTCAATAATGCAATAGCTTGCATTGTATGCAACTTCGAGTTCTAAAACACCGCGACTAATCAAAGTAGCCATTATGAATAGTAATAATCACTTTTTAAAATTATAGAAATTTTATATTTCAAAATGGACTTCATTTTTGAACTCGGAATATCAATTATAGCTTAGGGTGAAATTTTGGCCTTGTTCTGAAAAACATCAATTTTTGATGAATAGTGAAACCACTAAGTGGTAGTTAAATAACTGATTTTTCGTTTAAATGAAATATCACCACTTCTGTGATTTGATTTTCAAAAATCCGACATACATGGTTGTCATTAAGAAGTAAAATGTGGTTCAATGAGATTAAATTTTTTTTTGGTGAATAGTAACTTTTAAGTTCTTAATCGCGATTAGAGGTAATTAGTGTAGTTTAAGGTACAAATAATGTTTTAATAATATGAGATGAGCATGAAACTTGCCCTACTACTATTGGATGAGTCATGCCCGACCAAGACAACCCATGGGTCAACTTGGGGACCCCATGGAGCCACTTTAGTTGGAAAATGACATTAATATATATTTATTTAATGTTAAAATTAAATTGACACAAACATGAGTTATTTTACTAAAACAGTTTTTAAGTGGGGTTACACAAGTCCAAATTTTGACTATAAATATTCATTAGAAAGATAAAACGATTTCCTACATCATAGTAGTTTTTTTATAATTTTTAGACATTAAATAAATTAAATTATTTATGACATCATTATGATGCAGCGATGACCTCATTATATAACGATTTTAATAAAATGAAAAGATAATGTAAAATCCAAGGCTTACACATGTCCAAATCCAATTGTATGAGGAGATTTATAACCCTTATCACCTTATCATCGAATTATATTAGTGTGGGACCTTTAGAATCCGAAAAAGAATTGTGTAATAATGTAACATTTCAATCTTTCCAAAAGAGCCCCTCCTCTCCACTTATAAAAGGCCCCCACCTCTCCCACCTTATTCACACCTTCAATCCATTTGGCTCGGCCAACCTCTGCCCCAATACTCTCCCAACATCCCTCCCTTACTCCTAGAAACCTCAATTTGGGCAGAACTCTTCCCAAGGAAGCCTTTGGCTCAAATCAAAAAGAGTTACCCGATTTTGAGGTAATGTCTTCTCTAATGTTGTTTTGTTTTATTTTTCTTCTCCAACCCACTAAACTCTTTTTATTCATTTATTTTGTAAAAACACAAGTATCCTAAATATACTAGGATGTTTTTATAAGAAGTATTCGAGCTACACTTACACACACCTACATCTAATGGTTAAAGAACATACGGTTTCTGTGGATGGCGAATTTCTGCCTCACGAAACGATGATTGTTCAACACTCATATAACACCTTCAAAGGTGGAAATTAAGATGTAACTATTTTTATATATGATATATAATATGTTTATGTTTTACTTATGCTTCTGTATTTCTCATTTATGACATACTTTATGATTTCCATTATGGATAAAACACGATAATTTCATTTTAGGAAGTGCGGACTACCGCCCCCTCAAAGTGATTTGAATCGTTAATGCCATATGTGGGATGTATAAAGGATGGAGTAAATGGTAATATGCACTATATTATAATGGAATTATATTATACATTTATATAATTATGATTTTGTTCCATTAAATATGAAATTGAAATGAAAGTAGCGTTTATGCGTACGTATGGCTTACCGTCTCCATGAACGGTGCATTTCATTTCTTACCTCTAAATGTTACGTAATATTATAAATGAATGTATATACTGGATATATAAGATATATATGACATCTAAATCATGAATATAATTCTGGAGATAATGGATATTTCACCACATGAACAACTTATAATTATAAATAGTTTATTTTTGACTCAAGTACCTAAGATCGACATAACGACCGTTATTAACTTAAATAATTACAGAATGTTCATATCATTGTAATAAGTGATATAAAAAGGATAATGAAATTAAAAATGGTTCTTAATAAGGTATATATTAACTCTAGTTTATTATTCAGGAGGTTAAAGAACGGTTGAGTCAAGTCAGACACGAGGTAAGGGAACTTCTTAACCCAATTTCCAATCTATGGGTTAATCTCCTACTTTCAAATTATGTCATGATATTATTATGTCATATATTGTATTTGTACTTTCTTTATGTGTACTTGTAGTTAATACACATAATAGATCTATTTTATTTTAAAAGTGATCTTTGTAAGGGAACTTCTTAACCCAATTTCCAATCTATGGGTTAATCTCCTACTTTCAAATTATGTCATGATATTATTATGTCATATCTTGTATTTTTACTTTCTTTATGTATAATTGTAGTTAATATACATAATAGATCTATTTTATTTTAAAATTGATCTTTGTAAGGGAACTTCTTAACCCAACTTCCATTCTTTGGGTTAATCTCCTACTTTCAAATTATGTCATGATATTATTATGTATTATTTTGTTTTTTTAATTTCTTTATGTGTAACTATAGTGAATACACATAATAGATCTATTTTATTTGAAAAATGATCTTTTTAAGGACTTCGTCTCAATCTCCTTTCATTGAGGCATATTTGGTTTTATACACAAATTTCTTTTATACGGTGTATAAACCCCTTTGACTTTTATGTTTATTCAAAAGGTTTTCTTTTATAATTATGTGATTTTTAAATGATTTCAAAAAAGAGATATGTCTCTTAAATATATAAAAATCCAGTGCAAATGTATATGTACTTAATGAAAGCTTAAAAATGTTTTCAGAAAACCCGACTCTCGAGTGTGGTAGACAGGAAGGGATTGGGCGTGGACCCATCATGGCCTGTAATTAGTCGAGCAGTCTCAGAATTAGTTATTTTGTTTTCAGAAGCTTGCATAATGTTTTTAGAAAAACACTGGTGTATATTTTATCAATTTTAAACATAAGTATCTTCTAAAAAAATTCATCGGTAGGTCTCATGAGACAACTAGACGTGGAATTGGCTGAGGCCCTTTCCCAATTTGATTTATGGTTTTGGCCGAGGCCTTAATCATTTTAGATGTCTTGGCCGAGGCCTTGACAAAATGTTTCAGAATATCTAGAATTATGCATTCCATCATTATGAAAGTGGTTATTGATATTTCATGTGATTATTCTACTAGTAGAATATACATGTGAGTAAGTAAATGGCATTATTTAATTTTATTTTTTCCATATTATGCTGAAGTTCAAGTTTAAAAAGGCTTTTGTTTTAGTTATACATTGCCTTAAATGTTAATGTTTATTTATGAAAGCTTCCGCAATATTGTTATCCTTACTGAGCATCTGAGCTCACCCCTTTCAATGTTTTAATATTTTCCAGGATGTGAAGAAGTATTTTATGAATGACCTGCAGGGATTGTCAGAAGAGGATATGAGTGTGGACTATGGAGACTTTGTTATTGTAGTTTTTTTCACTTTATGATGTAATGTAACGTTTATGAATGTATCTAGTGTTTCCAAGGCTACTAAACTAATCGGTCTTTCGAGACTTGATATTTTGTGATCATGCCAATGTTACGAAGTAACGCACCGGCTCTGAGTAGCTGGGGTCGGGGCGTTACAGTTGGTATCAGAGGAAGTTTAGTACAAAACTTGGAAGCTAGATTTAGACAAACTCTGATTAGAGCACGTAGACCTAAGATGAACTTTGAGGATTAGTATAGAAGAACTTCCTAAAAATTTTGGTATTGTAGAGATTTTGTGAGTTTTCCGAGAAATACATCCCTGTCTTGATACGAGCAGGTAGAGGTGGCTCTGGCACATATGTACCTAGGGGTAAAACCCGAAAACACCGCTTTGAGCTAGACTCGAACGGGAACTGGTGCATGACAACAGGCCTTGCTGCACTCTTGGTTACGACACTCCCGGGGGATATGCTTAGGATAACTCTCATTTTCTTTACAAATCATTATGAAGGGTTTATGAGCATATACTTACTCAAAGAAAACATTTTTATGATTATGGATTATATCCATAAATAGTTCAATTTATGTTAAGTGTTTTATAAGTATGTGATTATGTATTTTGATTCATAAACTGATCTAGTTTATGCCATTGTTTAGAAATGGTGCCTAGTGGAAGAAATGGAAATCGTATCAATGCACGCACTCCATGTAGGGATTACCCTCCTGCTCAAGATAATATAGTGGGGCTGGTGATGCAACTAGTGCCGATCAGCTAATCACCATACTGAGACAACTTACTCAGGTTATGAATAATAACCTTACTCCTATGGAGCACCCTGATCCGCAACGTGGAGGATCAATGCTAGACCGTTTCGTGAGGCAACAACCACCAACCTTCAATGGGAGTAAAAATCCTATAGTATCTGAGCAATGGATAAATTCCTTAGAGAAAATATTCCACGCCTTGGGGAGTAGTGAAAGAGAGAAGGTTGTCATGGCAGTTTACCGCCTCACTGGAGATGCCGATCAGTGGTGGTCGCTGATTCAAAACACAAAGGAAGATGATGACGTATCGAATATGGAATGGAGGGAGTTCAAAGAGCTTTTATTAGAAAAATACTTTCCTCGTGACCATCGAGCAGATATGGAAAGGCAATTTTTGAGTCTGAGACAAAAGGAGGATGAGAATGTCGCAAAGTATGAGGCCAACTTTACAAGGTTAGAGAGGCATGCTGCAGATTATATACGTAACCCAAGGAGTATGATTGATTGTTTCTTTGATGGGTTAAAACCATTTCTCCGTCAAGATTTAGTATCACAATCCTTCTCATCATATAAAGATATTGTCTCATGTGCTATAAAGACAGAAATGGAATTCTCTAAGTCTTGTGACAACAAAGTAAAGCAAGAGAAGAAGAGAACGGGCGGACAAGAGACAAATAAAGGGAAAAAGGGAAAGAATGATTTTCCATTATGTGATAATTGTGAGAAGAATCACCCTAGTACGTGCCTAAAAGGAATGGGAGTTTGTTATAAATGTGGAGAAAAGGGTCATCAGGCTCGTGATTGCAAGGGAAAGAATGAGGCTGTCAAAGTTGAATGCTATAATTGTAGGGAAATGAGGCATTATGAAAATGAATGTCCTAAGCGTCAAGGAAACCTACCTCAGAAAAGGCCAAGGGATCAAGGCCAATCTTATGTTGTGACTACAGTTGAAGCGGAATAATTAATGTATTGGTGATTTTGGACTCAAGGATTATATTCTGGTTATAAGAATAATGTGATATATATAAGGATTGTACTGTAGTACTTGTTGATTTCAGTAAGGTTTTAATATGATGAAGGTAATTATATTTTTAGTATGTGACAATAAGAGAAACATTACTTTGTTTGGGGAATCTGATAAATTGATTTTGTAATTAAGAGATCTTTTAGAGAAAGTCTGGACAGAGGTATTTTGGATAACTATAATGGTTGGAGTGGATTAAGTTGATCTTTGGATAGTATTGTTTAAGGTTAAAACATTTCTGGAGATTATTTTTGGAATATTATAATACTATAGTTTTAGGAAAAGGACAACCTGCAGGGTGGGGCATAACCCATCGCGTCGGACAAAGCTGTAGGAATCGAACCCACAATCATAGTGTGACAGGCCTTTATTTCCTACCACTAGCCTACAGGAAGTCCCTGGTTATTACAAAATAGTTTTACTAGTCTAAATGGTATGTGTTAACATTTGGAACCTTATACAATTAGGATAAATAGAATATTTTTGAGTTCCATTAACATTTGGAGTAAAAGTTGGGTTTGTGGTAAAAATTTATTCACGAATGAAAGTATACATAACAAGTATGTATATTCCCTTACGTTCTTAGTAAATCTCCTAAATAAATTCCTCAACATTATAAAAGGTAACTTAAAAAAAATGTTGTCGGTTAACTTTTCCAACTGGGGATTCAATGACCGTTTAACCAATCACAAGTTTGTGATTTTCTTGTGGTTAAACTTTCTCCTTATCCTGTTTTCTATAACTCTCCATCAGACCTTGATGGTTTGTTTCTCCTCCATATCCATATTTTCATAGAATCCTAGAATGGGCTATATCGGGTGACCTTTGTACTTATCATTCTTTCTTTTAATGTTATATATTTATTAACCTTATTTCCGATGTGGGTTTTACTCAAAGGTATTTTCTCTTTTCAACATTTTATTTTCAACGAAAAATTTCAAATTGCGAGGATGCAATTTATTTAAGGAGGGGAGAATGTAACACCCCGAGCTTCCATGATACGCTTCTCATTCAATAATGCAATAGCTTGCATTGTACGCAACTTCGAGTTCTAAAACACCGCGACTAATCAAAGTAGCCGTTATGAAAAGTAATAACCACTTTTTAAAATTATAGAAATTTTGTATTTCAAAATGGACTTCATTTTTGAACTCGGAATATCAATTATAGCTTAGGGTGAAATTTTGGCCTTGTTCTGAAAAACATCAATTTTTTATGAATAGGGAAACCACTAAGTGGTAGTTAAATAACTGATTTTTCGTTTAAATGAAATATTACCACTTCTGTGATTTGATTTTCAAAAATCCGACATACATGGTTGTCATTAAGAAGTAAAATGTGGTTCAATGAGATTAAAATAATTTTTTGGTGAATAGTAAATTTTAAGTTCTTAATCGCGATTAGAGGTAATTAGTGTAGTTTAAGGTACAAATAATGTTTTAATAATATGAGATGAGCATGAAACCTATCCTACTACTATTGGATGAGTCATGGCCGACCAAGACAACCCATGGGTCAACTTGGGGACCCCATGGATCCACTTTAGTTGGAAAATGACATTAATATATATTTATTTAATGTTAAAATTAAATTGACACAAACATGAGTTATTTTACTAAAACAGTTTTTAAGTGGGGTTACACAAGTCTAAATTTTGACTATAAATATTCATTAGAAAGATAAAAAGATTTCCTACATCATAGTATTTTTTTTTTATAATTTTTAGACATTAAATAAATTAAATTATTTATGACATTATTATGATGCAGCGATGACCTCATTATTTAACGATTTTAATAAAATGAAAAGATAATGTAAAATCCAAGGCTTAAATTTGTCCAAAGCCAATTGGATGAGGAGATTTCGAACCCGTATCACCTTAGCCTCGAATTATATTAGTGTGGGACCTTTAGAATCCGAAAAGCATTGTGTAATAATGTAACATTTCAATCTTTCCAAAAGAGCCCCTCCTCTCCACTTATAAAAGGCCCCCACCTCTCCCACCTTATTCACACCATCAAGCCATTTGGTTCGTCCAACCTCTGCCCAAATACTCTCCCAACATCCCTCCCTTACTCCTAGAAACCTCACTTTGGGCAGAACTCTTACTAAGGAAGCCTTTGGCTCAAATCAAAAAGAGTTACCCGATTTTGAGGTAATGTCTTCTCTAATGTTGTTTTGTTTTATTTTTCTTCTCCAACCCACTAAACTCTTTTTATTAATTTCTTTTGTAACAACACCAGTATCCTAAATATACTAGGATGTTGTTATAATAAGTATTCGAGCTACACTTACACACACCTACATCTAATGGTTAAAGAACATACGGTTTCTGTGGATGGTGAATTTCTGCCTCACGAAACGATGATTGTTCAACACTCATATAACACCTTCAAAGGTGGCCATTAAGATGTCACTATTTTTATATATGATATATAATATGTTTAAGTTTTACTTACGCTTCTGTATTTCTCATTTATGGCATACTTTATGATTTCCATTATGGGTAAAATGCGATAATTTCATTTTAGGAAGTGCGGACTATCACCCCCTCAAAGTGATTTGAATCGTTAATGCCATATGTGGGATGTATAAAGGTTGGAGTAAATGGTAATATGAAATATATTATAATGGAATTATATTATACATTTATATAATTATGATTTTGTTCCATTAAATATGAAATTGAAATGAAAGTAGCGTTCATGCGTACGTATGGCTTACCGTCTCCATGAACGGTGCATTTCATTTCTTACCTCTAAATGTTACGTAATATTATAAATGAATGTATATACTGGATATATAAGATATATATGACATCTAAATCATGAATATAATTTTGGAGATAATGGATATTTCACCACATGAACAACTTATAATTATAAATAGTTTATTTTTGACTCAAGTACCTAAGATCGACAAAACGACCGTTATTAACTTAAATAATTACAGAATGTACATATCATTGTAATAAGTGATATAAAAAGGATAATGAAATTAAAAATGGTTCTTAATAAGGTATATATTAACTCTAGTTTATTATTCAGGAGGTTAAAGAATGGTTGAGTCAAGTCAGACACGAGGTAAGGGAACTTCTTAACCCAATTTCCAATCTATGGGTTAATCTCCTACTTTCAAATTATGTCATGATATTATTATGTCATATCTTGTATTTGTACTTTCTTTATGTGTAGTTGTAGTTAATACACATAATAGATCTATTTTATTTTAAAAGTGATCTTTGTAAGGGAACTTCTTAACCAAATTTCCAATCTATGGGTTAATCTCCTACTTCCAAATTATGTCATGATATTATTATGTCATATCTTGTATTTGTACTTTCTTTATGTGTACTTGTATTTAATACACATAATAGATCTATTTTATTTTAAAAGTGATCTTTTTAAGGGAACTTCTTAACCCAACTTCCATTCTTTGGGTTAATCTCCTACTTTCAAATTATACCATGATATTATTATGTAATATTTTTTATTTTTAATTTCTTTATGTGTAACTATAGTGAATACACATAATAGATCTATTTTATTTGAAAAATGATATTTTTAAGGACTTCGTCTCAATCTCCTTTCATTGAGGCATATTCGGTTTTATACACAAATTTCTTTTATATGGTGTATAAACCCCTTTGACTTTTATGTTTATTCAGAAGGTTTTCTTTTATAATTATGTGATTTTTAAATGATTTCAAAAAAGTGATATGTCTCTTAAATATATAAAAATCCAGTGCAAATGTATACGTATTTAATGCAAGCTTAAAAATGTTTTCAGAAAACCCGAATCATGAGTGTGGTAGACAGGAAGGGATTGGTCGTGGACCCATCATGGCCTATAATTAGTCGAGCAGTCTCAGAATTAGTTATTTTGTTTTCAGAAGCTTGCATATTGTTTTTAGAAAAACACTGGTGTATATTTTAACAATTTTAAACATAAGTATCTTCTAAAAAAAATTCATCGGTAGGTCTCATGAGACAACTAGACATGGAATTGGTCGAGGCCCTTTCCCAATTTGATTTATGGTTTTGGTCTAGGCCTTAATCATTTTAGATGTCTTGGCTGAGGCCTTGACAAAATGTTTCAGAATGTCTGGCATTATGCATTCCATTATTATGAAAGTGGTTATTGATATTTCATGAGATTATTCTACTAGTATAATATACATGTGAGTAAGTAAATGGCATTATTTAATTTTATTTTTGCCATATTATGCTGAAGTTAAAGTTTAAAAAGGCTTTTGTTTTAGTTATACATTGCCTTAAATGTTAATGTTTATTTATGAAAGCTTCCGCAATATTGTTATCCTTACTGAGCATCTGAGCTCACCCCTTTCAATGTTTTAATATTTTCCAGGATGTGAAGAAGTATTTTATGAATGACCTGCAGGGATTGTCAGAAGAGGATATGAGTGTGGACTATGGAGACTTTGTTATTATAGTTTTTTTCACTTTATGATGTAATGTAACGTTTATGAATGTATCTACTGTTTCCAAGGCTACTAAACTAATCGGTCTTTCGAGACTTGATCTTTTGTGATCATGCCAATGTTACGAAGTAATGCACCGGCTCTGAGTAGCTGGGGTCGGGGCGTTACATAAGGTACCATCATTCTTGTTTCGGTAGTTACTCTACAGGGTAAAGAAATCTACCCACCCTTCTCTTTTCTTAATGCTTTCATTTTATGTTTTTCTATTTTCTTTTCAATTGGGTTATGTTGGGATATTCCATTATATATTCCATTTTCTATCCATATTATGTAAAAGATATGAGAGATTACCTTTCTCTAATCAAAATATTTTATTAAATTTTAAGTGACGCCGGTAGGGTGCCGATTTTTTTGTGAGGGATTTCTTAATTTTTCATTTAATTCGAGTTCATTTATATTCATTAATTTCCACATATCCCCCAATCAAAATGACATGTTGATTCCAGTTCCTTAAATGAACTGAAATTTTATTATTCTAATGTAATATTTCATCATCATATCTCTTTTCCTCTCCTCTTATACTAAAAATGAAAACACCTTCTGAGATGTGTTGATTTATCACATTTAAGGACGAATAATTCTCAATTCTTATTACCATATTAAATTCTGGCCATGAAACCATTTTTATGGTTGAACCCGATCGTAATTTATATATGTAATCTTATTTAATTTTATTTAATTCGTACAGACTCATAATATAAAATAATAATACAAATCAAACTCATTATTCACAAATCCACCAAGTTAATCCAAGCCTTTGTCATTAACTTTAAACAAATGAGTTATCCTAATGGTTTATAACCTAGAATTAATTATAAGATCATTTATAATGTCACTAATAATATATATTAACAATAATATATGTTATCCACATTTCAAATGAACTTCCATTCATGAATAAAAGAAAACTGATCTTGAAAATCAAGGAAGAAAGTGTTCCCAAGACAATAAAATTAAACATCTTAAACCCATCAAAAAGGGCATGAATGAACCTAATAAGGATATAATAAATCAATTAAATGTTGATGAGTTTATGTAATTATAAATCAATGAAGATATATTTGATTATTCATGTAATTAAATAAGTCAAATAACAGTTTCAGTCACAAGGTAAGGGGTTTCTTATCTGACTTTTAATTCAATGAGATTTCTATTATTCACCACTTATGTCGTGCATGTGGTGTATTTTCTACTAACATTTTATAAATATTATCAACTTTACCATTATATTCATGTTATTAAATGATTTATTTGGTGGTAATTAATTTTTGTTCATACGATTAGATTGATTATAATGTGGTATAGTACTTTGTCTCAATTTCTATTTCATTGTTTTTTACATGGTATTGTGCCCCTAATATTTCTTATGTGTTGTATCCAATTCCCATTTAATATCATTTTTCATTTGAAAATGTAAATATATTATATATAAATATTCTTTTTTCATGGATATGTGTATTTTCTTAAGCCGTATACCCTTTTATATATATTTTTTATTTGGAATGTTGTTTTAATAATGGAAATATTGATGAATATGTATTTATACTCTATAAGGATATTGAGAAGGTGGATTGTAATTGTATTAAATCTATGTGTAAAGAATGATTTGAACATGAAATCACTATAGGGGGCTTCTATATCCCCTCATTGAATTGACATGTCTCATGAGGCAAATTAGTCAGTGATAAACCCTTTATGTTTTTTTCCAAAAATCAAATGTGTTTCTACCCATAGACTTAAAACATTTCGATGGTACTGTTGTATCATGTTCGAGATACATGATGTCCAATTAATAAGAGAATCTACTTATTCATTTTAATCTATTATTATCCATGAGGATTTCACTATGATAAAACCTATGGATTATGTTTTATTCTCATTTTATTAACAGCGTTTGTTTTTATGTTATTCATTATGCCATATTGACTATGCCAAATTGTTTATAATTCAGTTATTGTTTATTTATGCTTCCACTATTAGTAACCCTTACTAATAACTTAATCTCCCCCCTTTAATTTTTTTACCTTTTACAGGTTATCATGAGGAGATCATATATTGTGTTCTCATAGATGTAGTTTTTTAGTTTCAGTTATTTATTGTAATGTATTACTATCCCAATATAATGTGGGTTATATGCATGCATCTAATTTATTAAAAACTACTAAATTGATTATTCCTTCAAGATTTGATTCCTTTTAATCATGCCAATGTAATAAGTAATGAACTGAGTCTAGGATTCTGGGGTTGGGGCATTACAAAGAAAATGAACTACAATAAGAAGGATAGTTCATAGGTTTGGGGATGATAATATTTTTCTACTCTTAAGGGATGATGTGGATCCTGGATGTTTGGAATAAGAAGAAATACTTAATGATTCAAAACATAGGAATTTAGAAATGGATGAGGATAAGGCTACATTGAAGACCAATGGAACTTGGGATATGATCAGGATACTAGAAGGTAAAGACTAAATAAAAAATAAATCGGTTTTCCATTTGAAATAAGAATTTGATAAAAATTGGTGTTAGAAAGAATAGATTATGGAAAATGTATTTCATTATAAGAATGGTTTTGTTTTAGAAAAATTATTTCCACATGTAATTAAACATTCAACTATTCAGATGTTTCTCGGTAATGTAGCATTGTAATATATATAGTTTGAATAGATGAATTTTTAGATAAATGTCCCTAATAGAATCTTAGAGGATGTCATATACATTAAAAATACCATAGCTTTCATGGAATATAGAAACCAGAACATTTTTTATTGTTGAATAAATGTCTTTATCAATAGAAGAAAGTACTGTATTATTAGAATTAGATGTCGTGAAAATAAATTTTCAAAAATGATCAAATGTTATTGTTCTTTTCTTGGGGGAAGAAGATATTCTACATGTATTTTTGGTTGGGTACATTGATAGAGATTTAGATATGAAAAATAAAATAACTGGTTTAAAAATTACATATATTGAAATAATAGAAAGTAATGTGTCGTGAAAATGGAAGATCATTACTTTATGTTCAAATGAGGAAGAGTATATATTTGAAATGAAATATTAGAAGGATTTAATCAGGTTGAAGTAATTAATATTGGAACTTAGAAGATTGTAAGAAAGAGGAATTCTATTATATGATAATATAGTAAAATTACATTGGAAATAAATATTGTGTTTCTTTTAAATATAATTCTTATTTTCCTTAAGTATCACTTTATCAATAAATTTCTAAAAGATAATATATTATGTTTCAAAAATATAGATGACTATCAATATCTAGGTATGATGCTCACTAAAATGTTATTTTAAATAGTATGAGGTTGGATAGTTTTTTAATAGTTCTTGGATGAATTAAATAAGAGGTAGAAATACTAAATTCCTTAAAATTTGGTAGTGAGGTAGTTTATTGAAAGGTTGTCTTTTTTTCCTAATTAATGTATTGACTGTAGTGATTATTGGGATGCGAATCCTAGTTTTCAAATAATATTTGTTAAATCACCAGGAATATATGTAACCAAATATGGTCAGTGAATAGTGGTTAAACTAATTGTGTGGGTAGCTAAAGTTTAATCTTACTCATTAGAACAAGAAAAATTAGAAATTTATATGTTTTAATGGAATCAAAAAGGTCCAACATGTTTAGTGCAGACTATAGAATGATGTTTTAAAATATATTTCACAATTAAAGTGGATTAGTTCAAAAAGATTGATGAAGATCTCTTGTCACAATATAAACAAAGTATTTTTTATAAATATTGGAATACGGTGAGATGTGGATGAATAAGAAAAGATTCCTCTAATTATTAGGGGGGAATAATTTTCACAAAAAAATTAGATATAAAAGTTATACATCCTATTTACATAGTGAATTTAAGAATATTTTAACCTATATATTAAAATCATATCAATTATTTTATTATATGAATGTAATATTTTACTTTCAGTGAATAAAAACAAAGAAAAATTGTTTCTACTATGAATGTAGGATAACTCATCTAAATCATATTAATACCTTTTCTATTCATTTCATTGATTAATGTACTTATATTTTCTGTAACACTATTACCTTGAATGTTGTTAAGTTTTTATTAAGTGTATAAGAGTCGGATTTCTGTAGTGGGTAGGGTATAGTAACTTCCTACATTAGGTACACTCATTAAAGGGAGGATATTTCTTGAATGTTTAGTTTTTTATTGTGGTAATATATAGGAAAACATCATGTGGTTTGAGGATAGATGTTCCCATGATCTAATTAGAAGCTTAGATAGTTGGAATGTTTACCTTTGAATAGTATATAGACTCATACCTGCACCATCCATGTATTCTCTTACGTAGTCCACCACATATTCATATTTCCTAAAATATATTAACACACCACATTTATGTACCATGATCTACCTAGGTCAACCAACCCTAAATACTATAGAGTAATCTAACGCATAACTACAATTTATCATATCATAAGAATGTACATGTTCCATAATATCATAAAAAAACTGAAATATAACTAATATCCCTTTCAAAAATCTAGATCATCCACCACAATGAATTTTATCCTATATCTATTTAGTATAAATAGGTTTAACAAGGGGTTTCACAAATATTTTAAACAAAATAAAACTTTAAAATCATCCCCATATCGACTCATACCCAATTGATTAGGTTACATAATCCATTATGTATATATTATAACCTCATGCTAGTGGGAAATGAATCATATTGAAATAAAACAACCCCATGAAACTCTCTACCATATCCCACCTCAATTTGAAAATCATTCATGAACACATTCCTAGGTATCATAGACCCATATTTAATTCATAACCACTTCATTTCCAACTATAACCAACACCATGACACATTTTTCTAGAAAGTGTAATAGACCTTGAGTTTAATTTACTTAGACCATGAAAATATTCATAAGTCGATGATTCTCACCTCTTAAAATATTTACCTCAATGTTTAAATATTATAGAGACAATAAATCATTCCAAATTATCCATAAAAAATATCTACATCAATTTTAATGATAATTAACTCATGAAATAAATAAAACATGAATTATAAACAATAATTAGCACTAATTAATTAATTTAAAATTAATATATACATTTCATAATTTTACACATTTAATGAAACTTTTTCCTTATTAAAAAAAATATATTATTAAAAAATTATATTTACATATATTTTTAAATTCCATTTCCCCATTTTTCTATTATCATTATAAATTTGTCATAATAAATTTTTTAATAAAAATATTCATGTTGAATATATATAAAACCAATTTAATGATAATATATTATTTCCAATTACAATTTACCATATATTAATTACTAAGATTATTATAATCTACCTACCCCAAAAGAAAATAAATGATTCTAGATTCATAAAAATTATTAAAGGGGTGAGAATTTTAGGTTAAGAACCTCAATTATAAAAAATGAAGATATTATTTTAATTCCTTGTTGAATGCAGATATTTGATCCTTTGATGATAACCATCATTCATTCATCTATAAATTTTTTTCATCTTTCCTTCCATTAAATCCATCAAAACACATAGAGATCAAGGGTTTTTACTTGATTTAATGTAGAAGATATATATTATTCATGAAAACTTCTATAGTGTAACATAAATTCTCTTGAATCAATTCAAAAACCCATCTATTAATTTTCATATCACAAATCCAATAATTCCACCACTAACCCTCTATTACTCTCTGTCATAAATTAATTAATTAAAATTTATCATTGAAACTACATAAATTTACTAATAATAAATTCCATAATAAAATTATAATATATAACCTACATGTTCTCTATTATTCCATGTCATCTCCATCACATATAATATACCATGTATTCACATTATTTAATTTTATTCAACTAATATATATATAAATTGAAATACATAAATACATAAAAAATTATATTTAACTCACACAAGACATTAGTGAAAAAATAAAACCACATTTTAAAATTAACAAATTAAAAATCAAGTATAAAGATAATTTCTAAAATTCAATGGTGATATCAAAATTTTATTATAAGAACAAAACATTACCATTTATAAAAAGTATAAAAAATTATTACAATATAAAAAATTAAAATTCAAATGTTTTTATGTAAAATAACCCTTAAAAAAGTTTTATTAGATAAAACATGCGAACCATAATCCTAATAAAACTAATTCATAAACAATTTCATTGAACACTCATCTAAAAACAATTATATATCAAACAATGAAAAAGTATCTTAAAATAATTTATGATTTTACACATGTATTATTGATTTCCTATCCCATATAATTTATTTTACACCCCATTCATCCAAATAACATTCACTATTGACTTCTACCCATAATTATTTCTCCATAAAATCTTGATTTTTCATTGGATGGTCAATAAATTCACATCCTCTTTGATAATTATATAACGGAAATTAATCTAATGTGAATGTTTATGATAATATCTTTGATTTTGAGACACATGATATATGTCATGAACCGTTTCCAATTATGATGGTTATTTAACTAATAATCTCCCTCTTAAAATTATCCACACATATCAAATGGGCCAATAAATTTTGGGTAAAAAATTTCCTTCATTACCAAAACATCAGTGTCAATGCTAAGGGGAAACTCATAAGAACACGTGATCTATATCTAAGAACTCTAAAAATATTACATTATGTTCCACCTAATATTTTTTCCTATTATTATTAGTCCTCATATGATTTGTAATAACATTCATAGTATCAATTATATCCTTCAATATATTTACCAAAACTATGAAAACCTCTCTAACTGCAACCCAACATAGTAAAGAATGATATAGTACACTTATAATTCTAAATAAGGTCTATACCAATAGAGAAATAAAAAAAATTATTATATGATAATTTTATCAATGGTTAATAATTTACCAAATATCATTTAAAATTGATGATAATTGATCAAAATATCATCAAATTCATACATAATTTTTTTGAATTTTTCCATCATTAGTGGGATGGAATTTCGTGTTTATAAAAAACTGGGTACCAAAATAATGTTATAACCCCTTCCATATTTGTGTTATAAGATATTTATTATAGTTGGATTATACCTTTATTGGAACATAGTGAAGCATCAATACATCTGTCAGATTAATATTTTCTATTCTACCCACCAAGATCAATTCATTAATTGGAAATAAATAAGTTGAATTTATTAATTGAAACATGATAAGAAAAATTGATTAAAATATTTTCATGGGAAAAGTTGAACCCATAATTATATTCTTAGAAAATTTATCCCACTACAATTGAAAATTTTACAAAGGATATAATAACCCCAACATAACCTAGTATTCATATTTCAATTGTTGTCCAACTTGAAATCCTATAAAAAACAGAACCACTAATTTTTTTATATGAGTCCCCCAAATTTAACTCGTTAAGGTTTGATACATCTTTAAAAAACCACGGTTAATTGAAAAAGATAAACTCTTTTACTCACCAAAAACAATTTCAAATATATTACATGAATCATATTACTTACCATGAAGGAGAAATAAATGTTTCTTAACCTTAGTCTAACCATTGGATGAATCAACATTTATAATTTCATTTCCTTACACATCTACCTAAAGATCACTCTTTAAAGACCCTTCTACCTACTGCACTACTGAATATTTCTTATTTATCTAATAAATATATTTTTGATCAATTATTTTTGTATAAATTGGGTTAAGAGATGAACAAAAATAAAAAATTATCCATTTCTTAGTCATCTATCTCATTAAATTTTCCATATTTATGTGTGATCTAAAAATCATAATATTGTTGAAATATGACCCACCATATCTATCATAAATTAAACTCATTCTATGAAAATATATATCTATTGTATTATGTTCCAAATAATATTTAATGAGTTCTATAAGAAAATATGTCCTCCACATATTAATTGAAAATACCATAACTAAAATATTATAATAATGGGTTATATGATTATATTCATGATGATATAGCTTTATATTACAATAATTGATCAATAAAATCTTATATATTATGGAATATTCAAAACTCTAATAGGGTACATCTGTAATGCCCTATTATTTTACAATAAAAAATCCGTTTTAAAAACATTGTATCGATAGATTATTTCATACGCAATACTGAATTAAAATGATTCATGACATATTGGACGAATATTATTATGGAATTTATTATAATATTAAAAAATATAATAAATAAAGATAAAACAATCAATTAGAAAATTCATAAAAATACAGTAAAGAATACATAAAGTTTCAAAATGTCATTTTTCATAAAAGCTTCTAAAATATATACATATAATGTTTTTAATTTAAAATAAAAATTTATAATTTTTATAATTTTAATCATTTAAAAGTTACGACATTTTTTAATCGATAATGTGGGATTTTTCTTATTATTATTTTTTGATACTTTTATAAAATAATTGATTTCTATTTGAATAGTAAATAAATACTGATTTTTCAAATACCATCATTATTATGACATTATCATAATAATATAATTATAAATATTTATTTAAAAGAATATATATAAACTAAAATATTTTATTTAAAAAAACTATATTTTGATTTTATGAAACCAATTTTTAACATTTGGGAATCTTATGTAATAGTTTACATTATTTTTTTTATTTTTTTATATACAAAATAATTCTTAATCACTTATTTGAATTAAATATAAAAAGAGTATTAAATATTTTAGATAAGCATATTAAAATTTTATAACGAGTCCGATTTTCTTTTTTGGCATAAAATTAAGAAAAATACGAATATTGTTAATTACTATGATAGTGGAAAAGCAATTATTTTCTAAAAACTCTTTCATTAATATTGTGTAAGTATTTTATAATCAAATAAATTAATTTACTTAAAAAAATTAAATTGATATAATGTTTAATCCTATGTATAAATACATTCACTCTAACTCAATTAATAGTCAACACTAAATAATATTAATAACACTTAATGGTAAACCATCATGTTTCTACAAAAGTTCTATTCTATATTAAATGTTTTAATTAAAAAGTTAATTTTCTCTTATTTAAAAATTTAATTATTCTAAACAGAGCCTATATTTTGGTTTATAACAAAAAGATTTTTTTTTAAAAAATTGGTATAAGATATTTTAAGTGAAATTTAAACTACTAGGGTAAAAATAAGTTACCGAGGTAAAAAACCAAAATGGTAAAATATAAAAAAAGAAAGTGGTAAGAGGCATGAAACATGTATAAAACATTTGGTAAAATGATTTAGTGGGATTTATTGACATTTATCACCCATAAATCATTATTTTTAATCATTTTGAGATATTGACACTTTAATAGTGTCAATACTTTATTGAAAAATAATTAGTATTTACAAAATTTCCATGTTATCCACTTATAATATGAGAAGAAAAAACCCATTAATGGAACTATTATTCCTTATAATTTTATCTTTAAAATATTATATTTGTATCCTCATAGAAATATTTCGTATATTTGTGAACCTATTTTCTAAATTAGTTATCTAGGACTATCATTTCCAATGATATTTTCAAGAGAAAATTCATGGTCCCATCATGAGTATTACGTATTCCATAACATTTTATTCTTAAAATTGCCATTAGAACTCTATCCCAACCATTTTAATATAATTAAATTAGTATCATTAGTAAACTGGTGTGTTATTATTTTAAATTAACAACCCTTAATTATTGACTTTCATGCACAAATAAAAACATAAGAATAGTGATTATGTGTGCATGTGGACTACCACATCCACAAGAGAGATGATATATTTTCTATCAAAACACAACATGGATGAATTTATAAATGTATTAAAGGAAAAAATATTTTTTTATGACACTATTAATATTATATAAAAATAATGTTAGACATTATATATGTTATATTAATAATAAATGGTTATAAAAACATAACCAGCTATGATAAACATATTAGAGTGACTTTCCAAATTAATGTTCATTTTATAATAACCTATATAGCTTTATATGTTTACTGATAATATAATAATATCTATTAACACTGAAAATTATAGAAATTATGAATTTCTTATACAATACCATTAACCATGGACAACGTAAATAAATAGTTATGCATAATTTGAGTAAACCACATCAAATAGAAAATAGAAGTAAGAACAACATAACAAATTAATAGTATATGATATTAAATGGTTAATTCTGTTGATCCTAGTGTACAACTCAATATGGGAGTGAATTAATATTACAAGTGATATTTCTATTTAAATAAAATTTAAATATAAAATCCACACCATTAATAAAAACTTCCATGTTAAAAAAAGTATAGAATTATATAGTTTGATCATTAAGAAAGCTTCTAAAAAGATTGATCATAGTTCAATTAACATATTTATTAAAATACATTATCTTTTGAAACTAACTTACATGAATAAAAAAATTTATATAAAACAGTAATTAATGTCAACTATTAGAGTATGGTTTTTTTAAATAATTTATTAAAAATGGTTTAGTTAAAAAAAATTAACACAAAATATGAAAATTAAAAATCAAATTTAAAGAATGGGTTAAGTATTAAATTGATACCTAATCCCCTACAATTTTAAATATCATACATTCTTGAATTTTATTGAAAAATAGAATAATCTAAAAAATGGATTAGGTTTTACAAAAACACACACAAGTTTATCTTGGAATATAGCCACATCCATTATACATCATGGAATTAAAAAGGGTTCATGCCTTAAAAACATCTTCCATAACTATGTGTGGGAGTGAAAATGAAAATATTTTAAAGAAATTTGCTTATAACTCTCTAATTTAATACAAGATAATGTGTTTATAGATAAATATAGAAAACAAAAACACAACTCAAAAATTATACTAAAAAATAAATAAAAAATAATGAAAATATTAAAAAGTAGATAAAATTTCATTTGATCAACACTAGTTGTCATATGGTACATGAACCTATCTTCAAAATGAACCAACTAGATTTTCAAGTAAGGTGAATAAAAATATTGTTTTGTTGGAGTCTTGGAAAAATATTTGTTCTTATTAATCCTATTGTTCAGTGTTTTTACTCACATATTGATATTTATTTATATTTTTTACTCAACATATATGTGTTTATATCTAGGTTTTTATATCCAATATATTGCATGCATGGAAGTTCTATTAAATATAAAACATTACAAAATGTCCAATTATATATTATAGGATAATAGTAGAATATGAAAATTCCTCATACTAAGAGACAAATCTAGGAATTATAAATTTTACATTGAAATTATACTCGCTTTGTTTAAGAATAATCATTATTAAATCCACATGAATCTGATTTTAATTGAATTAATTATGTTGTACATTGGAGAAATTACAGTTGTACTTAATTCGAAATAGTTGTGGTAGTAGGAGAAAATATTGGTAGAATGTTTATACTGGTAGGATTTTTTTATGATAGATTCACCTCGTGGTATCATCAATTAGAAGAAGAAGCACTCTGGTGATTGATTCCATAATGGTTTTTGTATCTCTTAGTGGTATAATCCTTGATGGTAGCTTCTAGTGGTTTAAGAATTAAACTAATTGTAGTATCTTAAACTAATGGTAGATGACTTGGGGGTAGATTTTCTAATGGTATCTTAAAATGGTAGTAGAGTTCAACTGTTCTTAGAATGAATAAATACCCAATTTTATTTTTTTGGATAAAAAATAGGTAAGTATAACATAACAAGGAACTTATTAGAAACATACTAAACCTGATTTTTGAACATTAACTTAAATAGGTACTTAGACTAATCCAAAACTCTACCCATTTTATTGATCACAAATCATGACAACCATAACCATAAAAAAATAGGTTAACATAAGAATAAAATGAATACAAACATATTAACAATCAAATTCAATATGTAATGCATAGTTATGATTAAATACATATAGTCTTACAAAACCTTTTTGGATTATCAAATAGATATAAAGACTAGTAATTATATAGATGACACAAAAATAAATAAAAATATTTTTTTTCATTAAAATTTATTATTAATACAGTACATCAGCAAATATTCAATAAATTATTAAGTTAAGTCTAAATAAGTATCCTCACCATGGGAAAAGGTAGGATCCATTGGGTCCTTTTCTTTTTCAGTAACAGGAGGAAGAGAAGAAAAGGCAGGTGGTGGTGTAGGAGGCAAGAACATAATGGAATAAGAAACCTTGCTGAGATGCCTTATAAAATCAATAATTTGAAGTCCAAAAGTACTGATAACAATGGATGTGTTCTAAAAAGTTGATGATAGGGGTTCAAAATGTGAGGTGTTGATGGGAAATGATATAAGTTCAATAATAAGAATCATAGATCTATAATTAAAATGATCCACCAACTCTGTAAACTAGGTAATAAACCAATAACCACACTCCATGTCTCAGAGAATGTTTTTGTTTTCTTTAGAAAAATATTGAGAATCAGAGATAAGGTATGCAAATTTTTCACTTTCTCTTTTAAGTCAATTATAATTGGAGGTATCCTCATATATTTAGAAATGAAAATTAAAAAGAATTAATTTCAGTCTTGGTAGAAATCCTCGATAAGAAATTGTTATTTTTATTAGTGATTATTCCTCTATCAACTTTGGATTCATTTAAAAGTTTTCTAAAAAGCTTGTAAATGTGCTCAACATGGAATTTTACCTGATTAATATAATATTATTGAGAGGTAAAATAATAATACAATACAACTTTAAACTATTCTCAAAAATTATATTTGATTAGATCAACATCAAAAGAGGTAGGTGTAGAGGGTGGTGTAGCTATATTGTAAGAAAATCCAGTAGTTGGTCAACGTTATGGACTCTATAGAAGAGATGCCTCTCTTTCTGTGGAACTTGGTCTCATTTCCTAAAAATTTCACTAAATTAAATTCAAATATTCCATTAACCTCATACTTTTTTACTTCCATATTTCTAATCCTTTTGAAAATTCCTGGTTAGAGATGAGGCACTATCAAGGAAACTATCAATGTGGTATAATATTTACATAGATTCTTAACTTACAAGGAATAGAATATGAGAATATCACTTTTATTAGATAAAAAATCTTCCATAAGTTAATATAATCAGGAAATTTTTTATATTAATGGAGTGAGGATGATATGGAGGAGGAGGTGAATACCTCCACTAACTATGAATAAAATCATCCCCAGTCCATTTCAAAAATAGGTACTTCATAAGATAACGGTTCCAAACATTATTGATCAAAAATTATTTATTATAGAGGCCCCTTGGTATATTTTTGAGAAGTTGAGATGGAAATCCCACCATGATCTGATAAAATACACCTATCTCTATAATCATCATCTCCATCAAATATAATGTATAATATGATAACCATTTAAGATCCTAGGGATTTACCCCCCTTAGTTGGTGTATCATCCTAACTAGTGTCTAAAACAACTGGCTCAACATGGATTTCATAATCATTAAATTCTAATACATGTCGGCATATACTCATTTAGTATTTACTAGAAGATTTAAAAGATTCATAAATAGTCTAGAGAGATTTTACAATTCATCTTAATATCCTCCATCAATATCATACTCAGAGTCATTAGACATCTCAATAACAACTTTTCGACTCTTTTATGTATATCATTCAAAATGATACCAATGATAAAAATCTATTTCTTATGTTTCATATTCTTCTTCTATAAATAATATTTTTGTAGAAGGAGATAGAGGTGGTATAAGAGGTCCATATGATACGTTTAAACTCCTAACAACATAAGGTAAACTACTATTATCTAATGAAACTAGAACAAACTCCTCTACAGTATCTACAACATCCTTTTCTTCAACTTATTCACATAAATCAGTCCCAACTTCTTCATCAGGAGAATATTACACTACATCATCTATATCTAATCTAGCTTAAACCAAATATCTTTGATCTAAGGGTTATTTGCTGGGATAAATATCTCATTCAATTTATCATTATCTAAAACCCAGCATTTCATCTAAGGACTCTAGTTAAATTTAAACTTCTTATAAGTTACATGGATAAGGAAAATCCATCACCTTTTGGTACCATCTCATCCCCTTTATGAATAAGTCTAATATCTTCGAATTAGAATAAATCATATTAGGCTATTCTAGAGAATAATATCACAAATATTGCTTTCATAGCTTCATCATGTACACTATTATATACCAAAAAAGATTAATTTTTTAGATTTTATTTAAAATATAAATAAAAACATTTCTTGTTACCTTATATTACTAATATCCCTCTTTTTGGGACACAAGATATGATGAATAAACATGAAAATGAACCAAAATTCTATATCAAAATAAAATGGAGTAGGTCTTCTCAATGTAACATTCTCCAAGGTCTCAAGAAGAGAATTATCAATCATAATTGTCTAACGATTGATGGGGAAATAACCTTATAAATCTTTAGATACACCTTTATAATATTATTTAGATAATATTTTCAACTATTTCAATGAGAAAAAAAATCTAATTTTCATCCACATTTTTTTGATAGAATCCTTCATATCTTTAGACTTATACTCAAGATAAAGATAAAAATTATGAATAAACCTAATATATAATTGGATATCATTTCTTGAGAATAATTCTTCCTATCACTTCTCTTGAATCAAATTCCAAAAAAGATACTCTCTTGAATAAAACAACATAATATCGAATTTTTTTATAGTTACAACTACTTGATATGTAAAATAAATATTTCTTAGTTTGATATCCAAAGTATATTCTCCTCTATTCATATTTTAAGGACAAAAAACCTTATGGGATCCAATAGGGCACTTCGTTTTTTCCATTTTCTCATAGGTTCAATGGATGGTGGTTGGAAGTGAAGGGTTTTAGGTTGAAAAAAATAATGGGTTTGGAATAGAGAATGGAAAAGAATTCTTAATTCATAATTTTGTATAGGTATTTTTATTATTTATGTATTTAAAAACTAAATTCAACTAATTATTATATTTTGACAAAAAATTAGATAGAAATTAGAATAATAGGTATTGTAGTATACAGAGTGGTAGAAACTAAATGAAGATCCTATAATATCATTTAATTTTTGCATACCATGGTAGCCAATAAATTGTAGCATACCATGGTAGCCAGTCAATGGTATCACAACCACATTATCACACCAATGTAAGAACAACCATATTAGAAAGGCTAATTGTAGGATTCCATTGTATCATACAAACAGTATAATGAATTCATATTTGCATAACTATGATAGATCCTCACAGTAGAGAGGGGTTTTGGATTATTTCTACAAAGAACTAACTAAACTAAATAAAAAATGACTAACTAAAATTTATCATCCCATGCTCATGTATCATATATATAATTATGGTGAAATTCAATAGATTTGTGAATAAATCAACAATATTATATTTTGTACCAATTAAGTCAAGAGTTATATCACTTTTTTGAAAATAATCCCTCAAAATGCGATGTCTTATATCAATATATTTGGTCCTTGAATAATTTGTCATATTCCTGGAAATATTTACATAACTTATATCATCACAATATATAGTTATATATAGAAATTTAAATCCATGATCTTGTAATGTGTGTTTCATTAATATAATTTTTTCACAATAACAACCTAAAACTATGTACTTTGCTTTAGTAGTGAATAATAATAAAGGAGTATTTTTTTAATACACCAAAAAATTGCCTAAAAGTGAAATTATATTGCGGATATTTTTCTATCTAACTTATAACCATAAAAATAACTCACCAAATAAAATTTCTATCCTCTAAAATCAAATATTTCTATGTTTGTGATAATTTTTTGGTATTTAAAAATTATTTTCAAAGTAATTTACTGTGATTATTTTGGGAATTATTTAAAATGATGACACAAAAATAAACTAAGTAAAATATTTGTGAAACTAGGGATTATATACAGTAAACATATAATCATAAAACTATAAGTGGTTTGATTAACTGGTTTCCCAATTTCATCATGAATCATCTTACATATTGTATTAATCACAATATCACTACCTCTAGTACTATCCAAACCAATACGTTTTAAAAGATATTTAGTGTAAATTCATTAATTTAAAATAATTCTTTTATTAATTTAAAAAAAAATCCAAAAATGAAGTAATAATTCAAACCTACCAATGAAAGTAATTTACTATACATTTTTCATGATTTTTTAAACTTTAGTACCGAAACAATTTATTGAAGATCAAAAGATAAAAACATAGATATATATTTTTACTATCAAAATGCCATTTGAAATTATATTAATAATTAACATTGGATCAACAATTCCTTTCATAATACATTTAAATCTAAAAAATTATTTGATACTTTCATACAAAGATCTATGAACTTGATTGAAACCTACTAATCATTTTTTAATTTAAATACATGATTTGGGAAATAATAGTATCAAAATATGATGTTTTTTCTAAATAAATAATCAATTATATTATAATTTAAAAATTAACTCTTAAAATCAGTTGGATATAAATTGTGATCGAAATGTACAAGATAGACAACAAATAATTTGATAACTTCAAGTGTATCTGCTGCTGGAATGGATTCCTCATTGAAAATATATTTTTCATGAATGTATCCATATGAAATAAATATATATTTATTTCAAATTATAGATTATGGATCGTATACATTATTCCCAAAAAAATTATTATCGATGGTCATGATGTCTATAGGTCTTTCTATGAGTTCTTAGACTCTATTCCTTTCAAACATTTTTAGTTATTCATGCATTTACATTACCCTAAATTATTTATTTATTAATTCATTGACGTTTTTAGATTCAATTTGTGACATGGGTGATTGATATTACATATTATTATTAATACAATATCTAGTATGAGTTCAATTATCTAGGTCTCCTATAACTGCATATATGGGATGGTCTCGATGAGTCATAATAAATCTTGAAATAAAATTATTTATACTACCTTTTCTTCCTGATGTTAATATTTAAAATATTTTGGGATGGTTTATTTTTTTATTGGGTTTAGAAAAATATCACAAGGATTAGTTTAGGTATTTATATCTAAATTAAAAAGGTCATCCTCAAGATTATCAAAAGGGGTCTTAGGATCATGTGGATTTTTTTTGTCGAAATTTTCAGAAATGGATTACTCTATAATTTTTATTATTTTAATCCATACCTTGTATTATTTACTAGATTTTGATTATATGAGGAAAATTTATTCATCACTTTTATATCCAAATATTTCTCAATTATCCTGTCTATTGATTACAAATACTTTACATCCAAAAACATTAAAGTAATTTAATTTTGGTTTTATTCTATTTCATATATCATATGGGGTTTTCTATGAAAGTGGAATAACTAAAACTCTATTAATAATATTTCAATTATTATCCACAATAGTCTTCCATAAATTAATTTTTAAGTCATACTCATTGAGTATACTCTTGAAAATATCTTGAAGTGTCCTATTTATCTATTTTTGTACATGATTCAATTTTCGGGTCTTAGGAGAAGGAATTCTGTGACTATAAACATGATGTGATCAAATTGATTCAAAATATGAATTTTCATTCTCATGACCATGATCACTTATTATGGTTTTAACTATAATCCCACTATTATTTTCTATATATTTAGCATAATTAATAAAACAGGAAATAAATTAAATTTTTTGAGCAAATAAAAAATCCCATGTATATATTGAATAACCATCCACTATTAAACCATTATAAAGTTTTCCTGCAAAAATATAAACTCTAGATGGTATAAAAAAATCCATATGAACCAACTATTTGGGTGACAAGGTGAGAATTATTTCATTAGTTTGAAGGATGTTATATAATATTTTCCCTTTTATCAACACTATAGAAATTGTTTATTGGAAATCCTGTTTATGTATGTCATTGAATAATCCTTCCATAATTTTCAATATATGTGAGTGTATATTTAAATGAGATAATATTCTATTCCAAATTCAATATAATTTGGTAAAATAACTTAAATAATAAATATATCGAGAAAATAACAAATTTAAATCAATTGCATAAATTTTATCATTATGCAATGTAGTCAAAAATTACACATGCATGGAAAAAAATTACAAGAAATATTTTATAACATAACATTGTAACCATAACCACATAAATATGTGATACTAAGAAGATAATATTTTAAACCATCTATAAATATCTCTTCAGAAATTACAATAGTACTAGATTTATTGATTTGACTGAGTCCAAATATTTTTCCTTTTTAAATGTAACCAAAAGTGACACAACAACCATAAAATTTGATATGGTTCTTTGAGCTCAAGTAGTCCATGGTAAAGTGTTTTGAATATCTGCTATCTTGATACTATATATTTTTACTTTTACTTATCAAAATGGTTCCCAACATAAATATTTAAACAACAAATGATTTTGGTACCCATATTTTTTCGGTAATGAAATTTTATAAATTAGATCTTCAGAAATAAAAATTTATTTAATGGATTTATAACAAACAAAATTTAATCTATTCAAAATAATTTTATGTGGAAAAAGAGAATAATTTCTATATATTAAATTTGGTGACAATGGAGTATGGAAATTTAGTTATTATAAGCATTTCTTTACCTAGGTTGGAATCCGAGTCCTGTAGTATATTTTCATTTGGATTTCCAACAAAAAATCCTATTAATAGTTTCTCTACCATTCATAAATATTTCTAGATCCTTATTTAGTTGTTAAAAATAAATTTTTAATCTCATTGTTTTCATTGAATAGTTGAGAATTATTATCATTTTATATGTCAAAATCTTTTTTAAGTGATCTATAATATCATGATTCTTTCTTAAACATATTTTTATTTTTTATTAGACTCATAAAAAGATTCATCTAAAATGTTACAGTACTCAAATAATAAATCACCAAATATAGATTCATAATTTTTTTAGTTTCATAATGATTTGAAATATGAACAACAGATATTGAAATTTTTTTGATACCCCAAACTTGTTCATCATAAAATACTTGTTTTCTATATCATATTTTTATTCAATGTTATAGTCAGAGTCACATGAACTATCATTAGATGATCTCCATATTTCTTTTCATATACCTTTCACTTGTTTTTCTTTTATCCCCATACATATTCTTATATATAATCTTGGGATTATTTTCTTTGATTTGTAATTTTCTTTTATAATCAAAGTAGGTTACTTAATTGGTAGAATCGTCCATATTACAATTTATGTTTTAATTTCAGTTTCTATCCCATATTCCTCTATAGTTAATATTTTCTAAGGATTTATTACTCTTATATAACTTCTTGAATCATCTTCCTAAATGATACATTTATTCATCACTATTTGTGGGTGATTAATCATTACTAGAACTATAATGTATATTATTTTCATTTAGTTTGAGTTAGATGTCTTGAAGGCTACCGACTTCCACTTTGGTCCATTTTTATCTTAATAATTGACTCTTAATTACCCCTCATACATCATATTTTTTCAAATAATTTTTTTTTCAAGAAATTGGTTTATGTCATAGTATTTTCTGATAGGTTTTTATGTGGTCTCAACTAATCAGGTAGAAATCTCAGTAGTTACTTTACTTGATACTTTTTTATAATTGTATTCCCTAATACATGAATAGTGTTCATAGTCTTATAGAATATATGATTCATATCAGAGAATAATTCATCAAGGTTCGTATTTAAATTATTGTAGTTAACAGTATAATAATTTAAATGAATTTATTTAACATTAGATGTCAGATAGAGTATCCCAAGTTTCAAAAGAATGATAAAAATCAAATATTCTATTAAATTCATCTTCTCATAAATCATAATATAATGAATTAATTTATTTATAATTTGAATTATTTCTAGATATAATAGTGTAATCAAATGTTTTTGTTTTAGTTTGGTTATTTCATTATTATCTACAATTTCATTCAAAATATCAAATACCATGAACTCAATATGGATTTTCATCTTGATCTCCCATTTAGAATAATTGGTTCCATAAAAATAAGGGGTCTGATTATTGGTTTCTCCCTAAATACTATTATTGTCAATAAAGATAAAAATTTATAACTAAAATAAAATAAACCATTTTTTAAAACTATATCACAATAAAAAGTAATTTTTACTGTTCTTTTATAACATATATTATCCTAATGGATAACTCAAGAGGGTGTGTGTATTGAGTTTCCGATTGATATTTTTTGTTTAAATAAAATTTAAAATAAAAATCCCATAATTTAATAAAAACATCTTGGTTAACTAAAGATATATAAATATAAAATTTTATCTTTAGAAAATATTATTTAATATCTTATCTCAACATAGTATAAATTATTTTTAAAATAATTTAACTTTTGAAAATAATCTACTTGAAACAAACACCTTATATAAAACAAAAATTGAATTCAACTATCTGGGTAAGGTTTTGTTAAATAATTTATAAAATAAAAATATCATTGATTTGAAAGAAATAAAACAAAAAATAAAAACACATAAAAAAAGGGGTTTAGTATTAAGACATGTCAAAATCACCTCCACTTAGAAATCACCTGTTTTCAAGCAGTTTACTATAAAATATATGATTACAAAATAATATTGGGTTTTACACAACAACACCCAGAAATTTCAAACTATAGATCATGTTCAACTATTCTACAAGGGATAAAAAATATTTCAGGACACACATAACCTCTTCCACATTTATACGTGGGATTAAAAATTACAATATTTGAAACAAAGTGTCTACCACTATAAAATTTAGTACATGAAATTGTTATTATAGATAAATAGATAAAATAAAAAAATAGTTTGATAAGTATGATAAAATAGAAAACTGAAAGAAATAAATTGATTTATGATTTAATGAAGCTCAGTCTAATAATATTTAGTTATTTATGAGTCTTCGAATCTCTGTTGGGAAGCTATCAACCTGATTTTCATTGAAGGTGCAAGAAAACAGAGTATCATTGATTTCCTTAAAAATCCTTTATTCTTAATCATCCAATCAACCTTTGTTTCTCCTCACACATGTGTTTCTATGTATATCTATTTCCTAGAATATATGGATCAATATCTATGTGTGGATATCTTATATAGTAAATGTATGAGGAGTTTCACTAAATTTATAGGATTATAAATGGTCTAATTATCTGTTATTGGACAATAATTGAATGAGAATAATCCTCGCACTGAGATACAAATATAAGTATATTGAATTTTTCTAAAAAACATCATTTGAGTGTTTTAAGAATAATTATTCTCAAATAAACATGCCTCTAACTTGTATTTAATTTCTTAACTAGACATTAGGGAAATTATTTTTGAACTTAATTATGAACAGTTTTTATTTTAGGAGAAATTAGTGTAAAAACTACTTGGAAGTACGAGATATTGTAGATAAATGCACCTAGTTGTAGAATTAATTAGTGGTAGCTACAATCTGGATATATATTCTATTGTAGTATAGGTAGCACCTAGTGGTAAATTCCCTAACAATAGCTTCTTATGTTTGCAGAATTGAACTAGTGGTAGAATCTCAAACTAATGGTTTCTGGTCCCATGGTAGATACTCTAATGGTGGTTCTATGAATTTTTGTTAGCTTAACATCAAATCAGAGTTCAATTAATGTTAAATTCAAGACATATATAGTTTTATTTTTTAGTCTCTAACATAGTTAACTATCAAAAAACATGGAACCTATTAAAAAAATCACCGTATGGAATCATTAAAATAAGAAGGATCTCGGAATAAGAATACATTATTTTAATTAAAATATATATGTTTATGGTTCTGAAAAAGGAATATATTAAAATTAATTTATTATTTAGGATGTTAAGGGAATGAAAATATTGGTTCATAGTCATGTTAATGGTTTGTGCTAACTCAATTCTCTCTCATTGAGTTATAGTTCTTTGTTTAACTATATTATTTCATGTTTAAATTATATTATCTAAAAAATAATGTATATTTAATTTCTTTATTTTTTCATGATTATACAATTCTTTCTTAATACCTAATTGTCAAATTATTCTTACCTCAATGATTATATTACTTTAAAAGGGTTTCTGGATCCCAATTTCTATTTATGGTTACATTCTTCTTTTTATGCATGATTTAATTTTGTATGGTTTACATAATACCTATTTGTTATATTATAAGATAAATTATCTTTTATTCATTATATTTGATGTTAATTTTTATGATTTGTATCCTTTAAGGGGTTTTATATTTGTTATGTATAGTGACGCAATAATATTATATATATATGTCACATCTTAATAGATGAATATTCATTATATAACATAACTATCAATGCCATAATCACAAAGGTCTAGTGCCTTTAAAACATGGACACTTAAACAACTAGTTCATATGTGAACTAAATCATCTCCCACAATAATTCTTCACAACTACATCCCTTATTAGAAATATAAAACATAATACATTACATCATTAACTAGGAAAAGGAAATATAATAAATAGTTCTCAAATGCTTAGTAATGGTAAACAAGGGAGATATCAATGATCAAATATGCATAACATGATTATAAGGGTATGATAACAATATCTTATCATTTTAAAACTATATTAATCATATAAATGATCATAATCATGATTCATGGAATAATACTTGTATATTAATAAGACATTAATCATATAAAAATCATTGAAAAGTACTCGTTATTTCATAAAATTGTATTAAGACATTTATTGTTGGAATATTTATAACCATAGTAAGTCTTATATATAGTTTACCCACCATGGAATTCAAAAATTGTTAGTCTTGGGATAACCACCCATGTATCTACATCAGGATTGAGATAAACTCACATATACCCTCTTTTGGGAATGGTATAGCATACCATGTACCCTCTTATTTCAGGATTGTGATAATTTCTTATATACACTCTTGTTTTGGGATGGGTATAACATCTCATGTACCTGTTGAGATCATAAAACATTAATCATTACCCACTTAATTAGAGGAAAATATAATCATAGGCCCACTCACCACTTAATTGAAATCAAACATATGTGTTTTATAAGATCATAAAATATTTATCATATCAGGACCCCTAAAAATTTGTTTAAAAAACATTTAATCATAACTTGACCTATGGAAAAGATACGAGTTTCATATAAATTTCATATTTTCATTATAACAAAACCAATGGAAAATTAACTGGTTTTATAAAAATATTTTAATCATAAAAATAATCCATAAATAGGAAGAATGAGGATGGAATCGTTGAATAATATCCCCATTAATTCTCATGTAACATCAAATTATATCATATTATATGGAAAATTATTTTGAAATATCACATAAAAAATTTCTTGGGGAAAATATAATTTTCAATTAGAAACTCTTATTTAAAATAATTTTTTTTCAAATATTAAATAAAACCATTTCTTTTAGAATAACTTGGGGAACATGAAAATGATTCATTAAATCATTAAGGAATCATAAAAGAAAAAAATACCATATATGTTTTACACATTATAAAAAGTCTTCATTTTATTTTTATGTAAAAAATAAAAAGGACATAATTAAGGAAATGATAAGAAAATTTCTTTTAAACATTATTTTGAATTTTAAAAAATGATATAGTTACATTGAATATTTATATATTAATAATAATACAATCTTTAAATAGTTTTTATAAACATATATATTGAAGAAAAAATATTTTTAACTGAAAAAAATAACACCAGTTTTTCTAAAAATTATTCATCGGTATCCTTAGGTCATAAAGAGAAGAAAAGGAAAGGAAAAATTGAATTCTATATAAATATCCACTTTATAAGATAATTTATGAGTTTCTTGATATGTATATCATAATATTTAATCATTGGAAGCTTAATTATAAATAATCCCTATAAATAATGATGTTTTCACATAAAATATATCCCAATTTTTTATCTTTTGAATCATAAAATCCATCAAATAAATAACCTTATATCAATATGTATTTTATTTCCCCAACCATTTATCCACCAGAATAATGATACGGGATGAGTGCCATTGGGCCTTAAGCATGCCTCCTCCTATGCAAAAGGTTGCGGACTAGAAGTTATGATGTAATCGGATGATAGTGGGAAGACTATTCGCACTGGTGAAGATATAAAAATGGTCTAATATATATATTGTAGTGGAAATAAAATACCCAATTTTTTCCATTATCCTGATCATGGCAGAGGCAATAATAATATCAACACTCTCAAAATAAAACATTTTTAAAATTTAAAATCACAACATATTAGTTGTATATAATAGAACAAAAAATCCATTCATATCAATTTATAAGGACAATAATATAAGGGTATCCAATTGATGACCTCAGTTTATACATATAATATAATGATGATACAGAATGTATACAAAAACGAAGCGGTAGTTGAGGCAAGAACCCATGGTCCCTTTCTTTCCATCCCTTCCCAACTCAATCAATAAGATTAATCTCATGAGAATAAACCAATACTGAAACACATATCCATAAAGTATAAACGTGTCCTAAAGGTCTTGAGTTGTGTAACACCCCAAAATTTTATGAGAAAGACTCTTTTTAATTTTATTGATGTCTTGTGTTATAATCTATAGCAAGATAATCTTGCGCTATATGCAACACTGTATTAGCTTGTAGTATACACAATACTAATCATGGCTTGTGTTACAAGCAAGAGCATCCTTCCTCTATAGCGTGTGTTGTACGCAATAACGAGTTTCACTAAACAATGATATATTAAAATGAACAAGATGTTATGAATAGTATTAACAACATTTTTAATTTTATAACAATATTATTCATCTTACACATATTCTAGAACATTGTATGACAACAAAATAAATTTTTCGGGTCGAATAAGTATATTTTTTTTAAATACAGTTTTGCCACCTTCTGATGGAGCACCCACTTTAAAACTAGTTTTTGACACGTTTGTGAGTTCAATTTGACAAAATAAACTTATTCATTTCCATAAGTATATAAAAACTTACTTTGGATAATTTTTCAATATTTTTCTGTTAACTTTCATATTTTCATGAATATTAAAAATACGCAAAACGTTAATTAAAAACTACTTTTTTCATCAATATAATTTATATGGTTAAATTATAATATTGAATGATTTTAAAATATTAAAATAATATATTTTTATAATTTAATATAATTTCAGTCATTATTGTCAATTTTACACTGAATTAATAGGTAAAAACATTTCAATCCTTTGTAATGTTTTAACATTTAAAAAGCGTTTTCTCAATAGCGAGATTAATTTTAAATTAAATAATTCCACTTTTGTGTATTTAATTTAGAAAAATGGATTCCATATTTTGAATCATTAGGTCCAAATCATGTTAATAGGATATTTTTTATTTTTAGGCATTATGAATAGTAACTATGGTAAATTTTATTTACCATAGTTAAAGGTAAATCAGAAATTTAATTGTAAAAAAAATATTATCAAATTACCATAACACTTGTATTAATATAATTGGATGATTATATTTTGTCCTAAAATATACTAGGGTCGAAATGGTATCTTTCGGAACCCAATTGGATGTGATTAAGACCTTTAATTTAGTTTATTTAATGAAAGTGAAATATGTCACACTCAAACTCTAATAATTAAATTATTTTTAATATAAGTTTATACATAATATAAATTTTATTATAAATACTCATTTTAAATCTAATTTTTTTTTCATTATCAAGGTAATTTATTTTTAATTTTTATGAAATATATAATTACCTTAATACCTTATACATTAACGATGTAGAAATTATTTATTTAGTGAAAAATCAATAATATAGTTTTTATTAATGTTATAATAATTATCAAAAGGGCCAAAAACACGACCAAAGCATATTGGTAGAGTATATCTAAATCATAAAATTCCACATGTAGACATGTGGAATATTTTGATCTTTATAAAATAGATAAGGACATTTATATTATTTTATTTTAAATGATGTCAAAGTTTTCACCTTCATAATTTAATGAATATAAAAATTTAAATGTTGTGATTTTAAGATGAAAAATTCAATTAAAAGTATTCATAAATAAGTATATTAGATTTATCTTCATGATAATATTTTAGTTTTAATTTTTATACAAAAATTAAGTATATTAAATAATTATAAAAAAAATTTGTATTAATTATTTTATTAAGAGAAATATCAAATAAATGGTTTTAAAAATATTAAAATAAATATTATATGAACTAATTAATGTTCTACAAGAATTTTATAGAAAAATATTACATGCTAGGAATCTATTAAATATTTTTTCTTGAACATATATTATGTTTGGATTTTATTTAAATTCAAATTAATGAATAGTGTCAAAATTGATACTATTGATATTTTATAAAAATAACATATTATTAAATTGCTTAAAATACCAAAATTATTTAAAAAATTTAAAATTAAAATTTATATGGTCAAAAATATCATATAGTATATAATTATGGAATATTCAATACACATAATTAAGTATTTATAATAATTAAAAATTTAGAATATCATTACCACAAATAAAAATAAATAGATTAAATAATGATTAATCAAAATGAAAAAGTTTAACATTAAATCAAAACATGTATAAATTTTATTTTTTATTATATTAGAACCCTATATTATCTCACATTCTAAATTTAGTCATTTTTAATGTTTTTATTTGTGGTTTTGGTTAATTAAAAATTAATAATTTAGAGGTTTCCAATAGTGCCCCTCTCCTCTCTTATAAACGGGAACCTCCTCCCTCTCCTCTTCAAAAAATTTTGAGCCTTCAATATTGGAAAAACTCTTCCCATTTCCCTTCTCCACTTCCCTATAAACATAATAGAGGTCCTGGTCTTCTCAAAATAAAATATTTAGTGCCCTAAGAGGAGGTTTAGAAGAGGCACATCGAAGAAGAGGTAATATCCTTTAATGATTCTTTCAAATTCATTTCCCCTTATACATACTCCTTTTTATTTTGTTTCATTATAAATTAATAACAACAGTATCACTCATATACTGATATTTTATTATTAATATGAAACAACCCTATTTATCCTTCTATCCATCATATGGAAAATGAAATCACCGCGCTTGCGTACGTACGGAATACCATATCCACGTCGTGGTGTAATCTATTTTCCACCACCACCTTACTTGGATTGGTATAATGGTGTAAATTATAACTATATATTATTATTATAACATGATACTAATTATGAGATATTCTATCATCTACTCCAATACCATTCAATAAATTATGGGAATGATATCATCGCCCGTGCGTACGTACGGATTACCGTCTCCGCTACATGATGAGATTCATTCTTCATGTTAACCATTCAAGAATGATTATTTTTGGATCTTAAAAAAATTCATTATTTGTTGAATTTTCTAAAATGATGTAACATAAAAAATTAAATTAGTTTAATGGGTGAACTAAAATTCATTATTGGATTTAAAATCATTCAAAAAAATGATGGAAGTGTTTTAACTCAATGTAAATACACTAGATATCTTCTAAAACATTTTGGATATGATAGCACTAAATGTAATGACACTTTCATGAGTACCACCTATAAGTTGGAACTTGATGAAGATGGAAAATAAGTTAATCAAACCACTTATATGGGAATGATTGGAAGTTTACTCTACTTAACTGCTAGCTGTCCGGACATTATTTTTAGTGTGTGTATGTGTGCTCGTTTTCATGAAAATCCTAAAGAATCTCATTTAAATGATGTAGAGATGACTTTAAAATACCTCATGCATACACCCAATCTAGGACTGTTCTATCCTAATGGAAAATCATTTTGAACTAGTTAGTTATTCTGATGCCAACTTCTGTGGCTGTAAGTTAGATAGATATAGAACCTATGGAACATGTCACCTTTTAGGCAAGTCACTAGTATCATGGTGTAGTAAGAAACAAAATTATGTTGCATTATCTACTGGAAAAGCTGAATACATAGCCGCTGACAGTTGTTGTGCACAAATTTTGTGGATGAAACACACATTACTATATTATGGATATCAATTCAAACATGTAAAAATAAATTGTGACAACACAAGTTCTATTAACATCTCAAAAAAATCATGTTTCTCATTCTAGGAAAAAACATATTTATGTAAGACTTCACTTTTGGTGAGATTATTATCAAAAAGGTGATATAACCTTGGAATTCATTGGTCTGAATATCATCTTACTGATATATTCACTAAAATATTAAATTCTGTGAGAATAGACTACATCACACATGATCTTGGTATGATAAATTTGAAATCAATATTGTGGGCGCCAAAATATGGCCCGAAAGAAAGAAGCCAAAAAGAAGGCTGGCACGCTGCCTCGGGAAGCACCTACGTGAAGCACCAACGCGAAGCGCCCCCAAACATCGCGGCCCCGTGAAGCTCCAGAGGCGGTAATGCTCCGCGAAGGCGTTTGACGTTCGCGAGCCCGCCGCGAAGCTCCAGAGGCGGTAACTCTCCGCGGATGCTGTTGACGTTCGTGAGCCCGCTACGAAGCACCGGAGGCGGTAATTCTCCGCGAAGGCGTTTGACGTTCGCGAGCCCGCCGCAATGATCCAGAGGTGGTCACTATCCGCGGACGTCGTTGACGTTCGTGAGCACTCCGCGAAGATCCAGAGGCGGTCACTCTCCGCGGACGCCGTTGACTTTCGCGAGCGCGCCACGAAGCACCAGAGGCGGCGCGCGAGTTCTGCTTCACGACGACCCTTCCCTATAAATACTGGACTCCCCCAGAGTCCAAAAGAGGGAAAATCTATCCTTTCGGCTTCTCCTCTCCCGAATCGGTGAAGAACTCTTTGCCCTAGTAATCATGAGCTCCGCGAGGTACTTCTACTTCGCGAGACACCTCTGCTTTGTCTCGTTTTGAGCCCCTCTACCGAGAGGGATGCACTTCGCGAAGCTCAAGGGCATTCACGAAGGAAGGGGATTCCCATGGGAACCCGGGAAGCGGCGGAGCACTTATGCTTCACGAAACACCCAACCCATACTAGTGATCCCTATGCTAAGGAGGGATCGCTACGCATCATGAATGACACTGCTTTGCAGGACCTTGCTTCGTGAGGCACCTCTTCTTCGCGAGTCAGTGCTCCGCGAACACTGTTCCACTTTGTGAAGCCCCTCCCACTCACACCTATGCCCCATGCTAAGGCCAAGGAACTCCACTTCACGAAGCACACTCCTTTGCTTAGCAATTCCTCTTCTTGTGCGACCCTCCAGGCTTGCACGATGTGATTTCAAAGTCCTAGGGACAATACCACTCATAGCGTTGCTTCGCCTAATGCTTCTTCGCATAGGCACGCTAATGGCTATTTCTTCTTCGCATAGCCACGCTAACGTGGACCCCTTGATGGTTCACTCCACAACCCCCCTTGACCATGGACTTGCTGGTACCTTCCCTTCCCCAAGGGCCAGAGGGTACTGGTTATGTAAGTCCTAAGGGTGCGAAGTGAACCCACCTCGTCTGAGCTTCAGGACGTTAAACTGCCAAGCACAACGTCCTCAACACATAACGTTAAACTGTGACCCGACCCTAGGCCTCCATCCTGGAGTAAGTCCCGGCACCATGGGCCGCCTAACGCGTAAGCCCCTCTTCTCTTCTCATGGACGCATCCTTCACGACGTGATCGTCAGGTCCTTTCAACCTCTTGTTTCTCACACCGAGCATGACTCACGTGGGCTTAGAGTTAGCACCGACCCTGAACCCAATTCCATAGAGAACTACGAGGACTTTGATCCATGTCAAGGCATGGTACGTAGGAAGCCTCCCTAAGGTTCAAGCCCACCACCCGTCATTTATTCACGTCAGGTCACACCTACGTCCGACATGACGTTAAACTGCATTCCGGTCTGACGACAAGCCGTTGTGACCAACCCGAACTATGAGGACTTTGATCCATGTCAAGGAATGGTACGTAGGAAACCCTCAAGAGGTTCAAGACCATATCCCATCGTACCAAGTTCTATTATCTACGTCGGTTCTCTGACACCCACCGTCCGTCGTTTATTCATGTCAGGGTTCACTACCGTCTAGCATGACGTTAAACTGCATTCCGGTCCGACGACAAGCCGTTGTGACCAACCCGAACTACGAGGACTTTGATCCATGTCAAGGCATGGTACGTAGGAAGCCTCTATGAGGTTCAAGCCACAATCCAAATTATGCGGTCTTACATTCACGTCGTGTTTCATCCCTCGTCCAGCATGACGTTAAACCGCACACCCCCGTCCAGCATGAAGTTAAACTGTATGCCCCTCTTTGTCCCGCATGACATTAAAGTGCCCACCCATTTCATAGGGAACTACAAGGACTTTGATACATGTCAAGGCATGGTATGTAGGGAAACATCATGGGGTTCAAGCCCACCACAAGTGGACCAAGGTACACATTCATGTCGGTTCACCGGCAATGCCCCATCCGAAATACGAGGACTTTGATCCATGTCAAGGCATGGTACGTAGGAAGCCTCTATGAGGTTCAAGACCACCATCCGGTCATTCCGACCTCATTCACATCGGTTCACCCCCATCCCGCATGACGTTAAACTGTATTCCACCCTTTGAACTACGGGGACTTTGATCCATGTCAAGGCATGGTGCATAGGAAACCTCCCCGAGGTTCAAGCCCAACAATCATTGGCCCAAACTGTCTCCTTGTCGGTGTGCCAAGCCCCCATTTTCCCCCGATCTTCGCGGACTTTGATTCCCTGCCACGGGGATATGTAGGAAGCCTCTTCAAGGCTCAAGCCCAACTCCACCATCTCCCCTGCAATGGCCCCGATATCGGAATCCCTTCAAGGGAAATCCCTCAATCCGATCTATTATAGCTAATACTCTGATCGGGTTGATCCGTCACCGCTGGACGTTAAACTCACGGCGTACCCTGTGTTAAACACGGGAAGCTAAGGAAAACCTCAGATATGTGTCTATGAAATAATTCTCCGCGCTCGATGTGGGATGGCTTGGGATTCCACACCCTCGAGAAGCCCTGTGATAAGGGATAATAGAGAAACCTGCCAGGTTCCCCAACATCCAGACATGCTACTGATGCCTCAACGTGACTACTCCCCCGACTGAAGGTTGCTGGCCTGACTGGACCCTTTCGAATGTCCCAACAGAAGCAGTGTAATTAACCGGCGTCCATGGAGACATGGCACTGGGAAGAGTTTCACGAACTACGTATGAAATCTATGAGGGAGACCCGGACTAGGTGACGAGTTCTGAGGAGGAATCAACAGAATGAAGATCTGACATTCCATCATCCCGTTTCGATCAAGGAGCAGACGTCCCTAAATAATGTGCGAATGCCGCCCGCCTTTGGAAAGCAGGAATGCGGGGCAACAAGCGTGGCGCATCATCCTCCGCGGACGGGTGTGCGCGCGCGCCCCGACGAAAGCGTCGGAAACAGAAATGGTGAACCCGATGTGAACATCTTCTCCTCAAAATAGAGATTAGTAGCATTCGAGACACCAGTAGATTGACGTGTCACCGGATCCAGATATTCGGTGCCAGGTCCTGCCAAGTAAATAGCGGGACTGTCGTGAAACTCACCGTAAGTCGGGGCAGTAGAACGTGGGGCACTCCGTTCTGCAGCATGTCGGCGTGGATCCTTCTTATAGACGTGGAGAATGGAAGGACGCTGGGGCACTGGTTGTCAATCCTCTTCCCTCTCAGTGTTGATGAGTTGATCCCTTCGTTTCTCAGGAACCAGGTTGTTGTTACAGAGACGCGATCAACGCCCGCTAGCCTACGCAGGGGCAGGGGAAACATCGCCACAGCCACCCCACATGGCGCCGCTACTACTACGATGACTGCCACATCACAGAATACGGGGCGCCCACGTCCCCTTTCCCCATCAGAGGTCATCCAGCGAAGGGTGATCAACAACCTCGTGCGCAGGTACGAGGAGGAAGGGGTCATCCCAACTAGGGACATGGCCCACCTGGACCTGGAGTCATCCAAGCATCACCATCAACATCGCCCTAACAGGCCGCGCAGGGAGCCCCTGCTCCCCCCCCCCCAAACGTTCAACCATTTCGGGAGCCTGTCCCTGGAACGCCTTGACGACTCCTTGCCTTATGCCAAAGAGGCGGGCGCCGTCCGGCTCAGCCCGCTCCGGGTCCCGACCCAAGGGCTCCAGGCGAGAGCTCCCGCCCGGCTGCTTCAGCGCCTCCGTCCGACTCTGTAGGAAGAGCAGGCATGCCATGCCCCTGCACCACCTGCACCAGCCCGCCTGACCCGACGTCAGTGCCGGGCCCGGGCTGAGGACGCACGCCCAGGCGCGTCGACGTCGACAGCTACAGTGGACCGAGCCACCACCAAAGTGCATCATGAATCCCCCACATACACTGAGCAGGGGCACTCCTTCACCCAACCAAGATCGGGGCCCCAACCGCCCCACGGGCAGGCTGGGTTGACTCTCCGGGTTGCAGGGCCAAGTGATGATCCCCGCGAACTGACCCGCGGTGATGTCACCCCGTACAGAGGTCCTCCCCGTACCACCAATCCACAGAGCGTGGGCCTTCCCAGCTCCGAAGGTCGTCATGGAGGTATGCCTCGTGCTACCCCCATCCCGAAGGAAGACCTTCCCCGCGGCAGTGACGCCCGGTGCGGAAACCTTTCCCTCGCCCACTCTACAGGGTATGGAGCCCATCCTCCTGCCCCTGACCGCCAATCTGAAGGAACCGTCCATCATGTCCTTCTCCAACGTGGGTGCCTTCCCTACATCCTCTCTACAACCGGTGAAGGTCCTCCTCACCCCGACAACTCGAGGAGTGAAGGTCAGCCTCGCTCCGCCTGCATCAACCATGGAGGTCCTCCCCATGCTCCTGTTGATTCCAATAGAGGCTCCGCCTACATGGGTGTTGTTCATGGAAGTCCTCCCCATGTACCCTTCGACATTTCCCCTGGTGCTCCTCGCACCCCGACTATCTCTAGTGGGGCCCCCCTACGCCACAGCGCCAGCGTCGCCCAGAGACTCCATGATAGGGATCAACCCTGTCTCGAAGAGCCACCCCGGGGCAGGATAGCGGGTCATCGCCGTAACAAGAAGAATCCAGGGAATGCCTGGGTGGATATCAAAACTTCTTGCTTCTCTGATTCTGAGGTAGAATGCGGCTCAACCATGGAACCTTCTCCCCGCTCCTCCGTATCAAGGACTGGGGCAGGAACCAGGCACGTTAACTTCATTCTCCCAGAATATGAGGTCCGCCGAATTCCCATCTCTCTCTGTAGGTACATCCAGGAGGAAGAGATCCTGGGAATTCCGCAGGTCTCGACCGCGCAATCACCGCCATCGTCACCAGGAGTGCCCTCTACCTCTACCTGAGATCACAAAAAGATATTTTGGGGGCCAACGACGTTAGAGCGATGACATGACCAGTCACCGGTAGCTGCGATTCCTATGCCGGAAGCGGTGGTTATCAGCCCATCATACCGTGACATTGTGGCTAGGTCACCTTGCTCTTCGGAGGATGGCCCAGAATTCGGTGGCCAGGCAGCCCGTTTGCCTTATTTTCTGCCGCCTAGTCTACTATCCCAGAGGTCCGCCTCGGTACCACTACCGGTCCCTCAGCCGCCCCTGGTTGATGAGTGGGGCAATATAGGGCCAGACCCCGAGTCCGAGCCCAGGAGCTTCTGGATTATTCTTGTAGCAGATTACTTCCCGGAGAAGTTCTGGCTAACGACAGCGCTGAACTTTGGCGTACCAGAGTCACTTACCCCTGAAGAAGTGGGGTGTTTCTGTCGAACCCTATGGGCGACACACTTCCGCCTCCGTTACAAACGGGTGGTGTACCCTAGAAGTCGAGAGCACTTCGAATAAATCGGCGAGCAGTGCCGCCTGATCGATGCGGCCACACTTCTTGTGGCCCAGCACCCTAAGTCGCCGGGCCCCCAGAGTGCCCTTCAGCGGAAATGCGTCCAGAGTTTCAAAGCACTCCACAGAATCGTTAGGGAGGCTACCCCCATGTGCAAGCCCGTGGTTGGGGTCACTATGCCGCTCTCCTCTTCGACCCTATCCGACGGCAGCCCGATTCATTATGTGACATCGAGGACATGCCCTCAGGAGGGGTCGCGGTCCACATGGCCGACATTGTGGACAAGGAAGACGAGCTTGAACTCCTTGATGGGGACTTCCCCCCCGAGGGTGTACCACCCCTACTGGACCCATGAGGGAGGGTTACCCGTTAGTAGAGGAACCTGCTAGGCCTCCCCGTACCCACCGAGTCGTCGGTACTCGGTCGAAACACCTGCAAGGGTAAGGAGCATGTCAGAACTGTCAAGCACTCTGACCCATCCGCCTCTGTGTAGAAAACGGACGAGGATCCCGAGAAGGCTACGTTACGCCAGCAGCTTGTCGAGCAGAAGAGGCTGGTTGACGAACTCTTTGCTGAGCGCGCCGTAGAGCGGCGACCCGACTATGGTAATCCTAGGCCGGGGCAGCAGGGGCAGGAACAATTCCCCCCAGGTGAGATGCCTCCTGGAAACCCTGATCATGCTACTTCCGTAGACAGGGAAGAAGCCAGAGCGTATGTCAAGAGGGCGCGATACGTTTCGCCAACCCCCCCTGGGCGACGAGGCAATCTGAAGAACCCAGCACGGGTTTCCCCAGTCGCCCCGCAGGTCGTTCCGCCAGCTGATCCACGAATGGCCGAAGCCATCTACCGTGTTGAAGAACCTGGAAATGCACTTGTGGTTAGGGATCCCCATCAAGACAGGGACCCCCACCCGGATGATCTTATTGTGGCACTCACAGCCCGCCTCGAAGCGTTGGAAACGCGGCAGGTGGCGGTCCCACCGGATGGCAAGCCATATCCCTCGTGGGTGGATGATATGCCCGCACCTCCGGGTTTTGGGAACCCCACTTTCTCACCCTTCAACGGGACAAGGGACCCGCCACAGCACTTGGCACATTTTTCATCCAGGTGTGGCCCCATTCTGGGGACCCCGGCTCAGCAGGAAGCCGCCATGCTCCAATGATTTGTACATACATTGGAAGGTCCAGCATTCGTCTGGTACAACCAGCTCCCAATCGGATCGGTGACCGGTTGGGAGGATCTCCGCCGGTAGTTTCTATACCAGTTCAGCTCCACCATGCGGAAGACCAGCATTGCAGAACTCTTCGAGTGCAAGCAAAGTCCTGATGAGCGGTTTGCAGATTTCATCACCCGGTGGAAGGGACTTATGTATTCCCTCGATATGCCACTGACTCAGGAGCAATTACTGACGATGTGTGTGGGGAATGTCAAAACGGAGCTGGTACCCTCCCTTATTACCAAAAACTACCCTGGAGGGTTCAGGGATTTCTTAGATAAAGCTCAGCACCTTGAGGAAGTCCTGAAACAGGTTAGTCAGGCGCGTTTATTTCCCCCCATGATCCCGGCTAGGAGGATGTCCAGGGCTGAACCCACCGCGGTGGCCCAAATAGATGCCCCGAGGCATCTTGAGTTACTACCAGTGGCACCACCCCCGCAACCCCGCAAAGGTCTTCCACCTCAAGCACATGCTCCTGCCCAGCAGTGACCACCTCAGAACCGACTGGTTCCCCCGCGCAATGTGCCACCTCCACCTAGGCGAGACAATCAGGCACTGCCTCCTTAGTAGTTCCCTCTATCCCCTCGTCAGTGCCAGGCCCCCAGGGCCCCCTATTCATAAAGGAGGAACCAGATTTATTCATTCAAAGAAAATCAGGTCCCTGGCTACTTCCGAAGAGCTCTAGAGCAAGGGATTGTGCGTATGCCCGAGTGCAGAAGGCCGGCAGAGGATAATCTCACTAATCACCCCAACTACTTCCCTTATCATTGGATTCTAGGGAACACCCTCAAGAAATGCCATGTGTTTAAATACTGGATTCAAGACCAAGTCAATAATAACACAATCAAGTTTGGCCCGACACCAGCACAAGTGGCGGGTGTCTTTGCAGGATCATAGATCGGCAGCGACAACGAAGGCGAGTGGCTGAAGGTCCCCAGCCGCGAATCCCAGAAATACGACAACTCGATAGCTCAAAAAACCATCGTCTGTGCCCATGGTATCATCCGGGCACATCTGATGTATTCGGAACCTTCAGAAGAAGTAGCAGGTGCCTTCGCATCATCTTCGCAGTCGACCTCTTCCAAAAAGTGCAAGCAGCGGCGACGCAAGAAGAAGCAACGCGCACCGCCGGTGCCGTCGTCATCCCGCACTCTCAGCGAATTTATGCCCCCTGAAATGGGGATTCCTCCAAGAATTCGCCCAGCGGTGGATGACTCCTTGAGCGACAGCCAGGGGTATGCTTTGGTTAACACCGTGGAGCTGGTAAAGCCCTATATGACTCCCAACGAGGGGGAACGCCAGGCGAACCTCCCCAATGTTCCCAGCCGACATCAACGTCAGCGGATTCGCAACCGCGCTAGTCATCGGGGTATGTCAGTGGGCACTTTTTGCCAAGCCGTGCATGCTACTGAGACCAACCAGCAGGCTCAGCGCAGATCTCATCACGCGCAACCCCATCTAATGCCCTCGACTCTACCTCCACCGCCGTTCGTGCTACTAGATCAGGGAGGGTTGCCTCGTTCATACCACAGTCAGTCTTACCCGGCTACAGGCCAGCCTCCGCTGTCCAATCCTAGTCCGGCGACTACTCTCCAGGCTTCTACTAGTAGGCAACAGGATGTACCCAGTACTAACCGATCGACGGTTCAACCAGCAGGACCCAATATGCCTCACAATGCTGAATGACCTCTTGTAAGTAGAGGTTCGCGTTTGGCACGAATGTATGATGTCCTGAAGCACCTGGACGACATTCTGGCGAGGCTTTCTATTCTTGAGGCCCTTCGCCCGTCGTCCTAAATGCGCGAGGAACTTGCCGAGGCCCTAAGGAGCCCCCTCCAGTTTGAGACGGAGGTAGCAGCTGCAGAAGCCTTCCATACCGAGATGATTGAAAACGCCGAGTGTCAGGCGGTTATCTCGTTCTCCAGTGAAGATGAGGACCCTCCTATACAGGGTCACATTTTCCCGCTGTATATCACTGGCCACTTCAATGGCATGGAAGTCCACCACTGCCTCATTGACACGGGTTATGGAATCAATCTAATTCCGACTCAGACGTTGCGAAAGTTGGGTCTGTCTGAAGGTGATTTAACTCCCTTTGACCTCCGAATCAAGGGGTATGACAGGATCGAGCAAACCGCAGTCAGCAAGATCCGCCTGAAGACTCAGTTCGGTGGCTTAATTACCAGCACCGAGTTCATGGTCGTCTCTCAGGACACCGCCTACAATGCATTGATGGTTAGGCCATGGCTCCATCTTCATGCAGCGGTCCCTTCGTCGTATCACCAGTGCCTCAAATACTCCCTCAACGGTCGAGTAGGCGTGCTCCAAGGAGATGAGTCCCCTTTCGCTTCTTGTGAGGCCCTCTATCTAGATGCGGGTTATTACAAAAGTAAGGATAAAAAAATCCTAGTAAGTGAGGATGAAACCGCCCTGGTCACAAGTGATCCCTGGGCAAGCATGGATGACGCCTACATCCTCCCGATCCACTGGATGGAGGCCACGACCCCCGACATGGGGAAATGTTTTGTTGTTACGGGTACGCAAGGAAGGCATGTTTTCTTGTCCAAGCAACGGCAGAAAATCACCTCGTACTCCTACGTCAACCAGGCTCAGGTCACCCCGGAACCTCCTACCCCTATACAGTACTGGAATGTCAAGCTTATGATGACGGCGGTACACCATACGTGTCTCTTCCGCTGGGCAGGAATCCACTTACTCAGGACGACACGTCACCACTACTTTGATATTATCAAATGTGGCCCCTTAGGCTGAAGGCCAGATGGGATAGGATCGAATTCCTTCATTGCTATGGTCTCAATGGCAAGTGAGTCTCCCGATGTGATGAACGCTACTTCCCAAGCCGACACCAGCTGCCCCTCGGGTTTCGATAGCCCGACAGTATCTTCCGTCGTGGGAAGTTCCCCCGCGGGTGGGGAGGAAGACCCAGAGGTTGCTCCCCCTGCCTTTAAAGAAGGCGTCTCTACCACGGTGGATGAAATGGTACAGGTGAACCTTGGTAGCGAGGCAGATCCGAGACCCACATTGATCAGTGCAACCATGTCCCCCGAGGAGCGGCAGCAGTACATAGATTTCCTCAAATAGCACCGTGATGTGTTTGCCTGGAGTTACAACGAGATGCCAGGACTAGATCCCCAGGTAGTTGTTCACCGTCTGGGCCTCCTGGAAAAACATCGTGGGTTTAAGCAGCCTCCCAGGAAGATGCACCATTCTCATGGTGCTATGGTTGAGGCTGAAGTTGACAAGCTTATCAAAGCCAACTTCATTAAGGAAGTCCAGTACCCCAAGTGGCTTTCCAACATTGTGCCAGTCAAGAAGAAGAATGGGCAGATCAGAGTCTGCATCGACTTCCGCGATCTTAATCGCCACTGCCCAAAAGATGACTTTCCACTCCCATTGACGGAGTTATTGATTGACGCCACAGCCAGGTTCCAAGCCCTCTCTTTCATGGATGGATACTCCGGGTACAACCAGATCCGGATGGCCCTCGAAGACAAGGAGTCCACTGCCTTCAGGGCTCCCCAAGGTACCTTCTGCTACCAGGTTATGCCTTTCGGTTTGAAAAATTTAGGTGCCACTTATCAGAAGGCCATGCATCTCATATTCAAACTGATCCACGGGACATTGGTGGAATGCTACGTGGATGACCTCATAGTCAAATCATGTCAGTGCTAGGACCATCTCAAAGACCTTGAGATAGTGTTTAGTTTCCTCCGTTCCCGTCACCTGAAGATGAACCCATTGAAGTGTGCCTTCGGGGTCACCTCTAGGAAGTTTCTGGGTTTTGTTGTCAGATACCGAGGTATCGAGATCGACCCGGAGAAGATCAAGGCCATCAGCCAAATGCCTCCCCCGAGCAACAATCGAGAGCTTTGAGGCCTTCAAGGGCACTAAGCCTATATACGCCGATTCATCGCGAATCTGGCCCGCAAGTGTAAGACATTTTCTCGGCTCATGAAGAAGGGTGCCGACTATGATTGGGATGAGGAGTGTCGGATCGCCTTCGATGAAATCAAGCAGTATCTGCTCCAACCCCCGGTCTTGATGCCACCCATCTCCGGAAAGCCACTGGTCCATTATGTGACTGCCCTAGAGAGATCCCTCGGTGCACTGCTCACCCAGAAGAATAACGAGGGTACTGAGAATAGTCTCTACTATCTCAGCCGCATGCTTCTCGATACGGAGGTCAGATACTCCCCCATCGAAAAGAGCTGCCTTGCGCTCATATTCACAGTGCAGAATTTGCGACATTACCTACAGCACCATGAGGTGCAGTTGGTCTCCCGGGTAGACCCACTGAAGTACATCCTGAACCGCCCCATGTTGACTGGCCGACTTCCATGGTGGGCAGTGATTCTCCAGCAGTTAGATATCAGGATCGTACCTCAGAAGGCCATTAAGGGACAGGTGTTGGCAGACATTTTAGCTGCCCATCCAACCTCCGTGGATCAATCCCTCGACCTGGATTTCCCTGATGAGACGATCCTCTAAGTCGATCATGTTGTCCCGTATTGGAAAATGAAATTCGACGGCGCCTCCCAGAGCCCCACCGGTAGGAGGCTCAATGATCCCAAACTCAACAGAGTGGGCCTGGGTATTGTCTTCATTACCCCGGCGCAGGCTGTCCTGCCATACTTGTTCCTGTTGTTAGAAGGTTTTACGAACAACGAGGCAAAGTACCAGGCTCTCATTACCGGCCTCGAGTTGGCCCGTGAGATCCATGTGCCCCATCTACATGTGAAGGGAGATTCTGAGCTGGTAATCAAACAGGTTAATGGTAACTACATCATCAGGAAGCTGAATCTTGCACCGTGGTTGGAGTACACCCTCCGCCTAGTGGCCCAGTTCTCTTCTCGACCAGAGGTTACTCATGTCCCACGGTCACAGAATGGCCATGCAGACGCCTTGGCTGGCTTGGCCGCATCGCTCGCGGAACCCGAGAAAGATGATTTGATCATACATGTGGCTAACCGAAGAGTCATTGCTCCCGTCACCCAAGAGGACAATTATGGTCTGCGGGTAGGCCATCTCACAGCTGGACCCTCTACGTCAGGGTTCCCAGGTTCGTCAAACACAGTGGTTGAAGCCACTCTTTACTAGAGGGCACCTTTTTCGAGTATCTCCAAAATGGTCGCCTCCCGGACGACCAGACCGAGCGTGAGAGAATATGACGCCGCGTGCTGCAATTTACCCTCCAGAGCGGCCCTAGTCTTGAACAGATCCTTTATAAGTGGAGTTTCAATGGTGTCCTCCTCTATTGCATCCAAGGAGTAGAGATACCTCAAGTTATGCAAGAGGTTCATGCCGGTTCCTGTGGCGCCCATCAAGCTGGGCCGAAGCTGTCCCATCAAATCTGGAGGTTGGGGTTCTTCTGGCCCACTATGATCCACGATTGTATTGGATATGCCAAGAGATACCACGCGTGCTATGTTCACGCCAACTTTCTGCATCGGCCGTCAGAGCCCCTCCACCCCACCAAGTACTCTTGGCTATTTGTGATATGGGGACTTGATGTAGTGGGACCGTATCCACTAGCAACAGCCCACCAGTGTAGGTTCATCCTGACTGCTACAGATTTCTTCTCCAAGTGGGCAGAGGCAGTTCCGCTCAAAAAGATCAAGGCCCGTTCCATCGTTGACTTTGTGATCTCCAACATTGTCCACCGGTTTGGGGTCCCTCACATCGTCCTCACCGATAATGGCACCAACTTCTGAGCGGCTAAAATGAAGAAATTGTACGCCAAGTACGATATCTGGTTGAAATATACCACTTGCTACCACGTACAAGAAAAATGGACAGATCAAGGCATTTAAAAAACCCTCTCTAACATTTTGTAGAAGATGGTTGGTCAGAACAAGAAAAGTTGGCCGGACAAGCTCCCCAACGCCCTCTGGGCTTACTGGACGACGACTCGCAACTCTACCCAGGTGACCCCATATTCCCTGGTGTATGGAGCTGAGGCTGTCCTACCCATTGAGATCTAGCTGCCATCATTACACACTGCAGTTTATGATCACCAGACATCAGATGAGGTAGCTGAGATCTGTCTAGCTGAATTAGAAGCACTGGACGAGAACCGGCTTCGTGCCCTGCACAATCTGGAAAGGCATCAGGATAAGATAGCAAGGGCCTTCATCAAGAAGGGTCGTCTCCGCTCTTTTCTATAGGGAGACCTGGTACTGGACCTTCAAGCACCAATGATTTGTGGTAGGAAACCGCCCAAATTAGAACCCAAATGGGAAGGGCCTTATATCATCCATAAGGTTTACCCCAATGGATCATACTCCTTGCTGACCACAGATGGAGTGCGTATAACCCCTCCCACCAATGGCAAGATCCTTAAGCGATACTTTGCCTAAGGAGAAAGGGTCCTGCATAACCCAAAACTGCAAGGTGGTCCTGCATGACCATAAACTGCATCTTCGTCCTACAAGACGATAAACTGTGAAGCGGTCCCACATGACACTAAACTGCACATTATGGTCCCGCACGACCTTAAACTGCATCTGCGTCCTGCAAGACGATAAACTGTGAAACGGTCCCACATGACCTTAAACTGCACATTATGGTCCAACATGACCCTAAACTGTAAAGTCCTGCACGACCTTAAAATGTATTTTTGTCCTGAAAGACAATAAACTACAAAATAGTCCGAGCTCTACGACTTTAAACTAAGATCACCCCTGTCCTCATTGCAAGACGTTAAACTACAAGTTAGTCAGGCCTTCCTGACCGAGGCTCAGCCTCAGGCCCCTTGGACTCCTTGGGCCCATGGACCACCCGTCCTTATTGCAAGACGTTAAACTACAAGCCGGTCAGGTCTTCTTGACCGAGGCTCAGCCTCAGGCCCCTTGGCCTCCTCGGGCCCCTGGTCCCTCGTCTTCACCGTGAGACGTTAAACCACAAGCTGGTTTTCCCCGAATTACCCTCTTGCGGGATTATATGGTATGGTGTGGGATTATGTCCTCATTCATATCGGATTACTCGTCGTACCATACATATCCCCAAATGAGATGCTCCTCGTCCCACATGACGTTAAACTGCATTTCAAGAACTACGTGTGGCTTGATTCCCATTTCAATGGGATACGTAGGAACACTCAGACGCCTCGTCTTGAGCCCAGCCCCATGCTTTTCTCTTCCACCATTCCCCCTGGGAATAGTTTCTTTGGAGGCTCCTTGTGTAGCGAGGGGAAGGCTTTCTCAACCCCGCTCACACAAGGATTGTAAGGGTCGCACCATGTGCCCACTCCCGTTCTTCTATCCTCCCACGTCCTCACCGTATGATGTTAAACTACATGGCCTTCAAGAACTACGTATATCTTGATTCTCATCCTCATGAGATACGTATGAACGCCCGGGTATTTCGTCCGTTGGCCCTGCCCAAAATCCAAAATCTCCCCCTCGGGTCAAGATATGGCAGGGTGCATAATTTTGCCCCAACTCACATCGAACAAGCCTCGACTTGGCTGCACACCCCCTGGAGATGTTTTCCTCTTTTGTGGATGGATACAACTATGCTTCATCCACTCCTTGACTGGGATTCCATCATCTTTCACACCCAGAGGGACCCCCAAGAATGGCCAGGATATAATGTCCAAGGGCTCTCCTACCGTTACGGGCCAACACCCCCAAGGGTTTTCAAGCAACATGCCGATACAAGTCCCGCGTTGCGAATTTGGTCAGCGGTCGACGCTCATTTGTTGCTCCCATATCAGGTTACCATAGGAACGATGTGTTTCAAACATGGTCAACAGTGCCCTGGATCTTCGGATCCACCCCGAGATGTCCCAGCCATCGAGTGCAGTGATTCGTCCTGCCCCATCCCGAGGTGACAAACTTCCCCCCAGGCGGTGCAAGCGATCGGGCCCACGGCCCTGATTCCCCATAGGGGTGTACGGTGTGGTGTAGGACTACGTCCTTATTCACGTCGGGATCATGTACCACGCCGTACGCCCTCCCTTACGAGGCCCAGCCTCAGGCCCCTTTGCCTCCTCCGGCCCATTGCCCCCATCCTCATGTAAGTCGCTAAACTGCAGACCCGTCAGGCCTTCGTGACTGATGCCTGACCATAGGCCCCTTGGCCTCCTCGGGCCCATCCGCCCAATCATTCATCCGGGGTGTACGGTGTGGTTTGGTACTATGTCCTCATTCACGTCGGGATCATGTACCATGTCATACTCCCTCCCTTACAAGGCCCAGCCTATGGCCCCTTGTGTTGTACCTCTCGTTCCCCTCATTGTTTGATTTTCATGATCACAATCACCTTATTATTTGTCTAATATTGTTTGAAGTGTTTTTGAATGATAGGCACAAGGTTGCCATGAAAATGGACCAAGAAAGAATCAAGAAGTGGACTGAAATTCAGTCCACCGGCCAACCGGTGTGATAGCACCGGCCAGCCGGTGGACCTGGCAGAGGCATTGCCCACTGCCAGGTTCCACCGGTCAGCCGGTGGCTCTGTCACCGGCCAGCCGGTGGCAACCTGATGCAACAGTGATGGCTACTGCCTCACCACCGGCCAGCCGGTGGCTCTGTCACCGGTCAGCCGGTGCTGCATGGGCAGAAGGCCTTCTCAACATCCAAGGCACCGGCCAGCCGGTGGCCCTGCACCGGCCAACCGGTAGCCCAGTCAAACTAGCCGTTGAGTTTGACCAGGCTGGCCCACTTGGCTCCCAACGGCTCTTTAAGCCTCTCCAACGGCTCCGAAGACTCCAAAAGGGTTCCATGCCTATAAATAAAGACCAAGGAAGCCCCGGACACTAACCGGATCATATACCATGCCAACGGACATATTTTGTATCAATTGGCCAACCTCCGGCGGACTTCCATCAAGGAACCCACCTTGCTCCAACAACTTCCACATCCAAGGAGCTCCTTCAAAGAAGCTTGTAAGCGGCCTTCAACATCTCCAATCAATCAAAGGCGCCCAAGACTTCCTTAAATACAGTTTTTCTTGTTTATCTATTCTGAGCTTAATTTGGGTTTGTGTCTACAAACCACTCTATTTCTCATCCCCTATTTCTTTTGGGTTTCACATCACCATTAAGGTGTGAAAAGGTTGTCAAGCTTTCCTTTAAATAGCTTGAGACATAGGTGAGCTATCCTTCACCTGTAAGAAGGATAGTGGGTTCTTGCTAAACCATTAAAAGCAAGTGGGTTCTTGCTCAACCATCAAAAGCAAGCTGTAATAGGTCCTAGTGCTACCTCAAAGCCTAGTGGGTTTCTTGCTAAAACCATTGAAAAGAAAGCGGTAGGAATCTCTCAACGGTTTAGTTGGGAGCGGAGACGTAGGCCGGGTTTTAGGCCGAACTCCATTATCAATTCTTGTGTCTTGCCTCTTTTTTTTCCGCTGCACCTTTAACTTTGATTTTAATTTGTTAATCATTTTTTAAAAGGCAATTCACTCCCCTCTTGACATCACTCCCGTTTTTCTCCGCCCAACAATTGGTATCAGAGGCAAAATTTTAATAATTCCCTAAACCGGTTTCAAATTAAAGATCCTTTTTGATGGCTTCTACCGCTTCTTCTTCTCCAACCCTCGAAGGTCATTCATTGGGTCATGCTCCATTGTTTGATGGAACCGACTATTCTTTTTGGAAAACCCGCATGTCAACATTTCTTAAAAGCATTAGCTACCCTATTTTTAGAATTGTTATGCATGGTTTTACGCTCTCTTCTCCCGATGAGTCTAAATGGACCCCCAATGACATTGCTTATTTTGAGCTTGATGGCAAAGCCATGAACGCTCTTCATTGTGGTCTTGACCGTAATGTTTTTAATTGCATTTCTACTTGCTCTACTTCACATGATATTTGGAAATATTTAGAGCTAACCCATGAAGGTACTAGCATGGCTCAAAAGCAAGAACCCGCTCAAAAGCTAGAACCCGATGCAAAATCCGTACCCGCTTGCCCACTTCACAAGAAAAGGGACAAAAAAAAGAAGGGAAAGAAGAAGGATTCAAAGGCATCTTGGAGTGATAGCTCCTCCTTCTCCTCCTTCTCCTCAAGCGACCAAGGTAACAAATGCCTAATGGCAAAACATGAGGTAGATTCTTCCTCCTCTTCCTCCTCTTCCTCCTCTAGTTCTTCTAATTCATTTAATCATCTATCTTATGAAGAACTCTCACACGCTAGAGACCAACTAGAAGAAGGCTTTCACGAGATCTCTTCCAAATTTGTTTCTTTAAAAAAGAATTTCAAAAAACTCTCTTCCGAAAAGGAACAACTTCTCAAAGAGAAGGAGGAGTTGTCCCTCAAATTACAAAACATTCTCAATGTTGATTCCTTGGAATCAACAATCAAAGATCTAAGGGAATCTCTTGCTAAATTCACCAACGGAGAACAAAACCTTTCAAAACTCCTTGGTTCTCAACGTGTTTCTAGAACCACACATGGACTTGGCTACACCAACCAAGCTTCCTCCTCCCATGCTCCAACTGTTTTTGTATGGGGGAGCTCTAGTTATAAATTTTGCAATTATTGTAAAAAACCCGGGCACCTCATTTATGAATGCGATTGCAAAAATGCCCGTTATGGTATGCCTAAATCTATTTACTTTTCAGACGAATTTTATAGGAGAAGACCCGCCATGAAACAAATTTGGATTGAAAAATCCCTTTTGGCGAGTCTCTCTGGGCCAAAAATAGTTTCGTTTCCCCGATGATGTTTTGTTTTATTTAGGGGGAGAAATTTTCTTTATTTGTTTTCAAACTTTCAATTCAAAATTTTATTCAAATTTTTCAATTCAATTTTCAAAAATTCCAATTGATCTTGATTTTCAATGTTCCCTCAATCAAGTTTTATGCCCCGTGCTATTTTGATAATCACAAAGGGGGATAAATTCATGATTGATTGGGGGAGAATCCTTTTGATCATGCTTAGCATTTACTTTCTTTATCCTTTAAGCATGTCTTTCTTTTATGTATTTTACATTTATTGTTTTGGTGATTGTGATCATCAAAATAGGGGGAGATTGTTGTACCTCTCGTTCCCCTCGTTGATTGATTTTCATGATCACAATCACCTTATTATTTGTCTAATATTGTTTGAAGTGTTTTTGAATGATAGGCACAAGGTTTCCAAGAAAATGGCCCAAGAAAGAATCAAGAAGTGGACTGAAATTCAGTCCACCGGCCAACCGGTGTGATAGCACCGGCCAGCCGGTGGACCTGGCAGAGGCATTGCCCACTGCCAGGTTCCATCGGTCAGCCGGTGGCTCTGTCACCGGCCAGCCGGTGGCAACCTGATGCAACAGTGATGGCTACTGCCTCACCACCGGCCAGCCGGTGGCTCTGTCACCGGTCAGCCGGTGCTGCCTGGGCAGAAGGCCTTCTCAACATCCAAGGCACCGGCCAGCCGGTGGCCCTGCACCGGCCAGCCGGTAGCCCAGTCAAACTAGCCGTTGCAGTTTGACCAGGCTGGCCCACTTGGCTCCCAACGGCTCTTTAAGCCTCTCCAACGGCTCCGAAGACTCAAAAAGGGTTCCATGCCTATAAATAAAGACCAAGGAAGACCCGGACACTAACCGGATCATATACCAAGCCAACAGACATATTTTGTATCAATTGGCCAACCTCCGGCGGACTTCCTTCAAGGAACCCACCTTGCTCCAACAACTTCCACATCCAAGGAGCTCCTTCAAAGAAACTTGGAAGTGGCCTTCAACATCTCCAATCAATCAAAGGCGCCCAAGACTTCCTTAAATACGGTTTTTCTTGTTTATCTATTTTGAGCTTAATTTGGGTTTGTGTCTACAAACCACTCTATTTCTCATCCCCTCTTTCTTTTGGGTTTCACATCACCATTAAGGTGTGAAAAGGTTGTCAAGCTTTCCTTTAAATAGATTGAGACATAGGTGAGTTATCCTTCACCTGTAAGAAGGATAGTGGGTTCTTTCTAAACCATTAAAAGCAAGTGGGTTCTTGCTCAACCATCAAAAGCAAGCTGTAATAGGTCCTAGTGCTACCTCAAAGCCTAGTGGGTTTCTTGCTAAAACCATTGAAAAGCAAGCGGTAGGAATCTCTCAACGGTTTAGTTGGGAGCGGAGACGTAGGCCAGGTTTTAGGCCGAACTCCGTTATCAATTCTTGTGTCTTGCCTCTTTTTTTCCGCTGCACCTTTAACTTTGATTTTAATTTGTTAATCATTTTTTAAAAGGCAATTCACCCCCCTCTTGCAATCACTCCCGTTTTTCTCCGCCCAACACCTTGGCCTCCTCGGGTCCCCGACCCTCGTCCTCATTGCAAGACATTAAGATACAAGAAGGTCAGGCCTTCCTGACCAGTGCCAAACCATCAGGCCCCTTGGCCTTTCCGGGCCACGGACCATGTCCTCTCTTATAGGATTGTATGGTGTGGTGTAGGACTACATCCTCATTCACGTCGGCTTCTTCGCCATACCGTACACCTCCCATATTTAGGGGTATATTAATCCTCTCCTTGTCCCGTATGACGTTAAACTACATTTGGAGAACTACGTGTGGATTGATTCCCATCCTCATGGGATACGTAGGACCACCGGAATGTCTAGGATTCGGGTCCAGCCCCATCCCTCAGGAATCTTCATCCCATCTTGGCCCCTTGGCCTACCCTTCCTCCATGAGGGGGTTATATGGTGTGGTGTGGGATTATGTCCTAATTCGCGTCGGTCTAGTGACGACCACACCATGTACCTCTCCCTACTGAGCTGTTTCATTGATCCCTTTTCGGCGATTCACCAATGTGCCTAAGAGTACTCTGGTTTATTACCTGGAATGCCAAGCTTTACTCGGACACGTCTGCACCCGCTTTCCAGGCTTTGTGTATCCCTGCATCTGGGCTTTCATCATCTTTCACACCTGGAGGGACCCCCAAGAATGGCCTGGATACTACACCCAAGGGCTCTCCTACCATTACGGGCCAACGCCCCCGAAGGTTTTGGACAACAAATCGGTAAAATCCCGCATTTCAAATATGGTCAGTGGTCGATGCTCGTTTGTTTTTCCCACCTTAGGCTAATGCGATATAGATGCTACGTCTCCACCATGGTTAACAGTTTCCCTCTATCGCCACGCCAACCCCTTAGGTCCAACATTTCGGGTGCAAAACTCACGCCCATCATCACTTCACCGTGTCCAAGTGGAGTATCGGAACTTTTGGTACTTTTCCTCCGTGCACGTCTGCGTGTTGGGGGAACAAGCCGTGTCGAAGGTGTCCTTCGGGACTCTCTACCAACTCCCGTTTGGCTCGCCCCAAGTATTGTGATGAGGATACCCCCCTTGTTTCCCACACCGAGTTTAACTCACATTGGCTTAGGAATTGGGTTGACATATGTGCTTTCTTGGGAAGTTGTCGCCATTCACTGTCCGAGCTCTAAGACCATAAACTAAGTTTCTCATCTGGAACCACGTTCAGCTTGATTCCTATCTCGATATGATACGTAAGAATGTCCAGACCCCTTGTCTTTGGGTCCAGCTTGAGTTCAACAAATTCACCTCTCTGGTCCTGCCTTCAGGACCCCGACTACGGGACTGCGTGGCGTAGTGTAGGACTATGTCCTCATTCACGTCAGGTTTTCAATGGCTGCACCACGCACGCCCCCAATCTGAGGTTTATCCCTCCTATTCCTTGTCCATCATGACATTAAAAGGCACCCTTTAGAACTACGTATGGCTTGATTCTCATCCTTATGAGATACGTAAGATCGCCTAGGAACTTCCCCGTAAGCCTAGACTAACCTTCGTGTTCGGTCCCTCGACTCGAGCATTTCCCCAGAGAATGCGTGGTAAGTAGGGCTTTGGTCCTCATCCATGCCAGGTTTTTTAACCACCTTTCCACGTATCCCCTATTCCCCTTACCCATCCATGGTCTGAATTCTACGACCCTAAACTAAGATCTCCCTATGGGAAAGGAATCTGCTCCCCCTATCTGATACGTCTCGTTGCCGTATTCAAATGTGTTTCGACAAAGAGCCCGAAGTGTGGGATTTTCCTAGGGACATTCCCCTCATCCAATGACCAAGCTTCGTGAGCTCCCTATTTGGATCCTCATCCTCTTCCACATCCAAAAGGACCCACGAGTGACATGGATACCAGACTTAAGGGATCTCTATGAATGCTAGACCTAAGGGCCCTCCAATCGTTTCGGGCCAACGTCCATACGGATATTTGACAAAATTTGTGACATGGTCCCATGTTTCGAACATGGTCAAGGGTCAACCCTCATTTGTTTGTCCCCATTCTAGGATAACGTGATAGGATGCTGTGTTGCAAACATGGTCAGTAGTTATCCTCCATCGTCTCGCCGCCATCATCGTGATCTGAATCTCAAGCGCCATGATTCACACATTTCCACTTCCTAATGTTCAAGTGGAATTTCATCGTGCTCGGATCTTTCTCTTCGCGCATCCAGGTGCGCTAAATGATTGTGTTAGTGTCATTGGGCCGGTATTCACCGAGCATCCCTTTTCCCTAACCTGCCCCTTTCTATGTCGGTAAATTCCCACCACTACTGCTTGTTTCCCACACCGAGCACGACTCACGTGGGCTTAGTAGTCTTGGTAGGATGTGTACCAACACGGTCGGGCTCTTCATCGTCCTACATGACGTTAAACTGCATTTCAAGAACTACGTATGGCTTGATTCCCATCCCCATGGGGTACGTAGGAACGCCCAACCACTCTGCTTCGGGCCCAGCCCGATCGTCACTCTTGGTCCCTCGACCTGAAGAGTTTCCTCCGGGGGTATGTGGTATGATTTGGACTTCAGGTCCTCATCCACATCGGTTTCATATCTACCGCGCCACATGCTCCCTGTGATCTTCCTTTTTATTCCATGTCCTATCATATGACGTTAAACTACAGGAGTCCATGTGTCCTCAACGCATGACACTAAACTGCGGTTCTACCCTGAGCATGTTCAGGATGACCCATGATCCCATTGGGAGGTGATAGATCCCCTCACCAGAGAGGCCCTGTATGGAAGAAAGAATGATCCATGATCAAACCAATGTTCCCATATGGTGTACTCCCACCACGGTGGTGTAACTACCTAAGTGTTGGATTCTGTTCGGACAAACCATCACTCCAAATTCCACGCTTTGCGTGCCCCTTATTCAGACCCTCGTCCTCTTTCATGTCTCACGGGACCCCCTAACGGCCTGGTCTCATGACGCATCAGCTCACCTACCGTCCTGGGCCAACGTTCCGGAAGACGGGTCATGTCTGGAAGGACCCCCTAACAGTATGGATGTCGACCTATGGTCCTCCCACTGTCCAGGGCCAACGTCCCGAAGGATTTATAGACAACATTTGTGACATGGTCCCGTGTTTCGAACATGGTCAACGGTCGACCCTCATTTGTTGTCCCCATTACAGGCTAACGCAGTAAGGATACCGCTTCTCCTCTAAGTTTAACGGTTGTCCCTTATTGTCACGCCATTACCAAAGTTTTCCGAATCTTGGGTATCGTGATTCACGCTTCCCATTTTCATCTGTTTGGACCGATTTCAGCGCCCCTGGTGTTGCCCCGTTCGTGCATAAGAGCACGCTGAAGAAACGGTAATTCGGAAACCCTGGAAGTTCCTTCTCCGATCAAACCAACTATCGCCTGTTTCTCACATTGGGCTCGACCCACATGGGCTTGGGTAATTTTCAACGAACGTCCCGCAAACATTGTAGGGATGTAACGAGACTATTCAAACAGTGTAAATCGTGCGTGCTACGGCATTCAAAACAAAGAAAGGAAAATTGAAGCACGAAAGTACCAATATAAGGTTTTGGGGTTTGTTACAATACCCGGGGGTTGACTCCCCCCACAGACGGGTTGACCACTTCAAAAGAGCGTTGCATCTCCACCACCCGTTGTCTTGTGGCATCCAAATCTTGCTGCCGCTGACTCAGGTTTGCAATGGCTGCACCACGCACGCCCCCATTCTAAGGTTTATCCCTCCTATTCCTTGTCCAGCATGACATTAAAAGGCACCCTTTAGAACTACATATGGCTTGATTCTCATCCTTATGAGATACGTAGGATCGCCCAGGAACTTCCCCGCAAGCCTAGACTAACCTTCGTGTTAGGTCCGTCGACTCGAGCATTCCCCCAGAGAATGCATGGTTAGTAGGGATTTGGTCCTCATTCATGTCAGGTTTTTTAACCACCTTTCCATGTATCCCCTATTCCCCTTACCCATCCATGGTCCGAATTCTACGACCCTAAACTAAGATCTCCCTATGGGAAAGGAATCTGCTCCCCCTATCTGATACGTCTCTTTGCCGTATTCAAATGTGTTTCGACAAAGAGCCCGAAGTGTGGGATTTTCCTAGGGACATTCCTCTCATCCCATGACCAAGCTTCATGAGCTCGCTATTTGGATCCTCATCCTCTTCCACATCCAAAAGGACCCACAGGCGACATGGATACCAGGATTAAGGGCTCTCCATGAATGCTAGACCAAAGGGCCCTCCAATCGTTTCGGGCCAACGTCCCTACAGATATTTGAAAAAACTTGTGACATGGTCCCGTGTTTCGAACATGGTCAAGGGTTAACCCTCATTTGTTTGTCCCCATTCTAGGATAACGTGATAGGATTCTATGTTGCAAACATGGTCAGTAGTTATCCTCCATCGTCTCGCCGCCATCATCGTGATCTGAATCTCGAGCGCCATGATTCACACATTTCCACATCCTCATGTTCAAGTGGAATTTCATCGTGCTCGGCTCTTTCTCTTCGCGCATCCAGGTGCGCTAAATGATCGTGTTAGTGTCATTGGGCCGGTATTCACCGAGAATCCCTTTGCCATAACCTGCCCCTTTCTATGTCGGTAAATTCCCACCACTACTGCTTGTTTCCCACACCGAGCACGACTCACGTGGGCTTAGTAGTCTTGGATGGATGTGTACCAACACGGCCGGGATCCTCATCGTCCTGCATGACGTTAAACTGCATTTCAAGAACTAAGTATGGCTTGATTCCCATCCCCATGGGGTACGTAGGAATGCCCGACCACTCTGCTTCGGGCCCAGCCCGATCGTCACTCTTGGTCCCTCGACCTGAAGAGTTTCCTCTGGGGGTATGTGGTATGATTTGGACTCCAGGTCCTCATCCATGTCGGTTTCATATCTACCGCGCCACATGCTCCATGGGATCTTCCCTTTTATTCCATGTCCTATCGTATAACGTTAAACTACAGAAGTCCATGTGTCCTCAACGCATGACACTAAACTGCGGTTCTACCCTGAGCAAGTTCAGGATACCCCAAGATCCCATTGGGAGGTGATAGATCCCCTCACCAGAGAGGCCCTGTCTGGAAGAGAGAATGATCCATGATCAAACCAATGTGCCCATATGGTGTACTCCCACCACGGTGGTGTAACTACCTAAGTGTTGGATTCTGTTCGGACAAACCATCACTCCAAATTACACGCTTTACGTGCCCCTTATTCAGACCCTCGTCCTCTTTCATGTCTCACGGGACCCCCTAACGGCCTGGTCTCATGACGCATCAGCTCACCTACCGTCCTGGGCCAACGTTCCGGAAGACGGGTCATGTCTGGAAGGACCCCCTAACAGTATGGATGTCGACCTATGGTCCGCCCACTGTCCAGGGCAAACGTCCCGAAGGATTTATCGACAACATTTGTGACATGGTCCCACATTTCGAACATGGTCAACGGTCGACCCTCATTTGTTGTCCCCATTACAGGCTAACGCAGTAAGGATACCGCTTCTCCTCTAAGTTTAAAGGTTGTCCCTTATTGTCACGCCACTACCACAGTTTTCTGAATCTTGGGTATCGTGATTCACGCTTCCCATTTTCATCTGTTTCGACCGATTTCAGCGCCCCTGGTGTTGCCCTGTTCGTGCATAAGAGCACGCTGAAGAAACGGTAATTCAGCTACCCATGAAGTTCCTTCTCCGATCAAACCAACTATCGCCTGTTTCTCACATCGGGCTTGACCCACATGGGCTTGGGGAATTGTCGCCGAACGTCCTGCAAACATTGTAGGGATGTAACGAGACTATTCAAACAGTGTAAATCATGCGTGCTATGGCATTCAAAATAAAGAAAGGAAAATTGAAGCACGAAAGTGCCAATATAAGGTTTTGGGTTTTGTTACAATACCCGGGGGTTGACTCCCCCCACGGACGGGTTGACCACGTCAAAAGAGCATTACAGCTCCACCACCCGTTGGCTTGTGGCATCCAAATCTTGTTGCCGCTAACTCAGCTCCCTCTCCTCCTCCGCAGAGGTAGGGCACAATTCGTCAGTCTTGGCCCTGGCCCTCTCTACCTCAACCTGAATGGCAGCCATCTTTCTAGAGGTTTTCCCCATATGCTCTTCTGCCTCTGCCAGATGGGCCTTCAGCTGTGAGACCAGCTTAGATTGTGCATCAAGAGAGGCTGAAAGCTCGTCTGCCCAGGTCTGCATCTGTTGGACCTCGCCTTCAGCCTCCTCGAGCTTCTTAATGCTGGTCGCATTCCTCCGCTGCCAGCCCACGCTGAGCCCACGATCATGCTCCTGGATCTTCTCAGCCATAAGATTGCGGATGAGCATGTTAGGGCGTTGGGCATCCACTCCCCCAACACACAGTTCGCGCAACCGCGAGCGGAGCCTATCCATTTCGCCCAGCCATTGTGCTTGAGGAGTGTCCTTGATAAAGCAGGTGATCATCTTCCACGACCGGCGATGGACTATGCTGCTGTCTTCCTCGTCGGAGGCTATTTCGTCCTAGTCTGCGCGATTGGCAGGCTTGTACGCAGGATACGCCTACAAGAATTCCTCGGTGGGATCTGCATCTGGAGTTGAATCCGGTGTGGCATCTGGCGCCGGATCAGGTGCGACAGGAGTAGGGTCGGCCGACCGATCCTCTTCATCAGAGTCCACCTTGATGACCTCAGGCACGACCCTACTGGTGGTCCCGCCAGTGAGGATGCGCGTCGTAGCAGGAGAAGATGGGGGGACTATCGTCACCATCACCGGCATGCCCCTAGGTGGGATGCCACCAGACATCCCAACCAGTCTTGCTACAGTAGCCCACGCCAGTCAGAGAACTGTACGACAGAGAGGGACATAAACGTCAGTGGGCAGGCGTAGTCAACATATGACGACAAGGGAACCAGTGGAGGAGACTTACAGAGATCAACCTACTAGCGCTGCTCTTGAGCCGGTACTGACAGGACCCCGAGGTGAGGCCCTCCGTATACTGTTGGAAGGTCTGGAGATTCCGGGAGAGCGTCCACGGGTGCTATTGTCCCACCAGACATAGAACTGGACGCAGCCGTAGGAGCGGGTTCTGAAGGTCCCGCATCATCACCCGCCAAGGGGCGAGAATGAGGCCTGCAGACAAGTTCCTCTTGCATGGCTCAAACATCAGTGAGAAATCCATAATGACCCAAGAACAGATCGTAAGGAAGGAAATCTGGAATGCTACCTCGAGAGCCTCCGCGAAATCGTCGGAATCTGAGCCTTGATCTCCGACTTCGCCCTCCTCCAACGGGCTTCCTCCTCCAGCCTCATCCTCCCGAGGGGAGTCCTCTGATTCTTCTGGCAGGGGGAAGCTCTCCCTTAGATCAGCAGCCGATAACTGTGGGGGGACCGTTTGATTCAACAGCACCATCACCTGGTTTGTCATTGGGAGAGGGACACCACTGGAGTGGTCATAATCCTCCAGCTCGTCCAGGTATTGTTCTGCCTCCACCGGAGATTCCATGAATCCAGCCCGAACCGGGCCTATGCCCGGTAATTCCATCCCGAGGCGATTCAGGTGGGCCCATATCTTGGGAGGGCTGAGGAATTTCCGGTTGACATCCCAAATGTCTCAGGCTTCCGGGAAGATAACATCCTTTTCCACGTCAATATGATGCAGGCGCTTCCCCGGAGCCTGAGGGGATATTCTGCGAAATCCCCTCAGTGGCCGCCCCTCCGGATGGTCCTGCTCTTCTGGAATCACCGGATCCACCGCTTCCGCCATACCCTCGGCCGGTGCGGGTCTCGCAGCCATGGAAGCCCCGCTACCACGAGCAGCCCTAGCTGCCCTCCGACCCTGACCTCGAGATCGTGGAGGCCCACCGTCACCGACCCGGATAGTTGGTTGCTTCAGCATCTCCCCTTGGTAATCAGCCTCCCAACTGATGGCATACACTATCACCAATCCGAAAGCGGTGGTGGATGGAGGCAATGCAATCCGCATCTTCCCATCTTCCCGTGTGAACATGAGCCACAGCTGCCTCATCACACACGGGTGCTCCTCATGACGCTCCTCCCAGTAGACCTGCGGGGTCAGCCACTGGAGGCACCGGAACTACATCGCAAACAGATGTGGGGCGTACGGTTAGTAGATTAGCTCAGAATCTATCCGTGCCACCAAAACTCCACCTCAAAAGGCCAAGAGGTAAGCCCGATGTTCTTCCGTTCCCCGCCCGTCATCCTTAAGTATCCCCTTCGGCACTGGGGAGGGGTGAAAATTAAACTCATCCGCCCTCCAGACCTGATTCAGCACCCTCGGCACTGCTAGTTTGAATGGGAAGCTCCCGACCGCATTCAGGATGGAGGGGTGGAAGTTCGATCCCGGTGGAGAAATGGGGTTTGGATACTCGTAAATCTCCCTGATATGCACTGCGATCCACCCATACAGGAGGTGGAAGGCCCGCATATCCTTGGCGGCTTCTTGCCCTCACTAATGTGCCACAGCATTCTGTACAGTTTGATGAGCATCAGAATCCCCAGATTGATCCGCTACCCCATGGCCAACATTGACACCATGATAAAAGAGCTGGGCCGCACCCCCATGCATATATCCCTCACCAGTATGATCCAACCACTGATGAGAGCCACGATTAACGCCGCCAGCCTAACTATTGGCTGTTGTTCAGTGCTGACACTGAAACCCCAAGTCTTCCATTGGTTGTCCTCCAAGATCCGCCAGTACGAGTTCCCCATGCCCCGTTGGGCCACCCTTGGACAAGTTCGAGGCCTCGGAAGGAACTCTCGATTCTCTGGAAATTCAGGAAGCATTTGAACCATCTCCTAAAGTGGACATCCCTCACTGCCACCCTGTCCTCTCCAGGGACAAGTGCCATCAGCGCTGACGCCAGTCGCGACATTTGCTCTGTATCCTCCCATGCGCTGATGACGGGGAGGAACTCGTCATACATGGCCCCCAAGATCAGGACCCCAGAAATCTGTTGGACATCCCACAGGCTGATGCCCACCTCCCCGTGATGTAGGTGAAAGGTATTGGTCGTAGACGACCATCTGCTCAGCAGTTCCGGCATCAGTTGCTTCGGCTGGTAAATGTGGAATTGGGAGGCCCATGTTGCCTCATACAACCCCACTCTCCTCAGCTCAGCCCCGAACTCCTCACCTGAGGCACCTACCCAGTAGGCCCAGGCCCAGTCATCAAAAAAGTTGCCACCCTGGCGCAGGTCCCACTGATCGGACCATCCCTTCTTTGGATCCTGCAAAGCTGCCATCAACATGGTACGGTAGAGAGGAGGGGATGCCTCTGGTTGCAGTGGCCTCCCGTCAATATCATTCACATGGTTGTAGAGACAGTCAGTGGTTATGGGTGTGAAGTCCTCCCTCGCATGACCATCGGCCACCCTGAACCATTGGTGCTGGCATGGTGTGCTCCTGAAACAGCAAGCTAGTTCGTCCCTACTCGCCTTAGGGATGAAGATGTCATCCCTCAGCCCGAAGCCATACAATGGCATTTTCTTGCACTGCGAATAATCCTTCTGACCTTCCGATAGCATATCTGTCAAAGAATTGTGGTCTGAGTGGCTTCAGACCATCTCCCCCAGGCCAGGACAGTTGGCCATCTCATCCCGACGAGCAGCATCTGCAAGCACCCCCAACACAGCCTTTTGATGGGCCATTTCAATTCTGGCCCTCAAGAAAGAAAATTTTCATCTGCATCGCGAAGCTCGGCCGCGAAGCTGAATCGTGAAGACGGACAGCGAAGTCTGGCCAAGGCCAACAAGCAGAAGTTCGCGTGGCGCAGACGTGGAGTCGGAGACCCGCGGTTCACCGCGAAACTCGATTCGCGGAGGGCTGTCGCGGAGTACGTTGAGCTTCGCGAAGTCGAGAGAACAAAATGACAACGTAGTCAAATGAAGACAAAAGAGGTTGACCCCCTATTTATAGGCGGCGACCCCGGAGCATCGCGGCGCGCCTCCCCCGCGCGGAGCGTTGCGGCGCGTCCGGATCCGTGGCCCCAGTCAGCATCGCGGGCCCCCTTTGCGGAGCGGCATCGTGAACCTGCGACAATTTTGGCGATTTTCCCTCATACATCGACCCTTCACCCTCCGCGACTCCAAGTCTGAGGGGGGACATTTGTTGGCGCCAAAATATGGCCTGAAAGAAAGAATCCAAAAAATGGCTGGCGTGCTGCCTCACGAAGAACCTACGCAAAGCACCAACACGAAGCGCCCCCAAACATCGCGACCCCGCGAAGCTCCAGAAGCGGTAATGATCCACGAAGGCGTTTGACATTCGCGAGCCCGGCGCGAAGCTCCAGAGGTGGTAACTCTCTGCAGACGCCGTTGACGTTCGCGAGCCCGCCGCGAAGCACCGGAGGCGGTAATGCTCCGCGAAGGCGTTTGACGTTCGCGAGCCCGCCGCGAATATCCAGAGGCGGTCACTCTCCGCAGACGCTGTTGATGTTCGTGAGCGCGCCGCGAAGCACCGGAGGCGGTGCACGAGTTCTGCTTCGCGGCGCCCCTTCCCTATAAATACTGGACTCCCCCTGAGTCCAAAAGATGGACAATCCAAACTTTCAGCTTCACCTCTCCTGAATCGCGAAGCACTCTTTGCCCCGAGAATCACGAGATCCACGAGGTACTTCTACTTCGCGAGACTCCTATGCTTTGTCTCGTTTTGAGCCCCTCTTCTGAGAGGGATGCACTTCGCGAAGCTCAAGGGCATTCGCGAAGGAAGGGGATTCCCACGAGAACCTGGGAAGCCGAGGAGCACTTATGCTTCGTGAAACACCCAACCCATACAAGTGATCCCTATGCTAAGGCGGGATTGCTAAGCATCACAAAGCACACTGCTTTGCAGGACCCTGCTTCGCGAGGCACCTCTTCTTCGCGAGGTAGTGCTCCGCGAACACTCTTCAACTTCGCGAAGCCCCTCCCACTCACACCTATGCCCCATGCTAAGGACATGGCACTCCACTTCGCGAAGCACACTCCTTTTCTTATCAATTCCTCTTCCCGTGCGACCCTCTAGGCTTGCACGATGTGATTTCAAAGTCCCATAGACAATTCCACTCATAGCGTTGCTTCGCCTAATGCTTCTTCGCATAGGCACACTAATGGCTATTGCTTCTTCACATAGCCACGCTAACGTGGACCCTTTGATGGTTCGCTCCACAATCCCCCTTGACCATGGCCTTTCTGGTACCTTCCCTTCCCCAAGGGCCAGAGGGTACCGGTTATGTAAGTCCTAGGGGTGCGAAGTGAACCCACCTCGTCCGAGCTACAGGACGTTAAACTGCCAAGCACCACGTCCTCAACACATGATGTTAAACTGTGACCCGACCCTGGGCCTCAATCCTGGAGTAAGTCCCGGAACCATGGGCCGCCTAACGCGTAAGCCCCTCTTCGATTCTCACGGACGCATCCTTCGCGACGTGATCGTCAGGTCCTTGCAACCTCTAGTTTCTCACACCGAGCATGACTCACGTGGGCTTAGAGTGAGCACCGAACCTGAACCCCATTCCATTACGAACTATGAGGACTTTGATCCATGTCAAGGCATGGTACATAGGAAGCCTCCCTGAGGTTCAAGCCCACCACCCATCATTTATTCATGTCGGGTCACACCTGCATCTAGCATGATGTTAAACTGCATTCCGGTCTGACGACAAGCCGTTGTGACCAACCCGAACTATGAGGACTTTGATCCATGTCAAGGCATGGTACGTAGGAAACATTCCAGAGGTTCAAGCCCATCTTCCATCGGACCAGGGTCCATCATTTAAGTCGGTTCTCCGACACCCACCTCCCGTCATTTATTCACGTCAGGGTTCACTACCGTCCAGCATGACGTTAAACTGCATTCCGGTCCGACGACAAGCCGTTGTGACCAACCCGAACTACGAGGACTTTGATCCATGTCAAGGCATGGTATGTAGGAAGCCTCCATGAGGTTCAAGCCACAAGCCACATTACTCGGTCGTACATTCACGTCGAGTTTCACCCCTCGTCCAGCATGATGTTAAACCGCACACCCCCATCCAGCATGACGTTAAACTGTATGCCCCTCTTTGTCCTGCATGACATTAAACTGCCCACCAATTTCATAGTGAACTACGAGGACATTGATCCATGTCAAGTCATGGTACGTAGGAAACCTTCCCGAGGTTCAATCCCACCACAAGTGGACCAAGGTCCACATTCACATCGGTTCACCGGCAAAGCCCCATCCGAACTACGAGGACTTTGATCCATGTCAAGGCATGGTAAGTAGGAAGCCTCTATGAGGTTCAAGCCCACCATCTGGTCGTTCCGACCTCATTCATGTCGGTTCACTCCCATCCCGCATGATGTTAAACTGTATTCCACCCTTTGAACTACGAGGACTTTGATCCATGTCAAGGCTTGGTGCGTAGGAAACCTCCTCGAGGTTCAAGCCCAATAATCATTGGCCCAAACTGTCTCCTTGTCGGTGTGCCAAGCCCCCATTTTCACCCGAACTACACGGACTTTGATTCCCTGCCATGGGGATATGTAGGAAGCCTTTTCAAGGCTCAAGCCCAACTCCATCGTCGCCCCTGCAATGGCCCCAATATCGGCATCCCCTCAAGGGAAATCCCTCAATCCGATCTATTCTAGCTAATACTCTGATCGGGTTGATCCATCTCCGCTGGACGTTAAACTCGCGGAGTACCCTTTGTTAAACATGGGAAGCTGAGGAAAACATCATTTATGTGTCTACGACATAATTCCTCACGCTCGATGTGGGATGCCTCGAGCTTCCATGCCCCCGAGAAGCCCTGTGATCTGGGATAATAGGCAGACATGCGAGGTTCCCCAGCATCCAGACACGCTACTGATGCCTCAACGTGACTACTCCCCCGCCTGAAGGTTGCTGCCCTGACTGGAACCTTTGGAATGTCCTAACAGAAGTAGTGTAATTAACCGATGTCCATGGAAACATGGAATTGGGAAGAGTTTCATGAACTACATATGAAATCTATGAGGGAGACCCGGACTAGGTGAAAAGTTCTGAGGAGGAATCCACAGAAGGAAGAACCGACATCCCATCATCCTGTTTCGAACAAGGAGCAGACGTCCCTGAATAAGGAGCGAATGCCTCCCGCCTTTGGAAAGCGGGAATGCGGGGCAATAAGCCCGACGCGTTATCCTCTGCGGATGGGTGCGCGCGCGCGCCCCGGCGAAAGCGTCTGAAACAGATATCTTACATTTCTTTCTATTTGACATTTTACAATTTTATACTTTACTGTTTCATGATTACGGTTTCTCATTTACTGTCTCTTATGTTTACATTCTCACCGTTAGCACTTTGTACTGATAGTCTGACATTTACTGTCTCACTGTAACGCGCACTGGGAAGTCCACTCACTGTCTCACCGTGAAGATCACTCACTGTCTCACCGTGATGATCACTCACTGTCTCACCATTACGTTCACTCATTGTCTCACCTTTATGTTCACTCACTATCTCACCGTGAATATTATTTATGTTTTTTTAAACCTGTATCGTGGAAATTATTTTTTCACCTCTTTTAATTTTCCTCATTTTTTGGTGACATTTGGCATTCTAAAATGATAAAACAAAATGTTTAACTCATATCATTACTCGAGCTTTCTCATATTCACTCATTTTGAACCCTTTCAACCTTTAAACTCTCTCTATCTCTCTCTCTCTCTCTATTCTTCAGTGGATGCCAAGAATGAAACATTCATCATCATCCACACCTGAGAAGCACATCCCTAAGAAGAAGAATATTGCACTCAAGATGACACCTAAAAAAACATTAAATCTGAATCTAGTAAATCGCAGTGTTGTACCTGAGAAGGAAATTTTCCCCGAATTGATCTTGTCTAGAAAATATCTAGTCTTGAAAGTGTTAAAAGAACAAGGCTAGATAGAGTCGTTCTCAAGGCAGAATAGACCCATCTATCCTAGGTTAGTGTCCCAGTTCTACCAGTATGTATAGTTCTATTTTGATTCTAGTGAAAGTTATGTTGTGAGGAGCTGGGTTAATGGCCAAAATGCTACTTCTCTTCAAGTTTAAGGGTGGCATGCCTTACGATACCTCATGAAGGTATATGTGACAAATATCAGAGAGAACCTCCAACTACAACCAATTTCCTTGATCTAGAATATGTTCTAAAAACCCTAACTAGAAATGGAACCATGATAAGGTCCATCACTGCTGAACTAGATGGAGAAACAAGGCTTCTGTTTAAGTTTGTTCAAAATATGGTTAGTCCAAGAAAAGTTGATTTTTCTATGTTAAAATTTCATGATGTTTTTTTGATTCACCTTATGAAAAATGGACATAAGATCAAATTGTGCATGTACATCATTCACCATATGTGTTATTTGATCAAAGTTACATCCAATTCCACTTCTCTGTTCTACTATCGGCTGATATCATCCATGATTTTTGAAAAAGGTGTGATTTGACCTAATGAAGAAGTGATTATGAACTATGAGTATAGTATATATAAATCCATCATCAGGAGAATGAAGATAAACATCAATCCTTGGAAAAAGGAATTGGTGGGAGGCAATGATAAGGTTTATGAGTTGTTTAATCCTGTGGATTATCAATCAAGGCTGAAATACATTTCTGATCCTGGTTTGGAACCAGAGGATCTTGTTGAGTATTCAGAAGAAGAGTAAAAAGAGGCTGAATTACCACATATGGAATCAGTTATTGTTGAGGAAGAAAAAAATATTGTTCCTCGTATTGTTCTTGAAGAAGAAGTTCCTTCCCCTAGAGACGATGTCAATCTAGAAATCAAACCCGAGGCTGAAAAAAGAATCAGTTGTCATAGAATCTAAGAAGCAATCCATGGAAGAGACTACAATAGAAGAACTCCCTGTTATGAAAGAAGTGAATCTGGAGGAACTCCATATGGAAAATCATTTCTTGAAATCATACCCTCTACTGAAGAAAGTATGGAGATGGCCTTTCAGCTGGCTAGAATAGAAATGAATAAGGAACATAGAACTGACTCTATGGATTTAGATAGAGCTCCTAAGCCTCTAAGTCCTGCAAAGGAAGTACCTGTTGAGGGGGAGAAAACCCCAAATCTTGAGTCTGATGAAGCCTCACATCCAACTGAGTCATGTCTTGTGAACACTCAGTAAATATTTCCTAGTTTCTATTATGTGAATGAGTCTCAGCAGGTTACTGAAACTGGGCTTGATCTTTATGCCCTCTTTCTGTTGAAATCATTCACAAACATTACACTTTAGAAGGAACCTAAACCTGAACTGGACCTTGAACCAATTCCTACACCTGAACCTTTATCTAAACAGTCATCCATTATCTGTAAGGATTATCTGATGAAATTTGGAGATACTATTTTATCTTGCGTTTAGAAACATATGAACTCCCAACCTTGTCCTGTGAATAATTTAAGTGAGAGATATGACTCACTACTATTGGGAAATATTATTTGGTAGATAAAACCTAAGATGCTCCCTGAGATTCAAGAAGTATGAGTTGAAAATAAGCTACTTTGTAATGAAGTCACAACCATGAGAAGCATGGTTGAAAAAATGCAGAAAGAGCTACATTCGAGATCAGAGCATGATGATACTCCTCTATCACCCACTGTTTTCCAAATCCCTCGAGATGTTGTGTATTAGATTCTGCCTTACTTGGCATCCATCAATGATAAGGTTGCAGAAAGGAACAAATAGATGTTGAAGGAGATCAGAGAGCTTGTGGTGAACCTTAACAATCTCACTGATGAGTACACTGACTGTCTTCAAAATGTACTAAATAAGCTCAAATATCTAACAATAGTGGTCAAATTTTCTAATACCTTTGGTCAATATTCTACACCTACCATGGCAGTAATTTACTCAGATCTATATTCAAATAAGATCATCAGAATGTTTTATGTGCCTTTAATGTAGCTTATTTATCTGAAGTTGTCAAGAACAGTGATATTGTTCTTGACCTTTTACAAATTCACTCCAAGATTGCAAATGATTCCCAATAGGAGATTTCTAAGAAAGTAGATTTCTATTTCAACCAAATTTTCACCATGGCTGATATGACCAACCACTTCAGATACCTTGTAGAGAATCTGTGACTTCCTCCTATGACTCAAGCCTTCAAAACCCATGTCTAAAGCTAACTGAATTTACCCAATTATTGGAACAGTTTATGGAAAACAAAGATGACATTGAAAAATACACGTAGTATGGTGGAGAGATTATTGTAGAATTCATCCAACTATTGGGACCTTACCTTCATGTCTTGAGTATAGTAATTTTTGCTCCACTGATTTCACCTATCAGACCTGGGCTGGCTACCTTCACCTCTGCCTTAGCATAAACTACCATGACTTTTGGCCACACTCTCAGTCAGATCAGGCTTGTGATTCTTGATCAACAACTGCCTAGATCTTATACTACTCCTACCTTGTCTCCCTCAGTAATTTAAGGTCTCCCTTTACCATCTTTATCTACCACGTCCCCGCCTTCTTCTACATAAACCACTACCCCTATGGATTCCTCTTGTTCTACTGATAAAGGAAAAGAGAAGGATAGTTCTTGAAGAAGACATGTTCTTACTCTCTTTTGATGGTAATGCCATTGTTTTTTCATTTCTCTTTTATTTTTTACTAAACTATGTTTACTCCTAATGTAATGTTCCCTATTTTCCCTCTCTTATTTCAACTTTTTGATAATCCCAAAATAGGGAGAAGTTCTCATAACATTTATATATGTTATTTTCTCTACAGTTGCATCCAATTTAAACGTTAACTGTACATGATTTGTGATCATAAAAAAGGGGGAGATTGTTCAACTCCTCATGTATTAATCATGTTTTAATGATCACAAATCTTATTCAACCAAGTTAAATCATATAAATTATATCCAATAATGTGTATTTATGTTTCAAATTCTGTCATTCTTTATAATGGTTAAGCATAATCCATTCCATGCATATAACTATTTAAGAGTCAATATAGTTATTATCCTAAGTACAAGACACCTTGAAGCAAGACACCGTGAAGCCATACACTGTGAAGCAAGACACCGTGAAGCTATACACCATGAAGCAAGAAACCGTGAATCCATACACTGTAAACCAGACACTGTGAAGCCAGACACCATAAACAGGACATAGTGAATTAGACATCGTGAACAAGACACTGTAAATGAGATACCGTGACACTCAGACACAATTTTCAGTCTCGACACCGTGTGAAGGATACCCCCATTTTCATAACTTACTATGACACCGTTTCATAACCTATTTTGTTATATTTTAATTTAACTTCTAACGGTTATATTTTATTCCTTTAATGCACTGACATAATTAATGTTTCTTTGTAGAAATATCATCAGACAGTACAAGGTACAAGGTGCAGAACACATGGAACCTTTCGGCTAAAACTCATGCATTCAAAGATAAATAGTGAAGTGAGCCCTAGAACATAATGGAGTGATACAGAACGAAAAACAAGCTTGCGAGAATGACCGCCAAGAACTAACAGCAAGATTTTTAAAAGGAAGCATTGTCACATGCATGCAATCAATCTTTGCTGAAGAACATATGAAGTACACTGGAATCTAGAGAACATCTTCGCATTATCAAAACACATGAATTATAAAATCTGAATTGTGACACTCTTTTTTTCACACAACTTCAATGAAGGACTCAGAGATTCATATACTTCAATACAAAGAAGTCCAGAGCTGCATTGACATCGCAAAAGATCATTCTAACCTCATATATATATTCTTTCTTGACGGTGATAATGTTTTTATATAAATTATGAACAGTGTGTGCCCCTATCTGTTTTGACAGACACAGAATCCTAAGCTGAACTGTAGGATACTTATATCCTTTCTAAAAACTTTTTATACATTTTTTACCCATGAAAACTGTGGAAGAGGTCCCCCTATGGCCTGGTTATTATTTTTGTTTACCCCCGAAAACTATGAAAGAGGTCCTTGTATGACTTAGACAGTCTATGTACTATTGTTAACCCCGATCCGGGGTGTGGATCAAAGTTTATTTATATATACTGCCTGGTGGAAGGTGATCACAAAGTGGAGTGGATTAGGTCTTGGCTTGAGACTAAACCACTTGTTTCATATACACTGTGCTCTTCAAATTTATTCTTCTTTATTTTACTACTCTATTGAATAATCCAGAAATCAAAAATTTCACATTGATTGTTAGTCTTTGAAAGAAGTGATAACTAGTTTGTCTTAGTAGGATAACATCAGAAGTAATATTAATAATACAAATTAAGATTACTAAGAATTAATCAATCTTATAAGAAGCTGTTTAAAAAGTCAAACTCTTATAACAGTATAACCTCAATTAAATAGGCTATATCTATTTTTGGGGAAACCATTTCCTTTGAAAACAATATTCTTTTAACATAAATTTTTGTAGTTACTCAATTCACCCCTCCCCTCTTGAGTAAACTACTTTGACCAACATAAGACATTATCATTTTCCATTAGATTGGAAGGTAAGAAGGTATATGTGATATTATGATTAAATAAATATAAATATATAATCAACATAATATATATATATACTTTTAATCCATCATATTATTCATCCATGAGAGGTGGTTATGGAAAATGAATTACATCAGTTTTTGAGGTGATAGTCCCCCAAACACATGATCGAGAGTTTTTTACATTTTTATGGAGGATGAGATGGATATAGGTTTTTATATTTCCTTAATAAAATCATAGTATATAGGAGATAATTATGTTTTTATATCATTATATTTGAATATGGAAACTTTTTTTGAAATATCAAATTTAATAATTCTTGAGGAAAATACCCATTCCATTTCATTTTTTTTAAAACTACATTATTATAGTGGATAAAATTATATTTCAAAATAACCTTGTAATTTTTTAAATTAATCATAAAATTAAAATTCATTCCTGATTGGGGGAAAATATTTTCCTATTCTATAAGTTAAAATCATTCTTTCCATATTTGTTTTAAAAAATGGCATAAAGTAGCCTATTTGAAAAATAACAAAAATATACCTTTAGAAACATTTTTTGGAAATTAAAACATTGATATAAATTAAATTGAACAATAATAGTATATTAGAAAAAATATTTTTTAAAAAATATTTAAAAATTATTAATATGGATGATAAATATTCTCTAACATAGACTTAAACATTAAAAATAATGAAAATTTTTGGGATTGTGAAATAAACCCTTACCTCAAGTTCACCTTGATTGTAAATTACTCTAAACTCTTGTATAATAAATATAAATTTAGTGTAATTATATAAAATATTTTGTATACTTACAATATCATATATTATCCATTTAAAATAATTCTACAACCAATTTTTTCAATAATTATTTATTAATATTGTTATTTCTTAATGTTAACTACTTCATTTGTCACGAGTATATCAATTCAGTAGTTCTGGTCCTTGTAAATTTTTATTTGTTTCATAATCTCTAGAATATTTATAATTATATAATATATAGACATGATATAAGTATATAAATCCATCCATGAATGTTATAGATAGAAAAAAATAATTACACCGTTTATGGAGATGGTTGGTCGTATGTATGCATGAACGCTATTTTCAATTTACAAATGATATAATAAAAGGAATTTCATTACTAATTAACCTTTAAAATATAATTATTACATCATATATATCATATATATTAATAAAAGTAATCTTCATTGCAATCCAATTAAAATATTAATTAAAAAGAAATCACATCACTTTGTGGAGATGGTAGTCTACACGGACACATGAGAGAAATTGTCATTTCCAAAATGATTGGATGGTTATAAGATATTAATGATGCTATTATTTTATAATTATAATTGTTTTTCTAAAATAATAATTAAACATAACACTAAGATTAATAACCATCCATAAAATATAGTGATTAAAATTCAATTGTATCGGTATGTGGAGATAGTAAGACGTACATACACATGAGCCACACATTCACTTATCATTTGATAGGAAAGAGTGTGTATAATGGTGTTTTAATAATAATAATAAAATTTAAAAATATTTAAAATAATGAATTTATTATTTTATGATACATTCCATAGATCTAAATGAGGTAAAAAATAATATAAAACAAAGTGATCAAGTAAGGTGATTACATTTTATTTTAAATGAGTCCATCAAATATCATCTAAATGGTTTTTGGGATGATCTTTTGGGAATAAAATAACTTATAAAATGTCAATATGTAATTTTATAAGGGAAAAATAGATATTTGGTCAAGATAAAATCGTTAATGTGGCGTGAAGATGTGAGGGATGAGGAACCCTTTTCTAATTGAGGTGACGAGTATTTTTTTGATTTTATAAAATATAAAATTATAATAAATTAATTTTCAATAACAAGGAATATAGATGGAATTGTGTTCAAATATAATATATTAAAGGCTTTTTATCCAATAAAAGAATATAATTAATATAAGTTTTGGTTTAACCTTAAATCCTATCATTTTTATTAACCCTTAGTTAACAAAATATATGTTTAACAATGTTAATAACTTTCTAATTATTAATGGGTTTGAATATTTTACCTATAGGATGAAAAATTGACAATAAATGCTCAATTTATGAAATTTTAAACCATATAATAACCATTTTATCTTATTAATATTTTTTTTTATTTTTAAATAATTTAATAATATTCAGTTTTGTTAAAATATCATTATTGTCAATTTTGAAACTATTTATTTAATCTTACTTCAAATACATTACAAAAAGGGGAATTAGAATATATTGATTTGAAAAATCCCTAATATGTCTTTTAGGTCTATAAAATTCATGGGTCACATTAATGAACTAATATTATATCACATTTAATATTTTTTTAATCATTTATTATGTTATTTTATTATATAGATACACACAACATTAATGTTATATAATAAATTAATTTCATTGAAAAATAAATAAAAACTAAAAACAAATTTATCTGATGAACATAATTTTATTATGCACAAAAAAACACTTATATTCATTCATAACTTAATTTTTCCATATGTGGACACATAAAGGTCATTAATAACAAAAAGAGTAGGTATGGAATATAGGTGTTTTTTGTAATGTTATTTGGGTGGTGAACAAACCAACAATGTTTATGTACTTGATGATAAGAATCTTCCATCTGCACATGGATTAGTTTTTTATTGTATTCGTGGATGATATATTAGTGTACTCCAAGACTCATTAAGATCATTCCCAACATCTAGATATCATCCACAATAAACTAAGAGAGATTCACCTATGTGACAAACTATATATGTGTCAATTTTGTATTGATCATGTACACTTATCGGGTCACATCCTCTCAGAGGATGGTGTGTTTGTAGACCTAGAGAATGTACAACCACAGGTCTCTTGGAAGTAGCTGAAGAACATTTTTGGTATTTGAGTATTTTTGGTATTAACTGTATGTTATCAAATATTCATCTTAAGAAATTTTCATCTTGGTAGAAACACTTATTGGCTTAAATTAAAAAGGGGATATGGTTTAAATGGTCAGAAGCTTATGAGTATACTTTAAAGGTGTTGAAAAAGCACTTGACATTGATATCGGTCTTGATCCTACCTGGGCCATATGAGGATTATATGGTTTACAATAACATTTAAGGGATACTAATCAGATCATTGTTGATGTAGGGAGATAGAGTTGTGTAATATTGGTCTTGGAACCTAAGGCCACATGACTTGAGTTTCCCTCTACACGACCTCAATTTGCCTATGGAGATGTTTTTCTTGAAGTGTTAGCCACATTATCTATTGGGAATGAATTTTACTGTGAATACTAATCAAAATATATTGAAGTGATATTTTAATCTTTAAAAATATATATGGGATGAGTATATGGAGACATGTGATTTTGAGGTATAATATATGCCCAAGAATGAAAACAATGTTACTGAAACATTAATTTAAAAAACCTAGCCATACGCTATTCAGAAGTCTAGGGTTGACTGGAAGATGATTAATCTACCCGGAGATGCACTTGGTGGTTTAGGGGAATCAGGATCAATGAACCTAGTGTCAGTTTCAATGGAGTCTACACGATTGAGATTGATCAGTGACATGATGTATGACGATCTAGAATTTTTATCCTTGAAGTAAAGCCCTGGAGGTGGGTAGACACCTTCAGACTTGTTAATAGATGTGGATACGATCAGCTACATCAATAATCAGGTTTTTGTACCTATTAGTATGCATGGGGAGTTGATGTGGGAATTCCACACCTCAAAATAGGAACGACATCTAGGTGTGACCAAAATTTATGGTGACTTACGCTGATAATTTTGTTTGTTGATCCTGAAAAATGTCATAGCAGGGTTCATGACACGATGTTACACATGCGAGTAGGTGAAAGTTGTGCATTAATGACCTGGATGTTTGCTACAGTTTTTGACCATTTCAGAGTGGAATGGGAAAAAGTTACCATGGATTTTGTGGTTTGTCCCCTGAATAAAAAATTGAAGAATGGTTCTATTTGGGATATTGTGGACATACTGATGAATATAGAATAATTATTCCTAATATAAGAGACTTTATCAGTGGAAAAGTTGAGAGATTTTTATGTTCGAGCGATATTCTGCTGCAAAGGGTGCCACCAACAATAGTTTCTCATAATAACTTGTGTTTTACTAAAGACTTCTGAAAGGGATTACATATGGTGCTTAGTTCAAAATGTTTTAGTACGACATTCCACCCACAAACATATGGGATGTCGTATCACACTATATATGTTCTTAAGGATATTCTTTGAGAATATGCTTTATAATTCAATAGATAATTGTAGAAACACCTATATTTTGGGGCTGTTCTCCTATAATAAAAAATAATTGGGAATTATTTATATGGAACCATATTTGGGTATTTATGGTAGGCTATAAAGATCACCTTTATGCTGGATGGAGTAAGGTGAGTCAGAGTTGTTAGGATTGAATCTCGTGAAAGAGACATTAGAGATGGTTTAGTTGATTAAGAAATGTATGGTTATAGCTCAGAGTAGATAGAATTCATATTGTAATAGACACTAACTACCCCAAAAGTTTATAGATGGTGATTTTTCATTTCTATAGGCTTTTCTTAGGTTGGATAATCACATGATACAAGTGTAGGGATTTTTGGCACCTCAATTCATTGGACCATTTGGGGTTTTGGAAGGAATTTGTCTTGTTTCATACTTGTTTGAAAATCAACAAAAATAATATTCTATGCATTAAATTTTCCACATGTCATAACTTTAGCAGTATTTTCCTGACCCATCTCATGTGATCGATGTGGATGATGTTGAGTTAGAGAAAGATGTGTCCTTTAAGAAGAATCTGATATATGTGTTGTATCAAATTGAGAAACTATTGTGGGGGAATATTGTGTTGATAGTTCATGTATTGTGGACAAATTTCCATTTAATGAAGAAAAATTTGGATATAGAAGTAGATATGAGGTCTTTGTGTCCCGATCTTTTTCACTCTGAATCGTAGATATTCTTGGGATTACATCTCGAGGATCACCTCTTATAATGTAGAAAGAATTTAAGATCTTAATATTTTTTGGAGATTAATTCATCTTGATTTTAGTTTATATTTTTACTTGGTTTCAGTAATATTGGTTTGGGTGTTACATTAGGGTGTGTCTGGATGCAAATTTAAGAAAAATGACAAAAACATGGCAGTGAATAGTTAGAGAAAACTATGCACCCATGCCCAAAAAACTGTGAAACCCCATACAAAGGGGAATTAAATATTTAGTGCATGGTTTTTAAAACTATGCACCCTCTTAAGAGTAACTATGCATTACTATAATAACAGACAAACAATTTAGGTGCACGTTAGGGTAGACCATGTTTCCTTACATAGAAAACCATGAACAACTTTTTAATTCAACTAGAAATTAGATTTTAAATTTGTAGAACCCTAAAACTCACCCAAATAGACCACCATTAAACCCTAGAAATTATCTCACGATTTTAGAGATACCGGAATTAATTAAAATCATTCACAACCGCTGTTATTCATGACTGAAATCCATAATTGGAGATCTGCACCCCTCTCGGTAAGATAATCACATCCCACTTGGTTTTTGGTTCTTCTTCCATTAATCCCCATTAATGTAAGGGTTGTTCTAAATATCTTTATTATAATAATATCAATGATTTTGGATCTAAAACTATATTTAATTTATATTTATTTTTTGATATTGATTTAGCAGTTTATATTCGAATCTCATTATATTTCGTTATGCCACTCAAATTTGGGGATTTAGGTTAGGTGATAATTCATCAACTATTGAGGTAGGTTTTCTATAATTAAAACACAAAATTATTGATTAAAATTATGTGTATGTAATTTTAGAATTTGGACTAGATGTTTAGAAACTTATTTTTTGATTAAATTAATTAAATTGCAGATTTAATTAACTAAAAAATAATTCAAAATTTGGGAGATTGGAATTGTAGATTGTGAGAAATTAATTTTTGAATTAATTAGGTGATATTGATATTTTTTAATTGAATAATTAATTATGGATTTAATTATTGGATAAATAGGTAATTAATTTGATAATTAATTGATGAATTATTCATGGGGTTTTCAGGAAGTGGGATTTGGATTATTTAATTAGGAAATTAAATAAGGGAATTGATGTGATAAACTAATTGTCAAATTATAAATGAATGGAGAAGATTAAATAATTAATGTGTTAATTACTATGATTTAGATGATTAATTGAATTTTTACTTAATTAATATTTTTTTGAATATTAATTAATTATTTATTTAATTAATGGGATTAGAATTATTAATTAATTATTTACCTAATTAATTAAATGATGAATGGTAACAATGGAATTCTTATGAGAATTGAGATCTAGAATAATAACCATGTAATTATTAAATGTACGTGAAATATTTAATGGTATCATTAGAATTATAAGACATTATATCCCTTGGGTATAGTCTAGGATCTGGTTTGGGCTTAACTAGGTATTGAACTGAAGGTGTCCTTGAAAAAATGAAGATTTTATATTTTTAAATAATGAAAAATTTGATAATGTTATAATTTATTACTTATACATTATGTTTATTCTTTTATATAATTGTATACACTATTTTTTAATATATATTGTTTTAGAAACTATATATGGCGGCATACTAATTTGTACTCAGACCCTACTTAGGATGCATGATCAACACCAAAATATATTTCACTCTTATATGAAAACGTAATAGAAATTAACCTATGAGAGATGAATGATTTGGGGATGGATCATGGTTGAGGGAATCAGATTTGGTTCAATACCTTCTTGGGAGGCTTTAGTGTCATTAATTGTGAGTCATAATTTTTGACATTGGACATGTATTTTAAAATACCAAGTCTACTGCGTAGTTTTGATAATGTATTTATAATTATTGGATATCTTGAGATATTGGTATTGTTTATGTTATTGTATCATTTACTTATTGAGTTTTTATTTTTATTATTTCCTATTGTTTACTACTTTGATAAAAGAGGTTATAGTCTCCCCATGATTTACATTAGACCTTAATTTCTAGTTGGAATCCTCTGGAGTACGGGGAGGCACGCTTGAGGTCATGTAGCGAGGCGGATGAGGGAAACAGTGCATGGATCCCAGGCCGGGAAATTTCAAACCAAGCCTATTTATTTATTCTAATTCACGTACTAGGTTTAAGTTATACCCCTTCCCTAACACCCATGAAATCCTCCCTAGTTTCTACCCCAAATACAATCCTAAAAAGAATCACATTTATATCATTCTATCACGACATGCCTATTTAAAATTGCAACCTAGAGACCAATGAAGGGATGATGGTATGGGATAATGTTTATATCAGGTATTAATTTATTAATAGTTATTATAATTTCCATTAGTATTAGTTTGAATAAAAAATCATTAAACACTAGAATCATTATAAAAATCCCATAGGTAGATAAGATCCATGTTTTATCCACTCGCCTTGCTGGGTCACCCTGTTTATGACTGGGTGGGAAAAATGAGGCGCAACCCACCTGTGCTGACAGATTGCTTGACGAACCATCGCCGCCCGGGTTGTCACCCTCCGGGACGCTCTTTCATCTCAGCTAGCAACGGCTCCTTCTCGGCTGGGGCTCTCTCCGGAGTGACCTCTTCGTGGGGAGGGGGGGTTTCCTTGTGTGGAGGGTTCGAAAAGGCCACACAAGGGAATTCCCTTTTAAATTACAAAACATAGGTTATATGTGATACTTATGGAATTTAATCTGCCTCTAATAATGAATATTTAAATATATAATTTTATTTATGTCATTAGTGTGTGTCTTATGGGATGCAATTCATATTGTTACATGGTATGATTTCTATGATAATTTACATACATTAAAACACATTCTATATTGTTTTTTAATTTTATAAAAATAGATCATTTATAGGGATGTCAATGAATATGAGTGGGACATCACTGGTGATCATATAAAAAATTCACATGTAGTGAAGGTTTGATATCATAACATTTGGTTGAGTTATACTTATAGAGTTCATGAAAATTGCTAATGCATTGGATATGTTATTATGGTTTGTTAGATCATTAATAAAAGTGATATGTTAAATTTTGGTGATACAATATAGACATAATCCAAGTACCACAAAAATAATTTATGTCATGGATAGTATGAGTTTGATATAGTACACACAAGTGTGATGTGATTAAACACAACATTTTTTGATTATATTGTAATTATGAATTTGATTGAAAATTTATAATAGTAATCTAATATTTTTTAAAGATTGAAAAAAATAAAATTTTACTACTGTGATTTTTAATTCAATTATTTTGGATATTTTACATGCTTCATTTTTATTTAACTGATTAATAAAACTAAAATAATTTATTTAAATAATTATTTTATTCTTATTTCAAAAATTAAATTTATTTATTTACGCATGGGTGATATATATTTTAAATATTATTGGTTCCAACACACATATATATGAAAAGAAAATGTTTTATATATAAACATTATGTTACAAAGATCCATAAGAAAGAAAAAATGAATATATATATATATATATATTCATATATATATATATCTGTATAAAATTATAAAAGGAAACCATAAATAAAATTTTATATATAATTTTATGCATGAGGTTTTCAAAAATATTTTTAAATCATGCCAATTATTTCGTACAGTTTATATCTAATCAATCATGTTAATGAAAAAGTGATGGATAAGATCATTTCAAGTTAATAAACTATTTTAATAGTCATGACTATTGACATTTTATTTCATAATTTGTTGGGATTAAATTCTTTGTTTCATAATCCTAAAAAATTATTGTCAAATAGATTGCAATATCATAACAATTTGAAAGGAGAATGCATTGATAAATATCATCTCAATCATTGAAAAAAAAGTATTTCACTATTGTTGAGTTATTCTTTATCTCAAAAAACCTAGAGTGAATAAAAAAAATATCATTTTTACAATGAAATAAAATAATTATTTTCCAAATAGAAAATAATGAATATTATTTTTTGGATGAGCGAAACAACCATTTTTTCATTGAAAATTTTTAATCTACAAATATGGTTTTTAAATGTCAATATTCTTTGTTATAGAATTTACTTTTATATTTTAATTGTGTTAAAATTACACACATGAAACAAAAAAAATTACTATAGTGGTATCAAATCTATGTTGATTAAATATTTGTTCATAAAAAAAATATATTTTTGTAATTAATTGTTTATATTTAAAATTTTAAATTTTAATAAATAAATGTTAGGAAAATTTTATTTATATAATTTTAAACATTAAATTATAATTGTGGGTGAATGGTTGTATAAAAAATTTATAATTGTTTCCCTTGTAAACATATTTATTCAAGATAAATTTGTTAATATTATTTTAAAAAATAGTTTGTAGCTAATTATTTCATGTAACATAATTTATATATATATAAATGTTACTTCTAGACTATGGATCATATCCTTTAATATAACCAATATATATATTTTTTCTTATATGTTTTTGTAATGAGAAGAATTATTTATTTTTAATTAAAAATGTTAAAGTATTTAAAATTTATATATTTTAGACTTGGGTAAAATATTAATATGTTAGGAAATTTTAACATTTATTTTTAATAATGAAATTTTTAGCATTTAATTAATTTTTAAAACAAAATCATGTATTTATTGAATAATGGTATAAATGGATTTAATAAAAGTTCGTAATTTTCTATTATTATAATTAAATTAGTTTTTGTCAGTTATTTAAGTTTATTTATTACCTGTAGTTAATATAAAAATTATTTTTTTAAAAATAAAATGATAAAAAAATGATTCAATAACTCTAGGAACATATAAATCACACAACATTGATGTTAAGGCTTGATAATGGTACTAGTCATCTATATCACTTTATCTTCTCCCATTAAAGAAATTAAATTTATTTACAGTAATTCATTTTTTCATATAAATGTTTTAATGTTACCATAAATTTCAAACCGTACTAAATTATAGGGCCTATGAATACTCAAATAAAAAATCATTTTAGATTGAAATTTTAAAATTAAATAAAATCCCAAATTTTCTAGAAAAATATTCATTAATATTTATAGAATGTTTATATTTAATCTATCTAAAAACTAATTTCTAAACATGAGCATATTAATCTTCATAAATTTCTATAGGCTGTCTTGGATTTTTAAGGCCTTCTCTTTCCCAGGCCATTCCCTTTCCGAGTTTGATGTTGGATCACATGGTTAGATGTTGTAAATATAGCTACATGAGTGATTCAAAAAATGAAATCATAATTCATATCATGATTTTTAAATCAAGATTTAAATTTAAATTCATGACCTAAATGGTTTCAATATGGAATTTAGTGGGTTATTCTAAGAAGGAATTTATGGTGTAAATACGTAGTTCATGATGTGAATGAGTATTTCTAGACTAATGATAAGGGGATATAAATTACATAAGATATGAAATTTGAAGAATTCTTATCATGAAATAACTATGCACATTATGAATGAATATTTTTTCCTTAATATTTATAAATTGGTAATTTCCATAAAATTATCATAATTTGTATCTCTTTTCCTAATACATAGGTGATAGGATGAGTGTTTTTAAGGCCTTTGAATCCCCATTGATTATATTGAACCATGAAAATTTAGATATCGATATGTGGTGTTCCATGTTGAGTGTTCATCTTTCTATTGATCCTTATTCCTATTATTTATATATAACTATTTCACATAAGAGTTGTTCCCTTGATTATCAAAGGTTTATAATGGGTTTAGACTAATCTAGATTACTATGATTTTTTTCCTTGTTCATCTACATATTTAATTATTTTCACATTGTTTTGAGTAGAAAATTTTATTTTTATATGTTAAGGTAGTGGAATCATTACCTCTCTTAGATTCAAAGTGAATGATTAATTTCTTCATTCTTTAATAAATGTTTTCTGGACGAATTAACCTAATAATGATAAGAATATTGAATTAAAGGAATGATTATTTTCGGTTAGGGTTTTGCAACCACATGTTTATATTGACATATTGTTGTTTTCTATTATTTTCCATGGTGTTGGCCTATATTTTTGTTATGCCATTTATTATTCTAAATATGTTAAATGTATCTCGAAATATATTAGATAAAATAATTCAAAATTATGATTATGTGTTTGATAAAAGAGGAATGCAAATTAGTAATAGTATTTCCTTACATTTTATGGAATATGAATGTAATGATAAAAACATGTTTATAATGAATCATATTTATTGATATATGATCAGTTATATGTTGATTTTATATATGAAACGTATGTATTGTAACCCAGTTAATTCAATATGGTAATTATAATGGTTTTTGGCTAAGTAAAAATTTCGTTGTGGATGCAAATTTTCATTTTTGGTGTGGAAGGATTGTATATATAAGTTATATGGCCTTTGTTCCTTTTCTTGTGTTTGAGAAATAAATTTTAAATTTATTTTTGATTTTTTAATTTTATATAATTTTATTTATTTTTTGATCACTATTTTTTGTTGGATTTCATTATGAGTAATTAGTTGGGGGAATGGGGTTTTTTATAGTTGATTTTTTCGGTTTATGAGTTATGTATTGCTATCCTGAGTACAAGTGATGGTTGATTCTAGTGATGGTGGGATGAATTGATTTTATTCACAATATTATGAAATAAAATCAATCCATGGATGCTTTTAGAGTGGGTATTACTCATTAATATATATTTAATCATACTTTATGCATTCTTGTTGGGCCAATGTGGAAATGATATATTTTATTTGATCAGTTTTCAACTACTCAACAAAGTCACACTCTATCTCTATGAGTGAATATTTAATGTGGTATCTTAGGTAGCGTCCTAGAGATCCTTAATAATTTAAAATTTTTAATTAAATAAAAAAATAATACAATGGATAGGGTTTTGTTGATGGTATTGATTTTAAACATTTTATGGGACTTTAATAGAAACAATGAGGTTGTTGAATGCGATGCTACAAAGAGAATGGGTTTAAACTAAGAATTTGGTAAATGGTTCATACTGGTGACATACATGAGAATATAATTATAAGAATAATGGTTCTAATAGAACTAGTATTAAGAGGACTAAAACCATAATCATACGAAAAGTAATAGAATAGTATTAATTAATATATGATTTATTTAATTAATAATAAACATGATTCTTATGTTCTTGTTTAATATCTAGTTCATAGAAGTGACAATTGGGGGTCCTATATGATGTTAAAGGAATATTATTCTATGTATAGGTTGTTTTCCATAGTGTGGTTTGTGAGTGATATTTTTATATTACATACTCTAAGTCATGACTCAGCCAACCAACATCCATCCTATGACAACCCCAAGCTTTCCACCAATAGGACAGGGGCAGGAGACCAGTGTCGAGTATGCATATCCCACAAATAAGAGGCATTATACTAATGTACATGTACAAATACACACATATCCAAGCCCACATAGTTCTTAAATGTAAAACAATTGAAACAATGTATAAATATATCTAATATTTACAATAGAGTAGGATAGTAAAAGTACAGAAAGCATAAAAAGAGGCCAAATACATGCCCAACCAAAATTATAAATATTCAAACCTACTCTTTGGGTAAGAACTAAATAAAATTAAATCTACTATAAAAACTCTTTAGTAAAAAGGGATCCATCTATGCTCCACCCACTCCCTAACCTCCTAGGATATCATCAAAAGGGACTTCATCTATATAAAACACAACACGTGTGGGAAAATACCATATTGGGGTGACTCTAACAATAATTATTAGGACACCCTAAAAACACTAAACATGAATCACCGAGTACAATTAGCTCAATAAAAGATACAACAAAAACTATATAAAAGAAACACACAGATATACATTAGAAATACATCATGCCACCAATTGGTTTTAACGATATGTCAGCCACATGATTCTATTCAAATAAACTGTTTTCTAGATAAATCCAACTCACAAGACATGATGTCATTAGAGATAATTGATTAAGAGGTCTATCTTATGGGATCCCACCCAGGAACTGGTCAAATAAGACTATGGTACACATATAGGGTTTCCATTCCCACGAACATTAGGGGACATCGAGTACCCAATATGGATCATCCCGCTATATAGGGTATAATATATCAAAAAAACTACATAACCTACTAATTCAGACTACTAAATAGAGTATCAAAACCTTGCTCAGGGAGGGTATGCTGATTCCACAAACTCAACTAAGTGAAAAAATGATGATTGGTGATCACACTCCAGTATCACGAAGGGATATCAAAAATCTATCTTAGAATAAACCTATAGATAGGATCACAATCTAGTGATATGGAAGTAATTCCACATTGTACCATTGAGGGAAAGGACCATGGGAAACACACTCAACCTATACTAGTTCAAAATAAAAAAATGAATATCAACTAGATCACTTCAGGGTGGTAAACGGCGTATACCATGGGTTACACGAAGTATCCATCTATCCATATACCTATCGGGGTGGAGGATCCTCATATGATATGTAGTCTCTATATAAATGGTTTGTATATGGATTAAACAACATGTAGAGACACATAGTATCATGTCTGTGTCTTCCAGACATGTTTGTGTATCGGCCTGTGTACTCTAATCCATGTCCGTATACAAGTACAAAATGTGCCATCTGGTCATGTAAATTATCCCCTATTTGTATACTCTTTTATGTACATACCATGTCACATGTAAAGAATCACATGATGCATGATCCATAACACATTCCAAAACCCGATCTCCATAGCTAGGTGGGCCCACATAGTGTGTAACTCCAAAGTACACGCTGTGTACAACATAATTTTCTAGAAACATAGATCTCACTCTGTGTGTCTTGACCATTTATTTGGCCTTTGATCTGGTAATCATTTCACTAAAAAAATTATATCAATTAAATTCAAGTCCTTCCATTACAAAATCAATAACATATGGTCCATTTATCCCCTCAGAAAATGTTACTATTCTTCGTTCTTCATTACACATCAATGAGCTTGAAAATAAAGTACGTACGTAGTCTAAATCACTAGTGTATCCATCATCACACAATAACCATGTAATTTTATTATAATATCTATGATAGTATATCATTTTAATAAGAAAAAGGTGAAAAAAATTTGATTGATTACGTTGTACTAAACATCAGGCCCAATGAAGAATGCCCATGGTGAAAAAATTACCATGGGAGAAAAGAAAAAAGAATAATCAAGAGGAATTATCATTGACTCATGTTTGTGTTGATCTCAGTCCATTTACATGTGAATAACTAAAATTAAATAAATAATTAAAAAATAATTCTCCCAAATATGATTAATCTAACCCATCCCAAAAAATGAACGATCCACAAATCAGTCCCTTAGTTGATTGATTCATGTTTTTCGTAGAAATCATGAAAGACAAATAAATCCAATCAAAGAAAAATCTTACATGGATTTTCGATTGATCATTGATGAAGATTGGATGAATTTTTATCATTTATGATATCCTCAAAATCAATCATTGTAACAATTTTGGATTTGATCCTAATCCATAATCATTTGAGAGAATCTCTCCTCTGATGCCTCTAAGGTCTCTAAGGCTCTACAACCAACACTGGGAAAAAATCCATACACATAATCTTATATAATAAAATAATTCACTTCGTCCAAATTAAATAAATAAATATAATATGTTAATTTATTTTGTTAACTTACACATGTGATAACTTTTTCACAGATGACATGCGCTGACAAACATCATTTCATTCTTAGAGTAAAACCCCAAATCTGAACTCAACATCAACCTTGTATTTAAAATCCATGATTCATTTTATGATTTATTCAACTTTTTCAGTAAAACTATGAAGATGTGGTATTTTAATTATTTAATAAATTTTCATCATTTATTTTGGGCACACCAGGCCTCAGTATCGCATATCATCTCAATGCCTGGTCTCATAAATAATCCATATAATATAAAAAAATTAATACAGAAAAATATAAGATGTTACATTCTACCCACCTTAGTTATTTACTCCACATAAATCCAAAACATTGGCTATAAAATGTGATGTGTGTATTAAGCATAAATCTGAGCCTCCATCTCCCATGCTCCCTCTTAAATATTCTTATGCATCCACTACACACACACAAGGATAATTGATCACCCTTAAAGGATCATCTCATACTGATCCTCAATTTCTACAATATATCCTTCAAAGGAATATCCTTCCTTGATGTCTATATCACCTTAGTCAATAACATACAATAGGTCTTGTACATAACTTCTGAAATGTGGCACATGGAAAATGTTGTGTTCACGTTCCAACAGTGATGGTAGAGCTAAGTGGTATTCTACCTTAATAACACTACATAGTATATTGAAGGGACCAATGAATCTCAGATATAACATGCCACCATGGACAAATATCCTCAATCTATGTATCCTTTGGAAAACATTTTCTCCCTGCTTTAACTCCAAATGTATTTTTCATTGGTCTGCATAATATTTTTGATGGATCTATGGAGTCTTTATTTTCTTCGGGATGATCTGCATCTTCTCTATAGTAACTCACCCCATCTATAATCCCATGAGTGGTGACTCACCTAGATAATTCCAACAAAGTGGGGACCTTTAGGGTCACCTATAAAAATTATGTAATAGTGAAAAAACAATTGTGTAGTGGTATATGTTTCGGTAAGAAAACTCCCCAAGGGTAGGTGATCCTCCCAACAATGGCCAAAGTCTAACATGCAATCCCAGAACACATCATTAAATACCTTAATGGTCCACTCTATCCATCCTTCAGTCTGGGTGTGAAATACTATTCTGAAGTAAAACTAATTCCCAAAGGCTTCCAATAGTCCTCTTTATAATAGGTATATGAAGTGAGCATCACATAGAGAGATGATGATCGAGCGAACTCCTTGGAGTTGAACTATTTATTTCATGTAGAGGCATCACATGTTCTCTACTGAACTGTGTTCTCTAATAGCTAAAAAGTGGGATGACTTGGTGAGTCATTATATGATCACCCAAATGGGACTGCTTACTCTAAATGTGCGTGGTAATCTTTTAAGGATATCCATGTATTTCCCATCCCACTACCACTCTAACACCTCAAGGGGTGATCTAAACTCACTGTAAATTAGTGCCCAACCTTCACTTGTTGACATGTAAGGCATTGATATACACAATTTGTAAAAACCTTCTTTATACCTAGCCACCAAAATAGATATTTCTGGTCTAGGTACATCTTTTTTACACATAAAATTACTGCTACTTTTGATGTATGAAACTCCCTCAATGCCTCAACCGATAACATTATAGGTACCATCTTCATTTATATAAAAAGGATAACATGATACCCAACATTAGAAAATACATCAGAAGTATGTCTGGTAGATATCTACGTTTTTAAGAGCTTAGATTTTGTATCTCGATGCTAAGTATCCCTAACATGATATGATTTTTTGGGGTAACAACCATCGACAGATGATATGAAGAACTATCCTGATCCATGAAGAAAAACTACTATGAGGTAAACGGATTTGATTTCTAGCCAAAAATTGAGAACATGATCTCTTGCTAAGAGAATCTGCCACCACATTCCCCTTCCTAGGAGTATAAAAAACCTCAATTTCATAGTCTTGGATGAACTCTAAAAATCTCTTATTTATCAATTTATGATAATATTGAGAGAACATATAATTGAGAGTCTTGAGGTCAGAGTAAAAGCTAAACCACTCTCCCATCAGGTAGTGTCGCGACATCTTCAAGGGGAAGACAACCACTACTAACTCAAGATCATCGGTTGAGTAGTTCTACTCACGAGGTCTCAAATGGAGAGAACCATAGACAATAACTGCATGAATCTTTATTAGCAGACAACCAAGTTCGACCTTGGATGCATAGACAAACATTGTGTACTCGACACCCTCCCATAGGACTCTCAAGATGGGTGTAGTCATAAACAGAAGTCTCATGTCATTAAATAACTTATGGAACCATTCCATAAACATGAATGGTTTTCCCTTCTGAGTCGAATCTGGAATGGGTGATGCGACTCTAGAGAATTCATGTACAAACATATGATAGTGCCCCAGCAACCAAAGGAAACTTTGAACCTCAGTAACACTCTTAGGTTACTCCCAAGATATCAGTTCCTCAACCATAACTATATCCACTACTAATATAGAATCTTATATGACATGTCCCAAAAGTGTATGTATCAAATAAAAATTATCCCTTTGAGGAAATACCATAAATTAGTTCTGTCGATGTGTGTCCAAGACCATCTTCAGGTGTCTCACGTGCTCCTCCACAGAGGCTCAATACACTCAGATTTCATCAATCTATACTTCAACGAATTGGTCGATAAAAGTATGAAATATTTTTGTTTATGAGTCCCATGAAAATTTGTGGGGTGTTCGTCATGCTAAACTATGTCACCCATCACTCATAGTGATCTTAACTACATCTTCATGCCACATTCGACATACCCTCATCCCATTATCAAAGCTAACGATAACCTAACCCGAGGTAAATCTTTGAGAGTGATCATTCTATTCTCAACTGATCAAATAGGTCTTCAATTAATTGTAGTGGATACATATTCTTCATGTTATCATTATTTAAGAGCTAGTAATGCTCACATAAACTCATGCTTTGGTCTGCCTTCTTGGAATAAAACATTGGGGATGCCCATGGGAAAACACTGGGTCTCACATGACCCTTCTCTTATAGGTCATCAAACTATCCCATCATGTCTAAAAGATCTATGGGATCCAATTGATTTGATAGTAGATATATCAATGTTATCTCAAGATGCAAGTGGATTCAAAAGTCTATATCTTGATGGGGAGGAAATTCATTCCCTTATTTAGAAAATAATTCCTCATACTCCACTACAACTGCATGAAACTGATAGAACAAATCATATACTACTCCAAGATTTATGCTATCCATCTGGTGAGTAATCAACTATACTATCCTGTGTTGGAGGTCATCCTTATCCACTATGCTTTCCTTTTGACCCCTAATGAAAAACCCCATTCAATCATTGTAGACACATTGTATCCTCTTCCTAAAGCTTTCAATCTTGGTAGGAACTATGGATAACTAGTTCATACCCAAGATGATGTCGTATGGACTCATTGCCATGATAAATAGATCTGATACAAAACACTCACCTCTATATGTCATATCACACTATCAACACAATATCACAAATGATGAGTCACTTCCTATTGGAGTCTCAAACCACATAGGTTGATCCACTTTATCAACTAGAGTAATTGTGTCTTGATCTAGAGAACTATAATGGAAGAAATGTACATCACTTGTGTCTATCTATACTTTAGTAAATGTATAAAAGATATATATCATACATTATATCATCTCTGAATCATCAGTGTCATTGGACTCTATAGTCTATAGCTATATTCTCCCCTTCCTACCAGCTCCCTGAGCCTGGCACAGACCACATGGGGGTGGTGTTGGCAATAGGTCAAACCTAAGTCTACCTCCTACTACCCTTGTAGCCCTTCTACCATGTCTGCCACCTGGAATACCACCCATCTCCTACCATTATCTCTATCTCAATGGTCCCACGACCATCTCACGATTTGTAGTGTGATAGGTTGGAAAATCAAAAGCCTGATGTCCCCAACTATTTCCAAAGAAACACTGACTGTCCCATGGCTTATTCAAGACACCCAAAGAACCCTACATTGTTGGCCCTAAGTCCTTAGATAACCTTTTAAAGTGTCTGACATGCTTGAGTCCATATTATTTACATTAGATACCTTTTTCCAAGGTCTCATCTACTGGGTTCCCACTACTAGTTCTCACACATGATGTCTTCTCTTCTACAAAGATCCCCCGAAAAAGGCTATCACATGCACCTCAATATGGGTAGGAATAAAAATGGATACTATTAAATCTCTGACTTATTGGTGAAATCCCTTCTCAAATATACATTATTAGATGCATTTTTATCACACCATATCCAAGGATTAGCATAAAATATTAGTTAACCACCATAAGTACCCCCCACGGTCATACTACCCTACTAAAAACAAGGAATCTCATGTATCCATACCAATCACAGTGTGGATAGATAGAACTATTATAATGAGATATGGTCACAGTATATACTAGAGAGAGTTGTCTCATCATGTGACAAATTCACTAGGATCCAACATCACCCAGAAGATCCCAAAAGAAGACTCATCGTGAGAACTATATCTAATCGATTTTCATCCTCAAAAGCCAGAAAATGCGAGTGACTGCCTCTAGACTGTCTACTGCCACCTAGTGGACAGGCTCACCCCGAACCCTAAGACAACGATTCCTCCAAAACTCATGAAATGCACTAAAACGTTTTTCAAACTCAGATGGTAATACCATCTCTAGATAATTCCCAATGGGTTTCAGTATAGCTTGTGAACCACTCATAGGTTCTATCTCTAGTACACGCCACTATACTGATGTCTCATGACTATGTAGATCTTCCTCATTATCACATAGTTGAATCCATGGTAGATGTATGTATGGATTAATCCTAAAATAAAAACAAGATGTTCCATGGTACAAAAGGAAAATTTATTGAGATAAATCAATAAGGTAATAGAAAACACAACCAATATAATATGATGCATGTAGGAAAACTTCTCCCTACAATAACTGTTTAAATTTACTATGTTGAAAGGTAAGTAATTAGGGTCCTAGTGTACTGACACATCATCTACCACACTAACACTTCAGTCCATGGCCTGAAATCCAAATTCAAAACACTAAGCATTGTTTCCCCAAACCGGTGTTAGTGACTCTAGTCCAATAGTAGAAATGGCTCCTCTGATACCATTAATTCATGACCCAAACCACAAATTTCTATGTTGGGACTACCCCAAGACCGACTAAAATAATCTAAGGGATGAATAGCAACACTGAGTTTGAATATACCACAAATGGGAGGAATTTTTCTATTGTAACTACACACACACACATCTCTAAGACCACATAATGTTTAAATGTAAAAAAAACTAAAATAATGAATAAATACATCTATGATTCTCAATAGTGTATGAAAGTAAAAGTATTGAAAGATGAAAAAGTGTCCAAATACAAGCCCATCCAAAATGGTAAACGTCGAACCAGATCCACAGTATATGAATAATGAATATTAAATCTCAAGGTAATGGACCATGGTTTGACATGACCCATATATGCTCCACCTGCTCTCTATCCTCCCCGAAAACCGTTAAAAGGATCATCATATATATAAAAGAAAACATGAAATTTGCAAAAACCCTGCAAGGGTAGGTACAAAAATACCCAGTAGGACACCCAAAAAACACTAAATAATTGTAACAAGTGTATTCATCTCAATACAAGATATAGAAATCAATGTTTAACATAAACTCATAGATATACTTATGAAATACACCACTCCACCAAGTAGTCATAACCATCTTCCTGTCAGATAAATCTACTTAAAGAAATGATAATTCTAGTAGAACCCACTCCACAAGTCATTCTATCATCAAAGACTCTTTACAAAGAGGTCTAGTTTGTTGGTCACTGCCCAGGAACTTTTCTAAGAAGCCTCTTTATGCAAAGATAGGGTGTCACACCGATGACTATTGGTGGACACCAAAAACCTAATCTAGATCAAGCTGCAACATAAGTGATCATATTTAAATTATACCACAAACCTTACTGATACATCCATCTATAAGAAGTATCAATTCACTACTTATGGAGGTCATTCCGATTTCACAAACCGCACCTAGGGAAGAGTGGATGGTAGAGGATCACACTATATCATCCTAGAGGGACACCGTAACTCTAACGAAGACACAAAATCTATAAAGGATCCCAATACGGTGATATGGATATAATTCCACACTATACACTCAAGGTAAATGAAAAAGGGAAACATAATAAAAAAATACTTCTGCAATCTTAGAAAATGATGAGCCACAATCACTCTTGAAGGGGGTAAATGGTGTATACCATGGGGTACATGATGTGTCCATCTATCCCTATACCTCCCCATGTGTAGGTTTCTTCAAATTAAATATAGTATTCATATACACAATGTGAAGAAGGAGTACATGGTAGGTAGAGACACATGTTATCCTGGCTGTGTTGGACAGAAATTTCCATGTACTAAGGTCGTGTCCATGTACTGGCACATGTACAGTAAGTTGTGTCTGTGTACATGTACACTATGTGCCATCTCATCGTGTAATTTAAACAATGTCCATGTATTCTCTGAAGTACACACCGAGTCAGATTGAAATGTCAATATTCCATGAGACATGGGTAACACAACATGTGACCCTCAACTATATCCAAAAGCATAGCTCCCCAACTAGAGGCCCCACTTGATGTGTAATTCTGAAATACACACCGTGGAATGTGGAACTTTCCAAAAAAACACTAATATTGCTCTATGCATTCTAGCCATTACTCCAGGCATCGATCCGTTGATCGCTACATCCCCAAAACATAGAATGATCATTGAAAGGTCATGACATCACCAAATCAAAAAGATCTGAACCTTTGATCAGCTCAGAATATGGTATTTTTCTTTATTATTTTTTGCACATCGAAGAACACAAAAATCACGTACCAAAGAAATCTGATTCATTATCCTCTCCATAGTTACACCACCATCATTTCATGATAATACTAGATCTATGATATCAGATCATTGTGGTAATAAATGTATTTACAATGATCAATTGATCAGGTCATGTTTAACCTTGAGATGAATATAGAACACCCACGAAAAACCATGAATTGAGGGGAAAAAGAAAAAGAACAATAAAGTGTAACAAACCTTGATCGATGTTCTTATCGACCTCAATCAGTTCCCATGAGAATGTAATTGAACAAATCAATAATTACAAAATAATTCTCCCAAATACAATTAATATAACTGATACTATAAAATACAAGATTTGTGTATCAAACTATTAATCAAATGATTGGTGTTCATAATAGAAATTGTCAATGCTGAATAAATCAAATAAAAAAACATCATAATCAAAGTTAAGATTTATCATTGATGAAGGTTGGTTTCATTTCCATCATTGAAGAGATCCCCCAACTGCATCGATGCAATAATCCATGATCCAATCTTGATCCGCTGTCATTCTCGAGGAAAGTTCTCCTCCAATAACTCATTGGTATCCAAGGATTAACAAAAAATAATGGGAAAGAATCCATACCAGTATTCTCATAGGAGAAAAACAGTTGAATATTTTAAATAACACAATAAATTAATTATTTCAATGTATTACATTAATTTATACCTGTGATAATTTTTTCCCAATTGAACTATGAATACATTGTTTATGTCACGCCTAGGGTATAACCTAAATTATGAACGCAACTACACCCTCATATTTTTTATTTAGGGCCCCATTTAAATTTATTCCACATTTTTCAAAAAAAAAATACATGTGCATGCAATTTAATATATTTAATATATTTTAGTCATTTATTATGGACAAACCGAGCCTTACTATAACACACTATCGCAACACTTTTTCTCATAAATAATCCATATAACATTAAAAAATAATACATGGAAAATATGATATGTTACACACTAAACCACCCATGGCAGTAGGGTAACCACTAGTAATGTGTTTTTTTGGGTTCTGGGGTTTCATATCCACTATCTAATAGGGAGATAAAACAAATTGATAATTTCTCCTTATACAATACTCTATCTATAATAGCCCTATACCTACACACATTGATATAGTTCTAAAATCATAAAAATTACATTTCAGGATTTGAAACTGATTAAAGGGACCCAATATTTTCCATCCAAAACATACAAAATCAAAAGGAAATTTGGATCACTTATATACTTAAGGATATTTTTAGGTTTTGTTGATTATAGAGTCTCGATAAAAAATTAAAAAAATAATTCCCATATATTCATTTGATTATTATTCCAGATTAAACTATATTTTCTTATTTATCATTTAGTCATCATCATTATCAATGTAAAACCCTTCTAGATATAACCTATTTTATGTCAATCCTAAAACATAGGGAAAAGGAAATAGATGATGGGGGAGCTAAAATGATCTGTAAGGGTAAACATTTGCATTAACAATTGAATATTATTAGTGATTATAATATGATCATAATGGTATGATGAACAAATCAAAGTGAATTAGTAAAACATAAAAATATTCAAACCCATGAATACCTAGATCAACAATCATGAAACAAGGACTAAAAAATTATCATATGAAAGATTCATAAGAAGAAATAATCATTATCAATATTATTTTAGTATTTATAAATAAATTCTTAAAACCAATATAATGAATAAATAAAACATGTCAATTTCGTAAAAAATCATCTTCATAAAATATTTTGAAACTGTAAAAAAAATTACTAGAGACTAGTTAAATCCATAGGAGAAACTCTCTGCAAAATCCCCCATCCTTTTCTCTCAAGATAAATTACCCAATGAATTATAATTTTATCTAGTTGCACCAATAATATAAGCTATATCAGACTCACCCAACTCTATCTGGATGCACCTTTTGTATAAGCTATATCAGGATAGCACGACACTACCTAGGAAAACCCATAGAATAATTTTTATTGGTATCACCAATGGTTATAAATATTTTCCAATTACTATTATGAATTATTTTTTAAAAAATATTTCACTTTTCAAGATGACAATAATCCTGTTCTTTCATTTCTTGATTCACCCATGGAAATGAAATGGGTTCCATGAAAATCTCATAACTCATCTAGAGAAATAATAAGGATGGTATGAATACCACATCTCATAAATGTAATACCTTAATCATAATGTTTTTCTATCTTCTATCAATGTATAGAGCCTTAAAATTGAATTAAAAACATTTAAAAAGAAAATTTACTTTTTCTTTTGAAAATAATTTTTAAGACATGAAAATTTTAAAAATATTATGAAAATAATTTTATTTGAAAAAATCCAATAAATATATAATTGAATCATTAAGGAATATAATTTACACGAAGATAGTAAAATATTTTCATGTTATAAACTTTATAATAAATATTCTTTTTAAACATTTTTCTAAAGGAATTAGAAAGTGAGACATTTTTAAAATGTTAAGAAATAACCATTTTAACCATTTTTTAAGAAGGTTAATTACCATTGATAATATCCTAAAAAAATAACTTTTGGGTTATAAAATAAAACTTTTGAAAAATATTAGAAATCAAAAATATTAATGAGACATATTCTCGATCTAAGTGAACAATACAAGATATTTATGACATAAAAATAAATTTCTTGACTTTTTTTCCAAAAATAAGGTTGGAAATGTAAATTAAACATTTAGAAAAAATTCAAAACCATATGAAAGGAAAACAGATGTGATTCCAGAAAATAAGAGCATATGATTTTCCCTAAAATAATCATGAGCATCAATAATCCAAAAAAAATAAGATTATAAGATAATTGATTTTCCACTTTTGTAGATATTCAAATATATGTCCCATGAAATAATAGCATAAAATGAAATATTAATTATCATGAAGATAAGTATATTTTTGATATAATATCTAATTTTTTTATTAAATAATTATAAAATAATAAAGCTTTATAACATAAAATATGTTCAAAAGAAGACAATTTGTGATGAGAAACCCCAGCAATGATCATAAAGTTGAATTGAGATTAATCAAAAAATATACTTTGTGTATAATATGTAAATAATCATAAAAAAGGTAAATAAAACCAAATGTATTCAAAATTAATTACACACAATATCATACAATATCAAATAAAATAAATATGTAATATAACCTAATGAAATGATATTGAGTTATGACATTATTTACCACTTGGTAACATTGAAGAAAAATCCCCTTCTAGATAATAATTCAAATTTAAAATTAAAATACCATGGAATATGAAGGATTCATGATAATACATGAATAATGGGAATTATATCAAGCACATAAAATATTTTAGGAGCATAACATCAAAATATTCCTAAATGGAGGAAAACTGTGATAAAGTTCATTAAAGTTTTGGTAATCTCTTGATCAAAACCTCATAAAAGGTTGAACATGATATGTATTTTTAAATCCAAATACCTTTCATTATAATAATAAAAAAACATTATTGTGAATTATGTACACCATAAAATAAAAAGGAGTGGGGAATATGGTATATGTCTCACAGAAGTAAGAGGAATACGAGAAACCCTTACCTAGAGTTCAAATTGTCATGAACATTCATTATATTACATAATAAAAAAATTAATGTTTATAATCTATTTATATTGATTATTACCATGTTAGATAAAATTACTTAATCAGTTAAATTTATATAATACGTTTTGATGATATCAACTTATATGTCTAAAATGAATTTGGTAGGTTGATTATAGTCAATGTGTACATTTGTCAGCAAAAATAATAATAATAATCAGGAAATAATAATAATTTTTATACATAAATTCTAATTTTGAAACCAATAATTAATGATGGTTTTGACGAATAAACAATGTTATGATCATGGAGATTGTAGGTTGTACGTACACATGAGTAATGTTACCATTTTATAATGATAATTATGGAAATAAAGTAAGTATTATTCTATCATTATATATTTTTAAAAATATAATAAATAACATTTTATTTATTTATATATACTTATATATATATAATCAATTTTATTTAGTGATGAAAAATAGTCACATCACTTTATTGAGGTGGTAGTCCCCACATATAAACGAATGACGTTATCTTTTTTAGTGTAAAAATAAAATAATATATTATATTTAGATAATGATAATTAATACATTTATATAATAATTATTTCATTTATAACTAATTTATTGATTAATATTATCCTTATTACTATAAATATAATTAGTTTTTGAAAAAAATCAATTCACTTTGTGAGGCGATAGTCCACCATACATTCAAACGACATTATCACATCCCACAAGGAATGGAAAGTAAGAAGGTATATGTGTTGTATTAAATAAATAAGTATAAATAATTTTAATATATCACATATATAATTAAATAAATTGTTATATTAATCGAGGAGTGTAGGTGGTGGAAAACAAATGACATTGGTTTGTGAGGATGTAGTCCGCCATTCACAGATTTGATGATTTAGTATCTAATTTGATGGAAGAGAAGATGCATTTTTATTTTCAAATTAACATGAAAATATAATTATATGGTAAATTTATGTTTTAATATATAAGAATAATTGGATAATATTTTAATGATTTTGAATTATAAATAAAATAAAAACACCCGGTTAATCATGATACCTCTTCTTCAGACAACTTCTTTAAGTAAGAAGCATGAGGGTTCTACGGATAAAATTTTGATCAGAATATGGGATTTAGGTCATGGGGAAGTAATTAAGAAATATATTTGAGTTTTTATTTTCTGATTTAAGGGTATTTGACATTGTGAAGAGAAGAGGATAGGGGGACCTTTTATAAGTGAGGTGGGAGGAAATGTTCAAATTCTTTAAATGAAAAAGGCGTACCCACATTTTTGACATGGAAAAAGGATCCAAAACAACACATTATGGATAATTAAACACAATAATGTATAAATATTCAAATAAAATATATTTTATACATGTTTAAAGTTCATTTAACCCATATCTTTTTGTTTTAACACTTGGTAAATCTATTTTTACATTAATCATGATAATTAATTTTTTTTGTTTCCATTATTCATTGTGGTATGAAATTATGTTTACCATATGAAATAATATAAATTATTCTCATTAATAATATTTATTATATTTTAATAAATTATATTCAAATATGTATAATATTTTAATTTAAAATTAGTCCTATACATTTGATGAAAAAGATGGGTTTTCAAGAATAGTATTATTCAAGAAAAAGATGATTTCCAATAACCATATGAAAAGTAATATTAATTATATGAATTTAAATTAATATTTAAAATTATATAATATATAAATTATATTTATTTCAATCTTAATTAAGTGTTTTTAATTTATTAAAATGGGGAAATTAAATGTAATTTAAAACATTTTCAGAAAACCTTATTTTAAATCCAACAATAAACTTATAATAAAATATAATATAAAGTTAACTAAAAAGAAATTAAGTGTATTAAAAATAAATAAATAAAACTTATATTTCATTTAATAATATTTAAAATTTAATGATACTTTAAAATTTCTTAATTTATTGAAAAGAAATGGTATTTTTAGATAAATCTCTATTTTGACTATTCAATGAAAATTCAATATTTTATGAAAAATATAAAAAATATCACCCAAAAATAATTTATATATTTTGAATCCAAAAATTATGACATATTTTTAAATTAGGTTTTCTAAAATTGGTAAAAATTAGTTTTAATGTATGTGTGAAATGCGCGATGAAGTCTTTTTTTTTTAAATACAGTTTTTAAGAAAAAATTCCATTTTCTTTCAAATGAATCCTACGTTGTTTTATAATTTTATAGAACAAAATTGAATTTATTTTATACATTTTAAAAACATTTAATTTCCATAATTATTATAGTATTCTTAATACCCACCAATTTAATGGCTAGGTGATTATAATAATATTTAAAATAATATTATTTAATTCTTTGTTTAAACTTAGTGTAGTTTTATTTTACACGTCCAATAATGGAATACTTTTTTAAAATATCAGGGTGTTACATTCTCACCAACCCCTTTTATAATATTTTTATTCAAAATGATAACATTATCTCGGTAACTAAAGGCATCACATTTTAAATTGTATTTCATGGAAACCCCAATCGTAAAAATGGTAAATAAAAAATTCTCATAAAAAGAGGGAAATGGAAATAAGAATGTCACCACATAAATATTACTACATGTAGAAGAATATTGGTGGAAATTTAATATATATAAATGTAATAAAACTGTAATTAATTGTGTAGAGTGATGGAGATCATTGATTATAAGAAATTGAATGATTAATCATACGTTAAGTGCTTAAATACCATAAATCTGTGATGAGTTATATGGCCATTGCTTCATCAGATAAGAAGGTAAAAAAGATTTTTTTTCAAGATCATTTTCATAGAGTTGGGGAATTAAGTTACCCTCTATAATAAAAACATAATTAATTATTGATACTTATTATTTTTAATATCATTCATTAATCAATTTCTACTATAATATCATATTTTTATCAAAACTATGAGCATTCAAAAATATTATTAAATGCATAAATAACTAAAAATAAAATTTTACTGGATCTCATAACCATAGATGGGATAAATTTTTTTTCACCAATATTTATACGTTTACTAAAAATAATATGGTTATCACAATGTATAGTAAAAACCAAAATGAGTAAACCTGAATATGAGGAAATAATAAATTAATTTTTTAAATTAAACAGTAATACACATGGTTAATATTAAATAATTTGTAAAAAAATCAACATTGAATAGTGTTTTAACATAAAATATGATATAATACCATTCTTGTTTGAAGAAAAAAAATTATAGTGATCTTATTTTAAAAAAACTAATCAGTTAATCACCAAATGGATTTTCAATTCCATTATTATCTACCTGAGAAAATGAGGGTTCCCATAATTACCTCAGTACACAAGATCACAGAGACCCAAACGTTTACCAATAACTTAAATCCTTTTTCCATAAAATGTAAAGTCATTTTTCTTGTTAAAAATAATGCTTTACATATTCTTTAACAAAATAAAACATCACCTGAAATTTCATTAATAATTTTTTTATCTCAAACCCAAAAACCTCAAAGGGGTATCATAGTCTTTGGATTTATGATCATCCTTAATATTATATACATATGATGGTATTAATATATAATAATATAAAATAAAATTAAAAAATTATAATATCCAAATAAATATAAAACCTCCTTTGATGCTACTAAAATAGACCCATACCCACAATCCCAAGTTTGGTTCTGAAAGCTTAAACACTACATTTATATCTTTGATACTTGTGATTGTGACCTAATTTTTACAATAGAAAACATACAACTTCAAAATGAATTATTGGGTCACTTACAAACCCATGTAAATTAATTCATCATTATAAACCACATAAAACCTTTATAAACATGACTTATTTAAAGTCATTATTGATAACATATGTAAGAATAATAACAATAAGGGTAAGCTCAAATTCTTAGTTTGGGTAAATAAAATAATTAAAATATTAATATCATCATTGAGAAAAAGAAGAGCATAAGGTAATGGAGAACTAATCAAAGTGAATTATGATAGCATAAGATATTTTATTGTTGTCAATACTTGGATCATCAATCCCGAAACATGGAATAATGATTTACTAATGGAATGAGTCATAAGTGTAAATAACCATCATTCATTTTATTTCAATCATGATTATAGAATCATTAAAACACAATCTAAATCATAAATAAAACATATTGTTATCTTAGAACATGATTTTCACAACCCATTTTTAACACGTATTATAAATAACCAGATACTAGTTTAATCCATAGGTGAAACCCTCCAGTAACTTCCTCATTGTTACCTCTCATGACAAGGAACATTACACAATGCATTGGAGAATCATTTAGGTACACCCATCATATAAGTTATATCTAGATCACCCAACTCTATCTGGTATAACCCAATATATATGCTTAATTGGGCTCATGCATGATCATTTAAAATGTCTAATTATTGTTCATGAATAATACTTTTTACTATCTTTATCCTTTCAACATGACACTAATCATTTCTCTTTCATTGATTGATTAACCTATGGAAATGAAATAAGTCCCATGAAAATATCACAATACATCCTGAGAAATAATTAAAATGATATTGATTCCTCATATCCCCAATGTAGTGCATGTAACATCATGGGTTGTTGTCTTTAATTAATGGAAATATCGTTAAAATGCCACTAGTTGTTTTTGGGAAAATAACCATTTCATTTTTAAAATCACATTTAAAAAAAATAATTTCATGAAATATTGTGAAAATAATTTTCATTAAAAACACATAGAAAAATATAAATAAAACATAAATTAAAACAATGGACATAATTGTGGGAAAATATGTTCATTTTTTAAAAATTTAAAAAAAAATCATTTTATTCATTTTTTAAAAGGAGTCAAAAGTGTCACATTTAGAGAATGATATGAAGCATATTTTTCAAAACCCTTAAAAAAGGATAATGATAATTAAAATTATATTTAAGAAATAAATTATTTTTTAGAAAATAATACCTGTGAAAAAATATCCAAAAAAATTGATATGGAAGAGAAATATTCTTGATTTAAAATATGGATACATTATCGCTATCACTTACAATCAACTTTATTGATATATATCCAATGAATATTGAAGGAAATTTAAATTTAAAGTGTGAACCACATTAATGACCACACGATATGAAAATATATTTATGTCAAAAAAATAATAGCATACCATTTTATTGAAATGACTATTGAACATAAAAAATACCGAACGATAAGAGATTGTAACATAAATCCTTTGTCACTTTTGGTAACTATTCAATAATAAGACCCATGAAATAGTAATATGAAATGATAAATTAAATATAAAGATCATGATAAGATTCATTATATAATATGTTAAAGGAAAAATTCAACCAAATGATAAAATAAGATAGGTGTATAACATAACATATGTCCCGAAGAAGACAATTTAAGATGAGAAACCCAGATATTTATCATAACTTTGAAGTGGGAATTAATAAATGAATCTATTGTGTGTATAATATGTAAATATAGATAAGAAAATTATAAATATAACTAAATATAATCAAAATTAATTACATAAATAATCATATAATATAAATGAAAATATCGATGTCATATATCCTAATTAAAAGAAATTGAGTTTTGAATTTTTTTACCACTTGGTAAATTTCCATACAAATAAGCATGGAATAAAAAATTCAAATTGAAAATTAAAATACCTTGAAATATTAGTTATTCATGGTATTATATGTAAAACATGGAAATTATATACATTGTATAAAATAATCAAGGTGCATAACATTAATATACACTATAATGAAAGAAAATTGAGACGAAGTCCCTTACTACATTAGTAATATTTGGAAAACAAATTCATGAATTGGAGAAAATCATATGGATTTATAATTTTAAATACCTTTCATGAAAATAATCATATAATAAATTCCTTGGATGCATATAGACCAAACAATAAAATTGTTGGTGAATATAGAATATGTATCATAGAAGATTTAGTGAGATAAGAAAACATTGCATTGAGTCCAACTTATCTCTTACATTCATTATCATCTTAAATAAATAAATTATTTTAATTTTTTATGTAATATCTCGGATCTATGTGCCCCCCAATAGCGCCCTGAACCTGGTTGGTCACATGGCCTCAACAGTATTTCCCCAAAGGCTAGAGGTTGTCGACTAGTAGTGAGGGAAAATGTGTTGTATTGGGAAAACCATGCACTCATTGGTATATTATACAAAGCATAAAACAAATAGTAACAATAAAAGAAAATTGTATTACCATAAAAGGAACAAAAGGAATTCAGAATGTAAATCTAATAGAATCCACAATATATATCTAATACATTGGATATGTATCTGGGAAAAATAGCCAAATAGGTCACAATTCTGGAAATACAATACCAAAACCAAAGTACCAAAAAACAGTAAACTTTAATAGCATCGTAAGCCTCAGGTTGGTACCAGGATCTCCAGCTCCAACTAAAATCATGTACCTAAACAAAGAATGGTGCTTGCCCTTATCTAAACCTGCAATCATATAATCTGTTTGGGTGAAATAACAAAACCAAATAGGGTGTGAGATGAATCCCAGTATGCAACCACTGAAATATTTGTACCTAACTGTCATTGAATATATATAGTAATTAATATGAACAAATGAATCAATAAACTAGAAGTACTCAAAAGTAAATAATCATACAATTTTTAAATACATTTATTTAATATTTATTAATTATCCATTTATTCATGTAACCTTGGGCTCTAACCTAATCTATGTACCCCCATGTAATGTATCCAAAATAGACATCTCATAAGACCATCTAAATAATCAAGTAAGTCTGAATCAAATTGTGCATTGTCTTGGAAAGTGCTTCACAATCATTCAATTATTCATAAATGACTCTTAGGAAAGTTCTCACAATCTAACCCCTCTGGTATAAAATAACATCAATTTATTATATAACGACCCTTTGGGAAGCTCTCACTGTATACCCCCTTTGGTCTAACTAAACATCAATCAATTAAATAATGACCCTCTAGGAAATCTCTCACAGTCTAACCCCTTTGGTCTAACATAGCATCAATAAGAATATAAATGACCACCTAGGAATTATCTCATGGTATATTCCCATTGGTAAAAATATCTACACATCGACTCTCACAGTGCTATGTAAATAAACTAGAAGACCCCTTAGACTTCTTGGTCTAAGGATCTCATGGTCCATTGGGAAAATATTGCACATATCACATCATGTATCTCATGTAATCTAAAACTACTACGTGGTAAACAATCACAATGCATATCACATGAATGTTATATAATTAAAAAACTCTATCCTAATCAAAGAAGTCATAAAAGAATGGAAATCCTAACAGTAATTCTAGACAAATGACCATAAACAATCAATCAAGGGGAAATTCAACCATTAGGTGTCCCATAAATAAGGTATTCAACCTTACACATGAGCAACAACCCTTGGTTAATAAATCAAACCATAAAAGGTAATAAACAGGGTTAAATTCCAGATCAAGAAATACCCCAAACGTGGGTACAGAACACTTTTAGCATATATGACCCAATACAAACAATGAATGGCACAAACCATTAACCTCGATGTCGTACAATTGATATACATAAATTTCGACATTGAGTTGGTCTATATTGACATAAATCTGAAAAAAGTGGTAAACTCCAAACCTTGAATAACTCAAATGAGATAAGTAACTAGGAATTAAAACTCTAGGGGTTTTTAGAAACCATTGGTGGGATTCCAGCACACCTAACAATGTCTTAATTGGAGCTCATATGGAGTATAGGGACGGTTTCAGAGTTTTTTAGTCATTCTATCATGATCCTGTATGGACACCTGCTAGAAGAAGATATTTTTGAAAAATAATATGTGACCCCGATCTGATATATCTAAAAAAAGAGCGTGTACACTACAAGTTCATTAAAACTACAATCCGTGCATTACCTTCAACTGCCCCCAACTTAAGCGGTCTACCAGGTCACCACATGGCCATGTACTCGGTCATTACATGGCTAGTACACAGTTATACCCAGAAACTGGGTACAAATAATGTACATAGAAGTAAATGGCGTGTACTTAAAAAAACCCGATTTCATTTATTTTCCTCAAAACATCCCGATATCAATATCCATACCTGAAATGAAAATCCAGGTTCTTAAAAAATCCACCCTTAAAGAAATTAATCCCCAAATTTTTATTCTAGGGGTGGTGAAGAATAATCTACGAACAACTATGTCCACTATAATCACACATCAGCCATCCTCCCCCAAATCTCACTATTTAATTTCTTATGATACCATATCACCCATACTAGAGGAACATAAAGGCCACAAAGAACCATCATGCTACAATCCAAAATCTGAATAGGGTGCCCCTCAAAGGATTCATCCACCCCTAACTTAATCTCCTTAGGTTATAATACATGGGAGAGGTCTGAAATGTAATTCCATTGCTGAGAAACATGAAAGACATCATACATATCCCAGTACGTAGGAGGTAACTTTAATTGATAGGAAAATGGTCCATCTTTCTCTAAAACCTCAAATGGGTTGACGTATCTATGTGAAAGATTCCCTTGTCTCATAATCCTCTTGTGTTATAACATTAGTGTGGAACCTAGAAAGACATGATCTCCATCCTCTAACTCAATAGGTTACCTTCGTTGATTAACATAATATTTCTGGTGAGATTGTGTAGTATCCATCCTCTTTGAAATCAACTCCACCTGTTCAGTTGTGTCATGGAAAGATGAGGTCCCATCATAGTTTCCTCTCAAACCTCCAAACAACATAGGGGAGATCGACCTAGCCTATCGTAAAAAGCCTCATAATGTTCTATATGAATTGTTGCTTAAAAACTATTATTTTAGGAAAAACCCACTAGGGGTATGTGTCTCCCCCAAGAGCCCCCAAAATCCAGAACTCATGCTCGAAGAATTTCCTCCAAAACTAGAATTGTTCACTCAGACTAAAAATTTGTCTGGGGATGGTAAGTCGTAATCAGATGTACCTGTGAACCCAAATCCCTATATATTCTCTAGAAGATATGAGATTTAAACCAGGAATCCCAATTTAAAATGATATAGTGTGTAACTCCATGGTAATGTACTATCTATTGGATGAAAAACCTTCCAAGCTCATATAAACTAAATGATTCCTTAATTAGAAGGAAATGTGAAACCTTCGTTATTCTGTCAATAACACCCCATATGACATCATTCCCTCGAGGAGACCCTGGTAAAATTGTCCCAAAATCCATTGATACATCTTACCACTTCCAGTCGGGAATGGGTAGCTAATGTAATATCTCTTTCGTTTGTTGATTCTCCACCTTCACCTGCAAAAAAGCGGAACATCTCATAACAAAACCATCTACATTCTTCTTCATACTTGTCAATAATACTATCGATGAAGATCTTGATACATATTGGTGACTCCATGATGAATATCCCATACTAAGGAATGAAAATATCGAATAAAATCCTCACGTATGTATTTTGAAACCAATATACACCCCTAAAAATGTAAAAACTCATCCTCACCTATGGTCCATCTAGGAGTAGGGTCCTCAGTTGACAAACTCTCCCGTTGGACTAGGCCTTCGGAATATGAGAGCCGCCTCATTTTCACTAAATCCAATAGAGTAGGTGTAATAAATTTATAAGAAGGAAAATTCTACCTATATATATCATGTACCTACAAATGCATCTCATAGAATAGGTTCAAAAGCTACCAATCATTGTTGGCCTCCTGAACTACCTGTATTTAAGCCCTCTTACTCAACGCATCATCCACTGTGCTGACTTTACCATGCATGTAGGAAAACTCAATGTAAAAAGTATAAATGTATTGAACCCACCTTTTCTATATCAAATTTAGATCTCATTGAGTAAATATATGTTTAAGGATTTGTGGTCTATGTACACCACAAAGCCCCTCCTAAAAGATAATCTCTCCAACCATGCAAAGCATGTACAACTGCAGCTGACTCAAGATCATGCATTGGGTAATTCATCTCTTGTGGAATCAACTACCATGATCCGTATACAATGAATCCATACCCCTATATGATAATAGATCATATCCCGATACATGATGTGTCCTTGTAAACTCTTTAAATTTTCCACCACTTTTGAAAAATCATGATTGGTGCTGATGTCAATCTCCCTTTCATCTCCTGAAAGGATGACTTACAGGAATATATCCACAAGGAATTTTCACATTTCTTATTCAAACCTTTCAGTGGTGCTTCTAAGAATGAGAAGTCCTGGATAAATCAATTTTAGTAACCATATGGCCCAAAAAACTTTGTACCTCAAAGGAATTCTTCAGCTGCTCCCAAGAAACAACCACTCTTACCTTCTTTAGGTACACAAATAGTCTTGTCTCTGAGATAACATGACCCAAGAAATTAATATGATCTATCCAAAAGTGGCATTTTGTGAGCATAGAATATAACAGATTCTCTCTTAGTGTACTCAATACGATATCAAGATTGATGGCATGGTCATGTCGAGTGTGAGAGCACACCAATATATCGTCCATGAAGACTACAACAAAATAATCCATGTAAGGATGGGAAACATAGTCCATCAGTTCCATGAAATTTATCGGCATGTTTGTGAGACCAAACGACATAACCAAATTCTTGTATAGACCATACCTTATATGAATGTCTGTAAGAGGTATATCGTCTGGTCTAACGTGGAACAGATGATAAACATATCTCACATCAATCTTCGAGAACAATTGGTCTCCTAGAAGCTTATCAAATAGATCATTAATCCTCAGAAAGTGATATCGATTTTTGATAATCAGCTGGATTAGATTCCGTTAATCCACACAGAGTCTGAGGGCACTATATTCCTTATTTTCAGAATGGATAGGTGAACCCCAAGGAGAAGTACTAGTTTGGATGTTGCCCTTTGCATGAAACTCCTCTAACAACATCTTGAGATCCTATAACTATGGTGTAGCCATCCTATAAGGTGGAATGGACACCAGTGCTCCACCTGGAATAATCTCAATAGATAAATATACCTTTCTATCTGGAGGTAAACCTAAAAATTCATCCAGAAAGTCATATTTGAAACAATCCTCCACTGGAGGAAAGCCAATCTGTGAAGTCCCCTAATCATCTAGATATAAACTAGAAATATGGTCAATAATTACTATGAAACAATGATTCTCGAGTCCAGATCTACTCACCTAGACATCCCATTCACCCTTGAGTATAAAATATTCACCCTCTAGAGATGCGAAAATCCCCCTATAGCGATAAAAGATGACAATGGACTGAAAAGAGACCAACCAGTCCTTTATGAGAATGAAATCAAGGTCTTTCATCTCTAGTACATAGTGGTCCCATAATATGTGACACCCACCAACCTCCAGAGGGTACTCCATGCACTGATGTACACTAACTATCCTAATCCTCAACAGAGTTTTTTCTGTCATAAAATCATCATATGTAAAGATAAAAACCCAAAGGATCAACACAATAGAAACCAATATTAAACTATAGGAAACACCTGTATAAAAAAGGGCGGAAGATAAAACTGAGGAATCTAGAATCGTACCTCTAACCGTAGTGGATATAGAATCCGGCTTCTATCGGGCCTTTTCTATTGCAAAATTATGACCTATACCGTGGACCTGCAATCCTGCATGGCTACCCTAAGTTGTTCCACCCTAATTTATGTGAAAACATTTCATCTGGATACCACAGTCACGACCACCTCCTTGGCCTGACGAACCCCAATTCCCTAACTAATGAGATAATGGTGGTCCTAATCCAATATGCAGAGTCGTAACAGATCCCTTATCACTAGATGTTGGTGAATCTTCTGGAAAAAAACATGTAAGATGACCCATCATGCCAAAATATCAGCACTCGACTGGGTCACTCGGGCATTACGGTCTCGTATTGCCACTATTTCTGCACTATTATCACACCAATTATCTACCTAAAAAACATCCCTAAAGTTCTTCCTACTATTTATAGAAGGAGTACCATCCCTGGATGCTGATCTAACCTGGCTTGTAGCTTCAAACTTTTTTAGATTTTTCTCAGTAATCAGCACCTAGCTTACTATAGAAGTCACCAAAGATAGCTTAAAAACAATCACCTATGATTAGATGGTGTACTTGAGACCATCCTCAGATTACCTTACTAGTGATAACTCCTCACATCCGAAAATAGGTGTGAAGCGCAGATTCTCTATAAAGAGATAAGAATAATCCATCACTGAAAGAGTGCCCTGCTCCAATGCATGAACTCCCAAGCTCCGTCATCCCTCAACGTCTTAGGGTAGAAGTAATCATAGAATTTCCTTTGAAACTCTTCCCATGTCATATCCTGATGAAATCCCACCAGGGAGATAACATCCCACCATCTCTTCGAGGAATCATAAAAAATGTATGTCTCTAGCATCACTCTCCTCTGAGGAGGCATCTATAGGTTCTCAAAGATAGAAATCATGGCTTCTATCCCTGACTATATAGCATGTGATCCTCCTTTCCCTAAAAAAGATAGATGATACTACTATTGGAAGACCCACGTCATATATTACACATATGTGGCAGGATGTGATGCTCCCTAAAAATTCGGTATCATCCTCATAAATCCTTCACAGAACTATGAATCAACACCTATATCAAGTATAACTGCTGGTGCTAAAATGGGAATGATGGGAGGATCTGTTGGTCATCCCTGATCTACCATTTCTTGTTTCTCATCATCACCCTGTACCTAGCATACTGTCAGATGATGTTTTTCTGGAATGACTATTCAAGGTTAAGCACACACCTTAGTTTAAGATTATCAAGGACTGAAACGTAAAAGTGAAATAATGAAACATGAGAAGGAAAACATTAATTTTTTACAACATAGGGTTAACCGACATGTAGAACCACTACAAATAGTGTTTTCTAAAGCCTTAACATGGTTATGCACCTCTACTGAACTATTCATATAACACCCCATACACACGGCATGTTCTTCCTAAGACATAGTGTGTACTTGAATATTCCCTCTTAGACAGGTACTTCTACACGGCTAGAACTACATGGTTTTTCCTAGTGCAACACTACACGATGTGGACACTCTAGGAACGAATTGTACTAAAAGGGTTTATCAATCCATGTCATTAGTCGCACAACTAGAAACATGGTCCATTACAGCACGACATGTACTCTCTGTGCATGGAATTTTTTACCAAAAGATTACCAAAAATGTGTCTCTGCTCATACAGTCACTCAGACAGTCAACAAAAAAATGTTGTTTACAGATGATACATGACATGCACTCAAGAAATGTCATTTATTATATTACATAAGAACACATGGTGTGTGTTCATAACATAAAACACTATGTTCTCTGGCTTTTATTAAAAATAAGCCTCTAAAACATCACCATAACTAAAAAATATTAAAATTATTCCAAGGCATGAAATATTCTAATCCATGAGATCCCATAATCTATGGAAATAAATGTTTAGTATCCTTATACATATCATATCTTATATGAATTAATTTAATGTCTAAACATGATTCACCAAATTTTAATCAAAGAGGGCCCATAATAGCTCAAGGACCAAAGATTGGAGTCCATCCAATCAAACATTACATATACTAATACCCTTTCAAAATAGAAGGTATTCTATCAAAATATCTATCATAACAACATGAATATCAAGCACAACATTTATCACAACAGCATACAATTAGAAATTATCTCTAAATGGCATGTCAAGAATGCATTGAATTTGATTTCTAACCAAGGCCTATATGATGCATGAGATGGAGTACCATAATCTAATTGGCCTGCAATAGAATAATCCCTCAAATAATATTAATGTTAACATCACAATACATGTGTATCACCCAATGGTGAAATCAAATCATTGTAACAATTTAAAAACCATAAAAATTCCAATATTCTATGTAACTTAGCCTTTCCCTAGATAAAGGGTATCTACTCTCAAGAATATCTAATTACCAAACTCAATTTTTATCTTATCTCATTCTAATGTCACTAAATAGTAAGACAAATAAAAAAAGAAACCTCCCTCTGATACCACTTTGTAAAATCCTAGATCTGGGTGCTGCCCAAAGGTGCCCCAAACCTGGTTTTCTGGATGACCTCAAGTGTAATTTCCAAAATTCTAGAGGATTATAACTAACAAAGAGTGATATGGTGTGATATTGAAGATATTATTCCCTCATTGGAAGAGTATTCATAATATGATACTAATTTTAACAATAGAGTAAACAATAATACCATAAAAGGTAAATAGTGGAAGACTAAAAGTAAATCCAACAGAAGCCAATATATATACATATATGATACAAGGAATATGTATCTTAGAAAATATTTAAACTGGTCACAATGTTGGAAATATAACTCTGAAACCAAGGTATAAGAAAATAGTAAAGTCCAATAGCACCACAAGCCTCATCTTAGTCCCATGCTCTCCAAATCAAACAACAGTTAAGTACCTGATGAAGAACGGTACTTGCCTCAATCTACACAGGAAATCATATAATCATTTTGGGTCCAAATTCATGATCCAAATAAGGTGTGAGATTAATACTAGTAGGAACATACCACAATATTTGTGCCAAACTGTCAGTTAATATATATAGTAGGTAATATGAGAAAATGAAGCAATATACTAGGAAGTACTAAAAAGTAAAGAATTCTATAGTTTTTAGTTATATTCATTTAACATTTATTATTCGTCCTTAGAGACATGTATCCTTGGGATCTAGCCTATGCTCTGTACCCCTATGTAATGTATCCAAAATAGATGTCTCGTAAGACCATATAAAAAATCGAGTAAGACCAAATCCAAGCTTGTACTTTGCCTTGGAAGACTTGTCGCAATCATTTAATTATTCATAAATTACCCCATAGGAATGTTCTCACAGTCTAAACCCTCTAGTCTAACATAACATCAATTCATTTGATAATAACCCTCTAGGAAGCTCTCACGGTCTATCCCCTTTAGTCTAATACAACATTAGTCAATTAAATAATGACCCTCTTGGAAAGATATCACAGTATAACCCCTTTGGAATAACTTAGAATCAATTAGAATATAAACGACCACATGGGAAATCTCTCATGGTATAATCATGTTATGTAAAATATCTACTCCAAGGCTCTCATAGTCCTGTGTAAGTAAACTAGAACCCCCCTTAGTCTCCATGGTCCAAGGCTCGCATGGTCCATTTGGAAAATAGTGCACATATCATATCAATAATATCATGAAATTTAAAACTACTACATGGATAAACATTTACAATTCATATAACATGAATTTTAAATAATCAGAAAAACTCCATCCAAATCAAACAACGAATGTAAAACAGGGAAATCCTAATAGTTATTCTAGACCAATGACCATAAACAATAAATCAAGGGGAAACACACCCATGGGTTGTCTTATAAACAAGGTATCCAACCTTATTCATGAGAAATAACCCTTTTTTAATCAATAAAACCAAAGAAGGTAATAAACAGGGTTAAATTCCAAATCAAGAAATGCCCAAAAAAGTGGGTATGTATCACTTTTAGCATATATGATCAATGAAAAAAACAAGACAGAAACCACCTGAATCAATGTAGTACCATATATATACTTGAACTTCATCCCTTGAATAAAAGTACATCTTCAAAAAGGTGAAAAGACACCCAACCTTGAGTAACTCAAACAAGGGAAGGAATCAGGAATAAAGGCTCTAGGGGTTTTGAGAATTCATCGGTGGGATTCCAACACACCTGATGATATCCTAATCGGATATTAGATGAAGAATCACGATGGGTTCATAATTCGTCAGCTATTCCGGAATGGTTCTATACAAACCATGACCAGAAGAATATATTTTAGAAAATGAGATGTAACCCCACTCTTATATATCATCTAAAAAAGAAATGTACACTGAGTGTTCATTAAAAATACATGTAGTCTATTAGCCTCAATTGGCCCAAGACATAAGTGATCTACTAGGTCACCACACAGACATGTACTCATCCATTACACGGATATTACGTAGCTGTATGCAGCACCTAGGTACAAAACTTGTACTTAAAAAACCACATTTCATATTTTTTCTTAAAAAACAACCCGAAATCAAGATCCACACCTGAAAAGAATAACCTATTTCTTAAAATTAACATTATTTTTTTATATTTAAAATTAGAATTATTTCACTTATTATTGGGTTATATAAAATTACTTAATAAAAAAAGTTTATGGTATATGTTTTGAAGATATTCAGAATATATTGATATAATGACATCGGTAGGTTGACTAGGTTCAAAGATGAAATTTTAAACATATAAATAATAATAATAAACAAATATTTCTAACTTTTATAAATAAATTATTATTTAAAATCCAATAATTAATTGTGGTTATGAAAAATGATCTATGTTACGATCATGTAGATGGTAATCTATTCACATGTACGAGTAACATTTCTATTTTTCATCGATTGTTATTGAAATAAGGTAAGAATTAATTTATATTTATATAATGAAAATAAAATCATAAATAAAATATTATTTCATTAAATTTTATTATATATATATATATCATCAATGTAATTTTGATATGAGAAATATTTACATCACTTCGTGGATGTGGTGGTCAACACGTACACATGATTAACGTTATCACATCCCCTAAGGAATGGAATGTAAGAAAGTACATGTTATATCATAACTAAAGAAGTGTAAATATGTTACCAATATTAAATATATACACAATTTACATCCATATTTATAATAACTTATGTGATGTGATTCTGTGAAATGAATGACATCGGTTCAGGAGGCGGTAGTCTGCCGTACAAACGATTGATGATTTCAAATCCCATTAGATAGAAGAGAAGATGGATATAAGTTATTAAATTAAAATAATAACATATAAATATATATATGAGATATTGGTGTTATTATACAATCATAATTGTTTAATCATTTAATTAGGTGGAATAATAAATAAAATAAAAATAGTCAAATAAGTGTTATACAACTTTTTCAGACAACCTCATTAGGTAAGCACCAAAAGACATCATAGGTTTTACATTGGACAAATATACCGGATATAGTTCATGGAGAGGGAAATATTTGAGATATATGAGTAGGTATTTTCTTATTAAATATTGTTTTAATATCTAAAGAGGTGAGGAGAGGGGATTTCCTCTTATATGTGACGTGAGTTGCACACATGTATTTTTTGAACAGAAAAAGGTGTCCCATGCTATACACATGAAATAGGGTTAAAAATGGGCCATTATGGAATATTATATATTATAAGGTTTATATATGGCTATAGGGTAAATTTTATACATTTTTCTAGGCCATTTTAACCTCATATTTTGAGTTTAACCCCCGGTAAATCTGATTTTACCTTAACTACAGTAATTCAATTTTACTGTTTTCACTATAAATTATGATAAAAAAGTATGTTTAACATATTATATAATATAAATTATAATTATTAAAAATATTTAATCCATTTTAAAAAATTTATTTCAAATATTTTAAAATTTTTAATTAAAATATAACCTTAGAGGTGTGATGGAAAAGTGAGTTTCCAAGAAGTGCTTTTTTCATGAAAATTTTCTATATATATTAACTATGTGGCCATTAATAATAATTAAATGAATATATATATATTATAAATAATATTTAAATCACTCCTCATTAATGTTTTTTAATTAATTAAAATGGATAAATGTTTTATACACTAATTGTTTTTAGAAGAATCATGTTTTTAATCACAAAAATAAACTTATACCAAAATAAAATATAAAGTTGACTAAACAAATTGAGTGGGTAAAATATAAATAAAAAGTAATTATGTAAATTTAAATATTATTTAATACATAATGGGACTTTTATGTTAATTAATATATAAATAATAAATGACATTTTTACAAAAATTTATATTTTCCACTATTCATGGAAAATAAAATACTTACAAAAAGATATAAAATTTCATTATAAGTAATTTTTTTATAATGAATTAAAATATTAATTTCATTTTTAAAAATAAATTCTATAAAAATTTTAAAAAATAATTTTAATTTATGTGTGAAAAGAACGACCAAACCTCTATTTAAAAAAATGTAGTTTTTTTTCAGAAAACATATATTGTTCTTTAAAATGATTATTACATTATTTTATAATAAATATCTATCCATTGAATATATTTTATTAATTTTTAAAATATGCAATTTTCATATATTAGTTTTTCCTATTCATAAATGCTAATTTTATAGTTGGGTCATAACAATTATATTTAAAATAATATTATTTCATGGCTTATTTATGGATGATGATGTGTGTCTTAAATGATATCGAGCAAAGATTATTTTTTTAATATATATTTTTTAAAGTATCCCACCCTTATCAAATTTCATCATCATAATTTTAAAATTATCTCAGTAAATAGATATTGTACATTTGAAAATACCTTTGTTGTAAACCCATATCATAAAAAGGGTTGATAAAGAATTATCTTAAAATTATAGAAATAAAATTAAAATGTCGTCACAAAAAATGATTTCCATATTAGTGATAATTTGTGTAAAGTGATGAGAAATACATGGAATAAAATTTTAAATAATTATGGGGAGTTATAGAGATCATTGATCATAACAATTTTAAAGATCGATAGAAAGTTAAGGGACTCAAAACTGTAAATATGTGGGGAGCTAAATGACCATTGATTCCTCGGATAGGAAGGTAATATGATAATATTTTTTGTTTCCTGAAAGTTTTCCATGAATTTTTTGATTCCTTTAATATTTATACTCAATAATAATAATGAAATATACTTATTTAATATGTATAATTTCATACTTTAATAAATTTAAAAAATGATATTATCCTTTTCCCCAAACAATGAATATCTAAGATGATTTTTTTATTCTTGAAGCACTAAAAATAAACTTTTAAAAAATCACATAACCATATAAGGGATAAAAATATATTCTAACTATATTTATACATTAAAAAACTATAATTGTTAGAGAATTGTAAGTTAATCCCAAATATGTTTAAACCATCATTGGATGAAATAATATACTAATCTCTAAAATTGAATAGAAATAACCAAAGTTAAAACTGAATAATAATCAAATTTCCAAAAAAATAATTTTTTTAACCTCAATTGATATGTCATTACTATTAGATTTCAAGATAAATAATATCAGTAATATTTTTTTGAAATTACATTAATCAATTTTCACCAAATCACATTTAAATCCCATAGTTATCAATATAGTAAAACATATTTTCAAATAATTATCACAATATCCAAGATCATAGAAACCATAATGTTTATCTATACATTAAAAAAATTCCAAAAAATTTAATGACATTATTTATGTTAAACCAATATTTTCATATACTTCTTCCTAGTAAAACGTCTCTTAAAATGGCATTAATCACATTAATATCTCATCACCTCAAACATCATTGTGGTGTAAAATATTTTGAATTTATGATCTTCTTTAATCATATAAACCTATAATAGTATCCATAACTATTAGGATAATTTCACATGGAAACATGAAAATCTCAAAATTTATCCACACCCCCTTTTAATACAAACTACAGTAAGCCCACACATGCACTCCTGTATCTGTTTCGAAGAATGTAAAATTCAAAATTATGGATTCGATACTAATGATGGTGTCCCAATTTTCTCTACAAAAAACATATAACAAAAAAATATTGGATCAATTTCATACCTAAGGACCTTTTTTCACTTAGATTTATAGAGAATTTTGAAAAAATACTGCAGTAACAATACCCCTATCTTCACGTGGGTGTTCCTCTTAAAAAACCATATTTTATTATTTCACATTAGCTAATCATCATAATCCACTAGAAATAATTCTAGAAATAATTTATTTTACATAATTCTGGAAAAACTTGAGAAAATTAAATAGAAGAAGTGTGAGTTAAAATTTTCAATAAGGAGAAACATAAGTAATAAAAATTTAATATCATCATTAATCATAACAAGATAATAATGATATGATGAAATAATCAATGTGAATGATCATAAAATAAGAATATTAAAAAACCCTAAATACTTTGATCTTAAAAAATACATCATGGAATAAATAATTATTAAAGAGAAGTGAATAAAGAATCAATAATTATTCGAAAAGTGATAAAAATATTGACCAAGGATTCATTAATAACCCATATAAATCATAAATAAAAAATGATTTATATTAGAGAAACGTCTTTATAACCAATTATTAAACCATGTAAAAATTAAAAATAGCTCATTTTAATCAATAGGATTACCCCTCTAGTAACTTCCTCCATATTTCCTTTAAATAAAAGTACCATTACCCAATGCTTTGGAGTGATATTTGAGTACACCCATAATATAAGATCTATTGGGATCACTAATCACTATCTGGGAATACCCATTATAAATTCTATATTAGGATCTCTAGATGATATATTGGTGCACACATTAAAAATATGCATTGAGATCAATTATGATCATAAATAATTTTAATGTACCATTCATGAATAAAACATTTATAATCTTAAATGTTTTGACATAACAATAGTCATTGTTCTTTCATTACTTGATTTAATTTTATAAAATAAATATGGTCAATCAATATATCATAGTCCATCTTGAGAAATATTTAATATTGTATCAATTCAAACATATAATAAATAGTTGGAATGTAACATCAAGACTTATTATTTTTGAGGAATGGAAATTACATTTAAAGGACATTAAAAATCTTAATGTGAAGAATATAATTTTATTTTGGAAAATAACTTTTACAATCTCAAAATACATAAACTAATGTGAATATAATTTTCCTTAAAATATATATTTGAAACATATAAAGAAAAATTATGAAAAATCATGTAAATGATGTCGTTAAAATAAATTCTCATTGTAAATGTTAAAATAAACATTCATTCCAAAGATTTTGTAAAAGATTAAATTTAAAAAATTTAAAAAAATTCATTTTAAAACATTTTAATATATGGTCAATGATTATGAAAAATAGATTTAGGATATATATATTATTTCATTGTGAAAGGAAAATTTTAAACAAAAAATTATGACACATTGATATAGAGTAGTGATATTCCCAAATTAAAATAAAGATACAAAATTGATATCACTTACAGAAATCATTCATGAAATTTATTCTATAAATAAGGTTGGAAATGGAAATTCGACTTATGAATCACATTCATAACTAGAGGAGAAGAAAAGATTTGAGGCTTATGAAAATAAGATCATATTATTTCTTCTAATTGAACCTTAAACAATCGATGAAGAAATGAAATTTTATTATAAAGCATTTACTAAATTTAAAAATATAAAATAATAATCCCAATGAAAGAGTAATACATAATTATACATTTAATATCATGAAAATAATGAGTTACATGATATATAATTCCCATGGGGTAGTAGATACACCTCATAAAAGAATATAGCTGTATAATGTAACATATGTCCAAAAGAAAACAATTTGAGATGGGAAACCCTTACAAAGATCATAACCTTGAAGTGAGACTTAATGAATGAATTAATTATTTGTAACAAATGTTAATCCACATAAAAATTAAAAAAAAATAATCCATTTTCATTAAAAAAATAATCTTAGAATATAAATTAGATTATATATATAAAATAACCTAATGAAAATAAATTTATTTATGAAATTATTTACCACTTGGTAAATTTACACTCAAAACCCATTGGTAGAAGTAATTAAAATTGTGTCTTCAAATACCATGAAATGATATGGATTCATTATATTACATGTGAAATGGTAATTATATAAACCGTAAAAAATAAATTATGTGCATAACATTAAAATATGCCTCATTAAAAAAAATGAGATGAATTCCCTTACTAAATTGTTATTGTTTGGATCAAAATCTCCTGAAAGGAAAAAATAATATGTATTTGTAAATACCAATTATTTTTATGAAAATAATCATAAAACACAATCATGAAAAATATATACACTACAAACTAAAAATATTTGTTGAATATGGAATATGCCTCACAAAAGTAAATGAAAGATGATCATACCTTACCTTATATATTATTGGCAATGTAAATTATTTATATTATTGAATAACAATGTTATATTAATTATTTCTGTTTATAATAATCATTTTAATAATAATTATTATATTTATTTCACTTATTACTTATTTATATACATTTACTTAATCAATTATGTTTACTCTAGGCGTTTTGATGATATTCAACTAATATGTCCAAAATGATTTTGGTAGGTTGACTATGGTCAAAGAGGTATTTTTAAAACATCTCAGGAATAATGATCATGGGATAATTATAATTTTTATACCTCATTTTTACTTTTAAAAGCAATTATGAATTATTTTTATGAAAAAATATCTATGTTACGATCATAGAAATAGAAGGCTATACATATAGATGAGCAAAATTTTCTTTTTTCAAAGATCATTATTGAAAGAATATAAGTATTATTCTATATTTACATAATGATAATAATATATAAAAATAAAATATTATTTATTTTAATATAATTATATATATATATATATCATATGTGTTATTTAGTGATGAAAAATTTTCACATCACTTTATGGAGGCCGTAGTCCACACATACTCATTAATAAAATTATCATTTTTCATTATAGGAAATAAAATTTTATTTTATATTATAATATTGATAAATATTTAAGGAATATATTAATTATGTAATTAATATAATGTATATTAAACAAATTTATCCTTATTTCCTACCATGTAATTATTTAGCGAAAAATGAATCATATTACTTCGAGAGGCAGTTATTCACCATACAAATGACCAATTTTATCATATTGCTCATGAAATATAAAGTAATAATTTATATTTTATAATAAAATAAATAAGTATAAATTTTTTAAAAATACCATATATATAATTTAAATCTAATATTATACCAATCTATGAGAGGCGATGATGGAAAATAAATAAATTTGGTTCGCAAGGAGGTAGTCTGTTGTACACACGAATGATGATTTCGTAACCTATTTGATGGAAGATGAGATTGATTTACATTATTAAATTATAATAAAAAAAATTAAATATATTTTATATTACAGAATTATTATAAAAGAATAATTGGATAAGATTTTTAGGTGGTGGAATAAAAAAATTAAATAAAAATGATCGCTTAACCAATATACCTCTTCTTCAGACATCCTCCTAATCTATGCACCAAAAAGATTATTAGGATAAGTTTATAATAAAAAATGGATCCAAGTATGGGGAGTTAATTAAGGAATATATATGGTTAGATCTTTGATAAGACAAATGTATTTTAAGGTTTGAAGAGGAGATAGGGGGGTTACCTTTTATAAGTGAAGTGAGTTGCATAAATATAATTTTTGAAATGAAAATGGTGTACCAATGTTTTTAACATGCTACAGGGGCTAAAAATGATCTATAAATTATTTAAATACAATAAAAGGTATAAATATTCCCATAAAATAGATGTTGGGAAATTCGTTTGGTAATTTAAACTTATATGAGTTTAGTTTATCCCTTATTCAATATGTTATTACCTTAACCATGATGATTAGTTTTTATTTTTTTCACTATTTATTATGGTCAAAAATTAAGTTGAACTTATTCGATAATATAAATCATTATGGTTAATAATAAATAATCTATTTGAAAATAATCAATTCATATATTTGTAAAAATTAAATTTATAATTAAACCATTAGACAGTTTGAAAAAACAGGTGTTCAAAGAATTGTTTTTTTCAAGAAAAGGTGATTCTATATTCACTCAATTACAAGTAACAATAATTTTATTAATTTAAATTAAAACATATATATATATATAATTAAAATTATTCCATATTATTTGTTTATTTAATTAATTAAAAAGTAAAAAACATTTTTCTATTTAAAATAGTTTTTTTAAATCTAGTTTTAAACCCAAAAAATAACGTGTACTACAATAAAATATAAATTTGATTAAAAATAAATTAAGGGAATTAAATATTACTATTGTATACTTATGTTACTTTAAACCATGATCAAAACTAAATTGTTCTCTTAAATTACAAAATTTATTGAAAATAAATGATATTTTTACAACAGCTGGTATTTTGACTATTCATTGAAAAGTAAACATTTTCTAAAAATTACAAAAAAATTAGTACAAAGATAATTTTTAAATAATGAATTAATAATTAAATTCTTTTTTTAAAATATATTTTTTTATTTTGGTAAAAAAATCAATGTATTTTTTCAAAGAGCGGTGAAATAGCCTTTTATAAAAAGGTAATTTTTTTAGAAAACATTTATTTTTATTTCATATGATTCTTAAATTATTTTCTTATAAATATATAAAAATTAAATTTAATCTATGTATATTTAAACCATATAATTTTAACAATTTATTTATTCATATTCATACCCACTCATTTAAAGGTTAGGTTATAACAATAATATTTAAAATAATATTATTTCATAGTTCACTTAGCTTCGGTGTTATGTGTCTTGTACATTTTTTAGAATTATTTACTTCTTAATTATATCAGGTTGTTAAAATATATTTGGATCCAAAAATGAGTATGTGTATCTTGGTATATAATTTCTTATGTTATAGGGTGTGTTCATACATGTTCTATTATATGTCTTGGTTTTACCATACATTTATGTGTACGCTATAACATATTATGGTATAGCACAATATTATACTTAGTCATGGTGGTTCTAAATTCCCATGGATGTATAGGAATATTTTGTGATGGATTAGGGTATAATTCATTTTTTAAGCTATATTGTAATTCAAATATACTCTTAGTTAAATAGTGGATAATGATGGTGATGAGATGGATATGTTTAAATTTAAAAAAAAACAAGATGTTGATATTTGCATGAGACTGAAGTAGGTAGGGATGATGCTTGGATCACATCATGTTTCACTTACTTACAAAGGGAATGAACAAATGATATATTGTATTGAGTCATGAATGTAAAATTTAGTTGGTAAGTGGAATTATGTTACCTTCATTATTTTATACATATATTATTTTGATATGGAATAGTTTAATTCAATGTTTTACCTAGTGACCAAGCCATAGTAAGGATATGGAACTATTATCACTTTTATGGGGTGAGTTTATTGAATTTTTCTATTCACTGGGATTTAGTATGTTTTTTCATTTTATAAAATAGGTCATAGATTGGATCGTACTAAGTATTCCTATTTTTATATCCATATATATATATAGTATTTTTTTAAATTGACTAGAGATAGTTGGTAATTGGGTTGGGATTTATTGGTTCCATGTTTTGGTTAGTATCTATTGGGGTATCATTGCCACTGTGTAGTATTTACTTTTAGTACCTTAAATTTTTTCTTTTATGTGTTCCGTTTTTGTATGAAATTAAATGAATTTGGTTTTACCCCTTTGTTTATTATGGTATTGATTGGTGGTTATTAACATCTTATATATTATTCCTTAAAATTAAATAGTGTGATATGCATTTAATTCTTGCTGGGGGATTGTGTTGGATGTTGTGATATGGTAGTGTTTTACGTTATCATAATATGAATAAGGTAGTTGGGAAAAATGTGGTTACTATGGTAGGTCGGGTGGTGATAATGGATGACCATAAACGATTATCGTGGATGATAATTATTATGGTGGAGAGGTTTTAAGATTCTGCCTCTACAGGGATTGAAATTTTCTAAAGGAATTAGAATTTTCATTATTAGATTGGTCAAATTGTGATTTAAGACTCAGAATGGATTTTTAATTGCTGGAATGTATACGAAGGGTGTTTTGAGAAAAGAAATAACTCACTGGGGGTATCTCGGGTGTTCCAATGGTCTTAAGAGGATTATGGTTATTTTTTAGGAGTTTTTAGATTTATTCTTTAAAGGGTGAACGATTTGGTGTGCACGGTTTGAGGGACAACATGATACACCACAAATCATAGGTCATTTTTAGTTCATTATGGTCAAATCATGGAAGGGTAGAATGTTTAACACTTGTTTAAGTATTAACCATTCATATTCCATGGTGAAAACATGTGAGGTTGAGGATTGTCTTGGGAATAGTGCACCAGCTGCACATGTTTTAATAGAAACCATCTGCCTTACTGCATAAGGGGGATAATGCTGATAGAAATGTTGAAAGAATGTTTTTCAAACAATTATTCCTAATTATATAGATCAAGGTATTTTATATTAGGGTTGTGCATGGTCGGTTCATAATTTGGCCAAACTTTTGTACAAACCATGTTGGTGGGTGGACATAGATATGGCCACCCGCATGGTTGGCACACTATTTGTGAAATAGTGGATCCAAATCCTTCGACTTCCAATAATTTCATTAAAATTGTTTTTTTATAATTTTACATGATTGGTATTTTAATTTACCCACCCCCTTTATTTACCCCTCTCACACACAAAATTGAGCAAGATTCTCTACCCTTTCTCTCCTCTTTAAGCCACACCAAAGAGCTATTTTTGTGGCGATCATGTAGTATTTTATGATATGATTTATCCCCTATTTGATTTCATTCTTATTAACATTTTATGGTTTCTAATTTGGGGAATCTATGGATTAGTTATTTTTTACCGTTCCTCTAAATGTTGGAGGAATCATCTGTTTTTCATGGGTCTTTTGGACGGCTTTGCCAGACAAGATCACAAAATGGAATCTCCACATCATTGAATGGAATTTCGTTAATGTATATCTTCCTAGTGAATTATATAGGGGTTTTCCAAATTAATTAATTTATTTAATTGTGAATTTAGTATATCCTCATAAGAATATGGATCAAAATTTTGTTGGGGTTGTGTTGTGGGACTTAATTGAGTGGTTAGATTTGGGTCCATTGTGAAAAAATGACATGGTGTGTTTTATGTCATTATACCATGTTGGGTTTTGGTTATTTTATTAATTATAATTATTATAATTATTTAATTATTACTTCTAGATATATTAATAGATATTTGGTGATCATGACGAGCTCGTTTGGGTACTGAGGGGTTTAGACGAGGATTGGAAGGGCCCTGACCAGACCTACATGTATTGGAAACATTTTCGAAGGACTTGTTAATGAGGTAGGTTTTCATATAGATTTATTCATAATCTTATTAATTGATTTTAATGTGTATTTCGTATTTATATAATCACATATGTTGTTTAAATGTTTTCATTGCATATATAATTTGGTTTTAGGTCTTTGATTATCACCTTATTCATTCCATGTATTATATTGAGTCCATGTTTATTCATAACATAAAACATATGACCTCCTATGGGGTGATCCACTCCATGAAAAGTGTAATGTATAGCCATAAATGGTCATTTTTTAATGATTAGGTGTTAAGATTTTTTGAACCATCCAATGAGGCATTCAAAATGATTTAAATATGTGTAATGGGATTTGACCTGATATTTGGTATCAAATTGGTAAAATATTTTTTTTTGAAATGACCCTTATTTTTAAATGTGTTGTCAATCACCAAATGATTTATAAAAATGTGTTTCAAATTAATTTTAAATTTTGATTTTAAATTATTTTGTTGTGAACTATTTGGTGAAAATGTTATGAAGACTTATTAAAATGGTGTTCGTGGAACAGATGAGCCTTATTACATGTTTTGTTTTTAAATAGAATTATTATGTTTTAAAAGGATTGTTTTGGAATGTTTTATGAGGGTGGATGGTATATTTTCCTTTGTCTTGGGAATAATTCTTGATCATTGTTGAGGAATGATTTGGTTTGGAAGGCCCATAAAGACCATTGCAATCGTTATTAGTTTAAAAAAGAACAATTGTGTTTTTCTTTAACATTATTTTATGGTCACGATGTTGTGTTTAATATTAATGAAATAATGGAATGTTTTAGGTGTTGTATTGATGCTCAATGAATGTGTAGTATACTATGGATATGGTGCCAGTATGAGGCTCTAGACACTGATAGTATAATATGTGGTTAGAGTAATAGAATGATGCTCTAGGTGATGATCATATACCATGTAAATTAGGATATTGGACTAACGATCTATATCCTTAGGATCGACTACTGATTCTTTAAGAAACAATGATGTTATGTAAATATGGATGATGTATTGAGGTTCCAGACACTACCCTTATTTGTTTTGATGGGTTAGATAGAACTAAATCCTTATATTGGTTTTGATGGTTTGGTATACGGTTAGGTGTTGGATGGATGTTCCATCCATGATTGATATTGATGCTAACATTTTATTTATATTCTTGACTAAAAATCTGGCAATTTATGGATTGTGTAGATTAGATAGATATCATGGTTATATGATTAGGTTTCCCTAAGTTAAATAATAACTAAAAATCCTTCCTCAAGTCTAATAATTTATACCCCTATGTTAATCATTATAAGTCTATTATAGGTCATTACATAGTTGGTTGGTCATGGTGTCTCCATTAAACCCTTGGTATAGTTGGGAGTAGATGAAATGTCATGTTTGTTTTCTTGTTTTTCTTATATATATTGTTTTTTATTCAATAGGTTGTCTGCGTACACTGTAGTTCTGACAGGTATATTAATTAGACACCATTGGTGGTAGAATACTGATTTTTACTAACACCTTGATAAGGCCACCATTTCTCTTGGGTACCTGAGTAGTTCTCACATGATTTTTGCAGAGAAAGGTTTGTGTTGAGGCCCATGTTTAGTGTGGATTGTTTGAGCAGGATTTTTCATGTGGTATAAACTGAATGGATGGGTATTATCGGTGATAGTATTGATCATATTTGTAGTTTCTTTAATTTTGGCATTTTATATAATCGTACTATTGGGATTTTGTTTATTGGGATGAAATGGTCATTAAATCATTTATTGAACTTTATTTTATTACAACTTGTTTTAGCTTTAGTTTATTTATTATTTTCACTTACAATGATGTGGATTATGTTTGGTTATTTACATTTGGGTATGCATTCTAATATAGGAGTATAGCCTCCTCACAAATCTTATTTATACCCTTACTAATATTCGGTAGACTCTTTAGTGTGAGTATCAGCGCTTGAGGTTATGTGGTGATCTGGATCAGGGATGCTGTTTAGTGGAATCTATGTCGGGGTGTTACAATGTTGTACTAAAGAGGTTAATTTCTAATTATTTTGCAATTTCATCTTTGGTATACTGGAGATATAGTAATGTGTTAGATTTTGAGATTGATACTAGGTTGTAGTGTCATGAACACAAATTTGGGTTAGAAGTCCATGTTACAAAGAGCTAGGATTCATGTTCTTAAATTGTGAAGTTATAGTTTTACATGATTTTTTCATCATGGAGTTCACATGTTATTAGGATTTCATGGTTTCAGATAGGTTCTAAGATATTGGGAAATTTTTAAGAGGAAAGTTATATTTTTTTAATCTTGTCCTATTTAGGTAATACATATCTCATGTATTTTGTTATACATGTTAGATACACATGTAATTGGTTGGCTAGTGTGTGATTTTATTGATTTTTTTTTCTGGTGGAAGGTTTTTTGGATCTGTAATGAGATGCTCATTGATGATCGTACTGGTGTGATCCACAAGAATAGATGGTTCAATGAACCTAGTAGATCAGCATGTTTTATGTATATGATAATTAGAACCATTTTGTGAGGTTTTTATTGCGTTTGGTAGTATTTTTGGGTCCTCCATAGAGCATTCAAATGTACAGTTTCTCAGAGAGGATGGGCACCCTAGTAATGGAAATTTGGTTGGTATGTGACCCAATTATTGTGTGATGCCATATAAAAAGGTGTTTTGACATGTTTATATATTGTGATGATGAGATAGGTTTATGTTCATGCCCTGTGAGTTGTGTCCTTCTATAAATATTTATAGACCTTATTGGTTGGACATAGTCATTAGACATGAGACATGATTAGAAGGTATAGGTGGTAGAGCATAGTGGAATTTTCAACAAGAATTAAGATTAAGGAGTTAGTAATATTTGACTTTTATGGGTGAATCATGAGAGAGGAAATACAGGATATTTATTATTTTGGGTGTGTGAGGTAAGGATGTGTGTTTTGGACCATTAACAACAGTTCACATAGAATTTAGCCTACTATGGAATTCTAGTATTTAATATTCTTTTGGTTTTGAGAAAGATATCTTGGGTGATAGTGGTTTAGACTTTTGGTTGGTTTTAGGGGGGTAGTATTGTTTGGGGGCCTTACATAGGTGACATTTGTGCAGGTAGTATGTTATGGGGGTACTTGATCTTGAATAAATCTGAATTTTTTGATAAATGACAGTACAAGTGAAATAGACATGACATGTTTATAGCATGACATGCCCTAAGATGTCTATTTCCCTCATGATAGAAATTGTTTGGAGTGATTATTCTTTGGTAACACATGTTGTTTCATGGGAAATAACATATGGGTGACTGAACCGGTTAAATCTATTTTTTTCCTCTATAACGTGGTGAGGTCATATATGGTTTTGGGTGGAACATTAAATGATGGTCATGTTTTTAGTGGTATAGTAAGTGGTTTTAAATCGTGAGTTATTTTTCATTTTGGAAAGCCTAGAAGTTTCTATATGATAGGTGAGAATGGAATGTCGTAGATTCATGTCCAATGGATAGGGCTTGTGATCTATGGTTTTAAAAATCACAACTTAATAGAGTAAACATTAGTTTTTATGGTATGTTCACACAATAGTGTGTGAAAGGATTATGTGTTAATGATATTTCAGAGGCATGATAAGATGGTGATGTTCTTTTTTGTTTTGTGTGTGGATAATATGTTTCAAGAATGTATGCCCGAGATTATTTTGTAGATAGGGAAACCATGATTAGGTATAGAAATGATGTGTATGTTATTATATTCTTACATGTTTGGAGGCTGAAGTATTTTTATTGTGTTTAAAATGTCTCTATAGTTAGTGGTGAAATAAAAAATAAATGGGTTGTGGTGATTTTAATTGAAGATATCTTACCATAGTATAAATCTATGTATGGTCATTTCCAATACATTGATATCATCCCAAGTACACTGAGAGAACACTGGCATTGATCCGATATACTTAAATTTATTTTTTGTGTGAGGAAGTTCCCTTGAGGATGTGGAAATCCTGGAGTAGTGTAAATGGACCATATGTTAGGGAGTGCACCATCAATAGTAAATGGGTGGGGTCATTAGGATGGAACTAATGTTGATGTGTACCATGGGTTTCATTCTTGGATTCCAGTAATGGGTGAAAATTGATGATTCCTTTGGTCGTCTAGGAAGGTCAAGATATCTACTTCCTATTCTTTGGTTAGCATTTTTTTGGAGCTTCATATGAGTGGTTATCGAAATTTGGTATGTGGGTTATGTTTAAAATCCTTTGGTGGGGAGTAATGTATCTATTGTGGAGGTACATATGTCCTGTTAGAAGGGTCATAGGTGTGTATAAATGGTTATGGAACAATCATGGTGGCACCATGATGTGAGATTGTAATCATTGAATTATGTTCTTAGATCATATAGGGAATGTAAATAGGAAAATATTTTTGGTGTATTATCACGTCAAGCAAGGCCTTGGGCTTGTGGTGGTTTTGAAAATAAATCAATGATTCTTATTTCAGAGGTTCAATGACATGTGCAGTAGGATATGACTATAGTTTTGAGTTTATAGATGATCTAACAAAAAAATCTCCACAGGGTTCTGGTGTGTACTATAGTGGGAATGGTTGTGTCATTTTTGAATGCCTTAAGGGTGAATAAAATATAATATAATTAGATAGAAAATGGTTGAATGATTGAGATGGGAACCTTGAGAAAAATTCATCCATGGATATTCTGAGTGGTGTTAGCACACAATATGGGTGTGGAAGGTTGCAAGAAACATATAATTCATTATTTTTAGAATGATGGCTACATTTTTGGATGGAATTTAAATTTCAAGTAAACGATTGTGTGCTCATATTTCAAGCATGGATGATGGGTATTCATCTTCTTGGGTTGGTTTTCAATAGAGAGTAATGGTGATGATGATGATTGGAATTATCATGGGTGTCAGGGTATGGTATATTGGGAACCATGTAGCGAGCATGGTGGGAGAATGAGTTTAGATTTGGTTGGTATTTATGGATAAGAATGGTGTTTTTTATTTGATTTTGGTGTGTATAAGATAAAAATTATTGTGGGGAGTACCATAGCTCGATTACTATTTGAGTTGAAGTGGTAATAAATGTTTTTGTTAAAATGACTCAGGTATATTCCGTCATGCAATATTTATTTTTGATACGGACATTCCCTTAGGCTTTTGGATGGTTGTGTCCATTGAGTTAGAAGTTGTGGGATGGTAGTGTTTTAGGCTATTGGAAGATAAATGAGTCCATTGGAAAATAATGTGTTTATTGATGTAAGTGGGTGGTGCAGATGGATGAACATAAAGGCTTCTCACAGATGAGAAGTGTTATAGTGGGGAGGTAGTACGATCCCACATCTAGAGGGATCAAACCATTCTGAAGGAATTTAAATTATCATTACCAGTTGGGTTGATTTTTGAATCAAGACCCAGAATGTAATTTTGTGAATTTGAATGTATCCAAAGGGAGTGTCAAGAAGAGAAATCATTATTTGGAGGTACACCAAGTGTTCAAATCAGCTTCATGGGATTAATCTTATGTTTCATAATTTTTTTGTGGTTTTCTATAAATAGTGAATGGTTTGGTGTGCATGGTTTGTTGTGCATGGTTTAGTGGAATCCATGAGACATGTTGATTATCAAGTCTTTTTTAGTTGATTTTGGACTGGTTAAAATTGGGTTTGGTCCAAGGGTAAATCAAGTGATGTTTAGTAGAGTCTAAGGAATTATACATAAGGTGTAAATGGTTTCAGACAATCTATGAACCTTTATATAGAAGGGTGAATTTCTAATTTCTCTTCTGGTACGGAACTTTCCAAACCATGCATCATAACATTATTGTGAATGGGTGTTGGAAAATATGGGTTTTCATATTTTTCAAATGGTTTCTCTAACTATGTTGACATACCATATGATTAGGTGGCCTTGGACATAGGTAACCATAAGATTGGAATATGATTTAGAAAACTAAAAAGCATCCCAAAATTTCATTAAATTAATGTCTTTCACATTTTTACCTTAATTATTTTATGTTATCTCTCCCATTTTTTCCCCATGTTCATGAACCAGTGGAGGATCCTCCTACCTTCCTCCCCTCTTCATGACTCAGTTATGAGGTGTTTTGGTGTAGATTGTTTGGAATTTTTGCATATGATTTAAACTCATATGGAATCCATTCTTCTTTAACTTCCTTTTGATTTTGTGAATATTTGGTTTAGGTATTATTGATGGTTCCACTAGATCATGGTGGAATAATCCATTTCTAAAGGGGAATTTTGTTGTCTTGGGTAGAAGAGATCTTGTGATTGATTCTTCATGTCATTGTGTGTCCTTTCATTGAGGTATGTGATTACGGTGATTTTTATAGAGTGATTTAAATTCAATTTACTTATTTAACAATATATTTGTTATTTTGAATTAGAAATATTTCCTTGAATGTGTTTGGGATTGTGATGGAGGTCTTTAGTGAGTCGTTGGATTCAGTTTTTATGTGGCATGATGAACCACTACATATTCCATCATTATGAAATTTTTTGGTTTAGGTACATTATTTATTTATAGATGTTATAATTAACTAATTTTTTTTTGTTTTTTGTAAGACTAGATCATGGGTGATAATGATGTGCTTTGATGGGTGCTGAGGTGTTTAGATAAGGCTCATATAGTTCTTGAAAATTCCTCTATGATTCTGATTTTTTACGGCTTTTTAATGAGTTAGGTGGTCAAAGAGATTTACACATATTCATGTTAGTTAATTTTCATGTGTATGTTTTTTTACTTAATGAAATATCATTTATGAATGTTTACATAGCTTATGTAATTTTTTAGGTCTTGGATTAACACCCTAGACCTTCCATGAATTCAATTTAATCTATAGGTGTTCATAAGACTGAAATTATGATCTCCCATGGGGTGATCCATTGCATGAAATGGGTAAAGTGGAGTGGAAAGGGGTTTTTTTAAATTGATTTAATGTGTTATTCTTTTAAGAAAAATCATATGTGTCTTTTAAAATTATTTTAAATATATAAGTAGGGTTTGACCCTATTTTGGGTGAGAAATTGGGAACAAAAAGTTTGGAAATGTTCCTTAGTTTGAAATGAGGTGTTTTTCTCTAAGTGGTTTAGAAAAAAAGGTTTTAAATAAATATCAAATGTTAATTTTAAATGATTATATGGTGACCTCATTTGTGAAAATGTTTTTATGTCTCCATAAAATGGTTTTCATGGAAGTTGTTTCCCTTACGACCTATTTTGTTTTCATAGTGAAAGAATTTTTTAAAGGGATGTTTTGAAATGGTTAACTAGGGTATTTAGTTTAGTTTATTCTAAACTTTTAAAAAGGTTTAGGATTTTTAGGCATGTTTTGGTTTAGAAGGCCTGTAGGGACATTTGTAGATGTTAATGGTTTAAAAAGTATTGTTTTGTTTTCTCAAAAAAAATGTATGGTAAATATATTTAGATTCAAATTTATGAAATTATGGAGTGGTTTAGGTTCGTGAATGAGGCTCATAGAACAGGTAGTATTCTAAAAATATGGTGTTAGAATGAGGCTCTGGACACTGATAGTATACTATATATTTAGAGTGACGAACTGCTCCTCTATGTGATGATGGTATACAATGTGAAATACGATGATGGATTAATTCTACCCCTCCTAAGTCTACGAAATAATGATGCTCTATAAACCATAAATGTAATATGTATATGGATGTTGGACAATGGTTATGGGAACAACTATTATGTCTCATGATGGTTTTTATAGACCTGATGTTTAGTATAGCAACCAAAAGTTTAGAATATGGTTAGGTTCAAGATAGAGGATCCAACAACTACCTATATATATATATATATGTTGAGATTTGTTTTAGATTCCAGAAAAAAAAATATAGGTTTTGATGGATTGGTTATATTAGATAGGCAACGTGGATGTAGGTTTATGCTTCCTTGTGTTGAATGAAAAGAGAAAACTATACCGTTACTATTATAGTTTTACACACTACATTATACTTTAGAGGAAATGTTTTGGTAGTTTCATGGTTGTTTGTTCCATGAATCACCCTATATCCCTTAGACCAGTGGGAACTAGAAGAGTTATCATGTTATTTGGATTATTTCTCATATCTATATTTTATATTTATTCACCAAGTTATCTATATACAATCTTTCTATAAATATTATTTTCTATTGTCAAAATTGGTGGTATAATAAAGAGTTTTACTCACAACCTGATCTGAATTCCATTGCACATCGGTTCCCAAGAAACTCACACATGATTGTTGCAAGAATAGTTTTGGGTTGAGGGCTTTGTTGAGTGGGGCTTGGTTGAGATGGAATGATTGAGAGGTATCATATGATAGGACAGGTTTGGCTCAATTTTTTTATTGTATTTTCTTTTATTTTGTTACGTTATTTAGATATAATTGTATTTTTTTTTGGTTTTATGGATAATATGGTCATTTGATACTTTATTAAATTTAATTTTATTACCATATGTTTTTGCATCCATTAATTTACTAATTCCTCTTACCTAGATGTGTTTGTTTTTTGGTTATTAACTTCTAATTGTGCACTCTGATATTGGGGTATAGTCTCCTCATAGATACATTATAGATCCTATTTCTGGTCATAATCCTATAGAAAATGAGTAAGCATAGTTGAGGCTATATGGAGGACCGAATCAGGGAATCTGTTTAGTTGAATCAAAGTTGGGGAGTTATATAGGAGCTCCGGGTTTAAATTAATGAACTATTTGAGAAAGCATTGAATTATAATATTATCACACATTGGAGAGATCAAGTTATATTTTAAAAGAAGGATGAATTATTTTTTCATTCATTAATCGATTGAAATTATTTGAAGGAGTCGATAGTGAAGAACAACATTACCCTCCCATGGATTAATGATTTATTTTATTAGTTGAAGGGATAATTATACAAGAATAATATTACCATTCTCTTTGGATATCATCATATGTGAGTGAAATATGGGTATATCATGAATAGTAGTTTTCAATGTCATAATCGAAATTAATATTTCATTATGATATCATTTAGTTTAAAAAGATCTTTATTTGTTTGTGGGGTTGATGAATGTAGTCTTCTATTAGTTTCTAGACCAGTTCATTCAGGTCTTTATTAGTGACATCCGTATGTTTTCTATATCCGAGGAGGAAAACATTAAGTATTTTAAGGCCCTATTGGGAGTTGTTTGGATTCATTAGTCAATCATGAAGTTGTCAACGTGTGAGTTTTTTTCTCATGAGTATCATTTCATGGGGAATATCACAAATTAGGGTGGAGTAGACTTATATCCTTTGATGATTTGTGTGGTTTTTTGTGTAGTCTCCATGAATGTTTTAGAGGTGTAGAGTTTCCTTGATTTAGGAGAATATTAGAGATGGAACATACCTAACATATACTAGACTTCTACTCCTATGATGTCATTGAATAGAATGGATAATGGATTCATAAAGAATTTCTAATTATAGGGTTAAAAAGATTATTTTATGTATAATATGGTGACTAATTTAGTTCAGTATCTTCTATAATATTGTATATATTTTATGGTTTACTTTATTGCATTACATATTGATGTGGGTTTTGTGATGATGTAGAATAATAGTATTATTTATTATGGGACTTAGTAGTTACAGCCTCATGAATTTAATTGTGATACCCATGAACTTGAGCATACCATAGTGGTGTTCAATTTTATGATTAGGTGATCCTACCACATTGGTAAAAATATTTGTCTTTACAGATCATTTTTTGTTGTTGTATGGATTCTCCCATCAATACATGAATTATAAAAAATTATGGTTAGTGTTGTTTTTTATTACTATTAATTTTACATTTACATTACGCATGATAAATGGAATGATGTGATGGATTCCTTGATTATTAAGTTGTGTGGTGGTGTTGTACTTGAGTCTATAGAATCTTGAAGAGTGTTGGAAGAGTTAGTAGTGTTTCACATTGATATGTGTCTACTTGGGGGAAGATGTTTCCTTTAGTATATGATAGTGACTTCATCCTTTTTATATGAAGTTCATGAGTCCATATTGGGGCATTCCATGACATAAGTTTAGTATGATTGAGTTATTTGTAGTGATGCTCCTAGGGGACGATCAAATGATGGACCTCATCAGAAGGTGTGTGCAGGAAATATTTTTATTCCTCTAGTGATGCAAGACATGATTCCCTATGAGTTCATCATTAATCACAAAGAAGAACATCTTGCTGTGGAAAATATGAATCATTATCGGGGGGGTCATGTTTGGTGTTCTAGTATAGAGTGATTAATTATGGAGTGTGTCTCTTAGTGTTTGGTCCATTAGAAGGTAAAGTCCAAGCATTGTGTTTATAGTTTTTTGATTCCGAAAATTGAAATTACCTTATTGAGGTGGGATGAATTTTTCTATTTACATTTTGAAGATTTTTACAAGATCTCATGGTTATAGCATGCTTCATGAGTCATCATGAACTGTCTAACAATGTCATATCACTTATTAGAGGTAAATGAGTTGATCTGAGAAGTGGTTTTTCTGTGACCGTATCTAGAGGAGATAATGTGGATTGATGGGTTCTTGAAGATGATCACACATGATAAAAATACCATTTTACCTCTACCGTGTCGAGAGGGCATGAACACGATTGTAGATATTAGTTATTCATCATCATTTATTTTCATATATAGATGTATGGTCAGACAGAGTAGATTATCTTGACTTTATAGGTCATATTTCAAATATGGATTTTTTATTTTATTGGAACGTGGTTACAACACCTATCCTTTGTGGTGTTTACATAAATTATCAACTACCAATACACTATTCACATGGTTATATTTTATGCTCTATATGGTTGAAATTTATGATAGTTGTTTTATTGGTCTAGAGTTAGAGAGTCAGTTTTTCTTCCACTAAAACAGGCTCATTATATGAATGATAGGGTCCATGTGATCCATGATAAAATTATGGTGGAATAGATTCACTAGAATTACAATACTTATCATATAAGGATTCCTATGGTTTTTGACATTAGATATCCCATTCTCATAATGGTTTCTCCTTTTCACGGGAAGTGTAGGTTCAATCATTATATTATTCTATATTTGAGGTCCATTGGACCTTTTAAGGTGTCAGTTCAAGTTGGAACATTGTATTATAGATTAGCAGTATCCCTAAAAGATGAGTCAAATCCATGATGTCTTCTAGGTATCATAGCTTCATGGATATCTTCATGATGAATCCCACATCATTTATTGGAATGAAATTGATATTAAATATAGTGTGATATTCAGGGAGTGGTCTGTTGAGATATAAAACCACCAAGAGAAGATATAGTATGTGACCAATATTCATTTGGATCATATCCTATATTATCAAGGTGTATTAGATATGATTATTCATGAGGGGATGACGAGAATGGTCAATAAATATCCCATGTTATTCAATGATATATCATTATTAATTTGATTATTTATCCAATTATTATTTAGATTATTGGTAAACCATTATCTATTTTCTGATATCATTTCATTTCCTCAGTTATATTGTTGTTTTACCATTCCCTTGAGCGGTATATCCTCAAAGATATTTTTTGAGGTTTTTTGGTGATGTTTTATGATTAGAGGAATTATTCCTCTTCTGAGATGATTGTGTTATTAGTGTACTAAGATCCTTGAGAGCTATCTCACTGGACAGTTATTCAAATACATTTAATTTTAGGGGTTCATTTTAAATTCTCTAGAATGTTATTTTTTTGAGAGGTATCAAAAATTAGAGACCATTTACTATGGTTCATTACTTTTATGACCTTGCGGTAGGAACCTGACGTTGAAAGATATAAACCTAGTTACATGTGGAATTGATGATGGAAACATAGAATTTAGGACCTAAATTATTATTCCGGAAATAAATTTTGATTAAAATCATAATGGTTTTTGTGGTGGAATTTTGTGGTCCTTCAAATATGTAATTCAGGATGTAAATTAGAAGTTCAAGATGCAAGTGGTGTTTTATATATTTCTAAGCATGAAGCATAAACATTAGTGGATATGGAATTTATGGAATTCATGGTTTGAATTGACATTTTATATCAAGAATAAATATCTATACATCCTAGTAATAAATATTGGATCCACTTAAAATTAAATAAATTATTATATCCTATATCAAACCATAAGATGTTAGAGGAGTGTTTTTGAAGGCCTTTGAGGAACCTTCGATTTGATTCAACCCTCATCTTCTAGAGATCAGTCGGTGGTGATTTAGGACAATTTTTACACATTCTGTTGGCCCATTTTATTGTTCCCTTTCCTCTTAATTTTTAATTTCAATGTTTTTAGTATGCTTCTATTGGATTTAGAAATCCTTTATCTGTATCATGATCTTTGCTATTATTCTAAATCAGTGCCTTCAGAGTTTCCCTCTTTAGTTTCATTTTGAATAGAGATTTTCATCATTTAGACTGGAGGTTGGGTATTCATTTCAAATCATATATTTAATGTGTATGTGTGTGATTATCATGATATAATCCATGTGTGACTATGGAATTAACATAATAATGATAAGAATACAATACTAAATGAAGGGTGTTTTGTGGTTTGGGTTTTGTGATCTCATGTGTATCTCACTATGTTATTGTTGCATCTTGTTTTGATAGATTGTGTTTGAAATTTATGTTTTGGATTTATTTCTACAAATCATGGATATTTTTTTTCTAAAATAGGATAAAAAATATAGAACAAGAATAATGATAAATTTATTGAATATATAGGCATGTAAATTAATATTTATACATTATTGACTTTGATATAATATAAACATAATTTAAAACTCATGTTTATAATGATTTAAAACATATGATAGATGATAAGGAATAGTATAAATTTTGATAAAATCTTATAGATAATAAACAAGATAAGTCATTGCAAAAATTAAAATGGATATGTTCTAAAGACAAATTCATTGGTGATAAGAGACCATATTCCTTTCATGGAAGGATTATATTCCCTATATATATAACCTTATAGTCTTTTATTTTATTTTGAAAATAAATGTTATGTTTATGTATACTCTATAAATATTATAGTGTTGTTGTGAGTTTTTGATAACCATGTGTGCTTGGATTCCTTAATGAGCAATGGGATGGAGGAATATGTCTATTTTTGACTGAAGATTATTTTGATGGAAGGTAAATGGGCTAGGATCCCCGGATATTGATGGTTGATACCAGTTATGGAAAGAAAAATTGATATTATATGAACTGGATTTGGACATCATGTAATGTTCTAGCCTGACTAACTCTATGTAATGTAGACGGACTAGTCGATCACATGGCCTCAAGCACGGCTTCCTAAACAGAAGAGGATTCCAACTAGCATAGATTTTCCAGTGATAGTACAGTGGAGAGACTCTACCCTCATGATCAAAATAACATAATGATATAATATTTAATTAAACAATGAATTGTGTTATCAATATAAATAAAAGAAAAGGAAATATAAGATAAATTTAATAACTAATAAATTGGCCATCATCAAACATGGAATCATGAATTCATGTAAAAATGATACAACTAAAAAACCGAGTAAACATATAATAGGTGATACACTAAAATTTTAACAAGTAATAAATAAATCCCCAAGGATATCTTCCTGATAATCCTAACATCTGGTTTAGTCCTATGCTTCTAAAATTCCAGGAATTAGCATAAAACACAAACCAAAACCAATAAATCTGAACCAAAAATCATGAGGTCTATTTTAGCACCCCCAATGTAATTTAAGCCTAAACAGTGTGTGACATATAATTAGTATGCCACATCCAATGGTGATTAATGATATCCAAAATATTAATATAAATTATTTCACTATGTAGGTATAGAAGGTATAGTAAAAAATAAATAAAACTAAACAAGGTAGCTCATGTTCCTTAGGGACACCTGCCCAACCATACCCGCTTTGGCCTATACAAGAATAACATGAACAAATGTAAACCATTAAATATATTATGATTTTTAATACACACACACACACAATTCTTTTATGTTTATGAACATGGGTACATAAATGGGTCATCAAAAGGGCCAAATACCAATATAGACAAAACCAAAGCATGTTCTTTTGTTTGGTTGGCATGCCCTTAAATATGACAAACTTGTTTCCATTATATATTTAAATAAGAGGCATTGTGTTTCTTAATCAAAAGGAATAATAGTCTAATAAAATGTGATCTATAAATATGAATACCATGTATTTCCAAAGGATCACTATAATTACATATCACTATAAAAGTTTATCTGACCAAATTTGAAAAATGGAATCCATAGTGTCACTCTTGGTATAATTTAAAGGAATAACCCTTAATTCTTTCCATGATACACTACATTGGGGATAAACTATCACTAATGGCATGGAAGAGAAATATTTCCCACTGAGTCTGGCCATGGTAAACCATAGGGGAACCAGGTATCACTCATGGGTGTAATAATCTCAATCAGCCTATGATTCCATCCATGGAATGTATACATGAGATTATTAATATCGCTCAATGAGAAAAATAATTTTCTACTGATCCCATACCTAGTTTTCCATAAATTGGACCCAATGAATTTCTCAAAGTGTGCATATAATCTTTAACAACCAATTATTCAGTCCAAGAATTTGTAAAAAAGAATCCATGTGTTGCTCATGGATTATACATTCTATTAAATCATTCATGTTCAATTAAAAAATGACATTTTTATAAAAATTACTCAACACATCAGTCATAAAAAAGTGGTGCATTCCCATTATTCAGTTCAATTATAATAAATATTCTATTAATCCACTTATTTATCTCATATTTATGGGATAATTTTTTATTAGAGAAGACAACAGACCTCGATGTTCATTTCATTATAAAATTAGGAAAGGAAATAAACCATATAATTTTATATAATTTATACAACCCTAACAGATGATTTAATTCAACAGATCTTTAGGAAACTTTAAAAATTGAAGGATATTATAGTTATAAAATTTTTAATCAACTCTTTATTAGTATGATTTAATAAACTTGATAAATCATTGGTCATGAACTAAATATGAAACAACCCACATGAAAAATTTGCGGCAAGTAGAACAACCTCAAATGGTTAAATTATAAAGAACATCATCTAATCTATTCATGAAATAGTCTCAAAATACATATATTAATATTTAAAAGCTGTCACAAATAAAATAAAATGTTTAAAATAATGAATTAATTTATAAATCAATGAAAATTAATGGAAAACTATATAACCCATACCAGGTTCTTATCATGGTCCACTTGTCCAATATTAATCTTTGATTAGATCTAGTTCAAAAGAAATAAAATAAACAGACAAAATCCCAAGAATTAATGTTTAATATATAACATAATTATAGAACCAATGATGGGATGATAAAAAAAATTTCTAGATAACTGAATCACATATCAAGAGGTTTCTATTGTGATATACAACACTCGAATCGGTGGACGGATGAAGGAGGTAGATTGAAGACAACCCTAGAGGTAGGAGTAGCTCGATCTAGAGAGGGAGAGGTTATACATAGATGGTTGGAAGAAAATTGGAATAATTTAAAATATGTCTAGGGAATGACCATAAACATATTATGATAAATATACAAATGGCCTAGATGCATGGTTTATCAAACCATGTGCCAACTATGCGGTGCTACAATCTAAGGCGACTCAGCCATCACACGACTTGGTGCATAGTCTTCCAAACCTTGTACATCCAAGGTAGAATCCAATATGAATACACCTACAATAATTTCTTGTATGTGTTTCTTATGAATAATGGTTATACAGAAAAATTAAGCACCCTTAAGCTCATCGGACCAGAATCATAGTTTCTCATGGAGGGACCCAGGGTTTCAGAAATCCATGATGCTCTATCATCTCCTTATAAATTTAATTTTTAAGTTTCTTTTTCTTCTAAAACAATATTAAATACATGAGATACCTTTTCTTACATAACCCAAGTATCCAAAAATAAGTTGGAGTTCTCAAACTCTCATAATCATGATTTGAGTCACACATTAAAATTTGTTCAAAATACCAAACTGAAAAGTTGAAATTACCCTTCGAATTTCAACCTGGACAATATCACGGGACCATAAAATAACCCCACCATAGAAATTATCATCCCTAATATGTATTTGGGAATAAAAAAACCACACATGACCTACTCAAGTCTTGATGTTCCATTTGAATAGAATTCATTAAATTCAAAATACCCAACGCACCACCAAGAATTCCTTATGCGTACCATACATAAGACATTAAAATTTTATCCAACACTTAAGCTATGAATTGAATAAACAAGATAGACATTAACCAATCCCATGAAACTAGATAAATGACTACAATTTTATCACTTTAATCACCTAGTTAATGGTTATCTCTACCAAAGTTTCAAGAATTTAAAGCCTAATTATGAGTTACGGTATCTCCATCATTGGAATTTACTTTTTTAACATTCCCTAAGAGTTATAATGATGATCTTTGAATGATCCGTACATAATATGATTGTTTAAATCCCAATGGACCTCATTTTTTCAGGTCAATACAAATTTCATTAAGAAAATTTGTTAGCTAACATTTCACTCACATAACCTAGACGATGTTCCTGAAGCGGTCCATCAGAATAAACATTTAATAAAACATGATGAAGCATTTCAATCCACACCCATTCTAATATCTCATAAAAATATCATGTTATAATTCTGGTATATTTTCACTTAAAACAAAACATCATATCTTATGGTACCTTAATTTTTTTACATAATTGTCTACTGATACCCATACCTGATATCTGATGATATCCCATGGATGAGACATCCATTTATGTTGTCATTCCCCAGCACTAACATGGGTGTTTACAAGATCTGACACACTTGGATAGAGACTCTTCAAAAATACCATCTAAGCCTGACTGAAGTCCAAGGTATCCTCGTAATCATCAGTTGGATTCCAATGAGATTATCCTAGAAAATCAATACTATATCATTTATAACTAAGAAATCATTACAGAGCCAACATTTCCACAACTGATAACAGTAATAGACCCCAATTGTAGTTAAGGAAACAATTTTCTGGTGTCCATGTGTCCAACCAAGGTGTTCCTACTCAGGAACCCAAGTTTCACACATTAATGTCCCTAATTACATGAATAACTATGATTCTAGACTTTAACCCCCAAGGTGTCTAGAAATTCAAATAGAATGACATATTAAACTTTTATCTCAATTAATAACTTTCATTATCTAATCATACTCTTGAACAATGTCAAAATAGGAGACATGGTCATCTCTAAACTAGTAGTACACTAAGAAAATATCATTATATCCAAGAATTAAGGAGACATACACATGATATCCAAGAAAATTTTCTCAATTAGGTTTCTAAAAAAACATATGCAACTACAAAATGATATCCTACGAATCATCTCTAGCTAATTATTTTGGCTGAATCTTGGTTGTACTTACCAACAAATCATCACTACAAAAAAATTATTTAGTTACCACAGAGGAATCTCATGATTCCTTAATCAAAACCATCGAAGTATATCATCGGGAAATTTTGTCATTAATGGTCAAACATGCTTCCATCCATATCATTATCATTTTACCTCATAGGCAACAACACATCTTGAATCTTACCATCCCCATGGGAATTAATAATTATTGATAACCAATTCCACCTATTCATGTAATATTTCATTAACTCAACTTGTAAGGATACATTAATCATGGTCTAAATGATGCTTCCCACATTAGAATTTTATGCATCATTGATCATTAAGAACATAAAAATTTCCACAACACAAGTTTCATCCACCACTGAATATGGTTTACAGTTGTGGTGAACTTTCTTTTACCAGTAAAACAAAAGTTGAAGGGAGGAAAGAACTAATTAAAATGGATATAGATTGGATTTACTCTAGACACATGTAGGACGATATTCTGATTTTTATTCATGTGTTTCATTAGCATTGGTAATTTATGACAAAACTAAACTAATCATTAGTGTTACAATACCTGATCCTCTTTCTACAACATCCCTATCATGGAGGAGAAACAAATTTTCCATAGCCCCTAAGACACTATACCTCAAAGATGAAAAATGATCAAATTGTAATAGAATAGATCCTTTATGGTATTAAATGAAATCATATGTTTCATTTCCCCTTTCATCAACTCAATGGGTACTAAATACAACATCAGAAAGTACAATAAAATTTCACAAGTAAAATGACATATCCATTATACAATCCAAAATCATACTAGTCTTGTTACATCAATATCAAATGTCCCTCACCAATTATTTATCCTAGAGTCATATTATCTAATTTGACTATGAATCTGGATGATGACCTCTATTGTCATCCAAAAAAAGGAAGAAGGGTAACATGACACACCAAGACAAATTACATGCCTTCTTAATCAATGAATTACATGATTATTACACTCATAACAAGGGTAAAATGATATCTTGAACACTCATCCATCTAGGGTTCCATTTTTGAAACTAAGGATTCATAATAATTAGAAAAGGCACCTGATCATCCCCACACATTTGAAATGGTTCCTAGGAATTTAGAATTTGATTTATGTTTTTAGGGTGATACCTTCCTCAAGATATCCCCTTAAAAAAGAAAAAAAATCATAGAACCTATATATATGTCTTAATATAGAGTTAAAAAGCTCATATCTCCTATCATTTAGGTCCCATGAATCCTATGAAATGTTATGGAATCCTAGAAGAAATGCTCATATTTCTGTTTTAAGGCATGATTAGAGAAAAAATTTAACTACCCTACATGACGAGTTAAGATCGAAACATTTTTTTTCAAATAAATAAAATTTTGGATAAGTGATAACCATACTTTCAACTAGTTATGAAAACACCTAACCAATCAAATCATTGGAGGGTCTATGTAGAATCTTAGTCCAAGAACAAACCCATTCTAAAAGAAAACTGGGCTAGACAAGGTATCATGTTAAGGGATATACCCCCCCCCCAAATAAAGGGAACACATCAAGAACTGACCATCTGATGGCACCCCACACATGACTGTGAAACTTCATCCCTATGACTGGAACCCCAAACAAGCCAGAAAAAACCCCCAATGCTAAACACAATCACATACAGCTAATAGAATCACATAAAAATGCTACCTTGCACCACCCATTCTATCACCACCTTGCACTATGCCTTTTTCAACCATCTCGTCACCAAATTTTGTGTATGTAACACCAAGAAAGAAAAAAAATGTTTACAAAATAGAGGACATTGGGAGAAAACCACCAAAAAACACCACCTTCTCCAAAGACATCCTAGAGAAAACTACTGAAGAACCATCACAAATGATAATAGTGACAGAATCAAAGATTCTCATGTGAAAATAATATGAAATAAATAAAACTGAAACATGAAAAGGTATTGCAATAGAAATTCCAATATCTACGCCTCCAAAATCATCCAAAATGTCCTAGAATCTGTCACACCTGGAAAAAGTGGGGTCATTCATAAATAATCATGATGAAAGGGTATAGATTTTATGTAACCATCCCTATAAAAAATAACATTCCCTCATGGGGTTATGTAAGAAGGCATCACTGGAATAAAGGAAACTTATGAGCTTCACATTAATAAATCGGTGATTTAATTACACCCTTAGTGGGTTTATATCATAAGAACAAAACACCATGATCAAAAAACTAGTGTCATGACCCATCCCCAGGGGCCCATGCCGTGACTACCCCACTCCCTCCTTCTATAGGCCAGGGGATGGAAACTAGGACTGGAAAGGCATATACCAAAAACTAGGATGGAATTTCCTTTTTAACCTACAAACTCACATAATCAAAGAACACATCAAGATACAAGCACAAAGTAAACTATATAGTAAATAGGGTGAGTACAATAAGTAAAGGGGGGCCGAAATACAAGCCCAACTAGAATTTAAAAGTAAAACTGAAAATAGATCATATGAACACCCTCCAAGGATCCTACCTAAAGGGTAGGTAATGCTCTCAAATGGTCTTCTCTACGATACATCTCGTCTAATGGTCCACCTCTGAGAAGCCTCTAGTCTTGACACCCTCAATCTTGATCAATGTTTTTCATCATATGCACATGACACAACAATGTGCGGGCATAGACCATGATGGGGTGAGTATAACAATACTTAGAAGGGGATACCCCAAAGGTCTCTCATAATCCAAAAAGGATAAACCACAAAGAAACACCATGTTCACAAGCACAAAAAACAAAAATAAACCCTTATTAGGTATATTCCAATACATATACATAATTTACCAAGTATAACCATCTCGTTTAGGAAGAATGAAAAGGCCCAACTCTCTATAAAACAAATTTTTCCATGATGGAAAGAATACCATGAAGGTAGAACCATGAAGGTATGTACCACAAATGTAATGCCAAAAAAAAATACCACAAAGGTATCACAACACAGAACTATACCACAAACGTAAAGACTCAACTCACACTATGTATAACATATGTACATAGGAATAGTTTATTATCTGTATTGATATATCGTCTTAATTCGTCTAGAAGCTCTGCTGTTGACCCACACAAGATCAAAGATGACCCACACAGGATCTAAAGATGCTGATCACACATGATCTAAAGATGACCCACACAAGATGTAAGGATGCCCCACATAGGATCTGTAGATTTCCCACGTAGGATATGTACATGTTGACCCACATAGGATCTGAAGATGAAAAACATAGAACTTGAAGATTCTTCAAGTACAGCCAGCCACAAGGTTTCCACACTAAGTAAGCTTGATTTCGGGAGGATCCAATCATAAGTCCATCAGAAGATAATTAAACTAACATAAAGACCCACTAATAAGTAACATGAATGTCCATGATGTCATAAGAGACCCAATATGACTTATGGAACCTCAATCAGATGCTTGGTCGGTAAGTTATTAGCCTTTAGGTCACAAGGGACTAGTTGGATTCGGGTTCGATCCAACCCGATTGAACCACAAATGTATCCAAAACTCAAGTGGTTATACCAAAACGTCCATATCTATCCAAGTATTCCATCACCACAAACGGTTCATCAAACGGATGCCCGCTTCTCATGATATGGCTAAAAAGGCGTATTTGGGTGCTGATGGGCATGGGTCCGGTCTGACCCAGTCCGGGTCCGGCTCGGATGGGTCGGACTGTTGCAGGGCCAGCCCCCTGGGTTTCGGTCTAGCTCAGTCTGCAAAGAGGGATGTCGGGCCCACTAGGTGTGGTCTGGCTCATGCTGGGTATGGCCTGCTTGGAGCAGCCCGCTCGGAGCAGCCCATAGTTGGGTGAGGTCTGTCGTGGCAGAGCTCGCCCTAGCCACTACCCAGGGGGAAGGCCCCCTGGAAATCCCAAACGGTCCAGCTGGACCAGTCAACTTTGGCCAACCTGGCGGCACCCTGTGGCACTGCCTATTGGCACGCAGGACCCACCAGATTGGGTCTTGATCAGCATTACAAGGCCGGACAGGGTTCTGGATGGCTCCCCCTTTAGTGGCGCTGGCGTGACCCACTGCTGCCTCCACAGCTGGTTGGGTGATGTCCGCCCTCTGGGTACACCGCCGCAGCTCAGTAGCTGCGACCCCCTCTACTGGTAGCGCAGACGCACGCTGCCCTGGTTCCATGTGGTTGGCCGACATGTCGGCCTCCACCCTCCTCTACCACGGCCGACAAAAGGTGGCCTCCTTTGGTGGCACAGTTGCGCTGCCACCAATATCACGGTCGGATGGTGTGCCGGCAGCCGCCTATACTCCTTCGGCATCAGTCACCGGCAACGTGGTCGGGTTCCGCTCATCCCGACGATCCAGATGTTAAGGAAACGTCAAGCAATGAAGTTTCAGAGGGATCATGCCATGTTCTTTTGGTGTGTACCCTCACCATTAGATCGATATCAAGAAGTTCATATATTTAAAACAATGATTAATCTCAAAGAACGATACGAACAATTTCCCTACCTCGATCGTTCATTAGAGATGGTGTGAAGAAGAGGATGAAGGTGTTGAAGGGGACATCGGCATTCATCGCTCCCACAACACGTTTTTGATCTGGGCTCAAGAATCGGTTCCTCGTTCTAGATATAGAGATTTTTTCTTTATTGGAGGATGTTCTTCCCCCATGAGTTATTCACCAAACTGGTTTTACAACTATTCGTGCAACCACGAGAGGTGAGGATCCCCTCTCATTTAAGTTAAGTTAATGGTTCACTCTTCATTAATGAAATTTATTAAATGGTGGCTTTAATGGTTACACACATTGTGTAACTATAAATTTAATGCAAATATTAAATACTTGACCACCCTTTGTGGTCCCCACATCTAAAGAATTTAAAAATAATGGAGGGAGTTTAATAAAAATAAAAAATTTATTTTATTTTAATCCTCCATGAAAAACTGTAAACCCAGATCTTTCCCTAGGCCTATTGTGATTGATTTGAAGGTCACTTTAAGAGAATATCAGTGCTTTGGGTTCAACAGTGTCCTCATTTTTCAATTCTGAGCACCGTTTAAAAAATTATAAATTCCCACTAGCATGATAACTGAACGTACCCGATAAAAAAGTTCATAAATTCATTCTGAGCACACCGGTCATCGGAATCACACACTGTTACTTTTCACAGACTTGTAATATTTATTGATAATTAAAAAAATTATGTGGAAAACCCCAGTCCTTTATATTATTCCCACCTTAGGGATTTGCATCCCTGAAAGCCTCAACACAAAAAAGGGAAACAATTGGGGGTACTGAGCACAAATTAGAGCCTCCAGCTCCCGTGTGCTATCTTGTAAGTTCTTGTGCTGCCATCGAATGCGCACCAGAGGTATTGGTCACCAGGATGGACTCACTAATATCCATCCTCAATCTCTACTGGACCCTCTGAAAATGTCTCCCCATCATCGATGTCCAGCCCATCCTAGTCAATGATGTGCAAAGGATCATGTACGTATATCCTCAGCTGGGATACGTGGAAAACGACATGAACCCGGTGAAACTAAGGGTGAAGAGATATGCGGTTTTCCACCTCACCAACTCTGTTGAAGACCAAAAAGGGCCTGACAACCCTTGGAGACAACTTACCGCCCCATCCAAATTTCTGTAAAACTCATAGAGGTGAGACTCGTAGAAAAACATGGTCACCATCCACAATCTCTAGAGGTCTCCATTGTAGAGACCCGTATCTTGACATACATTGACTTTACATTACATTTGCGGAATACTTAGTACATAAAAAAAAACACACACACAAGGATCGTAATAGTTTAGTGTCTTTGGAAACTTGGAATATAATCTTCTAATCGTGGTGAAAGATCATCAAAATCTCCCATAAAGATCTTCCTTTTTTTTTACCTAAAACCTTTCTTTATATCCTGGGGAAAAGAAAACATAAAAGGGTGAGCTCAAATGCTCAGTAAGGGTAAACAAAAGAAATATCAATCACATCATATACATAAGCACATAACTTTTGGAAATATTAACCTGCAAAAGAGATCATAATTTAATAACATGGGGTAAATCATGGAAGTGAAATGTAATCACAATAATCATAACTTAAAACATGAAACTTTGTGGCATTCACACATAATCATAGAGAATCATTTCTTGTTAGTCAAGACTCATTTCCAAGACTATCTTAGTGGACAAAGTCCCTTTTTGAATCGAGTAACCCTCGTTTCAGTCCTGTTTCACTGAACCGGTATAACCTACCATTTCAGCCATGTCTATCTCATGAGATATAAAATCTTTACCCAATGCATTAGAGGGAGATATAGGTCCCACCCATCTTATAATGAATCCTTTCTTATGTGTGCCACATAATCATAAATCATACATAATTGCATAACACATGTAACAAAAATGGGATTCTTGAAACATCATGACATCATAAAACAATTCATATAAGATAAAGGAATTCATAAAAATATTTCCATCACAACATAATCAAATCCATGTAATAATAGGCATAAAAACATAACCCTTTTATTGTCTTAGAAGGAAAATAATTTTGATAAAATACTTGAACTCCATTCTTGAGGAAAATATCCTTTCTACTTCAAAAATACTTTTCCTTTCTTAACATGTCATAAAATTCTAAACTAAAAGAAGTTGATTAAAAATAAACCTGAAAACATGTAAAGGAAGCTTCTTGGAAATAATGTTTTAAAAATCCATTCATTCCGTATAAGTTAAAAAAAACATTCTTCGTACTTTTGTCGGAAAAGTCAAAAAGTACCTCGTAGGACAAAAGATTCCTTTCATAGATATTACTAAAAACTCACCGAAGGGTAAAAATGGATTTATACAATTGTAGGTGGATGGAAATAATATAACATATTGATGAAACATGGATGTGGATGATAAAATACACCCCAGTAAATACTTACGAATAAACAATCTCGGATAAAAATGAGATTGTGATATTTCCCTTACCTTAGGTCCGACTTGCTTTGTAAGTGTCCGAACCTCCTGTATAATGATTTAAATCATGTTATTGACTTATTCCAGAATCATATTCATTGTTATTATATCATATATGGTCCACTTATGACTTTATATTACCCGTTCTTTTGTAAATTCATGTTAAAGTAGCGTTTTGGGTAAAATCGTCTCATTTGTCGTTCTGGTTTTTAACTTGTAATTATTCATATGATTACATAGATCATGATTACTTAATTACAGAATATAAAACATGACTTATATATATATATTCATAATATATAATAAATCATTAAATGGAAAGAAATACACCGTTCATGGAGACGGTAGTCCGTACGTACGCATGAACGCTGTTTTCGTTTCCTTATTGAATTGAATGGAATTAAGTATATGACATACATATAAATATAAATAATTCCAGTATCATTATTATTTCATATATTTCATTAGAACTTATTATATATACTTTATAATCATTCATGAATGGTTAATCATTGAGAATGAATCTCATCGCGTCGTGGAGACGGTAGTCCGTACGTACGCACGAGCGATGATATCGTTCCCATGGTCGTGGAATTGTGTTGATGTGTATGTATACTATTTCAGTACCAATATCACTTTATAATAATCATATGTAGTTACTCATTAAACCATTATACCCATCCAATTAAGGTGGTGGCGGAAAATAGATTACACCACGGTGTGGAGACGGTATTCCGTACGTACGCACGCACGGTGATTTCCTTTTTCCGTAGGATGGATAGAAGGTTAATTAAAGTTGTTTCATATTTATAATAACATATCAGTATGTAAGTAATACTTATGTTATTACGTTATCATGAAACAACTAAAGAAGAAGAGGTTGAAGAAGAAATAAATTGAAAAGGTCGGTAATGGATATTACCTCTTCTTTGAAACGCCTCTTTGAATCCTTCACTTAGGGAACTAAGATTGGTCTTTGAAGAATACCATAACCTATAGGATTATTATAGGGAAGTGGAGAAGGGATTTTGGCAGAGGTTGGCTGAGCTTGAGTGCTGAAATTGGTGTGAGGAGGAGGGGGAGGAGGTGTCCTTTTATAAGGGAGGAGAGGGGCACCTTAGGAATATCTCAAAATATTATTTTATATTAAAGTCAAAATCGGTTTATAATGGTTACAAAGGGTCTTATTTCGAAGATAAAGTGGGGATGGGTCGAAATAATATCATCCAGTAGGATTTATACAAGTTTAGGGTATTATTTTAACCTTATCAATTAGATTTAACTCTAAGTTAAATAATTTGACTTTTACCGTGTCTTTTTGTTTTCTTTCACTATATGGTTAATACACTTACTATAACATGCAAAACGAACCCCAAATTTTTTATTATTAATATATAGATCCTTATCTAAGTCATTTGGCCGAACCTTAGATTTTTAGGAATAAAATAACAATTAATAATATAATATTTGATTTAAAAACTATTTTGTGTCAATTTTGACACTATTTGATATATTATTTTTGTGAAAGTCATAACAGAATTATATGTTCGAACCAAGTTGATTAAATAAACACTAATATATCATAGTAACCTATAAAATTAGTGGAATTCATAAAAAGTCTCAAATTACATTCATTTGAGCATTTATAGCATCAATTATGTTAATATTTCCATAAAAAGGGTAAGTACTGCAACATCATTGTGTCATAAATAAATTAATTTATTTAAAGTATAAAAATTATAAATAAAATATCATTATGTAGGAAATATTTTTAGCTTTCTAATGAATATTTACAATCGAATTTATCTTATGTATAACCCTATATTAAAAATGTTTTAGTAAATAAAATTTGATTTTAACTTTTTTAACTCTTCTTTGAATTAAATAATAATAAATGTCCTAATCTAATCCAAGTGGGCCAAAATGATAATATTTTACACTTAAGGTTGTTTTTGGTCGATATAAACTTGTCCAATAGAATTAGGACATGTGTTAGAGTAATATTAATATCATTCTTACCCTTAATTACCCTATTTACTTTTAACCGTGGTAAATAAAAGTAAAAAGTTACTATTCACCAAAAATTATTTTCATCTCATTGAACCACATTTTACTTACTGACATCAACCGTGTCTCTCAAATTTTTGAAATTCCATTCACAGAAGCGGTAAAATTATGTTTTATGAAAAATTCAGTTTTTTAACTACCACTTAGTAGTTTCACTATTCATCAAAAATTGATGTTTTTCAGAACAATGCCAAAATTTCATCCTAAGCTATATTTCATATTCCGAATTCAAAAATGAAGTCTATTTTACCAAATTCATAACATAGAAGTTGCATTAATTAATTTAATAATTAAATCCCGCTGTTAAAACAAATAGCGTGTTTTTAAGAAACAATATCTATCAAAAGATTGACACTTGATTATGTCTGGTTTAAATGTGAAATTACATCTAATGACCAACATTGTATTAAATTGTAAAAATATATTCTAAATATACTTTAAAACCACTAAAATTAATAATTTATCACTATTAATTATTTCGATTAAAAAAGTTGTTTTTAATTATAATTTAGTAATTTTCACTATTCATCAGAATATGAAAGTTACCCGAAAAGTACCAAAATTTCACCTTAGGCTAAATTCGATACTCCGAATCCAAAAATAAAGTCCATTTTGAGAGCTAAATTTTCTAAAATTTAAAAAGTGGTTATTACTATTCATAACGGCTAGTTTTAATAATATTTTAATAGCATATCGTTGTTTCGTGAAACTCAATATTACGTACTACACACGCTATCGAGGAAGGTTGCGATTGCGTGTAATGCAAGGCAAGTCAAGGATGCATGTTGTGCAAGCTCCTTTTTGTGTTGCGTACAACACAAGACATTAGTGAAATTAAAAAGAATATTTTTCATAAAATCTTGGGCTGTTACATTCTACCCCACTTAAAATGAATTTCGCCCTCGAAATTCGTCGGGGTTATAAATGGTTTACTATTCGAAAGTTTATTTAATAGAAACCCACATCGTAAAAAGGAATACCAAAACCAATCTTTAAAAACGAAAGTATGAAACGTAACGGTTACCCAAATAAACTAATCACTGGGTTTCCACATAGGTGAAAATATGGATATGGAAGAAAAAACTAACCATCATGTTCTGATGGAGAGTGGTAGAGAACATGGCTATGGAAAAGCTAACAATCACAAATCCATAAATTTGTGACGATCCAAGGTACCATCTGTTTCATCGGTATAATATCACTAGGACAACATTTTTGGTTTTCAATATCATTTCCCTAAAGTTGAAAATTTGAATTAGATTAAATACTTTCTTTATTTTGGTACAATCTCACTGTTGTTCATGCCTTGAACAATTTCCACTTCATCTCTTAAATAAATGAAGTTTAATTTGTTATTCATGAAGTGTTAGCAGATCATGTGATAGAATGACGGGTCATTCCATCTGTCTCAAACAAAAGGTTAGAAAAAATTATATACATAAGTCGATCTATAGTGAGATTAATCACATATGGTTCCTAAAATGGACTTATACTTCATATATCATACTTCTTAATATAATAAAACTAGTTTTCTACTAAACAGGGACTTCCTGTAGGCCAGTGGTAGGCGATAAAGGCCAGTCACACTTCAGTTGTGGGTTCGATTCCCATATCTTTATCCGACGTGATGGGCTGTCGCCCGTCCGGCAGGTTGTCCTTTTTCTAAAACTATATTACTATATCATCCCATCAATAATATCGAGAAAACTTCTATCCTTAAGCAATACTAACTTATGTCCATTCCAATCTTTAGGCTTATCCATAATACTGTAGTCCACTCTCATAACATAGTGAAAACGATTACCAGAGATTTAATACCATCGTTGATCCCCATATATCATAAGATATGTTTTGTTGGTCACATTCCAAACATTCAAAGTCCTTAATCAGGTATTCTCTTGAATACCTTAGTGAAAACATGAATGCAGTTTAAAGTTAACAATTTCCACATACCAAAATCCTCAAAATTCTATATACTCAAACCATGATATCACTTAGTCCTTATATCAATCATGATCTCATGAATACTGTCAAACATTTCATTTTCTCCTTATCCATTCATTATGCACATATCATCTACATTCCAAAAATATCTAAATAACCTTTCATGGATACTTGTACCATTAATCATACACTTTCAAAACTCAAGGAAGGACAACAGTGTAATAATCCTTAGATGTCTCTTTATTCAATAGTACCATGAGATTACTTATACAACATTACACATGATAAACATGTCATCATTCCACTACATTCTTAAACCATTGACCGAGCTTCAACAATTCTTTCATCTCACATATCATCTGTAGTCTCTTCATCATCATCAACATAAATACTACCCATACGACCATACTGATTCTCTTCATGAGACATTCCCTTAGGGAATTGGTTTTCATAATGCCCGTAAATTCCACATTTAAAACATTTAACCATTGTTGATGTCATAGCAATACCATTATCTTCATCCCTGGTGTTAACTCAACCTTTTCCTTTGCACTTACTGGCTTTGTGTCCTTCTTTTCCACACCCAAAGCATCTTCCAGTTCCTTTGAAACATTCTCCTTGATGCCTCTTCCCACATGATTTACATAGGAGAAATTGAACTTTCTTTCCTCTATGATCATCATGAAACTCCATCTTTCTCTAATTAGCCGAGTCAGGAAACTTACCAAATTTTACTTTATTGATCATATAATGAGATTGCTGATTCGGCATAATAATGATCTTTGGACTTCCAAATCCCATTTAATTTGGTTGCTCATGAAGAATATCATTCCATTGTCCATCATATCCTCCATTATCGTGAATCGTCTTGTTTCCAGCCATTTTCTAAAACCCAAAATGAATAGTGTGAGAGGAAAAAATCATGCTAGGGAAGACAGCATAATAAAGGGGGAGTACCTTCAATATCTAACATCTTAGGTTTAATTCTATGTTCATTAGCGTAGTTCTATTACTATAACCTATACGTATACTTAACCTTAGGGACATCCCTAGACATACCTTAGAAATATCTCTAGGGATCTCACTAACGTTTTCGCATCCTAGTTTCCAAAGGTTGACTAAACCTTTCCTCTGATACCAACTGTAGAGACCCGTATCTTGACGCACATTGACTTTACATTACATTTTCGGAATACTTAGTACATATCAAAAAACACACACACAAGGATCGTAATAGTTTAGTGTCTTTGGAAACTCGAAATATAATCTTCTAATCGTGGTGAAAGATCTTCAAATTCTTCCATAAAGATCTTCCTTTTTTTTTACCTAAAACCTTTCTTTATATCCTGGGGAAAAGAAAACATAAAAGGGTGAGCTCAAATGCTCAGAAAGGGTAAACAAAAGAAATATCAATCACATCATATACATAAGCACATAACTTTTGGAAATCTTAACCTGCAAAAGAGATCATAATTTCATAACATGGGGTAAATCATGGCAGTGAAATGTAATCACAATAATCATAACTTAAAACATTAAACTTTGTGGCATTCACACATAATCATAGAGAATCATTTCTTGTTAGTCAAGACTCATTTCCAAGACTATCTTAGTGGACAAAGTCCCTTTCTGAATCGAGTAACCCTCGTTTCAGTCCTGTTTCACTGAACCGGTATAACCTACCATTTTAGCCATGTCTATCTCATGAGATATAAAATCTTTACCCAATGCATTGGAGGGAGATATAGGTCCCACCCATCTTATAATCAATCCTTTCTTATGTGTGCCACATAATCATAAATCATACATCATTGCATAACACATGTAACAAAAATGGGATTCTTGAAACATCATGACATCATAAAACAATTCATATAAGATAAAGGAATTCATAAAAATATTTCCATCACAACATAATCAAATCCATGTAATAATAGAGATAAAAACAGAACCCTTTTATTGTCTTAGATGGAAAATAATTTTGATAAAATACTTGAACTCCATTCTTGAGGAAAATATCCTTTCTACTTCAAAAATACTTTTCCTTTCGTAACATGTCATAAAATTCTAAACTAAAAGAAGTTGATTAAAAATAAACCTGAAAACTTGTAAAGGAAGCTTCTTGGAAATAATGTTTTAAAAATCCATTCATTCCGTATACGTTAAAAAAAACATTCTTCGTACTTTTGTCGGAAAAGTCAAAAAGTACCTCGTAGGACAAAAGATTCCTTTCATAGATATTACTAAAAACTCACCGAAGGGTAAAAATGGATTTAAAAAATTGTAGGTGGATGGAAATAATATAAAATATTGATGAAACATGGATGTGGATGATAAAATACACCCCAGTAAATACTTACGAATAAACAATCTCGGATAAAAATGCGATTGTGATATTTCCCTTACTTTAGGTCCGACTTGCTTTGTAAGTGTCCGAACCTCCTGTATAATGATTTAAATCATGTTATTTACTTATTCCAGAATCATATTCATTGTTATTATATCATATATGGTCCACTTATTACTTTATATTACCCGTTCTTTTGTAAATTCATGTTAAAGTAGCGTTTTGGGTAAAATCGTCTCATTTGTCGTTCGTGTTTTTAACTTGTAATTATTCATATGATTACTTAGATCATGATTACTTAATTACAGAATATAAAACATGACTTATATATATATATATTCATAATATATAATAAATCAGTAAATGGAAAGAAATACACCGTTCATGGAGACGGTAGTCCGTACGTACGCATGAACGCTGTTTTCGTTTCCTTAATGAATTGAATGGAATTAAGTAGATGACATACATATAAATATAAATAATTCCAGTATCATTATTATGTCATATATTTCATTAGAACTTATTATATATACTTTATAATCATTCATGAATGGTTAATCATTGAGAATGAATCTCATCGCATCGTGGAGACGGTAGTCCGTACGTACGCACGAGCGATGATATCGTTCCCATGGTCGTGGAATTGTGTTGAGGTGTATGTATACTATTTCAGTACCAATATCACTGTATAATAATAATATATATTTACTCATTAAACCATTATACCCATCCAATTAAGGTGGTGGCGGAAAATAGATTACACCACGGCGTGGAGACGGTATTCCGTACGTACGCACGCGCGGTGATTTCCTTTTTCAGTAGGATGGATAGAAGGTTAATTAGAGTTGTTTCATATTTATAATAACATATCAGTATGTAAGTAATACTGATGTTATTACTTTATCATGAAACAACTAAAGAAGAAGAAGTTGAAGAAGAAATAAATTGAAAAGATCGGTAATGGATATTACCTCTTCTTTGAAATGCCTCTTTGAATCCTTCACTTAGGGAACTAAGATTGGTCTTTGAAGAATACCAGAACCTCTAGGATTATTCTAGGGATGTGGAGAAGGGATTTTGGCAGAGGTTGGCTGAGCTTGAGTGCTCAAATTGGTGTGAGGAGGAGGGGGAGCAGGTGTCCTTTTATAAGGGAGGAGAGGGGGACCTTAGGAATATCTCAAAATATTATTTTATATTAAAGTCAAAATCGGTTTATAATGGCTCCAAAGGGTCTTATATCGAAGCTAAAGTGTGGATGGGTCGAAATCCTATCATCCAATAGGATTTAGACAAGTTTTGGGTATTATTTTAACCTTATCAATTAGATTTAACTCTAAGTTAAATAATTTGACGTTTACCGTGTCTTTTTGTTTTCTTTCACTATATGGTTAATACACTTACTATAACATGCCAAACGAACCCCAAATTGTTTATTATTAATATATATATCCTTATCTAAGTCATTTGGCTGATCCTTAGATTTTTAGGAATAAAATAACAATTAATAATATAATATTTGATTTAAAAACTATTTTGTTTCAATTTTGACACTATTTGATATATGATTTTTGTGAAAGTCATAACAGAATTATATGTTCCAAACAAGTTGCTTAAATCAACAATAATATATCATAGTAACCTATAAAATTAGTGTAATTAATAAAAAGTCTCAAATTACATTCATTTGAGCATTTATAGCATCAATTATGTTAATATTTCCATAAAAAGGGTAACTACTGCATCATCGTTGTGTCATAAATAAATTAATTTATTTAAAGTCTAAAAATTATAAATAAAATATCATTATGTAGGAAATCTTTTTAGCTTTCTAATGAATATTTACAATCGAATTTATCGTATGTATAACCCTATATTAAAAATGTTTTAGTAAATACACTTTGATTTTAACTTTTTTAACTCCTCTTTGAATTAAATAATAATAAATGTCCTAATCTAATCCAAGTGGGCCTAAATGATAATATTTTACACTTAAAGTTGTTTTTGGTCGATATACACTTGTCCAATAGAATTAGGACATGTGTTAGGGTAATATTAATATCATTCTTACCCTTAATTACCCTATTTACTTTTAACCATGGTAAATAAAAGTAAAAAAGTTACTATTCACCAAAAATTATTTTCATCTCATTGAACCAAATTTTACTTACTGACATCAACCATGTCTCTTGGATTTTTGAAATTCCATTCACAGAAGCGGTAAAATTAAGTTTTATGAAAAATTCAGTTTTTTAACTACCACTTAGTAGTTTCACTATTCATCAAAAATTGATGTTTTTCAGAACAATGCCAAAATTTCATCCTAAGCTATATTTCATATTCCGAATTCAAAAATGAAGTCTATTTTACCAAATTCATAACATAGAAGTTGCATTAATTAATTTTATAATTAAATCCCGCTGTTAAAACAAATAGCGTGTTTTTAAGAAACAATATCTATCAAAATATTGACACTTGATTATGTCTGGTTTAAATGTGAAATTACATCTAATGACCAACATTGTATTAAATTGTAAAAATATATTCTAAATATACTATAAAACCACTAAAATTAATAATTTATCACTATTTATTATTTCTATTAAAAAAGTTGTTTTTAATTATCATTTAGTAATTTTCACTATTCATCAGAATATGAAAGTTATCCGAAAAGTACCAAAATTTCACCTTAGGCTAAATTCAATACTCCGAATCCAAAAATAAAGTCCCTTTTGAGAGCTAAATTTTCTAAAATTTAAAAAGTGGTTATTACTATTCATAACGGCTAGTTTTAATAATATATTAATAGCATATCGTTGTTTCGTGAAACTCAATATTACGTACTACACACGCTATCGAGGAAGGTTGTGATTGCATGTAATGCAAGGCAAGTCAAGGATGCGTGTTGTGCAAGCTCCTTTTTGTGTTGCGTACAACACAAGACATTAGTGAAATTAAAAAGAATATTTTTCATAAAATCTTGGGCTGTTACATCCATCTCCTATCAACATAAGACTTCAACCTTCTCTATGCAGTCTTTATCTGCTCCGAGATGATTTGCACCTTCTCTATGGTATCCAGTACCATCTTTGGTCCCATGAGTGCTGAATCCGCTGGGATAGTCCAGAAGAGAGATGATCTGAATAGTCAACCGTACAATTCCTTGAATTGTGCCATATTGATAGTGGAGTGATAAAAGTCACTGTATGTGAAATCCACCAAGGGAAAGTGATCCTCCCAGTAGTGGCTGAAATCAAGGATGCAAGCATGCAACTTTCTTCAAGGGTCTGAATCGTCCACTCTGTCTGACCATCCATCTGAATACAAAAGGTAATGCTCAACCAAAGATATGTCTTGAATGCCTCTTGCAACCCCTTACATAGCTGAGAAGTAAAACATGCATCACGATCATAGACACGAGTAGATGAAACCCCATGAATATGTGAAATATCATGTATGTGGAGGCATTTCAAGCCATCTACTAATCCCTGCTCTCTAATAGGTAGAAAGTGGGATGACTTGCTGAGTCATTCAATGATCACCCAGATAGAATCACCACCCCTGGATGTGTGGGGAAGTCTTGTCAAGAAGCCCAGGAAAATTCCTTCCCACTTCCACTCTAGCACCTCCAGTGGCTGAACTAAGCCTACTGAAACCTGATTATATACCTTCACTTACTGACATGTGAGTCACCATGAGACAAAATCTGCCACTTCTTTTTTCATTTTCGTCCACCAATGATGACGCCAAAGGTCCTGATACATCTTCGACACTTCTGGATGTACCGCTTGAGGGGACGTATGGAGCTCCCTCAATACTTCCCCCCGTAGTGCCACTGGTACCATAGTACATCCTCTGAAGAGGATGACGTGATCCCCACCTTCAAAAAATCCATCATGTGCCTGTCCTATGGATATCTGATCAGATAAAGCCTCTCAGGAAGTTTCCCCAAGTTGTGCTTCCCTGACTCACTGAAGGAGTGGGGGAGTGACTGTCAGAGACTGAAGATAAGATGCTCCATCTCGATCTATGTAGGATATCCACAGAGCGACTAGCTGCTCCATCACCTCACTCAGCAACTGTATACCAGATCTCCTTATGAGTGCATCTGCTACTATGCTCTCCTTGCCAAGAGTATAGACTATCTCGAAGTCATAGTCCTGGAGGAACTCATGACAATGACACTGTCTCAGTTTCAGGACTTTCTGAGAGAAGATATAACTGAGACTCATGTGAGGAGAGTAGATTATAAAACGTTTGCCCATTATGTAATGTCTCCACATATTCAAGGAGAAGACAACTGCTTCTAACTCCAGGTCATGGGTTTCATAGTTCTCCTCATGTTGTCTCAGCTATCGATAACCATACACGATAATTGTTCACCCCTACATTAGGACACATCCAATTCTAGTCCCTGATTCATCGCAGTAGACTATGTACCCAACACCCTCCTCTAGTAGCCTCAAGATGGGGGAACTCGTCAGTCTCTCCCTCAACTCTTGGAAACACCACTGGCATCTCTACAACCTCATGAAGGGTTTCCTCATCATAATCAATACTGATATGGGTGTGGTAATTCTAGAAAATTCAAGCACAAACCTCCGTTAGAAACCGGCCAGACCTAGGACACTCAGCACCTCTGTCACACTCCTGGGTGGCTCCCAAGAAAGCATAGCCTCAATATTCACTGGATCCATTGAATTTACAACCTCAGAGATAACTTTTCCCTAGAAGTTAACCTCTCAGATCCAAAACTGGAACATAGAGAGCTTACCATAACTACGGTGCTCTCGAAGTGTGTCTAGAACTATCTTCATATGATAGGCATGCTTCTCCCCATTAGGTGAGTATACTAGGATGTAATCGATGAAGGCTATGAAAAAGTGATCGAGGTATGGATGGAATATTATTTTCATGAGTCCCATAAAAACTGTTGGGGAATTGGGCATGCCAAATGGCCTAACCAAGAACTCATAATGGCCATACCAACATATGAAGTTCATCTTCTGTACATCCTCATCTCATAAACTTAGCTAGTGATAGCCCGATCTGAGGTCTATCTTTTAAAACAACTGTTCTCCCTTCAGCTGATCAAAAAGATAGTCAATCCTTGGTTGTGGGTAATTTTTGTTCACAGTCACTTTCTTTAGGCGCTTATAGTCTACACAGAGTCTCAAACTCCCATCCTCATTCTTGGAAAACAAAATTGGGGCTACCCAAGGATTAACATTGGGCCTAATGAACCCCTTTATCTGCAAGTCCACTAGATATACCTGCATCTCATGAAGCTCCTCAGGAACTATACGATATGATGGTGTAGTTATTGGTGTCATATTTGGGCAGAAGTCGATGTAAAAGTCCCCCTCTCGGTGAGGATGTATATCTAGAACATCATTAGAGAAAACATCAACGTACTGGTCCACTACTACAGGATATCTCAGACTCTCCACATCAACTGCCCTGAGGGTAAGGCTAACCAACTAGTGTGTGATCAGCTGCACCCTCCTCCAGGTATGTACATCATAGGCTGTAAAGGTTCCCTTCTCATCTGTGAAGGAAAACCTGGTCCCATATAGACGGACACCCTGCACTTTTCACCTAATACAGTCGATATGACCATGGATTGTACATAAGTAATCCATAACCAACACGACATTTAAAGACCCGAACACCACTACTAGAAGATCCCAGCCGAAGCTATCACCTCCTAGAGTAAGATCACACTACCAACACCAGTGTGTAATCATTGAATCCTATCCTGTTAGAGTCTCTAACAGTAAGGGTTGAGCCAATGGATCCACTGGAATATCTACGATCCGAACGAGGGTCATGGAAATAAAATATTGACTGGCAGCTATGTCTATAAGTACTGCAACTAAGGTGGAGTAGACACAGATCATACCTAGAATAATCTCTGGAGCACTGTGGTCATCTGCCTCAGCTTCCTAGAGCTGAGCCAGTCCATGTCCACCTGCTCCCTGTGGTCGGGGTGGACCACCTAGCGGTGGTGGCTGTTGAACCTCGAATCGCCACCCACGGCCTGCCGCACGACCAACTACTCTTCCACATTCTCCTGCTACCTGCAAACCTCCTCGATTGAATCTTTGACTCTACCCAAGTGGTCCTTCAACCATCTACTCGTCGTCCGTATGACGGGTCATGCAGTCATGATCCATGTGACCCTACACATCGCATGAGTAACACTACCTGGTCCATGCCTTTCTTGATCTGTCTTGAGATCCCCGCACAATTGACCTTGTATCCTATTGTCTTCCACCTATAAGTCTGTTCCTCTTGGACCTCTGCGTCACCTATCTACTGCCAGCTGCAGATGGCTCTACTACATGTCATACGGTGGTGGGTCTCACTGTCGGTGACTTCTTAACAAGAAGCTATGCACTAAGAGTGCTCGATCTACACCCCCGCCTACGTCAGTATACAGAGAGAAATTATCGAAGCTCTAATCTCCCATCTGAGCCCCTTCTTGAAGGTCCAATCCCTAAAGAAAGGGTCTCGAACCATGTCAGTAGAGTATCACGAGAGGTTGGTGAAACTTTCTAAATACGATGATATGGTCATGCTAACCTACTACAATTAGATAATCTCTTATATACACATATAGCATAAGGTCACATGGATGAAATTTTCCCCCAAAAGGCTTTCAAAGTCCCACCAGATGAGAGTCACCTCATCGTGAAACTAGAGAATCAATCTTCTCCATCTCCCCACTACTTCCTAAAAAAATGGCTGCAAGGATAACCATAAGATCAGCTGGTGTCCCTACCAGTTGGAAACCACCGACCACAACCTCCAGCTAGTCCTCATCCACCAATGGATCCACCTCGCCCCAGAACCTTGGTGGACTCAGGCGATGGAACTCGTATAACGTGCTCAATTTTCAGGCACCCTCTTATGCTGGGGCTAGTGGCATCAGCTACTCATTGGGTAGTGGTGATGCTGGTACGCCACCCGATGGTGCAACTTTAGAAAGGGGGCCTTGCAACGAAGCCTTATCGCTTGGTGGGCTGTCATCGCATACTATGCCAAGAACCCTGGCTGACTGTCTTTGTGGAGGAATCCTAGAAAGAAACAGGTGTTCCATGGACAATAAGTTATACCTGGTGAGCTGACTCAAAGAGATCACAAAGAAAATTTTAAGAAACACACACACAATTAGCATTTTCCTGTACTGATTCAGAAAACATAAGTCAAGGTACTAGTGTATGGATACATCGACCGTACCAACACTAGATTTCCCAAACTGATTACCACACTCATAACACTTAACATTATTGTATATTAAAAGATCAGGTTCCATGTTATTTGGTATAACTGAATCCTTTGATACCAATTTTTCACGACCCATCCCCCGGGGCCCATGTTGTGACTACCTCAAGCCCTCCTTGCATTGGTCAGGGGCTGGAAAATAGCACCGAAAAAGCATATCCTTAAAATAGGGAAGGCATTGGATTTTTAATCTGAAAACTCACACAATCGAAGAACACATTAGGATACAAGTACAAAGAAAACTATATATTAAATAGGGTGAGTACAGTATGTAGGGGGGGGGGGCAGAATACAAGCCTAACTGGAAAGTGAATGTAAAACTGAAAATATCTCTTCTGAACACCCACCAAGGATCCTACCGGATGGGTAGGTACATATCTTGAATGATCATATCTGCGGTACGTCTCATCTAATGGTCCACCATTGAGTAGTCACCAGTCCTGAAATGCCGCAGTCTCGATCAATGTTGTCTATCGTCTTCATAAGACTCAACAAGGTGCAGGTGTAGCCTGTGTATGGGTGAGTATAAAAATAATCAGTAGGGACCCAAGACCCCGAAGGCCTCTTAGAATCCACAAAGCATAAACCACAAAGCCACACCATGTTTACAAGAGTGAAAAACAACAGTAAACCTTTCTTAGGTATATGCCCATATATATACCTAACTTATCAAGTATACACGTCTCGTTCATGAGGAAACAGAAGTCCCAACCCTCTAGAAAAAAAAACACAATTGTTCCACGAAGAAAAAATACCACTAAGGTAAAACCATGAAGGTAATTACCAAAAATCTAACACCACACAGAAGAATACCATGAATGTATCACCACACAGAAGTGTACCACAAAGGTAACGACTTAGGTCACACAAGGTATAACTTTCTTACAAAAGTATAGTTGATTTGTTGTGTTGCTAGATCATATTACTTCATCGAGAATCTCTAATGTTGACCAACATAGGATCAAAGATGACCAACATAGGATATGAAGATGCTGACCCACACATGATCTGAAGATGACCGTCAAAGGATCTGAAGATTAACCACACCGTATCTATAGATAAACCACACAGGATCGGTAGATGCTAACCCATATAGGATCCATGATGACCCACACAATAACTTGATGATTCTTCAAGTATAGCCAACCACATGGTTTTCACACTAAGAATTCTTGATTTTAGTATGATCCTCTCCTCAAGCCATTGGTCTATACTTCAACTACCACGAAGTCCCACATAGAAGTGACATGAAGGTCCTTAATGTCAGAAGGGACCCAATGTGACAGACGGCGCATCAATCAGATGCCCAATATGTATGTTATTTTCCCTTTATTCCCAAGGGCCTGGTTTGATTCCGGTTTGATCCAACCTGGCCGTATCCCCAACTTCATCCAAAACACAAGTGGTGTATTCCAAAAGGATTGTCTCGATCCAAGGATTCTGGAGCCGTAGATAGTATGTCAAATAGATGCTAAATTCTAATGATATGGCCAAAAAGGCATATATGGGTCCATTTGGGCCTTGGTATGCTCCGACTCGGCCCGACCTTGGCCTACCCGACCTAGTTCGGGTCACCTAACCAGGCCCAGGTCCAACCTGTATGGGCTAGATTGCGGCAGGCCCAGCCCGCTGGACCTCGGTCCCGCCCGGCCCGCAAAGGGGGCGGCCTGGACTACTGGACGTGGTCCGGTCTGCAATGGGTGTGGCCCACTGGGCAGGACCTGCTGGCGTAGCCTACTCGGCGCGGCCTACGGCTGGGTGCGGTCCTCCATTGTGGGGCCCACCCTAGCCGCCACCCAGGGGGAAGGCGCCCCCCCCCCCCACCCGAAAATCCCAAACCGTCCAGCTGGACCATTCGGATTTGGCCAACCCGGTGGCGACATGTGGAGTCGCCTACTAAAATGAGGGACTCACTGGAGTGGGTCCTGCTCGCCGTTATGCGGCTTACCAGGGTTCCGGCAGACTCTCCCCTCTAGCAGCGCCTGTGTGCGCTAATTTTTCCTCCGCGACCAGCTGGGTGTCAGTTGCCATCTGGGTGCGCCATCGTCGCTCAGCAGTCGCGGCCTCCTCCTCTACTAACAGCACGAACGTACGCCGCCCTGGTTCCACATGGCCATCTGGTGTGCCAGATGCCACCCTCGTCTGCCGCGATCGATGGGTTGCGGAAACCATTGGCAGTGCGGTTGCACTACCGCTGCTATCACGGTCGGCCGGTGTACCAGCCACCGCCAGTACCCCGCCGGCGTCAGTCTCCGATGATGTGGTTGAGTTCTGCTCATCCTGATAATCCTCTAGAGAAGGACTTGTCAAATGATGAAGTGGAGGATGGATCAATCCATGTTCATTTTTCTCGTACCTTCCACGTTATATCAATAACAGGTGGTTCATAGATTGAAAACAACAATTTATCTTGAAGAATGATATGAATAATTTCTCTACCTCGATCATTCATTGGAGATGGCATGAGTAATATGATGAAGATATTTAAGGAGACGTCGGCGTTCGTCTCTCCCTCAACACCCTTCTGATCTGGGCTCGACCATCAATTCCTCGTTCTTGATGCGTAGGTTCGTTCTTTGTTAGAGGATGTTCTTTTACCAAGTTTTCTCTACCAAAACTATTTTCCATCAGTTCCCCCAACCACAAGAAGTGAGGAGCCCATCTCATTTAAGTTATGTTAATGGCTAACTCATCATTAATGCTATTTAAATAAATAGTGGGTTTCATGGATACACACTTTGTGTAACGGGGAATTAAATTCCCAATATTAAATTCATGACCACCCTACTGTGATGCCCACCTCTAAAGAATTTAAAAATAATGGAGGGAGTTTAATAAAAATAAAACATTTGTTTTATTTCAATCCTCCATGAAAACCCAGAAAACCAGATCTTCCCCTCGGCCTACTGTGGTTGATGTGAAGGTCTCTTTAAGCGAATATCAGCGTTGGGGGTTCAATGGTGTCCTCAGATTTCAATTCTGATAACTGGTTCAAAAGTTACAAATTTTTTCTAACATGTTAATTGAACCTACCCGAAAAAATATATATAAATTTCATTCCAGGCACACCGGGCCTCGGAATCATGCCCCGTTAATTTTTTTAAACTCGTAATATTTCCATATAATTTAAAAAAATTACGTAGAAAACACTTGTTTCTTTACAACTAGGGTGAAGTAAAGTATATCTCACTACTATAACAGGTCAAGACTGACCTACTTAGTTGAAGTAACCTAAAAGATCTGTTGGTAAACAATTCATTTAAAGAATAAATTAAACAACTTTAAAATTTATAAAACGGTTTCAAAGAATATAAATCTCATATATAAAGGTTTGATTTTATTGGTCAACATTTCTCAATTTATAAATAACCCATACACTTTATATATAAAAAATCGTCACTCATTTAGTCACAAAAAGTATATTTCATCCTTTGAAATCCATGGTATTTGGTTTAATCAAGTCATGATTCCTCAGTTATGGTACCACCATCAATATCTACTATAAAATAGCATTTATGTTCATGAGAAAACTTTTATAATTGATCTTATATCAAAAATATAATAATTTATCCGATTACAATCATTAAATATAGTAAATAATTCCACATAAGAAAAAAATATGAAAACTAAACATGGAAGAATACAACATCAGAATAGAAACTCTCAACCATGGTACTCAAATAACAAGATAAGCATAGAACTATAATCACATAAATATGTTTTAAAATAAAACATGACAATAAAACATGCGTCATGGTATATATAAAATCATCATAAATAATCACCGAAGGCACATATATCAATGCAACTACATTTCATGGTATATGCCTGGCATGTGATCCATATGTTCATAGAATAATTCATGTAATGTCACTTCCTTCCAATAATATTACAATGATAAAATACATAAAATCTTATAAATTAGTAATAGTGTAAATTTATTCACTCACTCAATGTGAAATCATAATTAAATACAATAAAAAACAACATGAACAATAGTCACATCCCTATCCCCATGGTCATTTACCTATGCATGGGGTGATTGCATCCAAACATGACTATTATCCAAGAACCAATACATTCCTAGGAACATATATACAAACCTAAAATAGTAAGGTAAAGGAAAATAAAACCCACTCTGATACCACTTGGAAATGTCCCAACCTGACTCACTATATAAATAATTGGAGGGTTGGTCAGTTATTTAGCCTCTAACTCGCCTCACCATATGCTATAGTCCACCAACTAGTTACGAGGGTCCAACACGGTATGGTGGGGAGACTGTACCATCATGATAAAATTAGCACAACCGTATAATAGATCGCAAAAAAATAAAAAGTGGGAAAAAATAGAAAATGAGAGAGTAATTGAAGATAAATACAAGATCTGATAAACTAGCCATCACCAAACATCCCATCATGCATGAATGTCCAAAATATGTTACTATCGCAATAGAGTAAATATACAAAAATAGATATAGTATAAGTATAACAAAAAATAAAAAATATCCCAAAGGTTGTATCCATGAGAATCAAGAGGTTTGGATCACTCCAGTGATCCTAACTTCTTAGATACCAGTAATCATTACAAACAAAAACCAATGAAAATGAACATGTAATCATGAGGTTTTTTATGTACCCCAATGCAGTGGATTCCCATACAGGTTGTGGGAAATACATAGTAGTCCTCCACCAATAGTTTTTAATTTTATCTAGTCTATGAATATAAAATACATAAGTGTGAAGGAATGGAAGGTAAAGTAATAAATAATTAAAAGTAAACAAGCTAACTCAAATTTATCTGGGACACATGGTCGAACGAACCATATTTATCCTATGATAGACCATCTTAAACCACGTTCAATCATTGTAGATATAATTAATTTTAATATATGTATGTATTTATAAATAAATAAATATATATATATATATATACAATATTACCTATTGAATGCACATGGGGACATAACTAGGCCATCATAAGGTCTGAATAAATTTATTTTGGGAACCAAATCATGTTCATTGTCTTGGAAGACTTGTCCATAAATTTGATAAACTATAACAACATAGAGATTTAATGAATAGTCATTAAGAATATTAATGAATAAATATCATGGCTTTTTCTAAGGAACCTGTAAATAGGAATCCCAAGTATTTTACTATGAGAAATGTAATTACAAATCACTATAAGAGTCTTCCCAAGGGGATCCATAAATAGGTATCCCATATATCACTCTTAGTATTGGGAAAAAGCATATCCCACATAGTCTATCCCCGGTACACTACATAGGGGATAGAGTATCATTTGTGTCATGATATAATAATATTTACCACCAAGACTATACAAGGTAAACCATTATAAATATATGCACCATTTATTAGTGTAATAATCATAATCATACTATGAGACAATCCATGGGATTAATACATTGTAATTTGTGTATCAATCATAGATCATAATTTAATTCACATTGAGCCAGTGCGTGGAGTTTCATAAATAGGAAACCAATTATCTCTTATGTTGTACATATAATCTCTACAAATCCATAGTCCAAACAATGGCCTTCTATAAAAATCAACCCAAGGTTCACTCAATTCATACACAATCTATTTAACAGTTCATGTTAAATTACCAAGGAGTCCATATTTATAAACATTCCATCACAACTCAACCAAAAAAGAGGGAAATTCCAATTATTCACTTCAATTATAACTATAAAGGCCACACACATTAGCAAGAAATTCATCTTCTCTCTGTTCTCATATTTATTAACCCATTTTTTAATAGAGAACAAAATAAATCTGAAAGGTATTTCTACTATAAAAATATAAAAAAACACAATAACATTTTATATAATTTATACAACCCTTACATGTGAATTAATAAAATATATCTTAAGGAAACTGAAAAATGCAGGGTATTATAATTATAATCATTTTAATCAAAACCTTTTTAGTGTATTAACATTAACTATATGAATCATAGGTCATGGTATAATAGAGAAACACCCCGTATGGATGATTATAGACAAAGAAAAAAATCAAACCATTAAATTACAAAGAAAAATGGATAATAATTTTGTGTACTGGGTTATGTATAAAAAGATCATATTTTAGATTCATTTCATGAAAATATCATCTCACAACATAGTGGTGAAATTTATAAATCGTCTAACATCAAGAAAAAAAACTATAGACAACCGAAATGTTTCTTAGGATGGTCCACTCATCCAATATCGAGCATTGATTTGAGCCAGTATGAGATAAATATATGAAACAAACAAATTCCATGAAAATATATTGAATTATATCCCATGATGAAAGCATCAATGATGAAATGTATAACATAAAAAGGTTGTAATAGGAATTAATGACATTCTAAGATACTACAATTGTGAAAAATGACACTTGAATCGAAGTCTAGATGGTAGAGGTAGCTCAAAGCTTACCTTGGAGGGAGGAGAACCTCGAGTGAGATAGGGAAAGATGCTACATGATTTAGAGGAAGAAAAAATTGTGCATATTTTCAAATAATTAAAGTGCAAAAATCATGAATACATCACATTTAATGACATATATGGTTTGACTACTTGATTTAGAAATCATGTGCCAATCATGCGGTTCTGTTTTCTAAGGTTACTCCCCCTTCTCACGAGTAGGCATGTAGTTTTCCATACCATATATAGCCCATGAAAAATACACTGTGAATACCTACAAAACACTCACGCATCCATGTTTTTTGGTGTGCAATACTAGAAAAAGTATTTGACACCATCAAACCCACTCGACATGCTACAGTGTTTCTTTAGTATGACGACATGATTTCCAAAAAATGTTTTATTATATCAACTCCTTTCATATTTTAGTTTTATTTTTATATTGATCTATAAATATGATGAATCAATTGATATAAATCTTAACCATTAATAAAATTCTATAAAAACACATTTTTTTCTAAATCTAGAAATTACATTACATGTACATGTTTAAAATTTCATTCTTCTACTAAAAAAACCTCAAATTCCTCTAGAAATATCAGCTCCTTCCAAAACATGTCATGGATGTGTTAAAATAATGTATTTCACATATATGTATATTTACTCATAAATTATGATTTCATGATTTACTAATGGTTATATGATATATTTTACATAGTTATTTTATGACTATTTGATGTTTTCAAACAGCATGAAATGAAAGAGAACCTTTGATGTGGTATCTTGGGTAGAGTTATAATTTTCCAAGATGAAACATCAATGATAAATTAATGAATAAATAATCCATGGAATGGGGTGTTGTGGATATTTGTGATATTAAATAGTTTATGTCATTTTAATGGACATCGTGGGATGGCTGAACAAGATGCTCCATTGAGAAATAGTTTAAATCTAGAATATCTAAAATTGTTAATAATGGCGACATAGATGTGAATATACCCATTATAAAAATGGTGAAAATGAACTAGGATTAGTAACACTACAAATAGAATAATGGGGAATGAATAATTGAATAATATAAATCGATGAATATTTTAATTAATTGATGATGAACTTAATTTTTGTGTTATTTTTTAATATATAATCCTTAGTAGTGGCTGTCAATGGCCCTATGTGACATTAGTGGTAAATGATTAAATTTATAGGCAATTTCCCATAGTGTGATTTGTGCAAGAAATCATATAATTTTTTTTATTTCATAGGCTACCATACTAAATTAGATTGTTTAACCGACACCCAACTCTTTATTTGGGGGGGGGGGTATTTTATTCAATATAATGGATGGGAAGGGAATGGATGGAAGACTTTTCTCTCTCCAAAAATCTTTTTTTTGGATGTAGATACGAGTAGTCATATCCTATGGTATAATGGCTTATTGTATTGGGTGAATTCTTATCAAGGTTATTATGAATATCATTTTTACCACACATTTATGTAATTGATATAATGGATTGTAGTTTAGAAAATACATGTATTATATCATGGTGGACATGAATTCCCTCTGGTGTATGTGTGTGGGTGGTGATGTCCTAAGGTATAATGAATTTACACATGTTGTTGTGGTTTCAATAAATATATTTGGTTATATATTTTATAGTGATGATGATGAGACATACATGTGGACTAGTGATGAAATTAGATATTTTCCCTATATGGGACTAAGATAAGTAGGTCTAGGGACTGACTCATATTAGTTATTCCGTTTTATAGATAGAATGAGCACAAAATATGTGGCATTGGGGCATGAGAGTGAAAAACTAACAGGTAGAGTAAGTTGGGTACATTGATTATATATATATATCTATTATATTGATACGGAATGTTTTACTTCTATGTGTTACCTGGTGAATGAGTCGTAATGAGGATGTGGAACTATTGTTACCGATTTAGGTTAATAGGTAGTTTCAATTATTTATTCATTAGGATTTACTATGATTCATTCACATTTTTAATGACTTTCCTAGAAGAGAATCTAAATATGTATACCAATTATGTTTACCCTATGTTAATATAAACTATTTTAATGTCTACATGAGTTGGTTAGTGATAGAGTTGGGAGTTTTTAGTTAAAGGTGTTGTTCATGACATGTTGGAGATTTATGGTTCCTACTAAGGATTTACTTCTAGTACCTTATGTTTTTCTATCTAATTTTCAATGTATATATGGAATTACTAATATTGGGTTTTATTATTTTATTTATTTATAGTGTTTTTTAGTGGTTATTATCATCATATATTTTATTCCTAAACATATATAGATGTTAATTTACCCAAGTGTGTGATTTATATACCATTAGTACATGTATCAAACCCATAGCCTATTTGGGGAAAGAATCAAACATCATTATCTCTATTTTTTCATTGTTGTCCCCTGGACGGATACCATTGGAGGGATAGGGTGATGCTAGGTTTACATCTTGATAACTCTAACCCATACTGAGACACTGATGAAATGTCCAATATTATTCTCGCATCTCTATTTATGGGATTATTATGTGTATGCCATTAATATATCAATTAGAATACAATTTTTAGTTTGGATATAAATTGGTTGTATATACATACCCATGTGACACATATTGAGGCTTTTATGGATGTTTATCATATGAATATTGTGATGTAAATAAAAAATTCTGTTATATGTATGGTATTTATATATTAAAATGGTTATATCAAATTTTAAAAACCCTTATTAAATATCAAGTGTATTCTTTATAGTGATCACATTCTTCAAGACCATGATCAATGAAATATGGTTTGTCTGGCCAAAATAATCACCTATGATCTATATTGTGTATGTTTAGGAAGTTGTGTTATATCTCATGTAACAATGTGTGTATTAGTAAATCTCATTATTGATGAGATTCATAACTTTAATGTAATATATTTCATTAATTGATATGATTAATGTATATGGTGTGGGATTCACCACCCATTACAACAAATGATGATAGGACTTTGAATTAGATCTGACCAGGAATAAAAAAAATAAATGTAATTCCAAATCATTGAGAAACCTATTATTTATCAAATATCCAACTGTAATCGAGGCATGATTTGTATTTTGTTGTTTTTACACCCTTAAATTATATTTTTGAGAAAATACACCAATTTTAATGGAGCTACACTAGTTGTAGACTCTACTGGTGCCCATTTAATAAAATTACTTGGGTGGTTCGCTTTTTCCAAAATATGGAATCCCCATTTTTGATCCTTGTCAAAAAATTCTTGGAAAAGGATGCTTAAACCTTGTTTTAAGGGGCTTTTATCCAATGCCACTTCTCATTTTCACTGATTGGATCCTCAATGTATTGGTTCAACATTGAATATAGGTACTAATCTCAATTGGACAATAGGGATGATAGAGGATCGATGAAATGTGAATGGATTGACGATAAAGGCATAGATCGAGGATCACTATAAGGGAATTATAAATGATCTGATGAATAAACATCAAGAAATAAATGATCAGATGTGTGTAAAAATAAATAATGAGCCGAGAAAACCTCAATAGTGTTTGGAGTCCATTTTATATAGAATGATTTCCTAGATCCTAATTCACAGTTTGATCCAGCTTTTATGGCTGATTAGAGGCTATAATAGAAGCAACATTGATAGATTTAAGTGTGGAAGTCAGATCTTAGTTTTCTAGTGAAACACCAACTACATTCAACATTCAGTGATGAAAACATGGAATGTATCCCATCACATGGAAGTGGTAGATCGGTTTTTAGAAATAATAAGGTGGAAACTACATGCAGTCCCCCAACACACATTGTGTGACCCCTTCCATATTGGAAAACTAAGGTGATGATTCCCTCGGACGAGAACCTGTGTAAAGATACAAAGCATTAGGTACATTCTCGTGTACTCTAGTACACAAGCATGAAATTTATCACAAAACCCTAATACTTATTAGTTAATAATATCCATGTAATACACTTACACGATGTGTACTACTACATGGAATGAAGTCATATGTCAGTCTTTTAAATGTTCAGTCTACATAGTGGTGGCACACATCGTGTGGGACCCTCACAGACCATGTATACCTAGTTTCTTTTTTAGGAAATTATTAAGTTCTATATATCTAACATTTTAACTTGTATTTTTTCTTTTGAGTATCCCCTAATGAGTTTTTCTATTTATATAACATGATTATTCCCTCAGTTGGGGATTTTGAGATACAATGTGAATTTTTTGGGCATGAAACCTTATAAGGAAACCCTGATGAAGACATTATTCAGGTAGGATCACCAGATGAAAATTCCTGAGTATAACCTGTAGATGGGTTGGTAATGGGTCCTTGATGGATTCAATAGTGGTACCCTCTAGGATGGATGGAATGGGTGGAAACCTCTAGTTGGTATGGGCATGGTTCCTCAACTACCATTAGAGTGGAACCTTCTAGTAAGGATGAGAATGGGTTTTTGAAATCCCAAGTGGAACCCACTTGCAGTATCAGGTAATAGGTTCTTAATGACTTAGATTAGATCCCTCTAGCTGGGATGGGCATGGGTCCTTGATAATCCAAGTGGAACCCTCCAACTGGGCTGGGCATGGACCCTCAACCATCGAAGTGGTACCCTTCTTCTAAGCAGGGCATGTGTCCAACATCAACTATCGTAGTGGAAACATATTATTTTACATGGTGTGGTTATGCTACATAGAATTTGTGTCCCCTAGGTTTTGAAACATAGTGACAAGACATGGTTTGAAATATATTTGTACTCCATAGGAAGAGGTATGCTTTCCCCACTGAGATGCTTTTCTATGACACAAATTAAAACTATGCGAGTGAGTTAGTTCCACCTAAAGTGGAATGTATCATGGTATAGTGAATGATTTATTTGTAGTTGTGTGTTTATGGAAGACACGCGGGATGTTGATCATTTTATTTTCACTTTTGGAACTATTGGGTACTTGTCTTCAGGGGATGAGCTATGAGATGGATATCCCAATAACATAATGTTTGGGATTCATTAATTTAGAATATATATATATATATCCTTCTTATGTATCCACTACTTGTATTTATTTTCTTTCATTCCATGATAGATGGATATGTATAGGGTATGCCACATTCTTTACAAGTTTTGCTTCCCATGGTTCGAGGTGTCTACTCTCTGGTTATATATGGGAAGGACTCTATGGGTAGTTCATCTACACTCTAGGTTTATCCACTTATTCTTGGATGATATTTCATTCACTCTTTTTTGGGATGATTTATACTCTTTCACACTACCTTGTTCTACCTGAGGTCTTTGTCTTCCTCATGAATCTCATACTAACCCCCTTTTAGATTTTGGGGAATCTTAATGGGTATGTTTACTCTCACCACCATATGTTATTTTCCCACATGAATAATGTATTATGAATATGATGAACATGTTAAACATGAATTTAGAGGAGCATAGAGATATTGGGTTCTTAGACCACATATGGTGCTTTTAACATGGTATTTTAGAGCTGGGCTCTCTCAATTGTTTTCCCTTTCTAATTTTCTATCATATTTGAACATATTTCTGGTTGGTCCTAGGTTATTCCCCATTAATTTTTAGTATACACTACTTTAATTTTATACTGTATTGAGTTTCATGCATGCTTCGATTACTTTACAATGGTGTTTCATATTTTCTTATTTCCCTCTACACTTTGCATTGAGTTGGTTGTGTGTCTGCATATATGTACTTCGTAAAAGTGCACCCTGGTGTAGTTATGTCTTCTGTTCATGTCAATACCCCATGGCCTATGGAGGTGGGCTTGGGGTAGTTCTGGCTCGAGCCCCTTCATGGGTTAGGTCATGATATTTTATTATTAGAGAAAGTTCATTCCTTGGGCCATTACTCATATGTTTATCCTTAAGTGGGTTGGTTAGGCTTCAAGAAATCGTTTCATAGTGTCTTAAATACATATCTCATCAAAATTAATCTAGTGATGGTGTGGTGGCTGACATATCCATTCACCATGACTTTGACTACCTTCTTCTCAACTCATCATGTTTAGACTTTTTTTGTAGGGATAAATGGTACATTAATCATATTGGATTGAGTATTTTACTATAATTCTTCAGTCAGATCCCCATTTTTGTTGATATATATATATATATATACTCATCTCACCTTGATACTCTTTGATTACTTTTAGGATGCCTCTATGATGCTAGTGATCCATGATACTAGCTCTGGTTTGTGATGAAACCCCTATGAGTGATGAGGACTCAGTTTAAGGTCTATCCCACGATCCCCTTACTCCAAGTAGAAACCTAGTAACACCTCCATCTATCAATTATCAGATCGTACTAGCATATAAGGATGAGTATGTGTGTAGGCTTCGCACACTACATGAGTTCTAGCCTTAGAGACCACTTATGTTCTATGGTGGTCCAGATACTCTGGCAGTAGAGTATTTGATACAGTTAGTGGTCATAATATTCAAGCTTTTTTAGACCCAAATAGATTTGCTATTGGAACTAGAATATATCCTTTTCTATAAATCTTATGGGTGTTGGTGGAGCCTTATTATAAAAATCCTCAACGAGTTGACACACTTGTGGAAATACATCCAATAGTTGTTTCGTTAAGAGTTCTACCCCTCCTGTTTCTATTCAGTCTACTTCTAGAAGATTATATAGCTAAAATAGGGAGGGATAATAATGGAAGAGTATGAGGTGATTTCTACAGACATTACACATTACTCTCCTAACATGATATAGTACGTCTACTTCCTAAAATGTAAGATTGGGTAGGGACTCCTCATAGAGATTTGATCCAGCATTGGAAACTTGTTCACCCCTGCCTATGGCAAGGTTCTAGAGAGGGAACTGGTGATAGAGAGAGTTTTTTTAGAGGAAATTAAAATAGATATAGATGGTAGTGGGTGCCTTAATGTTGACTCGCCTATATTAGCTATGATATGTTGAGTGCCATGATCTCAGTGCAAGATGTCCTTCCATGATCAGACTCCCGTACATAGTTATAGGTTGTGTGGAAGAATAGAGAATCATGGAGAGTAGAAATTATTTACTTGTGATGCATGAAACATCATGGGATGGTAATTTCTAACTAGACATGTTGATCCTGACAAACAGATAGCTAATAGATTGAAATGGAAGAGGATTATCTATAGTCAAGGATCTACTAAGCCCAAATAGGGCAATCCCTACGGAAGAGTGGGAAAAGGTTCATAAAGAGATATGGGTGGTGAAAACTATCATGAGATCCTTCCACCTCCAGCACTAGTCACCCACATCAAGATTAGGGAGATGGTTTTCGTGGTTGTGGTCAACTTTAGACTTTAGAGTATTCTTACCCCTATGTGGATGAGATGATTCGAGGAACAATATGTGTTTATTCTAATCTTTCTTCAGCATTAGTATATACATGTGTCAGTCTTGACTTTATCTCCATACTCATACTGAGATTTTGAGGATCTCTTAGTTTAGGTTATAGTATAACATCTTTTTCTATAGGTTCTTACAAGGAAGGATTCTTCTGTATGTTTCATACATCCACAGTGCGAGCTATCTATTAGAGGAGATAGGCTCGTGTGGTGCTTTTTTTCCTTCCTGATAGAACATTATGACATCATCTTGGGAATGGATTTTTATCAAATAGAATAATACCTAATTGTATTTCACTATAGATACTTCATGATCCCATGTGTTGATGGGATGAGAATATCCTTTTCAGGTGAGAGATATCCCATGGTAGGGAAAGTGGGTTCTGAGAATAAGATGTTGCAGACCGTCACCCATAATTTCAAAAGTATAGACCTTGGATCAGTAGCCTCTTAAGTTATCTAAGATCCTTTAAATGTGGATTATTACATGAATTTATTCCCAGAGGAAGTCTTGAGACTACCTCTGAGGTAGGAGAAGGATTTTTGTGCCGACTTACATTCTAAGACCACCCACTAGGTTTTGTGGTTTATCAGATGGTACCTACAGAGAATCTTGAGATATGGTGGTAGTTGGAGGACTTTCGAGGGAAATATTTCATTATGAACAACAAGTCACCTAGGGAGCCTTCAGTGTTGTTCTGAAAAATGTTTATGGGAGCATACGACATCACATAAATTACCATCACCAAACCGAGAACATGATAAAGAAAAAATTCCACATGCTGAGGATTGAAGACCACATTGATAAGTTTGTAGGTGGGATATGGTTTCAAAAGATCAGTCACAGGTCTGCTACCACCAGTTCCAGGTTTACGAGGATGATATTCCAAAATTTTCATTTCAATTTCACTAAAGACACTATGAGTTCCCAATGATGACCTTTGGTGTGACTAATTCCCTAACCATGTTTATGGCTATGATGGACTAGGTGTCGTAGCCATATTACGACTTGTTTTTTTCATCATCAATGACAAAATCATCTACTTTAAAACTAAGGATGAGCATGCTGATCACCAGAGGATGGTCCTAGAAAATTTTCAAGAGGAACAAATTTAGGAGAAACACTTCACATACTAGTTTTGTATACACAAGGTTCACTTTGTGTGAAATTTCATTATTGATAAGGGATTATCCAATGATACAATAATTACAAAAGGAATAATTTATTGAGATCCACCTTAATAAATGCCAAAGGTTTCAATCCTTCTGGGATTGGTTGGGTATTATAGGAGTTTAGTGACCAACTTCTTTTGAATAGAAGTCCCTTTAACCACTCTAACCTGGAAATGGAAACAATTTACCCGGTATGAGCTATACCAGAGTTATTTTGAGGAGTTGAGGTAGAGACTAAAGAGTGATTCAGTGATTGAAACTATAAGAGGAAATTGTTAGGTTCTTAGTGTATTGCATTGCCTCAAGTGTTGGGCTAGGCTATGTGTTGATGCAGCAACATGATGTTATTTCATACAAATCGAGGAAGTTGGGGCCCCATGAGAAGAACTAGAAAACTCACAACATAGAGATAGTTTCAGTATTCCTCACCCTGAGGATGTGGAGACAATACCTTTTGGGGGAGTGCTTTGTGGTTTGATTAGACAACCAGAGTATCCGAAATGTCTTCACGCGTTGAGACATGAAACTGAGATAACAACACTAGTTAGAGTTCTTGCAGGACTATAAATTTGAGATAGTCTATTATCATGGTAAGGGAAAAATTATAGAATATAAATTTAGTCGGAATGCCTTGGATTTCATAATATAGGATTCTTTAGTGTAGTTATCTTTCCTACAGCTAACCTTGGTGGAGAAAGAGGGAACCATTTTTCTTCAGTCTATGGTGTTGAATCCTTCACTTCTCAATTATGTGAGAGAGTCCTAGATTGGAGAAATAAACTATGAAATATTACATGGTCATATATCCAAAATACCCTTATTAGATGTATATTTATAATATGGTAATCACATTTTCATATTCCATGGATGAATATTGGTTCCAGTCACGTTGAGGTAGGAGGTGGTGTGAGTTTTCCGCACTTCACCCCAAGATGTATATCATGGTGTAGGTAAGATGTAAAAAGAAATTCAGTGGATGTTTTGGTTATCTGGATGAGATGATGTATAAATTATTTTCTCACTTGGTGCCTCACTTGTCAGCAAGAAAAGGATGAGCACCATGTTCTTATTGGTTTCTTGCAACCCCTCAAGACCCTAGAGTGTATATGGGATGACATATCCATAGACATTTTCCTAGGGATTCTGTTCATAATGATGATCCATAACACCAAAGGGGTGATAGATAACTGACTCAAGAAGTGATAACACTTTCATTCCATTAGGGAGAAGATTTTATAGGATATTATGGGGAAATTTTATGTACATGTGATCATTCGACTTCATGGCGTGCACTCGACAATTGTCTCAAATTGTGACATGCAATTGACATCACGATTGTGGAGAATAATAAAGAAGAAATTTGGGACCCAATTGTGAATTTGTAAAAAACTTCACCCCCATAATAATGGGATGAATGAGTTAACTATCTAGGTGATAGAGGAGCTAGTGAAGGTGTGAAGGATTGGATTTGACAGGAATAGAGAGGATCACCTGCTCTTAGAAGTGTTTTTATAAAACAATAACTATTTATGTACCATTTACATGGAACCTTTTGAGTCCATTTATAGGAGATCCTCCAGGTTAACATTTCACTATATAGAGATTAGATAGTCATCTCTACTAGGAAAAGAGTTAGTTCAGTTGAAAATGGAGAAATTCCATGTCCTCTGAGAGTGGATGAGTATAGCCCATAGTAGACATAAATATTATACAGATCACGTTTGATGGCCCTTTGATTTTGAGTAGGTTGACCACATTTTTTTATGAGTCTCCCCATGATGTGGATTATCGATATTTGGCTAGGGATACAAGATATATTTGAGGTTCATTAGGACATTACAGATCATGTAGATAGTCGAGAGGTTTCTTACCTCCTCACCATACCCCCACAGTGGTTGCAGGTGGATGATGTCTCCCATATTTCATATCTGAGGAGATACATTCATGAACCCACACACATTATTGACTACAGAGAGATGGAAATTGAGGATGGAGCCATATTTATGGATTAAAAATTGTTTGTTGATGATTAATAGAAGAATACCCTACATGGATAGACCACCCCTTTTTTTCACGTGCTGTGGAAACATAGAAACATGTAGGAGAGTTCCTAGGAGAGGGAGATCCAAGTTTGGGATTATTATCCCAACTTTTTTCATAGTTTTATTTAGGGAATAAAATTATTAAATGAGGAAATGATGTAGATATCTTGTTTTTATATGTAATATGTTGAAATATATATATATATATATATATATATATATATATATCATTACGAAGACGCTGAGATGACTTGTAATTCTAAGGCCCATTGTGCTCAGAATTAATTTTATAACAATATTAAATATATTTTTATATTTCAGGAGAAATATTATTATATAAAATAGAATAACCCCTAAATTGTTGATATGATCAGAAATTCATGACTGCTGTTAGGTCAGAAATGGAGTGTTTACCCTGGTTGCGACATAAAGTGAGTTTTCATGTTATGTTCTAACCGCTCGTTCATTGGTAATACTTTTATGTGGATTAATTAATTAATTAAAAAACTAATTTTTACAAAGAAATATTATAAATATATCATTATGGAAACATATATAGGGTTATTTTCATAATTCATATAGTTGATAGTGATTGATCTCATTCCCCTTCCATTGGTGGATCAAGATGAATGATGACATAACTCTGAATCTGTTCAAATCATAACAAAAAAACTGTGACAAATCCCTCCAAATCATTGTAATATGTGTTCTTCATCAATGATTTATATTTAATTTATTTATGACTCATATTTTTGCATTTTTCTCAATTAGATTAAATTATTGTGAAGATCCGACCCTTTTCTTGGATCTGCGCCAACTGTGGACACTACATGTTTCCTCATATAGAAATTACTTGGTTTATTCATTGATTTATAACTCTAGAATAACTATTCATGATATTTGGAAAATAATTATTTGAGAAAAATGATTAAACCTCAAATTTTGGTTCGGTTTCTCCCATGTTGCTTCATGTTCTTCTTCGGTTGGATCCCCACGGTCCCTGTTTGACTTTTCTGGGAGGTACTGAGCATGATTAGACCCCCGTAATCATGTTCGATCACTAAAATGAGAAATAGTTGAATATGAAGTCATAGATATAGGATCTTTTCATGGTGAGGATGACTAAAATGTTAATTAAACATCAATAACTATATTATTGGAGGTGTGGTGGCATATAGAATAAGAGGAAAAACACTCGACGGAGACCGATTGACCTTTTTCAGTGAATGAAAGCCTAGATCTGTGATTAATGGTTAGGTCTACCTTTTTATAGTGTATTGGAGTCCATAATAAAATCATCATTGATCTATTCAAGTTTGAAATTCGGATTTGAGTTTTCTGGTGAAAACCTAACTATACACCGTGTTCAGCAAAGAACTCATAGTGTGTATCCCATCCAACAACGACATCTAGGGTTTGAGAAATCAGAAGGAGTAAATAATGTTTAGTCCCCCTCACATATCATGTACCATTTTCTCTATTTGGAACCCCTTATGACGAGTCACATGGATGAGACCCCATGTAGAGATACACTGGGTCAAGTACATGCTTTTGTAAATTAGTACATATACACAACATGCATCACATGGACCCAGTCCCGATTATCCGAGATACTCCATGTAATACACATAAATGGCAAGTACTTCTACCTGGAATGATTTTTTGTGCTATCCAGGAACACGACCAAGCTATCAAGTGGTTCAACATGTTGTGTGAATCCCCTTAGACATCATTTACCCCTTGTTTAATATTTAGGATGTTTTGAACCACTTTGTATCCTTTGTTTGAACATGGATTCTTCCCACGAGTAGCCTATCCTAAATTATTTTTAAATATAATGTGATGATACCCTTGATTTTGGATTTTGAGATATGATATGAAAATTTTCAAGCATGAAATATTTTGAGGAAACCTCGATGTGGGTAGTGAACATGATGAATCACCAGATACAGATTCCCTAGTGGAAACCTCTGACTGGGATGGGCATGGGTCATCTATAATAACCCATTCTTGACATACATTAACATTACATAACTTTTTTAGAATACTAAAAAAATTATACAAGTAGACATCTAAAGACCATAATAGTATACTTCCTTTGAAAACATGGATGTATAAACACTGGTACATAATTGGGCTACATAATCTACCACTATGATTTGCTTGACTTGATCCTTATTAGACACATGAAACATAATACGTATCATCATAACCTGGGGAAGGAAAAATAAATATATGTTATCTCAAATGCTCAATAAGAGTAAAAAATGGATATATTTAAGCATAACTATGAGCATAATGGTATGATAATGTGATCAAAACATTATATGATCATACCCTACATATATTAAGATTAAAAAAATTAAAAATGGATTAAATCATAATAGTTCAAAAGACATGAATCATAAGGAAAAAAAGAACATAATCCATGAAAGCATAACAAAAGAATAAAACATTTAATATTAGAAGACAGATAAGCATATATAATTATTTTATAGTCATAAAGGCATCAATTCTAAGGCCATTTTAGTGGACAAGTCCTTTAATAAACTGAATTCCCACCCAAGTCAAGACCTATATTATTTAACAAAGCTCACTCCTCATTACAATACTATAATACTGAAACAATTCTATTTCACTTTCTATCCCAATAATACTAACCCATGTTCTTTTTCCATATTATCCATATATATCTCAAGAGATATAAATATTTACCCAATGCATTGAAGGGATAAAAAGATCTCACCCATCTCATAATGAAGTCTAACAACACATTCCACAAGAACATAAATAATGTAACACCCCGAGAATTTATGAAAAATATTATTTTTAATTTCATTAATGTCTTGTGTTGTATGCTACACCAAAAGGAGCTTGCACAACACTCATCCTTGACTTGCTTTGCATTACAACCAATCGCAACCTTCCTCGATAGCGTGTGTAGTACGCAATACCGAGTTTCACTAAACGAGATATTTTTATAATATTATTATGAACTAGTCGTTATGAATAGTAATGACCAATTTTTGAAATTTCATAAATTTTATTTTTCAAAATGGAATTAATTTTTGGATTTGGAATAGCGAAATTAGCTTAGGGTGATATTTTGGTACTTTTCGGATAACTTTCATATTCTAATGAATAGTGAAAATTAGTAAATTTTAATTAAAAACAAATTTTTTAATTGAAATAATTAATTGTGATAAATTATTAATTTGAGTGGTTTTAAAGTATATTTAGAATATATTTTTACAATTTAATACAATGTTGGCCATTGGATGTAATTTCACATTTAAACCAGCTATAAACAAATGTCAATCTTTTGATAGTTATTATCTCTTAAGAACACGTTATTTGTTTTGACGACGGGAATTAATTTTTAAATTAATTAATAAAACTAATATGTTTTGAATTTGGTAAAATAGACATCATTTTGAGTTCATAATATAAAATATATCTTTGGCCTAGTTTTTGGTATTTTTCTGAAAACTTTCATTTTTTGATGAATAGTGAAACCACTAAGTGGTAGTTAAAAAAATGAATTTTTCATAAAACATAATTTTACCGCTTCTGTGAGTGGAATTTAAAAAATCCGAGAGACACGGTTGATGTCAGTAAGTAAAATTTGGTTCAATGAGATGAAAATAATTTTTGGCGAATAGTAACTTTTTACTTTTTTACCACGGTTAAAAGTAAATAGGGAAATTAAGGGTAAAAATGATATTACTATTACCCTAACACATGTCCTAATTCTATTAGACAAGTGTAATTTGACCAGAAACAACCTTAGGAATAAAATATGACCATTTAGGCCCACTTGGATTAGATTAGGACATTTATTATTAATTTATTTAAAGAAGGGTTAAAATAGTTAAAATCAAAGTTTAATAAGTAAATAATTTTTATTATGGGGTTATACAGAAGATAAATTTGACTATAAATATTAATTAGAAATATAAAACGATTTCCTACATAATGGTATTTTATTTGTAATTTTTAGACATTAAATAATTTAATTTATTTATGACACAAAGATGATGCAATAATTATCTTATTAATGAAATATTTACATAAATGATGTTATAAATACCAAAATAAATGTAATTTGAGACTTTTTATGAATTAAACTAATTTTATAGGTTAACATGGCATTTTATTATTGATTTAATTAACTTGGTTCGAGATAATCATTCTGTTATCATTTTCACAAAAATCAATTACTAAATAGTGTCAAAATTGACAAAAAATAGTTTTTTAAAAAAATATTATATTATTAATTGATATTTTGTTCCTAAAAATCTAAGGTTAGGACTAATGACATAGATAAGGTTATATATATTAATAATAAACAACTTGGGGTTCGTTTGGCTTGATATAGTATGTTTATTAACCTTATAGTGTAAGAAAACAAGAAGACACGATGAAAGTTAAATTATCTAACTTAATGTTAAATCTAAATGATAAGGTTAAAATTGATACCTAAACTTTTCAAAATTCTATTTGATGAGAGGATTGCGACCCCTACTCACCTTATCTTCGAGATATATCAATTTGGAGCTATTAAAAACCGAATTTGGCTTTATAATAAAATAATATTTTTTGTTATTCCAAAGGTACCCCTCTCCTCCCTTATAAAAGGGCACCTCCTCCCTCTCTTCCTCACAACACTTTGAGCCTTCAATCTCATCCAACCCCTGCCAATTTCTTCTCTTCACTTCCCTAGAAACATAATAGAGGTTATGGTTTTCTTAAAAGATGTATTTTAGTGCCCTAAGAGGAGGTCTCAAAGAAGCACTTCAAAGAAGAGGTAATATCCGTTACCGATTTTTTCATCTTTATTTCTTCTTCCACTTCTTCTTCTTTAGTTGTTTCATTATGAAGTAATAACATAAGTATCACTAATATACTGATATGTTATTATAAGTATTAAAAAACCCTATTTCACCATCTATCCATCCTACGGAAAAAGAAATCACCGCGCGTGCGTACGTACGGAATACCGTCTCCACGCCGTGGTGTAATTTAGTTTCAACCACCACCTTACATGGATGCGTATAATGGTGTAAATAATGACTATATATTACTATTATAAATTGATACTGATTATGAAATAGTATACATACACTCCAATACAATTCCACGATCATAGGAACGATATCATCACTCGTGCATACGTACGGAATACCGTTTCCACGATGTGATGTGACTCGTTCTACATGATCTTCATTTCATAATGATTATATAAATGAATTGAATGAATGAATATGATATATATTACACTAATACCATTCTGGAAAAGAGGTATCTATAACCTAAAGATATGAATAAGAATTTATTCAACAAAACACGCATAAGAACAAAAAGTTATAAACACCCGAATAACAAGTAGCAATGAAATATTACTACTAAGAAGCTAATAATATGACCATATATGATATCATAAAAATAAGTATGACTCTGTAATAATTCAATAAAATTATTTAAATCATTATACAAAAGGTTCAGACATGTACAAAGCATATCGGACCTAAGGTAAGGGAAATATCACAATCTCATTTTTATCCGAGAATGTTTATACTTTGGTATATACTGGGGTGTATTTTATCATCCACATCCATGTTTCCTCAATATGTAATATTATTTCCATCCACCTACAATTTTTTAAATCCAATTTTACCTTTCAGTGAGTTTTTAGTAAAAGATAAGAAAGGAATCTTTTGTCGTTTTTCATACGAGGTACTTTTTGACTTTTCCAAAAAAAGTACGAGAAGAATGATTTTTTTAACTTATAAGGTAGGAATGGATTTTTAAGACATTATTTCCAAGAAGATTACTTTAAAAGTTTTCATGTTTATTTTTAATCTACTTATTTTAGTTTAAAATTGTATGACATGTTAAGAAAGGAAAATGTTTTTGAAGTAGAAAGGATATTTTCCTCAAGAATGGAGTTCAAGTGTTTTATCAAAATTAATTTCCATCTAAGATAATATAGGGTTCTGATTCTATCCCTATCATTGCATTAATTTGATTATGTTGTGATAGAATTATTTTTATGAATTCATTTATGTTATATGAATTGTTTTGTTATGTCACGATGTTTAAGAATTCCATTTTTATAACATGGGTTATGCAATGATGTATGATTTATGATTTTTGTGGCACACATAAGAATGGTATCATTATGAGATGGGTGGGTCCCATATCTCCCTCCAATGCATTGGGTAATGATTTTATATCTCATGAGATAAACACGCCTGGAACTGTAGGTTATACCGGTTCAGTGAAACAGGACTGAAATGAGGAGTGAACTCAGTTCAGAAAGGGACTTTGTCAACTAAGATAGTCTTGGAAAGGAGTATTGACTAATAAGAAATGATTCTCTATGATTATGTGTGTATGCCACAAAGTTTCATGATTTATGTTATGATTATTGGGATTACATTTCACTGCTATGATTTATCCTATGTAATGAAATCATGATCTCTTTTACAGGTTAAGATTTCCAAAAGATATGTTATTATAAATATTAAGTGATTGATATTTCTTTTGTTTACCCTTACTGAGAATTTGAGCTCACCCTTTTCTGTTTTCTTTTCCCCAGGACATAAAGAATGGATTTCGGTTAAAAAAAAGAAGATCTTTGTGGGAGATGTTGAAGATCTTTTACCATGATTAGAATAATATATTTCGGGTTTCCAAAGATACTAAACTATTATGGTCCTTGTGTGTGTGTTTTTGTTATGTACTAAGTATTCCGCAAAAGTATTGTAATGTCCATGTACATCAGGCTTCGGGTCTCTATAGTTGGTATCAGAGGAAATGTTTAGTCAACCTTTGGAAACTTGGATGCGAGAACTTTAGTGAAATCCCTAGAGATATTTCTAAGGTATGTCTAGGAATGTCTCTAAGGTAAATTATACGTATAGGTTATAGTCCTAGAATTGCGCTAACGTTCTTAGAATTTAACATAAGATGTTAGATATTGAGGGTACTCCCCATTTTATTATGTTGTTTTCCCTAGCATGATTTTTTCCTCTCACACTATTCTTTTTAGGTTTTACACGATGGCTGGAACCCGAATGAACTGTGTTGATTAATGCAATGGACAATGCAATGATTGTCCTCCTGAACAAACAAATTTTATGGGAGATGGAGTGAAAAATCTTATTGCTATACTTACACAAGTTATGAATCATTCTGGACTTCCAAATGAGCAGAGAAGGGAACAATGTTCTATTGAGTCCTTCATGAGGCAACGCCCACCTTCTTTCAGTGAGTCTTCTGATCCACTTGTTGCTGAACAATGGATCAGTACCACTGAAAATATATTTTCAGTTCATCAATGTTATGAAAATGATAAAGTCATCTGAGCAGTATATCGTTTGGAAGGTGAAGCTGATCAATGATGGAATCTTATCAAGAATACGGTGCAAAGAGATGAAATTGAGTCCATGGAATGGAACGAGTTCAAGAACATATTTTTCAATAAGTACTTCCCTCTTATTCTTTGAAAAAAGATGGAGAAGGAGTTTCTTGAACTAAAGAAAAATTATGATGAATCTGTTGGTATTTACGAAGCGAATTTTACGAGGCTGGCAAGGTATGCATCTGGATTTATCATCCAACCTGAATGTAAAGTTAATCGATTCTTCATTGGCTTAAAACCAAATATTCGAAGGGAATTAACTATAAGAGACATCAGTAGCTATGAATAAATTGTGCACTGTGCTATCAAGGTAGAAATGGAAGTTGGTGTTACTTATCCATCTCATAGTTTTGACAAGAAACGAAAGATGGAGTTCAAGGAGAAATCTCAGAATAATGGTGAAAAGAAGATGAATGTTTTATTATGCTCAATGTGTGGAAAGAAGCATGGGGGAGATTGTCTTAAAGGGACATGTAAATGTTTCAAATCTGGAAAGGAAGGTCATCGGGAATTTGAATGCCGCAATGATGGGAAGAAGATGTCTAATGATGCAAACAAAGGAAGGGATACACAGAATGAACCTACTACACTTCAATGCTTCAAGTGCAAGGAAATGGGGCATTATGCTAATAAATGCCCTAATCCAAGGTTTAGTGATGATATTCATGAGCAACCACTTAAGGTAAAGGACAAAGGGAAGTCACATGCGATCACCATTGGCGATGTTGAATATGACAACGATGTGGTGGAATGATTAAGTGTTTGTGTAATGGGATTCCAAAATAATGTTGTATATAGTATTGTTGAATATTGGAATATTTATGTATTGGTCTATTGTACTTTCAATAATTTTATAGTACCGGTAACCATGGAAAGTGAATGAGATATTTTTGGAAAAAACAGTTGATATGCGCATAATGAAGGGAAAATGAGAAAATGAAATATTGGACAGTATTCATGAGCTTAAGATTGATATAAGGACTAAGTGATATCATGGTTAGAGTATATAGAATTTTGAGGATTTTGGTATGTGGAAAGAGTTATCTTTTAATAGAATTCATGTTTCCACTAAGGTTCAATGGGTATTCAAGAGAATACATGATTAAGACCTTTGAATGTTTGGAATGTGACCAACAAGACATATATTATGATATATGGGGATCAGTGATGGTATTAAATCTCTAGTAATCATTTTCACTATATTATGAGAGTGGACTACAGTATTATTGATAAGCCTAATGATTGGAATGGATTATGTTGGAGATAGGTTAGTATTGATTTTTTTTCGATATTATTGATGGGATGTTATAGTAATATTGTTTTAGAAAAAGGACAACCTGCAGGATGGGTGACAGCCCATCGCGTCGGACAAGGCCGTGGGAATCGAACCCAAAACCGAAGTGCGACTGGCCTTTATCACCTACCACTGGCATACAGGAAGTCCCTATTTAGTAGAAACTAGTTTTATTATATTAAGCAGTATGATATATGAAGTATAAGTCCATTTTAGGAACCATATATGATTAATCTCATTATAGATGGACTTACGTATTTTTTTGATAACTTTTCTAACCTTTTGTTTGAGACAGATGGAATGACCCATCATTCTATCACATGATCTACTAACACATCACGAATAACAAATTCAACATCATTTATTTAAGATATGAAGTGGAAATTGTCCAAATAACGACCAACGGTGAGACTATACCAAAATAACGAAAGTATTTCTTCTAATTCCAATTTCATCAACTTTAGGGAAATGATCTTGAAAACCAAAAATGTTGTCCTAGTGCTCTTATATCTGATGAATCAGATGGTATCTAAGATCATCACAAATTAATGGCTTTGTGATTTCTGGATTTTCCATAGCCATGTTCTCTACCACTCTCCATCAGAACATGATGGTTAGATTTCTCTTCCATATCCGAATTTTCACCTATGTGGAAACCCAATGATTAGTTTATTTGGGTAACCGTTACCTTTCATAATTTAGTTTTTAAAGATTGGTTTTGGTATTCCTTTTTACGATGTGGGTTTTATCAAAGAAACATTTGAATAGTAAACTATTTATAACCCCAATGAATTTCGAGGGCGAAATTCATTTTAAGGGGGTTAGAATGTAACACCCCGAGATTTTATGAAAAATATTCTTATTAATTTCATTAATGTCTTGTGTTGTACGCTACACCAAAAGGAGCTTTCACAACACGTATCCTTGACTTGCTTTGCATTACACCCAATCGCGACCTTCCTCGATAGCGTGTGTAGTACGTAATACCGTGTTTCACTAAACGAGATATTATTATAATATTATTATGATCTAGCCGTTATGAATAGTAATAACCAATTTTTTAAATTTTTTAATTTTTATTTTTTAAAATGGACTTCATTTTTGGATTCTGAATATCGAAATTAGATTAGGGTGAAATTTTGGTACTTTTTGGATAACTTTCATATTCTGATGAATAGTGAAAATTACTAAATTTTAATTAAAAACAACTTTTTTAATCGAAATAATTAATACTGATAAATTGTTAATTTGAGTGGTTTTAAAGTATATTTAGAATATATTTTTACAATGTAATACAATTTTGGTCATTGGATGTAATTTCACATTTAAACTAGTTATAAACAAGTGTCAATCTTTTGATAGTTATTATCTATTAAAAACACACTATTTGTTTTGACGATGGGAATTAATATTTAAATTAATTAATGCAACTAATATGTTTTGAATTTGGTAAAATAGAAATCATTTTGAGTTCATAATATCAAATATATCTTAGGCCTAAGTTTTGGTATTTTTCTAGAAACTTTCATTTTTTTGATGAATAGTGAAACCACTAAGTGGTGGTTAAAAAAATAATTTTTTCATAAAACATAATTTTTCCGCTTCTATGAGTGTAATTTCAAAAATCCGAGAGACACGGTTTATTTCAGTACGTAAAATGTGGTTCATTGAGATGAAAATAATTTTTGGTGAATAGTATCTTTTTACTTTTTTTTCCACGGTTAAAAGTAAATAGGGTAATTAAGGGTAAAAATGATATTACTATTACACTAACACAAGTCATAATTCTATTGGAAAAGTGTAATTCAACCAAAAACAACCTTTTGAATAAAATATGACCATTTAGGCCCACTTGGATTAGATTATGACATTTATTATTAATTTATTTAAAGAAGGGTTAAAATAGTTAAAATCAAAGTTTAATAGGTAAATCATTTTTAATATGGGGTTATACAGAAGATAAATTTGACTATAAATATTAATTAGAAATCTAAAAAGATTTCCTACATAATGGTATTTTATTTGTAATTTTTAGACATTAAATAATTCAATTTATTTATTAAACAATGATGATGCGGTAATTATCTTATTAATGAAATATTAACATAATTGATTTTATAAATACCAAAATAAATGTAATTTGAGACTTTATATGAATTAAACTAATTTTCTAGGTTAATATGACATTTTAGTATTGATTTAATTAACTTTTTTTGAGCTAATCATTCTGTTATGATTTTCACAAAAATCAATTACTAAATAGTGTCAAAATTGACCTAAAATAGTTTTTAAAACCAATATTATATTATTAATTGTTATTTTATTCCTAAAAATATAAGGATCGGCCAAATGACTTATATAAGGATATAAATATTAATAATAAACAATGTGGGGGTCTTTTGTCTTGATATAGTATGTTTATTAACCTTATAGTGTAAGAAAACAAGAAGACACGATGACAGTTAAATTGTCTAACTTAATGTAAAATCTAAATGATAAGGTTAAAATTGATACCTAAACTTGTACAAATTCAATTTGATGATAGTATTTCTACCCCTACCCACCTTAGCTTCTAGATATATCAATTTTGAGCTATTAAAAACCGAATTTGTCTTTATAATAAAATAATATGTTTAGTTATTCCAAAGGTACCCCTCTCCTCCCTTATAAAAGGGCTCCTCCTCCCTCTCTTCCTCACACAACATTGAGCCTTCAATATCGGCCAAACCCTGCCAATTTCTTCTCTCCACTTCCCTAGAAACATCATAGAAGTTCTGGTTTTCTTCAAAGACCTATTTTAGTTCCCTTAAAGAAGGTCTCAAAGAAGCAGTTCAAAGAAGAGGTAATGTCCGTTACTGATTCTTTCATAATTATTTCGTCTTCCAATTCTTCTTATTTAGTTGTTTCATTATGAAGTAATAACATCAGTATCACTCATATACTGATATGTTATTATAATTATGAAAAAACTCTATTTCACCATCTATCCATCCTACGGAAAAAGAAATCACCGCGCGTGCGTACGTACGAAATACCGTCTCCACGCCATGGTGTAATCTATTTTCCACCAAAACCTTACTTGGATTGGTATAATGGTGTAAATAATGACAATATATGACTACTAAAAAGTTATACTGATTCTGAAATAGTATACATACACTCTAACACAATTTCACGATCATAGGAACGATATCATCACTTGTGCGTACGTACGGAATACCGTCTCCACGATGTGATGCGACTCGTTCTACATGATCTTCATTTCATAATGATTATATAAATGAATTGAATGAATTAATATGATATATATTACACTAATAACATTCTGTAAATGAGTTATCTATAACCTAAAGAGAAGAATAAAAATTTATTCGACAAAACACGCATAAGAACAAAAAGCTATAAACACCCGAATAACAAGTAGCAATGAAATATTACTACTAAGAAGCTACGAATATGACCATATATGATATCATAAAAATAATTATGATTCTGTAATAAGTCAATAACATTATTTAAATCATTATACAGGAGGTTCGGACATGTACAAAGCAAATCGGACCTAAGGTAAGGGAAATGTCACAATCTCATTTTTATCCGAGATTGTTTATACTTTGGTATTTACTGGGGTGTATTTTGTCATCCACATACATGTTTTCTCAATATGTAATATTATTTCCATCCACCTACAATTTTTTAAATCTAATTTTACCCTTCGGTTAGTTTTTATTAAAAGATATGAAAGGAATATTTTGTCATTTTTCATACGAGGTAATTTTTTATTTTTCTGAAAAAAGTACGAGAAGAATGTTTTTTTAACTTATACAGCATGAATGGATTTTTAAAAAATTATTTCCAAGAATATTCCTTTAGAAGTTTTCAAGTTTATTTTTAATCAACTTCTTTTAGTTTAAAATTGTATGACATGTTAAGAAATGAAAATGTTTTTGAAGTAGATAGGATATTTTCCTCAAGAATGCAGTTCAAGTGTTTTATCAAAATTATTTTCCATCTAAGATAATATAGGGTTCTTATTCTATCCCTATAATTACATTGATTTGATTATGTTTTGATGGAATTATTTTTATGAATTCTTTTATCTTATATGAATTGTTTTATGATGTCACAATGTTTAAGAATTCCATTTTTATTTCATGGGTTATGAAATGATGTATGATTTATGATTTTTGTGGCACACATAAGAATGGTTTCATTATGAGATAGGTGGGAACTATATCTCCCTCCAATGCATTGGGTAAATATTTTATATCTCATGAGATAGACATGGCTGGAACGGTAGGTTATACCAATTCAGTGAAACCGGACTAAAACGAGGAGTGAACTCGGTTCAGAAAGTGACTTTTTCCACTAAGATAGTCTTGGCAATGAGTCTTGACTAATATGAAATGATTCTATATGATTATGTGTGTATGCCACAAAGTTTAATGTTTTAAGTTATGATTATTGGGAATACATTTCACTACTATGATTTATCCCATGTTATGAAATTATGATCTCTTTTACAGGTTAAGATTTCAAAAAGATATGTTCTTATGAATATGACGTCATTGATATTTCTTTTGTTTACCCTTACTGAGCATTTGAGCTCACCCTTTTATGTTTTCTTTTCCCCAGGACATAAAGAAAGGATTTCAGTTAAAAAAAAGAAGATCTTTGTGGGAGATGTTGAAGATCTTTCACCACGATTAGAAGATTATATTCCGGGTTTCCAAAGACACTAAACTATTACGGTCCGTGTGTGTGTGTTTTTGTTATGTACTAAGTATTCCGCAAAAGTAATGTAATGTCCATGTACGTCAAGATTCGGGTCTCTACAAATAATAATATCATAACCTATGAAAGTAAATGGGTATTATAAATATGTAATTATATCATAATGTATTTAAAAAATATAGGTTTCATAATCATTTCACCGTAAAATTAACCTATGAAAAGAATGTGGTTTCAAAAGCATATTACCGATAAAGGAGAAATGGGTTCCCTGAACATCATTCCATTAAAAAATAATCCATTGAGAGAAAGAATATTAATGGAAACACCAAATAATTTCCCCATAAAGGAATTAATAACACCAAAGGAAGTTATCATATAAGTTAAATAATTTATAAATCACTTTTAAAAACATTTCTCGTGGGAAATAAATTTTCTTATTTGAAAAATGCTTTTTAAAATGTAAATTCATTTGAAAACCTTTTTATATGAAAACCACATTGAATACATATAATGATATATTTAAACCATGAAAAAAAATTAAAATAGTTTTTCATTGAAAATGGTCTTCAAGGATCATTTGATAAAAATTGTACACATTTTTGAAAAACATTATTTTTTAGAAAAAAATTTCTAATTTAATATATAAATACAGTCATATTTTTCTTAAAAATGTTTTCTTAAATATCATTTGAAAAAAAGAGTAGAAATGGTACTAATACATTGATATATCATGGATAGAAATATGTTATGGAAAATCATGATTATTCCTGAGATATGTATCATAATATTTAATCGATGGAGAAAATTCATTTACAATCACGAAAAAAGTGATGAGATTGTTTCAATAAACTCTTACCACTGGGTTACTCAGGATCAAACTATCCATTTAAGAAACAAAAATTTGATAAAGCATAATATATAATTAAAATAATTAGATTCATGATATAACCTATAAAATGTAATTATATACACCTCAAAAAATAATTTAGGTTCATTAACAAACATGAGTATCAAATAAGGTAAATTGAGAAATAACTGTTTTACAGATTTGTTAAGTTTTGAAACATAAAACCCATGAATTAAAGATCATAAAATTGATTTATAAATACCCATAAAAATAAATATCAGAAAAATATAATTTATTAATGGTAATTATATACACCACACAAAATAATTGAGTGGTGAATTTGGCATGTATCATACGGTAATAAATGTGAGATGAAATTTCCTTAACTTGTGTCATGACTCTCGTTGTACTACTTAAAATCAACTATATAATAAATATAAATTTATTATAAATATTTCACAATACAATATTATTATATATTATACCATATATGGTTTTATTATGAACTTATATTAATGTCTTGTTAATAATCCTATGTTAAGGTTTCACTTTGGGTAATATCCTTTTTCTTCTTCACATATGCCTTAATTTGTTATAGCATGGATACTTATACTAATATCATGGTTATAGAATTTAATACATGATATAATAATAATTTATATTAATTATATGTGTATTATAATAATATATATAGTATAGAAGTGTGAAATATAAAACATTATTCATGGAGACAGTAAGTTGAATGTACAAATGAACATTGTTTATGTTTTTGATGTCATATCAAAAGAATGTAAGAAAATGAAATATATGTATATATACAAAATAAATAATAAATAATTATTATATTATATATATCATATAAATTCTATAAAGTAATTTTTAATACATTCCATGTATTGTGTGAATGAATCAAATCACTTTGAGGTGGTGGTAGTCTACACTTCCTCAGAAAAATTTAACTTATTTACAAAAAGTTGAGTGTATAAAGACATTTTTTTGTAAAATAATTAAAAGTGATTAAAAAATAGTAAATATAATATATAATATCTATAAATATATTTTATATCATAATGTTTACCATGATAGGTAGTAATAAAAATTTAACAATCATCATTTTGTGAGGAGGATGTTTGTTATTCAGATAAACAGTATGAATGTTACCCATTAGACGGATTTTTGTTTAAGTGTAGGTATAACCCTTAGAATAAAGAATCCTAGAATATTTGAGAAACTAGTTCTTTATAAAATCATTGAATAAAAATATTGAAGGGTGGGGAAAAAATAAAATAATGGAGCATGAGAGAATACATTACCTCTTAATCATGTAACTCATTTTTATTTGTACCAAAATGATATCTTGGATTGACCACTTCCCAATGGAAGAATTCTAGGAAGAACATAGGGATGTTTGGAGGTGTATTGGGATGATATTATCCATTAAAATTTAGTTTTAGAGGGTTTATGAAGAGGGAGAGATGGTTCCTTTTATAGGGAAGCGATAGGACACACTTGACATTGTTTTTAAAACAAGTTCAGAATACCCATATTTTTACCTAAAAAACTAATATAGAACCAACATAATTAATAATGTATGGTTAATGGAATAATAATGTCTATAAAATGGGGTTTGGAGAGGTTTACAAGTCATTCTGTGTCTTAAATTTAATGTTTAGTATTTAGTTAAACATGATGTTTCCTTAATCGATGAAATTAATTTTAATTACATTCACTAATATTTTTGTTAAAAAATTATGTTTCAATTATAATAAATTTTAATTTATTATGGTTCAAAATATGGAATAGATTTTAAAAATTCAAATCAAAGAATTGGAATAAGTTAATTTAAAATTAATCTTATAGTTAGGTTGATAATATAGGTTCTTAAAGTAAAAAAATTCAAAAGTTATCTATGTTTTAATATCCAATTTCAGTGTGAAATTGTTCAAAATTAACCAAATTGGATTTATTGATAATAACATGATCTAATTATTTTTTAAACCAAATTAAAATATAATTTTACAATATTAATAAATTAGATGAAAAATAAGTATTGAATTAATATATTGTATTTTTCACTATTCATCTAAAAATGATGCTTCTTAGAAAAAAATACAAAAAATCCATAAGATATTTTTATCATTATAAATTCAAAAATAGAGTCAATTTTATCGAATAAAATATCTATATGTGCCTAAAATTAATTTTATTATTTTTCATAGAAAGACAATATATGTATTTCATTTTATAACATATTTTTTTTAAAATATAAGAAGTTTTAAAAAATTATATATCTCATCATAAATATGTATTATTTATATAAAATAATTAATCTTTTTGAAAAGTATTTATTATTATTCCTAATAATATGTTTAATAAATAGGTTATAATTATCTCATTAAAATAATTATAATAATAAAATGATGCTTCATAGAAACATCATGGTTTCCGGTAACGTATGCAAAGTCGGTGTTGCGTGTAACATATACTAAGCCATTATTCCATGTATCATATGTTTCTCTAGTGTCATATAAATTTTTTTTTTACTTATTTCATTAAATGAAATAATTCAATATTTAATTATTTTGATAAAAAATGTTGAAAAAACATGGAGTCTTACATTCTACCCCTTTAAAATGAATTTCACCATAAAAAATCATCACTCGGGTAAATAAAATGAGGATAATTATGCTTCATCATATAATTAATTTCCCATTTATCTTCCTCTAACTATAATTTCTCCTCAAAACATTAAGAAGATGAGTTGTATTGTTTTATAGATCATTCTTTATATGTTCCATAATTTCAACTAGTTGCTCCTCGTTGAAAGACCCTACTCTAATAGTATATCATATGTGTTCATTACATGAGATGGGACCTGTACGTACTTACATAGGAGAGATACACGAAACACATCATGGAATTGAGAGATATTTGGGGGATGTTCCAAGAGATAGAATACCATCCGGATACCATCAATAATCTTAAAGGGACCAATATTTTTAGGGCTTAGTTTCACTGTCTTCTAGAATTTCATAACATTCTTCCAAGGTGAGATTATTAGAAAAACATTTTGACCAAATTAAAATTCTAGATCATTCAACTGGTTATCAGCATAAATGTTTTGCTGACTATGAGCTTCCATGATGTGTTTCTGAATTATTTCATGATTCTTGATAATTTCATCAGCAATATCAGGTCCCAATATATTTATTTTTTCTAACCACACCCTAACATGTTCGAACTCCAAATTTATTCTCATATATGGTTATTAAGGTTCCATGTGAATGATTTAGTGAAATAAATTGTTATAAGAAGATCAATTGTAGGAAGTTATTGATCCCAAACACCTTTTAAATCTAGAGAGAAATATCTCTATATATACTCGAGTGTTTCAATTTTTCATTCAGAATGGAAATCTGTCTGAGGATTATAAGCAGTGTTGAAACTCAATTATATGTCATGTTCTTGAAGAATAATTCACTTGAATATTGAGGTCAACCCCAAATCCTGATACGATACAATGGAATGTGGTACTCCATGTATCATTACAACTTTCTAAATGTATATCCTGGAATGATGATGAAGAGATAAATATTTTCTAATAGAAATGAAGTGTGATAACTTGGTAAGGTTACTGAATTACACCCATATAACATTAAACTCTTTATAGATTTTGGGTACTCCAATAACAAAATACATAGCAATGTTCTCCCATTTCCATTCTGGTAAGGTCAATGGATGAAACAACCCCTTTGAAGTTTTCCTTTTATCCATAAATTTTTATCATACCAAGCACCAAGATATTATCACTATTATATCTCTATTCATTTCATCCCACTAGAATAATTCTCTCAAGTCCCTATTGTAATGACCCAAACATTGGTTAATGAAAATACCTCTTGATATAATTAAATGCCTTAATATGTGAAATTATCATACCACATATTCACTTCATTTGTTTTAGGATTTTTTATTTTAAAATATAGTTAAGAATTGTGACTGTTGCTTATATAACCACTAAACAATGATCTCATTATTAGTATAAATCTGGGATTTAACAATTTAATTTACTAAGACAAAGGAATCGATGGCCTCATCCAATAGAATTGCTCCATACAAATCCAATTTTTTGGAGCTCGGAAAAGAGGTGGAGTTATTGGGCTTTACTCTTGACCAAGCCAAACTGAGCTTCAACAGGTTAAGCTCTAAAAAACTGTATACGGGAGAAGTGGATGTTGATATAGATCACCACACGTGGAATGTTATCTGAGCCACCCCAAGAGTCTTTCACCATCGCGCACCTCACCCTTTGGTCTTATGCAGGTGTTTTAAGGGGTTATTTATCAAGACCCTAGTACTATATTTATGTACATTATTTATTTATATAATAATGAATATACTCTCATTTAATTATTGTTACCTTGGGAATAGTTTTTAAAGAAAAAATAGTATTTTTAGTTAATGTTCAACTAAGAAATACATATTGATGATTTAATGGATTTTTGAATTAAATAATATTTTAATAAAATAATAATAATATTATTAAAGTAATTTTTATTTAATATAAATGATCTTATAATTTTATGAATGTAATGGTAGTTCTTATTATGGTTTGAAAGCCATTTTTGTCAAAACCAATGAATTTTCGATAAATGTCAGTTTTTATTTTAAAATTGAAAATTAACATATTTATAAAATTATTTTGATAAAATGAATATTATTTCATGAATTAGGATTTTGAAATTATCCAACTGTGAATTTTTCATAATTTTCTGAGACAATCAATTTTTTGGGTAAAAAATAAATACTATATAAATATATAATACGCTTTATAACATCATAATGACCCAATAGTGATGTAATAGAATACTGTAAGCCTTATGTTCGTCCAATATATATAATAATATTAAAATAATGTGTTTTTTGGTTTTTTGACTTATTTTACAATGCATTAATGGACCCTTCAAAACTTATTAAACATCTTGTCTTTTTAAATTGTTATCCTTGGGAGTGTGACACACCTCCACATAAGCAACCCTGTTATTTTAAGAAGTTCGGAATTTGGACATATAAAATATCTTTTTCCTCTTACCTTTTCCAAAAACCATGGTCAAGAACCAAAGGACAATTTGTGGTTTGGATTAGTTTAATGTGGGGGTCCCGATCCAAAATAATAAAGAATTTCCTCATCTTTCTTAAATAAACACACACAAGATCCCACTTAATCCTCACTCAAAGCCTTTGGAGTTCATCCCACCTCTACCATCCTCTCTCTAAAATCCTCCAGAGGTGCACCAAGCTTCCAATAAGACTCTATAAAGCCTATCTCAAGCCTTTGGAAACATACTTCCAATAAGTGTTTTTATATTCCTTTCTCATTTTGACCAATTTTCTTTAAGTTATTATACCCTTTTAATTTCAATTATAAATGTTGGGGTATGGTTTCAATCCTCTCATAGACTACCCTATTTATGTTTTAATGATGGGGGGCCCCTTTCTCTCTCATTAAATTCCTCCCATGTACACCTGTTACAATCCCGAAATTCCAAAAGGAATTTCCCTCTCCTCATTTACATTCAAGGAATTATTTTGTATCATGAATCTAAATTCCATTACATTTGTGGGAAATGAATATAAATGAACCTCCTTAATGTCCATGGAATTTAAATATTTTTATACACCCCTTTCTCTATAATCAACCATTTTTATTAGATCTTATGTCATGCCGTTATGCTTCCGAAATTGCACCGCATTTTTCCAAGCCAAAGTCATTATGTAGTGAATACCATGTCCATTTCTCTATCAATGGTATTCACCTATATGAACATTTACAAATTGTTTAAAGAATTTCATGTATTTATTCCCTATTCTTTTAACATGGAATAAATAGATATGTTGAATGATTCAATTTTGTAGGATCTATGTGGCATACTTATGCATGAAATAAAATGTATAAGAAGGGTGTGCCCTGATAGTGCTCCAATTCATTGGGTAAAGTATAGTATCATGATAAGTTATGTTCATTGGTTGTTTACTCATGCTAATATAAGTGAAATGAGGGTTTACTCATGCTTCATGTGCAATGAGGGTTTACTCATGCTCATTGTGCAATGAGCCTTGGATCATGCAAATTCCATGTGAAGTGTTATTTCCACATTTCCATGTTATGATTATCATGTTTTATCATGCCTTTAAATTTATACTTCAATGGTGATCTATTGAGATTCCTATTGTCTATCATGTACTATATTCCTCATGTTATTCCATGTTTATTCCCTTATGGGTCTTTATAGCTCACCCTTTTCTTATGCATGTCCTCAGGTTATCCCATACAATTCTAAGTACGAGGGAACTTAGTGGTCATGTAAAGGAATTTTTAAATAAGGATGTTGTATTTCGTGTTTTAAGTTGTTATGAAATGATCCTAATCCCCAATGACACTAAACCTCTAAATATTCTATGTTGTATCATGTGAATATTATGTAATAAATCATGTTTACGTGTGTAATAAAAAGCAGGGTTGTCATAGTTGGTATCAGAGGATAGGTTTAGTTATTTTCAGGAGTAGTATTAGGAAAACCATAGGGAATCCTTAGAGAAAAGACTAATAAAAACATCCCTATGTTTTGTAGATTATTGAGTAAGTGGTTTATCAAGAAAATACATACCTGCCTAGATACAAGAAGGTTGAGGAAGCTCTGGCACAGATGTATCCTAGGGGTAAAACCTAAAAACACAACTTTGAGCTAGACTCCAACGAGAACTGGTGCATGACAACGGGCCATGCTGAACTATTGGTTATGACACTCATGGGGGATATGCTTTGGCAGATTAATGAGATTAGTACAAACTGTTATTGAGGGACAAAAAAATCCCATAAGAATATATGTGTTGGAATAGATTGAGGATAATTAAGATCACACAATATTATATACTTATTCCTTATAAGGTTATACATTTATGTTCAATGTTTCTTTTTTTTCAAAGTATTAAAGACCTCTAAATATACTCCTTTTTTCTTAGTTAATGGAGGGAAAATGGAGGACACTTTCCAACAATAAATGTGACAGGAAATTTGAAGATTGCACTAATGATTTTCTTGATATTATAGAAGCGGGTGCTCAAAACATCATGATAGTGCTTGATCAGATAGCTTGAGTTATGAATAATAACATGAATCAGGAAGAACTCCAACCTCCTCCACATAAAGATCAATTTTTCATAGAATCCTTAATGTGACAAAGGCCTCCCATGTTTAGCTGATCTTTTGATCCCCTCCTTTCTTAAAAATGGATTAAATTTATTGAGAAGATATTCTAAAACCTCCAGTGCTTCGAAGAGGGAAATTTATTACTCACAATCTATCTTTTTGATGAGGAAGTTGATCAGTGGTGGACACTGATCATGAATACAAAGTCCCTAAGGAAAAATGATTCCATGAATTGGGTGGAATTAAAGAGGATGTTTTTCAACAAATATTTTCCTCAAACTCTCCGTCTCATGAAGAAAAAGAGGTCCTCCAACTCAAGCAGAAGGAAGATGAGTCCATCAGGTCATATGAGAAAAAATTTACAAGGCTTTCAAGGTATGCCTCTGGCTTTATCATTAACACTGAAATCAAGGTGGATCACTTCTTTAGTAGACTAAATTCGAGTCTATGAAATGTTTTGGATATTTGAGACATCGACAGTTATAAGTATATTGTTCATTGTGCCCTCAAGGTTGAAATAGAGATTGGAGACTCTCAGTGGCCTCATGAGCCTAGTGATAAGAAGTCGAATATAGAGAACAACATAGGTGGAAGAAGCCTGACTTTTTTCCCTTGCAAAAATTGTGGGAAAAAACCTGGTAACTTTCTCAAGGGAACAAGGAATTGCTTCAAATGATTAATGTTTGGACATCTGGCCAAGAACTGCTGAAGGGATACCAAAAATCCTGATTATGTTGAATGGAATGTTCATATCAACACTCAACTAGTAGTGTATTGTTACAAATTCAGGATTCTTGGTCATTATTCAAATAATTTCCCTAAGCCGAGGGTTGTCGAAGGCAACCAACAACAACCTATGAGGGAAAAAATAAGGGTTTATGTTATCACTACCGTGGATGTGGAGCCGAAAAACAATGTGGTGACAGGTACACTAGTAATTTATTCATGAATATTGAACGTACTATTTGATTCTGGTTCTATGCATTCTTTCATATCCTACAAATTGAGTAGAATAATTCAAGCACCGCCTCAAAATTTGGTGGAAAATTTTTCTGTAAGAATAGAGAAAGGGGAAATCATTGCATCCATGGTTCATAATTCCTCCCGTGTTAATTTTTGTGGACTAAACCTCCCAAAAAATCTCATTATACTTACCTTAGTGGAGTTTGATGCTATCTTGGGCATGGATTGGCTAACTTTATAAAAAGCCAATATCAACTGCTAGGAATGGGAGATCACTCTTCACATCCCAAAGAATCCTCCATTATTTATAAATTAAATGAGGAAGTTGAATCTCCTTTTGAATCATCTTCTCATGTATGCATATTTCTGCCTTATGAGCCACCATATCTAGGTCAAATGATTGAGACAAATGATAGAATCATGCTTCAAGACATGCCCATCGTGATAGATTACACTGATGTATTCCTTGAGAAGTTTCCTAGAATTCCTCTAGACCGAGAGGTTGAGTTCTCAATGGAACTTATCCATGGATCTCCACCAATCTCAAAGACACATTACATAATGGCCACCATAGAGCTATTAGAGTTGAAGAAGTAGTTATTGGAGAATATGGAGAAGGGTTTTATACGATTGAGTGCAACACCGTGGGGTGGGCTGGTTCTCTTCTTCAAGAAAAAGTCTGCATCAATGCGCCTATGCATTGATTGTCATGAGCTCATAAAAATCACAATAACGAACATGTATCCTCTACCATAGATTGATAACTTATTTGATCAGCTGCGTGGATCACAATACTTCCTCAAGGTAGATTTGGGGTTGAGATATTATCAAGTAAGGGTGAAGAAGGAAGATGTACCCAAGAATTATTTTCGTATAAGATATGGGCACTATGAATACATAATAATGCATTTCAGACAAACTAGTGCTCCAAACATATTCATGGACTTGATGAATAGAGTCTCTATAGATTACCTTGACAAATTGTTTTTTTCGATATTATTGATTGGATGTTGTAGTAATCATTAGGTGATCAATGATATTTTTGGAAATGTTTTATTTGGTTAATATATTAATAAAACATTTACATATAACGTACAATATTATTTGGGAATATTATAATTATGTTTTTGGAGATGTATGTTGAAGGGTGTGATATGAATATTGAGGTTAAATCCATCTTTCATTTACTTTTTAATTGGGTTATTTTGGATATAGGGTTACTTATTTAAATAATTATCTATGTTAAACATTTTTTTACTGTTTATTTTCAAAGATTAATATATTCATATTCATTTTTTGCATTATCTCACATTTTGATAAAGGTTTTTGTTTTAATAAATATAGGGGAAACACTTGTTAGTCATTTTCATATCTTATGATCCATTAAAATTTAATTTTATTTCTTAAAATATAAAGAATCATTTTCAATATTCATTCCTTTGAGTAAGAGGTGAATTAGATAATGATACAAGAATAATGAAAGAAAAAAAATTGTATTTATGAACTAAAATTATATCAAATAAGTATGTTTTTTAGTGTTAAATTTTTTGATAGTAAATTAAAAACACATCTTTCAAAAAATGTTATAATCCCAAAAATTTTACCCTTATACCTTCATCAATGATGAATAAATAGCCCACTAATTCATAAAATGATTTTTTACTTTGTGGATATTAAAATTCTATTAACCATTCACTCTCTTTTGATAAATGATATTCATAACACTCTATATTAATTTATGATTTTATTTCATGTGATTATTTTCACTTCCCACCAATTTATTCTAACATAGAAACCTTCACATGTGTTATTCTAGATGACCTTTTTAATTTTCCCTCATATCCTTTAAGACATTGTTTTATTAACCCCTTTAACAATGTGGGTTTTTTAAAGAAGAGTTTTAATATTTCCAACCCTTGCTTACAATGAAAAAGTTAAAATTATGAGGATTAAAGTTATTTAAATAGTTAATGATGTAACACCATGATAATTTATAGTATCTTAATCTTGGAATAGAGTTTATTTATTTGATATCGTGCGTTGCATGAAACACTAAATTTAAGTGAACTGTGATATAATATTAAAATAGTATTATAAAAACATGAAAAATATAACATAGAGATAAAATTGGAGGGTATAAATAGAATTAAATACTTTATGAAATATATTAAATACTCCTAATTAATATAAGATTCTTTAAAAATGTGTAATAAATGAGAACAGAAGTTTAAAAAATATATTTTATTAAAAAAATACATTTAAATCCATAATTATTTTTATTGCTTTCATGATAAAATAATATAATTAACTATCGTATCTTTTGAAAAATTATTCTAAAAATTTAATTAATTTTTTAAGCAACACGTATTCATTAACATAGAGTGAACTATTGGGTTTTTTTTGGAAAATATTTCTTTTTTAGTGAATATGGAAAAATACCTAATTTTGGTAAAAAATAATTTATTTTTAAAAATTTAAATAATTTAAAAGTCACTTTATTATTTAATAAGAGTTAAATGTAATATACTTTTTATTTTGTTATATCACGTTTAATAATATAACATAAAATCATCTTAATACAAGATTTTAATATATGTTTTTTCTTCTTAAAAACACATTATTTTGAGAATAGTTTTAAAGGGAATATTCTTTCCAACGCTTAAATAATAAAAATAAAAATAAATTAGAAATGAGAAATGATTTAAATTAAATATATATTACATATATTTATATATAAACATAAATTTATTTATTTGTGATTACTTATCATATAGATATAATAATATAATTTTATGCTTGAAAAATGTATTTCATGAAAAACCATTTTTAGAAAAATCTATGGGTTTAATTTGTAATTAAATTATAAATATAATTGAGTATAAATTGGAAAAATAAATTCTATATTAGGAGTAATACTAATTTTATTATTTAGTTATTTCATTTTAATTTTTGATAAAAGTAATTTTAAAATAGACAAAATTAATTATTGTAGTTAAGGTAAAAATGAGTTTATCAGAGGGTTAAAGTAATATAATGGGGGATGAAAATAACCAAAAAATTGAACAATTGCTATTTTATTGTAATATTATTATCATATATATTATATTTTTTAAAAAAGGTTTAGATTGGATCCTTGTGTAATGTGAAAAGTGGGGGTGTAATTCTTTCTTTTCAAAAATTTAAAGTTTGTCCTCCCCTGAGTTATAAACATCCAAGCACACTCCTACCAAATCCACAAAGAATAAAACGATTTTATTTTAAAATAAATTACCAAATAACTTAAATACACCTCTCTCATTATAATATATTCCTTTTTCTTACCATGAATCCAATCTAGTAATTCTTTCGGTATAATCTAAAAGTTATTGTCTGAAGAAGGGTTAACGTAATTAACTAAGCATCATTGTTTTATTCATTATATCACGTCCATAATTAATAATAAATAAAAAAAATATAAAAATTATGTATAAAACCTATAATAATGTTTTACGATGGTAATTTCATAACCTATAAATATCATTACTTCCATCAAAATTGGAAACTAAATCATCAATAATGTGTATGGCTAATTACATCATCACAAACTGATGTAAATCATTTTCCTAATATTCTTATCATGTATATTTTAAAATATAGATTTAATTTATATATACTATAATAGTGAAAAAAAAATTTGAAAATTAATATTTCATATATTTTCTTACCTTACCATCAATTGAAAATGATAATGTCAGTCGTTTGGATGGCAGACTACCACGTTGTGAATCGATGGGATTCAGTTATATTATCATCATATAAAATGGATTTAATTTAAAATTGTATTTAATTAAATAATATTATATTAATTATATTATCTTAATTATATAAATACAAAATAACACTTAACATCTTATCATAATGATCATTAAAATATAGAAATGCTACACATGATTTCGTATGACTAACCACAACAATGATTATAACACAGTTCATTATTCATAACCATACTTAATGGGGTTTTAAAAGTATAATTTATTTATAAAAATTATAAATTTTTCAATATTTTCATTTTTTGGATTATAGAACAAAGATTACATTGACCAATGTTCTACACAGAAATCATTGTTTTGAAATAATGAACTAATCATCCCTTAAACACCCAACATGGAAATAACTAAAAAAGTAGTTAAATATATATTTAAAATAATATAATTAAATGGTTTAATTATAAGGGTATAAACCTAGACAATATCTGTCATAAAACCAATAATTTATATATGATTATTATAAAGAGATACAATACGTACAAGAGAAGTATACACTTGATGTAAGGGGTTCTATCACAAAAACAAATTATTTGAGACACATGTTTCTTATACACATAATTTATTCTATATGATGTATATAATTACCATTTTAATATTATATAATGAACCCTTCATACATCAAGTTTTTTTCATTTAAAAATTACCTTTATCACTCATAGGTGTTATGATTATAAATTTTCCAATGTAGTAATGGTTTATGCATTAATATCATTTTAATCAAGAGTGTTTATTGTTGAATTTATGTTATAAGAACATATTTGATAATTGTATTATAAAACCCTTTAAATTTATTATAATATATATATTCATCCAATTTTTATATAATATTAAAATTTCCTTCTTTTGGAACCTAATATGATTGATAAAATGCTAAACAAATTGATGTCATTTCTAGTATTAGTATAAAATCATATTCTAACATATCCAAATTTTCACAAAAAAATAAAAATAATTTTTAACCTTATAAAAATAATTTATTACAGAAATATTTACTCATGTTTTACTTTATAAACAATGGTTTTAAAGGAATGTTCTTGTCTTCTATTGAACTAGGTACTTTTTTAAGTTTTTACAATAGTGTGAATGAATTGTTTTTCAAATGAAAATAATTTTATTAAATTAACCAATGTCATGACCCCTCAATTATTTTTAGATTCATATATAAGGTTATATGTTTTTAATGATTTTTTTCTATATCATTTTGGAAATTCATTTTTTTCAAAAATTATTTTTATAATGGGAAGGTAATTTTTCAAAAGAATGTTTTAATATTTTAAATTTTTTTATTAATCAATGCTAAGAAACTATAATTATATTATATTATTTTAAATATTTTTATATATTTATCTTTAATATATTCCTACCTCAATATACATTACCTTAATGGGGTGATTCACAGATTTTGGTCACTTTCAAAATTGTATCTTTATGAAATTTATTTTAATTATAATATAAGGTAAGATTATGCAATATATTTTCTCTATTGAGGTAATTATTAAGTCTATGCCTTATGATTTTTTTTCTTAATGTGTCACATATAAAGCATGAATAATTTATGATGTTTTCTCTCAAATATTTCCACAATGCATTGTGTAAAATCATTAGTATGATGATAAGTCATATGTGGGATTAGGGAGAAAACCTAATCTATTATGGGAATTTTATTGCCCTGTGTTATTTTCTTTTAAGTTATCCTAGACTCATTTTAGTTATTGATATATGTTTCTTCCAAATTCAAAATATTTTGATGATATTTTGGTACCATATTCATTATGTCATGATCCAACATGATTATTAATAATATTCCTTTCATTTATGATATCATGTTATATGATTGACTCACATGTTATGTCTTGTTATCAAAATTATTACCTCACTAGGAAGTTTATATGAATATATTATATTTTTATTATCCAAGTTATATAATATATTTTTATGTTCAAAGAGATATTTAGTTTTCCATTAAGGACATTTTTATTTACATTTTACTCATGATGTTGTAATTTTTCCCTAGTATTCCAAAGACCAAAGCCCTCACAATATTTGAGTTATAATTAAACTATTTTATGAAATGAATCATGTAATGATATGCATAAAGGATTGTTTTCTATATTTTTTATTGCGGTTCATGATAAACTGTAATAGTATTGTTTGTAAAATATTTTTTATAAATGATCACATTGAATATTTTAAAATACATGTTATTAATAATTCTATATAAATACCTTAATTGATAAAAGAAAAACAATTAAACAAACAAAAAACACTATATTAGAAATTCCCATGAAAGAGAAAAGATAAATAAAGACAATTTCATCAATTGTTATCAATACCTGATACTATTCCTATATCATGAGAAGAATACATATCATTTAGAGTATTAAATCCCAAAAGAACACTATTAAAAAACTAGTTGAGGTGAGAATTATTATTATAATAAGAATAAAGATAATTTTAATGACATCTAATTTGATATTTTAGAGTCCATGAATTCAAATACTAAAAAAACAATAATTTAATGACTTGTTCAGTATAATTGAATAGTTAATGATAATTTATCTAAACTATGATAAGAATAAGAAATATGTAATATCTAAGGAACAATTTAAATATATAATAGTTAATATAATACTTTATTTAAATCATGTACCTTATATTATTGGGCCTGTTTTCAATTTGGAGAGGTTGCGTTTTATACTACAAAATTAATTTGTTATAAACATGAACCTATAATCTATTCATAGAATATTAAATTAGTTAATTTTTAATTAAATAACTATGTATATTAAAAAATATCTCCCCAAAATTCAGAACATTTTAGTGGCCAAAAAAGTCATATTATAGTGGTTATAACCTAAATATATCCCTACATTAAAAAAATTAATGTAAAGAGAAAAACTGAGAATAATAATATAAAACAATTTTCAAAATCATTCCTTATATGAACCAAATGATCATGGAAAATATACAAAGTATATATGTGATATCATTATTGAATGAAATATCATTTGAAAATGTATTGAGAAAAATTCATGGAAGATATTGGGATGATTAATATAAAAAATTATTATAAAAAACCTTTTTACTTATAATAGTCAGTTTCTCTAACATTACTTCACTGACATTGGATACCAATATGGATTCCCTCATTTGTGTGAATATATAATACTTAAAATTCTTACGGGTGTTGGTGATGGAGGATGTGGAGCTCTATATTAGAAAAAGTGGAAAGTTTCCATCCATATATATAGTGATTTATACAATAAATCTTCCTATCATATTAGTCATTGAGCTATAGAACTATTTTTTTTATTATCCATGAAAACATAATTTATGCGTCATATATTAACAAAAAGGGATTTATTTTTTATTTAAGGATAAATATTATATTATTTTTTTAAATGCAATTTATTACGGATGTAAAAATATTATTAATGGTATATATTTATTAGAACAATAATTTTTTTTAATATAATGTGGATGTCAAATTGAAAAAATACTTGGATTAAATTTCATTAAACCTTTGTAATATTTCTCGTGTCATATTACTGAGAATCACATTAAATGTGTCTAAACGTGTTTCCTTTATGATTAATTTCATTTTCAATCATATTATATACAATATTACTCTTTAATGGATAAGATAAAATAATTCCTTTTATAGATAATTAAGAAGAAAAAACTAATTATTAAACTTAGTAAATTTTGATATATGTGGTTAATTATAATAGTAAATTACCTTTAATGATGATTATAGTTTGAATAGATATGGTTTTTTTATGATACAGAAGTATGAATGCTTTTAAAAATTTAAGTAGTTGGGAAATTTAGTACATAATCAAACTGGAAAGAGTATTAGATCTCATTAATTAAATAATTGAGGAAAATGATGAATTTAAGAGTTTTGTGAAGTATTAAATAAGTGTAGTATCAAATCACAACATACTCTTCCCAGAATACCACAATAGTGTGGTGTGTCTAAAATAATAAATCAAGACATATTAGAAATGTTTCAATCAATGACGAGTCATTTTAAAAAATGTCTATTATTATTTGGAAATTCTCTTAAAACAAAAATCATTACATTATACATCGTTCCATATTACATAGTAAAAAATAAATCATATAATTTATGGAATGGTATCAATCCCAAATTTTGATTTATATATATTTGGGTCTATCAAGGATATGTTAAGTATATTACATCCTCTATGTAAGAAATATATATTAACAAGAGTAAGTGTTTTAGTAACCAAAAGGTTATAAAGGGGTATAGTTTTATATACCGCAAAAAATTAAATTTTTGTGGCTATAAATAGTATTTTTGAGGAAATGTATATCATTTAAAAGAAAAATAGTCTAAGGGAAGTAAGAATTTATGGATTTATAGATACAAATGGTACTAATATCTTAATATTGATTGATTTAATTGACAAGAGTTATTAAAAAAGAACTATCATAGTATACACTATAACTATAATGTTCATTTAGAATAAATTATGTTCCTAGGAGGTATGCAATTATTTTAGAAAATTATGATGGTTTCCTTATCATTAAAGATGCGATAGCCACTTATGAGGAATCCATTATATTTTTTGAGTCTAAGGAATGTCTTGGACCTATAAATAATAGGAATATCCTAAAAAATTAAACAAATTAATCACTTATTTCAGATATAACCATATATAAAACATATTTATAATTATTTTCTACATGATTATTATATAATTATTAAATATTTTCAATATTAGGTGTGATTAATATTGATCATTTTGAAAAAGTTTCATAATAGTTTTGTTGTTATTCATTATTATCCAAAGGTTCATAATCCATTGATCATGAAAGGTACATGAGTTGGTTCTTATAATTAATAATATTTTTATATTTCTATACTATGGGTGTTTTGGTTATGATCCCTAAACATAAAATCAATGATCATCAAGTTTTGATGATTTTTAACAAACAGAGGCTCATATATTAATTAACGACTTTAATATTATTTTTAACATTATATTAAAAAAATTAAATTCCTAATTACTTATCTATATCATAAATTCTTCATTATTATGTTCTCTGAGTGATCCATGATATTATTATACAGTATTGTTCATTTAGGTGCTTAGACGAACCCAAATATGAGTATACTATAATTAATTGAAGGGTATTGTCATGAATGAGGTTTTTTTGAATAATATCAGCACTTAAGAATAATATTGATTTTATTTAGATACTTTAAATATGGTGAATATTTTTTAGATATATTTTAACAAATATTAATTAAACATAATGAAAGATAATATATATTAATATATTGAGGAGGTAGTCATCTTTTATGCAAAGTTACCATTATCATTTCTCAAAGAATGGGAGAGGAATAAGGTGAATCATGATTCTTCTAGTAATAATAATAATCATATTATATGATACATAATTATTCATTAATTTTAACCCTATAACCAGTAAAGAAAGAATATTGGGAAAAATGGAATTCATCACTTCATGGAGGTGGAAGTCTTAAAATATACACGAATATCATTTCAATTTTTCATAATGGAAAAGAGGAAACGTTTCAATGATTTTTCAAAATATAAAAAATAATTCAGTATAAAATCTATAGTAAATTCGTAATATATTATTAGAAAATAACATATGTAAAGGAAAGGTTCAAATAAATAATATTAAAGGAATGTTTGTATGTAATTTAAAACTTTAAGCATCCTAGGGTGGATTCCTAAGAAATGGAGTACTTAGGAAAAAATATTTTGTATAGAGCTCAATATATTTAAATTGGATTATATTTTTTAGATAATGTTGAGAGGTTCAATAGGAAACCAAAATTTTTGGGTGGTATTGAAGGGTATGTAGATGTCCCTTTTATAAGTGATGAGAATAATTTTTTTTGTAAATATTTCATCTTACTATGACGAGATAACATGTTTCACATGTAAATAAGACTCCAAACTGGAAAATAATATTGTAGAGATATGTTTTGGTTGATAAAAACCTAAAAATGAATTAGAAGTATTTTTTTCACAAGTTAGTCCTTTTACCCCTATCGATAACCCTTTCTACCCATTATATTTTACAAGAATCACTAGTTTTTACCTACGTAATTCATTTTTTATAAATAAAAAACAAAATAGAACTTATTAAATTATATATAAGATATATTTAAAAATTTTAAATCTATTTCATTATATTAACTTTTTAAAATTTATAATAATTAGTTTTAAAATCATAAATAAATAATATATTAAAAAATGCTATCGGATAAAAATATTACTTATATTATAAAATTATAAATATACGGTTTAAAATTTACTTAATTCATTATAAAATATCATATTACTAATAAAAAACAATTTTTTTTTGAAAAATTGATTCAAACATTTCTATGTTATGATTATATCCTGATGATGTCTCCATATTCATGGTTTTAATAAAACTGGTATTTTCCACTAATAACTTAAAACAATTATTTAAAAAAAATAAAAAATGAATCCTAATATAATGTTATAAATAAAAATATAAAAAATAAGTTAATTTTTACAAATTAAAATCCTAAAATAGTTTTATTTATCTTTGAAATTGAAATATTATAATAACCGCTTTTAAAGGGAAATAACTTTTTTTAAAGCTCCTTTTTAATTCCTATTTTTTATCAATTATTAATTATATTTTTCCAAATTTATTATTCATTAAAAAATTAATTATAATCTATTATATATATTTTTTTTTAATTAAGGTTGATAAAAATTTAATTTAGGAAGATAAATACATTTTTATGCTTAAAATGGTTATGTTAATTTTAATATTACATTAGTAAATAAAATTATTTTTCACTGAAAGTAGGCATGTAAAATATTTTTAATACATGTCAAAAACAACACATTACCATAATAATTACCTATTTATATCACCCTAAAATATCATTATGTAACCCCTCAAGATCTTCATGCTAGATCTAATCATATGGTAAGATCTAGTTTAAGTCGCGGTTCTTTATTCCTCTTTCATGGATCTGTTAAAAATATACATGATTTTGATCTTCTATCACATTTTATTTTTTCCATAACATATTTTTTTGAGTTTTTTATGGGAATGGTTTAGGATAATCCCAAGGGAGAATATATCTGTTACAATATTGAATGAAATAGCTTCATAAGAGAAGATTATACTACCTAATTCCAATTTTTTCTTTGTTTTCATTGATGATGTAATATAGTTACTTACATTTATACACATACATTTAATTAGTATGTTATAATGGTTAAATTTTATTTTATATTATAATTTTTTGAAATTTTTAGTGTTTCATATAGAAGATGATATTAACTGAATATTTATATAAGGAAAATACAAAGTGAAATATCTTCTCATTACATTCCCACCCTTAAATAAATATCATCCTTATAATTTTAACTATTAGTTACTAATTAAATAGTTATAGGTGACCATAAGATATACATGACTTCATATTTAATCATTAATTAGGTTTTATCCCCACTATCCTCAGAATAACTTGTGAACCTATAATTTCATTCATAATAGGTATATAACCAATGTTGAGTTTTTATTTATTTATTTGTGATGATTAACTGAAAATAATGTGAGTAAATTTTTCATGGTTATTTTATAGTGATATTTTAATTAATATTTATTTATTGGATGTTTAAAAGATTTGGTTTTCATATATTAGAATTTATTATGGTCTTTATATCAAGTGATAACATACATTCCTAATCTTAAATCAATTTTGACTAAAAACGAAAAGTTGGGTATCATAGGAATGAATTTTCTCTAAACATCTATTAGATAATAGATGTAATCTAGGGATAAAATAGTTAATCCATTTAATTTTTTTATTATTAAAAAATATCTTATCATTGGGATATCAATTTTATGTTTTTTCTAATAATTTAATGTTCACAGGGGTTCGTTGAACAAGATATAAATATAAAAATAATACTTTATGAGTGGGTGGTCAGTGTTCCCCGTTCATATCATTTTCATAACCAACTTCTATACTTATGGTTTCAAATGTATTAAAATTTCCTGTATGTTTCTGGTTTGTAATAATACTTTTATCCCCTACGTTATAGAATTAATGAGGGTATATCTAGGTTCCTTACATTTAGGATAATAAATTTTTAATGGTATGTTATAATGTTTTTTTATTATTATTTACACTACAATCTTAATTTTTCCGAAGAATTTATTTTTTCTATGCTCTTTATTTTCTATATATAAAACATATCCTAGTTCATTTGAGACAATACCCATGGTTATTCTTACCACATTCTTGGCATGATTAAAATGCAATATTCAATTCTTTATTATCTACATAACATGAAATTCCATTATTATACATCAAAATATTATTTAGCGTGCTTGAAAATGTAACTAATTTCACATATCTAAACTTAATTCATGATTACTGATTCTACATAATAACTTGATTTCCCACTATAGCTCGAATCCAAAGAGTTTTAATATTAGGATAATTCATGTAATATCCATTGAACCCATTACTAACATGGTTACTTTTTTCATTAGTCATTACTAATACCAAAAGTATGTAATTATGAGTGATAAATAATTAAAACCATAAGTGAATTATTGAAAGACAACTACATGAAAAAATCAACCACATAATGTCTTACTCTTTGAAATTTTTACATTATCATTTACATTAACCTGAAAAATACTTGTAAGGTCTAGATTTATCTAAGTTGGGTTATCTAATATTATGTATCCAAATTACTCAATATAATATACCCTCTATAATTATTTATAAATATAATTAGATTTCCCAAATCATATACCCCAACAGTCTCTAGTTAGGTGCTTATGTCTTAGGCCCACTCATCATGCACCAATGTAAATATTATGTTCACACTAGACCATACATTTTATGGGCAGTTACCCCAAGATGAATCTATTATATAACCATATTAACCATCAAATATACAAACATGGATGTAACTACTTTTATAATCACTCAATCATTACTTTAATAAAACACCAAGAGATTTACCTACTGTAAGAAAACCCCTAAGACTTAGCTATTGGGTTTTTATGAAATTTATCTAATCCTAATCATTATAATATTCGATATAAACATTAAACACATAAATAGTTATCTATAACATTGAAATGATGATCATTATTAACTTATCTACCCTTAAATTATCCTCAATTAACTTTTTAACCACAACCGTTACATAATTAATGCTCCAAAACCAACAATGAATTCCCACCACCATAACTATAACATTATTACATGACAAGAAGAAAATATTACATTAAAATATATTCCCGTGATATATTTGTTTTAGAGTTTTATAGAATTAAGAGAAAATATTAAGAAAAAATACAATGTAATTTTTAACTAATTAACAATTTCCCTTCAATATAAGTAACTTCATAATCGATAAAATGTCTTTAACATCTCACAAAAATTAGTCACAATACATTCAAATCTATAGAAATAATATATATCATTTTTTTATAACCTATTGATATAGAAATATAAAAAACAAGGGACCTCATATACACAGTAATGGTAGTATAAAAGATATCAATCCATGAAGATAATAGAGCATTAGATGGTTATATGGGCTAATCAGTATGATTAATAAATCATTAATCAATAATGAATGTATAATAAATCATGTAATAAAGCATAAAATAATATTAAAGTGTAGAATATTTTTCAAATGAGTTATAAACATGAAATTCAACATATCTGGAAAATAAAATCAACATAAAATTGTGGAATAATCATATGAATATGAATACATTGTGAAACAAATACATGTTATTTCTACCCTTTATTCTATAAAAAACCAATATATGTCCACAAATTAATTTGTAAAAAAATCCATATATGTTGACCATTTAATTTAATAAAAAATTGAATTATGTCAAGGAATCAATATCTTAGAGGATATAAATTATTAACCAATTCAGTAGATGACAATATTGGCCCACACCCATCATTATCCATATATATGACTTCCACATGAACAAAATCAATCATCATATAATAAAGAAACCATCAAAAGAAATTGGGTTTCAAAAAAATTTCAAAATGGATTAACATAAGAGATCGTTTATAAATCCAACAATAATAACAACAAAATAAACCCTTGAAAAATAAATAGGTATCTAGTGGCATCATGTAACATTCTAGATAAATAATTTTCTATTGAGGTAATCATGTTTATGGTATTTCACCATTTAGAAAAAGGTAATATGGTTTAATCAATAATTCACAAAATTAATAACTGATTAGGATATAAGTGAACAACTATAATCAAGGAATAAATAATTGGGTTTTCACAGAGTAAATACATTTGATAAAAAAACAGTCCTATTAATAATGGATGGATAGGAATGAAAAACACAGTGACAAATAAATCTATTAATAGATGATAATAATTCAAAATATATATTTGAAAAAAGGTGGATGATAATATTCAAATAATATACCTGATCTATCATAGTTACATTTAATTTATATTGATGGTTGTAAAAATCACAATTACTGGAATTAGGAAAATCACTTTAGAAACAAGGAATATCGATGAACTTTTAAAAATATATATTTTTTAAATAAATTTAATTATTTTATAAAAAAATTATAATTATAAATCATTCTAGAAACCAAAAAATTGTATGGATAATTTTTATATAAAAAAATGGTGTAATAATTTTATCAAATAGAAAACGTTAAAAATATATTATTCTAACACTTTGATGTAAAAAATATAAAAGCCTTTAATTTTTTTAAATATATTAAATGTATTTTTTGTATGATATTAATAAAATAATTTTGAATATATAAGGACATTATCCAATGAATCTGGTCAATACAAACATAGAAAAGGGATGTTCCCAATGGAAAATAAGAGGGTCAATTTCAGTTATATAAAACAATTTGGGTAACATATGAGTCAAGGGGAAATGGAATTTTTATGGTAAAAGTAAAACCCTGACAATAAACTGAATTTTGAAATGGAAATTCAAAAAGTATTAATAAAACAATATGAATGATATCATGGTTCACAATATGAAATATGTCTCAAGATATTATAATTGAAACAAGAACATCATACCGAAATTTCTACCATCCACTAATTCACATGAATATCATGTATAATAAAAGAAACTTTCATAAAAAACTATTTTAGAAACGTATTCATATATATAATCATTTATAAATATAATTTATCATTATTATCATATTTTATATTATTTAGTTATCATCAATTTTTAAAATCATGTATGAGTAATTTGAAATGTTTTAAACTAGTTTTATAGTAATGTTGTAGTCATTTTTTTGTCACCCAAATATCATTATTCCAATATAATAAAAGTTACTATAATTGAGGATTTATAAATATTTATTATTTTATATTTTCATTTTATATAGTTTATTTTATGTCAATCATTAATGATGATATTATTAATGACCATGTTTTGGTAATTATTAACAAAACAACATTGATATATTAATTAATGAATAAAATATTAATGTTACCATTAAAAAACAAGAAATAAATCATTACCTACTTATCTATATCAGTTGTTATCCTTAATTAATTTCTTATAGTAATCCTCTATTACAATAAATAATTTTGGATATGATAAAATATATACCATGTTCTATATCTTGTGTTACACACTACACATAATGTAAACAAACCAAAAAATATAAAGAATATATTATTAAAAAATTTATAATAAAAAATAATATGGTAGTAAATTAATACTATTATCATTATAAGATAAATATTTTATAAGAGTTAATATTTATATTGGTTGTAAAAAAATTAATTTTATTTTTATTTTACCTTATTTTAAAAATATAATTTACATATTTTTAAAATATAAATTTGACAAAATCAAACTCAATTTTTAACTAATCTCTTAGAAATTTTCTTAGTATGATTTTTTGTGTTTTTCTGAAAATATTGAATTCATTATTAAAAATAATATTTTTCTTTTCATTTTATCACCCTATAAGCATATTTTATAAGAATAAACAATACTTAATGTAACAAAAAACAAATTTAATAATATACATTCTCACTTTTTATATATTATTTTTTCTTTCAAATACCATGTTAAGAATTTTAAAACTGAAAAAGTTAGTATAATAAAAATTGTTTTCAGTCTTCTCTAAGATACAAGAATCTTAAAGGTTAGCTTCTGTTTTTTCATTACCTAAAAGCCTAATTTGTTTAATTAAAATTATAATAAATCCATTTATTTTAATGAAATCACTATTAATTATAATTTTATCTTATATATAAAATTAATGGGGAAAAACATCATTTTTTAAAAATTTATTTTTAAGAGATTAAGGGTGTTTATTTTAAAATAATTTTTCTAGAAATTAAAACACTAATTTCATAATATGATTTTCTAATTTGAAATAAAAATTCTTGAATCAGTTAATAAGGTCAATTTTAATTTTAGATAAGATAATTAATTATTAAGGCTAAAAAACATTCACCCCAACAAAAAATAAATTTGGTAAAAATAATTTCATTTAGGGAAAATGAAAAAAACATTAAAAATATTTTCTCAAAATAATTTTTTGATATTATTTAGGAGTTTATATTATACCTAAATTAACTTTTATCATCTTTTGGGACATTTTACCTAGAACCGTATCATGGATATTTTGGAAAATGTTTAGTGCTTCAAAAAGTTCTTTTTTCTCCTCCTATAAAAAATATCATTGACACCTTTTACAAGATACACATAACCATTTAATGACTCATTTAAACTCTTCCATTATACTGAACCTATAATCTTATCCAAAAAACACAATCCCCTAGTTACTAATTTTCATCCAAATACCTTTAATTTTAAGTAAACATCTAAGAAAAAGATAGGACTTCAACGTCAGTATTATCTCCTCCTTAATAATTTATTCTTAATATTAATCATATAACTATATTATCACAATAATATTATTACTTCAGTAACATTATTATACAAATATTTATTATACTAAGGATTTTACCCTTAGTTATTTGTTTCGATACACATATAAAATAAAATAAAATAAATGTCATTAGGGTATTGTGTAGAGTATTGCCTCCACGAAGTGATGTCTTTTTTTATTCGTTGCCTACATTAATGGATGGTATTAATGGTGTTGTTGATGAATAAATACAATATATATATATACACACTAATAATTATTATAAATTTTTAAATTAAAATTCACTTTCTCCCCTCTCATGTGTTGAGAAACGTGTACACGAATTGTCTGTACATGCTGATCACCACCCCTAGGATGAAAAATTTCATTTTATTTTAGATTTTCACTCATTATATAAAAAAATTAAAATACTGATAAAACCCATAAAAAAATAATAAAATTACCATTATTATTATGTTTTAATGATGTTACATCAAAATATACACCTAGATAATCATACATTCCAACCCAATTAAAGTGTTTTAAAGCTTTGGTCGGTTTAACCACGTACATGAAAAATGATTTAAAATAAAATTATAGATGACTATGAAGACATGTAGAATAAAGATAATAGTATATATTCAGAGAAAAACTATTAGTATATTTTTATATAATTATTATGGTATTTATTTAACTTTTTATTGTGTAACATTTTGTTTTATAAAATTAATAAAATTATTTATTATCAATTTAGTTTTCATATAATGCAACCAACATACAAATGATTTTAAATAATAAAATTATAAATAAATATAATTTATATATTAAGAAATAAAAAATGGAATATCAAAAATGAAATTAAAATCAAATAATTTTCAACAACATGAAAATTATCAAACATGATCTAAATAGTAAAATTTATTAAGACATGATGGTCAAAATACACAATAACTAATCCATATACTCATAATAAGAAATTATCATGAAAATATATATGGTGATATTTATGGGTATGTTTATGATAGGTATTATTAAATTATCTATGTCTATTTTACTATATATTATAGTATAATCAACTAAGAAATGAAACAAGGAAAGATATTAACGTCTGAAGTTCCCTTCATTGAGATTTGCTTGTATTACATGCCTATTTATTATGTACTGTATATATTTCATGTATGATATATTATATCAGAAATTAATTATTCATTAATTGTAATATATTTTCAAATTAATGGTAATTCCCATTCAGGTTTCTTTATTTAAATGTTACTAAAGATGTAAGTATTTATTTTTTACTTCCTTCTAAAAACCAAGATATCTCAAATGTGATAATACATCTATAGAAATTATGTACTCATTATTTATGAATCCTATTTGATTTTTCTTATTTTGCTGATATATATAGTAAACTAAATTATTTTCATTTCCTTATTTTAAATTGGATGTTTTAAAAATATTTACTATGACATAGGTTTTTAACAGGGTTATTTCAACATGATCGAAAGATTTTTTTATAACCCTTCAAAATAAAATATTTTATAATCAAGTCCACATTTTATTATTATAAAATTTATATCATTTTAAGGTTTCCATTATTAGTGATTCAATTTAAATATTAATGTTTTTAAGTAATTTCTCTATACATTTTTTAAAGTGTTATATATTTTGCATGTTTCCATTTTTAAGGATTTATTTTAAAAGTAAATGTTTTCAAATTATTTTTCACACAACTTTTTTAAGACATTATCTATTTTTCATTTTTCCATTATTAAATATTAATTTTAAGGTAAATATTTTCAAATTTATTTATTTAACCTTTTTTAAACATTATTTTCTTCTCAAGGTTCTAATATTAATTAATATTTTAAAAACAAATGTATTTTAATGTATTTTTACTTCTCTTTTATAGAAAACATTTTTCCTTCTTAAGGACTCTAATATTAAAAGTTTTTTAAAGGTAAAATTATTTAAATTATTTTCACTTCCCATTTTTTTGAATCATTATATATTTTTCATGTATTAATTTTTTGATGATTATTTTATAATTGCATGTTTCTAATGTATTTTAGATTCTCGTTATTGAGGAAACTATTTAGTTTCAAGGATATTTAATTTAGAAAAATCGTTTTCAAAATTTTTCTATTCCATTTCGCTATTTATTTGAATGTAATTTGTAATTCCAAATTTTAAATTGATTTTTGAAAATATTTATATTTTCACTTATATTTACCCACAAAGGTTAATATTTCATGAAGATATGTTTTGATCTGATATATTTTGGAAAATAAGAGTTTTGATATTCTGGAATCTATTATGATCATGATATGTCTTATTTTATTAATGTTTAAAGATACTCATTCCCTTTTTCATGTGTTATTAATTAGATAATAAATTCATTCATTCCTTACACCACTCATATGTATAAATGATGAAGGGTGGGGTCCAATACCACCATCTAATATAACGGTAAATAATTTAAATCTCATGAGTAAAGGATTTCAAGAGTTGAAATTTTATCTATTTCAAAAAATGTTTCTTGGAAGTATGTTTATTCATAACTTGAATCCTGGGAAATGTTTTTCACAACAGGAATAATTAATATTTTTTAACAAAATGAAGTCTTTACATTTTTTGTTCACAACATGACGTGGGTATATATATTTTTGTCAAAACATGATGTGGGGATATTTATTTATTAACAATTCTATAATTTCTCTCTATATATGATTCTTACACTTTATTTTATTTTTTACCATGTTATTCCATGTTTTCATGAATATGCCTTATATAAATGTATTACACACATTTATGCCACAAGATAGGGCATAACTTTTATGATCCCATAATGATATTTTTATTATCTTATGATTCTGAATCATGTTTTATGATAATAATTAATAATATTTTATTATTATATTATTATATTAATGTATTCATTATATTCTTATTAATTTTTATGATCTAACACTTTTAAGATATATCTTTCACTTAATGACTATTTTATCTCAAAACATTATTTTGTTCTATTCCATAGGGTATGAAGATTATAATATCATGTGATATATCTATAAAATGTATAATGGTTCAAGATTATGGATAAATATTTTCATTTTTAGTATAATAATATTTTTTAGCTAATATTAAATACACTAAACAATTTGATCCTTGGATTGTGTGACTATTGGGTGATGTATAATATATATTATTATATTAGTGTAATATTTTTTTTATGTTTATTTAGAATCATTATAGTGAATATCATATAAGGTTTCATAATTCTATTGATTATTTTAGTTATTTTAGTATATTAATTTAGAGAAATTTATAAAAAAACCTATCAATATTTTTATGGCTTTATTATATGTATAAGATTACATCCCAATGTTTTGTTAAAGTATAGATAGTGAAGTTTCCTAATTAATTTCATCCATTTCTAGATTCGAAAAGTGGATTCCATCTCAGACATAGTTTTACCATAAGGTTATAACCATGAAGATGGTGTATTTGGAATTAAAAAAAATTCACTTATCGTACGAAAAATATGCCAGAATTCACACCTGATTTGAATCTCCCAGAAGATATGATTCGGTTGATCACATGAACTTTATGAAGTAATATAAAAAAATTATACCAATGTTAATTAGAGGAATTATTTTGAGAAGTACTAGAGATCACAACTTAATGTAACCATGGTAGAGAAAGAGTGTTCTTAGACTAATAGATTATGAAACAGTCTAAGTGAAAGTATAAGAATTTTAAATGAATGTCTGATAAGAGATGACATATTTTTATTGAGATTTCATATTAATATAAACTAAATAGTCTAGATATTATCATCATTTTTTTGGATTTAGTATGAGTTTAAATCAAGATCAAGGAAATAAACCTATGAATGTTATATCCTCATGAACTAATAAGAAATATATTTGGGATAATTATTTTCCCAACCATACTATGGGTAATGAGGTGGATATATTAGTAGAGGATATATATGGATTTTTTCAGGGAACTCCTAGATTCCTCCTTTAATAAATGATAATTAAACTTACGAGAATATATTTTATTTATGGGGGATTTAAAAAACCCCCAATTTTGGATAAATTAAAATAAAAAATACGTTCTATATCTTATGTTACATTATGAAACCAATGAAAACAAACCACAACATTTTAACAATGAATAATTAATAAATCAATAATAAAAACTAATATTTTAGGTGTTTTAACCCAAAGATGTGTATGTACCTGGAACAAAATGGTCTAATGGGGACTTAAAAGTGTATCCTTTTTATCTCACAAAGTTGGTGACCCGGCTACGTCATTCATGTCATGTGCACCATTTTTTATTTCTCTTAGAGATGGGGTTATTCCAGATTGGGTTGATTGTAACGGTCTAACTAGTGTCCAATAACTAATTTTGGGTATAAAGTATTCAAATGGTCTCCAACAGGCTTATTCATGGAGCTGAAAACACCCAATGGCTCTCACATGCATGATTCATGGACCTACCTTCCAAAGGATGGAAAGTGTTGGATGATTTATCTAGTGAAACTGATGAACTCTCACTAGTACAAATGATGGTCTTTCAGTCTCTTCATATCATTTTTGGGTAACTATTCCCTATTTTAGGACTCTATTATAAATTTACGATATCTTTATGAATGCTTGGAAAATTCCCAAGCATGTATCTATGGGTTACCCAAAGATAAAAATCAATCCTAAATACCCATGGGATTGAAATAATCTATATGTATCCAATTATATCCATCAAATGAGATATATATATATATATACATATATGATTTTATCCATCAATGTTATAATTTTGTGGACATACCAAAGGTTATTTTATTTATTGAGACGATTCTAGTTATAATACATGGTGAGGGACTCTATAGTTTATTGTCATCTAGAGGAAACTAGTTGTTCAGATGTTGAGACAATCTCATAATATGGGAATCCTATGTATCCTTTTGAGAGGAATTAGAACACACATAGTTCATTGTCACCAAACTAGATACATAACCTTTTATGCTTTTATGACAATGACTTGATCATTCAGTTTAAATTCACATGGAATAGACATATAAGTCAATGTTTCTCAGGTTTATGATTGTATGGGGATTATACCAAGGTGTCCTAAAATATCTAGATGAGATATGGTCTCCCTGGTGGATATAACGCTACCCAGAATGTGGCTTGAAGAATATTAGACTGATTGGGGTGTTGGTTTTAGACCTCAATGATGATTCCATCATATCCCAGTTAATTGGGAATCAAAACCCTTATAGTTTTGAGTGAGAAGGGACTTCTACTTTAGAGGATACCAATTAATGGGGTCATGATTCGGGGCACTCATGGGATCTTCCCATTTGAGGGGCATGGTTGAGGCATACAAATGGAAGCTACCCATTTTAGGAAAATGTATAAAGGATTACACATGGGAACTACCCATTTGGGAGTAATGGTTGGGGATTACACACAAGAGCTTCCCATTTTATTCTTATTCATTAAGAATATGTCCCTTTAAATATTAATGTATTGTTTTAGGGTTTATACAATATAGGAGTCCCATTTGGACTAAATTTGATGCTTATATCTATATAGAAGGAACATTTGTTACATTTGGATCAAGCGTATGTTAGGATCACTATCAATGACCAAGACCATGTGATTCCTACTCAGCTTGAGAAACAAGTGGAGGTAGAGGATATGAAGATCGCACGTCCCACTCCATTCACTAATAGATGGTTCTAGAGCCCAATGTGAAAGAGAAAGATGGATTTTAATGTACCCATCTCTTCTTCTATTTTTTTTAAATGAGATAGTCATATATATTAATCTATCTAGCTATGTCCCAAGTAGATTAAATGAGGAGATATTGTTCCACCCTCTACAAGAAAGGATTTAGGATTACCTTGAGACGATTTCCCTAAAATTGGTCCTAAAAAGAAAGAATTTTCAACATTGTTCCTCATCATAGGGAAAGGACAGTGGTTCAACTTTATCCCTATAATGGGGAGGATAATGTGGGAAACATGAGGTCAGAATAGTCATTTCCATGGGTATGTAGACTCTTGGTCACTCTAAGGGATCACATTTTTACTGCTTTAACTCACACGATTCTACTTACCATGGGTATGAAAACTCAAAAGGACCTATTGATGTGCACGACGATCCAATTCTACATGTTTGTGGCTTACAAAGAGGCATTCACCTGATTCCATTGGAATGGTTCATGGAGGATCCAACATGGTGTTTAATGATGTGATAATAGGGAATGATTGAAGATAGAGATTATAATGCCCAAGGATACCTCATTCGGCGTAGAATGTTGTTATGTGGGATGGGGTTCCCACTGTATAGTGTGTTGCTATTTGGGTAAGTGAACCATCTATGTACTATATTGGTATGTGGTCTAAGGTTCATTATATGTAGAATTTTTATTTTAGGGGGTAGGTTTCATCTGTGTAGTATTTTTCTCCTTAGGGATGAGTGCCTTCCACATTGAATCTATCTACATGGGGCATGGTCATACCTGCATAGAGTTTTTCTATGCAGGATGTCGATGCCCAAATGGGCCAATGGTTTTCACCATACATAAATAAAATATATTGAGGGTTTTTATACACAAGATAATTGAAAAGGGATTCATTTATTCCCTAATTTTATATGGGGGGGGGGTTACCTAAGGGTAATCCTCAAATTAGTTTGTCTTTTTCAGTTCCTCACTTTGGATCTATTTGGTTTCAGTCATTTAGGTGTAGCCTTACTTCCTTGTGTAGACCCTGATTTTTGTTCCCTTCGATTTCAATTTATAGAGACGTGGAGGAACTAAATTCTGTTGTACGTAGTATACCACAGTAGACCAAAAAGTGTCTTTTGTGGGATCCCATAAAGGTCTTAGTCATCAGGGATATTCCTTTTGTGATCACCAAAATCCCCTCATGGCCATACAGAAATACATAATGTCATTTTCAGGGGTGGGTGACACCACCTTTATCTAAGAATGATTTAGTATGTGTGGGGAGATCTTTTTTGGAAGCATAATTCTAGGTCTCTTTCAGAATAATTCTTAGTTAATTTTTGAAATCCAACCGTTCCATCTGTGGTGCTTCATGGTGGGTCGGAATGTCACGTAGAGCAACAGTCCTCAAAAGGATTTTCCCTTCATGGTTTACTTCATACATTATGATTCCTTTAATAATTATTCTTTAAATATTACTATGATTTTTTTCTATAATTTTATTTATCTTCTTCTTTCATTAGGAAATTTCAAAACAAAAAAATTACCCTATCAGAATAGGCAATGTTCAGGAAGAAGAGAAGACTACTCTAATATAGAGAGTCGTCCAGTTTTAAATTGGTTTACGTAATGATAGTGGGACTATATGATGAGACCACTCTTATTTATAGGGGGCTATATTCATTGTCATTAACTGATTCTCTCAGTGAACTTAGAGCTCCTATGAATCCTCGATCACATACCTCTTCGGCGAACTGCCTCTTTTGTAGATTGGGTTGTCCGCAAACTATGATTATGAATCAAAGGACTAGTATGTTATAGCTAAAAATATTGAATTATGATTTACACATAGTATTTGATGATCTGTATATTGATAATTCCATAAACAGTTTCTTTTTTGGAATATGATTTGTGGGCCAAAACCGTCATGGATTGATGGTTCGCAGGATGATATTTTTCTTCAAACTGATAGTTTTCAATATGTATTTTCTTGACAAATCTAAAATTATTGTACTAAATTTATCTCAATTATAATATGTATTTATCATTTAGAACATTGATAAAAAATGTAATTCCATGATTGAAATCATTAAAGAAGGTATTTGATTCCATATCATTCCTTAGGAAGGTATTATGAAGAATTTCATTTTCCCAAAAGTTTTGGAATAACCATAGTCAAATGGACATCTTGTTTATAATTTTTTTATTCAGAATGATGTTCCCCTTCCTATAGTTGATTATAATTTCTCATCTACCTAGTACACGACTTCGGGGGACTATGCGCATGTAAACATTTCTTCTACATGCCAAATTATTCCCAATTTAGGACCGAAGGATTTATTCATTCTCAAGGGTTCTTTGTGGACAAAATGAATATGTAATAATGATAATAAATATTTTTAATCATATATTAGATACTATAAATACATTATTAATCTCCCATAAGACAATCCAAAAGGAGGGTGGAGCTCTATATGGGATTTATGGTTCATAGAAATATTCTTAGATGAATGGGCCTAGGAATTCTTTTTGAATCAGTATAGTATGGATGTTCTTAGTCTTTTAGTGGATGTGGGATTATACCAGGTAGTGTGGGTTTCTAAATTTTTTATTTTTTAATCAATCTAGGTGTTTCTCGAACTGATTTTCCATTGGTTCTCACGTACTAACACTTTCCATCTACCCCATGGTGATTTCAGGATCAGTTTATGGTATGTTTATCAGCTAGGGATAATCCATATTCTTGAAAATATGTATGATGATTTTTTTCTTCCACCAATACCAATGAAAACCCCAATATTATATCTTCACTAGTGAGTGATCTATTTACTATAGTAGAAAAATACCTTGGACATCCTCTCCATTCTTTCTCAATTATTCCATTTGATAATTAGATAGTTTTGTTTTTACCAATCAATGTTCTGAGGATAAAATTTCATCGTATTAAGACTCAAAATACCCAAAATATGATAAGAATATATGTTTTGTACTGGGATATATTTGATGTAGGTAAATACACCACATGGGGTTAAAAAATTTATTTTGGCGTATTTCATGATCTTAGGCTTGCATGTTTCTTTTCCATGTTTCTTATTAGATGGATCTTCTAATCTCGAGTTGATTATAGTGTTGTCAGTATTTGTAACCTTATGATAGAGATTGAACTATCATAAGGACTCACTATCATCCTAGGGATACCCACCCTAGGCTATATAAATGAACTTCTCAGTGACAGGCTGGAGGTAGGGCCTCTGCAGTGACTCTTTGGGCCATTCCAATTATTCCATGGTTGGGATAAGGAACAATATCGGAGTTATGAATATAAAAATAGCATGAAAATATCCCACTCATTATTTCCCCATGTGTTACATAATATTGTTGGTGTTTTTCTAAGATCCCTTAGTGTCGATGGAGCTATTAGTATTTTGAGATATTTTTCTCATTTCACCTTCATCCTTTACCCTACACCCTTAAGAATAGTGGTTGATAATGGAGAAAAGTCCTTAGAGGAGAATTATTAGAGCATATCTATTTGATATGGACTTCTATATCTACGGGTAGATAGAGAAACAAATTTTGAATTATATAATATTTACATATTTTCTCAAAAAATCATGTGTATACAATGAATTTTTCCTTCAACCATTCCCTTGATTGAAGAGTTGAATCTAGTTGTACTATTCCAGCTATGGTTTATAATTATTGATGGATATTTTGGAATGAAAATTTTCTTTCCTTTAAAAGGAACTTCTACCAAAATTTCCCAATATTACACCAGAATGTGGAAGGAATACTATCCTAAAGGGATACTAGGGAAGGAAGTTAAGAGTGTGATTAATCCACTGACTTCTAATAATCATAAGTTTAAAATACCCTCCTTGTCAGTTTCAAGTGGAGAAAGATGAATGTCCAGATTATTTAAGCATCATTGAAGAGATTATCCCTCTAATAATATTATTGATGAAGGCATTGAAGATCTTTTCCTTTTAACCAATGTATATGACAAATCAAATGATACTATTCCTAGTGGGATGACATTATAGACCCAACCAAATAATGCTAGGCATATAAACCAGATTCTTTAAGCTGAGAGGAGGTAGAGTTAGAATATTTTCCCAATCTGGTGTCATTATTTTATTCAGACCTATAAACTTTGGATCATTAACATGTTAATTTACAATAGTGGAGAGTGACTAAGATCAGGACCCCCATATTGTAGAGAAACGCCAATCTGTGTGTGGTTGGGCTTGGGTAAAACATTGTACCATCATCATAGAGACCTTGTTGGTAGAGATTTATTAACAATCAGATAGCCTAGGCTATCTATTCCATGACCAAGGCTCAAGTGGGTTCGACTATCAACCCATACACCTCCTTAACTACCATATTTTTACAGCTCAAGATGATTTAGTCACTCATGATAATGATATCTCTCAGTTTTATTATTCATATCATCATATAATAACTATATGGGAAATCACCATTGAACTATATCAATTAACTACCAAGGAAGATAATTTTTATGATTATGTAGTCGGGAAAAATGAAAAACTCAATGAATGAAAAGATCACATTGTAATGTTAAAGGTTCATCTTTCATCAACAATAGGAAATCATTAAGCCATTATGAAGAGAGGTATATATATCATAGTTCTCGTCAGACATTTGCACACAATAGATGAGACTGAGGCTGAGCTAATGATTGGTTTAGAATGATATTTTGATTTCTTATGTCAGATGGTGGTAAATTCTTTTAACAAACTGTGTTGGGATCAATTGTAACTAATTTGGTTTCCCTTATTTCATTTTTACAGTTGTTAAAAATAGTGTCGATCTGAGATTTGGATTCTCCTATACCTTTATTTAAGGGAATGAAAACTCTCTTCTCTCAAGTGATTTTTATTTATCAATTCAAACAATTTGAATTGATTATAACTAAACACATTTAAAATGATAATATCTATCATATGTCATTAAAATCACAATCTAAGTTAACTAAATTGAAAGGGTCATGTGAGGATTTAATGTTTTCCTAAGATAAGGGAATCAACGAGCTCATTTTGTATAATTTATAGGGTTATATAAAAAAACAAGACTATTTTATTTTATTTTATTTTATCACTCTTATTTTTCTTACTCCCATTATGATATAGTATTAACTATTATAACTTGTATTTTTTATAGACTTCCCTTTCCAGGTTTTCGACCAAACATGCTTTGTGTGTCTTTATTTCTTGATTTCTCGATATTTTTACTAAAACATACAAAGTGTATGTCTAGTGAGATGATTCTCAACCTTCAACTAGGGAGTATATTGACAGTTTTCATTTTGGAGAGTTTTGTGTCTCTTTTCATGGGCATTTTAATGTATTATGAACCAGATTAACGTTAATGATTTTTTTGGTCGAAAAACTATGAACATGAATTGCAGGGTGAGGAAATGAATGAGTTTATCGAATGAGAATGTCCTAATATTTTATAAACAATAATAATTGATTTTTCATGACACTATTGTTTTTTATTTTTGTAAGTGATAGATGATATGGGAATGGATTCTGTGGGGCATACATAGGATTGAAAAACCATCCTATGGATGAATTTTTCTTTTGTTAACACATCTTATTTTTATGGGAGACTTATGAAGGGCCATCTAGGGAATGTTATACACTCTCAAACTGAGATTTTCTGAGGACACTGGCCTTCTATTTCCTATGGGAATGTAATTATATTGTAATTTTTTTTGGATGACCACATTGGGTGGCTTTTCAAGGGGGTGATGTCTGAAACCATGAGGCTTCTTTTATTGTATTTGGATAGGAAGCCACTCATGAATGAATATTTCTTGTGTAAAGGAGTGTCTGAAGATGTTTCAATTTAACATAATGCAACTAGGATATGGTTGATTCTTTTCAATGTATTCTTGTTAGGACATTCAACATTTACCAATCTATTCTGAAAAAGTGGCAAATGATTCTCCCTATTCTAGGTAGTTTGACAAGGACTGTTCTACCATGTTTAGGAATGAAGGTGGTAAAAAAATATAATCTTCAATATGAGGGGTTTCTAAATCCAAGAAGTGATACGGGATGTAAACATTTTAGGGTGTATGATGGTAGGAAAATTCTCTCATGAGGATGAATTTTCCTCTAGTTGATAGAACATTTTTGTGTGGAAAACTTATGCAGAGACACAAGGGAATATAGTTCATGGTCAAACATAGGTGTCCCTAAGGCACTAGCCATCTATATCTGATGGACGAGGGATGTTTACGGGGATTGAAATCTTCTTATACATAGATTTTTGTTAGTGAAATGAGTGTTACTAAAAATTAAAGGGTAATCTTAAGCTGAAATTTACTAGAAATAGGAAGTGGTGTTTCCACTCTACTGTGCGAGGAGGTTCCTTACACTTGTCCAAACCATTCATAAGGAAGTGATATTATCCACGAAGTTTAACATCTTGAGATAATGGCATGAAAAAATATTGTGGGACCTTTTTTCCTTATATTCGAGATCACCAATGGTGATGAGATCATATTGGACTTTTCAGTGTAGATTTATTTTACGTAGGGGAACATGGGGTGAACCATTCCTAGGTACTTCTAGAAATTTTATGTGTTGGTATTACCCATACAATGGGAAGGGGTTTTTATAATATTATTTTAGTTGGACCCATGTTTGAACATTCAACATCAATTACCATGATTTTTAATTCCATGAAATTATTAAATTTCTATATAAACCATGATTGATTAGAGAATAATTTGGAATGAATGTCTAGACACTCCATAGACATGATAAAGAAGGAACACGTAGGCCATGATCTTATGGATTCATTGATCGAGAGTAATGTTATTGGGAGTGGAATCCATTTGGGCATAAGGAGATATAAAATCCTCTCTAGAGGATGAATTTTACTTTTATTTGATAGGATTTTTTGTAAGAAAGTATGCAAGGACAACTTGGGAATATTATGCATAGTCAAACAAAGGTAACATTGGGAAAAAGGCCTTACATTTTCTATTTACATAGGAATATTACGAATATCCAAAATTACATAGGCAATAGAGTTTGTTAAATAAAAGGGATGTGTCTAGGAATATAACATAAATTCAGATAGAGATTTTCTATGGAGTTGGAAACTCCCTATATAAATATAACTCATACGTAGGGGGAATATTGATTTATTTCTACTGGACCAAGGAATAAGGTCATATATTTACTAAATATCATATAAAAAATATGGATCAAACCGTATTTTTTCTTGAACATGGAATGGTAGTTGACCTTTAATGATTGAGGAGACTTCTCAAGTGACAGTATTATTGTTCCAAGTAGTTTAACATCATACATCAAGGAATTTTTTTTAGAGTTTAGCATCATTTGGAAATGACCATATTTCATGTAATCTATCATCGTACGGTGAAGACATTGGTACACAATTTTACCATCATGTTGAGAGGATGAATGGAGGAGGTATCTAGTGGGAGGTGCATAGAATTACTAATATGAACTGATGTGAATTGGGTCCTTAGAGGCCCCATGATAGACCATACACCCCTAAAGGTAATCATGGCCAGGGGATATAATTTTTAATGCATATTATATTGGGCCTATGGATGAAATGTCTAGACATCACTACATATCCCATATTGATGGGAAACAATCCATATATAGTTCTTGAGGGAAAAAATACCTACATTGGTTTTGTCTATATAAATGGAGTGGTTAATTTTGAAATAGATAGTGGTTGGACCAGGATGTACAATATGGGAATAACTACATATCATGAGATCATAAGAATAAAGACATACATAGTTCTATAATATGGCATGATGGATGGCCGATGTCGAGGAATATGTACTATCTTATGAGAAAAACATAGTGTTTTACAGTTTAACATCATGAGGAAAGGATATTTAACACGAATATTAATATCATGTGATTAGGAAAATTTCCATATATTTTAGCATCATTTAGGAAGGGAAAAGATTCCATGCAGTTTATCCTCATGCAATGGAATGAACCGAACTTTTGAATAATATTTATTTCCATAAATCTACGAGTTATTTTAATTTATACTCATCAAAATTCTATCATTTAATTATTCAAGTGAGTATAAATAAAATGAGACAGGTGGGTTTCTATTATTATATATTCATTGGTCAATATGACTGTTGGAAAATGTACTCTTAACATTATGATTATTGTTTACAAATACAAATTATCATGGTTAATTAATACATAAAGAAGAGTTGATGGAATCATCTAGTAGACTCAAGACGTATAAAGACCATTTGTTAGAACTTGGGAAGGAGCTAACATCACTGGTCTTTGCTTCAGACCAAGCCCAAGCTAAACTCCAACATGTTAATCTTGAATGAAATATCTTAAGGGAGAAACTCAAGCTAATAGAAATCACTACTTGGGAAATGTTGTCCAAGCCACCCCAAGATTCTAACACCATTTCACACCTTACTCTTAGGTCCTAGGAAGTTGATATAAGGGGTTATGTAATGAGGCCTTTGTTACTTTGTGTAATACTTTTGTATAAATAAAATTATTATTTCTTATTATGGTAAAATATTTGAATTTAAAATGTCAAAATAAATATAGGATGAATTTATATAAGTTACATATAATTGGTTAATTTTATAAAAATTGGTATTTTTAATTTTTTTATACATTCAATAATTAATAATGTGAAATTATTTTCAAAAAATAGTCTTCTAAAAATGTGATCAATAAGAAATTTAGAGATAAAATCAACTAAATTTTTGGTTAATAGTAAATTAGGAATTTTAATATTACCCTTATGAATTGTAATGTCACCAATGGAATATTAACCTCACTTAAGAATTTATGAATATAATTTAGGCATCTTGAATGGTAATGTTATATAACCACATTAGTCAATAATTGTTTCAGAAATTATTAGTTAAGTATTAGTATTTTTTGGTAAATAGTGTTTTTAATTAAAAATAAAATATCTCATAATTATAATTTTTCCCATAAAATGGATTTCATTTTTTAATTTAGAGCATCGATATTAGGTTATGGTGAATTTATGAGATATTTAAAGAAAATTCGGTGAATAGAAAAAATATTGTTTTGAGTTTCGGTGTGTTTAATGACATCATTAATGATTTAATAATAATGTAATAATTCTAGTCAACTCTTTTATAGTATTAAATCTTATTTGGTTTCCCAAGTGGACAATATCATGGTAAAATACCTTAGGAAATCCCATTGTCTTTCAAATACCACTAATGAGGTGTCCCTTGAAAATAATAAAATATTTCCTCATTTGTTCTATAAATACCAACCCATTCATTGTTTTTATTCATTCCAAATTCTTCCTCAACAAAGTTATTGTCTTTTCTACCTCTCAAGGAGTCCTCCCAAGGTTTCTTCTTTCCTTCTAGTGTACCAAAAATTGATATTTTGTTGTTACTCTTCAAGGTAAGGGAACCATTCACACTCTTTTTTTAGTCAACACTTCTTATATGTTATGTATTTAAATTTACATTTTAATTTACTAGGGTATGATATTATTTATCCCTATTAATTTCTTTTTGATTTAAATATTACTATATTACCTTTTTTCTCTCATCAATTCATTTTCAAAATTTTCAAGTGACGACGTTATGCTGCCGAATTCTCGTAAAATAAATCACATCTTCTCTTTTATTTCAAGATTCTTTTTCATGTGGTATGTTACTAAAATATCCATACCACGATATTATTTACAATCTATTATATACCAATACTATATTATGAGTTATTTAAGAGTGGTTTACCATTTTTAATCTCTTTTTAATGTTTTCTAAATCCATGTTATATAGACGTTATGCTGTAGAAATTTCTTCTCAAAATCTATATCTATTTTTTCAAGAAAATATCTTATTTTGTTAATGTGAATAAAAAATCCAATTTTAGTTTTGGGTGTATTCATAAATACATAAAAATGGTATATTTTTTTTTGGAGTTGACATACATAAAATCCTCATTTCTTTTCCATGGGTTATAAATGACATAACGATCATGTTTTTAATCATTTCTAAAACATCACAATTTTAAAATAAAAATAATTTCTTTTATTATTTTTGGGTTATTATGAATTTTTTTTATGATCTATGTGAATCACATGAAAATAAAAACCTATTAATGTTGCACCAGGGTAGCACTTTAATGGACTGGGTAAAGAAATTAATCTCTAGAGATGAAAATTTTTACAATATTTTGTTGAATAAACTTTGTAATTTTTATGAAACATTGGGGATGAACCATGGTGATAAGTTCATGAATGTCTAAATTAATTGTTTTAGCCAATTTTTTAAATTTTGATTTATATTATTATTATTTATATGATATTCCCCTTTAATATTCCTTTATGATATCTCCCATGTTCATTTTGATATCCCTCTAGTTCACATGTAATCTATTTAACTGAATTTTCTTACTGGGCCTTCTACTCACCATTTCCTTTAATGTATGTCTCTAGGTTCTGAGATGTAGTAATTTTACATAGAATTAACTTTTCAAGATTATTTTCAAGGGTATTTAAAATAAATTTTTATGTTTTCATGTATTTTTATTGATTTCCAAGACACTATAGTTTAATGTTCCACTTTTTGTAAAAAGTAATGAAACTTTATGTAATAAAAAGTGGGATTCCATAGTTGGTATCAAAGGCTAGTTTAGTTATTTGTGTAAATTAAGCTATGAAAACATTATGAATAACCCTATAGAAAATTTTATTTATATAAACAATTTCTAGTATTTTCGGTGAAACATCATGTATGTGGTTTCTGAACAAATAAATCAATATCTGGATTTGAACAGGTGGATGTGGCTCTAGCACAAATGTACCAAAGAATAAAAACTCCAACAAGATGATTCGGGATTGACCCATATTATCATGGTACATGACAAAATGCATTACTGGACTCTTGGTTTGACACTACATAGGGATATGTTTGGTTAATCACAAGCCTGTATGAATCATTATGAAGGATTTGTAGAGAAATATAATTATAGGTAATGAATAATATGTTTAAGAATAACAATTTAAGACATAAAAATCCTTTAAAGGTAAAAGATTCATAAATGAAATAATCATAAAACTATGGTTTTATTATTATAGAAAATGGTGGGAAATAGGAGTAACCATGCAAATTCTGACCAAAAAGGACCATGCGCTGATGGCCCTCAGATGGAAGCTAGAATGCAAACTTTCATGAGAATGATGAACAAACTGACTCATGTTATGGGAAATAACCTGAATCAAGATGATAGTCCAATATCATCGTGAATGGAACAACATTACCTTGATTCCTTTTTGTGTCATAGCCACCAAAATTCAGTGGATATTCCGAACCATTGGTTTTTAAATAGTGGATCAGCTCTATTGAGAATATATTTTTTGTGCTCTGTTGTTTGGAAAAAGAGATGGTTACCCTGGTTGCTTACCACTTTGAGGGAGAAGCTGATTTGTGGTGGTAACTGATTAAAAACATGAGGCCAATAATTGAGTTTCAATCTATGGTGTGAGATGAGTTTATGGGGATCATATTCGACAAGTATTTACCTCATTATATTAGGACAATGATAGAGAAGTTTATTGAGAAGAAGAATAAGAATGAATGAATTTGTGGGAATCTATGAGATGAACTTTACAAGGAATCCACATTACACCTCTATAATTGTCATGGATCCAAATTGTAAGATTGATTAATTATTTAGTGGAATAATATTTATTCTGTGGAATATTATATCCAACCGAGACTATGATATCTCTGTGGATATCGTGTGGAGTGACAAGAAAGTCAAACTGGAGTTTAGTGAGACATAGTGGACTCGTAAATACAATGAAAAGAAGTGATCAATGAAGCCAATATTATTGAGGATTTTTGTTTAGAGAATAGGAGGGAAGTAAGTGCAACTTCCCACATTGAATATGTGAGGGAAGCAACATTATTGGAACTGCCTGCTCGGGAGAGGGAAGTACTAGAAATGGGGAAGAGATGGACATATCATATGGAATTGGTGTAGTGAGGTACAACTATAACTTCCCAACACAAATTAAAAAGGGAAGATAGTGCATTCCCTACCTGATGTCCAATTCTATATGTGTGGATAACTTGGGCACTTTTCCAATCACTTTCTGAATCTGAGGGTATTAGAGGGGGATGACCATCAACCTCAGTAAAGGCCAAGGGAGCAAGGCCATGATTTTTCAATCACGACGTCTGAAGTTGAAACGCAAAATGATGTGGTGTAATGTACTCTTATTGTTCTCTCAATGCTATAAAGTACATTGGTTTATTCTTGTTCAATGCATTACATTATTTCCTCTATGTTTCCAAAGAATTTAGAATCAACCCCTGAATTGATAAAAGTAGAGTTATCTGTCAAAACTCCTAGTGGGATTATGCAATCATCGTTAGTGTTTAGAAACTCAATTATTTACTTTAGTGAAAAAACTATTATCAAAAATCTAGTATTCATTCTCGTGCTATAATTTGACATTAAACTAGGGATGTACTATCTATCAGAGTATAATGCTAAGATAAAATGCATAAGAAAGGAAATATTAGTAGTCTTGAATGGAACACCAAAAGTTATCTTTCGAGGAGAGATATCTCAACCCAATTTATTTCTAGAATAACCTTTCATATCCATCTCCATGGAGTTGATTAATGAAGAAGAAGAAATAAATTAGGGCTTAAGGATATAAAATGGAACCATTGTCTAGGAATATATTGACGTATTTAAAGAGGAGTTACCTGAAAATCCCCTAGAAAGGGAGGTAGTGTTCTCCATTAAACTCGTACTTGGATCTCATCTGATTTCAAAAACCCTATATAAGATCGAAAATGTGGATTTGGGGGAATTAAAGTATCTACTCAATTATCTTTTTGAGAAGGGGTTTATCCGACAGAGGGTGTCTCTTTAGGGAGCACCAGTTCTCTTTGTGAGTCAGAAGGAGGGATCAATATAGCTATGCATTGATTATAGAGAACTAAACAAGATCAAATTGATGAAAAAATACCCTCTTCAAAGAATTTATGACTTATTTGACCATCTTTGTGGGGCTTAATTATTCTCTAAGATTTATCTTTAATCTGGTTATCATCAATTGAGGGTGAAAAAAGAAAATATTCCAAAAACACCTTCTAATCAAGATATTTGCATTATGGTTATGTTTCTATGCCCTTTGGATTGACTAATTCACCAACTATTTTTTTGGATTAGATGAATATATTATTTAAAGACTACCTTGATAACCTTTTGGTAGTTTTTATTGATGATATTCTTGCATATTTAAAATGTCACGAGGAGAATGAGGATCTTTTAAGGGTTATTTTGAAAACTCCATGGAAGGATTAGCATTTTTGAAAGTTTATAAAATCTGAATTTTTGTTACAACAAGTTGCACTCTTGGGTCACATTGTAACCAATGATGCAATAATAGTTGAACCTGTAGCAAAAAAAGATGCAGAGGAGTGGCCTTAGCCTACAACAATTATTAAGATTCTTGGTTTCCTTGGATTAGAGGGATATTATAGGAAGTTTGTGAAAAAAATCATGCCTTTATAATCCATTAACCATGTCAGCACAAAAAGGGGTCGTGTTGATCAGGAAAAAAGTGCGAGGAAGGTTTCCAAGAGCTGAAGAAGAGATTGGTTACTACAACCATGCAATGTTGCCCTCAAGTGTAGAAGGATAAATTATTTTTAGAGATGCATATATGATATTTCTTGTGTGTTTACTCATGAAAAATGATAAATTCATTGCTTATGCATCTCTATAGTTGAAGACTCATGAGAAGAACTATCATACGCATGATTTGGAGCTAGTTTTAGTCGTTTTGCTCCGATGATATGAAGGCACTATCTTTATGGGTAGAAATGTTAAAGATACATGGACCATCAATGTTTGAAGTACATTTTCAGATAAAAGTAATTGAACATGAGAAAAAGGAGATTGTTGGAACTTCTTAAATACTATGATTGTTTTATTCATTATCATCTTGAAGAGAAAACAATGTCACTAATGCATTAAGTAGGAAAGACCCAGTTGTTATATACATGATTATTATTCAAAGATATTATTTTATCAATGACCTGGTAAAGATAAACATGGTAATTATAAGGGAAGGGATATAATCAACCCTAACCCAAATGATTTATCAACTATTATTAATATATAATATCAAGAAATATCATAAAGAAGATCATCTGTGACAAAGGGAGTTTTAGGTTGTGAAGGATAAAAAGCGTTCTAAGTTAAATATTGATGAAGAAGGTGTACTTATATTTCATAAAAGACAATGTGTTCCATCTATTATGAAAATAAATAAGGAGCTGATGTATGAAGCTCATATCTCCACGTTCTCTATATATCCTGGAAGTACAAAAATGTATAAAGACCTTCGTGATAATTATTGGTGGGAAAATATGAAAATGGATATTTCTAGTTACACATAAATGTTCCATGTATGTCATCAAGTGAAGGCATAGTGACAACTTCGTAAAGGGGTAGTACAACCACAACCCATACCAACATGGAAGTGGGATAATATCATAATGGACTTTGTCACTGGTCTCCCAAGAACATCCAAAGGAAAAAATGTGATATGGGTTGTTGTGGACTTTCTCACCAAGAATGCCGATTTTATCTCCATTCGAGAAGATTTATCTCTTGGTAAAATTTCTAGGATTTATGTGAAGGATATTGTATGGCTATATGGATTTCCACTTTCCATCGTATATAATCGTGATATAAAGTTTACATCAAAATTCTGGGGAATTCATCAATATACTCTGAGCACTTAATTGAATTTTAGTACGTCCTATCACCCCCAAACAAATTTTCAATCTGAAAGTACAATTAAAACACTTTAGGACTTCCTGAGAAGTTTATCAGTGGAATATAAAGGTGGATGAAATCAACATATCCCATTTTAAGAGTTATCTCACAAAAAATAGCTTCCACTCAAGCATTCAAATGATACCGCATTAAGTTATATATGGGAAGAAATTTAGAACTCCTACATATTAGGATGAATGTGGTAATAGAATGCTTTTTTGGCCTGATCTTCTGCAAGAGATAATAGAAAAGTTCGATTATATCTAGAAACACATTTAGGTTTCTCAGAGTAGGAAAAAGAGCTCTGCTGACAACATTCGGATGGAGTTGGAGTTAGATGTTGGTGAAAAATTCATTCTTTTAATTTAAACATGGAATAGAGTCATGAGATTTGGGAAGAAAGGGAAGCTCAACCCTAGATACATTATCTCCTATAAAATCCTGGATCCCGTGAGAGTAGTAGCGAACCAGCTCTTACTTCCTCTAAATCTAGAACATGTTCATGATGTCTTCCACATATCCATCTTGAAGAGTTACATACCTGACCCTTCACATATACTAAATCCAGATGTGGTACAACTGGAAAGTGACCTCTATTATGAGGAGTAGCTAGTGCAGATCATGGATAATAAAGATAGGGTTATATACAGAAAAAATACATGCCCTGTTAAGGTGTTTTGAAAAAAAATGTAAAGAAGCTACGTGGGAACCAGAGGAGTCTATGATATAGAAGTACCCAAAGCATTTCTTTTTAGAGGGTATGAGTTAAAATTTTGCGGACAAAATATCTGAAGGGGGGAAGAATGTAATAACCCAAGCTTTAGAATAATATTTATTTCCATAAATATGTGTGCTATTTTATTTTATACTCATCAAAATTATACTATTTAATTGTTTAAGTGAGTATAAATAAACTGAGACTATTGTTTTTTGACTGTTATATGATTGTTGGTCAATATGACTATTGGAAACAATACTCATAATGTTATGATTAATGTTTATAAATAAAAATGATCAGGGTTAATTAATACATAAAGAAAGTTTGATGGCCGCATCCAGTAGACTTGGGTCATATGAAGTCCATCTGTTAGAGCTTGGGAAGGAGGTAATATCCCCGGTCTTTTCTCTGAACTAAGCCCAAGCCAAACTCCAACACGTTAAGCTTGAATGGAATCACCTAAAGGAGAAGTTTAACGTGATAGAAATAACCAATCAGGAAATGTTTTCCGAGACACCCAAAGATTCTATAACCATTTAACACCATACTCTTAGGTCCTAAGTAGGTGTTATAATGGGATATTTAATGAAGCCTTAGTTACATTGTGTAATACTTTGTATAAATAACTTTTTATGTATTATTATGGTAAAATATGTTGATTTGAAATGTTAAAATACATATAGGATGAATTTATTGATGTTCTATATTATTGGTGACTTTTGGAAAAAATGTATTTTAAAATATTATTTTACACTCTAAATAATTTATAATGTGAAATTATTTTCAAAAAATGGGCCTCTAAAAATGTGATCACAAAGAAATTTAGAGTCTAATAAAATAAACTTATTTTTTGGTGAATAATAAATTATGAATAGTAATATTACCCTTATGAATTTTAATATGACTAGTGGAATAGTACCCTAACATAAGAAATTATAAATATAATTTAAGCATCTTTAATGGTAATGTGATATAATAACATAAATAAATAACTGTTTCATAAATTTTTAGTTATGTATTAATATTTTATCATGTAAATAGTGTTCTTACTTGAAAACTAAATATCTCTTAATTAGAAATGTATTTTTCTAATAAAAATTTAATTTTCTAATTCATAGAATCGATAATAGGTTCAGATGAATTTATGAGATTTTTATAAAATGTTTGTTTTTCGGCGAATAGTAAAAACATAGTTTTGAGTTTTTTGTGTGTTTTTTGACATCATTAATGATTTAATCATGATTTAATAATTCTGATTGACTTTTTTACATTAATATATGTTTATAGGTATCCCTTGTGGCCAATACCATGTTAAAATACCATGGGCTAGCCCATTCTTTTTCAAATACCACTAGTGAGGTGTGCATTGGAAATTAATAAAATTTTACCTTGTTTTTGCTATAAATACAAACCCATTTCGTAATTCCTTTCATTAATGATTCCTCCTCAATAAAGCTATGGTCTTTTAACTCCTAAAAATTCATTCAAAGGAGGCCCTAACCCTAATGGTCCCAACCTTATATATTTTTAGGTTACTCATTAATTTAAGAGAACCTTTCACCCTCTTTTTTTAGTCAACACTTCTTATATGTTATGTCTTTGAATTTCAATTTTCATATGTTCGGGTATTATATTTTGTAACACTATTACTATCCTTTTGATTTCCATATAATGAGATACCCTTTTTCTCTCATCAATTCATTTTCAAAATTTGCAGGTGACGTCATTAGGCTGCCGAATTTTCGTAAAAGAAATTACATCATCTCTTTTCTTTCACAATTTATATTTCCTATAGTATATCATTAAAATATCCATACAATGATAATATTTACATTTTATTGTGCACCTATACTGGTTTATGAACTATTTATGTTTTTTTTACCCTTTTCCCTCCTGTTTTTATAGTTTTCTAAAACCATGTTATATAGTCGTTATGCTTTAGAAATTTAGTCTCAAAATCTCTCTCTCTCTTTATCAAGAAACAATCTTCTTTTAGTTATGTAAATACCAAAACATATTTTAGTTGTGGGAGTATTCATGAATAAATAGTAATTATATATTTTTTTCTATAGTTGACATACATAAATCCCTTATTTGTTTTCCATGGGTTATAAATTACATAACGATCGTGTTTTTAAGCATTTTTAAAACAGCACGATTTGAAATTAAACACATGTATTTTATTTTTTTTTGGGTTATTTTAGAAATTTTTGTTTATGATCTATGTATATCACATGAAAATAAATTAATATTAAGGGTTCACCATGATAGCACTCCAATTCATTGGGTAAAAAAATTAATCTCTAGAGATGACAGGTTCTACGATACCTTGTTGAATAAGCATAGTAATTTTTATGACACCTTGGGGAAAAACCTTTGTGATATGTTCATGAATGTTTAAATTAAATTTTGTAGCCAAATTTTAATGTTATGAGACAAGTTATTATTATTTCAATGATATTCCTCTTTATCATTTTCTACGATATCCGTCATGTTCTTTTCGAGAGCGCTCAAGTTCACATGTAAACAATTTCACTTGATTTCCTTATTGGGCCTTCTCCTCACCTTTTAATTTGATGTATTTATCTAGGTTATGAGATATAGTAATTTTACATAGAATTAAATTTTCAAGAATATTTTCATGGGGATTTAAAATTATGTTGTATGTTTTCATTTTTTATGTTTTTGATTTAAATGACACTAGACTTTGAAGATCCTTTGTTTGAAAAATATAATGAAAAGTTATGTAATAAAAAGGCGGGATGCCATATGCAAGTAGGATGAATTTTCACAGAACTATGACTAAAATAGATGATAATCAAGACAAAATGTTCTGATATAACCCATATGTGAAGGGGGGAGAAAGTGAAAACCATGATCCCAGTGGTTCTCAGATCAAGAGAAATGGTATGGGGCATGAAAGTTGTTAGGGTTCATGGAGATGGGAAAATAATCCCTTGAGGATGAATTTTCCTTTGTCTAAATTCTATATTTGTCTAACTAATACAGATCCACCATGGAATATTTTTTATTGTCAAAAAAGTTGCCCTTAGGACAGCGGCCCTTCATTTATAATGGCCTTATGAGTATTGTGAAGATCTAAAATTATCTAGGGCATAAAATTTGATGAATAGAATACATATATTAGTATACATTAGAGACATCATGACCAGGATTGGTTGTGATGTATGAAATTAACTACATAGATCTGATTCATATGTGGGGGGGGGGATTTTCAATCCTTTAGAAATCCCATATGTAGGATAAAAACAGGAAACCTTATATATATATATATTTATTTATCTAAAGAATAACATGAAATTTTTTCCTTTTTATTTTTTCTATGGTTGGGACTAAGTTTAGACTAATAAGATTCAATACGAATCTCATTGAAATAAAAATTAAGCCACATGTAGTTATATAATATCTTCTTTTCATTGATCTGGTTCATGCATTGGAAGAGAGTTCCAAATTTGAAATTATTCTATGGGTAGGACCTACTTTTTAATCCACTAAATCAATTTTGTTTTTTTTGAAGTAAAGGGATAATTTTCATTCTTTTGTAGCTAGACCCATCATTGGACATTTAGGCATCACTATGTATCTAATCAAAATAAGAATAAATTTGGACATAGTTCTATGTGTTCCCTTCGTAGGTCTGGCCCATACACAAGAAATGGGAATTTCTTTTGCGTGGTTCCTAGATTAGGACATAGAATTCAGGCATCACAACATATCTCATTATGGTGTGAATCAAGCCACACGAAATTCTAAAAAAATACCATGCACTGGTATTACCCATGCACCATAATGGTGAAAGATGTAACATTTTATTTGTGGTGGCTGGACAAATATATGAAATCTAGTCATCTCTAGGTATCATGTATGAGAAGGAATCCAGTCGTACATAGTTCATAAGGAACTGAACATTTTAACATCATGCGATAAGGATGTGGATTTCATAATATTATTGATTTTGGATTGATATAGTTTTACATCATATGATAAGAATGAGATAGTACATTTTAATTTCAAGTAAACAAGATTATAATTTTTTTCTGTGGCATGGATTATTTCTTGAACCTCTATGAAACACAATCATGATGTGAAATGAAACCATGATATCAATGGATAGAAATAAAATAATCCATTAGATGCAGAAATATTTACGGATGGTCCTAACACGAGATGTATGGATGTCACTAAGTATCTTGTTGACATAATAATCAATCCCCATGTAGTTATAAATGGGAATTCCTTGTGTATGTATGAACCACACACAGAGAGAATGAGGAATTTTAAACCATTGTTTGAAGCGGCTGGACTATGATATAAAATCCAGGCGTCAATGTGCAACCTGTATTTATAGGAAAAAAATTGGTGTATAGTTATTTAATAAGGAATGGTGGATGAATGATGCTCAGCGAGATTTTATATCTAGTGAGAAAATTGAGGTACTATATAGTTTAATGTCTAATAGTAAATACATTTATCATATACTTTAATGTAATGTGATTAGAAAATATTCTTTGTAGTTTAGTGTCATAAATAAATGAATATGTGACTTCTATTTTATCATAATATGACTTGGATATTAGTTATTATGTATTTTATCTTAATGAATATAGGAAATGGGCCTTATATTTTAACATCTTGCAATCAGGATGTGAATTCCATGTTTCTACAAGAAATATTTCTTTAGGAATCTTGCATTGGTTGGGGCTGTAGTGAGCATTCCATCCATTGGAATAAAGGAATATGATCTATTTCAGTAGAAATTATATATGGAATAAGGTCGCTCCCATTTTGGCTCAATCTTAATCAGATTCTTTCCCAGTATTAACATAGTCCTAATAACTAGCAACGTCTCCACTTTTAGGAAGGATTGATGGTTAAGCATTCATTAAAGGATTGTGAAATCTTGTTTTAGTAAATATCTAAATGATGCAAGGTATTCAATATCTTCTCATCATGTTTCTCCAATCCATATAGTGATTTATAGGATCTCCAATCTACAGATAGTGGATCTCAAATGGAAACATATAGTGAGGGAATTAAACACCAATGGGTTGGACTACCTTTGTACCATATATGAATAATTATGGGGTTTCCTGGGTGGTAGTGTGGGTCGTGGTCAAGTAGGACCACAAATCATGTAGGATCCTATCCAGACATGAGTTTTTTACTATATCTATGATCTTATGTATATAATGGATAAGGTCTGGTTAAAGGAATTTATTATCCCATTTTTCGTTACATGATAGTGGCATGAATAGGTTATATAGATACCATACTTCTGATATTGTTTCTCTAATTTAGCAGAACATAAATTTGTGTTTTTTTGATAGTATTGTATAGGGGATACCAAATATGTTCATGATGTTGTCTTTCATTAACCTAACAATGTTATCTTTTCCTACCTATTTAAGGGGTAAACAAATACTCATTTGGAAGATATATCTATTGCTATGAGAATATTCTATAATTGTTTGGTTGTAGTTGGAGGATATAGTCCCACGACATCCATGACCCATATAGAGAAAGGCCTTGAGTACATAAATATGTGAAGTAACTTTGGGGATTTTTGAATGAAATAAGCATGAACTTGGAAAAAATGGCACTTCTTGGTGAATTTAGTGAATTCTTGTGTAACATTGGTAGGATCCTATGGATGAGGGATGTGACAATTCTCATTGATTTTATTAATTTTTTAATGAGTGAAGGGTGAGAAAATATTAAAGTGATCAATTATGAGATCGTTTCATCTTGGTTTTGATTAGAAAGAGATGTGGTTGAATTTGATAATGCAACGGTTTGTGAATTTCATGTCCATGGGACATGATTCAATTTCAGTTCAGGGGTTAATTTAACCATTTATCACCATACGCGATCTAATATCGGGATTAGTTCTTTATTTTTTTGTCATAATCCTTTTTAACATAACTGTTGATCAGTTATGAATCTCCTTTTATCTTAAACCATTTTTCATATACTTGAGGTTCCAACTCTAGCACTACAATGAGAGCCTAGAATTCAGATTCATTATTTTTTCAACCCTTGGGATATATGAATGAGTAAGGTATGAATTCGTTTTCTAGATATATGAGTATGAATCCCAGTCCCATTTTTTGAGCATTCGGATTTCCATCATTTTCTTGATTGGGATTCAATATAAATTGATTAAATGCATCTCCCAGATATAGGGGTCCTATTAAATATAGAAAATCTCTTTATTGGGAATCTCGATATCAAATGAGTTAATATCTATCGAGGGATTATCTTTCGAGAAATATATTAATTTCCAAACCATGATAGATTAATGAAGAATGAATTAAAATTAATATTATTGTATTTTTAACACCCACCAGAACATACATATAGTCAGTATTTGATGGGTGAGAATATACCTGAGTGGGTTACCATGAGAAGCTAGGTGAACCTAGAGATACTATAGATAATGCCATAGTTTCTGCACTGAAAATATTTGGTATAGACTACTTTTTTGATACTTGAGAAACATGTATCCACATATATCATGGTTCGGCTAAGATAACTAATGTTTTTCCCTGCCAACATCATTCTCTTTTTTATAGATGGGCGATGGGGATCATTCTAGAGTAATCATGTACAAAATGAGCGGTCTTCCTTTGATAGAAGGAATAAACACTACCAGACTTAAGAGATATTTACTAAAACTATTTAATTATTTCTCCCAATAATAATTACTATGATATTCAACCCACTTTTCCATAAAAATGATGATGTGAAAACATTTTACCGCACGGTTGTCTATGAAGCATTAAATGTAGGCGAAGTTTCCTGGAAGTCCTCTAAATTTGGTTAGCTTGTGAGGAGGATAAATTATAAAGATTTATATTTTCTTCATGGGTTATAATTTGATTTAATGATTATATATGAAGAAGTGGAGGAATTTCCTTAAGGTACCACTAAAAGTCCATTTAAAGGGGTTTATTTTCGAAATGTATTGTTGGAATTTTTTGAAGATAATTTCATAATATTCCATGTGGTATGAGAATTATCATGACTTAACCACCAGTTCATAAAAATATAATTCCAAAAACATTCCCAGGATGTGTTATAAGTTACAATGCATGTAAAATTCATATGTAGCACCAACATTCTTCAGGATAAAGGGATTGACGCAATCAAAAAATATCCAATGGTGGGCCACGATTTTAGTGGATTATTTATATTCTAGGGTCATTAAAATTTTTTTGTACCCTAAATTTCTATCCATGAAGGATAGATCCTAATATCTTGTGGATTCATCGTTCACTAGTTCTCTAATAATGATTAAGAATTAATCTTTCAAAAGAGTCAGTTGAGATCTCTGAATTGTATGAAAACTCGGATTTTTTCAATTTAAATTTTTTATAGTGATTATATTGGCCATCCATATGGTATATTGAATCTCATGAATGATGTTTTCACTAATTTCTTTGTCAACCTCAGCCATTATCTTGGTAGCATGTGATACGTGTGTAATTCTAGATTCTTGTTTATAACCCTAATGATCATCTGGCCGGCCAAGGTGGTGAGTAACAACCTCAAGATCATGGATTGACATTTTTGTGTAGTTTAATGCTAAACCATATTAATGGTACTATAGGAAGGATGTGTATACCTCTTTCTCTTCATAATACATAGCCACAATAATTAGGGTGGGTTTTTGATCTTCTCTTATACCAATATTTATTTCCTTATGTTCTTCAATTGTGGTAGAGACACCATTCTCAAATTCCATATGGGCATCCATGAAGTATTATTCCTATTACACTTATTCTACTTAATATTCTTAAAAAAATTCTGATGGAGATATAATTTTTTTAATGACTTATTTTGAATTGAAATAATACTTGAGATCTTGGTATTTGGAAGATGAAGCATCTCTTTCTGACACAACTGAATCTGGGGAATTATTTGGAGGGCGAGATATGAGGGATGGAGGATTTTACCTTCATTGTTATTCCTTAATGAGAAACGCATGGGTTTCATGGATCTCTGGTGACGTATTGAGGTAATTTCCATTTAAGAATTTAAAAGTTTCTTGTGGGGAAGTGTATTTTTCAACACTGATAGATTTAGTGGCCATCTAGTTGGGGATGTTTTATTGTAATTTGAGTTTATTCATGAGTAGATTTAATGAAATGGTTTTAAAAAGTTGTTTTTAAAAAATATATTAAATGGAATATTTAAGGGAGATTTTAATGGTTTCATAAAAAAATTGAGATTCTGAAGGAGGCTTTGGAACCATATATGAGGTTTATTTATTTAATTTATAGAAATCTAATTTTTAATTATCACATTTCGAAGTAGCAATTTTTTTAATGTTTTGAAAAATGTTGTGAATGGAATGTTCGATGAAATCCTTTTGAGATATTAGTTCAAAAAATAATCATAAAACACAGACTTTGTACACAAAGTAAATTGGTATCAGGTTATGGTTTACTATCTTTTCTACTAATGGAGAGATCATGCGGATATATATATGGATGGTTACTCAAATTCAAATAATGATATAGTTGAGTGTTCTTGTTTTTTTCTAATGTTTTATTTTTTCTAGTGACCAAATCTGTAAATTATTTTCTATCAGTTTTTTGTTTACATTTGAGGTTGATTTTGTTTATGTTTATAGAATGCCTAGTTTTTTCCCTTATTTTTAATGCTAATGTGTTTATGAATGGGAAAAAATATACGAACTCACCATGCCAAATCTTTTAGGAATTATGATTATTATTTAATAAAATTACTCTAGAAAAGATCCCCACTTCATTATATCTAACGACTTGGTGACTCTCAACAGCATATGGTAATTGGTAATAAGCATTTATCCTTACCATATACCGACTAAGGTGCTTGGACCTAGAAAGACATGTGTTGGTTCACGAAAAAATGGTATCGAATATTAGGTTCATAAGAGGGCCTAATTTTTAGAGTTCATGTTTCTATTAATTATGCATGATACGAAAGAAATAATATTTTATAGATTAAGATTTAGGTCAAGATCATGTGTCTGATCATACAGTTTATAAAGAAACATGAGTTACCATGGGATTTATAGATTTAATTCTTGATTCTGATATTAATTTTTAACTATCCAAATTTTTTTATGAATTAATTTTTTTGGGTTTTAATTGAAGTGGGTATTATTGTAGTTATTTTTTTATTTTTTAAATTTAGAGTTAAAATGGGAAAATAGTTGGTGGGGCACAGTTTTCTTTCATGGACTAAACAATGACAAGGTTCCCCTGTACATGGTCCTATGAGGATCATTGTTTCCTATCACATATTTGGAACATTATCTATCAATATATGTGGCCAAATCATGAAGATTTATTATACCCTCTATATAATTTTGGGTTAAGTCATTTTAATGTGGATTTAAATTTTTTAATGGTCTATTTGTATCTATATTGATTTTGATAGAGTTGTAAAAAATGGTTATGAAATTTGGATAGATTTTGATGATATTTGTAATGTAAATGTTATTTAAAAGGGATATTTATTACTTTATAAATTTATAAATATATATTATAAGATAATTTTAGAAAAAACGATGTTTTGGAAATATGGAATAATTTTTAATATAATGTTTGATTGAAAACCAATTTCAAATGAAATGATATGTTTTTGAAGGGGGTTTAATGGTGAAATTTTGAAGGTTAATCGATATCATTATTTTTAGTATGAGATTTATAATATGTATAATTGTGTTTTTTATTAAAATATTTTGGAATATGAAATTTTTGATTTGTTTATGATGTTTAATTTGGTTATTTAGATAATCCATCCTAGTGGAGTCCTGATAGATCATAGGATGTCTGTGTCTAGGGATTTTTTTCATCCTATTACAAATCAAATATCATATATAGTCCTTACAAATGTCAACCTTTACATACATTTTGTAGGATGGTAGATCTGAATAATTATCAATTGTTTTCACTTTCTATGATAAAAATAGTCCTTATGACGTTATATATCTTACATAGAAAATTGAATAGGTCTCAAATTTGATGAAAAATATATAATCCTTGTGAGTAAAAATATCCTTAAACATGTTTAAATAGCCATATTTAGTTTGTTATAGAATCATACTTCTTATTTAGGTATATTAGAATAAAATAAAATTTTTATATGGAAATCTTTATTGAATAGAACTTTCCTAAGTAAAATATGGTTAATGAGGGTGTGAATCTTAACAAAATTTATTAAGGTAACTAATAAGTGGAATATTATTCAACCATTTAAACCATTTGATACATTTAAATACTGATTTTCTATTTATGGAGTCACTAAATATTACTATTTTTATATGGTGAAGGCTCATAATCCATACCTCAATGCTTGGATTCTTCCATTAAATTGAAATTTATTTAGGGAAATTTTTAATGAGTCCATAATGGTGGAAGTGGTATCTATCTACCAACCCAACAAGGGTGGTGAACTTAATACAACCAATGTTAGTGACGGTTTGATGTCTTATGAGAATTATAATAAGTATGAACCAAGGTCAAGGATCTAAAGTGGCATTGGAGGATCATATTCTACCAGAATTACTTCAATAAACTTGTGACCTTCTATTTGATTCCATTATGGTATGTCTTTGAATTATGGTCCCTCATGTTTGAATGTCTCGAACAATAACCATAGTTGTAGTGACATGGAAAATATCCAAATGTATTATATTTTTGGGTATTGGTTAAATAAGTAATCATTATTATATCATAGACCATGTTGGGAGACCATCATATACTTTTCAATACAGCATATATCTGTTTGTGAATAATTTTATTATGTTTTCATTGTTTCTTAGGTAATGTCCTGATCATTGGTAAATTTGACCCTTATAAAAATTTTGAGGGTTTTATAATTGTTTTTCTAGAATTATTGAAATGTAATCGGCTTAATTTTTTTGTTTTTTATTAAATTTTTTAAAATTGAGATGGTTCTTATGGTTACCTTTTCAGGGACCATTGGTCTTTTTTAACCCATCAAGGTATGAGGAAACATTAAATTGGTTATGGGGGGACTTATTAAATGTATTAGTTTTTTAACTATCCCTTCAAAAGATTACTTATAGTAGATATTTTAGATGTTTTATGACCATTTTTTGGGTTGGTGTGTGATTCATTATACTTTGGAGTATCATGTCTAGTTTACAAAGGTATCATGTTGCCTTCATTTTTTCAATTCCCTATCATCCATCATGATTTCATTGAATTTCTGTTAGAAGAAAGTGTTATGGTTGGAATAATTATAAAACATCCACCTTCAATTTCAAAATTATTTTTGTATTTTTTTCCTTTAATTATAATTCTGGTATAAAACATCTTGAAGAGAAATAATTTTATGGTTTTAGTGAAAGGTACACTAGTGTGTACCATGATCACTACTACCCCAATAGAAGTATTTTTACATCATCAAATCCCTTAGAAATATATAATTACTATTTGGTGCATGTTGTTAATAAAAATATGGCCTAACCGTATGGTGTATCTATAATGGTTCCCAAATGGGTCTTGTAGGGGGAACACGGTTTTGAAAACCTTTCCACCGAATGAAAGAAGATGCTGGAATTTTTTATTTGGAAGAATAAACATCCCAAACCTATCAAAATAAGATCATGAGGTGGTATATCACCCTACTCATGATACATTCTAATAGAGGATCCAACGGTGAATACCCTTTGGTCCTCCAATGATTTTGGGAACTTTTCTTTTATTTATAACAACTTATTCATGGTTTTGTTATCCTGTTCTGTATTCTTTCCATTCCTATTATTTTATCCTTTTATTCTGTAATTGGATGGTAAATGAAAAAAAGAGCAAGTAGGATTTTGTGACAATATCATTTTAATTTCTATCATTTTGTGTGGAAATTTTTTTATCCCTCCTCTCTCAATATTCAATGGATTCACTATAACTAATCTTTTCATTGGTAAGTGTTTCCATGCCTTTCATTATTTAATTATAATACATGTAATTTTTTAGTTTATAAACTCATTTTACATGAAGTTATATGTTATAAATATGTTAGTAAATAATTTTTAAGATTTATTAAGGGGCTTATATTACAAAAATGATGTATTCCATTATAAGGGTTTTATTAATAGTTCATGATAGATTTTTATTGATAATTAACTAGAAATAAAATTATATATGTGTAATTAATTTTTCTTATTTATAGTTATTTTTTATGTTTATGGTAGCTTTTTAATTATTTAATAATTATATTCTTTATTTATTTATAGTTAACATAATATTTTTTCCTTATTAAATTGTGGTTTTCCAACTAGGATTCAAATGTGTTTCCAAATGTAACATTATTTGAAACTGTTTTTTAAATAAGGTTTATATATATTCAAATTTCTATGTGAATGCTTATAAAAAATATATATAACGATATATATACATATATATATATATATGTCTTTGTGTGTGTGTTTGGATGAATAACACTTTTTTGGAACATGGAAATGACACTTCAATTATTAGTGTTTTAGAAATGACATTTAAAGTATAATTTATAAGAAACCTTATTCTTTACAAAATAAAATGATCGTTTGGAATTTTTTATAAATTTGATTATTTTAAAATTTAAGAAACAGTATCACAATTCTCTCTTGATATATTGTCAATGAGTCTATTAGTGGATTGTTTTTTATTTGAATGACATTGAATGGGTTTGTAAGCAATGTGTGCGTGTAAAGGTGTGTTGCTTTTTGAAATGAGAATTATTTCCTTGAATTCTATTACAGGTGTGTGCAAGATATGGAAAAATTCCTTCCTCATATTTTATTTATTATATCATGTATAATATTAGGTGTCATAGTGAGATATTGATAGATTTTTGTTATATTATCATGATTAGAATGGAAATATCCCCTTTGTGTGCAAACCCTAGGGGCGTATGACCTATGAGTCTAGTTTAGAGGAAAAAATTGGTCATAAATTTGGAATAAATCAATATACTGACAAATGATTCCAAAAATATAAATCAAGTATCACCTCACTAGAATATTAGAAGCTACACATGATTCTATATTCATTTATTTTTTTCATTTATTTCATTGAAACTATAGTTTTATATCACATTTATTATTTTATTCATCCATTATTGTATTATATTGTCTTTAGTATTTATTTCTCATATTATTATATTCTTTTTTTTCTGATTTTTTCAAGTGTACTAATACATCACTATATAATCCAGTTCTAAAATCATGGTAACCATTATTTTTATTAGTATCTGAATTTATTATTTTGAATATTTACAGAAATGGTTTTGAAACTGCATTTTCAAATGAATTTTTTAATGGAGTATTAAAGGACATTTTTAATGTTTCTTAATTCATATTTTTAATTTTAAAAGGAAAATTAGATAATTATATGAGTTTTATTTCTTGAAATAATGAAAATAATATATTTAATTATAGTATTTCAAATTATTATTTTAGTAATCTTATGGAAATTGATTTTCATGGAATCCTTGGTGAAATTTTATTGATATGTTAGCTCACACCCAACATACATCATCTAGTTTTTCCAGAACAAGCTGTTTGAATGTAGATCCTTGTTCATATTTTCTTGTTTTTCATGGAGTAGACATCTTCATATGGTGTTGGATGGTGACTTGATGTCACATTGAGATCTTTTGTGGTATTATGGTTTTTATTTGGTATTTTAGTTTTTATTTCCGAGATGCCTATGTCAATATATTTTAATTAAATTGGTCAGATTAATATATATTTGATGTGGTTTTATATTTTTATTCCATATCATATTTGTTTTTTCATTTTTTTTGTTACTATGTTTATGAATAAATTTCTAATGTATGGATGCAAGATGAATTATTCCTAGTATAATTATACAACTTACTGAATATCATTATTACTTGTTCAATAATATTAGTATGATTATATCTGATGCTTTGTTGATTCTTTCTAGACATGGGTGAATGGTAACATGCCTAGACCCTTTCCATGGGCTATATTGGGTGCTTGGATCAGGTGGATCATGGTTAGTTCATGGAAAATATTATTTTTTCAATGTTTCTTAAGAGACCTTAGGTTCTTAAAGTATCATTTCTATTTAGTAAGTTTGATATATGGGATATAGAATCAACATATATCAAAAGGTATTCCCGGAGAATGTTCTATCTAACTATATTTCATGAAAAATGACAAGATAAAAATGAATTTATTGAAGTGATTATTTATTATGAGGTTTATTTTTTTGTAATTATTTAATAGTTTCGATTTAAATTAATTAAATTTTTTTACTAGTTGGTATTTCATAAGTTGAATGGATATTTTTTAATTTTATTTGAAAAATTACAATAATTTGATGAACACGGTATTTCCACATAACCAAATAATAAATGTAGTTCTGTTACAGATGGTTTTAATAATAACTCATTATGTTGTCACATAGTTGGTTAATGGTCTTTCAAATTGTTTTTCTAAAAGATGAATATAAAATAAAAAATTTGTAATATGGGTTAGAGTTTTTTTCATTCTATTTGGTTTTTTAGTTACTATATAGATTTATGATGAGGTAGATAGAGTTTTTTTGTATTTATTTAGATAGAGAATATATTTTAATGTGAAAAAATTATTTAAAAATAATATTTTTTTCATGAAAATATGTAAATAATGTTTTTATGAGAATTTAAAATCAAATAAAAATTTTGTATTGTGAAATAAATTTAGTAAATAAGTTGTTATTTAAAAATTTTCCATGTGAAATTCAAGTATTTTGATAAGGGTTTAAAGGTGACCATTCGGCCATTAATTTAAGTTGTTATATTTAAAATGGTATCCATAATTTTACTATTTGTATTATTTTAAATATAATGAAATTTAATTTTAATATTTTTATTTGAGTCCTATTTTGGAATTTTTATTTATATCATGCCTCCAATATGTTTCTTGGAGGAACAGCAGAAATTAAATTCCATGGGATGTTCCTTAACCTACCCCCTTCTAGGGTTTCCATATACTCATTCCAGCTATTAACCATACCTATAACCGAAGTATTGCAAAATAAATCACATATTATCTATGATCTATTATCTTATATTATTATTATGGATCTTAATAAGCCATGCATTGACTTCAGAAAATCAAATTAGTTTTCTTTTCATTGAATAATCCAGAAGCCTTGTGTGTAAAAATTGTATCATATTTGATTGGAGGACCCAGTGTAGACCTACAGGAAAATATTATTCCCCTTTTATAAAATTGTAGCTAATAAATAGAGTTCATTCAGAACACATTCTTGATAAGGTAATGGTGTATGGGGTGATGGATCTTATGAATGTTAAGTAATGTAACATATTTGTCTAAGAGTATTTCACTCTTTTTAACAATACGATCCTTTATCTTTTAAATTGATTTTTGAGGACTCACTAAATGAACCAATTTTTTAGGTGATCATCTTATTTCTCCCCACTCATGAAAAAGTCTTATGAAGAGACCTAGGTGGATCAGCTTACATTTTCCCTCTATTGTGGGCCTTTAACATATATTTTGGTGACTTATTCTATATGTTGGTATCATTTTATCTATTTTCTACCTTAATTTTCTTGTTTCATCAATTCATTTTTAATGGGTTGATGTTGAAGAAATTGTATATAGGACATATTGGTAATAAATTTGGGTATGGATCCAAGAGTGTGTAGATTCATTCTCAAGCCATTAACTATTTATATTTGATGGATTCAATTTAAGCATGAATAACTAAGGTATGTGTTTTTCTGCCTTTCACATATAATTATGTTTTTTAGACTTATTCATTGTTGAAATTTTATATTCTATGTGTTTGATTAAATCCCAAAGTGCGTTTTTATGAATTTTTTGTATTTAAAAATCGATTTCATCAATTAAAAGGATCTCATTCATGGACCACATGGGGTATTTTTTGGGAAATTTTTTAAATTGAATTTATACCTGTATAATGAATTTTCCCAAGGTTGTTTATTTATTTTAAACTTTTCATTACTTAAGGGTGTTTTACCTTGTTGATATATAGTTCCCATAATCTTTTATGGTCTTAAGGTGGGGCTTTACCCATGTTTTTTATATGCAATTCATAATTTCAAATGATTTAGAAATGGTTTTCCCAAATGGTTTTTATATATGTATATATATAGTTACATATCAATGTGCATATAGAAACACACACAAACATATATATAAATGTATATATGAATAAAAATATATACCTACCAAACATTATAAAAAAATAAATATTGGTTTGTAAATTGAAGACCCATTTGACAATTTAATAGGAGGCTAAAAATATTATTTTTTTGGTAATAGTATGTCAAGGGGACCATGAAATGTACCTTATTGGTTAAAAATTATAAGACCTTGTTGTAATTTTATATAATTGGTTATCCTTCCAAAATTCATGACACCCATCCCAAAATACCAATAGAATTTTTTTAAAGGTCTTTTATGTTGTATAATATTATTATTACATTCTTAATATGAGTTATAATGGTGAAATTAGTAATGAGTGTGTGTGAGATTTGGTTGTGGTTTTAAATGGGCAAGGATTCCTTGAATTTTGTTACTAGTGTATTCTCAATTTCTAGATATCATTCTTTACCCTAAGTTATTAATATCATGGGGATCCTAATAATGATAATGATATATTGGTATCTAGTTACAATATAGTCATGAATAAATTAATAAGATAACCCTTTTGTTGGATACATGATTACCCATGCGAGTTCCACTAATGAGCCCAATTTAGAAAAGTAAGTTGTTCATTGCTTAGTAATGCGTCAATAGGTAAATATGTAATTCCTATTAAGTACATCAAGGATCTTATAAATGTATTCTTAGTACTTTCAAATATTATATTTTAGCTTTTAATTTCCCATTTATTACATTATAGTGTGAACTTTATTTCATTTTTATGCTATGATTACGATATTGATGAATTATTAGGTATTTTAGTGTTTTTTGTTGTTTAGTTATTATTATTGTATATTAATTTTTTGTTAACTAATTATTGAAATTATATTATAGTTTAGTTATTTATTTAATGTTTCTTTTGATTATTATTCACGTTTAATCTAGAGTGGAATTATTGAAAGCGTTTTAAAAAGGTATTTTTCAAATGAATATACGAAATGGATTATTTATAGAGTATTTTAATGGTTTATTATAGAATATTTCTATTTTTAGAATATTATTTGTAAATATATATATGTGATTTATTTCTAAAAATTATGAAAATAAGATTTTCAAATATCATATTTGAAAATAGTTTATTTAATGTTTTAAAAAATGATGTTTTATGAATCCCTAGTGAAATCATAATGAAATATTATGTCACACCATACATAGACTACTCAATTTATATTAACAATGTTTTTTTAGGTTCAATTATCAATCTTATATCCACCCATAGAAAGTTAATACATACCAAATTATGGATGATGACTCATATTCATATGGAGATATTTTTAGGTATTTTGGTTTGTGTTTTTTGTTATAGTTTTATCACCCAAGAAAACCAAATTTCTATCTTTGGATTCATTCAATTATTGTCATCTATATTTGAACAGGACATAGTTTATATTTAATCTTTGTCTTATTTATTTTGATTTGATTTTAGTTTTTATTATTTTAATTATGCATGGGTATCCAATGGATAGACACAAAATGAAAACTTATTTGTATACTTTATCTACCATATTAATATTATTATTATTTGAAAAATCATTTGTATATTATTATATCTGGTTCCATAGTGCTTTAAGGCATATTGTGGTGATAAATAATACACCTTTGGCCCTTCCTTAGCCTTTCTCGTGTTCCCTTATTTGGGAGGTCTTGGGTAGTTTTTTGAAAATTAGGTTGTTTATTAATATATAGAAACATATAAAAACATATTAGTACTTAACTTCAATTGAAATAGATTCATTTTATAGAATTACAAACACATTTATTCTACAAATAAAACACCATTAGATATTGATATTCATTATCCACACTTCAAACCTAACCTATATATGAATATCCAAAATAGATTATTCCTTATATTATAGTTAAATTCCAGTATATAATTCACTACACCTTTTATGATTCTAATAATTCTATTTTAATTCTCACCATGTAATTTAGTTGGTGAATTAAATTATATTTTATCATGAAGTAATCATGTAGTGTAAACTAAAAATAATTTTTGTAAACATTTATAATTAAAATTATTTTATATCATAATCCACTCAAAGATTTGTTCCTATTAATTTTTGGTTAGAAAATTGCATTAGATCCTTCATTCAAAACTTCTCCAGATGTGTTCAAGAAAACATAACATGAGAGAGTATAATATTATCCTTCTTTTGAATTATATTTAAACCCTATAATTACTTTATCTCTATATTTATGTCCATCAAAAATATATTTAACATATTCAAATAATACTTTTCTCAAACATATCCCCCCATTTAAATTAAAAAATATATCATTTATATAGTCAATATTTATAAGATATACCTCTTTAATTTATTTTTTTATAGAAGTATCTGAATATTACTCCCTTATTGAAATTGAGTGACTTCATAAAACATATTAATATATAAGATAATTCTCTTAGGGAGTTTTAACCTGTATTGATCATTTCTACCCCTAAACATATCCTTTATCTTATCCAACCCATAATATATCTTATTGACTAATGTATACTTCATTATAAAACTCACCATTGAGGAAGGATGACTTGACATCTATTTAGAAGATCATATGTCATCTTTTTATACTGATATTAAGAAGAATCCATATGTTTTTTATCCAATTAACTAGTCTAAAATTATCATAGAAATCAATAACTTCAATAATTGAGTAGGCTCTATACATGGGTCTTTTTTTATTTACAATTACTCCTCCTTTATCTTTTAACTAGTCATGAAATAAATATTTTTCTCTTACAACATTCCCTTTATTTTTATTGTGTACGGACATCCAATTATCATTCACTTTGATCTAATATAAATCATAATTCATATAATTTATCAACTAAAGATTCCCCCAAGCTACTTTGAAACTTATTAGTCAAGCCTTGGAAAATAAATATGTATCTATTTTTCTACTAAGTGTTGTTGTTGTTTGAATAACCATATCATAATATCTAATTTTATTTCATATATATAATTTTAATAGAGAGAAATGAGTTGCACATGATTATTCTTCATTTTTATACAATAATAAATCATCTTATCCAATAAAAGAATTATCTAGAATTCCCTTTAATTTTTGAAATAACATCCTTCTTCTTAATTATTTACACTCCTTAATCATAACTTCGGAACATTATTCATGATGAGTATAAACATTATATGTGTGTTTCCACATTTTTTATCATAATAATAAATAATATTATTTTTATATTTATTATTTTAATGGTATCATATTTTATTTTTTAGATAACCAAGGAAGATTCCTACAAATCCTATTTTATCAAAATTCCCCAACTTTACACCTTTCACATTGATAATAAATATTATACGAGATAACCTAACAAATTTAAACATTGTATACTTCTTATTATATATCTAATTTGGTGATATATATAAATAGGGTAAATATATAATTTTATTAATCTTTACCGCTATTCAAATACCTTTCCTCTTGAAAAATCAAGAAGTGTTATGCTCAACAAAAAATGTGTGATCCATTTACACGAATTTCTTATTTTTACATTCAGAAACACTATATTATTTGGTAATACATAATTAACTAAATTAATTAAGTATAAATTACTTTTTAATATATTCATTAATCTTTATATTCTTCATTCAGTAAAAATTTTCATCACCAATTAATAAAATGTGCAATGACACTCAATTTTTATACAATTTTTAAAAACAATCACATCCATAAACAAAGAATTATGATACATGTGTTAATGTTTGTATGAAAATTGTTCGTGTCCATATTATTTTTTATTTTTTTATAATTATAATACCTAATATGTCTATAATAATGAATAATCTAATTATTTGACAATTATAACAGATCAAATACTTATTTTCTCATTTTTACTATTTATTTTTCAAACATTGTTGAGTTATTTTATTTTTAATTATTTTTTTTGTATTTTAAAATAATGATTAACAATATTCATTCATTATGGATTATTTTTAGTTAGGTAATTATATTTTTATATTATATATATATAATTTCATTATTTTAATATCTTCTATAGTTTTTGAATTTTAGTGTATTGTGGTTTTTAGGAATATTTTTTTACAAAAGGGACTATGGCTTTCAATGCCTTGTTTTATTCAATACATAATGTCATACAAAGATTAATTTATTATGCAAGGGGTGTGTGTTTTATGGTATTTCTAAAAAACATACATACATTTTCAATTCATACCATATAACTTTATAATTCATAGGAAATATTTTATAGTTTTACAAAAAAAAATCAAGACATACAAAAATGTTTTTAAAACATATCAAAATATAATTTTAAATTATGTTTTGAAGTATTATAATATTTTAAATTCGTATCAATTTCAAGTTTCATACGAATTGTTTTTAATGTTTTTTTCATTTCATGTCTTTTGAAAAAAAAAACAATGTCTTAAATTTATTTAAATTCATGCTTTATTTCATTCCTTATTTATTTCTCTATCATATGAATTTTTTTTATTATTTTAAAAATCATTACAATACTATATTTTCATATATATATATATATATATATATATTATTTCTATATACTATAATTTCTTATAGTTTGATCTAATTTTTTCATTAATTTAAATTATAATTATAATTTTTGATTAATCCTAGAAAAGCGGTTTCAATTGGTTTGATGTTGAAATATTTGTTAAATTATTATTTTAATACATATGACACTTAAACTCAAAAAACAATATAATTTCCCTGTATTTAAATATCTTATAATATTATTGATATCTATGGTGATGATATACGAAACACACTAATGATGACAATGATTTAGGAGTTTATGATGATGGAATTATCCATAAGAGAATTAGTCCATTAATTATGGTTAAAACATTAAAGTAGTAATATAGGATTCCTAAATGTGCAACTGTAGTGTTAGAATGATGAACTAGAATTTATTCCACTTCTATTAAAGTACATTAAAATTTTGGGATGTCCCAATAAAAAATTTTCTGTGTTATTTATGATGGTCTAAAAAAACTATTCTAGACTACAGTTGTATTCTCCATTTTTTGGTTTAATTATATTATTATTTTCAATGCAATATATTATTGTAATGTGTAAATATTTTATCGATTTATAAGACAACACTCATAAGTTTCTTATTAAATAAAATGGAAGTGTCTGGGTTATTATATCCTCGTAAATATGTATTAATGCACATATTATTATTAAACATAATAAAATAAATTTTTTTTATTATTTATTATATCAATAGGTTGGTTTATGGTTATCTCATATCAAAACCATAGGTTTCAAGTAATTATTTATAAATGTATTAGTTCAAATTTAACTATTTTAAAAGTAAATATTTTACTATATTCTATAAAAATTACAGAGTTATATAGTTTTTGATTAGTATATATAGAATCCACATTAATCCAAAGTTCTATCAATATATAGTGTTCATTTATTAATTTTTCATTTCATATTTTCTTCACTTATTATTCTATTATTTCACTAGTTATTGAATTTAAAATATATACAACAACTATTTTACAAAAAAATATTAATTTATTTAATTTTATCAATGTTATAATAACTCTCATCTATACAATATATTTATATCGTATGTGATCAAAATGTAGTGTCATAATTATCCCCATGTTTGTGTGGCACCAGGATATTATGATATATTTCATATGTTCATATAGATGATTTATTCATTGTTTTTTGTGAGTCTTGGATTGAAATTTTGATGTTTATGAACATTTATAGGTCCTCATGACTTGGAATATGGTTTGGTAGACCATGTTGAAAAAATCGTGTCACCTGGGATGTTTTGGATGGTGATGATTTCAGGGTCACCACATTGATTAGTAAACAATAATTATAATCCTTGTGACCTATCATGATTGGGTATTTATTTCATTTTGAATTTTTTATTTGGTTAATATTTAAATAAGATTCTCAATATCATTTCACATAACATCATGACCTCTTATGTTTTTATATAATATTTCCAGTCCCCTCTATTGTTGATTCATTATGATTTAATGGTAGGATTTTATCCATATGATAAAGATTGAGATCTCATCCTATATATTCTTAGTTAATAAAATTTATGTTATATTACCTAACAATAATGTTTATCGTTAAAACATTTTTTTTATCTATGGTTTTTTGAGTATTTTTTATTATAAAGGGTTTTGATATATCTTACAAGACATAATTTGATGGTTTTCATAAATGGTTGAATTATTTCATATGATCAAGTAGGGTTTTCCATTCCATTTTATTTTCCTAAAAAGTTTCAGGAATGATTAAAGCATTAAAAGTGTTTTTGAACTTATGTGATTCTATATTATAAATTTAGTTTGGTTTCTCAAATATTTTAAATATTTTATTGTGTTCATTATATTTCCAAAAAAAGATTAATTTTTTATTTTAATGGATTTTTTTTCAAATGGAATCATATAAATTATAATTTGTTGGTAAAATTATGTTGATAGATTCAAACAAGAAAAAAAATTTGGTTCACGGTGATTTGGGCTAATTTGGATTTATAAAGAGGATTTTTCTATTATTTAAATAGGGTTCCTTTTTTAAAAGGAATTCATTTTTTTAGATGTAGATTCATTGTTTTTTAAAAGGGCCTCCCTATTTTAATATGGTCATGTATTAGTTGAGGTGATCATCTGGTTATTTTATTGTAATTGATTGAGAATAATGAATAGTGTTAGTCATGATTTCCCTTGGTATATTATTTGTTTTCAAAAGCGTTTTGAAATGGATTTCCAAATATGTAACTATTTGTTAAAAAGAAATGAACCATTCATATATTTCAGAGAAGTATGTAAATTAGTGATTTATATTTACACTGTAATTGAACCCCATTGTTATTATTTTTGTATTCTTGTATGCATATGTTATTTATTAAAAAAATGTTGATCCATGTAATGAAGTTTAGGTTTGGGATTCATTTTAAAGGGGGATTGTTGGATGTGAAATGTATTTTATTATTCTGTTTTATTTCCTATAGACTATGTGATTGTCATGTGACTGATATTTTCTTGATAGCAGCCTACCAACATTATTTATGAAAATAGAAACCATGGGCTACTTTGTAGGGATTCAATAGAAATTGAATTTTCTAGTTGATATTTAAACACTGAAAAATATCCACTAGCTGAATATAATGACACAAATAGGGTGGTTTCCCCAATGAAGCTAGTGAGAGTGATTCAGGTGATATGTTGTGATCCTTTTGACATTCTGGTAGTTTGTTTACCATTTTGAAATATATTAATTATCTCATTAGTCACTACATTTTTTTCTAATGATATGTATCTTATATAATTCCTATATTTTTAAGGCAATGTAAGTTTATTATCTCTTGTTTTAAGACTAAATTAATGTATGATTTACTTGAGAATTGTTGTTATTATTGTTAAAAAGGTTTATTGCTATGATTATGGTCATTTTTAATAAATTTATGTGGTTTTATAATTTATTATTATTTCCCATGTCATTTACTCATATATGGGGTATGTTTCTATTTGTGTTAACTCTTAAAAAGGGAAATTTGATAGTCGATTAATGTTCACAACTTTTAAAAAGATTTTTGAGAACATTATTTTAAAACCGTGTGATTATTTGACTTCCAATGTTGTGTCTTAAATGGACAAAGATAGTTTAACTTATTGCATTAAAAAGGGAAATGTTTTATATGAAATTTTTGGTTTTTCAAATAAAAATACCTTAGTACATCCTTGTTGAGGTATTTTTTTTAAAAATGTTTTATAAGAAATAAAATAATGAATAATTTATTTATTTCCACTTATTTAAAGAAAATAAAAATTTATTCTTGCTATTAATTCAAAACTAGTAGACTTAATTCCATTATAACAGTAATAAAATTTATTCATAGAGGTATCTTACTAGCCTCTGGCTCACACCATACATACTAACATTGGTGGTTATTTAGTTTTCAATCCATTCAATGGTTCTAAGCTTATATATTAGAGGATGGTTTTCTATATCCCATCGTTGGGATGTTTATTTTTCATTCATAGTGGTGAGTTAAGTGTAACACTATGGTTATAAGATTAGTTTACTTAGAATTTCATTTAAGAAATAGTTTCATGTTGTGAATTAGCCTCTCTGGCCTCTTTCTTTGTTTATATTTGTTTTATCTTTTCATAAAAATGATTTCTTTTTTTACATGTAAAACATGATTGGAGAATATTTATGTATTTTTTATCTATATTATTCTATGTTTGGCTATTCATATTTTATAACTAATTATTTTAAATTGGAAATCTTTTCCAATTAACAGATAATTAATTTCAACTTTCCAATTTGAACCCATTTTCGTTTATGGTTATTTTTGTTAGTGATATCATTACATTGTACTCACTTATGATACCCTGATTCTTGTAACCATCCTATAGTGATCATGAATATGCCTATATACCTATATCTTATTAAATATGGTGACATGTTAGGTTCACCGATGAATATTTTTTAAAAAAACGGTATCAAATACATCTTTTAGGTGATTTTTTTATGGAAGATAGGAATATGGAACATTAAAGCTCATGTTGTGGGTGTAAAAGGGTTATTTTTCAACTTTTACTCATGATATACCTCAAGATTCCATGCAAGGTAAATAGTTATATATTGGATTTTTATTTATATTTGATTATTTATTATACATTATTATGTGAATTAAAACATACTTATGTCATAGTAAGACCTTGAGATACAACCTAAAATATTTATTGCTTCTGAGTGAAACATTATTCAATATAGGAGCTCATAGTTAAGGTTCGGGGTCTTTCAAAATGTGCACATTATGTGAAAAAAAATTCAAGAAAACTTCAATGATAACTCACTTGATTGTAACATGGTTTAAAAAATAACATAGACAAAACATATTCTATATAGAATTATTAATTTTTTTAATTTTATCTCGATTGATTTTCTAAAAACTTTTTGTAATTTATTATTCTTTTTTTGAGTAATATAGAATAATTACTTATGTTTTAAATGATTATGATATAAATTTTAATGTACTATTTTATTCCAAGGTAATTTTTTTTTGAAAACCTTATTTTTTTATTTTTGGATACCTTTTTTACAAAAACATTATATCTAGAAAAAACAAATGTTATTAGAATAAATTATTTTTTTGGGTTATTGTTTATTTGATGGAAATAATTCCTTTTATTTTATGTATGGTTTTATTTTTTAAGTGATTTTTTGGTTGTGTGATTTTTTTTGGATTTAATTACCTTAAGTGAGGGAAAATATCTTTGTGTGTGTGTGTCCTTTAATGGAAAATTGGATTTCTTAGAAGTAAAATCTATTTAAATTAATGGGTTGGAAAAGTTTTATAATTATTGAGATGGAAACTCAAACGGGGATCAGTATAAATCGGTATGGATTTTTTAATGGAGTTAATACCATGTTAGGAACATTTAAAATGGGATTATAAAGGTTTCCTTGAGATATTTTTTTATTTATGATTTTGTAATACATTTCTTAGTGTTGGTATGGTTGGATTAAATGTTTTTAGTGATGTTTTAGAATGTGAACCACAGAATGGAATGTAAATGTTAGAAAGGAAATATACTAGGTAGTCTCTCTAGTGATCCCGATGTTTCATTTCTAGTATTTGACTCTACCTAGAATCTCAATTGACTAGCAGGTACATGGACTTATTAGCACATAGACCACACATTACATTTTCAAAATTTGTATCTTCAATTGATTAGTACAGATCAAGGATCCTCATAGTTTATAGAGTTAATAGATAAGGATGAAAATTTCTTCATGTCACTAAGAAAACTAGGAACCTATAGCGTGAGATGGACCACTCATTTGTTTCAAATATAACGATTAGACTGTTAGAAGATCATTATCCATGTTCCACCATTTGATTTGATTTCTTTGGTATATTTTAAGGCCTCATTTATCTTGTAGTTTTATCCATATGATGTAATGATTACAATTGTAATGGAATTAAAAAATACTCATCATTTTGATCAATCAATGAATGAATATATTTAGCGTTTTACTAGACTGTCACATTTTTCACTTGAGTTATTTGGTGTTGATTAAAAAAAGTAATGGTTCATTGTAAGAGAGCATTTTATTGATTTTTTTTGTTAATGTTTCAATCCTACCAAAATACCTTGGTGCTAGTGATTTATATGGCCAAAATCACTGATTCATTTCAACTAAGAAACCTATGGTTTTAAATACATTAACACCATCATGTTTCATAAATAGTGTCCTAGTTAGTAGAAAGAATAAGACTATTTTCTATACCATTGTGTTAGATTTGAGCATGTTATACCCTCTTGTCTGATAGCTCCAATGAACTATACACATTATGACAACTTATGTCATATTGAAAGGTTTTATTAAATGAAAAGATATTATAATAAGAATTATTAGACCTGGAATTATTATGAGTAGTGTTTTACCAAATTTCATCCTCAATAGAATCATAATTTTTTTTTATTTGGAACTGATCAATTTTCTAGAATCCATTTTTTATTGAACTTGTTTTGTATCAAATTTTCAATAATGTATATTTTTTTTTGATAGGTGAATGATATTTTTTTTACTTATTACTATCTTATGAGTTGTTCCTGATTATATTATTTTTGGTTCTTATTATCACTTATCCATCGCGAGGACCACAATTTGTAGTTAGTTTGATGGATGAAATGGTAATGTGAAAGATTTGGTTTAATGGGGATATTTTTTTTCATCCCGCATAGATTGTGAGAGCTATTGAGTTAATTTTTACTTTTGGATTCAATAATAGTCTATCTTCTATGAGTTTCCATGAGTTTCAATTTTTGTAGTTTTTATATCTAATTAATAAACTTGTAATTTATTATTGATATAATTTCATTTTGGGGTGTTCTTTGTTTTTTAATTTCATTATCTTTATATCTTGTGACATTATAACCTACTTTTTGGTCATTGGCAGAATCATTCTTATATGGTGATGATCAATATTTTAACAGTAATGATGTAGTCAATCATATTTTAACATAAATTTTAAATGGATGGGATTATTTCATCCAATATGTACATGTTTTTCTCATTAATGAGATGTTATATTTCAAGATTATTTTTATTGGGACATGTCATTTTTTGTGGGTCACATGTCCATAAATGTTCTGTAGAGGATAATTGCAATTTTTTGTGGTTTGAATTTGGATTTAGGAAGATCTTGTGAGTTATAATATACTTGTATTGGTATTTCTATTTATTAAATAAAACTAAAGTGTTAACTATCCATATTCCTTGATTTGTGCAGAATTTTCTATTAGGTTTTATCTTTAGTTCATGGTTAGTGAATCATGAACTTTTTTAGAATGATTCCCATCAGGTTTGGGTTGTTTGTGTTCAATTATCTTAGTTTTAGATTATGTAAATGGCCCCATCAGTTAGATACATTATGTATTTGAATTAATTTTTACATTTTCATTTAACTTGAGTTATTGATGACTTTATAGGGGGGAGAGAATGACTTATTGGTGAGAAGTGTGACCCTCTAATATTTCATTTCATACTTATGTTTATATTTTTTATATATCCCATGTGTTTAGGGTGTCCCAAGATGTGATTTTATAGTCAATTGACATTTTCAAGGGGCAACTGGATAGGTTCATTATTTGGGAAATTTTGCAATAGAAACTATGTCACCATAGTAGTTTTTGACTGTGTTAATGGAACTATCACCAAATGGTTGAGTAAATCATGTAGGAATCATGTATAAATAGTATCCAAAAGTTCTAAGAAAATATCGGTTAATTTAAACTGAAATTGTTAAATTATATTTTTCTATTTAAAAATTAATTTTATTAAAGTTAATGGTTGTTTTTTAATATCAATATACTGTGATTATTATTATTTGTGTCATGTTTTATAAATTGTGTCATTAATGAAATTATATTATGAATTTTTTAAATTTTCCCTTTTTTTATAAATAATATAATTTTCAATATTACATTGAAACAAGTGGTCTAGTTTTGTTATACATGGAATAGAATATACTCATGGTGGTATCTTATTGGCCTTGGGATAACATCCTAAATAAAACGATTGGTGGGTATATAGTCTTCATTCATTCTACTATTTCCGACGTTATAGATTACAATATGGTTTTCTATCACTCATTGATTGAATGTAGGAGTTTTTCTATTCATGGAGATGACTTGAGAGTCACATAGTGGTGGTAGGTTCATATCCCAAATTCATTTGACAAGTTGTGTCATATTATATATTGGCATATCCAAACAGATTTTTTATATTATATTTTTATAAAAATTGAATTTTTGTGTAAAAAAAATGTTTTTAAAAATATTCTAGTTTCATTTTTAATATTTATTCAATGTTTGGTGGTTCTTAATTTTCAATTAATTTTTTATATTGGCGTGGTTTTCTAAGGAATAAATACAACAAGATAGTTTTAGGATTATAAATCATTATTGATCCTTATTTTTCTCAACGGTAAAATCATTCCCACAAGTTCACTCGTGATACCCTTGAACTTTTTACAACCCTACAGTGATCGATAATATATCTATGGACTAGTGTTGGATTATCCTAGGTGATGTGTCAGGTTGAATCCATGTGGTCCCCTAAAAAATGGTATTGGGTCCCTCTTTTTTATTTTGGGGTTGGTGGTAGATAGGATTTGGGATCACTGGATCACAAGTGGTGGGTGTGTAGGAGTTCTTGTCTAGATCTTCTTCATGTAATACCTATATTCTTAATTTTTGGTCAACAGTTTTCTATAATATCCCATGATTTTAAAAGAACATTATGTTATATTTCATATAAAACACATAACACCGAACATAATAAAATCTTGAAACATTATTATTTAAATATGACCATCATAACATCCCTATTGAATTGGAAGATATGAAATGGAATAACCACATTATAAAATATATATGTATGTCATAATTAATATGTTTTTTATTGACTAAATCATTGTGAATATGCGTAATAGTTTTAGTCATTTATTTTCATTCTTTAAAGATATTATTTCTTTTTTTGAGAGAAAAATATAATTAATTTTTTCGCATTTTATAAAATCTGTATGATAAAATGAATTTAATTTTTGATGTCAAAATATGCCAATTATCTTGAGGGTAATATTTATGATGTTTCTAAAATTGATTATTTTTAGATGAAAAATGAAACTCTTGGGAACCCAACTGGGATTCTATGAAAAACCTATAATGTATCTGAACGTTCAGATACATGAGGGGAATTATAGATCCCCATGGGCTAGTGACTAAAACCCAAGAATTGAAACCATATACAATATATGATTGTTCCCAAAAAAATAGCGGATTGTGATATATATTTACAAATAGAAATAAACAATAGTATAATAAAAAAAGAAATATATTTAATAGAAAAATGGGAACAATATAAGTGATACAACTAAATATTTGATGAAAAATATCAAATTTACTGGTCAAATAGTAAAGTAAAACTAAAACTAAAACTGGTAATCCATATAATAGAGTTGGAAAACACCAAAAATCTCACCAAAAGCTACCCAAAAACAGTTGCAAAAACTTCACCACCTCACTCGTAGTCCATTTCTTTCCCAATATTGAATGACACAACAAGTAATACACACTATTAAAGGTGGTGAACATGTTGTTCTCTAAAATGTCTTAGTGGTATCCAACTATAGGTGTTCAATATCAATACACTATAAAACAATAACAAGAAGATTACCATTAATGAAAATGAATAATGATAATCAATTAAATATTATTTATATCCAAATTTTAGTAAAATAATTACACCTTTCCATAGTTTCAAATTATCTGAGTAAAATAGTTTAAAATCATGCCACATCTATAAATCAGGTAATAAAATCCTTGGAGTATAAATAAAAAGAATAGGTTACATCACACTAAGGATCACTCTAGGCCAGGATATTTATAACACCATTACCCATGCATATAAAATATCAGGCATCAAGTTTCTAGGAATATTAATAGAATCTGGATTGTAGGGGAATAGTCTAGAAATTGAACCTCTAAATAGTTCAAACAAGCCTTTATAATAGTAGGCATAATAGAAAGAGAAAACCCTTGTGGGTGAACCTACTGATAATATTAATGAACATGGCCTATTACTAAACCTTCCACCTATGTACCAATCGATTATATTGTGCTAACTTTTCCAAAACAATTCAAGAAATCTTTTATATGAATACTATTTTAGAAAATCATTGTTTCGGTGCGGATGTGCGTTGGGTTAAGCTGTTCCGACAGGACGCGTTCGCGCGTGCACCCGTCGACCCGAGGGGATAGGCGCGCGGCTTGTGGTCCCGCAGTCCCGCTTTCCAAGGGCGGGCGGCATCCGTCCCTTATTCAGGGGAGTCTGCTCCTTGATCAAAACCGGGATGATGGGATGTCGGCTCCTCCTTCCGTGGACGTCTCCTCGGAACTCGTCGCCTAATCCGGGTCTCCCTCATATATTTAAGAATGTTCGTGAATCTCGTTCCCGGTGCCATATCTTCATGGACACCGGTTAATTACGCTGCTTCTGCCCGGACGCTCCAAGGAGTCTGGTCGGGGCAGCAACCTGCAGTGAGGAGACTGGGTGGCTCTGGGTGTCGGGGGCGTGTCTTAACACTGCGCCTCTGCATGTCTGTCTTCCGTCCCTAATAGGGCTTCTCGAAGGCATGAGGACCTGAGGCATCCCGCACTGGGTGCGGGGAACTGTGTCACCTGAGGTTTTCCTCGGCTTCCCATGTTTAACACGGGGTATGCCGCGAGTTTAACGTCCAGCGGGGACGGCATCAGACCGATCAACACGAAAAGTGGATCAGATGACAGAAACCATTGCGGGGAACCTCCGACGCTGGGGCCAGCGCATGGGCGGCTTCCCAAGTGATGTGGAGTGGAGAGAAATAGCATGACCCCACCGGGATGTGGCGGCCCGGGTAAGGATCAGGATGGATGATGGAGTGAAGAGCTTGGACCCCGTAGGGCTTCCTACGTACCGTGCGTTAGCGCGGATCAAAGTCAACGTAGTTCGGGTATACAGTTTAACGTCATGCTGGACGTTGGCGAGCCGACTCACGAAGAGGTCGAGGCCGCCGGGCAGAGGATTGAACCGAACCACCTCGCACAGAGGGGGATGGAACGGCCGGGTGGATCACAGTTTCACGTCATGCTGGACGTTGGCAAGCCGACCCACAAGGAGATCGAGGCCGCCGGCACGCACGAAGTGAGGCGGAGCGGACCAGCACGCACGAAGTGGGGCGGAGCGGACCAGCACGCACGAAGTGGGTGGATCACAGTTTAACGTCTTGCTGGACGATAAAAGGAGAGATGGAAAAAGGGACAGTGGGGAGGCACAGTGGAGATACACACGTGCAGTCTCCCACAGGGGCGGATTCATAGGTGAATCGACGCAAGCGTGAACCCTGGAGGGGTCCACTGATGGACGAACCGACGTGAATACGACCGGGACGACCAGGTGGTGGGCTTGAACCTCAGGAAGGTTTCCTACATACCCTGTTTAGAAGACAGGGATCAAAGTCCACGTAGTTCATTCTGTCAGGACTTACGCACTTGAGGCAGCCCGGATGCGGCAAAACTCAGTTGGAAGGGACTTGGACCAAAAGTAGGAGACACCTCGATCCCAGTCACACCCTCTACTGGCTTCGGCAGTGGGGGAGCGCAATGGAGATACACATGTGCAGCCCCCCACAAGAAACTAGGGGTTTGTAATACCCTACCCCCGTGGGGAAAAGACGCTCCCATTAAATCGTCCCTAAAGAGGGGCAATCCCGACATCCCTGCAGAGACGAGCAGGTGGGGGCCACATCCAAACCGGGGGGGACCCTGCGTGCGAGGCACGGGATCGGGTGATGCGGACGGTTTAACGTCTTGCCGGACGAAGTACAGTTTAACATCGTGTGCTGAGGACGAAGCGGACGGTTTAACGTCTTGCCGGATGAAGTACAGTTTAACGTCGTGTGCTAAGGACGAAGGTGCTTGGCGGTTTAACGTCTTGCAGAACGGACGATAGGGGCTAGGCAGTTTAGCGTCGTGCAGCTTGGACGTAGTACAGTTTAATGTCATGTTGGACGGATGCAGTTTAGCGTCATGCGGGACGAATGTGCAGTTTAACGTCATGCAGGACGAATGTGCAGTTTAACGTCATGCTGGACAAATGTGCAGTTTAACGTCATGCTGGACATAGGTGCAGTTTAACGTCATGCTGGACATTGGTTGCCGCCGATGGGTCCGTGTCACTTCGCGCAAGCCTGGAGGGCCGCACGGAAAGACAACGCACGGTGCGGGCACCCAGGATGAAGATCATCGGGCGCCACGCAGGCGGGTACCCTCAGGGGGTCAAAGGGGGCGACCCCGGCGGTTTGCGCCCAAAAGAGGATCTTTGCGCGCAATACCGCGGGTCGGCGCGCAATTGGGCGGGCTGGCGCGCAATTGGGCCAGCGCTTTGCGCGCAGATGATTGAGATTGCGCGCACCGGGCTTCGGATAGCTCGCGGGGGCAACGACTCATTCTCTAACGAACGACCACTTTGAAGAGGGGGGTGCGCGCAATCGGGCCGGATTGCGCGCACCCTGGTGGCAATTGCGCGCAAGAGGATTCTTTTGCGCGCGAAGGCCTTATGGTGAAGAATTAGTTCAAAAGAAAGAAGCCAAAGGGATTGCGCGCGAAGGCGAACCCCAAGGCTCTATTGCGCGAAAGAAAGGAGGTTACCTGAAGATCGGCATTGCGCGTGGAAGGGGTTGGATTGCGCGAACGAGCGACGCTTCGGATTCTGGCAACCTTGAAAACGTCGGGGGTCGCCTTATATTTATAGGCAACCCCGGGCGCGGAATCCGGTTCTCGGGCGCGGAATTCTCTTCGCGGGCGCGGAATCAGGACCCGGCGCGCAAGGGAGACGCGCAGGCCCCGGGCGCGCAAAATAGCGCGCCGGCCCAGCGCATTGCGCGCATCCCGGGAGGATTGCGCGCCGCGACTCAACTTTGTGCGCGGGACTCTGAAATTTCGTGCAAGTCCTCCGGGCCCTCCGGAACGTGCCTCTGACTCCAAATATCACTTCGCTTTCCGCATCCGGAGCTTCGTTTGGGAACAACGGACTTTTCCGGCGTCTACAAAAGCCCCCCCTCGGAATCTGATCGGAGAGAGGTCGCAACGATCGGGTTCCGAGGGAGACGCCGGAATGCCGAAGGCCTGGGTGGCGTGGGACTATTGCGCGCAAAACGGGGCTTCGGGCGCGAAATTCGCTGTCGCGGTCGCGCAAAGCGCTTTTCGCGCAGCGCGGACACCCGGCCTCGCCTATAAATAGGGGCCATGGGTACCCCGCTCCGTACACTGGCCTTCCGCGCGATAAGCATTTGAGCTCTCGTGCGCGAAATCGCCCTTTCCGGCACGGAATTCACCCATTCGTCGCGCAATCCTGTCCGGAATTCGGCCTTCTTTTGCGCGAACACCCGGGTTTTTACGCGACAGACTTCCCGATTGCGCGCCGTCCACTTGGATTGCGCGCCAACTCTCAAACTTCTCTACCAGCCTCGTCCGATTCCGCACGCTTCATCCCTTAGCCCGCACGACTCCCGAAGCTTCTGAGATGGCCACGCATCAAGGAAATGAGGGGGATGCCGCCACTCGCAGAGCTGAGATGGCGACGAACGAGGAGGTCTACGGAGCCAAGGAGATTGTTTCTGACAATCAATCCTTGTTCGACTTGCTGATGCCGGCCCAGAAGACATATCCGCTGTCAGACAACCTGCCGCTCTGGAACTTCGGCATCCTAGATGAGGTTCCGGTGCCAGGGTTCGAGGTTGATGCGCCACGGACCTGGGTGACTCGGAAGGACGAGCTTCCCCGCTATAACATCACCAACAATGAGCATCCTTCCAGGGAGACCAGGCACTGAGATGTCTACGTCCTGAACCCGAGGACGCGAACCATTGACGGGGGTGAGCCTAATGCGGAGAATTCTCCGGCCCTCTACTCGAGCACATACCGCCAGAGTGTCACGGACGACACCAAGGGTTGGCTGAAGGACTGGGACTTGCGATCTGGGGTCAATTTCACCAGCGAGTGGGCCTGGGCGTTCTGGGTACACCACACTTGCGATCACTTCGCAGAGGAGCTGCGGTACATCGGCCTGTTTGAGGCGGTGTGGACGTCGCAGTTCCACTTCTACCAGCAGTCCGAGCTCGGGCCGGAGCTGTTCACCCGCTGGTCCTCGGATACCAACACCTTCCATCTTCACCATGGGGAGGTCGGCATCGGTCTCTGGGACATCCACTACATCGGAGGTGTCCCGCTGGAGGGCTACCAGTATGATGAGTTCCTGCCTCCGAGGAACACCTGGGGTGACAGGTCACGGACTCCCATCCTGACGTGGCATCTGCGGGACCTGGCTACAGAGCGGCTCGGGGTCAAGGACTTCCAGAAGGACATAGCCTACAAGGAGTGGTTCGGCCAGTTCTTGGAGCATGACCCAGCGGTCAAGATGCCAGGCAGGGGGAAGCGGTGCCCGACCGCGGCTCAGAGGAGCCGGAACGGGTCGTACTGGCAGGTCCTGGAGACGGGCGACTACCGCTCATGGGGGTACCGCGTCATCGAGGCCCGGGACCCAAATGTACGGTACGCGGCATTCCTGGCCGCCTTTCTGAGTGGGTGGCTCCTGCCAGTGCGGGACGCGAGAATGGGCGTTCGCCCGGCGACACTGGCGGTGGCGGGCGCTATGGCCGCCAACAAGAGATACAACCTCAGGGTCCCAGTGCTGGCGAAGCTGTATGCCATCCTGGGACGCATCTCGCGAGGGGGGTCGCCACGAAGGATCTGTGGGCCCTTTCAGTTCTTCCACGGCTGGGTGGCTGCTCACCTCGGTGGGTACACGTTTCCGAACGCCATCATTCCTCCGGGCAACGGCCTGCGACCCTCCCTGCTGAATATCGCGGGGGTCTCTCCGATGACCCTAAGTGAAGAGGGCATGAGGATTCGGATTGGCAATCATGCCAATTTCAACTTCAGCCTGTTCCCCACTCCCATCGTCCAGATGATCGAAAATGGGCAGGGTCCGCTGGAGCAGCATGAATACTTCCTGAACATGCGGGGCGGGGTGCTCGTGGCTCGGATCGACGGGAAGGTGATCTGCGAGCCTTACGTGCCAACCCGGTTTTCCAGGCAGTTTGGGTGCCTTCAACGGATGCCGAAGAGGGTATTCACTGCTGTCCGGGAGGAGACGAACCCTTGCGTCCTTCGCCAGATGTGGCTGATGTTTGCCGCTTTCGGCTTCGGCGACGTCATCACTCTCCCTCCTACCGGGGTTGACGCAGGCTTGGCAACCGAGTACGCCGAACACTGGGCCATCGCGTACCCCGAGGGGCTTCTACGGAAGCCAGTTCGGCGGCTCGAGGTTACTCGTGCGGAGACCGGGCGTCAAGGAAGGAGGCGAGGCGCCGCCACACGGGGGAGAACGGAGGCGCGCCAAGCAGCGGAGCCGGCGCGAGCAGGGACTTCGGCGGCGGGCACATCGCAAGCTGCCGCTACGACCTCGGCGCCCAGAGAGTGGGCACGCGCGGTGGTCGAAGAGCGGCCCAGGAAGCAGGTGAGACGTCTGCTCGAACCCTCCCACGATGCAGTCTTCCCGGCGTTGTGGTCGGCCTGGATGACCCTGCGGCAGTCACTGGGGACCGACGCCATCTGGCGAAAGATTCTCAGAGAAGGAATCCATCTGCCAGAGGTCGGGCGCCTCCATATTGCCGACAGGGTGGACTTCAACCGGAAGTATGCGTATCTGACGGCCATGGACGATTACGCGCGCCAACGTGGTCAGCGTGCGGAGCCATCCCTTCTGGTGAAGGTGATGCTCGGTCTAGAGCCCGCTCCAGAACAGATGCCGCCGGAAGAAGACGACAGTAGCAACGACTCCAAGGAAGAGGAGGAGATGGGGGAGGATGAAGGCTCCGAGGGAAGATCCCATCAGGGGAGTCCGCGGGAGAGCGGCGAGGTGGCCGGCTCTGACAATGTTGATGTCACTGAGCTCCTCGAGGTCCGCTTCTATCCCTACTCAACCTGCTTCATCCGTTCCCTTATGCAGCTTCTAACCCATTTCTCCACCTTTCTCAGGAGCGCACGGATGTTGGTCAGGCGTCCTCAGCGGGAGTAGGAGGGGCGCCAGCAGGACAAGGCAGGGGCCAGGCACCCATTATCGAATTGACAAGCGCGGAAGGGCCCCCTGCTGCAACTGTTCCTGCGGCGGCCGGGATAGCGGAAGATGACGCTCTGAACTCCCGTAAGTCTCCTTGCTTCTCCTTGCTTTACTGCTGGTGCTTGCCATTGACGATCCGTGACTAACCATGGCATTCCCCGCGCAGTGATCTCAACACTGGAGGCTCGTCGGGTTGCCGAACCCGGGCCATCTACGAGTGGACCGGTGGTGGACATGCCGCCTGCTCCGGAACAGACTTCCCAAACCGAGCCGGCCCCACCAACTGCTGATCAGGGGGCTGCGGACGCCGGCGGTGCTGACATCGGAGAGAGGTCGGGGGCTGACGAGGGTGTCAGCGCCGCTGGGGAGAGAGAGAAGAAGGTTGCCCAGATGTTGGGGAACCTATCCCTCACGAGGACCTCCCAGGGGCGGACCCTGCAGCAGACCTACTGGCTGCCTTCCCTGCCTACCGGCCTGCCGACCCCGAGGAGATGGACGACTCGGACGCGGAGGCGGTCGAGGAGAGCCGGATAACGCGCCGCAGGGGGTGGAAGTGCATCCAGCGCTTCCTCAAGCGAGACCCATCGGAGTGGCTGGGGCGCATGGGATCACTTCAAACCTGGCTGCGCTTCCTGTGTGCCGGGGGAGCTGATGCTCAACGCCTCCATCTGACGGTCCGTGATTTCATGGCCGAAAAGATGCGCGAGAGCTGCCGGCGTGCCGACGTCAAACAAAGTCGGGACATGTCAGAGAGAACGCGGGCGCTCCTCGCGGTGGAGCAGGAAGTCCGGCGTCTCGAAGGGCAGGCGGCAGAGAAGGAGGCCTTCGTCGCAACGTGTACCGAGCTTGTGGAGCAACTAGCAGCCCAGCTGGTCGACGCCCAGGTACAGCTGACGGAGGCGGGCCAACAGATGGTCACAATTCAGGTCGAGCGGGAGCGTGCACAGGCCAGAATCGACGAACTGCGTGCTGCGACCGCCGACGAGGAGAGGGCACGCAGAGAGCGAGAAGCAGCCCTGGAGGCCGCCAGCCAAAGGGTAGCGGTGTTAGAGAGACTCATTCAGCACGCTAATCCCTAGGGGCTTTGTTTTGCCACTCCCAGAACATTTTGCTTCTGCTACCTTGATCCATTTGTATGAACCAATATATTTATCTGCATCTTTTGGCTTAACATGCTCAACCACAATTCACTGTCTTGCGGGAGCGTTAACCAAGCATCAGGCATCCATAGTTGGGCCTGGATTGCTGGAGAAAAGAGGGAGGTCATTCCTAGGAAATGAGACCTCAAGCCTAATCAATGTATCATCACCCCAACTTGTTCCAACACACGAGCGGGACAATGCTAGGGGCGTTGAGATTTTATCCGAACATAGGGAAATGAGAAAGGGTGAATCGCGTGTCCCGAATCCAGACATCCACAACAGTCGGCCTTCCAGGAAATGCCCAAGACGGTAGGCGGACAGTGGATCGACCATAACAACTGCAATAGACGGACCGAAGGTCATCATTCATTTTGCAGGAGGCGGACCACATGTCATCATGAATACCGCTTTGGGGTTCCTTCAGACACAAGGGTGGAAATCCAGATCAACAGGGCACGCGAAGCGTGGGGCGAAGTGATGATTTGTTCGGACAGAATCCAACGCTCTCAGAATTGCGCCACCGTGGGGAAAGCGTATTAGGCGGATGCACTAATCTGGCCGTGAATCACCCCAATTCTCAGACAGCACCTCTTTGATGAGGAAACCGTCACTTCCCATCATTGCAATGGGGCATCCCGAGCTGAATCGGGGAGAATATCACAACTGCACCACTCTACCAGAAGCCAGGCCAGACGGCCGGCGACGAGGAGGGGCGGGACTTAACGATCCCTGAGGCTGGACCCGAGTCGAGATGCCCGGGCGTTCCTACGTACTCCATCAGGCTGGAGATCAAGCCACACGTAGTTCTGAGAGTGCAGTTTAATGTCATGCAGGACGTAGAATCCCGTTTGGGGAGATCTTAGTTTAAGGTCTTAGAGCTCGGACCATAAGGGGAGATCTTAGTTTAAGGTCTTAGAGCTCGGACCATAAGGTGAGATCTTAGTTTAAGGTCTTAGAGCTCGGACCATAAGGGCCTCGAAGTACACCACATCGTGGTCCTATCCCCTGGGTATGCGAAGATGCACTGAGGGATAGTGTCAAGAGTGTCGAGATTTCGCCTGGTCAGAATGGGGGTGGAAAATGTGAATCATGCGGCCATTCACTCAAGGACTGGGGGCACCGGAGTAACGATATGGGGAGTACTGCCGACCGTGGCGGAAAAGCAGCATCAATATCGCACTAACCATTGATGAAATGAGGCAGCAAACGAGCATTGACCGCTCAATCGCAGGATTCATATCGATTTGCTGCCCGAGGCCATTGGGGGCACCAGCCCGAGTCGGTGGGAGAGCACTGAGGCATTATGTCCGAACCGTTCATGGGGGCTCCACCCAGGGCGTAGATGATGGGTCCGAATGAAAGGGAGCACGAAGCCTGAAAAGTGGAAGGAACCTGATCAAGCTGAACCTGACCCTCCTGGCAATAAACCAGAGTACTCTTGACACCGGTGGACCACTGCAAGGGGTCGAGGGACATGCCTTGAGGGTGACCCGAAGGCGGCGGACTCCCCAGAGAAGGGGAATCTCTAAGAGGTGGGGGGCTGGACCCGAAGATTCAAACATCCGGGCGTTCCTACGTATCCCATAAGGATGGGAATCAAGCCACACGTATTTCTCGAAGCGCGGCGCAACACAATCGGGCACCTGCGCGGGGAAGGGTGGGGGTCTGACCCTCGCACATAGAAGAAGCGGCATTTGATATTTCTTGTTTGTCCTTAAAGATGGGTGGTTTTTCTTTGTGCAGTGACATGCCTGTGATTAGAAAATCCCTGGCGTCGCTACAATAATCAAGCCATGAAAGGCATTGATAAATGGCGTGGTTATTAACCAGCGCCCAACGTGAGTGCCCCCTGAGGAGGACATCACGATGCAGTGTTGTTTCTCGTCGGGCGGCCAAGACGATCACAGTTTACGGTCGTGTGGTAGGACCAGACAACACAGTTTAAGGTCGTGTGGTTCGGACTATGGAGGAACCCGCTTATTGCGGTACGGCGGACACGGCAGAGGTGGGAACATACCCAGCCCTGCGGTCACGCACGATTCCAAGAGAAGAGTCTTGGGATCGGGGCCTGCGTATGTCCATCACCCGAGGGGCAGAGATGCTAGCCTCCAGATATACTGGGCCCAGAACGCGATTGTTCGGGCGACTCCTTCCACCTTATGGGGACGAGGGTCCAGCTACGCATGGCCCTTAGGGAGGACATCCGCATATATCCTTGGTGCTCAGATCATGGGAGCCTTGAACGACACCATTACCCTGGTTGGTCTGCCAAACGTGTAGAGGTGTACTGGAGGTCAGTATGAAGAGAGTGTCGAGATTCCACTACAACGCACAAAGGCGTAGTGTGATGAGGACTGCGCAACCAATGTTCAGAGCCTGAAAGAGCCGACATGGCGATCAAGGACGTTGCTGACCATATTCGCAACACAACATCCGATCGCGTCAGCCTAATACGGGGCAAGAAAACGAGCATCAACCGCTCAATCGCAGGATTTATATCGATTTGCGGCCCAGGACTCGCCGGTAAATCGACCCGGAGCGGTAGGAGAGCGCTGAGGCATCGTACCCAAACCGCTAACGAGGATCCCTTTGAGTGAAGGCTCGAACAAGAGGAAGCGCGAGACCTGACAAGCAACACAGGACTTGTCGGGATTGAATATGACACTACGAGTCATAGACCGAAGTACCCAAAACATGTTAACAGATCACCGGGAAGGGTCGGAGGACTCGCCCTGAGAGCAACCAAAAGAGGGCAGATCCCCGTGATCAACCAAGAGATGGGGCTGGACCTGAAACACAAGCGTCCAGGCGGTCCTACGTATCCCATAAGGATGGGAATCAAGACGCACGTAGTTCTTGAGAGGCAGTTTAACGTCATGCAGGACGATGAGGGGTGTGAGGTAGTCCTAAACACGGGGGAGGCGTACGGCGCGGCCAGTAGACCGACGTGAATGAGGACATGATCCCCCGCTCACGCGATACGCCTCGCACAAAAAGGAGGGAAACTGGGGCCAGAGGCCCAACGCGGGATAGAGGTTCCCGGGAGATGGGGCTGGGCCTGAAATATGAATGTTCAGGCGGTCCTACGTATCCCATAAGGATGGGAATCAAGCCGTACGTAGTTCTTGAAGTGCAGTTTAACGTCATGCAGGACGAAAAGAGAAGAAAGGAGGGAGCAGAAGGCATCCCAAACGTGGGGGGCGTACAGCGTGGCGAGCCAACCGACGTGAATGAGGGAATAGCCCCACGCTCACACCATACGCCACATACCCAGAGGCAACTGGGCCAAGGGCCCGAGGTGGGATGGAAATTCCCGAAGGATGGGGCTGGGCCTGAAACATGAATGTTCAGGCGGTCCTACGTATCCCATGAAGATGGGAATCAAGCCGCACGTAGTTCTCAAGGGGCAGTTTAACGTCATGCGGGACGGATGCTGAACAGTTTAACGTCTTGTAGCTCGGACGTAGTACAGTTTAACGTCATGTTGGACGAAACACTTGGCAGTTTAACGTCTTGTAGCGCGGACGATATGCTAGGCAGTTTAACGTCGTGCAGCTTGGACGTATGTAGTTTAACGTTGTGCAGGACGTATGCTGAACAGTTTAACGTCTTGTAGCTTGGACGAATGATGCTTGGCAGTTTAACGTCTTGCCGCGCGGACGTAGTGTACTCAGGCAAAGTACTGCTTGAGAAACCTAGCGTTGGTGGGAGGAGTGACACGCTCACCATCCATAGTCGCTAGGGAGTACGCACCATTGGGATAAACTTTGTGGACGACAAGAGGTCCCTCCCACTTGGGCTCCAACTTGGGTGGCTTCCTGCCGGGGATCATTGGCGCTCTTAGGGCTAGCACTAGGTCACCCTGCAGGAAAGAGCGGAGGCGAACCTTCTTATTGAAAGCTCGAGCCATTCTGCTTTGATGCCTCTCCAAGTTGTGCAAGGCGCAAAGTCTATTCTCATCCAGTGCTTCCAACTCTACTAGACGGGCTTCAGCCGCTCTGTCCGGCGCTTGCTGGTCGTAGACTGCAGTGCGCAAGGACGGTAACTGGATCTCGATGGGCAGGACGGCCTCAGCTCCATACACCAGGGAATAAGGGGTCATCTGGGTGGAATTGCGAGTCGTCGTCCGATAAGCCCAGAGGGCGTTGGGGAGCTTGTCCGGCCAACTCTTCTTGTTCTGACCAACCATTTTTTGCAGAATGTTGGAGAGGGTTTTGTTAAACGCCTCGATCTGTCCATTCACCTGCGCATGATAGCGAGATGTATGGTTCGAGCGAATGTTATACTTGGCGTACAACTTCTTCAACTCGGCTGCTTGGAAATTGGCTCCGTTATCCGTGAGGATAGCGTGAGGCACCCCAAATCGATTAATAATGTTGGAGGTCACGAAGTCAGCGATCGAACAGGATTTGACCTCTCTGAGCGGAATCGCCTCTGCCCATTTAGAGAAGAAGTCCGTGGCGGTCAGAATGAACCGGCACTGGCGAGCCGTCGCCGGCGGGTACGGTCCCACAACGTCCATCCCCCAGACTGCAAAGGGCCAAGAATACCTAGTGGTATGGAGAGGCTCCGGCGGCCGATGCACAAAGTTCGCATGAACCTGGCACGCATGGCACCTCCTGGCATACTCGATGCAGTCATGGATCATGGAGGGCCAGAAGTATCCCAACCTCCGAATCTGGTGGGACAGCTTCGGCCCAGTCTGATGGGCACCGCATGAACCAGCATGAACCTCTTGCATGACTCGTGGGATCTCAACTCCCTGAAGGCAACGGAGGAGAACACCATCGAATCCGCGTCTATAGAGGATCTGCCCCAGGCCGGGACTGCTCTGGAGGACAAACTGCGATGCGCGGCGTCGAACTCGCTCGCGCTCGGCCCGATCCAGCGGGAGAATGCCATGTTGGAGGTACTCAACCAAGGGGATCCTCCAATCAGGGGCTGGTTCGACTACCATATCTGGGGTACTAGGGGCTCCGGGCACAGGGGCAACCGTGGTGAGATTACTTACCGACGGGCCGCGATCTTCCTCCGGGATAACGGGAGCGATGAGCCTGCGGTGCGTCACGCAGACGATCAGGTTATCCTGTTCAGGCTCTGCAAGTGACGCAGCAAGGCTGGCCAAGGCATCTGCTCGACCGTTCTGCGACCGGGGAATATGGACAATTTCTGGCCGAGAAGGGAACCGGGCCATCAGAAGGAGGGTGCACTCCAGCAATGGCACATGTTCCGGCTTCCTGACAACATAGTCGCCATTGATCTGCTTAACAACCAGCTCGGAGTCCCCTTTCACGCACAGATGGGGCACATCGATCTCGAGAGCTAACTCAAGGCCAGTGATGAGGGCATGGTATTCCGCCTAATTGTTGGTACAGCCCTCTGACAACAGGAAAGAGTATGGCAGCACGGCTCGCTCCGGGGTAATGAAGACGATGCCCAAGCCCACTCTGTTGAGCTTAGGATTATCGAGTCTTCTACCGGTGGGGCTCCGGGAGGCACCGTCAAAGTGCATCTGCCAGCATGGATCGGCATGATCGACCGAGAGAATGGTCTCATCAGGAAAGCCTGGATCCAGCGGCTGATCCGCGGAGGTCGGGTGAGCTGCCAGAAAGTCTGCCAATGCTTGCCCTTTGATGGCCTTCTGAGACACATACCTGATGTCGAACTGTTGGAGAATCACAGCCCACCGCGCTAGACGGCCAGTCAACATAGGTCGGCTCAGGATATATTTCAACGGGTCTACCCGAGAAACCAACTGTACCTCGTGGTGCTGCAAGTAGTGCCGTAATTTCTGTACGGCAAATACGAGCACCAGGCAGCTCTTCTCGATGGGGGAATACCTAACTTCTGCATCGAGGAGCATGCGACTGAGGTAATAGAGGCTATTCTCCATTCCCTTGTTGTTCTTCTGGGCGAGAAGGGCACCCAGGGACCGTTCCAGGGCGGTCACATAAAGGACCAGCGGCTTTCCGGATACGGGCAGCATCAGGACCGGAGGTTGAAGCAGGTACTGCTTGATTTCCTCGAAAGTGGTCTGACACTCTTTATCCCATACATAGGTGACACCTTTCTTCATGAGCCGAGAAAAGATCTTACACTTTCCGGCCAGATTCGCGATGAATCGGCGTATATAAGCTAAGTGGCCTTGGAACCCTTGCAGTTCCCGGATGTTACCTGGGGGAGGCATCTGGCTAATCGCCCTGATTTTCTCTGGGTCGATCTCAATACCCCGGTATCTCACCACAAATCCAAGGAACTTTCCGGAGGTGACCCCGAAGGCACACTTCAACGGGTTCATCTTCAGGCAGCGAGACCGGAGGAAGCCAAACACTTTCTCAAGATCTTTGAGATGGTCCTGACGCTGGCGCGATTTGACTACCAAGTCGTCGATGTAGCATTCCACCAGTGTGCCGAGGATTGGCTTGAATATGCGGTGTATCACCCGTTGATAGGTGGCACCTGCATTTTTCAGGCCGAAGGGCATGACCCGGTAACAAAAGGTACCTTGGGGGGCCCTGAAGGCAGTGAACTCCTCATCCTCAGGGGCCATCCGGATTTGGTTGTATCCGGAGTATCCATCCATAAAGGAGAGGGCTTGGAACCCTGTCGTGGCGTCAATCAACAGCTCTGTCACTGGAAGGGGAAAATCATCCTTCGGGCAGTGGCGGTTGAGATCGCGGAAGTCGATGCAGACCCTGATCTGCCCGTTCTTCTTCCTGACCGGCACAATGTTGGCCAGCCATTTGGGGTACTGAACTTCCCTCACGAAGTTGGCTTTGATAAGCTTGTCAACTTCGGCCTCAACCATGGCACCGTGAAATGGGTGCATCTTCCTGGGAGGCTGCTTGAACCCGCGATGGTTCGCCGGGAGACCAAGGTGGTGGACGGCTACCTGAGGATCTAGCCACAGCATCTCGTCGTAGCCCCCAGCGAACACATCACGGTGCTGCCTGAGAAAGTCCACGTACTGCTGCCGCTCCTCAGAGGGCATGGCGGCACTGACCAATGTGGGTCTCGGATCTGCTTCGGTTCCAAGGTTCACTTGTACTAACTCATCGACCGTGGCGGGGACGCCCTCCTCAAAGGCTGGGGGTGCATCTTCCACGTCCTCTCCACTCGGGGAGGGATCATCCACGGGAGAGACTGCGTTGGAAACTGCATTGGGGCTATCAGATCCTGCTGGGCCACTGGTGCTGGCACGGGCGATCGCGGTCATCTCATTAGGAGACTCGCGGGCCGTCGAGACCATGGCCACGTCCAACCGTTGAACCGGGAGGACGTAAGCGTCATCCAGACTTACCCAGGGATCACTTGCAACAACGACAGGCTCAACCTCACCTGCCAGGATCTGCTTATCCTTGCTCTTGTAATAGTCCGCGTCCAGATAGCGGGCTTCACATGAGGCAAAAGGAGAGGCATCTCCTTGAAGCACGCCTACTCGACCATTAAGGGAGTATTTGAGGCATTGGTGGTATGACGAGGGAACCGCCGCGTGAAGGTGGAGCCATGGCCTGCCCATCATTGCGTTGTACGCAGTGTCCTGAGAGACTACCATGAATTCGGTGTTGGCAACCGAGTCACCGAACTGGGTCTTCAAACGTATCTTGCCGACCGGGGTTTTCTCGGTGCGGTCGTACCCCTGGATCCTGAGGTCGGATGGAATCAAGTCATCCTCAGACAACCCCAATCTCTGGAGCGTCCGAGTTGGAATCAGGTTAATCCCGGACCCCGTGTCGACAAGACAGCGCTGGACTTCAAGGCCATTGAACTGGCCAGCGACATACATCGGACGAATGTGCCCCTGTATAGGAGGGTCTTCATCCTTACCAGAGAACGAGATAACTGCCTGACATTCGGCGTCCTCGATCGTTTCGGCGTGAAAGGCCTCTGCAGCCGCAACCTCCATCTCAAACTGGAGGGGGCTTTTCAGGGCTTCAGCGAGTGCCTCGCGCATCTCGGATGACATGCGCAGAGCCTCAAGGATGGAGAGCCTTGCTGGGATGTCAGCCAAGTGCTTCAGGACATCATACTTTTTGGCCAAGCGTGAGCCCCTGGTTGCAGGAGGTTGCTCTGCGGTTGGAAGCATGACGGGCCTTGCCGGTTGGATCGGCGGCCGACTGGTACTTGGCGCATCTCGCTGTTCACTGGCTGCAGTCCGGGAAATGGTCACCGTACTGGGGTCAGGAGGCCGGGATGGACTCGTGGCAGGGCGGAGCTGGTCGCGACGCGGCTGAGGCGGTTCTGCCTGGTCCCATACCACAAACAGCGGCGGAGGCGAATCCGTCATCCCCGAATGGGGGGGCGGCGCACGTTGTGCTCGGTTTTGAGCCTGCTGCCTAGTCTCAGTGGCGTGCACGGCCTGGCTGGAGGTACCAACTGCTGTGCCCCGGCGACTCCTGCTGTTGCGGTTCTTCCGACGGTGGCGACGACCGGGGACACTAGGGAGGTCCACCTGGTGTTCTTCAACGTCGGGAACCGAAAAGGGATTTACCAGCTCGACGGTGTTAACCGAAGCGTACCCAACACCCTCCATCTGTGGGGGGGAACCCAGGCCATCGACGTCGTGAGACGGAGTGCCCGATTTCCCTTCCCCAGCCCCTGGCGGGTAAAAACTGAATGCTCGGTTGAGCAGCATGCTGGTCTTCCAACACCTCTGAAAGCCATCGGTCTTCGTATTGAGGAGAAGAGATTCACGTCGGGTTCACCATTTTTCTGTTTCGGTGCGGATGTGAATCGGGTTACGCTGTTCCGCCAGGACGCGTTCGCGCGTGCACCCGTCGACCCGAGGGGATAGGCGCGCGGCTTGTGTTCCCGCAGTCCCGCTTTCCAAGGGCGGGCGGCATCCGTCCCTTATTCAGGGGCGTCTGCTCCTTGATCGAAACCGGGATGATGGGATGTCGGCTCCTCCTTCCGTGGACGTCTCCTCGGAACTCGTCGCCTAATCCGGGTCTCCCTCATAGATTTAAGAATGTTCATGAATCTCGTTCCCGACGCCATATCTTCATGGACACCGGTTAATTACGCTGCTTCCGCCCGGACGCTCCAAGGAGTCTGGTCGGGGCAGCAACCTGCAGTGAGGAGACCGGGTGGCTCTGGGTGTCGGGGGCGTGTCTTAACACTGCGCCTCTGCATGTCTGTCTTCCGTCCCTAATAGGGCTTCTCGAAGGCATGAGGACCTGAGGCATCCCGCACTGGGTGCGGGGAACTGTGTCACCTGAGGTTTTCCTCGGCTTCCCATGTTTAACACGGGGTATGCCACGAGTTTAACGTCCAGCGGGGACGGCATCGGACCGATCAACACGAAAAGTGGATCAGATGACAGAACCCCTTGCGGGGAACCTCCGACGCTGGGGCCAGCGCATGGGCGGCTTCCCAAGTGATGTGGAGTGGAGATAAATGGCATGACCCCACCGGGATGTGGCGGCCCGGGTAAGGATCAGGATGGATGATGGAGTGAAGAGCTTGGACCCCGTAGGGCTTCCTACGTACCGTGCGTTAGCGCGGATCAAAGTCAACGTAGTTCGGGTATACAGTTTAACGTCATGCTGGACGTTGGCGAGCCGACTCACGAAGAGGTCGAGGCCGCCGGGCGGAGGATTGAACCGAACCACCTCGCACAGAGGGGGATGGAACGGCCGGGTGGATCACAGTTTCACGTCATGCTGGACGTTGGCAATCCGACCCACAAGGAGATCGAGGCCGCCAGCACGCACGAAGTGAGGCGGAGCGGACCAGCACGCACGAAGTGGGGCGGAGCGGACCAGCACACACGAAGTGGGTGGATCACAGTTTAACGTCTTGCTGGACGATAAAAGGAGAGATGGAAAAAGGGACAGTGGGGAGGCACAGTGGAGATACACACGTGCAGTCTCCCACAGGGGCGGATTCATAGGTGAATCGACGCAAGCGTGAACCCTGGAGGGGTCTACTGATGGACGAACCGACGTGAATACGACCGGGACGACCAGGTGGTGGGCTTGAACCTCAGGGAGGTTTCCTACGTACCCTGTTTAGAAGACAGGGATCAAAGTCCACGTAGTTCATTCTGTCAGGACTTACGCACTTGAGGCAGCCCGGATGCGGCAAAACTCAGTTGGAAGGGACTTGGACCGAAAGTAAGAGACACCTCGATCCCAGTCACACCCTCTACTGGCTTCGGCAGTGGGGGAGCGCAATGGAGATACACATGTGCAGCCCCCCACAAGAAACTAGGGGTTTGTAATACCCTACCCCCGTGGGGAAAATCCGCTCCCATTAAATCGTCCCTAAAGAGGGGCAATCCCGACATCCCTGCAGAGACTAGCGGGTGGGGGCCACATCCAAACCGGGGGGGACCCTGCGTGCGAGGCACGGGATCAGGTGATGCGGACGGTTTAACGTCTTACCGGACGAAGTACAGTTTAACGTCGTGTGCTGAGGACGAAGCGGACGGTTTAACGTCTTGCCGGACGAAGTACAGTTTAACGTCGTGTGCTGAGGACGAAGGTGCTTGGCGGTTTAACGTCTTGCAGCACAGACGATAGGGGCTAGGCAGTTTAGCGTCGTGCAGCTTGGACGTAGTACAGTTTAACGTCATGTTGGACGGATGCAGTTTAGCGTCATGCGGGACGAATGTGCAGTTTAATGTCATGCGGGACGAATGTGCAGTTTAACGTCATGCTGGACAAATGTGCAGTTTAACGTCATGCTGGACATAGGTGCAGTTTAACGTCATGCTGGACATTGGTTGCCACCGATGGGTCCGTGTCACTTCGCGCAAGCCTGGAGGGCCGCACGGAAAGACAACGCACGGTGCGGGCACCCAGGATGAAGATCATCGGGCGCCACGCAGGCGGGTACCCTCAGGGGGTCAAAGGGGGCGACCCCGGCGGTTTGCGCGCAAAAGAGGAGCTTTGCGCGCAATACCGCGGGTCGGCGCGCAATTGGGCGGGCTGGCGCGCAATTGGGCCAACGCTTTGCGCGCAGATGATTGAGATTGCGCGCACCGGGCTTCGGACAGCTCGCGGGGGCAACGGCTCATTCTCTAACGAACGGCCACTTTGAAGAGGGGGGTGCGCGCAATCGGGCCGGATTGCGTGCACCCTGGTGGCAATTGCGCGCAAGAGGCTTCTTTTGCGCGCGAAGGCCTTATGGTGAAGAATTAGTTCAAAAGAAAGAAGCCAAAGGGATTGCGCGCGAAGGTGAACCCCAAGGCTCTATTGCGCGAAAGAAAGGAGGTTACCTGAAGATCGGCATTGCGCGCGGAAGGGGTTGGATTGCGCGAACGAGCGACGCTTCGGATTCTGGCAACCTTGAAAACGTCGGGGGTCGCCTTATATTTATAGGCAACCCCGGGCGCGGAATCCGGTTCTCGGGCGCGGAATTCTCTTCGCGGGCGCGGAATCAGGACCCGGCGCGCAAGGGAGCCGCGCAGGCCCCGGGGCGCGCAAAATAGCGCGCCGGCCCAGTGCATTGCGCGCATCCCGGGAGGATTGCGCGCCGCGACTCAACTTTGCGCGCGGGACTCTGAAATTTCGCGCAAGTCCTCCAGGCCCTCCGGAACGTGCCTCTGACTCCAAATATCACTTCGCTTTCTGCATCCGGAGCTTCGTTTGGGAACAACGGACTTTTCCGGCGTCTACAATCATTTCACAATTAATTGAAAATACCTTTTGGTTTACCTAAAAGCGGAAACCATCCTTTTCTCAAAAACCTATTTCACACAACAAATATATCCATGCCAATTAATTTATAAAATAATTAATAATACCAAATCAATACAATTTATAATACACAATAAAGATATGGAAGCACATAACTCAAACGCAGGGCACACATGCCCATAATAATATCCACTAATAAAGAGGAATGAATAAAAAAATAAAGGACATAAAATAAACCCTTACATATCAAAAACAATTTAATAGGAAAAAAATATTTTGAGAAGATAAAAACACATAACCTATGAAATTTATATTCCACACCACATCGAACACAGTGGTTATTATACATAGTAACTACACATAATGAATCTAGGAAACTCAAGATGAATCTAAAACCCAAGACTGATAGATCTCGAAACATAGAGAAATAATTTTGTTGTAACCAATGGTAATGGAGAAGTAGAAATATCACTTCACCTAAGAGACACAATATAATAAAATTAAAGATCAATCCAAAAAAATATATTGAAGGAAATTGGATCCCTAAAATCACATGGGAGATATCTTAGGTTTTTAGAACGAAGCACACAATCCAATGAAAATGAATCATATGTGCAATAAATAAATACCAACAGCTTGTTCAAAATATGTTATGTAAATACTAGGTTCACAATATGAAATAAATGAAAAGAATATACGAATAAAATTTTATATCCAATGTTAAAAAAATGTAGAAAAGGATTTTCATGATGTGCTCTAATTTTATTGCCAGTAAACATTTCATCCATCATACCCGTTCATAGAAACAACACAATATAAGTTTCATGTCATGTAATATGTTCATGATGTGAATATTCTCTATATGTAGATTCTATAGAACATTTATAAAAATACTACAGGCCATATTGGACCCCAAAGTACATCTTCTAAATCCTTTTTTACAATTATAACTAGAATCCATTAATTTAAAAAACACACATCCCTGGATATTAGTTCATTTCCCCAAAATATTCTATCTATCCCCAATTGTCCCAAAATGAATCGAAATAATGGGGTAAATAAAAAAAGTTGAGGAATACCTTTAAAAAAGTAACATGATATTAAAAAATCTACACCATAAGGCTTATCATCCCAAGAATGTCATGTGGATGGATATTTTCTAGAAAGAGTTGAGTCCACTACTCCCTCATTAACGACTAATTCTACCATGTATCTTTGAAAATATGATATGTGTCACTATAATAATATTAGAAATGAAATTGAAATCTCACACAATAATTTCACTTTAGAATCAATGATCTAAACTGTTTTATCTATATCAATAATGCCTTGAGCCAAAATGATTTATTCCCAAGGCAAAACATGAGATGGATCAGACCAGTAATTAAAAGCTAGTATTTGTGCATGACATCATGAATACCCATCAACTAAATTAGAAATTACAACCATTAAAAACCTATCTAGGATGCTTAGTGTCCTAAAATAGTCCAACATATCATAAATACACCATTATATATTTTTCAATATAATGATGAAAAAACCAATTAGAGACTTAAAAACACCTAATCACTAAAAGAAATCTCTAAAGAAAGGTGATGACAATTTAGATAATATACTTATAGAACCTAACATGTAACCAGATGATGAAATATACCCTATTTCCTCTTAGAGAATATTCAAAAACATTGAACTAAACCTTGGATACCTATCCAATAATATATTAAAGGCAACCCCATAAAACCTCAAAACCTCCTATCCGTACATAATTTCTATGTCTCCATCGTCAGCGGTGTCCTTAATCGATGTCAACCAATAAATCGCCATCCTGATAGAAATACTCACTTGGGGAGATCCTTTTAATCTAACAATAATGTGCATGGACACCACATCCTATTTAGAAGCCATAAACATAGGATCATAGAGAAATCCAAAATATTTTAGAGGCTCTACAATTATCTATTAGTATGTGTAACAATTAGAACCATAATATGAAATTCCATGCTTCATACCCATCCTCAAAAATATCTATCTCTTATAAAAATAAATATTTTTAGTACCATATGAGGAACCCATAAAGATATTTTATAGACAATAAAATGATATCCTCTTAGATGATGTGAATTCAAACAAATACCCAAAATGGTTAATAATATTTTAAGGGAGATACTAACCTGAAATGGTCTCCCCACTATATTGGGTAACATGAATTCATGTGAACTCTTTATGTTTCTACTGATCCTAAAGAATAGAATAAATGAGATATGATGATAAATTTATAGTGGTTAGAACATAATATAAAAAATACTCTATATAATTTATTTTCAATTGAGCAAAGTTCCAAATAAGGTTCCACTCGTCATTCAACTCTCGAAAGCTTGTGACGGTACATTCCCACTAAGAGTGTCTTCAACGAAATTTCCCTTCCTTTGGGTGTAGGTGATTTAAAAGTAAAAAAATTAATGGTATTTCACCCACATCTTTTTTATTATATTCATGTATTTCCACGAAAAGATATAGCTTAGTTTCTTATTTTTCTAAAATACTCCAAACCTCCCCTCAAAATGACTGTGCCTCAAAAATTTAAGTGAATGATTAACTATGGTAAGATCCAAATCATGATTGGGTGAATTCAACACATGTGGTAAAATATGTGGAGATCCTTAAGGCACCACATGATCATCCTTGATAAACAAAAAAACAAAACAAGCACCCAAAGAATACCAAAAATCCACACACCCCATACTGAGATCACCAATGATCTGAATAGGAGTTAATGTTGAAATTCATTTCAACTCATTGAAAGAAGAATTAAAATTTTCATCACAGTAAAAGTTAAACCATTTCATGGTATTATATGTAAAATGTTATTCCAACTTCGATAAATACATGATAGAATTTTCATAATAAAAAACAATACCAAGGAGGAAAAAATACTAAATTAATTTTTTTCCTCTTCACTTGAAAATACAATATTCACCTTATCAGGATAAACTAATATTCCAATATTAAAAATGAAGTTATCTATGTGTATCACTTATTAGATATATAAATTTTATTTCAAAAGCTTTTCATAAAAATGGAATCAATTTGTAAATAGCATAACCAAAGTCAAATTTTTCTCATGCTATCAGTCATATCTCAAAATAAATAAAAATATTATCCATGAAGACTACAAAAAAAGTGTTAAGATAATAATGAAATATTTTGTTCATCATGAACATGAAATGTTTACGTGAATTATTCAAATTGAATATCATTATAAGGTATTTTTAAGGAACATACCTAGTCATAAAACACTTCGTCTGTGTATATGAATCATGAACAATGAGTTCATGATAACCCTATACAATATCAATAATAAAAAACCACTTTCCACAATTTAAATTGAAAAAAAAATCATATATATGGGGTAAAATATTCTTATTCCAATTAAATACCATGATCAACTTTCAATAGTCTACAAACAGTTAGAGTGAACCATCTACCTTCATGAAAAATAGTAGTAGGGATTATTAAGGTAAAAAAATAGTGAATTAAACCATTATCCATTAATCTTACTGAGTAATGATCTACTTAATATCCGTTAGTTATATATTACAATATGATACAAATATAGATTACATTTATGGTTCTAGATGAAAAGTAAATTGTACCCCACTCTCTGGAGGAATACTGAACGAATCATCTAGGGAACATTAGAAAAATCCACGAAAGCAATGGGAATATTACCCAAAAATTATAATCATTAGGTTCAACTAAAATTGTAGATAAAAAAATTGATCTCTATGTGGGATGGTCCTGTATGACATGTCCTCAGATCCCGATATCCTAAAAACAACAAATATCTCCCATAAATCATAAAAAAGGAGACATAAGACATTAAAAATAAACCCTAACATGATGAGTAGTATTCCAATCCATTTTAATGAAAAATTCCAATAGATCCATATTGAGAATGGATAAATCCTAGACTAAATATATGTTGGATATTGATTTTGAACATGATGAACACTGAAACCCCAACAATTTTTTCTTCCAAGAGGCATAACTAACTCCCTAATAATTAATATGAGCTCTATTTTTAAAAAAAATTGGTGAAATGAATTGGTTTCCCAATTCATGCCACCAAGAAATTTATTAAAATAAAAAATAACAATACATGCATGAAGGGTAAAAAGTATACAACAGAGGGGAGTTAAGGGGGATACAATAAAGATTTTCAATGATATCAAATCCCAAAAGATTAAACCTGTCAGCTTGTGTGAGGTAGTGGGTCCTTCTTCCGATTATCCATTCCATCCATTAACAACAAGAGGTTGTCCCTCAATGGAGTGACGCACCAGGGTCCTCAACAAAACATGGAAACCATCATAAATTCATAAAAAGAAGCCCATAAACTAGAAAAAAGCAGAAAAGAGCAACAAATAGAATGGCACTGATCTGGCGAAGCAACAGTCTAGTTGAAGTCTGAATAGCAGACTAGAAAATCAAATTGTCCATCCAAAAACAAAAGAGAACCTTCCCATACTACTCATCCTCAAATAGTTTAAAGAAATCAAACATGAAAATCATAGCATTGACATTATCTCTATCTCCAAGGTAGATACCCCCATCTAGAATGAATACCCTAAAGACATAGGAAGAAAGGACTACCCTGATGCAAATACCCTTGATGAGGAACAAAACAATTATACATAACCAGAATGGGAAGGATCTAAAGAGCATGTAGATGATTCATAATTCCGTGAATCCTTAGTTGAGGAGGCCGACCAATCTATTAAAATTGAAGAAACCTATTTGAAAGCAATGGCCAAGAAAGGAAAAAAACAAATTGTGGATATGCATGGTTTCATTACTCCCAATCCTAGGAAAACTAGAAAGTGCAAAGACTACTCACACCTTGAAAGAATGACTATGACAAGATGACTTGTTGCCTCTAGGAATGAAGTTGATGCACCATACTAGGAAACATCACTTGTAGAAAACTCTAATGAGGAATATTCACAGTAAGATTCAAAAGAGGAAAATCAGGACCGGAACACTTACATGGAATTTTAGAAGGAAATTACATACTAGAAACTACAACTGGGTGAAATCACTATAGAACAATATCTCAGGATCAATAGATATATATTCAATCAAAGAATGGATATGACAATGAAAACTCCCTGATTCTTGTTTTAAATAATATGAGTTCCATTATTTGATTAGTATTATCCAAAATGTTGGTATATATTAATTGGAGGGAGGAACCTTTATCAAATAAAGAATTAACAATTGTAAAATAAATGAAGATTATATATTTCAATATCACTATAGCCTTAACCACCTTTGATAAAAACTCATCCATTATGTGAATTTATTCAATCATGAGTCTTATGGATGGAACCATCTACATTTTAGAGCATCAAACTGTTCTACAATAGCATTTTAATCCAATTATCCTTGACCATAACATGGACTAGGAATAACCTATAAAAAATTATAAATATTTCCATTACACCCACAACTATGAGACATATTCACTGGTAGATAACAAGAACACCAGGTGCTCCAAACCATTCCACACTAATCGAAAGTCCACCTAAACTAATGTATTTTACTAAAGGTAGAGATGATTACCACAGTTGATAACCACCCCACATGTCCATTGATGACCATGAAACATTCTCTTCTCCCCCTAAATTCCACTGAAGCCAACATTGGGTGCAATAGAAGTGGAATGAAAACAAAGCATACCTACGATATCTATTTCTACTACCATTAGACTATCTACTATTTTCACATAGGTAGAAATATTAGAATAGATAATTGTGATCTAATATCCAATAAAAAACCTATATGTCCCTCTGAGCCTTCAAAAATTCATTCATTTCTACAACTTGTAATAAATAAACCATCTCTAAAAACCAATTGGTATATGCGAAAACCGAATTCTCTCCAGGTTTTTTAGGATAGAAACTCTATAGTCTTTTCCATCATCATTTACTCTGAAAAAAAACTACTGAAGGAAGTGGGTCTTGAAACCCCTCTAATACAATCACAAGTGTATATCAACCTATAACAAGGAATTACCCCATTTCTTTCTAGGACCCTCACCTCTGAACCCCACACACTTAACTATGTTATTCTAAAAAGTATCTCAGGTGTCAATCTTCTAATCAATAATTTACAGATCCTACAACTATTTCGGTTCATTTATGCCCTTATAGGATGATGGATTCTTTCATAAGAACTCTCATGATCGATGAATTTCTCATATAACTCCTAAATTTACTTCAACATATCTGTTCTAGACATGTGGTAAATTTAGTTCTATATAATAAACATCAAACATGATAGCCTTGAAAATATTTTGATCTAGGGGAATATTCCCTTGAGGAGCATCCACTAAACCCTCTTGAGGAACCTATGGAAGAAGACCCGGTTGCTTACTAAATCACACTAGAATGGAATAAATTATTAGAAAACCGGATAATATTTGTTCAAATTATAAAACCATATGAATAAATTGATATTGAGATCAAGATATCAAAATAGAAGACATACGTACTAAGATATAATTTTAACACGAGTCTTGTCATGAAAAGAGATTTTTAAGAACTCACCACAACCTACCCCTCAAATACCAAAAATCCTATCTCTATTTTTCCATAATCCAAAAAATAAAAAAAAACCTCTCTTTGATACCAAAGTGTGGTGAACCTGACATAGAGGCCCCAAAAAATAGTACCTTACCCAAAGTGTCACATGTTCACTGGAAATTCTTAATTCCCATGGGATAGTGACTAGCACTCGGGCATCAACCACATCCATAGGAAAAAACATTTTCCAACTAGAATCATAAAACAATATATATATATAATTGACAAGAAGAATCAATATAAGAGTAAGATAAGATTATAATTTATTAAAATCAGAGGAAAATAGAAGTGGTACAACTCAATGTAAGAAAATAATCTCAAAGGTATGGGTCTAATAACAATGAATAAACAATACTAAAACAACTACTACCTGATATACCATGGGAAAAATTCATCCATCTCAACACAATCTACCTAGACAAAGTTGAATGAATACTCACTGGATCACTGCGGTGGATTAATAATCCCTGCATCGAATTACATAATATGGTCTTGGAACCACTAAAGGGGTGAATATGGTATGAACTAAACAACCTCAGAATAATCCCACATAGTTTTTTCATATCATGTATTTTTACAATAATTCGAACATGAAAAAACAGAAAACAAGAAATTATAATCAGAAAACTGTTTTTATTTCAAAAATCTGGGTAAGTTATTTAACAATTTTCAAAAATTTCAAAACAATCAAAGTAAAATGGTTTCAAAGAATACAAAATATATTCAGAAAGTAATTAAATCCAAGTATTATACCACAAATTAAAATGTAACATCACACCAACGTTCACTATAGGTAATCCTAGATTGGATTCTCATACCAAAAGATATACAATGAGCAACATCAAGTCCCTAGACATATAAAACAAATATAGAGAGAAGAGGAACACCTCGGAAAGTGAAACTCCCAATTCTTCTATCAATCCCCTACAAAAAAAGCATAGAGAGTATAGGAAGTCCCCATGAGTGAACCCCATGACATTATTAGTATATGAGGCCTATTACCACACCATTTACCTAAGTACACAAGGCTTAACATGTGCTACATTTTTCAAAAAAATTCCTCTAAAAAATTCTTTGAGAACCATTTATAAAATAAATATCATAATTCTTTGATAATTCCATTTCATTTCCCAAAAAGGGGAAAACCCCCCTTTCTCAAAAACAAATTTTTACAAACACAATTAAATAATGAAAAATTATTTTGAAAATCCTTTATAAAACTAGAGAAATACAGTTCATCCAATTTAGGATAGAGACAAAATCATGTACCTTAATCATGGGTAAAACATTCCCATGACTGGATCCACCATCATAGAATAATGAAAAGACAATATCCCTGAATCTATAAACAATCGTTACATCTTAAAATCAATTCAATGGGATGAATGGTCATTGGAGAAGATTAAAAAACATGTACCACAAGAAACTCGCACGCCGCACCACAACTAAAATAAGGTTAGCCTATGGAAAAAGGATCAAACAATAGATCTAGTAAATATCAAGAATAATAAACAACATAAGACCAATGTATCTAGAAATATAGCACAATCGTACTGATTTGACAAAAACAATGAAGAGTGAGAAAGATAACTTACCCAAAGAGACATTGCCTAACCACAAAAAAGATAAATCAACAAACAAAATGATATTCAAGGAGTATATATCACAAAAATATAATAGGAGTTCTCATAGGTTTTGAAATAGGATCCCATAGTGGAATAAAGAATATTTAGATGCGTCATTCAATAAAACCTATTGGACACAAAAAATTATGACATTAATCCAAGGATCAAAAAGTGAATTCTGTGAAATGATTAAACATTGAAGAAGGAGACACCATGGTAAAAAAATACCAATTAATGTTTTCAAGATTTTTACCATTTAACGATGACATCCTAGTGATGGTCTCACATCATGCAACCAGTTCACACTGTAAAGGTTTCTAGTAAGAGTATTCTTTTAAAAAAATAAAAAATATCCTAGGTCATCTAGGAACCCAATGTAATCCTCCTAATGTTTTTCTAAAATATTTCTAGAATCCATTAATTCCAAAAATCATGAACACCCAATATTTAGTTCATTTTTTACAATAAACACTCCCTTTCCCAAGATTTTCCAGAACACACCCAAATAATGTATCAAAAAAAGTGAGATGGGAAATACCTAAAAAAGGAAACAAGAATTTAAAGAATAATACTTATTTTTAATTAAAATTATATTTTTTGGTAAAAAGTTTACAAATTTTCACTTTGAGATAAAATTGTTTTTAACACCCTGAGAGTCTGTAAAATATATTTCGGAATTAATTTAATATTTTAGATATTTTAAATTTCTGGTAAATTTGAAAATAATTTTTTATATAAAATCTACAAATTTGGATTTCATTATACACAAAACCATGTAAATGTTTCCCTAGATGAAACATAAAATTTATCTTTATCTATACCGAACACTAAGGATGGATTACTTTACTCACGATACTAACTTTCCTCAACGACTTGCATAACAAGTAAGACTACGTTTTAAAGAAAAATAATATATTAATAAAAATATATTTATTTAATATAATATGAGAAAACCTATATGTGATGATTATTTTTATGAATATAAATAAAAAAATTACAGAAATACGTGGGTTAATTAATTGGATAAAATTAATTATAATTGAATAGAGGAACTAATTCAATATAATGGGGTTGTTTTCATCAAAACCACTAATGTGATCACAAATTAATTTTATCATTATAAATTAAATTAATAATTATTGGTTAATGATATTAATTAAATATATATTATATATATTAAATATTTTTTTTCATTCATAGAATACGTTTAATTGGAATAAGATAAAAAATTCTAATATTACACATAAAAACCAATTTTTTTTTGAAATAAATATATCTAACTTTTAATGGAAAACATATTTTAAATATAAATGTTTGAACATTAAAATTTATTATATGTAAAATAAGCCATATTTTTTGAAATATAAACATTAATATTAGGTTAGGGTTATGTTTTATAATTTTTCATTGATGTTTTATTTTTCGATGATTGCTGAAAAATAGAGAAATTTAATTCAAAAGTATACTTTCATATAATTTATTTATAATGTTAAATTATATTTATAATTTTTTTTAAAATTTTATTAGATAAAATATAAATCAATTAATCAAATTTAATAAATTTTAATTGCTTTCACTTTGAAATTAGATATAAAAACTAAAACCCATTTGAAAATTTTTTCTTAAAAACCTGGCTTTGTCATCTTGTCTCTAGGTATAAATTTAAATTAATATATTCCTCTTATATCATAATAATTTTAAAAAATGTATTTCATATTTTTTGTCATCATAATTTAAGATTTATTGTAATATCAACTTAATTTTTGACCAAAAATATTAGTTAAAGTAATAAAATTTATTGTAACGATTAAAGGGAAACGTAACCTAATAAAGTACAAAAACATAAACTTAAGGGACAATAAACTCAATAAACTTATATAAAAGACATTTTATGTCAATATTTAGACTCTATTATCCCTTTGAAATATTTTTTTCATTATTTTTTCTACATTGCACTGAAAAAACATGGGTTTAAATAAATTTCCATAAAAATTACAAGAATGAAACTCCCCAAACAACTAACAAAAAGCACTCACCCTCTCACTTATTCACACAATAGAAGCCATTTTTCTCAATAAAATATACTCAAATAATATCTCAAAATCCCTCACATCCTAATTTATGCCTCAATTTTGGATGAAATAAAACCAAGGAATAAGTAACAACCTTCCTCAAGCTCCATTCATTTATTTTCATTCTCCATAAAATAAAATATTATTATTATATAAATTTATAATAGCCATAGTTTGATAAATATAATAATGTGTGTAAATTATAAGGGTTTTACCTACTATTAAACACACATCAATCAAATTGGTAACGAGGTCACTGTTTTTCTGTACGGTGAACTACGGCCTCACAAAGTGATGCTGTTTTTTTTCCATTACCACCTCTCATGATGGGAATTATGATGAACAACATAATTTTATATGATATATATGATATATATGATGTATTTATACTTGTTTATTTATTCAATAAATCCTACCTACATGATTTCTATTTTTTGTAAAAACAATAACATAGTGTGTGGAAGTGTGGACTACCACCTCTTCAAGGTGTTGTGATTCTTTCACACATTAGATGGAATATATTAAAGATGGGGTTAGTAATTTTATATGATATATATGAAATATTAAATCGAATATAATTATATCACATTATATATATATATATCATTTACATTCATACTTTTAATATGATAACAAAATGGAAGCATTATTCATGTATATGTACGACCTACCATCTCCATGAACGGTGTATTTCGTTTAACATTTATATATTTTATAGGTTAATATATATATCTAAATCAATAATATAATTTATATATATGAAATAAAAATCATGTTTTATATTATGTAAACTTGTAAATTATGATATATTTAATATTATCAACAATAACAAGTAAAAACATGTATGATAAACAAAATAGTTATTACCTGAAATATTACATTAATGTGGAATTATTAATAAATGGGTTATATAAATTCATAATTGGATATTATATGGTTTTTGATATAATAATATTTTTATGAGTAAGATATATAACAAACTTATATTTATTATACAAGAGGTTTTAACATTTAAAAAAAGTCAATACTAAAGGTAGGGGAATTTTTTCTCACTTTTTATTTCCATGAGATACATGAATTATTCACGACTCATTTTGTTTTTGTGGTGCGTATAATGGCCATGTATTTAATCAATAATTAATATAATTATATTTATGGGGTTTTAAAATTAAATTTTTAGATATTTATTTCACGGGAGTATGTTTCAGAAGTTACCAAATTAGCAAAGTAATTTTGTCTAAATTTTCCTTTTTTGAGACATATGCCATGTTATGCAACTTTTTTTCTATGAGTTACATATAATGAATTTTTACATGTAATTAATTAATATCCATATTTTCATGATATTTTAAACTTCTTTTAATGTTATTAATTACATTTTATTATTATTTAATTTTACCAATGTGGTAAAAGTTTATTGCTTCAATCTCATCGTTTATTGAGATTGTTTATGATTATTAATCCATTGATAAAATCGTATGATATATCTCCCAAAGACCCTAATTAATTTTCATAAAATATTTATATTTATGTAATATCCAAGTATTGGTTCCATTTCTTCACTCATTGGTACTTAAGATAATATATAAATTTTCTTTATAAAAATATTACCTTATTTCTCTTTTCGGTCAGAAATATATATTCTTTTGAAACAGTGTTTTATAAAAAAGTTTTCCAAAAAGTATTAATATAATATTGTGATGTTTAATTTAAATTTTTATAATTTTATTTTATTTTTAAAAATATTTTTTAAAAATAATCTTTTTATCATTTTCTAGTCACATAAGTTTTCTAAAAATTTATGTTATAAAAGGAATGTTAAACATGTATGGAATTTTCCATAATCATGAATATCATTTACATTATGCATAATATGTAATATTAAAAGGTTATTTTTTAAAATAAATATTGTTTTTAATATTCTAGAAATTTCTTTATTTTAAAATAAAAATGGAATGAAAAAACAATAATATTTTAAAAAAGTTTTTTAATTGATTTCAAAATATTATTTTATATGTTTAAAAAATGTTTTTTTCATTGAAAAGGATTTAAATAATTTAAATGTTTTTTATAATATTTCTAATTACTAAAATAATTTCAAAAAACTTTCAATATTATTTTATAATTTTCCATGGAAAATTGTTTTTCAAATATTTTCAATTTTTCAGTCAATGTTTTTTACCCCATTTTAAATGAATAAGGGTTTCAAAATGAATTATTTTTTAAAATATTATTTTAATATGGATAATATATATTCATCAATAAATGTTTAAAATGAAAAATTTAAGATTTCTCTATAAGAAAAGGTCATTCAGAATGGTTTTTTTAATGTATTTTAAAAGAAATGCTATTGTCATTAAGAAATGTTTCAAGTGATCATTTTGAATTCTTCTCTATATAAGAAGTATTACATTGTTTTGGATTATGAATTATTATTGAAATGATCATTGAATACCATTAATATTATTTTCTTGAATGGTGTATGTTTTAATAACGTGATGTTTATAACAACCATTTCTTATCCACATGTTATATGCTATTGAAACATTTTTCTTTTCATGGGATATGATTTGAATAAATAAATATGAAACTGATCTATTTTCCATAGGATATGATGTGATTAAATGATTATGAAACCCATTTAATTTAATGGGTTATGATATTATTTTTATGAAACCCTTATATTTTTATGAGTAATGATATAATGAGAGTTTTTTTATCTTCTAGAACATGAATAAATAAGTTTATTATGTGATGGGTGGGACCGATATCTCCTTCAATGAATTAGGTAATTATCTATATGTCATTATATAATGATGGGAATCATGTCAATAGGATTGATCAACTATGATAAGATGAAGAAACATGATCCCTTACATGGAAAGGATTATGACTAGGGATGGTGGTGTGTCCCACCAAGTTGGCGTAGTCTCAATGAAGATGGAATGTTGGGGAAACCCAGTATACTATGGGATGATGGTGAAACCATAACCCTTAAAAGGAAAGAACTATTACTAAGGATGGTGGTGTGTTCTTATTAGTTGTTGTGGTCCCAATAAAGTTCCCCGATCATTTCTAGAAGTATGGTTTGACTTATAGGGAATAATATTACATAGTTATGTGTATGCCACAATTCCATGTATTAATCCTATGTTATGATTTCATGGCTTATGATGTTGAATTGTTTATGATTCATGCCTTATGAAATGATATGCTTCATGACATTATTCATATTTATAATATTTGATATAAAGGTTATGATCTTATAATGTTATGATCACATTATCATAACCATATTCTCATTCATATTCTTCCATATATCCCTTGTTTAAACTTAGAGAGTATCTTAGCTCAACCCTTTTAATGTTTCATTCCATAGGTTATGAATATAAATATTATGTATGATATGTATAAAGGGGTTTTATTCTTGGGGAACCTAGTGGGTGATAAGGTATCTCAATCATGTACTATTTTTTTATGTTTCCATATTTCCAAAGGTACAAAACTAATATAGTATTTTCACATCTGTTAGTGTAATATTTTAAGTATTCCAAAAATATGATGTAATTTCTATACACATGAAGGTTGTGTTTTTATAGTTTTAATCAAATCAATGGTTTAGTCAAACTTTGGAAACAATGACGAGAAATCCTTTGGAGGAACTCTAAGTATATGTATAATGATAAATCGATGGGCAAGTTAAATTATAGTAAAATGTATAGGAATTTTTTTAATGGAAATACTGAGTGGTTTCCTATAAATACATAATTGTATGGATACTGAAATTGGGGCAGATTCTAGCACAAATTTTCATTGGAGTAACCACTACGACAAGATGTGTTAGGCCTAACTTTAGTGTAACCTAGTACATGACAACATGCCTTACAAGACCCCAATTTTGAAAATCCTAGGGGTTATGATTTGTGAATTCGCAAACTCTTCACATACCATCATAAAGTATTTAAAAATATTTTTTCAAGGAATAACCTAGGATAAACCTAAGTTTTCATTGATTAAGTTAGGTTTCATCATTTATTAATACTATATGTAATTCAATTTCTTGATTTTGTGGTCTTATTCAATGACAAGTAATACTCACACTATGATTTTTGGTTTTATTAAATGGAAGGAAACATAAGTAACTATATTAACATTTAATGTGATTGAAATTATGATGACAAGTAGTCAAATGGGATGATAACTGGAGTTAATGATTTTATGATCCTGACTAAACAATTTTTGTGGAACATTATTAATAATGTGTACCATAAAAAATTCTTGTAGTCACCAAGGATGAGGTTAAAGGGGTTCGCTGGGAGTCCATGTAATGGATCACATAGAGGAAATAATATTTAGTTTTTTTTCTGTTGATAATGTGTATAGATTCAACAAAGTGAATGTCTCAGAAAAATAAAAAAATATTCTCACTTCAGAAAAGAATGAAACAAAGCAATTAGTTAAAATGGAAAAACAAAGGGTTTGGTAAAAAAATGGATAGAAATGTTGGAATCCCTAATATATCATTATAGGTAAAATTATTTAAATTTGGAATGAATATTTAGTATCAAACGTTTTGTCCAAAGTGGAATGCTCAAGAATAAAATCATAAAAGTTGTACAATTAATGGATATATTACTGAAGATGATTATACTAGATATGAAATTTGAATGGGGTATTAAGTAATTATGTAACAACCCGAGATTTTATGAAAAATATTCTTTTGATTTCATTAATGTCTTGTGTTGTATGCTAAACCAAGATTTCCTTGCGCTATATGCAACACCGTATTAGCTTGCAGTATATGCAACACTATTCTTGGATCGTGTTACACACAATTTTGATAATAGTTATTCTACACAACATTGAGTATATATATATATATTCAATGTATGAATTAAATATGGTTGGATTATTTTATACGAAATAATGAAGGATTCTTGCACAACACGCAACCCTGACTTGGCTTGCATTACACGCAATCGCGACCTTCCTCGATAGCGTGTGTTGTACGCAATATCGGGTTTTAGTAAACAACAATATATTATTATAATATTATTATGAATTAGACGTTATGAATAGTATTAACTAAATTTTCAATCTTATAACATTATTATTCATCTTGCACATTTTCTAAAACATGGTATAAGAACAAAATAAATTTTTCGGGTAAAATAAGTATTTTTAAAAAAATGCAGTTTTGCCGCCTTTTGATGGCGCACCCACATTAAATATAGTTTTTGACATGTTTATAAGTTCAATTTGACAAAATAAAATTCTTATTTGGAATCATGAAATAAAAATTTACTTTGGATAAATATTCATATCATTTTGGTAACTTTCATATTTTGATGAATAGTAAAAACACGCAATATTTTAATTAAAAACAACTTTTTCATCTCAACAATTTATATGGTTAAATTATAATATTGAATTATTTTAAAGTATAAATAGAATCTATTTTTACCATTTAATATAATTTATGTCATTATCATTGATTCTACCTTGAATTCGTATGATAAATCAATTCAATCTTTTGCAATGTTTTAAAGAAAAACCCGTTTTCATTCGACAACGGGATTAATTTTAATTTAATTTCTGCAACTTTTGTGTTATGAATTTGGAAAAATTAATTCAATATTTGGAATAAGTGGATCAAAATTATGTTAATAAGCTATTTTTTATTTTTGGGAATTATGAATAGTAACTACGGTAAATTTTATTTGCAATAGTTAAAGGTAAGTTGGGTAATTAAGGGTAAATATAATATTATAAAATTACACTAACACATGTTAAAATCCTATTGGATGACTAAAAGTCAACCCATATCACCTAAGGGTCGGATTATATTCATTTAATGGACTTTATTCCATGAAAATAATTTAATTATTAAGAAAACTAAAGAATGTGACCACATGTCACTTTTTTAAATATTATAAGTATAAAAATTTTAATTTAGTGATACACTTCATGAATCTTTGAACATGAATAGTCTCCAGAAATCTAATATAATTATATACATCATAAGAATTTACTTATAATTTTTATGGATTAAATAATTATCATTTATTATGACACAATGATGATGCAGTAATTGTCTTATTAATGAAATATTGACATAATTGATGTTATAAATACCCAAATAAATGTAATTTAAGACTTTTTATGAATTAAACTAATTTTATAGGTTAAAATGACATGTTAGTATTGATTTAATTAATTTTTTTTGAACTAATCATTCTGTTATGATTTTTACAAAAATCAATTACTAAATAGTTTCAAAATTGACATAAAATTGTTTTCTAAAAAACTATTATATTATTAATTGTTATTTTATTCCTAAAAATATAAGGTTCGGACAAATGACTTAGATAAGGTTATATATATTAATAATAAAGAACTTGGGGTTCTTTTGGCTTATTATAGTATGTTTATTAACCTTATAGTGTAAGAACACAAGAAGACATAGTAAAAGTAATATTATTTAACTTAATGTTAAATCTAAATGATAAGGTCAAAATAGGAACCTTAACTTGTATAAATTCTATTGGATGAGATAATTTAGTCCCATACCCACCATATCTTCAAAATAAATCAATTTGGAGCTATTTAAAACCGAATTTGACTTTATAATAAAATAATAGTTTTTGTTATTCCAAAGGTACCCCTCTCCTCCCTTATAAAAGGGAACCTACTCCTCCATCTTCCTCAAACCACTTTGAGCCTTCAAGCTCGGACGACCCCTGAAAATTTCTCCTCTACACATCCCTAGAAACATACTAGAGGTTCTGTTCTTCTTTAAAGACCTATTTTAGTACCCTAAAAGGAGGTCTCAAAGAAGCACTTCAAAGAAGAGGAGGTTTGGACACTTACGAAGCAAATCAGACCTAAGGTAAGGGAAATATCACAATCTCATTTTTATCCAAGATTGTTTATACATTGGTATTTACTTAGGTGTATTTTATCATCCACATCCATGTTTCCTAAATATGTAATATTTATATCCTTATACAATAGTTTATATCCAATTTTACCCTTCGTTGAGTTTTTAGTAAAAGATATGAAAGGAATCTTTTGTCGTTTTTCATACGAGGAACTTTTTGACTTTTCCAACAAAAGTATGAGAAGAATGTTTTTTTAACTTATACGGCATGAATGGATTTTTAGAAAATTATTTCCAAGGATCTTCTTTTACATGTTTTCCTTTTTATTTTTAATCAACTTGATTTAGTTTAAAATTGTATGACATGTTATGAAAGGAAAATGTTTTTGAAGTAGAAAGGATATTTTCCACAAGAATGGAGTTCAAGTGTTTTATCAAAGTTATATTCAATCTAAGATAATATAGGGTTCTGTTTCTATCCCTGTTATTACATTTACTGGATTATGTTGTGAGGGAAATATTTTTATGAATTCCTTTATCTTATATGAATTGTTTTATGATGTCCTGATGTTTAAGATTCCCATTTTTATTACATTGGTTATGCAATGATGTATGATTTATGATTTTGTGGCACACATAAGAATGTTATCATTATGAGGTGGGTGGGACCTATATCTCCCTCCAATTCGTTGGGTAAAGATTTTATATCTCATGAGATAGACATGGCTGGAACGGTAGGTTATATCGGTTCAGTGAAATAGGACTGAAACGAGGAGTGAACTCGGTTCAGAAAGGGACTTTGTCCTCTATGATAGTCTTAGAAATGAGTCTTGACTAATAAGAAATTATTCTCTATGATTATGTGTGTATTCCATAATGTTTCGTGTTTTAAGTTATGATTATTGGGATTACATTTCACTACTATGATTTATCACATGTTATGAAGTTATGATCTCTTTTGCAGGTTAATATTTCCAAAAGATATGTTCTTATGAATATGACGTGATTGATATTTCTTTTATAAGGCCCTAGAATTAAACCTTACTTAAACTTGAGTTATTACAAGATTACACATTGAGGATCTTTTCAGGTTTAGAGTTTTAGAGAATTAGATCATGAAACTTTCATTACATTCCACATTTAAACAAGGTGGTTACATAAAATACAATATTCATTCTTCCCATCAATGGAAACATATTTAAAATAAAACACGGATTCTTTCTTGACACATCCTTGACACTATCGTCACATCATGTACCTTTCCCTTGACCTGTGAAAAGCATTTCAAAAACTTAGGATGAGCATAAAAAGCTCAGTAAGGGTTATAAAAATATGGAAAGGAAACATGAGTTCATATATACATAAGGATGAAATCATACTTTACCCATAAAACATAGGAATATCAAATCATGAATAAATCATAGAAAACATAAGACATAAAGGTAACTTGAGGCATTCATAACATTCTTACGTAGGGAGTAACCCTCTTGGTTATGTTTGGAATACCCATCACAGTATATTCCCTAAATCTCTTCAGAGAAACCTTAACGTTTCACTCCTTTGCGTTACCCAATGCATTGGAGAGCTATATCGCGCTCACCCGCCCTTAGTTTATCACGGAACCACCCGTTATTCATAACAATGCCCAAGAACCATAACATAATCGTATCACATAAACATGAATAAAGGAAACATAACATTTCCACATCACAATATAACATTTTAGGATATTGAAAAAATGAATCCATTCAAAAAGAAACCATTTCCAAAACCATTTAAAACATTTAATAAAGATATTTTTGAATCAAAGTGTCCCATACCACCTTGAAGCTTTTAAAATTTTAAACCATTAATATCCATATAAATAAATCCTTAAAACCATTTTGAAAACATGGATATTAATAAGAACAAATAATTAAAACATTTGAAATGATATTTTGGTTAAAGGGGTTTTACCAAAATTAGAGACACTTGAATACAATAATCGAGGAATAACATTTAGTCAGAACTTTATAATATCATGAGAATAAAAGGATTCATGATATAATACTCCAAAGGACAGTATATACACCATATAAGAGTGAATTGGTGCATAACAACAATGAACCCTCAATAGAAATGTCAAATGTGATGAAATCCCTTATAAAGAAGGTATCCTTAAATTAAGGACAAATAAATCTCAAAAATATGTGTGACAAATATATATACACCCAATATAAGTGGATATTAAGTGTAAAACAATAAAAGGTCATTCACACATATTCAATTAATGACATATTCAATGACTACAAGTTGAACCCAAAGAAATCGAAATTGGGTTAAAAAGTTCCCTTGACAGCCTAACGGCCTCACATAAAAATGAGTTGATGAGACATAAAAAGTATATCTCATCACTTGGACATAAAATTTACATCAATAAGGATGTATGAGAACATATCCCAACATAAAAAATATGTAAATTAAAAGACCCAATAAAAGAAGTCTTTTAAAAAAGAGGAGGGTGAAAGGTTCCCTTACCGACTTGGGTATCTTTCAAAACATACACCCCATGAAAGAAAGACAATAGGTCATTGATGTACATACTCATAAATGAAATTATATTACACAAAGAGTAGAATAATGGGAAGTACATACACCACTCAATGGAATTTGTGGCAAATGTAGCATAAATCTCACGGGAATAAAAGTGAGATGAAAAATCCCTTATGAAAACTCGGCAGCCTAACGGCGCCACATAAAACTTCCGAATATGGATTGATGATATAAAATAGAGTATACCATCATATTACAATAGAATTTAAAGCAAGTGGAATATAAAAGAAAATCCCCCAACATTGCAAGGAGGAGTTTAAAAGAAGTGACATAAAGGAGAGTACTTAAAAAGAAAGAGAGAGGTAAGATCTCTTACGAAAGTTCGGCAGCCTAACTGCGCCACTCAAAACTTCCAAAATGGATTGATGAGAGAGAATATGGTCTCTCATCACATGAAAATAAAAATTAAAGTAAATGTAATATAAAATAACATCCCAATCATAAGAAAGATGAGCTTAAAATAAATGACATAAAAGAGTGTACTTAAAAAGAAAGAGAGTTGTAGGATCCCTTACCTCGGGTCCGACTTGACTCGATCGTTCTTTAATCTCATGAATAATAAACTTGAGTTAATTTATAATTCCTTAAGAACCTTTTTCAAGTTCATTATTACTTTTATACCACTTATTACCATGTCATAAACATTATGTAATCATTTAAGTTAATAATATTTGTTTTGCCGATATTTGGTTCTTAAGTCGAAAGTGGACTTCTTACAATTACATGTTGTTTGTGTGGCCAAATGTTTATTATATCCAGAATTGTATTCATTATGTAGATATCATATATGTCATATATATCCAGTACATTAATGCATTTATAACATCACATAATCATTTAGTGGTAAGAAATGAAATGCACCGTTCATGGAGACGGTAAGCCGTACGTACGCATGAACGCTACTTTCATTTCTATTTCGTATTTTATAGAATGGAATAATAATGATATAAAGGTATATTATATTTCCAGTATAATATCATATATAATATCATATTTCCATCCTTTATACATCCCACATATGGTATTTAACGAATCAAATCACTTTGAGGGGGTGGTAGTCCGCACTTCCTTAAATGAAGATATCGCGTATACCCATAATGGAAGCCATAAAGGTAAGACAAAAATGAAAAATACAGAAGCATAAATAAAACATAAACATATTATATATCATATATAAAAATAGTGACATCATAATGGCCACCTTTGAAGGTGTTAAATGAGTATTGAACAATCATCGTTTCGGGAGGCAGAATTTCACCATCCACGGAAACCGTATGTTCTTTAACCATTTGATGTAGTTGTGTGAGAGTTTAGCTCGAATAAATCTTATAAAAACATCTTAGTATATTGAAGATACTGGTGTTGTTACAATAGAAGTAAATAAAAAAAGTTTAGGGGGTTGGAGAAGCAAAATAAAACAAATGAACATGAGAGAATGAATTACCTTTAAAAGTGTAACTCCTTTTGATTTGAGCCTAAAGGCTTCCTTTGAATGGATTCTGCCCAAATTTAATCCTCTAGGATGAGTAGAGGGATGTGGAGAGAGTAAATGGGTAGGGGTTGGCCGAGCCAAAGGCTTGAGGAGTGTGTTAAATGAGGTAGAGGTGGGGGCCTTTTATAAGAGGAGAGGAGGGGCACTTTTGGAAAGTAAAGAAATATTACTTTATTTGAAAATGTGTTTCGGTTTCAAAAGGTCACACATTTATATAATTCGTGGATAAGGTGATAAAACTTCGAAATACACTCATCCAATAAGTTTTGGACATGTGTAGTTCATATATTTTACATTATCTTTCCATTTTATTTAAATCGTCAAATAATGATGTCATCGCTGCATCATTATTATGTCATAAATAATTTAATTTATATAATGTCTAAAATTTTTAAAAAAAATACTATGATGTAAGACATCTTTTTAGCTTTCCAATGAATATTTATAATCAAAAAGATGACTTTTATATCCCAACTTACAAATTGTTTTAGTAAAACATATCATGTTTGTGTCAATTTTACTTTTACATTAAATAAAATGTTATTTATGTCATTTCCCAACCAAAGTGGATCCATGGGGTCCCCAAGTTGACCCATGGCTTGTATTGGTCGGCCATGATACAACCAATGAGGGTAAGACATGTTTCAAGCTCATCTAATTTTATTAAAGCATTATTTTTACCTTAAACTACACTAATTACCACTAATCGCGATTAAAAACTTAATAAGTTACTATTCACCAAAAAATTATTTTAATCTCATTGAACCACATTTTACTTCTTAATGACAACCATGTATGTCGGATTTTTGAAAATCAAAACACAATGATGGAAAAATTTCATTTAAACAGATAATCAGTTTTTATAAGTACCACTTAGTGGTTTCACTATTCATCAAAAATTGAAGTTTTTCAGAAAAATCCCAAAACATCACCCTAAGCTATATTTGATATTCTAAATTAAAAAATGAAGTCCGTTTTACAAAATTCAAAACATATAAGTCACATTAATTAATTTAAAAATTAATTCCCGGTGTCATGACAAATAGCGTGTTTTATGAAACAATAAGTATCAAAAGATTGACACTAGTTTATGTCTGATTTCAAAGTGAAATTGATTCCAACGACCACTATTGGATTTAATGGCAAAAATATTTTCTAATTTCACTTTAAAACCAATTCAAAATATAATCTAATCATATAAATAAATTAGATTAAAAAGTGGTTTTGAATTAAAATACAACATTTTACACTATTCATTAAAAAAATGAACTTTATCGGAAAGATACCAAAAATTTACACAAAGTAAATTTTGATGTCCCGATTCTTAATATGAGTTTTATTTGGTCCAAAAGAATGTTTAAGAGTGAAAAAACTATATTTAATGACGGTTCTCCATCAAAAGGTGATAAGTGAACCTTTAGTGAAAACTAGGGCATATACGCCTAAAATTGAATTCTTTCCGTATTTTAAGCCTTTATCTTTTATTGTATAAATGTAAAAATATTTAAGAACATATATAATCATATTTTAGTTATTTCTATCCATTCCCGCCATTACAACGGCTACATGTTAACTACCATTTAAAATAATATTATTTTATTATTAGAGTGCAACGTAAGATTCCCAAGAAACTCGTTGTTGCGTGTTGGGTACGCCATCGAGCATAGCGTCCCCTTTAAAGTCATATTAATATTTTATTCACAAATATGGATAAATATGAAAATGTCATATTCCTTATTTACCTGGGGTGTTACATCCTTCCCCCCTTTTGGGAATTGCGTCCTCGCAATTTTAAAATTGCGCTTGGAAACATCCTTGAACGTCCCACATCGGAACAAGAGTCGGTAAAACAATCACTTTAAAATAAAAAAAGATAAGCACAGAGGTCACCTGAGTTAACCCATACTAGGATTCTAAGTATGAAAATATGGACATGTAGGAGAAAACATAGGGTCATGTTCCGATGGAGAGTGATAGAAAACATGTTTAGGAGAAAGTTAACAATAAGAAAATCACAAACTTGTGATGGGTTAAACGGTGTTGGGTTCCCCAGTAGGAAAAGTTAATAGACAACATTTTTGTTTTAAGTTACTTTTTATTGAGGAATTTATTCATAATGAAGCATAATCACTTATCATTTTGACTTTCAACTTTTACTAGATTCCTTAGTCAAACTCATATTTTTTCCAAAAGACGAGTATTTAGGGAGACTTGTTCGCATTAAGAGTACTATAATCAACTTCTAGAGAATCACCTAATCCCCAAAAGAGAACTATATACATCCCATGTATTTAGGCTTTAACCAAAACCAAAACCAAAAAGGTTAGTACAAGATCAGATAATCCAGAAAAGGATAACCCCTTATGAAAAGAAAATCTATTCTTAATCTCCAAAATTTGTCCAACAAAACCCAAAGTTCAACGAGGACCATCCGATAAACAATTTGTCCATAAAATTCTTCAAAGTAAACCAATATAAGATTGAAACCCAAATATTTTAAGGATTTAGTCACATAGTCTTCCAAGTTAAATCGTAACATTTATCTCCAAACAACATCAGTTGCTCCTAAAGTCTCACATTGAAAAGTAATTATCCTAATCACATATCCTCCAAAATCAACTTACTCTTAATTCATAAAATCTTATAACTAAAAAGAACCAGTAAAACTAAACGGGGACTTCATGTAGTCCAGTGGTAGGCGATAAATAGCAGTCGCACTTTGGTTGTGGGTTCGATTCCCGCAGCATTGTCCGACGCGACGGGTTGTCACACGGTCTGCATGTTGTCCTTTTTCCAAAACTATATAATTCTCAAATCATTACCCAAAAAGGGATAAAATCATCAAAAATAACCATAACATAATTTGACCTCAATTTTATCTCATGCCTTTCACTTCAATCATAACATATGGTAACCCATAATTACCTCAAAGGTAAGGATCATATAAACCCAAATGGTTCTTTATAACTATGTCCACAAAAGAAAAGATAACTATTACTTGAATAAAATTTGCCTATATTAAACATCAGGGTTACACATAATATAAAAAGTCTTCTAATGTAACCCCATCATCAAAAGAGACTTAATACTCTTAAGAATTTCACCCTAACTCTTGAAGCCCTTATATGTTGACATATTACTCATTCAAAATTCTTCATGATCCATTATCCATTACATTCCAACTTATTCCGAAATACATCTTTCCTACAAACAAAATCATGAATCATATCCTAAGATTCCAAAATAAGAAAACAATAGTCATGAAATAGTACATACCTTTGATTGGTCATTGTCAGTTTCTTCATCCTCAATCGGAATGGCATTAGGTATTGGTAAACGAATATTGGTACGCTCTTGGTGACCCCATTCACGAAGCTTCTTCATAGGACATGTGTTTGCATAATGACCATGCACACCACATTTAAAACATTCAATTGATCCCTCAGAAAGAACTTCTTTCCCTTTCCTCGAGTCAACTGGATGCTTCCTTTTTCCATGGCAGGTTCTTGCTTTATGACCTTCATTTCCACATCTATAGCATATTTCTATCCCTTTGAAACATTTTCCTAGGTGTTTCTTTCCACATCTTTTACACAGGTTTTTGAACACACTTACCTTTATGATTATTACCTGTACTTCCGTAGGGATTTGTTTCTTGCATATATGATGCCTTAGAGAAATCTCCAAGGTTTAGGTGGTCAATCATGACTCCAGATAGTTGGTTGAGGATAATAAAAAGAGTTCTCATTGCAGCTCCCATATCATTCAGTTGCTTGCTCAAAAAACTATCACAGTTTCCTTCACATCCACTGTTACTTTGGTGCCTGCTAGATCCAGCCATTTACTAAAACCAAAAAGGTCAGTGTGAGTATATCAACAAAACCATCATGTACTAATGAGTAAGATAGACAATAAGATATACTTACTCATTCACTTTATCTAAAACTAAGACTCTTTCTGAAATCCTAACCATTATGGTAATTGTCAATTATGCTTAAAGAATACCCTAACCTCTAAAGTTATCTAAACTGACCTTTGATACCGACTATAAGGCCCCAGCCTTAAACCTTACTTAAACTTGAGTTATTACAAGATTACACATTGAGGATTTTTTCAGGTTTAGAGTTTTAGAGAATTAGATCATGAAACATTCATTACATTCCATATTTAAACAAGGTGGTTACATAAAAGACAATATTCATTCTTCCCATCACTGGAAACCTATTTAAAATAAAACACGGATTCTTTCTTGAAACATCCTTGACACTATCGTCACATCATGTACCTTTCCCTTGACCTGTGAAAAGCATTTCAAAAACTTGGGATGAGCATAAAAAGCTCAGTAAGGGTTATAAAAATATGGAAAGGAAACATGAGTTCATATATACATAAGGATGAAATCATACTTTACCCATAAAACATAGGCATATCAAATCATGAATAAATCATAGAAAACATAATACATAAAGGTAACTTGAGGAATTCATAACATTTTTACGTAGGGAGTAACCCTCTTGGTTATGTTTGGAATACCCATCAGAGTATATTCCCTAAATCTATTCGGAGAAACCTTAACGTTTCACTCCTTCGCGTTACCCAATGCATTGGAGAGCTATATCGGGCTCACCCGCCCTTAGTTTATCACGGAACCACCCGTTCTTCATAACAATGCCCAAGAACCATAACATAATCGTATCACATAAACATGAATAAAGGAAACATAACATTTCCACATAACAATATAACATTTTAGGATATTTAAATAATGAATCCATTCAAAAAGAAACCATTTCCAAAACCATTTAAAACATTTAATAAAGAGATTTTTGAATCAAAGTGTCCCATACCACCTTGAAGCTTTTAACATTTTAATCCATTAATATCCATATAAATAAATCCTTAAAACCATTTTAAAAACATGGATATTAATAAGAACAAATAATTAAAACATTTAAAACGATATTTTGGTTAAAGGGGTTTTACCAAAATTAGAGACACTTGAATACAATAATCGAGGAATAACATTTAATCAGAACTTTATAATATCATGAGAATAAAAGGATTCATGATATAATACTCCAAAGGACAGTATATACACCATATAAGAGTGAATTGGTGCATAACAACAATGAACCCTCAATAGAAATGTCAAATGTGATGAAATCCCTTATAAAGAAGGTATCCTTAAATTAAGGACAAATAAATCTCAAAAATATGTGTCACAAATATATATTAACCCAATATAAGTGGATATTAAGTGTAAAACAATAAAAGGTCATTCACACATATTCAATGGATGACATATTCAATGACTACAAGTTGAACCCAAAGAAATCGAAATTGGGTTAAAAAGTTCCCTTGACAGCCTAACAACCTCACATCAAAATGAGTTGATGAGAGAAAAAAAGTGTATCTCATCACTTGGACATAAAATTTACATCAATAAGTATGTATGAGAACATATCCCAACATAAAAAATATGTTAATTAAAAGACCCAATAAAAGAAGTATTTTAAAAAAGAGGAGGGTGAAAGGTTCCCTTACCGACTTGGGTATATTTGAAAACATACACCCCATGAAAGAAAGACAATAGGTCATTGATGTAAATACTCATAAACGAAATTATATTACACAAAGAGTAGAATAATGGGAAGTACATACACCACTCAATGGAATTTGTGGAAAATGTAGCATAAATCTCACGGGAATAAAAGTGAGATGAAAAATCCCTTACGAAAACTCGGCAGCCTAACAGCACCACATAAAACTTCCGAATATGGATTGATGAGATCAAATAGAGTATCCCATCATATTACAATATAATTTTAAGCAAGTGTAATATAAATGAAAATCCCCCAACATTGCAAGGAGGAGTTTAAAAGAAGTGACATAAAGGAGAGTACTTAAAAAGAAAGAGAGAGGTTAGATCTCTTACGAAAGTTCGGCAGCCTAACGGCGCCACTCAAAACTTCCAAAATGGATTGATGAGAGAGAATAGGGTATCTCATCACATGAACATAAAAATTACAGTAAATTTAATATAAAAGAACATCCCAATCATAAGAAAGATGAGCTTAAAATAAATGACATAAAAGAGTGTACTTAAAAAGAAAGAGAGTTGTAGGATCCCTTACCTCAGGTCCGACTTGACTCGATCGTTCTTTAATCTCCTGAATAATAAACTTGAGTTAATTTATAATTCCTTAAGAACCTTTTTCAAGTTCATTATTACTTTTATACCATTTATTACCATGTCATAAACATTATGTAATCATTTAAGTTAATAATATTTGTTTTGCAGATATTTGGTTCTTAAGTCGAAAGTGGACTTCTTACAATTACATGTTGTTCGTGTGGCCAAATGTTTATTATATCCAGAATTTTATTCATTATGTAGTTATCATATATTTCATATATATCCAGTACATGCATGAATTTATAACATTACATAATCATTTAGAGGTAAGAAATGAAATGCACCGTTCATGGAGACGGTAAGCCGTACGTACGCATGAACGCTACTTTCATTTCTATTTCGTATTTTATAGAATGGAATAATAATTATATAAAGGTATATTATATTTCCAGTATAATATCATATATAATATCATATTTCCATCCTTTATACATCCCACATATGGTATTTAACGAATCAAATCACTTTGAGGGGGCGGTAGTCCGCACTTCCTTAAATGAAGATATCGCGTATACCCATAATGGAAGCCATAAAGGTAAGAAAAAAATGAAAAATACAGAAGCATAAATAAAACATAAACATATTATATATCATATATAAAAATAGTGACATCATAATGGTCTCCTTTGAAGGTGTTAAATGAGTATTGAACAATCATCGTTTCGGGAGGCAGAATTTCACCATCCACGGAAACCGTATGTTCTTTAACCATTTGATGTAGTTGTGTGAGAGTGTAGCTCGAATAAATCTTATAACAACATCCTAGTATATTTAAGATACTGGTTTTGTTACAAAAGAAGTAAATAAAAAGAGTTTAGGGGGTTGGATAAGCAAAATAAAACAAATGAACATGAGAGAATGAATTACCTTTAGAAGTGTAACTCCTTTTGATTTGAGCCTAAAGGCTTCCTTTGGAAGGATTCTGCCCAAAGGGAATCCTATAGGATGAGGAGAGGGATGTGGAGAGAGTAAATGGGCAGGGGTTGTCCGAGCCAAAGGCTTGAGGAGTGTGTTAAATGAGGTAGAGGTGGGGGCCTTTTATAAGAGGAGAGGAGGGGCACTTTTGGAAAGTAAAGAAATATTACTTTATTTGAAAATGTGTTTCGGTTTAAAAAGGTCCCACATTGATATAATTCGTGGATAACGTTATAAGGCTTCTAAATCCACTCATCAAATAAGTTTTGGACATGTGTAGTTCATAGATTTTACATTATCTTTCCATTTTATTTAAATCGTCAAATAATGATGTCATCGCTGCATCATTATTATGTCATAAATAATTTAATTTATTTAATGTCTAAAAATTATAAAAAAAATACTATGATGTAGGAAATCTTTTTATATTTCCAATTAATATTTATAATCAAAAATATGACATGTATAACCCCACATAAAATATTTTTTAGTAAAACATATCATGTTTGTGTCAATTTTACTTTTACATTAAATAAAATGTTATTTATGTCATTTCCCAACCAAAGTGGATCCATGGGGTCCCCAAGTTTACCCATGGCTTGTATTGGTCGGCCATGATACAACCAATGAGGGTAAGACTTGTGTCAAGCTCATCTCATTTTATTAAAGCATTATTTTTACCTTAAACAACACTAATTACTACTAATCGCGATTAAAAACTTAATAAGTTACTATTCACCAAAAAATTATTTTAATCTCATTAAACCACATTTTACTTCTTAATGACAACCATGTATATCGGATTTTTGAAAATCAAAACACAATGATGATAAAATTTCATTTAAACGGAAAATCGGTTTTTATAAGTACCACTTAGTGGTTTCACTATTCATCAAAAATTGAAGTTTTTCAGAAAAATACCAAAACTTCACCCTAAGCTATATTTGATATTATGAATTCAAAAATGAAGTCCGTTTTACAAAATTCAAAACATATAAGTCATATTATTTAATTTAATAATTAATTCCCACTGTCATGACAAATAGCGTGTTTTATGAAACTATAAGTATCAAAAGATTGACACTAGTTTAAGTCTGATTTCAAAGTGAAATTGATTCCAACGACCACTATTGGATTTAATGGTAAAAATATTTTCTAATTTAACTTTAAAACCAATTCAAAATATAATCTAATCATATAAATAAATTAGATTAAAAAGTGGTTTTGAATTAAAATACAACATTTTACACTATTCATTAAAAAAATGAACTTTATCGGAAAGATACCAAAAATTTACCCAAAGTAAATTTTGATGTCCCGATTCTTAATAAGAGTTTTACTTGGTCCAAAAGAATGTTTAAGAGTGAACAAAACTATATTTAATGATGGTTCTCCATCAAAAGGTGATAAGTGAACCTTTAGTGAAAACTAGGGCATATACGCCTAAAATTGAATTCTTTCCGTATTTTAAGCCTTTATCATTTATTGTATAAATGTAAAAATATTTAAGAACATATATAATCATATTTTAGTTATTTCTATCCATTCCTGCAATTACAACGGCTACACGTTAACTACCATTTAAAATAATATTATTATTTTATTAGAGTGCAACGTAAGATTCCCAAGAAACTCATTGTTGCGTGTTGGGTACGCCATCGAGCATAGCGTCCCCTTTAAAGTCATATTAATATTTTATTCACAAATATGGATAAATATGAAAATGTCATATTCCTTATTTACCTGGGGTGTTACATCTTTTGTTTACCCTTAGTGAGCATTTGAGCTCACCCTTTTATGTTTTCTTTTCCCTAGGACATAAAGAAAGGATTTAGGTTTAAGAAAAAGAAGTTCTTTATGGGAGATGTTGAAGATCTTTCACCAAGATTAAGAAGATTATATTCCGAGTTTCCAAAGACAATAAACTATTAAGGTCCTTGTGTGTGTGTTTTTTTATGTACTAAGTATTCCGCAAAAGTAATGTAATGTCTATGTACGTTAAGCTTAGGGTCTCTATAGTTGGTATCAAAGGAAATGTTTAGTCAACCTTTGGAAACTAGGATAAGAAAACGTTAGTGAAATCCCTAGAGATATTTCTAAGGTATGTCTAGGGATGTCCCTAAGGATAAGTATACGTATAGGATACAGTCCTAGAACTACGGTAACGATCATATAATTTAACCTAAGATGTTAGATATTGAAAATACCCCCCCTTTATTATGTTGTTTTCCCTAGCATGATTTTTGCCTCTCACACTATTCTTTTTGGGTTCTAGATAATGGCTGGAACCCGAAGGAACCATGTTGATCAATGTAATGGACAATGCAATGATTTTCATCCTGAACAAACAAATGTTATGGGAGATGGACTGAAAAATCTTATCGCTATACTTACGCAAACTATGAATCATTATGGACTTCTAAATGAGCAGAGAAGGGAACAACATTCTATTGAGTCCTTCATGAGGCAACGTCCACCTTCTTTTAGTGGGTCTTCTGATCCACTTGTTGCTGAACAATGGATCAGTACCACTGAAAAGATACTTTCAGTTCTTCAATGTTCTGATCATGATAAAGTCATCTTAGCAGTACATTGTTTGGAAGGTGAAGCTGATCAATGGTGGAATATTATCAATAATACGAGGCAAAGAGATGAAATTGAGTCCATGGAATGGGACGAGTTGAAGAACTTATTTTTCAATAAGTACTTCCCTCGTATTCTTCGAACAAAGATGGAGAAGGAGTTTCTTGAACTAAAGCAAAAGGATGATGAATCTGTTGGTATATACGAAGTGAATTTTACAAGGCTTGCAAGGTATGCATCTGGATTTATCATCCAACCTGAATGTAAAGTTGATCGATTCTTCAGTGGGCTAAAACCAAATCTTCGAAGGGAATTATCTATAAGAGACTTCAGTAGCTATGAAAAAAATTGTGCATTGTGCTATCAAGGTAAAAATAGAAGTTGGTGTTACTTATCCATCTCATAGTTTTGACAAGAAACGAAATATGGAGTTCAAGGAGAAATATCAGAATTATGGTGAAAAGAAGATGAATGTTTCCTTATGATCAAAGTGTGGAAAGAAGCATGATGGAGATTGTCTTAAAGGGACAAGTAAATGTTTCAAATGTGGAAAGGAAGGTCATCGGGCATTTGAATGCTGCAATGATGGGAAGAAGATGCCTAATGATGAAAACAAAGGAAGGGATACACAGAATGAACCTACTACACTTCAATGCTTCATGTTCAAGGAAATGGGGCATTATGCTAATAAATGCCCTAATCCAAGTGTTAGTGATGATTGACATGAGAAACCACTTAAGGCAAAGGACAAAGGGAAGTCACATGCGATCACCATTGGCGATGTTGAATATGAAAATGATGTGGTGGAATGATTAAGAGTTTATGTAATGGGATTCTAGAATAATGTTGTATATAGTATCGTGGAATATTGGAATATTTATGTTTTGGTCTATTGTGGTTTTCAATAATTTTATGGCATCGGTAACCATGAAAAGTGATTGAAATATTTTTGGAAAGCAGATGATATGCACATAATTAAGGGATAAAGAGAATCTAATATGTTTGATAGTATTCTTGAGCTCATGATTGATATAAGGACTAAGTGATATCATTGTTTGAGGATATAGAATTTTGAGGATTTTGGTATGTGGAAAGTGTTAACTTTTAACTGAATTCATGTTTTCACTAAGGTTCAATGGATATTAATTCTTTAAGAGAATACATGATTAATGTATTCACATGTTTGTAATTTGACCAACAAGATATATCTGGGGGATAAATGATTGCATTCACGTGATCATTTTCTTTATACTATGAGCTTGGACTGAAGTATTTTAGATAAGCCCAAAGTTTGTAATGGATTATGTTGGACATAAGTTAGTATTGTTTAAGGATAAAACTTTTTTGATATTATTGATGGGATGTTATAGTAATATAGCTTTAGAGAAAGCACAACCTGAAGGACGAGTGACAACCCATCGTGTCAGACAAGGCTGTGGGAATTAAACCCACAACCGAAGTGCGACTGGCCTTTATCACCTACCACTGGCCTACAGGAAGACCCTGTTTAGTAGAAAGTAGTTTTATTTTATTAAGCAGTATGATATATGATGTATAAGTCCATTTTAGGAACCATATATGATTAATCTCACTATTGATGGACTTATATAATTTTTGATAACTTTTCTAACCTTTTGATTGAGACAAATGGAATGACCCATCATTCTATCACATGATCTGCTAACACATCACGAATGAAAAATTCAAATTCATTTATTTAAGAGATGAAGTGGAAATTGTCCAAAGAACGAAAAACGGTGAGACTATACCAAAATCACGAAAGTATTTCTTCTAATTCCAATTTCATCAACTTTAGGGAAATGATCTTGAAAAACAAAAATGTTGTCCTAGTGATCTTATATCTGATGAATCAGATGGTACCTTAGATCGTCACAAATTTATGGATTTGTGATTGCTGGCTTTTCCATAGCCATGTTCTCTACCACTCTCCATCAGAACATGATGGTTAGATTTCTCTTCCATATCCATATTTTCACCTATGTAGAAACCCAATGATTAGTTTATTTGGGTAACCATTACGTTTCATACTTTTGTTTCTAAAGATTGGTTTTGGTATTCCCTTTTACGATGTGGGTTTCTATTAAAGAAACTTTTGAATAGTAAACCATTTATAACCCCGACAAATTTCGAGGGTGAAATTCATTTTAAGGGGGGTAGAATGTAACACCCCAAGATTTTATGAACAATATTCTTTTAATTTCATTAATGTCTTGTGTTGTATGCTACACCAATATTACCTTGCGCTATACGCAACACCGTATTAGCTTGCAGTATACACAACACTATTCTTGGATCATGTTACAGACAATTTTAATAATACTTATTCTACGCAACATTGAGTATATATATATATATATATATATTAAATGTAAAAATAAAATATGGTTGGATTATTTTATACAAAACAACAAAGGATTCTTGCACAGCACGCAACCCTAACTTGGCTTGCATTACACGCAATAGCGACTTTCCTCGATAGTGTGTGTTGTATGCAATACCGGGTTTTACTAAACAACGATATATTATTATAATATTATTATGACCTAGCCATTATGAATAGTATTAAGTAAATTTTGAATCTTATAACATTATTATTTGTCTTGCACATTTTCTAAAACATGGTATTAGAAGAAAATAAATTTTTCGAGTAAAATAAGTATTTTTTCAAAAATGAAGTTTTGCCGCCTTTTGATGGCGCACCCACTTTAAATCTAGTTTCTGACATGTTTATAAGTTAAATTTGAAAAAATAAAATTCTTATTTGGAATCATGAAATAAAAATTTACTTTGGATAAATTTTCATATCATTCGGGTAACTTTCATATTTTGATGAATAGTAAAAACACGCTATATTTTAATTAAAAACAACTTTTTTCATCGCAATAATTTATATGGTTAAATTATAATATTGACTGATTTTTAAGTATAAATAGAATATATTTTTACCATTTAATATAATTTATGTCATTATCATTGATTCTACCTTGAATTCGTAGGACAAATCAATTCAATCTTTTGCAATGTTTTAAAGAAAAACATGTTTTCTTTCGACAACGGGATTAATTTTAATTTAATTTCTGCTACTTTTGTATATTGAATTTGGAAAAATGGATTCCATATTTGGAATTAGTGAATCCAAATAATGTTTATAAGCTACTTTTTGTTTTTGGGAATTATGAATAGTAACTACAGTAAATTTTATTTACCATAGTTAAAGGTAAATCGGGAAATTAAGGCTAAATATAATATTATAAAATTACCCTAACACATGTAATGATCCTATTGGATGACTAAAAGTCGACCCATATCACCTAAGGGTCGGATTAGATTCATTTAATGGACTTTTTTCCATGATAATAATTTAATTATTATTAAAACCAAAGAATGTGGCAACATGTCACTTTCTTAAATCTTATAAGTATAATAATTTTAATTTAGTGATAAACTTCATGAAACATCAAACGTGAATAATATCCAGAAATATAATACAATTATCTACATAATAGGAATTTATTTAGAATTTTTAGGGATTAAATAATTTTCATTTATTATGACAGAAAGATGATGCAGTAATTGTCTTATTAATGAAATATTGACATAATTTATGTTATAAATACCCAAATAAATGTAATTTAAGACTTTTTATGAATTAAACTAATTTTATAGGTTAATATGACATGTTAGTTTTGATTTAATTAAATTATTTCAAACTACTCATTCTGCTATGATTTTTACAAAAATCAATTACTAAATAGTGTCAAAAATGACATAAAATAGTTTTTAAAACAAATATTATATTATTAATTGTTATTTTCTTCATAAAAATATAAGGTTTTTACAAAGGACATATATAAGGTTATATAGATTAATAATAAACAACTTGGGGTTCTTTAGGATTCTTATAGTAAGTTTATTAACCTTATAGTATAAGAACATAAGAAAACACGGTAAAAGTAAAATTATTTAACTTAATGTAAAATCTAAATGATAAGGTTAAAATAGGAACTTAAACTTGTCTAAATTATATTGGATGAGATAATTTCAACCCATACACACCTTAGATTCAAAATAAATCAATTTGGAGCTATTTAAAACCGAATTTGTCAATATAATAAAATAATATATTCAGTTATTCCATAGGTACCCCACTCCTCCCTTATAAAAGGAAACCTCCTTCTCCCTCTTCCTCACAACACTTTGAGCCTTCAAGCTCGGCCAAACCTTGCCAATTTCTCCTCTAAACATCACTATAAACATCCTATAGGTTCTGGTCTTTTTCAAAGACCTATTTTATTACCCTAAAAGTAGGTCTCAAAGAAGCACTTCAAAGAAGAGGAGGTTTGGACACTTATGAAGCAAATCAGACCTAAGGTAAAAAAAATATCACAATCTCATTTTTATCCGATATCGTTTATACTTTGTTATTTACTGGGGTGTATATTATCATCCACATCCATGTTTCCTCAATATGTAATATTTATATCCTTATACAGTAGTTTATATCCAATTTTACCCTTCATTGAGTTTTTAATAAAAGATATGAAAGGAATCTTTTGTCGTTTCTCATACGAGTAACTTTTTGACGTTTCAGACAAATGTATGAGAAGAATGTTTTTTTAACTTATACGACATGAATAGATTTTTAAAAAATTATTTCCAAGAAGCTTTTTTACAAGTTTTCAAGTTTATTTTCAATCAACTTCTTTTAGTTTAAAATTGTATGACATGTTAAGAAAGGAAAATGTTTTTGAAGTAGAAATGATATTTTACTCGAGAATGGAGTTCAAGTGTTTTATCAAAAAAAATTTCCATCTAAGATAATATAGGGTTCTCTTTCTATCCCTATTATTTCATTTACTTTATTATGTTGTGATGGAAATATTTTTATGAATTCCTTTATCTTATATGAATTGTTTAATGATGTCATGATGTTTAAGATTCCCATTTTTATTACATGTGTTATGTAATGATGTATGATTTATGATTTTGTGGCACACATAAGAATGGTATAATTATGAGATGGTTAGGACCTATATCTCCCTACAATGCATTGGGTAAAGATTATATATCTCATGAGATAGACATGGCTGGAACGGTAGGTTATACCGGTTCAGTGAAACAGGACTGAAACGAGGAGTGAACTCGGTTCAGAAAGGGACTTTGTCCACTAAGATGGTATTGGAAATGAGTCTTTACTAATAAGAAATGATTCTCTATGATTACGTGTGTATGCCACAAAGTTTCATGTTTTATGTTATGATTATTGGGATTACATTTCACTACTATGATTTATCCCATGTTATGAAATTATGATCTCTTTTACAGGTTATGATTTCCAAAAGATATGTTCTTATGAATATGACGTGATTGATATTTCTTTTTTTTACCCTTACTGAGCATTTGAACTCACCCTTTTATGTTTTCTTTTCCCTAGGACATAAAGAAAGGATTTTGGTTTTAAAAAAATAATATCTTTATTGGAGATGTTGAAGATCTTTCACCATGATTAGAAGATTATATTACGAGTTTCCAAAGACACTAAACTATTACGGTCCTTGTGTGTGTGTGTTTTTGTTATGTACAAAGTATTCCCCAAATGTAATGTAACTTCTATGTACGTCAAGCTTAGGGTCTCTACAAATAAGATGAGGTGGCCTTGTTATAACATAAATATTATGTATAATAATTGATGTTATTATGTATTTTTACTCAATAATTACTTTATATTAATAGAGAAATATAAAATTATTTTTCATTTTATGTTTTTTCTCTAATAATTTATAAGAATACATTGAATGATTTTGATGTAATAGAAATGTGATTAAATAGTAAAGTGATTACATTGACCCCACATTTTCATACAGTACCAATACATCATTTTAATTTTAAAAAACATAAAATCATTACATGATTAGGATACACAGGTTCAATGTCTTTGGAAGATTCAGACCATACATAACATTTACAATATAAAGCATAATAATTTATTTAACTCATTTTTCACTAGATTCGTATTGTACCTCAAATTCCCCTTAGATCAAGTAGTCATGTGAGGATATAAATAAAAAATCGGCGATCAAAAGGCATAGTAATAGTATAGAACATAACATGACAAAATATAACATCGGGGCAGAAAAATCATAACATTATTATAATCATAATCATGAGTGCAAGAATTGGATAATGGCGTGGTATGTGGCAATGCATAAAAATGAAACATCATATCTTAGTGGTAAACGATCACACATTTTCATGAACAAAGATAGCATAATATTAATTCATATTTAACTTGTCTCATGTGATAAATCAAATTTCCCATTGCATTGTTTCACTTTATAATTTTGGGTGCACATTTCACATTGTAACATTTACATTGCACTATATAATTATGGCAACACCAATTACTTCAAAACATTTACATTATCATGTATGCCTCATAAAAAGTATATAAATCATGAACATAAAGTGACCCATGTAATAGAATGTTTTTAACTTAATAAATCATAAATTCATGAACATTTGGTTCCCAAATGAATTAGTGGATAACATACTTGATATAAGTATCATCAACCTTGAGGGATGAATAAACCACCATGAGAAGTAAAAGGTGAGTTTTTTGAGAGAAGAGTTATTTTGTAAAACATAAACTCAAGAATGAATGATTATATTCTAGAAACGAAAATTTAATGATGAGGAATTGATATTTATAGAATATAAATACTGAAAATGGGGTGAAATGAGGAAAACCCAAAAAAAGAGAGTTGGGTTTAAGAATTCCCCTCATCTTGTTTCTGAATGGTTTCTTCACTTTAATATCATATATAATAACATTATATTCATTAATTAACAAATCCAAAACATTTTATAAATTAATTTCATTAATTAAGGTTTTATTAAGTTCATTAATGTTTTTTAAGAGTTAAAGAGCTTAATTTTTTCTTTTGGAAGCATTCATTTACAAGTTTTTAATAATTGGGTTGCTGGTATACATGAATGTATGTTTGTTTAAAATGAAAATTAATATCCAAATTTTTTATTATATGTTATTAATGATGATAAATATGTTTAAATGATCATATAAAGAAATTGTTTATATGGAATGAGGGTGAATCAATAGATATATGTTAATTATGATCATTTTAGGTTATTTTTTGTAGTTTTTCAATCACAATGAATTATTTTTTTTACCATTTAATATTATGTATATATTTTAATTACATTACATAAAAAGGGTTATAAAAATTTTGAATCTATTTTCAAACATTTAATGGTTTAATTAAATTCGTTAAAGTCATTAATGTAAAATGAAAGAACATCACCCACGATGTCTGTAATTTGATGTGTCACGGATGATGATTTCATTTTATGAATAATAGTGAGATAGAAATGAATTTGAGGATAGATATTCCATTAACATTATATAATTACAATATATAAAACATAATGAATTTATCTAGAATTTTTTAAATGATAATGTGTGGAGATATGAATTAAAGAAATGAAATTAAAAATAAATTAAAAGAAAAAGGAACGGGAGTTTACCTTCTAAATATCTATGCCTTTAGAACCACCTTAGGTAAAAAATTTTGGTCAGTTCATGATACCAAGATATCTCATACATAGATTATGGTAAAGGGGAATGTCTTGGGTAGAATTTTGACTAGGATCAAAGCATGAGATGTGTGAGTAGAAGAGAGTGTGAGGGGTGATGTTCATAGTGGAAGAGAAGGGCGTTTTTTCATTATTATATTAATTTGTTTATTATTTTGGCTCAAGAATATGAATATTTTTGACATTAAATCAAAATATAATAAAAATTATGGTTGTTTAGAAATTAATATGGTTACATTATACTTACATCAATAATGACTGAAAATTCATGTATTTAACATTTATAAAAAATTATAGTATTTTATTATTCACCAAGAATTCATGTTTTTTCAAAAATCCCAAAAATTCTCCCTAAATTTTTTTTTGACTTGTTGAATTAAAAAATGAACTCCAATTCATGAATATAATTGTGTGAATATAATTAATATAATTTTAATTTGAATCTTTATTTACATGGAAAATAAGGATTTTAAAATTATAATTGATTTTACAACACATTGAAATTACATAAGGTCTCACAAAATTATCATCAAGAAAATAAGGCATAAAAATATTAATTTATGAATACATTTTATGAAAATAAATTCTCTTTTAAATTATAAAATTTTTCATAAAATTATATATAAATAAATATGACATATAAAAAAGACAACCACTAATTAATAATTTTTAAAACATATATATATATATAGATTATGATATAATTATACGATTTTTTCATTTATAATATTCGTAAATTTAATTTATAATTTATTCAGTGAGGTTACAAATCATATTGATCATTTACTTTTCATAAAGGACATATTACTATTCCTTATGTCATGTTTATATTTCATCAGTATCGGATCCTTAAATTCTAGAAATACTTGTTATTTCATTAATTAATTTTTAATAATGTCTATATTATGTTCTATAAGTGATTTTATGAAACATATACTATATGTAATTTTTATAAAAGGGATAAATTCCCTTGATAAAAGTTTGAGTTGGTACATTCTTCACCCATTTTAAAATTTCACCATTGAAATTTTATTTTACATTAATATGAGAGGGTAAATCTCCTTTATCACCTCCTACAATTACCAAGATTCTTATTCATACTTATGGTACCTCAATAACACTTTGTTAAGGTGGGTTGTATTTTTTCATAGATCCTTATATGCCTTATCCAGAATCATTATTGGTTTCTTCTTATAAGATAGATCATATTCTAGTTGTACAACCTCAATGTTTAGTACATGTTAGGGATCTGGTATGTAATTTCTCAAGAGTGATACATGAAACATGTCATGAACTATATCCATATTTGGTGGAAGTTAAAGTTGGTAGGAAATGAATTTGATGTGATCAAGGATCTCAAAGCGGCCAATGTACCTTGGGTTATCTTACCTTTCATTCCAAAACACATGACTCTATTCCATGGTTATATTCCAAGGAATACATTATCTCCAATGTTGAACTACGAGTCCCTTTGACGATTGTCAACATATACTATTTTTTTCTCTTATCAGCTTTGATATGTTACTGGAAATCTTGGACCTTCTATATCAGCTGTAGCACAAGATCATGTTCATGTAGCATTATTTCACCAACTTCATCTCAAAAGGAAGTAGTTATACATTTATTTCAATAAAAGTGTTCATATGGAGACATTTGAATACTCTAACGGATGTTATTTTGGAATGAGAACTCAACCAAAACAGATATTATTATACCATCCACCTCTAAATTCAAAAGGAAAGGATCTTATAATATCTTCAAGAATCTGTATATTCATTTTATATTGGCCTCCATTTTTGGTGTGATACGACATTTTTAGATTTAATTTAGTACTCAAATAATGTGGAAGAATCCCCAAGAATATATATGTGAGACTGAGATCATGATTAGAGACAATCGAGAGTGTAACCCTATGCAGTCTCAAAACATCCTTCACATATATCGTCCCATGTTATTCAAGCGAGATTTATCCCCAAATAGTGATATAGAGGGAAGTTATGGTGAGTCAGTCCACCACATCCCAAATTAAATTATTGACATTTGGACGTCTTTAGGAGACCCGTGACAAAGTACATAGTAACATTATCCCATTTTCACTTGGGTATATGAAATGATTTCATCATCCCTTTTTACATTAGTCAATCAGGATTAAGCTCCTAACATATCAAGTACCTTGAGATATACTCACCAATCTACTTCATTATTTTGATCCACTAGAAGTGTTCTCAATGATCATGGTACATCTTGGTAGTCCTAGGATGGATATATAATGTTGAGATAAATTTATTTTATAATAGATTATTTTTTATCCTAGATGACGAAGGCAAATCAAGCCTCATTCCAAATGGAATCACACCATTATCTTCAATGTTAAATTATTGCATATTCCATTCCTTAACTGCATTTTATTTCTTTTGTATCTCTAGATCATCCCTTTTAGCCTCCTTTTTCTTCATATAGATATATTTTTGGGAAATATATTGTGGAAGGTGGGACATATTCCCTTCCATCATGATTTCCAAATCCATACATTGTATATTAATGAAGATAGAGTGTTCATCAATCCACAATATAGATAGGGCAGTAGGCTCTGTTCTACAAAGAGCATAATCAACCTTATTCGCATTTCCAGTATGACAGTGAATAGATCAATTGTATTCATTTATTATCTCTAACCATATCCTTTGATACAAGTTCGGATCCATTTTTTAATTATACTTTAGGCTATTATGATCGGTATATATATCACACTTCTCACTATAGAGGTAATTCTGCCAAATTTTTAAAGAAAAACCCAAAACCGCTTGCTCCAGATGATATGTTTGGTAGTTCTTCTCATAGATCCTAAAATTCAACGAGGAATAGAAAATCACATTATCATTTTTCAGGAGTACCAAACCCAATAATTTCTTTGAATCATCATTACATATCCCAAAACATTATCCAATTTTTTGTAATGTGTGTGCAGGAGAAGTGATCAACCACTTTTTTAGCTCCTTGAAGATTTCCTAATATTATCCTATCTATATAATTAACCCTATTTACTTATTAACATAGTTATAGAGATTGAAAATCCTGAAAAAGTTATCAAAAAATATTGATAACAACCTATTAATCTATGAAAACATTTGATTTATATGAAACTAGAGGGTCAGATACATTCCACAGTCACCTTTTCTTTCGAAAGGATCATATAAATTTCATAACTTTTGATCACATCTCCCAAGTATATTACTTGTTTCTTACAAAAGTCAAACTTTATAAACCTGGAATATATCTTCTCATTCCTCAATGTCTCCAACACAACCCATTTATGTTCATTGTGTCCATACATTATCTTGGATTAGATGAAAATATCATCGATAAAAAATTACAAAAATGTGTCGAGGTAATTTATAAATAATATAGTCAGGAAATCTATAAAGATTGAAAGGTAATTATTATGTCCAAATGGGATTTCAAAAAATACATAGTTCCCAGACCTTTTATGGAAGGAAATCTTTTGAATGTCTTCCTTATTCACTTTTATCTAATGATATCTAGAATGAAGATCCACCAATTAGATTTAATGTTCTCATCGTAGATGATTGAACAAGTTATCAATCATTGGAAGAGGAAAATTTATCTTCAAGATGATCTGATTGAGTTCCTGATAATCAATTAATAGTCGCACTAATCTATACTTCTTCTTGAAAAAGATCACTGGCGCACCCCATAGTGATGCACTAGGGCGTATGAACCCATTGCACAAATGATCTTGAAGCTTCTTCGTTAACTCCTCTAGGTAAATAGGAGCCATCCTATAGGCACACTTTGTGATTAGAGTATATCTCTATTTGAGTGGTATTGAGAACTCTACCTCAAAATCCGAGGGGAATTTGGGTAACTCTTTAGGAAATAAATCATTGTATTCTTTCGTGATGGGAATTTCCTCTAGGTTGATAACATTCCTTTACTCACCCATTTGAGAGTGGTATGATTAATCATCAGTAACCAACACCCACTCTGTTGAAGGATTTTTGAAATATGATTCATAACCTCCATTGAATTTGTAGTGGAAAATGGGATAGTTTAGAATATGAAAATATATTTCCTTTTCCTTCCCTTTGATATGTTATCAATATATCATAAGACAATCCATCCCAAGTATAATTTCAAATTCTTCCATGGTATTTATTATAATATCCGCTGGAAGAATCATTCCACATACACCAATAGGATAAGTGTCCAAATGTTGGGATGTAATGATTTCATAACTAGGTGTTTTTATGGGTATCTATATTTCATGGTTTTAAGGCTTCGATGAAAAAGTTCTACAAAATATTCAAGATATAAAGGAATGTGTAGAAAGATAATAAAATAAGGATTTTTCCATTCATGAGTTAAAAAGAACATGAACATTATAAAACTTCTTTTTCATTCACCAATTGCACAATAGTGATGAAATGTGACTTGCCTAAGCCTTTTGGATTTGGTGGATGCGGATGTCAATTACCCTCAAGGACTTGAGGTTTAGTGCACAAGCTTGCATAGTGCCCTTTATTCATACAGTTGTATCCTTCGACCATGGGTAGATATATTCTTTCCTTTAAAACATTCTTTATCTTCATCATTTCTTCTTAACATTCATGAGTTTTGTGGACTTCACTCCCACACTTGAAGAATTTCCTCGTCCCATTGAGGTAGTACCCATAATGATTCATCCCATATTTTTAACATGTGGGTGGTTTTTTATTTTTATACCATTATCATGAGATCTTCTAGCTTTAAATTACATATTTAGTTTCTTATCACCATATCAATGGGTCTATCCTCCAAAATCCATCTCTACATTGAGATCACATCATACAACTTCTTCATGACTCCCAAAGTCTCGAATTGTATAATCCTTTTGAAGGTGTGGTTAAAAATCACTGAAGAATATTTCAATTTTTCTATAACTATAGATAAAAAACTCAAATAATATGTTGCATGCATTGTGAAATTTTCTTTGTAGGCCTTAACACATTATCCTTATATTTTCGTCAGTTCTATGAATTCTCTCTACATCTTTGTATAAATAGTTTTAAAGAAATTCTTGTTATGAATCATTATATTAATGTATTCCCAATCCATTTATTCAATTTCATCCTTCGCATTGTGGTTCTTAATGAAAGATCACTATTTATCGGACTTCCTATCAAGATGATAAATAATGACATTCACCTTCTCCATATCAAAATATTGAAGAATAGAAAAGATCTTCTCCATTAATTTTACCCCATACTCTATAACAAGTGGATCATATGATCCTCTAAACAATAGTGGTCATTTCCACATAAAACAATTGATATCCATTTTCTCTCTCTTAGGTGATGGTGGGAATTTAACATTATTTAGGTTATTGTTTATAACATGAGATATCAGGGTAAGTATCCCATGGAAATTATGAACTCCTCCTCCAAAAGAATTGGGGATTCCATTAGGTAAATTGGTGCATTGTCCTTAACATGTATTTTTTTCTTAGTTTCTCCTTTTTCACACCATTTTCAAAAACAGATAATGTTAGATAAAAACATAAGTCAAAATGATATCAATAATTTATCACTTTTTATAATTTACTCTAAATAAATATCTTATATAACCCATATGTTTAGAATTTTCAAAAAGAAATTTTCACGGGTTCCTACTTATACTTAGTCTCATACTTGGGGTTTTTACAATGGTTCTCTATTCATAATTCCCAAATTAACTAAATATTTTTCAGGTACCAACTATAGTGACCCTACTTATTATTACATTACCATTACATCATTTTAATGATAAAAAACATAAACTAATTACATGACCAAGATCCAAAGGTTTAGTGTCTCAGGAAAATGAAGACCATATATAACATCTGAAAAATAGAACATAATCATTTATTTAATTCTATATTCTATATCTTCTTAGTGGGACATTAAATCTCCATTGTTCAAGTAGTCACTAGAGGATATACATTAAAAAAGGGATGAGATAAAAGCCCCATAATAGGATATATTAGAACATGATACCATATAATATGGGGTGATCCTAATATTTACATCATCATCATAATCAATATACAAAGCATTAGATAATGGAATTGAATGTGGAAATGCATAAAAATGAAACCTCATGTCTAAGTGGTAAAGTACCGTACATAATTTAGAATAAATATAAAATCATTTTCCTTCATATTTTACCTTTATCATGAGATACGTCACATGAACCAATGCATTGGAGCACTCTATGATTCTGGGTGCACCCATCACATCATAACATTTAAATTGCTCAAGCTAATTCTAAGAGGACCTATCACATCATAACATTTAAATTATCATGCACTCCACATAGAATGTATGTCTATATTGGATGTAACATAACTATTGATAAGTAATGGGATTAATTTAATAAATAATACATTCATAAACATTGGATTCTTAAATGAAATAGTGAATAACATAATCGATATAAGAATCACCAACATTAAGTGAAGAAGATATTACCTCGAGAACTAAAAGATGTTTTTTTTCAAAGAAGAGTTCCTTTGGAAAATATAAAATAAAGTAGAAAAAATTTATATACCAAAAAATATAGGATAATTATGAATAAATGAAAATTTTTAAATATACACTGATAATGGGGAAAATAGGGTAAACTAAAAGAAAGATAGTTAGGTACAAAAATTCTTCTTACCCTGTGTTCAAATGGTTTATACAAATTAATATCATTTATAATCACAATATATTCATTAATTAAAAAATATATATCCTTTTATACATTAAATTTATTCATTATGGTTTTATTAAGTTCATTTAAGATCTTTTTTAAGAGTTATATTGTTTTATTTCATCGATCAAAAGAATTTTTTTCATGATTTTCATTATTCATTTTCTTGAATACATGAATAGAAGTTCATGTAAAATGATTATAAATATCTAGAAGTGTTATTATATTTTATTAAATATCTTATATTTTTATAAAATATATTATAAAAAAATTCTTCATATGGTGTGAATATTAAACATTAGATAAAAGTTAATAATGATCACATTAAGTTAATTTAGGCAGGTTTTCAGTCACAATGAATTTGTTTTGTTTTATCATTTAGTATTATTTATAAATGTAAATTCTATAACATAAAGAATGGTTTGTTACATAAAATATAGATACATTTTTAAACTATTTAAGTGTTTTATTAACATAATTTAAGTCATCAATGGAAAATGAATGTGCATCACCCATGATGTCAATAAATTAACACATCACGGACAGTGATTTCTTTTTAGAATAAAAGAGAGAGAGAGAAATTATTTTGATAATATATATTCCATTATCATGATATTATAAAATTATATCGATATTACTAAATTAATTATTCGTTCTTATAAGATAATGTGAAGATAATTGAATAAATTAAATGAAATTGAAAAGAAAATAAATGATAAAGTAAGGGGATTTTACCTCATAAATCTCTCCTCCTTGAGAAGCTACGTAGGGCATAAAGTTTTCTATTTTCACGAGAAAAAGTTATCTTGGACATGGGATAGGGATTGGTGAAAGGTTTGGTAAAATTGTTTCATGTCTCTAATTTTGTGAGGTGTGAGGAGAAGAGGGTGCGAGGGGTGGTTTTTATAGTGAAAGAGAGATGTGTTTTCTCGTTTCTATATTTTTTAGTTTATTATTTTACTCAAGACTATGAATAGATTGTTAATTTTATCTACATATATAAAAATAATGTATTATTTTAATATATTAGGGTACTTACATCATCCTTAGATCAACAATTACAAAAAAAATTATTGTATTTAGCATTTATCCAAAATTATTTTATGTTACTATTCATCAAAAATTCAATTATATAAAAAAATTCCAAAAATTCACCCAAACCATTTTTATATGTATAGAATTAAAAATTGAAATCCATTATATGAAAATAATTTTATAAATATTTATAATATATTTTTTAATTAAAATCGTTATTTACATGGAAAATACAGATTTCATAATTATAGCTAATTTTAATACACTTTTAAAATTTACTAAACGTATCATAAAATTATCTTAATTTCATAAGAAATAAAAATATTAATATATGAATACATTTTATGAAAATTAATTTCTTATTAAATTATTGAATTTTTCAATTATTTTAAATTATATATTTATGACCTACAAAAATGCCAACACATAATTAATAACTTTTAAAACAATTATAGACATAAACTATGATAAAATTCTATCATTCTATCATTTATAAATTTCATAATATTTATTTATTATTTAATTTGTGAGGTTACTATTCATTTGGTAGGTTTACTATTCATAATGGTCATATTACTATTCCTAAGGTAAAGTTACTATTCATCAATATTGGATCATTTACTTATAGAAATCCATTTTATTTCATTAATTATTTGTTTATAATATCATTATAATGTTATGTATGTGAATTAATGTGAATTATAATATATTATATTACTATAAAAAGAGAGAAAATACACTGGTAGAAGGTTGGGTGATTACGATGATGTCCATGGGAAACAAATGATTAAGGAAAATATTATAGCACCCTACCTTTTTATAACATAAACATTCATTTCATTACACGGAACTGAGGATCTTTAAGGTTTAGTGTCTTGGAAACAAGGAACATAATAAATGAAAACAATATAAAACATTCTTCTTAAACACTTGAAAGGCTTCTCCTTATGTTCATATTAGGTTCATTACTGCATCTCATAACCTTGGGACATACATCAAAAGAAAGGGTGAGAAGAAGGCCCAGTAAGGGAAACAAGAGAAACATTTTACATGTGAACTTGAGAGACTTCAATAAGGACATGAAAAGAACTTTAAGGAATAAGAAAGAAATCATGAGATATATCATAATAAAAAAAACATTTTTCATAACATGAAGATGTGGCTGAAAATTTTAATATAGAAAATCATGAACATATCACAAAGGTCCATCCCCAAGGCGTCATTTGAAAATTACCGAGGTTATTCACCAAGGTATCGTGAAAATTGTAATCTCTAGTGTTTACATCATTACCCAATGCATTGGAGCGCTATCAGGGCGCACCCTTAAATTTGACTTTATTATCATGTGATCCAAATATATCATCATCAAACATTTCATAAATATCCCATATAGCATAAAATAAATGGGTTTCATTTCATAATCATAACGTTTTAAAAACTGCTTTAAAGACATGATCTTTACGTCACTTTAAACCCACGGAAGGGGAGAGCGGGTCTCATGTATGTAAATCCAAGAATTTAAAATAGAACATTTTTATATATATGTGAATACCCCTGTACAAATAAGATCATTGAGTATTAACTTTATAATATGAAGTAATTTTGAGAAAAGAGAGAGGCATTTTGAGATGCAAATTCTGCAGCATAACAGCTATGTTTCAGGGGTTTAGAAAACATAGAAAAGAGAGGGGACATGGGTTAAACATTCATAAATGACCCATAAAACTGTAGAGGGAAATAATATGAAGGATATATGGACATGGTAATGAAATTATAAAGGCATACCACATTAAATGAAGAACATGAAAGGAAGAAAAAAAATAAGATTTCTCTTATGAAATTTCGATAGCCTAACAATGTTACATAAACTTCAACCAAAAATGAATTGATGAGATAAAATAGGGTCTCTCGTCATATGAACATAAAAGATCAGTATGATAGATATAGAGATAATACCCCAACATAATAAAAAAGAACTTGCAAGACTTGACATGGAATTAGAACTTTGAAAAGGGAGAAAGGTGCAAGGACCACTTAAAAATTTAGCAGCCTAACGACGCCACTTAAACTACAATATACTGAATTGAATATATCAAATGGGGTATCTAATTATATGGTCATAAAATATTAGTATTATAGATATAGAGATAATACCCCAACATAAAAAAAGTAACTTGAAATAATTGACATGAAAGTATAACTTCAAAACGAGAAGGGTGAAGAACCACTTAAAAATTCGGCAGCTTAACGGTGCTACTTAAAACCTCAAAATACTGAATTGAAGAGATCAAATGGGGTCTCTCATCATATGGTCATAAAATATCAGTATTATAGATATAGATATCATAACCCAACATAACAAAAAGGAACTTTAAAGAATTGGAATGAAAGTAGAACTTCAAAACGAGAAGGGTGAAGAACCACTTAAACATTCGGCTGCCTAACGATGCCACTTAAAACATCAAAATACTGAATTGAAGAGATCAAATGGGGTCTCTCATAATATGATCATAAAATAACATTATAATAAATTTAGAGATCATACCCCAACATAAAAAAAAGGAACTTGAAAAACTTTACATGAAAATAGATCTTCAAAAATGAGAAGGGACAAATAATCCGTTACAAAAATTTCGGCAGCCTAACGGCGCCACTTAAAACATAATAAAACAAAATAATGTGAGTAATAGGGAATCTCTCATTATTTGAAAATGAAAACGGAAGTAAGAGGAGTATAAAATAACACACTTTAACATAATAACATGGTGCATAAAAAGAAATTACATAAAAGAGATTTCTTAAAAAGAAAGAGAGAGAGATCAGATCCCTTACCTTAAAACGTAACTCTTAAACCTCAAATGTTGGGACCTTGAGGGCATAGGGGAACCTTGGGAGGACTCCTTGGGAGGTTATGAGACCCGAACATCGTTGGGGGAGAGTGAGGAGTCGAAATAGATGAGAGGATGGCTTGGTATTTATAGGGAAAGTGAGGGGACAAAGCTTTAATGGCCGAGGGACACCTCAAAAGTGGTTTTCTCAAAACCATGTGCTCTCCCAAGATATTTCCAATGATGTTATTCCACATGGGGCCCCCATACAATACTTCATCACCCTTGGCCGGCCAAACCTTAAAATATCTCATGAAATCATCATGACACAACTATGATGTCATTAAACATACCGAAACCTTAAAACTGCATTTTTACTATTCACTGAAAATTCAACTTTCTCAGAAAAATACCAAAATTTCACACTAACCAAATATCAATTCTCAGATTTCAAAAATAAACTCCATTTTATAAAAATAATTTTCTAAATATTTTTAAATTTATTTTTAAATAAATACAATATTCACCGAAAATTCATTTTTTCAGAAAAAACCCCAAAAATTACCATAACATAATATCGGTGCTCTGAGTTCAAAAATGAAATCCATTTTATAAAAATAATTTTCAAAATATTTTTAATTTAATTTTTAATTAAAAAACATTGTTCACCCGAAAAAACTAATACTTGAATAATAATTTATGAAATCGTTATTTAACCATTTTATTGAATCACATTACTTAATCAAGGTGCCTAGATTATTTTAAAACTTTAATTAGGTGAGATTACTAATCCATTTGGTCATATTACTAATCCTAATCATAAAATCACTATTAATAATTTACTATTCATCAAAAATCAATTTGATCTTATTAGACTCCAAATTTCATACTGAACATAATTGTAGAAGACCATTTTTTGAAAATCATCACACATTTTTAATTATTTAAGGTTTACATAAACATTTTTTCAAAATATTCTTTTGAAAATTCATCAAAATATGAATACTATTTTTATCCGGTCATTTGAAAATTCACAAACTTCATCATAAGAAGAAATCCCAATTTTTATTTAAAACAAGGATTACACAAGGCAGTTACGGTCTCATTACATAGCCCCTTATAATACAAGAATGGGACCTAATGGTAAGGTGTGCTAGGGTGATAGAATCTTGGGGCGGCTCGGTCAACATTGCCCGAGTAGTAATTTCTATCAGTTTGAACTTCTCGCGAAGGCGATTCCGTTCTATCTTCACATGATGAAGTTCAGCTTGGGTTTGGTCCAGAGCAAAGCCCAATGGTTCTACCTCCTTCCCAAGCTTTGTTATATGGGCTTCGATCAATCCAAGACTACTAGGTGAGGACATATAATCTTCTTTCTATAATAATCAACCAAGATTACTTATATTTAGAGACAATAATCAAAACATTTTGTTCACAGCGGTCATATTGACCGATGGTCATATAACAGTCAAAACCCAATGGTCTCATTTTAATTATAATCATGTTTATTAAATAAAACATTTTTGTTGAGTATAAAAATAAAATAAAATAACACATGAAATTAGGAAACAAGATTTATTCAAAATTTCAGGCCGTTACAATCTTCCCCCCTTAAGAAATTGCGTCCTCGCAATTTTTAAAATTGGGTTTTGAAATTTCATTGAAAGTCCCACATCCGAAAAAGAGTTAGTAACACCATTACTTTAAAAGAAAGAAAAGGAATTACAAAGGTCACCCGAGTTTATTCATACTAGGATTCCATGTAGGAAACATGGACATGGAGGAGAAAACAAAGGGTCACGTTCTAAAGGTGAGTGATATAAAATATTATTAGGAGTATGTTAACCACTAGAAAATCCCAAAATTATGATGTGTGTAAGCGGTATTTGATTACCTAGTAAGAAACGTAAACCAACAACGTTTTTGTTTTACGTTCCTTTTAATTACATTGAGGAATTCATTTACAACATAGAACAAAAACATAAGGAAATATGTCTACCTTCATGTAGAGTTTCATACATTAATAAGTTTCTACCAAAACTAATCTTTTCTCCAAACGATGAGCATTCAAAACTAGTTGGTCTCACCAAAACACAAGAATCATCTTCTAGAGAATCACATAATTCACAAAAGATCAAATATCAATTTCTTCTATCTTTAAACATTATCCCAAAAATATAAAGGGTAAGGTAAAACAACTCTTCAAAAAGAATCCCATAGGAATGGAAACTACCTTTAAATCTTAAAAGTTCCATGGTACTACCCAAAGTTCATCATAGACCATTCTGTAAATAATGGTCCTTAATATTCCTCAGAATAAACCAAACTAATATTGAAACCCAAATACAAAAAAGATTTGATAACATAGTCTTCCAAAATAAACTTCATTGTTCATATCCAAACAATATCAACCACTCCTAACATCTTATAACAAAAGTAGCTAACCAAAACATATTTTACCCAAGATAGGTTAATCATTCCCATAAGTAACCTAAATGACTATAAGTCCACCTTAAATTCATCGATTCTTCAAAATATAAGTCAACCTTACTCCTCAATGAAAATACCGTAGTAATCTATTTACCTCTATCAAATATGGTTCCCTAAAATAATGAACATCTTCCAAAATAATAATCAGCTTTTAATCCCCTAATCATCTCCTTCATATTAATATGGAAATCGGTGCATTTCCTATCACATTGGTTATTGGGACATGTTCTTCCATCTCCCACCATTAACTAAGAAGGGAAATTATAATTAGAGGGTTAAATACTTAACCAATAATCATGAGAAGGAGCTTAAAGAACATAAGGATAACTTGTAGAAGAAAATTATACCCTAACTTGTGATCCACTAGGTTCAAATATAGGTTATCCATGATCATATATTCTTACGTGAATCTTCGTTCCTTTAACAATGGTTCATACTCAGCTTATGAATTTACCAAGGCATATCCCCCGGGAGTGTCATAACCAAGAGTGCAGCAACGCCTGTTGTCGTGTACCAGTTCCCATTCGAGTCTAGCTCAAAGCGGTGTTTTCAGGTTTTACCCCTATGTACATCTGTGCCAGAGCCACCTCTACCTGCTCGTACCCAGACAGGGATGTATTTTCTTGGAAACCCCATACTCAATAATCACCAAAATACCAGGAAAATTTCCTATATTTAAACATTTCTATAGGGTTCTTCCTAAAGTTTTCATATCCTAATTTCCACAAATAACTAAACCATCCTTTGATACCAACTATAGCATCCTTCCTTTTTATAACATAAAATTTCATTTCATTACACGAAACTGAGGATCTTTAAGGTTTAGTGTCTTGGAAACAAGGAACATAATACATGAAAACAACATAAAACATTCTTATTAAACACTTGAAAGGATTCTCCTTTAGTTCATATTAGGTTCATTACATGCATCTCATAACCTGGGGACATACATCAAAAGAATGGGTGAGCAGAAGGCCCAGTAATGGAAACAAGAGAAACATTTTACATGTGAACTTGAGATACTTCAATATGGACATGAAAAGAACATTAAGGCATAAGAAAGAAATCATGATATATATCATAATAAAAAATCATTTTTCATAACATGAAGATGTGGCTACAACATTTAATATAGACAATCATGAACATATCTCCACGGTCCATCCCCAAGGTGTCATTTTAAAATTACCACGGTTATTCACCAAGGAATCGTGAAAATTGTAATCTCTAGTGGTTACATCATTACCCAATGCATTGGAGCGCTATCAGGGCACACCCTTAAATTTGATTTTATTATCATGTGAGACACATATATAATCATCAAACATTTCATAAATAACCCATATAGCATAAAATAAATGGGGTTCATTTCATAATCATAACGTTTTAAAAACTGCTTTAAAGACAAGATCTTTACGTCACATTAAACCCACAGAAGGGGAGAGCGGGTCTCATGTATGTAAATCCCAGAATTTAAAATCGAACATTTATATATATATGTGAATACTCTTGTACAAATAAGATCATTGAGTATTCACTTTATAACATGAAGGAATTTTGAGAAAAGAGAGAGGCATTTTGAGATGAAAAGTCTACAGCATAACAGCTATGTTTCGGGGGTTTAGAAAACATAGAAAAGAGAGGGGACATGGGTCAAACATTCATAAATGACCCATAAAACAGTAGAGGGACATAATATGAAGGATATATGAACATGATAATGAAATTTCAAAGGCATACCATATGAAATGAAGAACATTAAAGGAAGATAAAAATAATATTTTTGTTATGAAATTTCGGCAGCCTAACAACGTTACATAAACTTCAACCAAAAATGAATTGATGAGATCAAATAGGGTCTCTCATCATATGAACATAAAATATCAGTATGATATATATAGAGATAATACCCCAACATAATAAAAAAAACTTGCAAGACTTGACATGGAATTAGAACATTGAAAATGGAGAAAGGTGTAAGGACCACTTAAAAATTTAGCAGCCTAACGACGCCACTTAAACATCAAAATACTGAATTGAAGAGATCAAATTGGGTATCTAATAATATGGTCATAAAAGATCATTATGATAGATATAGAGATCATACCCCAAAATAACAAAAAGGAACTTGAAATAATTGACATGAAAGTATAACTTCAAAACGAGAAGGGTGAAGAACCACATAAAAATTCGGCAGCCTAACGGTGCCACTTAAAACTTCAAAATACTGAATTGAAGAGATCAAATGGGGTCTCTAATCATATGGTCATAAAATATTAGTATGATAGATATATAGATCATACCCCAACATAACAAAAAGGAACTTTAAAGAATTGACATGAAATTAGAACTTCAAAATGTTAAGGGTGAAGAACCACTTAAAAATTCGGCAGCCTAACAGCGCCACTTAAAACTTCAAAATACTAAATTGAAGAGATCAAATGGGGTCTCTCATCATATGATCATAAAAGACCAGTTTTAAAAATTTAGAGATCATACTTCAATATAACAAAAAGTAACTTGAAATACTTTACATGAAAATAGATCTTCCAAAATGAGAAGGGAGAAAGAATCCGTTACAAAAATTTCGGCAGCCTAACGGTGCCACTTAAAACTTCATAAAACGAAATAATGAGAGTAATAGGGAATCTCTCATTTTGTGAACATGAAAAGGGAATTAATAGGAGTATAAAAGAACACCCTTTAACATAATAACATGGAGAATAAAAGAAATTACATAAAAGAGATTTCTTGAAAAGAAAGAGAGGGATCAGATCCCTTACATTAAAATGTAACTCTTAAAACTCAAAGGATGGGACCTTGAGGGCTTGAGGGAACCTTGGGAGGACTCATTGGGAGGTAATGAGACCCGAACATTGTTGTGGGAGAGTGAGAAGTCGAAATTGATGAAAGGATGTCTTGGTATTTATAGGGAAAGTGAGGGGACAAAGCATTAATGGCCAAGGGACACCTCAAAAGTGGTTTTTCTCAAAACCATGTGCTCTCCCAAGATATTTCCAATGCAGTTAGGCCACATGGGGCCCCCCATACAATACTTCATCACCCTTGGCCGTCAAACCCTTAAAATATCTCATGACAGCATCATGACATAGCTATGACGTCATTAAACATACCGAAACCCTAAAACTGCATTTTTACTATTCACTGAAAATTCAACTTTCTCAGAAAAATCCCAAAATTTCACACTAACCAAATATAAATGCTCTGATTTCAAAAATTAACTCCATTTTATAAAAATAATTTTCTAAATATTTTTAAATTTATTTTTAAATAAATACACTATTCACCGAAAATTCATTTTTTCAGAAAAACCCCAAAAATTACAATAACATAATATCGGTGCTCTGAGTTCAAAAATGAAATCCATTTTATAAAAATAATTTTCTAAATATTTTTAATTTAATTTTTAATTAAAAAAACACTATTCACCCGAAAAAACTAATACTTGAATAATAATTTATGAAATCATTATTTAACGATTTTATTGAATCACATTACTTAATCAAGGTGCCTAGATTATTTGAAAACTTTCTTTAAGTGAGATTACTAATCCATTTGGTCATATTACTAATCCCAATCATAAAATCACTATTCAAAATTTACTATTCATCAAAAATCAAGTTGATCTTATTAGACTCCAAATTTCGTACTGAACATAACTGTAGAAGACCATTTTTTGAAAATCATTACACATTTTTAATTATTTAAGGTTTACATAAACATTTTTCCAAAATATTCTTTTGAAAATTCATCAAAATATGAATACTATTTTTATCCGGTCATTTGAAAATTCATAAACTTCATCATAAGAAGAAATACCAATTTTTATTTAAAACAAGGATTACAAAAGGCATAGGACCTAAGGGTAAGGTGTGCTAGGGTGATAGAATATTGTGGCGGCTCGGTCAACATTGGCCGAGTAGTAATTTATATCAGTTTGAACTTCTCGCGAAGGCGATTCTGTTCTAGCTTCACATGATGAAGTTCGTCTTGGGTTTGGTCCAGAGCAAAGCCCAATGGTTCTACCTCCTTCCCAAGCTCTGTTAGATGGGCTTCGATTGGTCCAAAACTACTAGGTGAGGCCATCAAATATTCTTTCTATAATAATCAACCAAGATTACTTATATTTAGGGACAATAATCAAAACATTTTGTTCACAGTGTTCATACTGACCGATGGTCATATTACAGTCAAAACCCAATGGTCTCATTTTAATTATAATCATGTTTATCAAATAAAATTTTTTGTTGAGTATAAAAATAAAATAAAATAACACATGAAATTAGGAAACAATATTTATTCAAAATTTTGGGCCGTTACAAAAATAACCCTTCAGATATCATTTATATTAATATAATTTTGTTTTGATAAAGATACGCTGGATATTAATAAATGAAATATATGGTATTGATGTTACCCCCCCCCCCCCCCCCGAGATTTTGTGAGTAATGTTTTTTCAACATAATTTAATCTTAGTGATATTTTTCATTTCAAACAACACTGAAAATTGTTTATTTTATATTATATAAGTATGTCTGGAATTTTTTATATGAAACACCATCATAATGAATCACTACACGCGAAATAAATTTTATCTTTCTTTAAATGGAACATCGAGTTTAGCTTTCATTACATGCTTGACTAACTTTCTTCAATGGCATGCACAACACACTAGACTGATTATTACCAAACCATAATTCATTACTATGATATTATTATTTAATAAGCTATAAAATATAGTCAAAATTTGTGATTATAGTAGTAAAAAAAATATTTTAATATTTTGGTTACCTATTAACTATAAAATAATATAGAAACCAAATTAATTTAAATGAAATGATAATATAAAAGAAAATTTTCATAACAAAAAGAAGATTAATTTTAATAAGTTAAATTAATTAATACAATTGAATGATAATAAATAAATTTATATGTCATATATTCTATCAAATATTTTAAAAATTCATATAATATATTTTATATGAATAATATATGAACAAACCCAATTTTACACATAAAACCCTATATTCTTACTAATTTAGTTTTACAACCTTTTGATGAAGAAAGTATATTAAATATATATTTTCTAATTTTTTAATTATTATATTTCAAAATAAATATAATTTTGTTAATTTAAAATAATAATTTTATTAGGGTGGTTTTTTGGTATTTTTATGTGATGTTTCATTTTTTAATGATTTATGAAAATGATAAAATTTATCTCAAAACTACTTTTTCATCTAATTTATTTAAAATAATATATTGAAAATTTATTTTATTTTAAAATTTAATTAGAGAAAAAATTTATCATTATTTCTAATTTAGATTATTGGACTTAATTTCACATTTAAATTCTTTATAAAACCCTAAAATATTTTGAATGTTTTTACATTAAAATCCCACTTTGTCATCCCATCTGTGGGATTAAATTTAAATTAATTTTGGACAATAATGTGATCATAATTTATCAAAATTGATTACATATTTTAAATCCTAAAAATATATAATTTATAAAAATATCAACATAGTGTTTGGAAAAAATTATTTGTGAAAGTAAATAAAAATATTTAAAATGAATAAGATCAAATTAAGCATAAAAAGGTACTCGACCCAAAACATAACAGCAAATATGACCTAAATATTTGTACAAAATCTATTTTTTCCATATTTTGAACGTATCCAACCTTTTCTATATGTTTTACCATTATTGGATTCATCTTTAATAAAAAAACGTGGGTGGGGATTCCCTTTCCAAAATATTACAGGAGTGTTACTCCTCCTCCACTATAAAAGAAATCCTCTCCTCCCACATCCACACACCTCTCAAGAAACATAATTTTAGATAATATCAAACCAAATATCTCCCCAAAATGCATGACTTTCTTTTAGAATCATCCATTTTGGTAGAAATTAATTTATGTAATTCCTTTGGTGAAAAAAATAGAGTTGCCCAAAGAAAAGGTAACATCCTCCCTCAAGCTCCTTTATCTTCATATCATTCCCCATTTACTCCACTCTCATTATTACATTATTATAAAAAACACCAGTATACTCAATATATTTATATTTTTTTATTCTATTAATTTGACATACACATATACACACTTCCATCTAATGGGTAATAAACATACTTTGTATGTTTATGGAAAAGTACAGCCTCAGAAAACGATTATTTTTCATTCTTACTTTACAACCTATTATATTATAAATTATAAAAATAAATCTATTTTTTATTTAATATATTTAATATTCAGAATTTTATTAATATTTTATAATTATTTTTACAAAAAAAATATGTTTATATCTTCCATCTTATGTAAACATGATAATGTCATTTGAGGAAGTACGGACTATAGCCCCATCAAAGTGATGTGATTCATTTACACACTACATGGAATGTATTAAGGATATTATTAGTAAAAATAAATTATATATAAGACTTAATTATTATACTAAAATAATATTATATATATATTTCATTTTACCACTTTATTTCAATAAGATGATAAAAAAGGAAATAACGTTCATGTGTATGTGAGGCTTGTCGTCTTCATAAACAATGTATTCCATTTCATAATTATATCTTTTATATATTAACAAATAGGTAATATAAATTATTAATATAACCATATATGTTATTATATTTACAAATAATGTTATGTAAATGATTTATAATAAACTTACATATATTATACATGATCTTGGAATGAGTATGATGAGAGTCAAGACACATGGTATGTGAATGTCATCTCCGTTTTTATTTCAGTGAGATACATGTCTTATTCACCACTCATTTATTTTGTTAAGTGTGTATACTACCCATGGTTGTATCATATGATTATTATACCTATTTTTAAGGGTATTTACATATACATTTTATGATCTTATTTTTATGGTGTTTATGCTTCAAAAGTTTCCAAATTGGTAAAGAAATTTTGTCTCAATTTTTTTTCGTTGAGACACAAGCCATGTTATGCACCAATATTTATTATATGAGATGTATATACCATAATTGACAAGATAAATCATGAATATAAAAATTTTCAGGATATTTTAAACATTAATATATATTTTTCTTATATGGGGAGTATAATTGAATTTACCATGTGGAAAGAGTTTATTGAAACAATCTCATCATTTGTTAATATTGTTTAAGATTATTCTTCCATTAATGAAATATTATGATCCATCTCTTAAGAGAAAACATTAATATTATTATCCTCTATATATTAATGAGATGTTCATATATTGGTACCATTTTTAAATTCTATTTTACATAATATAGTTAAGATTTTTTTTAATAAAACTCAACTTTACCTCTCTCTTTGGATAGATATATGTGTTCTTTCAAACAATGTATTTTAAAAATATTGTTGAGGGTTTTTTTATTTTTTTAAATTAGTTTCAAATAGATTTTTTATAAAAATTAATTTATTTTTATTTTATATGTATTCATAGAAAATGGGTTTTTCAGGTTTTATTATATGTTATCAAGGAAAATTGTTTCTAAAATGTTTTCATTTTTTATAAGATTTCATATATTTTTTTTTCAAAATTATTTCATGATTATTAAATATATTTTCCTATAATTTTATTTTTCAAAATGATTTCAATCATTATTTGTTTTTTCTCAAAGTGTTTTTTAAGAGAATTATTTCAAAGTGATTTGTGTTTTAAAAAGACTTTTCAAAGAAGAAAGTATATTTTCCTCAAAAACTATTTTCAAAATATCATTCCACGATTTTTTAAATTTAAGATGATATTTGTTGATTTTAATCATGACCTTTTAGGAAATTATCCAAAGGTTCCATTAATATTTTAAAGACCTGAAGCTTGACGTACATGGATATTACATTACTTTAGCGGAATACTTAATACATAACAATAACAGACAGACAAGGATCGTAGTAGTTTAGTGTCTTTGGAAACATGGACCGTAATCTTCTAATCGTGGTGAAAGATCTTCAACATCTCCCATAAAGATCTTTCCCTTTTTTTTCTTACCTAAAACCTTTCTTTATATCCCGGGGAAAAGAAAACATAAAAAGGGTGATCTCAAATGCTCAGAAAGGGTAAGCATGGATAAAATAAAATATACCATATACATTTGAACTTAAAAACATGAACATAATGTTTAAACATCAAAAGCCCGAGCAATGACATAAAGCATTGTAGTATGTAAGGCACAGATCATAAAGAAACATTAAGAATGATAAAATAGCATGGGAATAAAACATGTAATTGTGTCAACCATTAAGCACATGATATGATTTCCATAGTAGCCAAGTAATTGCCGCCAAGACCATCTTAGTGGACAAAGTCCCTTTCTGAATCGAGTTCACTCCTCCTTCCAGTCCTGTATTACTGAACCGGTTTAACTTGTCGTTCCAGCCATGTCTATCTCATGAGATATAAATCATTACCCAATGAATTGGAGGGAGATATAGGTTCCACACATCTCATAATGAAATCATTCTTTCGTGTGCCACAAAATCATAAATCATACATCATAGCATAACCCATGAAATAAAATGGGATTCTTAAACATCATACCATCATAACATAATCAATAAACAACTGATATCATTTCATCATAAGAAAATTTAAACCATTTAAATCATAGACATATTTTACTCGAAACATACACATATGAAATAATTTCATCTTAGATGGAAAATAGTTTTGACAAAATGCTTGAAATGAATTCTTGAGGAAAATATACTTTCTTCTTTAAAATAATTTTCGTTTCACAAAATTCCATGAAATTTTAAAAGATAAGGGTTTTTTTTAAAATAATCATGCAATCTTGTAGAGGAAGCATCTTGAAAATGAGGCTTTATGAAACTGTAAAAATCCATTCACGCCGTATAAGTTAAAAATAACATTCTCCTCGTACTTTTGTCGGAAAAGTCAAAAAGTACCATATATGGTAACCAAAGGAAAGATTCCATTCATACAATGTGGTAAAAATTCAATAAAGGGTAAAAATGACTTTAAACATCCATGGAATAATGGTAAAAATTTTATGAAAGCATTTTTAGAAAACATGGTAATGAATGATAAACGTAACCCCAGTAAATACTTACGTATAAGCTATCTCGGATAAAAATGAGATTGAAAATTTATCCCTTACCATAGGTTTGATATGCTTCGTACGTATCTGAACCTTTTGTATAATGATTTAAATAATGTCATTGACTTATTAAAAAATCATATTCATTGTTATGATATCATATATGTTTCACTTATAACTTTATATTACCCGTTCTTTTGTAAATTCCATGTTAAAGTAGCGTTTTGTGTAAAATCATTTCATTTATCGTATGTGTTTCGACTTGTCATTCTTGATATTATTACTTATATCCTGATTTACATAATTTCATAATGTAAAACATGATTTAAATATATTCATCATATACATATATATATTATAGGTCGATAAAAGGAATGAAATGCACCGTTCTTGGAGACGGTAGGTCGTACGTACACATGAATGATTTTTTCATTTCCTTATTGAATTGAATGAAACTAAATAGATGACATAAATATATATATATATATACATAAATCCATTAGAATTATTATTTAATATATTTCATTATTATTCATTAAATAAAATTTATGGTCATTCATGTATGGTTAACATGGAGAATGAATCTAATCGCGTCGTGGAGACGGTAGTCCGTACGTATGCACGAGCGATAATATAAATTCCATAATTATTGAATTGAATTGGAGTGGATGATACAATATATCATAATCAGTATGATGTTATTATAACTATGTAAAGTTATTATTTACAACATTATACCCATCCAAGTAAGGTGGTTTTGGAAAAATAGATTACACCACGGCGTGGAGATGGTATTCAGTACGTACGCATGCGCGGTGATTTTGTTTTCCGTAGGATGGATAGATGGTGAAATAGGGTTGTTTAATACATATAATAACATATCAGTATATTAGTGATACTGATTTTATTACATCATAATGAATCAACTAAAGAATAATAAGTGGAAGAATAAATAAAGTTGAACGAATCGGTAACGGACATTACCTCTTCTTTGAAGCGCCTCTTTGAGACCTCCTTTTAGGGCACTGAAATTGGTCTTTGAAGAATACCAGAACCTCTAGGATGTTTCTAGTGAAGTAAAGAAGGGAATTTTTCAGGGGTTGGCCAAGAGTTAAGTCTCAATGTGGTGTGAGGAAGAGAGGGAGGAGGTGCCTTTTTATAAGTGATGAGAGGGGCACCTTTGGAATAACTAATAATATTATTATATTATAAAGCCAAATTCGGTTTTAAATAGCTCCAAATTGATTTATTTCGAAGATAAGGTGGGGATGGGTCGAAATCCTCTCATCCAATAGAATTTAGACAAATTTATGTTCCTATTTTAACCTTATCATTTAGATTTAACATTAAGTTAGATAATTTTACTTTTACCGTGTCTTTTTGTGTTCTTAGACTATATGGTTAATAAACATACTATAAGAAGCAAAAAAAACCCTAAGTTGTTTATTATTAATATATATATCCTTACATAAGTCATTTGGCCAAACCTTATATTTTTAGGAATAAAAAAACAATTAATAATATAATATTTTTTTAAAAAACTATTTTATGTCAATTTTGACACTATTTATTAATTGATTTTTGTGAAAATCATAACAGACTGATTAGTTCGAAAACAATTAATTATATCAATACTAACATGTCATATTAACCTATTAAATTATTGTAATTCATAAAAAGTCTAATATTACATTTATTTTGGTATTTATAACATCAATTATGTCAATATTTCATTAATAAGATAATTACGGCATCATCTTTGTGTCATAAATAAATTAAATTATTTAATGTCTAAAAATTAAAAATAAAATACCATTATGTATGAATTCTCTTTAGATTTTTAATGAATATTTATAGTCGAATTTATCTTATGTATTAGCCTATATTAAAAATAATGTAATTATTAAACATTGATTTTAACTATTTTAACCCTTCTTTAAATAAATTAATAATAAATTTCTTAATCTAATCCAAGTGAGCCTAAATGGACATATTTTATTCCTAAGGTTGTTTTTGGTCGAACTACACTTATCGAATAGAATTAGGACATGTGTTAGGGTAATAATAATATCATTTTTACCCTTAATTACCCTATTTACTTTTAACCATGGTAAAAAAAAGTAAAAAGTTACTATTAACCAAAAATTATTTTCAACTCATTGAACCAAATTTTACTTACTGACATCAACCGTGTCTCTCAGATTTTTGAAATTCCACTCAGAGAAATGGTAAAATTATGTTTTATGAAAAATTCATTTTTTTTAACTACCACTTTGTGGTTTAACTATTTATCAAAATATGAAAGTTTCCAGAAAAATACAAAAAATTAGGCCTAAGCTATATTTGATATTATGAACTGAAAAATGATGTCTATTTTACAAAATTCAAAACATATCAGCTGCATTACTTAATTTAAAAATTAATTCCCTTCGTCAAAACAAATAGCGTGTTCTTAAAAGATAATAACTATCAAAAGATTGACATTTGTTTATGTTTGGTTTAAATGTGAAATTACATCCAATGACCAAAATTGTATTAAATTGTAAAAATATATTCTAAATATACTTTAAAACCACTCAGATTAATAATTTATCACTATTAATTATTTCGATTAAAAAGTTTGTTTTTAATTAAAATTTAGTAATTTTCACTATTCATCAGAAAATAAAAGTTATCCGAAAAGTACCAAAATTTCACCCTGAGCTAATTATGATATTCCGAATCCAAAAATGAAGTCCATTTTGAAAAGGAAAATTTACAAAATTTCTAACAGAGGTTATTACTATTCATAACGGTTAGTTTTAATAATATTTTAATAGCATATCATTGTTTAGTAAAACTCGGTATTGTGTACAACACATGCTATCGTGGAAGGTCGCACTTGCGTGTAATGCAAGGTAAGTCAAGGATGCATGTTGTGTAAGCTACTATTGGTGTAACATACAATACAAGAAATTAATGAAATTAAAAATAATATTTTTCAAAAAATCTCAGGGTGTTACATTCTACCGCCCTTAAAATGAATTTCACCCTCGAAATTCGTCGGGTTTATAAATGGTTTACTACTCGAAAGTTTATTTAATAGAAACCCACATCGTAAAAATGAATACCAAAAACAATCTTTAAAACCAAAATTATGAAACGTAACAGTTACCCAAATAAACTAATCACTGGGTTTCCACATAGGTGAAAATATGGATATGGAAGAGAAATCTAACCATCATGTTCTGATGGAGATTGGTAGAGAACATGGCTATAGAAAAGCTAGCAATCACAAAGCCATAAATTTGTGACGATCTATGGTACCATTTTATTCATCAGATATAAGAGCACTAGGACAACATTTTTGGTTTTCAAGATCATTTTTCTAAAGTTGATGAAATTGGAATAAGAAGAAATACTTTCGTGATTTTGGTATAATCTCACCGTTGGTCGTTCTTTGGACAATTTCCACTTCATTTCTTAAAGAAATGAAGTTGAATTTGTCATTTGTGATGTGTTAGCAGATCAAGTGATAGAATGATGGGTCATTCCATCTGTCTCAAAAAAAAGGTTAGAAAAGTTATAAAAAAATACCTAAGTCCATCTATAGTGAGATTAATCATATATGGTTCCTAAAATGGCCTTATACATATTATATCATACTAATTAATATAATAAAACTAGTTTCTACTAAACAGGGACTTTCTGTAGGCCAGTGGTAGGTGATAAAGGCCAGTCGCACTTCGGTTGTGGGTTCGATTCCCACAGCCTTGTCCGACGCGATGGGATGTCGCCCGTCCTGCCGGTTGTCCTTTTTCTAAAGCTATATTACTATAAGATCCCATAAAGAAGGTCTATCCTTAAACAATACTAACTTCTGTCCAACATAATCCATTCCAATCTTTAGGCTTATCTGAAATACTTCAGTCCAAGCTCATAGTATAAAGAAAATGACTATTTGAAATGTCACATATCAATCACATGAATGCCATCATTTATCCCCAATATATAATAAGATATATCTTGTTGGTAAAATTACAAACATGTGAATACCTTAATCATGTATTCTCTTGATGAATGAATACCCATTGAACTTTAGTTAAAACATGAATGCAGTTAAAAGTTAACACATTCCACAAACCAAAATCATCAAAATTATTTATACTCAAACCATGATATCACTTAGTCCTTATGTAAATCCTGAGCTCATGAATACAATCAAAAATCTCATTATCTTCCTATCCCTTCATTATGCGCATGTCATCTGCTTACCAAAAATATCTCAATCACTTCCCATGGTTACCGGTACCATAAAATTATGGAAAACCACAATATACCAATATATAAATATTCCAATATTCCACGATACTATATACAACATTATTTTGGAATCCCATCACATAAACACTTAATCATTCCAACACATCGTTTTCATATTCAACATCACCAATAGTGATCGCATGTGAATTCCCTTTGACCTTTGCCTTAAGTGGTTGCTCATATCGATCATCACTAACCCTTGGATTAGGGTATTTATTAGCATAATGCCCCATTTCCTTGCACTTGAAGCATTGAAGTGTTGGTGGTGCGTTCTCTACAGTATTTTCTTTATTCACATCATTATAAACCCTTTTTACATTACATCGACACTCAGCTGCTCGATGACCTTCTTTTCCACACTTAAAACATTTTCTAGTACCCTTAAGACAATATCCACCATTCTTCTTTCCACACTTTGAGCATAAGGAAACATTCATCTTCTTTTCACCATTATTCTGAGATTTCTCCTTGAACTCCATATTTCGTTTCTTGTCAAAACTATGAGATGGATAAGTAACACCAACTTCCATCTCTACATTGATAGCACAACGCACAATTTCTTCACAGATACTGAAGTCTCTTATAGGTTATTCCTTTCAATGATTTGGTTTTAAGCCAATGAAGAATCGATCAACTTTAATTTCAGGTTGGATGATAAATCCAGATGCATACCTTGCAAGCCTTGTAAAATTCACTTCTTATATACCAACAGATTCATCATCCTTTTTCTTTAGTTCAAGAAACTCCTTCTCCATCATTGTTCAAATAATACGATGGAAGTACTTATTAAAAAATAAGTTCCTGATCTCGTCCCATTCCATGGACTAAAATTAATATCTTGGCTTCGTATTCTTGATAAGATCCCACCATTGACCAGCATCACCTTCCAAATGATATACTGATAAGGATGTAATAACATGGAAAGTTGACATGAACTTCTTATAATCAGTCATTCATATCTCATTCAATTTCTCATGGCTCCTATAATAGTGGTGATCTCTAATTATCAAATAAGAATGTTATAACATATTGAATACAAAAATACATATTTCATGGGTGTCTAAGGTTTTGGATGAAATCCTCTAATGACCACAATTATATTAGTAGGAAACTAAAATAGCTCCCAAAAAACTATATCATCGCGTTTATTTAATATTAGGGTAAATGACAGAATGTTCAGTCTGTGGAAAAACTAGGAAAATTCATAAAACAACTAAAATACGTGGGATAAGGTATATACCACATACTATATGTATATAGAATTACAATCAACCAGTATAGACCATTGATTTGGACTATATTGGGGGGTAAATTAAAAAAAGAAGAAAATATTAGAAATATGACACATTAACTTACACCTAACTAACTCCATGAATTTGAAGTCAACCAAATAATGGTAAAATAAGAACATAGAACTTAATATCACAAACATAATGAGATAAAAATGTTTGAATCTATGTCTGGGAAATGAAACAAGATCCAAGCCTATGTTATGAACTTTTATGGGAGACCCCAATCCTCAAGGATGTCTTTTGAAATTTAATCAAAGAAGAAATCAGTTTTAATAAATTCAGAGTAAAAAAGTAATTTTTTCATATCTTAACTTGTTGGAATGGTTTTTGTGCATGATTTTCCTAACCATTCATAAACCTTTCACTTTCTATAGCTCAAGGGAGACCCCACACAGTTCTAGAAAACTTTTAAATGGACCGTGCATAAATAATGCATTAATATTTTACAACACAAATTCAAAGATCCCACATAGGCTTGCACCAATAGTGGCATGGTTTCCACAAACTGTTTTCCCTCCTACATCCCTCTCTCCATCCCTGCACATGTACTCTAAACCATGTGGCTTGGGAACACTGTTCATAATCACTATGTGGAAAAAATGTTTTTTCTTCAAAAGATAGGATCTGAGCTCTAAAGAAGTTCTAGATACCCCAAAACTCCCATGATATGACTAGACACTAACATTAGGTCATCAACCAGGATTTAAATTAAAATTTAAAATATTATTCCACATAGGAAAAACTAGGATATTAAATTTTGTATCATCTCAGCTATTGAGGTTTCTTCTTGTTTTCTCTCTTTTTCTTCATCAAGAAGTTGTCTTCGGAATTTTTACTCTTCCCATGAAATTTAGAGGGTATGGTTACCCTCTTCGTACTCTTATGTACCAGAAAATCAAGTGAAAATTGATCTGAATAAATAAGAAATTCATAATTTTCATATAAATCTACTTCATTAACAATGATTCTTTTCTAATGGATCTCCTTATTGAATTATGGTTCCTACCTATTGGGTGATGTGTATTCAAATATTGGGTATTGGTATAGGTTATCATTTTAATAATTTTTCATTATTCTAATTTCATCATGTTATTTTTTAATATCCCCTAAAAGGAAGATGAATCTGTACATAGTGGTCATCATTCCCTCTAACACTTCATTCACAACAAAAAATACCCAATGAAGTAAAAATTTAAAAACAATTAAATAAAAATACAATAGAAAAATTATAAAATAAAAACACGAGAAAAGAAATATTCTAAAATATTATTCCAATAAATTTTCCACATAAATATCAAACATTGAATCTAAAATATGATAGCCCATGGGTCATCATTATTTAATTTTGGATTACCAAATATTTAAATTTAAAACATCAGTAAAAAACCAATATATTCTCATTTCACTCACACAGAATACCAAACACTCTCATTTCATCAAAATAGTAAAATCCTATCTATCATTATAATCATCATACACCCTTATGTTTTTCATTCCTAATTATTTCACATTGAAGATATGTCTTCTCATCTCTCTAGTAATCCTCACACATTTTCATTCCCCTTTTCTTGGACATTCCTTGGTGTGGAATCCCTAAAATTTATTTTTTTATCCTGTAGGCTCCATCCACATGTATGTTTTGAATATTTTAAGAGTTTATATGTTATAATGGCATAAATTTATTTTATTAATATTATTTTCAAATTAACCACATAATTATTCTGTGAGAATATAATAAATACGTGTTCCAAGAGAAAATATTTCAAATAAAAGTTGAATTTTACTTTACGCGTATTTAATTTTGGTATATTACATAATAATGTTTTTTAATTGAAAAATTATTTGAAACTTTTTCATAAATAAGAAGTTGTAAAGAAATGTGGATGCATTGTCTTAGGATTTTTGTTTGAAATAATTACTACTTGAAATATTATAATGTTCTCTCTGGTTATATTTCTTTTCAAAATTTTCATTAATAATTTATTTATGTTATTTAGAATATATGTTAAGTTATTTCCATTTAGTTTTTATATATTTGATGACCCTATTCTTTAAGGAAAAACTAAACTAAGGTATATACAAATTTAAATGTAAAATAATTTCACAATGTTACTTGATTTGTAATTTATTTGTAATATATATTGTAAATTTAATGAACTAAATTATATGTTTCTTTTGGTATATATTTTGTTGGTTTTTATGCTACTTTTTTCAACACTATTTCTACTCTTGTATCATATATAGTGGAGGAATAACACGAAAACTATTAAGAAAATCAAATTTGTTATTATATAACAAATGTTAAAAGGAAATAGGCACGAGTTTCTTCACAATGATTATTTGATAAAGAATATGAAAAATCACTCACTATTTTTTTCACATTGATGATCTGGGAACCAACGTGAAAAACCCACAGTGATGGGTTTTTGAAATAGTGAATGGGATAACAAACATGTAAACCCCCTATATTAATATATTTATAATTTATTCTTATTAATTGAAATAAAAAACATATTTACAACATCCCATTCAATAGAATCACCTAATAACTAATGTTAATAAGAAAAAAAACTATTCTGATAAATTATTTTCGGCACTATTTTTAATAAAATAATCAACAACTATTTAATGAAAGAATCCTGTAATAATTTAGTGAAGGAATATATAATAATTTATGTTGATTATAGGAAAATAAAAAAAAATGATAGAAAATTATAAATCACGGTTCTTTATTCATTAGGTAAATATATAATGAGAAATCAATCATAGGTCTTATAATCGTGTTTAGTTTAATCCAATGTTCACGGTAGTAAACCCCCAAATCACATATCTTCACTTTTCAAATGTGTTTTTTTACATCACGTATTTGATAACTTGGTAACTCAGAACCGTTTTCAAACATAGAAAATATTCTATTCCAGGATCTTGGTTTGAATAATTATCTAGTCCTAGCATTTATAATATCACTCCCTAGACAATAATTCAATGGTCAAGCATCATAAATCAAAGAAGAGATTATGGAAATTAGGGTTGTGATAAAATACCCAACTCAATTAAATTTAAAAAATTCTTTTATACAAAAAATGATCATTTATTATAATTGATTCACATATGGTCTAAAAGTCATAAAATCTACGAAGGGTTAGGAAAATAAAAATCAAATTTGATGCATCGGTGAAACAACGGTCCTTGATTACAGTACTGGTGCCTCCTAAATGATTACTGGATTGGTTCACTCACACCATATTTATAGAATTCTGAGGTTATTAGGACACATTTAATGGAATTTAAGACGTGTCCAAAGATAGAAATATGTGGGTCTTGGTTCATAAAACATGCCTGATATCCAATATATGTCGGATACATCTATTTTTTGGGTCATCATTGCCATTACATGTAGTGTTTTGATTAAATAGCATGTAAATGCTTCGCTACATGTATTTAATTCATGGATTACAAACATTCAAGATTATATTCACATTATTTATGTAGTGTATTGATTACATGACATATAAATTCAATTATTAGCTCTATAAGCCTCATTTTTTTGTGGTTCGTTAGTTTTGTTCCATAAAAGTTCTTAATGTTCATCCCTATTTGTGTAAAACCATCATTTATGTGGACACCATGACAATTTCCACTCGATTTATTCACCTCTAATAACATATAGTATGCTAAATAAATGAAGAAAATATCATGTGTACATGAATGCATTAACTATAAAAAAAACCAGGATCAATGAATTTTATTATAAAAAAAGTGTACGATAAATAAAAATATCAACTCCCTGGAAAATGTCATACTGAAATTACTTTACATAACACTAAAAAACATAGTAACCTACCTATTTATGACCGCATATCTAGATGGTTAATGCATTATTGTGTGAATATTTATAGAATAACGTCATTTCAATGATATAAACCTCGAGTTTAATCCTCATGGAATTTAGGAAATATAGACAAACATATTAATAAATGGATTTATGTGAGATGGTTACCCCCATTTCAACATAAAATAAATTTTAAATAATATCCCAAGAGTGAGGAGACACTTACATTCCTTATCATATATATGTAATGTAGGAAATTCATTAACTCTTTATGAGAAATTAAGAGCCTCATATCATGGATGAAATTCACCATATTCGTATCCATCATACCTTAATATCATTTCGTAAAGAGGAAATTGTTGATTTAATCATGAAATCATATATCAAGACTAGGGAACCAATTTGGAAGGAAATCCATGAGAAATTATTATTTTCACCATAATGTAAGGTACCCTCACTAGAGGACTTACAAAAATCTACATTTTTATTCCTATAAATATATTAATTTATTAATTCACATGTGATCAAAAAACCCTTTATGATAGAATGATCATAATAATTTACATTATTGGAGGATGGTTCCACACGTTCCTGGTTTCTACCAAGTTTTTTGCTTGTCTCCCAGGGTTTCACATTCTCTGGCAGTGATAGTTCCTCCACAACACTCTTATTGGGTTCTACTTCTCACTTTCTCGATCTGGACATCAGCCTTCATCACTTTTCATTTTCTTATCGCTCAATTCTCCCCACTCTATGATGAAACCAAGTTATTATTCATGTTTGTCTCTTTTCACTCAACTATTTGGTTCCTTAGCTCCTCTTTAGGTCAGATTTATAGCATGATATACACTAAGAGTTTGGGAAACTGATTTGGTGGATGATGGATTTACAAGAATTACTAGATTTTGTTCTAATTACTATAGTTTCATTCCCAAGATAATTTTTTGGGTTTTCTCACTTTCATTTTTTCTTGTTCAGGTTTCTTACTAGTTACATATCTCATGCTATGATCATATTTGGGTTTTAATCATGTTTCCCACTTTCTTGTTTTATGGTTTCTATGGGTTTAAATTCTACTTTTTTGGGGGTGTTTTGATTGAGTTTTGGTTATTGTTTTTCTAGAGAAGGTTCTTCTATGGTGAAGTATCCTCTAGAGTTTTGGTTTTTGTTGGGGTTTGTTATTCAGATGGTCTTTTCTCAGTCATGAATTTATATAGAAGTCATGGCTGCAAACTTATCTTTTTTCCTCTAAAACCACTACTCCCTTCTAGACCATTTGAGATTGGTGGTTTCTAAGAGGCATTGGGATATGTTGTTGTGGTGGATTCTAGGTGGTCCGAATGATGTTCAATTGATGGTGGGATCACAGTTTGGTTGGGTGATGTTCGAATGATGAAAACGATGGTGGTGGTGGATATATGTTTATGATGGTCACGATGAGGCAGTTCCTATGAGACGGTACTGATGATTATTACTAAAGGTGGTGGTCATCAGATAATAATCATGTGGTGAAGAGATGATGAGGATGATGGCTATGGTTATGGGACAACATGATGACACTGAATGTGATGCAATTATAGTCAGCGATGTGATGATATAAGCATAGGTCGACAATGTTATGATGAGTGTTTCCTCATTTGTGGTTTTATTAGGTGGAATGCTTCACTTGTATTATATTATTCAACTCGTTGAATTTGAGTCCTGAAATTTGAATGTGGATTTGGGATCAGGTATGGTTCTATTTTTGTTTTCATGTGGGTGATGTGTGAATTTGATATCGGTTTTTTGTGAGGTTCCAACTCATCCAATAAGTGGTTTCTTCAGAATTTAAAAAAAATATTTGGAGATTAATTTACATGGAACCCCCATCTATTATAAACTGAAAAATATTTCATTGAGTTAAAATATTATTATAATTGATAAATTTCAATACATTATGTGAATTAAATATAATTCATTATGAATATTATAAGATTAAAAAAATAAACACGTAGAAAAATATACCAAACAAAAAATATTTATCAACATGGTTTAAATTAGATATCATACAATATCTTATGAGTATATAATAAAAAAATTATTTTAAATATAATTTAAATATTAATATATAAATAAAGTGTAAATATGAAGTGATTTTATTGAATACCATAATGTTATATTTTAGATTTTTATATAATAATTATATACATGGCCATTGCATATATGACAAGTGTATATATGCTTATTGGTTATATATTCATTGTATATGTTATCATTTAGTTGTTTATAATGTGTTAGAAGTATGATATCCAAAATATAATTAACATAAAATAAATATTTTTTTAATGAAATGAAATGACAAAAATTAATATTAACTTATATCTACCATGTTAATGAAATTATTTTGGGAAATAAAGAATTCTAAAGTAAATTTATTGCTCAGAAAAGAATATTTATTTAAAAAATATACTGATAAATTTGTTGGAATGAATTATAAAATAAGAAAATAATACCACATAAATAATTATGGAGTTTTAATGAATAATATTTTAACAATTTATGGTCAAAAAAATTGGTTTATTAAATAAAAACTATTATATAGTTGAAATTTAAAATATAAATTTTTCATATTTGGTTGTAATGTATCATTTAATTTAATAATAATATATATAAAAATTAAGTAAATGTTCATATAAATATATTTAAATATTAAATAATAACAGTTCTATAAATATTATGCTAAAAATATTGTTTTTAAAAATTTATTTTTATATCTTTTTAATTTATCATTTAAGAATAATCTCATTTATCTTTATAAACAAAATTTTATAAAAATATATTTCATTTTTCTAATTGGGTAAATTATATGAATTAATAGGTTTAATTTATTTTTAGGATAATGTTATGTTATCAAGTATAAATTTTACTTACTAGGGTAAAGGTAAGATGTCGTAAATGTGTTATATTAAGGGATAAAAGCCAAAAATAACAATAAAATTATCTGTAATTTATTTTATTAGGTAACGAGTGACCCAATTATATTATTTATAAATTTAGACTTGTTTTCTTGTAAAATTGCATCCTAACACAATGGGGAAGGATTATTTATAGAAATGGAACTCAAAAGTCACTTTAAGTGGCCCACCATATACCCGTCCAAAACACACATTTCCATAAGTTATATCATGAATAACTAAGAAAACATTAAATCTTAAATATATATTCCTAGATTCATATCCTATATTTCCTATATTTAGGTCTAAATTATTCATTATGATGGAATATATTTTGAGAATTGAGAATTTATCAAAGAAAATATCGAGATATTTACCATCTTTTCAAATTATATTATGTTCAAAAATATTTTTGGTTGTCATTCATCACATTCATTATTCTTTTTTAATATCATTAAAATTTCATAATTGATCTTAGAGTTATATAATTTGATATTCTTAGTTATTGATTACTATATCATAATTTTTTCTTGGATTTCTTCCTCCACCTATATGAATGACGTTGTATTACCTTCACTGTTTGCAACATAAATTAGTATCATCAAATTAATACTAGTAATATATTATATCAATGAAAATTTGTTTTTATTAATATGATTATATAGTAGTTAATAACAAGGAATGATTATTATAAAGTAAAACATCATCATTGGTAAATTACTAGAAAAATACATGCCAAAACTTCTATTCTAATAAGCAATATGAATAAAATGCATCAAATGATCCTAGAATGAAATAAAAAACATTCAACAAAATTATTCAACTAATACTAATAATATTAAATTCTTTACATATAATCAAATTATATGAATAAACATATCCTTACCTGAATTTGTAAAAGATTATCAAAACTAGCATCGTATAATGATGAAAATAACCTAAAACTAACTAATATATATATATATATAATAAATCAATATTATTTAATATTATAAAAAGGTAATTTATATGAATAAGGTTATTTAGAAAGTTATTTATATCGTTATTTTTATTATATATTATGTTATTTTTTTTCTGGTGTCTAGAGTAAGGGTAAGGGTTCCAATATTAAATTTACCTTTATTGAGATAAGCTCTATATTCAGAACATGTTTCTTTTATGTGGTGTATATTCTATAATATAAAATTATTTTATTATAAGTTTCATTAAATAAATTGAGTTTTAATATCTATATAATATTCTCTATTTTTAGAGTTTGATACAGATGTTAGTAGTAGTATTAAGTTCTCTTTTCTAATCTAACTTTGAAAATGATATTTTCTATGCTTAAATTCATGTTTGGAGAAATTGTATATTCTCTTGAACTAATTTACAATATATTTTCTCCACCATAATAATATATGTATATATATATATATTGCATGAATTATAACCATTTTAATTTCATTTATAATTTTCGTATAATAATGTTTGTAAGTGGAACCAATTTTAACTTATCTTTTATGTTGGGAGTCATTTCATTTGATTTCAATGTTGTTCATATTGTTATATAAGTTTACCTAATACATGATATATGATTTCATAAAATAATTTTTATTTAATTTTAATTTATTTTCATAAATAGTAAAATGAATCATTTAACACCCTTCTATAACATTTTCTACTTAGGTACATTCACCAAACATTTTCTTCAGTCTTCATTATTAGGTGTTATTTCCTTGTTTTCATTATCCTAAAAAGTAATTATTATATACAATAAATTTTTAAGAAAAATTATTTAGAAATTATTTATTTGTTAAAAATGATTTCAAAATTTAAATTTTATTTATTATTATTTTCTAGGAATTTTTGTAATGATCATATAATTTTTTTATCATTATCAATATCATTAAATGTTTGTTATATTTCATAAAATATGTGTTTTAATAAAATTATAATATGCTTTCATAGATGATTTATTTTTTATTTATAGATATTTTAATGAAACCCATTACATTCTCATAGTTTATTTATTTTGTGGTTGTTTATGAAATGGGATAATGTTCATGTGGAATATATGTATATTTTTCTCATTATGTGATATCTAGAACAAGATTTACATATCTCTATAATTTAATAGTTTAAAACCTATAGATCATGATATTAAAAAATAGTGAAAATAGTCTACTATGTTTAATGAAATGAGGGGTGAACTGAGTACACTAGGTTATTGAACATTTTCAACTATGTTATGATGATCTTCATTTTGATCCATGATATGATAACTTATTTTAAATGATTCTATTTTTTATATATTACATGTTTATTTATCTATTGATCATGATTATTATCTTTTAAGCTGACCCTCATATTTTATTCCAAATATTTATTATTCATGTTACGTTATTACCTATGATGAAATAATTTATATTTTTTATTTCTCTCCACTTATTATTCTTCTAATAATTTCCTTATCTGATGATTCCATTCCATTGAAAATTAAGAGGACTATTATGTATAATATGCCTCATTGTATATGATGTGTGAGAAATTTTTTTTGGTAGATGTTGATGGATTATTATAAAAGTATAAGTTCATGTATATAATCACATAATAACAACAAAAAATAATTTTTTAGCTGTTATTTATTATGGGATTTATTGAATATTAATATTAAGAAATATAATATAAATTTAAAATAATGTTAGGTAAACTTTTTTACAATATTATATTTTAGAAAATATTTTTATTTGGTTATAAAATAACTAGTGGATAAAACGAATAGAAACCTAGGAATTAATAAAATTGTTCTAATATAAACCAAGGGTTTCATTTGTTAAAATTAAAATGTTTAGGTTAAAATTAAGGTGAAACAATTTAATAAATCATTATTTTTATTTTATTTATCATATGATTTCATTATTTGGAAATTATGTTTTAATAATCATTCTAATACTTTTGGTTTTTGTAAATGTTTAGAACCAAGGTGAATCAAGTTAAAAATAATTGTGATGGAGAACAAAATGATTTTCAAAATGAAAAACAAAAAGACATTGGATTAGGGTTTATAAATAAAATTCCAAATATCTATCAACTATCAATGTCTAGGAATATTAAAAAACCATGTCAAGCTCCATAACATGAAATGAATATAATGACTTACTATTGATTCATTCATGTCACAATATCAATAATCATTTATTCTATTTTTTAATCAACATATTGTTGAACAATGGAACAAATCATTTTGAAATATATTACATATTTTCCAGTTCTCAAAGTAGGAAATGTGTATTTTAGATATTTATCAATTTTAATGTAAATAAAATCAATGGTGAACCCTAATTAAGAACATGGAAAAAGATATATAAGTCAACTCAAAGGAATAAGATAATTTTATAAATAAATTTCAAAATAAATATTTTCATCCAAATCATAATAAAAAATTAATTGTATAATTTAGTGATATGATGTTAAAATATAGAATTAATCTATTGGTATCTATAACAAAAAACATGAATAGAGATGAATGATACTACTTTGGTTTTATCATTAACCCAGATAGAAAAATAAATAGTTCATTTATATTCTTACACACATTACATTGAAATATATTAACTATACGGGATTATAGTACCTAAGATTAAAATAATTTATGTTCTCTAAAGGTAGAAAATGAAATTGTGGAATCTTGTCATTAATGTGGTTATATAGAAAATAATAGGATAATGTAATTCCATGGTAACATAAATGAAAAAATCTATAAAGTAAATAATATTAATCATCCTAGAAATAAAAAATGTAGGAATATCAATGAGAGTCACCCATAAAAATAATTAAGAAATGAATATAGTTTAGAAATAAATTTCATCAAGGACATGAATTTTAAATTTATGTGAAACCCCAATTAAATGAATGAATATAAATCTAAACACACTGAAAACCCAAATTATAGTATTGTATGTTTAATAATTTTAGATATTACCATAAAAAATAAACTAATTTAACAATTTATAATGAAAACTAACATCAGTAACCTCTAATTCCAAAGGATAAATGGAAACCTCATCCAATCAAAACAGTTGGTGTTAGTAAAAAAATAAATTTATGTATGGTACACTCGTAGTAAACTCAATAACTATTGATTTCATATTTTGTTTTGTATTTAAACACTCTTTATATTTATATTTTTATTTAAATTATCATTTCATTACCCCAATTATTAGTATAGAAATATTGATACAAATTCTTATTTATAATGATTTCATCCCAATTGTAAAACTCTTTTGTGATTTAAATTTATTTTAATTTCATTACTAGGAATATTATTATTCTCTCACTTGATGAATTTAATGGATTTTAGTCATTCATTATATATTTTCGAAAATTCCCTATCACTTTTTTTGACAGGGCAATAAAATTTCATATTCTGAATAATACTGTGATAAAAATATCAATAAAGATTAAATTTATCCAAATATTGGAATTACATCCTTTATATTAGTGTTCATAATTAATAAATACAAATATTTATCTCACATTGTTTGGGAGAAATATAAAAATTGAATATATGAGAATTTTATAAGAATGTGTCGATGTATTTCCAGAATAGATCCCTAATATTCCACATGATAATAAGTATTAATTTTCCATTGAACTCATATCTATTTAAATTAAAATATTATAGAATTACTTTTCAAGTACCTTTATTGAATTAGAATATTTATATATGAGTATCTATTACAATATAGATATGGGTCTTATACACCCATTTTCATCACCATATAGAACACTTGCCATCATTTTTAATAAGAACCATGGATGAATGTGTCTTTTCATTGATTATAGAAAAATTCAAAGAATTATAATAAATAAAAATTATCCACTCATCATATTGATTAATTTTTTTATTAATTGTAATAGTCCAAATAAATATAATTTTTTCTATAAGAACTAAAAATTATTAATAAAGGGTAATGTGAGTGGATACAAAAAATAAAACAATTTTTATAAGTTATGGAAACTATGAATTAATATTGTTTCCTCACAGAATTAAAAGTTATCCCAATATCATTTAGGATATGATGGATAAATTAAATAGAGATTTCATTGATAAATTAATGGTAATTTTTATTAAATATATTATTATATATTCTATGGTCAATGATATATATAAATATATTAAATTTGTTGGGATATATACAATTAGTAAAGTGAAATAATTTACTATATATTTCATGTGTGAATACTAGATAAAAAAATCTTTTTTTGGGTCACGTGATAAACAAATTAGGGTATATATTTAGATCTATAAAAGAGATATTTTATTGAATAATGAACCATAAGCCCACAATTACATAGTTTTTTATTTTTATAATATCCAAATACTATAGATTATTTATTGGAAATTTCACGCAATTTTTTAATCCACTATCCTCGTTCACAAAAATGGATTCCCTTTCTTATGGATATAAAAATTTCAAGACTATTTCAAGGTGATTAATATAATGTTGTTCCATTCAACTATACTCCCAAAATGATATAATGTATAATATATTTTATTATACATTGATTTATCCAAGAAGGGATTGGGGATATTTCTTATGAAAATGACATGTTAGTAGCTCATCCTTATGTCTGTGACAGTTCAATAAAAAAATTATCCCATACATGATTTGAAGATATCCGTAGTAATGTTTTCACTCATAGTATAGAGTAAATATCTCTATAAAAAATTACTATATAAATATTATTCATAGAAGCATAAATTATATTTTCAAACAAAATTTGTTTAATATACAACAAATTATATGGTTGGAGTAGACCATAAACTATTAAAACTTGATATAATACCACCATGGGAAAGAGAACAGGGTGGATAATTATCTAGGAAAGAATTATAACACTATCTTATCCATGAAAAGGATTTAGAGAGACCTAATACTAGGAATTTAAAATCATGGAAATAAAAATAATAAGGGAAGTGTAGAAATTATATTTTTCCCAAATATCTACTCAACCATATATCATTTTTATTAATAGAACGTTCCAGAGGGATAATATAGTATATAAGTATAATTTATATAATATTTTTCATCTCTACCTTAGGAATAATGAAATTATATGATTCATGTATCAAATATGTGTCCTTAAAATATAAGGAAATAATAAAGAGAAAGATTGTATAGTGTATATTTGAATTATTTTCCTATAAATAATAGAATGATAAATTATATAGGCCCATGTGGATTAAACAATCATTACACATTGTTTTATTTAAATAAGATAATATCACCCTGAATTTATTTTTTGGGTTAAAAAAATATAAAGGACATATTTCTTTTTGAGATTATTTGGATCAACTAATGATTTTGACACACTTCATTACAACATGAGATTATTTAAATCTTCATAAAATTTATATGGTGTATATAAAGTAAGTGGTAAGACTACACAAAGTCCCAATATAAATTTTGTTTGATCAAGATATGATGTTCACCTAAATGATATGGAAAATTCTTAAAAAATAATTTCAAATGAATATGATCATTAAATAATTATATCATTCCTCAGACTGATAGTTAATACAAAAGGATCATTCAATCACTACCGGGTAAGATGATATCCTTTATGATGATTTTCATAATAGATTGGGATAAATAAATTCCTCTAATATTGTTCCCATACAATAATATTTTCATTCTACCATTAAAATGGAACCAAATATGGATATGTGTAGGTTGAGATGAAGATCACCAGTTTTTTTAGATTATATCAGATGGTGGAAGCTACAATGACACAATATTTAATTGGAGATGTAATGAAATATTGAAACAATTTATTTGAATATTAGAACAAAAAACTATCCACAAATTCTTTCACAGATAATCATTACCATTATTTGGAATTTGATGTTATATACATGGTATTTATTAAAATATCACAATGGATGAGGGTAATTTGATTTATAAAGATGGAAATGTTGATCCATAGATAGATCAACCCCTTTGATATCCTTGGTCACATTTGGACTATATCATATTCCCTTTCCCTTCCCCAAACTCTATCACAAGTACATTATGTATTCTATGTATAAATTTTGATGAAGTAAAAACCTAACACTTCACATGAACTTATCTCAAAGGCAGTACATCTAAAAAATGATATGTTTTATGAGGAAAAACCAATAATGATTTTTAATTGAATGGAAAATAAAGTTTATAAAATAACCACTAACCCAGTTGATGTTCTCTAGAGGAATCCTATGTGTGAGGAAGTGATGTGTCAACTCAATGATGTTAGGATCCAAAAGTACCATGATATGGTTTTATCTAGGTATATAAATTTTTAATGGGTAGTTAATTTTAATGTGGGTATAATGTTACACTCTGTGTCTTAATTCCTCCCATGTTTTTATTAGAATAATTAGAATAAAAACCAAAACTAATATTAATATATATATATATATTATGATAATTTATTATTATAAAATTAAAACATTAGTATATTATGAAAACGTAACATCAAACATCATTATGAGAATTGAAAGATAAATAAAACCACATAAATATAGAAGGACCATTAACATGAAATCATCAACATCAATGTTTTTATTAATGAATATACCAATCATTATATTTTTTGAATGAAGGAAAAATACTTTATCTATAATAGAAATTTTAAGAGATGAATAAATGAACTGTGTCAATAAAATTTAGTTTAGTATGTAATGTCAAATATAAGAATGTAATTTTGTCGTTATATATGTGATTTTTGGATATATGGTCATTGAATATATATTTGTTGGATATATGGTCCTGGGATATGTTGTCCTATGTTATACATGGATCCAATGGATATATAGAGTGTTTAATACCAAGATTTAAATAATGTTTTGAAAATAAAATATTTCATATATAATTAACAAGAAATAAATATTTTTGGAACGAAATAATGTGATAGTAATCATTTTTAAAACATATATTAATTTAAATAAAATATTTTTTATAAAAATATTTTTTAAAAAAATTATTTCCTTTAAATATTCATTTTATAAATATATATTGATAGTATTCATAGAATTAAAAGTTAAATATGTTCAGAACACCCAATAAAGAGTAAAAGAGTTATACAAATAAGTATTTTATGATTTATGGTCAATAAATTTCATTGTAAATGAAAAAATAACATTTAATATAAATTATATGGCAAAAGATAAATTTTTCATTGGTTTGGAATGTAATATTTTGAAATTTTTCATTTTTATGTGAATAAAAATATTAACGGTCATCTAATGATTATTGCTTATTATGGAATAGGTGTGTTGTGAAATTTATACTAAAATACCTTTTCTATAATTTTTTTGTTTATTTTTTAGTAATTAATTAATATAAATATTTAAATAATTTTTGAAATTTAATTTTATAAAATTTATTTCATTTTTTAATTAGCCTATTGGAATTATGTAATATGCTTAGTTTAATTTTTGGGAAAAAAATATGTTACATAGGTAAAAATTGAGTTATCATAGTTGAAATATCCCACAATTTTTTAGAGATGACTCTAGATTATATAATAATATTATTTTCACTAGTTTGGTTATTTTCTTTGAGATTTCTCTGGGTTTCATATTGGTGAATCTTGGAGAAAATCATTATGAAAACTGGTAGTGTATGGTTGGTGCACTGTTTTTTCAAAACTGTGTGCCCTGGCTTAGTAAACCGTGCAACTTCTCATAGAGAGGAATTGCCTGGCTAGCCCATGGGGTGTCAAAACATGAAACTGATTAAGAGAAAAAATTAACGCCCACCCAAATCGTGAATATGAGCAGATTTTACAAGCACATATTGAAAAACCATGCAACAGTCATTAATTAATAGAAATTTTGTTTTTAAAATTTCTAAACCCCACATATTGACCTCAAATCAAACGTTGATCAACAATAATCTTTTTAACACAATTTTTTAGTTCCTTGGACGAATTCCTAGTGCTCTTGACCTTCTTTAGAAATAATAAAATGTCCATATTGAAGACATAAAACTCTCTTAGTATCTGAATCTTATCCCATGGTGTTTACTTCTTCTCAATAGTGTCTTCCACAAATTTTAGAGAGATTTTATTCTATAATTTTTTGAACCTATATATACTTTATTTGGATCTACATATATGTTTCATGGATATAGCTCTAGGGTTTTAGTATCTTGATTATTTTTATTCTGGATATAGGATTCATATCTACATCAAGTTCATCATCATGCTCTTGATCATTCCTCTCCAATTGGATATTTCTGTTGGTGAATGTTGTCAATTTCATTGAGGTAGCTGGTATACAATTCAAATCCTAATGTCTTGTGTTTAAATAGTTGTATTTAATTACCATGTTTATATCATATAATTATAAATTGAGTTTCTTAGGTTGAATTAATTAATTTTGTAAATTAATTAATTATGTTCATGTGAAATTGGGGATATTGGGATTGTGAATCCAATAATTAATTGTGGAATTAATTATGAGATATTTGGTTTGTTAATATATTATTTAATTATTGAATTAATTAATTTTAATTGTTTTTATATTTAATTTGTTTAATTTTATTACTTAATTATTGAATTAATTATTGGGAATTATTGAGAATATTTTATTTGTAGAATTATATTAATTAATATGATAATTAATTAGTAGAATTTTTTCATAGTGAAATCTAATATTGTAATAATTTTTATAGATTGATAAATTGATAAATGTGTGTGGGAAATGGTATGCTGATTCAAAAACCTATAGTGATAAATACATTGATAAACATTTGTGGGATATGGTATGTACTTACCATTGCCCATAGAAATAAATTTATTGATAGACATGTGTGGGAAAAGGTCTATTCCTTCCAAATCCCAAGTGATAAAATGTTTAATAAATGTGTGTGGGACATGGTTTTTTATTAAAAATCCCATGGGGATAAATTGATTAATAAATGTGTATGGGACATTTTTTTCTTATTTCAAATTATATAGTGATAAGTTTTTTGATATTTGAGTGTGGGACATGGACTGTTGTTTCAAAATCCCACAATGTCACAGGCATGGCGATGTAGACTGAAAATTATGTCATTGGACCATGGTTCTAATTTTACATAATATAAATTGAAATGAAATAGAAAAATAAAATCCCCTATGTTATAATGAATTGTGAATTAAATATGTGATATGGGTCAGACTACAACATATGCCAAAAATGGTAATGACTTATAGGTAACCTTGGGTACCTTAGGGAGTTATGTGGTAAAATAATAAGTAATTTAATAAATATAAATTATAAAAAATATATATTTTATATATCATTTATACAAATTACGAAAAATATTTACTAGATATTATTTTAGACATCATTGGTGGTGTCCTACAATGTTTTACTCACACCCTACCTAGGATGCATGATCTGTACCCAAATAGAATTTTTTATTGTAGGAAAGATTAAGGGAGGGGACCTATGTTAGATTACTTAGTTTGAACAAAGCATGAATGATGGAGCTAGGTGTGGTTTAAAACCATCTTGTAAATTACTAGTATTTATTTATTTTGGGTCTTTCATATTCACATGTAACACGTACTTGGAATGGAATATCTAATGTTCAGTTTTTAAATTGTATTTCTTGTTTTGGTCATCAAGTGATACTATTATTGTTCTTGTTAGGGTTTCATCATTTTGGATATTTTTAATTTATTTCCACTGGATTATTACTTTGTCAATTAGAGTATATTATCCCCATTATTGACATCAGATCATCACTACTAGTCTGTAGCCACAGTCATATAGGGAGGCGTGCATGAGGTCATGTGACCGGCCAACTCAGCGAACCAGTGTGGGGAATATAGGTCGAGACATTGCAATATTATATCAGAGTATGTTTTCTTTTATTTTATTTCATCATAATATATGGGCAATGTTATACATGTAACTTGGATGAGTTGGGACCTAGAGATGATATTTTTAATTGTATTAGCTAGCTAATTTAGATAAGAAAATAAAAGTAACTAGAGTGAGATTATTTTTATTAATGTGTACTTTTATAGTCGGATGTTATTTTACCTTGGCTGATTCACTTTTGTGATGTGATTACAATTTATAATATTTTATAATATTTTACTCATAGACCAATATGTCACAATGGAAGAGTATGGATTCTTATTTACCATCACTGTATATTATTTTGTGACATGCATCATTTTAGTCATGAATAGGAAAAAGAGTTTTTGGTATATTGTTGAACATGAAATTTTTTCCCTTTCTCGTGTGTTTCAAATGAAAAACATGCCTAACATGATCTTGGAAATTTTGAAATGATGATAAATGTGGAGAAATGGATGTATTATGAGAAACACGATAAATTAGATGAATCTAACTATTTATATAATTAATCTAGATGTGAGATTATTTAGGGTAGTGATAGGGCCTCAGTTTTGACCATGTAGAGGGGCTTGTGGAATAACATGATATGGATCATTTTTATTCCATCTTATTTAACTTTTTTATGGTTTTTTTGTGTCATATGATGTGTGATTGTAATTTTAGAGATATTTTTCAAGGAAAATATTTTTTGAGATGACAATAAGAGGAAATGGCTAGAAATGAAGCTCCAGTAGTGGAACTTGAGGCACTAATAATGGCGGGTGAGTAAGCAGTAGAGTTGTTATGAGAGATCATTCATTGGTTTTTCTAATTAATTTAATGAGAACATAGGTGGTTTTGAAAAATCATTTCTGCTTTGATAAGGGAGTTCCTATTTCATCACCCTCAAAATTTTACAAGAGAGGGTGGACTTGAGACATCATAGTTCAAGAGTGAGTCTATCTAGAAAATACATGTCCACATAGAGACTAATTCGAAGAAGATAGTCAAACTATCTACATATATATTACTTGTTGAAGCTAAATATTGGTGGGACATATATATTTCTGGTGCATATCTATGGTACATTGAGTGGAAGGATTTATAAGATATTTACTTGGAGCACTTTTATATTGAGATGCTCATGTAAGAGAGGGAAGTAGAGTTCTTATGGTTGAATCAAGTGAGAATGACTATAACAGACTATTCTTGTCACATTACATATTTATATTGAATTTATACAGTCTTGGGTGGATTAAAATACTAGAGAAAATATTTTTCAAAATTTCATTAAATGTTAAATTATGTCTAATGGGAATATCATTTGATTGGACGTGTTTTCAGAATAGGGGTATCAGACATTCATAAATGAGGGGACCCAAAATGAATCTTCATTTGGTGGACATGTGCTTCCTGTTGGATGTTTACAAGGTATGGAAATAATAGGAACCATCTCTATGATAATTCTATCGAGAGTGATATAAATTATAGTAGACATGGGGAGGGTTAGTTACACATGACCATTATCATGTGATCTATCACTGGTATTGTTGGTTGGGAAACTTCCAAAGGTAGTGCCCCCGACCGCTAGAAGAGTATTGAGGCTGTGTCAGGATGGGACATATATAGACCATAGGTATCAAACCAAAACATATAGGTATTGGTATGGTAGATATAAAGAATAAATAATCTATAAATTGATCCTTTTACAACATATTAGTCTACTAGTTAGAGTTATATTGGAAGTGATTGTAGAGGTAGTAGACATGGAGCATCCAAGAAAGAGTGCTCATATTAATAGAGTGATGAAGTTATAGGTAATCAAACTGTATCACATGGATGAATGGTAGGATGGAGACATTCTATTTAGCCATCACTTTTGGGTAGCGAGGAGGGACCTTCAACAAAAAGATGTATTAATCTTGTGTCTTCTACACTAGTTATTTACTTATTTGTAACTTGTGCCTCTCATTCCATTATTTTCTCACAATATGTGAATAGTTTGATCTTGTCGGTTGGGTTCATGAGTGGAGTGATGGTGACAAATACCTAGTAGGGAGTATGGTTGAATGTCTTCATCTTTTGAAAGGAGTTTTCTCTCAAGATCTGGGAGTATCATTTCAGTTCAGATCATTATATCCTTGAAATTTATTGGTTTAACCTAATTATGGTCATGGACTAATTACTAGCATAAGGAGGCCACATTTACTATTACCATAGGATTTTTACATTTACTACTCCTGATGGTGAAAATATTTTGTTCTTGGAGAGTGTAATATCTTGGTAGGATGAGTAGTTCCAATTCTCCAACACCTGAGGGAGCTTACCACATAGTTTTGTATATTGTTACTAGATGATAGAGATGTATGGTAGAATGTATTTCTACCAACAGTGGAAAGGTTTCACGATATATTAATTTAATACATATCATAGATACCACCTGAGAGAGATGTAAAATTTATAATTGATCTCATTTTAGGGGTTGACCTAGTTTCTATTCCACCATAATGAATAGAACCAATAGATCTTCGATATCTCATGAAAAAATTAACATTTTTGATGGATATGTGGTTTAAACGTATGAGAATATCACATTGGGATTCTTAGATATTGTTTTAATATAATTATGATAGAATATTTCACTTGTGTTTTGATAAATGTAAGTTGAACCAGATGAAGGTGAAAAATCAATATCCTCTTTTGAACATTGATGATCTATTTGACTAGATGAGGGGATCTTGGGTATTCTGCAATATTGAATAATTATTAGGTTGTCCTTAGTTGATATTCATTCCCATTAATATACATTCTAATTGTTTAGAAAAATTTATGGATTTTGATGTTCAGTGTGAGGTCTTTCAGGCAGAAAAATGGACTATTAGTGTTTATTCCCATAATGAATAAAATATTCAATATATACCTAGATCAGTTTTTTTGTGGACAACATATTTGTGTACTATAAGACTCGTTATGATCATTCCCAATATCTTTACATCATCATGTTCATAATGTAATATAATAGTCTACACTCAAAGAGATATAATGGTCAGTTCTAGATTAATCTGGTACACTTATTGGGAAACATCATCTTTGTGGATTTTTGGATTGTGTACTTAGAGTAATCTCAAATAGAGTTCTCTTAAGGGTGTCCAAAAAATGTTTTTAATAACCATATCATTTTGAGGTTAGTTGGATATTGTAGACGGTTTATTTAGTACTTTTTCCATATAAAACAGAAATTTCTTGCTTGGCCATGAAGTGAGTGATGTTTTAATACACTAAATCATGTGAGGATTCTCTCTAGGATATGAAGTTTAATTTGAAAATGGTACCAATGTTGATCTTATCCAAGGTAGATAAAGAGTTTCTGGTGTCTTTGTTTCTTATAAAATTGTTCATGGATCTTTGTTGACGTAGTGATATCGAGATGTGGAACGTGGGTCTCAAATGTTTACTCCATGTGAATGTATGTAACATTTTCACGACCACTAGTTAGAGACAATTTTTTTATGATTTTATGTGTTGGAAACATTATAATATAGTTGAGAAGTTTATATTGTATTCTTATCACATGTTCTAAAAGTAAATAATTTCCTACCAGGATTTTAATCCCCATCAAATGATATTGGTTGAGTCTATATAGTCATTTGATTTTGATCTAGCATATACATCTAGGAAGGGAAATAGTGTGACTGACATTTGAGATGGGAAAAATAGACTCAAGTTGTTTAGGGCTATACCACTATGTGAATATGATGACTTTACTGGTTGAGATGAATGTTTGTTTTTTATAAAGTCAGAAGCATATGAATCTTGAATCCATTCCATTGGGGTCCACAATTTTGAGCCATATTAGAGACAAGAATTAAGAGGATACACAATGTTTTTCCTTGAGGGAAAGACTTAATGGTGTGGATACATATTCGGTGGATTATAGATAAGGATGACATAATCTATGTCATGAATTGGTTCATTGTTCTTACAACCATGAGGGAGGTCTTGTGCATTAGTTTCATGCCTCAAAGTGGTAGATACATACAGATGTTTACAAAATGTACCATTACCTATAAATATTGTTTTTGGTCCGATCATGAAAAATATGATAGTAGGGTTACTGACATGATTCTACACATGTCAACATATTAAGGTCAAGCATTAATGATCTAGTGATTTACTATAGCAGTTTCACATTTTGTAATGGATGTGGGACAACGATACAATAGAAACTGTGGTGGGTATCTTGAGATCACCTTAGTGGAATGATTCTATTTGTGTAATTGTGGAATGTTTTAAAAATCCATTATATTTCTTTACAGAAATGGATACATTCTCTGTGGATCAGTTGGAAGAATTGTATGTCAAATAAATAATCACCGTGAATGGGGTTCTACAAAGTATAATTTCATACTGTTACTCACATTTTATATCAGACTTCGTACTAGTCATGTAGAAGGATCTTTATAAATAGTTTCTATTGTGTACTTTTTTCCTCCCATGGATAGGTGGGATGTTAGAATGTACGTTACAGGTGCTACCTGATTTAATTTGGGTGTTTTTCCTAGACTTTGGTGGGTTTTTGGAAAAGAAACTAGACCTTGTCGAGTTCTTTTAATAACAATGCTTATCAGGTGTCTATGCTGATAGAAATATAAGACTATCTTTATAGATTTTCATCAATATAAACACTATTCTGGATGGAGGTAGGTAATTCAAAATTGTATGAATCAAGTCTCATATAAGAGACATCGTAGGATGTTCAGTTGATTTAGAAGCATATGGCCAGAACTCAGAGTACACAGAAGTTTATTCTGATAGATGTTTATGACCCCTATAGTTTTTAGTTGGTGATAGTGTACTAATTTGGGTGTCCCATAGATTGGGTCACCACAGTATATAGAGATAAGGCAAGCTAGTGACCAAGATATTTTGGGTTATTTGAGGTTTTGGAGAGAATTGAGTAGGTGGGGAAAATATTTGATCTTTCACAAAGGTAAAATTATATGCATGACATTTTATATGTTTCTCAACGTTGGAGGTGTCACCCTGAACCTTTTTAAGTGATCTATGTGAATGAAGATGTGCTTGAGATCTATGTATCCATTGAGAGGGATATGATACTTGTATTGAATCTCAGTGATAAATTGTTTCAGGGATATTCTATGTCATTAGATTATGGATTATGAAAAAGGAGTTTGTTCCTGATGAAACATGGTAGAGGGAATAAAATATTCTAGCTCAGTGGCCATATGTTTCTATCTTGGAATCTTAGAGATTCATGGGAGTACAACTTGAAAAATTAATGTTATAAGTTTATGATATTGTAAGGTCCTAACATTTTTTTGGTGATCACTCAAGATCCTTTATAGTTATTAAATTTTATATTGATGAGTATGTTTCCTTTATGTTTTATCATGGGTGTATTTGGGTGAAAATTTGAGAAAATATTAAAGACAAAGGGAACATCCCAATTGGGGTATGGTTTTCCCAAACCATGTGCTCTATTATAGAACATTGTGAAACCCCTTGTAGAGATGGATTTCATTGCTATCATATGGTTTTAATAACTATGAACTAAATTACAAGAAAAAATTTACCTCAAAGAAAGAAGTGGTGTACATTTTAAGAGCATGGTTTGTGAAACTATGTGTTCATACCAAGGAAACCATGTACAAGTTTTTTATTAACCCAAAATTTGGATTTAAAATTTCATAACCAAACATATTAACCCCAAATAAACCCTAGATCAACCACAACCATTTTATCTTAGTTTTGGAGGCTCCCTAAATAATTCTTAGGCATGTACCCTCTATTCATTGTGATTCAATGGCTGGATTGAATATCTCCACCCCTAGTAAGTTGATCTTATCACGTGTGGTTTCCTTCTTCTCTAACATATCTCCCACACTATTAAGAATAATATTGTTACTTATTTGGTTAAATATAGATAATTTTGGGTAGAATATAGAGCTATTATTTGGGATCTAGATATAGGAGTGTAGGATTTTGATTATTTTGATTTTGGATCTTTGTTCCATATCTAGATGTCGTACATCATCATGTTCTTGATCATTCTACTACAATTGATGATTTTGGTTAGTGAGTATTGGTAAAAAAATTCATGTTTCGTGCTCTATAAATAAAATCCCAAATAATTCATTTCATATCCTTTTATTTATTATATAATTAATGTTGAATTACTATTTATTTAGTTTCTTAAGTAAAATTACATAATTTGGTAAATTGATTAAGTGTGGGATTTTGAAATTAAGGATATTATGATGGTGAATTGAATAATTAATTGATGAAATAATTATGGGATATTGGAGATTTTAATCAATTAATTAATTTTTGAATTAATTAATGGGAATTGTTTTAAATATTTAAATGGAACAATTTTTTAAATCAATGGTTAAATTATTTAAGTGGAATGTTTGTGAATATTAAATTGGTTGGTTTGAAGTAATTAATTTATGGAATGTTGTGATTGTGAAATGTGATATTATGATACTTTTGATTGTTTGATAAATATTTGTGTGATATGATATACTGCTTCCAAAGATCATATGGATGAATGGATTGATGAATGGTTTGGGACATTGACTAGTTATTCCAAATCCTATAGTGATAAATTTATTGGATAACATGTGTTGGAAATGGTCTATTACTTCAAAATCAGATGGTGATAAATTGTTTGATAATTGCATTTGGTACATTGTTTACTTATTCAAACTCCCATAGTGATAAATTTATTTATAAACATGTTTTAGACATGGTTTTATTCTTTTGGATCCCATGGTGATAGATTATTTCATAAATGAGTGTGGGATGTAGACTAATGATTTTAGCCCCACATCATCATTGGCATGGAGACCTAGACAAGAAAATATTGGCATTGGACCGTGGTTACAATTTTCCATATTATGAATTGAAATGAAATGGAAAATGAAATCACAAGTGTTTTGATGAATTTTTAATTGAATATATGATAACATTCAGACTCATGCATGGGAAAAGTATGTAATGAAGTTCAGGTATCCTCAGGATCCATGGGGAGTTATGTTGTTAAATAAAGTTTAATTAAATAAATGTAAAATATCTACATTGTTTCTATTATTTATTGTTTATACAACTTCATAAAATGTTATTGACTAGAGACTATTTTAGACCCCTTTGGTGGTGGCATATTGAGTTGTGCTGACACTCTACATGGTCTTTTAGATCGGCACCAGAATATAATTCATGGTTATAGGATAGGTTAACAAAAAGGTACGTATGTTAAATGTATGAGTTAGGATGTAGCATGAAAGAGCGAACACGATGTGGTTCTGTTCCCACATGAGGATTTTAAGTTTATTTATTTATTTTGGGATTTTTATGTTGACATTTGAAATGTACAGTGCATGGAATATCTACTTTAAAATATTGATATTTTATTTTATGTTTTGCTCATAATGTGATATTTTTATAGTTCTAGTCATAGTTATATAATTTTAGTTATTTTTTATTTATTTACACTGGATTCTTACTCAGAAAAAGGAAGGATATAGTATCCCCATGATTGATATATGACCCCCAATTTTTGTTAGAATACTCTACTATATGAGGATTCATTTTTGAGTTCATGTTACAGACTTTCTTGGGCCACCGATGTGTGGAAACTAGGTCGGCATGTTACCAAAGTAAAGTAGACATTGTAAAATTCTAAATTACGCGATAAAATGAAAAAAATATCTACAATTTTCAAAAAAAATTATATGAGGGTATTAATGACCTGTATACATTATATTTACACTTTATATCCACTTCATAGGTAAACTGATAAGCTTACACATTATGGAATGAGTATCGGTCAAAATCCCACATAGAAATCACCTATAAAAGAACTCTACTCTACCCCCAAAAAATAGCTCATTTCCATAAACTATTATGAGATACATACCATAATTCTCCCTCCTAAATCATTATTCAAAATTATATATACTTTTTCCAATGGATGAATCTTTAAACACTTCATTACAAAGGAACTTGTTTTAAGAAAGCTTGAATTCCTCAATGTACATAACTTGTTTTTTATTGTTTTTCAAAATTACCTTATCATCATCAATATTTATATCTCAAATTTCCTACACTAATTATGTTTTTTTCCAACCATTATTTATATATAAATATTCTTTTACTATTATATATCATTATAGTCTCACTCGTTTATTAGTATACTTTAATTGGTTCAACAAACTATATAAATGATATAAATTTATATTTATCATTCAGAATATAAATGAGTATCATTAAATTATTACTATTAATAAATGAAATTAATTTTATATTTTTATGGAATACAATTCTTTAGGGTAAAAATGATTTTTTTTGAATTAACTCATTTTTTTATTTTTTTGAAATATGTACGTGACAATCAAAACTATTCAAATTTGATCATGAAAATAATCTATAACTGACTAATATTTATGTAATTAATTAATAAAATTTAATATTATAAAATTTAATAGATATTATTATTATTTTCAGATAAGTTATTAATATAGATGTCTATATTATATTAGATGATAATTTTTTTTAAACAAATGTGGCTAATGTAAAGGGATTATTTATAAAAATTTAACTTCAATGAAATATTGTCCAAATTAATAACCATTTACAATTTTTTTATTTATATAATAACCCCTTAATTACCATAATCAATATTTTCAAGACATTAAATTTATTTTTAAATCCATATCATGTTAATTATTTTAAGATATTATGGTTCTAATGTTACAAAGACGAACGAATTTGTTTACCATTCTCACTTTTTAAGAAATATTTTTTATTTTTAAATTTACATTTAAGTAAATTTTATATTATTATCCTCAAAAACCTTATATATTTTCTTGTCTTAGGGTTATTTATTCTATTTACAATTCTTCTCATTGTTTCTACTCTCTTTGTTTTGTAATTCACATGGAATGGTTCCTATTATTGGAACTAACCTTATGTAAAATTTTTAGTTAGGAAAAATTTTCATCCATGTCAATTTTTTTAATTTTATTTTATGGATTTCATAATTATTTTTTTGGACATTTATGATCTTTTAAAATTTTAGACGTATGATTTTTACTCTCTTTGTTAATATTTTTTTTCATATTGGGGGGTTTCCACAATTTTATTTAGTTCTAATTACAGTGATTCCTTTAAAATGTTTTATATTTATAAAATATTATTTAAATTCTAATTTTTTAAAAACCATTTATTAATTATTATTTTTTAAAAAACATATCAAAATATAAAATATATTTCATATTATTTTCTAAGAAAAATTCTAATGTTATTATTTTTTCCACCTCTATCAATAAATTTTATTATCTTTCATGTCTCACAAGGTATATGTTTTAATAAAATAATTTACATTATTTTATTTTTTTATTTATGAATTATGTATATTTTCATTATACTCATTTGTTACCATGGGGTTTTTTTTGACATGTTTGATTTTTTAATTTGATCTTGTTCATGTGCCACATATTTGTTTGGGTTTTCAATATGTTACTAGTGGGAGAAGAATTGTATATCCCAAAAATACATTGGGAATGATATTTATTTCACATGAGATGACTATAAATGTATATTTAATTAACCCCAATTCAATATTTTTATATAAATGGGTAGTGAACCAAGTCTATTATATTTATAGATTTGTATAAAACATGATGATCATATTTTTAGTAATCCTTGACATAATAAATAATTTCCTATAATTATATTTGTTGTATAGTTATATGTATTATGATTCAATGGTCTAGGTTTTTTTAAATAATTATGACTGATTCTATGTTCTTACTCGTTTGGGAAAGGCATTTAGATTATGTTACAAACTATTTTTTCATTATTATTCTTACCCCCTTATGATCATATTTATGACTACCTATACTAAATAAATCAATATCCATTTTTAACACATAATGCATGCATGATCACACACATTTCTTATTTTTTTCATTTCCCATGTAGTGAAGAGAATAATTATGAATAATATGACTAATTTTAAAACATTTTTTCAATTTTTTTGGGATATTTTGATGACATACTCTAAAATATAATTTCATAGTGGTAATATTATAACACAATAACCCTATATCTTCTATGAGTGTTATTTATAATGGGATAAATATTATATTCCACTAAAATAATGTAATATTTCTGTTTTTTTCCAGTTCATGTCATCTATCATTGTCTAAGACACCCCGTAGTATATTTGGAAAAACACATGGGGATTATTATATGTTACTTTTAGAGAGAACATGTGTATTTCACAAATACAATAACTAGTGGAATCTAAGAAAAACTATTGTTAAAGAGGAAAGGAAAAAATATATAGAGGTCCTCCTTATGGAATAATATTAGAAAACATTCGTGGGACTTCTTGGAGAACTCCTAATGGATTCCGTATATGAGAAAAAATGTAATTCGGGCATTGAATTCATCAATATGATAGTATCCAGAAAGACAATTACCATATGTCTCCCCACTGTTGTTAAAAACAAGTAAGTGATCTTATATCTATTCCATTTAGACCTAGTTTTGGAAGCCCTATGTGTCTATATATGAAGATAATATGGACAGGTATTACTCATGATATATCATCATTTGGAAATAACATATGGAATCCCTATGATACTAGTTTCTGTTCTACTATATGAAACATAATTAAAAATAAAAAAAATAATTTACCATTTTTAGAAAACTTCAACCTATAACTATAGATTTTATCCCAAGGGTGACTTCTATGGAATTACTCTCCATGAAAAGATTAATATCTTGAAGGGAATTCCTCTCCATGAGGAAATTAAAAAAATATATTCCTTATAGTGACCATGAAACCATCAAAACTATACTTCCTCCCACTGATGTTGAGCCTGAAATAGATTCTCCAAAAGATCCTACAAGTGGGGATCAAAACAAACATCCTCTCTAAGATGGAATATAGGAAATATACAACCATGGGTATCCCACGTATAATAACCAAGAGTATAGATGAAGGGGATGTCCACTCTATTAGGAAGATGAATAATTCTACAACTATATAGAACATCCTAAAATTGATCAATAATATAGAAACTTTGGATGTTCTTCTCGATACAATGAATATTAAATCAATAACCACATTGGTTATCCTTATAGTGATCATGAAAATAGTATATATGGATGTCTTGTCACTAGAAAATGAATATTAAAACAATAAAATTTTAGTCCAATGTGTATCATCCTTTATGAAGGTAAACATAAAATGATCTCTATACTCAATATGAAGTTCCTCACTTTATTGAAGTTATTCTAAAGAATATATTTTAATAGGATGGACTTGAAATTAATGATCTAGCTAGAATAGGAACATCACCATTAACAATTGGTGTTCCATCCTAGATAATGGGTAAACTATAGAAGAAATCATCATCAGTGCCTCTAATAAGACATGAAATACTATATTTCATAGAAAAAACTCAAACTCATCCCAAACAACTAAAAAAATATCATTAAAATAATATTTGTGGTTAGAATTGGTTTAAGAATAACACGTAAAAGATAAGGGAAACCACGTTATAATATCAGAAAAATAATTTAGTGATAAAATACAAGTATTATATTATCTTATCACCAAAAATACTATAACATTATTAGTAATTTAGTTGTATGGGTTTCAATACATCCACAGTAATATGTATATAAAAGTACACACATTAAATCCTAGTACTTTATAGTAGAATCAGGGGTCTCGAGGTATTTTTATACCCTCTACCACCTATAAAGTCACCAAACATATAATTAGGAGAATTTATATCTATAAAAGCGTAATGAAAACCCCATATTATGGAGATAGGGAAATTTTTACCTCTTTATCTAATAACATTAATGTTGTACAGGGTAAGAGGAACCCCAAATAAAGTTTTCACATAGTTTATCCCAATGATTTTTATGAACCACCACAACTATTGGGATGATAAATATAGGAGGTTGGAGAAAATTGCATTAGGATTAACGTTCAAAAACAAACTAAATATATATAATGTGGAAAAATTGGGGAAACATAATTCTGTGTAGATGATGAAAAAACTCTAGAAATAAAAATACTTGAGTATGATTATGGTATACATGTCAAGGTATAGTCTTAATAAAATTAGGATATATCTTACTATGAATTAGATAAGGATTTTCCCAAAATATGGGATTGTAATTGGTTAGTTTCATAAAAATGAAATCTATATATGAAATGAATAATGAAAATAATTTAGTGGGTTATGAAAATACGGTGATACTTACCCTTGATTTCTACCATAGTGAAATGAAATAAGAGGGTGTTCATACATAACATCAGAGGTAATACCATGATATATTAGATTCATTGGAAATTTTATTATCACCAATATAGTGTTCCACCACTAATGAAAAAGGGAATAGTGTTGATCTACACGCCTCCAAATTTCCACCAGAAGGCATTGAAGTGATTTCTATTCAGAAAAATTTTCTATGGTTTGAAGCTGATATAAAGAAATTGTAATACATAGTGTTTAGTTTCTCTTAGGAAATATACTTGTTGAGTATAATGGAAAATATTAAATAAAAATTGACCTTTTGATTGTCATATGTAATCATATAATATTTTTCATCCAATAATAATATAGTCAAACAACCCAAACAATTTGTGGTTAAATAGAATTTTTTTTTGATCCCAATATTTTGTCATCATGAAAAATTCTATCCATTAGGGAAATATCATCCACCCAGATATGAAGGCTATATAGTGCCAACCAAGGCTGGTTTCCAATATAAGTATAATAAGACAACCAAAATGGGATCCAAAACCCTCCCCCACCGAAACAAAATTTCATATTGTAGTTTCATTGTTATTTTAATATCATATAACCACTAGAATGTAATATACAGATGGAAATTACTTCCAAGGACACTATATAATAATATATGTCCCTAAATGGTATATTATAATCCTCTAAACAAACGTTATAATACTAATAATCTTATGTTGGATATCATGAGAGACCTAGAACAATATCTCATGAATTTTACATCTTGATGAATTTATATGAATTTAATAATAGAGTAGTTGGATATAGTGAATATTATATATTTCGTATTCACAATGTAAGATCCTATATTTATTTTAAAAAAGTTTCTACATATATCCATTTCCAACTGGGAAGACAATAAAAAAATTTACCATTATAAATATAGTTTAAAATTAAACATGATGACCCATCACAAACTCTTAAATTATAAAATATATAAAAATTAGAGGGTTGTTTATTTAATCATAATATTGCAATGAATAATTTACTATCTAAACATGAAAAAATTATAGGAATAAATTTTTGTGATATATATAGGTAATCTCTGAGATTATCCATAGACAATACATTTACCCAGAGATATCCTAGTAGAATTTGATAGTTTATAGTAATGGTATAATAGTTTCAAGATACAAATAGATGAAATAAATAAAACTCTTACCTGGAATCATCAACACGCTAAATGAAACAATAAGTATAATAATCCATGACTATTACTCTCAAAATAACATCATATATATCATTATCACATGAACATAAAAAATATAATTTGGTACCTACTATTAAGAAATAAAAACCCCAAAAAAATAAAAATATGAATATATTGGATGAGAAGAAGGGAAAACCTTAGCTAAATGTTTAAAACGTGAATAGTAATATATATTCCTTAAGAGAGGAGAGTGTCTCTTTAAATTTATTTTCTATTTTATTGGAAACATTATTCACACTAAAATATATCTAATGACCTAATAAGGATGAGACAAATAATCACTACAATTACTATACATACCATTGTATGTAATAAAATATTATTTATGGATTCTCTATCTATAATGTATTTCTCCATAGGATTATAGATTATGGGTGATAAAAACTGGGAAATACACAAATAGAAGGGAGTTATGGATCTACTATTCCACTAGAATAATAGGAAAATGGTTAATGAAAATTGAATATTAATTTGTAGGATACCAATGCATTGATGACTAATTTTTTTTTCAAATGATTGTGTATAGTCATACAAGAATGACTGATTCCACCATTCATTGCCCAAACTCAGACTACAGTTACTACTATAATAGTATCATCATTAGAGACATTGAAAATTTTAACCAATCATTATAAAAAAAAAATTATTGGATGAGGCGCCTCTACAGCCTCCCAAACTAGTCTTTAATTATCTATATATCCCTACCCTCTTAGTGGGTGGGTGGGTACCACTACACTAAATGAAATTTTCATTCTAATAATAATTGATAAACTAAATCTAATGAGACAAGGTTATTTATTTTTTTACATGATAATCATGCCATTGACATGTAGTCACACAAAAATGATATAAACAATGAATAATTGGGATATTTATAATAAAAATAACATAGAATCAAAAGCGATAATAATGATACATGGTTGAGAATTAATTATAATTATATCGGAACATATAACCAATGAATGATCATAAAACTCATGACTTAAAATAAAATAAAATAAACAAAAAACCAAATTTCATAATATAAGAAACAATATAATTAGAATATGGTACATAATAAATATTATGAGTATTTTATAAATAAGGAAAATTGTAGGGAAATGGAACAATTACAAACATAGAAAAACATTGTGGGAAAATCAATAATTATAGATAATTTTTTTTATGAATAATCTATTTATTTCCACACTTTAGTTTGAAAACAAATAAATATATGACCATACATTATATTTTTAACAAATACATGTATTTCTACTCTTTATATTGGAAAGAATCAAGCTATTTATATTTATAATATTCTAATGAATGTTAAACTATAACCAATGCATTGGATGATGATACATAATCCCATCCACCATCATTCATACATATTTTTTCCACTTGAAATTAAATCATTCAACTTATTATAAAGAACCAAAGGGAATAAAAGGGTTTTATATTTTTTCTAATTGTTGTCGCTTAAACTGTATTAAAATAATGATAAACACATAATAAAAACATGACAAAAAATAGTATATAAAAATAAAGCATATAAATAGATTTATCATATATTACTAAATTGGTGATAAATATTCTAAAAATTTAAAATTAATCATTAATATGTTTTTGTTAGTAATAATTTCATATTATCAACATAAAAAATACATTATGTTTGAGTCTTATTCAAAACCAATTTCTATAATGCATAGAAAAAATGATAAAAAATTAATTTAAAACTATTTCCTATAAATATTCCATGAAAAGAAATAAGTCATATCTCTAAACATTGAAGTAAATGTAAATTATATAAGATCACAGAGAATAAAATAATTTTAAATATTTTAAAATGTATTTATTTAAAAAAAATAATTAAAAGGATAATGAAACCTTTGTTTTAAAATGAATAATGGTGGATATAAAGATCATAGTAGTTATAGATAGTTTATGTCTTGAATATGGATATCAGAATTTTAATAGGAAGTGGAAAATTGATATTGGGGGAAAATCCATAAAAAATGAGAATCATTCTTAATATAATTTCACTCTCAGGAAATAATAGATTCATTAATGAAGTATATTTTAGTGAGAAAAAACATATTCCCAAAAAAATGTGTAAACATAATATAACAACATTTTAGTGTAATATAAATTGTTCATGAATGTTTTTAATCAATGAGTAATGTTTAGGAAATAAGGAAACGTTTTGGGGCATGAAAACCCATCAAATTAAATTTTTAATCCCACTAAATTAATTGAATATCCCCTATAAAAATATTAATCATAATCTCCAATTATAAATATTATCCAAATTTGTTATCTTTTATAAAATAAATTTATACTTATTATGTTCATGTATATTATTTAGTTATTATATGTTTTCAAATTTTGGTGTGAGTAATCTTGAACATTTTAAATAAGTTTCATAATAATTGGTTCAATTATTATATATAGAATAAAATTCAAAAAAAATTATATCATTAGAAATAATGGAATAGTTGATTTATGTTATTTTATAATGTTTTATTTTTATTTTATTTTATTTTATTACAATTCTTATAGATTAAATTTAAGGCAGGTGCGTTTCCTTGATTTTAATCAATCATAGGGTGTATCATTGTTAATGGGTTTTATATTAATGATACCATTATTGAAAAAAATTCTTATTTATTTATTACCTAATAATAATATTAGTTATATTTCCTTATTCATTAATGATATGCTTTTATAGAAGCATTTAGGCATGTATTTAAACCAACCAAAACATAAACATGTTATAATATAATGTGTATATATTGTTATGATTTTTTTGACAAAATATCATTATAAAAGAAGTATAATAATATTATTTTGAATTAATTTTGAATTGAATCTTCTGTTATGATTCTTTATAGATATTAAAATCCACATAACAAAATATTATTTTGTGGTGATAATTGTCTGCATGTATGTAATGACTCGGACCTCTCTGGTCCATTCCTTTGTAAAAATATGGCATCTGAGGTGTTTTTGGAGGTCAAGGTGACTTATCCTCAACATTTTTTCTAATTTCTAGTTCTATGAACATTGTTTCTAGTGTTTTGAACATTCCAATGGAAGCCTTTTTCTTTTGTCAAATTTTGAATTCATGAGCAGTGTATCCAGAATTGTGAGGTTCCAAAGGTATCCTCCTTCCTTTCCCAAGTTTTGACTTCGTGAATAGTGTTTCCAGAATTGTGAGGTTCCAATGGTAGCATCTTTCCTTTACCAAATTTTGAGTTCATGAACCATGTTTCCAAAATTATGATGTTCCAACAGTATCCTCTTTCCTTTTCCAAACTTTGAGTTCATTAATACTGTTTCTATAATGGCGTTGTTCCAATGGTAACCTTTTTATTTTTTAAAAATTTGAGATAATGAATAGAGTTTCTAGAAATATGAGGTTCCAATGGTAGCCTCGTTCCTTTTCCAAGTTCTGAGTTCATTAAAAGTGTTTCTAGAAAGGTGAGGTTCCAATGGTAGCCTCTTTCCTTTTTAAAATTTCAGGTTCATGAATAACATTTCTAGAATGGTGAGCTTCCTATGGTATTCTCTTTCGTTTTCAAAATTTCAGTTTTATGAACAGTGTTTCTAGAACTGTGAGGTTCCAATATTATTCTCTTTCCATTTCAAAATTTCATGTTCATGAATAGTGATTCCAAAATGGTGAGGTTCTAACTGTAGCCTCTTTCCTTTTCCATGTTTTCGTGTTCATGAACAGGGTTTGCAGCTTCCTATAGTTCTCCCCTTTGACATTTCCTTTGATGTAAAATGCATTTAAATCCTTTTTTTAAGATCTCTATGGATTATTCAAAGGTCACAACTCCTATATTAATTTTCCTATGTTTTGGGATGTTTTTACTTGCCAAACCGCCTGGTTTAATGAGATCCACTTTTAATGGAAAATCTAGTGTATCTCAAAACATTTCTCTGTTAAATATCCTAAAGTGATGAGATATCTTCCTCGATAATTCTTCCTCCTTATTCTCAACTATGAGGCACTCAAACCTCTCATTACATTCTGTAGGATTTGTACAATCAAAATTTACTCCATGGAATGGTTCCCCTTGGTTTTTGATTCAAACAAGAAGTATCGATCAATCTTTGATACGAGGAGTGATCTATAATCATTCTTTTACATTCATCTCGTTATGTTTCTCATTTAGCCTTATGGAACGATACCTACATGTTCCTAATAAACTTTTCTTGGGTGTTGATCAGTGTGGTGGTGTCTCTGAATCCTCATGTGGATACAGTTCTCAAGGGGGGAGAATATTGTAACCCATTGTGTGGATCATTCTTGTATAAAGAACATCAAGAACCGTTTAAGGTAGGGGATTCATTGATTCTATTTTCTTTTTTGTGAAAATCTAGAATTATCATGTTCTATACCAATGGATCACAGTGGAATTGACATAATAAATATCGGAACCCGATAATTAAATTGATATTGACAGTATGTTATTGCCTCTGGTTTTTCTAGATAGTGTAATATCTGTGCATGTTTGTTAGATTTTTGTTTTTGATGGAAATTTTTAATGAATGTAAAGACCGAATGAATTGATAATTGTTTGGATAAAGATAAAGAGGCATGTGCATGAATCTGATTATTGATGTTGTAATTTGTTTATCAAATTGGTGCAATAAGCTTGTTGTTGTGGTGGCATGGAGGTTTATTGGTTATAGAAGCAGTTGATGCCCAGAGTGGCGAGATGCATTATTTTATGCATGTGGGTGTCGGGGAGGACATAGGGGATAATGAAATGGGTTGGATTTGAATGTTTGTATGCTTGATGATTCTAGTTTGTTGGTTATCCTATTTACTCTCTCGACTACTCAAGGAATCTAGTTTTCTTACCCTCCTTCCAAAAGGGGGTAAAGACACACATGGCATGCCTCATGCTTTCTATGTTTATATTCTCGAGGTAGGATGCATCTATAACCTTTATATAGGTGGAAAGGACTTTAAGGTCAGTTTATCTACTCACCGAGTTGATCACTTTGTGTTTAGTAGCTTATAATGTTATTTAGAATTCCTAGAAATAAATATGAGTTTAATATTGTTGTTAAAAAATGACTGACTTGTAATGACCCAAAGTTTCATTAATGGAAAATACCTCTTGATCTTATTAAATGTCTCTTTATATAAAATGTTTTAATAAAATTTCAATTCCATTGGTTTTATGATAATAATTGTGACCATTACTTTTATAGCCGTTGAACAGCGATCACAAGATTAGTATAAATAATGGGGCTTTAACACATCCAATTTTACTTAGACAAAGGAAGTGATGGACTCATCCAGCAGAAATTCTCTATAAGAGTCCCATTTATCAGATCTTGGAAAATAGTTGGCATCCTTTTGCTTTTCTCTTGACCAATCCCAATCTAAGCTTCACCATGTCAATCTCGACCGGGACCGTCTATGGGAGAAATGGAATTTTATAGAAATTACCACTCGAGCGATGTTATCCGAGCCACCACATGAGTCTTTCACCATCGCACACCTTACCCTTAGGTCTTATGTGGCTGTTTTAAGGGGTTATGTAATTAATCGATAGTACTATGTTCATGTACATTATTTTTGTATATAATAATGAATATAATTTCTTGTCATTATCGATACATTGTAAATATTTTTTATGGTACAAATGGTGTTTTTAGTTATTATTTAATTAAGAAATATATTTTTTTAAATTAAAGGATTTTTTATTTAAAAAATATTTTAATAAATTATGATTATTTTTATTATTAGATTTATTTTATTATATATAAATGATTATGTAATTGTATGAATGCAATTATAATTTTTATTAATGTTTGAAATCCATTTTTGTCAAAACCCGTGAATTTTTTATAATTGTCAGTTTTTATTTTAAAAGTGAAAATTAACATATTTAGAAAATTATTTTGATAAAATAAATTTTATTTTTCGAATCATGACGTCGAAATTATCAAACGGTGAATTTTTCATAATTTTCTGAGACAGTCAAATTATTGAGGAAAAATTAAATACAGTTTAAATATATAATGTGTTTTATGACATCATAATGACCCAATATTGATGTAATAAAATACTATAATATTTATGTTCGACCAATATATGTTTTACCATTAAAATAATGTGATTTTGGGTTTGATTGGCTTACATTTCAATGCATTAATGGACCCCTCAAAACTTATTTAACACCTTCCCTTTTTAAATTAATTCCCATGGGAGTGTGACTCACCTCCACATAAGAAACCCTAATATTTTAAGAAGTTCGGACCTCCTCATTATAAAATATTATTTTCCTCTTCCATTTTCCAAAAACCATGGGCAAAAACCATGGGATGATTTGTGGTTTGGATTAATTTAATATAATGGGTCCCAAACCTAAATAATAAAGAATTCCCTCACCATTCCTATTTAAACCCACCCAAGATCCCACTTCCTCCTCACTCAAAGGCATTGGAGTTCGTCCAACCTCTACCCTACACTCTCTATAATCCTTCCAAGGTGACCCAAGCTCCCAAGAAGCCTCTCAAAAGCCTCTCTCTAGCCATTGGAAGCACACTTCCAAGTAAGGGTTTTTTCTTCGTTTCTCATTTTTGTCCAATATTCATTAAGTTGTTTTGACCTTTTAATTTCAATGATAAATGTTGGGGTATAGTTTCTCACATCCCTAATACTTCACTCTTTATGTTTGATTGAAGGTAGACCCTTTCTCTATCATTAAATTCCTCCCATGTACAGCCGTTACTATGCCGAAATTCTGAAATGAAATTCTCTCTTCTCTTTTACATTCAAGAAATACTTTTGTATCATGAATCTAAATTCCATTAAAATTGTTGGGAAATGTATCTATATGACCTCCTTACTTTCCATTACATTTAAATATTACGAGGAACCCCTTTCTCTCTCATCAACCATTTTTATGAATTCTTATGTCACATCGTTACGTTGCCGAAATCGCACCGATTTTCTAAGCCAATGTCATTGTGTAGTGAATAGCATGCCCATTTCTCCATCATGGGTATTCCCTTTTATGCACAATTAATTATTGATTGTAAAGATTCATGTATGAATTCCACATTACTTTATTGTTTAATAAATGGTTAGGTTTTATGAATCCATGTTTTATGATCCATGTGACACACTTATGCATGAAATGAAATGTTTTAGAAGGGTGAGCCCTTATAGTGCTCCAATGCATTGGGTAAAGTATAGTATCATGATACATCATGTGAAATGAGTGTTTACTCATTCTAATTCAAGTGCAAAGAGGGTTTACTTGTGCTTTATGTGCAATGAAGATTTACTCATGCTCCATGTGCAATGAGCCTTGGATCATGCTAATTCCATGTTAAGTGTTGTTGCCACATTTCCTTGTTATGATTATCATTATTTATCATGACTTATGTTCATGTTTTTCTTATTATATATTGATATTCCTATTGGCTAACATATATTTTTCTCCTCATGTTAATCCATGTGTACTCCCTTACTGGGCTTTATAGCCCACCCTTTTCTTATGCATGTCCTCAGGTTATTCCATGCAATGATAAGTACGAAGGAATGTAGTGGTCATGTAAAGGATGTTTTCAATAAAGATGTTGTATTTCGTGTTTTAAGTTTTTATGTAATGATCCTAAGCCCCAAAGACAATAAACCTCTATATATTCTTTGTTGTATCAAGTGATGTTTTATGTAATAAATCATGTTTAAGTTGTAATAAAAATTAGGGTTGTCATAGTTGGTATCAAAGGATAGGTTTGGTTATTTTTGGGATTAGGATTAGAAAATAGTAGTAAGGCCTTAGATACAAGACAAAGTACAATAAAAATGTCCCTAAGTTTTGGTGAATATTGAGTAAGTGGGTTATCAAGCATATACATCCCTGTCTGGATACGAGTAGGTGGAGGCATCTTTGGCACAGATGTATCTTATGTTTAAAACCCGAAAACACCGCTTTGAGCTAGACTCGAACGGGAATGGGTGCACAACAACGGGCCTTGCTCAACTCTTTTTTATGAAACTCCCAGGGGATATTCTTTGGTAAATTCACATTCTTAGTATGAACCCTTATTATGGGAATTAAAAAAATTCCCCTATGAATATATGTTAGAAATTAGATCTTGGAACGCCAAGATTGAAGCCTATAGACTCATGAGTTAAGGAAATGATAGTTTATTTATAAGTCATCGACATTTGTCTTTGGATTACCGATTATGTGTTACCCCTAACATTCCTTTTATTCCATCTAGTGGCCAATAATAGGAGGACTCCAGATAACAACCAATGTGAAGATTAGTGTGATGACTGTACTAATTAGATGCCCAATCCAATTGGAGTGGGAATCGCGAACTTTTTCATGCTTCTCTCTCAGCAAACTCAAGCATTGAATAGAATCACGGGTCAATAAGTACGTCCAAACCCCCTTAAGAAAGAAAAAGTCGATATCGAAAGCTTCATGATACATAGGACTTCTACTTTTAGTGGATCATCTAATCCCACGATCTCTAAACAATGGATCAACTCTATTGAAAAGATCTTCTTCATCCTTCAATGTTATGAAAAAGAGAAGGTTATTCTGGAAACTTATCATATGGAGGGTGAAGCTCATCAATGGTGGAAGTTGATCAAAAATATTAAGCCTGAGGATGAGATCGAGGTGTTGGAATGGAAGGATTTCTGGAACATGTTTTTCGATAAATATTTTCCGCGCACCCTCCGGATTAAGATGGAAAGGGACTTCATTTCCCTCAAGAAAAAAAGACGAAGAATCTGTTGGACTGTATGAGGAAAACTTCAAAAAGCTTTCATGATATGCTTCCGGATTTGTTGTTACCCCTGAATTTAAGGTGGATGGCTTCTTTGGTGGGCTGAAGCCTAACCTGCGGAAAGCATTAGCGATCTGTGACTTCGACAGCTATGAGTAAATTTTCCGATGTGCCCTCAAGGTAAAAATGGAGATCGGAGAATCATAGGGGTATCGTGGGGATAAGAAGTGTAAGTTTTACTTCAATGATGGAGGTATGATGGATAAATCCAACAATTATATGAAGATCCAGCACCCCACTTGCCAAATGTGTGGAATGAAGCACCCTGGAAATTGCCTTAAGGGGGCGAGGAAATTCTTCAGGTGTGGAAGAGAAGGGCACCTAGCTGTTAACTATTGGCAAGAAAGACCCGCGGCTGCGACAGAGGATAGGAACTCTCCGTTCGAACCTCAACGCGTTGTTCAATGATACAAATGCAAATAATTGGGTCATTTTTCAAATCAGTGCCCTAATCTAAGGGGTTTTTGAGACAACCAACAACCTCCAAGGAAGCAAGGAAGAGATTCTTCCATCTATTCTACCGAAGTGAACCCTGAAAATGAAGTGGTGACAGGTACTCTAGTTATACATTCAATAATAGGGAACGTACTTTTTGATTCAGACTCTACGCATTCTTTTATATCTCGAATATTTTGTAGAACAATCCCAACACCACCACAAATCATGGAAGTTAAGATGTCAATGAGTACGGAAAATGAGGCAATCATTTCATCCCATGAATATAAGTCCTCCCCTGTTATAATTTGTGGATTGAATTTTCTAACGAACATCGTCATACTCCCTCTGGTGGAATTTTATGCAATTCTTGGCATGGATTGGCTTTCCTTATATAGAGCCATCCTTAATTGTCGGGAGAGGGAAATCACACTCCATATGGAGAATCCACCCCCAATTCATTACAAGCCTAAGGAGGAAGATGAATCTCCTTTAGCTCCATCATCTCAAGTGTGGATATTACTGCCTTATGAGCAACCATATCTGGTTCAGATGATTGATTCCAAGGAAGAAACCATCCATGAAGAAATTCCTATTGTGAGGGATTTCGCTGAAGAGTTTCCCAAGGAACTGCCTAGTCTTCCTCCTAGAAGGGATGTTTAATTCTCAATTGAACTTATACCTAGGGATTTACAATATCCAAGACTCCATATAGTATGGCTATTGTAGATCTTAAAGAGATGAAGAATCAACTACAAGAGAATCTAGATAAAGGGTTTATACGCCCAAGTGCTTCACCATGGGGTGCACCAGTCTTCTTCGTCAAGAAGAAGGATGGGTCAATGCGGCTTTGCATCAATTATCGTGAACCTAACGAAATCACAATAAAGAACAAGTATCCTCTCCCAAGAATTGATGAGTTGTTCGATCAGCTGCATGGAGCACAATTCTTCTTCAAGGTAGATTTGCAGTCAGTATATTATCAAGTAATGGTAAAGAAGGAAGATGTCCCCAAGACTGCTTTTCGTACAAGATACGGGAACTATGAATTCATAGTAATGTCTTTCGGACTCACCAATTCTCCAAAAATCTTCATGTACTTGATGAATAGAGTATATAGAGATTACCAAGACAAATTTGTGGTAGTCTTTATAGATGATATTCTAATATACTCAAAAACAAAGGTGGTTCATGACGAGCATTTAAGAACTATACTAGAGACTTTGTGCAAGGAGAAGCTCTATGAAAAGTACAGAAAGTGGGAGTTCTGGTTGAAGGAGGTCTCATTCTTGGGCCATATCATCATAGCCAATAGGATATCTGTGGTTCCCTACAAAACAGATGCAATTGAGGGATGGCCGATGCCAACATCAGTAATAGATATCCATAGCATCATGGGGTTAGATGGATATTATCAACGATTTGTGAGAAATTTCTCAGGATTTTCCAACCCTCTTACAAAGATAACTCGAAAGGGAGTAAAGTTTTCATGGATTGTTGAATGCAAAGAAAGCATCATGATGTTGAAAAGGACGCTTATCACTGCGCCTGTGCTCACTTTACCCACAAGTGGGAAGCTATTTGTGGCATTCAGTGATTCTTCGTAGAAGAGATTAAGATGTGTGCTGATACAGAATAATAAATTGATATCCTATGCCTCAATGTAGTAGAAAATCCATGAGTAAAACTATCCAATGCATGATCTGGAGTTGGCGGTAGTGATCTTTTCCTTGAAAATCATGCGGCATTATCGCTATGGAGAGAAATGTGTGATATATACTGACCACAAGAGTCTTAAATATATATTCACACAGAAGGAGCTTAATATGCACCAGAGAAGATGGATAGATCTCATCAAGGATTATGACTGTTCAATCCATTACCACCTTGGGAAATCGAACAAGATGGCAGATGCCCTATGTAGGAAGGATCCAACGATTCTATCAATGATGAGAATTGAAAAGGATCTAATCTTCTTTGACTTGATGAAGATGGACATGGGAATCATAGAGAAGGGAACATCATCAATCCTTTCACAAATGATTGCTCAACCGTCTCTTTTGGAAAGGTTAATGGATGTTCAAAAGGATGATATGGGAATTCAAGAAAAAGTGGTAGCTATCAAAAAATGAAAATCCTCAGACTTTAATGTTAATGAAGAAGGAGTTGTGCGGTTTGGGAAAATACTATGTGTTCCATTAAGTCTGGAGCTGAAGGAGGAACATTTTGATGATGCACATAGTTCAAATTTCTCTATTCACACAGGGAGCAAAATGATGTATCGAGATCTCTGAGAAAACTTTTTGTGGTATAATATGAAGAATGAGACTGCTGAATATACATCAAAGTGCCTGGTGTGTCAGCAAGTGAAGGCAGAGAGGTAGAAGTATAAGGGGATGATGAAACCATTGCCCATACCAGATTGGAAATGGGAAAACATCACCATGGACTTTGTCACTGGACTTCTGAGGACATCCAAAGGAAGTAATACAATATGGGTTGTTGTGGATCGTCTTACAAAGACTGCACACTTCATTGCTATTCGGGAGGATTTCTCATTGGATCAACTGGCACAGATATATATCTGGGAAGTGGTAAGGACTCATGGAGTACCATTATCTATTGTGTCTGACCGAGATCCATGATTCACCTATATGTTTTAGAAGAGTCTTCAACATGCTCTGAATACTGAACTGAACTTTAGTACGCCCTATCATCCTCAAACTGATGGCCAATCTGAGCGGACTATAAAAAAACTTGAGGATATGTTGAGAGCGTGATCAATGGACTTTAATGGAGGATGGGATCAATATCTTCCTCAGTTTGAGTTCTCTTATAATAACAGTTTCCACTCGAGCATCCAAATAGCACCATATGAAGCCCTGTATGGGAAAAGGTGCAGAACACTGACATGTTGGGATGAGGTTGGTAAATGTAAGCTGCTTGGACCAGAAATGGTCGAGGAAATGGTGGAGAAGGTTAAAACCATTCAGCAGCATATCAAGGCAGCCCAAAGTCGACAGAAGAGTTATGCAGATAATCGTCGATGAGACCTTCAGTTTAAAGTTGGAGACATGGTTTTTCTATGCATATCTCAATGGAAGAATGTCATGAGGTTTGGAAAGAAAGAAAAGTTATGTCCAAGGTACATCGGCCCCTTCGAGATTCTGCATCGTGTCGAGGTTGTGGCCTATCGACTAGCACTTCCGCCTACTATGGTCAATTTAGATGATGTCTTTCATGTATCCCTCTTAATGAAGTACATACCGGACCCTTCACATGTAATCTCTTTTGAGGTGGTACAATTGGAGGACGATCTTTCTTGTGAGGAGAAACCATTGGAGATCTTAGATCATAGAGAAAATGTTCTATGAAATAAGACAATTCCCCTCATCAAGGTGTTGTGTAGAAACCACAAGTTTGAAGAAGAAACATGGGAATCAGAGGAAGAGATGAAGTTGAGTTACCCACACCTGTTTTATTGTGGGAAAAGAAAAATTCCTAGGGAAAATTTTCTTAAGGGGGGAATATTGTAACGACCCAAAGTTTCATTAATGGAAAATCCCTCTTGATCTTATTAAATGTCTCTTTTTATAAAATGTTTTTATAAAATATCAACTCCATTGGATTTATAATAGGAATTGTGACCGTTACTTTTATATCCGTTGAACAATGATCACATGATTAATATAAATATAGGGCTTTAACACATCCAATTTACTTAGACAATGGAAGTGATGGCCTCATCCAGTATAATTGCCCCATACGAAGCCCATGTATTGAATCTCGGAAAAGAGGTGGCGTCCTTGGGATTCGCTCTTGACCAAGCCCATGCTAATATTCACCATGTCAAGGTTGAACGGGACCGTCTTCTGTAGATGTGGAAGTTGATAGAAATTACCACTCGGGCGATGTTATCTGAGACACCGTAAGAGTCTGTCACCATCGCACACCATACCCTTAGGTCTTATGCGGTTGTTTTAAGGGGTTATGTAACTACTCGATATTACTATGTTCATGTACTTTATTTTTCTATATAATAATGAATATAATTTCTTGTCATTATCGATACATTGTTAATAGTTTTTAATTTACAAATGGTGTTTTTAGTTATTATTTAATTTAGAAATCTATTTTATTAAATTAAGGGATTTATGAATTAAATAATATTTAAAAAAATATTATTATTATTATTATTATATTAATTTTATTATATATAACTGATCATGTAATTGTATGAAAGCAATTATAATTTTTATTATGGATTGAAAGCCATTTTTTGTCAAAACCCGTGAATTTTTTATAAATGTCAGTTTTTATTTTAAAAGTGAAAATTAACATATTTAGAAAATTATATAGATAAAATAAATGTTATTTTTGGAATTAGTATGTTGAAATTATCCAACGGTGAATTTTTCATAATTTTCTGAGACAGTCAAATTTTTGAGTAAAAATTAAATACCGTTTAAATATATAATGTGTTTTACGACATCATAATGACCCAATAGTGATGTAATAAAATACTCTAATCTTTATGTTTGGACAATATACGTCTTATCATTAAAATAATTTTATTTTGGGTTTGTTTGTCTTACTATTCAAATCATTAATAGACCCCTCAAGACTTATTAAACACCTTGTCTTTTTAAATTATTTTCCATGGAAGTGTGACTCACCTCCACATAAGCAACCCTAATATTTTAAGAAGTTAAGACCTTGGACATATAAAAAATTATTTTCCTCTTACCTTTTCCAAAAACCATGGGCAAAATCCATGGGATGGTTTGTGTTTTGGATTAATTTAATATAAGGGGTCCCAAACCTAAATAATAAAGAATTCCCTCACCATTCCTATATAAACCCACCCAAGCTCCCACTTACCCCTCACTCAATACCTTTTTAGTTCGTCCAACCACTTCCCTACTCTCTCTAGAATCATCCCAAGGTGCCCCAAGATCCCAAAAAGCCTCTCACGAGCCTCTCTCTATCCTTTGGAAGAACCCTTCCAAGTAAGGGGTTTTTCTTCCTTTCTCATTTTGTCCAATATTTATTAAGTTGTTTTTCCCTTTTAATTTCAATTATAAATGTTGGGTTATGGTTTCTAACCTCCCTCATACTTCCCTATTTATGTTTGAAAGAATTTATACCCTTTCCCTCTCATTAAATGCCTTCCATGTACACATGTTACTATGCCGAAATTCCGAAAGGAACTTCTCTCTCCTCTTTTACATTCAAGAAATACTTTTGTATCATGAATCTAAATTCCATTACAATTATTGGGACATGTATCTGTATGACCTACATACTTTCCATTACATTTAAATATGATGAGGAACCCATTTATCTCTCATCAACCATTTTTTTTAATTCTTATGTCACGCCATTACGCTGCCAAAATCGCACCGATTTTCTAGTCCATTGTCATTGGGTAGTGAATACCATGCCCATTTATCTATCAAGGGAATTCAAATTTATGAACATTTACTTATTTATAGTACAGTTTCATGTATTAATTCTACATTCCTTTATCATGGAATAAATGGTTATGTTTTAGGAATCCATGTTTTATAATCCATGTGGCACACTTATGCATGAAATGAAATATTTAAGAAGGGTGCTCCCTTATAGTGCTCCAATGCATTGGCTAAAATATAATATCATGATAGGTCATGTGCAATGATTTTTGACTCATTATAATTCATGTACAATGAGGTTTTACTTGTTCTCTATGTGTAATGATGATTTACTCATGCTCCATGTGCAATGTGCCTTGGCTCATGCTAATTCCATCTTAAGTGTTGTTGCCACATTTCAATGTTATGATTATCATGCATTATCATGCCTTTATGTTCATTCTTTTCTTTTTCTCTATTGATATGCCTATTGTCTAACATGTATTTTACTCCTCATTTTATTCCATGTGTACTCCCTTATTGGTCTTTATAGCTCACCCTTTTCTTATACATGTCCTCAGGTTATCCCATAAAATGCTAATTACGAACGAATGAAGTGGTCTTGTAAGGGAAGTTTTCAATAAAGATGTTGTATTTCATCTTTTATGTTTTTATTTAATGACCATAATCATTAAAGACACTAACCCTCTCGATCTTCTTTGTTGTATCAAGTGATGTTTTATGTAATAAATCATGACTAAGTTGTAATAAAAATCTGGGTTGTCATATGAATAACCGATGTTATCCCAAGGGGTTGGAGCTTGTTGGGACTTAATGTTAAGGTTACAATTTAAATAGACAGTGGAATTTGGGCGTGATGCTAATGAAATCCAATGTTTAATGGCTAATTAATGATTATAGAATTAACTGACATAAAGTGAAACTGATAAAATGGGAATAAAGTAATGTAATTAATCTCTTTAAATGTTTGTGTTTTTATAGGATACCTTGTCTTTGATGTGGAAGCCGGGAGTCTGAGCGACGTTAGCTACAGTTGTGTCGAAGACTAGGTTATGCCCATATTGTGGTTGTGTGCTATAATATATTCTGTAGTTTTTTTGTTTCTATATGCTAGTCCACCCCTTCTGTTAGGGCAACTAACACCTCATGGATGCTCGGCTAGGGGGGTGTTTTCCCCAACATTCCAGTGGGAGGATGGATGGCTGACTACCCCATTTGGACCTACTCTCTTCTCTTGGTAGTTACTTGTTCTGGTAAGCACAATAGTTCGTTTTCCCCATATATGGGTGTAGAGGGATGTAATGGATTTTGTTTATTCAAAATCATATATTCTGGATACAGTTTCCTATGGACTACTATATGTGTAACATGTATATGCAATAATGGCTTGATGTTCCTTACTCAGTGCATGGGCTATAATGGATAGAGGATTAATACATGAATTATTAAACACGTTATGTGAGCTGTGCTGGATCCCAAAAACTACCAGATTACATTTCTTATTTAGATGTGGTGGTTTTGTTGCACAAGGTACTTATTATGGTGTTTCACCTAGGTGTCTACGAGAAAGACTTTTTAGAGAGTGACTTATAGGACGTGCGACATTAGGGAAATGTGGAAAACTAGCGGGGAAGTAGTTGCTGGGAACCCATGATATTATTTATTATATTATATACTCTTGTATGTGATACTTCATGAGAGTATCCATGGTGAGGCTAGGAACGTAGTATACCTAATTTAGGGGCGATTTAGTTTCACTTATTGTTCTCTAGGACTTAGCATGCTTTATTTTTTCACGAGAGGATCTGGGGAGGATCCAACTAAGTATACTTTTATACTCACCCTATGTATATATAAACTATTTTTCATGTTAGTTTGGGAAGTTTGGAGATCATGCAGTTTTCTTATAGCTTAGGGTTGCAGCATCTTTTTTGGTTTCATGGTTTCTGTTTTTATCTTTCTTTTGAGTACTTGCATTTTTTCCCTTTCAGTTATAGTAGTTTTTATGACATTACAATTGTTTATATGGGATTTATTTTATATTGAAGACTGACTTGGAGTTTTTAGGTGCTTTTCTTATCTCTCTCTTTTGAATGTTTTCTATTAGAGGGTAATGCCTCCCATCTGTGTGTTTAATATACCCTCGGTACCAGTGGCAAACCCAGGGCCTATTAATGGTGGGAATCAGGGTTCATTACCTATCTTCTCACATTTTTGGCCATGTATAGGTACACTTTGTCGGGAGGGGGTGTGAAAAGTGGTATCAGTGTCCTGGTTGATGGATAGGATGGAGTTTGGTGTTAGGCACAACCGAGGTTGCATGGGTTGGTAGGGAAACATTGTCTGTCAAATTTTGTAAGTGATGTAAACACTAGAGACCAACTGAGACATAGATATTTATCCCCCCCCCCTGTGATCTGATGTATGAAACATTATGTTTACAATAGCTACTAAATGAGGTGATACATGTTGTAGGGTAGAGACCAAGGAAATGATCATGCATCATTATTCCTTATGCTTGTGTCTGAATGGGTAGACCTTGGGATAAGTTAAAATAAAATGAATTAAATAAAACAATTAATTAATTATTCCTGAGTCTTCCATATTCCAGGTTTATGAGCTCTAACTATTAGTTATTTTACAGGTATGGACCCATGTCAATGTCCTCTTTAATATTACATAGAATATGTCAAGTAGGCTGTGCCAGCAGATCACCGTAGGGTAGTGGTTGACGATAATGACACGTGGAGGAGAACACTATGAATGTTTCAACACCATACTCTTCATAAGTATGAGGGCTCTGTTGTAGATTCAATCACAAAAGACTAGATAGAGGAGTTTGAGATAGGCTTTAGTTTTATCCTTGCTTAAAAGGAGCACTAGGTTTCCTTGGTTGTGACGATGATGTGTGCAGCAGCGAGGAAGTGGTGGTTATTGTTCCTTGGGGATCACTAGGAGTCAATGATCTCATGGGAAGAGTTCTAGGACATGTTTAGAGTCATGTATCTTTCATCAACCACAAAAACATCCAGTCGCCAAGAGTATCATATCCTTTTATAGGGGTGATTTTGAGTGCGAGAGTTTGGAATCCATTTCGGAAACCTCTTACGATTTGATTCAAACATGGTTCCATATGAGGATGTCAGGTTGAAGAATTTTTATGAGGTTTTGCATCCATAGATCTTGTGATAGGTCAACCAATTTATGTTGTATGCATATCTTGAGGTGCTGGCGAGGGCAGAGGATGTCGAGAGGACATTAGACAAAACTATATTATCATGAGAGGGGAGTCATCATGATTCCTCATGAAGTAGAGCTCTTGTCCGGGGTTCCCAGTTTTCAGGGAAGAAGTGTTTTTTTTCAGATGGGGGTAGGTCCCATCCATCAAAATCTTGTTTTTCTAGGAGAAGAAGCTCTCAATCCTATACCAAGGTATTATGTGATTATTTTTTCTTATGGTGGTTAAGTTCATCAGTAGAGATAGTGCTCATCCATTCAGAGTAGTCATCGTGCACCAGGTGTCCCGCTCCAGGTTCCTCTGTTGAGGCAGTTCTAGCTTAGGAAGTATCATAAGGTTGCACAAGCTATACATCAGTATAGGGTAGATGTGGCAAGTAGAGGAAACCCTTGTGATGTTCCTCGTCCTTAGAGATAAGAGAACGACCATGGTGGTGGTCGTCATCATGGTCAAAGAGGTTGTGCAAGAGGTTGTGTTCAAATTTATGATTTAGCATTGCCAAGTCAAATCAATTCAATTGTCATTCAAGGTACCCTTTTCTTGTTTCCTACCTTTTTGTATGCCTTATTTTATACTAGAGAGAAACACTCTTTCATATCACCTACTATTGTCAATTATTTGGGACATATGGTAGAGAGGGTTTTAGTGCCATTGGAGTTGAAAACACCAATTGGAGGTCAAGCTGACTTGTTTGATGTATGTATAGATAATGAGCTAGTGTTGGGGAAACAACACTCTTGGGTAGATTTCCTATGTTTTCGAATACAACCATATTATGTCATCCTCAGCATGGATTGGTTGTATTTGGTGTAGGATATCATGAATTTCGTCAGGATGAAGGTTGTGTTCTTCTAAGAGGATGGAGAGCCAGTGGTGTTCGTTGGCAAGTGAGACCCTCTAATGGGTTAGAGGCATGTTTCTTCCTTATCATCCATGATGCATGATCTGATGCTAATTTATTTATTGGTTCAACAATTCTCATTTCCTACAGTCATATAAGAGTAAGCTGATGTCTTTCTAGAAGTGGTTATAACATTACCCCCTTGATGAGAGATCGAGTTTGATATTGATCTATAACCAGGAGCATCTCCGGTCTCTATGTATCCATGTAGGATAGCCCTCTATGAGTTATGAGATATACATATAAATATTAATGGTCTATTACATTGTAGTTTTGTTCAGCCGAGTGTGTCACCATGGGGTGAACAAGTTTTATTCATGAAAAAGGATGACGACAGTTTATGGTTGGGTGTCAATTATCATTTCGTAAAAAAATTGACAGTGAATAATCACAATATTCTTCTGAGTATTGATGATTTATTTGATCATCTAAAGGGTGATAGTTGGTTCTTAATGATTTAATTGCAGTCAGGATATCATTAGATGGGTGTGAATGTTGACGATATCCCAAATACTGATTTCTGTAGTCATCAGGGGCATTATGAATTCATTGTTAAGCTTTTCAGCATGACAAATGCTCTAGTCGTGTTCATGAGTTTGATTAATGTTGTGTTCTGTGAGTTCCAAGACATGTTCAAGGTGGTTTTCATTGATGACATCCTTATTTACTCCACATCTGAGGAGGATCACATAGAGTATCTACCCTCTGTTTTGGGAGTTCTTTGTCAACATCACATGTTTTTAATGTTGTCGAAGTGTGGGTTTTGGGATCCATATGTCAATATTTTTGGGTATGTTGTGTCCCACCAAGGAGTATTTTTGGACCCATCGAAGATTGAAGCAATTGTGTCTTGGGCATCCCCCAAGACAGTGTCAAAGGTGCGAAGTTTCCTCGGTCTCACAGGCTACTACATGAGGTTCGCAACCGATTTCCATCGAGTTGAAACTCTTCTAATATCATCGACCCAGAAGGATAAAACATTCATATATTCCTAATCAGTGTTAGTTATCTTTTGAGTTTCTAAAGTAGAAGTTATTAAGTGATCCAGTTCTTTGTCTTCCTGTAGAGGGAGTTTAGTTTGATGTTTTCTGCGATGTTTTGCATCTCAGGTTAGGTTGTGTTCTGATGCAACAGGGTTCAGATGATTATTTTGGGCCTCCTTAGTTTCATCCCCATGAGCATAACAATGCAACCCATGATCTTGAGTTGGTAGTCATGGTGTTTTCTCTGATTTTTTGGCGACATTACCTCATTGACATGCACTTTTTGGTTTTCATAGATCATAAGAGTTTGAGGTATGTTTTCTCCAAGTGTGTCTTAAACATAAAAAAATGTCATTGGATGGAGTTCTTATTTGAAGTCGACTTTGTAATATTGTATACACCAGTAATGGGGAATGTTGTAGCTAATGCACTGAGTCAGAAATCACATAGTGATGTAGTGTGTGAATCTGGTGACTCCTAGTGAGTAATGGGAGAACTATCAGCATTAAATCTTGATATGGGATAATTTGTGGGTATAAGTTTTCTTTTTTAGATTCCAGTGAAATCATCTCTGGTGTAGCAGGAGGAAGAGTCCCAATGGGGGGATCTAAAGGTGGAGGTCTTGAAAGACCAAGTTGTTTGTGGTGAGGCCCCTAATGTTTTGTCTGAGGATGGAAAAAATAAATTGTAGTATCATAGGGGGATATTTTTTCCTTTGATGATATGTGAGACGTTTCTCAGAGAGTTTCATAGTTCTCATTTATAATTTCATACTTTTGTGACAATGATGTACCGAGACTTGATGAGTCAGTTTTGGTGGATTGGGCTGAAGCATGTGGCTTGAAAGTTTGTGTCTCAGTGTTTGGTCTTCCAGAAGGGGAGGGATGGACATTGTTTCCCTGTTTGTTTTCTCCATCCATTAGATATTCCTCAGTGGAAGTGGAAAGATATATCAATGGACTTTGTTACCATATAACCTCAAGCTTCGGTATGACACGATTCTATTTGGGTAGAAGTGGATCCTTTAACAAAATCATCCTACTTCATATAAATCCATGATTAAAGCTCAGTGGATGTTATTTCGAGGCAGTATCTAGAGGTGGTGGTGAGACTTCATGGTGTCCCAAGGATTACCATTTCTGATCGAGATCCTCCTTTTACCTCTAGTATGTGGAGAGGTCTCCAACATGCTTTGTGTTCTATGCTATTTCGTAGAAATTCTTTTCATCCTCAGACAGACATTTAGAGAGAGTGGACCATCCAAACTATTGAATACATGTTACAATATTGCGTCCTATATTTTTGAGGTTCATGGATGAGGCACTTACCCTTGGTGGTGTTCACTTATAGCAATATCTTTCACTCAACCTTCTGTTTGGAGCCATTTAAAGCCTTGTATGGTCGGCCTTACCATTCTTTGTTGTCCTGGAATGTGGTCAGAGAGTCAAAAATTCTTAGATCAGAACTGGTTCAGAATACAACAGAGATGGTTCGAGGGATTTGTGAGAGGATGAAGACACCAAATTATCATCATAAATCATATTCCAATCAAAGGAGGAGACCTTTAGAGTTTTATTTTGGGTATCACATGTTTTTTATGGTGAATCCCCATTGTGGACAGCGAATTGTTGGTTGTGGAGACACGGTGTCATGGAAGAGAGTACCTATGAACGTAAGTCACAAATACATGCTTAGTACCCAGAGTTGTTTGATGTTTACCTCTATTTATGTAATGATGTCCCCTTTATGGTTATAGACCTTCTGTGTTTATGAGATGGATTTCTTTGGTTGCTACTTGTGGCATCCTTTTTTTGAGAGGTATCTCAATGGGTGGTTGATCAGAATTCTTTTCAGTTCCCTTTATGGTTGGTTTTGAATTCTTGAGGATGAGAATGTTTTAAGAGGTATCTGATGTAATTTCTTGGATTACTCTGGTCTAATCCATTGTGAAAATATAGTGTCTGAGGTGTTTCAGGAGGTCAATGTGACTTATCCCTAACACATTACCAAATTTACAGTTATATGGATAGTGTTTCTAGTTCCGTGAATAGTCCAATAGTATCATCTTTCCATTTCAAAATTTTGAGTTCATTGACATTATTTCTAGAACGGTGAGGTTCCAATGGTAGCCTCTTAGCTTCGCCAAATTTTGAGTTCATGAACAGTGATTCCAGAACAGTGAGGTTCCAACTGTAGCCTCATTCCTTTTCAAAATTTTGACTTCATGAACAGAGATTCCAGAAAGGGGAGGTTCCGACGATATCCCCTTTCCTTTTCCAATTTTTGATTTCTTTAATAGTGTTTCCAGAATGGTGAGTTTTCAAATATAGCCTCTTTCCTCTTCCAAATTTTAGGTCCATGAATAGTGTTTCCAAAATGGTGAGGTTCAAATGGCATCCTCTTTTCATGGCCAAATTTTAGGTTCATGAACATTGTTTTCAGAATAGTGAGGTCAAATAGTAGCCTCTTTCCTTTGACAAATATCAGGTTCATGAATAGTGTTTTCGGAAGTGTGAGGTTCCAACGGTAGCCTCTTTACTTTGCTAAATTTTCTGTTCATGAACAGTGTTTCTAGAATAGTGAGGTTCTAATGGCAGCCACTTTCCTTTTCCAAATATCATGTTCATGAATAGTGTTTCTAGAATGGTTTTGTTCCAATGATAGCCTCTTTACTTTGCCAAATTTTGTGTCCATGAACAATGTTTCCATCTTCATAAAATTTCAACCCTTTGACATTTTCTTTGATGTAATATGCATTTAAAGCATTTTTTAAGGACTGTAAGGCCAATTCAAAGGCTGTAACTCTCATATTAATTTCCCCAAGGCTCGAGATGTTTTTACTTGGTCAAATAGCATGGTTTAATGTGATCTTCTTTTAAAGGAAAATCTAGTGTATCCTAAACCACTTCTCTGTTAAATATTTTAAAGGGACAAGATATATTCCTCTTTAATTCTTTCTCATTATTCTATGTTGTGATATTCACGATCCTTTCATTCCATCCTATTACAGTTGTGCAATCAAACATTCCTCCTTGGATTAGTTCACCTAGATTTTTTATGCAACCAAGAAGTATCAATCAATCTTCAATATAAGTAATGATCTATCATCATTATTTTCAGTTTATCTCTGTATGTTTCTCCTTGACCTTTTATGGAATGATATCTCCATGTTACAAATGAACTTTTTTGGGTGTGGACTGGTGTGGTGGTGTATCTCAATCCTCAGGTGTATATAGTTGTCACAGGGGGAGGAGATCATAGCCTCTTGTGTGGCTCGTTCTCGTATAAATAATGTCAACAACCATTTGAGGAAGGGGATTAATTGCTTCTATTTTCTTTTACAGGCAACTGTAGAGTTATCATGTTATATCCCACTAGATCACAATATAATTGAAATAATGAATATTTGAACCGAATAAATAAATTGATATCGATCATATGTCATTGCTAGTTGTTTTTCTAGATAGTGTGACATCTCTACTATATTTGTTAGCTTTTCATTCATAATGAAAATTGGTAATGAACCTAAATCCGGAATTAATTGATAATTGTTCTTCTAAATATTATGATTCGTCTGAATGTATTCGATTTTTGTTGTTGTAATTTGATTTTTATCAAATTGATGAAGTAACAACGTCTATTAAATTTGGGATTACTTACTGTTTAAGTTTCCCATAGTTGTAACCTGCGAAGAATAAATTAGTTAATTCAAGATGGATTAAAGAACTGGTTATTTGATAAAAGATATTTCTTTGTAGGGTTATATTTTACCCACTCACTTATTTAAGGTCCAAGAGCCTAATTGATATGATGTTTGTTTTGCTGCTTCTTGTGTTGTGATATGAGCCTGGATGGTTGTTATGATATGTGGTGGCATGGAGGCCTATTTAGTGTTGCCCCAATTGATTCTTGGAGTGGAGATATGCTTCAATTTTTTCATTTGGGTGTGGGGAGGACACCAGGGATGATGAAACTGTTTGTATGTGAATGTTTGGATTCTTGCTAATTCTTGTTTGTTGTTTATCCTCTTTATTTTCCCCACTACTCATGGAAGCTAGTTTACCTAACCTCCTTCCAAAAAGGGTGAAGACAGGTGTGGAATGAAAAATTCTTTCTATGTTTAGGTTCTCAATGGAGGATGGGTCTATTCTATTTATATAGGTGGAAAAGACTTGAAGGGTAGTTCATCTACTCACCGAGTTGAGCCCCATTTTGTTTATTATCTTAGAATGTTTTTAAAAAATTCCTAGTAATATGGGAATGTAAAAATGTTGTTGATAAATGATTTAATATATAATGTTTACCCCAGGGGTTTGAGAGACATCAGCTTCATTTGTGTCCAATATTAGGTTATGCCCATAGTGTAGTTTGGAGATACAGTATATTCTTTACTTTTTGTGTTTCTATAAGCTACTCCCCCTGATTAGTTAGGGAAACTAACACCTCATGGATTTTGAGACCTTGGTGGGAGGTGGTGTTTCCCCCACAATCTAATGGGAGGATGGATGGCTGACTACCACCTGTGACCCCACTTCCTTACCTTAGTAGTTACTTATGCTGGTATGAACAACTGTTAGTTTACACCATATATATGTGTAGAGGGTTGTAATGTCTTGTGGTTATTCACACACATATATTCTGGATATAGTTTCATATGAACTACTATATGTGTTACGTGTATATGCAATGATGTCTTGAAGATCCTTACTCGTTGTATTGGCTATAATAGATTGAGGTTCAATACCCGATGTATTAAAAACGTTATACGAGCTATGGTGGATCCTAAAAAATATCAGGTTACATTGCTTATGTGGATGTGGGGGTTCTGTTGCATGATGTATATGTTGTGGTTCTTTTCCCAGGTGTCCACGAGCAAGCATTTTTGAAGAGAGATGCATAGGACGTGTGACGTTGGGTAAAAGCGGAAAACTAGTGGGAAAGTAGTAGCGGGGTACCCTTGATATTCTTTATTATATTATATACACTTGTATGCGATACTTGGTGAGAATATCCATGGTGAGGTTGGGAGTTTTTTTATACATATTTAGGTGATGAGTTAGTTTCACTAGTTATTCACTGTGCATTAGCATGCTTTCATTACATTTTCACGAGAGGCTCTGGGGTGTATCTCATTGAGTATACTGTTTTAATCACCCTATGTATATATAAATGGGTTTTCATGCCACTTGGATCAGGTTGGAGATTAGGCTGGTTTCTACTATCTTGGGGTTGCAGGTGCTGTGTGGGATTCGTGGTTGTGATTTTTTAACTTTCTTTTGGGTACTTTCAATTTTCCCCTTCCAGCTGTAGTATTTTTGCATGAAATTACATATGTGTACATGGGATTTCTTTTATATTGAAGTCTGAATTGGAGTGGTTTGGTGTATGTCTTATCTCTCTCTTCCGCATGTGTTCTCTTAGAGGGTAACGCCTCCCATATGTGTGAATACTATACCCTTGGTGCTAGTCACCAACACGAGACCTACTGGAAGCAAGACTTATGGTTCATTATCTCCCTTCTCACATTACCAATCCAGGAGGGGTATACATTGGGGGGAGGGGGTCATGACAATGTAAACATGATCAATGTTATTTTTTTCAAAGTGGATGGGTAGGAATAAATAATTTTTATTCCATCATTATGATAAAATTTCAGTATATTAATACAATAGAATTTATTATATTGGAATGTAATTGTTGTGTTGAGAAATAAAAAATTATGGAAGAAAAACTAAAGCGAAGTGAAGGCCTTAAATAGATGAAATTAATATTATCTTAGAATCCACGATGATTTTGAAGGGTTTTAGTTAGAAATTATATGGAATTAGGGTTTCATGATGTGGGGGAAGTGTAACCCTTTTATAAGTGATTGAAACTAAATTTTGTGAAACAAAATTATATTTAAATAATGTGATTACTCTATTCAAGGTGAAATGGATCCAAAACTAGTTAATAATATTTTATAAATGGTTTATAGATCTATAATATTATACATCATTCATTTTGAGTCGATATTGTGTGATTTATGGGTTTTCACGTTTGTATTTTGTATATTTACACTAATAAATCATTTTATCTTAGCAATTAATTCTTTATATTTTTAATTAAATTAAATTACCACAATTAAAATTAAAATTATTATATTATTTTAATAGTATTATTTAAAATATTAAAATCATTTTATATCATCAAAATATTGAGGTTCATAAAAATTATATCAATTATTAGCGTTCATAATCCATAAAACCTGTTATTTAGATAATGTGTATTTTAAGACTAAATGTGTTGTATAACATAAAATTGGATTTTATTTATTTCAGTTAAGTAATATATTTAATAAAAATGGTTATGTAGCTAATAAATCAATAAAAAACTAAATAACACTGTTAAAATGATTTATTAATTATAAAAAATAATTTTACATTAGAATGAATCATTACATAAGTTCTAAAATTTTGAAAATTAGTTTTATAGTATTTAAATATTATTTTAAAATATAAAATTTTAATCCTTCAATAAATATTTGAACAAATAAAATTTATTCTATAAATATCTACATCTTACTTATATTTTAATAAATTCATAAAACATGTTGTTTTAGTAAAAACTGTATTTTTTATTATTATCTAAAAAAATAATCAATTTAGAACAAACAATAAATTCTCCTTGAGATTTGTTTTCATTATTGTTTTAAAAAATATTTACATTTTAAAAAAGTAAAATAATAAAATTTATAAAAATTTTAAACAACAAAAATACATATCGAAAAACATATTTTCTTGAAAAATGAATTGATGAAGTTTTAACTGTTATTAAACTAATTTTTTATGTATTTTAACTGATTAATTACAGTTATATTCTATTAATTATAATATCACAATATGTTTTTCATATAATATGTATCAGATATTTTCTTTTTTATTCCAATGAAATAATCTCTTAGACACTGAATTTGTTTAAGGTGAAATTTATACTAAAAAACATCACTGGTTAAATTCGAAAACTACCCATAATTTGTTTACAGAGTAGAAAATATATGGTGGTAAACTTTCTCATCTTGTCATTAGGTTCCCATGTATCCTCCAAAAATATATGATTTTTCTATATAACAATGAAAATATAGGCTGTATTCTTCCTTACAAATATGTCTATTCAATCCAATATTGCTACAAGTTATTCATCATATTAATGGTAATGTTATAATTTTACATATTTCATACTCATAAAATGTTATAGATCTATTATGTATATCCCCATGAGGGATATATGGAACAAATAATGCAACTTGGAGTGGTCTTTATAGATTATTGTCTAATAAGGCACCACCCTAACATCATCAATGAACTCAAAGGGACTAATGTACCTAGGGGTGAGTTTTAATTTCATCTAATATCGCATAACATTATTCCATATAGATATCTTAAAGAACTCATTTTATCTAAATTAAAACCCTATATATTGTCCATTATTATCTTTAAGACTCTTCTATCAATATTTTCCATATTTCATATACTTCAAAATATATTGAACTATCTCTATGTTTTTATATATGGTCAGGATCTATATGATTGTTATCTATACCTTATCAAAGTATATTTTATTGTTATATTACTTCCAATTTAGAGCGTCATGTTTTTCCATTTTACTTATTAAATAGAAACCATTATAATATATGAAATAAACTTAGGGGTGGTGATGATCCCAAGTTCCTTTTAATTCCATCAAACAATAACTTATCATTCTCAGTTGAGTGTAGATAGTCCTCTTGGATAGACCATAATACAGAGGTTGATACGTAGGGATGAAACCCAACTTTGGATCAAATTTTCAAGGAAGGATTCCCTAGAACATTGTAGTGGTCATTATATATTGATCAAAAAATAGATAATGATATTCCATAAATACATACCACAACTCTTATATATATATATTATAATGTTAGAAAATACGAAAATGATATATAAAAATTATAAATTATATTTATTTTTTAGGTGATTAACTATAACACAATTTGTATTAGGTCCTTTAGATATCGTTGGAGTCCAAAAAAATCCATGATAATATTTTAACATATCCATACTGAAATGGGTAATACTTAAAAAATAAACTAAGATTTTTTTTTCATTTAACCTTAACGTTGTGGCACACCAATCATAGATAAATTTATTTTTCAATCTCTCTATGTATGTTATCCTATAATAATTTATTTTTATTATTTTCACATATTCATGTTACTTGTATTAATGGATAATTATGGGATATGTGAATCATGAAAAATTCTTTATTTTGTCATGGTTTTTATGGGACACATATAGTAGTAACAAATAATATAACACAATCATTAAAAAGGTTGGAATCTATAATTTTCATAAACGTTTTCTATAGCTATATATCTTATTTTTTAGCTTATTTTATTTTTACGTGAATGAATAGTTGAGTTGAAAATTGATAAATATGGGTATTTTTAACTTTTTTTATTATTTAATGGTCTATAAATTACATATCAATGAGTATTGAATCTTTTTATTTCCTCAGTATAAAAATTTTGGAATGATATTTCCATCCCAAAGAATCTTCTACATCATTTTCCATCCCTATGTAATAATTTTTTAAGAAGTCACAATAATTTATCAATTCCAACTATATATATTTGTTATTGTGTAAATACTTCAATAAGAATATATTTATAACCGTTTTTTCAATATATATATATATATCATACTACTCATCAAAGAAATAATGAAACTAAAATTTTAATATAATTATCCCTATCACTAACTTTTTATCTTGCATCAGGTTATTTGCATCATGTGTCTTAAATTGATATAAGGAATGGGAAATTAAATTTTCATCCTATGTGGTGTAGATATCATTTATTTTATATCATAAATTTATAATATCATGATAATAAATACAAAGATTTATCAATACATCCATATTTTGGAAAATATGACAAGTTTACACTATGGTGAATCATTATAGCATTAGAATCCTCAATATAGATTCCCATAAATTTGTTTCATTATGATTTCAAAATAAAAAATGGATATTTTAAAGGGTAACATTGAAAATGTAATGGATCCAAGTATTATTTTAATAGAAATATCTAACTTTTATTCTCGTGGAATACAAGTTATATCATTATGAAATAAAATAAAATATTCGCGTAACTCTAGCATGTTGTCATTATTGACTACATCCCCAATAATTTGAGATAGATTTAACAAATTTCTATGATTAATACTGATATAATAATTTTCTTATGAAGGGAGAACATGATCATTATTTCATATATATATTATCATAATATAGTTATGGATACAAAAATATATCTCATTATCTGAAAACTAATATGTGCTCCTTAAAAGGAAAACCAATACTTACTCGATATCATGTAAAATTTAACCACTGATATAAGAAATAGATATTTATGAAATAACATCCCATAAATCATGATTTTAGTGGAGTTATATATATTAGAATAAATAATTGTTCCTAAAAGTGTTTTAATAGATATTTCATTATCCCAGGGATGAGGTTATAAATAAACATTCCTATCAATCATCTACAATATAAAATAATATACGGAACCAAAATCAAATAAATAATTTTTAGATATATATTGAATATCATGTATACCTCTCAAAACTTATTTACTATGCTCATCTTCAATTTTTGTGATATCATACACTATTCCTTTCCTCCATGTGATAAGAGGCGACTACGTTCTATTCTCTTTCTTATCACTATGGTTAGTGAAGTGATTTTCAAATTTTCTATACTCTTTAAAAATCTATAATTGAAGGTTTGAAGGAACATTGAATGAGTATTTCTTATACTATATTGTTTTAATGATATTATTATGTCCAAATTTTTTGTTTTGTGAAATATAGTCTAGCCTACAACATTACAAACACTTCATAGATACCTTAAAGAAAATCACCCAATCGTTTCCTACAACATTTACGATGTATATGTGGTTGGACATTAATTCCTTGATGTGTCTTAACATTTATGATTACATTATTATCATTCATTCATTTATTCTCCATGAAATGAACATATCTCGTAATTTCCATATCCACATATATCACTCTTTGAAAAATCGACTCATACTATCCTTAGCCTCTTATAGAAAATTATTTAATAAGGTTTTGTTTTAAACCTCTAATGAATGTATTTATCTTGATTTTTAATTTGTATATATAACTAGAGTAATAAACCATGTTTTTAATGATATTTAATCATTGGTTAATTAGAGATCTCAATGTGATTCAATTTATTATTCATAGATTGAAATAATAGGGAGACTATTATTAGAAGATTTTGTAAACTAGATCACATACCACATTAAAGATCATTTATAAAATCAATGAATTATTCATCACACTAATTTTTTATTGGTTCATACTCATTAAAATAATTACATAAAACATTAATTTTTAGGGTCTTTAGTTGTGATATGTATTGCAGTAAATCAATGAATATAGATGAAATAACTCGTAAATGATATGCATACTACAAACATTGGATATAATGAACTTAATGATAAGCATACTAAAAACTTTGGATATAAAGAACTTAATAATAGATACTATGGTAATATTTTATAATTGTTATAATACCAAAACATATTCCAAAAAATTTACATTTTTATAAATATATTAGGATGTAATCAAAAACTATCTTCTTATAGTATATTTCTAGGTGTTCAGTCTTAGGCTAACTCATCATACAGTATATATAATATTTAGTTTATACTCAATAAAATTTTTGTATGTGATAATCCCTAATGTAATTTATTTCAAAAGTGAATCCAATTTATAGCATCCAAATAAGGATGTTATTGTTAGGAACCAATACTCAATCACAGCATTTCCAAAACACTGATATACTATCAAATACATATACATATTGATATGGTTATAACTAGGTGTAAATGAAGTAATCCCAAAAATAACTAATTTTACAATTAATTACAATTGAGGTATCCCATGATTAATAAATGGAATTATTTATTTATTCTATATGAATAGTCTCCCATTCATGCATAGTCACATAAACTAGAGAACTGATGGTTTAGTATCAATTAAGAGTATCTACATAAACAACATTATTTACAATAATCGTCATCATTTTCCCATAACCACATTATTATAAACCACATTATAATCATATCACTTGAAATAAACTTATCCATATTATATTAAATGAAAGAATTATAAAATGGAAAGATCATACCCCTAGTAACGGAAACTATTAGTAATAGTTATATCAAAAAAACAATAGAAAACAATAATAAGGTATAAATATCTGGAAAAAAGATCATGGAATAATAAGTGATTATTTGAATAATTGATTAAGAACTAAATATCACTGTATAGAAACATAATATCCAATAAATTTCATCAAAATCATGACTTAAAATAATATCATAGAAATAAAAAACATGAAATCCTTTAATATGGAAGAACAATATTAATAGAACATGGAACCATATAAATATTTGAAATAGATTAAATGTAAGGAACATATAATAGATATATATAAAACATAAGAATATAAAAATATATTGGAAAAAATAAATGAAAACAATTGTTTGTGTTGTGAATAAATTCATGTATCTCCTCTCATTACATTTCAGAAACTCCACACACTACTAACTATTAGATTTTGATCAAAAAAATATATTTCAACACTTAATTATATCACGAGATTTAATCCATAATCCAATAAATTTTATGGTGATATGGTACACAACCGAACATAATATTTACATATGACTTCCACATGAAATTGAATTATTTTTCATATCATAGGAAACCATTGAGAATAAAATGTATCCCATTACTTTTAAAATTGGTATCACATAAATTGAAATTTTTCAAAAACAATTGATAGATGGTTTCTAAAAACAGGATCCTCAAAAATTAATATTTATTAAAATCATATATAAATATATTTATAAACTATTAATCTATTCGAGATAAATCTATGGAATAAATATGAAAACATGAATAATAAATAATTGTAATTTTTTATTAGAAAATATTTTATAATATCTTCTTAAATAATGACCATATTTTTTAGCTATTTCCAAGACCAATATTTTTGGATGATAGAGGGATGTATTCATAAACATTATATTAATTCAAATTTAAATAAATATACCTTGAAAAGAAATATACAATATTTGAAAAATGAAATTTATAATGGAAGAGTATAAGATTATAGAAAATAAAATCATTTTAAAAATCTTTATAGGCGTTTATTAAAAGCCCACATAATTAAATGATTAATAAATCCTATTATTTATAATAATAAAAAATTAATATAAGGATCATAAGATATAAGAATAATTTCTGATTACACAATGAAATGGTGATGATTTTGGGAAATTAAAATAATGTATATGGTGGGAAAAGTTCTAACAAATTTGAGAAATGTACATAAAAAATATATTTTCATAAAAAAATAGTTTCAATGAGGAAGAATACATAAGTATGAAACATGATTTAGAAAAAAATAATGATTGAATATAACATAAAATCATCATCAGGTTGAATAAATGTACGATAAATGTTTATCGTTAGTGATGAATTGTTAAGATCCTTGTAAATGATTTGAGCCATTAAAACATCTCACCATAATTATAGACTTACACTAAAGTTCTTGAATATCCTATATATAAAAACAGAATATATTAATAACCTATAATAGATCATTATTCAACTGCATTAACTTTTATAATGTTAATATATAATTATACTTTACATTTATTTTACATAATAATTTTCTATTTTCAACCTAGGGTGTGAGTAATTTTGATCATTTTAAATTAGTTTTGTAATATATGTTTTATGTCTTCTTTATATATTCAAAATTTTACATCTTGATAAAATTATAAGTACTTGAATAGATTTTTCCTGATATTTTCTAAAATTATAATCTAAGTCAATTATACTTTATATTATAGTCCACAAGGATGAAAGTTGTGAGACCTATGCATCAATTATTTTCAAAAAAATAATATTTTTATAATAATTACTGATATTAATAGTAATATTCCCATTCCACAATAAAATAATTATGTATTAAATAAAATTTTGAAATTTATTTATTTAAGGTTACATATTCATCCATGATAAATATTTATGTCATCATCCATATAGGTGGTCATGTAGACCCAAACAAGAACATGTTATAATCTGATGTGTGACTATAGTAAGGAAAATGTTTATTAAAAAGTAATATGATTATAAAATAAGAATAATGATATCATTAATATATATTTAGTGAGGAGAATGATATTTTAATAGGATTAGATGATTATTGATAATCTAAATGAAAAATAAACAATGTCATTTCAATGTAATGGTACTCACCACATACACACAGTTAAAATTATTCTTTTAATAGATCAAGAATTAATAAATAATGTTGGGTAAATTAATATAATAAAATTTTAGAATAGTAATAATACTAATCTATTTATATTATAATATATTTTGGGGTGATATAAGAATAATTATTTGATGATAAATAAAAAATAATAGAGACACTTACATTGAATAAATTAATCCTATCTTGGAAACTATGTTGATTTTGTAGTGGTTTGGGAATTATTAATGACACAAGGGATCAAGAACATCATTGTGGGATTTAGTGAAAAAATAATTTCATAGTTCTCACAATAATTTTTAATTAATATTTGTGTCGTGATTTGGTAGAGGTGTGATCCTTTTATATGTGATGATAAAGATACATTTGTGAACAACCATTATCTATTAATAATGTTTTGACACTACTCATGGTATAATGCCTCCAAAAGTGGGAATTAATAAATTTTAAACGAAAATTAGGTATATAAATATATCCATGATTTATTTTTTGATAATATTTATTAATTAATGGGTTTAAACATAGTTTTCAACTTCTACTATAATCAATCATTTTATTATTGTAACTGAAGTGCACTGTGTTGCATTTGTTGTCAATGAGGCATGAAGTTGTCTTGGAATGAATGGAAGTCAAGGAATGTCACGATGTGAATGACAAAGGTTGTGATGGTGTTGGTGATGAATGGAGAATGGCCATGGTACTAAGATGCGTGTCACTTAGGAGATTCACTAAGTGGCATAGGAGATGTGGTTGAAACATTCTCTAGTAACATCAGACGATTGTTGAACTGGTCTTTAAGTTCAAAGAACTAGTATCCTGATGATACAATGTCACAACATGATTAGAAGACCATGCATTGTAGTGACAATGCATGAGGAGATGAAAGTAATCCATCCATAAGTACTAAGTGGATGAAGTGGATTAAATAAGTCCATGCACTATCACTTAGTGCATGAGAATTAGAAGAAGATCCAATTGATCTCTAATTAGATCAATGAAGCACATTGAAGAATTTAAGTGATTCAGGAGTTCGGTTGAAGAAGAAGATCCTTGAGAATTCTCTCCTAAGTAGAAAATGAGATGATGAAGAAGAATTATAAATTGAGGAGTTGTTTCTAATCAAGAGGATTAATGTTTGAATTCTTAAGAAGAATAAATGGAGAAGAAAAATTTGAAGTGGCATTTGGCTTGGAAGAACATGGGTTGGCATTTATACATTGGGAGAACTTTGTTTTTAACAAAGTGTTTATTCATGCCTTAGCCAAAAATTAGGCCAGCCAAGGCCAGCCCACGGGTTCAACCCCAAGGCACTTGTGGGCCGAAGGCGCCACGCCCATGGGGGATCCCATGGTGCAAGCACAAGGCGGCAGGGGGCCATGTGTAAGCCCCTGAGGACACGCGGTGGTGAAACCCGCGCGCCCGAGGTGCATAGTGGGCGCTAGGAGCGCGCCCGCAGGAGGCATGAGTGGGCGCAGAGCGCGCCCGCAGGGAGAACACGGTGCGGGGCGGCACCGTGGAGGGAGAAGTTCAACTGGCGAGTAGCGGGCAGCGCCAGGGTAATAAACCGCGGCAAAACCGCGAGGCGTTTCGATGTGGGACGCGGAAAAATTCCCGGGAGCGAATCCTGGCCGCTCGATCGATCGCGCGCCAGATCTCGACCGCACGATCGATCCCGCGCGAGATCTTCAGATCCAGGCCGTCCAAAATCTTTTGATCGCCCGATCCGACGGCTCCTGGCTCATCTCCTTCCTCGAGCTCAGCCGAAGGCCACCCGAAGCCACCCGCGAGCTGCCGACGAACCAGGCACTCTCCGAGCATCGTTCTTGAGCAGCCGGCCACCATTTCCGAAGCCGAAGGCTCCATTGAGTTCGTCTGGACCTACTGAACACGATCATGCCTAAAAATGACCATGCATGCAATGTTTGGAAGAATTCAAACAAGGCCGAGGCAAAACGAAGTTGCCGAGGCTTCGGTGTGTTCGTGATTTGCATGGATTGGAAGAAAAGAGGTCGTGCATGCGTTCTAAGTCGCATGCACGTGAAGAAGACCGAAGAAAAATAAGGAAAGAACCCGCGGTGGAAACTGAGGAGAGAAACGAGATTTTACAGAAACTTGAGATCCGAAAATCACGGTGGTTCAAGATTTTTCTCACGCAGATAAACCACCTCTGCCTCGCCTATAAAAGAAGAGCCCAAGGCTCCAAAAAAGGTTGGCTGATTCTTTGTTGAAGATCCGGAGAACCGTGAGTGCACCTTGTGCCTCGGGAAGCCGAAGCCCCGCGCAAATTACTTGCGCGGCTGAAGATATCAGTGCCATCCTTGGCCCGAAGGTGTCCCCTGCGCGCTAATCCTTTGCGCAACAGGAAGGAGAGGAGCTTGCGCGACCTTGTGCGCTCCCTCTTTGCACCGCGCCCCCTGCGCGGTAGGCACTTGAGCGCCCACGGTGCCTTGCACCCGAGGCTTGTGCGGCCTAGAGGCCTTGTGCTCTTGCGCGGCCAGTGGCACCCAAGTGTACCTTGCGCGCTTTGAAGAAGAGGGAAGAGGCCGCACCTTGCATGCCTTCAGTTGGTTGGTGTTTGGGTGTGTGCAAGTAGAGGCCGAAACCACACCTTGTGTGTGTTCCAAATTGAAGTACACACTTTGTGTGTGCTAAGTACCCTACGGGCAGTTGGTGTGAGCAAGACAAGGCCAAGCTATTGTGTGTGCAAATTGTTTGTGCATACTTGAACTAAACAAGAAGAGGCCGTAGCCTTGTGGTTGTGCACACTTGAAGATTAAAAGAGAAAAACAAAGTGTGTGTGCAAAGTGGAAGAGTGCAAGAAGGGAAGAAGGCCATAGGCATTTGTGTGTGCAAAAGAACTAAAAGGCCGAACCTTAGTGTGTGTGTGCAAACCAAAGTGTGTACACACTAAGAAGAAGAGAAGACATCCACACTCGTGTATAACACACATTTATGTGTATAATCAAAAGAGAATAAAGTGTGTGATGTTCAAGAAGGTGTGTGTGCTAAAAGTATTTACACCCATTGTGGGTTTATCACACCAAGGAGAAAAAAGGGGAGTGCATGCATGCATGCATGCACGTGCGCACGTGAACAAAGATAAATCAGGTTGTGTGCATTTGAGGAGTCCAAGACCAGAAGATCTTGAAGATATTTTGATGCCATGCATTCAGTGCATGAAGTTGTTTTGAAGTGAGACTGAGCCAGACTGAAAGGAGAGATATCAGTTGTCTGAGTTTTCAGTATTTGAGAAGAGCCTGATCAACATAAGTGATCAGAAGTTGCTGAGCAAGACCAACAGACCTTTTCAGAGGCTATTGAAGATTCTTGAAGAGAGAAGTCGGGTCATCCTTAGAAGAAGGTGATAAATCCCAAGCAAGACGAGAAGACCTGATCATCACAAGTGATCAGAGGTATGGAGCAAGGCCAGCAGCCTTTATCCCAGGCTGCTGAGGATACTTGAAGAACTTGAAGTGAAGAAGAGCTACTCGTGCTACTCGAGGATCCAAGAGAAGACCCTGTGGGACTCAGGGAGAAGAAGTCTTTAGTGGGATTCTGGAGCAGGCCAGTGGGACTCTGGTAACACTGTGTGAAGCAGTATAAAGACCCTCCTGTGGGACTCAGGAGAGATACGGTGGGAAGCTGTATCGACCATTGTAATACTAACAGATTATAATGGGAGAATCCATGCTGTGAGAGCATGGAAAGGATGTAGGCCTTTGGTGCCGAACCTTGTAAATCCTTGTGTCCTGTGCCTTTTCATTACTGCATCATTCGGGAAAGGTTGAGAGATACAAGAAGAGTGGATCGAGGTTTTAACCAGCCATAGAGGTCTAATTGATTAAGAATCAATTAGTAAAAAGTTTTAAAGGATCACTGATTCACCCCCTCCCCCTCTCAGTTATTCACACTGATCTGGGCACTTCAATTGGTATCAGAGTGAGGTTACCTCTAAAAGATCCAAGGGAGTCTTTATGAAGTGCAGATTTGAGGAAACGAGCGACTAGCCTCAAATGGAGATATCTGCCAAGACTCAGAAAAATAGAAAGAAGAAACAGGCCAAGAAGATGAAGAAAGCCTGTCCTAGCTGTGATGAAGTTGAAATAATGAATGATCTTCAGAGTGCACTCAAATATCTTCAGAAGACAGTTCCCATGGAAGTGGCAAAGTGTATAGCTACAGGCATCCATGATCTTCATGAATAAAAATCACAGTTAGAAGAAGAAGCCAATGCAATGGAAGATCAATTGGCTAAAAGGGTTGGCATAACCAACACTCTCAGAAAGCTGTTGAAGGCTAAAGATGAAACAGTATTGCTTTGCAATGAAAGATATGAAGACACTGCTGAAGAATTGCAAAGAAGCCTTTCTGAGAAAGAAATCTTTATGATAATGATCAAATATGTTTTCCATGCACTGGAAAAGAGGCACAAAGTGTCAATGAATGTCAGAGATGCTCAACTCGAAGAAAAAGTCAAAGTGGTGAAGGAGCTGGACAATTCATTGCAAGAATTAAAGAAGGTGCATGAAGACCAGATGAAACAACTGGTGGAGAATTGGGAAAGAAAGCTAAGAACTGTTGAGGATGAGAAGAACTCCCTCAACATGAAATACTTAGAACTAGAGGTGATATTGAAAAATCTGCAATCACCCAAAGCTGAATCCTCCCAGTCAGCTGTAAGAAGAAATGTTGCTACACAAGTATGCATTGAGAAGGATGATTCTAAAAGAAAGACATCCTCTAGTGAAAGTGCAACAACTTCTAAAAAGAAGGTACCATCCATCCCATCTTGTACTGATGCTTCTAATAGTGTTTCTACTAAAAGTGTATGATGGAAGAATGAATCCAAACAAGTATGGATGAAGACAGTGAAGAAGCAGAGCTCTCCTGAAACAACACAACTTGTCAAGAAAAGTACCCATCAATCAGAAGTACACAAGAGGTCAAGATTTGTGGGACAATGTTGGTGTTGTAATAAGTATGGGCACTGTGCAAAGGATTGTTGGTACAATCCACTGAATTTCAAAGCACAGAGGAAGCCCATGCCAAGGGGGAGCAAGCCAGAAGGAAGGAAGAAACATCCACAGGTCCAGAGACATCTGTTTACTGCAAATAGATTTGGATTACTTGACAACATCTGGGATGATTGCAAAAGTGGTCAAAAAGATACATGTCAATCTCCAACTGTATACAGAGCTCAAAAGAAGAAAAGATCATAGAACCTGGCTCAGAAAGAATCCTTGGGAAGCAAGAAGAAAGTTGAAGATGCTCCCAAGAAGGTTTTGAAAAAGGAAAATAAGTCCTTGGAGTCTAAATCCAAGAAGGGTGATGCATCCAGAAGGACCACCAAGAAAACATGCTTCTACTGTGAAAAGAAAGGACACACCATGGATCTTTGTAAAGAAGCCATGAAATTCAATAGAGGCAGACTGGACTCAAATAGACAATCAATCCAGAAGAAGCAGAAGGGATTGATTGAAAATAAGTTGCCTAAGAGAGGTAGCTTAGCAGCATCCAAAGAACCATGTGGAACTTCCAAAACTGAGGCCACTCTTCCAAATTATTTACTAGTCATATGGCCAAATCAGTTGCAACTTGCCAAAGAACTGCAAAGAGATGAAGATGAAGCACTGGCAATTGCTAAGGAAAAAAGGAAACAAAAGATTTCACATGAAGATGTATTGAGATCCACACGAGCACCAACATCATTGAAGATCAAATGTGCAAATGTGAAGACTGGTGAAAATGGGACATCTCGGTTGAGAGAATCTTCTCAACCTTGTTGTTCACATTGATGAACCAAGGAGGTTCTATCTTATTCCCTTATACTTCTGGTATTTACATGTGCTAACATTGCAGGGAATTGAAGATGATGATCATTCTCATCTAGAGAGTGGTTTGGACAGAATGGAGTGCACCCCTTGAGGGGGAGCCAATCTGGAGAGGATGGTATTCTAAGATTTGATATCATCTTGAGGAAAAGTGAAGGTATTCCAATCATACTTTCATCCCTTGTTTCTTAATTGAGTCTATATTGTCAATTAAGGGGGAGTATGGATTGAAGAAAAATGGATGAATGGGGGAGCTTTATCTTTTCACCTGAACATTCTAATGTGTTTTTTGAAGTACGTGCAGGATTCAGCAATTCATTGAATATCTGAAAAAATTCAACCCCTAAGCATGATCTCACATGTTTACAGTGAATGTGGACAGCATTGAGTTCCTTGGTTACATCACTCTTGTTTTCTACACCGGGTTAGCCCAAGTAGACTTAGAGTTGATCTACTAAAGGTTCTTTGCTCAAGAGAACATGTGACATCATCCCTCTCTTAGTGATTTTGAAGAAAATGATTTTATAAGGAAGGAAGAGATTTCTGAAAGAGAACCACACCACACCTTTGCATTTGATTGCCAATAAGGGGGAGAAAATATTGGCACACATATTGACCCATTCATATGTGCTGAAGTTGTGTATTGACAACAAATACAAAGGGGGAGATTGAAGTGCACTGTGTTGCATTTGTTTTCAATGAGGCATGAAGTTGTCTTGGAATGAATGGAAGTCAAGGAATGTCACTATGTGAATGACAAAGGTTGTGATGGTGTTGGTGATGAATGGAGAATGGCCATGGTACTAAGATGCGTGTCACTTAGGAGATTCACTAAGTGGCATAGGAGATGTGGTTGAAACATTCTCTAGTAACATCAGACGATTGTTGAACTGGTCTTTAAGTTCAAAGAACTTGTATCCTGATGATACAATGTCACAACATGATTAGAAGACCATGCATTGTAGTGACAATGCATGAGGAGATGAAAGTGATCCATCCATAAGTACTAAGTGGATGAAGTGGACTAAATAAGTCCATGCACTATCAATTAGCTCATGAGAATTAGAAGAAGATCCAATTGATCTCTGATTAGATCAATGAAGCACATTGAAGAATTTAAGTGATTCAGGAGTTCGGTTGAAGAAGAAGATCCTTGAGAATTCTCTCCTAAGTAGAAAATGAGATGATGAAGAAGAATTATAAATTTAGGAGTTGTTTCTAATCAAGAGGATTAATGTTTGAATTCTTAAGAAGAAGAAACGGAGAAGAAAAATTTGAAGTGGAATTTGGCTTGGAAGAACTTGGGTTGGCATTTATACATTGGGAGAACTTTGTTTTTAACAAAGTGTTTATTCATGCCTTAGCCAAAAATTAGGCCAGCCAAGGCCAGCCCACAGGTTCAACCCCAAGGCACTTGTGGGCCGAAGGCGCCACGCCCATGGGGGATCCCATGGTGCAAGCACAAGGCGGCAGGGGGCCGTGTGTAAGCCCCTGAGGACACGCGGTGGTGAAACCCGCGCGCCCGAGGTGCATAGTGGGCGCTAGGAGCGCGCCCGCAGGAGGCATGAGTGGGCGCAGAGCGCGCCCGCAGGGAGAACACGGTGCGGGGTGGCACCATGGAGGTAGAAGTTCAACTGGCGAGTAGTGGGCAGCGCCAGGGTAATAAACCGCGGCAAAACCGCGAGGCGTTTCGATGTGGGACGCGGAAAAATTCCCGGGAGCGAATCCTGGCCGCTCGATCGATCGCGCGCCAGATCTCGACCGCACGATCGATCCCGCGCAAGATCTTCAGATCCAGGCCATCCAAAATCTTTTGATCGTCCGATCCGACGGCTCCCGGCTCATCTCCTTCCTCGAGCTCAGCCGAAGGCCACCCAAAGCCACCCGCGAGCTGCCGATGAACCAGGCGCTCTCCGAGCATCGTTCTTGAGCTGCCGGCCACCATTTCCGAAGCCGAAGGCTCCATTGAGTTCGTCTGGACCTACTGAACACGATCATGCCTAAAAATGACCATGCATGCAATGTTTGGAAGAATTCGAACAAGGCCGAGGCAAAACGAAGTTGCCGAGGCTTCGGTGTGTTCGTGATTTGCATGGATTGGAAGAAAAGAGGCCGTGCATGCGTTCTAAGTCGCATGCATGTGAAGAAGACCAGAGAAAAATAAGGAAAGAACCCACGGTGGAAACTGAGGAGAGAAACGAGATTTTACAGAAACTTGAGATCCGAAAATCTCGGTGGTTCATGATTTTTCTCACGCGGATAAACCACCTCTGCCTCGCCTATAAAAGAAGAGCCCAAGGCTCCAAAAAAGGTTGGCTGATTCTTTGTTGAAGATACGGAGAACCGTGAGTGCACCTTGTGCCTCGCGAAGCCGAAGCCCCGTGCAAATTACTTGCGCGGCTGAAGATCTCGGTGCCATCCTTGGCCCGAAGGTGTCCCTTGCGCGCTAATCCTTTGCGCGACAGGAAGGAGAGGAGCTTGCGCGACCTTGCGCGCTCCCTCTATGCACCGCGCCCCCTGCGCGGTAGGCACTTGCGCGCCCACGGTGCCTTGCACCCGAGGCTTGTGCGGCCTAGAGGCCTTGTGCTCTTGCGCGGCCAGTGGCACCCAAGTGTACCTTGCGCGCTTTGAAGAAGAGGAGAAGAGGCCGCACCTTGCATGCCTTCAGTTGGTTGGTGTTCGGGTGTGTGCAAGTAGAGGCCGAAACCACACCTTGTGTGTGTGCCAAATTGAAGAACACACTTTGTGTGTGCTAAGAACCCTACGGGCAGTGGGTGTGAGCAAGACAAGGCCAAGCTATTGTGTGTGCAAATTGTTTGTGCATACTTGAACTAAACAAGAAGAGGCCGTAGCCTTGTGGTTGTGCACACTTGAAGATTAAAAGAGAATAACAAAGTGTGTGTGCAAAGTGGAAGAGTGCAAGAAGGGAAGAAGGCCATAGGCATTTGTGTGTGCAAAAGAACTAAAAGGCCGAACCTTAGTGTGTGTGTGCAAACCAAAGTGTGTACACACTAAGAAGAAGAGAAGACATCCACACTAGTGTATAACACACATTTATGTGTATAATCAAAAGAGAATAAAGTGTGTGATGTTCAAGAAGGTGTGTATGCTAAAAGTATTTACACCCATTGTGGGTTTATCACACCAAGGAGAAAAAGGGGAGTGCATGCATGCATGCATGCACGTGCGCACGTGAACAAAGCTAAATCAGGTTGTGTGCATTTGAGGAGTCCAAGACCAGAAGATCTTGAAGATATTATGATGCCATGCATTCAGTGCATGAAGTTGTTTTGAAGTGAGACTGAGCCAGACTGAAAGGAGAGATATCAGTTGTCTGAGTTTTCAGTATTTGAGAAGAGCCTGATCAACAGAAGTGATCAGAAGTTGCTGAGCAAGACCAACAGACCTTTTCAGAGGCTGTTGAAGATTCTTGAAGAGAGAAGCCGGGTCATCCTTAGAAGAAGGTGATAAAGCCCGAGCAAGACGAGAAGACCTGATCATCACAAGTGATCAGAGGTACGGAGCAAGGCCAGTAGCCTTTATCCCAGGCTGCTGAGGATACTTGAAGAACTTGAAGTGAAGAAGAGCTACTCGTGCGACTCGAGGAGCCAAGAGAAGACCCTGTGGGACTCAGGGAGAAGAAGTCTTCAGTGGGATTCTGGAGCAGGCCAGTGGGACTCTGGTAACACTGTGTGAAGCAGTATAAAGACCCTCCTGTGGGACTCAGGAGAGATACGGTGGGAAGCTGTATCGACCATTGTAATACTAACAGATTATAATGGGAGAATCCATGCTGGGAGAGCATGGCAAGGATGTAGGCCTTTGGTGCCGAACCTTGTAAATCCTTGTGTCCTGTGACTTTTCATTACTGCATCATTCGGGAAATGTTGAGAGATACAAGAAGAGTGGATCGAGGTTTTAACCAGCCATAGAGGTTTAATTGATTAAGAATCAATTAGTAAAAAGTTTTAAAGGATCACTGATTCACCCCCTCCCCCTCTCAGTGATTCACACTGATCTGGGAACTTCAGTAACTAGTTGTAAAACATTGTAATTTTTTAATGATGAAATTTGATATTTAAATTTTTAACATATTTTAATATTATAATGTCATATATGAAAAAAAATTATCAAATAAAATTTCTAATGGGTTTAAAAAAAATTAATTTTAGTATTAACATATATATTGCGTAAATATTATTTTTAGAAAATATGTATTTTTAGCATCAATTTATTTTGTAAAAAAATGTTTTTGTTAGTAATAATGTAAATTGTATTTTCAAATAAAAAAATTCATTTGGATACCAAATAAATAAAAAAATAAATATCTCAAATTAAATATATACATAAAATAAAATACATAAAAATTGTATTTATATTAGATAAAAAATTCACTACTGTTCAGAAATATTTTATATTGGTTTTATAATATTAAAATAATATTTTAAAATATTTACTCTTAAATAATAAATAAATATATGATCATATATGATTTTTTTAATTTTTTAGATCTTACATATATAATAATTAATATATAAAAGGTATAAATCTGTTAAAAATGATATTTTAAATATTCAACTAAAAATTAAATATTTTAGAAAATCCACAAAAGTATATCATAAGTAATTTTTTAAATACTGAATTATAAGTATTTTTTATAATTTATAAATTTAATATTATGATAAAAAACATTTTATTATGAAAATATATTTTTATAAAGAAATTAAATTTTAAGGAATTAAGTGTTCTTGATACATTTTACTATAAATTTATAATTGTTTATTATTAATTTTTTGATATATATGCATTATTAATATTTTAATTTCCTTATCCAATATGTAATGGATGAATTTATTTTTCTCTTATGTGTGAAACCAAATTTTAGATATTATAATTATTTACTGATAAAATTTTTATGAAAAACACCAGACTTTATAAACGCCCAAAATTGGTTATGTTATTGTTATCCCCCTAAGAGGCTGCCTTCAATTTCGGAGAGAAATAACATGAAATATGGTTCATTGTAAATAATCATTAATGATTACACATAGTATGTGGAAACAATTGTGAATGTTTCTCTTGGACATGAGGTTTCATTCTGGAAAAAACAACTATATGCAACAGATACAATTTGATATACACTTAAATGAGATAAAAAAAATAACAATCTAATTCTAAATCAATTTTTTCTTGTTTTGACCTAGTTTTGTGGTTTTAGGGGATATAATTAAATTATTAAACTAAATTTCATGATTATTGAATAATTTAATCTAATATTAAGATAAATTTTATTAAAAAGATGAAAAAATAAATACAAGGTCTAAGATCATATGTATGATAAACTCTACCTCTTGACACTCAATGTAGGTAAGAAACATGTGGTAAATATCATATGACATGAACTAAAATATAGTAATATTATATCCATAATCCATTCAATGTATTTAATTAAATATATTATCTAACTCTTCAAAGAACTAAAGGATTCCCTTATTAATATCATTCTAATCATTTGGGATTTCAATCCTAAAGTGGCTACTACAAAAAAGATATCCAAAAATAATGGGTAATAATGAATATTATAAAGACTTATCTATTATAGGGTAGAAATAAGAGGTCTCCATATAGAGGAATATTATTCCCCTATATATATATATTGGGAAATATCAATGATGTAGATATTAACCATTCATGGGTAGATAATGGTTCGAGAATCAATATTATTCTTGTTTGGTTATTTCTGAATTTGTTCTATTAAGGAGATGATCTGGAAACTAAAAACTTGAAAATATACATGTATGGTTAGAGAAAGTGTATGAAATTTGTAAAGATCAAGCTAAAATAATGTTCCTGGTATATAAGCCCAATATCCAATACAGTACATCAAAATCATGAATTTGAAGAATATAATTGGAATAAAAACATGAAATTATAACATATGATGGAAGCATATCGTTAAAACACTTAACATTATAAATTTTTGAATTTTCTTGGAAATAAAGAAATATTAGAGATATATAAAAATTAATCCATTGGAAAAATTGAGTGAAAAATAAAACATACTCATAATTTTTCTTCTAGACAAATTCATGTATTTCCTCTAATTAGATTATTAAAATTCCAGGTATTCCCACCATATTGATTATGAAAAAATAAATGTATATCCACATTAAATTATGTCGTGATATTTAAATCATTAACCAATGGCTTTTATGGTGATATTAATCCCCACAAAAAATAAGATTTACATATTATTTTCACCTGCAATCTAATCGTTTATCATATCATAAGGAACCCATGGGATGAAAATGTATCCCATTAGTTTCTCAATCGGTATCATATAAATTAAATTTCCAAAAACCATATTAATATCTTCATTCTAAAAACATGATACTAAAAAATTATTATGTAATTAAATATATTATTTTTTGATTTATAAATAATTTCTCTATTTGAGATTAATCTATTGAAAATTAAAATAAATCATGACATACAAATCATGGTAGATTATTATTAGAAAATGTTTCCTAATATCTTCTTAAAAAAGGATTGAATTTTTAGTCAGTTTATAAGAAAAAAAATTTCAATGATGGCATGAAATATTTATATAAATTATATTAAATCAAATTTCAATAAATATAAATTAAAAAGAAACAAAAAATTGGTGAGAAATGAAATTTACAAGGGAAGAGTATAAGATTATTGAAAATAAGATAATTTTAATTATTTTAAAATTCATTCATTTCAAATCCATATAATTATAATAATATTGAATACTTATATTTAAAATGAATAAATTTTTATATAAGTATCATAAAATATAAGAATAATATGGGTTTCCATTAGGGAAAAGTGTACATTGGGAGTAATTAAAATAATGGGTATGGTGGAAAAAGTCCTAAACATTCTGTCAATTATTCTTGAAAAATAATATTTTCATGAAACAAAAGATTTAATAAAAAAATAATATATCATTATAAAACAAGATTTAACATGAAATTGAATGTGTAAATATAATATAAAATCATTATCAGGTTAAATAAATCGTGGTTTAATGTTCATAGTCAATTACAAATTTTTGACCATTTAAATGATTTTATTTATGAAAACTCGTTATCATAAATCCAAACATATACTAATGTTCTTGAATCTCCAATGAATAATAAACAACAATATTAATAACCTATATATGATATTTATTCATATTTAAATCCTTTAATAATTTTAATATATAAATATTTTATAAATTTATTTTTATTACTTATAATCTATTTTAAATCATGGGTGTAACTAATCATTTTCATTTTTAACTAGTTTTTTAGCGGAGGTGTCCACTATTTCTTATATATTCAAATTATATCATTCTTAAAAAATAATAGGTTTTGGAAAATATTTTTTTATCATATTTTATAAAATAATAATCACATTCAATGATACATCATATTACAGTCTTCAAGTATGAAAATTGTGAGACCTATGCATCAATTATTTTCACCAAACGAATAGTGGTATCTTAATTCATGAGGATAATTTTTTTGTTCAAATTCGACAATAAAATAAATATTTCTAAAATAAATTCTAATAATAGAAATATTTATTCTTCCTTATTAGTCCATGATAATAATTTTTGTCATCATCAATTTAGGTGGTGAAATCATCCCAAACAAGAGCATGTTACAATCCGATGCGTGACTATTTTAAATAAGTTTATTATTACAAATTCATATCATTGTAAGATAAGATAAATGATTTTATTAAGATATTTTTATAAATTTGAATAATATTTTAATTGTCTTAGATGATTATTGGAAATCTAAATGAAAATGAAACATGTTGTTTCATGGTAGTGGAAGTCTCCACATACACATGATCGACATTATTTTTTTAGGTGGATGGGATGAATTATATAATGTTCAGTACATTAATATAATAAAATTTAATAATAGTAATAATACTAATTTAATTATATTATAATTTATTTGAAGGTGCTATATGAATAATGTTTGGATGATAAATTAAAGAGAAGTTATACACACACATAGAAGAAATAAATCATCTATTAGAAGCCATGTTGATTTTGATGTGGTTTGGGAAATATTAATGATAAAAGGGCTCAAGAACATCAGGGTGCGATTTAGTGAAAATATAATTCCCTAATTATTAGAGGACTTTTTAATAAACAGTTATGTCATGATTTGTTGGAGTTTTGATCCTTTTATATAAAAAGAAAAGGTACATTTGTGTACACCCCTTGTTTTTCAATAATGTTTTGACACAACACATTGGTCAATGCCTCTAGAAATGGGTATTACTGAATTTTAAATGGATAATAGGTGTATAAAATCATTCCATGATTTATTTTTAGATAAAATTTATTAATTTAGGGTTTTCCTATAGTTTATAACTTCTACCAGAATCCAACATTTTATTATTGTAATTAATTATAAAGAACGATATTTTATTTTAATGATGAAATTTTAAATTATCATTTTTAACTTATTTTAATATTATAATTTAACATATAAATATATTTTGATCAAATAATATTTTATAACGATTAAAAAATAATAATTTTAGTATAAGCCCGTATAATTGGTAAAAATTATATATTTTTTGAAAATGTGTATTTTAGCTCGAATGTGTTATGTAAGAAAAATTTCAGAAGGTTTTTTATCATAATAATATAAATTAGTTTTTTAATAATAAATAATTTCATGTGGATTCTAATTAAATAAATAAATAAATATCACAAATTAGATATATAATTAAAATAAAATACTAGAAAAGTCGGTTTAGATTAAAATAAAATTATAATAATGTTAAAAAATGTTTTATGATTGATTTCTAATATTAGAATACTATCTTAAAATTACATATGTTACCCAATTAACACATCTATCCTCAATTAGGAAGTTCTTTAAAACTAATATTTACTAATTATATAATAATTGATTTATAAAATGTATAAATATAGTAAAAACTATTTTTTAACTAGTCACCTAAAAATTAAATTTTCTAGAAAATCATGATTAGTATATCATAGATAATTTTTTTAATTATGAATAAAATTGATGTTTTTTTTATAAAATATATTTTGTATAATTTTAAAATTTAATTTTTTGATAAAAACATATTGTATTCTTAAAAATTATTATCATTGAAAAATTAAAAATTAAATAATTAAGTTTTCATAAACCTTTTCAGTAAAAATTTATAATTTATTATTATATATTTATGATATATATGTATTGTTATGATTTTAATTTCCTTATCCAATATATCATGGAATATTTTATTTTGGTGTTGTGTGTGAAACAAAATTCTAAACATTATTTAATTTATTGAGAAATATTAATTAAAAATATGGGTCATTATTAAAACCAAAAAATGGTTCTGTCATTTTTATCCACCTGTGTGACCCCTTCACATCTGGAGAGAATGAAAATTAACAAGGGTTCACTAAAAATAATAATGAAGGAGTACACATAGTCTATAGAAAAAATTGTCAATGTTTCCCTTGGACAACATGTGTCATTCCTACCAAAAATCAAATATGCAACTGAAACTACGTGATGTATACATAAACCTGTTCAATATGAATAAATTCCTAATATAGAATCATTTATTCCTCGTTTTGACCATGTTTTATGATTTAAGGGATATAATTTAATTAGTCAACTAAATTTCTTGATGATTGATAAATTTTATTTAATCTTAAGATGGAAATTACAAAAAAACCCCAAAATTCCACACATGGTATTAGATCATCAGTAAAATCATCTTTGACTCTTAAGACTCAATGTAAGGAAGAAATAGGTGGTAAACATTACTGGACTTGAACTAAAATTTATGAATATTCTATCTATATTATATTCAATTTATTTAATTCTATATGTTCTATAACACTTCATATAAATGAAGGATGAATGTATTGATGCCCTTCCAATCTGCTGGGATTTCAATCCTGAAGTGGAAACTGAAAAAAATTATCCATTATTAATTGGTTATGATTAATAATATAAATTCATATCTATTAGAGTCTAGGATTGGGAGGTTTCAATATAGTTTCATATGATAGACTTATATATATATATTATTAAAGATCAACGATGATATATTCACCATTCATTGGAATATAATGGTTATAGAATAAATTCTATTCTGGTTTGGTCAATTATCTATTTCAGCTATTAAGAGGATGATCTCAATTCTAAAAACATGAAAATATACATGTATGATTTTATAAAATATATTAAAATTGTAAATATTAGGCTGAAATATTAATTCAAATGCTTATAATAAATCCAGTTTTTTAATAATGAGTTATAGAAGTATTATATTGAAAACTATTTCACAGTACTCTAAGAAGATAATTCTCCATTTGAATCTTCAAAGTCTTAATATATTGAAATATTTTATTATATGTAAATTGTGTAATGATTATTTGTTTAATGACTGGGGGAAGCTCACATCCCCTAATGGGCTAGAAGAGACCTCAATCAATCCTTATTTTAGATTGAGAGAAACTTTTGTGTTACCCATTGTCTATATTGAATGAATTTTACTAGATTAGTCATTTGACTGGATCCTTTTGGACAATAAAAATTATTGTCAAATTACCATCCACTCTACAATTGAAAAAAAAAGGTTTCTATTGGAAAAACATCATTTATATAGGAAGGGATTCTAATGAAATATATAGGGATCAATCTACCCTCAATTATTTTTTGAATGTTTTATTTATTGATATTAAATTAATGAAAAGAATAATATTTAACCATTTTTAAATGAACCATTATAGAGGAAAAAGAGGATTGAGTGCTCTTCCCTCCATTCATATGGTATTAAATGGGACGAATAAACCCTTAAAACTATCAATTGTATGTAGCATAATCTAATAAGATGAAACTTAACTATCATATCTATACTTTCAATTAGTTAGTCCATATTCTACTATTTAAAATGAAGAAGATGAAGGAGTCATGTAATCTCCACTAGTGATTAATTAGGGTGTATCCAACCCTGTAGAGGGGTTTATGTAATTCAATCAAAGAACCTATACCAACAACCAAACTAATTCATACAAACAGGATTCTTGAGGAACAATTGAAATAAATTTAAATCCTCAAATAATCAGGTAAATAATAATTATGGTGGTCTAATATCCAATGTTTATTTCCAAACATATCCTCATTAAGAAAAGAAATTATTAATTCTGTATCTACATAATATTTACGGTTTTTTATTTCCATTACTTAATATATGACCTACCGATCTAGATAATGAAACTACTTGTTGATGTGATGAATGATTTTCCTTCCCCTAAATATCATAGAGGAATTACAATTATATTAAGTGAAATATATACTAATATTAAATAATATGGTCACTATAGTGTACCCTAATGGATATATTTCCATTTAGTAATACACTCTAATTTCATGATAATCAAGTCTACCTGTTAGCATTCCATACACCATATTAATAATTATTTTATTGAGAATACAATGAAATACTATTTTATGGTATGGTAGTTAAATTTATCAAGATTTATGATCAACTATATAAAATATGGGATGTTATTTGAATATTTAAACAAAAAACTATGATGATGAACAAAAAAAAATTCATGTTTGGGGTTATATCATTGAAATTTATCTTATTATTATTATTCCACCATAGTATTGATGCTATTATTAAGAAAAGTTTTGTAATAATAGTTATTCTCTTACTCAAATCCTTTAAGAGTTAATAAGGGATCATGTGAATGCAACCTATATTAAATTATATATCTCAAAAATAATTATAACATTTTCTCCCATCATATAAAAATAGAATAATGGAGATCCATGTTAGTGGTATTTTGTTTTAAGATATATTTTGATGAAATTAAAAAATATCATTTATTATTTATAGTAATAAGTCTTCCCATATTAATAAATTCCTTTATCTTATATACGGAGACAATAAATCCATCACATAGCGCCCTATATTTCCTGAGAAAAAAATAATCAACGAAAATTATATATACAACCATTACTTAACTACATTATAAATTGAGTCCAGATAAACATATACCAAAAACTAACTTTGTACATTGAAATTTAATGTGAAAAAGATTCACCAATATGTGGAACATCATTTGGTATATCTATATTCTCATGTGAACCTAGAGACACATCCTACCCCAGGGAATCACTATTGGATAAGTAAATCGCTGATAGATATGTTGTCCATATATTGGAAACCTATAATAATGGTAAATGTTATTCAATTTTTACTTTTAAAGTCATACTGGGAAAAGAATAGATGTTCTGATGGTCAGCCTAGTGAGTATGTTAATTCTTTCTTTTTCTCAAATAAAGGATTATATATCATTAAATTTCTCTCAATCAGAGGGTATCACGAAAAATGAGGTTGAATGTTAATCCCTCCCCACATGTTTGGAGCTATATTATGAAAATAACTATCGCTCGAGTAGATATCAATTGTCTTCATAATTTGTTTTAATGATAATTTTTACATTAGGAATGGGGGTTTTATAAACCGGGTTCATCATTTATGAGAGCTGATGTCATAATTTATCTTAAAATTAACACGGTCTAATGATCCAGTCTGGGATAATTCTCTAGTTAATTTTTTTCCAATACTACCATCACTATATAAAACTAGAATAAGATGAAAATATAAAATATAAATCAAACCCAATAGTCTTATCTATATTTATTAACAAATATATTAGGGAAAATGATTTTGATGGCACCTCATTTTAATGGGAGTCCCATTCTTAATCAGAAAAAGAAAAAATCCCCTATTTATCCCATATTAGGATTATATTTATAATGAGGATATTCTACTTAAACATTTCAACATGGAGCATATATCTCAACAAGAAGAATATTTTTTCTTTAACTATATTTTGAACTCATATGAGGACCTATATAGTTAAGGCTTGTATGGGGTACCTCATTATATTGATTAAATAAATAGTGACCCTCTCTATTGTGCATGAATTTTTACACTATCATATATGGTTCTGATGAAATGGTGACCCTATCCATTATACTAGAATTATACACTATCAACGATGTTTTTCATGGAATGGTTACCAATAATATTCATTAGATTACGTGACATGAATATTTGTGCATGTCAATGATTCTTGATTATATAAAATTAACTAAAAGATATCATGAATTAAGATAAATTATAATTTAATCTATAAAAACCAATATTTATATAACACTATTAGATAAACATGGAAACTTTATTTTTAGTTGATTGATTCCATAGACTGATACTCACCTTCAACTCTTATGACATTTATTTTCTTCCATTATTCTATTTATTTTTTCTCTAAATTTGATATAGATACACAATTAAAGACTTGAAAAAGGGATATGATCTAATTTTTGAAGTTCAACATCTTTATAGATGTTTATGTTAATAACACGGTATAGACAGATAATGACACCAATTCATGAACATTCGAGCTAAATACATTATAATCAGAAAAATTTTTCCCTAAAATCACTCATACCACTACCACTCCATCGTAAATGGATAGTTTGATTTGTTAAATAAGAAAATTTAATTCATCATTAAAAAAGTGGTGAATAAGGATAATTATAATTATCATTGAAAAAATCCAATATTATTTGTGGGATTATATCACTACTATATGAACATCTAAAAAATATTCCATGTATTAATTGATATTTAGAATCGAGGTAGTATTTCTTATAAGTGATTCATTTCTTTCACACAACATAACCAATTTTTATTATTTTAATTATGATTAATAATAAAATGTATATCTTGAAGAGATATATTGACATGATGAGAAAATTTTACACACATTAAATAACCTAAATGTCCAAAAAAATCTTCTGTCAATATCATTCAATAATATTGTTTCCCTTTGTTTTATCATTCAGGGTGAATTGATGTTTACACTAAAAAATCAAGTAATACCAATAAATAAAATTTTGATGTGGGAGAAAAACTAGAAATTAAATTAAACTATATATAAGGATTATTATAATTGATAATACTCTATTATTGATGTGGTTTGAGAACATTTCATAAACACTTCAAATCCCAAGTCCCCCAAAAGCGGGTTTTATTAATTTAAATTCTATTTTAATTTTTTATTATATCATTAATTAATACTAAAAAATCATTCATCATTACATAAAAATAAATTATTATTAATATATGAATTTTCACAATATTCTAAACTATATAACATAAGGTCTCTATCAAATGATTCAATGTTTTATTACACCAGTGTCTTTATTTCATGATGTTAAACTACACAAAAATCATTTTACATTATATAACATTAATTATTTTGGAGTGTTCTCTTATATATGACATAATATTTTCATATAAAATAATACTCTATGTATGAACCCCTAGTTAATGGGCATAAAAATTCATATAAGGCTTTCCCCAACTACCCTTATTATAGGAAATCATAAACTATTCCCACTTTTCCAATAACTATATAATCCTTGATTTATGATATGTTATGGTACATATTCATTCATTGACTATATATAATGTTCATATCCATGATCTCTCACCTATTGCAGACATTTTTCCTTAGTTATATCACCTTCAATAATTCATGTTAAATTTTATTCTATATTATCACATTATAGAACCTATTTATATTTCCTCCTTTATCTTATAAATATCATAGATTATTATAAATAACTATTTCTAAGAACTATGTGATACATTATATCATTGAATTATATGATACATCTCAATTCCCTATTTATCTAACTTTGTCTTAATTATAAATTTCAAAACCATATTCCCACATCATGTTTATTTTATATACATTCATGTTAGGATTATTTACATAGGACTATATGATAGTTTGATATATTTTCATTAAAGATCAATATGTAGAGTGATTTTTGTATTATCAAGATCTATATAATTATTAATAACACCTATCCTTGATCCATCCAATTTATCTCAACCATTTTATTTCCATTCAAATAATTTGGTAAAATATATTTTTTTCGGTTCTAAGTAGGGTTATTCAAATTACCTTTCCAACATTTTATTTTCATATACTATAAATTGTACATTGATTTTTGAATAACCAAAAAACTACCATGGATACTTTTAATGAGTACATTCAATGTCAAATTATCCCTTTCATTGGTGAGAAAAAAATGTTCCATATTTCTAATAAGCCTATAACAAACAAAACAAATATCTTGGTCATAGAGAGAGGATCACCAAGCCCCACACACAACCAAAAACATTGTAGTTTAAATCAAAATTTTAATATGGTAAATAATCATCTCATTCATGTTCATTCAATGGTATAGTGATAAAACATTCATTCATAATTAGTCAATTCCAATCCTAGCCTGTACATTTTCATTTCCTAATACCCAAACCCAAACATTTCAAATCTCAATTTTTATCCCTCTTAATCACTATTTAATGATTTTTTAATTCATATGGAATTCAATTCTCCCACATATATTATTATATATTTTTTTTATGGTGTGATTATAATGAAATTAAAATTCTTTAACTATTAAAAGTGGATATCTATACAACAGTTGAGTTATCCATTCATGTTAGGTTAGTCACACCGTTATCAAACTATTGAAAAACTCATATCTAAACAAGGTTGTATTACCTTAAATATTACCCAATTTGGTATACCAAACAAGACCATAAAACCCCATATTGAATAGGAATACTACAAGTTAAATGAAAAATAAATATAGAGAATCCATGAAAATTGTAGAGACTTTACTCAAATTTTTTGTTTCATTTATAGCAAAGGTAAAATTTTGATTGATCAAAAGAAAAGAAACTCTTATTTCATGGAAATAAATAATAAAAAGGTTATACCATGAAAAATATATGTTTTTACTTCTTATGCCTCCCATTATATGGATCATGAATTAATTAGACATTTTAAATGAAAAATACACAATGATTATAGGGACAATAACCTAACTATAGATAAATTGAATCTATACACATTAGGTATACAATTAAAGAAAATATTTATAGAATATTTCTATTCCAAATACATATTAGTTAACTTAATTTTTGAAAATAAAATAGATATATTATTTTGTTGTAATTAAACTCTTATTCATCATTAACCAATCCTTGGAGAGGAACCTTTGGTATTTTTATCTTATTGATTCACTCACTCTCTCAAGGTCAAATTAAAATAATTTGTCTTACATTAATTTTATATATGTATTGTATCTATATTTTCAATATCCATCCAAGAGAATAAGAATTGGAGGATATTAAATCCATTTTATATATTATCTATTAAGTTAGCTATATCTTATAGTTATGAAACTTTACTATATATCCAGTAATTAACATCACTTATTAGAGTACAAACATCATTATATAATTGATTTAATGAACATTTTATCATTTAATAAAGTAATCTTAAATTTTATTTTATAGAAAAATATTTTCATATAATGTATAAATGGTTTTAATCATGTTATTATCCAAAAATGGGTACTTTTTGAAATAATCACAATGTAATCATGAACAAATGTATTATAGAACACAATTTTCTATAATGAATCCAATTATAAAACGTATCATTCTTGTCACACAATTATGTTATCTCAAACTCTTAATCAACACAATAATGCATGTAATGATGGAATAACATTGATTTTAGATCATCCCATTGGTAATAAGGATCCTTTGGTATAGAACCTAGTCATCATATACCTATTGTTTAATCAACCCCATGAAAAGTAATATTCTATAATTAATTTGACCAATAAACATTTCATTCATTTGAATTTTTTTATATTCATTTAGAAGAAATATAATTCTAATATCGTTTATTTAACAAGAGATTAAAAATATGTTTCACATTCATTTATATGGTTATCATGATGTAATATATATCTAGATTACCCAACTCAAGTTTGAAAAAATAAAGATATCATTGAACATTATGAACATGTAAATGGGATCTTAATGTGATTCTTTTTTAGCCTAAAACTAATGGTTTGAGATTATTCAAAAAATGTGTCAGAATATTGTGGCATGGTTGTAAAAATTGTTTGATGGTGTTGTTCCACAAACTCCATTAAAATATTAGGATTTATTTTTCATTGAATATTTTATTCTATTTTTCCCTAAATAATTTAGGCTATGTTAAAAAATATATCCATGGGTAAATAATTTTTTCAAAATCAATAGTATAGTTTGTGGGAGAAAAATTGAAATTTCATTTTAGAAGTTATGGACATTTGAGGTTATGGTTTTATACATTTCAAATGAATATTTTATATTATATAAACATTAAATGTAAATATAATAATTATACATATCTGATATATTGTAATCAAATTTCATGTGTTCATTTTGGTCACAAAACAATTTAGTGAATAACTCATTATTTTCCTCCCTAACACGGAAATCCATTATCGTCACTAGACACTTTTGTGGATAGATAATTGGAATCCCACATAAAAAAGAGTTCCTATGTAGTTTTGATAATTTATTTTCCTCATATTCATTTAAGGAATGTATATGGTAGTATATATGTTTTCTCGTGTGTTTCATATAGAGACAACAACATTAGTAATGTAGATGAAACATTCGTATACAATCTGTAAAATCATACACTATTACACCACCATTTATGACATTGATTAATGATTATTATAATGATTCTAAAGTATTATATAGTGTCTCCATCATTATCAAAGTGTATTTTTTTCATAACCAACCTCAAGAATAAAATTTTTACCGAATCCCCTACATTTTTGTGGGTCACCAACTTCCAACCACTTCTTATAAATATACGCCTGACATGTATTTGAATATATATATATATATATAATATTCAAAGGATTGGAGTTAAATAAAATTCATATCATTTATGAGACCTTCAATTTCTATATAGACTTTGAGTAAAAATTCCCTTAGGATAGACATATAGTAGTCTAAATAGGGAGTAAACTCTATGAAAAATTCATAGGGTCATGTCCCATCTATTTACAAATTTTTTTAGATAGGAATACATAAAAAATCATAAATGGGTTCTATATAATAAATAAATGGTGGTATACCAACTCAATACCTATTATATGGTATCCATATTTAAATATTAATACCATTATTGGATCCAATTTGTTCACATAAAACACTAAAAAATGAAAAATTATAGATTCATTAAGTATTAATTTCTACTCTTTCCCTATCATTGATCTCAACACCATGGTTCAACCTGTAGATTAGATATTTCCCAAGATGTTTATTTATTTATGTGAATTAACATAGGAATTAGACCTTTATAGGATCTTTCTGGTTTCTTTTTGTTGTTGTAATTGACCATCAGTTGACACCTTCAACCAATTAATCCTAATTTCATCAGACTTGCTCCGTAAAATCTTCGTAGGGATCCTAAACCCATCCATATTCTCATTAACATTGAGACAAAGGATTACCTTATTTCCAATTAAAATTACATCACATAATCCTTCAATTGTGTTTGATTATTCGTTTTTCCATGGTCTTTCATATTCAACCTAAGATGGGATATTACAACAACACCAATCTAGGTTAGTTTTTTCAAACATCGATTACCTTTTTAGAACCCTTCAATTGAATTTATGCTTGGAAACATGACAAGATGTTTATTTACATTGATGATAGATCTAGATCCATTTTACATACCATTTTTCCTTTCATATGTTTGGAAATATATGTTTCCAGATATTAAATTTAATTTTTATAGAATGAGATTAAATGTGAATAATGGTTGAAATTGGTAGTTTTTTAGAGTAATGGACAGATTTTTTCTATTTTTTCTATTTTTTGGTCAACTCAAATTGGTCTTAAAGTACATATCAGTCATCCTAGTATATAATCCCACAAACATGGTTTATGATGTTGTGAATGTGAGTAGTTCAAAGGTGGGGTCTTATATTAGGTTTCCAGAACCATAGATCAGACCCTCAAGTTCACTCAGTGAGACAGGGGCATGGTTCTTCTAGATCTAAGACAGATAATATGCTTCCAACACCTATGAATATCCAAAAAATAATTATATGAAATAGTTTTCCAATTTGGAAATTACATAGGATGATTCAAGGGAATAAGGGGGATAGGAAATTTTGAGACACTGTATGGTCAATAACATGGGTCCATCACCTATAGAGAAAATATTCATAAAATGAGGAAGTTTTAGATGAGGCCCCCAATAACCTTTGAAATATTAGGAGGATGAGAAAATAAATTTATTCTCACAAAATTATTATTTTAAAGGGATGATACTTCTCATTGATCTCTTAGAATATTCATTGAATGTTGTGATAAATGAAAAGGATCAAAAAGATTATTTTTACCATTCGAAGTTGATGACTACTTGATCACTAAGAAAGTTTAAAATATTTAGGGAGAATTTATATATTCTTTTAAATATCATGATTTACCAGAAACAACTTCTAAATATAATATCTAGTTTCTAATTATAAGTCCATGGAGACTAATGTTGACATACAATAAGACCCTAACCAGTTGTTTGAATCGGGGCACCTGATGTTGTTCAGAAGGATGATGTGAGGAAGGATGATGACTGAAAGATACTCTAATATTCTAAGGAATAAGGGGTGGAGTAATATTTTTATATTAACATTTCAATTGAGGAATATGATATAATGTTTGATATATCAATTTTATATGATCTTAATTATGATCATGTTGATTATATTAACAAGAAAGATCAAATTTTGTCTCATGGAATCAATGGATGGTATTTATTTGGAAGAATATATTTAGACATAGGATATGTTGGCCTACAAATTAAACAACATATTCAATGGTTCATAAGACACGATGGTAAATTCTATCTCATGAAGCTTAAATAGGCTCATTAATTTAGCATTTCAAAATTAGTTTTCAAATATTTTAGTAATTTCGTATGAGGTTTGAACATTGTATGAATTGTAATTTTTTGGGTTTAGAACTTTCCCCCAAAAGTGATTTTAAAAATAATATCTTATATTATGGAATGGTAAATATACAAATAATATTTTACATATGGTGACCAACTGCCTGATAGATCAATTATATAGGTATCAAATAATTTTCAATGGCCCAAAATCCATTCCCTATTCTCTAATTCCATGATAAAAACCCCAAATAGATATTCCACATAGGGTTGCCCTATAACCACTAAATATACATGACATGGTCATTATAAATATTTATATTGAATATTTTTATCAAGAATTTAAGTAATAATGGTAATCCTTATCTTTGGGGATGATGTAGATTGATTATTCTACATAACATGTAAAGTCAATATTGTACTATTAATCATCCTATCCTTCTATAATGAGTTTCCCTACCCATAAAAAACTATTGGTAATCATTCCAACCTATGATTATAATCAGGCTACGGTAAACCAATTTTATGAGTTCTCAAACATTGGGTAGTCCTCCCTTATCTGGTAAATGATCCATAAGAACCTATTGGATGCAAACTATTCCCTTTAACATTTTATCATCACCTATGTGCCAAGACATCCTTTTCAAGATACCAATATATAGTAGAAAAATCAAAATTTCCCCTAACATAGTGAAATCCCCCGAATCTTTACCATACTTGAATATTGGATCGAATCCCAAATGCTATCTCAAAATAATATTATTATATTCAGCATATGTGTCACTCTTTTCATTAGTTTTTATTCCATATTATCTCATTGTACCAACCTTAAATCCATTAAAATATGAAAACATTAAAATACATAATATATTTATTTTTTATTATATTAATGGAACAATGATTATTTATTCCCTCTCATCCAATTAGGAAAAATAGAACATCGATCTTGTGTTTGTACAAACTACAACCACCATGACACATCAATTTTTTTGCACCAATTATTATATTATATTGTTTTTGGGATATATTTGACGAATAAATGTGAAAAATATTATATAATTATTATTAAGTAGAGAGAAATGATAATCTACCTTCAATTCCTCTCATTCATTTGTACATTGAAATGTTAATTATTCATTGTACAGATTACTACCTCATCAAAGTAATGTATCTCAATGTTTCATTTAGTTTAATATTTATTCATTAAAATAATTTAACGTATAGTTAAATACCTTAAAATTTAAAAAATATTACCATTATTACTTTTAAAACCACACTCATCCATTAATTATGGTATGTTCAGGTTTGGGTCGATCTGACCACCTTCCTGATAAAAGATGTAAAATAAATTCATGGATGAATATAAGAATGTTATTACTGATAATATTATATATAAATACCTAAACTGTGATTTTACTTTACTTATTTAATTATAAAAATAATATTAAATTCATCAATTTATATATATATTCTTTTTTTAAAAATAAAAAATACATGTTCATCGCTGATTTCATCTCAAAGGATCAGAAAAAACATTCATAGAATGAAATTAAAAAATTATAATAATTTATAAAAAAATTCTAATAAATTATATATTCTTGGGAATTACGATATTTTTATGGAAAATGATGAATGATACTAGTATTACAATTATTTTCAAAACTATCAAGATTACTCAAAATCGATATAAAAAATTGATACGTTTATATTATAAAACAAGAATAATAATCATATAATAATTTAATAATAGTTTATATATATTAATAAGGGTTTAAAATACATTATCTAGTTAGAAATTGTTTTATAAATTAGATTCATCTAGTTTAACAGATGTTAGAAATAAAATAAGGGGTTAATTTTTATGAATTTAGTTTTTGAGACATAATTAGTATTGTGATCCCTGATATCTTTAATATGGTTTTATTAATGCAAAATATATTCCATTTACAATGTTAATGTAATTCTTGGAATTTTAACACCCTTACCTTGTTCTTTATGGTCATAGATTCCATGGATACTAAGGCTATAAGGGTTACTTGTCTCTATATTGAATTATATAAGAAAATTGGATTAGGAGAACAAAAATTTCTTTTTTATGATGTATTAATTTACCTATGGACTCCAACTATAATGAATATCATTATATTCATGAAATTTTAATTTCCATTTCATTTTAACCCTATTATATTCATTTTTTAATTACCTTAAGTGGTTTTTCTTCAACATTAATTACAAATCAGAATAATTTTTGAACGACAACCCATTTAGTGAATTTAAAATATCATATTATAAAAAATAAACCATTATTTTATACTCGAATGATTATTTTTAAATTTTAAAATGTCATATCAATATTGAATTTTCTACCTTTTCACATTGATTACTACTTATAAGTAATCCAACCTCACATATTTTTTGTTGGATTACAGTCCTCATATTCAATGGTCACATGCATTAGATGATTTCATGAATGTACTCATATTTTCCAAAAAAATTATTGAGGTCATATTCTATTAAATTGAGCTTGTTTAAAAATATTTAATGAATTTTTTAACATTTTTGGCGTGTTTTTTTCATCAATGTGTGAAAATAATCACTTATTAACATTTTACATATAAACAGGTCATTCCACTTTATCCTTTTTTATTAAATTTCTAATATATTCTTTCATTTTAATTAAAATAAATTACAATACTTCTGGTTTTATATAGTATTTATATAAATTTTTTATAAATATCATGAATTATTCTTTTTGACAATGTTATTTTCCAAATTTTATTAAATATTTATTCCTATCCATGTTAAAATATTTCAATATATTTTAAACCTAATAAAGGATATTCTTACAATAATAATATCTACAATATTTAATTGGATGTCTTATGAATTTTTTTCTCTATTAGAAGAGTGACCAATATATTCCTTATTCATACCTAATCATCACCTATGAAAAGGTAGAATATAGGTTGAAAATAATTTAATTTGTAAATACCATATTTTAGAATTATTTGATTGAAGGTTTCCCACCTAGATAATATAGATCAATTAGTAGTGAAATTATTGTATAAATTTTATACCCTTTATCTTTAAAGGTTAAAAAATAATCATCATTGAATAGTATATATATTAAAATATATTTAATATCATTAGACACCCATTTATTTTTATGTGTTTATTATGTAATGATTATTGATGTAATTATGAATGATTTATTTAGGTGATTTCATTTGAGAAGTATATAAAAATGATATTATTTTTCACGACCCGTCCCCTTGGGCATGTGCCATTACTACCCCAAGCCTGACATCCATAGGCCAGGGGCTGGTGACTAGCACCGAAAGTAGTAATCCATAAAACTAGGAATTAATTGTCTTTATAAACTATAAACACACAACCAAGCACATATAATGATACGAAATCATGTAACTGAACAGTAAATAGAGTGAGTATAGTAAGAAAAAGGGGCCAGAATACAAGCCCGTCTGGAAAGTAAAAGTACAACTGAAATAAAATAAAACTGAAGAAAGAAAAAAGACAGCTACTAGATCATACTCAGTGGTTTCTATATGAAGGGTAGGTACAGATCGCCTCCTCAACACTCCACGTCCACCCATCACCCCTACGTACTGATACGCCGTATGGTCCACTTCCGGGTACTATCCAGTCTTGGTACTCTCGTCCATGGTCATTGTAGTCCATCGTCTGCATCCAAAACAACACGGTTCGAGCATAAACCAAGATGGGGTGAGTATAAAGATACTTAGTAAGGAACCAGAGACCCTCAAGGTATCACAAAATCTACCAAGGATAAACCACAACGCATCAAATCAACAGATAACCCTACATAAGTTTATACCCATACATATAGCTGATTTTTCAAGTAATCCATATCAATCATGAGTAAAACATAGAGGTAATAACTCATCTCATAAAAGGTATAACTTAGATATGGTAGTAGAGATGATTATTTATATCTACGGAATCATCTTGCTCCATTAAGAGGATCTACTATTGACCTGCACAGAATCGCTTGGAGCTGAACCGCACATGATCGTTAGGAGCTCACCCTCACAGGATCGTTGTAACTGACCCACACAGGATCTCTAGGAGCTAACCCACAATGTATTTCTATGAGCTTACCCCCACAAGATCTCTAGGATCTGGCCCACACTGGATCACAAGAGCAGACCCACACAGGATCGTTGGAGCTGACCCACACATGATGGCAAAGAGCTCACCCACAAAGGATCACTTGGAGATAACCCACACAAGATCGCTGGAGTTGTCCCACACATGATCACTAGGATCTGACCCACACAATATCCCTAGGATAATACCCATACTGGATCTCTAGTATTTGACCCACACAGGATCGCTGGGAGCAGACCCGCACAGGTTTGCTAGGATCACTTTTCTCATCATAGCCAGCTACTGGGTTTCCTCACTAGGTTTGCTCGTCTCCGAGAGAGTATATTACCCAAGGCACAAGTCAATTATTCAACTACCACTATTCCCTATAAAAATTATCTCAATGTTTTCCACGTCATAGGGGTCTCAACGCAGCAAACAGTGTGTCAATAGGATGCTCGGTCTGTCAGTTATTAGCCTTTCAGTCCCAGGGCCCCGGTTGGATTTGTGCTTGATCCAACCTGACTGTTACCCATATTAACCCAAATAACCAGTGGGGTGTACTTCATGAAAACATCTTGCCCCATTATTTCAAGCACCACTGACAATTTTTCAAACAGACATCTGGTCCCAATGTTATAGCCAAAAGTGCGTAAATGGGACAGAGTGGGTCCAGGTCCGGTCTGACCCGGTCAGACCCAGCCTAGGCCGGCCCGGTTTGGTTCAACCCATCCCATTGGGTTTTTCCTATCTCTCTAGGTGGATCGTTCTACTGGGTCAAGCCCAGCTAGCCGTGAGGGGCCGAGGAGGGTCGTGGGTGGCCGAAGAGGGTGTCGCGAGGGCGTGAGGCCAGGAGGCGGCTCGACTAGGGTGGTTCGGCCGAAAGGTCAATGGTGGCTCGGGTGACAGCTCATCTCAGATGGTGGAAACTGCTCAGATGGAGGCTCAGCCTAGTGGCTGCGGCTCGGCCTGAATGGTGGTTGTGGCTCTGATCAATCGATGGTGGCAGCTCGGACGACGGTGGTGACTCGTCCTGAACGGCTTTGACAACGCGGCCCGGATGATGGATGTGACTTGGTCGGTGGTGGTGGATCAACCATGGAGTGGTGGCCCGACCATAGAGCCCCGTGGCAGTGGAGGTCGATGGGTGATGGGGGCCGCGAGGTGGCGGGGATGCTCAACAGCAGCAGCTGCAAGGCTGTGGGGGACGTGGGGCGACAGGGGCCACGGGGTTGTGGCAGACGCTCGACAGCAGGGGCCGCAGGGCCGCGGGGGCCGCATGGCGGTGAGGGCCACAAGGCGGTGGGGACCGCAGGGCGGCTGGGACCACTGGGCGGCGGGGGCCCCAAGGTGGCGGGGGATGTCGGGTAGTGGAGGCCGCAGGGTGGTTCTACTGTGGACCGGCATCTCGTCCACTGGGCGACGGTGGATGCGGGGCACAGACTCTGCACGAGGTGGTGGCCATAGGGTGGCTCCATTGTTCTATGGCCTTTTTCATGGCCGACGGTGGTTCTGGCTGCCATTCTTGTGTTCCTCATCGGTGTCAAAAACCTGCTCCAGGTTCTATCTTCCTCCCTCACAAAGAACACCACAAATCTTCTCAAGAATTTTAGAGAGGACGGGTCATGTTTGTTTGGCCCACACTCTCCGTATTAGAGCTGTAGCAAGAATCTCAACGTATACATGAATCCAGAATGAGTATTGAAGATAATTAATAACATCAATCCCCATAACCCTCATCAATCTATATTCCCAATCCCGCAATTGAATTATAAGGTGAGAACATTGGAAGTGTTAATCATATAGAAATAAACTGCTACCTCATTTGATTCTTTGACAGAGATCACGATGAAGAAGAAGAATCTTTGGGAAAAGACGGACGTTGATGTTGTCAGTGTTATCCTCAATTTTCAGTTCGTGCATCATCCATTTTCTTGATTTCGAAGAACGTTCTTCATTGGCGTTCTTTGTTTGGAGTAGAAGGTCTTCATTGGTGTTCTTCATTTAGAGAAGAAGTTCATGGTTGGTGAAGTGAAATCCTTCCAATATGTTTTATCTCCCCAAATCCACCAAAATGAAAAGTATCCAAAATGATATGTTTCCCCAATATAATTGTTGGCACAAATTTAAATTTGGATAATTAATTACATAGGTTGGCATAATAAATTTAAGGGGGTGGAACCATTTAAGTGGGTGATGTTTAAGACGCTCCCCCACACTTATGAGGGAGTTCAAGGGGTTTTAAACCTCAGGTGGCTTCCACCACAATAACCTTTCATAAGAGGTTTGGCTCACTGGTCCCCACCTCCATAACCTCTCATGGGAGGTTTTAGTTCAAGTGGACCCTACATTTGAAATATCTGCATGGGTGGATTCAAAAATAAAAATAAAAACAAAATGTTACAAAATTTTATTTAATTTTATTACTTCATGAAAACCCCAAAATCTATCTTTTACTCTCGACCCACTACGGTCGAGGTGAAGGTGTCCATAAGCGAATACTGGTGATATGAGTTCAACTGTGTCCTCTTCAATTATGAGCACCATTTCAAAAGATAGAAAAAATATCTTGCATGTTTACTGAACGTACCAAAAAAAAGTTTAGAAATTCATTGTGGGCACTCCTGGACTTGGAATCACACACCGTCAATATTTTCATACTCATAAAATTCCCATTTATTTCAAAAATATATATGAAAATTCCATGTCATTACATTCTCCCCCCATCAAGGATCTACATCCCCTTACGATACAACTCAAACTAGGTAAAAAAGTGGGGGTACTGAGAATGCATCTGAGCCTCTTGCGCCCATGTGAACTCCTAGAGGTTCTTGTTTTTTCATAAAATGCACACTAGAGGTTGCGACCGTCCAAAAAGGAACCGCTCATGTTGATCATCAATCTCTACTGGAACCATCGTAAATTTCACCCCATCATAGATGTCCAGATCTCCATGATCGATGAGGTGAGAAGGGTCGTGCACATATCTCCTCAGCTGGGATAAATGGAAGACGTCATGCACCCAGTGCAACTGAGGTGGATGAACTAAGAGGTAAGCCAACTCACCAACTCTGCTGAGGGCCTGAAAAGGTCCGATAAACCTCAAAGATAACTTGTCACCTTGTCAAAATATCCACAAACCTCGTCGACGTGAGACCCGTAAAAATATGTGGCCCCCATCCTCGAACTCCAGAGGTATCTATCTCATGTCGGCATACGACTTCTGCCTTCTTTGTGTAGTATTCATATACTCCTGGATGATTTTCACCTTCTCTGTGGTAGCCCTGCCATCTCTGGTACCACTAGTGCAGACTCCCCGAGGTCTTTCCTCCACAAAGGTGATCTGTAAGGTCTCTTGTACAAGCCTCGAAAGGTGACATCCCAATGGTGGAGTGACAATTGTTGTTATATGAAAACTCCACCAAAGGAAAGTGACCTTCCCACCTGCGACCGAAGTCATGGAAATAGGCATGCAACATTTCCTCGAGGGTCTGAATGGTCCGCTCAGTCTGGCCACCCGTCTGTGGATGGAAGGCGTTGCTCAAATGAGGTTGTGTCTCGAAACCCTCATGCATCCCCTTCCATTGTTGGGATGTAAAATTTGTATCATGACCAGAGACAATTTTTGGGGGTACACCATGTATCCACACAATCTCATGCACATAGCGGCGTCCCGAGCTCTCGACTAAACCCTAATCTTTGATTGTTAGGAAGTGGTCCGACATAGTGAGTTGGTCGACAATCACCCATATAGAGTCATGAACTCTAGATGTACATGGATGTCAGGTCATGAAGTCCACGTATATCCTATCCCACTTTCACTCTGGGATCTCCAAATGCTGAACTAAGCCTGCTGGTACTTGATGCCCCACCTTCCCTTTCTGACAGGTGAAGAAACGAGAAACAAAATTTTCTACTTATTTCTTCATTCCCAACTAGCAGTGCTATCATCGGAGATCCTGGTACAACTTCGCCACTCCTAGATGTACCACTAGAGGGGATGTGTGGAACTCCCACCTCAATTCCTCTCGAAGAAACACTAATACAAAGGTACGTCCTCTAAAGCAGATGGAATGCTCCCTGCCTTTAGAGAATCCATTTGGTGCATGTTCTATGCATATCTAAGTATGTCATGCCTCGTAGTTAGCATCCCCACACTGCACCTCCCAGACTCACTAATGAAGTGGGGGAGTGAGTGTAGAAGATTAAAGAAAAGATGATCCATCCTGATCCACAAAAGGATATCTCCAAAGCAGCCAACTACTCCGTCACCTCACCTAGTAGCTGTATAACAGTCCTCCTGCTGAGTGCATCTACTACAACTTTACCCTTCACAAGATTATAGTCTCTCTCAAATTCATAGTCCTGGAAGAACTCATGCCAATGTCGTTGTCTTAGGTTCAGTTTCTTCACAGGGAAGATATACTTGAGACTCCTTGGATCTAGTAGACTGTAAAACGATCTCCCATTAGATAGTTTTTATACATATTCAAAGATAATCCCACTACTGATAACTTCATGTCATGGGTATCATAGTCTTGCACATGCTGTCTCAGCTGTTGAGAGCCATATGTGATCACTACTTTCTCCTTCATCAGGAAAAATCTGAGCTTGATCCCTGGTGCATCGCAGTAGACAATGCATCCTATGCCCTCTTTTGAAAGCCTCATGATTGGGGCACTATTCCGCCTATAAAATAGCTGTTTAAAACTCTAATGGAATTTCTCCAACCAAATGAAGGGTTTCCACTTCTTTGTCAATGCTAATATTGGAAATGCCACTATGGAGAAATATGTCACAAATCTTCAGTAGTATTCAGCCAAACCCTGGAAACTCCAAACCTATGTCACACTCCTGGGTGGATCCTAAGAAATTACTGCCTCGATCTTCGCTGTATCCACTACATCTCCAGCCTCTAATATGACATGTCCTAGAAATTTAACCTCTCAGATTCATAACAGGAACTTCGAGAGATTACCATAAAGCTTGTTCTTCAAGAGTGTGTCCAGTACTACCGAAAAATGACAGGCATGATCTTACTTAGTATTCTAGTAGATCAGAATGTCATTAATGAAGACCACCAAAAAGATATCATGGTATGGCTGAATGATCCTATTCATGAGTCCCATGAACATTGCTGGAGCGTTTGTTACACCGAATGGCATAACCAAGAACTCATAATGGTCATACTGACACCTAAAATCCGTCTTCTTCACATCCTTAGAAGTGGGTACTTGTTCTTCATGGTCACTTGGTTCAAGAGCCTATAGTCAACGCAATTCCTCAAATACTATTTGCCTTATTAGAGAATATAATTGATGATTCCCAAGGAGGTACACTAGGTCGAATGAATCCCTTCCCCTACAAGTCTTCTAGTTGTACCTTCAACTCATGAAGCACCACGAGAGCCATCTGATATGCTAGTGTAGATATCAGTGATGTCTTGGGGTACAATGCAATATAAAATTCCACCTCTCTATCAGGAAGTAGACATGATATATCATCAAGAAAGATATCCATGTACTGGTCCACCACTACAAGATAATTCGGACACTCCACATCAACCGCTCAAAGGGTAAGGCTAGCCAAATGATTTGTAATCAACTGCACCCTCCTCTAGGAAAGTCCATCTTGCACTCCAAAGGGTCCTTTCTTACTTTTAAAGGTAAACCTGGTCCCATCCATGTGGACACACCACACTTTTCCCCTAATACAATATATCTGATCATGGACTGTAGATAACTAGTTCATACCCAATATGACATCGTAAGGCCTCGAAGCTACTACTAGGACATCACAGTCGAAGCTCTCACCTCCTAGAGTATTCTCGCACTATCGGCACCAGTGTGTAATACTTGAATCCTATCTCGTAAGAGTATCTAGCCATAAAGATCGAGCTAATGACTCCATCAGAATCTTCGAGCTCTGAACGAGGGAAGATTCAATAAAATAATGATTGTAACCTGTGTCTATAAGTAATGAAATTAAGGTGGAGTAGAAACTACTTGTAACTCGTATCAACTATACAGTTCCATGATCATATGCCTCAGCTGCCTGGGGCTAAGCTCTACCCTGTCCACCTGCTCCCTACAGTCAGGGTGGACCTCTATCTTTACATGGGCGGTGCTTCGACCGTTAGTTGATAATCAGTATGGTGGGTCGGACAGCCAGGAGCTATGTGGCCCTACCCCTGCATTTGTAAGAATTCACGCTCCAGGCATGACCAGCTCTATCTCATGTACCCCACACAAAAGACCCTGAATCATGCAGTCGTACATGAATAGATCTAGTCCTCTTGGACCTCTGCGAAAGTTATCTACTGCCAGCTTCAGAAGACTCCTCTACGTGAATACTGGTGGTGGGTCTCTCTGCTAGAGACTGCTCAGCAAGGAAAATCTCTACTAAGAGGGCTCTCTATAACACACCCACCTACGTCCGGATTCTTAGAGAAATATTTGAAGAGCTGATCTCCCCCAAGAGTCCCTACTAGAAGCTTCTAGCCCTAAAAAAGGGACCCCCACCATATTAGTAGTGTAGCGTGAGAGTTTAGTGAACCATGCTGAGTACTGAGCTAAATTGATGTTTCCCTATTGTAGATGAAGAAGCTCTTATATGGGTACTGCGTGAAGAGTTGCCGGAACAAACTCTTCTCGAAACAGGATCTCAATGTCTGCACAGAGAAGCGTCACTTCATCATGAACATGGAAAATCAAGCTCCACCATCTGCCCAATTCTTCCTGCAGAAGGTTGGCGGCAAGGTTCACAATGAGATCATCTAGTGTTTATAACAGTCGGAAGACTCTCACTACAGCCTCCATCCAATCATTAGCTGCCTGTGGGTCTATCTATCCCCTGAACCTGAGTGGACTCTGGCCCTAGAACTCCTGAAATTTCATCATGCAGCATGAACTCTCTGCTGTTGGGGCCGGTGGAACCGGTGGCCCAATGGGTAATGGTACCACTGGTGCCTCAACTGGTTACTCTACTGGAAGAGGTCCATGTATCGAGGCCTCGTCTCTTAGTGGGATATCTGTGCGTACTACTCTGGGAACCCTAGTTGGGTGTCAATGTGGCGGCAGCAACAAAATAAACAGGTGTGCCATGGTCAAAATGGTTTTCCTAGTGAGCTGACTTAAATTGTTCACAATGAAGAGTCCTCAAAACACACACCCAATCAGTGTTTTCATGCACTGAGTCAGAAATCAGAAGATAGGTTCCTTGTGTATGGATTTGTCGGCCTCCGTACCAACACTAGATTCCCTAAACTGATAACCACACTCACTACACTTAAAACTATTTCTGTTAAAATTAATGATCAGTGTCCTATGTTCAGTGGTAGAATTGTTGCTCTGATACAAATTTATTATGACCCGTCCCCTGGGGCCCATACCGTGACTACCCCAAGCCCGCCATCCATAGGCCAGGGGTTGGCGACTAGCACCGAATGGAGTAATACCTAAAAATGGGAATCCATGGCCTTTATAACCTATAAACACACATCCAAGAACACAAAAAGATATGAAATCAAGTAATTGAATAGTAAACAGAGTTAGTATAGTTAAAAAAATGGGCCAAAAGACAATCCCATTTGGAAATTTCAAGTATATCTGAAATAAAATTCAACTAATGAAATAGAAAAGACAGCTACTGGGTCATCCTCTAAGGTTCCTACCTAAAGGTTAGGTACATATCGCCTCCTCAACACTCCATGTCCACCCGTCTCCTCTGCGTACCGACACGCCATATGGTCCACCTCGTGGTACCGTCTAGTCCTTGTAATCTCATCCTTAGTCAGCATTGTCTGTCATCTACATCCAACACAACAACTTACAGACATATCTAGTGTAGGGGTGAGTATAGGGATACTCAGTAGCGACCCCGAGACCCTCATGGTATCAAAAAATTCACAAAGGAGAAACCAAAAAGTATGAAATCAACAGATAACCCTACTTAGGTATATTCCCATACATATACCTGAGTTATCAAGTAATCCATCACAATTATGAGGAAAACACAGAGGTACAGACTCATCTCACACCAATTATAATATAGGTATGGTAGTAGAGATGATTTGTTATATCTACTGAATAATTGTATTCTGTTAAAATTCTATGCTACTGAACCACACAAAATCACTAGGAGATGACCCGTACATGATCGCTAGGAGCTGACGCGCATAGGATCGCTAGAGCTGACCCACACAGGATCACTAGGAGTTGACCCACACAGGATCGCTTGGAGCTGACCCACAAAAGATCCTTAGGAGATGACCCACACAGGATCGCTAGAGCTGACCCAGACAAGATCACTACGATATGACCCACAAAAGATCACTAGGAGATGATGCACACATGATCGTTTGGAGCTGACCCACACAGGATCACTAGAACTGACCCACACAGGATCACCGTTTGTTACGTTGAGACCCCAATGGAGTTAAAAACCTTTGAGATACTTCTTAGTGGGATATCATTGTAGTTTGTGAATCAATTATTGAATTGGGGAATGGACAGTGATCTTGTGTATGAATTTATTTTGTATCATGATTCTACCAATGTTCTCATCTTATCCACAGTTCTGATAATTGATATTTATTGCTTATGATTACCCATAATATAAATTTGAACTCACCCCTTTCTTATTTTTCTATTCACATCGAGTATAAAGATATGAAAAGTATGAAAATTAATGAAGAGTAACCAATATTATAAATTAGTGGGAGATGTTGAATACATTTTTTATATTAAATATTTTCTTATATATTAGAGAAAAATTCCTTCATTTGAAAAAACAAGAGCCTTGTTAATAATTGTTTAACATTAATTATCTAAAACATTAAACCTAAAATATTTTGTGAATTTATTTTAATGAAATATTTTCATAAATTCATGTAATTGATGAATTAACATTCATAGGATGTCACAGTTATTATTAGAGATGTATTTTGATAAATTTTTTGATTATGAAGTAATTATTTGATGATATAAGTTTTGTTAATGTTTTATATGGTAAGTTTGATCATAATTCCAATTTGATAGAAAATTAATTATGACTATTGTGTAAGATTAAATTATTTATAAATTTGGAAAAGAAAAATTTAGGGAAACGGTAGAGATATGTTTAAATGATATATCTATGTATAGGATAAAATAATTATGTTTTGATAAAGTAAAAATTTTGTGGATAAATTAATAATTAAATACCTTTAAATATATGAGAATGTAAATGAAGATGTGGAAAGCATACACCTAGGGGTAATCAATATAACAATTACTAATTAAAAAACCATGTTAATATGGATACTGATGCACAATGAATAGTCTTATGAATGGAAAACTTTCTAAACACTACTATGGGATATTTAATGGTTAATCAAATTCTATTTACCATCCATTAAGAATTATTCATTATGTTATGAAATTAGGTTATGTCATATGGTAAAAAGAAGAATAATGAAACATATATTAAATCCAATGAGATATAGGTTGGAAAAAAGATTAATGTTATAATTTCAAAGAGGATGAAATTTTGATGTTGAATTATTCTTCTAATTATATAATAATAATTTTCATATGTAGTTAATTTGTCACCGATCATGATTTACAACATTTTAATTAGTAATGGATGAATCTTGAAGAAAATAATAATGTAATGAATGACAGGGACAATTCATTGATTATCTAAAATGCAACCTGATTGGATAAGATAATGAGTGAGAAATATTATAGTTATACCCAAGTAGCTATAAAGATTCGTTATTAACAATTTAAAATTAGTTTAATTCCAAAAAATATATCTTAAGAATAGAAGGATGAATTCACATGGATGATCAGTTGGAAATGATTATTAAAGAACAAATGTTCTATTTCTTACATGTCATGAATCTGGGATGAATCACTAAGGAAAACAATTAAATGGAACTAAAATATTTTTTTTGTATGGAGAGGGAGGGAATAAAAAACTAGTAATAAAGGATTGTGAAAAGCATAGTGGTAATTGGGAAATAAAATATAGTTTATCAAAAGTACATCTGATAATTCAATATTCCAAATACGGGAACTAAATAAATGACCCAATAAAAGGGATAACATGTTTTATGGGCACTAATAAGTTCCAAGTCAAGTGAAAACCTATGAAATCACAACTATGAATGTGGGTTTTAAGAATGATATGAAAGGAGGAAGACAAATAACACTCTGAATATTATGTATGTTGTATGCGTGTCTTGTTCTATCTACTCGTATTTTCTAATAATATTTATTATGAACATAAACTCTAAACACATATGATTATATATTGAATTATTAAAAACATATAATGTTATGAGTATTGTATCATAAATATATATCTCTTTAATATAATAGAATTTTTTAGGATTGTGAATCCAATATAATCCAAATATAATTAATGTAGCCCCCGTTTAGTTGATATATGACATGTATTATCTTTTTTGAAATAAATTTCACGATAATTTCAAATATAGAAAATCACATATAAAATAAAATCGTAAACTTCTATCAAAAAAATGTATTATTATAAATTACATATGAAACATTATTTCACACTTGAATATTTTATAATTAATTTTATTTTAAATGAATTAAATTTTTAATAGTGTGCACCACATGCAACACAGAGCTTAAAAATACTAAGTTATAATATTGAAATTATATTATTTAACTATGACTATTAAAACATATATGTTAGATTGATGGTATTGAACATGAGTAACCACATTCTGAAATGTATGTTGAATGTCTTCCTTATTCAAATTTATTTATTAGTTCCTAAAAAAGTACACGTTTTTAATTATATGTATTAAATTATATTAGGTAAAGAATATTTAAATATTAATGGTGCATTTCCCTTAAAACAGGGGTTCCTTAATATTTTTAAATTTCATTAAAATTATATGTTTATAAATTTTGTAAATTTTATTTGATAAAATTTAATTATGTTTTGAATTCAATATATAAAAATTATCTTAGAGATAAATTTAGAAAATATCTAATTTTTTGGAAAGTAGTGAAAAATATAGATTTTAATAAAAACTGTCATTTTAGTTTATGTAGTTAAAAAGTGACATTATATTTTTAAATTTGATTCAAAGTAAATTTTTAAGTATCATTTAATACTACCTACTGAATTCAATTATAATAAAAAATAAATTATTTTAGTATAAAATAATTATTTAATTAAAACTAGTTTTTTTATACACAGTTTTATGATTCCTATAAAAAATTTATATTAACATATTTTTTTCAAGATCATGTAAATTAAATCCTAAAAAATGTATTCCATATTTAGAATCATAATATTCAAATAATTAATAATTTCATTTTAATTTTTATTCTTAATAATTACTAACTATGATGAATGTTTATCATCACTTTAAAGGGTAAGATATGTTGAACATGAGTAAAATTATGGGATAAGGCTTATAATATATCATGATTTTTTTATATTATCAAAAAATTGAAAAATTTAAATTTTTTCACTATTTAGTGATAGTGAACTTTATATTGTTAAGGAAATAATAACTATGAAATGCCACTTTGTTTCATTTAACATCCAAAATATTTTTCTAAGGGGTTGAAATAGGATAATATATATTTTAAATATTTATTTGAATATTTAATAAATTATTTCTATAATTTAAATTTTTTAATTTTTAAAAACAATAAAGATTACTAGAATAGTTACTCAATCTTATGCACTAATTGTGCAAGTTGTAGATGAATGAAATTAATGATTATAAAAACATTAATATTAATATATTTTGGATAAATAATTATTTCCCATCAATTTAGTTGATAAATATAAGAGTTACGTGTTTTTTAATGTTTTTATATAAAATTTATATTGTTATATTGAAGTATTTAAATAAAAATTTAGTGAATAGTATTAAAAATGGCTTATAATAGTATTTTGTGTTTAAAAAAATATTTATAAAATTACTATAAAATCATAAACAAAACCAATAATAATACAATTTTATCTCAAAATTTCTATTATATAATTGATCGGTCACTTATCTACAACTTTGAATTTTTAGAATTTATGTATTGACCCATATTGCTGAATCTTTTATTATCATGGTTATTGATAAAAGTGTTAATAAGGGGTTTTAAACTAACAAAAAAGGGTCAAAATGCCACATAAACAACTGTAATTTAAATTCTTTTTATTTTTATTTATCATAGATTCATTTTATTTTAATTATTGGAACTTTGGATCCATTTTAAATGACAAAAACACATATTATATAGAATAATTAATGCAATTAAAAGATTTCAACCAACCTCACTAATAAAATGGATCCTCTTCGCCTCTCACATTCAAAAATTATAGATCCATTTATGTCATAACAAACTAACTAAAATCCTATCAATATCTATATCCTCATTTAGGATGTGTTAGTCTTATTTTAAGACCATGCCAAGGATCCTTATGAGGATATTTTAATGAGTTTTCTCAGTAAAGAGGTAATCATCTTCAACAAATCATTTTATGTTTTATTATGCTTCTACCATCAATAAATGTCATTTAAACATATTAACTGATATAAATTAGTAAAATTATATTATTTAAACGTTATTATGTTAATTAATTATCCATTATCTATTTATTATCAATCCTAATGAAAAACTAAATTGTCATTATGCATACGTACAAACTACCATCTCCATGACCAATGTATTTTATTTTCTATCACTACCCCTAATTAGTGGTCATAATGATATATTTAATGATGGTATATAATTTTTATAACCTTAGTAATATTTATAATTATAAAATATTCTTTACTATCTAATTTAATATTTTTCAAGATGATAAAGTCCCTCATGTGTACATGTGGACTTGCACCACCACAAAAAGGTATTATTCATTTTATATTTATTATTTATATTGACAGTAAAAATTATATATTTAAAAATTATATATTAAATATACTATGTAATTTTTATTTCATAGTGGTTAACTTCTTTTTAAATATGATTCTCATCGATCAAAAATTGAAAACATCACAAATGAATACTTTCAAACCACAACCTCCATGATGTAATCTAATTCATTATTCATCACCCCATTAAATTAATGGTCATAAATGTGACTATAATATATTTTAATTATATTAACATGATTATTTAAATTCTATAGATGATAAATCCATGATAATGGTTCATGTATTAGAAATATCAAATTAAAACATAAATGGGAAAAAAATAGTTAAAAACTTGAATGTTTATTTTAAAAAAAATTTATTCATTAATGGGTACCTATAAATTATAATGTAATTATATATTTTAAGATAAGTTTTAATATGGTTATGTTATATATTTATCTTATTATAATAGATATTAAGAGTGAAATATGGAGGATTTAAGGACCTTGTGTAAGGGTTTATCATTTGTCATTTTTTCCGAGGATAGATAATCCTTAATCATCACATATTTTATTATGTGGTGAATATAATTCCAATGAAAATATTTTATCAATCTCATCATGAAAAAATGTTTCTTTTAAAAATGCATCAATTTTTATCTCTTTCAAGATGTTTTTCTTTAAATAATAGTAAAACTGCAAGGGTTCTTCATCTCAATAACAATTAGTTGAGTAATGATTCTTGTTTTGAAATTTTTTTTTATATAGTGTTTATAATTCCCCTATTAAATATATTGTCATGGATATCATTATAACCACGTTATTTTATATTTTATTCTTTTATCTTATTGGGTTTAGTATTCATAAGTTACTAAGGTGGTTTGGGTTTATGTAACAATCTCATTTCTTTTCAGGTTTTTTTTGTTGATTTTATATTTTATAAAACTAGGTGATATATATCCTTTAAACCTCATATATTTTATTAAAAATTAATAATAGAATAAATTTTTAAATATTAGAGAAATGTTTCACTCATTGGTATTCATATTATCGAGAACATGATTATAAGAACCCGCACTTATTTCATACATAATATTTAATTTAATCAAGGAAACACTTCATTTTACATTGAGGATATTTTCAAGTTTAGATCTTTAGTGAATTAAGACAAAATATTCATAACATTACACATTGTTACATAGTGGAAACCATAAAATCAGTTTCCATTTTCCTCAGAATATAAAACATTAAAACACAAAACAAGACTCCTTGACAATTCTTCAACATTTAACATGTATTCCTTCCTTGTATTACTCATCATTAACCTGTGAAAAATCATTTAAAAACTTGGGATGAGCACAAAAGCTCAGTAAGGTATGAAAAAGAAGGAAAAATCACATTAGTCCATGAATACGCATGACGTATGAAAACATTTTCAAAAGACATGATTTCCCCCCATAAAATCTTACTTAGCGTAACATGAGATTTACACAAGATACACACAAACATAATTATAATCATAGAGGTATATTGGGGCATTACTTACATAATCTTGTAACCATCTTGGATACCTTAAAATTTGTAACCCTCACGGCTACCTTACTTTGTGTAACCATCACAGTTACACTTGGAGTAACCATACGGACGACCTCCATCTTACTCATACCCAGTGCATTGGGGGGAAATATAGGTCCCAAACTTCATCATAAACAATGTCCAATAACAAAAACATAATCATACAACATAAACAATAGCATAAAAACATTGCCTTTGAATCTTATAAAACAGAATTTTAAAAGAGGATTTTTAGAAGAAAAGTCCCTTATAAACATCATATACTTGAAGTGAGACTTAATTGAGTGGATGGAATATGTATATACTCTATAAATACACATAGTGAAACATAATATAAAAAAAACCCATCACACAAACAATTTAAATAACACATAAATTATAAAGTAGAATGTTAACCCAAAGAATGGAAATCGGGTTAAGAATTCCCTTACCTTAGGCTTGTCTTACTTCAAAATTGATTAAACCTCTTATATAATGGTTAAAATAGTGTTATTAGTAATTTAAAGAAACATGTTCATGTTTATAACATCTTATATGGTCATTTCATAACCTCATTTCACCCCTTAATTGTTAGTATTTTGTTCCTTCCATTATTTTGGGTGAGTTCTTTTGTGATTTCCACAATCGGTTCATGATGAATCGTTCTTGTTGATTGGAAGTGAAACACCATAATTGGAATGGAGTAGTATCTACATATTTCCAGTACCATAAATGATACCATTTATCACTTTTATGCTCTATATGATGATGATTTATAAGTTAAAACATTAATTATGTTCGTTTAGATCATTTAATTGGTTCTTTGATAATTACAACTTCATTTAGTCTTATAAATTTGAATCATGTGTAAAAAAGAATTCCAGAACATTATATGAGTCATAAAACATATATTATAACCTGGTTCAACCATATAAATGGTTTCATGACCAGACTTTAATGAATTAATGGAAATTGAAAATACATCGTCCACGATATCGGTAATTCGACACAAATGGACAATGATATTTTTGATTCTTTAAATAAGTGAGAGAGGAGAGGAATAATGATTTGTAATTTTCCATAAACATGAAAACATCCAGAATATACATGATTCTGGAAATTTAATGCCTCTTGGATAAGAGGGGGTGAAGGAAGAAGAAAAGGAACCATGAAATAAAGAAAACATGAGAAATTTCTTACGGAAATTCGGCAGCCTAACGGCGTCTCTTAAAATTTCATATAAACAAGATTGATGAGAGGAATGGAATATCTCATCATCATAAAAAAACTTTGGACATTAAGGGGAAATATTTAATGAAATATCTCAACAAAATACAAAGGGAAAGGAAGAGAATAACATAAAATGGAAGGAAAGAATGAAAATGAAAGAGGATGTTTACCTCATGATCTCTTCTCCTTGAGATCCTTCTTAAGGGCTTTGATTTTGGTCTTTTGGTGAGACCAGCAGCTCTAGGACGTGGGGAAGAAGATTGGGGAGGAAATTTGGCAGAAATTAGACAATTCTCAAGGCTTGAGAGGTGTGATAGGAAGAGGAAAGTGAGGGTGATATTTATAGTGGAGGAGGGGAGGTTTTTTAGATTATTTTAATCATTATTATAATATTTTTAACAAGACTATAAATAAACTCAAATAAAGTGGCCCTAAATAGTTCTAATATCATGTGATTTCGAATCAGGTGGCCTTGCATCACTTATGATGTCATAAATAGTGCATTTTTACTGATAAATTGATTATACGGTATTTTACCATATTTCACTATTCACCGAAAATTCAAGAGTTTCAGAAAAATACCAAAAATTTACCCCAACCATTTTTCTATGTGTAGAATTCAAAAATGAACTCCATTTTTCAAAAATAATTTTCTAAATATTATTAATTTAATTTTTAAATAAGGTCACAGTTAATTCGAAAAATAACAATATTGAAGTGCAATTAGTTTTATGTGACTTTGGAAAATTAATTATGATCCCATTATCGTATTGCCATGGAAAAAAAATTATAAGATTATTTACTATTCATGTTGTCATATTAATATTCATATTACTATTCATATTACTATTCATAAGGGCATGTTACTATTCACCAAAAAACAAGTTTGTTTCATCAGACTCTAAATAACATACTGAGCCCAATTGTAGATGACAGTTTCTTGAAATTCAAATCATAGAAGAAATAAAATTATGTTTAAAGGATACTTATAAATATATACCTTAAACAAAATTTCAAGCATTTTCAATTTATTTTTAGAAAACCTTGGGATGTTATAATGATTTTAATAAAAATTGGACAGATTTATTCTTTTACAGTAATAAATATATTTCCTCAATTTACATGTTCATCAAATGGTATTATATAATTTTTTGTCTATACATAAAATTATTTTAATGATAAATATTTTAATTTTTATTTTATATAAAAATTATTATAAGGAATATTTCAAAATATTTTATATATGAATAACTTCTTACTTTCTATAAAATTTTAAAAAGTATATCCCCTTTTAACATATAGGAAATAGAAAACTTTTTTTAGAGATAAACCCATTATATTATTTTAAAACTCTTTTATATGGTTCCTGGTTATTTTCAAATAAAACATATTTCTAAATATTATGGAAATTATTAGTCTTTTACGATATCGAAATATGATGGAAATTTTCTTATATTCACAAGAATGATAAAATTATATTTTAATTGTATTTTTTATATATTTCAATATCATTGAATTATTTTTATTCTTCACTAGGTATTTTTTATGATGATAAAATAAACATTTTGTTTTCAATAAATTTCAAATTAAGATGATTACTTAATAATTATTCTATGAAACCCTTTACTTTCCCATGGGTTAATTATGGAATAATAAAATACAGAATATTATTATGAATTAATCAACATATTTTATTTATACGGAATATTATTGGTTTTAAATAAAAAATTTGTAGATACCATTTCCTTTATTTAATCATGTTATGAAGGGAATATTAGAAATTTCTATGAGTTTTATAAGGAAATTCAAGATCTATGTACATTAAATGTTTTATTATTCTATGACATTATTAATGATGATTGGTAATCCTAATAATTCTTATGATGATAGGTTATCCTGATATATTTCATGAGGATGAGTATGTTAGTTATAAAAAATTAATGATTTTAGTAATGTGGCATAGAAAATAAGATAAAATGTTTCTCAAAAGAGATAATGTAGTTTGCAGAGTATAAGTAACTCCTAAGAGATGGTGTATTTAACATGATGTATGTTACTACTAATAAAAGGAGGCAATTATCTTGTTTAAGATACACCACGTCGAATATATTATTTCCCAAGATATCAAAATTAATTCCATATGATTTCTATAAATTTTAATGGTTTTATTAAGAAATATATATTTCATAGGGTTCTTCATTTTTAACTCAAATAAATTTTTTTTCATGCCATTTATAATGGTTTATGTTATATGTATTAATAGGTATTAATTATATTATTTTATTCTAATAAAAAATTATTATGTTCACAGACACTTATGATTATCTAATTTTCACTAATGATATTTAATTGATTCATATGATTACCCTAACTGATCCTTTGAATCCACCTTATCGTATTTTCATTCCCAAGGGTTCTAAAGGGTGATATTATGTACGATATTTATATAAGGGTATCATTAAAGGACAATTCTATAGGAAATGATAAAGGAATACTGAAGAAAATAATATATGTGTATAATGCAAAATTTCTTCCATTTTTATATCAAGATAAGGGTTTAATAATTCATTGTGTTTTACAAATTATATGAAACACAAATCCAAAATGTTATTGGGTATATAAGTGACTCAATATTACCTTATTATTTTTTAATTATTTATTGTTAAAATTGATTCATGTTATTTAGTATCAAGTATAGAATTAAAAGAGTATATTTGTATCACCCGATCGAAGTGTGCATCTAAGGACCCAGCCTTAAACATATATTATTCTTGATTTTTATGTTAATAATTCATCCTATTTTATTTTTGGATCATTATGTTCTAAGGTGGGAAATAATTAGGCCATTACCCTTATATAAATAAATATTTCATCCCAATGTAGAAAATTTCACTCAGTATCAATTTTTTTTCAAAAGACACATATATAATATAAAAAGGTATAATTCAATGATGTATCTTCACATTTTTCATCATGAATTAATCCATATATTTTCTAATCCTTAAAATCTATAGAATAATATATTAAAACATGGGATAAAAACTCTTTATATGGTACAGAAAATAAAAAAATTGTAAGTCCATTTAAAACCAATGGAATCTTAAAAGTTTTTTTAATTTACCAAAATAAAATTTTATATAAAATAATCATTTAAATTAACATAAAAAAATATCAAGATCCCAAAGTATATTAATAAAACACATTATAATAAAACATAATGAAAAAAATCATAGTTAGGTGGATTTCATAAAAATAAACTCTACCCAAGAAATCATATTTCTTAAAAAGAATCCTTTAATATTAAAAATCAATAATCCTTATTTCAAAACAATATACTATTATCATACCTATTGAAATGAAACTATTTCCATGAAAACATAGTAATAAAAATATATAATCCATGTAGGTAAAATGGGAGCATAATATAATAAACATGTTATTATATGATATTGTAAACATTGGAAATATAGAAGAAACAAAAAAATGAAATAATAATACACCAATTATTACTACCATGTAACCATCACATGTTTGATATAGTCACATTGGGGATTGAGATTAATCTATATTCCCATGCATAAAATCTCCTGATTCAAAAACATTACTCATTGCATTAGATTAAAATCTAAGAACACACATAATAACATGTACAACATTATGAGATTCAAAAAATTAAGTCAATAATAATTGATAATAATAATAGTTACCCATGAAATAAAGGGGTTGAATAATATTTCCTCACATCATAATAAAAAACATTTCATAAAGAACGCACTGAGACCTGAAATAAAGGATTGTATTTCCCCAATCAATAGAAGGGATAATAAGATAAAAATATTTTTGAGAGAAATATGTATATTTTTGTATAATTACTTAAAATTATATAGATACAGTAGGTTAGTATGGTTGAGAAATATTATATCATGAATAAAATATAAGGTTCATGGAGATCCCATACAGCCGTAAGAAAAAAAAATTACTTATCAATATATCTATTTGATATATATATTTTTCTGAAAATACTTAATAAATATAAATATTTTGTTTATTGATAAAAAATAAGTAATGTTATAAATAAATATACTTAGAAAACAATTTTTATGGTAGCATGAAAATTAATGATAACATGTATGTTAGAATAATATATTATTTCTATAATTTGTAATGAAGGATAAAATATTCTCTAAAAATATACCACATAGAAAAATAAAGAAAGAAACATATAATGAATTTTATAATTACATTATTCCCTAATAAATATTTCCCAAAAATAATTTAATGAAATTGGGATTGGAAAGGATTTATTTTGAAAATAAATGTTTAATACACTTAAAACTATGTTTTTAAGGTAAAATGAACACTACGTCGAGTCTAACTGCAAACATTCATTCCCTTTCTAACTAAATAATAAAATTATAATAAATATTTATTTTACTAATAATCTTTTTCATGTATATTATTCACCATATTTTATTTATTACATTATTAAATAAAAATGGTTTTTTTGTTATGTTCACATAAGATGATTTGACAATATTTGATTCATATTATCATAAAGAATTTGGTATGAAGAATTTGGATGAAGATATAATTATTCCATAATATAAATTATAATAGTCATGATAATATATTGTTTTTATATATTAAATATACTATTAAAACCTACTATTAAATATTTCAAAGAAAAATGAACTACATTATAATCGTGAAGATATTTGGTCGTATGAAAGCATGAGTGACGCTTCTAGTTTTTTACAATCATGATTTAAAGAAGGTGAATGTTATTTTATATACATATAATAATATAAATATAATATATTATTTTAAAAAGACACACACACACACACACACATATATATATATCATTTATTTTATTTAGTGAGAAAAATTTAATTGCATCGCTTCGCGTCGGTGATAGTCCACAAGTAAGTAAAAAAAACATATAAATTGTTTGGTGAATTAGATGGTATGAAATTATAGGACATCATATCATTATATAATGTTAAATATTTCATGAATATAATAAATAACACATATAATCCCCAATTATCACTAATTATGACTCTCAATGATGGAAAACGAATGACATTGGTTCACGAGGAAATTGTCTGTTATATAAATGATTGGTGGTTGTGTTTCCCACTTTATAGAAGTTGGAGATAGATATACATTATTACATTAATATAATTACATATAATAATATTGGACTTACTGATGTAATTATGTAATCATGGTTGAGTAAAATTTTAATGTGTTGAAATAGGAAATAGTATTAAAATAGTTGGTTAAGGGAAATACCTTTTTCTGTAAAATATCCTTTTATTTACACCTTTATCTATCTAAGATTTGTATTATGTCTAAAAAATATCACTAGGATTATGGTAGATTTTCTAGAAAGGTATTTAGATTAATAATTTTTGAAATTAAATTTATTTTAATTATGAAGTATTGCAACAAGAAGGTTCCCTTTTATTAGAGATTAGATGGGAACTCTCAAAATTACATAAAATATAAAATTTATATAAATTAATTTATACTATCAAATGGATATAGAATGACATATTTAAAATATATTATGAGTATGGGTAAATATGTTTTCATAAAATAACATTTTGAAATGTTTATTTTAGGTATTTACCCTTATCTCTTTGATTTAACCCATGTTAACCCTTTTTGACCCTTATCGTGATAATTATGTGTTTTTCCTTTAGGGGTAGATATATTTACTATAAAATAGAAATTTCTTCATAAATATACCACAATTGATATTTTTGAACATATACCAATTAACTATATAATAATGTGATTTTTATAAATTTTAAATATTTTTTTTCAAAAAATTATTATAATTTTACGTTAATGTCTTTTTTGGAATTACTAATTTAATTTGAATTTGACAAAAAATTGATTTCAAAAGAATTATGAAATATTCCATTATGAAAATGTAATATTTTATTTCTAAAAAATAAAAAAAAATTAATAATTCATTCATATTATATTATCTTTATCATTTCTCAAATAAGTTATTTCCTTTTTCAATTAATTCAATAAATACTATGTCCCCATTGTGTAAGAAAATAAGTTGATTATTTCACCACTAAAAATTATAAATAAATTAAAATGATAAAAGAAATTATTTATTTGTAACCAAAAATTATAACAAATCATATATTGATTTTATCTCCATTAAAATATTTTAATGATATTAAATGCAGGAGAGTATAATTTTTGACATTATCTTTTAATAAAATATTAAATGGTAAAAATTAAATCCAAATGAAATAAAATGTTCCTATATTAAAATATTTGATAATTAGGTATGAAATATAATCATCTTATTATATTAAATAAAGTTTTAGTATCATTTAGTTTTTCTTATCATATTATTTTGACCTTAAGTACCTAATTTTTCCATAACGTGGTGATAAATATTTTCTATGGTTTCTATTTGTAATGAAAACAATAATAAATCTAAATTATTTAATAAATTCTGAATACTTATGAAAAAATTTTAATCCATATTTCATTAATCAATTTACAGAAATTAATGAATTAAAATTAATATTAAAATACAAAAAGCAATGTTTTTTTAAAAAAACTATCTTTAGTATAAAAATATTTTAATACCAAATTAAACCAAAAAATTTCTTATATTTAAAATAATTGTATTATTCATAATAAAGGTTAATTTATTATATATTGTAACCATTTAAAAATAAATTTAACTTTAATTGATATGAAAATAAAATTATAGATTTGAATTAAAATCTTTATTTTTTTCTTATTAACTGAAAAACCATTATTTTCATAAAATAACAAAAAATAACATCAAGAACATTTTTAAATGAAGATCCAAAAATTGATTTTGGTTTTATAATATAATAGTTTTACTATTCTAGGAATTGTGTAAAATATTTATTCTTAAAAATAACTAAAAACATTTTCGAATAAAATGTATTTTTGAATAATAAAATGAATGGAATAATTGAGTTTTTATTTTATAACAATTTATATTAACATTTTTCGATTTTGAAATGTACATTTATTTCATTATTTTTATATTTCATAATTTTTTTATTCTTGTTTATACTTGAAAATTCAATGGTTAGGTTATAATTGTCATTTCTAATTAATAATATATCAAATATTGTTTATGTTTGATGTTACATTTCTTGTAAACTATCAAACATATTCTTTCTTATAAAATATAAGGATGTTACAATATCTCACATAAAAAAACTACCTCATATGAAATTTTTAATGATCTATATAATCAAGAGTTTGACATCAAAAAATAAATTTCCTGAAATATGACATTATATAATGATTTAATAAATCATCCTCTTGAAAAAAAGAGAAATATGAAGGAAATATTGAATAACAAATTACTATGTTTAAAAATAGGATATCATTAGTTTAATGTAAATATTCAAACATGGAAGATTAGATTAATTTACAAAAATGATGGAGTGTGACTGAGATCATTGATAAAAAGAAATTACTTGATCATGATAATATTATCAATTCCAAACCCATAATCATAATAGATGTAAAAAAGACAACTCATTTATCATAAATTGATATGATAAAATTTTTGCAGATCCTTTTCCAAGAGTTTAACAATTAATTTACAATATAGATTAATAGTATACTGAATTATAATTAAATTAAAAGTATAATACTATCATTTAATCATTTTTCACTAAAATATCATCATTTACGTAAATTGATGAGTAATAAAGATGATTTTTTCTTATAGGAACCATTTCTATCGTCTTCTAATGTGTCCCATAAAACTAAAAAATTACAGGACATCCCTCCTATCATTACATATTATGCAAAAATGAAATGGCTGGAAAAAGTATGATAATTCCCAAAATGAATAAAACACCATATGAAGAAATAAATAATTATCCCGAAAATATTAACAATAAAAACCTATATTAGACTTATATAATTTAATAAATAACTAGCTCCAATAATTTTAAAAATATTCCTAACCTTGTATAAAACCCAAAAACTAGATGGATTTGATCACATATTCTTCTGTTATCTCTATTTAATATATCTACAAATGTCCTTAGTCACTCACAAGAACATATACCCAAAAATCATATTCCGAAATAATATTATCTTTAAAATTTGTTAATCATTTCCATAAATAATATATATCCACTAGAATCCACAATAAAATCATATATACTTCCAAAATACAATTTAACTTTTATTCCTCATAATATTCATTTTACCTTAAAATATATGTTTTAAATATTAAATTGACACTATTATGGAATAACTTAATTACATTTAAATATCATGGTTATATTTATAATAATACACATCTTTATAAATTTATAAAACCATTAATTACCTCAATATAAAAAATTATATAAACTATAAACATTATGTCATGATCTCCCCCTCCATATATGCCCCTCCTGAGCTGGAAATGGAGAAAAAAATATAATGACACCTCAGTCCCACCTCTAGTAGGCCATGGGGTGTCCACCAGCACCAAGGGTATACAAATATCAAAGAAATATAGGAATTTTTCTTTTTATAGTAACCAATATCAAGAGATAAGATGTATCATCCTCAAAAAAATATAAAACATATATATATAAGAAACAAAAATCCATCCCACATGCATGTTTGATGTAAAACTATAAGATGTATAATTGAAAATATCCAATTCAAATTCTCAAAAGAGCAAAGATAAGTAGCCACAAAGAAATTGTCCCATTTCCCAAGCTAGTAATGCCCAACACAGTCCCTGTAGTCCTCCTAGATACCTGAAAATAGTTTTTATATACATAGGATGAGCATACTAGTATACTCAGTATGGAAAACCAATGTATCTAATGTACATGTGTAGAATCATACTTGTGCCCTTAGGAGGAAAAAAACATAGAACATAACAAGGCATACTATCCATCCCAAATCATACCAAGGTACACTGACAATATAACACAAGTCAAGTAATGTAATATAATAATCACATCGATTATAGGGTACCCCCATAGAAATTTCCCAATGATTATCCTCTCTCACACTATAATGAAAAAAATCGTGGCACCCCCACCTAATCCGAAAGAACCACATCACTACCAGCCTGCACCCACTCGGGCCACATACCAAATATCATCATACCTGGACACCCCTGAGAAACAAACCACACAACATCCCGATGAAATCAAGGAACCACAACACATCTCATCTTGTAGACAACCTGGAATCAAACCTCACCCACAAACACCTGGGCCTTAGAAAAAAACATGTCCAAAGAGTATTGACCTATTAGTCCCTATAATAGGGAGCATGGAAGATCTGGTGGCTAGCCATCCATCCTCCCACTAGGATGTTTGGGAAAGACAACATCCCCCGTAACAATGGGTGTGTTCAAAACAAAGTTCTCAACATGAGTGTGGGTGCATTTAAAAATTACATGGAACTGAATTTGTATACATAGGTAACAATAAACCATTATAACATATGGATTCTCAAGTAAACAATTACCCCATACTACTAACACCATTTCTACTACCTCTAAATTCATGTATTAGGATGAATGATTGTCACATATGAAAATGATAAATGAAAGACTCTTAACAGTTAATTATATTGATGTTATTATAAATTTACCAGTTTTTCCTTCCTATCTCATAATCTAATAACAAAATCACAAAATCAGCCTCACAACCAAGCCAAAAAGAGGAAGAAAAGTATGATAAAACACCCCACATCATACATCCACCCCACTCAACACCCATCCCTACCAAATACATTTTTATTATTAAATGTAATGTAACTGTGTCATATCTATCAACAAGAAAACCCAAACATACACCTAAACCCTCAACTCACATCATCAAAACCATACTAGAGAACCCCTCTACCTAACAATATTACACCCAGTAACATAAAAATAGCACAACCCGAATCAACATCCCCGCTACCCAACCAATGCCCATCCATTCCACAATCAATCAATATCCCAACTTAATATTCCATTACGCCACCTTCACCACCCCGTACGTTAAAGAAATAGAAACCATCACCAAAGACGCAACCCTGCATAACATATATACCACACCACGCCCACAGAGCCAACCCCCTTGTCTGAACATAAACCGATAACTGCGATTCCAACCGCAACACCATACAACCCACACAAGGCACTAAAACTGAACAATCCCAATCCTAGCACACAATCTCTTCTATAAAATAGAGTGTGTTAATATTTGACTAAAAATGATCTTTAATTCTTCTCTCAAAATTAAGGGGTGATTGTAGAACAAGTTTAATCCTGTAGATACTACTTATTTAACTGGGAACACATGATTAATAGAATTTTCATACTTGCATCCATTCAATAGAGGATCAACAACAAGTAAAAATCATCACATGTTCGTAATAAAAAACCACCAACAATGATGATTTTCAATTGGTATACACTTAGATCCAAATACTACATGGATCAAAGATAATTGATAAAATAGAATGATCATCATCGTCTTCTTCCTCGACCCTTATTTATTACTAATTTAACAAAACTTGTTATCGTAACAAGTCCAATTATATTTATAACAGGATATACTATCTTCGTAATAGTGGGATACGACCATAAAAACAAAGACACATTAGATTACCCACACAAGATGATACACAAATAAAGAAAGAATTACAAATCTCTAGCTAGAGAAGTAGACTATCATTAAATCTTCCTTCCACCAAAACAAAGGGTCACACAGGATGTAGGAGACTCCAAGGGAAATTTAATTTGAGGTCTACAACACAACACATGAATCCATGGGGATTATGGTCTCTGAGAGCTCCAAGAGAAAAATGGACACACATTGGGAAGAGAAGATCTTGTATTAGAAGGTACAGATCCTATATCAATGGGAGTAAATAGTTTCAGGGGACATTAAATTCATATCGTGGGCAGGATTACATTTTTTAACTATTTCAATGTCCCAAGAGTGTTAGGATATTAATGATATAATTAATATTCTTTAAATTCAATTTTAAATGCCTAATCAATTTTTTAAACATGATTTATGTCAAATAAAATGTATGAGTAGAGAAATTAGAAAAATTGGAAAATTATTGAAATGACTCGCTGATGGGTTAGTCACCGATGTGAATCACTAATAGAAACTCACCAACACGACCCACCTACATCGAGTCATAGTTGTGTCCCACTGAAACCTGAGTCACTGACTTGAGTCACCCACTCCTGACCTGTCGATGTGTGGCCAACTAAATCCCCACCAACAGATGCCTGAAAAACTTATGCCCGACCTACTCATGTCCGACCTACCGATGCCTGACTTACTAACTCCCATCATACCGACCCCCGACCTACAGAAGCCTCACCTACTAACACCAAACCAATGGACACCCAACCTAATAACACCCAACCTATCGATGCCTGACCTATCGATCCACAACCAACCAACAGAAGCTACTGACTTAAGGTACAAAAACCACCTACCAATTGAACATACCGATGTGACCCATGACATGACCTACTGATGGAACCCAAAAATGCGCCTCAATGATCCTGACTCACCATTGGACAACCTATATTTTTGGGAAACCCATGAAATGTGTCATCGTGACTCCCTATAACACCTCAAACACTGATTTTTCACAACGGAAAAAAACAAAGCAGTTCAAGACATTACATCAAATACCTCTCAAATTGTTGTCTCCCTGAAGAATTAAATAAAACTAGAAGAAGGCGGAGTCCGAACAACTACCCTGTAAGATTCCTCTCAATGATAAACCACCATGTGTCATTTGAAAGATAAATTGAAACCACAACATCCAATATTACCTCCTCCAACATACACTACCCCAAACCAAGAAGATGTAAAACCACATAAGAACCAAAACTACACATTTCAAACAAATGAATAATAGAATTCTATCCTCTTTGTCAATATATTATCTGTTCTGGACGGCACAAAATTCTAACATGGGTATAATCACATCTTAATTAACTCTTATTGATTCGGAATTTGGTGTTCCCCTCCTCATGTATAAGACATTATCACAAGTTATATAATAATGAAACAACTCATCTCCTAGAAATCAAGGTTCAATAATTACATCAAAAATAAAACAACACAATAAATACTCCAAGAAGCTCTGGGTACTATGAACACATTTTCACTTCTCACTCCCAATTACACTTTTCTGGGTCACCATGCGTCCAAAACAGATGAACCAAGGTAATGTTTCATCCACATAGCACCTTGTCCCAAAAATCCTAGACCTCCACAAGTCGCTCCAAAAACATTGTGTTGTCCTAGAAATCTAACTCCTCCCCAGTCAAGGACATGGGATTCATTAAGAAGATAGCGAGGAAGCTGGGAGACATGAATGATTTCATGGATTTTCTCCAATTGCAGTATCAATAAAAACTAGTATTCCACCTTTCCAACTCGCCCCCAACACATAAATGTGTCCCATGAACCTGGGAGAAATCTTAATCCCTTAGGAAAACCTCCATTTCCCACATCTAGGGGAATTCTTCAAGAACATGTGGTCCCCTAACTCAAACTCCCAATGAATTATCAAATGATAAACATATAAACGTTTCCAGTATTTTTCAACCATAATCCTCTCATGAAAGAGCTGAATCTTCTCTATAAGGATCTAAAATACATTGGGTCCATGAATATCGATTTACCAAACCTCTCTCATGAAAAAAGGTGAATGACATGGTCTTCCATATAAAGAGTCAAATGGGTCCATTCAAATGGTGTATTGATATATATTATTTTTAGAAAACTCTACCAAGGGAAAATTTCACACCCATGACCCACCATTTTCCATGATGCATGTTTGTAGAATATCCTCGAGCTTTTGGATGGTCTGCTCTGTCTGTGAATCTGTATGTGGGTGGAAGGAAGTTCTAAGGCATAACTCGGTGCCAAAATAATGCTGCAATACCCTCCATAATCACGAGGTAAAACATGAATCCCAATTTGAGATTATAGATCTCAGAACCCCATGAAGCCACACCACCTCGTCCCCACACATTATATTCAAGGCCTACACTATACTCAATTCATTAATTTCAAAAGAGTGTGCTAATTTTTTCAACTGATCCACTATTTCCCAGATTCCATCATATCCTCTCCATTCTGAAGGTATTCATGTCATTAAAAGCATCGATATTTCATCCCACTTACACTTGGGGACATCTAAGAGCTACAACAAACCATCAGGCACACAGTGCTCAGCCTTCACCTGTTAGAACACTAAGCACTTCACTAAAAACTCAGCCACTACCTGTTTCATCCCAAACCACCAAAACTATTCCATCCTACAATTTTACATATTGGAAACGTCTGGGTGTACCGCTAAGGGTGTATATGAAAATCATGGATAATTCTATTGCATATCAGCACTTGAAAAAAACAACTTCCCATGAAACAACATTCTATTCATTCAGTCCTCTGACCATCCCTCTAGATTATTGCCAATGGTGATGCGACCCCACATTACATCTTCCTCTATGTCTCCCCACTGAGAATCCTCCACATGCTTGCTTAGAGGTGACTGCACTATAATCTGGAATATACAACTCTCCTATCATCCATTACAATGTCTAAGTGAAAGGTTTCCAACTCCTCCCTCACCATCCATATGTCACTAGATTAATGAAAACCCTCCTTCTATGACATCATTCTCAAATCATTGGCCACAACATTCCCCTTCCCTAAGGTGTAAAAGATCTAAAAGTCACATTCATGGAGAAGCTCTATCGGCCTTTGATATCATAAGTTAAAATTTCTCTATGAATAGATATACCTCAACCTATTGTGATATGTGATGACCATGATCTCTAATGAATAAGGTAATACCACCAAAACATTTGTGAAGACATTACCGCTACTAGATATAGATCATAGGTGGCGTAGTTACATTCATGGGTGCATACATTCCTAGACCCATAAGGTATCACTCCCTATGGATGCATCAAAAAACACCCCAAACCTAGAAGGAAAGCATCAAAAAACACCTCGAACATCACACCATTCTCTCACAATCGAAGCACTGTAGAACTAGCCTACTTCCTCTTTAGATAGCTGAACACTATATGGAACGTCTCATTCCACACCAAATCTTCGTTTGTTCTAGTCAAGTTGTTCAAAAGAGATTCTAATCAACATAAATAGAATACAAATCTCTGGTAATATCGTTGTAGAATGAGTAAAACTGCGATCCTCTACCACATTCATAGGTTCCACCCGAGAAACAACTTCCTCGACCATTGAAGGGACGACCACTAAAACCTTTTGAGACTCCACATGTCCATGGAAGTAGACTTTCCATGTTCGAAAAAATAACTTAGAAAATATTCCATAGTGCTGGTGGCATCGAAGAACCTCCAAGACAGTCCTATGATTCTTGGTATGGTCCTCCTATGAAATTGAGTAGATTAGAATTTCATCATTTAATATTATGATGAACCAGTCTAGGAACTCATGAAATATAGAACTCATAAGTCTCATGAACACGGTTGGTGCGTTCGTAACACTGAAAAACATATCCATGAACTCAAAGTGCCCATAACTACATATGCAATTAGTATTCAGGATGTCACCTTCCATCCCCACCACCTAGTAATACCTACACTACAGATAAAAATTAGAAAAAAAATATTCTCACCCTAGCTGGTCAAGAAGATCATTTATCTTCAGAAGGGGGTAACAGTTCTTAACTATCACCTGATTCAACCTCTAGTAGTCTAGGCATAGCCTCATCCTACGACCTTACTTCTTGTGAACAAGAACGGAGCACCACACGATGACACACTATACTAAATAAATCATCTCTTCATCAGGCCATCTATCTGAATCCACATCTCCCACAACATATAGGGTATCATCCAATAGTGATTCATCAAAATTAGAGTAGCACCGGGTTATAAGTCTTTAACAAACTCAACATCACGTTAAGGGGGTAGAGTCACAACCACATTTGGGAAAAAATATTGGAACTACCTGAAAACTCATGGAGCCTCCACCATTTCAGTACTAGACAATTCTATTTACATCTCAACCAATAAATAATGAAGAAGTTTCACGTGCTGAATCCCCACTATAAAACTCTCCTCGCCAAAAAATTCCACATACTATTCATCCACATCATAAAACACTACTTACCATCAGAAGTAGTTGATGAAAGTATGAATGGAAAACAACCAGTTGGTGGTAATGATGAATTCTTATGGCTATACCTATAGTTGAAAATGATACCTAATGGCCTAATGGGGCCCCATCATCAGTATATATCCCCAAGAAACATCTTGTAAGATTCTCTGACCTCCAAATGGAATAATCAAAACCAAGGGAATGAGAGATATCTCTATCTCTAGTCCCATGGAATGGGATATAGAGGATAAAACAATAGAGTGGGAGGATCCCGAATCAAACAAATAAAAGGAAATAGTACTAATCTAATTAATAATACCTAAAATGATCTCGGAAACTACGGGAAAAACATTATTTATAGTTTGTAACTGGAAAAGCATAGATCCTCATCCCCTCTATTATCAGCCGCATCCCTGACCATGCCTGGGTCGAGGTCCCTGAGGAATGGCCATGAGGTTAGTCTCCACCTTTTCTATCTCTCCTCAATTGTGAAAGAGGCTATTGTCCATACTTCTAGAATGATCTGGCTGGAAACAATTGTTATGGTGGGTGTTGGACCATCCCACCTCCACCATACTGATATTGAATTGGGAACTGACTCCAATGATTCCCATGGACTCCATAGGTGAAAAAACCACCCTTGAACCCATTGAATAGGAACATGGATGAGATGTTTTGAAAGAAACCAGTTGAGGTCGACCCCCTAATGGATGAAACCTCAGTGGCCCTAGTGCCTAAAACTTTCCAATGGTAGCCTTTACCGTTGATGAATCTAGTTGTATCCCCTCTCATGATAGATTTAATCTCGATTTCATCCTCTCAACTATAAAATAGTTCTTCAAGAATTCTATATATTTCAAAAATGTAAAGGGAGTAACTATGTACAAGAGAGAAGAAAGAAGTTCTACCTCTAAGAGTCTCACCCGAGACTCTTATCCAGAAATAGATCCTGAGAAATGTGAAAATGATCTTTGAACATGATCCCCAGTTCCCTTATTGACACACCCTCTAAGGGAGGGACAATAGATCCAAACTCTTAGTGGCCTTCATGGTCGACGAAATGAATTCCCCCCAGAACTCCATCTCAAAATCGTACCACATAACACCATTCTCATTCATCTCCCTCAGTTAAAAAATCCACCAATTACATGTAGCTCCCATCTTTTGACTAATCGCCAATCGTACCCAGTACACTGTTAGAGCCTGAATCGGGCTGAAGGTTATCTCAAGATCCTCGAGCCAGCTATTTGTCTCCATGCCCAAGACAATGCCCTCATACATTCCAATATTATGTTACTAGAAATCACGTAACATTCTCTACCAATGGTAGTCATCGTCCTCTATATCAACACTCCACTGATTAGCCAGATTGGTCTACTGATCCTCAATTACCAAGGCTACTCATAGATGATGACCGGGATCTATAGATGAAATGTAAATAAGAAACTCCTAATCTCGAGTATTGAAAAAAAAATATTTATTATTCATTTGAACTCGTTATTTATTAAAATTCACTGAAATGACCAATTAAGAAACACATGTCATCATGAGGCATATACCTCTCCTATGGAATCTACACTAAAAACAGTGCCACCTCACTCGATCATTAAATATGCTCAGAGTCCTCTCATTAGATCATAGGGGGGCCTTAAAATTTTATGTCCATACCGGACTTCCCTGGCCTATGTCATGCATTGAGGTCACCTATCCATGTTTCCCTACAAACCCATGCAATCATCATTGTGCCTAACCCCAAACTCCATCCTATCCCTAAACTATCACCTCTAATACAATTATTTCGTGACCTCATCCCTCCAATGGTGCCCCTACATGGTATATAATGGAGAAATAGAGATAATTACTGCCCGTGTTCCACCTCTCGTGGGCTCTAGGGTGGCAACCAGCACCAACGGTATACGAATTTTACAAAATGAATGTCATTATCCTTTTTATAGTTACAAATATCTGTAGACAAGATGTAACATACTCAGAACAACTCCAAGACATATATATTAATGAATCCAAAATAAATCACATATCCATGATTAACGTAAAACTACTAGATGTACAATGAAAAGATCCAAATTAAATACCCAAAAGAATAATGCTATGCAGTGACAGAGAAACTGTCTCAACATCAAAGCTATTAATTCCCAAAACAGTCATCATAGTTCTTGTGGAAACTGGAAAATATATTTTATATACATAGGGTGATAAAATAAGAAAACTTATTAGAGAAAACTAAAGACTTTCATGCACAATTGAAGAATCATACTAGTTCCCCATTAAGAAAACCAAAAAAAATCAAAAAGCACCTAACTAGGAATACTATATATCCCAAATCTCACCAAGGCACACTCACCAAATAACACAAGTAAAGTAAAGTAATATTTTAAGAACATCTATGAGAGGGTGAAAAGCACCACATTCCCACTGAATAGATACTCACACACCCTAAGGTAAAACCTCTTGGCGCTCCAACCTCTTTGAAATGAACAGTGACACAACCCAGCCACACACACATGGTCTACAAACAACACAACATTCTGAAGTCACATGGGAAAAAAAACATTTGTTCTCAAAGGCACCTGGTAAGCCCAATTAACGCACACATATATTTTCTTCACAAACCGAAACATTCGTGAAGAGTATTAGGATATTACTTCCTAAAGAAGGAGTTGGGAATAGTGGGTGGCCATCCATCCATCCTCCTAATAAGATGTCTAAGAAAGAAACCCTCCCTCGTATTAATAGGGGTGTTCAGCATATAGTGCTCAACATGTGAGAGTTTTATATAGAAATAAAAATAAACTAATATTATATATATAAGTACCAAAACCTCATATTTTCCTATGTTTTCTCTAGTACAAAACCACCCCATAACACTACCACCTTTGTTGCTACCTCCAAATTCATGTATCATGAAAAATGACTATAACTTATGAAGATGATAAAAGAATAATTCTTAACACCCAATTATTTTGACTTTCATACGAATTTACCAATTATTCTATCCCTAACCAAGAATCTAACAATGAAATCACACAACCTGCCTCACAACCAAACCAAATAGAGAAAGATAACTAATATAAAACAACCCACATCACACTTCCTCACCACTTAGCACCTAATCCAACCACTCCCATAGTCATTCTTCAATGTAATGACACCATTTTCATTCTCTCAACAATAAAACCACCAAATTACAGATAAAACCCACAACACACCTCATCAAAACCATACTCAGAAGCCACACTGCTGATCAACACCACACCCAATAACATAAACATAGCACAACCCAAATCTCAAGTCCCACTACCCAGCCACTTCCTATCTATTCTAAAATAAATCAATATCTCAAACTGAGTTTACATTACACCACCTGCACCACCCCACACATGAAACCTGCATCAACCTTTACCAAAGATGTATCCTCGTAAAATAAAAACACCACACCATGCCTATAAAGGCAACCCCCTTGTTCACACCTACACCCACTACCGTGCATCCAACTGCAGCACCCAACAACCCACATGAGAAACTAAAACTTGATAAGACCATACAATGCACACAACCACACCTATCGAATAGAGTTTATTCAAATTTGATCGACAATATAATTTAATTACACTTTTATAATTAAGGGGCCATCGCAACACAAATTTAATAATGGGGAATATATTTATTTAACTATGTATAGGTGACTAACCTGATTTCATATTATCATCCATTCAATAGAGGATCAAAAATTAGTATAAAACAACACTCGTGCATAAGAAAAGACCACCAAAAACATTGTTTTTCACATGACATACAACCAGAACAAAAGACAACATGAATCAATGTTAAAAAAACAAAATGATCATCATCATCTTCTTCCACATCCATTACTTATTAATAATGTAACAAAACCTATTCTCCAAACAAGTCTGATAATACTTCTAATAGTTTAGATAATCTTTGTAAACTAGGATTAAAATGTTAATACAATGATACATTATCTTACTCACCCCTCTTGAAACATAACTAAATAATGACAACGATATCTCTACCTTGAGAAAAGGATGATCAATAACTCCTCCTTGTGCGAAAATAGAGGGTTGTGATAGAATTAGAAGACTCTAAAGGAATCTAAATCCGAATGCCACAACTAAACACTTGACTTAGTAGGAAGGAATGGTTTAGGGTACACTAAGTGAGAAATTTAAACAAATGGGGATTAGAAGATCTCAACTTAGAAGAGATGAATACTATATTAATAAGAGTATATAGTTTCAAGGGCCATTAAAGTCGGATTGTGGTCAAGATCATGTGGTTTGACTATTTCAATGTCTTGGGAGCATTATGATATTGAATATATAATGAATATCATTTGAAACACCTTTAGATACACTCAAACATGGTTTTAAGCTCAATTTATATCAAATAAAATGTAAGTGGGTGGAAATTTAAGAAATTAGAAAAGGTTGGAAATGACTCTCTGATGGGCGAGTCACTAATGCTAGTCACTGAGATTGACTCACCAATAGAGAGTCTTCGACTTGACCAACTAATAGTGAGTTATCGATATGGTACACTAATTCTTGAATCAATGATATGAATCACTGATTCCTGAGTTACCAACACATGAGCTACAGACGCCCGACCCACCGATACCTGATCTACAGACACCAGATTTACTGATGTCCGAACAACCGATTCCTGACCTACCAACACTCGGACTACATATGACCCACCTACCGACCCCCAACATACTGATGCCCAACATACCAATGACACCTACTGACGCAAACTACCAATACAACCTACTAATGACACCTACTGACGCGACATACCAATTTGACCTTCTGACGACACCTATCGACACCACCCACCTATCCTGAATCACAGTAGAAAAATGTATATTTTTTGAAAACCCCTTAAATGATACATCATGACTCCCCATAACACCTCAAAAACTATATTTTCACAATGGAATGTATCGGAGAGTTCCAAGCCGTTATAGGTAATCAGTACCATAAATGTTTTCCCATAAGTTTTAAAGGAATTATTCCAGAGATAATACTTCATGTTAAAATAAATTATAACATATACGTCAACCTAAAAACATATTCTAAAATTTTATTAACCAATTTAATATCCCATCACATAAAACCAAAAAAGGGTTTTCATATGAACAATATTATTCTTATAAACCATAATGGTATAAAAAACCCTTATGTTTTCCTTTAATGCAAACATCATTACCACTAATGTTATATAAACATTTCTTCTAATGATTAATGTAAGTACCAAACTTTAATCCTTAAATAATCTTTAGTTTTAATTCTAGAATTTATTCTCTATCATTTTATGATCTTTACAGTTTAGCATTTTTGATAACCATTCCATCAACAATACGTAAATTACAAATACATCCAAAAATTGACACTACTAATCAGATTTCATTTTTATCAAAACAATAAAACTCTTATGATATAATTAGTTTTATTTTCCTGAATAAATTTCAAGAAAGTTATATTGACTTCATTTATGTCCATACTAATCCTTATAATACGATTAAATACATTTTTGCATGAGGGATGATAAAAAAAATTAGTACGGGATTTAAAAGAACAAATAAACTTGGTAGTCCATTTAAAAATCATGGAATCACAAAACAGATCATTCCCGTGATATAATACACTTTGAAATAAAACAATCATTTACATACACATGATATTAGATTCATAAAACAATGTTATTTTATAAAACACTTTCTAACAAAATATAATGTAAAAACCATAGTTAGGTGGATTTCACTGAAAGCATGTGAACCCTAGAAAAATATTTTCTAAAAACAAATTTTTTACCTTAAAAGTCCATTATCCTTTTGAAATTCACCATTATCTTAGCTCTGGAAATAAACTAATTTCAATGAAAACATTTAAATATAATAATAAATTCATGAATATAGAAAGGGAGCATAACATAATTTACATGGTATTATACAAACATGGAAAGATAAGAAATGCGGAAACAAAACCCAACAAGAAATAATAATATGTCAAGCCTATCTACCAAGACAACCTTACAGAGTGACAGAGTCCCATCATTGATTAGGTTTAATTCCTAATAAAATTATTAACATATCCCGAGGTAATAACATTACCCAAAGAATTGGAGCACTATCTAGATGTATCATGTAGGATAATAAGATCTTCTTGAATGATATTATATAATTAATGGGATTAATTATTGTTTAAATACAAATTACTCAAATGTTGTTTAAACTAAACAAAACCCAAAACCTCTTAAACTAGGTCATCACAGTCGTCCCTCGGTATGAATGTGAATGTCACAAATTTGGGATCAAATATAAATATGATTATATCAATGTAAAAATCATAATCACAATGTATATGATTTATATAGAAGTGATCATCATAATCAGAGTTAATATGATAAAAAAAGAGAATAGAAATTTTAATATTATGAATCACGTTCTATTAAAGTTTATGTGGAATATAAAACATGAAAACAATAGGTAATAAAAATCATAATAAATTTGAGAATGTCTTACAAACAATTTAAAAATATTAACCTCTTTTAAATTTATTAGTAAGGTAGGAAATAACCATGACTAAAGGTATCTAGTAGTTTATACTTACAGTGATGTCTTTATCTCTTTACTAAGAAATCATACAATACAATGACCAGAATAGATCTATCCTCATATCTACGAAATCCCCCAATATGATGATCATCTATATCATAAAATCCATATAACACCTCAATACAATGGATCAAATTCTCCATATTCGTATTCCCAAAATCCGATGATCATAACAATGATCATATATACGTTATAATTACAAAAATTTCGTTATGGAAACAACTTAACATGTTTATTTAGATTTAAAATACTCTTATTAATTAAAATAACTATGAAATATCAGTTCATTCCAAGAAATATTCAAGAGGGAAAGTAATCAACAAAATAAAAAACTCTTCATATGACATTGTATTTATAGGTATCCTCCCAAAGGACATATTTTCAAGTGTTCTACATTTGATTTGGACAACTGGAACTTGATAGATCATAATGATTTGGTTTAACTAAATGTATGGAATACACCTGAATAACATAATTATTTCGTTTGTGATATTACTTACATAAGATATATGGATTAATATTCAAATTATAATGTTATTATATCCAGTTGACTTCCTTATCAATGTATATATGATAATATTTAGGATTTTTAGTATGATGTTATCATTAACAGTGTTATTCTGATTGTTAAGACTTTTGAGTATGAAATACATGGCTTAATTTAACTTATAGTCTAATAAATTGTGAGTCTGATTAATGAAACACATACTAATGATTGTATTAATGTAAATAAGTGAGTTTCTATTCCAAAATCTTTAGAAAATTTTCTAATAATATTTAAATAAAATGTTTTCTAAAAATAAATTTAAAACACTTTTTACATAAAAAGATAGTAAACATTTTTTAAGACTGTGTTTGTTATTTAAAAAACAAAAGGATTGAAAATTAAAAATTTATAACTTATAACTCACTAATGTCCAAATTTTTTGAAACCAAAAACCCAAAAAATAAATGAAAGATAACATTGAACAAATTACACACATTTTTTGTTTAAAAAAATTTTATTTCAAGTTAATAATTAATCCACAACTCCCCCTAATTTTATAACTCTTCAGAATTATATGTTCAATAATATGGAGTATTAAAATTTTCTTCCATTATGAAAAATTAACACCTTATTGAATATTCTCCAACCAATGAGTGTGTTCCTTTGCATAATGAAATAACACCCCCTTTATAAAAAAACACCCCCATTATATAATCTTATTCCTTTTTATAAAATTTTATTTCCCCTGATGTCTTTATAAATGAAAAAGGTAAATTTCCATAGTTTCCTAAAATCTCAGAGAAATCAAACAAAAAATTAATCAACTAGTAATAAAAAAATGAAAGAACATTACTTAATCATAATTGGAATACATTAAAAAAAATCCCATTTGGATGAAAATAAAATAGATATATTTAAAAAAATTAAAATGATTTTACAGAACAAATGAAAAATATTTTAAAAAATCATTCATTCTTCATTAATCTATCCAAGAAAACCTCCATACTTTTAATTCATTTTTATATTTCTCTATCATATAAAATTTTTCTCCCAAAGTACATAACTTATTATCTTCCTCTAAAAGCTCTTAATTTTCATCCGTAATTAGAATCGATTTTCTTCAGAAGATTGGAGTTCTGAAAAATCTATCTCTATGGACTAAATATTATTTTGATAATATTAACATCCCCAGTTATTTCATCAATGGAATCTTAGAATTTGTTCCCAAACATTACTCTTCCAGACATGTGAGAAGATAAATAATTTAAAGAACATGATGAATCTACAATGATATTCTTAACTTAATAAAACTATTAATCATGAATTTTGATATTGGAATCAACTTGGTGAGGCCATTTAACTATTTGATTGCATGCTCTATTGATATTCTAGGATATTTTTGGAATGGTTTAAAATTTAGCTTCAATCTAGAACAACGTCCCTTCTATACACGTAATAGATTTTGATTTCTGGTTTTGAATTTCATAAATCACTTTGCATGGAGGCTCAATATTATGAAGATAATGAGCAGTTTCTTATAACATTTTCAATGCATTAACAATAAAACCAATGACCTATAAAGAAATTATTCTGGCTGAGTATAATTGATATTGGTTAGGCTGAGGAGTATTTATCTTACTAGTTCTGATATCATTTTCCCTGACATTAATTTTATCATTATTTGAAACATCCTTTTCAACTTCCATAGAAAATTTAATCTCATATTATAATTACATAATTTGAATCATTTCATTGGTCATGGATTTATTTTAAAATTTTGTTTTTGAAATTAGATCTTCTCCCTCTTTCATTGACAATGACTGATTTCTTCATTTGACGATGAGGACTCCCTCTGAGAATATTCATATTTTTCTTCTTTATCTGAATTGGAAGGTAGATTCGATGATGAAGAAGATTCTGATGAATTTGATGATTTCATATCAATGTGAGTTTTTTTCCTTGAAAACATCTTCATTTTATTATTATTATTATTCATTGAATTATTATTCAATAAATTATTCAACCTATTAATACTCTCACTCATCTTATTCTACTTTATCTCGTTATTTTTTTTAATTTTTCAACTCTAAAAATTTATTCAATATTAGCCTTATCAAAAACATCTTATAACTATATTTGACTTATAATGTCCCCCTTTCATAATGGTTCGGGTTTTAATTGATTCTCTTAACTACAAGAACAAATTGTTCTTCAACAACCTTTTATTTTTTATTTTCATTGATGTATGGAACATCAACATGTATCCCAACTATTTATTCAAAAGGTTAAACAACTCACAAATTTATATTACTGGTATGAGATGTTCGTGGAACAATATTCTTAGAGGACGTTTCAACTCCTTTCAGAATATTTTCACATAACACAGAATCTTGTAACTTTTTAATTTTTTAATTTTTTTCTAATTACTATAGAGATTTTGCAGAACATATTTTGAAAACCTTGGTCTATATAGGGATGAGTCCAAAATCGATATTCCCTTTAATTTTTTTATATTTAATTTTCAGCATTTCCAAAAAAAAATCATCTATTAATTACTTTAATTTCTTTTTTTTCATAGGGTGAGTGGTCTCAACCTTCATCTTATTTTTCTTATAAGTATTATCTAATTCCATTGACGGATCTGCTTCTGATTCTATTATATCAAATTTCTCAATAATGATAATTGACTTACTATAAATAGATATAATCACTTTTATTATATCATCACCACTAAAATAATTCTTTTCCCAGATATGATATGACTTTTTCATAAATATTAAAGCATTCATACATTTAATAATAATTTTTATTGTAAAATATGTGAAAATAATAATCGTTGACCTGATTGATGTAGTTTTGATGTCTTCCATAGTGAGAATGATGAATTTATGGTGACCTATATTTATCATACATAACAAAATTAACTATATGAAAATATTATATAACTTAAATTAATATCCATATCCCTACATCTGTATCAGAAATCCGTTCATCCATAAAGCCACTAGATGTTTGTATGGTGTGATATGTTAAACAATCCAGACATTCATGTATTTAGAAAATAATTAATATTTGTATTTGGATATTTTAAAGGATCATGTATTGTCATGAAATTTATAATAAGGAAATTATGTTTCTGTATATGATGGTACTCCAAAAAAACTAGCAAGTTTCTTATAAGCAAAATTAAAACTTATTATATTCATAAAAAGAAACTCTTTTTCACATCTTCTATTAGAAACTGAACTGATGTATAAAACTCATGAACTACATTAGTATAAAACAAGTTAAATTACTTATTACGATTCTCGAAACACATTAGATACCTTTCTTGGAAATCAATTAGATTCTTTAAAGGAACAATGATATTTATTAATTAAATATCTTTCTACTAACCTCTCTCTAAATACGAACCACTTTTCATATTCCACATTGGTTGCCTATGAATTTGGAAACTAAAATTGTAGATTAGTTTGGATTGATTCTTTTTAGATGTTCATAAACATAGGGAACCAACACTAATAAGATGAAATGGTATAAGATGTGGAACCTCATATATATAGGCTTCAGAAGTGTGGATTCGTAGTCCATAACAAATTAGTGGTTGAGATAAGGGATTATTTTATCTTACAGTCAAGATTACATCAATGAAAGTTTTTAATAAAATTTGAATCTCTTAGGGTTTATATACACTATCAAATATATAATGAATATTATATGTACTTTTTTCAAAAATATTTAAATATAGAATAATATTTTTTATGAAAAATAAAACTACAAATACAAAAAATAATGAACTAACATAATGAAATAGTTTTAATGAAAAAAATAATAAAGTGTACAATTCAGAGTGAAAAGTTTCAGTGATATAAATAACATTTTTTCAGGGTTTTTGTAAACTAGAAGGATTAGAATATTTTGGAAGAAAAATTGAATACAATAGTTTTAGGTTGAAAAGTACCAAATAATTACAACAATTTTAAAACTAAATATTTTATTATAAAATTTTTTAGAAGAAATTTTATAACATATTATGTGGCAAAAAAACCATTTGAAAAAATTGACTCCAAAATCGTTATAAATAAATCTGATTTTTGAAAACCTTTTACCATCCATGATTTATGAAAGGTTAATTTATTTTTAAGCATAGTTCTTTTGAAAAACATAAAAGATACGTACTTTCCACTTGAAAAGGAATAAATTAAAATAAGGGGATAGGTTAACAAGAATTATATATGAATGATTAAATTATGTTAATTACTCCTAGATTTTTTTAATATATTTAAATCCATGTGAACTAATAGGTTTAGTGAAAATGTCAACAATATGATTTTGCATTATGATTAATTGTAAAATTATATCTCCTCTATGTTTATGAATCTAAAAATTGTGTATTATATATCTATTATTATAATGTTGTGATGTGATGGGTTTTAATTAATTTAATGGAACATTTATTTTCACAATAAATTTTAGTTTTTTAAAAAATAATGGTATAGTCAACGAGTTTGTGCTGCATCCACAACACTTGAGAACAACAACTTCAAGATGCCGTATATTTATCTTCCATCGTTGAAAGTGATAACGAATTTCATTTCTAATATGACCATGAAACTAAAGAGTCTCCTAATAAATAACAAATTTTTTAATTACATTTTCAACCCATTCTATAACCGCCAATTTCAGCATCCGAAAAAAGTTTAGTTTGAAAACATTTCTAGAATAATACAAAATTCTTAAAAAAAACTGTTACCTTAACATAATGACAAAAAATCATTTTAAATATTTTATATGTGGTTCAATTTTATTTCCTTTATATCTTAAACATAAAAAAATATACTCCTTATAATTTTATTAAATGTTTTCTTATCTATTGGTTTTATAACATTATCTAGGTCTAAAGTATTTTGATGTACAAATGGGATAAATAATACTTTTAGTATTTTTAAATGAGACTTTAATTATAAGATTTTTTATATTTATTTTGAGATATAAATATTCCCTCTCATTATTGTGAAATAATTGAACTACGAATATATTTTAACTCACCCATCATAATCTGAGAAAACTTTTATTTCATATGATCCACAAAGGAATCTATTAAATATTTTGGAACCATCCCAAATATATTTCTATCAACCTATATTTTTACAATCATAATATTTCTATTTAATTATTTTGTAAAATTATTTTTATCTTCTTCTCCTACTAAAAATGTTTTGTTAAAAATCTAGTTAATCTATCATACCGTGCTCAAGGATATTGTTTAAGTCCACATAAAGAATTTTCATGTTTATAAATATGTTTTGAATGATTTTTATTTTTAAGAAAATAGTTTTTTAAAAATCTTCCTAAACATATCTATTAAGAAAATAACACTTCGTATACATTTTAAAATGTGGGTAATTAATGAATCCCTAAAATGCTAAAAGTATTTGAATGGCTACAAGTCTTTATACCAATTCATATGTTTGTTAAAAATCAATTCCCTCTTTTTGATTATAACACATAGAAACAATTATATATTTATTTCTAAAATTATTCTATTTTCATCACATTTGATCGGAAATCCCCATTTTACTCTAATTATAGTGTTTTTTGAAGGTCATTCAATTAATGTGTAGAATTGTTTCCTCTAAATTCATTTGATTTCATCGAGAGTTTTCTTATTCAATTTCTCATAACCTAAAGCCTCATTCGGATTATTATGTTTAAATTCGTACTAGACCTCTTGATGTTCAATTTCTTTTAATAGGTAACTTATATTCTTAAAAAGGTGATATAAATCACCCATGATACTCTCACCATGATGAATCCAAATAAACAACATAATTATTATATTGTGTAATGTCAAATCTTCCTAAATTGGAAGAAAATATTCATAAGTAATAAAATCAAAAACTATGTACTGATTAATATCCTTGTGAGAAGAACAATATAATAAAGAATGAAAAATAGTTTTAGCAATATCATTTGATGACATGTGGGGGTAATTTAAAAAATGATCTATTCCAACAAATATAACATGTACTATTTCTAAAACAGTACAAGAATGTTTACTAAAAAAATTATAGTCCTTCTAAGTAGTATAAAAAACTAAAAATGATACTTCTATATATTTGGGTGATAATTTGTGTATATTATCATCCTTATTTTAAGATAAATACTTTGTAAAAAAATTAATTTTATGTAAGAAACATTTAGTTTTCATCATGCTCACAACCTATAATGATTTTAACTAAGAAAGGTTCTAATTAAAATTCTATTTATATTATATCATTCAGTAATAACCACATCACCCCAAAAAAAAATTACCAATTTAGTGTTCAATCATCATGGTTCTTGTTATTTCATAAAGAATTATATTTTTTCATTCAACAACCCAAGTTTTTTAGGGGTTATAGGTTCTAAAAATGTATATTCCATACATTTTTTAATATATTTTCTTTCAAAATAAAAATATAAATGTTCCCTACCATGATCACTAGAGACAGTTATTAAAGATGATTTTTATCATTTTTGACTTTCACTATTTTTTTAAATGAAAACAGGCTTCAGATTCTGTTATGATATAATAAACCCATGTAAATATATTTTAATAATAAACTAATACATATACATTTTATTTTCTACAAACACTTATAGTTTATTTTAGAACAGATATTTCGATGTGGAATTACTCTAATGAATTGGAAGTTGAGACACAACTAATAGCTTTAAAATGTGACTTATGTTTCCTACCATATTGAATGTGTTGAATACTTTTGAAGTATCAATCCAACATTTTTTACTATTCTTAATAGTTCCTTTCATAGTAAACTTTGATAAGTTTATTATATTACCGGTTCATAACCTTATATTCTATAACCAGGATTTATCATACATTTCACTATAGAAATATATGTTTTTTATCCATTGGTATACTAAGTTATGTGTGTATATATTTGCATATCCATTGGTAAAATTAATAAATTTATCCATAGAACTATGTAATAAAAATTTATCATTATTAAATATTATAATTTAAATGTCCTTACACAATTCAATTATCTATATAGGTTGTGCTTCCGACTTACAACAAACAAAACATATGAAATAATGGAATTTCCAAAATGTTAAATATTACATACTATGATAATCTCAGTGAGAATTATCTTCAAATGTTACATTTCAACCATTCATTTTAATAATCTTCATGAAGAATACTTTATTTCTAGTCATGTTTCTTGAACACCCACAATCTATGTACCATATGTTTTTTTGTCAAAACTAACATTTCATCCTCAAAAGAAAAAGACTAGTTTTTTGCCACCTAAATATTCTTTGTTGTGGTATTTTGAGAAAATAAAATTTTTGGCCACAATTTTTTTATCCAGCATTGTTTTGGGAAAATGTAATTTATTTATTAATTTTTTTATGAAATCATACTGATTGTAATCCCTTCAATAAACAATTGTTTTTGTAGTTTTAATCATCTTGTAACTTAGTGTAAAAAAGGTAAACCACTATGAAAAATATCAATTGTTACTAAAATACATTTTTAATAGTACAAAACATTCATGTACTTTTGCCATGTGGTATAATCTATTTTTAAATTTTATCCAGATTTTTCCTTTTATATTTCAAGGTTTGATACAAATTTTATCAAACGTGATATTTTGGATTTTATTTTCAGAAATAAAATTTTAACCTCATTATTATTAGTTTTATTGGTATGGTTTATTTATAAAACATTTTTCTCTGATAGTACATCCTCAAAATTATTAGAAAAATTTTCTTTCTAAAAAACTGGACAATCAAGATTTATTGAATTATCAATAATTTAATTTGAAAAAAATTTATACTTGAGTCAACAATAGAGTTTTTTTCTTTAGAATTATATTGTTTTTTTAAAATTCTTCAATTTTTATTGTTAAAAAAATTGAAAAATGACAAAAATAATCATTAGAAGGAATATTAAAATCTTTTGGAGATGAATATTATTTATCATAAAATATATAATACTTCTCTTCATGATAGTTATCAGATAATTTCATATTTATAAGGTTTTAGTTGTTCATACCATTAAAATTGTATATTGATTAACATTCAGTAAGTTGAAAAAAATAAATAGGTCATTCTATCTGAAGCAATTTTTAGTTGAAGAACACTCAAAATAACCACCTCCTCTAGAACTCCATGTGTTAAAAGATTTTAGAACTTTCCTTCATTTGATTTAAAAATTTTTTTTCTCATTCCTCTCTGAATTGTTATATTTTCTTTATTTCTTGTTAATCATTTAACAATAACATCAAATGTGTCCTTCTTTCATACATCAATAAAAAGTGCCGTTACTATTATTATCATTTTTATTTTTTTGAAATTTTTTACATATATAGTGAAATTATTTTATTCTGACTATCTTCTTCTACCTTGTAGCCAAGTATACAAATTCATTTTATGAATTTTTAAATTTAATTATATCATATTGAAAAACTACATTCTTATTTCTAGAATAATTTTCAAATTTCACTGCATATTTTACATTACAGGGATAAGTAGATTTTGTATCAAATAAAAGACCACCATTTTTTATTTTGGTTTATTCAACATCCCTCCCAAATCTACCCTCATACTACATAAGGTTACAAACATGAAATACAATGTAATATTTTCCATTTTTTCTGATCAACTGCAATTATTCTAGATTTCCACTCCTTGGGAATGATATCAGTGATCATTTTCACAAGGATCTCATCATTAATAACATTATCACTAATAGATAAAAAACTGTTAATTATAGTCACAAACTGCTAATGCATCTTTCCAACTGATTATTCCTGTAAAAAATAAAATTTATTACAGTCACTTATAATAAAATATCTCCTAGTCTCAATAAAATTTGATGTACCAAAATTTGTAATCTGAATCTATTTCCATATATTTTTAGAATCATGATAATAAGATACCCAAATATTAATTATTCATGCCATGAAAGACAATTATATATTCCTTATTTTTAAGTTAACTGATATTATTGTTTTTATTAATGAATAAAATTAGTAATTTCTAAATTAGGAAAATTTATAGTTTGTAGTAAGAATTACAAAATTTTAAAATCGTGTGTTGGCAGCAATGCTCTACATTCTATCCCTCTAGAACTCATTGTTATAACCACCAACGATTTTTGGTCGGTTTTCATATAGAATTTATATATATCTAAAATTTATTCATGCCATGTAAATAAAAAATTAGGAATTATTTTTCTAAGTAATTTTAAAAGTGTAAAAAAAGTGTATAAACAAAAACATTATATCCAAACTAAAAAAACATTCAATAGTAAAAAATGTAAAATATCATCAAATTTTTTATTAGATGAATCATTATCTGATACAAATTATAAGATCACAAGATCTGATCAAATAAATTTAAATAAAATAGGGGTGAATTATAGTTTTAAAAATAGATTTAAATAATTTTAAAATACAAAACCCAAATCCTATTAAAGTAGGCTATCAGCCTCGACCCTCAGTCCGATTATTTCAGATAAAAAATCAAAATCACTATGGTTAGAATTTATATCTAGGTTATTATCATAATTCTAGTTAATATTAAAAAATACATATAATATAAAGATGAATATGATGAGTCTCTATCAATTAATTGTGAATCCAAATATAAAACATGTAAACAAAAAGTAATACAATAGCTAAAAAATTAAGAATGAAAAATAAAATATTTGAAAAATAAAACTCTATTAACATTAAGAATAAGGTTGTTAATAACCCTATATATTGGTATCCACTATATTATTATTATATAATAGTTTGTCATTCCATAGAAGTAAATTTTTATATACAATGATTAGAATGGTTTTGTATTCTTATCCACATAATCCCTTGATACGATGATCAGATCAGTATTACAATCCTTACATTCTATTAATATTATGGATTATATTATTCAAATTCCAAAATCAAGATTCCCTTTATCGTAACAATGACCACACATGTGTTAAAATTAAAAAAAATCTTATAGAGACTACAAGATAAATATTCATAAGAAATAAAGATATCTAAATAATTAGATTTACTAGAACTGGAGGTTAAATAAGAATAACATTCATGAAAAAATGAAATTAACCCGCTCTAAACTCTTAAAGTTTCCTATTATTTATAGGAATCCCCCAAAGGTAATGTTTCCATGTTTGTTGCAACAGATTTGGAAAACTGTCACTTGATAGCTCTTAATGATTTGGTCTAATTGAATGTCTAGCATTGTATTTAATAGAACACTTATAATGTTCAATATATTGATTAAATTAGAAATAAGTTTTTATATTAAAATTATAAACATAGTCATTATGATAGAATTGTTTATCAATGAAAATACAATTATATTTATTAGCGTCAGTTAAATTTTATCATTACTAGAATTTGTTTGATTATTAATAATTTTTCATCATGAAAGAGATGACTTAGTCAAACTTGTGGTCTGATAAGTGAGTCTGATTAATTGAACACATACTGGTAACGATAATTATAATGAAGAAAATTAATTTAAAATTTGTAATAACTTAGAGAATTTTCTAATAATGGAAAAAAGTGTTTTCTAAAAAAATATTCTAAAACACTTTTGACATAAAAATTTAGTCAACATGTGTCTAGAAAGTGTTTTTGATTTAAAAAACAAAATTAATGGAATAGTAATAAGTATAATTTCTCACCCGATATACCAAACACAGCATGAACATTATTATGTTTCCCACAGAATGAAATCAATCAAAAGACATAACCATTTGAATTACGCATTTAAAAAAATTATTTTCATAGTCTTACGTAATATTATAATGAAACAATATTTCTCTAATAAGGAATTGAGATATTAACTAAATTAATGTATTATATCATTAAATGATGTGATAACATTCTAGTTATATTGAAGAGATATATATATACATAATTTACAATCACCTTATAAAATAAAATAGAGATGGAATGATAGTCAGTCGGAGAAAGGTCAACGTGAATAAAAAGGTTTGTTTAGAGAGATCCCTTATACCAATTCTAAATGCATTTACATGTATAAAAATATATAATCCATTTAAAAAACACTATAATACTTATAAAAAAAATGGAAATATCGATATTTTTCTCAATAAAAAAGTATTTTTTTAATGAAATATTAATATCAAGAAATTTTTACGACAGCGATAAAGTTTATTGATTCCATAAAATATAAAGTAATACATTCCTTTAGTATTTTTTAAACAAGGTCAAAATGAACCATAAAAGCTTCATTTTTTATTTTATTTTTGAAGTAGATATAGAATTAGGTTAATAAGTATTCATTATAAATATTAATATGTCCCAAAAATAGTTTATAATATGGGCATGGAGAAGATTATTTATAAAATAAATGGTAAAAGCATTTAAAACTACCTTTTAAAAAGTAAAATGTCCCATTACTCTTGTAAGACTCACCACATACATTCATTTTCATATAGAATAATAAAAAATTAATTATTTAGTATATGGGGATCTATATTATTTTTTATTATTACATTTATTTTATTTATTTGCTAATTTATTCAATTATTAATCAATTTGGTTAATATTGGATGTTTTGATGATATTCAACTCATATGTCCAAAATGTACTTGGTAGGTTAACTATGGTCAATGAGGTCATTATTTATTCAACTCCCTAATAAAAATAATAACATAATTATAATTTCCAAAAATTAGTTTTTAATCCAACAATGAAAAATAAGAGAAAATTTAACCAAATTGCAATCATGGTGAAAGTGAGTCGTATATATGCATGAGTAAAACTGTAATTTTTCACGATCCAGATGAAATGAAATTTTATGAAATTTTATTATTACAAAATGATAATTAATTTCATATTTATCTTTAATGAAAATTATATATATCATTCATATGATGTGGTCACTAAAAAAACTCATTACTTTGTGGAGGTGGTAGGCTGCACGTATACAGGAATGATGATACCATTTCTTAATGAACGGTAAGAAAATAATAGATATCATATCACAAAATTATATCATGAAAAATATGTCATTAATTTATTATATACATATAAATTCATTAAATATATAATTATATCTAGTTTTGATATGTGCTGATGGAAAATGAATTACATCAATTCATGAGGGGGTTGTCTGCCTCACACACGAACAATTGTTTTTTTTTCTATTTGAGGGGAAAACGAGAATAATATACATTATGCCACTAATATTGTGACATATAATTATATTTTACATAATTATGTTATTATGTTAGAATTATTGAATAATATTTCAGGATGTGGAAGTATGAATAAATCTAATACATTCAATTGAAACATATACCTCTTCCTCGGACAATCTATTTTTCATTACACCTCAATCCCTCTAATGTTGTTATTAGAAATACAAAATACCTCTATAATGAGTGTAAGTATTAGAGAACATTATTTATGATTGGATTTTATGACCTAAAATGAATTTTAATTTTGAATAAAAGATAAGCGTAGGTCCCAATTTATATACAGGGGGTACTCATGGATTTACATACAATATTAAATTAATATAAATTTATTTCTTGGAAAAAAGGATAAAAATGATATATTTATAAGATGGGATGTTAATGGGTCAAAATCCTATCATAAAATAAAATTTTGAAAATTTTGGATTAGGTTTACATCGTTATCTCTTTGTTCTAACACATATTAACCCTTTTGACAATTAATTTGATAACGAATTTTTTACTTTTTAGAGGTAAATATTGTTACTATAAAAGGATAATGTGTCCAATAATAAGCATCTTTTAAATTTTTGATCTTATTCTAATAATATGGCATATAATTTGGTTTTAATTAATATTAAACCATATAATAAAGAATTATTTATTATAAAATAATCTTATTATATTTTGTAATTATTAATCTAATTTGAATTAGAAAAAACATGAAAACTATGGAATTAGAGTATAATACATTAAAAAATATGTAATATATTATTTTTATCTTGAAAATCCATTGAACTAAAAAAATCATCCACGTTATATTTTGTTAACAATTTTAAAATAATTTATTTTATATTAATATTAAATTTATAAATGTTGTGTCGGCATTCTATAAGTTTTAATCTAATTATTTCAACACTAAAACTATAAAGAAATTAACTTGATAAAAAAATAATATAACAGAAAATTTATAACAAAAAATTGATTTTTATCCCCTTCAAAAAAATATTATTGACATTTAAATAAAAAAGCAACATTTCTACTTAATCATTCCCTTAAAATTATAAAGGATAAATCATAGAAAAATTGAAAACAAGAGGACATATTTCAAAATAATGGATGATTATGTAAGAAAAATACTAATAAAATGAAATTAAATCAAGTTTTATGGACATTTTATAGTGATTTTCATATTATTCTAAACATTATTTAACAAATTTATCCTTACCATGATGCTAATTTTTTAAAATGGATGCACTTTGTAATGATCAAAAATAAAATAGAATTATCTACAATACTTGGACTTCCTAATTAAATATATATATCCATTTTTCAATATTGAATTCATAAGCACCAAAATTTAATATATTATTAATTCAAAAAATGTAATGAAGTTTAAAACATTTATTTATATATATAATTATATTTTTATTCCAAATTTAATCATAAAATCGATTTTAATGAAATTATTTTGTTAATTAGTAAAATAACTTAACTAATGTTACATTGATTCTATTTTTTAAAATATAAATTTTTGAATACTTGAATCCAAAATACCATTTTCAATGAAAATAAATATTTTTCATCATTCAATGAAAAATATATATTATTAGAAAAATCAAAAAAAATACAAGATAATGTTTATATATTAGTAAATAAATGTAATCGTTTTTATATAATAAAATTTATATGAGTTTTAGAAATTAAATGTACTATATTATCAAAAAACATAATAAAAACCCTTTTGAAGTGAAAAAAATTATCATAAAGTAACATTTATAATTTATTAGTCAGTTCATTATGATTAATGAATAAATATTTTTTGAGTATGACATATATATATATATATATAATTATGTTGTTATTAATGTTTATACCTTCTAATTCAAAGCATAGGTTATGAAAATCATATTTACTTATTAATATTTTCTGGTTTTTTAAAGATCAATGTTCTGTATTATGTATTCTATTGAAGATATTATTTCTTTTAGATTCTTGAGATGAAATAGTATAGGTCAAAGGATGTATTAGCTGGTATTAAAATAATGTTTCAGGTAAATTATTGGTTTGTAAGTTATCATATGAGAATAATATATGAGTAAAAGATTCCATTATATATTGATATGTTTAAAGAAGATCATAGCATAAAAGTCATAAATAACATTTTGATGTTTCATATTATTGGATTTTAAGATATCTGATAGGTTTTGTTGAAATACTAATTTGTTTTTAATACATCATTTAGGTTTATGTAACCCATAGTTTGAGTATGTTATTTAGTGTGATGTTATTGAGAATAAATTTTAATGGGGATATAAGTTGAATAAAACAAAAAACATTTAATTTACATATTTTACTTGATGCTGATTTAATTATGGTTAATCAGACTAAATGTATAATAATATTTTTGGAATATATTTGTAGACAGTCATGAAATTGGAATTTGATTTTGTGAAAAGGTGGTAATTTCATTTTTGAAGAGGGGCTCTATATTAGTATGATAATATAATTAGGGTAAAAAATATTATTTTATAGGATAATCTTTTATTTCATGAATAATTATTGATCTAACTTTTATAATAATATATATTATTTTTGGATTTATGACAATTTAGGGTTGTTTGGAATCTATTAATATATTTTATAGATTTTATTTTTAGGTTATATACATTTGGTTATGTAACTATAAGATTGATTGGTGTTATTTAATGATAATTTTTTTAATCATTGATGATTATGTGATGAGATTTTTCAGAATTTGTGATTTGAATTTGGTGAACCATATTTTAGAAGAGTGTTGTAATAATTTATTTTTCTAATTGTTTATGATCTTCCTTGTCTTTTATTGTTTAGGATCTTTAGATTAATGTAAAAAAAATTATCCGTGATGAATATTATGTTATATTGTCCTAACCATTTTCAATTTTGATAATGTGTATAAAAATAAATAAATTTTTTTCAACCTTTCCTTGATCTTGTGGTCCATTAAATTTTTTTACTGATTTTAAAAACGAAAATTCATCATGGTTATATCATGATAAGAAATATAGTTGTAAAAGTACTTGAATCATAACCAAAGATAAACAATATGGTCAGAAATCAATTATATAATATAATACTCTCCCTCTATCTCTATTTTAATGGTTAAATAATTCCTCTAAATCATGAAAGATATTTATGAATCTTTGGGGTCCCATTTGTAATGTATTTCTCAACTATAAAGGTATTCTTTATGAAACTCATTCCCAAGTAGGAGTTTCATAATTGTAAATTCAATGTTTATGAAATATTTTGAAATTTTTATGTTTCCTAGTCGTAACATAGTTGTTAAATTCCTTTTTGAAAAGATATTTAGTCAATGAGAATTAATATTTTCTTACTACCAATTTTTAAAATTTATATTTGACTATATATAATTGATACCAAAAATCTTTAAAATAGTTTTATTGTATAAGATAAATAATTTTAGGACCCAAATATAATTAATGGGATTGAATTTAATAACACAATATTTTTTAATATTTTTTATTTTAAATAAATAATATTTTCAAAATAGTGTACCAAATGTAACACCACGGTTACACGAGAAATGATATATTATAATTTCCTGTAATTTTCTTATAATTTTTATAATTATATGCAATTATTTCAAGACTGTGAAATTTGATGATGTGTGATTCTGAGACCTGGAGAGCCCATAATGATCCGTCATAGTTTTTTAAGATTTAATTAGACTGCGTATGTGGTTTTCTTGAAAATTTTGAATAACTCATAAACAGTTTCCCAGAACATAAATACGAGGGAACTGTTATCTTCAGGATGGCTGGATTACCCTAGCCGTGAAATAAGTTCAGTCGACATAGCCCTTCGGTGGAAAAACCCCAAAAATGGAATATCTGTAAATAAAATAATAAAATTATTTTGTTTTGTTTTCCAAATTCTTATATAGCACGAATGGTAACTCGGATAGAAAGAATGATACCACCACTAAAATAGTGATTGTGTTCTTTAATTAGTCTAATACTAACATTGGCCATTGTGGGCCACTAGTGAAAGTTATTTTTTGGCCGTAAATAAAATAATAATGTGACAATTATTTTATAGTAAAATCTATAACTTATAAATGGTAACTTATATTGAAAATATGAGAGTACCGTTGAAATCGTTGGGGTGAGTTATTTTTATGCTGATCATATCCATGACTGACACTAATCAAGGATGAATGTAATTAATTTATTGATCTTTTTTTAAGGTACGTTCAGTAAACACATTAGTGGTGTTTTCAAACATTCGAACTGATGCTTGGATTAAAAATCTGAGGTCATGGTTGAATCTATTGCATTGGGTTTTTTTAAGAGAGAATTAATGGTGACTGCAGTAGGTCATGAGAAAAAATTATGTTTTATGACTTTTTAAATGAAAAAAATAATGTAAAATTATTATTTTATTTTCTTTCATATCCTCCAACGGACAAGTGCAGTGTAGGACCCACGTTGTGTCAATAAAATAAATGGTGTGACCAGTCAATCTCATGTAACAATGGTGTAGGGGAATTAAAAATGTTCTAATTAATAAACCCCCATTAATTATCCATGTCGTTATTTTCCCGCCACCTCTGTTATTTATATAGAGCATGGGGAGGGGTATCAACATAGCTTCACCAAGCTACGAAGTGGTGGTAAAGTGATGAGAATCCAAACCCTTAGAGGACAGAGCCGATCCCAGCAAGAGGTAATGGGTGACACCAAACCATGAAATAATGATTGATGTACCAGCGAAGCCTTTTGAAGATCATTGTAGAGGAAAGAAAACACTGACCCACATCCACAAACGTGTGCTCAACATCTTTCTTAAAGTAGGAGGTTTATGCATTTATGCATTTTAAATGATTTCCTCTTCCCCATTCTTGAATAATATAAAGAACGCAGACCAAATGTCTAACACGTTGATCAAAGATTAAATAATTTTGGTGGTAGTTTGTTACATGGTATCTATGTATGGGATTTATATTCTTATTTATTTCAAATGAATTCTTGAACCCCGTTATCATCCCTTGTGATTATGTGCTTACGCGAGGGGTGCGAGCTTAACAAACATGGCCCAGAACCTCTGTTGTATTGTTATCCATGTGTCTCTGTAGAAGACCATCAGAGCAGTGACACTAACCATATTCGAGGAAGGAATTAACCAACACATGTCACAAGAGGAGGCCACGACACAGAGCCGCATTGGTCATCGAAATGGACAGAACCGGCCGTCCATGAAGGGAGTGCATAGCGCTATCGCACACTGCCGGTGAGAAGGGGTTCGGACTTGTGAGCAGTGGAGGACAGAGGATTTTACCGACACATCAACCGTCTGATGAAGGAGAGGAGGCGCAACCTATGCGCCACCAGTGAGTGTAAGGAGGCACGACTAGTATGCCGCCGGTGGCCAAGAAGCTGCAGCCGAAGCTATGGTAGAGGCTAAAACTGCACCTCCGGTGGGTTTCTCAATGACCGAAAAGTGCCCACGTGGCACCGCTCACTCACAAACCAAACAGCCTCAACCCCGTTTGAGAGATCAGGAGGTCGGGGTGTCACACCCCCCGCACTGGATATGGCGAAACCCACAGTGGGCCGCACTCCACCGCGGCTGGGCCGCCGCCCTTGTGATGTGCCCTTTACGTGAAGCTCCCCTTGCGGGTTGAGAAAGACCTTGGCCTAGCGGTCCAATCTCACCATGGCCCAACCCAGACTGGGTCGGACTGGGTCAGATCAATGGGTTCGAGCTTGACCCGGGCCCGACCCGGCCCAACCAGGCTGAGAAGCACTTAAATAGCCATATCTTGAGAACCAGACGTCTGTTTGATGAACTGTTTTCGGCATTGGGATCCTTGAATTGAGAGAGCACTTTTGGTATACTCCTACTGAATTCTGGAGATAGTTGGAGTATAGCTGGGTTGGATCGAACCCAAATCCAACTGGGCCCCCGGAACTAAAACATTTATAACACGCAGATCGGGTGTCCGATTGACGCACCGTCTGTCGCGTTGGAACCCTTATAACATGGAAGTCCTTTGGGTTACTCCTTAATGGATATTTGGGATGGTCAATGTATGACCTATATATCTAGGTTATATTCCACATAAATCGAGCACATTGTGTGTGAGGAATTCCGTGGCTGGTAGTGAGGTGGATGTTAGAGACAAACTATACAGAGGCCAGTACTCAGTGATCTTATGTGGCTAAGCGCATACAGATCCTTTGTGGGTCAGATCATGTGTGGGTCAGTGCTCAATGTTCTTGTGTGGGTTAGCACATATCGATCTTGTGTGGGTCAGATCCTGTTTGGGTCAGCACTCATCGATCATCTAATGTTAGTGCATACTGACCATTTGTAGGTAAAATCATGTGCGGGTCATTGCGGGGGTTAGTTACCAATCAACTATGGGCATGTCAGATCTTCTGTGGATCATTTTCGGGGTTAGTAACTATCAATCCTGTGTGGGTTAGACATTGTATAGTCATAGGCAGGGCATCTTGACAGAATAAGATTATCTATCTTCACGACTAATAATAAGTAATTCTATACTTAACTGAAAACCTGGTTTGAGTAAGGACATTGTTTGAACATGGACTATTATCTTTGTTGTACAATCTTCATGGTGATACTGGTGTGATTCTTTTACCTTCTTGGTAATATCATCATAGTGATACCCATGTGGTACTTTTACCTCCGTGGTGTATCCTTCGTGGTGTTACATAAGTTGTACTTTTACCTTTATGTTGTTACCACCGTGGTGTTACCTTTGTGGTATTCTTCCCTCATGTAAGAGATGTGAATATCTAGATGACATAAGTGTATGTATGGGAATATATCTATGTAGAGTTGATTTCTTGCTCTGTGGTTTTCCTTTGTGGAAATTTAGGAGACCTATGGGGTCTCAGGGTCCATTATGAGTATCGTTATACTCACTCCTTTGCGGACATGACATGCACATTGTTCTGTCTTGTGCAGAAGACGTATAAATTTGATCAATGTTGAGGGAGACGGGACTGGATGGTACTGTGAGGCGACTATTTGGTGTGACGTGACATAAGGACTATTGATCGTGAGTTGTACCTACCCTTCAGGTAGGATCTTTGGTAGACTATCTAGGAGATGCATTTGACTTTTCAGTTGTATTTCTAATTTAAATTTGTACTCTTAATTTCAGTTGGGATTGTATTTCAGCACCTTTACTTTCTTCATTTTTTTACTATAATAGTTTACTTAGTAGTTGCTTCTTGTTTCTTTTTTAATCTTTGTGTTTGTACAGGTTTAAAGGAAATGCCTTCCCAATTTAAGGATATTCCAATCTAATGCTAGTATCCCGCCCCTGACCAATGGAAGGCTGGCTTGGGGTAGTCACAGTACGGACCCCAGTGGACGGGATGTGACATATACTATAGATATATTTTTATTTAAATACGATTTTTTATAACCTATAAATTACATTGGTGGGTATGAATAAGGGTCACAAAAATTATGAAATATCTTTTTAGAAGTTTTAAATATTAAAATTTATTTTTTATTACCAATAAATAATTTCACAATTTGTAATGATAATAATTAAATTATATAGGGTTACAAGTAGTTAATGACTAAAATGGTCAATTTTTATATACAAATTACGTTTCCGTGTAGTTTTTATTTTTCAATTAAAATTAACATTTATTGATTCTTTAAAGAAAATATAATAAAAAATATTTAATTTTTTATTTCAAAAAATCAACATTTCAATAAGATTATTTTTCGTAATAATATTTTCTTTGTGAATTTTGAAACATATATATTTCTATAAAAACTACCATTTAATTTAATTTATATAAATGTACCATTGTATTTTGTATTGATTTTAAAATAGAATTAGTAATATTTTTTGAAAAAAATTATTTAATTCAATGGTAATCAAAATTATACATGATTTTGGAATAAAATCATTTTGAATCATAAAATGGGTATTTTTCCATGAATTTTTTTTATTATGTTTGACACACATGTAATAATTTTATTTTACAAATTTTCTATATTAAATCATAGAAATTGGGTTCTAAATTTTGAATCATCTTACTTTAATAATTTAATGTGAATAATTTTATTTTTAGTTATAATATTTTCCAACCATGATGAAAGATTATCGGTGCAAAAAAATGTGAATTGTGATAAACTAGGTAACAATTACCGAATAAGGACATCAAATTTTTATGAACATTCCTTAATAACTTAGTATGAGTTTATTTCATCCATAATAAATATATGTTTAGATATATGTCAATTTTAGGCCAATTTCTTATGATAATTACCTCTATATTAAATAATGTAAAGAATAATAATGAAATCTCTTTTTTTGAATATCTCTAAAATATTTTCTTTGAGATAAAATGAAGTTATAATTTTTTATTTTGAATTTTGTGGAATTATATTTATCATAGATATTTTTTTATTTTTTTTGAAATATATTTTTTACTAATATTGTTACATAATTCCAATGAATCACTTATTAATGAAAAAGGAAAATCTCATTAATGATTTTAAAAACATTAAAAGTTAAAAATTTATTTGATTTACGATGTCTCAACAAATTTTACAGATAATTAAAATAGATAAGTTTCTATTAATTTTTATTATATTTTAATTTTCATGTCATATTTATGTGTCTGATTTAAATTATTTTGAACAGCACTGAAAGTGACATGTAATGGAATTTAATATCTAATTTAATTTTTTAATCAATATAAACTCAAAAACCAATCATATATTAAATCAATTTGATAGGAAATTTCAAAACAAATTTCTAATTGTCTATTTATGTGGGAAATTAAATTTTTCAAAATACTTTCATGACACTTGTAGATTGAACAATTTTGCATATTTATGGTTAAAATTGTTAATTAGGGGGAAAAATAATTGACATGGTTAATATGACACATAATTTTTTCTAAATATTATTGGCAGAATTAATTTTCTGATTAGGACCTACATTTTTCTCTATATCAATTTATATCCATCATAATTAATATAGAGACATATTTTATTTTATTATTTATTTGTATTTATAAGATTCCCACCCACCATACTTATAAAATGAATCCTTTTATCCTCTCTTATACACTCCTTACCAAGTCACATATATTGACTAATACTTAAAAAATAATTTACTAAAATTATAATTTCATTTTCTAGATGTTTTTTCTTCATTAAATAACATCACAAGGGTCCATAAGTATGATATTAATGAGGTATCTTAAAGAAGAGGTAATTGTCATCATCAAATCCTTTTAATATCATTTTATATTCTATAATGTCAAAATAATCCAAAAAATTATTAACCAATAGAAATTAATAAAATTTTATTAATTAAATTTTATTCTATAAATATATAAAAAAAATATCAATTTATTAATCATCATAATAAAAAATGAAAATTTATTTATCAGTATGTGTGGTCTACTATCTCCATGACTGATATATTTTATTAATTATCACTTCCTATAATAGTTGGCTATACAGAGGTATTTAATGATTATATGTTAATTTTATAACATTATTATGATATTTTGTGAATAAAATTATATCCAACTTCAAACCCTCCATTCAATTTTTGGATGATAATTGCACTCATGAGTTTGCTTGTATTACAACCACCATGAAGTTATGATATTTTATTTTCACTTTTTTTCTAATATAAATATATAAAAGGATATAAATAATTAATTTATTTGATATATATGATATAATTAACATTATAATTTTAATTATAGTTTTCCATTTTTTTGTTCCTCCAAGAAAATGTGAAAAGAACACACATGTGTACCTGAAAACTACCACCAATAGAAGGTGATGTATCTATTTTATCATCAAAATATTATAAGAATGGTTATAATATTTTATTTAGTTTATAAAAATTATTATTATTATATTATTGAGATTATTTTTATTATGAAACCGTGGAAAATTTTCAATGCATGGAAGAGATTAATATAATCTTTCATATGAAACAAAATAGTAAGCTCCACACATTTTGATTTTAATGGGAAATTGTTCATAAATAGGTAATTGAGAATTATAATTTAATGATATATTATAATATAAGAATGAAAATGGTTTTTTATATATCTAACATAAATACTAATTTATTATATAGGATTTCAAAAACATGTATGAAGAATGGCAGGACATGAGGTAAGGGTTTCTCGTCTCACATATACTTCTTTGAGAGATATATAATAATAATCTTTTTTTATTTTTTTAGGATATATATAATTCACATTATTTTAATTAATGTTTATTTTCATTGAAATTATATATATTTATGATTTCATATACGTTAATCACTTTCTTGATGTTTTTATACATATAATACAAAAACAGTAATGTTTCATCATCTAATTTTTTTTTGATGATACATGATGCATGTTACTCGCCTAATGTTGTTTATATGGTATATATACATATATATTGTTTTCCATGTTATATCATGACATATTCATATTTATGGTATTTAAATATTCATTTTAATTTTCTATCACATGGTGTTTGTGATTCCAATGTTAAAAAGTAATAATGGTTTTTGTTACAATATCATTTTTTATCAAATATCTATGAAAAATTTTACTTGAGGATAATTATATATTTATTTAGATTTTAAAATAATATATTTATTTTTATATTTTTATTCATATAATTTTAATTTATTAGTACCATTTTTCACTCTCTAGTTCTGAAAATGATTTAAAAAATGTTTTTAATTAAGATAGACCTTATTTTTCCATTTTATGTAAAGAATATATCTCCCCCATGTACATGTTTATAAAACTATTTAATAAATGTTATTATCCATAAATAAATGTTTTATGAATATGTTTTATGTAATTTTTAATTATGTACATGTGATTTAAAGGACTATATTCAAAACTTTTGTCTACAAATCACTTTTCACTATTTTCAAAAGTATGAAAAAAGGATCACTTTTAATGTATACGTCCTGATATAATTTTCCCACAATTACTACCGTTATTCTATTTTTTCACTTAAAACATCTGATGTTTATTTTCAAAGAATATATTTCTCATAATTTTTATAAATATTTTAATATTTATAAATACAAAAAAGAAATGGTATTTTTCATTTCTTGAAAGAAAAGTTCAAATTCTTTTTTAATATTTTTCATTAAATTAAACGTATATAATGTATCATTATGATTCAGTAGGGATATATTATAGTGAAAACATACATTTTACTTTCATATATTCATTATTATGTTAATGATTATTCATAAAAAAAATCTTTGACCACATTTATGTTCCAATGGTTTAAATAAACAACAATGAAATATGTAACATTTAAATGGAGCCATCCATAAATTTTCTTTGGGTGGATTATGATAATTATTCTAAATAATTTATAAGAAACATATTCAATAGTTTAACAAAATAATGTTGGAATAATTGTTCTTTCTATTTGTTTTCTTATGTAATGAAACTCTATGTACATTATTAGTGATATAGTTCCTTGAAATTGTTTATAATGATGGTCAAGCATAAAATATATCATTACAATGGTTGAGACTAATATATATCATTATGATGGGTGACCTTGATATATCTATCTAATAAATTTCTTAATATGGTAGATCTAACTGTATGGAATTCACTATGAAGATACGATGGAGTTTAGTAAATGTTAGTAACTCTTACAATAAGATATAGAGAACTAGATGAAAGTTACTCCAAATATAATTTCAGAATTTTAAAGTTTATATGACTCAAATTTGAATTTATGATGTCCCTATATACCAAATTTTTTCCAAATGATTGATTTGTGTTTTAATGGTTCCTTTGAACAATATTGATTTCCCATGGTTTATTAATGTTAACTCATAATAATTTTCACATATTATATTTCCCATGTTTTAATATAATGATTTTTATAGTTATAATATATCTAATATTATTCTCATGCACTATGACTATGTTCTCACACCCTTCTTTTCCTTATTATTCTCACTAATGGTATTTTATTGATATTTATTTTTACACTGAATAAGAATTTGAGCACACAATTATTTTTTTCCCATCTCCCCAGGTTATGAATAATGATATTATGTAAGATATATATATAATAGTAACATCTATATAAATAATTATGGGATATTATTAAGGATAATCATGGAATAATAAAATCTTTTTATGGTAGGAAAATTTCCATTTTTATGTAATGATATGTTTTTATTTGTGTAGAAAATTTTTAATTATTATTTAAAACTATAATACTAAAATTTATTATGTAAATATTTGAATCAATATTTCATTTTTATGTTCTAATTAAGGATGGTTGTAATTTATTCGTATCTATTTTAATAAAAGGCATAATTTTAATGAGTATGATTTTACCATCAGATATAACAATACAAGTCTCGAGTTATCTTAAGATAATCCCATTATATTGGGTAATTTAGAAGAAGTGTTTAAAATTACACTCATAATAACATATATTCCAAATATGTGGGAAAATATGTGTTCATTTATAATACAAAGGATAGTGAGGATGATTAATCATTACAAATAAAGTCTATAGTCATTTATATATTAATGAATCTCTTAAAAATTTTATTGGTTAGGAATAATAAAATGGTTAGGATGAAATTTATTTAGGCAGGGGAATATATTTTCCTAATATTTTAAATTATATTTTCCATTGAAACATAATAAATTTGATAACATAAATCACAATAAATTGTAAAAAATGAACCATAAAATGATATATAACCATTAAAATTTATTCAAATAGTTATTTTTTAAAAGTATAAAAAACTAGATTAATAAATATATATAAAAAATTAATTAAAATATTTATTTTAATCTTGTTTTAATGATCACTATATTCTATTTATTATGATAGGTAAAGAGATTTATGTTTTTTGATAAAATTTTATCATGTGAGAAAGATAGAGGGAAATTTTCCCAAGTATGATTCAACACCATTATGGAATCAAAATTGAGATTTGTGTCCATTATAAATTAAAACCATTAGCCTAGAAATTTGACTAGGCATTGAAAACACTCAACATAATCTATGTAAATTTCATTAACCAAAATTTTATAAATTGTGACATAACCCATTTCTAGAGGTTGACTCTCTGTTGGACTGAAAATTTAGCTATGTTTTGGAATTTCATTCTATAAAGTTGAGTCAACATTGAGACCAACACACTGTTATCCCAAGTCGTTGACATACTCTTATTCACTGCCGGATCATCACATATCTAGTTCACGTAACTTTCAGATTTTATAACCATTATAAAGAATCACTAATACTATTTTATATTTATTGCTGATAAAATATTTGTAATGGATCAATTTTTTAATTTATGGGAGAAGGTTATTTTAGTTGTTTTCAAGAAATTTTATATAGATATTCATCAAATAATGAGTTAGGACTTGAGTTAGGACTAAAGTACATGGATAATAGGACCTTGATGATTCTTTTTTCTACTGTATCTTTTAAAACTAGAGGTAGAATCCCTTGTATAGTGATGAGTAGATTGAGTGAATACTTATGAACATACATTATTTCGTAGTTGATAGTTAGACCTAATTTCACGAACATGATGTGTAATTACATGTTGTATCCTTCTTACACATAGCTGTTATACTGAAGAATAATGAACATTCAGATCTTAAACTCTTAATACAAAATTTATGATACTCTATTATACTAAAAATTTCAGAAACATGACTTGAGCCTCATTTCAAAAAATACACAATAAGTCACTAGATTTAAAGAATATCATACAAGGAAACATGATCCTTCTACATATTTTACTTTACCTCTCTGTTTATTTATATTTACATTATGATTAGTGTTCATATACATTGTATTTGTACACAGAAACTATCTCATTATTTAGATAGAAAGATATACAGATATCTTCTCAAATACCTTTTAATCTTGTTTACCAAGATTACTATGGAACATGTCCCTTTGTAGAATGGAATTTTTTTTACCATTTCATACCTGATCTAGGTTGTGGATAAATGTTTATTTTTATATAAACTAAATGGTGTCATGTGATTCTTAATTGGAGTGGAATCTATCTCACCTTTATATTCATCCTATTGTATTCATTTCTACTAGTATTTATTTTTTATTTCTATTCCATAAAAACTAATATACATTCATATATTAAAAAATAAATACTTCGACAGTTTTTCATTATTAGGTTTATATAAGATTTTGATTTAGTACATTGATTTCTATGTTTATAGTAATATTATATACTATTTTAACTGATACCTACTAAATCTTTACCATTACCTTAAAAGTTCTAGTATTATATTGACTAATTTTTTTGGATAACAAAATAATATTTTTATTAATTGTGGGATTTAATTATAATTTTTTTGAAGATAAATTTTTTTTGGTTACTCAATTCACCCCACTATTGAGATAGTGACTCTGCACAAAATTCGGTATCATAGTATTTCTGATTCAGTATCAATGTTTTTTAAAATATTTTAAATATTATTTTACTTGTCTTTTAAAAATAAACTATATCTATTATTTATAAATTGATTTCTTTAAATGGATAATATACAAGACAGTTATACTAATAAAAAACCTCTAATATTTAATGGTAATAATTATTCTATGTGGAATATCAATGTTAAAGTGCATATAGAAACTATGGGATTTGAAATATGGTCTAATATTAGGGTAATTATGAGTTACCTAATTTTTTTATAAAATACTAGTATAATTCTACCAAAAATATTTATAGTAATAATATAAATTATTAGGATTCCATGTATTGTTCTTTAATAGGTTAGTGTTCAACTAAAATTCTATAAGTTAAACTGATTTTTAAAATGGATGGGGACATTAGTGTCCATCAGATAATACTATGATTTTAGAAAAAACAAATAAAGTAATTAATTTAAAATTAATAATGTATGAAAAAGTAATAAAATATAATAGAGAAGAAGATAATGAACCTAAAATAAAAGAAGTATCCTTCAATTATACTACATCCAAAGAAATGGAAAAGATAAACAATGAATGTTTGAGTGATAGTGATTCACCATCTAATAGTGACAAAGAAAATTACCATACAACCAAAAGATTCATAATGTTCTTTTGGGAGAATATATTTATAATAAATGCTAGAAAAAAATTGAAAGTATGAAAGAAAAGGAATCTAGTATAAGGATATGATACGTGATAATAACTAAAAATAGGTTACCTTCTATGAAGGAAAACATAAAGGGCAAGTAAAATCAAACTTTCCATGAAAATTATTAAATATGATGATAGGGATAATAAATACATGATATCCATAAAAGAAACATGGAGATCCACCGAAGACATCTCCAATGACTTGGACCCTACTCTTAATTATAATTAGGACTGTGCCAAAAATATTATACAAAACTAGTGCCTCTAAGGTACATATTTTATCATTTATTCTTAATTATAATAATTACAAAAATAATAATAATGAAGATGATATATCTCAAGAATTAATGATATAATTCTATAAATTTATTGGGGAGACATTCAATGAATCAAAATAAATATATTATGTTCTAAAAGAAGAGATCTTTATTTGCTAATAATAAATATAACCTCGTGGTAGGGATAAAATGACTTTTTATTAAGGGATAATACTAAAAATTAATCGTATAATAAAAAACATAAGAATGATTTATAGAGGTTTACAAGTGTTTCAGAAACACTTAATAAGATTCTAGGTAAACATATATATCCTAATTATATTACAGGTATAGGTTACCATTAGGGACAAAGAGGATTAATTATGATGACATTTCTACTTAAATATAAATATGAAATATTTACTTCTAGATATTTTTCTAAAGGACCAAATAAAATTTATCATTCAAAAATATAAAAATATTTTTATAAGACACCAATTTAAGAGATATTTTTTCTTGAATCACTGATTATTAAAACAATTGTACCCATTAAAATTGGGTTTCCAAATTTATTCCTTGAATAAATTATTTTTTTTAGGAAAATTAATTGGTGACCTTATGTAAAAGTATATGGTACATGGATAATGTATGCTCAAAAAATATAAAGGTGAATAATCATGTTTTAATATCTTAATAAAGGTTTATGGGGGTTATGTCAAATTTAGTGACGATGTTAACGAGAATATCATCAAACTTTATAAAATCGGTAACACCAATTAAATTTTAATTTCAAAATAATTAATTTTTTATGTTTTCAAATAAAATATTTTTTTATCCAAAAATTGTATGATTGTGGTTTTCATCTTAAATTTGAAAACAATGAATGGAATTTTTAAATTTTAATGATTATTTAGTTGATACTAATTTAACGAATTCAATTTTTTATGTTTTTTTATTAATTATTTAATTGCTAAAAATTCATCATGTTTATGTGAATTCTATAAAGAATCATGGCTTTTGTATAGGAGGTAAATACATTGTAATATTCATTCACTTAGAAATATTACTAGGAAAGGACTAGTTAGGGATTTACCCAACATGAGTTTCCAAATGACAATGTTTCTAACCCCAATCAAAAAGGGAATCATCACAAGATTTATTTTAAATTAAATAAATAACCATCGACTTCTCAACATCATGAGTTTGTTAATATGTATTAATTTGGACGATCTTGAGTTTTTTGTCTAAATGGGATTATTATGTTTATATACTAGTTGAATAATTTTTTAGGAATGCTTACATGTTCATTAATGCTCATGAAACTTAATTCTGTTATCACATTACCTAGTATACTAGGTATGTAGTAAACTCAATTGGACATAGAATTAAGACCATGATAAGTGGCCATGGTCATGAGTATAATAGTCAATACATTGAAAAATATTTCTCCAAATATGTTTATAGTCATAACATCTCTACATCAAGGACTCCTTAGTGGAATGAAGTTGTAGAAAAAGGAATGTACCTCTTTAGAAGATAGCCAAAAGTAATCTTAATTAATATGACTTACTTTTCTACTTTTGGGAAGACACTATGAATATAAACTATTATATAATCAACATATTTTTAATTAAAACTATATTAAAGATGTCCCCTTATATGAATTTTAAAATTACAAATATTGAGGTTAATTACATTGTGTTTTTTTTGAAATGTATTTTTGTTAACACTAAGGATAATATTGAAAAGGTTTCTTCCAAATGTGATGAAGAATTGTTCCAGGTCATTCAACCTCTATTAAATATTATTTAGTATGAAACAAAAGAACCAAAATTGTAGAATAAAATGTTCATGTCATATTCAATGAGACTAATCAACATCATTATAAAACATATTTATAAAATAGTGACTATGATTTACATTATTTTTTATATATTCAAAACCTTTTTATTCTACTAAGAGGAAATTAGAAAAAAGACCATGTTATAAAGAACTCTTAGAACAGTTACCTGAACCTATAGAGATCCATCAAGTAAAAATTTGTTCTTTTTATGGAATTTAGGATTCTTAAGTACCATACATTAAATTTTTTAGTTGGATACTTACATATATGTACACAATACAAAGCTTGGCTAAAAAATTAAGTGGAACATCAACCATTATTATCACATTGAAAACCTAAAACCACCAATGATTCAATAAATGATGAATTCTAGGTAATGGAAATATATGAACTAAATCATTTTGAAAGAAATAATTCTTGGGGACTTGTAAATAGGACTAGGGAAACATTAACTATAGTAACTAAATGGGTGTTTAGAAACATGGTTGATAAATTGTGTATTATAGTAAGAAATAAGGATATAATTGTTTCCCAATGGTGTAGTCAATATGAAGGAATAGTCTATGAACAATGATTTTCACATATATCCAATCATGAATCAATTTTAATACTTATATATTATGCAACACATATAGATTTCAAAATTATCAATTTGATGTCAAGAGATCATTTTTAAATGGGAGTATAATTGATGACATTTTTTAGAACAAAAACTCTATTTTTAAAATCACAATCTTTAAAATTTCTTTTTCTAATTAAGAAAATATTAATATCTTTTAAGTAATTCTCCACGATCTTGGTGTAATAAGTTTAAATATTATATTATTTCAATTGTTTTCAATAGGTGTAGCTGATCCTACCATTTCTGTGAAATAAAATTTAAAAGATATATATTTGTAAAATTTTTTATAGATGATATTATTTTTAGATCTCATAGAAATTCACTTTGTAAAGAGTTTTAAAATATAATTTAAAATGGATTTGAAATAATTTTAGTGTGTGAAATAAAATTCTTTCTTGGTTTTACAATTTTTCAATATTAATATAGAATAATTTTATACGAAATAAAATATATTAAACATATTTTAATAATTTTTAATTTAGAAATCACTAAGAGTAGTTATACTTCTATGAGTACCACTTAGAAGTTAAATGTTAATGAATATGGACAATTAGTTGATCATAATAGTTATTCAAATATGATTTGAATTATTATAAACTTATCTTCTAGACAATGGGATATTATGTTTAGTGTGTGTTTGTGGGATCATTTTCAAGAAAAACCTAAATGAGTCACACTTTGTTTCTATAAAACTAATTTTGATATTCCTCAAATATAATACCATTTTAGGAATTTTTTACCTAATAAGAAAAGGATTTTACATGGTTATTTATTATAATGCTTAAATTAGTGGATGTTAGTTGGACAGAAAAAGTACATCTAGAACATGTTACCTTTTACGAAAGTATCTAGACTCTTCGTATAGTAAGAATTTTTTTCACACTACCTACGGTTGAATCATAATACATAGCTTGAAGTTGGAATTGAGCAAAAATTTTATGGTTAAAAAACACATTTTTATCCTATGGTTATAAATTATGACATGTCCCTATAAACAGTGACAATATAAGTGCTATTAACATTTTCATGAATCATGTATCACATTCCTAAAAAGCATATTGGCATAAGGCCACACTTTTTAAGAAATCAGTTTTTGAAGGGTGATATCATTCTTGAGTATAATGGTACAAAATATCAACATGCTAATGTATTTAATAAGACATTGAATTTTGAGGGATTGGATTACATCAAATATGAGTTAGGAATTATTACATTCAATAATGTTCCATTTTCTAGGGCTTACCATTGTAGATGTCTCACTGTTGTGAATGTATAACCATTGTATATGTCACACCATTATAAATGGATAACCACATTGAATGTCTCAAATTTTTAAATAAATCACCACATATACATCTCACCATTGAAATTTTTCACAATGATACTTCTCATTTATTAAACTTCACATCGTTGTGATATTTCTCACTATTAGAAAATTATCTCATGACATTGACAATTTTTCATTAGTTCTATTTAATCCACCATTCTGATTTTATAATTTTTATTTTAAATTATAAATTTTTTAATTTTTTATTTTTCATTTGATTCGAAATTGTATCCCATGATTTGATTTTGGTTTTTCATATCCCTAAAATCCAAAATGACATAAATGAAATGATTTATCAAATTTTAATGTATTATTTCATCATGCCTTTTCTCTCGATACCTACTGTAACTATTTAACTACAATTTGTTTTCATTATTTCTCCTCTTCCCAAACCAGTCAACTTGTTATCTATGAATTTAATGAAGAAATATTATATGCCTTCACTTGATGGTTTCTGTCTTTACATGAAACAAAATAGTGAGTTTAGTCATTCAATTTCTACATTATAGCCTCTAAATTCCAAGCATTCAAAAAGAGTTGTTGTTCTGGAAAAGTATGTTCAATCAAAGAATATTATTTATAGTATGTATTTAGTTATTAAACTTCATAAACATTAAGTATTGGTGTAATGGTTATTTGACAATGTGATCCTTTTTTTCCAAACATTGTGCATCACTTTTATCAATTTGTTTTCTGTGTTTTTAATGATAATGATGACTGGGTATGTTTTAATGTAAATATAATAAATGTTGACTTTTTTTTGAGATAACAGGTGGAAGTTCATGGAGTAGCACATGAGGGTATTGAAAATGACTAACAATGAATGATTTCATAAGCCAATGATTATTACATTTATGACTAAACCCTTGTTTAGATAACTAGAAATAGCATAGTCTAAATACAGATTGAATGGGAGATAAACGGTGAGTGTGTGATGTTTTTTAAGATTAGCCCTCACATGATGTGTCCTAGAGAAGGAGAATTTGACACATATATTTTATAATATATTTACCTCTTTATTCTTTTGAAATAAATGGTAACGAAAAATGTTTTCTTATTTTTGTTACATAGTATGGTATAGACATGTAAAAAATACATTTAGATCAAAATATATGATATATCTAAGGATTATTTAAGAAATGATTGAAGCTAATGGTTTGTTTTGTAAAATTGTTAATATGAGGTGTATTGGGTTGGCTTTTACATCACTAAGATAATCTAAAGAAGGATGAGAATATGTTCAAACCCATAGAAAAAGCAATGGGTGGTCATTAGAGAAAAATAAAATGTTCATTTCAATCCTGTATACCATAATTAAGGAAATAAAAATATTTTTTATCTTGGTTTGGAAACTCATGAAATATTTTAATGTTGTGATTCTAATAAGGAGAAAGAATCTATTTTTGATTGAAATTAAGAGGAGGAATTTCTAGTTGTTCAAGGGAGTGACCCTAATTTCTCATGAAGATCCCCTCTTATTATATATTGAACACAACTTCTTCCTAAATCTATTATAAAAGAGAGAAAATCAAAAAAATTTGGGAATTGATGAAGAATATATTGAAATATATGGTGAGGTTTAGTTCATAAGTACATCCAAATCCTTTATGTAAAATGGAAATGATTATGATGAAGAGGAAGAAGAAAAATATCATGATAATAATGGAAATGGTAATGGAGATGCTGATGTCGATGATTCTAATGATGTAGTTTTTGGAGAACATAATGGAAGTGATGGTGATGGATATTCTGACTCAGATGGTCCTAGTGGATGAATTTTTGAAAATGATGTGGAAATACCTCGGTCTCTGGTTCTTTATCTTGGAAGATTTGTTTCTAGATAAATGGAAATGACCAGCTTAGTTGGTGAAGTGGGTTATGCTTTTAGAGAAAATAATGATGCATCAGTTGAGGGGTAGGAATACATAAGTATTGAGTGTTATTGGGTTGTGTCTTTTTTTGGTGGTTTTTCTGTACCTACATAGGATTTCCAAATTTTTGATGAGAAAAACATTCATGAATAGTAAGTGGTTGATGATATTGTTTGGAAGTTAGTAACTATGAAATTGGAAGTTGACCCTGTTGTTTTTGACCATGATACTGTTAATAGAGTTTCTATTGTACATAGATATTTTGTGGACTTAGTTGTTGTTCCTTATATAGTTTTATATACATTTGAGTATTTTTTTTTGTTAAAACATTTGAAGGAGACATGAAACCATTGTTTAAGGAATGGAAAATATTTCATGGCAGTCTAAAAAATTGGTATAACTTATAATTGAGAGGAAAGAGGAATATGTGGATGTTTTCTTAATCAAATTGATGTTGGTGGCTTGTTTGAAATATTTTTCTATAAGAGAGTGGTTTCACATTTTGTTCCACCAGTGTTACCAGATAGTATCCCTATATGTGACTTGTAATCATTGATAGAATATATTCTTTTAGCAGTTAGAATGCTATTGAGAAATAAAAAATTTTCCCACTATGCTAAGTGAAAAAGATGCAAGGTATTTGTTTGGGTTGGTGATACAACACATTAAACTAAAAATGATGCACCGTATTAATAATATTTATATTGGAAACTAAAGTCTGGATAATGATCTATAGTTTGTAATGTTTCTGATTGATGGGATTCAGTTAGCCTTTACTGCTTATATAGATGTCTTATATGAGAGTGTAGACAATCATAAGTCAATGGATTATTTTTCAAGTTAACATCTTATCTATATTCAGCTAATAAGTTATATTTTCATGTAAATAAGTTATGCTGAATTGTCTTAATGTAGTGTACCATACCAACCTCAAGAGACATTAAGAAAAATCATATTTTACAGTGATCATAAAATCATGTAGGTTAAAGAGAATAAAAAATACATAAAGGTTGAAAAATAACCCATAACGAAATTACGAAATTTTAGATTTCATGGAATTATACCATGCATTAGATGGATGATCCCTTAATGTATCTAGAAGAATATATGAGAATTCCTTTAATGACCCAAGCCTTTAATGATATCATCATATAGTTAAAAGATATGACTCCTTTGTTAAAGTTGTTTGTAGATTAGAAGAATGAATTAGTTAGTTCTATGGGGATAGATGAGAACATAATTTTGGACTTATTAAATTTTATGAAAATATTTCTATATGTTCAGGGAACTGCTGTTGTGAATCATGAGGCAATGCCAGTTACAACCTACTTTACAACTATAGCTACTGCTCCCAATTAATCCTTTCCTGGTGTGACCAAATATCCTATAGAACCCTTTCCAACAAGATTCTAGCCTTTTTTATCTTTCTCACATAGAAGTTATTCAACACTATAGACAAATCATAATCAGAGAGGTTATGGATATGACTAGTGTTCCTATATAAATCCCTCAAGCTCCCTTGGAACTTTCTGCACCATTTACACTTAATAAAGGGAAGGTAAATTCACATCCATATTCCTCAACATATCTTATAAAGTGTATATCATTATATTTTTTTATTTGATTGGATTTTTTACCTTTCATGGTATTCATTAAATTGATTCTCTAATGAGAATTCTCATATTATTCTATTTTTTTCTTTATATTGTATTTCTCTATATATTTTGTTTTATTTTAACTTATTGATCATCTCAATAGGGTGATAATTTTATGTGTTTTATTTAATTATTTAATACTACATTGATACTATACAATTCTTATTAACCATATATATATCCATTGATATATTACATTTCCGTTGATATTTTTCCATGTCTTATTTTTTTAATTTCATGAGTTCTTTATTTATCTATAATACCATATATATATAATGTTATAATTTTATTTTTATTTCATGTATATAAATTTCAATGATTTTTTATCATCCAAAAGGGTAATATGGTTGGAAAACTTATTTTAATTATCACTAAATCATGTTTATTAAGATAAGTAACATGTTCTATGTTTTCTATTAGTATTTTATCATGAAAGATAGATTTTGATGGATTTTTCTAATTATGTGACAATACCAAGTTTGAATCACTGTAGAGATTAGTCACTGATATCAATGTCTCACCACCAGAATAGAAATTTTTCTAAGTGTTAGAAATAATCACTATTTTCTATTAGTCCCCACTATAAATGAATTTTTTTAAGGTGTGTAATTACACACTGCTATAGGAAAAAGAACTATTGGACTAAATTTTTTACAAAGTGTTGGAATTTCCTACCACTGGGAATAGACATCATGGATCCTGACACGCTAACATCTTGAGTCACTACCAAATCAAGAAACTATGAGCTAAAGTCTCTAATAGATTGTGTCACCATGGTAAATTCTTACCACAACAATTTTATATTTATTTTGAATTAAATATTTCGAACTCGAAGATTTTTTATTTTCATTTTAGATATTTTTAAATTTATTTTTTCTTAAATGTTTTATAGAGATGCATTAAAGATCATTTTAAACGCAATGTATGTCTAAAATAGGATCCATATGAGTATTTTGGCTGATGGTACTATTAAATCATGAGGTAGAATCCCTAATGTAGTGATATGTAGATTTAGCACACACTCCCAGACATACAACCGCACATACATGAGATATGGAACCACTTATATGAACGTTAAGAATACTGACATGTATCAACTTTCATTCACACAACTATGAGAGTAAATCCAAATGAACATTTAGATATGATATTGAGAATAAAAAGTTTATAACACTCTGTTCTACTGTAAATTATAATAAGATGACTTGAGCCTAATTTTAAACTATACTTAATGAGTCAGAATCTTCAGAGCATATCATATGAAGTAGTACAATTTTTCTACATATTTTACTTTCTCACATTGTTTATTTATCTTAACAATGTCATTAGTTTGAATATACTCTCTACTCTTACAAACACATTATATACTCTTATAATATGGAATATATATAGATACCATCTCAAATACATTGTACAATTTTTTCCCGGGATTATTATGAAGGATGTCCATGTGCGGCGTGGATGGTTTTTTTTACTGTTGTATACCCAAACCAAGTTGTGAATCAAAGTTTATTTTTATATAAACATTGTAGAAGTAGATAATTTCCATATTGAGTGGAATAAGTCTCTACATTATACTAAATCTATTGTATTGATTTCATGTTCTTGTTTTGTTTGTTTAATTTCAAATCATTAAAACTAAATCTATTTTAATCTGTTAAAACCCACTACATTTTTAATTAACGTTAATTAGTGTTTATATAAGATTTTTATTTAGTAAATTGATTTCAATGGTTATAGTAATATAATATATTGTTAAAAGAGAGACCTAATGAACCTTTTATAATTATTTTATACTATCAAGGATTATATTGAATTGTGTTTTTGGTTAATTATCCCATATTTAAATTAATTGGAGGATTTCATTTCGACTATTTAAAACCACCCTCTTGATAGACTCACTCTAATATAAAACATTCATTATTAATATGATGGGATTCATAAAATTCAATTAGTTTAGTTGTGTAACTAATAAGTAATATTTACACATTAAAATGTAGCCCATTTTAAATTGCGTTTATGAAATTCTTCTTAATATAAAAATATATTTTTGATAATTTTTTATTAATTTTAATAATATGATAACATCAATTTTAAAAATGATATTATAGTTTGTAAAAATAATAATAGCTAAAAATTTTAATAGTTTTTATCATATGAATGTAATTTTCATTATATTTTTTAAAATTAAATCTCTAACAATTTCAAAATCAAATTTTTTTCCAAATTTACATCGATTTTAGATTTACAAATAGTATTTTATAATAACAATTATCTTTGGGATTTTTCCGAAATAGTTTATTTTTATGTGATATACGAAAATTATAGTCTTTAAAAAATTTCAAATTTTATGAATTTTTTATGATTTGAAAAAGAAAAAGAAGTCTATAAAACCCTATAATTAATTGATTAGCTATTTAAGGAATAAAAATATATTTTTAAATAATATTTTCTCGAACTAATAAAAACTAGTTTATTTATTTTGAACTTAAGAAAAATTTTATTCAAATTTAATAATATCTTTTACTCTATTATTTTAATTGAACATTTTTATGGGAAATTAAGAATTATGTTATTTAATGAGAGTGAACATATTTTTTTAAAACAAAATAATATGTCATGTATTTTAACAAAATTGATAATGCTAACCTAAAAACTAATTTTATGTGTAAAAAACACTTCTTCAAAAAATTAATTTAACACATTATATGCATTCATTGTACAATTAACATTTCACACCCCCATAAATTTTATATAATAAATAGATTTTAGAATTTATAATTCGAGTTTTCGAATAATTCTGAATGTTTCTTAAAATTTTGGGGCTTAATAATAATTAAATGGTATAAAAATAAATTTAATGTAAAACTAAAGAAAGAATGTAGTTAAAAAAAGTAAAAATAATAATTCTTAAATAACATCATATTTTTTCAAAATTGAGTGTTGAAGGGTAGTATAGACACAATAATTATCACAACATCATATTTCTCCATTTGGATCCTTTGACCCTGAAATATTTACATTCAAAAATTTTAATGTAATGGGTGTACCAAAAATTAACCTTCTATTCACTTATAAACGTGTAATACATCCACCCATTCATACCACCCATTTATCGAGTTTATTCTTTACAGTATTCAATTATTACGAATATCTACTTCTACCATGTTCTTGAGCTTATGGTTCCTTAATATTTCTAAATCCCTTTTAAAAATCAAGAATATTTCTAAGAGATAATTAATTAATTCAATGAATGTGTCTCTCTAATCACAAGTGTTTGTCCACAAATTATTCTTTATTCAACAAAAAATCTATTATAATATAGTGAAATTAATATCATCAGTATATATAAGTGTTTTTATATTAATTTAAAATTGGTATATAATCCTTCCAAAAAACTTATAAAAGAAACATAACTTTGATCATCCTTTTGGGAAGAGTACCACATCTATGAAGTTTCATTTTTATTTTTTCACTACACTCACCATTCATGCTTGGGTTAGTCAAAAAATAAAGTCGATCAACGATATAAAATAATACCAAGGATGAATATGATAATTTAATTAATGATAATATTATATATATATATATATATAATAATTATTTATTTATTTTTTGTTTTGGAATGGTAATATTAGTATAGAAATAATTAATTAAGATAATAACGCAAATTCATTCAAAATAACTATAACATTATCATCGACGATTTCATATCATATGATTATAACTAAAATTCCCCCTATAAGGGCCTGGATCTACATGGATCAACCCTTTGCGTGTTTTCAAAGACTGTGGTGCGTGGAGAAGGCTTGGTGGATGTCTGGAAGAGTCTGGTCGCGAGAAGAAAGAAACAAGGGGGTACACTGCATGACCAAGGGGAACACGACGTGTACCTTTTGGGTTTCAGAAAAATTATACAAAGAATTTAGTAGACGTATTGTTTGGAGGAACCCGACCTTAAGGCGGTTAAAAACCTGAATGGGAAGTACACATCGTATACTGACCCATCACTTTATGTTTTAAATATATATCCTCCACTTGAGTATTTCCATCCCTGCTACTAAGGCACCCCTCCCACTAGTCCTAAGAGATCCAACAGACCCCTCTAGGGAGTTTTAGATATCTCTTCTGCTAAGATTGATCTTGGGATTCATCCATTAATTTTTCTTTAATCTGTCTTCAATATGAGGTATGATATATCTCTGTTCTTTGGTTTTCTTCAATAATTCTTCTCTCATTTATATTTTTGATGATATAGTGTGTGATCTTCATGATTCTAATAGAGTTTTCTTGGGTGTCGGTTGGTGTGGTCATGTCGTAACGTCCTCGGGTTGATGTAGTTGTTTAGGTAAATGTGTTCATGATCTGTTTCATTGATCCGTTATTGAGTGAAGAATGTCAGAAATCAATTGAGGTAGGGTATTCATTTATTATCTATTATTTTACGTGTAATTATAGAGTTAGAATGTTTTATCCCTTTGGATCACAATGGAATTTTACTTATTAAATACTTTAACCAGATTATAATAAATGGTTTCATTGCACATTGTGGCTTTGCACCGTGATATTGGTTTTCCTCATGAGTTTTTCTATAGTGTGACATCTATTATTAGATATTTATCATGTTTTTCTTGATGAAATTGTTAATGAACATAAATAAGAAATTAATTGATAATTATGTATCTAAAGATAAAAAGTCATGTAAATGAATCTGGTTGTTGTTGTAATTTTATTTTAAGCATATTTAGGAAGTAAACATGTTTAGTTATTTGTGATAACTATTATAGCTTTCTATTTAGGTAGACCATAGTTGAAACATACTAATAATAAATCAGTTAATTCAACCTAGATTATAGAAACATATGATTAATAAAATACAATACCTAGCATGGATATAATGAACCCTATTTCTTGTAAGGTCGAATAGCTTATGCTTTGGAGATATGAGTTATCATTATGTATGAAGGAGGGATAACTTCTTTAAAGGCCAAGATACTAGTTGATATAATGTTTGTTTTTATTCTACTTGTGTTTTGATGTGTTCCTAGATTACTGTTATAATATCTGTGGGTATGGTGTCTCATTGGTTGTGGGATCAGTTGATTCCTAGAGTTCAAGAGGAATGAGTTTATGCATGAGGGTGTTAGGGAGGACACCAGAGATGTGGAAATGGGTTCGATGTGAAGGATTGTATGCTTTTTGAATCTTGTTGGTTGTTTATCTAGTTTACTTTCCCCACTACTCAAGGAAGGATTTTTTTTCTACCCTCTTTCCAAAAGGGGTGAGGACGTGGTGGGTATGCCACATGATTTCTGTGTTTGGATTCTCGAGGGTGGATTGGTCTACACTTCTGCTATATGTGGAAATGACTATATGAGTAATTATCCTACTTACCTTGTTGATACCATTTTATTAGGTAGCATAGAATGTTTTATTTAAATTTCAAGGAATAGGGGGAAGTGACCACGATGTTAACAAATTATTAAATAAATGATGTTAACCCATGGGGTTGGAGCTTGCTGGGATGAAATGATGAGGTTAGAATTTTAATGAACAATGGAATTTGGTTGTGATTCTAATTAAACATAATGTGAAGTTGTTAATTGTTAAATAATTTTTATGGAATTAATTAATGTAAAGTTAAAATGATAAAAAGAGAATAAAGTAATGTAATAAATCACTTTAAATGGTAGTGTGATTATAGGATACCTTGTCTTAACAGTGAAAGTCAGGAGTCTGTGAAATGTGAGTTGTAGTTGAGTGTAATAATAGTTTGTTCCTATAGCATGGTTGTGAGCTATAATATATTCTATACATTTTCTGTTTCTATATGCTACTCCATCGTGTCAGTTTGGGAAACTGACACCCTGAGGATTCCATGCCATGTGGGGTGTTTTCCATAATATTTATGTGGGAGGATGGATGGTTGACTACCCCCTTTGGTCTCATTCTCTTCGCATGGAAGTTAAATGTGATGGTAGGCACAACAGTTAGTTTTTCACATATATGTGTATAGAGGGATGTAATGTATTGTGGTTATTTACTCACATATATTCTGTATAGTGTTTCCAATGCAATACTATAGGTGTAACATGTATAGGCTATAATGGTTTGACGATCCTTACTCAATGTATGTGCAGTAAAGGCTCGAGGTTTAATTTAATACATATGATATGCATTATTCGAGAAATGGTGGCTTTTAGAAACAACCTAGTAACATTGGATACATTTAGTTGGCAGTTGTGCTGCACGAGGTGCATGTTGTAGTGCTTCGACAAGGTGTATGCGGGAAAGCCTTTTCTGAGAGAGATGTCTTAGGACATCAGACATTGGGGTAATGTGAAAAAATAGTGTAGAAGTAGTAGTGGTGTACCCTTGATATTCTTTATTATATTATATATTATTGTATGAGATACTTAGTGAGAGTATCCATGATGAGGCTAGGAACATGGTGTACCTACATTATTGACAAGTTAGATTCATTTTTTGTTCACTATGCTTTAGCATGCTTTCTTTACTTTTATATGAGAGGGTCTAGGGAGGATCCTACTGAGTATACTACTATACTCAATGTACATATATATAAACTATTTTTCAGGTCTCTTAGAGCATGTTAGAGATCCATCTGGTTACTACTAACTTTAGCATCCAGGAGATGTTTGGGATTCGTGGTCACTACTGGTTTTACGTTTCTTGGCTACTTGTAATATTATCTTATTGTTTTATTACATTTTCATGTAATTACATATGTGTACGTGATATTTCTTTTATATTTAAGTATTAGTTGGAGTTGGTTGGTTTCTGTCTTATCTCTCTCTTTCGCATGTGTTCTCTTTGAGTGTAATGCCTCCCATTTGGGTGTGTACTAAACCATCTATGCTTGTCGCCAACCCAGGGCTTACGGGAGGTGGTATTCTGGGGTCACTATCTCTCTTCTCACATTACTGTCCTAGGAGGGTTACACCTTTTGGGTAGGGTGTTGTGATAGAGTTGTATCAGAGGTCCGGTTGGGGGATAGGATGTAGTTTGGTGTTAAGTACATGTGAGGCTTCATGGGTTGGTAGGGAAGTAGTTTTATTTGAGTTTAGAAAGAGATGTAAACACTGGATACTAGCTTAGACATAGGCGTTTATGCCTCCTTATGATCTGATGAACAAAAATTTATGTTTTTAGTGGATACTATACAAGGTGATACTAGTTGTAGCGTGGAGACCTAGGAAAGGATATTGCATCATTCTTCATTGTGCCTAGGTTTGAATGGGTAGAGCTATAGATAGTATAACCTAAAATGAATAAAAGAGAATAAATAATTAATTAATGTTAAGTCTTCTATATTCTAGGTTTATGAGCTATAACTCTTTTTTATTTTTCAGGTATGGCTTTGGGTCGACGTTCTCGTCAGGTTCGCACAGAATATTTCCAGCAGGCTCTGCCAATAGATCAACGTTGGGTAGAGGCTATCAACGACGGCACATTGTGGAGGACACTCTGCGAGTTTGAACACCAGATTTTATATAATTATGAGGTATCCATTTCAGATAAAGTCACAAAAGTCTAGTTATAGGAGGCTGAGAAATCCTTCATTTAGATCTGTTCATGGAAGAATTATTAGGTGTCATTTGTTGTGACGATGCTACATGGAACAAAGAGGCAGTGGTGGTTCTTGTTTCTCGGGGATTGTGAGGTGTTGGTGATCTCATGGGAGGATTTCCAAGACAAGTTCAATGTTATGTTTCATTCTTTGACCATGATCGGGTCTAGTCTCAAGAAGCTACTTACCCTTCAACATGGGATCTTCAGTTTTCGAGAGTTGGGAAACTATTTTAGGAGCTTTTACAATATTCTTTGTTCTTGTTTCTAGATGAGGAGGCAAGGGAAGGCCATTTTAAAGATGCTTTGCATCCAGATATCTAGTGTCAAATCACACTGTTTATGTTGAAGACATATCATGATATGATAGTGAGGGACAAGGTTGTCAGTTATAAAAATATTTTCATGAGAGGGTAGTCATCATGATTCCTCATGAAGCAGAGCTATGGTATGAGGTTCTTCGGTTATTATGGTGGAAGAGTTTATATTTTTCCAGGAGTAGGTCCAAACCCTCAACGTCTCATTTCTCTAGGGTTAGAGGTTCAGAGGACTATTCCAAGGGGCCAAGTGATTGTTTTCTATGTAGAGGCCCAGTTCATCAAAAGTGAATGTACCCATCCATTCAGATTAGTAATCATGAACTAGGTTTTCCACTCCATGTTCCTCCAATGATGATGTTCTATTCATGGCATCACTTTCAAGTTTCACCATCTTTGGATCATCAGAGAGAATATGGGGTAGGCAGAGAAAAACCCTATGATTCTCCCCATCAGCTATGATTAGATCATGTCCTTGGTAGTGGTCGTCATCAGGGTCAAGGAGGCCATGAAGATCTTGTTTTGAGCTTTATGCTTAAGAGTTTCTAGCACCAGGCGATCCAGACGTTGTTTGAGGTACCGTGTACTTGTTTTCTACATGGGTGTACACCTTGTTCTATTCATGAGAAAAGCACTCTTTCATATAAAATTCCCTTTTATATGATTTTTGACAATAGGTATAGATGATTCCAGTTACCTTAGAGTTGAATACTCTTGTAGGAGGTCGAGATGACTTCTTTGAAGTATGTCGAGACTATGAGCTAGTGATGGGGTAGCACTACTCTTGGGGAGATTTACTATGTGTACTGATAAATCCATGTGATCTCACTCTTATCATGTAATAGTTTTATTATGTGTTGGATATCTTGTATTTCTTCAGGTGGCAGGTGGCGTTCATTTATGTTGATGGAGATCCAGTCGTCTCTTTTTCTAATGTGAGACCCTCAGATGGGTCAAAGGAGTGTTCCTTTATTATCATCCTTGACTGCTAAGCTGGTGCTGGTTTCTTAAGTGGTTTAGCAGTTTGCATTTCCTTGAGTTATATATGAGTACCCTGATGTCTTTCCAATATAGGTATTATAATTACTCCATCGACAAGAAATCGAGTTATGAATTGATCTACAACAGGGAGCATCTCCTATCCCTGGGTCTCCTTATAGGATGACCTCTTCTGAGTCATGTGAGATATGTATACTACGTGATAGATGTACAATGTGGTTTTTTTGGCCGAGTGTGTCAGAATGGGGTGCACCTATTTTGTTTGTGAAGAAGGATAGTGAATGTTTCAATTCGTGTATCAATTATCATGTTTTAAACAAACGGACTGTGAAGAATTTATCTTATCTTCCATGGATTGAGGGTTTATTTTATCTACTGAAGAGTGAAAGATGGTTCTCGAAGATCTACTTGTAGTTAGGATATCATCATATGCATGTGAAGGATGATGAAATCCAAAATACTGTTTTCTATTGCCATCAGGGGAATTTCTAGTTTGTTGTAATGTGCTTTGGTGTGATGAATTCTTAGGTTGTGTTCATGGGGTTGATGAATAATATGTTCCGTGGGTTATTGGATATATTTGTTGCCGTTTTTCTCAGTGAAATCCTTATGTACTCCCTATCTGAGTTGGAACATACAGACCATCTACATTCCATTTTGGGAGTTCTTCATCAGCAACGATTATTTGGAAAGATGGAAAAGTGTGAGTTTTGGGATCAAGAAGTTCTTTTCAGGGGAAATGTTGTCTCCTAGAAGAGATTATCTATCGATCTATCCATTATTGAAGTAGTTGTTCCTTGGGTAGCCCCCAAAACACTTGCATAGGTGCAAATTTTCCAAGGTTTTACAGGCTACTATATGAGGGTCATATCCAATTCCCCTCGAGTTTTGACTCCTCTGTTAGCATTGAACAAGTAGTATCAGGCGTTTTTGTGGACATATCAGTTCCCTAAAGATTTAGAGTATCTGAAGGAGAAGTTGTTTTGTGATCCAGTGGTTTGTCTTCCATCAGAGGGAGTTCAGTTTGATGTATTATATGATGCTCCACATATGCGGTTCGGATGTGTTCTGATGCAGCAGAGATCAGTTGTTTCTTATGGGTCTCTCAAGTAGTGTCCCCATGAATTTAACTATGCCACACATGATCTTGATTTGGAAGATGTTGTTTTTTCCCTGATGTTGTGGAGGCATTACCTCATTGGGGAGTGCTTTTTGGTTTTCACCGATCATAAGATCTTGTGATACGTTTTCTCCCAGTGTGACTTTAACTAGAGGTAGTGTCGTTTGATGGAGTTATTATTGTAATATGACTTATAAATTTCATATACCCCTAGAATGTTTAATGTTTTAACTAATGTGTTGAGCTGGAAGTCACGTAGTGATATAGTTCATGAATCTGGTGATTCATGGAGAGTGATGGAAGAATATTCGATAGTACATCTCAATATGGGAGAAGATAGGGGAAGAGGTTTTCTTTTTCATATGACAGTGCAGTTATCTCTGGTGCAGCATGTTGAAGTGTCCCAGATGGGAGATCATGGGGTAGAGGTCTGAAGATACCATGTTGTTTGTGGTGAGTCCCCTGATGGTTTGACTAAGGATGAACAACACCTAGTGTTTTATCATGTAAGGATTTATCTTTCCTTTGGAGATGCGTGATTCAGTTCTCAAAGAGTTCCATAGTATACATTTAGCGGTACATCCTACCATGAAAAATGAATACTGATCTTTGAGGAGTCACTTTTTGTGGCCTTGGATGAAGCATGTAGTTTTGGAGTTTGTGTCTCGATTTTTGGTCTTCTAGAACGTGAAGGCTGAGCACCATGTCCTTGGTGGTTTTCTCCAGCCGTTAGATGTTCCTCAGTGGAAGTTGGAGGACATCTCAACGTACTTTTTTACTGGTTTACCTTGACCTCTAGTGGTACATGATTATATTAGGGTGGTAGTGGATCTTTTAACAAAATCATCCCACTTTATAGCGATCATGGAGTCAAAATCTTTTGATGTTTTGTTGACGTAGTATCTTGAGGAGGTGGTGAGAATCCATATAGCCCCAATGACAAACATTTCTGATCAAGATCATCATTTTAACTCTATGGTGTAGAGTGGTCTCCAACAAGGTTTTGGTTGTCATCTATTCCATTTCACTTATTTTCATCCACAGATAGATGGTCAGATCAAGTGGACCATCTATACTATTAAATTCATGTTTCTCTCTTGTGTATTAGATTTTGGAGGTTGTGGATGGGGCACATAACCTTGTCATAGTTTACTTACAAAAATAGTTTTCACTCCATAATTAGTATGTCGAAGTTTTAAGCTTGTATATACATCCTTGACATTATCCATTATGTTGGACTGGTGTTATAGAGTTAACAATTCTTAGAATACGAATGATATAGCTCAAGTGATTTCTGAGAGGATGAAGATAGGATTGAATCATCAGAGATCATATGCCCATCAAAAGTGTAGATGTTTGGAGTTTGATTTTGGGGATCTTGTGTTTCTAAATGTGACTCCCCATTGTGGGAAGAGAAGGTCTAGTTGTTGTAGTAAGCTATCTCCCCAGTTTGTTGGGCCCTTCGTAGTGTTGGATCATGATGGAGTTGTGGCATATTGACAATACATTCCCCACCTATGTATTGGATTCATGATATATATCATGTGTCACGGATCTTTCATTATCTTTATGATGACTCTCATGTAATCGATGGGGGTGATATCAATGTTGATGGTTATGCGACCTTTAAGGAGTAGCCTATAGTGAGATATGATCTCAAATAGAAGGTAATGCATAGGAATTCTATCTTCATGGTTCGTGTCTTGGGTTGACACAATGGTGTGGAGGATAGTACCTGGGAACATGAGTTTTAGATACATGCTCATTACCCCTGAGTTGTTTGATGTTTAAATCGTACCTTGTAATGATGTTCATTTTGTGGTTGTATACCTTTCCTATTTATGGGATGGGATTCCTTTGTTGATGGTTGTGGCTTTCTCTCTTTGAGAGGAATCTCCCCTGGGAGAAAATTTAGGATTTGGTTGTGGTTGTCATGAGGTGATGGTTTGTTGTTTTTATGTGGCTGTGCTCCCATAGTGGTGAGATCTTTGAGAGATATATCGCAGTGTGGTTGTTCAGACATCACTTTTTTTGTTTCTGCTCTAGGATGGTTTTGGATTCTTGAGGATGAGACGGTTTTGAGAGGTTTCTCAAATGAGGGCTAACATCTTCATGGATCCACCCTTTGCATGTTTTCGAAGACCGAGGTGCTCAGAGAACGCTCAGTGAATTTCTGGAGGTGTTCGGTTGTGAGAATATAGAAATAGGGGGAATACGACATGACCAAGGAGTACAAAACATGTACCATTCTGGTTTCAAAAAGATAAAATAATACATTGAGGTGACACATTTTTCAGTGAAAGCTGACCTCAAGGAAGTGCACAACGTTAATTGGAAGTACACGTTGTGTACGGACCCGCCACTGTATGTTTTAAAGATATAACTTCTACTCAAGTATTTCCAACCCTATGTCCAAGGATACCGTCCCTCTAGTCCCAAGTGACCCAAAATACCCCTCTGTTAAATTTTAGAGGTCTCAACAGCTAATATCGATCTTTATCTTCCTCCTTCAATCCTTATTCGACATGTCTTAAATACAATGTACGATCTTCCACCATTCTATTGGTTTTATTTGATCCGTCTTCTATTGTTTCTATTTTATATACTATGTCATGTGATCACCATGCTTCTAAAATAGTTTTCTTGGGTTCCTGTTTGTGCGTTCTTGCCACGACATCCTCGATTGGATGTAGTTATTTTGGGTAAATTCATTGTGATTTATTGCTTTGATCCACTATTAAGTGAAGAATGTCGGAAACCTTTTGAGGTAGGGTATTCCTTCATTCAATATTTTTTATCATGAAACTGTGGAATAATCTTGTTTTATCCCCTTGGATCACAATGTAATTGACCAAATTAAATACTTGAAATGGATTAGAAGAATTGGTATGATCACATTTTTTTCCTTTGGACCATGATAACAGTTTTCCTCTTCATTTTCTAGATAGTGTAACGTCTTTGATTTTCATGTTATCATGTTGTTCTTGATGAAATTTTTTATGAACATAAATACAAAATTAATTGATTATTATTTTTATAATGATAAAAAAGTCATGTAAATGAATCTAGTTGGTTTTTTTAATTTTATGTTAATCAAATTGATGCAGTAAGAATGTTTAATTATTTGAGATAACTATTATATATTTATGTTTTGGTTTCCCATTGTTGGAACCTAAAAATAATAAATAGGTAAATTCTAAATGGAATGAAGAACCAAATATTTAATAAAAGATAATACCTGGTAGGGTTTTGGGTTACCCTCTTACATGTAAGGCCATGTACTTTATGCATTGGAGCCATGAGTTCTCATTATTTATGAAGGTGGGACTCCTTGTTTAAGGGACAAGAGACCAGTTGATGTGATGTTTTTAATCCTAATGCATGTTTTGTGATGTGAGCCTAGATGGATCTTCTGATATGAGAGGTAGGGAGGCCCATTGGTTGTTGTAGCAGCTAATGCCTAGAGTGGCGAGATGCATCAGTTTATGCATGATGTGTCAGAGATGACAATAAAGGTGAGGAAATGGGATAGATGTGAATGATTGGATGATTGCTTAATATTGTTGGTTATTTATCATTTTTACTTTCCCCACTGCTCAACATAGCAATTTTCTACCCTCCTTCCAAAACGTTTGAAGGCACATGGGGTATGCCACATGATTTTCATGTTCTGGTTCACAAGAAAGGATGGGTCTACTTTCCTGCTATAGGTGGAAAATTCTCAATGGGTAGTTCACTTACCCACAGTGTTGATCCCCTTGTGTTTGGTAGCATTGAATGTTTTTCTAGAATTCCTGGGAAAATGGGAATGTGATAATGGTGTTCATAAATTATTGAATTAATGTTTTTAACGCATTGGATTAGAGCTTACTGGGACGAAATATTGAGGTTCCAATTTAAAGAAATAGTGGACATTGGGTATAATGATAATAAAATAGAATGCGGAATTTTTAATGGTAAATTAATTTTTAAATAATTAATCAACATAAAATGAAACATAAAAAAAAGTGAATAAAGTAATGTAATAATTATCTTTAAATGGTTGTGTTATTATAGGATACCTAGTATTAGTAGTGGCAGATGGGAGTTCGAGAAACGACAGTTGTAGTTGAGTATAAGACTAGGTTTTTCCCATAGTGTGGTTATGAAAAATATTATATTCTGTGTTTTTATACACTACTCTACACCATCAATTAGGGAAACTAAATCCCTAAGGATTCTCAGCCATGGGTGAGTTTTCTCCAACCTTATCATGGGAGGATTGATGATTGACTACCCCATTTGGCCCCACTATCTTCCATTGGTTGATACTTGTGATGGTGGGAAGAACTATTAGTTTTAACTGTATATACGATTATAGGGATATAATGGATTTTGTTTATTCATAAACATATATTCTGCATATAGTTTCCCATGGACTACTATTGGTGTAATGTGTTAGGTGGTGATGGCTTGAGGATCCTTACTTAGTGTATGGGTTTTAATTCCTAGAGGTATAATTCCCTATGTATGATACACGTTATGCATGTAATGGTGGCTCCCAGAACCTACATGGTTACTTTGGTTTTGTGGACTTGGTGGTTTTTCTATACGAGGTGCATGTCTCGGTGCTTCACCCAGGTGTATGTGGGAAATCCCTTTTGGAGAGAGATGCAATAGGACGTGTGACGTTGTGGAAAAGTGACAAACCAGTGGTGAAGTAGTAGCAGGTTACCCTTGATATTCTTTATTATGTTATATAATCTTGTATGTGATACTTGGTGAGACTATCCATAGTGAGGCTATGAACATAGTATACCTATTTAGGTGTAGAGTTACTTTCACATGTTGTTCACGGTGCTTTAGCATGATTTCTTCAATTCTTCCTGAGAGGCTTTGAGCAGGGTACTACTAAGTATACTTTTATACTCAACCTATGTACATATAAACTATTTTTTAGTTTACACAGAGTAGGTTGGAGATCATCCTTGTTACTACTAGCTTGGGGTTTCAGGAGTTGTTCAGGATTCGTGGTCGCTACTATTTTTACTTTCCTATGGTACTTGAAGATTTATCTTATAGTTTTAGTAGTTTTTTCATGAAATTACATATGTGTACTTGATAATTCTTTTTTATTGTAGTCTGAGTTTTAGTTGGTTGGTTTTTGTCTTATCTCTCTCTTTCTCATGTGTTCTCTTAGATGTAAATACCTTTTATTTTTGAGTTTTCTATTAACTTGGCTCTAGTCTCCAACCCAAGGCCTACTGGAGGCCAGAATCAGGGGGTCACTATCTCCCTTCTCACATTTCAAGCCCAGGTGGGGTACTCCTTGTGGGGCGGGGGTCATGACACCCCCAAAATAAAATTATAAAATTATATATTATTATAAATCAGAATTTATAATATGTTTTATGATATAGGAATGATGAACATTAGAATAAAAATGAATAAAAAATTTGTTACTATGAAACTCATTAAAATGGTCTAGATTACTCACACCTAATATTGGAAACAGGACAAGAGCTTTATTGGATTTCGGGAATTATGGTAAGAGGTTATTTGTCTATCCATTACTTTATAATGTTTTTTTGTTTTGTACTGTGATGTATTTGATATTGTTGGTTTACTGAATAATAAATTTTTTTCTATATTCAGTTATTTCAAGGGGTCTCAAGAGTCGTATCTCGTTCATTCCTTAAATGGACATAGATTCAAATGATATTATGTTTTAAGGGTCATTTTTCTTTATTTTCAATTCCATCATCCATTTTTAATATTTCATCCATAATTTATTGTATATGGTGTAATCAATACCCTATTTCTAGTATTTATAATTAATATATTTCATTTCTTGATATTTTAATGCCAATTGTTTTGTAATCCTCTAATTCTATTTTTTAAATACATTTCCATTATTATAAGTGTTTCTTCGTCAATATTTATTTTTAATCAAGGTTTTATTTGAAATATAATCCATATAGGTTATTTTTATACTCATTATTTAGAAAATACACATTTTTTCTCTACCTTCGATTATTTTTAGGGTATTATATGTCTTCTCACTATTTCATTTTTTATTGGGTTCATTATTTACATCTATCAACTAAAACAACCAAACTTGTTATATCTATATTTGAGAGTTCTACTTTTCCATGGTAATATTAATTGTATAGATTATTAAATTTATATATCTATGTATCAATAATTTATATATTTCATATTATATAACATTTTTATACACATATGTTTTAAATAATTTTTCTGTTATTTTTCATATAGATCATTTTCATCAATGTGTATATAGATTCCCATTTTAATGATTTTATATGAACAAAAAATTATTATATTTATAATCTTTTCTATGAAAAATTATATGTATTTTGTAACATTTTTTAAATAAATTATTCTTCTAAAAACATAGAAAATATCTCTATATATTTTTAAACTATTAACAATTTTTCTTATTTAAAATCTAATTTTTCATATGATTTTTAATAACTATTCATCCATGTTAATGTACATTGATATAATTTATTATTGATAAGAGACATTATTCAAATTAAACAATCAAATTTAATTTTGAGAACAGATTAGGAATTTTTTTATCAGATCATCGACTGAACACTGTTTTTACTACCAAACCACCAACTATGTAAATGAATAATTTTTCATCCAATGAAATTCTTTTTGGATTATCCTATTTTCTATTTACTTTATTTATGTGTGTTTAACAACTTTAAATATATCAATTGACTGATAAATTATTTATTAAACCATATATAATTTATCTATATAGTTTAAATGTTATATAATTCATTGAATGATATCGACCTAGAATGGTATTTAGTATCATTGGATTCCCATATATTGTACATGTATTTTTCATTTTATTATTTTATTAGGAATATTGAATAATGTCATTATGTGATATGTATTTAAAAAGTGATGAAACTAATTTAATTTCCATGAATTACTTTCAATACAATGGTTGATTAATTTTAAATGGCACTCCTATTAATATATGATGATGTGTGGAGTACTACATGGACCTCTAATTAATTTTATAAGGATTTATATCTCATTATATAATGATTCATAAAAATATATCTTTTCAGTCACAACCTAAAATATTGGGCATGCTTTAATAAGTTATCAACATAAAAGGGTTGACATACATGGGTTTGTTTACAATGTATTCCTATGATTATGGATCTTCCACATTCTTAAACATATTAACATTAAAATTTTATTCTCTCATAACTAATGTTTACTAATTGATGTTTCCATACTCTATTAATTAAATTATTATGTAATTACATGTCTTATTCTATTTCTCATGTTTTAGGATTTATATTTTTTTGTTTAATATTTTCATATGTATCATTAGTACACCAATATTCTCATGTTATTCTCACTCTTGATTAGTTATTGTAATCTATTATGTTTACCCTAACATATTATATGATTTTTCCACACTACCATGCATTGATATCTCAATATATTAAACAAAATATTAGTATGAAATATCTTGGATAGTGTCTTAGGTTTAAAATTTGTGGTAGATTTTCAAAACATATAATGTAATATGATGTTGTTTATATAGTGGAATATACTTCCATTAATTAAAAAAGGCAAGAGTTTTTAGTTATTTTTTTATGTTACATTTTGAAAAATATAACTTGAAAATTTATTGAATTATATAGTAGTAAAATATTATCTTCATGTCATGTAATTAAGACAACCATGTTTGTCAGTTTTAAAAAATTAAAATGAAACATCCATACCCTAGATACCCTCTCTATTGTCTCATAATAATAAAATGACTAAAAGAAAGTCTGGTGAATATTAGATTTTACAATTAAACTCAAATTGTATCTTACCACTTTATGATAGAAAACATAAATAAAATTATGAAAAAATTCTAATATTATGAACCTTATACACAATCATTTGAATATAAAATTAATGTAATTTAGAATAAGAAACAAAATTTCAATAAAATTTTATGAAGGATATTTTAACTTGTAAAAACATTTTTTAAATTATAATTTAATTGAGGAAAACGTATATAGATTTATAAAATATTGGTCTATTGTTTATAATTTATCATTAATGTAATTTATAACCCAGATAATAGATATTAATAGTTTTGAAAAAAATTAAAAAGGGTTGATTTTATTACGAAATTAAAACCTTGGTCATGAAGATTTGAACAATTATATATTCATATCCCTAGAAGCCATCAATTAGCATTATTAGGTACATATCTATCTTTCTATCATTGGAACCCATTGATTAGGCAGATGCGACAGGACATTAAAAACAATAAATTTATTAAGGAAACTGAAAAGATGTGTCAAATTTCCATATAAACACATAACAATCATAGGTGAAAAATATACCATGTCATTGACATCTATTCATATTTATAGAAAAAGTTATAATGGTCATATTTCTTGAATCTCGAATGTGGTTTCTTTAACCATGGAACAATATCCTCCCAAATAGTATCAACAAGTTCAAAGCTTATCATATTATATAACATCAATGTGTAACACTATTTTATTCAACAGAATTAACTATTTTCATCCAAAATAGCTTTATATAATAGTATTTCAGATTTATTGAAAATCCCATTTAGAATCCAAGTCTTCTCCATCCATAATTTTTTTCCAAAAATTATTAATATAAAATCACCATTTTGGAATTTGTTACATTATGAATATTGAACATTGGAAAATATTCATTCATAAATATTTCATGTTATTTACAAAAATTTCAGTACAAGTCCATATGCCTATAGTAATTTATTTTTTCAAATTATTTTATATTCCTCTATCTATAAAAACATATTTCCAAAAAATGAATTCTTAAAATAGGGAAGTATAAAAATTAGTATGTCATAAAAATTAAGGAAAATTATTTTGATTATCCAAATGAGGTTATATTATGACAAAATATATATTGACTAAACAGTCTCCCCTTTTTTGGAATGAATATGACAATACATTTAAAAGAGAAAAAATATTTATGATAAATCCATACCTCATATTTTAAAAAACTTTCCTATTTACATTTTTATAATATATTTCTTTTCTACTATATTTTTACATCAAATTTTATTTATCTCCATTTATTTTAAAATATAGAACTTCCAAATGTCATTCAATAATATTTCTTTAACATGATGTTTACAAAGGTTTTGGCAACATACCACAAAAATAGGCTAACTCTATTTTTCTAGGTGGACACCCTCATAAGATTTCCCCATGATAAACTATATATTCTAGAAAGATATAAACCCTCAATGACTCTTGTTTCATTGATGGATTCCCACTATTAGTGACTATTATTTATAGAGGCCATGTCATCACCATCACATAATACATTTAGAATGTCTAATAACATACTCCACACCACTATAACAATCATCCTCATTATCACCTTTGTTATTATCATTTTCTTCTCTTAGAAAACACTAAAGTATAAAAAGTCACTAACTTTATATAATTTTCACTAATCATAAATATATTTAAACCCCCACAATCCATTTAGTCTCCAACATAATCTACTATACATACAATTGACAAATAAATATACTCATTCCATTTACAGATATCCCAAATAAACTTTATAAATAATATATATAAGTGTGTAATTCACCACATAACTGACATAATTCTAATCATAATTATGTACAAATTACAAGACTACATCTTTTATCCAAAAAAAACATTTTATAAAACATTTAGCTAATAAACACTATCCACTATAACTTTCCAAATTCATGTTTCCATTTATTTACAATAACATGATATATCTAAAAGTTTAATAAATATTTTAATCCCACAAACACAATCATATATTTAGACAATAAACTAATCCCATACGCATAATGTTACATTATCCAGGTTGTATATGGATAACATCATAATAATTTGTCATGGAGGTTGTTGAAATCACATCACCAAATGTAAATATATTATAAAATGACCCCCCACACAATTATATAATGTTCTATGAAAACATCTCTATATGGATTCCCTATTTATCTCATTTCCACTACATCCCCAACCATCTTTAACTCTTTGACACATTTTCCTCCAATATATAATAACCCCCATATTCAATTTTCATATCCCATGATTATTGGTATAATTTCACCACTCTCCCAAATAAAATTTCATTCCATTATATATCATTATTTCATGATTAATATTCAATATGGGGAAATAAAAAATATTTAAAGACATCTCATAAAAATTATCTAAAAAAATACCATCTTAAATTAATATTCAAATAATTGACACATGAATTATAAATAATAATCATCATAAATTCATCAATTTCATATTCCTACCTACCATCTATAATTTTATATTATTAGTCCACTTTTAACTCTATATATTTAATTTTTTAAAAGAATTATATTTCAATCCATTTAAATATTCTATATTTTTATATTATCAATTATTATAAAACAACTATAATAATGAAATTTAAATTCACACCAAATATTTGTATTCAATAATTATCCCACAATTTTAATATTAATTACTTATTTATATTTTTAATATCATATATATTCATTTAATTGATTATTATAAATCATTCACACAATATTGAAAACAAATGTATGCTAGATTCATAAAACCTATTAAAAGTGATGAGACTTCTGATTCACCTACATCGATTCCACAGTAAATGAAAAAAATTCATACTCTAATGGTTTACTTTGATTATATATTTATTACCCACTCTTAAACTATTTTCCCCTTCATCTTCCATAAGAAACTAATATTTTTTTTCTATTTTTAGAATAAATAATAAAGAATGAGAATAATATATAATAAAAATATTAGAGTGGATATTAAATAATCAGTAATTAATTCACCTAAATCCATTATTAATTTCAATACCACAACTCAAATGAATCCTCAAAATAAAACCACTTTATTTTTATTAATTTTTCTATTTAAATTATCTCATTATATAAACATGAAATTTTCTAAAAATGAATTCCAACATATAAAATATTTTCCCTCAATATCCTCAACTATGCTATATCTCAACAACCATATTTAATATAATAAATAATTATGTTATTAGTTTCTTAAAAATTTAAATTAGATAAAATGAATTAATAACTAAATAAATAACAATTTATATTCAACAGACACGAGTAATTTTGAGAAAATTTTATCAACCATATAAAAATTATAAATTACACTTGAGGGTAACCATTAATTTTCAAGTACATTAAAATGAATAAAATTACACGTTAATGAATAGAAAAATAATATTTTCCCAATATTGTCTATAAATGATCAATAATTTCTTATGATATATATTTTAATTTCTTGGTATCTATATCAAATAACAATTTTAAAATGATTATTTCTATTTAAGGGTTCAACTAAAATCATAAAATTTTACATAACCACATCACTACATTCATCTTAAATTTATGTTAACAGAAAAAAACATATTAATCAAATAAGTAATAACACAATATAACCTATTATATTTCACAAATATAAATAATTATTTCTACATATTTCTCTTTATTACATATTAATTCTTACAAAAATCATTAAATAAGGGAATAATTCATACCTTTTGTTTTTTCACTCTACGATAAAAAATAATTTTGAAATATTTAAAAAATATCCATATCCATCTTGATAGAAGCACTTTTACAATCTATAAAATTTTAAAACAAACTGATATTTAAACTTAATCTAGGAAAATTGAAAACTATCATTAAACATATATAATAATTGAGATAAATCCAAATAATAATATATATATTCCATTTAGTTCAAACATTAAATTGAATAATAAATCATAGTGGTAACCTAAATCCCTTTACAAACTTTTGGTCACTATTACAAGGAGAAACTCATAAGAACTCATGATCTCTTACAAAATAATTCAATGTTCCCTTACCCTGATTGACAACTGATATTATTCTAATATGGTTTATCCTCATGTGATTATGAATTACTGGTAGAAACTCAATCATAACATACACTATTTCAAAACTACTATAACGACCTAACCAATCTCATCTCATTAAAATATTGAATGAATTCGTCTCCCCTAAAATTCTCCAATTTTGACATACTAATGAATGGTTGATAACATAAATTATAAAATTATTTTTCAAATAATAAATGATACACTAGTGATATTATGATATCTAATATACATGCACTCATTTTATACATCAAAACTATAAACCTAATTTTTCATTCAACATATGGGTAGAATTTATTTCTTAGGGAATTTTTTAAAAATATAATGTTTCAATTACATTCACGTCTGGGATTTAAAATTAGTATCATGGACATATACTATAATATTTAAATTACTATAATCCTTCACTAAATATTCCAAATAAATCAATTCAAAACTATCTACTAAATAAAATTCATTAATTAGAAATAAATTATACGACTTCATCTATTGATATTTTATAACACAAATAGAGTCCTAATTTTCTAATGTCTTAGGATACGATGGAATGTAATAAATTTATATTTCCTCCAAATTCAACTAGGGAATTTTCAATAGTTGTAATAACCCTACTAGAACATGATATTTGACATTCACTTACTGAAAAAAAAAATTTATGAAAAACTCAACACCCATCTTTTTAAACCCATGCCAAAAAAACTCTCTCTTTATGGGATGGTAAATCATTGAAACACATTTATTAATAAAAACAAGAGAATATAGATCTAATGAAATACTATTTTCATTAATATAACATGTACCATCCAATGAAACAACACCAATTACAACCCATCCTTAGCTCATCCTTTGAGTAAAACAGAACTGATAATCCAATATCTCAAAACATCCACCTCATGGAATCCAATCCAATACTCATACACCATCCTCAACTATAAAATGTATCATGTGATACCCAATACCATACTATAATAGGTAAACATTACATTTGAAAATATTAATTATTGAAACTCTCAATCTCCTTTATTCATTAATATATTAAAAAATTAATTTTAATTATAATTTTAATAAATATAATTAATTTTGGATTTATAATTTGAATATTAGAAGAATAATGTTTTGAAACATCTTAAAATAAATTATTTTTTGTTGAATATAAGTAAAATAATATTTCTAAAACCCTGATCTTCATTAAACTATCATTATATAGGATTGGAAAAAATGTTTGCAGAATCATTATCTATATTGTATATAAATTTTTAATTATAATAACCATTTAAAATTAATATATTAGGTCTATAAAAGAATGGTTTATTATTTTGGAAATGTAATTCAAATATAATTCTAAATATAATCTATTCTTTTATATATAAAAATTTATTTTTTATTACATGTATAAATTAAATAATAAAAAATAAACATTGTAATTTAGACCAAAATGATCATATTACGTAATAGATTGAATTTAATATTTGGTTGTAAAATATTAATTACTATGATTAAACTTAATGACCATGGATAATTGTAAAAAATTTAAAATAGTGGCTAATAAATATAATGTAACTTTATTAAGTAAATTAATATCTTTAAAAATGATAATATAATTATTTTAGAAATCTTTTAATATAAATTAATTCTTTCAATTGGTAATATACTAAATAATATAAATTAATTTTAATGATAAAATTATATTTTTATTAAATAATATTAATAATTTTTATTTAAAAAATATCTTCTATTATTTTGAAATTTAATTATATTAAATATAGGATAAATTTAGGTTCAGAATATCCATATTTGGTTGTATGGGAAATTTAATATTTTTTAATACACATTATATTCTATGTTTAAAACTAGTTACCATGGTCGAAATAAAATGGTAAAATGTAATAGCCTAATAGTAAATGAATTGAGAGGTGATTAAAACATGTGTTCAAATTTTTTTAGAGGATTTATCATTATTACCTCATCACATTGACTATTATTTACAATATTAGGAACTATTGAACTAAAATAGTGCCATATTATTATTTTAAAATAATTTTTGTTCAAATAAGTTTCATGTTCTTAATTTATATAAATGGAAACTTCCACAAATTCATTCCACACATATTTAATTGAAATGCATCTTGAGACTATGAATTTTTCTCCTCCTATAAAGATATATCATTTTCATGGGACTTAGGTCTCATATAGTTATCTACCTTCTTTTCCAGCAGACAATTGTTAAAAATATCAAGGTACCAATGTTAGTGTTACTTAATCCCCATTTTCATTTCCAATTCCTTACATCACATACCTACTATAACAATGGTTTTATAATGAACTTATACTCATTATTATAAAGTTTTTTTAATTATATTAATCTAAAAAACATGATATTCTTCTATCTATCCACTAAGAAAAGCAATATAACATTGATCATGCATTATGGAGACTATCACCACTAATGAATAATTATTTTAAATTTTTTATCATGATTTTAATTCTCTATAAAAAAATTATTTAATCCAATTTAATAACACTAAATAATAACATAAACATTCATTTGTAATAATATAATACCAAAATGCACAATTTCATAACCATACTCACCTATAAAATTACATTATGTTTGTCTTTGGATTCGTTTGACCACTTACTTGAAAAATGCTATAAAACCCACTCACGGATGACTTTGTGAACATAAATAATAATTTAATTAATATTTAAATATAAAGTAATTAATTTTCATGGTTCTGAAATATTATATTATTTATTTAAATCATGATTAAAATATCAGATTCAACCACTAAATTTACTGAAATAATCTAGAACTGATTCTATTTTCATTTAATATAACTAAAACACTAATTAAATTTGATAATAGATATATTTATTTGTATAATTTATTTACTTGTGCTCCTTAAATTATATATTAATGAAGAACATTGGGAGAAGAATAATGAAAACTCCACTATTACGAAACTAGTTCAGAACAACCATAATTACTCACTCTAGATATTGAAAAAAGATAATATCTAAATAACTTCCACATAAGAAATAATTATAAATAAAAATTTAATATATTAAGATATTAATATTTTTAAAAAATTAAATATCATGATATCGTTATATATTATGTGGGATCATAGACTATATAAAATTATTTGGAGAATCAATATGAAGGTATATTGTCTAAATTTTTACCCATTGAGTAATATTTATTATAATAGACCTTGTTTTACATAGAATTGTTTATATAGAAAAAAATTAATAATTTTTAATTATGATCCCTTAATTATTTACAGAATTTGATATTTCATTCCATAATATATCCTTCAAGGGGATTTGACTCCAAAATTTCTATGGTTGTAAGTGTATTTTTATCTGAATTTTTATTCATTGTGATATGGTTTGTATTCACCACTAATTTCCATTGTATAGTGTATAAATTTCTAAGGATTTAATTTTATTATATTCTATTCCAATTTCATGGGTTATATTTTTTGTTCTATTTTCACACCATCAAAACCTTTTGAATCAACTATTACCAAAACCGTTATATAACTAAAAATTTTCCATTGTGACATCATATTTTTTAGTAATTTATAGGATTTATTATTTTCCTTTCTATTAAATCTATATTTGAATAATATAAAGTATATTTTTCAGAGGATTAAATGCACCTAGAAGAAATCATCTTGAAAATAATTGTTTAATATCAACTCAATCATCACTCATTTCATATGAGTGGGTCTAAGAATGTACACCTGGATAGAAACTCTCTGGTTAGGTTCATTGGGTAATAAAAACACTCTTAAAAACTACAATGAAGGATTTTCCATCCATTTATTTAGTCTCCTAACACACCAAAAAATAACTATCTTTTATTGATATCCTATAAATTTTTATGTACCCTTCACCACAACCTTATATTTATTTCATTGATAAGGGTAATTTAAATTGCATTTTCAAGCCTCCAATTCCTAGATGATCGACTTCTAATCCACAATATTAGATTGAAAATGGAAATAGAAAAAATCTGTATATCTAATATTTAAATATGTATAACAATTGATTAGTGAGTCATGATTATGGATTTGGATCCTTAGATAATATAGGATATATAATTTCTAACCATTTATATTCCATATGATGATGTGTTATGACCATGATTTAAAAGTTATTAATTTAGGGAAATGTATTGATGTTCTATGTGTTTTATTCCAACATGGATATTTACGATGGAATGTAGACTATTTATTTCTTTTAAATATTTAATTCAAAAAAATTAATGTATCAAATCGCCAAGAATGGAATTATATATCCCCTTAATGCATCAGTTTGTATAATGAGACAAAAGGATTTTTAAGTTGGTGTATGCCGACCCAGTGCAAGATTTTTGTCTTCTTTTTGACCCTGATGTTAATATAAATTTATTTGATGAGTTCTTAATGTTAATGATCATTATTTATGAAATTATTCAATATACCACCATGAATTTATTTATTGTAATATATTTTATTTTTTTTCATTTATTATGTTATCCGTTTATATTTGTAAACATCAAAATATAGATTCAATGTTTTGTTTAATGATTATTTACACTTCAATAATGTGTATTCTTATTATGATTTATTACACTATACTTATACCCTTAATGATTATTTTAACTCACCTTTCATATGTTTAAATTTTTAAAGGGTACCAAAAAGTAAACTATGAATAAATTTCTTATTAATCGAAATAGAGTATGAATATTTTGAATAAATGTTCATGCATTATTTTTAGCATTCAATGTAATATAAAAATAATGTATGTTTCTGTTCTTACAAGACAACTAAACCCTTAAGTATTTAATGATGTGATTTATTTTAATTTCATAAAAAAGTAATAAAAAAAATATGGCTTTGTGTTACAAGAGATTTTGTGTTGTAGTTTCTATAAAAAAATATTTAGTAGGATCTTTGGGGACACTAATTTAAACAAACATAAGTATCATTTACATTCTGATAAAACCTTCAGATTTGAGAAAGAACATTTATTGTAGAATGATTTATTTATTTCTAAATAGTCACAATGATATGAGATAATTTATTATATGGATCTTCTTAGATATAGAACCTAACGAGGGGAAGAGAAATCACATCAATTCCCATGATCAAAATAGATATATCCATGCTTGGAAATTCAACATGGATAGAATTTGAACTTAGAAGATTATACCATATTAAGATAGATAATTCATGTTATCATTAATAAAATTTCTCCTATGGATAAACATGATAATATAAATAATGGTGTAATATTTTTTAAGAAATTAATGTGACAAATAACTATTCTATTCAATGGGACCACTAAAAATTTACTAGGTAAACAAGAGATCATGTATATAAAGATGATATAACATGTTTTAGGATTAATGAAAGGGTCAATTGTTTTCATCAATTTATCTTTTATGGGGTGATACTAATAAATGGTGGTCATTGATTCAAAATTATAATGTGTAAAGGGTTCTATAAAAGCACAGATCATAATAACTTCAAGGTAATATTATTTTAGCAATACTTCTGTTAGGTAAAATGAGATTATATAGAATGTAAATTCATTAATCTATAAAAGAATTATTTTGAGTATCTTTTTTAGTAAAAAAAAATTAAGAATATTTTTTATGGTTTTTTTGAATATATGCCTAAATTTTATTGCAAGATAAATAGTTTCTTAAATCGACTTATGTAGAGTATCTAAAGGGAACTAATAACTCAATCATTTTCATCACACAATTTATGCTGAGTCATGTAACCTAAAAACTGATATATAATTATTCAAGTATTACATTTCAATGGAATTAATGTTAAAATTAGTTATATCAACATTATGGGTAAGGAAATATATAAATGATGAATAAGGGAAAGATGAGATATCCAACATCTAGTAATTACAGACAGAAACAACATATAACTCCCATAAATAGAATGAGGTTTTGTTACAATATTTGTAATATGAACCATAATAATTATGAACTCATAAAAAATTAGGATTAAACTAATAGAAATTGTTTCAATGTTTAATTGATATAAAATTACACAAAAAATTCTCCATGAATCAATGTAATCTATCGTACAAGAGAAATGGGGTGAAAGTCTAATCTTATAGAATTATCACTTCTGAATTAGATGTTCCGAAAGCAATGAATGAAGATAAATTATTTTAATTTCAAATCTAAATAACTATTAATTAAATAATTTATTTTCACACTAATTTATATCTTACATATTTGATGTGAATATTAAATAATTACAGTGTTCCCTGAGAAATTAGTTGTCAGTTAAGATACTCAATAAAGATATTATTACAATAATAGAATGTTAGTGAAATCCTATTAAGATGCACAGACACACCCTATATGAAACATGATTATAATACCTATGGTTTAATTTTATATATTCATTAGTATGTATTGTGTTTAGAATTATAATGAAAAACTCCATTTCTAAGAGAAGGAATTTATGATTTTTGAGGGGTTAGTGGAGTAATTTATATTTAATGGTATGGACTAGTTATTTTGAGTCATACCAAGATCTCCCTCAATTATCCCACGTTATTGAAATCCTTAAAGAATAAAATTAAATGAAACATATTATTTGAAATAAAAACTTATTAATACTATATGTATATAATTTTTTTGAATATAGATTTATATTCCCTAAGATATTTCTTAGATTTGTTCTGAAGAATTAATTATAGTATTCAATTTTACTCATCCAAGATGAAACACTTATATCTAAGACTCCTTATGTAATTCCCTACACTAGTGCTCTTGAATCTAGTTCTATAATCAGTTACATTATGTGTTGGATTTGATAAAACATATAGATAAAAATATAACTCTATCCCAAAATTACATGCCTTAAAAAAATATTTCATTTCATGCATTCTCAATAACTTTTAGGGTTTGAAGTATAGAGAATTAAGATATATAAAACTCTAATATATCTCAATTATTAAAAAATTAACGGATGATTTTATACATTATAAGAAAATAATTAATCCGTAATATGTCTTCAATATATCCCACAAATTCTACCATACATGCTTTACTATTGAAAATATCGTGTAAGATACATTTCTTCATAATGTAAACATAAGAAAGGTGTGACTTCAAATTCTCAGTTACATAAATATACAATTTGATATTATAAAATCAAATAGGACATACATAATATGACATGAAAAAATAGATAAAATAATTCTTTATTAAACTGAAATAAATAGAATGCTCTAACCATAATGATAAATGAAAGCAATGATTTAAATAATTTTTATCTCATACTAATCAAATTTTTAATTAAAGTCATAAAAAACATGTTTTAATTTACATTTTCAAGACTCTATCATTATATGGAGATAATTATATATATATATACATTATTTTTTATAAGACCCAATAATTTATCAAGAAGATATACAATCCTAGGTCTGAAATGACACATGATTAATTTAAAAACAATAACCATAAAATTCAACAATGAAATTCAAACCATTCCTTAAGGAACCTTCTGGCGAATAAAAACACGGATCTCTATATAATTAAAATACAGAATTTTTATACATAATCATCCTACATTAGCATTAAATTTAAAAAAACCTCATAAAAAGAATTTTCTAAATAGTATCATAAAAGAATGGGCCAAGAATTGAATTGTTCGTTACCCTGATTTCAATCCCATAAAAGCTGAATATATATATTTGGTATTAAATAATAAATGATAAAAAATATTTTGGTAAATCATTTTTAAAATGATAACAAAAATTGAATAAAAAGATAAAAAATTATAGTTTACATTTATAGCATTGACGCAAAATATGAATTCACAATTATTAATAAAATGTATCTCTTAAAAAATCTGACATGAAATATTTTAAAAAGAATTAAATTGAAAATGAATATCAAATAATGGATCCTCAAAAATAATTAATTTTACCTTCGATAAATGATGATATAAAGATAAAATTTATGGACGGTGAAGGTAAAAAACCTTTTTATTATTTTACCAATACATTTGTACAAATATAATATAATAATAATAGATAAAAACTATTATTTTTCCTCAAAATATGATTCTCTACATAGAAGTATAGAAATTGAACTAAAATAAAATAATTGTATTTGAGAACCCAAAATTGGAAGAACAATGTTCATGAAGAAACAATATAGTCTAACAAAATGAGACTTTAGTTATGAATATCCCTTACAGTAAATATAACATTAACACTCAATGTAAGAAATATCTCCATATTGGGTTTTATGTGTTATTAATAAGAATAAATAAATTATTATGTAATATTGTCAAAGGGTATAATGTATCCAAAATAAGTGAAATATGTTCATGATAAAGATTATAACTAAATAAATGAAAATTGTGTACCAAAAATTCTTAGAACTTTGGTAAGAACTATGTCAAAATACATTTGATAAAAATAACTACTTTTTGTTACTACTTGAAATAAAAAATAAGAAATTTTAAATATATGTTCATGTTTAGTTATAATACTATTCAAATGAAAAATGTACTATATCATAAAAATTCTCAAAGAAATATTATCTGAGATGAAGACCTTATACGTCTCCATTAAGATTTTAATCAAATCTTATTAAAAGATATAGCCTATAATTGAACATAAAATACAATTATTTAAATATAATTCTTGATATTAAATATCAAAAACTTATTATATATGTGACATAAATCAATGTAGGATAATAATACATAAAATATCGGAATGGGGGGAATTTGAGATGAAATTGCTTACCTTTTTATAGATTCATTTTGTGTGTGCGCCTAACATCCAAAATAAAAACAATTATTAGAAAAATTCATTCTAATTTTAATATAATATTCTTGTTTTGATATGAATAATTTATATCCTTATTATATTTATATATTATCTTTTTTTCTTATATTTTGGTGAGAATTAACTCACTGTTCGCTTATGTTTTTTTTGTAATTTTAACATTCAAATGTGTTTTTTTAGTATTTAGTTCAATAAGTAATAAATGATTTATATAAACAGAATACAATATTTTATTTATTATTAAAATAAAATAATATAATCATTTATGTTCACATATTTTTCAATGATAGTGTTTTATTGCATCTATCAATTCAGTGGTCAAACTGACTTACTAATGAACATGCTATATCTCGATGGTGATTATGGATGAGGATTTATCTAATATTATTATAAAATAATTATAATGATTATATTTAGATTTTATTATGTTTTTAAACAATATTTATGTGGTTTGGATCAAAATAATATTAATTTTATTGTTGAATATGATACTTTATGGATGTGGCATTCTGCATGACACATGGTTAACATTCCTTCATTTCTCTAAGTGTATATAAATGAATATATAAATATTTTTATAATAATATAATAAATATCAGTATAATACTGATATTTAGGTTATCATGTGTCGATAAAATGATAGGTTTCAGGAAGAAATATTAATGTGACATAGTAATAAGTAATACTCACATTGGTACAGTGATCAATCGCTTGAAAATATTCATTGAAATGAAGGATATAATAAGATTATGGTGACTATAATATTATTGAATAGAGGTGGGATTTGGTGGGGAAAAAAATTTTAGAGTTTATAGAATTAATTTAAAGTAATGGGTATGATGTGAAGGAGAGGAAGTTTCATGTTTTATATGTGAATAAAATGAAACTTTTTTGAAAACTTATTTATATTTCAAGGATATCATTAAGCTATTCAAGGGTAATGGATTAAAAAAGATATGAATAATAAATTTTTGGGTGATATTGGGATGATAAATCCTTATCCAGGTATTTTCACACATGTTTCAAACATGTTGAAAGTCATATGTGCTTAGGATTTTTTACTTATATATATATATATATATATATATATAATTTCTTAATTTGGTAACATGCTTTTAATTAAGTCATTTATGTTTCATACATTTTAAAAATAACAACTGTTAAAAAATCATGGTTTAATGAATATAAATTTATTTTGAAGTTACTCTAATTAAAATAAAAAATCTAAAATCTAAATTAAAATGAAAAAATTATATATATATATATATATATATATAGTTTTTATAGAAAATTAGTTTTTTTAGAAAAATTACGTTTTTCCAATTATGTATTCATAATATTATCTAGAATTGGTTAAATATTTGAAAAGTGATTATATTATTATATTTTTTTAAAAATAATATTATATTCAAAATTTTAAAAATAATTATTTAATTCAGTAGATAAAAATTACATAATATTTAAAAAATAATTATTTGAAATAAAAATCTTACCATTATCAAGGGAATTTAGCTTAATCAATGTTATCAAACATTTATACAAAAAATTTATGTTGAAATTATAAAACAAATATGATAATTTTGATCGTAAATTTGAATCCCATTCTAATATATTCAATTTATACATGTGATGAAGGAGTTTATATAAGTATATAAAATGTTTTTAGAGAGACGGATTGCTAATTTTTCTAAAATTATATACATGGGTTTTATAAAAACAACACAGTAAATTTAAATTATTTATTTGAATAATAAAAAATTATTATATATATAATTATGTTTAATAATAATTTATTCCATTATATTGTTTTGATAATTTAATAAAATTGATCACTTTTTCAGAAAATTTATATAACTTTATTCACATAAAAATCAATATTTAAAGAATAATCCACAAAAATGACTTCTATAGAAAATATTTCTATGAACAATCTAAAAATATTTTTTAATTTATCAAATTAAAATTATACAATTATAAATTTATCTTTTAAATTACAATATGAAATATAATGAAAAACATTTTTAAGTGAAAAATAGCATTTTTATTGTATTAAACTTTATAATTAATATTTACTATCATTACCAAATTAAATTATCATTAATAAATTATTCATATTGAATATATAATAACATAATTTATCACATGTATAATTAAATATAAATCCATATCTCATAGAATGTAATGATTTATACAAATAAATTTTTATGGTCAAAATTTTAAATTTATTCATTTTTTCTATAAAAATAAAATTTTAATCATATTAAAAAAATAATTTAATTTATATCAATAAATATTTCATAAAGTGGTGACTCTTATATATTAACACTAATTAAATATCTTGGATTTGAAAATATAAAAAATAATGGTTTTTTTAGTTAGGTAATCTATGTGAATAATTTAATTGAAAACGTTTACTTGTTTATAAGTAATCATATATTATAACCCTATGGTGTAAAATTCTCCAAATTAAGTAAATTAAATACTTAAAATTTAAATTATCACTTACATATAAATGTAGGTTTAGGTAATAGTATTTTATTTATCATATGGGATATAACATTTAATATGAACATCTACCTTACTTATAATAGATACAGCTACATTTATTCCCTAAAAAACAATAAACCTTTATAAATTTTTCTACTCAAGTATGTATACAACCTAAGTATACCTTCCCAAATAAATCCATTATAAAAACCATTTGAATATATAATAAATAAAAACATAGTGAGACTATATATAGTTATATATATCAACACTATATATTACTCCCATATTTTCTAACAACAAGTTCATAAGGCCACACACTAGTCAATATTTATCATAGTACCAAAAATGTTATAACATTCACAAAAAAAATATTTCAAATGAAATATCAATCACAAGGTTATAGATACTATGTAACTTATTTCATCATCAAACAACCCTTCATTATATATACATCTAGAATATATTAAACCCCATAATTATCAATATATTAATAATATTTTCACTATTAGTTATCTGAAAATAAATAAACCAATTATAAAATAACATTTTGATAATATTAATTCAATTTAATATATATTTCCATATATTTAAAGTGAAACTACTGAAGGATAATCCTTTTATGTTGAACATAATTCCCCATAAAATTTAGTAAATATTAAATTTTTCCTGATAAATATATCACACTAATCATAATAGATAAGAGATATGATTGTTAAATTCAATTAAAATATAAATCATAAAACCTTCAGTAAAACTCCCCATTTCATTCATAATAATAAAATAAAAATATTCTCTTCCAAATTAGTGTAACACGCAGATATTTTAAGAAATATCTTTTAAAAAACATAATATTATCAATATTATACATTAAAGGAAAAATTGAGGAAAATGTGTTGCATGAAACAAAGTTTTTATCTTCCATTACATGCAACGTTGAGTTTTAAAAAACAATGATATTTTATAAATATAATTATTTAAAAGAGACTGTTATAACCTACCAATTAAATTGTTAAATATAAATAGTAATAATTAATTCTAAAATTTTACATATAATGGTTTTATATAAATAAAAAACATTTATAAATAAATTCTTATTTTTATGATAAATCTGTATATATTTTTAAAATAGTATTCTGTAAAAATAATTTTTTTTATATTTTTGTGAAAAGGCGAAAAAAAAGTTATTTTTACCAATTTTATAAAAATTATTTTAAAAAATTAACTCAATATATTGAATATAAATTTAAATATATACTTGGAGTGATTTTTTGATAAATTCCATAAAATATAATATTTTCTATGAATAGAAAATAATATTTGTATTTATTATTAATTTTATATTCTTCTAAATCCATTTAAAACCATAAATTATTTTAATATGGTTTTAAAAGTATTATTAGTTCATTTAATTATATGTTAATTATATTTATTTAATTTTACTAAATTTCATAGAAAATTTTGATCAAAAACATCATAAACCTTTCTATATTGTGCTTTTAAAATCCCGTCGTTTCATTACGACTGTTAAAAAGATTTTAAACTAAAATTGTCCACATTTGTGAATGGAATTTAAAAAAATGTATCACATATTTGGAATCACAATAATTTATATTATAATATAAATCAAAATTAATTTATTATTATAATTTATAATAAAAAATGAAAAACTATTTACCCTTTTTTTATAAAAATGGTATTACCGAGGTTTTAAACTAAAATGATAAGGGTTATAAATGACCCAAAACATGTGCAATTTTAATTAAAAATAAATATTTCTACATTACCTCTTATGTTTCTATAATTGGAAATTTTTTATTAATTGTTCTTGTGAAACATGTTGGTAAAAATTTATCATTTAATAAATTACTCACGTGCCACTCACCATAATTAAAAATGGAAACCCCTTCTCCTCCCCTATTAACAATTAAAAGACCATTTGTTTGATCCAATATCTTAAAAAATACCATGTTTACATAAATCCTCACAAACATGATGAAAAATGTTTGTTATAAATCAGACCTAAAAAGAATTTCAGTGAAAAACTATGGAGGTTACTCGATTAAGAGACTTTATTCGTCAACGAGAGTTTTTATTTAATTTATTAATCCATTCACATAATTTATTATTAAAAATTATGATATAATAACCTCATTAAATTTCATATGTTGATATTTTTATGTTATGTGAGTTACGTGAATCCATATCCACATTGAGAAAATTGTGTATGAAATCATCATTAAACTGTATCGAGGAATAATTGCTCGTGAAATAATGATTTTTTCCATCACCACCACTCACATCTTGATATAATTATAGATTAAATCTTTTTATATGATACTCATGATATTATTATAACTGTAGAATTATTATTTCACATATAAATCCATTATGTATATTCTAAAGGAATATGATAAAGTTGCTCGTGTGTACGGTGGGATATAGCCTTCGGAAGCTATGCGATTCATTCATGCATTACAGGTAAGGTTATAAGTATATGTTTAATGAAAATATATACGGAACGATCATTAAACATTAAATAATGTAGTTAAATCAACTATATTTCACTTATTCACATTCCTGAATATTTTTTTATTTTTATAATGTTATGAAATAATCCATACATATCAAGCAGCTATCAAACAATGTCGGTACCACTAAAATTGTATCCATTTGTTCTGAACCATAAAGCAAAAAACAATATAATTTTATTTCTTTTAAAATTATTCAAAACATTTTACACAAATTTCTTCCAATTCAAACAGATACTTAAGTCCTATTAAAAAAATTAAAAACATGGGATGAGAAAAAAAAAGATCAGTGGGGGATATAAAAATAATGAAATAAACCATTAGTCTGTGAATATATATAAACAATGAAATCATTTTCACAAAGACATATTCTCAACCATAAGTTATCATATACTTACATCGTGAAACAAGAGATTTCAATAAAACATTGAAACATAAATAAAATGATAATGGTATATTGGGGAATTACTTACTTAATATTATTACTCTTGTGGCTACCTTATTATGTCTAACCATTATGAACACATTATAATGTGACCCTCATGACGACTTTATAGTGTAACCATTGCAATTACACTTGATGTAAAAAAATGGAAAACCTCAAACATAAACATACCCAATGCATTGCAATTAGATAGAGGTCCCACCATTAATCATAAACAATTCCCATGAACATTAACATAAACATAAAATAATAATAATTGGATAAAAAAATCCATTTGGAATTTTGTAAAATATTAGATTAAAAGTGGATTTTAAAATAAATGTCTCTTACAAATATCTTATAATTGACGTGATAATTAATAGAATGAATGGAATATGTTTATACATAGTAAATTCACATTATAAAACATAATATAAATAATAAATCCATTATACAAATAATTTTAGTATAATATAATTAGTTAAGTATAAGGTTAACCTAAATAATTAAAATTGGGTTAATAATACCCTTAAAACGGGATCATCTAACTTCAAATGGTTTTGACCCTTTTATATAATAGTTAAAAGAGTATTATTAATATTTTAGATAAACATATTCATATTTATAGCACATTATATGATCATTTTATTATATCATTCCTCACAGTTATTAATAATAATTGGTTTTTTCCATTGTTTTGTGTCCATACATTACACAGTTTACATGGTCTATTCGTAATGTATTTTCTTACTCAATTGAAGAAAAACTCAACATGTGGAATAAAATAGTATTAATATTTTTTAAAAATAATAAATAATACTGTAAATAATATTATCAAATATTATGATGATTCATTTGATAAAACATTAATTATAATCATTTAGATCATTTTTACAGTTATTCGATAATCATAAACTAGTTCCAATATATAATTTGATATATGTTAATAACAGAACATAAAAATTTAATATCATAAAATTTAAAATATTTTTGAACCATTAAAATGGTTTTGTAAACATATTTGAAGGATTTTATGTAAATTTAAAACACCTCATCCACAATTTTAGTAAATTGACACATCACAAAAGATGTTTTTATTTTTAGAATAAGCGAGAGAAGAGAAGATGTATGATGATTATTTTTTACATAAACATGAAATTATCATAATATATATATATGATAATAATTTTTTAATTCCTATTTCATATGGATAGTTTAAGAGATTAAATGAAAATAAAAACAATTTAAAATAAAATGAATGAAAATGAAAGAAGAGTTTTACCTCTTAATCTCTTTTCAATGAGATCCTGTTAAAGGCCTTTGATTTTAGCCTTTTGAAGAGACCAATTGGTCATTATTGTGGGTAATAAACTTATGAAGAGGATTGGGAAGAAATTATACAATTTTAAATCATTTTGAGGTGTGATAGGAAGAGGGGTAAGATGAGTTATTTACTGTGGAGGAGAGTTTGGGTTTTCCATTATTTTAATCATTATTTTTTTATTTTGCTCAAGAAACAAAATAGTGTTAGTTATTTTGAAAAAAATAGTAATGTGATAATGTCAGTTTTCAACACATGTGATTACTTTATCCATGATGGTGGGAATAAATTATTTAACATATAATGTATATATATGTTAAATTATTGTATTTCATTATTCGACAAAAATTCATGTTTTTCATAAAAATCCCAAAAATTCACCACAACTATTTTTGGACATACATAATTATAAAATTAACTCTATTTTATCCACATAATTTTCTAAATATGAGTAATTAAATTTAAAAAAAATCATAATTTATTTGAAAATAACAATTTTAAAACTATATCTATTATTATAGCAGCATGAAAAATTAAACAAGGTATCATTAAATTATCTAAAAACCATAATCAAAAAAATTATATTTTATTATTGTATTTATGAATATACATTTTCATTTGAATATTAAATTAATCAAAAAATAAAAATTAAATATTCATGATATATAAAAAAACTAACACTTATACAAATATCATATTATCACTTATAACATAACTAAATTTAAATTATACATTCATTGGTGAGGTTACAATTCGTTTCTACAATTTATTATTCATAATCGTCATATTACTATTCATAAGGGTAACATTTCTATTCACAAAAAAAATTATTTTGTTACTAAATGACACTAGATATCTTACTAATTGCAACAATGCATGTACGTGTTTCAAATTTCAAAACATAGAAGTAATATAATATTTATTAACTGCCTGGTAATAACTGTCTTATTAAAACAATGTCTCATTGCATAGAAACTTAGTGTTTCATGGATTTAATATTATTTTTAAATCCTCGGTTTTTTAAAACATATGTGTTACATATGAAATAAAAAATATTCTATAAGTGAAGAATATTAATTACTATTATTTACTTCAATCCATCTAAAAAATTGAAACAGCATTCATGCGTACATGTGGCCAACTGTATCTATGAACAATGTATTTCAGTTTCCACTCTAAATTTTATAGATTACATTTAATACATATATTATAAATATATATGATATTTATATCATGTTTATAATTGTAGGGATGATGTAACCATCATAACGTTAAGAGGGCTAAAAAATAAAAAATCATAACTTACATGAAAAACAATATAGTTATTTCCTATAACATGACATTAACATTGAATTGATAATAAACTGTAATAAATTTTTATACATTAATAAAATATGGTATTATATATATATATACCTTTAATATATTTTCAATAAAATTATATTTATTATGAACGATTTGTATTCATATAAAAAGGAATTTGAGACATAAAGAAAAGGATTTCTTGTCTCCCTTTTATATTAGGGAGACTTATGCCAAGTTCACTACTAGTTTGTTTTATTTGGTGAATATACTACCAATTTAAAATTTTATACAATGAATCTAATTAAATTCATTTTATTTCATGTTTTTTAGGTTATTCATTAATGGGACTCATGATTGAAGAGATTTTTAAAGTAGTAAGGGATATTTGTCTCAATTTGTCTTTATTGGGACACACATTATGTAATACACCAATCATCTATTATATGGTTCATATAATTCCCTTATAAAATTTAATATCATGAAAATATTTATTATCATTATATTTTATTCTTTATTTAATTTTATTCTTTTATGGATCTTAGGATTCTTTTTTACAAAATTTGTAATGGTTATATGATATAAGGACATCATTTATCAGGATAGTTTTTATTCTACTTTCGATAATTAAATACTATTATCAATATAAATAGAATCATTATTTTTGTCTCCAATTATTATTACTTGAGAATACATGTTTTCAATTCATTTTCCTCACATTACGCAACAAATATTCATAATGAATGTTTTTAAAGTAAACTGATATTATTTTTATTTTTGGTATCCAAAAAATTTTTCATCCATACCAATGTTTTCGAAAAATGTTTTTCGTAATGTCATAGACCTTTCTGGTCTATCACATTACTGAAATATGGTGTTTGAGGTGTTTTTGTTGGTCAAGGTGAATAATCCCCAACACTTTTCCAAATTTGAAGTTCTATAAAAAGTGTTTCCAGATTTATGAGCAGTGTCACAGTGAGTCAGAAACCATGAGATAGAAACCGTGAGTCAGAACGGTGATTGAGAAATGGTGAGACAAAAATGGTGAGTCAGAAATGGTGAGACAGAAATGGTGACTCAAAAATGTTGTGTCAGAAATTGTGAGACAGAAACAGTGTGTGAGAAACTGTGAGACATAAATGGTGAGACAGAAATAGTGAGATAGAAATGGTGAGTCGAAAATAGTGAGTCAGAAATGGTGAGACAAAAATGGTGAGAAGGAAATGGTGAGTCAGAAATGATGAGACAAAAATGTTGAGTCAAAAACAGTGACACCAAAACAGTGAGACAGAAATGGTGAGTCAAAATGGTGAGACCAAAATGGTGAGATAGAAACAGTGAGACATAATTGGTGAGATAAAAATGGTGAGTCAGACAGTGTGTCATAGCTCATGAATAGTTTTTCAATAACTATTTCATATTTCTTTTGCAAATTTCCATATTTTTATAGTTTCTCAATTTTAATTTTTTCTTTGACGTAAATAGAATTTATGGTCTTGTTTTAAGGTATCTAAGTCCGAATCAAATCCCATAACTCCTATATTAATTTTCTTAAGGATCCAAATACATTTATTTGGTCAAATCGTGTGGTTTAATGTGATCTGATTATTAATAGAAAATCCATTGTATCTTAAACCATTACGCCATTAAATATTATAAAGGGATAAGATATCTTCCTCCCTTGTTCTTTCCCCTTGTTCTTTTGTGAGAGATGCTCAAACCTTTCCTTCCATCCCATAGGAGTCGGGAAATCAACCTTTTATATGTTTATTGGTTTCCCTCTACGTTCCTCTTGCTACAAGTTCACCCCTGTTTTGGTGCAACCAAGATGTATCCACCAATCATCGATATAAGATATGATTTATTGCCATTATTTTGGGTTTATCTTTTCATGTTTCTCCTTTTCATATTATGACATATGATCTCCATTATTATAATGGAGTTTCTTGGATTTTAGTTGGTGTGTCCATACCCCAAAATCCTTGCGTAGATGCAGTCGTCACTGGAAGAGGGTATCGTTATCCGTTGTACAGACTATTCACATGTAAAGAAAGTCAATAACTGTTTGAGGTATTATATTCATTGATTCCATTTAATTTTATGTGAAATTTTTGAGTTATCATGTTTTAACAACTATATCATAATGGAATTGAAATAATAAATATTTGAACCAGATAAATAAATTTATATCAATCATATGTTATTGCCTCTTGTTTTTCTAGGTAGTGTGATATCTATGTTTTCTTCATTTAGTTGTTCATTCTAGATGGAAATTTTTAAAGAACATAAATAATAATTAATTGATAATTATTTGACTAAAGATAAAGAGTCATGTAAATGAATCTGGTTTTAATTGATGTAATTTGATATTAGTCAAATTGGTGTAGTAAGCATGTTCAAATTATTTGCGATAGATTATTTTTTAGGTTTCATGAATATGAAACCTATGAATAATAAATCGGTTAATTCAAGATCGATTGAAGAACTGATTTTTTGATAATTCCTTGAAGGGTTCTATGTTACCTCTTGTTTCCTTAAGGGATAAGAGCCCAGTTGATATGATTATAGTTTTCATGATGCTTGTGTTGTGATGTGAGACTGGATGGCTGTTCTGATATAATGGGTAATGAAGTCCAAATGGTTATGGAAGCAGTTGACTCCTAGAGTGGTGAGATGCATTGGTTTTTTCATGTGGGTGTCAGGGAGAACACCAGGGATGATGGAATGGGTTGGTTGGAAATGTTTGAATGCTTGATCATTTCATTGGTTGGTAATCTTTTTTACATTCCCCACTGCTCAAGGTAGCTGGTCTTTCTTACCCATCTTCCAAAAGGGGAGAAGATGCACGGGGTATTCCGTATGCTTTCTATGTCTAGATTCTTAAGGGAGGATGGGTCTACACTCTTTCTATAGGAGGAAAATACCGGATGGGTAGTTCATCTACTCACCATGTTGATCCCCTAGTGTTTAGTAGCATAGAATGATTTTCTAGAATTCTTTGGAATATGTGAATGTAATGCTGTAAATAAATAATTGAATAAATTATGTTATCCCATTGGGTTGGAGCTTTCTGGGACGTAATGTTGAGGTTGTAATTTGAAGGGACATTAAACATTTGGTGTTATGCTAATGAAATTCAATGTGGAATTGTAAATAGTTAATTAATGTTTAAATAATTAATTAACATAAAGTGGAACTGATAAAAAGGGAATGAAGTAATGTAATTGAGCTCTTTAAAAGGTTGTATGATTATAGGATAACTAGTCTTAACGGTGGCTGCTGGGAGTCCGAGCGGCGTTAGTTGCAGTTGAGTCAAAGACTAGGTTATTCCTATAGTGTGGTTGTGAGATATAGTATGTTCTCTTTTTTTTCTATATGCTACTGCACCGCATCAGTTAGGGAATCTGACACCCTGGGGATTCTATGCCCTGGGGGTGTTTTCCCCAACATTCTTGTGGGAGTATGGATGGATGACTACCCCCTTTTTCCCCACTCTCTTCTCTTGGTATTTACTTGTACTGGTAGGCACAATGATTATTTTTTCATATATATTTGTGTATAGGGCTATAATGGACTGTGGTTATTCACACACATATATTCTGGATATATTTTACTATGTAATACTATAGGTGTAACATTTTTAGGTCGTGGGGCCTTGAGGATCCTTACTCGGCGTATGGGCTGTAATGGATTGAGGTATAATACCTGACATATGATACACGTGATGTGAGTTGTGGTGGCTCCTAGAAACTACCTAGTCACTTTTCATACGTGGATGTGGTGGTTATTTTACATGAGGTTCATGTTTTGGTGCTTCGCCCAGGTGTCTGCAGGCAAGCCTTTTTGGAAAGAGATTCTTATGATGTGCAATGTTTGGGAAAAGAGAAAAACCGGTTGGGAAGTAGTTGTGGGGTACCCTTGATATTTTTTATCATATTATATACTCTTTTATGCGTTACTTGGTGAGAGTAACAATGTTGAGGATTGGAACATAGTATACCTCTTTATGTGACGAGTCAGTTTCACTTGTTTTTCATTGTGCTTTAGCATACTTTCATTACTTTTGCAAGAGAGTCTTCAGGGAGGATCCTACTAAGTATACTATTATACTAACCATATGTATATATAAACTATTTTTCAGGTCAGTTGGAGCAAGTTTTAGATCAGGATGGTTTCTACTTGCTTGGGGTTTTAGAAGCTATTCAGGCTTGTGGTTGCTGTTTTTTTTAGTTTTTTTGGGTACTTGTAGTTTTCCCCTTTCTGTTGTAGTATTTTTTCATGAAATTACATATGTGCAATTGGGTTTTCATTTATATTGGTGTTTGAGCTAGAGTTGGTTAGTGTATATCTTATCTCTCTCTCTATTCCTTATGTGTTCTCTTATAGGGTAATGCCTCTCATTTGTGTGTTTACTATACCTTCAGTGTTAGTCGCTAACTTAGGACCCAATGGAGGTGGGACTCAGGGGTCAATATCACCCTTCTCACATTTTTGGCCCAAGAGGGGTACACGTTGTGGGGAGGGGGTCGTGATAGAGTTGTATCAGATGGAAGTTGAGATATAGGATGGAGTTTGGAGTTAGGCACAAGTGTGGTTGCATGGGTTGGTTGGTAAACAATGTCTTTCATGTTTAGCAAGTGATTTAAACACTGGAGACCGGCTGAGACATAGGTATTTAGGGCCCCCTATGTTCTGATGTACGAACCTTTATGTTTATAAGGGATACTAAACAAGGTGATACTAGTTATATGGTAGAGACCTAGGAATGGATCATGTATCATTCTTCTTTGTGCCTGTGATTTAATGGGTAGAACTTGGGATAGGTTAACCTCAAATTAATAAATTAAAAAAAATAAGTAATTAATTAATGATGCATCTCCTATATTCCAGGTTTTGGAGCTATAATGATTTTTTATTTTACAGGTATGGCTCTAGGTCAATGTCCTTGTCAGGATCACATAGAAGATGTTCATAAGGCTATTCCAGGAGATCACTGCCGGGTAGAGGTAGATGATGATGAAACTTAGAGGATGACACTCTGAGAGTTTCAACGCCAGAGTATGAAGACGTATGAGGGCTCCTTTTCAGATTCAGTCATAGAAGACTTGTTGGAGGAGGTTGAGATATGAATCAGTTTGAACTGTGATTGGAAGGATCACTGAGTGTACGTGGTGGTGACGATGTTGCATGAAGCAGTGATTTAGTGGTGGAAATTGTTCCTCGGGGATCGTGAGGAGTCAGCAATCTCATGAGAGGAGTTCTGAGACGTGTTTAGAGTCGAGTTTCTTTCTTCAACTGGGAAGGTGTCCAGTCTCTATGATATTCATACCCATCTACATGGGAGCTCAAGTGTGCAAGTGTTTGGAATCCTTTTCATAAACATTTTGTGATATTCTTCAGACCTACTTCCAGATGAGGAGGCTAGGGAGAGGCATTTCGAGGAGGCTTTGTGTCCAGAGATATAGCGCCAGGTCACCCCAATTATGTTATAGACATATATTGAGGTTCTGGAAAGGGAAATACCAACCAGAGTACTTTGGATAGAACCTGATCATCTGGAGTGGGGTGGCGTCATTATACATCAAGAAGTAGAGTTGTGGTCTGGGGTTCCCAGTTTTCAGGGCAAAAGAGTTTACATTCGTCCAAGGGTACGTACTAGTCCTCAGCATCTCATTTCTCTAGGGGATGCATCTCTCAGGTCTAATACAAGGAATCATGAACTTTTTTCTTATGTTGGTCATGATAATCAGTAGATAGAGTGACTGACCTTTCAGAGAAGACATCATGAACCTGGTTTTATGATCCAGGTTCCTCAAATGAGGCAGTTCTAGCCGAGGCACCAGTAGGAGGTTGGAGTAGCTTTAGATCAGTAGAGGGTAGATGGGGCAGTTATAGGACAACCCTGCGATTCTCCCCATCCTCATAGAGTAGAGTATAGATGTGGTGGTGGTCATCATTAGGGTTAGATAGGTTGTGGAAGAGGTCGTGGTTAGCTTCTTGTTTTAGCGTTGCCATCACTAGGATATCCAGACATCGTTCGAGGTACCCTTTTCATGTTTTCTACCATAGTGTATGCCTTGTTTGATTCTAGAGTCACACACTCTTTCATATCACCTACCCTTGTCCAAGCTTTGGGACTTGAGGTAGAGAGGCTTACATTTCCCTTGGCGTTGACTACGCGAGTTGGAGGTCGAGATGACTTGTTTGTAGTATGTAGAAATTGTGAGCTAGTTTTGGGGTAGCACCACTCATGGAGATATTTCCTATGTTTATGAATAAAACCATATGAATTCGTCCTCAGCATGGATTGGTTTTATTTGGTGCATGCTATCATGTATTGCTTCAGGAGGCTGGTTGTGTTCATCGATAAAGATGGAGAGCCGGTGGAGTTCGTTGTTGAGCGAGACCCTCGGATGGGTTAGAGGCGTCCACTATCCTTATCATCCATGATGGCTGAGATGACACTGATTTCATCAAGGGTTCAGCAGTTGGCATTTTTTAGGGTCATAGAAGAGTACCCTGATGTCTTTAGTGAAGTGGTTGTAACATTACTCTATCAACGAGAGATTGGGTTTGGGATCATGCTAAAACCAGGAGCATATCCTATCTTTATATCCCCATATAGGATGGACCTTTTTGAGTTTTGAGAGTTACATATATATCTGGAGGGTCTGTTATAGTGTGGTTTTTTTCAGCCGAGTGTTTCACCGTGGCGTGCATCAATTTTGTTCGTTAAAAAGGCTAACGGCAGTTTGTGGTTTTGTGTTGATTATCATCGCATAAAAAAGTGACTATAAAAAATCACTATCCTCTTCCACATATTGATTATTTATCCGATCAACTGAAGGGTGAAATTTGGTTCTCAATGATTTACTTGCGGTCAGGATATCATTGGATGTGTGTGATGGTTTAGGATATCCTCAAGACTGCATTCTGTTGTCATTATGGGAATTATGAGTTCGTTGTAACGCCATTCTTTGTGATGAATGATCTAGATGTGTTAATGAGATTGATGAACGCTGTGTTCTGTGACTTCCTGGACATGTTCTTGGTAGTATTCATTGATGAAATCCTTGTGTACCCTATATCTAATGAGGAGCATGTAGAGAATCTACATGCCACTTTGGGAGTTCTTCATCAACATTAGTTGTTTGGGAAGTTGTCGAAGTGTGAGTTTTAGGATTGAGATGTCATTTCATGGAGAATTTTGTGTCCCAGCAGGGGTCATCTATAGATCCATCAATGATAGAAGTAGTTTTGTCTTTGGCAGCACCCAAGACAGTGTAAGAGGTGTGATGTTTCTTGGTGCTTGTAGGCTACTACAGGAGGTTCGTAGTCGATTTGTCTCATGTTTCAACTCCTCTGACAACTTTTACTAGGAAGGATCATGAATTCATATGGATTGGTCAGTATCATCCAGATTCCAGTATCTAGAGGAGATGTTAGTAAGGGCTCTAGTTCTTTGTCTCCAAGTAGAGAGAGTTCAGTTTGATGTTTTCTGTGATACATTGCATCTGGGGTTAGGTTGTGTTCTGAGGCATCAATGATAAGTTGTTTCTTATAGGTCTCAAAAGTTGTGTCCTCATTAACATAACTATACCACCCATGATCTTGAGTTGGCAGTTGTGGTGTTTTCTCTAAAGTTGTGGAGATATTACCTCATTGGTGAGCACTTTGTGGTTTTCACTAAAAATAAAATCCTTAGGCATGTTTTCTCCCAGCACAACATGAACTTATGACAGTGTCGATGGATTGATTTATTAAAGGAATACGAATTATAAATATCATATACACATGGAAGGGGAATGTTGTAGATGATGTGTTGAGTCGATATTCACATATTGATGTTGTGCAAGAATCTGGTGATACATAGAGAGTAATGGAAGCACTATCAGCATTACCTAATGATACCGGAGAAGTTGGGGGTAGAGGTTGTCTCTTAAAGATGGTGGTTCAGTCATCTTAGTTGCAGCAGGTGGAAGGGTCCCAGTTGGGTGATCATGAGGTGGTGGTCTAGAGGGACCGAGTTTTTTGTTACATGTCATCTAATGGTTGGACTGAAGATGAACAACAATGAGTGTTGAATCATGAAAGGATTTTCATTCAATTAACGATGCACGAGATTGTTCTCAGAAAGTTCCATAATTCTCCTTTAGTGGTGCATCTAGTCGTGACAAAGATGTACCGAACCTTGAAGAGTCAGTTTTGGTGTCCTGGGCTGAAGCGTGCAGTTGTAGAGTTTACATCTGGATGTTTAGTCTTACAGAAGGTCATGTCTGAGCACCGCATCCCTAATGATTTTCTCCATCCATTTGATATTCCTCAATTGAAGTGTGAGGACATCTCAATGGACTTTTTTACAAGTTTTCCTCGAGCTCTAGGGGTACATGATGCTATTTGGGTGGTAGTGGATCCTTTAACAATATCAAACCACTTCATAGCGACCAAGGAGTCAAGCTCAGTGGATATGTTGTCAAGGCAGTATCTGGAGGGGGTGGTGAGACTTCATGGAGTCCCAAGGATGATCATTTTTTAATGAGATCCTCACTTTACATCAAGGGTGTGGTGAGGTCTCCAGTATGCTTTTGGTTTTCATGTATGCCTTAACATTACTTTTCATCCTCAAACGGATCGTTAGACAGAGCAAACCATCCAAAATCTTGAAGGCATGTTACGCTCTTGTTTTCCTAATTTTGGAGGTTCGTGGATGAGGAACATACCCTTGGTAGAGTTATCTTACAATAATAAATTTCAATCCACCATTGGTATGGCACCATTTGAGGCCTTGTATGGTTGGCCTTGCCATTTTTCCTTATGCTGGACTAGGGTCAAAGCGTCAAATTTCTCAGACCTGAACTAGGGAAGAATACAATAGAGATGGTTCAGATGATTCATGAGAGGATGAAGACATCATAGGAACATCAGAAATCATATGATGATCAAATGAGGAGAACATTAGAGTTTTATGTTGGGGATCACATGTTTATAAAGGTGAATCATTGTCCTGGACCATGAAGGATAGGTCGTGGGGGTAATCTTTCACTCCAGTTTTTTCGGCCTTTTGAGGTGTTAGATTATGGTGGAGTTGTGGCATATTGAGTAGCACTTCCCCCACAAATGATCTGGATACACGGTGTTTTTCATGTGTCACGTATCCATAATTATCTTCATGATGACTCTCACATCATTGGTTTGGGAGATATTGATGTTGATGATAATGCGAATTTCGAGGAGTGATCTGTGGTTATCCAAGACCGCAAAGAGAAGCTGTTGTATGGGTGTTATATTCCCTTGGTTCGTGTCTTGTGGATACACGATGGCAGGAAGGAGAGTACCTAGGAACGTGAGTCATAGATTCATGCTTAGTACCCAACATATTTTTATGTTTAAACTCATTTCATGTAATGGTGACCCATTTGTGGTTATAGACGTTTCATTTTTAGAAGATGATTTTATTTTGTAGATTCTAATGGCTTTCTATCTTTTGAGAGGTATCCTGAGGAATGTTTGTTCGGACCCCCTTTCAGTTTCTTTTTGTGATTGTATTGGTTTCTTGAGGAAGAGAATGTTTTGAGAGGTATCTAATATAATGTCCAAGACCTTTTCAGTCCATCCCTTTGCTAAAATATGGTGTCTGGGTTGTTCTGGGAGGTCAAGGTGAATCATCCCCATCACTTTACCAAATTTCCAGTTCTGTGAACAATGTTTCCAATTTTATGAATACTTTAACGATGAGTTTGAAACGGTTAGACAGAAACGGTGAGTTAGAAATAGTGATTCAAAAAAGGTGAGGCAAAATCTATGAGTCAAAAATAGTGAGACTGAAATGGTGATTCAGAAATGGTGAGTCAGAAATGGTGAGACAGAAACAGTGAATAAAAAATGGTTATATAGAAATGGTGAGACATAAACGATGATGTGAAAAAGGTGAGTCATAAACGGTGAGTCAGAAATGGTGAGACCGAAACTGTGAGTTAGAAACAGTGAGTCAAAAATAGTGAGTCAAAACGGTGAGAAATAAATAGTGAGTCAGAAAAGGTGAGACCAAAACGGTGAACCAGAAATGGTGAGTAAGAAATGGTGATTCAGAAATGATAAGAGAGAAATGGTGAGTTAGAAATCATGAGACAGAAACAGTGGGATAGAAATGGTGAGTCAGACACTATGTCACAGCTCGTGAACAGTGTTTCCAGAACTATTTTAAACTTCCTTTTCCAAATTTCTCAATTTTTCCAGTTTCTCCAGTTTTACATCTTCTTTGACGTAAAACACATTTACGGATTTTTTTTAAGGGATTAAATCCCAATTAAAATCCCATAACTCTTATATTAATTTTCCAAATGCCCGAGATGCATTTACTTGGTAAAATCGCGTGGTTTAATGCGATCATATTTTTAATGGAAAATCCATTGTATCTTAAATCGCTGCTCTGTTAAATCCTCTGAAGGGAAAAGATATCTTTCGCCCTTTTTCTATCCCCTTGTTTTTTGGTGAGATAAGCTCAAAACATTCCTTCCATCCCATAAGAGTTTTGAGATCAAAATTTTACCTATGGATTGGTTTCCCTTGACAATCTTCTTGATGTATGTGCACCCTTGTTTTTGTGTAACCAAGTAGTATCCATCAATCTTCGAAATATGGTTTGATTTATCGTATTTATTTCGGGTTAAGCTTCTCCTATTTCTCCTTGAAATATTATTACATGTGATCACTAGGATTCTAATAAAGTTTCTTAGGTTTTGGTTAGTGCGGTCATGTCGCGACATCCTCGGGTGGATGCAGTGGTCATGGGAGGAGGCGATCGTTATCCGTGTTGTCGACCATTCTTGTATAAAGAATTTCAAGAACCATTTTAGGTAGGGGATTTTTCGCTTTTATTTTATTTTACATTCATCTATAGAGTTATCATGTTTTATCTACTAGATCACAATGGAATTGACATAAAACATATTTGAACCGGATAAATAAATTGATATCAATTGTATATTATTGCCTCTTATTTTTCTAGATAGTGTGATATATATTATTTCTTTGTTTAGTTGTCTTTTCTTGATGTAAATTCGTAATGAACATAAAAGGGAATTAGTTGATAATTTTTTCGATAAAGATAAAGAGGCATGTAAATGAATCCGGTTCTTATTATTGTAATTTGATGTTAGTCAAATTCATTTAGTAAGCATGTTTAAATTATTTGTGATAGCTTAATATTTTGTTTTCCCAAATATGGAACCTATGATTAATAAATCAGTTAATTCAAGATGGATTAAAGAACAAATTGTTTGATAATTCCTTGAAGGGTTCTGAGTTACCTATATATTTCTTAAGGGATAAGATCCTTGTTGATATGATGGATTTTTTCCATCTTCTTGCGTTGTGATATGATCCAAGATGGATTTTGTGGTATGTGGGGGCATGAAGGCATATTATTTGTGGCAGTAGTTGATGCCTAGAGAGGTGAGATGCATCAGTTTATGCATGTGGGTGTCGGGGAGGACACCTGGGAAGATGGAATGGGTTGGTTGTGAATGTTTGGATGCTTGCTAAATTCATTGGTTGGTTATCTGTATTACTGTCCCCACTAACCAAGATTTTTTGTCTTTCTTACCCTTCTTCCGAAAGAAGTGAAGACTCCTGGGGTATTCTACATACATTCTATGTCTATCTTCTCAATGGAGTATGGGTCTTCGCTTTTGTTATAGGCGTAAAAGTCTCGATGGGTAGTTCATCTACTCACAATGTTGAGCTACCTTGTGTTTAGTAGCATAGAATGTTTTTCTATAATTCTTGGGAATATGGGAAAGTAATGTTGTAAATATGTAATTGAATAAATTATGTTAACCCATGGGGTTGGAGATGGTTGGGATATAATGATGAGGTTGTAATTTGGAGGTATAGTATACATTTGGTGTGATGCTAATGAAATTAAATATAGAATTGGTAATGGTTAATTAATGTTTAAAGATTTTATTATGGTAATGTGGAACTAAAAAAAATTGAATGAATTAATGTAATTAAGCTCTTTAAATGGTTTTGTGGTTATAATATACCTTGTCTTAACTGTTGTAGTTGGGATTCTGAGAGACATTAGCTACAATTGAGTCTATGACTATGATATGCACACAGTGTGGTTGTGAGATATAGTATATTATGTACTTTTTGTGTTTCTATACACTACTCCACCCCGTATGTTAGGGTATCTGACACCCCGGGGATTTTGAGCCCAGTGGGGGGTGTTTTCCCCAACCTTCCGGTGGGAGGATGGATGGATAACTAACCCCTTTGGTATCACTCTCTTCTCTTGGAAGTTACTTTTGTTGGTAGGCAAAATAGTTAGTTTTCCCTGTATATGTTTGTAGAGGTTTGTAATGGCTTGTGTTTATTCATACACATATATTCTAGATATAGTTTTTTTGTACTACTATTGGTGTAATGTGCATAGGTTGTGATGGCTTGAGGGTCCTTACTCAGCGTATGGGATGTAATGGCTTGAGGTATAATACCTGACCTATGATACACTTTATGAAATATGTGGTGTCTCACAAAAACATCTTAGTTACTTTCTTACATGAACGTGCTGGTTTTCTATATGAGATGCATGTTGTGGTACTTCAACCAGGTGTATGTGGGAAAGCATTTTTGGAGAGAGATGCTTAGGACGTGTGGCGTTGGGGAAAAGTGGAAAACCTATGGGGAAGTAGTAGCAGGGTACCCTTTATATTTTTTAATATATTATATACTCTTACATGCGATACTTGGTGAGAGTAGCCATAATGAGGATGGGAACATAATATACATGTTTAAGTGACGAGTCAGTTTCCCTTGTTGTTCACTATGCTTTAGCATGCTTTCATTACATTTGCATGAGAGGCTTCAAGGAGGATCCTACTGAGTATACTATTATACTCACCCTATGTATATATAATCTTTTTTTTTGGGTCACATGGAGCATGTTGAAGATCATGCAGGTTTTTACTAGCTTGGAGTTAGAGGAGCTCTTCAGGCTTGTGGTTACTGTTGTTTTTAATTTATTTCGGGTACTTGCTATTTTCTCCTTTCAATTGTAGTATTTTTGCATGATATTACATACGCGTACTTGGGTTTTCTTTTATATTTATGTTTTAGTGGGAGTTGGTTGGTGTATATCTTATCCCTCTATCTCTTTTGCATGTTCTCTCATAGAGGGTAATTCCTCCCATTTGTGTGTTTACTATACCCTCAGTGCTAGTCGCCAAAATGGGGCCTACTGGAGGCGGGACTCGGGGGGTCGTTATCTCTCTTCTCACATTGCTGGACCAGAAGGGGTAAGCATTTTGGGGAGGGGGTCTTGACATTTTGACATTACCCAATTGATTTATTAATAAATTTTTATCCGATATTTAAATTTTAAAACAATATTTAAAAATAAAATTCATGTTTATATAAAAAAAAGTCTTGTATAACTTGTACTTAAAATGTGAGAGGATTTTTTTTAATGTGTACAAATCTTATTATCATTATGACCGCATAATATTTTAAATATTAATTTATCAGTTTTAAAGATTATTTTACAATAAAAGGATTCAAGAAATAATTTATTATTTAATAAAAATCAATGTGGAAATGGTATTTTCCTCGGGAATTGTATTAAATAATTTTTATATATTCTGCTATATGATTCTATGGTTATTTTAAGAGAATATAATTCTGAAAATGTTCTGAATTTTAAATTGTATATCTCAATGTGGGAAGAATATTTTCTTCAAGAAATGATCAAAGTAATATTTAAAAAAAATTCACATCTAACATGACATCATATGATGTAACCTATGAATTACTATGGATATGATCCAAGGAAAACAATTTCAGCTCATGTGATTGATTTATATTTTTGATTACAAGATGTTTATGAAACCCATTTCACCTACAATAGTTATACCATTCTAAAATTATTATAAATATTCATCTAAAAGAATTTAATATCTATATAGGAGTTGTTCTGTTCATTATAGTTGGTATAATATGATATGATTAATAATCCTTTTAAAACTATTATGAAAAAATATTTATATTATTCCATATTATCTATTTAAGGATAAGTCTATGGATGATTCAAATCATAGGAAGATATATTCTAATTTTGGAAAAGGATATATTCAGTGGTTTCTACGAAATTAAATCCATGTCTAGATAATATATGTGGATATGGATTTAAAATAGGGGTAAATAGTGGTAAAATCTCCAAAAAAGTTGTATTTATATAGGCTCGATCTTTTCCCGGTCAACGACAATGATCCATGTGGCATAAATTGTTTGACACCACCATGGGATATTATTTTGTAATTAATGAACTGTTTAAAACCCATGAAGAATTTTTTGAATAAAGACCATGAATAACCTATCAAAATTCATTGGTGTTGTCAATCAAAAATAATGATTCATGATTAAGACATCATAAATGTAATTTTTTCAAAGATATGTGGTTTTCCACTATGATTTGTTATTCTCACATTATTCATTCATATTTTAGTAAATTGTTGTAACCTAAAGGAACCATGTCAATTTTAAATGTAGTGATTTCATGATTTTTCTCATAAAGAACCAATTTTTATGGGAGATGAAATAACAAACCCTATTGATATGATCACACAAATTACTCATCAAATAAATCAAGCAGATCTTCCAAAAGATAAAACAAGGGAAGAACATTCTATTGATTATTTCATGAGGAAACCTAAACCCAATATTACCATTTCCACTGATCTATTTTTTTAAATTAAAGGATCAATAATACTGAAAATATATTTTCTATTATCCATTTTTTATTTCATGAAATTTTAATTTTTTTCTATCACTTTGTAGGAGAATCATATTAATGATGGAACATTATTTAGAATATGAGTCAAAAAAATGTAATGGACTCTAGAGAATGAGATGATTTTAATATGTTATATTCAGTTATTAATTCCCTTTTATTCTATGAAAAGTTACGGAGAATTTATTTATTAATCTCAAAGAGGAGAATAATGAATCTATTAGTACCCATTAATCTAATTTCACAGGATATTCAAGGTACACTTCAATATTTATCATCATTCCAAAAATAAAAATTTATTAATTTGTTGGTGGATTAAGAAAAATTCATTGAAAGGAACTATCTATAAGAAATTTTAGTTCCATCAAAAAATTCACTTGATGAGCACTAAATGTAGAAATAGAAATTGGATATTTTGAATATTCCCATGTAATTATAAATAAATATATTATTGAGTATTTTGACAACCCAAATAAATCACATTATGGTAATAAATTTCAGTCACACAAATTCCATTATTGTGGAAATAAGTACTCATGTGAATTCCTATGGGGAACAAGGGGTGTTACATGTGTTTGAATCCAATCCATCATGTCAAATAATATATAAGGTATGATAGGAGTCTAGTTAATGAAATTAATGGAGAGATATATCAATATAATGAACCATCCAAAATAAAGTTTTCCAAATGTATAGATTTTCAAAATTATGTGAATCAATTCCCCAATCCAAGGAATTATGTGGATGATAACCACAAAAACCCCAAAAGACAATGGATAAGGTGAATTTAAAAGAAATTGAAATAGATAAATTAAACCAAAAATATTGGTAAGCTTTATCCACCCTATAATATTGGGGATTTATTTTTTAAAATGGTATGAACAATCCCATGAAAATTTTATTGTTTATTATTTAATGAAATTTCATGTAATTTTGAGCATTTACTATCTCCCACTACATGGATTTTTTATTAATATAATAACAATTTATATTATATAAATACATGGATGAACCAAATATTATAATGAAAATGTATTTTTGTAAGATAATATCTCTTAAATGTAGTAAAGGGTGAATTAAATTTTTCTTGAGTATATGAATCCATTTATGATTAACTTATGAGTTATGGATACCATCAATTTTTATAATTCTAATATTGATTATAATTTAATATTCATTGAAACCCCATTGGAGGTATTTTTGATGGGTGGTTAACAATATTGATGAAATTTTAAGGTTTATTTACCGAAATCCAACCCTTTTGTTTCGTATATTTTTTAGTGACCATGTCATTTGATGAGTAATGATTTTACACTTTATGGACATATGATTAATGGTACCTGTAACCATTAGGGTTTTTCATATCATTTATGTTTATGTAATTATGGGTTGTTATCAATAAAATTAAGAACTAATCACACTTCATTGATATGAGAGAATATTTGTTTAGTGATCTTCCTGATAGAATATGCACTAAAGAAGTGGTAAAGTTACATAGAATGCCACATTTAGTTTAATATAATCAACATCCAAATTTTACCGTGATGTTTTGATGATCCTTTCAGCTCGATCTTGGTATAATGTTGATTTTCATCACTGTGTTTCATCCTAAAAAAGATGGTATGTCTTAAAGGACAAAAATGACCCTAGAGTATATTCTAAATTTTTTTTTGATGAATTTAAAAGGTGTTTGGGATCAAAACATTCTTCTATTTGGACATTCATGAAACAATATATTCTACTCGAGCCTTAATATTGATCCTTATGAATCCCTTTATGGAAATGAATGATAAAATCCAATTTAATGGAATGTAGATAGAAAAAATAAATCTATTTGTACATAAGAATGATTATGAAGTTGATGATATTTTTAAAATTGTTCAGTATCACATATGGTCAGAACATGGTTGGTAGAAATGGTATACCGATAATCATGGATGTGATTTATAATATTATGTTGGTTGTAATGTGATTATATAAATTTTTGGGTGAAATAATGATGGAAAAAATATAACCAATGTATATCAGTACCTTAAAAATTCTTGATTTTAACATCATGGTATCCTTTCAATTGGAGTTTCCACTAAATATATCTCAGGTTCACAATGTGTTTCTTTTATCTTTCCTGAGTACGTACATTCTAGATCAATCACATATAATGAACTTATAAGTAACACCATTGGAGAATGAAATTTTATATGAGGATAAAATGGTGGAGATTATGGACTATTAGAAGTCAATTATATGAAATAATAAATGTAACCTAGTCATTTTTTTGGGTAAAACCACTATTTTGATGATTCTATGTGGGAACATGATTTTGTAATGAGGTAGAAGTGTCTTTATTTGTTGTTAAAAAAGTGATGAATTTCTAGGGTAAAATTAATTTTAATGTTGTAGAATGTAACACCATAACATTTTTTTAAATATTTTTTTCCAAATAAATTTAATCTTTTCAAAATTATACATTACTAAAAAAAAAAATTTATGGGTTTTTAGATAAATTTCTATATGTTTGAAGACAAATTATTTTCTAAAAAATCTTTTAATTTTATTTTGTGATAAAATAATAAAGGTACTTTTTAACACTTGTAAAATACAATAAAAATTATATAAATATAATATTAAAATTTTCTTTCAAAATTGTTCATTAACATAAATTTTTTGAACTATCTGAAATGGAAAATGTTTTAGTGATAGTGAAAATTCATAATTTTATTAAGAATTATCGTTTATTTTAAATAACTAAAAATAATTAAAATTATAGTAAGAAGTTTTGAAAAGATAAATTAGATGAATTATTTATCATTTAATCCATTTTATGTCATGGAAAATAATTTCCTATAGAAATTTGATACCAAAACTTTTTATACCATTGAACATTTTCTCATTGTAAACCCGCTTGCTTAATGTGTCACTGGGATTAATATCCAATTACATTTTTTCATATTTTTTTATGTTATTTAGAAAAATGGATTTCATATTAGGTATCAAATTCATTTCAATTAAATAATAAGTTCAAATAAAGTTTTTATATTATTTAATAATAAAAATTCCATGAAAAATATAATTACTATTATAAAGGTAAAAATCGGTCTTCTAGGGGATAAACTGAAAAGATAAGTGTTAGAAATGATCCAATACATTTTAAATACCCATAATATGGAAGTATACTTCCATTATATTTAATATGTTCTATAATTTTACTTTTTTGAGCATTTTTCATGTGAAACACTTGGGTATATCTTTTTCTTTTAAAAAATACATGTTTTCTACACACCTCAACTATAAAAGCTCACACATTCTCATATCCTCCTCACAAATTATAACCATTTTTTAGACAAATAAATTCTCAATTATCCTACTTAAATCCATTATCTCATATTATAGGACTTATTTGGTTATTATGGTATCCTATGAATGATTTTGGTTCAAACCAAAGAGGTTCCTCGAAGAAGATGTAACATTTTTCATTAATCATTTTCATTTTATTTCATCATCCACATACATAAATTATTATTAAACCATAATGATATAATAAATAAATATATTACATTTACTAGTATTTTTTTAATTAATGTTGTTACCTAAAACCATTTTCACATCCATCAAATGGGATACTAAATCATCATCCTTGTGTACGGTGGAAAACCGCCTGGGAAAACGATGTAATTTATTTTACATCACCACATATAAATGATTTATAATGATAATTATAGTGATTATATAGCATATTTATGATATTATTATAAATTATAAATTATTATATCAAACTGACATCCATAATTTCAATTTTTAGGAAAAACGATAATGGTGATATTGTGTATGGAAGACTACAACCTCACAAAGTGATGTGATTCATTCATGAATGACATGGAACATAATAAGGATGTATTTAATGAATATATGTTATAATAATGTGACAATTAATACTATTTAAGGATAATATATTATATACCTTAATTTATTTTAATCAATCAAGAAAACGGAGAAAACATTCTTTTGTAAGATCGGCATTCCATCTCAATGAATTGTTTATTTAATTTTCTATATATTACCTTTATAGATGTATTTAAATAAATATATATTGAAAATAAGGTTATTTATGTCATAGTAAAAATTTTGGTGTTTATGGAACTGTGACAAAATTAAAAGACCAAGAAATTAAAAAATAAAAAAAAATACACAAAAAACAATGTAATGTTTTCCAAAAACATGACCTTAACATGGAATTGTTAATTAAAATCTAATAAAAATTCATAATTTAATAATATATGATATGATATATATTTTCATGCCTCTATAAAATATATATATATATATATATCTTATATTTACTATACATGTGTTTTTATCATTTATAAAGGGAGTCGAGAATTAATGTAGGATATTTCTTGTATTTCTTTTATTGGTGGGATAATAATGCCATATTCACTAGTAATTTATTTTTTGTAATGTATATATTGAAACTCTTAAATTTTTTATCATTAATATAATTTTTTTAATAATATTTAATGTTTCATTATATGTAATAATTTTATTGGGCTTAGAATTTAAGAAATTACCAAAATCTTAAGGGTTTTTTCCCAATTTCCCTTCTTTAGAACATAAGTTTATACAACTATCATATTTTATGATGTGTATATATAACCCCTTTGATAGATAATATGTAACACCCCATGTAAATAAACAATATGATATTTTTATATTTATCCATATTTGTGAATAAAATATTAATATTAATTTAAAGGGGATGTTATGCTCGATGGCGTACCCAATACGCAACAATGAGTTTCTTGGAAATCTTACGTCGCACTCTAATAATAAAATAATATTATTTTAAATGGTAATTAACGCCTAGCCATTGTAATGGCGGGAATGAACAGAAATAACTACAAAATGATTATATATTTTTGTCAAATATTTTTACTCTTTACAATAAATGTTAGAGGATTAAAAATGCAAATGAATCCAGTTTTTTAGCATAAACATTCTAATATTGTTTAAAAGGTCAATTAACCGCCTTTTGATGGAAAACCCCTTTTAAATCCACTTTTTGAAAATTTTATAAGCTCTACTTTTCAAAATAAACAAATTATTTATGATTGGTGTATTTAAATTTACCTTCGGTTAATTTTTGGTATTTTTCTGACAATGTTCATTTTCAATGAATAGTGACAAATATTGCATTTTACATCAAAACTGCTTTTTCATATAATTGAATTATATGGTTATATTATCATTTTAATTTGTTTTAAAGTTTAATTAGAATATATTTTTACCTTGTAATTCAATGTTGGTCATTGGGATTAATTTCACTTTGGAATTAGGCATAAACAAGTGCCAAACTTTTCATAAATATTGTTTCTAAAAAACCCACTATTTGTTTTGACAACGGGAAGTTTTTTAAATTTAATTATTGAAATATACGTGTTTGTAATTTGGTAAAATGTATTACATATTTGGAATCAGAAGGTAAAAATTGTGTAATTAATACTCTTTTGTTTTTGGACATTATGAATAGTAACGATGGTAATTATCTTTAATTATCTTGTTTAATGAGTAATTGGGTAGTTAAGGAAAATTAGATAATATCATAATAATAAAAAATGACCAGAAAATGTGTCCTAAGGCTACTGTTTGTCTCATGGCCGACCATGGGATGCCTTGTGGCAAACTTGGGGGCCCCATGGAATCACTTTTGTGAGAATGTGACTTTTTATCTTTTTATTTTTAAAGAATGTTAAATGTAACAAAGAATGTATCACCTAAGAAAAATATTTTTAATTTTTTCTAAATAAAGGATCATTTGGACTATAAATACTCATTCAAAATCTAAAAAGAGTTCCTAAATCATAGTATTTTTTTATAATTTTAGACATTAAATAAATTAAATTATTTATGACAACATGATGATGCAGCGATGACCTCATTATTTAATTATTTAAATAAAATGGAAAGATAATGTAAACTCTAAGACCTACACATGTCCAAAACGTATTGTATGGGTGGATTTCGAACCCTTATCACCTTATCCTAGAAACACATCAATTTGGGACCATTAAAATCAGAAACTCATTTGAAAATAAAGTTACATTTTATACCTTTCCAAGAGTGCCCCTCCTCTCCTCTTATAAAAGGACCCCACCTCTACCTCCTTACCCACACTTCAAAAGCCTTTGTATCGGCTAAACCCTACCCATTTTGTCTCTCCAAATCCCTCTCTTACTCCTTGAAGCCTCACTTTGGGCATAAGTCTTTCCAAGGAAGCCTTTGAGCTCAAATCTAAGAGAGTTACCTGATTTTAAGGTAATGTCTTCACTTGATTCCTTTTGTTTTATTTTACTTCTCCAACCCCCTAAACTCTTTTTATTCATTTATTTTGGAAAAACTCAGGTATATTCAATATACTAGGATGTTGTTATAATAAGTATTTGAGATACACTTACACACACCTACATCTAATGGTTAAAGAACATACTGTTTCCGTGGATGGTGAATTTTTGCCTCCCAAAACGATGATTGTTCAACATTCTTTTACCACCTTCAAAGGTGGCCATTAAGATGAAAATATAATTATATATGATATATAATATGATTATGTTTTACTTAATCTTCTGTATGTTTCATTTATGGCATACCTTTATGGTTTCCATTATGGGTAAACGCGATATCTTCATTTAAGGAAGTGCGGACTACCGCCCCCTCAAAGTGATGTGATTCGTTAATGCCATATGTGGGACGTATAAAGGATGGATTTAAAGTTATTATATATGATTTTATATTGGAATTATAATATACCTTTATATCATTAATATTTTCTTTCCATTAAATTATGAGATAGAAATGAAAGTAGCGTTCATGCGTACGTACGGCTTACCGTCTCCATGAACGGTGGATTTCATTTCTTATCCCCAAATGTAATGTATTATTATGAGTACATATATATAATGAATATATATTATGTATGTGAGAACTAAATTATTAATATAATTATGGAATTAAAAAATACATACCTCTCATATAGTTTTAATTCCATTAATATGACATAGAAATGAAAGTAGCGTTCATGCGTACGTACGGCTTACCGTCTCCATGAACGGCGCATTTTATTTCATTCCTCTAATTGATAATGTGATATTATAAATACATGTATATGCTGGATATATATGATATATATGATATCCAATTCTGGAATTTCATTCTGGATATAAAGAACCTTTTACCACACGAACAACATGTAATTGTAAGATGTCCACTTTCGACTTAAGAACCAAATATCGACAAAACAGACATTATTAAATTAATGATTACATAATGTTTATAACATGTAAACAAGTTATATAAAAGGAATAATAATCTTTAAAAAGGATCTTAATCAAGTAAAAATTAACTCAGGTTTATTATTCAGGAGATTAAAGAACGATCGAGTCAAGTCGGACCCGAGGTAAGGGATCCTACTCCTCTCATTCATTTTAAGTACGCTCTTTAATGTCATTGTTTTTAAAGCTCAGATTTATTGTTATTGGGATGTTCTTTTATATTACTCTTACTTTAATTCTTATGTTCATATGATGAGATACCCTATTCTCTCTCATCAATCCATTTTGGAGGTTTTGAGTGGCGCTGTTATGCTGCCGAATTTTCGTAAGAGATCTAACCTCTCTCGTTCTTTTCAAGTACTCTCTTTTATGTAACTTCTTTTAAGCTCCTCTTTGTTATGTTTGGGGATGTTATTTTATATTCCCTTTTCTATAAACATTATGTTAATATGATGAGAGACCCTATTTGATCTCATCAATCCATTTTTGAATGTTTTATGCGGCGTCGTTAGGCTGCCGAGTTTTCGTAAGGGATTTCTCATCTCACTTTTATTCCCGTGAGATTTATGCTACATTTGCCACAATTTCCTTTGAGTGGTGTATGTAATGTACATTATTTTACTCATTGTGAAATATACTCTCACTTATGAGTATTTAAATCAATTTTTTATTGTTCTTCTTTCACGGGGTGCATGTCTCAAAAGATACCCATGTCGGTAAGGGAACATTTCACCCTCTTCTCTTTAAAAGACTTATTTTGTTGGGTCTTTTAATTAACATATTGTTATGTTGGGATATGTTCTCATATATCCGTATTGGTGTAAATTTTATGTCCAAGTGATGAGATACCCTTTTTATCTCTCATCAACTCATTTTCTGAATTTTGTAGGGACGTCGTTAGGCTGTCATATTTTTTCCAGGGAACTTCCTAACCCAAATTCGATTCTTTGGGATAATCTTGTACTCCTTGAATATGTCATTCTATGAATATGTGTGAATAACATCTGATTTTTTTACACTTAATGTCCACTTATATTGGGTGTATTCATTTGTCACACATAATTATTTAATTGATTTATCCTTAAACCAAGGATACCGTCTTTGTAAGGGACTTCATCTCAATCTCCATTCAATTGAGGCATATTTTGTTTTATACACAACCTTCTTTTATACGTTGTATAAGCCCCTTTGACATTAATTTTTATTCAAAAGGAATCTTTTATCTATGAATCATTTTACTAAACGACAAAAAAAATGTTTTTTTTATGTATGCGGTGACAATGACTTCTTCCGCCGCCACGAGTATTATTTGATCTTTGGCTTCCTCAACAAGCCGTAATGTTTTTAAAATAAAATAAATACCATATACATTTTTTTATTTTGGTATTGAAAATGGGTTTGATAAAGGATTCTATTCTGTCAATATATTTAAATGTTATATTTTGAGTGAAATGTGGAAATGTTATCATTCCTTTATGTTGGTTTTATATGTTATAATTTTATAATGGTACTTGGACATTTTACTGGTGGTTATGTGATAAACCATATGACGGGTGGTGTCGTGAATTCTAAGATGGGTGGTTACGTTATAACCTCCAAAGCATTGGGTATAGAAGTCGGCCGTATGTCTATTCCATTAAGTATGTATGGAAGTTGGCCGAATGGCTATTCCATTAAGTGATATGTGTGTAAGTTGACCTTATGGTTATTCCACTTAAGTATGTTTATTTCCCAAGTTACCTTTATATGTTATGTGATATTTAAATGGGTTTTATGGTAATCTTTTGGTTATAGAAGGGTAAGTGATGAACTTTTATTTAGTGAAGATTTTTTACTACTTCAAAAAGGTGAAAAGGATTACTTTGATAAAGTATACATTGTTTACTTATTGTTTTGAAAAACTAACAGTTTTCATTCTTTGGGTATCCCTTACTGAGCTTTTTATGCTAACCCCAAGTTTTTTTAGAAATGTTTTTCACAGGATTTAATGTGGAATAGGTTCAAGTATGGGATCAAGGGAAAGTCATGCTATATAAAACATGGAACTAGACTTGTTTCTTTTTAAGAGTTTTTTTATTATATGGAAACTCAGTAGAAGTGTCAACTTTTTAGTCTTTTGAGATGTAACAGTTATGTCCTAATTCTCTAAAACTCTAAACCTGAAAAGATCCTCAATGTTAATTATTCATTTAATTAAATATTAAGTAAGGTTTAATGCTGATGCCTTATAGTTGGTATCAAAGGTCGGTTTAGATAACTTTAGAGGTTAGGGTATTATTTAAGCATAAGTGACATTATAATAAGGGTTATGATTTCATAAAGAGTCCTAGTTTTAGATAAAGTGAATGAGTAAGTATATATTAGTGTTTATCTTCCTCATTAGTACATGATAGTTTTTTTGATATACTCACACTGACCTTTTTGGTTTTAGTAAATGGCTGGATCTAGCAGGGACCAAAGTAACAGTAGATGTGAAGGAAACTGTGACAGTTTTTTGAGCAAGCAACTGAATGATATGGGAGCTATAATGAGAACTCTTGTGATTATCCTCAACCAACTATCTGGAGTCATTATTGACCACCTAAACCTTGGTGATTTCTCTAAGGTATCATATATGCGAGAAACAAATCCCTACAGAACTACAGGTAATAATCGTAAAGGTATGTGTGTTCAAAAAACTATGTGTCAAAAATGTGGAAAGAAACACCTAGGAAAATGTTTCAAAGGGACAGAAATATGCTATAGATGTTGAAATGAAGGTCATAAAGCAAGAACCTACCATGGAAAAAGGAAGCATCCAATTGACTCGAGGAAATGGAAATAAGTTCTTTCTGAGGGATTAATTGAATGATTTAAATGAGTTGTGCATGGTCATTATGCAAACACATGTCCTATGAAGAAGTTTCGTGAATGGGATCCCCAAGATCGTACAAATGTTCTATTACCAATAACTAATTCCATTTCTATTGAGGATGAAGAAACTGAAAATGACCAATCAATGGTATGGATTATTTCATAACTATTGTTTTACTATTTTGGAATCTTAGGATAAGATTCATGATTTTGTTTGTAGGAAATAATTATTTTAGAATAAGTTGGAAAGGAATGGTTAATGGATCATGAATAATGTTGAATGATTAAGATGTCAACAAATAAGGGCTTCAAGAGTTATGGTGAAATTCTTAAGAGTATTAAGTCTCTTTTGATGATGGGGTTACATTAGAATACTTTTTATAGTATGTGTAACCCTGATGTTTAATATAAGAAAATTTTATTCAAGGAATAGTTATATGTTCTTTTGTGGACATAGTTATAAAGAACCATTTCGGTTTATATGATCCTTACTTTTGAGGTAATTATGGGTTACTATATGTTATGATGGAAGTGAAAGGATTGAGATAAAATTGAGGTTAAATTATGTTATGGTTATTTTTGATGATTTTATCTCTTTTTGGGGAATGATTTGAGAATTATATAGTTTTGGAAAAAGGACAACACGCAGACCATGTGACAACCCGTCGCGTTGGGCAAAGCTGTGGGAATCGAACCCACAACAAAAGTGCAACTAGTATTTATCGCCAACCAATGGACTACGTGAAGTCCCTGGTTAGTTTAACTGATTCATTTTAGTTATATAATTTTATGAATTAAGAGTAAGTTGATTTTGGGTTATCTATGAATATTTATTAACCTATCATGGAGGATATGTGATTAGGTTAATTACTTTTCAATATGAGACATTAAGAGAAACTGATGTTGTTTGGAGATAAATGTTACGATTTAACATTGAAGACTATGTGACTAAATCCTTCAAATATTTGGGTTTCAATATTAGTTTGGTTTAATTTGATTAATTTTATGGACAAATTGATTATCGAATGGTCCTCATTGAACTTTGGGTTTTGTTGGACAAATTTTGGAGATTAAGAATAGATTTTCTTTTTATAAAGGGTTATCCTTTTCTGGATTATCTGATCTTGTACTAACCTTTTTGGTTTTTGTTTTGGTTAATGTCTAAAGACATGGGAAGTATATAGTTCTCTTTTGTGGATTAGGTTATTCTCTAGAAGTGGATTATAGAACTCTTAATGTGAACAAGTCTTCCTAAATACTCATCTTTTGGAAAAAATATGAGTTTGTGTAAGGAATCTAATAAATGTTGAAAGTCAACATGATAAGTGATTATGTTTCTTTATGAATAAATTCCTCAATAAAAAGTAACTTAAGACAAAAATGTTGTCTATTAAGTTTTCCAACTAGGGAATCGAATACCGTTTAACCCATCACAAGTTTGTGATTTTCTTGTGGTTAACTTTCTCCTAAACATGTTTCCTGTCACTCTCCATTAGAACATGACCCTTTGTTTTTTTCCTCCATGTCCATATTTTCATACATGGAATCCTAGTATGGGTTAAATCGGGTGACCTTTGTACTTATCTTTCTATATTTTAAAGTGATTGTTTTACCGACTCTTGCTCCGATGTGGTACTTTCAAGGATGTTTCTAAGCCCAATTTTAAAATTGCGAGGATGCAATTCCCAAAACGGGGGAAGGATGTAACACCCAAGGTAAATAACGAATATGACACCTTTATATTTGTCCATATTTGTGAATAAAATATTTATATTACTTTAAAGGGTATTCTATGCTCGATGGCGTACCCAATACGCAACAATGAGTTTCTTGGGAATCTTACATTGCACTCTAATAATAAAATAATATTATTTTAAATGGTAGTTAATGCCTAGCCGTTGTAATGGCAGGAATGAAAATAACTAACTAAAAAATGATTATATATGTTTTTCAAATATTTTTACTCTTTACAATAAATTTTAGAGGATTAAAAATGCAAATGAATCCAATTTTTAAGCGTAAAAATTCTAATAGTCTTTAAAAGGTCGATTAACCACCTTTTGATGGCGAACCCCTTTTAAATCCACTTTTTGAAAATTTTATTAGATTTATTTTTCAAAATAAACATATTATTTATCATTGGGATATTGAAATTTACCTTGGGTTAATTTTTGGTATTATTCTGACAATGTTCATTTTTCAATGAATAGTGAAAAATACTGCATTTTACATCATAAATGCTTTTTCATATAATTTAATTATATGGTTATATTATATTTTTAATTTGTTTTAAAGTGTAATTAGAATATATTTTTGCCATGTAATTTAATGATGGTCATTGGGATTAATTTCACATTGTAATTAGGCATAAACAAGTTCCAAACTTTTCATAAATATTGTTTCTAAAAAAAACCGCTATTTGTTTTGACAACGGGAAGTTTTTTAAAATTAATTATTGCTATTTATGTGTTTAGAATTTGGTAAAATTAATTAAATTTTTGGAATTTGAAGGCCAAAATTATGTAATTAAGACTCTTGTTTTTGGACATTATGAATAGTAACGATGGTAATTATCTTTAATTATCTTGATTAATGAGTAATCAGGTAGTTAAAGAAAATAACATAATATAATAATAATAAAAAATGACCACAAAATTTGTCCTAAGTCTACTGGTTGTCTCATGGCCGACCATGGGATGCCTTGTGCTAAACTTGGGGGCCCCATGGAATTACTTTTGTGAGAAAGTGACTTTTTATCTTTTTATTTTTAAAGAATGTTAAATGTAACAAAGAATGTATCACCTAAGTAAAATATTTTTAATTTTGTCTACATAAATGATCATTTGGACTATAAATATTCATTGGAAATATAAAAATATTTCCTACATCATAGTATTTTTTTATAATTTTTAGACATTAAATAAATTTAATTATTTATTACATCATGATGATGCAGCGATGACCTCATTATTTAACGATTTAAATAAAATGGAAAGATAATGGAAAATATAAGACCTACACATTTCCAAAACCTATTGGATGGGTGGGTTTAGAACCCTCATCACCTTATCCTCGAAACACATCAATGTGGGACCATTAAAATCCGAAACTCATTTGAAAATAAAGTTATATTTTATACCTTTCCAAGAGTGTCCCTCCTCTCCTCTTATAAAAGGCACCCACCTATACCTCCTTACCCACACTTCAAAAGCCTTTGGCTCGGCCAAACCCTGACCATTTTGTCTCTCCACATCCCTCTATTACTCCTTTAAGCCTCACTTTGGGCATAAGTCTTTCCAAGGAAGCCTTTGAGCTCAAATCTAAGAGAGATATCCGATTTTAATGTAATGTCTTCACTTGAGTCCTTTTGTTTTATTTTGCTTCTCCAACCCCCTAAACTCTTTTTATTAATTTATTTTGTAACAAATCCAGTATCTTTAATATACTATGATGTTGTTATAAGAATTATTCAAGCTACACTTACACACACCAACATCTAATGGTTACTGAACATACTGTATCTGTGGATTCTGAATTTCTGCCTCCCGAAACGATGATTGTTCAACATTATTTTAACAACTTCAAAGGTGGCCATTAAGATGACACTATACTTATATATGATATACAATATGTTTATGTTTTACTTAAGCTTATGTATTTTTCATTTATGGAATACCTTTATGGTTTCCATTATGGGTAAACGCGATATCTTCATTTAAGGAAGTTCGGACTACCGCCCCCTCAACGTGATGTGATTCGTTAATGCCATATGTGGGACGTATAAAGGATGGATTTAAAGTTATTATATATGATGTTATACTAGAATTATAGTATACCTTTATATCATTATTTTTGTCTTTACATTAAAGTATGAGATAGAAATGAAAGTAGCGTTCATGCGTATGTACGGCTTACCGTCTCCATGAACGGTGCATTTCATTTCTTATACGCAAATGTAATGTATTCTTATGAGTACATATATATAATGGATATATATGATGTATGTTACATATAAATGATTAATATAATTCTGGAATTAAAATATACATACCTCTCATATAGTTTTAATTACATTAATATGACATAGAAATGAATGTAGCGTTCATGTGTACGTACGACTTACCGTCTCCATGAACGGTGCATTTCATTTCATTCCTCTAAATAATTAGGTGATATTATAAATACATTTATATGATGGATATATATGATATATATGATATCAAAATCAGCAATGTCATTCTGGATATAAAGAACCTTTAACCACATGAACAACATGTAATTTTAAGAAGTCCACTTTCGACTTAAGAACCAAATATCGACAAAACAAACATTATTAACTTAATGATTACATAATGTTTATAACATGTAAATAAGTGATATAAATGGAATAATAAGCTTGAAAAATGTTCTTAATCAAGTATAAATTAACTCAAGTTTATTATTCAAGAGATTAAAGAATGATCGAGTCAAGTCGGACCTGAGGTAAGGGATCCTACTCCTCTCTTTCTTTTTAAGTATGCTCTTTTATGTCATTCCTTTTAAAGCTCGTCTTTATTGTTATTGGGATGTTATTTTATATTAATCTTACTGTAATTTTTATGTTCATATGATGAGAGACCCTATTCTCTCTCATCAATCCATTTTGGAAGTTTTGAGTGGCGCCGTTAGGCTGCCGAATTTTCGTAAGAAATCTAACCTCTCTCTTTCTTTTCAAGTACTCTCCTTTATGTCACTTATTTTAAGCTCATCTTTGTTATGTTGGGGGATGTTCTTTTATATTCCTTTTTCTGTAAACTTTATTTTAATATTATGAGAGACCCTATTCTATCTCATCAATCCATTTTGGTAAGTTTTATGTGGCGTCGTTAGGCTGCCGAGTTTTCGTAAGGGATTTCTCATCTCACTTTTATTCCCATGAGATTTATGCTACATTTGCCACAATTTCCTTTTAGTGGTGTATGTACTGCCCATTATTTTACTCATTGTGAAATATACTCTCATTTATGAGTATTTACATCAATGTTGTATTGTCTTTCTTTCACGGGGTGCATGTCTCGAAAGATACCCATGTCGGTAAGGGAACCTTTCACCCTCTTCTTTTTAAAAGACTTCTTTTGTTGGGTCATTTAATTTACATATTGTTAGGTTGAGATATGTTCTCATATATCCTTATTGATGTAAATTTTATGTCCAAGTGATGAGATACCCTTTTTATCTCTCATCATCTCATTTTCTGAATTTTGTAGTGACGCCGTTAGGCTGTCTTATTTTTGTAAGGGAACTTCTTAACCCAAATTTGATTCTTTGGGATAATCTTGTACTCCATGAATATGTCATTCAATGAATATGTGTGAATAAACTCTGATTGTTTTACACTTAATATCCACTTATATTGGGTGTATTTGTTTTTCACACATGATTATGTAATTGATTTATCATTAAACCAAGGATACCATCTTTGTAAGGGACTTCGTCTCAACCTCCACTCATTGAGGCATATTTTGTTTTATATACAACCTTCTTTTATACGGTGTATAAACCCCTTTGACTTTTATGTTTATTCAAAAGGAATATTTTATCTACGAATCGTTTTACTAAACAAAAAAAAGGAATGTTTCTTTTTACGTACGCGGTGAAAACGACCTTTTCCGTCGCTGCGAGTATTATTTGATCTTTGGCATCCTCAACAAGCTGTGATGTTTTTAAAATAAAATAAATACCATATACTTTTTTTTGTATTTTGTCATTGGAAATGGTTTTGATAAAGGATTCTATTATGTTAATATATTTAAATGATATATTGTGATTGAAATGTGGAAATGTTATCATTCTTTTATGTTGGTTTTATGTGTTATAATTTTATAATGGTACTTGGAAATTTTATGGGTGGTTACGTGATAAACCATATGACGGGTGGTGCTGTGATTACCAGGATGGGTGGTTACGTTATAACCTCCAATTCATTGGGTATGGAAGTCGGCCGTATGTATATTCCATTAAGTATGTATGGAAGTTGGCCGAATGGCTATTATATTAAGTGATATGTGTGGAAGTCGACCTTATGGTTATTCCACTTAAGTATGTTTATGTCCCAAGTTACCTTTATATGTTATGTGATCTTTATATGGGTTTTATGGTAATCTTTTTGTTACATAAGGGTAAGTAATGAACTTTTATTCAGTGAAGAGTTTTTACTACTTCGAAAAGGTGAAAATTATTACTTTGATAAAGTATACATGGTTTACTTGTTGTTTTGAAAAACTAACAGTTTTCATTCTTTGTGTATCCTTTACTGAGCTTTTTATGCTCACCCCAAGTTTTTTTTGAAATGTTTTCCACAAGAATTAATGTGGAATATGGTCAAGTATGGGATCAAGGGAAATTCATCCTATATAAAACATGGAACTAGACATGTTTCATTTTAAGAGTTTTTTTTTATTCTATGGAAACTCAGTAGAAGTGTCTACTTTGTAATATTTTGAGATGTAACAGTTATGTCCTAATTCTCTAAAACTCTAAACCTGAAAAGATCATCAATGTGAATTATTCATTTAATTAAATATTAAGTAAGGTTTAAGGCTGGGGCCTTATATAAAACCATGAATTTACTTATGATATTATATTTTCCATTTAATTAAATTTTTCTGGTGGATTATAACTCAATTATACCAATGTGGTCATGGTATCATGATAAAATCTCATCATGTGGAGGGAGGGTTTATATAATAATGATTCATAAATAGTTATTTTAAAGTAAAATTTATTTCTTTTTCTCTTCATTCAAAAACATATTTTCATTAATATACATGATCTCTAAAAATATTTTCAATTTTTTTTAACGTTAAAAAAAGGATTTTTAAATCATTCTTTTTTATTTTTTACTTTTTAATTTTTTTGAAATATAAAATTTATTTCATTTATATAACACAAAATTTTTATGTATTCCCATAAATGTAAAATGAATATTTTTTTAATGTGCATGAAATTTCCCACTATCATAACCACTAAATTTCATAATTATTATATTATAAGTTTCAAATATTATTTTCAAATAAATTAACGTTGATTTTTTTAAAAAAAATTACATGGAAAGTATATTTTATTAATTAAACATTTAAAATTGTTTATGAATATTTTTTATATATTTTCTATGGATTTTTCTAGTGATATTGATTTTGAACATGTTTTTTATCTATTAAGAACTTTTTTCCAACTGGAACGGCTATTTTACTCATGAAATGTTGCATGTAATATTTAAAAATAATTTTCCATATAATATTACATAATTTAATGTTATTGATTTTTTAATAGGGATATAATCTAAGGACACCATTTTAATTATTTATCTGAATGTATTCTATTAATAATAACATGATTTCTATGAAAATTGTTTCCCTTCCATGAGTCATTCCATGATAAAATGGTTATGAAAACCACTTATCTTTTTTCATGGTTTTTTATTTTATAAAAAGATATAATAATTATTAAACCTACTTATTTTTAATAGAAAATTACATAACGAAATTTATTTAAAACCCATTTCATTTCATGGGTTTTTTGATGAATGGTTTATTAAAACCATTTATTTTCGTGGGTTATTTTATGATGAAATTTTTTTGAATACCATTTATTTTCAGGGGTTTTGATATGATGAATGATTTATGATATTTTGGGACACAAATATTTGATTTCCATTATGTGAGGGTCCAGACCAATATCTCCCTCTAATGAATTTGATAATTTTTAATATCTCAACACCTAAAAATAACTCCAATTTGGTGTGAGTTTAGTATATTATGAGACAATATCTACCAAGTATTCTTCGGAATGAACCTTGAAAACTATAATGGTTCAGTGAGAGCACCACTTCCATAATAATTGTTTAGGAAATGTCACTTGACTACTAAATATCTAATATTCAATGAATATGTTTTTCTAATGATATATGTGTTATGAAATTACCATGTTACTATGTTTTATTTTCTTAGATTTCATTATGAATCATGTCTTTTGAAAATCTATGATTTGTACCATGAATCAGGTTTTTGATATATTATATGTTGGGTATGGTATTCAAAGGTTTTTCTCATGTTCTCGCACCTTAATGATCATGATATATTTATATCTCTCTTTCTGTCATTATTGAGCATATGAGCTCACCATTTATTATGTTTCCTTTACCCAGGTTTTGAATAATGGTTTCAAATAGGTTTTTTCATAGAATTGTACTATGTGGGAAGTACTTTATGTATATGTTAAATATCAATCATGAAATAATATTGTTGGGTTCCAAGTTTCCAATATAAATTTAAATTTATGATCCACATGTGTGTGTTTGTTTAATGTAATGAATATTCTTCTAAAAATATATAATTTTTTTGACATGTTTTTGTATTTAAATTTTGTATTCTCTATAATTTTTTTAAAATAAATAGTGTTTTTTAGTTTTTTTATATTTATTTTCCAGATTCATTCCTATTATCCAATTTCAACAAAATACAATAACTCAAAAAGATTATCAATAAAATTACAATAAATGATCACGTTAATTTAAAAAATAAATCTTATTCTGTTTTATATAGTGACCCCATAATTTAATCTTTTGATACATTTCGTTTAATATAATTTAAATTGAGTTAGCTTCTATTGTACTTATTAACCTAATCTATTAAATTAGATAGGAAATAAACACTTAATAATGTTGTATAATTAAAAATTGATCTAACAATGAGTATCACTTGAGAGTGTCTAGCTAATAATATAGTATTAGTATGATTCAATGTGTACTAGCATAAATAATGAGTTAATGTACAATCATCCTTTTTAGGGTGATTACACAAAGGTCCATATGTACCAGATCCAAATCAACTGTTCAGTATCCTTATTGTATATATTTTTAAAGAAAATAAAATACACAAGGCTTTTCAAATACCTTATGCTTCCATCCAATATAGAGAAATAATCATATTTGTAATATCTTGACAATTTCTAGAGTTATCGTAAATGGGATTTCATGTTATTTTTGTTGTTCTCGAGTACCATTGATTGCATTTGTGACATTGGGTGGGTGTGGGTGGAGTTTTAATAAAATAAATAAGACAAATGGGCTACTCATAGTTAGAATACAGTTAGATAAACCCATTATCCAAAACCTAGGTAATCGTGTGACACTGGAGGCTGACGTATGCATTGCTGGCACACAACTCACCCTAACCATACATCCCCTCCTAGAAAAATGTTAATGATGTTTATTTTCACTCAAAAATATGTTTTAAATTACTCTAAACTCTTGAAAAAACACTTATTCAACCCCTTAATGGGACTATGTATTTTTGGATCATTTTAGTTATTTTAGGAGGGGTTCCAAGGTCGTCTGACCGCTGTTCTTCAATAATAAAATCCTGAATCGACAATCCTCTCTTCTCCCAGAAGGTGGATCTCATATAGATGCATATATCGTTAATTCATCTCTGTTACCATGATCATTGGGTAAACGTTTTCCAATATTTTTTAATATTTAAACCTAATTGATGAGATATAGATATTGTATTGTAGATCTAGATCTAGATTGACTAGATCTTGTTATCATTGATCATGATTTAGGGATTTAGATCCAAAACTCAGATCTACGTCATTATGATGCTATGATTTTGGGGATTTATATTGAATGAACATCCATCAATGAATTGATGTAGCTGTTCTAATATATAAATCACATCATCGTGGATTTTATTTATATATAAAATATGGTAAACTTTATAGCATTCATTGGAAATTTCATTATTAAATTGGGTTAATTTGGTTGACCAATTGATTTATTGAAGCATTGTTGAATTAAATGATTAATTAATGAATTTATCATGAGATTAAGGGGATTTATTATTGGTGATTTAATTTGGTAAATTAATTTTGAGAGTTAGGGGTTGTAATATAGATTATCAATAATGTGATTATTTATGAGATATTGAATTATCTTGATTAAGATAATTAATCAGGAATTACTTATGTTCCTTGATATTCCAATCTAGATAATTAATTATGGAATATATTATAATGATTATATATATATAATTAGATAATTAATTATATAAAATTAATTATGGGATATAGATTTTGTTATTTATTAATTAATAAATTAATTAATAATTGGATTGGTGTAATTAATTAATTAGGATGTTAACTATGGATATGGATGTGTTTAACTAATGGTTAAATTATTAATGGAATTGAGGTGGGTAATTAATTATTAATTAATTATGTGTGGAAGAATTTGAACTTGGTAATTCTAAATTATGAAATATAAATTGTAACATGGTCATTATACTTGTTAGTATAGGAATAGGGACATAGTCATTCACATGAGAAGTATAAATGGTAACATGGTCTTTCTACTTATGAGTAATAGAATAGGAACATGGTCATTCTATTAAGAATTAATAATGGACAATGGTAAGATTACTTACAAATTATTTTAGTAAAATTGGAAATTATGTGTGAATATAATGAATGGTAATAAAGGCACAACAAGATATTCCCTCACAGGATAATACATTGAACTCTGGCATGAGTCTAATCAGGTACAGAGATAGCATATCACCTTTGAATACATCAAGATCTATCACATGCTGAAGAAGGTATGAATATATGATATTTCATTGGAAAGAATTTAGGTTTTGGAATGATATGAAATTACTATGGATGTATAGGTATCCCTAATAACCCTAGAGTTAATGTGATTACATAAATAATAAATGATAATATGATAACTATTTATTTATTCATTTTACTCTTTTATTTATGGAATTTCCTACATTATCACATGACTGGAATTGTTTTATACACCTTTGGTGGTGGCTTACTGAGTTTCACTCATGCCCTACTCAAGCAACTTAATTGGTACCAAAATAGACATTATAGTTGAAAGATAGGTTAAGAGAACAAGACTTATGTTAGATTGATTATTGGGATTGGATCTTGTATGAGGGAACCTGGCTTGGTTCAAGACTTGATTAAGAGTCATTAGTGTCTTTATTTTTTAGTTTCATTTTAGGGACTGACACTTATATTTTTATATCATGTTTTCCCTTTTAGTTGAATGTTGTATTTTTTCAGTTATATAATTGAATTAGTATTGTTCTTGAAATATATACTTATGCATTTTTTATCTTTTTCTAGTGGTGTTTTACTCATATAATAGATGTTATAGTCTTCTCATGACTGAATTACTAGACTTTTGTTGCCAGTCACTAACCTCTAGATTACCGGGAGGTGAGATTGAGGTCATGTGACCAACAGACTCAGGGCACAGTTGTATGACATCCCAGTTGTGACATTACAAAGAGGTATCAAGGAACCATTTTTCCATCATCTTCATTTTTTATACAGTTTGGGAAAAGGTATATTAGAGAATTGTATGAGTTGGGGCTTGGTAATGTGCTCGGGTATGGGAGTTAAAAACCCATATACAGGGGAAAACCTGAGTAATCCGGGTGGGATTGGTCTTATAATTGTTTGTTTTTATAATTGAATATTTTCTCACCTTTATTGATTCTCTTGTGGTGTGATGTAATTATTTTTTGTAATAATTATTATTTTTTGATTAGTTTCCTAGAATGGAACCTGATTTCATTTTTGATTCATCATTCTAGGAACACTGGGTTATTGTGACATGCATCGTTCTTGTTACACACTAGAAAATGGGTAATGTGTATGTTGTTGAACATGAACTATTTTCTTAGATTGTGAGATTAAACTGAAAAAATGGTTCCTAACCTTAATTGAAAAATGTTGTAAAAATGATTTTAAATGATAATAATTTTGTTTCTAAATGAAAAAAATGGTTATGATTGTGTGTTTACCCTTATTAACCAAAAGCTAGAATTGGGATAGCTAAGGGTAGTGTTATCACCTTTGTTTTACCATGCGGAGAGAAGTGGGGAAAAGACATGTTGTGGAATATTTTAACTATTACTCTTATGTAGATGTTTTAAGGTACAATTATGTGACCTAAGATGCAAGTTTGGCATTGTGGAGAGTATACCTCTAGAGGCTTGTTGAATGGATAACTAAGGGGGATGTTAAGGAATCGTCTTCCAGTCTGGGAACATAAGGCACCGATGGTGCTAGCTGAATTTGAAGGGGATAAGTTCTGGGAAAACAATGTTCACTTAAGTCAATTCTTGGAAAGATTCCTAGGGTGGGTTGTGAAAATCAGGTCTGACCGTACAAGGGTGTTTCAGTTTCATCACCCAATAAATTTTACTTGCGATGGTGGACCACAAGGAAACAAATTCTAGTTTGAGTCCATTGATAAATAAATGACCATCTGGAGACTCCATATGTGAGGATGGTCATGTTGTATTCTTATATTCTATAGGGAACAGTGAAGCGTTGTTGGGGAATGCAAGCGGGAACTGGACAAACTAACGATATCTTATGGAACCACTTCTTATAGAGATTATTGTACCACTTCTATCAAAATAAGCTGAGATAAATGAATGTTGTAGAGTTTATACATTTGGACTTGGGGAGCATGTTAGTGATGGATTATGTTGGACGATTCACAGATTTTCAATGATTTTCAACAACATTATCACAAGATGAGGTAGCTACAATGAAATGATTAAAGATGTACTTAAGTGATAGATTGAGTCTCAAGTCAATCTTTTTCTATTAAATAATTTTTCTGAAGTGGTGGATTGGGTTTACATAGTTGAAGGGAAAATAATAGAGGCTTCCAGTACTGGACATGTAGTTGTGACTGGATGATTACGAGGTGTGAGTTCCTAGAGCAGGAAGTGTCATTTTGACAACTTTACACTAGGTCGTGGGATGTAGGATACATAGATAAAAGGCTTAGTTGGATAGGAATGTACTAGGGTGATCTTTCATTAGTGTGGTATGTTGAGACATTATCTTTGTCAACATCCCCTATCATAAGTAGATTTTTATCTTGCACCGAAATATAACAATTATAGAAGTTCTGCAGGTCGCAGCGATAAACGGGTGCTAAGGGAGAAGCTCGTAAGAGTCAGATTGTGGGAAGGGGATCTTCTACACAATATCAGTCTGGAAGACAGAGTTATAATGGATGAGGTTGTAGGAGAATTAGACATGATGTTTTAGGGATATATATACAATATTAGTATAGTGGTATTACTCATGTGATTCAAACAACATAACTTGTAAGTGAGGTTGGACAGTTACATGTGGTGCAGCCTACACATTTGGAGAGTGAGGTTGGGCCATCAATAGTGAGAGGTACTGTTATATTAGATTTTATTTTAGATAGTTATTTATTTTATACCAGATCCTATAATTATATTATATCTACAAGACATGATTATTTATTGAGACTGGAGGAGGAATTTGTTAGAGGAGTGATGACTATCGACATGCTGTTAAGAACACAGTCTAGAAACATCTCTTTATGCAAGTTATGTTTATTAGAGATCAAGAAATATCATTTTATATGGGATCTCTATACTCAATATATGATATTATTAGATATTATTTTGGGTATGGACAAGATAGTCTCGTACTAAACCTAAATAGACTGTTACTGTAGGAGAGTTTCATTTACAGCTTCTAATGGTGACCGTTACGTTAACTGTGGAGAGTGGGATATCTATGCTGGCTGAGTAGGGCCAATTACTCAGCAACTGAGAGATCTCAAAGCATAGGTTTCTAGTCTTTTGATGGATTATGGGGTAATATGAAATTTTTTGTTCTTCCAATAGTGGAACTATTCCAGGAGGAATTTTCGAAAGACATTTCCAGGATACCACCTGAGAGATATAAAATTAACTATTGAGCTCATGTTGGGGGCTTAGCCAGTATCTATTACACCGTACAGAGTGATACTGACTATGCTTCATGAGATCAATACATGGTTAGGGAGTTGTATGATAAGGGATGTATCCATACATTTACATCTCCTTAGGGATCACCTGTAATGATCACAAAGAAGTCTGACGGGATTTTACATTTGTGTGTTGATTACCAAAAGTTAAACAACATGTCTGTGAAGAACTGATATCCTATTATACATTCCAATGATATATTTAACTAGTTAAAGGGATATTATGAGATCTAAAATATCTAATTGATATTAGGGTATCATCATTTGATATTTTATTCTTGTGATATACTTATGAATGTTTTAGAAGTAGGTATTGCCTTTGATAGTTTTTTGCAATTTCGTTTTTTTAAAAAAATAAACAAATAATGATTGTTTCATTCATTAACATGACATTTCATCTGTATCTGGATCATTTTTTTGTGGTTTTCATTGAAGACATATTTGTATACTCCAAATAATCATGACAATAAATAGAAACATTTTATCATTATCATGAGTACATTGAGAGAGCATCGTCTATATGAAAAGCTATATAAGATTTAGTTTTGCATTGACCATGTACACCTCATGGGGAATATCATCTCGGAAGAAGGTGTTTTAGTAGGCCTAGATAAGGTTCATACAATGGTTTTTTATGATAATTGTAATATTGCTTTCAATATTCAATGATTTTTGGGATTATCAAGATATTACAGGATATTCATCGAAGAATTTTCCCATATGGAGATACTGCTTTTGGGATTGATGAAGCGGGTATAATGAGTGAGTGGAAAAAAGAATATTAGAATGCTTTTAATAACATGAAAATTCATTTGATGATGGTAGTAGTTTTGATCATATCCTAGTCATGTGATGTGTACACAATTTATTTTGACACTTCTAGGATCAGACTCACAGCTCTGTTGATTCCAGGGGAGCGATTCAAGGCTTATATGTCTCAACAGTTGAGGCCACATCAACAGAACTACCCTATGTATTAAATCGAGTTGGAATTAGTGGTTTAGGATATTATTTGTTAGTGACACTACCATTTGGGGAAATGGTTACAGATTATACATTTCAAAATTTAATTAAGTATATCTTTTCATAGAATTTTTATAATCTTCATCAGAAGATATGGGTATAGTATATGCATTATTTATTTTGGAACTGGAAGATTCTCCGGAGAATTTATGTAGTGTGGATGATTCTTTGATCATGAAATATTAGTATCAAATAGATCATGAGTCGAGTTTAGAGTTAAAAATTAGGAATTTTATTTCTGAAATGCATGTGGTGGTTTATGAGATTCGGGAGTAGATGACTCTGGTTTTAGTTAAAGTGGTGTCTTCCCTTTTGAGATATATTAGGAACAGACAATATGAGGATCCTTGGTTCCTGCCCATAAGGTAATGCATTGAATTTTAGGTTTCACAGCTAGACTATTTGATGATGATGATGAGATCGTCTATGTAAAAAATCAGGTTGTTATATATATGAGTATACGAGAGGAGATCATATGAGAATTTCATGAATCTAAGTGGGAGGAGCATCCATGTGTGACAAAAATGTACCATAACCTACGATGATTATTTTGGTGGATACGAATGAAAAAGGAGATATCATGGTTTGTTATATGATGCTTCACTAGTCAATAAGTGAATGTATAGTATCAATGACCTATATGTTTTCTAAATCAATTTCCTTTTCCAGAATGGAAGTGGGATCACCTGACAATGTATTTTTGGGTCTTCCAATGATTCTTAGGAAGAATGATTCTATTTTTTTCTTTTTGGATCTACTGAAAAAGGTAGTTAATTTTTTTTACTATAAGGGGAACGTTTATAGTAGAGAAGTTGGCTATACATTATGTTAGGAAGATAGTTATTCTCCATGGTGTGTAATGGACTATAGTTTCAAATCATGATTCCCACATTACATAATGCTTCTATAATTGCTTGACTAACTAACTTGGTACATCAGTTTTATGGAGTATGTATTTCCACACATATATACATGGAAAATCAGAGTGTACAATATAGGTGCTTGAGGATATGTTGTGGGATTAGGTGCTTTAATTTGGTGGGTCATGGAAGAATCACTTGTATTTTGAGGATTTTTCCTATAAAATAGTTATAATGAAACTATATAGTTGGATCTATAATAGGATCTTTATGATAGGCCATAAAGATCACCGCTATGATAGATGGAATCAAGTGAGTAAGAGTTCTTATGACCTAGTCTTGTATTATAGATATTATATTATGTGCATTTCATTCATAAATGTATAACTATATCTCGTATTTGAAATATGTTGTGTACTGATAGTCAATGAAGACCCATATATTTTAAAGAGAGTGATCGTGTGTTCCTTCGAGTGTCACCTAGGTTGGGACACTACAAGATATGGAGGTAGGGAAAGTTGGAATCCATGTTTGTTGGACTATTTGAGGTAGTCGAGAGAATTGAGATGGTGGAATAGCCGTTGGATCTTCCATAGAAATATAGCACTATGAATGATGTATTTCATGTTTCACAAGTACTACGATATCACACCGACCCTTCTCATGTTATTGATGTAGATAAGGGGTACCTTGAGTTAGATGCATCCTTTAAGGGGCATCTGATACATTTTTTGGATCACAGTGACAAAGTGTTTTAAGGAAAGAAAGGGTTGATAGTTCATGTGTGATGGAAACATGGACATGTTCAAGAGGAATAATGGGGAATGGAAGCATATATGAGGGATCAATGTCCTAATCTTTTTTGATCAAAATCTTAGATAAGGTTTGAATAATAGCTTGAGGATGAGCTGTTAAAAGGTTGGTAGATCGTAAGATCACGAACATTTATACATTAATATAGTGTTATATTTTATGTATTTTTTTTTTTGATTTGGTGTTTCTTTTATTAGAGTTGTTGAATTGGGGTTACTTTTGGTGGATTTTTAATATTTTTTTGATAAAGTGGTAGTTCATGATTGGCATGTGGGTAGAGAAAACTATGCACCCAAACCCAAGATACTCTTCAACCCTAGACAATGAGGGCATCATGGTTGGTGAACTTTTTTCCCTAACCATGTTCCCCTTCATAGAAAATAGTTTGTGCATTTTGTGTTCACCTAAAAATTAGTTTTAAATTCCTTATAAACCCCAAAACACCTGATGTTCGACCTTGGTTCTGGACTTGAAATTTCAGGATGATTTAGAGCTTTATTGAGGGGTTCCAAAGTTGTCCAACCTCTGTTATTCAAGAATCATATCCCAAATTGATGATCTTATCTTCTCTCGGTAAATGGATCTCATCCTGAGGCCTTTCTCGTTCATTATTCATTATTTACGTGATATGTTAGTTGATTTTATCCACTATTTATTTATTTCTAAACCTAATTGTTGATATTATGATATAAAAATATAGATATAGATATATATTTATTTTATCTCGATATCCTTGGTCTTGAAATAGGGATTTAGATATGGAAACCAGATCTACGAAGTTGTTCTAGTTGGATTTTGGGGATTTTTTTGAGTGAATGTCCATCAATGAATTAATGTTGGTGGTGTAAACTCTAATTAACATAGTCATGGAATTGATGTGTTTATGAGAAATTGTAGAATTATTAGCATTCTTTTACAATATAATTCTTAAATTTTATTAATTTGGTTGACCAATTCATCTATTGAAGCATTTTTTAATTAAATGATGAATGAAAGGATTGATCTTGAGATCAAGGGAAGACCTATTGGAGAATTAACTTGGTGAAATTGATTATAAGAGTTAGGGGTTGTAGTTTATAAAATTAATCATGGAATTAAGTATATGATATTGAATTAGTAATATTAAGATAATTTATCATGAAATAATTATGTTCCTTGATATTATGATCTAGATAATTAATTGAGGAATTAATTATGTAGAGTTGATGTTTATAATTAGATAATTAATTCTGGAAAACTAATTCTGGGATATGAATTTTGTTTTTGATTAATAAATTGATGAATTAATTAAATATATTGGCATACTTAATTAACTGGGTAGTTAATAAAGGATATCATTTTATTGTACTAATTGTTGAATTAGTAATGGAATTGAGTTGTATAATTAATTATTATTTAATTGTGTGTGAATGAATGGGAACATTCTCATTATAAATTGAGAACTATAAATTGTAAATTGGTTGTTGTACATGTGAGTAAAAGAATGGGAAAATGGTCATTAAAATGAGGTGTATAAGTGGAAACATGGTAATTTTAAATATGAGTAAAATTATGGGAAAATGGTAATTCTATAAAGAAGTATGAATGGAAAAATGGTCTAAATACTTATGAATTTTTTATTCAAAACATTGAAATTAATGTGTGATAATAAATAATTGTAATAATTCCACTCTGAGATGTGGCCTCATATGAAAAACAATTTAACTCTTACATGAGTTGAATTAGTTTCTGAGATATCATATTTCCTTTTAATTCTTCGAGCTCTAGTGGGAGTCAATGTTGGTTTTAAGATATGATATTACCTTGGGGAAACATCAGGATTTGGCATGATCCGGAGCTAGTATTGAGGTACTGCTATCCCTGGGATCCCTGGAGTTAATATGATTAAATAAATGATAAATGATAATGTTATACATATTTATTTTTGAATTTTTTTATTTTATTTATAGAAATGCTTACACTATTTTGACTTGAATTTCTTTATAAATAGTACATGGTGGCCTAATGAGATGTACTCAAACCCTTCTCAGGCTTCCTATTTAGTACCCAGATTGACTTTTATATTGTAGAATAGGTTAAGGGTAAGGACGTTGTGTTAGATTATTGATTGGGATTGAATATTGGATGATGGAACTAGATGTGGTTCAGCCCCTGCTTGAGATCCAATAGTTTCTTTATTATTAAATTGTATTTGAGGCACTGGACACTTATATGGTCATAACCTATTTTCCCTTTTAGATTAATATAGTATTTTCAGTTTTGAGTTATCTTATGACACTATTATTGCTTTGGTATATATGATTCCTCATTTGTTTTTATCTATTTCCATTTGTGTTTTACTTTGATATGTGAGGGTATAGTCTACACATGATTGAATTACCAGAAGCTCGCTGCTAGTTGAACTCCTCCAATAGATGAGGATACAAGCTTGAGTTTATGAGACCAACCAGTGGAGGGTACCATCGTGCGGTGCCCTGGTCGGGGCGTTACACTAGGATTTTCAGAAAATTTATCTCATTATAATTCAAAAATAATATTTTCATTATTTCCTTAGAATTAAATCTTATATTATACCAATCTTTTATCCATTATGAATAACCATATCTTATATACCCATAACTTTTCCAAAAAAAATATGATAATATAAAATTTTATCTAAACCCTTTTCAATTTAAAACTATAATACCCTAAACCAATGCTTTAAGACACTGTTTTATAATGGTATACATTACAAACTAGGTTTGATAGTAACTATAGATTATTATTCATAACTCTCCTATTATTACACGAAATGAAGAAAATATTTCATTATATTCATTACCAATACCATTTAGGTTTATATATTTAGATAATTAACAAAAATAGAACACTAATAAACCACATATCATTGTCAACTAATGGAAATATTTTCCACTATATATGAAACTACTTAATTGATAATACGACATCGTTATCTCCCAAAAAACATCAATATATACAATGAACCTAGAAATATCATGATCTCTAGTTTTCTTTATAACCGTGGGTAGTGAAATATATGAAGAGTTTGATAAAAAATTATTTCTAAGGGAAATATTTAATTATAGATTAGAAAATCATAATAATAAAATAAATAATATTATAGAAATAAATAATCTTATTAAATACATATTAAATCGAATCTAATTTTAAATTATATCTATTATAATAAATGAAAACATTTATATCAATAATATTGAAATCTTACTTATGGAATGTACAACATCATAAATGAATTACAAAGAGTAAAGTCCTTATTCCAAAATAATATAATTATTTTTTGAGAGGTTTACTAAGAAAAAAATCTGTATTGTCCCATGATAACTATTGATGAATTTATGGGATATGTATTTCCCATCCCCACGTTGCACCTTATTATTTATAATTAATTCACCATGGGATTCAAAAATATCTTTTATATCATTCACTAAGGAACCTATTGGTCAAAAAAATTCAATCATTGTATTAAAAATTATGGAATACCAATACTTAATTATCATTTATTGGTAGTCAAAAATAACAAATAATTTCAATACATTCCTAACTAATAAATAAATATTTCTATTAAAATGATATTTTTACGTCGTATGAGGTAATGATTATATAATTATGAATGTTTTTTAATAACATGATCATAATATATCATAGAAAATTTGTTTTATGATTAAAAAAACACATCAGTTGTAAATTTAAGGATTCATAGGTGGGTATTTTCATAAATAAAATGAATCATATTAAAAAGAATAAATTAAATGGATTCACAAAAAAGTATTAAGAATCAAATTGATTGATACCAAATGTTAAATAAAATAAATTATTAAAATATATAAGATGGAATATATAATTAATCATGGAAACGATGATATTAATTCAATTTGAAAATTATAAATAAAATTGACGGGATATATTAAAATAGATTTTATGAAAAATTAAAATCGAAGTAAAATAAAAATGTAGAAGACACTCTAAAAGGTAAAATTCAAAATTCTGACACATAAGATATTGATAGAATTTAAATATAAAAATAATATAAAATAATAAGGCCTTTAAATGCTATGAAAATATTTACCATAGAGAAATGAAGCGAGTAGGGAAAAATTTATACATGTGAATGGAAAACCCCATTTTATTATTTTTTGGAATAACTATTCCCAAAACTAAAAAAATAAAATTGGTGTCAAAAATAAATGTTATATTAATTTATAATTTTATATATAAATTTAATAAATTTACACCAAACTAAATCATTGGGTAGGGAGAACCCAATAATAAAATAAATAATATCATGGATATTCAATATAACTCAATGAAAGGAGTCTTTAGTTAGGAATATCTCCTACATGAAACCTCCCAACTAAAGTGAGACGTATTTGAAAAAGTGGTTTTATAAAGTATAAATTTGAATTGATAATTTTAAACATAAGATAAATTTTCGGTATATGGTATTAAACTTAATTGAAATATATACAAGATAATGGATCAAAACTCAATTAATGAAATTTGAGATACCAAAAATAATTATAGGTACGTAAACAATTGGGTCAAAAACCATTTCATGAAAAGGAACTAGTTTGGGTTATTATTTTAAAATTTTTAAAATAAAATATGATAAATATATATCCATGAATATTGAACATACCATTACTTGGAAAATATAGTTCATAAATTAAAAAAGTCTCGTGAAATTATTATTCTATAGAAAGAACTGTTATGACTTGAGAAACTTTTTTATCGAAAACAATTGAATGACATGGAATATAATCAAACATAAAATTCCATTATTCAAATAAAATTAATGATATGAAATATAAAATTGGTATTATATATAATACATAAATTTAATGAGGTAGATAACAACAAACATTTTTCAAGGAAGGGTACTCTCAAAAAAACCAATAACAATATTCCAGATTCATTATGAGCATTTTAATAACTTCATCCATAATAAAATAAACATTAATAGATAACTTAATAAAATTATTATTATATATTTAATTTAATATTGACTATTTATTAAAATATGATTTATTTAATTATATATATATATTCTACATGAAAATGTTTTCAGCGTTGACTTTATTATTTGCTTTTAGAGATTAAATATGATATATTAATAACATATTAAATAATTTACATAAAAAATAAAGATAAAAATATAATTTCTTATTAATAGATATTAATTTTACTATTTAAGTTCCCTTAGCCATCTATGATAGATTTTTATCACATTAGTCATATTTGTGGTTAGGTCAACCCCAACATGAACACATTATATTGTGATGGATGTGTGTGGTTAATTAAGTGTTTAATATAATTATAACAAATTGATAATCATATTAGTTTTGTGTTTTTATGCTTTATAATTATATTTTAATTTTTTGGATAATGAATGAAAATATTGGTGAAAAAAATACATTATTATGTGGTGGTGGTAGTACCCACAACACACTATTTACAATAATTTGTTTTTCTAGGTGGATGTAAATGAATAAAAAAATTTATTACATTAATATAATAAATAATAATTATAAAAATAAAACTATTGTTATCATATTACTATTTTAAAGATAGCTTTTTAAGATCTATATTAAAATTTACTCATAAAGAGTATGTAAAACTAACATTGGTACCTTGGAATTTTTCTTCAATGTAACCATGAAAATATGGTATTAAGAAAAATAATGTTAAATAAGGAAATATTAAAATATTATTTGTTACTATTGGTGGAATATTTAATATTTTCATAATGTAATTTTAATAAATGGTTTTGTCATTAATGGGAGTTTGTTTTGAGTTTTATATAATAAGAAATTGGCACTTTTTTAATACCCCTTTACTTTTCAGTGATATCAATATATTATTCAAGGGCCAATGACTCAAAATTTCATAAATGATGGTTTGAAGGGTTTTATTTATTCCATAAGACTCAAAAAGTATTTCCAATAAATTTGCAATCATTTTTGAATACATTTGTTCTTAGGTGTTTACTTTTAACCTTTTTTATAACATTAAACATTATCTATGTAATTTAAATTCTAATTTAAATATTTAAAACATTCATACCAAATATTTATTTTTTAAAATTTCATTTAAAATTTATTTTTTCTAATTTTATTTATAAATAAATTATAATTTATCTTTTAATAAAAATAGCGTATGCATATATATAAAAATAATTTGTATAGAAAAATTGTTTTTTAAAAATAATGTAATTATAATATTATTTATTATTAGTATCATATTAAATGTGAGTTAATACAATTTTTTTTATGTTTAAAAATAATATTATATTAATCTTTCAAAATAAATTAAATTAATTTAATAGATAAAAAAGAAAACATTATTTTTAAAACACTTCATTGAAAATAAATGTTCAACCATTATCATATGGATTGTCTTTAATCATTGTAATCATAATTTTATGATAAAAATTAAAATTAAAATTATTATATAATAATTTTTTATGTAAAATATAAAGGAAAATTAAAATTTGATTTCTATATGTTATGAAATATAATTTTTAATATAACTGAATAAAATTGTTTTTGGATTAAATTATTATTTATGCTCTAAAAATGGTATGTATGTGTTTTATATGAATAAAATAGAAAATTTATTTGATTTAATTTAATTATAAATATATAAATATATATTATACAAAAAATTATATAAAATTTAATTCAAAATCTTATTTTAATAATGTCATAAAAGTGACTATTTTATAAAATTATTATTTTTTCACAATTCTACTAAAATTAAATCATAAAAAATCACAAAAACTAATCTTCAGAATAATTAATAGGTTGAATCCCAACATAAAAAAAATTCAAATTCAAATCCAATTATTTATAAATATAGCATTTTAATAAGAAAGTGATATATAATTAACAAACTATTTTTATCTGAAAATATATTTTTTAGAATATTAAAAATTCTCATTTATATATCCTACTATTTACTGATTAAATTTTAGGTAGGAAAAAATTCCTATAAAATATATTTCATTTCACATTTGAAATTCAAATACATATCAACAAGAAACACAATATTTAGAAAAATATTTTTCAAAGAATAAACTAATAATATTATACACTTTATCTATAATAACTAAATTTCAATTATAATAATAGTATACATTATTTTAATTCTATAAATATTTCATAAATTTGTTACAACTCTTTATTCTTCGAAATTGAATTCATAGTTATTATTTGTTTAATCATATCACAGAATCATTTTATTTCTCTAGTATATGTGGAGAAATCTACCAAACACCTTTGGATATTTAAAGATAAAGATATATTAGAATCCTAGGGTGTTACACTGTACAAAATAAACTTAATTGAATAGTGGTTTATAAGAAAAAATATGAGGATATGTGGGAAAAGGGGTTCATCTACTCTAGTGTTTACTGTTCCCTTTTACCTTTTTTATGGAGATTGATGGGTCTATGGGGTTATGAACTGATTATATATAGATAAATTCCATTACTATAATGAAGAATCTTTATCTACCGCACATTCTAATCTTATTAAGTCAAATAAAAGGATCTGAATATTTTTCATAGATTGAACTTCACTATTTTTATCACTAATTTTGAGAGAAGAAGGATGATATACCAAACACTACATTTCTTATGAGGACTTTATATTATGAGTTTACAATAATATCTTTTATATTAACTAGTTCAAATTATATATTAATGAATTTGATGAGAATAATATTCAAGGATTTTTATTATGATTTTGCAGTTGTATTCATTGAGTTTATTTTGATAGAATCTAAAAGATACAGGGATCATGAGAATCATTTTTTTGAATTATTAAGACTTTATGAGTAAAATAATATATTTTAAATTTAGTAACTATATAATTTAAAACTTTAATATTATTCTAATATAAATATTCTCTATACGGATGGAATATGTGTTAATATTTGAATGCAAATAAGGTCAATAAAGGTCCCACAATGAATAATATAACTGAGTTACATAAATTTCTTTACAGAGAAGGTTAATGTCGATTATTTGTTAATGATATATTTATTATATAACCCATAAACCAGGTTGACACATGTATCTGTAAAATACACTTGTAAAAGGAATGCGAGGAATGTTTTTTAGAGTTAATTAGTAGTTTGGTCAATGCACTGGTATTGACCCTACCATTTTAAGCGGATGGATTTGTAATTTATAGGTTTTTTTGAAGAATATATTTGGTCACATCCTTATATAAAATGATAGAGTTGTTACATATGTATACTATACAAAAAATATCCATAAATAGAACTATACCCATCATGAACATTAATGGAATAATTCAGTCAATTCCATGAATATTTAAAAAAAATATCTCCATAGTATGGGATGTGAAATATATACATATCAAAATATTTCATAATAATTTTCTTCTTAGATAGATCTTAACATTAGATGTATAAGCTGCCACGAAAATCTCACCTACTATGATTTCTCAATATACTACCGTCCTAGGAATGAAATAAAACTATGTAATACATTAATTAGAAAATATCATTGACTTCTTACCAAGATGAGGATATACAAGGGTCTTATATTCAATGAGTTTTCAAAGTTTGCTATGAGATACATTAATTAATGGGAAATATAAATCCATCTACAAATAACTGACAAATGATATTTACTAGATAGAGTAATGAAAAACCAATATGAGGATCAGGGATTGATAAATTCATTTAAATAGATGAATGATTGGTTGTTAAAAAAATTACCTATTAATATGTTGTGTAAATATTATGAAAGAGGCTATGTTTTTTCCATTATGAAGATGAAAAGGGAACAACTATAATAAACACAAAGCATAAATATATCTTTAATCCTGGGAAACATAAAGGTGTATATTGATTCAAGAGAAAATTTAATGTGGGTTTATATGAATTTTTAAATTACGGTTTATGTGTCTTGATTCATTTTATTCCAATAGGTGATTTATAAAAGATATCATCATATATGAGTCACGAAACCTCTCCAATATCTAATATAGGAGTGGGTCAATGTTAAAAAATACATTGCTACTAGAGTTTTGAAGACTTGTGAAAATAATTATTCTATATTGTTTATTGTTTGTCATTGTACCATGTCTTCTCATTTAATATTAACATTTGTGAAATTACACCTCGAACATATTATATGACTCTATATCCTTAAGTTACTGAGGCTTCATGATACCCTTTTTCGAATGAATTCAATCACAACACTCTATTCAAATTTAAATTTCCCAGAATCCCTAAAGAGTATCCCTAAACCAACATACATTTGATCACAACCTACCATCCTCATAATGATGTTCAGTATATAAGAAATATTAAATCATTTCAAAATATGATAATGTTATTATCTCTTGAATTTCATGCTATTTGGGATCAATATCTACCTTCCGTAGAATTTATAAATAATATTACATTCCATTAAATTATCAAGATGAAAACATGTGAATCATTATACTGGAATAGTTTTCTTATAAATATTTTTGATGCATGGTTGGGGAGAATACTCTTACATGACATAAACTCATGGATGAGACAACGAATAAAGTGTAAACTATTTTGAATCTTATCAATGTACTCAATGAAGAAAATTCCTAATTCTAGTAATATAAATAATGCAATGGAATTTATGGAGGGATGTTGTATATTATTAATTTATTTTCTATATATAGGAGTTGTAATATTTAGTAAAAAGGGCATGGTTAATCCATAGGTACATTGGGACTTTTAAAATTCTAGAGAGAATTATAGTTATAACATGCTGATTGGCTATGTCAACCAAACATTAAAAAGTACGTGACATATTTTATGGTTCATTAGTGAAGAAATAAATTATAAATAAATGTAATGCAATCAAATATAATAGAATAGTTTTGGAACAAGACTTTTATCTATTTATTATAAATAATATAATAATAATTTAATATAAAAGAAAATAATTTTTGAAGAGAAATAATTTTTTTAAAATATGGATTAGTCACCCTTTGGAAACTAAATTTAGAAATTATTTGTAACATAATTTTAATATTCATTTGAATAAATAAACTTAATTTATATCAAAATACAAAAATAATATATGGGTGAAGTTTTATTAATTTTATAAATAGTTTTATTTTTTGATGAACATCGAAAAATACATCATTCTAATTCAAGAAATATTTTTCAATTAAATAAATTGTAATGATAAATTAGAATTTTAAATTTTCAAAAAATATTATTAGTTAATTTTTATAACAATTAATATAATTTGATACATTGGAAACGTTTATATGTACAATTTAGATATAAATTTTATTAATTTTTTTGAACATTTACATTTTAAAACATGAATTCTCATCATATCTATGGGATTAATTTTAAATTAATTTTTGTTTTTACTTTTTTTATTTAAATTTGAAAAAATTGATTCCAAAATTTTAATCCACATAATTTTTACTTTTTAATTTTTCAAATATAATTTTTAACATAAATTATTTGTGATTTTAGTAAATATTAATTACTAATATTTAGGTAAATATGTTTATCAAAGAGTTATACTAAAATGATAAGGGTAAAAATTACATAAAAATGTATAAAAACATTTGGATATAATTTTATTGACCATTCAAAAAATATTTTCCTATAATATCCCTTTTTTAACCTTATTACATATAAAAAGTGGTAGCACTCAATTCTTTTCAAATATATCAATTGTGTCCTCTCCCTAATTTATTAAATCCCACAACCTCTCATCTATTATCTACATATTCACTCCCTTCTTATTCATACAAGACCATACCTAATAATACCCCTAATATTATCCCATAATATTAAAATCTTTAGTTTTCACATTAATCCAACAGTTGAAGGAATTAGTGGAAACCTCGAGATGATACCCAAAGAAGAGGTAATGTTCTTCAACAAGAGTATTTATGTTATTTCTCCTCTCCACCTACCTAACTTTTAATCATAACTTGATGATATAATAATATCAACATATTTAATACACTTAAATTTTCTATATTCATTTCATGAACTAAAAAAATCTCAACTTCCATCAAATTATCATTGAAATCATCATTCTTGGGAACGATAGAGTACCGCCTTACAAACTGATTTCATTAATTCTTTTATTACCACCACTCAATTTTATTTAGGATGTTTTATATAAATTCTACATATTATAAGTACATCATATTTATGCATCGGGATTCACTATATATTATATATATTTTTACATTCCATTTCATTGGGGATATAATAACTTCGCTCGTGTGTATGGAGGACTACCACCTCATGAAGTGAAGGGGTTTGAAATTCATTAACTCACCAAATGGAAGGTGATAAAATAACATTTAATGATTATATGTGATATACATGACCTATTAATTATATTCATGTCATATTTATCATTCTAAAAAGTTAATATATTTCTTTTTTCTTATCTTTTAACTCGCATAATGATTATAACATCGTTCCTGAATATGTGTACTATGACATTCATAGGGTGATGTGATTGTCTTTTCATAACCACAACACATGTATAATATATATAAGAATATAGTATGTTAATTATGTTATTATTATCATTAAGTAAATATAATATATTACTTACCTTTTTTCTACAATGAAATTTTTTAAATGGAATTTTCACTCTGGTCTACAGACGACGTACCATCTCTATGATCTTTATATACATCAATTTTCAAAACCATCATTCATGATTGGATTCTAAATTAAAATTGATGTAAAAATATGATAATTATTTCAATATTATTATTATTATATATAATAAATCTATATAAAAAGTGAATGAACTTGATATTTTATGATGAAACTTGTTTGAGAAAATAATGAATTTAACACCCTAAACATTTAAAATAATGAATAAATGTCAATGATCGATTAAAAATAAGTTATAAAAGGATGATATATGGTATAATAAATTTTAACATGTTTATTTTTTATTTTATATAATATTTCAATCATCTATATAATATGTTAAATAATTTTCAATGAAAAATTTGTGTGGTTTAATAGATTATTTATAAATTTTCTTCCCATTGATGCTTATTTTGAATTTTTCACTAATAAACATTTATGTGATGTATATATACTTATCGTTCCATGTAAAATCATTTTATATTGATTTTCCATGGTATTATATGTTTCACATTAAATTACATCATTCGAAGGGATATGAATTGAAAATTACTAGGTAGTAAAAGTTATTAAACAATCTCACTTGATTTTTTCATTGTTAACATTCTACGGAAATAATAATTTACTTGTATTAATTTTTTATTAGAAATTAAATTTATCATAAATATCCATATTATTTTATGTTTGAAAATATAATTTTTAAACATATACCTTTTTTGGTATCTTCTGTTTTAGATTGAATGTTATTTTATTTTATGGGGAAATATCGGTAAATATGAATCCAATAAAATATATATAAATTTGATGATAAGGAATATTTTTCATTATTTAAATTAATTATTTGATATATGAGGAATTATATAGTCATAAATGACATGGTTATAGGACAATTTATAGAAATACCCTTAATGTGTCGGTACTCTCATGAGATTAATCAGGTGACCAAATCATATGGTTTTTCACCTAGTATGTTTTAAACTATCTTGTAAATTGTCATAACAGTGATTGTTTCATGTGCTAGAGAAAAATGACATTCAATAATTAATCATTTCTTTCAATTAGAATTAATTTATTATTTTTTGTGAGATTTAAAAAAGTATATTATCTATAGATTCATTTCATTCTAATATTATTGACTAAAAGAATATATTTTCTATTATTTACATCACCATATTGACTATGTCTTATAATGTTATTTTAGTGGAATGAGTTTTTAGTAATTTAACTTTCAATAATGATTATTCTATATGCAGATATTTATATGGTAGTGGGTTTATTTGTCTACATTTCTGTATTGATTAAAATTCTGATTCATGAAATATTCCACTATAGATAACCCTTGATGATCATTTGAGCTCGCCTTTATTTGGTTTCCTTTCTACAGGTTATAAATAAAATCCCATTAAATGTTTTTCAAGGATGTTGAATGTCACAAACCATTCCTCGAGGCCCGTTTCGTGACTACCCCAAGATAGCCTTCTATAGGCTAGGGGCTGAAAACTAGCACTGAAGGCGTATTCCCTAAAACTGGGAAGGAACTACCTTTATAACCTAAAAACACACACAACCAAGGACACAGGAAGACATGAACACAAGTAAAACTGTATAGAAAAAATAGTGTTGAAATTAATAAGGGGCTAGAATATAATCCCAATAGTAAAGGTACAAGTACAACTTAAAAAATACAACTGAAGTAAAAGAAAGCAGCAACTGGGTCATCCTCTGAGGTTCTTACTTGAAGGGTAGGTACAGATCACCTCCTCAGCACTCCACGGATGCCCATCTCCTCGGCATACCGAAACATCATATGGTCCACCTCCATGCACCGTCTATTCCGGGTACGCTCAGTCTCAATCAGCGCTATCTGTCATCTTCACCAATCACAATAAGATGCGGGAATAGCTCATGCATGGGTGAGTATAACGATACTCCAAAGGGACCCTGAGACCCTCATGGTCTCACAAAGTCCACTAAGGATGAACCAAAAGGCATGAAATCAACTGTAAAACCTACTTAGGTATATTCCCATACATATACCAAATTTATCAAGTATACCCATCTCAATCAAGAGGAATCACATGGTCCAACCCAAAAGCCCAAATCTCAACTGTTCCATAAAGGAAGAAATACCACGAAGGTAAGTACAACACAGGTACGCCACCTAAAACAATACCACCAAGGTATTACCACACAGGAAGGTACCACACAGGTACGAACTCAGCTCACACAAGGTATAACATAAGTATAATAGTAGGTAGGGTTAGGTATAACTACTAAATCAACTTACTATGTTATGATGCACTATTACTGACCCACACAGGATCGCTTAGTGCTGACCACATATGATCGCTAGGTGATGAAACTCATAGGATAGCTCAGTGATTACCCACACAGGATCTCTCGGTGCTGACCCACATAGGGTCCCTTGGTGCTGAGCCACATAGTATCGCTGGGTGTTGACCCACAAAGGATCGTAATCCATTCCTCACGTCACAACCAGCTACTGGGTTCCTGCACTGAGCTTACTCATCTCCAAGATGGTTCTCTCCTCAAGCAACTATTAGATACTCTAACTGCCACAAATTTAAATTATTAAATATCAAAATGGACCGATATGCCATAGGGGTCTCAACACAATAGACAGTGTGTCTATCAGAAGCCTAGTCTATGAGTTATCAGTCTTTTAGTCCCGAGGGCCCGTTTGGATTCGTGTTCAATCTAATCTGAAAATACTCAAAATATATCCAAATTCATTGTGGAGTAAACTCAAAAAGAACCATATCACTCTATGGTTTCCAATTTCACTGACGGTTTGTCAAACGGATGCCTGGTTCCAAAGTTATGGCCAATAGAGCGAAAAGTTAAAAGTTGGCCAGGGTCTAGACAGACCAGGTCAAACCGACCCATCCCGACCCGACCTGATGAGTCCGGCATAGCCCAACAGCACTGGGTGGTGTGGAGGCCGCGAGGGTGGCGTGAGGCCATGGGGGCCGTGAGTGCTATGGTGCGGCGATGCCATGGGGCGGCATGGAAGGCCAGGAGGCCGCGAGGCCGCGAGGTGGCGCAGAGGGATGCGAGGCGGCGAGACCATAGGGTGGTGGAGGCCGTGAGGGCCACTGGGCTTCGAAGTGGCACAGAGGCATCAAGGTGGCGTAGAGGCTATGGTATGGTGGGGTGGCAGTAGCGTAGCAGACTGCAGTCGCTGGCCGAATGGCCAGCCATCCACTCCACGCGGTGTGGTCATGCGTCATGCATTCATCAGCAGCTGGTTCGGCTGGGCACTCTTTGTTCATCTTCATATCAGAAAGCCATCTTATTCCATCTCAAATAACACACCAGTGAAGAATAATGGTAGAGGGGTCCGGCCACGTTTTTTTAGCCCGCACCCTCTGCGTTAGAGTAGTAGCAAGCATTCCAACAAAAAAATTGAATGAAGAATGCCAAACCCTAAAACCAGATGCAATGATTATTCCCACACCCACTAAATAATCCTTTTTAGATCAACTAGTTAGAGAGATGATCTATGTTATTTGTTTTAGAAAGGAAGAACATGGGAATAAAAAATCATATACAACTAAACCCAGACCTCAGAGATTTGTTGACGGAGGTCGTGAGAAAGGATATGATGTCATTGGGGATAGATGGACGTCGGTGATGTCGAAGTTTGCTCGATCATCGATTCGTTTTCAATGAAGAAGTTCCAAGTAGGCGAGAGCATTATTTGTTGGGCATCACGTTCTTCAATGTAGAATGTGTTCTTTATTGGATAGAATAATCCTACAATAGTTCTACCCTCCCAATTCCACCAAAATGAAAGGGGTATCTAATATGATATATTTCCCCAATTTAATTGTTGGAACTAATTAAATTGGCGTTATAATTACCTTGATGTTGGTATAATAAATTTTGGGGAAACCTAAAGGTCACATCCCTCATTAAATATGGTGTTTAAGAGGTTTCTCGTGTTTGGAGGGTTTGGTTGGTCCCCACCATTAAATTTAAAATGAGGGTTTTAGGTTCAGTGGTCCCCACCTCCATAACCTCACATGGGAGGTTTAGGCTTAGGTGGTCCCCACCACCATAACTGATGTTGATGGGTTTCAGAAATAAAAATGATATAAATTTTTATTTTATTTATTCTTTCATGAAAAGCACAAATACTATCATTCACCGTTGACCCACTATGGTCAAGGTGAAGTCCCACTTAAGTGAATATCGGTGTTGTGAGTTCAACAGTTTCCTTGGATTTCAATTCTGAGTACTGATTTAAATGTAACAAAAACTTACTCACAGTTTTACTAAACGTAGCTGAAAAAATGTTATGGAATTCATTCCGGGCACACCGAGCATCGGAATCGCATGACGTTAATTTTCACGGGCTTGTAAAATTTCCATATAATTAAATAAATTTACATGGAGATTTCGGGTCTTTATATTATCCCCACCTCAGGGCTTTGCATCCCCAAAATCCACATCACAAAACTAGGAAACCAAAGGGGGGTACAGAGCATGAATCTGAGCCTCCCACTCCCATGTGCTCTCCTGGAGGGTCATGTGCTTCCAGCGAATGCGCACCAGAGGTATCGATGACCCATGAAGGACCCCCTCTTATCGAGCCTCAATATCTACTGGAACCTCTGTAGAAGTCACCCCATCGTTGACATCCATATCGTTGTGGTTTATGATGTGAGAAGGGTCATTCATGCATCTCCTCAGCTGAAATACGTAGAAGACATCGTGCACCCAGTGCAACAGAGGGGGAAGTGCTAGGCGATAATCAACCTCGCCAACTCTACTGAGGAAATGGAAATGTCCAACAAACCTTAGAGATAACTTTCCTCCTCGTCCAAATTTCCAAAATCCATATCAATATGAGACCCATAAAAAGATGTGGTCTGCATCCTCGAACTCCATAGGTCTATGTATCCTGTCAGCATACGACTTATGCCTTCTCTGTTCAGTCTTCATCTGCTCATTGATGATCTGCACCTTCCCTATGGTAGCCCAAACCATCTCTTGTACAATAAGTGTTGTATCCCCTTGTTTATTCCAACATAAAGTTGATCTGCAAAGCCACTCGTACAATGCCTCAAAATGTGTCATCCTAATGGTGGAGTGATAGCTGTTGTTTTATGCAAACTCCACCAAAGGCAAGTGATCCTCCCATATTCGACTGAAGTCGAGGATGCAAGCAAGCAACATGTCCTTGAGGTTCTGAATGGTCTGCATAGTCCGACCATCCGTCTGAAAGTAAAATGTGTATCATGATCAGAAACAATTGTTGAGGGTATTCCATGTAGACACATAATATATTGCATATAGAGGAATCTCAAGCTCTCTACTAAACCCTACTCTCTGATCGGTAGGAAGTGGGACGACGTTGTGAGTCGGTCAACGATCACTCAGATAGAATCATGAACTCTGGATGTATGTGGAAGTCCTATCCCAAAGTCCATTGATATCACATCCCACTTCCACTCTACGACCTCCAAAGGCTGAACCAAGCCCACATGTACCTGATTCTCTGCCTTCACATGCTGATAAGTGATGCACCAAGAAACTAACTCTTCAACTACTTTCTTCATTCCTATCCACCAGTGCTGTCATCAGAGATTCTGGTACATTTTCATTACTCCTATATGTACCACTAGACAGGGTGTGTGTAACTCCCTCAACAATTTCTCCAAATGTGACACTGGTCCCGTGGTATTCCCTCTAAAGAGGATGAAGTTCTCCCCACCTTCAGAAAATCTATATGGTGCATGTCTTGTGGATATATGAGCACATAGTGTCTCGCTATTAGTGTCCCCATGCTACACCTCCATGACTCACTGAATATGTGGCGGAGTGACTATAAGAGACTGAAGAAATGATGCTCCATCTTGATCTAAAAAGGATATCTACAAAGCTACCACCTGCTCTGTTGCCTCACCTAGCTGTCGTATACCAGATCTTATGCTGAGTGCATCTACTACAACGTTTCCCTTCCTAGTATTATAGACTATCTTGATGTCATAGTCGTGGAGGAACTCAAGACAATGTCATTGTCTCAGTTTCAGGTCCTTATGAGAGAAGATATACCTGAGACTCTTGAGATCAGAGTAGACTAAAATGTTTTCCCATCAGATAGTGTCTCCACTTCTTCAAGGAGAAGACCACTACTGCTAACTCCATATCATGGGTAGAATAGTTCTTCTCATGCTGTCTCAGCTATCAAGAACCATATGCGATTAGTACCCACTCCTGAATCAAGACACATCTGAGCCCGGTCCCGGATGTGTTTCAGTAGACTGCATACCCTACAACCTCCTCTGGAATCCTCAATATGGGGGCACTAGTCAGCCTCTGCATTAGCTCCTAAAAAATCCTATGGCATCTCTCCGACCACATAAAGGGTTTCCCCTTGTTCTTCAATACTGAATGTGGTGATTCAACTATATAGAAATATGGCACATATCTTCAGTAGTATCTAGACAAACATAGGAAACTTCATACCTCTATCACACACTTGGGTGCCTCTAAAGAATGTATTTCCTCAATCTTAGCTGGATCCACTGCAACTCCAGCATCTGATATGACATGTACCAGAATGTAAACATCTCAGACCCAGAACTAAAACTTCAAGAGCTTACCAGAAATCTGGTTCTCTCAAAATGTGTCATTTACTACCCTCAAATGATAAGCATGATAATCCTCAGTAGTCAAGTAGATCATAATTTCATCGATGAAGACTACTACAATGCGATCAAGGTATGTCTAAAAGATCATGTTCATGAGTCCCATGAACACTGCTGGAGTGTTGGTCACGCCAAATGGCATAACCAAGAACTCATAATGGTTGTAACAATATCTAAAAGATGTCTTCTACACAACCTCGTCTCGTACTCTTAGATGGTGGGAGCCAAATCTGAGGTCTAACTTCAAGAACCACAGTTCTCCCTTCCACTGATCAATGTGGTCATCAATCCTTGGGAGTGGGTACTCTTTCTTCAGGGTCACCTAGATCAGGCGCTGATAATCAAAATAAAACCCCAATATCTAATTCAGCTTTAGTGTGAAAAGAATCAGGGCTACCCAGGGTGAAACACTGTGCCGAATGAATCTCTTCCCTGACAAGTCATATAGATGTACCCATGACTCATGAAGCTTAACAGGATCCATTTGATATGCTGGTGTAGATATCAATGTCATCACGGGGTACAAGTCAATGTAAAAGTCCACCTATCTGCAAGGAGGTAGACCCAGAACATCATCCAAAAAGATATATGTGTACTAGTCCACCACTACATGATAGCTCAAACTCTCCACATAAACCGCACTAAGGGTAAGTCTAGCCATCTGATTAGTGATTCGTTGCACACTCCACCGGGTAAGTCCATCATGTGCTTCAATGTCTCCCTTCTCGTCGGTGAAGGTAAAACTGGTCCAATTCGTGCAGACACAATGTACATTGTGCCAAATATAGACTATCTGAGCAAGAATGTGGAAAATGAGTCCATTCTCAAGATGAATTCCTAAGGCCATGATGCCGCTACTAGGAGCTCTCAGTCGAAGCTCTCTCCTTATAGAGTGAGCTCACACTGCCATCACCAGTGCGTAATTGTCGAATATGCTCTCATTAGAGTCTCTTGCCGTAAGGATCGAGCCAATGACACCATCAGAATCTCTGAGCTCTGAACTAGGGCACTGCCAATAAAATAATTACTGGAACATGACTCTATAAGTACTACATCAAAATGGAATAGACACAGATTGTAACTCGTATCATCTCTGGAGTGCTGTGATCTTAGGCCTCAGCTGCATAGAGTTGAGCTCGCTCATTTCCTCCTGCTCCCTATGGTCGGTTTGGACTACCTGGTTGTGGAGGTGGTAACATTTTAAATCATCTCCCACCACCAACTGCACGTCCATCTCATCTGCCACGCCCGCCTTCTCTATGTGGACCTCATCGATCGAACATCTGTCTCTGCCTCGGTGGTCCTTCAACCATCTATTGATCATCCGTACGGCGGGTTGGACAATCACGTGCCATGTGACCCTTCCTGCCGCATGCATAACACTGACCACTCATGACATGACAATCATTGCCACGGCTACCCAGCACAACTGATCCTGAATGCTGCGGTCGTCCACCTATAGGTCGGGCCCTCTTGGACCTCTATGTCATCTATCTGCTGCCAACTACAAAAGACTCATCTACATGACAACTAGTAGTGGGTCACACAATTGGTGACTACTTAGTATGAAATCTATCCACTAAGAGGGATTTCTCTAACACCCCCTGCCTAGGTCAAGATGCTGAGCAAGATCATCGAAACCTTGATCTCCCACCGGAGTCCCTGCTAGAAGGTCTGGGCCCTGAAGAATGTGTTCTTTACTATATCAATTGATTATTGTGAGATTCCAGTGAACCTTACTGGGTAATGAGCCACATTCATGTTGCCCTGCTGCTGATGAAGTATCTCATGAATGCACACTCACTGGAGAGTCTTTGGGATAAAATCTTCCCAAAACAGTCTCTTGAAGACTTCCCAGAGAAGTGTCACCTCATCGTGAGTCTGGAACGTCAAGCTCCACCATCGTCTTGATGCTTCTTGTAGAAGTCTGGTGGAAATGATAACCATGAGATCAGCTGGTGTCATAACCAGTCGGAAAACTCTCACCACGACCCCCAACCAATCCTTAGACGTTGGTGGGTCCATCTCTCCCCTAAACATGGGTGGCCTCGGGCGCTAGAACTCATGCAATGCACTCAAGCGGTGTGCACCCTCTGCTACTGGGGCTGGTGGCATCAGTGGCCCAATATTTAATGGTACCATTGGTGCCTCCGCTAGTGCATCGACTGGAAGAGGACCCTACACTGAGGGATCATCGCTCAATGGGCTATCAGTGTGTACTATACTTGGAACCCAAGATGGTTGTCTATGTGAAGGACTCTTAAAAATAAACAGGTGTTCCACGGTCAAAAAGTTATACTTAGTGAGCCGAATCAAAGATATTACAAATAAAAATCTTCAAAACACACACGTAATCTATGTTTTCTTGCACTGAGTTAGAAATCAGAAGTCAGGGTCTTGGTGTATGGGTATATCAGCCACTATACCAACACTATTACCGTTAAAAAGAAAGATTATATTTCTATTTTCTAAAGTAGAACAGACTCCTCTAATACCAATTTCTCACGACCCATTCCCCGGGTCCAATGTCGTGACTACCCTAAGCCCATCTTCAATAGTATAGGGGCTGAAAACTAGTAACAAAGCCGTATTTCCTAAAACTGGGAAGTAATTGCCTTTATATCCTGTAAACACACATAACCAATCACACATCAAGATACGAACACAAGTAAAACTGTTTAGAAAAAGGAGTTCTAAAAGTAAGAATGGGGATGGAATACAATCCCAACAGTAAAGGTACAAGTATATCTGAAAAAATTCAACTGAAGAAAAACAAATCAGATACTAGGTCTTCCTCTAAGGTTCCTACCAGAATGGTAGGTAGAAATATCCTCCTCAACACTCTAGGTCTACCTGTCTCTTTTGCATACCAACACACCGTACTATCCACCTCTGGGCACCATCCTATCCTGATACTCTCAACTTAGATCAGTGTTGTCAGTAGTCTGCATCCAATACAACGAGGTGATGGCATAGCCTGTGGAGGCATGAGTATAACAATAGTCAGTAGGGACCCCGAGACCCTCAAGGTCTCACAAAATCCAAAAAGGATAAACATCAAATAATGATGTCAACTGTTATCCCTACTTAGGTATATGCCCATACATATACCTATGTTAATAATTATACCCATCTCAATCATGGGGAAACACAGGGTCCAACCCAAAAGCCTAAAGTTCAGTTGTTCCAAAAAGTAATGAATACTAAAAAGGTAATTACCGCATAAGTACGCCACACAGAAGAATACCACCAAAGTATTTCTAGGATGGAAGGTACCACACAGGTATGAACTCAGCTCACACCAGGAATAACTTAGGCCCAGTAGTAGAAATGATTAGATGAAACTACTGAATCAACTTAATCTTTTATGAGGCACTACTGTGGACCCACACAGGATCACTCGGTGATGTCGCACTTAGGGCCTATAGGTGCTGACCGACACAGGATCTCGCAGTGCGGACCAACATAGGATCACTTGGTGCTGACCCACATAGGATCTCTAGATTCTGACCCGCACTAGATCTCCAAGTGATGACCCACACAGGATCACTATTCATTCTTCATGTAACAACCAGCTACTGAGTTCCTGCACTAAACATCCTCATCTTTAGGGGGTGGGGGTTGGGGTCTGCTCCTCAAGCCACTAGTCGATACTCCAGCCTCAACAAAGTCCCATAAAGAAGAATCACAAAGTCACGCCACTCTATAGGGGTCTAAACACAATAGATGGTGCATCAATGGGGTGCCCGGTTTGTGAGTTAATAGCCTTTTACTCCCAAGGGCCATGTTGGATTCGTACTCGATCCAACCTGACCATACTCCAACTTTATCCAAATATTTATTGGGGTTTACTCAAAGGGATCGTCTCTCTCCAAGTCTTCTAGGGCCACAAATGATTCATCAAACGGATGCTTGGTACCATAGTTATGGCCGATAGAGCGAAAAGATCGATGTTTTCCCGGGTATGGTCCGACCCAGTCAGACCGACCCAACCACACTGGGCCCGGCCTAGCCACACTGGGCAGTGCGGAGGCTGTAAGGGCGGCATGAGGTTGTGGGGGCTGCGGAGGCCGCATGTGAGGCACGAGGCCACAGGGGGGGGTGAGGCTGCAGTGTAGTGAGGCTGTGGGGGTCACGAGGGCAACAGAGGCTGATATGGTGGCGCGAGGCTGTGGGGGCTGTGGAAGCCGTGGGGCGGCACAGAGGTCCATGTGGTATCAAGGCCATGGGTCTGCGGAGGCCACGACGTAGCGTGAGGCCGCGCAGAGGCCACAAAGGCCGTAGAGCCACCACGAAACACATAAGCCACGGTCCGGCGGGGTAGTCGTGGTGCAGCGGTCCGTCGCGGCTGGCAGGTTGGCTATTCGTCCTCACCACACATTTTGGTCATGTGTCGTGCCTTCATCGGCGGCCGGTACAACCGGCCACGCTTCATTCATCGATGTGGTAGAAATCCATCTTCTTCCATCGCGAAGAACACACTATTCAAGAAGAACGGTGGAGGGGTCGGGCCATGTTTTTTGCCCCGCACCCTCTGCGTTTTTGCTGTAACAAATGGCTCAACCAAAATCATGAATGAAGAAAATAGAACCCTACAACCTCCCACAATTTTTAATCCCATATCTCATAAATAAATCATATGTGGATCAACTAGTAAGAGTGTTGATCGGTGTTCTTTGTTTTAGAAGGTAAGAACATGGGAATATAAAATCATACACAACTAAACCCATACCTCAGATATTTTTTTATGGAGGTTGTGAGGAAGGATACGATGTTGTTGGGGATAGACAGACATCTGTGATGTCAACATTTCCACGATCTTTGGCTCGTTGTGGTTGAATATGTTCCTTGTTGGCGAGAGCGCTCTTCATTGAGGAGCACATTCTTCGTTGGATAATGCATTCTTCATTGGAGAGAATAATCCTCCAATAGTTCTCCTATACCAATTCCCCCAAAATGAAAAGGGTTTCCAATATGATATGTTTACCCAATTTAATTATTGGAAAAAATTAAATTGGAATCATAATTACACAGAGGTTTGCCTAATAAAACTTGGGGAAATCTAAAGGTCACCTCTGTCATTAATGTGGGGGTTCAAGATGATTCCCAAATTATGAGGGTTCGGTTGGTCTCCACCCTTAAATTAAAATTGGTGGTTATAGGGTCGGTGGTCCCCACCTCTATAACCTCACATGGGAGGTTTATGCTTGGGTGGTCCCCACCACCATAACCCATGTTGAGGGGTTTCATAAATAAAAATGTAATAAATTATTATTTTAATTTATTTTATCAAGAAAAGCACAAAAACTAACTTTCACCCCCAACCAACTGCGGTCGAGGTGAAGGTCCCCTTAAGTGAATAATGTAGTTGTGAGTTCAAGTGTGTCCTCATATTTCAATTCTGAGAAACGATTTAAAAGTTACAAAAAAAAATCTCAAATTCTTACTGAACGTACCAAAAAAAAATTAATAAATATATTATGGGCACACCAGGCCTTAGAATCATGCGTCGTCAATTTTATCGAAGTCTTAAAATTCCAATGTAATTAAAATGTTTACATGGAAATTATAGGTCATTACATTGAACATTTTCTTTTGTTAGGTTTTATTTTTTATTCCCAGAGTAAAGTGGATATCATGTATATATCGAGTTCACCAAAAATACTAAACTGATTAGACCTTTGGGATTTGATTGATTGTATCTATGATAATGTAATAAAGAAATCACAAGATCTGGGAAACATGTTCAGGGTAGTTTTAGTTGATATCAGAGGAAGATTAATATAAAATTTGGTAACAATATTCTGGAAACATTTAATAGGTAACCTAATCCTATGATAGACATTGAGGAGAATAACCAAATTTTTTTGGTAAGGTAGATATTATTTTTTTCATAGAAAATCCATTTATCTATATACCACAACTGAAATTGGTTCTAAAACAGAGTCACTTAAGTGTATTAACATTGAAAACCACTCATTGTTCTTGACCCGATAATTACATGGTTTATGAAAATGGTGTTTGATGGGAATATAGTTTGACACTATTGGGTTATATTCCTAGGATAATTCACATTTTCAGTATATAACAATATGAAGGATTCTAAAACATGGATAACGCAAAAGAAACCAAATTTATTTATTCTAAGTTGAACAATGCATAAATTTTAATTCATGGAATATATTACACCATATTTGGAATTATATATTATGATTTCAAATGCATAATTAAATGATTTATTCCAATATATTACATTGATTAAAAATTTCATGTAGAAGGAAGAAGTGTATCAATACACATGGAAATTGTAGATATTATCCTACAGCGGACGCAAATACCACTAATATTAGAACTGATAAAGTTATGGCTATGTTAGGGTAGCTTAATCTATTTATGAAAAATACCTTTTCCTAAATTGATCAACTTATTTCTTAATTTTTCTCTCAAATGTTAGATATTATTATGAAATTGAGGCCCTATAATTTGGTGGGACTACTAATCCAATGGAATATGCGAAATTGATCAAGTCTTTAGAAAATATAATTAATGTGGTGATATGTGGTGAAAAGTAAAATGTTAAACTTCTAATGTATTATCTCAAATTCAATTTTGATTCATAGTTCTACAAGATAACGATTACAAGAGTGGAAGAGAAAATAGAACACATTTAACAGAAATATTAGAACGATACATTCATTGATAAATATTTCCCTCATGATAAGAAAATTATGATGAATAGAAAAATACTAATATTCAATAAAAATTAATAATAATGAATTGAAGATTATTGAGATGGATTTATAAGGTTATCTTGGTACACTATATATTACATATGAAACATAGAGTGTAAAATTAACAATCTCATTAAAACAATTAATCTAAGTATTTAAAGGATGTTAGTAACTCAAGAAAATTCAACATATGATCAAATTGTTTTATGTTTTATCAATAGATATAAATAATGTTACATGTCTTTTGGCTTCAAAGGAAATTAAGAAAATAATTATTTCACATTGAAACAACAGATATAAGGAATAAGGGGATTATGTATTTTACGACTCATGATAACTAGGAAAATAATCACCATGGAAAATTGTTGAATGGATTATGTGTTTGTTATAAGTGTTGAGAAAGTGGTCACTATTAAAAATAATTCAATGGTATGAAACAAAAAAGTTATATTCTTGGTTTCTTCTTTAATAGAATTAATATTTATAAAAATTAATTCTCCAATAATCAAGGGAATATACCTCAGGAGAATCTAAGGGATCAAAATCAAGCTTATTATATTGATATAAAAAAATTGGTTTGAATAATATTCTCTTGTATTTTGATCCATGAAATTTGTAGAAAAAGTATTCTTATTAGTTTTATCTAGTAATAATAATTATGAAATTTATAAGGATAATATTATAGTGACATTTCTTATAGGATTTTAATGAATGTGTTTAATGGTACCAAAAAAATTGATTTAGTTTTATGTTAATAATCCTGGAAAACAAATAATTGAGGTATGTAGAACCCTTAATATATTCCTAATACTTGGATAATTATGTTGCGATAAATAGATGATTATTATAGATAATTTAAATTAGGTAGTATTGATTACTTTCAAAACTAATTAATTATTTTTTGAAAAGTGGTTTATACTATCATTAATGGAGTTTAAAACATCTTCTAATTTATATAATATATCCAATAATATATGTGTTATTTAAGTAATAATGAGTCATAAATGTTTCAAATAATGTTTTATGGTAATTATGGTTATTATATTGTTTAAAGATAATGTATATAGATGGCATTGTCATGTTTATCATGAGATTATTATGAGTTATGCCATATTGTTTGATAGATTAATAATAAGTTCATTTTTTAACATTAGTAACCTTATTTAAAATGTTTTGGATTTTAATATTTTAGAATATATATAAGGTTATATATCTATTCATTGGTTTATGTTGAAATTTGAATTTAGAGATTAATGTATTGGTTCACCATATAGAGATTTCTGCATATTAGATTTCATGAGTTAACCACTATAGTTTTGGAAAATATTTTGATACATATGGATAGACTTTTCAGTCTTGTATGGAACTTATGATCCATTAAATATGAATTTTAGTACATAAGTCATAAAAATTTAATTTTTCGATATCAATTTCTTACAATATGAGATTAATTAGAAATTGATAGAATTATAAACAAATAATTAAATTGTTCTTATGAAATAGATATATATCATGTATATTTCATCCCATTCATAGAGAGTAAAATAATTCTTTTACTTTAGGAAAGGGATCTCTAAATATAAATGTTAGCTTATTACATTAATATCTGAAGAATGAGACATCCATTTAAATCTTAAAAAATTTATGGTATTGAGTCCCCTGAAATTTTATTGATAAATCACTTTCTTATGATCAATGAACTCAAGCACACTCTATTAGTATTTATTGTTTTCTTCCATGTATATTTCTTCACATTCTATCAATGATTCTCCAAAATTACAACCTAGTTGTTTGTTATTCCATACAACATTTGTACATTAATTTCACTTTTATTATGTTAATGTTTTACTAACCATATTATGATTATATTTTTATAATAATGTTATGTCCAAATATCAATCCATGTTTACCAAGATCTTTTTTAAATGTTAAGGGTGAAATTTATTTAATATGTGAAGAATGAAACAACTCAATATTATAAAATAAGAAAACCATATTCAATAGAATGTTTGACATGAAACATCAAGTTTATATGTAATTACATGAAAAACAATGTTTTTCTTATTTTACACACAAAATTGAGTTTATCATGGGTTACCCAAAACAGAGAGTAAAAAAGAAATACAAAATATTATTGAACTACTATTATTTAATATAATATAATCACCTAGACATTGGAATATGATATATGAATTGGATTAAAAACATTATTTATATATATATTACAAACAATTATTTGATGTTTATTTACTATAAATAATATATGAATCATTTAAATTAAAAAATATATTTTTGGAAATGTTTTTTAAAGACAAATTGATTATACATTAAGGAATTAATTAAGAACTAAATTTTAATTTTTATGAAAATTTATTTTGAAAAATGAAAGAAATTTTTCATATAATAATATTAAAATTATCATAGGTTTAATATTTAGAATTTTTATGAAGTGTTTTAATTTTTGAAGAATAATGAAAAATAGAAAATTTTGGTTAAAAACTACATTTTTTTAAATAATTTATCATGTTAAATTATAATTTTAATTAGTTTCTAGTTAATATTGGAAAATATTTAAAGGCATTAATCCAATTTAAATTATTTGAATCATTTTTATATTTAATTTATATATACAAACATTTTATGCTTTGAATATTTTCATTTCGATAACCCACTTTATCATCATGTCTGTGGGAATAATTTTTTGTCGAATTTTTTCACTTATCTAACTTGAAATTTAATAAATAAATTAAAATATTAGTAAACATACTAATTTATAATTTTTAAAAAGTTAAACATATGTTTTTACTATTTTAATAGTAAATGCAGTAAAACATTACAATCATGGTGAAGCTAAAAGTGGGTTTAACTGGGTTCAACTAAAAATAGATGTGCAAAATTACATATATAATTATATAAATAATTTTTTTATCACAATATTTATGTGATTAAAATTTTAATGTTATTTATTTTCCATTTACGACCCTTTTTACATATGTTAAATAGGGGAGCACTGAAGAATTTTTTAAAATATCAAGGTTCTTCTACCCCAATTCTAAAAGGACACCCACACTTCTCTCTTCCAAAAGAATTAAATACCTTTTTAAGGGAAGAAAAACCCATATAACATCCAAAATTCCTTCCCATAATCCTATAATCCTTATTTTGGTAGAAATAAAACTATTTAATTTATTAGTGCTAAACAAAAGAGGATACATGGAGAATAGTTAATGCTCTTTGGAAAGCATCATTAATTTAATTATTTCCCAACACACATCATTTTTATTAAAATATGAATATATAAAAACCACATTATAATCCATATATATGGTTTATTTTATAAAAATTTCACAACCTAAAACTATCTCCAATTCTGCCAAATGGGTAACGAAATCATCATTCTCATGTATGGCGAACTACCTCCTCATGAACTGATGTCATTCATTTTTTAATTACCACCATTAATAGTTTTGATTGTTGGTGAATAATATATATATATATATATATATGATATATATAATTTATTTATATCTATGGAGTCACTATATCATATATACCTTTTTGGCTTCCATTCTGTAAGGGATATGATAACGTCGCTCGTGTGTATGGTAGACTACCGCTTCAGGATGTGATGTGAATCCTCTTTCACTAGTACTTCACATGGTATATGATAAATACATATATAATTATAATATGTTATATAAATTAACTAATTATGATATTTATGACATAATTATCATCATTAAAATATAATATTTTACATTTTTTTCTTATCTTTTCATTTACATAATGATGTTAACATAGTCTGTATATGTATGGACTACCTCTTTCACATAGTGATAAGAATATCATTTCATCACCTTAGGACAGTGATAAAAAGGAAATATATTATATTTTTATTATGATATTACACAAAATTTATAAATTAACATATTATTTTCCTTGTTTTTATAATGATATTTGATTAATGGAATCTTTACTCATGCGTAATTATGGAATACCATCTCCACGATCGTAAAATACATCATATCTCATAACAATCAGTTATGACTTGTTTTAAAAGTAAAATTTTTCTAAAATTACCATAACTAAATCATTATTACTATATTTAAACTTATATGAATATATATTATACACAGGAACAAAAAATAACATGATGAAAAATACAGGTGAATTCAATTCATTGAACACTTGGAACTATTAAAAATAATTATCTATTATTAATGAAAGGTTGATAAGTTGTTATAAAATAATCATTTGTGATATTATAAATATTAATATATAATTTTAATTTATAAAATTTTTGAATCCAATATAAATGAATTTATGTGTTTTTTAACCTAAAGTAATTGTGAGGTAAGTCATTTCGTCTCAATTTACACCCCATTGAGATTTTTTTATTATGCACCAATTCACATTAATGTGGTTTATATAATACCCCATTGACATTTAATATAATAAATAATGAATTCATTATTCTATTATATGTTTTACTTGGGATTATTCCATCCATATAAATTTGAATTTAAAATTTACATGTTGTAAAAGTTATTGACCAATCTCACTTTCTTCTACGATTGTGAACATTCTCTTGAATCAATCCCTTTATTTTAATAATTTTATTTGAAAATACATTTCCCTTAAAAATAAATTTTATTTTATGATTGATATTACTTTTACATAAAATGTTTACCATTTGTACAAATGTTGTTTTACTTTTTTAATTAATTGATTTATTGGGAAATATTGATATATCGATCTCATTTACTCAATATAGATATTTGATGACAAGTGATATTTTTTATGAATTAAATAAATTATTTGATATATTATTTATAAATTAGACATAATAGGTATGGGTCAGTGACCACTTATAGAAATCCCCTCAATGCATCTGTAGTATCATGAGATGAATTAGTTGGCTTGATCCAATGGTATTTTATCCATTTTGTTTTAAACCATCATGTGAAAGGTATTGTAACACCCGATATTTTTTGAAAAATATTTTGATTTTATGTTATAATCAAAGGAATATTTCACTACACACAAAACTAGTGTGGATTGCTTTAAATGAAATCATGACCTTCCTTGATATCTTGCGTTTATGCAATACCGAGTTTTACTAAACAATGATATGCTATTAAAATATTAATAAACTAACCATTATGAATAGTAATACCCACTTTTTGAAATTTTATAAATTTTATATTTCAAAATAGAATTCATTTTTGGATTAGGAATATCGAATTTAGCCTAGGGTAAATTTTTGGTATTTTTCTAAAAACATTCAATTTTTTAAAGAATAGTGAAAACACTAGGTTACTATTTAAAACCAAAATTTCTATTTAAATAATTATTTATTTTATTTAAATTTATTTTAGGTAAAAATTAATACATAATACTTATATAAGTTCAATTTAATTCATTGGAGTCATTTTATAATAATTTTAGATATATAAAAATTTTATTGAACTTTTCAACGTCTTTTACCCAACTCCAAGGAGAGTTTGAAAATTTAAATAAAATATAATTTTCCCGCTTCTGTGAAAGAATTTATAAAATCTGAGAGACATGTTTAATATCAAGGAGTAAAATTTGGTTCAATAAGAGAAAAATAATTTTTTTTGAATAGTAACGTTTTACTTTTATTTAGCACGGTTAAAAGTAAATAGGGTAATTAAGGGTAAAAATTGTATTATTATTACCATAAAACATGTCCTAATTCTATTGGATAAGTCTAATTAGACCAAAAACAACCTTATAAATAAAATATGAACATTTAGGTCCACATGGATTATTTTTGAACATTTAATATTATTTTATTTAAAGAAGAGTTAAAATAGTTAAAATCAATGTTTAATAACTAAAACATTTTTAATATAGTGTTATAAGTAAGACAAATTAGAATATAAATATTCATTAGGAAGCTAAAAATATTTCCTACATAATCGTATTTTATTTATAATTTTCATACTTTAAATACATTAATTTATTGTTGACACAATGATGATGCAGTAATTACCTTATTAATGAAATATTAACATAATTGTTGTTATAAATACCCAAATAAAAGTAATTTTAGACTTTTTATGAATTACAATAATTTTATAGGTTAATATCACATGTTAGTATTTATTTAATTAACATTTTTTGAAATAATCATGCTGTTATGATTTTCACAAAAATCAATTACCAAATAGTGTCAAAATTGACATAAAATAGTTTTTTTTAAATATTATATTATTAATATTTATTTAATTACTAAAAATCTAAGGTTCTGAAAAATGACTTAGATAATGTTATATATATTAATAATTAACCACTTTTGGGTTCTTTTGGCTTGTTATAGTAAGTTAATTAACCATATAGTGTAAGAAACCAAGAAGGCAAGGTAAAAGATAAATTATTTAACATAGAGTTAAATCTAAATGATAAGGTTAAATAGTAACCTAAACATGTATAAAATCTCTTTTTTCATATAATTTCGACCCATAACCACCTTATCTTCTAAATAAATCAATTAGGAGCTATTAAAACCCGAATATGACTTTATTATAAAATAATATTTTATGTTTTTCCTAAAGTGCCCCTTTCCTCCCTTATAAAATGGCACCTCCCCCCTCTCCTCCTCACACCACTTTGAGCCTTCAAGCTCAAGAAAACCCTATCGATTTCTATTATAAACTTCCCTAGAAACATCCTAGAGGTCTTGGTCTTCTCAATGACCATCTTTAGTTCCCTAATAGGAGGTTAAGAAGAGGTGCTTCAAAGAAGAGGTAATGTTTGTTACCGATTATTTCCGCATTATTTCTTCTTCTACATATTCATCTTCAGTTGTTTCATTATAAATTAATATCATCAGTGTCACTCATATACTGATATGTTATTATAAATATGAAACAACCCTATTTTACCATTTATCAATCTTACGGAAAATGAAATCACCACGCATGTGTACATAAGGAATAACGTCTCCACACCGTACTGTAATCTATTTTCCACCACCACCTTACTTGGATTGGTATAATGGTGTAATGAATAACTATATATAAATATTGTAAAGTGGTATTGATTCTAAAATAGTATACATACACTTTAATACAATTCCACGATCCTGGGAAATATATTATCGCTCATGCGAACATATGGCCTACCGTCTCCATGATGTGATGCGACTCGTTCTACATAATCTTCATTACATAATGATTATATAAATGAATTGAATTAATAAATATGATATATATTACACTAATAACATTCTGTATATTAGTTATCTATAACCTAAAAAAGAAGAATAAGAATTTATTTGAGAAAACACGCAAAATAACAAAAAGCAATAAACACCCGAATAACAAATGACAATAAAATATTACAAATAAGAAGCTAAGAATATGAACTTATACGATATCAAAACAATGAGTAAAATTCTGTAATAAGTCAATAACATTATTTAAATCAGTATATTGTATGTTCGGACACATACGAAGCAAATTGGACCTAAGGTAAGGGAAAATCTCGCAATCTCATTTTTTTATCCGAGATGGTTTATACTTCATAATTTACAAGGGAATATTTATCTTCCACATCCATGTTTCTTCAATATGTAATATTACATCTCTCCTCCTTAAATTTTTTATAATCAATTTTACCCTTCGATGAGTATTTAGTAAAATATATGAAAGGAATATTTTGTCATTTTTAGTATGAGGTACTTTTTGACTTTTCTGGCCAAAGTACGAGAAGAATGTTTTTTTAGCTTATACAGCATGAATGGATTTTTTATGATTTCATAGAACATTATTTCCATGAAGATTACATTACATGTTTTCAAGTTTATTTTTAATCAACTTCTTTTAGTTTAAAATTGTATGACATGTTAAGAAATGAAAAATATTTTTGATGTAGAAAGGATATTTTCCTCAAGAATGGAGTTCAAGTGTTTTATCAAAATTATTTTCCATCTAAGATAGTATAGGGTTCTATTTTATCCATATTTTTACATTGATTTGATTATTTTAGGATTTAATTATTTTTATGATGTCCTTTTACCTTATATGGATTATGTTATGATGGCATGACGTTTAAGAATCCCATTTTTATTACATGGGTTATGCTATGATTTTGTGGCCCACATAAGAATGGTATCATTATGAGATGGGTTGGACCTATATCTACCTCCAATGAATTGGGTAAAGATTTATATCTCATGAGATAGACTTGGAGGGAACGACAGGTTAATCCAGTTCAGTGATGCATGACTAAAATGAGGATTGAAATCAGTTCAGAAATGGACTTTGTGCACTAGGATATTATTAGAAATGATTCTTCACTACTAAGAAATGATTCTCTATGATTATGTGTGTAAGACATAAAGTTTCATGTTTTATGTTATGATTATTGGGATTACACATCACTACTATGATTTATCCCATGTTATAAAATTATGATCCCTTTTGCGGGTTAAGATTTCCAAAATGTTATGTTCTTATTAAATGATTTGATTGATATTTATTTTTTTTACCTTTACTGAGCGATTGATCTCAACCTTTTGTGTGTTTTCTTTTCCCTAGGTCATGAATAAGGGTATTAAGTAGGATATTCCAAAAAAGGATTCTAGATATGATGAAATAAATGGGAGACAATGTAGATGCTTTATGAACTAGTTGTTTATGTTTCCCTGTTTATAAAGACACTATAATTATACGGTCCTACCATGGTTTCGTTATATGTTTTAATAAGTGTGCTTAAATTTTGAAGTAATAACAATTTATGTAAATTAAGGGTCGTTATAGTTGGTATTAGAGGAAAGGTATAGTCAACCATTGGAAACTAGGATGTGAATGCCTTAGTAATAACCCTACGTATAAGTCTAATAATAAAACACAATCTTAGTGTTTTAGAAATGGCCATGAAAAACCTATTATAAGACCTTAAGTGTGAAATTTTATTCTTGATTGTTTGGTTTCCCTATTATAATTAGCATTGCACACACTATTCTTATTTGTTTTAGTCAATGGATGAAACCCAAAGGAACCGTGTTAATTCGGAATGTGATGGGAAATGCATTGATTGTCCCCCTGAGAAAACAAATGTTATGGGAGCTGGAATGAAAAATCTTGTATCCATGCTCACACAACATTCTAAAGATATGAATCATGTAGGAATTACAAATAAGCAAAGGAAGGAGAAACATTCTGTTGAATCCTTTATGAGGCAGCGTCCACCATCATTCAGCAGGTCTACTAATCCATTAGTGGCTGAACAGTGGATCAGTACCACTAAAAAGATATTTTCAGTTCTTCAATGTCCTAAACATGATAAAGTTATCTTAACAGTATATCGTTTGGAAGGTGAAGCTGATGAATGGTGGAATCTTATCAATAATATTAGGCCAAGAGATGAAATTGAGTCCATGGAATGGGATGAGATCAAGAATTTATTTTCAGTAAGTACTTCCCTCGTATTCTTCGTACAAAGATGGAGATGTAGTTTCTTGAACTGAAGAAAAATGATGATGAATCCATCGGTACATACGAAGCAAATTTTACAAGACTTGCAAGGTACACTTCTGGGATTATTATCCAACCTGAGTGTAAGATCGACCGATTCCTTAGTGGCTTAAAACCAAGAATTCTAAGGGTGTTAGACATAAGGGACATCAATAGCTACGAGGAAATCATTCGATGTTCTCTCAAGGTTGATATGGATATTGGAGTATCCCATCAGTCATATGGGCTTGATAAGAAGTGGAAAATGGGATTCAAAGTGAAATATAAAAGCACACTAAAAAAATATGAGTTTTCCCCTATGCACAGAGTGTGGAAATAAAAATGGAGGGAGTTGTCTCAAAGGGACAAGTAACTGTTTCAAATGTGGAAAAGAAGTTCATCAGGCATTTGAATGCCGCAATGATGGGAATAAGATGTCTAGTGATGCGAACAAAGAAAACGCTCCACAGAGTGTACCTCCTACACTTCAATGTTACAAGTTCAAAGAATATGGGGAATTATGATAATCAATTCCATAATCCAAGGGTTGTTGATGATGATCGACTTCAACATACTCTTAAGTCTAAATACAAAGGAAAGTCACATGCAATTTCTATTAGCGATGTGGAGTACGATAACGAAGCAGTGAAAGGTACACTTACCATCCACTGTAAAGTAGAAAATGTTTTATTTGATTCTGGATCCGCCCACTCTTTTATTTCTAAATAATTTTCTAAGGGTATCGCCATATTACCTCAGCAGTTTGATATTGAGTTAGCTGTGACAACCCCTAATGGCACAATAGTCGCACCAAAAGTTTACAAGTCTTCTCCGATTGAATTCTGTGGGAAATTGCTTCCTGAAAATCTTTTGATACTTTTTATAGTGGAATTTTATGTGATTCTTGGTGTGGCTTGGATTTCGTTATATGGATCTCATATCAATGTCCAAAGAAGAGAAGTCGCATTTCATATTATAGGTCAATCTATGATCGTCTATTGATGCAAGGATGAACATAACCTTCCAGTGAAAATTTCTTCAATCATATGGGTCCTGAATCCACTAAAAGAAGGTTCTTTATCTCAAATGTTTGGAGAGAAACTCATGATTAATAATATGACCATTCTATGAGAGTTTGATGATGTCTTTTCGGAGGAATTTCCTGGTCTTCCACCAAATCGTGAAGTTGAGTTTTCAATAGAACTCATAACGGGTGCTCTACCTATTTCAAAGACACCTTATAGAATGGCCCCAATTGATTTGTATGAATTTAAGAAGAAACTGTAAGAGAATCTTGATAAGATAATCATACACTATAGTGCATCACCTTGGGGAGCACATGTTCTGTTTTTTAAGAAGAAAGATGGATCAATGAGACTCTGTATTGATTATCTAGAACTTAACAAGATCACTATCAAGAACAAATATCCTCTCGCACGCATTAATGACTTATTTGACCAACTACACGGAGCTCAATACTTTTCCTAGATTGATCTTCATTCAGTGTATCATCAATTAAGGGTCAAAAGGGAGGATATACTAAAGACGGATTTCCGTACAATGTATGGACACTATGAATTTATAGTGAGGTCATTTGGTCAAAATAATTCCCCTTCTATCATCATGTATCTATTTAATAGAGTCATTAGAGACTATCATGATCAGATTGTGGTAGTCTATATAGATGATATTCTTGTCTATTCAAAGGGCATGGAAGAACATGAAGATCACTTGAGAATTGTATTGAAGACCCTGAGAAGTGAGAAGCATTATCCTAAATTTAACAAGTGTGAAATTTGGCTTCAAAAAGTTCCATTTTTGGTCACATAATCTCAAAAGAGGAGATATTTGTGGATCCAACAAAAACAGAGGTCATCGAAAGATGGTCAAGACCAACAACAGTAACTGAGATCCAATGTTTTCTTGGTTTGGCTGGATATTGTCAACATTTTGTGAATGATTTTTCACGAATATCTAATCCACTCACCAGGTTGACTCGAAAAGGAGTTAAGTTTGTATGGACGGAGGATTGAGAATAGAATTTGAAGGTGTTAAGAATAAGGTTATCTAGTTCACCTGTGCTTACACTAACTTATAGTGGAGAAATGTTTTTGATTTATAGTGAAGCATCCAAGAAGGGACTGGGGTGTGTTCTCATGAAAAATGATATGGTGATAACTTATGCCTCACAAAAGTTGAAAATCCATGAGCTAAATTACCCAAATCATGATTTGGAGTTAGCTGCGGTAATCATTGCATTAAAGATTTAGAGGAATTATCTTTATAGAGAAAGGTGTGATATTTATACTGATCATAAAAGTTGAAAGTATATTTTCACACAAAATGAGCTGAATATGTGCCAAAGAAGTTGGTTAGAGCTGATAAAGGATTATGACTGCTCAATTCATTACCACCCTGGGAAAGCAAACAAGGTGGCAGATACAATAAGACGACAAGACCATGCTAGCTTATCCAAGATGAGGATCACAAAAGATCCAATATTTAAGGATTTACAAAGGATGGATCATCGAATTATAATAAAATGGGAAAAATAGTATCTTTCTCAAATGAATGTTCAACCATCTATACATGTGAATATTAAAGAGGCACAGAAAGAAGATGTAGAGTTACAAAAGAAGGTGAGAAATTTTTTTGAATTCAACCTTGATTGTGATGGGATAATAATGTTCAGGAATCCGGTTTGTGTTCCTCCCATCCCAGAATTAAAGAAGGTTCTACTAGATGAGGATCATAGTTCTTAATTCTCTATTCATCCTGGAAGCACTAAGATGTATAAGGACTTGAAAGAGTACTTCTGGTGGGATGGCATGAAAAGAGATGTTGCTGAATATGTCTCTCGATGCTTGGTTTGTCACCAAGTTAAATCTGAGAGACAGAAGACTAAGGGGATGTTACAACCATTACCCATACCCAAATGGAAATGGGAAAACATCACTATGGACTTTGTCACGGGACTTCCTAAAACATCAAAAGGCAGTAATGCTATCTGGGTCATAGTTGATCGTATTACAAAGTCGGCACACTTCATTCCTATTGTAGAGGATTTCTCTTTTGATCAGATTGCCCGAATATATGTGAAAGAAGTGATAAGATTGCATGGAGTACCACTTTCCATTATATCTAATCAGGATCCAAGGTTTACCTAAAAGTTTTGGCGATGTCTTCAGCATACTCGGGATAAAGAGTTGAGTTTCAGCACTGCTTATCATCCTCAGACAGACGGTCAATCTAAGAGGACAATCCAAACCCTAGATGATATGTTGAGAGATTTCTCTATGGATTTCAAAGGAGGTTGGGATCAACACATACATTTGGTGGAATTTTCTTATAATAATTCCTTTCACTCCAGTATTTAAATGGATCCTTATGAATCTCTCTATGCGAATAAATGCAGAACTCCAACTTGTTAGGATGAAGTTGGGGAAAGAAATCTATAAGGACCTTATCTTGTTGATGAGATGGCAGAAAAGGTTAGATCTATTCAACAACGTATAAGAGCATCTCAGGGTCAACAAAAACATTTTGATGACAACCTAAGAAAAGACCAAGAGTTTGAAGTGGGTAATAATGTGTTCTTATGAATATCTCCTTATAAGAGAGTAATGAGATTTGGAAAGAAGGGAAAGTTGAGCCTTAGGTATATCGGTCCTTTCGAAATATTAGATTGTGTTGGGAAGGTAGCTTACCGATTGGTGCTTCCACCGAATCTCTCTCGAGTTCACGATGTGTACCATGTATCTCTCCTGAGAAAGTACATACTCGATCCTTCACATGTACTCTGCATAGAAGTTGTACCACTGAAGCAAGATCTTTCATTTGAAGAATAGACAATAGAGATTCTAGATCATAGCAAAAAAGTCTTATGGAACAAGACCACTCGCTTGGTGAATGTTTTATGGAGGAACCACCAATTATAAGATTCTACATAGGAGCATGAAGATATGATTAGGGAGAGGTATCCTCATCTATTTTTTACAAAGTGGCGAATTTCGAGGGCAAAATTCATTTTAAGTGGGGTATAATCTATCACCTGATATTTTTATGAGAAATATTTTGTTTTTATGTTATCATAAAAGTAATCTTTCACTACACACAACACTAGCATGGCTTGCTTAAATGAAATCGCGACCTTCCTCAATAGCTTGTGTTGTACACAATACCGAGTTTCACTAAACAATGATATGCAATTAAAATATTATTAAAACTAGCCTTTATGAATAGTAATGCCCACTTTTTGAAGTTTTATAAATTTTATTTTTCAAAATGGACTTCATTTTTGGATTTGGAATATCTAATTTAGCCTAGGGTGAGTTTTTTTATTTTTATAAAAACTTTCAATTTTTGATGAATAGTGAAAACACTGGGTTACTATTTAAAAACGAACTTTTTATTTAAATAATTATTTGTTTTATTTAAATTTATTTTAGGTCAAAATTGATACATAATACCTATATAAGTTCAATGTAATTCATTGAAGTCATTTTATAATAATTTTAGATATAGAAATCTTTTTTTTGAACTTTTCACCGTCTTTTACCCACTCCTACGAGAGTTTGAAAATTTACATAAAACTTAATTTTACCGCATCTATGAATGGAATTTCGAAAATATGAGAGACACGGTTAATATCAAGGAGGAAAATGTGGTTCAATAAGATAAAAATAATTTTTGGTGAATAGTAGCTTTTTTCTTTTATTTACCACGGATAAAAGTAAATAGGGTAATTAAGGGTAAAAATGGTATTATTATTACCCTAACACATGTCATGATTATATTGGATAAGTTTAATTCGACCAGAAACAACCTTAGGAATAACATATGACCATTTAGGTCCACTTGGATTATATTAGGACATTTAATATTATTTTATTTATAGAAGAGTTAAAATAGTTAAAATCAAAGTTTAATAAGTAATTTTTTTTAATATATGATTATAAAGAAGATAAATTTGACTATAAATATTAATTAGAAAGATAAAAATATTTCCTACATAATGGTATTTTATTTATAATTTTTAAACTTTAAATAATTTAATTTATTTATGACATAATGATGATTCAATAATTACCTTATTAACGAAAGATTAACATAATTGATGTTAGAAATACCCAAATAAATGTAATTTTAGAGTTTTTATGAATTAAAATAATTTAATAGGTTAATAGCACATGTTAATATCGATTTAATTAACTGTTTTAGAACTAATGATGTTTTTATGATTTTCACAAAAATCTATTACCATATAGTGTCAAAATTGACATAAAATAGTTTTTAAAACAAAAATTATATTATTAATTCTTATTTTATTCCTAAAAATCTACGGTTCGGCCATATGACTTATATAATGTTATATATATTAATAATGAACCTCTTGGGGTTCGTTTGTCTTTTTATTGTATTTTTATTAATCATATATTGTAAGAAAACAAGAAAACAACGGTAAAAGTTAAATTATTTAACTTAGAGTAAAATCTAAATTATAAGGTAAAAATAGTGACCTAAACCTATCTAAAATATATTGTATGATGGTATTTATACCCATTCCCACCTTAGCTTATAAATAAATCAATTTGGAGCTTTTGAGAACCGAATATGACTTTATTATAAAATAATATTTTAAGTTTTTCCTAAATTGCCTCTCTCCTCCCTTATAAAAGGGCACCTCCTCCCTCTCCTCCTCACACCACATTGAGCCTTCATGCTCGGCGAAACATTGCCCATTTAACTTCTCCACTTCTCTAGAAATATGCTAGAGGTACTGGTATTCTCTAAAGACCATCTATAGTGCCCTAGGAGGAGGATAAGAAGAGGCACTTCAAAGAAGAGGTAATGTCCATTACCAATTATTTCAACTTTATTTCTTCTTCTACTTCTTCTTATTCAGTTTTTTAATTATGAATTAAAAACATCAGTATCACTCATACACTTATATTTTATTATAAATATGAAACAAACCTATTTCACCTTCTATCCATCCTACTGAAAATGAAATCACCGCGCGTACGTACGTACAGAATACCGTCTCCACACCGTGGTGTAATCTGCTTTCCTCCACCACCATACTTGGATGGGTATAATGGTGTAAATAATAACTATATATAATTATTGTAAAGTTATATTGATTCTGAAATAGTATACATACACTTCAATACAATTCCTTGATCATGGGAATGATATCATCGCTCGTGCGTACGTACGGCCTACCGTCTCCAGGATTTGATGCGCCTCATTCTACATGATCTTAATTTAATAATGATTATATAAATGAATTGAATTAATAAATATTATTGTTATTACACTAATAAAAATATGGAAATGAGGTATTTATAACCTAAAAATATAAATAAGAATTTATTTGACAAATCACTCATAAGAACAGAAATCAATAAACACCCGAATAACAAATAACAATTAAATATTACTAATAAGAAGATAAGAATATGACCATATATGATATCATAAAAATGATTAAAATTATGGAATAAGTCAACAAAGTTATTTAAATCATAATACAGGATGTTCAGACATGTACGAAGAAAATTGGATCTAAGGTAAGGGAAAATCCGCAATCTCATTTTTTTATCCGAGATGGTTTATACTTCAGAATTTACTGGGGAATATTTATCATCCAAATCCATGTTTCCTCAATATGTAATATTATTTCTATCCTCCTACAATTGTTTAAAACCAATTATACCCTTCAATGTGTTTTTATAAAATATATGAATGGAATCTTTTGTTGTTTTTAGTACGAGGTGCTTTTTGAATTTTCCGGCCAAAGTATGAGAAGAATGTTTTTTCAACATATATGGCATGAATGGATTTTTTATGATTTCATATAACATTATTTCCATGAAGCTTCCTTTACAAGTTTTAAAGTTTTTTTTTTATCAACTTATTTTAGTTTAAAATATAATGACATTTTATGAAAGGAAAAATGTTTTTGATGTAGAAAGGATATTTTCCTCAAGAATGGTGTTCACGTGTTTTATCAAAAAAATTTCCATCTAAGATAATATATTTTTCTGTTTATATCCCTATTTTTACATTGATTTTATTATTTTATAATGGAATTATTTTTATGATGTCCTTTTATCTTATATGGATTATGTTATGATGGCATGAAGTTTAAGAATCCCATTTTTATTATATGGTTTATGCTATGATATATGATTTCTGCTTTTGTGGAACACATAATAATGGTATCATTATGAGATTGGTGGGACCTATATCTCCCTCTAATGCATTAGGTAAATATTTATATCTCATGAGATAGACATTGATGGAAAAACAGGTTAATCAAATTCAGTGATATAGGACTGAAATGAGGAGTGAACTTAGTTCAGAAGTGAAATTTGTCCGCTAGGTTAGTCTTGGAAATGAGTCTGGACTACTAAGAAATGATTCTCTATGATTATGTGTGTATTCCACAAAGATTTATGTTTTAAGTTACGATTATTGGGATTTCACATAACTACTTTGATTTATCCCATGTTATCAAATTATGATCTCTTTTGCAGGTTAAGATTTTCATAATGATATGTTCTTATGAATCTGATGTTACTGATATTTATTTTTTTTACCCTTACTGAGCATTTGAGCTCACCCTTTTGTATGTTTTCTTCTCCCCAAGTCAGGAAGAAGGGTATTAAGTAGGATATTCCAAAAATTAATTCTAGTTATGATGAAATAAATGGGAGACAATGTAGATGCTTTATGAACAAGTTGTTTATGTTTCCCAGTTTCTAAAGACAATATACCTCTACAGTCCTACCATGGTTTTGTTATATGTTGTAATAAGTGTGCTTAAATTTTGAAGTAATAACAATGTATGTAAAGTATGGGTCGTTATAGGTATTAATGGAAAATTATTCATGTTCCTAATAAAAATCACATATGATAATTAATATTTTTCATTATTCATAATTTATTTTATTATTATCAATGATACTTTCACAATGATATTATCTCTAGATGTTTTTTATTCTTATTTTATTGATTAAATTTAATATTATTTACCTTTATATAATGATTATTACTTATTAAGTTATTTGAGTCAGATTTTTTATGTTATTTTCCTTTATGTATTTATAATTTCATAACCATTTATTTAAGTGGAATGTGTGTTCAGTTATCTATTTCTCCAAACTAATTATGATAGTTGATTCATGATTTATTATTTTGTACTAAAACCTTATTGATTATTTGAGAAAACCCATATTTTGTTTCATTTCCATACTATTAGAAGATGAACTCTTTGAATTATTATCACATAATCACATAATTTTATTTTTTATTTTTTATCCTAATTTTAAATTGGTACTATATATGTATTTAGTACCCTAAAACTATAAAACTTATTGATTCTCCATAATTCAACCCATTGTATCAAATCCAATGTAATTATGTATTAAATATCTCTATGATACTGGGGATGAGGTCATTAAATTTTACACTGTAATTATTATATTATGTAATAATTTCAATTCCATTTTTGGAAATTAATGTATAATTACTCTTGATAAGGTTAGTGACCATGGTAATGGTTAAAATGTTCTTTTCAAAGATGTATTTTATTAGTATTTACTAATTTTTATATAAAAAATATAAATTAATATTTTACCATATATTAATTTAATATTATTTTAAACCCAACATATACATATTGAATCTCTCATTCAATTAATAGTAAATACTAAATACAATAAGTAAAACATATTTAAAAAACATTTTTCTACAAATGAAAATACTAATAAATAAAATGATTTCATTTAAAAATATATTATATCTCATTTGGAAATTTTATTCTGTTAAATACGTGTTCTAATCATTCTAATAAAAAAAATTTAAATATTAACATTTATTTTGTAATTAGTCATAAAAGATATATTACTTAGTTAAAACCTATTACTTAATTTGAAACAAAAATGCTAAAATGTAAAACCTAATGATAAATTATATGAAACATGATTGAAATATGTTTTTATTTGAAATATTTTATTTTTATGTATCTATTATCACACTAACAGAAATTATGAATCACTTTAGGAACCATTTCCCCTTGAATAGAATCATTTAATTATTGAAAAATATGATTGTTCACACATGTGCACGTTTCATCCCATATAAAGGGGGACACTTTTACCCCAGATTGCACAAAAATTACAAGTAATTACTTTAGAAAAAAATGAAATTTTTATCCTTCTATAAAATTATATCAATTTTCAATTCCTCACTTCTTAATTACTTATCCGTAGACCTTCAAATCCAAGGAAACATTTAAAATATAGTCCACGGTTAAAAAGTGAGTGTTACCCTATACTTACCTTTTGCTTTTTATTATTTCCCTTCCAACCCTATCATAAACACAGTTATATAATTAAATATATATAATTATATGAAATAAGATGTATTATATTAATTAAATAATCATTATTTATTCCTCTCCATCCCTTTATTAAAACAAAAGAACATTGATCATGCATTGTGCAGACTACCACCTCCATAAAGTTATTTTTTATATTTTTTATATTTTTTTAATTGTTTTCCAAAACACTAAAAATATGAATAAAATAAATACTTAAATCAAAATTATTTCATTATGATTCGTTTATAATTACATTATGTCAAAAATGATAATTTATTAACCATACCAACCCATCAAATTATGGTACATTCATGTTTTGTTTGGTTTGACCACGTAACTGAATAATGCTATAAAAAATGATGGATGACTATTGGAATATAAATAAAAATAATATTATTATTTAAAATCAATGTAAATATTTTATATGATACCCAAATGTTTATATTAGGTATTTACACCATTAATAAAATGTCGTATTTGATTTCTAAAATTGACGAGGCAAGCCAAAAATAATTCCTTTTTGACATAACATTTGTAAAAAAAATGTAATGATATAGTATCATTATAAATAATTATATTTTATCTATTTAGGTATATTGAATAGTCTTTCAATGAGTATCCTTGGGTGAAAATACATAAAAATACTAGTATTATGAAACTATTTGAAAATGATCAAGATTACTCACACATAGTTATTAAGATAGATAATATGTTTCTAATATATAAATGTAGAAGAATTTTAAATGAATATTATAAATGGATATATATTTGAAAAATTTTATAAAATAGAATATTAAGATATTGATTTCTTATAAAAGATCCTAGAGTAAATTCAACAAATTAGTCAATTATATAAGGGTTTATTATCTAAAATTTTTCCCCTTGAGGAATATTTCTAATTATACATCATGTTTTATATGGAATGGTGTTTCTTATAGAAATTGAAATTTTATATCATGGTCCTATAACTATTTATTTAATTTAATTTTTTATTTTAATTCATTACCTTCAAGGGGTTTATACATGATTATTTCTAAGGTTGTAAGTGTTTTTGAATCTCTATTTTGTTTCATAGAGAGATGATTTGAATTCATGGAATGTTTCCATTGTTTTGTTAATACATTTTCTAGGATGAGGTTTTATCTTATTATACATGAGCTACATGGTATTTATTATTTTAATAATTAACACTCCTATATATCCTGTTTAATATAGAGTTACCAATAATATTATTAAAATAATTGTTTTGTTGTGGCATCGTAATGCTTTGGTATAATAAAAGATAGTGTATTTTACAAGATAGTACATCCAAATTTTTATACTACAATGTTGATGCATTGATGTAAAAAATAAATAACGAGGTAATCACCTGAAAATATTTGATTAAAGTCTCATCTAGGTAGCCACTATACTTGTTCTCTGAGGCGGTTCTCCACAAGTCCTCAAGCATGACTGCTCATACACTGGAGGCTACTGACTAGCAGTGGGGGGGTCTAAAGCTGATCTATGAGGAGACAGTACCCCCCATATTAGAGTTCACAATAAGAAGTAAATAACAAAATATCATACACATCGTTGTAATATGGGAGAATAAATAAACTAAAACTAAAAGGTGTTGTAATAATATGAAAATATAGCAATGTCCCGAAAATCCATGTAATACATAAAACCATGATCATCCACTGGGACGAACACACACACACAGAAATATATATATATTTATATATATATATATATAACAACTCAAAATAAAATATAATAGGCCACACAACCAACACTTGGCCATAACACATACTTACTATCTATTAATATATCAAGATGTTCCAAACTAACAAATAGACTCTATATGAGCATCTCGCACAATCATGCATCTCCAGTCATCAGCTTGATCAAATCTACAACTATGCTTAACCTAAAAGCAGATAGAAGGTCTCTATGATGAATATAGTGAATTTATAAGTGGGAGAAATAAATCTTAGTTGTCCACCCCCAATGATGAACTTATAAAGTGCTTCAATAAGTGCTAACTCATTCAATATTCTTATATTTCTTATATATAATAAGAAAATAGGATATAAATAAACAACCATCAATCTATAGCTCTAAGATATAGATCGACTATACCTAATTTATCCAATTATAGAATATCCCTAACAGCATCTAAAGGATCAGTCATCCCAAACATCCAACGGCTCCATACCCATGGTAGCCACTTCCAACATGAAAATAACATTAACCCATCCTATGAAATTCCTTTCAATAGGGATACTAATATATGTCTTCCCATTCCATATCCAAATAAGTAGACATTGTCTAATACATAGAACCTGAAAACATCTATTCTAATTTCCACAAAAGAGTGTTACTAAACCTATACCATTAGTCTGAAATCTATCCCATGTATCATAACCATTGTATATGAAGCATCATCATATTACATAAACCATATATATAAAAATAACCATGTCATGAGAATAATTCCAAAATCATAACTATATTAAAAAAATTCGTTGGTTGACACATAATGATACTCAGTCTAAGAGCCATACTAGGATCTATTAGGTCATGTCTAGCCATCTTGACCACTAGGTCCCAAGTTAGTAAATAGGGAGCATTAATACATGAATTGAATCAGGAATCAAAACTAAATGTACGACCATCACAAAATCAATATTTAATGTCATATACATACCCTTGGGTTTAGTATCATCATCCCTTTCCCCAAAAACCATGGTTCATCAGTGAGGGGAGTATATTTCCAAACTTGATAAACCATTAATCACAGGTCGAAGAACATGGAACATCAGTCCCTGAATCCAATGGAGACACTGAACTGCATAAATGACCATACCCCAATCATTCAATACATGAAATTAGTTGTTTTAGAGAGTATCTTCCTAGATTCTAAACTTGGTTATAAACAATATCTGCCTGGAGTCTTACTCTGGTACTAGAGCACATAAACATGTCATCACAACCAATATACTTAACCGTATAAATTAGTGTGCCAGAAACCTCAGTCCAACACTCAACCATAACCCATTAAATAATATCAATATATATTATTAGTCCAACAATATCAATTAAAAATTTCTAGAACCATACATTTGGATTATTTTTCCATCCCTCTCTTCCATAAACTCCCTTACAAAATAATCGATTTCCAAAACATGGAAACCAAACCATATCAAACCACCATATAGTCATAATCTATGTCTCCACCTCAGAAACTATGTAATAATGGCTAGATAAAAATCCGTCTCGGTCATAAAAATTTCATCACCAATAGCTCATACATGAACTGAGGTCCCAAGGAACATCTATGACCAAACTACAAGAAAGACAGACCCACTCAGGGTATATCAATCAATTCGTCCCACACATGATCCTTTGGATCAACATACAAATATAAGAATCCCACATTATATCCTCAAAACTAGAACTCTTGAAAGGGAATCCTATCTAAACCCTAGTAACCACCTACCTATTAGGCAAAATACTAACACAAAAAAAACTTCTGAAGTGTACCCTAATGTCCTCTAACTGATCCTCGATCAACAACACCCCTACAAGGCTTCCAAAATCAATCACATGAACCCAATAATTATCAACCATCCACCATGAAATAAAATTATCATTTAACCCTAAACATTAACATAATGGGTTTAATAAAGATCCATATAGACTCAAATCAACACCAAAATGGTACTCAACAATAACCACAATCATATGGTCTCAACCAAGCCACAAGGGATCAATCCACCCTGATCCTCAAACGTAGGATCTAAACCTCAATTCTCTAACTATGAGTAAATTTTCATGATATGAATGGAAAACAAACATAATCCCATAGGTACTATTAAATATTATATTTTGGTATTTATACAAGAACCCTCATGCCACACACCAAGGTACGCTCATGCTAGATAAAACACTGATCTCATATCCCTCATTCGGGTCTCCCAACACAAAACCCCACCCACTGAATGATTTTGAATGAAAACAACAAGGAGATCATCATTATGAAACAAATATTTCCATAACACCATTTATATGACTTATATATGTCCAAAGTGTCCCCCCATTGTGATCTACATGAAGAAATTCTCAAAATGGACTACTCACATGCCCAATTACGACTTCTAAGGAACAAAATACCCAAAACCTATTAGCATAAATCAGTACATGGTGTGTAATTTATTGTACATGGAGTGTACTATTGTCTATCCTCACATCAATGTACTTTTATATGGTTAGAGAAACATGGGCTCTACCTCTGTAATACTACAAGACATATACATTACAAAAACCATATTTATGTGCTCTTTTTCACATGGCCGGACTCACATCCATGTACCACCAAATGGTGTGTACTCAGAGTAAACGGCTTGTAATTATAAAAATTTATACTTCCTTGAATAGTAATAACACATGACATGGGTTCATAGAACCACACACTATGTTTTCAGGATCTCTAAAAAGTAAATCCATAAAACTCCACTGAAATGACCATTTTTCCTATATAAGAAATTATTGACCCCTCGAGGGGTCTCTAAAAACCATTATAAAACAATTTAACATTGAAAAAACTAATATATGGCGATAAGGGAAGAAATAAAATAAAAATCAGGCAACCTCGTGGTCTGAACGCTGAATATTTGGGTCCAATTCCACTCTTAGAAGCTACTCCTCCTCGATCCGTTCCAGATTAAAGACAAGGACAAAGTCTGGAGGCCTCTCTTTACCATTTTCATTTGATCTGGTCATGGAGAATGGGGTAGAAACCCCTGAACATTTCTTCCAATCATATTAACACCAAATGTGGTGAGATTACTCTTTTAATTTGATTAATTAATTATGTAATTAATTAATCACCCATTTAACTCCCATCTCGAGTCCCAAAACCCCAAGTGATTTTATAACTATCCTAAGAAATTCTCCTAGTTTTGGACTCAACCACAATGTTAGAATCTCAAAACAAAAAATTGTTCAAGAGATAAAACTACCTAATACCAGATGACTAATTTAATATTTAAATAAAGAAATATAAATATTCGAGCAAAACTCCAATAGCTCGTAATTCCACCAAACTCACATCCTAGGTTAAACAATGTATTATCTGACCTACAGAGTGTTCCAAAAAATTATATGAGGCCATATAATATAGTAAAATGAACCTTTTACCAATCATGAGCACCAAATAAAAAAAATTCCAATTTCTGCTCAAATTTAAAAACCAAAAAACTCAGTTTTTACAACCTCCCCACCATAACTGTTCTCATCCATATGAATCCTCAGTGGTCTTTCAACCACATACCCCCACCCGTAATGGTCATCAAAAAAGCTGAAATTTATTCATTCTACTGAAATATGCCAACTGATCTTCTATAGATAACTCAGAATAAAGGGAATAAAACCCATAAAATAACAAGCCACTACATTCAATCGTCGACAAACAACTATGAAAGTGATTTGGAACACCAGTTCATCCCAATACAACAAATCATCACTAAAACTTGTCATCAAACTTACGGTGATCCCCACCATATGACATGACCCATAGTTAATTATTTTGAGTCTTGATGCCTCCCATCATTTAAGTATCCTTTCAAACACATTCTTAGAAGCCCAGATCACAATCGACATGTTCCTCACTACATCATCGAACCTACCCAAAAATGTGTAACACCTCCATACCTGACATAGTATTCCCCACCATAAGAGTATCCTTATCATCACCTAAAAACCAACATCTTTCCCCTGGACTATACACCAATCAAAACCAATCCAATATCTAGGATTGATCACCTTTCTCCCAAGATAGAAACAAAACCAAACAACTATTATTTCTCATCCTCATCTTCCCAGAATAGTATCCACTATATTTGTCGATATGAGACCCATAACAAGAATCTCACTCAAATATTATGATAGTGCAATCCCCACCATATAAGTTCACAAAAACTATTCCATGAGCACAACCATCCATGAGGACCCTCATCAACTAATGAATCCATCTATATATCATGGAATGAAGCGGGTATTATCTTATAATAGTTTATGTGATATTAAGAGATTGGAGATGATAGTCTCTAGATAGTGATTATACTAAGATATCATTAATGAATTCTATAAAAACCTCAACCATTAAATAACATCAAAGATTTATCCCATGGATTAGGGTCAACAATCCCTTTAGACTCCCATCACACTCGAAATAATTTCTCAGCCCACTCAAGACCAATAATAGAATTGTAGCACGTGGGACGTAAACCCCCATAAAATCTGATAAAAAAAATTTTATAATGAATCACTAGTTCTTTCATCTCTTTGTTTCCTCAATAACATAACTATAACATCACTTGTGTTAAACCAGCCATAAAACTTACTCTGACTTCAATGAGTTTCCTATAATGAAAAATCCTATCAAAAGTCTAAACAATGCAACTCAAGGACTTCATGTGCTCCAAATCTAACTAATGTCCACTAAGATCAACTCCCCTGCATAGCCATTTTCTAGGTATGCAACTAAACAATAATTTACCTCTCAAAATCAACCACAAAAAGGAGTTTCATGAATAGAAGTGCACCTTATAAAAAGAAATTCAATCAAACTAGATGAAACCTCAAATCCAATTGCACCCTTTTTCCACCATTGTCACAAGTACAAAAACCCCATATATGAATTACACATTTGAAGGAAATCATAATTAGGTCGATTCCTCTCATGAGTTACTCTTGAGAGACAAAATATCCTTACTACCATCTCTGAGGTCATGTTAGAAAGGACACTAGGCTCCCCAACCTAGACATAGAGGTCATGTCTCATGTAAGTCCATTATGTCTAACCACTAAGGTCTACGCCAAAAGATAGAATAACATTACTCATGGTGCATCAACATTCACCTCTCTTATCATCACACAATATCAACAAGAAAAAACACCCATATCTAGGGTACTACATCTTAAAGGTTTCTTCTAACAACCAATTGACTGCAACTAGATCGTCTTTCCTCTTGGAGCATCGTCACCTTAGACCATTCCTAGGAGGACCCATACATTCAACCAACCCCAAAGATCCCATAAAAAGGGTTCTATAACCCAAAATTTGTATGATACATACCCACCCAGGTCACTACACCAAATGCACACAAAACCACCCTAGGTTTTCCACCATTGAGGATATTTAGATCCACCAATTCTTCCATAATATGGATATATGTAAAATGACACCATAGAAATCCTATAACATGGGTATCCTATGTGCCTATCATGATGCATGAGACAAACCATTCCTATACAGGATGAGAGTCAAAACCAACTAACATGACTCATACCAATGGGACAAGAGACTAAAATCCATCATAAACTATCAAATACAGACAACATGTGCATCACTATAAGATAAAATAACACACAGTCATAACATGAAAATTCAAAAACATCAATCCAAGTCTATGCTAGCCTAGAATACATAACAGATTACGTGTTTGAGACACCAAAACATAGTATCCATTACAAGATCCAACACATTCCAATAAATCAGGTCTACAAAACCCCAAATAGTGAAATAACTATAAAATAGCTCCTTAGATACGACTTTTTAATGTCAGGGACTGGTAGGCACTAAATAGGTTCTCTAATCCGGTTCTCCATAAGACCTCAAGCATGCCCGAACATATGCCATAGGATAACAATTAGTACTAGGGGTGTAAAGTGGATCTATGAGGATACTAGACCCCCCATATCAGAGTGCACAGAAAGATGTAAATTACCCAATATGATACACATCAGAGTAATGAGGAAGAATAAATAAACAAAAACTGAATGTTTTATTAATAAAATGAAAATTTTGTAGAGGATTGAACAACCATATAATATATACAACCACAATCTCCCACAAGAATGACCATAAATATATAAATAACAACTCAAGAGTAAATACAATAGGCCCCACTTCCAACATGAGTCCATAACACATACCCAATATTCAGTAAATTATCATGATTCTCTGGCATGAACATTAGACTCCAAAAAATCATCACATTCAAACATGGAACTCATGTCCTCACCCCAGTCCAATATTCATTTCTAATAATCCTTAAAGAAGACAGAAGGTTTGTACACATAATGAGGTGCAAGTATAGGGGTGATAAATAAACCCTATTAGGCCACCTCCAACAGTGATCCTATAAACTACTACCACAAGTGAATTATCATTAAATATGCTTAACCTAGGAAATATAAAATAAAAAAACAAGATATAAATAATAAACTGTCAACCAGTTGGTCCAAGAACGTGATCGACCATACCAAATTTGGGAAATTCTAGAATATATTAGAGATCGTCTGAAGGACTGTGCGTCCCAAACATCATGCAACTCTATACCCCTAGAAGCCACAACCAACCATGCAATACCAGTAACTCATCCAAAGATATTCCTTTCACATCGGTTACTAATATAAGTCTCCCAATACCATGGCTTCATAACCTGTCATTGTCTCAAATTTGTAAGCTCATCACATATTTTCCCATTTCCACACAATAGTACTAACAAACCCATACCATTAGTCTGTAATCTATCTCAAGTATCATAACCACGGTATGTGAAGCATCATCCCATTAAATAAACCATATATACCAAACTGACCATGCCAAAAACGTTATTCCATCATGGTAACCATATTCAAATAGGTAACTAGTTCACACACAAGGAGCCTCAGTCCAACTATCCAATATGGATCTGGTAAGCCATGTTTGGCCATCCCTACTGATAGGTTACAAGACTAAATACACATATAATCAGCCCATGAATCTAACTAGAACTCAAAGCTACATGTCTATCCATCCCAACATTGTCATGGAAAACCATTTCTATAAACTTGTGTTCAGCATCCTCAGTGTTTTCACGAAAAAAGAACTGTGTACCGGGGAGTGGACTATCAGTCCAAACTCCCAAAACTATTAATCACATTTCAGAAAACATGGAACATCAGTCCATGAATAAAACAGGGACTTATAATTCCATGTTTGACCATCCCCCATTCATTCAATATTTAAAATCTGTGCTTCCTAGAGCATCAGTCAAGATTCTAAACGTAGTTTTAAACTAAAACTTATAAAAGCCTCTGTCCAACACAAAACACATACATATGTCATCACATCAACCATAACAAACTGTATAATTCAATGTTCCTAGAACCTCAGTCCAGAAATCAACCATAAACCATCTACTAGTATCGATAAAGATCATTGTTTAACAATATCTATTACTAATATCTAGAACCATACATGTGGATTATCAATCCATACCTACCTCCAATTAGTTCCATTACCAAAGAACTGATTTCCATAAAATGGGAAGAAAACCAGATCACACCGCAATGTGGGATTAATCCATTTCTCAACCTCTACATCTATTTAATAATGTTTGGATAAAATCCATCTCGTTCATCAACATGTGATCCCCATCATCTCATAAATGAATTAGGGTCACATGGAACACCTATAACCAAACTTCAAGGAACAAAAAGACACTAATGTTATTTCTATCAATGGGCCCCATGCATGATCCTATGTATCGTCGCATTAACAAGGACATCCCTCCTTGGATCCTCAAAAGCTGAAATCATGCAAATTCATCTTCTCTAAAACCTATTAACCACCAAACTCTTAGCCCAATTATAAACACAATAAACCTTCTCAAGTGGACCTCAATGGCCTTCAATCAATCCTTTATCGACAAAATACCTCAAATGAAAACAAAATCAATCATATTCCACACATACATTATCAACTGTCAACAAAGATTTATAATGAATGGTTTCACAGAAACCTGACCACTATGTGCATCATCAATATCCCCTTAGATTCAACTCAACACCATCATGGTACTCATCTTTAACAACAATCATGTGGTCTCAACCAATCCCCAAGGGAAAAATCCACCCTGACCCTCAAACGTTGGATCTAAACCTCAACTGATGAAACCTCAACTCACCAATCCCAACACGCAAGGACAACCAAATTATTATTTTAGATACTACTCACATATCATATTATAGTATTCATCTATGAAACCTCATGAAAAACACTATGTTTCACTCATGTGAGATCAAACATTGAGCTCACGACCCTCACTCGCTTCTCCCATCTCAAAACCCAACCCACTGAAGGATTCTGAATCCAAACATCAAGGAAATAATCCTTCTGAAATAATTTTTTATATCATTATTTATATGACTCGTATATTTCAAAAGGATCCCTCCATTGTGATATATGCATAAAAACTTATTATAATGGATTATGCACAGGCACAATTCTGACTTATAGGTCACAAAATACCAAAAAACCTCTAAGATAAAAACTTATATGTCATGTACTTTAGAGTACACATCATGTAATCTAATCTCTCCTCCTGTCCAGGTACGTTTTCATGGCTAGATCAACATGGCATCCTCCAGTGTAGTACTACATAGTTTGTAAATAAATTAAGCATCATGTAATTTCCAAAAACCATCATTTTGTGTTATTTTTCACATGGGCAATCACACAACCATGTACCACCCCATGATGTGTACTTAGATTACGTGGCATGTAATTATGAAAATTCATTCCTCCATGAATGGGAAGAACACACAATGTTTCTTCATAGAACAACATGTTGTGTTGTTGGGATTTTCAAATGAGAAATCCCTATAAATCCCCAAAAACACCATTTTTTTCAAACAAGCATAGATTGGTCCCAATGGGGCCTCTAGAAATATTTATAAGATAATAAAACATAGAAAATTAATATATATGGATAGAGGCCTAAAGCACATAAACCTGCATACCACATGACTTATGTGCTAAATCTTTGGGTTAAAGTCCATTCCATGAAGCTATTGCGCCTCAATCTGGTCCCAATCTGTACCAACGACCATGTTCGGCGACATCTTCGTCCACTTATCCATTGATCAGAGCATTGTGCATGAAGGAAAATCACCTCCCCTATCTTACCATGAATGGAAACTCCAAATGTGTGGTGGTGAACTCTTTTAATTTAAATATTTAATTAGTTAATTAATCACCTATTTAACATATGTCTCAAGTCCTAGAACCCCAAGCAAGTTTATTCCTCACCTAGGAAATGCCCCTATTCCAAAATCAAATGTCGAGTCATAATCTAATTCATATACTCTTTTAAAGATATACAACCACTCAAAACCACCCATCTAATATAATATTTAATTAATTAACTATTAAATATTCGACCAATACTCCAAAAAATTAGAATTCCACCAAACTTCTATCCTATGGTAAAAACCCAATTCTCAGACCAATGGAGTGTCCAAAAAAATTATTCGATACCATAATCCATTGTAAAATTATCATTTTATAACACATGAGCACCAAAGAATAAGAATTTAATTTTTTTCTCAAATTTCAATATCTAGAAAACTATGGTCTATAGAGGTGGATTGACTATCAACTAAATGTTCAATAGGTTTATAATGAAAGGTCTAAAGTTATAACACATAAATAAAAACCCATTGGGGATATGATATGGATAATAGATATACTCTTTCAAACTATATTGAAGGTTTTTTTACCATTTCTATTGTTTTTACCATCTAAAACTATTAATATATTTAATTGAAAACCAAAAATATTGTATATATCATTCGATTCACCCTTATCTTTATTTCAATGATATAGGAATATTAAAATACATCATGAAAGTTAATATGGTTGTATATTAACCTAGTGAGACAAATTATCCCACTTAATAAAGAAATGCTCATAATATGTATATCTAATATTTCTATTTATTTAACTATTTATTATTTATCCATTAACTTTGATAAGGATCCTCAAGTAATATAACAATATGTATTATCTGACCACCCATGATAATTATTTGGATGTGTTATGAATATTAAATCTCGTTTACTATCATAGAGATAAATATCAATGTTAGGTATAATGTGATTCAAATATTTTTATTTTTATTTTTATTTTTTTAATTCATAAATTTCAAATGGGGAATGCAGTAGAATTGAAATATGGATGTTTGGAACCCAAAATTATGTAACCCCTTAATTAATAAAATATCCTCATGAGATAAAGGGTTCAGTTTTTTGGTGTAAGTGTACCTAAATCAAGAAATATTTGTATGATTTGACCTTAATGGAAAGAATAAATTATTGACCTAGGTCTGGATGTTAAATATTTAGTTGTTAAACATTATTCATTCCATACCCATAAATTCAATTGTTTTTTTCCATGTGATAATTTTCAATACCATTACATCTATGGATATTATTAATGTTCAAAATATTGAATCTATGGAATTTTTGTTGATTAATCACTCTTCCATAATGTTTATACCAATTATTATATATTCTTGTATAAATAATCTCCTTTTAATAATCTGATCTCACCCTTCTTAAGTTTCCATTTTTATAAAGAACCATTAAGAAAACTATGAAAAATTAATCAATATTTCAAAAGTATTAATATGTTTCCACGAAGTATTTATATATTATATTGATGTTCCAATGTAATATAGATATCATGTATGTATCTATAATCCCAAAAATGGTAAAATCTAAAGACATTTGTGATGTGAAACTTTCTATTTTGAATAAATTTAATAATTTTTTCACCAAATTTGGGTTAAATGGGTAAGGTTATTACGTCACTATCATCTGATGAAGACATGATCTGTTATAAATCACATCCTAATAAAGGTTTAGAGATTCATGAAATTCTATTTGTTTCAATTTTAATTCCATCAATAAGCATGATTAAAATATAAAATCTAACTGATCTAACATCTTGATATTTCTAGGTGTATAAGAAACATTCCCCATAATAATAATAGAAAATTGAAATCATTTTGAGAAAATATATTACTCATGATATTATAATAAATACCAACCAAAATGATATCTCAAAAAATAATTCCTCTAAATCATATGTGTCACCACTATAGTCCCACAATAAAAATATTTGGTAGTATAAATACAATAATGGGGGTGATTCTATATTGAATCATAAAAAATTAATTACGTTACATGTATGAAGACACATCCAAAACCATGATGAGATTCACCATAATATAACTTACAAGGAATACACTCTATAGGTAATCCAACAACTGGAGGACTTGTTGATTTATCCTTCAAAATTATGAATGTTTTATTAAAAATCATATATCTATTAAAAACATTTAAATTCATAGTGAATGATATAAATTTAGGCATAATATGATAAAAATGGGTATGAAACTTCTACAATGACATGTAAAGCTTATGAAAATCCATACCTAGAAGATATTCTTTTGTGTATTCTGTAAAAAAACATAGCTTAATGGTTTCATGGTCCACTTCTATTAGACACTCCAAATTAACGTAACATAGATAATTCATCCCATGTTTCTAAAACCGACACTTATACAAAGTTCTAGACAACGAAATCTCTCTATGAATCATTACCACCATTCTGAGATGCTATTTGTAACTCTATTTAGTCTTAGAGTAATTTTAAATTTCATCAGTGGAAAAACCATATAATCAAAAAAATAAGGTTAATATACCAAAATCTTTTTCCCCATAAACACATAATGAGAATTCATTAATATATAAAATAATTTAATTAAAAATACCAATAATAATATAGAAAATCAAAATCTATAATTTCATTATCCCGAATAAAAATTTGGTGGTATCCAAATGATTAATAAATAATTAAAAACTATATCACATGGTATTACAATTAATATGTAATTATTCCTTAATAGAGAATAAATCTTTTTCATTGTTAGATACTTTACCCATAATAATATATAATCAATACCTATATCTTATATACATTATCTACACCACATTATCCCATATTTTTGTAATGATATGAAAAAAATTAAAATTTTAACTACTTATAAATCTAAATCCTCAACCCATGAATTCTCAGTATGTTTATATGATATTCTAAAATAATACATATGTATCTAACAATACTTATGTAATATATTGAAATATTTTAGCATCCTCAATTCCAATTAGCACTATACTATACAAATTTAAAACAACATATAATGAAAAAAAATAGTGTGATTAATTCATTATATAATTACATTAATCATATTACATAATTATTAGGTTTCATAATGTTCACTCGTGAATAATTTATGGACTCTTCCATTTGATGTGTATCTAAATATTGAGAGAATAACCCATCACTTTTGCTTGATCCAAATAACAATCCCAATATATTTGTATCTATTATAATCTAAGAGGAAATATGTATGTGAACTTGAGATAATCTATAGGAGGTTTAGGAATGCACATATCATCAAGAGATTGAAGTATCCACCTATATATATTCCTCAGGATATTTAGAATACTTAACAAGAATTTATTCACATGTTATAAAAAATTATAAAATGGATGTGATTAAAAAATTGTAACCCCACATCCAAATGAATTATCCATGTGTATTTCACTATATAACATGTTATATAAATCATTGATAGCTGACATGGAAGATATTTAAATGTATAAAAATTTATTTTCAACTAGAAATATAAATCATAAAGTATTGGTGTGAATCATACAACATGATTTTTCATATTATAACACCTATAATGTTGACTTATAATATGGACAAGGTGGTCTCTATGAAAAAAATTTATTACAGCTAATAATATGAATTTATTTTACATTTTATACCATAACATATATTTGTATCATACAAAACAATATATACTATTTATAAATCATATGTACTCATTGTTTTTTGGAATGTCTCTAATAATAACTGACTTAAAATAATGAGTCAAATAATTTATGTTCTTTCACCATATATTATATCATATACAATGACTTTTTACAAAAGATACAAAACCCTATTAGTTTATTTAAAAAAATATTGGAAATATATTATCAAACTCACCATGTCACGAATAATATACAATACATTGATAATATACATTGATAATATACATTGAAAACTAATTTTTGATAACATATAAACACATTTAATGTATCTCTCTATGTTTTGTAAAACCAAATACCCATTCAGGTCATCCAAAAAGTGTGACATCATAAGCCATTATATAATTTGGACTTTTTAATTGTTTAACTCATTAATCGCATATTGAGAGTACTCCAGACAAGAAGTAGGGTAACTCAAGTTACAAATATATCTGGTATGATTCCCATAAAACATATATATCTCAATACATTTTATCACTTACTATCATATTTAAAATCATACATTTTTATATGATCCCTTTGTCAATGAAATCAAGTAACCATGGGGACAAACATCATCAATCTCCCATAGATATTCATATATTTCTTATTCGCTAAGCATAAATTTACTTGGTCGATTAATAAATCACATTTCATTCATTTAATAATATGATCACATCTTGTGTCTCTCATAAGGATAAATAATCACATCGCATGCACATTATCTCAGTAGGACTATAAAATACCTTAGTATATCTCAATGATATGTTCATATTCTTAACTCTTTATATGAGATGTAATATACCCTCTTGTTTAATCCTCAACAGACCACATGACCAGAAACATACTCAACTACCCAAAAAAATAAAAGATATCACAATATTTAAAATTATTTAAGATAGTTATCTTTCATGTCCATGATCTTATAAATATTTAAAAATAATTATTATTTATAATTTAATGGAATAAAATCGTAATTATATACTAGATATCGTTTTAATTTAAATTATTTAAAGGGTAAAATGATTGTATGTTCTTATATAAGGGATTTTCTTGAAACAGTATAATTTAAAGATCCCATTAAAACTATTTTTCTTCAACGATATTATAAATGATTCAGTAAAACTATTATTTATGATTAAATGGATGTTAATAGTCATTTATTATCATATTTTACATTGTATATAATTTTTTAATAAAAAATATTTTAAATTTTTTTCATATGTTACAAATTAACTTAAATAACTTTTAAAATGTTTTATGATTTATTTTAAAAAACATTCTCTCCCATGTCAATGTTTTTTAAATATATTTATTAATTTATTTATATGTTCTAGAAGCATTTATAAAAAAATTTGAATTCCATGTAATTATTTTCAAAAGAAAACTTGTTTATTATACGTTTTACATTCTTTATAGAATAAAACAAGAATGTTCTATCATAAAATATATGGTTATAATGTATATTTTTTATACCATAATAATTAATTAATTATTGAATTAATTTAAATGATTTCATGATTTATTAAATGAATAACCCTCTTTCAATTTTTCTGATAATTTTTTGTGTCACTTTTTTTATAACACGTTGTTATTTTGATACCCAAAATGGTTTCGAATATAAGTTTATAAAACATTTTTAAGGGTTTTAGTTGAAAAATTTAAGTCATAAAATGTTTTATTCATGATATGCTACGGATAATTCCAATAAATTTGTGAAAGAAATAAAACATATATGATGTGTAATCCCAATTATAGAACTCCAAAGAATTTTGTAATGAATATAATTTTAAGAAGAATGAATTTTGGATTTTCTAGAGGGTTTATCCAATGGATTTAACAAGGAAAAAGTTATTTTTGTCATGGTTTTTAAATGTATTTTAAATATTATAGCCTCTTTCACCAAAAACGGGGTTATTATTTTTCCTCATATGGGTTTTGATGGTTTTATTTAATAACAAAATTATTTTTTATTTACATGTGTAACTAATTTATTTTATTAACTCAACAAATTTTTAGATAAAGGTGATCATTCACCATGATTTTATATATTTCTTTTGACTAATAAATTTCTTTTTTTATATCCCTAGATGAGTTTTTTTGTGTGGATCATGAATTTTTAAAAAATTTCATGGGGGGTTTATTTAAGGGTATTTGAGACTAATAAGTCAAATTGAAATTCATGATGAATTTTCATTAAAAGAATTTTTTTTATATTAATTGTTTTATGTTATGGGAAATATGGATACATATCATAAGTGTCCAAATTCTAATATATTGTTTTTTTTCTATGAGTTATGAAATATTTTGTTCAAACTCTAAACATGAAAAGATATTTAAATGATAGGTATTTTATTATTAATTAAAATTAATGATTATGTAATTATTATTTTTAGGTCACTACCTTGACACAATACACATAAAAAACAAATATTTTTAGAAAATAAAAAACACGAACCAAAAAATGTAATTTCATTTTAATTTCAATATTTGATTTTAATTTTGTAAAAATAAATTTCAAAACATATATGTGAAATTATTATAATATCATTTAATGAAATGAAATAAAAACCATTTTTCAAGAATATGTATTTTGAGTCAAAAAATATATTCAATATAAATTGAGTTCTAATTTAGTATTATTAATGAGTAAATTTTATTTGTACAAGTCCTTCACACATATACTTAATAATGTTTTTTATCAATTCATACTACCAATTTAATGTAAAGGTTATAGTGTACAACTTTAAATAATAATATATTTATATTACATCATAGTTCTCTAAAATATCATTATTTTATGTTAAAAATCAATAATTTTATTATTATTTTTAACCTGATTTTCAATGGGTCACATTCAACCGTTAAAAATTATTTATCATAAATTATTTTTCATGTCTTTAATTCAATTTTCAACTAATTGAAAACTGTATTACTAAAAATCCAACTAATTTAATTGAAAAAACTCCCTTTGAGAACAAGAAATGCGAAAATGAATTTTTTGAACATATAATATTTTTATTGAGAATTTGTTCAAATTTACTATTTTCATAATATAAATAAAATTTCTAAATGAATATATTTCATTATAAACAATTCATTTATGATAACTTTTATCATAGAAGTACTTTCCTTTACATATTTCTTTCAATAAAAATTGATACATAATTGGATTTTTTTTTATTAAAGATTTTATTTATATATAAATATGGTATCCCACAAGATGGTGGAAAACTCATCATGTCTCGTAATGCCATGGTGCTTGAACCCTTGACCGAAGGGATAAAATGGTGTTACACCAACCACGATATAATTAAATTCCCTACTTCCATATTCAATCATTTATATATATAAATAAATATATTTATTCACATAAATTATATCAGATATAAATATTATATACACATTTTAAATATTAAATTATTGTTAATATTGCTTTTTATAATATGTTATATTTACATGTTAAGTATATTCGCTTGATAAGATTTGTATTTTTATCTATTTAAATAATTATGTAATTACTGGATATTTCATGAGTGTAAATTTGTGTTACATATATAGAGTAATATTTTTATGATGTTTCATAAATAATTTTATCAGGGTATAAAACATGATTATGGTTTTAAAATAAAACACTAAATTTTCATAATATTAACAAAATTGTCTTTCCATATAGTATATATTTTTATTTTAATGTATTATTTACAAATTTTCGTATTTAAATTTTAAAAATTTGACGTCGTTTATTTAATTTTAAAAATGATTTTTTCATTGAATTAATTTTTGGTATTTTCATGCAAAAATGTTTTTAGTAAATAGTGAAGAATACAAATTTTTATAAAAATAACACTTCCTTTTATGAAATTAATTAATTTAAAATTTAAATTATAAAATAGAATAAAATTACACTGTTATAATTATAATTAATATAATTTATTACATAGTAATAATTATGATCATAGGTTTTGGTAAAATTTTATATTTGGGCTTATAGAAACATTTATCCTAAAGTCATTTTACTTTGTATTTTATGTGTTTATTAGAAGCTATTTTATTTCACATGAAGATATAGAATATTGAAAAATGGATTCATGATATTTAAATGTAGTAATTAATATAATTTAATTAGTTCAACATTGTTTTTTTCAGCATTAATATTTACCATAATAAATATGTAACAGCCTGATATTTTTCTAAATATTATTTTTAGAATTAATTTAATATGTATGGCAATTTCCATTTTAATTAACACTCAATTTAGCTTTTTTTATAACTAAATTTTTCAAGAAGTATATGTGAATTCATGTTAATTTTTATAAATGAAATATTTAGAGTTTATTTCTACACACACAACACTATGTTTCATTTTTGTTACACATAATGATAAGTTTCCTTGATATCTTAATTACATGGAAGGCCAAGCCTTACCAAAATATAGTATACTATAAATATTGTTATTAAAACATTATCATTGTTATGACCTATCTACTAAAATATGATTTGTGATTAACTAAATTATTAAAATATGGTTTAATCATGAATATAAGAATAATTATTTTGTGACTAATTAATTAGAAATAAAAAGAAAACCATTTTTGAAAATATAGGAATCCTTTTCCTAGAAAACTATATATTTGAAATAAATGGATTTTTACCACAATAAAATAAATTAAAAATCATTTGATAAATTATTTTAATGAAATATATACATATTAATACAACTAATTAGCATCCATATTATGTGTATTCTAGACAATAGGTAAGAATAAAATCAATTCTAATGATAAAGATATATATTTTTCTAAAAGAAAATTTTACAACATTTAAATAGAGAACGCATTTTTACTATATTGTTTATTTGTAATTTTATAATTTTGATTTGAAAAAATAAAGTTTATTACTGAAATAGAAATATAAAATCATACTTGGGGGGGAATTTTTGGTATTTTTTGAGAAATTTCATATTTTGATGAATATAGAATTATACTAAATTTTAGTTTGTAACTACATTTTCATCAAATGTATTTATAAAGTTAAACAATAATTTTAATTGGTTTTAAGTATAATTAGTTATATTTTATATCATTTAAACAAATTTTGGTCATTATAAAAACTTTTAAATTTATTTTTTTTATATAAACCCACCAAAATTTTGAACATGTTTAGTTTAAAACTCATCTTGTCCTCTCATTTAAGGGATCACCATTAAATTAATTTCTTCAAATTTTGTGATTAGAATTTGTAAAAATTGATTCCATATTTTGAATTTTAATTATTTATATTATATAATATTTTAAATAATGTATTTGAAAAAAATAATAGTAAATATAATTAAAATTAGTAACAATAATTAAAGTAAAAACATTACAACTTAATAGTTAAACTCTAATTTCAAGAGGCCAAAGAGCATAGAGTCTTTCCCAAAATACATTTTCAGGAAATATTCCAAAAAAAATATCCTATTGGATATAATTTTAACAATTATTGGAAGAAAATTAAGTAAAGGATTCCTCTCAAGTGTTAATACCTTTTTATATTTACAAGAATACCACTCCTCCTCCTCCTCATCCTCCTCCTCCTCTATAACAGGGAACTGACAACACTCACTTCCTAACACCTCTTAATAATCTTATTATGTAATAAAAATTCATAACTATCGTCCTAAAATACATACCTTATACTTTGAATCATACCTTAGGGATGAAATCCATCCATGGAATCTCGTTTGGTGAAAACCAAAAGGAGTTACCAAATATAGAGGCAACATACTTCTTCAAGTTCCTTTATTTTTATTTTCATTTTCCAGCACCTAAAATCTTATTATTTCATGATTATTTAATGAAATAAGGTTCATAGATATACTGAGTTGTTTTTATTCAATTTTTTATACATACACTTACACACACTTCCATTTAATCGGAAACTAACTTACCATTCTTGAGAAAGAAGAACTAATGCCTTGCGAAATGACACTTTTAATTTTTACATAACCACCTATCATGGTTGAAAATTATGATGGAAATTATTTTTTAATATTATATATTTATAATATTTATGATGTATTTATGATTATATAATTATTATATAAAACATACCTCAATGCTATGAATTTTTTATAAATATGATTACCTAACTAGTGGATGTGTGGACTACCTCCTTCTCAAAGTAATTGATTCATTCACACATTACATGGAATGTATTAAGGATGGTTTTAGAAAAACTATATGACTTATATGAAATATAATTTAAAAATTAATGAGATTATATATATTTATATATATAATTTAGTTTCTTTCTTTTAATATGACAATAAAACAGAAAAAAAAATTCCTCCATACATACGGCCTACCATTTCTATGTATGACGTATTCAATTTCATATTTATATAATATATATATATTATTGTAAATAGATATATACTAAATGTTTTTAATATTTATTTCATTTTATTCATTCCAAAATTATTTAAATCATGATATATGTTAGAGGATCAAGAATAACTAGCCATATCAAACATGAAAACAAAGCAGATATTTCCCAAAACATAAACTAAACATGGTGTTATTAATAAAAAGGTAATATAAAGTCATAATAAAATAATATATCATATTAGATATAATAAAATAGTTTTGTGGTAGATTTATAAAAAAATTATATCAATTAAACATGTGTATTCAAGGTGTGTGATGATTTTCTAGACTTAAGGTAAGAGTTTTCTCATCTTACTTTTATTTTTTATTAGAAATAAGCCATGTTACCTTTCAGCTCTTATATATAGTAGTTATACTACCCATTTATGTATTATATGATTATTATAAATAAACCCATTGTATTTATATATGCATTTTATGATATTTATTTCATAAGGTTTTTGTTTATAAAATCACTAAATTGATAAAGTAATTTTTGCATCAAATTTTCTTTCATTGAGACACATGTCATGTAATTCAAATATATTTTTCTACGAGATGAGTATACTATCATTTACATGTTATATAATTTGTCTCCCTATTTAAATGATATTTTAATTTCATCTAATGTTATTAATTCCATTTAATTATGATTTAAGGTGACCAAAGTGGAAATTGTTTATTATAACAATATCATTGTTTATCGAGATTGTTTATGATTATGATTTCATTGATGAAGTCCTAAAATTTACATATTAATAAATCTCAGGAAATTTATTAAACAGTGTTTATTCTTTTTATATCCATGTAATGGTTCCATTTTTTCACTAATTGGTACTTATTATAATTATGAATATGTTTTATTAAAATCCAACATTATATCTACTTTTGGTTGGAAATAATTGTTATTTCAAAACTATGTTTTATAAAATTATTTTCAAAAATGTTTTAATATTATCGTTTGTTTTTTAAAGGAAATTTTAACTTTTGTATTTGATTACTAAAAAATGTTCTTCAAATGAATTTTGGTTTCATTTTTCAATCATGGAAATTTTTTAATCTTTTATGGTACCAAAGGATTGATCGACTTGTACAGTCCTACCTTCCATCATTAACATCCTTCCATTGAAAATTCTATATCATGTTTAAAATGTCCTTTTTTAATATATTTATTATAATATTCAGCACATTGTATTTTTTAAAAGTAAATTTCAATGAAAAATATTTTTTAAAAGGAAATAATGATTAAAAAGTTTCTTAAATGATTTTCAAAGATTCAATTATATGTTTTCAAAAATATATTTTCAATGAAATATATTTCATTTATTTAAATTATTATTTTAAAATTTTTGAAATTAATTTTAAATAAAATTGATTTTAAATTGTTTTGATTCTTTTTATATGTTTTCTAGGAAAACATTTTTCAAAATTATTTCAAACGTCAATATTAGTTTTCAAGTTTATTTTCATAGAAAATGGTTTTAAAATTTCTTTAAGTTTTAAAATGATTTTTTCAATGTGTTTTGGATATCTACCTCAAGAAATGATTCATAATAAATTTCTTGATTCTTTTATATGTTTTCAATGTGGTTTTAAGGTAAATTATTTTTTAAATGTTCAATATTTTATAATGTGATTTTCAATGAAATGTTATTCTACAAGGTGTCTTTCAAAATCCAGCTCCATTTGTGATGACATACTTGGTGGTAGTTTAGGTTTTAGTGGAGATATGATACCGAGATAACATTCGTATTATTTCTCTGAATGATCTATGTTTGGTGGAGTGATGTTTATGAAACCCGTTTCTTTTCAATGTGTATTATCATGATAAATAATTATATAACCCACATCCTTTCACGAGTTATTATAAGATGAAATTATTATGAAACCTATCTATTTTCCAATGGTTATGATATGAATAAATTTTTATGCTACCCATTTAATTTCATTGTTTGATATATGTTGTTTATAAAACTCATAAATTTTTAAGGGTCATAAAAAGATGAATTCTTATGAAAAATGTATGAATTATGTTATTATATGATGGGTGGGATCAATTTCTATGTCCAATGAATTGTGTAATGATTTATATATCAAGAGATAATATTGGGAAATAATTACAGAGACTATATCTATAACAGAAAATAGTTGTGTCCTCATCCATTATGGGAATCAAGTCTGTCATGATTCAAAATGGGAAATATGTGTGTCGTGATCCAAAATGGGAAACATATCTGTACAAATCCAAAATAGCAAATTGATGTGTCATAATCTTATATAATAATCACATGTTTCATGATACTCTCTGGGAAATATGTGTGTCTTCATCAAAAAAGGGGAAATTGGTGTGTCCTAAGCCACTATGTTGATGATCTTGGTAGTTAACTTTGAAAAATGAAATAATTTTATATCCATATTATGGTTCCATACTTATATAGTATTATATTATCATTAATGATTAATTTATGATGATTGAGATCCATTTTGATTTATGTATTATAAACTACTGTTATTTTTTGAATGATTCAAGTTTATGATTATTTATTTGCAGGGTATGATATTTTAATGTCATGATCCCATTATCATACACTTATTCTATTTCTTATGATTAAATATATCTCTTTTTTTATCTTACTCAGTATCAGAGATCAACCCTCTCTTATGTTTCCTTTTCACATGTTATGAAGAAATTTGTTAATAATAAGTACTACAGTGGAAGATCTTTGTGGGAAACATTTAATATCTTTCATGAAGTTGAAATATTTTTTATATGTTTCCAAAAAATATACTATTAAGAACCTAGAGAAGGTATTTTTTAATGTGTTGAATATTCATATAAAATTATGTAATATCCATATATGTAAATCCTATGTCTATATATTTAGTATCTAAGTATTTGCATAGTCAACTATTGGAAACTATGAAGATAAAACTATAGTGATATCCCTGTGGATATTTCTAAGTATATATATATAAGGATTTCTCTGAGGATATGCATAAGATATCATAGATTTAAAAGTATGTATCATGGTTTATGAAACATATATGTACATTCTCATGATTATATGGTTTTCCTCTATGATAAGTGATTCTAAAATTATGATTTTTGGATTTATTCAATGAAGGGAACAATGAAGAAAATCGATAACATTGAATGTTTCATATGTGGAATTTATAGGAATTTTTTAAATCGATTTACTAAGTGGAAATCTCATAAGGATAATGAAAAATTCGGTATGAGTATTGGTTATACAATTGATGAAAATATGGCAACAACCGATATGTGAATGCTATGGGATATTATAACAGTATTTTATAAATTATATGTAACAATCATGATTAGATTAAGTTTTATGTATATTAATAAATAATTAATATTTTATATTCTTGGAAATTGGGTATTAAGGAATAATAAATTATAGGCTTATTAATGGTTTAAGAAAACATTCAAGATATTGAATATTATATGCATTTGAATTAAAATATTTTTTTTACAAATTATGAAATGTATATTTATTTTTAGTATAATATTTTCATTATCTATTAAAAAATATGTTGAATGGTTTTGAAGACATAGAAATGTAATTTAACTAAAACATGATATTTTGATTATGGTATGGTAACCCTCAAGTTGTTCGTGATATTTATAAAAATATTTTCATCATGGATAAAGAGATGATTGATATGGAAAAATCACGTTGGACGGTACAAATTAACATGGGGCATATTATTTATTTTTTGACAAAGTGGTCTATCTTATCATTATTGAAGTTTACATATTCTTGGAATTAATAAATATATCCAATAATAATTAGAATAAGGATGTGCTCTTATTTTCTAAAAGGATATATGGTAATTTACCTTATTACCTTGTTTCAAGAGAATACATAATGAAGGTATTCCAATGTTTATTATTTTATAAATAAGATAATATTTATGATATATTACGGTACAATATTAATCTGATTTATTGACTATCATCCTAAATATTTGGACTTTCATATTTTAGAATGGTTATGAGGTTAACTATTGATGATATGATTTATGCAAAACATCAGATGTAGTTTTACATATTTAAGATATTATCACTCCATGTATGAATTTATGAAAATTGGATTAAATGTGCTAACCATTTTTGTTTTGATTAAGATATATGGAATGACCTATCATTTTGTTTATGGATATCAGAATATATTAATACTTTAGGAATTATAAATTTACCTTCATTTATTTTAATAAAAGATGAAGTGGAAATTGATCAGGTCATAATAATGGGTAATGTTGTAGTAACATAATGTAAGTATATCTTTTCTTGAAAATTATTCATCTTTAAGAAAAAAGATCTTGAAATAAAATGTTGTATTGTTATCATCATTTTTTATGATAAGAAAGTCCTTTTCTCAAGCCACTTTGGGTTATGGATTTGTGATTCTTACCATTATCTTGGCCATGTTCCCGATCAATCTCCACCAGAACATGATTGTTTTATTTTTATATCATGCCCATTTTTATCATTCTTAATATATTTTCATATATGGAAATATAGTTACGTTCCACTCTTAGACACATTTATTTTTCTAAAATTTATTTTTTAAAGAAATTATTAGTAATCATTTTTACGTTGTGAGTTTCTATAAAAAAATGTTCATGTATAAAAAATTTGGCAACCAAGAATATTTTTAAGGGTGAGATTATTTCTAAGGGGGTTATAGAGTAACAAAAAATTTGTTAAAAAAATCTATTTAATTTATTCATTATTTTATTTTTTATTTCACACAACACTAAATTTAGATTTGGTTATAATTATTTCTTGATTTTAGAACACACAACACAAATTCAAACATAGGCTATATGAAACACGTAGATTTTCATTTAGTATATTCAATGATATGTTTGGATTTTATAACAAACAAATCCAAGTTCGCTTGATTTCTTGTGTCACATGCAAAGCAGATTTTTACAAAATTGCAGTATACAATTTACATATCTATTAAAATATTATTATTGTTATTACATATCTGATAAAATAGTAGTCAGGAATAAAATTAATTAAATTATTAGTATATTGAATTAAAATTTATAGAAGATGAATTATTTGGTGAATAATGAACTAGAGATCAAAGTAAAATACTTTTTTAAATATAGGGTTCCATTTTCTTGAAAACAATATATTTTCAATCAAACAAGTTCAACATTAAAAAAATTAATTAAAGAACTTTTTATAAATGATATTGTGTAAATATATGTATATATATATTAAAATAACTAATTAGAATTCACATAATCTGTATTATGTATAAAATAATAAAATAAAACTTTTTTTCATATAAATATATATATTCTTCTAAAAGGTAATTTTACCTCCATTTAATATGTGAATGAATTTTAAATATTATTTTTAATAAATTTATAAGTATTATTTCAAAAAATAAAAAACAATATTTCCAAGTTAAAAAATGGAAATTTAATTTCGGGGAATTTTTTGTTATTTTTTTAGAACACTTATACTTTGAGGAATAGTGAATAACACTAAATGTTTGACCAAAACTACATTTTCATATAATTTATTTTAATAGTTAAATAATGTATCTAATTGTTTCTTAAGTATTATTTGATAAATATTATATCATTTAAACTAATTTATTTCATTGGAGACAATTTCACATAAAATTTAGATATAAAAGTATTTCAAACTATTGGAAATTTTTACTTTAAAACCCCACATTGTCATCCCATCTATGGGATTTAATTTAACTTAATTTCTACCACATATGTAATTTTAATTTAGATAAACGGGTCCATATTTTGAATCCGAATAAAATATAATTTATAATAATTTCAACTTAGTTTTTGACAAAAAATATTAGTGATGGTTGCTAAAATTAATTACAATGATTAAATTGAAAACAAGAATATTTAGTGGTTAAACATTATTATTATGAGGCCGTATAACCTATAAAAAAACAAAATCCATAGTGTATAAACATATATACCCATTAATCTATTGGATATTATTTTAACAATTATTTTATGGATATGAAGTAAGGGACAGACCTAAATATTGTTTACAATTTTACATTTAAAATAATTTCACTCCGCTTTTTCAAAAGGGCACTCACACACACCAGTTCCTCATACACATCAGGAATCATTGGATATGCCAAACCATACAACATTATCATCTCAAAATCAATAAATTCTACATATAATCCTTTATCTTGGAATAAATCAAACCATGGAATCCTTTCGGTGTAATCTAAGAGGAGTTACCCTAAGAAGATGTAACATCTTTACTTGATCACATTTATTTATTTTTATTCTTCTCCCCTCAAATACAAATATTTTGTGATTATATAAAAAAATAAATATCATAAATAAACTAATATGGTTATATTATATGTTTTAAACCTACAATTATACACAATTTAATCTAATGTATAATGAACATATAATTTTTTTGTAAGATGAACTACCTCCCCACAAAATGATGTTATTAGTTTTTCATTTAAAACATATCGTGCTTTGAAATTGTGAATAAAACAATATTTTGATGTTATATATATGATATTTATGATTTATGTATTCTTATATAATTATTATATAAAACATACCATCATTATATTAATTTTGTGTAAATGTGTTAAATTTGTTTCCGGATGTGTGGACTACATCCACCTCAAAGTGATGTAATTTGTTCACCCATTACATGGAATGTATTTAGAATGGTTTTAGTGATACTAAATTATATATATGAAAAAAAATTCTAATGAAATTATATTATATATATATATTTATATTTATATTTAAATTAATTTTTTTCTCAATTTGACTATAAAACAGAAACAACATTCATGCGTACGTACGAGATACCAACTCCATTAACTGTGTATTTTACTTCATATTTATGTATTTTGTAGACTATTATAAATTAATATATAATGAATATAAATAGTATATTAATATAATTTTTTAAATTATGTAAATTTTTATATAATGTTCTATGTAATATGAACAAGAATAACAAGCCAAAACATATACGAAAAAAAGGGAATATTTCCCAAAACATTAAATTAACTATGAGTTGTTAATAAAAGGGTAACATAAAGTCGTAACCAAATAATATATGGGAAAATATATAATAATAAAGTTATTTGGTATATTTATAATAAATATATATTTATTATATAGTAGGATTGAACATGTAATAATAAATTCTTGACATAAGGATAGGGTTTTATCATCTCACTTTTATTTTCTGTGTGGAAAAAGACATGTTCACTTTCTATTTATTATATGTGGTGTGTATTCAAAACAACTATATATTATTTGATTCTTATACATAAGTTTATTGGTATTTACATATCCATTTTATGATCCTCCTTTCATGAGTTTTATATTCCAAAAGTTAAAAAATATGTAATGTAATTCAGTCTCAATTTTCCTACTTTGATACACCTACCATGTTATGATCCAACACTTTTTCATAACATGTGTATACTGACATTGACATGTTATATAATGAAAATATTTTTAAATGGTATTCTAATATTCATTTAATTTTATTATTTCAATTGTATTATGTTTTAATTTTACAAATGTGGTAACATTTTATTGATATAATCTCATAATTTATAGAGATTATTTATGATTATGATTTCATTGATGATATTTGATGATCCACATATCTATAACACTAATAATGTTTCCCAATATTTGGTTATTCGTGTTATATATATTTAATCATTTAATGTATGTTTTTACTCATTTCTTACGTTTTAAAAATATTCAATAAAGAAATTTTATTTTCATATTCTAATCATAGATCCTTTCTATGCTAGTTTGGTGAAAAAGAAATGTTCAGGGTGTACAGACATACCCACCATTATGATTTTCCTTCATTTGAAGATTCAATTTCATGTTTAATGATTTATTTTTAGGAAATTTTGTTTCATAATATTATTTATATTCATTTATTTGAATTTGGTATTCTAATTAAAGGAGTTTTCGAAAACTATTTTATGTTTAAAAAGAATTTGAAATTATTTTCAAATATTCATTTAGATGTTTTCAAAAAGTTATTTCTAATAAATAATTTTCTATGATTTCAGAGATTATTTTATATGTTTTAAATTATTTGTAGAGAATAATATTTTTAAAATGTATTCAAGATTCTTTTATAAGTTTCCAAGGAAAAATGTTTTTCAAATAATTTCAATCTTCATTATTTTTTTTTCAATGTAATTTTAAAGAAATTGGTTTTCAAAATGTTTTCTTTTTTTAAAAAGAGTAATTAAAATCAAAAAACTATATTTTAATCATGTGATATTTTAAATGATATTTCTTGATTCCTTATATGTTTTTAATGTAGTTTCAAGGTAAATGATGTTGAAAATGGTATATGTTTCAAAGAAGATTTTTGTTCCAAGTGATCATTAAAAATCCTTCTCTAAATAAGAATAAATCCTTGGATATAATTTAATATTTACATGGAATATGATTCAAGGATACAATTCAAATTATTTTTTTAAATTGTATATATTTTAATGGATTGATGTTTATGAAATCTATTTTTATTTAAGAGGTATTATAATAATAAATTCTTTTGTAACCTACTTCCTTACATAGTGATTCTAGTTTAAAATGATTAAAAACACTATTTATTTTCCATTTGTTATTATATGATTACTTATTTCTTGATACACCTTTCATTTTATGGGTTATGTTTATGATAACCACTTTTACTACCTTTTAATAGAGATCATATCTTAGATAAAATATATGGAAATTTATTAAAATATAAATGTAAAAATAATAATCAATTTGAAAAATAAAACATTAAAATTATATGAGGGAGATTTTTTCCTGAAATATTTAATTTTTGATGAATAGTAAAAATTAATGATTTTTAATTATAAATTAAGTTTTTCATACTTAATTTATAAAGAAAAATTGAATTTTTTATTATTTTATAATTTTAATTAGATCAATTTTATATCTATTTATCCAATTTAGATCATTTTAATTAATTTCACATTGAGATTGAATATAAAAACAAAGAAACCTTTTGAACAATTTTACATTAAAAGCCTGCATGGTTGTCCCATCTATGAGACTAAATTTAAGCCTTGTGCCTCGGCTGGGGAGGATGGATTATGACTCTCACTATCTTTCAAAACTTATCCTCTACTCCACTTTCTGTTTTTTTATCCCTCCCTTCTTTCTGACTATCCTGAGATCCTGATCTACCCTATGGTTCCACAATGAGTCTATGGTGTGATTTCTATTTTGATATCCTAGTTAATGTTCTAAAAGGCATCTTCACTGCTAGATATGACATTAGTTGCTCAATTTAGTAGTAATTGAACCATATTTTCATCCCTTGATAGGTATGTATCCTCTTCCTGGAATATTGGTGATAAAATAGTGATAGGGATTTTGGATGAGAGGCATTATGAAATCCATTTTAGAAATGAATATGACCTAGTCTATGCCTAGGCATCTACAACACATTTGGTGGAGGGTCTCTATTTTTATCTATTTTATTGTTGTTTCTGGTTTCATATGCATCGCGATCCTCCATCGATAGGGCTACGGAAGACTATATTATGTCTTCCACCACCTTATCAAAAGTTGGCGATCCAGCGTTTGATCGGGAATATGATTGATCGTTTTTTTATGAACAGAACCTTGTAGCCAATCACTCTGCCATCCAATTTCTCCATAGATTTTCATTAAGGTGTATGTGTTTATGGCTATGAATGATTCTATATGTATCGAGGTTGAAGGTGATCTTTAGTGGCATCAATTATTTTAAATTTAATCTTAGGTCCCTTTATGTTAAAATTACTCTTAGTTTGGGCATTCATCTTCATTCTTTAGTCGTGGAAGGAGTGTAATGCATCACTCTAGTGGAGTCTTAGCCCATGACATGGAAAATGAATTCTTTGGAAAGGTTTCCCATACATGTTTTGAAGTAAAGGAGAATGGTGAGGCTGAGAGGGATGCTCATGTGTCTTTAAATAATACTACGGTTACACCCTCAAATCCGAGTGTGTATGAGGTTTTCAAAAGGTTTCATCATGATCTAGGTGTGGTGTCTACTTTGTGGGAATAGGTAGCAGTGGATATCCCACAATTGGGCATCGAATTTGGGGATTCTGTGACTACTCAAGTTATCTCTACAGATGGTTGTAGTGGAAAATGTTAAGGGACTCTAGGGGTTTTATGGTTATACTGATAAAGTATATGGGTATTGAAATTGGTAAAAATTTTGAAGTGCTATGGAAAGAAGTTGCTAGTCCGGGAAAGGAAATATCTAAGGATATGGCTTTTAATAGACAAAATTTAATGGGGCTTGAGGAGTTTCCACCTGAGCAGGTAGGATTGCAGTAGATTTGCAGTGCTAGAGTTGAACATAAGTATTGTGGGAATGTCTGTCTTGATGAGGTACCGACTAATGGGGAGCTTGGTCAATTCCTGGAATTGATATACAATAATAAGAAATCTTCATTTATTGAAAATGTTTTGGTGCTTGTAGATCTTTAGAAGTAGAATGGATTGTTGGATGTACCATGTATGTGGGGGGATGTTTCAAATGAGAATAAGGAAAATGACAATTGCTCTCCCAATGGCCATGTCAATGCATTCAATAATGATATAATGAAGAGTCGGAGGAATAAAGGAAATGATAATGTGGGGTATTTCACTACACCACAAAAGGCAAATCCATGAAAGGACTACTCTATTATTCCAAGGATGATGTCTACTAGATCATCCTTTAAGGACTCCAAATGGTATGACATGGACCAAAAATTAGGGCATGATAACAAGTAGTTTTCAAGGGAGCTGTTTACTTCAGAGCAACTATGACTAATGGAGAAATACATTAAAATTTTCAATTCCTATAATTCTAAATATGAATGGGAGTCATGTAATCCGGAGGTGGCCTTCGATGTTGGAAATGGTGATGAGTATGAACTTTTTTTTATTTGTTTCTTGCTGGGCCCATTTTCTTTTTCTGAACAATTTAATTTTATCCCATTATTCTTCAATAAATTTGGGGGAATAAGTATTTTTTCAAAGGCTTATTTCTTTAGGATATGATAATATTTTTTTTTTTCCAAAAAAATTAGTGAAATAAATTAAAATAAATTATAATTATTAAGAGAAGAAATAGAATATCAAAGGACCACATTAATCTTTAGGGCCAAAATATCCTAGATACTTGTTGAAAATCCATTATATGTCCTTATTTGTACCTTGTAATATCTTGAATATAACTTGGCTCATTATTAGGGCCACTAGAGATTGTAAGAACAATGTTGTGATTCCCTTTTCATGAATTTATAAAAAAGGAACTCCTCCTCCACTATTAAAAGGCAATCATCCCTACCACTTCCTCACACCTCTCAAGATTATTTTTCTAGAAAACAATATTCAGAAATAACACCCCAACATCCATCATATAATTTTATAAGAATATACTTGGGAATAAATAAATCCAAAAAATCTAATTGTTGCAAACCAAAATAAGTTACCTGAATAATAGGTAACATCCTTCCTTAAGATCTATGGTTTTATTATCATCCTCAACATCCTCAAATATTATCATTACATGCTTATATAATTAACTAAATATCTTAAATTTACTGATATGTTTATATTCTATGACTTTTACCTACACTTAAACACACATCCATATATTTGGTAACAAATGTACTGTTTATGTATATAGAAAACTACCGCCTCACAAAACGATGTCACTAATGTTTTATTTACGACCCCAAATGGTTGGGAATTATGATAGATTTATAGTTTTTATGACATATATGATATTTTTAATTTTATATGGTTTTTTATTTTGTATATAACACATTACCTCATGGTTTCCATTTTTTAAAAGATGATAACATCGTTTGTGGAAGTGTGGATTACCGCCTCCTCAAAGAAAAGTGATCCATTCACACATTACATAGAACCTATAACAGGTGGTATTTTATAAGGATACATGAAATACATGAAATATATATGATAATAGAATTATAAATCACATATAAATATATTTATAATTTACTTTTCATTAATTTAAAATACGATAACGAAATGAAAGTTTGGTTCATGTATACGTTCAGTCTACCATCTGCATGAATGATACATTTCTTTTCCTATCTCCAAACATTATAGATTATTATAAATACATATATAATAAAAATATATAGGAAAATTAAATCATGTTTTACAATATTAAGTTGATTAAATCATGATGTATGTAAAATGATAAAGAAATAACAAGTCAAAACATACATGAGAAATAAGGCAATTAACACCCGAAATAGTGAAAATAATAAATATTATTTACAAACATGTAAAAATATTTTATAATAAGACCATACATGATATAATAAAAATAATTATGGTTATTATATATGTTATTGAAATGTTTAAAATCATTATACTAGAGGATAAAGTATTTTATCCCAAAAAGGAAACGCAAGGTAAGAGATTCTTATCAGACATTTCATTCTGTGAGGCATACACCACTTTTACCACATACGATTTTTTTAGTTTATATACTCCCCATTTTGATATATTTTATTATTAATTATATTATATTCTTGTTATTTTTTTATTAAATTTTAAATATTTATTCTTGGGTTATTGAGTTAAAAGAAACCAATTTGTAAGGAATTTCATAACACGATTCAACTTCAATAGGTTATATTAGTTCCTATTTTTCATTAATATTATATGATTATGTGTGTTTTCAAATTTTATTATATATTAATGTATTCTAATTTTTTAGGTGGATTTATGTTTTACACACATAATATATTTTTTGATTAATTCTCTCACCAACGTTATGATGTTTCCAAGGTTTTAATTTACAATCTTATTTTATTCATGATTATTTACCCATGAATTTACACCAGAAGAAATTATTGGATTAATGTTCAGAAAACAATTTTTTTCTCCAATTCTTTTTCATGAACATTTTTATGTAATAGTACCAATGTTTTTACTCTTTGATATTGAAAATGTTTTCAAGAAAACATGATTTCATTTCCCTGTTTAGTTAGACAACCTTTTTTTAAACTATATTTTTCAAAAATCTTTTTAAAAAATTATAATTTGAAATTTTTTTATTGAATACATTTTTACACTTTATGTATATTAAAAATGATTTCAAATTGCTATTCATTTCATTTTCTGAAAAAGTCTCTTTTTTATACTTATTACCTTTGAAAAGGATATTTTTCTAACATTTTATAGAATGTAGTAATTTACTTGTTGTCATTTATTTGAATAATATATTTTACATTTTAAAGGATAATTTTTAAATAAAATATTTTACATAGAAATTTCTGATGAAATGGGTTTTCAAAAAAATACTAATGAAAATGATATTTTCCACAAGAATGTTTATAATAGAGTTTTCTAAAAAAGTTCTATTAATAAATGACAGAAACTACTTTTTACACTACATGGTATATGTTCTATCGATAAATTCCTCGTTATTACTCTTGATGGATTTTTATTAATTTTTTCAAGCATAGTATTGACATTAAAATCCCTATTCCTTTTATTCCACATAAAATATTCAATTGATTATGATAATTTAACATTGAATTCCCCTTAATTACCCGTATCATTTTTCATGGATATGTCTTTTTCAAAAAACATGATTCTTTTTTCATATGGTTTATGCATTAAATATTATTTGATTGACTGGGGAAAAATTAATAAATATATATTCTTTAATTAATATTGATATTGGATAAGGTTCCTTGTTTGTTTATGTTCTTTGGACATAAATTATACATGTTGGGGACTGATTAATGTATGCACGATGGGTTGGGGAGTGGTTAATGTATGACTTATTGGTTGGGGACTATTTATTTTATGCCTCTTGACACATCAGTGCACTCATGAGGTGAAATTAGTTGAAAAAAACCATTGCATTTGTTTCAAAGTAGAATAGATGGATTTCTACCCATATTTTTAAAAAAGATTGAGTAAATATAGTGAAGATAAAAGAATCTTGTGCCTAGAAAAATCTCATCCAATATTTAATTATTTTCTTTTATTGATAATAATTTCTTATTATTATCCATGAGATTATTTCTTTGACATTATCTACAAATTCACATTAATTATTAGATTATTTATTACATGACATGTGTGTTCAATTATTTCCTTTCCATATTTACTATTCCCATTGATTATTATTTATTATGTTTTACTTTACCATAATTGGGAATTTGAACTCCCAATTATTTTGTTTACTTTCCCCAAGATTCTGTAAAATGTACTATGAAGTATATTCAAGGATATCACATATGTAATAAAGTTATTATCTTAAAAAATTGTTTTATTAGTGTACTGATTTGTAATACATGGCCCATGTATGTATCTTGTTTACCCAGACTAATAAACAATTGAGTCAGTTAGAACTCGATTTACATACATATTATTCCAATGTATTGGTAGTAGAAAATAAATCTAGTCTTCTGGGTTCAGGTTTCTATAGATGGTATCAAAGAGTGATTATTATCAACCATGTGACATATATATATGAAAACATAATTTAGATAACAAACCCATATTTTATATTTATTGGGTAAGTATATGAGAACATCCTATAATTTTTGTATGGTAGAGATTATTTTCATCTTCCTAGAAATACATCCTTATCTGGATACTATAATGTGATGTGGTTATGAAAAAGATGTACCTAAGGGTAACAACTTCGACAAGGTGAACTGGGCCTGACTCAGCGTAACCTGGTACATAGAAATATTCCTTACTGCCTATCTGTTTTGGTAATCTTGGGGAATATTATTATGATAAATCACATTTTTCTTTTACAGCCTTATTATGTATTTTAACAGATAATTCAAATGAATAACTAGGGATAATACTGGGGTCTTTTGGATTGAAAATAATTTGTCAATATTAATGTTTTAATAAAATTATTTTATTTTATTTCCAATATTATAGTTGATACTAAAAAAATAGTTTTTTCTTTCAGTAAAATACCTCTAGAGGATAAACCATTGAATAAGGAATGACCAATTTGGAAATAAATCGATGAATTATTTATATATTTAGGATGTTATTGAAAAACTTCGTAAAAATGATATTTAGTGATTAACCTTATTTCAAAAATGTCAATCATATATAATTTTGAAATTATATTAATAATTTTTTATTAAATAACAACATGTTGGTCGAGTCACAACCCATCTTGCTCGGCATGGCCATGAGACTTGAAACCATGACCAAAATAGGACAAGTGTTTTATAACAACAACTTTACCAAAATATTTCTTTATTAATATGTTATTATTTTTAGTTGAATAATAAAATGAATTAATATTAATGATTAAGTAGTTCTTCCATATTTTTTTGGATATTAATGTATCAACCATATTGAATTTGTTGAATAGTTAGATATATATTGAAAAATTTTGTCACTCTGTTATGGACCTTACAATCCATTAAACATGTATTTTATTGCTTTAGGAATCAAAATTAATTTTTTTTTCCATTTCTATATGTAATAGATAAATTATAATTTTATGGAACCACAACCAAAAGAAGGAATTTCTCATATTCAAATGTCTCAATTATGAAAATTTACTTATATTCATAAGAAGAAAAATAATTACTCAAAATTAAGAAAATGATCAAAAATGGTTTTATAATACCTTAAACATTGTTGAAATGATGGAATTCTTAATCATCAGGGATTTATATATTTGATTCCCACAATTATCTATTTAAAATTCAATTATTTTTTTATTGAAATAATTTATAGATCCCCATAAATATTTATATTTTTATATTGTGTATTTTTCTCTACATTCTAATGATTTTATCGTACTTAGAGACAAAGATATTAGTTTTCCCATGAGTCCTTTTATACATCCCATTATTTCCATTTTATAGGTTGTTTTATGGACACTTATATTGATTTAGGATTTCCAAATAGGAAATATAAAACAAATTATGGCCATGGTTGAGTTCAAATTTTGAGCACTCAATTTATTTAACATGGGTAGAATGCAACACGTCAAAATTATAAAGTAAGAACATTGTATTTGATAGCATGTATGACACACAACACCATGGACATAAGGGGATATAATGTCCAAATACATTTCAATATATTTACTATTTTAAATAAAAAATATATTATATAGCCTATAATTCATGTGATGCAGACTTATCATATATCTGACATAATAATTAGTTTCTCCAATATCTTTCATTACATGCAATACTGAGTTTTACCGAGCAGTAATATATTATTAAAATATTATTATATGATATAACTTATTTATTAAATTATAGGTTTTGAATAAGATTAACTATGTTATGAAAATATATGGTTTACACAAATATAAAATTAAATAAATTGTTATAAATTAATTATAAATTAAAATAAAATCCAATTTAATTTAAAGGTAATGTTTTTATAGAAAACTATTTTTATGTCCACAATGATGGTTTATAATAATAAATTTAATAAATTTCAATTAGTGAGTTATATTAAGTTAAAATATATATATATATATTATTCAATCAAATATTTTTTTCATTTATTCATTAGATTTTATAGTCATAAGATAAGAAAAAATGAAATATTTCCCATAAAAATGAATATACTAATAAAAGAACTTTTAAAGCCTATTATTGGTGAAAATATCTTATTTTTTAAAATTTAATTGGTTTAATATGTAAAAATAATCTTCATTTTATAAATCATATAATAAAAATTAGTTTAAGGAGATTTCATGGATTTTTTGGAAAGTATTTCATTTTTAGGGGAATAGTAAATAATACAGAATTTTAATTCAAATTTTTTTTCCTGACTTATATATATAGATAAATTGAAATTTTTATTTAATTATATCATAATTACATATATTTCTAATATATTTATCCAATTTAGGATTTTGGAATCAATTTCACAATGAAATTTAATATAAAAACATATAAGTTTTTTGAATGTTTTCTCTATAAAAACCAATATTAGCATCCCTTATGGGGAATTAAATTAAAATTAATTTATGAAAACTCTATATTTTATATGTTAAAAAATTGATTAAATATTTTTCCGATTTATAATTTAAAATTTCAAATAATTTCAACATAGTGTTTGAACAAAAATATTAGTGAATGTAATTAAAATTAACTACAATGATTAAAAAACATTACTTAACAAGGGACTAAACCAAAATCTTAAGGGCCAACATTTCATTAAATGTTCACCAAAATCCATTTTATGCCCATATTTTTAACCTATACCCCCCATGTAATTAATTTGGTTCATTATTTGAGACACTTGACATAGGAAAAACGTGGTTGAAATTCCTTTCAAAAAATCTACAATAATACCACTTGTCTACTATAAAAAGACACTCACACCTCCCACATCCTCACACCTCCCAAGAAACTTTTTATTGACCAACTATGTAGAAATAGATCCCCAAAACCCCTCCCATTTTCCATGAAGAATAACCTTAGGATAAATCAAAGAATTTAACCCCATTTATTCAAACCAAAAGGTGTTTCTCGTATAAGAGGCAACATCCTTCCTCAGGCTCTTTTCTTATATCTTAATTCATAACCCCTCAAATATTATTAATCAAAGATTATATAATAAAAATAATATAATAAATATATTGATATTTTAATATAATAATTTTTTATCTTTATCCATCCCACACATCGACCTAATGGGAACTGAACATTTTGTTCATGTGAACGATGATCTATCATCACATAAAATGATGTCATTCATTTTTCCCTTTAACAACTATCATGGTTGGGATTTATTATGGAAACACTGTTGATAAATAAAATATATGATATTAATATTTTATTCATTTTTATGTATGTTTTATATAACACATACATGTATTGTTTCCATTTTTTATAAATATGCTAACATCATTTGTGAAAGTGTGGGCATCCACCTCCTAAAAGCGATGTGACACATTTACACATTACATAAAATGAATAAAGGATGGTTAATAAGAATATAATACATAAATTAAAAAGATATAATATTTAAACTATAAATTACAAAAAAATATATTATTTTTCTTTTCATTATTTTTAAATAAAATATATTAATTAAAGTAGCATTAATGCATACGTATGACCTACCATCTCTGGGAATGGTGCATTTCATTTTCTATCACCAAAAATTATGGATTTTAAAAATAAACATTTACTATGTCTAAATATATATATATGATAATTAAATTAATTTTTACATTCTTTATATGATTAAATCATGATATACATATTTAGACCATAAAATAACTGATGAAAATATACCAAAGAAACTAGGCCGTTAAATCCCAAAATAATGAAAACAATGAATGATTATTGACAAATGGGAAATAAATGTTATAGTAAGATCATATATGATATTATAAATATGATTATGGTTCTGTTATAATATAGTTACATGTTTAAATCCATTATACATCTGTTTAATGATAATCCCCCAATAAGGAAATTCAAGGTAAGTGAATCTTGTCTTAATTTCTGTTCTATGATACCTACACTATATTCACCACTCACATATTTTAGGTGGGGAATATAATGAAACATTTCATATATTATATCCTGTATTTTTTTTATCTTCATGGTATTTCAACTTTCAATTTTAATTATTTATTTTATATTATTTTTGTACCATGTTACCAACTGGTAAATAATTTTTTAACCAGATTATTTTTCATTATTTTCTATTAATTTTTCTTTACCATTAATATGTTTAATATTAAGTGTCTAATACTACTATAATATCAATTGATTTATTTAAACTTTTTTTATGTGGATTAAAATTTGAAAAAAATAATAATTTATTTATTTATTAATTATCATGTCAAAGTTATGGCCTTTTTAAGGGTTTATATAACAATGTCATTTTTTCATGATTTTTTACAATTAAATTTTCCACAGAGTAAATTATTATATTATTATATTCCAAAACCATTCATTTTACACTCATATTATTATTCATGAAATTTTCAACGTAATTTTTCCATTTTTTTCTCCCTTTAGTACTCTAAATGTTTTAGATATTGAATTCAATAAAACCTATATTAATTTCCCATGTATGTCATAGAAACTATTTTCTTATAAAACCATAATTATTTTGAATTTTTTCAAAATTTATTTTAAACATTATAAATTTAGTTATTAAATAAATTTTTATACTTTTTTTAAGAAATGTTTTCAAAATAATATTTTTTAGTTTTCAAAAAAAGGAAATTTTATATCATTTTATAAATAAAAAGAAATATTATTTTAACTTTGTATGGAATGTATGTATTTACCCTCTACCATTTCATTGAATCTTCCATTATATTTTTAAACGGTTACTTTTTATAGATTTTATAAAAACCCATTTTTAAAGAAATTTATTTTCAAAAAATATGAAAATAAAATTGTTTTTCCTCATGATTGATTTTAGAAGATATTTATATAATATTATCTTTCATCATTGACAAAAAAACATTTACTTTTTACACAACTTGGGTTATTCTTTATTTATACCATCCTTATTCTTTTTTTGGATATTTTTTGATAAATTTGGCCATTTATAGTATATACATTCACTTCCTAGATTCCTTTTATTCCCAATAAAATATTCAATATCATAAGATCATTGAATATTGAATCCCCCTAATAATTCTTATTATTTATGATGTATGTGTTTATTTCAAAACCCTATATCATTTTTATATATGGTTTTCACATTAAATGTTTTTTGATTTACTAGGTAAATATTTATAAATCTGTATCCTTCACTTAATACATATATTTGATAAACCCCTTTTATTATTTAAATGATTTTCCATGAAATATATTGGTTGGGTAATAGTTAACAAAATCCCTACCTATTGGGGACCTGGTAACGTAGGCCCTACTGGTTTGGGACCATATAAAGAAAGTCCCACAATGAATTAGTAGTCTCATGTGGAAGAATTAGTTAGTGTTAAACCCGTAATGTTTTTTTCTAGGAATTATATATGGGTTTTAAACCATGTATTTAAACTATCTTCAAAAAAGATAAAGATGGTAAAGGTAACATATTCCTGGAAAACATGACGTCCAATATTTAAGAATTTCTTTTATAGTGTATTAATTTCGTATTATTATCCCTATGATTATTTCATTTATAGTATCTATGGATTCACATTCATTATTATTTTATTGATTATGTGGTATGTATGTTCAATTGATACATATAATGGCTTGGACCTCTATAATCCATTACTTGGATAAAATCATGTCTTTGATGATTTTGGGATGTCACCATGACTCGTTATAATATTTCTTAAAAATCCAGTTCATCCAAGTGTGATTCAGGACCAATATGTAGTGATGGTATGTCCCAATGATGGGTCAAGACTAGTGAGTCAGGACTGATTAGTGAAGACCGATAAGTGGTTACACTAGGTCGCAATGGTGATTTATGATCATTGAGTCATGATTGGTGAGTTAGGACAAGTGAGTCATGAACAATTAGTTGGAATGGTGAGTAGAATAGGTGATTGGAAATAGTGAATAACTAATGGTAGGTCGCAACGGTAGGTCATGATAGTAGGTCAATAGTAGTGAGTCACCTAACAATGACTCATCCAGTGGTATCTCTTCAAATGGGGAGTCACCCAATGGTGGCTCATCCATTGGTAGATCATCATTGGTATCCTGCACCGGTGGATCATCCACTAGTATCTCTTCACTGGTTTATCACATTGGTGAATCAACCACAGGTGACTCATCCACCAGTGACACTTTTCCATTAGTTTTTTAGAATACATGTTTTCTCTATTTTTTCTTTCTCCAACTCTTTACCATTTACTTTGATGTAAAATGATTTTAAAATGATATTTAATGGGTTATGGAGTTGTTTTTAATGGTATCAATATTCAAATAACCATAAGCTTCCTTTCACATCCAAACAACATGGTATTAGTTATGATCAACCTTTAATGTCATTTAAAAACAATTACTTCCATTTAAATAGGATCTAGGATTTTTAAAGGTGATATCCTTTCTTCCTTATTCACTCCCATTTTTTATTTGTGTGCCTCGAATCGGTATCCCCTAAGTATTCATGTTTTGTGATATAAATTTTGGATCATGTTTTCTGTGGAGGTTCTTCTTGCTGCCTATGCACCCCTTGATTGGTGTTATTAGGAAGTGTTGATCATATATCCATCCATGTAGTGATCCCTTCATCAATCGTTAATTGGTGTATTGTGTGGGGTTTTTGTATGATGTTTTCATTTCTGAAGATAGTAGAATTATAAATTAGTAAATATAAATCAATCTATTCATGCTCAATATACAAGGGATGAGAAAATTAGCACATGATTATGTTTTATTATTTTTAGTTGGTATTGTGTTTTTTATGGGAAAATAAAACACAAAAAATCATGGTTGTTGGCGGTATTTTTTATATGTAAGGATATATGGAAAGAATTATGTTTGTTCATCGATTAGTGTTTCAACATAAAAATTATTAATGACATATATATGGAAAATAAATGGATGTAACGGGATCAAACTGTTTTATGTGATAACACCTAAATTAAAAATATTTAATTGAATGAGGAATGTCTTGTTAAATCTAGGTATTATTTTCATTGGTATGTAAAGTTTTGTGCTATTTTGGGGTTTGTTCAGACACGTGTTGTAGTATGGTTATGGGCTTGGCTATGTAATGTAGGGTTTCATGGGTGGGGTAATGGAATATCAGGTTGGGATATTGATTGATTTTGGAATAGATGGTCAATTTTGTGAAACAAGGCTACCATGTATGGTTGTCATGAAATGTTTTACTAGGTATGGTTATAAGTTGGGTGTTTTTTCTATTGGGAGGATAAGTTGTGAAAAATGTTGTTGAATAATTGAGAAGGTGATGGTTTTTATGGGTAATTTTCCCCGATAATATACATGATTAGCATGACCAAAGCTTCACTCCATGACTCAATATCAATTAGATTATGGCATGAATGGGTATTAAAAGAAGTGGGAATATGAAGTGGGATAATTTACCATTGTTCTTATTCCTCTATGTGAGTTTTTCGATGTGGATTATTGTATACTGTGCATAGTAGTTTCCCAAATCATCATGGAATGAATATATGATAAGTTAATAATGAACCATAATTAGTTAATTGAATTGGATGTGGGTATAATTTTAGTTTTTTCTTATTGGGAAGTGGATTTCTTTTATAACAATTAGAAGTGACCATCACTAATGTTGATAAATTGATTTCAAGTTAAAAACAATGTTAGTGGTGTTATAGGGTGTTTGATTGATTGATTAATAACCCATAATTTGGGATTATGTATTTGATACTATATATCTAAACCTGTATTTCCTATTGTTTTATTATATGCAATACATCCTAGTTGAGAACTATGTACAGAACACTGCTATTATTAGGGTGGAGGGTTTCTTTCCCAAAATTCATTGTGGGAGGATAGATGGTTGGAAACCCTCTCTTTATGGACCCATCATCTAGGTGGTGATAATCCATGATTTTTTGCGGAAGTTGTAGTTTGTGTTTCCCAAGTGTCTGATGGTGAGTTGTGTTTTCTTAGGTGTCTTTGTTATGAGATGATTTATGTTTTCCTAGGGTCTTTTGGATGAGATTTGTTGTTCTTTCCAATGGGTTTTCGTGATGTAAAGTTGTATATGGCCACTCATTCTTGAGGTGGTAAATGGTTTAGAGGTCCTAGTGTATACAGGAGAGATGTGAGGTGCTTTGTTATCCTCAGTTATAGGACAATATGTGATGCCTAGGTGTGTGCGGGCAGTTTGTGACATGGTTCTTGTGGAATTTGTGGGAGCTCCATGGAATTTTCTGTTAGGGAGTGAGAGTGGTAAATTGGTGGGAAAGTGGTGTGGGGTACCCTATAATCAATGTTTTTAAAATTTTACTTTAATTGACTTTATTTTTTTATAATTCATTGGTGAGCTTGGGTTGCTAGTATAAATTGTTAGGTGCTTATTGGTTCTTTTGTTTTCTCACAAAAGTATTATTATGATTCTCTTACATGTGAATGTGTGGCATTTGTTTTTACTACTAAGAATAAATTTATGCTCACCTTATTTATATAAAACTTGTTTTATGTTTTTAGGAGGACCGCATGGACCATTCTGAGAATTATTATTCCTAACTTTGGGACATTTTTATGTTGATTATAAGCATTACTTTTGGTACATAATTTGGAGTACATTTATATGTTTAGTCATTTTGTTTTAAACATTAATTTGTGATGTTTTTTGATTTATTATATATATATATATTGGGGTTGTTTTAAAGTAGTCATATCTTATCTCATAATATTGGTTACTATAAAAAAGGAAATTCCTCCCATTTTGTGAGATTTCTATACCCTTGGTGCTTATCTCCACCCTCATGCCTACTAGAGGCAGGTCTCGAGGGGTCATTATCTCTCATTCCCCATTCCCAGCATAGGAGAGGAATATTTGGAGGGAGGGGGTCTTGACAGAATGGTATCAATGATGGGTTGAGAGATAGGATGGAGTTTGGAGTTAGGTACGGTGAGGACTACGTTGTTTTTCAGGGAACAATGTCATGTGAACTTGGTGTGTGACATATCCTAGGGAATACCAACTAGGAAATGGGATTTTAGGGCCCACTTTGACCCGATGCAAGGATTTTGAGCCTACCGAGTGACCAAGTGTGGCTACAACATTTGTATGTAAGAGGCCCTAATAAAGGTACATTCGTTATAATGAATTTTTTTCTTGCCTAAATTGTGTGGTTTTATAGAATTTAAAATGGATAACAGAATGATATATTTGAGATAAAATAATTCTTAAATAAAATTCCTTATATCATAGGCATAGAATTTTTTGATAACTATTTTTCAGCTACAGAACACAGTCCTTATCCATGTCTGGATCAGGTAATTGAGGCTCAGTAGGCCAACTCGATTAGTTAGAAAAATTTTGATCTAGTGAGGGAGGAAGACCAGTGGTAGAGAACATTATGTGATTTCTAGAGGTAGACCCCATGAAAGTATGAGGTTATTTTTTCATGCATTGAAATAAATACCAGGCACGAGGATATTGGGATCAGCATCAGTTTTATCTAGTCTCTGATTGACTAATAGGTTCTTTTAGAGGTGATCTGGATATGGGGATCTACGTGTTAGTGTTGGATGTTTTACCTAGGGGAGAGGAATGAGGCTATCGTTTTGTGGGATGATTTCGAGAAGTATTTTGAGGTATAATTCATTTCATCATTATTGAAGACTAATAAGAGGTATGATTTAATATCCCTATAGTAGGGGAGTATGTTTGTATGAGTATTTGGGATTAAGTTCATGTATATCCATCAATGTTTCCAAAATATATTTCTGCATGAGGATCCTCATGAGAGACGGCTAGAGGAGGAACATCATCCTTCTATCAATTAGATGGTTATCCCCTTCATGTTCTCAGCATAATTTGATTTATAGAATAAGGAGATATAATTGAGTATATTAACTCACAATGAGGTCTACAATGAGAGGGTAGAATGAAAGGTTTTTTGATATGTAAGGTTACTAATAGAAGGTCTCTTGTATCAGGGACTTCGAGGTCCGAACCAACAGGGAATTGACCTCAACAGTTTTTTTGAACGTCAGGTATTTGTGCCCTTCTTGTAGTTTTGGAGACAATGTGTTTCTTATTTGGGGTCTATCAGTTTATTTATAACTAGATCCTAGTGAATTTGAGACCTTAGTATGGTGGAGGTTGGAAGGTCTCATGCCAGCCTCAACCGTAGTATTCTACTCGGCCATTTCATTAGGAGTGATAAAAGGCTCATGTCCCATGTAGGGGAGATGGATGAGGTATAATCTGACCCCATGGTGTTCTTCTGGGGCCGCGACTCATATATGGTCATAAAATATGTCATTAGAATAAGGGGAGAGGATATGGGTGTAGTCAGTTTCATGCATCAGAGGCTGCAATTCTAGCAGTAAAATATTTTGTTAGATGCATGATCATCTTATTTAGTACCCTAACTTGTGCTTTATTTGATTGAAGATATTCAAATCCATTTTTTGAACTAATTCTATCATATTTTTGGGGAAAATAAATAGTGAGTATTCATGATCCCCTGGTGTTATGTATGTTATTTGGTTGTCAAAACAACATGTTTCGTGTTTTCCATTGTTGTAGACTGATGGTGGGACCAGATCAATCCCTTGGGGATCTCATCTTAATATTGATGCAACCATAAAATTTCACTATTAGAATCTACTAGTTGTATTCAATTCATTCCATTATCAACTACTGCTTGATAAGAGTTGTGTTTTCAGATTTGGATGGTCAGCATGTGGTTTTCAGTAGTGAGTAGAGCTATCGGGTGGGTAGTCGGTATAGGGAGCCTCTTCTTTCCTTGTTGTTTGAGATTTTAGTATAATCAATAGGTTTTGGGATAGTGGATGTTCACAGAGTTGTTAGGGAGTTTTTGGATGTTTTCCATGAGGAGACTATGACTCTCCCTCCTGATATAATGTTGAGTACGAGATAGACATACATCCTTGTGATTATGCGATTTCGATGTCTCTTTATCAGATAAAACATTAGGACTTGTAGAATTTTAGGATACATATTGATAAAATGATGGATTATAGATTCATTTGGCACATTGTGTCGTCATGGGGTTCTCCGGTGTTTTTTTATATAAGGAAGATGATGTTATGTGGTTGTGTATGGATGAGTGAAGGTTGAATCATGTGATAGTCAAGCACCATTACCCTATCCCAAGGGAAAAAATCATTGAGATATACTGAGAGGAGAAAATTTTTTTCTATGATTGATCTATATTTTAGATACCTCTAGTTGAGGGTGAAGGAGGGTGATATCCCAAAGAATTATTTTAGGTGTAAGTATGGGGACTTCGAGTTCGTGGTCATGTCCTTCGGTGTTATGAACGCACCATCCAATTTAATTGGGATTATGGACTTCATCATTTGTGAGTTTCTAGACTAGTTTTTTGATGTATTCATCAATGACTTATTTAACTACTTGAAGTCATAGGAGTAGAATACCACTCTTATTAGGATGGTCGTGTTGGTTCATTGACACCAACATATATATTAAAAGATATCCATGTGAAATTTATGGACTAGAGAGGCGAATTTACAAGGATATTTTGTGTCATAATAGGTTGTAGTAGTGTACCCATCAATGGGTGAGGTAGTATTTTCTTTAGAAGCACACAACGGTGTTGCCGGGGTTCGTAGGATTCTCACTATTATAGGAAATTTTCGGGGATTTTTACCCAATTTCTATAGAGTTGCAACTCTATTGATAGATCTCACCATAATGGACCATTCTTTTGTGTGGAAAGATCAATTCCAAGAATCATTCAACTATCTGAAGGGGACATTGGTATGTCCTCTACTGCTTCAGTTTCAAAGTAAGGGGGGATTTTCAAGGTGTATTGTGATTATTCCCATCCAGGATTAGGATGTGTGCTAATGCAGTAGTAGGGAGTTATCTTATATGAGTCTAGATAGTTATTTCTTAAATAATGTAATAATTTTACCCATGATATATAATTGGAAGTGGTTATGTTTGCGCCGAAGTTATAGTTTCATTACCTATTTAGGTAGTTCTTTGTGGTCTTCATAGATCATAAGAGTTTGAAGTATATATTTTCCTAGTGAGATTTAAAATTTCAACTATGGAGGTGGATGAAAATTATCTAGTATTATTATTAATCTCTTATACATCCGAAAATGGTAATTTTATGTCCAACTCCTTGATCCAGAAGTCACAAAAGGTGTTATTTTGGGAATGTGTGGATTCCAAGAAGGTGATGGAGGAGTTGGAATCATTTCACATAGATGCAAGGGTGGATGGTGGTAGATGATGCTTGTTTTAGATGATGGTATAGAATTATATGATGTATCATGTGAAGGAGTCTCAATGGGGAGGCTCATAGGTAAAGGTGATGGGTGGTCACATTGACTGTTTTGATGCTATGGAAGGATGGTCATAATCGAGTGTTGTTCTATGAGAGGCTATTTGTTCTAGTGGTGAAGCATAAGGGAGTCATCTATGAGTTTCGAAACAATCATTTAGAAGTACATTGAAAATATTCCATGAATTTCTATCACATGAGGTTATAGTTTTGGTGGGCCGAGATTAAACGGGCCACATCAATGTTTGTTATGATGTTTTTAGTGTTCCAGTGGGTGACGGATGAGCACCGTGTTCCGGTGGTTTGTTGCATCCTTTAGATTTCGTCAAGTGGAAGTGGGATAATCACTTGATGGATTTCATCACTGTGTTACCTATGTCTTGTAGAGGCTACGATTCCATATGGGGAGTAGTGGATTGGCTAACAAATTTGACTCACTTCATAGTGATTTAGGAGTCATGCACAGTGGATGTATTGGAAAGGAAGTATGTGGATGATAGTGTATGGATACACAGAGTTCTGGGATTAATTGTCTTGGACTGGGATACATTCATTTACTTGTGAGTATGAAGAATATTTCAAATTGATTTTGGCACTCAGTTATGCCTCAACACTGCCTTCCACCCTCAAACAGATGGGAAGACAAAGCAGAATATCCAGAAACTAGAATGAATGATGCAAGAACAAAACATTCACTTTATTAGATCTTGGAGGAGACACTTACCATTGGTAATGTTTTCTTATAATAATAACTATCACTCTTCCATTGGCATGGCTATATTTAATGATTTTCATGGAATACCATTTTGTTCACCTTTGTGCTGGGAAGAGGTTGAAGAGACAACTGTTCTTGGCCATAATGTAGTGAAGAGCACATCAGAAAAGATTCAGCTTATTCATGAGATTATGAAGGTAGTGCAAGACCATAAGAATTCATATATAGATCCTAGGATGAGGCCATTGTATTTGGAGGTTGGGGATCATGTATTCTTGATGGCTTCCCCTCGATGTGGGTAGAAAATATTTGGTAGAGAGATCAATATTTTTACCAAGATCATCATTCCCTTCGGGGTGCTGGGACAAGTATGAATGGTGGAATACCAGTTAGCATGGCCACCATAGTTTGAGAGGATCCTCAAAATATTTGATGTCTCTCAGCGTCACTGGTATCATCATGATGACTCACATGTCATTGAATAGGTAGAGTTCTCTATCAAATATGAAAGGACTTTCATGGAGTGGCCAATAGGGATCGAGGCATATCAGGAGAAGGTGATTATTGGGTGGAACATTCCATTGGTTCGCATGTTGTTGAGGCATGGTGACCGGAAGAATCATGAATAAGAGAGAGAAGCACAAATGCATGGCCATTAACAATATTTTTTTTATTTGTTCCTTATTATATTTTATTTTTAATTATATTTTCTTAACTTTTATTCAATGAGATGAGTTTTTTCTTTAGTAGGTGATGTTTGATAAAGTCCTAATATGTGAAAAGGGGATGAACCTGATTCCTAATCAAGACACATAAATTGTGATATGATTAAACTAGTTTGGGTGAGTCTATTCCACCTAGAGTAGATAATATATTGACAAGGAGGAAATGATTCTCTGATTTTTTTTTTGAATAATGTGGTTTTTTTGATTGTGTGGTGTGTCTTTTTCTCATTTGGGCTATAAAATGTTGATGGAGGTGTTCTTAGATGTTGAGGTTCCACTACAGCTTTCGAACAATGTAGGGTGTTTTATCATTGAACTTTCTTGTTGGTAATGATATTTCAAGTGTAGAGATATCATTGATTGGTATATCATGGGGTGGTTTTTAAGACCCTTCATTTACTTCTAGGGTGGGTTTTGAATTCTCTAGGGGTATAAAAGATTGAGATGTATCTAATGAAATTCCCCTAACCTATCTAGTCCATTACATTTTGAAAATATAGTGTTTTTAGAGTTTGAAGTGGTCATAAGGACTCATTCTAAGTGTTTGTAAAAAATAAATTTTTCCAAACGGTTAGTCCAGACTGGTAGGTGGTGACGATAGGTCACAATGGTGAGCAAGAATAAGTGAGTTAGGACACGTGTGTTAGGGATAGTGAGTTCTAATGGTGACTTAAACCGGTTACCCGCAATGGTGAATCGGTGATGGTAGGTCATGAAGGTGGGTCCTGATAGTAGGAAAACAGTGGTGAGTCAACCAGTAATGACTCATATACCTATAGATCATCCAATGTTGAGTCACCCAATAATGACGGATCCACTGGTAAATTGTCAGTGGTAGATCATGTTGATTAATCTTTTTCAATAGTTTTTTTAAAACATAGTTTTTCTCTAGTTTTTTCAGTTTCACCCTATTCATGATTCCTTTGATATATAATGAGTATAGAAACACATTTAATTTTTCTTAGATACTATTTGAATCATATATATATTCATAAAACCTAAAGCTTCCTATGTCTTCCACACCGCATGGTCTTATAGAAGATTCTCCTCTAATGGCTTTAAAAATTTTCCATCTATTGATATATGATCAAGGAATTCTATAGATTATATCATATCATCCATGTGCGCTCTTTTTTCCCTTCATATGCCTCAAACCATTCTTCCTAGAGGATCCAAGCATTCTGTTGTATTTTTTGGATTTCCTTTTCCGTAGAGGTTAATCTGGATCCCTGGACACCCCATGTTTTTCACAACATGGAAGTTCTGACATTATATTCTTCTATATAGGCATCCCTTCATCTCTCTTTAGTTTTTTATCATGTGGGTGGGTGTACGATGTTTTCCTTCATGAATATAGAAGAATTAAAAGTAAATAATTATAACAGAATCAGTTTAAGATCAATATACTAGGGCTGTGAAAGAGTGATTCTTGGTTCTATTTTATTATTTTTTGTTGATATTGTTTTTTTTATGGGATAACCACCCACTAAAAATCATGGTCATTGGTGGTATTTGTTTCACATGGGATGGTATATGTAATTAATGATGTTTTTTATTGGATGAATTTTTCAACATGAAAAAAATTAACCATATATACATGGATAATAAATGGATTCCCCATGATCCAATTATTTTCTGTGATAAACCCTAAAATAAAAACACAATATTTAACAAGAAATACCTTGTTAATTTTATGTATTATTTTAATTGGTTTGTGTGGTGGTGTGATGTGTGTGGGTTTGTTCAGAATTGTGTTGTACTAGGGTTTTTTGGTTGGTGGTGTAATGTGGGGTGGCACAGGTGGTGTAATGGAATATGAGGTGTAGAGGTTGATTGATTTCGGAATTTATGGGTAGTGTGGTGGTGAAAGGATTTCATATAAGGTTGTGATGAATGGTTTTTCAGAGTCTGACTATAATTTGGAGGGATTTTTATAGGATAGATTATAAAAAATGACATTGATGAATGGTGATAGTGATGGTTATTATGGGTATTTCTCTTAGATTTTCCCCATGAATAGAATGACCAAAGCGTCATTCCATGTCTCAGGATCAGTTTTTTTATGACAATAATGGGTGTTAAAAGGAATGAGAATATGAAGTGGGTTAATTTAACATGGTTATTCTTCCTCTATGTGACTTTTTTTTGTTCCTTGTTGTGTGTTGTATTTATTAGTTTTTTAGATAGTTATGGAATGAATATATTAGTAGTTTAAAAGAACAAGAATTGGTTAATTGAATTGGCTGGGGAGAATGATTTGACATTCATCTTGTTGTGAAGAATCTTGTGATTATCAACTTTGGAAGTGACCATCACTAATTATGATAAATGAATTTAGAGGTAGAATCAAAGTTATAAGTGTTAATTGGTAGTTAACTATTTATTTGAAAACCAATTGGTTGGGCTTGAGTTACCATTCCCTAACTTATTAAAGATAATATCATATAATCCCTTCCACACAAATTTGGAGATATCATGTTTTTCCAGGCCCAACCCAAATCCCTCCATAAAATATTAACCCATATCCTAGAGTCTAGTTTTTATAAAAATAATTAACATATGATGATGCATTTTTAATGTTAAGGTGGATTTTTTAAGAAGATGTAAAGCACTTAACTACAATTTTTATTTTATTTTTTATTATTTTATCTACTTAAAATCTCTCTTAAAAACTAAAATATAATAAAATTAATATATAAAATATGTTGTAATGTTAAAATTTTAATGTACCAATATTGATTCATATCATTTTTCTCAAATAACATTTGAAACCATCATTCATGATTATGGAGGGGAACCACCTCATGAATAGATGTTGTTCATTTTCTATTATCTCCTCTCATGAATTCTTATAATGATGGATTTAATTATTATATGTATAGAAAATTCATGAAATTTTTATCTTTATGTAATTCTAATGTGTCTTCTATTATCTAACCCTTCCATCCATTGAAAATTTATAACGACATTGATGAATATTTGTGGATTACCACCTGCACACAATGATGTGCTTAATTTTTCATCACCACACCACATGCATAATTTATATAAGTTTATTTAAATATATAATATGAAATTTATTATATAATAATTAATATATAAAAATAAAATTATTCATAACATCTATCCCTCGTGTGCATTGAAAAATTGAAATGATACTCAATTATATGTATGACCTACCATAAAAAATGCTTGTAATGTAATAAATTAATCATAACATTATTACATAGTTGTTTATAAAAGTATAATCATTGTATAAAAATGATAATTATAACATGAATAATATTCCATAAATGATATAATAATGTTCCATTTGACCAATGTTACCCGATTGAATTCTTTTTGTACTAATGAAATAATCTTCCTCGAAATGTTTAAAGTAAATATAATCAATTATCTAACAAAGTATAACATAAATATAAGTGAAATAAAATAAATAATAAAAACTAAAATTTATATTCAATATGTATATAATAAACAACTATTAATTATCTAGGATGATAATTACCATATTTGACAATTCAAACTCGACGTAAGGGGCACTTTTATAAAAAATCGTCATTTTTAATTTTTTATGATTTATTTTATAAATATTATTATTCCATATCTATAGTTTTTATGGAAGAATTTATATTCACATAAATTAAATCAAATGTAAATTTCATGTCACTTTTAAATTTATTTCAATTTTCTCAGAAGGAATATTTTTATATATTTTATATGGGATGTTTTGAGTTTATTTACAAAAGGATAGGTTAACAATATACTTTTTCTATATGAATTTGATGACTTTTCATAACACAACAAATGTTATGTGATATTTTTAATCCTTTAGAATATTGGATTTTTTAAAGATAAAACCCTTCTCCCTCTATTAAAGGTATTTTATATTTCAAAATATTGTTTTAAAAGAAATTGATATAGAGATACCTGAAATATTTTACCTATCAGTTCAAATCTATATTTTCAAAATTTTCATGATGAAAATCCACTATTATATTTGTTTCATGCATATAATTTTACATGAATAATTTTTGTTAATTATGGGTAAGATCGATATAGTTTTATTGATGGTTAATCCCAATATAGATCTCCAATATTGTCAGTAAATATTATGTTCTATTGATAATTATATTCAAATTTATCCTATAAGATTTCCTATTTTTAATTTATATTTTATTGGTTACAATATTTTTTAATAAAGTGGATATCCTAAGACACCTACATTACATTTATACTCTTTTTAATTATTTGTCATTGAATTTTGTTTATTTCTCAAGGTAACAAAATAATATTTTTTTGATGGAAATATTATGCCGTTTTGTTTAAAAATGTCTGATTTTATGAAATTAGATTCCATTGATTCTCATATTATCCATGGAAACGTAATGATTATGTTTTTTCCTTTAATATTTCTTAATTATGATTTTATGAAAGACTATGGTATTTAAAGATGATCCCATTTGTCTGTAAACAATAATTTAAGCTCAAATTTATTATATTAATGGTAAATTATCTATTATTATTTTATGGTTTCAAAGTGGAATAATGTATTTCTTTCAATGTGGGAAATAATTTAAACTAATAAGAAAATTCCAACATTTAATTTCTTGGTCTGTTACATAAGATTTAGGAAATAATTTCCTGAAACTCTAAATCAAATAAATCCTCGTTAATAAATGATAATTAATTATTGATTAAGGATACTATTTAAGTATTGTTTAAGGATCGAGTCCTAAAAATGGTTACTTGATATTACACATAATTAGTTTCCCAAATATGAATATCATTAGTGAGGATTGAAAATATGAAGGCATCAAATAAACATAATTTCCAGGAAATAATAGCAACTGATTAAGAACATGATGAGGAGAAATCTAATGAAAAAAATAAAACATTAATTACAAGATCAATTTTCTAAAAATTCGGGATTATTTTTACTACTAATATAGATGAAATGATAATGTATAATTACTTTATTTCCTTCTATTTCAAAATAAAATCCTATTCATTTTTTATGATTTGATATATTTCCATTTGTATTTCCCTTAATAGACAAAGAAGTGAATATTCTATATGAATTTTACATGGAAAAATATCTAAAATTATGTTTCATTTCATTATAACATCCACTAAAGGATAAATATTTGTTCTTCATATTTCTAGAAAATACCTGAATGTTTTGATTATTTTGATATAATGTCAAATACGAAAAATAATTTATATGAATACATACTAAATTAATCATAAAATACTTAATATTAATTACCGTACATCATATTAACTCATTTAATAACTATCTATCCATAAAACTCTAAAAATATCCCTAATTATGTTGAAAAACAAAAACAAAATATATTTTTTGCCTCATATTATTTTGATATTAATTTACCATTTATATCAAAACAACATTAATCACATATAAACTCACATACCAAAAAAGCATATGAATTAATCATAAAATCTCTAAAATGTGTCAATATTTTTTATAAATGACCTGAATCAATATAAATTGAAAATAAAATCATATACACCTCCATAAATTAACTCAATATTTTTTTCCTCAAATAAAAACTTTTTATATCCACACCCAGTAGTAATGACTTGGCATCCATGTATGGTATAGGTTTGAAGATCAAACTTATGATTCAATAGACCAAAGTATTTTCATACCATATTTATGATTCCGATCAAAGGTAGCTAACTATTTGGGATTAGATGAAACAGAGAAATATGATCCCACCTAGAAAGAGTCACATCCTTAGAATATTCATCGAAGAGTTTTACATGTTTATGGTAGATTGAAAATAAATTTATCTAATCCAATAGTGTACATATTTTCAATTTTATAAGGGATTGAGGATATTTTTGTTACAAAGATTTTTTCTCTAATCAATTCATCTATGTTCTCATAATTTTAAGAGGTTGTGAAAATTATAAATAGAAACAATCATATCGAGGGTCTACAAAAGGTTGAGATGTGGATCCTAGACATTGACGAAATCATGAAGTGTTGAGCCAGGTGGCGAGTGAGGGTGGTTCTATAGATTTCATGGGCTTCAAGATTCTATTCATAATGATTTGTGTGAATTTATTGAATCGTCTAAATCCTGAAATGAAATATCAACTATTAAGCTACGAAATCATTTTGGAGCTCTAGAATTTGAAGGGATAGCCTAGGAATAAAAGGATCTAGTCTGAGAAGAGGGATACACTAAAGGGAAATGTTATTCATGAAAAGTGTCCAGAGATGGGGAAGGTAGCCAATTCATATAATTTAGTGTTGAGGAATTTAAATGTATAGGGCTTCACTGAATGAGTATAAATAAATGGTGGAAGGGTAACTCAAATTCAATGAGATGCATTCCAACTAAAAGGAAGAAATCAAAAGGGTGTATGGAATACTCTTATCTACCAAAACCAGTGGAGATACTATCTTCCAAGGGGAAGATTCCTAGGGAGATGTAATGTGAATATAAAGCCATTGGTTAGGATTATTTTTAGAATGTGAAAATTCTATGTGGATTCTAATTCATCAACTTTGGTTTTTGTAAAGAATAGGTAAAATATGGAGTTATGTTGAAAGACCTAATCAGGTATATGGAGGATATATGATGGTGGATTACATTTTTTGTGATCCCACCATTGGTTGGGTCGAACCTAATATGAATACGATGGTTGACCAAAGGAAAGAGGTAGATAAGGAGGATTAAAATAATTATAAATCATGGGATCTTATCAGTCACTATATGTAACAACTATTAAAGGATTACATTTCAATTTATTCTTTTTCAAAGAATGTAGAAAGCATGTGTCATGACCCGATCCAATGAGGCTCAATCTAGGACCACCCCAATCCCGCCTCTAACAGCATATGGGATGGTATCTAGGGATGTGTAGGCATTTCAAAAAAATCGGACGCCCTAGCCTATGGTAATTGTACACAAACACCCACATACATATCGATGAAAAAATGAAGAGATAATATAAAATTATAAGAAATGAATGCATATACCTATCCCACAAACAAAGTACAACAGAAGTATTGAATGTGTAATAAGGGAAAAATATAGGCCTTCTAATAATTGATAATGCATCGTAACTGATCAGAAGGAGGGGATAACTATCAATTTAAACTATTGGAAAACTCTTCATCCATGCTCCGGTGAACACCTTGGTTAGTTTAGATCACTACAATTCCCCAACCTCAGCTTCACTTGGGACTCTTTTAAATGACATATGGTCTATAAAAGACATGTTATGTGTGCGAAAATATTTTATATGGGAGGTTATAAAAATAATCAGTATCCCTTACAAAACCACATTAAAATGAAGAAATTGAATGGAAAGAGTCTACTCGACCCCTCTATATAGAACCCAATGACATAGAAACTCTGTCTCTAATATACTTGGATATAAGTAACTACTCTTCTCATTCCACATGGGGTGTCAGTCAAGACTTGTGAAAAACCTTCTGGGACTCCCATAAACATTCATATATAATCACTTTAGTATAAAATGATTGTGATGTTCTTACCTTATTACTAGCTATAGGATTCTACACGATGATAGATTGTAACCCATTTCTAGTAGAACACGCCCTATAAGTACAATCATCCCAGAAGGGACTTGTCTGAGAGATACATCCCATCAAAAAAATTATCATCTCGAATGGTAGATATGAGATAACACGCTCCATCAAGAATATCTCACCTTGTCTAACTATAGTTCGTCAAACCATAGTTCATATCACTTAATTATTGTGTATTGTGAAATCTCGTATGTACCCAAGTGGAGGGGCCCAACCATCACCATCACATACAATTGGGGGAGCACTACTCCATACCATCAATCACATGTATCCTATATAAAGATAGAGATAAGGTATAAATACCTTATCTCTTCCCTTGAGATAAGGGGGTACTAGAGCATAAACATCTAGAGAAACCTATATCAAAGCCATAGATAGAAGATTTCACCTCACAATGTCGAGGGAGTGATAACTCCTAACCAGGTTTTTTACAACAAGTGGATATCCTTCACCTTATAACTATGATACTTGGCTAAGGATTCTCTTAATATGATGTATGACCTGCTACCTACCGCTACTCAAAGATGGAATATTACCACTGTGATGATATAAGTCGCACACCATAAAATGGCAGGTCTTTAAAACTATATATAGAGGACCCTCACCATTGTATGATAGGGTAATAACACTTTGTGTCTAGAGATCCCACACTCTAGTATAAAAATGGAGTACCCCTATACTAGTTTGATTACTACGGGGTACCCACATCATGGCATGGAAGGGTAGTATCGACCCAAGGCTAGAGAACCGAAACACTAGTATGAAAACGGAGTACGACAATGTTGAAACATCTGGTATGGAGGACCCACATACCGGAACAAAATTTGATTTCCAACTACAAGATAAAAGAAACACCACTTTGGAATCACATGGGAGTACCCACTCTGTCAATACATCTCATATGTTAAACCAAAACCCTTGCACGACAGGTGATCACTAAACCACTGATAGAGGAATGAACCATGGGATAATATGCGAGTAACTTTTATAACATTACAATGTTTATGGAGGGATTTAACATTGATACAATAGTTTATCTATATCTCAAATGGAATGAATGTTACTTGGAACTCATCCCTCAGTCCAATAGGGGTGTTTTGACCATAGAATAACTACTCCAAGGGTAGAGGACCTGAGCCATCTCAGGGGTAGTTTCTTGTTTAACAATTTGACAGTTAAGTGAAACTGAAACCCTGGTATGAAAAGGTAAAACTAGTAACATTGTTTCAATGATCCATCAATTTTTATCCTATGGTGGACATGCACCACTCAGAGTAACATCACAATCATCATTCGTCATGTTGCAACATAGCCATAGGTAGGGGACCCACACCCAATTACGATAGGGGAGAACTGAGATGTTGACCTAAAGGGTCTTAATAATTCTATTCTTTAGATGATATGGAATTATATTGACCCATAAATAAACATAATTACCCACCCCGATCACTAACCATGATCGAGAACCACTAATATAGTATCATGGTTTATCACTACCACATCATATCTCATAGGTGCACTCAAAGGATACCATCATTTTGTACACAAAAAACTACTTATGATAACAACTCAAAGACCTATTTTTGATCCCTAGACACAATGATATGATTACAGGACATCTCTAAAAAAGGGTAAAAATGTGTATGGGGTCCCCAGGGAGTGTTACCCTACCTGAACTCGTGGTTGTGTACTCAGATTAGTGGATTGTTATTCTATATGAGATTATTTTATTTGTATAGGATATACATGGAAATTCTCTCCTCACCTAGGCCACTAACCATGTTCTTCCCACATAGCTCAGCTAGCCATGTCACATGCATGATGTGTCCCGATTAAATGGAATTTTTTCCATGTCTCATCTTGATGCTTATGTCTGGAACCCTGTGTAACACTGTGAACCCAAAAATTCCATATTAAGTGTCATATTACCATTAAATTTTCTTAGATGCATGTAAATCACATACCAAAGGTCCAAACAATTTACAAGTCTTAGTAATGCATATGCATGCATGAGTATTGTATTAAAAATGTATATACTAATAACAACATATTTTTTTAAGGATAATAACATTTTTCCATCTAGCTTATCCATTCACATCATTATGAGTACACTTCATGGAATCACAGGGAAAGGAAAAAAAGAATGGTGATCTCAATTTCATAGTAAGGTTAAGTAAAAATAAATAAACAATGAATAAATGATAGTTGTCAATATTGAAATGTTATAATTGAAGACAAGTGACATATAATAAATAATTTGAAAAGGATGTGGTTAAAAAATATGGAAAGGTGAATAAACGAACACACATGCCATTTAAAATAATTGGTTAAGGTATAATTAATATTTCCATTTAAATAACTAAAAATTAATGACCATAAATCAATAACCTAATAATGGAAATTCATTTATATATAATTTTGATGAAAATATCTCATTGATAATAATAACTAAATTATAAATAGAGGAAAAATATTAATTATTTAATGACCTATTTTCCTGTCACATGATACCTTTACCATCAAGAAATTTTGAAAGAGATTTTAGAATACTATTTTCAAGAATATTGACAATACAATATAAATTTGTGGGTATAAACCCATTTATTCTTCATGGAAGAAAACTGAAATGGGTTTTCTCTAACATATTTCATGTCATGAGACTACCGATGACATCATGGGGATTTTGTTAACTAGTCCCCAACCTAGTAGGATTTCATTAAACGGTCCCCATCCTATTTCATGAATATCCAAACCATTACTTATATATATAATAATCAATTTAAATCCATAAACATGGAGTCTTATCAATATCCATAATGAGTAAAAGATTTGTATCTATCAAAATTTCTCTATTCAATCACATTACATTATATATAAACTCATCATGTAAAAAATTTATATAATTAAAGAAATAAAAATATCCATGATAAATTTTATGGATTACTATGATTACTGGGTCTTCGTGACATCACAAACACCCGCCTTAACATGGTCGTCAGGTCCATGCCTGCTAGGTAACACCAGTTGCCCCGCAGACACGTGGTCCCCTACCTGGGGCCCACCCACATACCCGAACGGGTCATCTGACTAATGATTGTCCCCACAGGCCAACACATGCCCTTTATAGTGTGCTTTTTCTTCACTCACACACACCCTGGATAACTTCCCAGAAGGCCACCCATCATGACCACCAATCAAGGCCAAGTATGCTTCACTGTGGAGTTCTAATTAGGTAGACTCCTGAAACAAAAGGTTTATTTTGTTGACATGAGCCATATCACTTATTAATTTAACCCTTTATCATTCGGGGCTATTAAAATAACCCTCATCCACCCTTTAGAGCATAATGAATTTTTTTGTGGGCCTTACATCTCAACCCAGGCAGTGCACCGCATTTAAGCCAAGGTACCACATCTGATACCAACTGTGGGAACCTGACCCTAGAACACCCAGAGTCGATGCCTAAGAACCTGATTTGTAAGATTTAATAGAAAACACATAATAAATAAATCACACATCATGTCTCTTCTAGAGGATCAAATTTGGTTCAGGTCTTGAGAAACCAAGCACTTCTGTCATACTCCTTTAACTCAAACTGAAACCTGAAAAAAAATTAAATAAAAAAATAGGGTGAGAATATGAATGACCAGTAAGGGGTTTAAAACTAATCCAATATATCTTTTTATAACATTCTTTAAAACATTACATAAATTTTTTTTTCTTTATAGAGGAGTTGTAACACTTATAACATATTATAAAAATGATCAATTAAAAGAACATGCTATTAAAATTTAAAGGATACAAGATTCAAGTAGGCATTTTCATTTAGAGTAACAAATAAAAGACATTCAAAACCTGTATGACATATGAATGTGTAATCACCAATTAAAAAGAATAATCAGAGTTGTTCATAAAGGTAATAACTTCATTTTCATACACTGAAAAGCAATTCACAGAGTGCTAAAAATATGACATGCCATAAGATTTTACAATCCTGATACTCATAAGTATTTAATCTTAACCATGGTTATTCTACTAATCTAATATCCCTTTAGTTAATTTATTATCATACACATAAAGAGGGAAATGTGTAATTCCATAAATCTATGTCTAGGACTTGTGCCAAGACCTAGGGGCTAATTGTGACTAGACCCCAATATGGAGAGCTTAATTTTACCAGTCTCCATCCCAGGGAGCTTACTTTTACAGGTCTCCATTCCTGATAGCTTAAATTTACCAATCTCCAACTCAGAGAGCTTACATTTATTGATCTCCAACCTGGAACATACTAGTCTAATACATTCCTCATATTTCAGATCAGGTTGTGTATTCACTTTGTCACATACAACCTTGAATAATTAAATTCTATCTCATAATACTCATGGTGTCCCATACAACTTGGAGTAACTTAATTTCTTATCTTATTATAGTGTTATGACACATGCATGCATCATTGAGTGCATCTTTAGAACAGAAAAAGAAACTATTTAATCCATAAACACATAATATGACAGATTACATTGAAATTAATGTAGTAAGTGTTTTTTAAGGCATGCATGGTTCATTACACATTCTTTGCACAAGAGACACTTACTAAAGAAAATCAAAATGTGGGTGAGAAGAGGTTTTCCATATGGGATGTTAAAAAGATAAATATTTAAATTAAAATAACTTATTCCAGGAATGGAAATACATGTTACATAATATGATTCTAAAAAGTTTCTGTGATCAAACAATTAAAATACATTATGACTAAAAAACATTAATCACCACAGTTGAGAAAACATTAGGTGAGCATAACACGGTCCTATGGTTTTTCACAACCTTTAATCCTTTAAATATATTTTGGTCAAAACAAAATTGTATCACCTTTTTAATCATAACAAACATCAAGGTCCATTATAGAATTCCTTTAAATCATATAATCATAAAAAGGTTCATATTATTAGGAATTCTTAAACTAAAACAAGTTTGAGGAGATTTAGGACATACATTATTACATAAATACATCTTGTTTTGGCCTACATAGAGACTGCAATTATATAAATTTTTTAACTTAATTAATTAATTTCTAATGATTCGTTCATAAAATCAAGGTTTTTGAAACAATAACCATATATACATTTTCTAGGTATATATATGGGTTTCAAATTTTTAAACAAAGTTTAACAATTTCACATTTGTAATAGATACTTAAAACATATTTATTACACCTTCATTAAAAACCCAACCATTTAGGTAATGATACATGGGACCATATATAACTATAAAAGGTATTCACATATATATGTTACGTGAGGAATGGGATTAGTTCTTCATGTTTTTATAACCCGAAGGTCCGAAGTACCTAGAATAGGGTATTTGAGGATTTCCACCCAATATATATGACTATACATACATTTATACATTCACAAATTAAATTTTAAAAAACACATGTAAGTATATATATATAGTACAAAAATCATGTTTTTTTTAATAAAATACTCCCTTATGTTCGTAGAACCTTCTAAATTTAACCAAAAGACTTAGATTTGGTTTAAGGAAAGGGTTGTTAACTAAAACATAGGATTATATGTATATATATAAACCCTATATATATAATATTCTTTCCATGCAAAAGAAAAAGCATAAAAACCCTTACATCAGTCCAAGAAGAAAGAGAACTCGAGGAAGACTTGGCTGACACTTGCTATATGTTTGAGAGTAGAAGACACATGAGGTTCTTAGGTTGAATCAGATTATAAACTATATAAAAACGCCAAGATTATATTATAACCGTTGAGAAGAACCATGTCTAACTGGTTCATTAATTATCTAGGGATGACAAATGGATAAAGAGGGAAAATGAGGGTACACCCGGCTATCTGGGTTGAGGAAATATGAAAAAAAAAGAAATGGTGAAAATTAGTATAGTTTTAGATGCAATGCACACCACGGGGAGTAAGAAGATGATGTAGTGACTCGAAACTAGGAGAATAACGAATGGTCAGGATTTGATCCCGGATTGATCCAACGGTCGGAAAAGATTTGTGGTTTATAAAAGTGATGGACAGCTCAGATTTATCTGAGGAAAGATCGGGTGGCTCATGATCATCATAATGTTTTAAAAACCTCAAACGGTCGTGATTAGATTGCACCAGATCTAACGGTCCATGTAAATTTCTGAGGGAAACATGGTTTTTGAGGGTCAATTATGGGGTCGAGATCGAAGGACTAGATTGTGAACAACATGATCCAATGGCCTAGATCTCCTTTCACCTAAAAATCCTTATTCCACATCAAATCGGAAAGGGTTTCGGTGGCACTTTATAAACCTGAGGCTCATGTAAAATAACCAATAACACAACACACACCAAGGAGCCTTTCACATGGGCTCCCATCATCCCCAACAAGCTTCAGCCTACCCCGGCCTCGCTATGACCATGTGCCCACCATGACTTGCTCATGCGATCCTGCTCCCGTGCACCCTTCGTGGAACCTATGCCAGAGATTGGGCCGACCTTGGCTTGGGCTGAGGGCTAGGCTCAATCACTACGTGTGAGCTTCCTCCCTTGGCCCAGTCTTTAAACATATGGACCGAGCTGGCCCATTTTTTTATAATGAATAAATTATAAAATTTATAATGTCATTAGGAAAGAAAAACAATTCATTTATTTAAACTATATAAAAATTATCTCTTTTCTCACATGGATTTATTTAAACATTACCAGGTCAAAGAATACTAATTAGACTTTTTCTTAATTAAAATTATTTCTAAAATAATTAATAAACACTAAACATTTTAACATAAGAATTATTAAATTGAGATTTAATAAATATACATAATATTTCCTATACCAGTATTATAGAAAGCATAGTTTAATAAAAAAAATAATTTGAAGAAATTAAACATAACTAATAACACTTTTTAAGAACATGAAATATTTACAATAAAATTAAAATATTTTCAAAGTGTTTTTTAATTCCCGATTATATTTCAAAACATATTTTTAATTCAAAGCATTATATTGTAGTTAAAGTTTATCTTATAATTCCCAATTTGTAAATTTTGGAAAACTAAGTTGTACTTAATTGTTCTTTAGTTTTATCACCATATGGACAAAATCTATAGTTATAGCCATTGGACTTCCAATGGACCCCCAAGGTAACAGTTGAGTTGATGTTATATAAAACCTTGTCTTAGTGTGTCCTAAACTCAAGATAAATAAGAAGAAGAAGAAGAAGAAGAAGAAGAAGAAGATGGTGCTTTCCATACCATTGATGCTCATCATGGTTTATATGATCATGGTGGTGTTCTTATTCGTTTTCACTGACCTGATGGATCTATTTTATTTATTGTGTCTTGTTTTCTTTGTAGGGGACCTTCCCATAGTTCTGATTAGGTTTTTATTAGGAGTTTTTGGGTAGGATGGTTCCTTGTGTTCTTGAAACATTGTAAACACTGTTGTGTTCTTTTTATTATAGAAATCCTTTTGTCCATTTTTGTGTTTTACTCAGTTACATTATAATATAAATTACATCAAATTTTTTTTCACTTTTAGAATAAAGAACAACTTTTTTGGGTAAATGGGAACCTTACAACTTCTACCATGCCAAAAACATACAAAACACATACATTCTAATATAAATTTAATCCATTTTATTATTTTCACATGAAAAACCTGTTTTGTTTAGTTTTAATGAAATTTAAAAAAAAGTAAACAAGAACCTATAAAAATGTGAGGTTCGAGTTTTTGTGGTGTTACATTATCTCCCCCTTCAATAAATTATGTCCTCGCAATTCCTTTCACACAACCACACTAAAAGACTCCCTTATAACTTCACCACAACAGCCGTCATGGAGGATCCTCAGGTAGGGCTAGTTAAATACCCATGTTGGTGTTTAGTTATTCTATTTATTTGGCCCAAACACACTTCATAAAGAACATGATAAACTCATGTTGTGTGCACTTAGGCTAAAAACTGATGTGAAGATCAATGTGATGACTGTACAAATGAGATTCCCTATCCAACGAGAGCGGGAATCGCGAACTCTATCACAATTCTCTCTTAGATAACTCTAGCATTGAATAGAAAAATGGGACAAGAGTAACCTTAAACCCCCCTGTGAAAGAACAAGTCACTATCATAAGAATCATGAGACAAATTCCTCATACTTTTAATGGATCATACGATCCGTCAATCGCAGAAAACTGGATCAACTCCATTGAAAAGATCTTCCCCATCCTTCAATGTTTTGAACCAGAAAATATTCTCTTAGCTTCTTATTGTATAGAGGGTAAAGCTGATAAATGGTGAGTGTTGATAAAAAATACAATGCTTAAGGTGGATATTTAGATATTGGAATAGAATAATTTCTATAACATTTTTTTTGATAAATATTTTCCGTGCACCCTCCTACTAAAGATGAAAAGGGAATTCCTTGACCTATATCCAAAATATGAAGTATCTGTTGGAGTGTACAAGGAAACATCACAAGGCACGCACAATACACTTCTGGATTTGTCTTTACCCCTGAATGCAAGGTTGAACGCTTCTTTGGTGGGATAAAACCTAGCCTTTGGAAAGCCCTGGAGATCCGTGACATAGACAGCTATGAGGAAATTGTCTGATGTTCTCTCAAGGTCAAAATGGATATTATAGAATCTCTGGGGTATCGTGGGGATAGAATCATAAGGTGGAATTCAATGCTGGAAGTCCAATGGATAAATCCAAAAGTTCTAAGAAGATCCATCACCCCACATGCCAAAGGTGCTGAAAGAAGCACCGTGGAAACTACCTGAAGGGTATGATAAAATTAATTAGGTGTGGAATTAAAGGGCACCTTACTATTAACAGTTAGCAAGAAAAACCCATGGCTTAAATTTAGGAGAGGAACTATCTGTTCGAACCTCAATGCATTGTTCACTACTAAAAATACAAATAACCAATGAATCTTGACAATCAATGCCCTAAGACAAGGGTTTTCAAAGGCAACCCACAACCTCTAAGCCTGAAAGGGTGAGATTTTTCAATGAATATTGCCGAAGTGAAACCCGAAAACGAAGTGGTGATAGGTATGGTAGTTATTCATTCAATAATAGCGAATATACTTTTTGATTTAGGTTCTACACATTCTTTTATATCCCGAATTTTTAGTAGAACAATCCCAGCACCACCACAAATCATGGAAGTAAAGATGTAGGTGAGTACTGAAAATTGCGAAATCATTGTATCCCATTAATATAACTCCTCCCCAGTCATAATATGTCGATTGAACTTCCCAGCAAACATATTCATACTTCCTCTGGTGGAATTTGATGCAATTCTTGGCATGGATATTCTTTCCATATATAGGTCCAGCATAATTTGTTGTGAGAGGGAAATCACTCTCCATTTGGATAATCGACCACCGATTCATTACAAGTACAAGGAGGAATATGAATATTATTTAGCTCCATCATCTCAATCGTTGATATTACTGCGATATGAGCACACATATTTGGCTCATATTATTGAGTCTAAATAAGAATCCATATTATAAGACATGCCTATTGTGAGGGAATTCACAAAAGTGTTTCCTGATGAATTTCATGGTCTTCCTCCTAGAAGAGATTTTGAATTCTCAATTGATATTATACCTGGGGCGTTGCAAATATCCAATAATTCATATAGAATGGATATTGTGGAGAATGATAAGTTGAATAAAAAACTACAACATAATGTGGATAAAGGGTTTATACGCCCATGTTCTTCACCATGGGGTGCACCATTCCTCTTCATCAAGAAGAAAGATGGTTCACTACGCCTTTTCATCGATTATCGAGAGTTTATCAAAGTCACGATAAAGAAAAAGTATCCTCTTCCACGAATTGTTGAATTTTTCAATTAGCTGTGTGGAGTAAAATACTTCTCTAAGGTGAATTCGTGTTCGGGAAATTATCAATTAAGGGTGAAAAGGGATGATATCCCCAAGACTGCTTTTCGTAGAGGATACAGGCACGAAGAATTCATATTAATGCCTTTCAGAATCACTAATTCTCTAACAATTATCATCAACTTGATGAATAGGTTCTTTAAATTTTACCATGACAAATTTTTGGTATTCTTTATAGATGATATTATGAAATAATCCAAAACCATGTAGGATCATGAGGAGCATCTAAAAACTGTACTAGAGACCTTACAGAAGGAGAATCTCTATGAAAAGTATAAAAAGTGTGAGTTCTGGTTGAAGGAGGTATCATTCATGGTACATATCATCACAATAAATGGGATATATGTGGATCCCTCCAAAATAGGTGAAATTGAGGGATGGTTGAGGCCATCATCGGTAAGGGATTTCCATAGGTTCATGGGGTTAGCTGGATATTATCGACGATTTGTGAGAAACTTCTCACGATTGTCCAACCCTCTTACCAAACTAACATGAAGAGAGTAAAGTTTTCTTGGAGTGATGAATGTGAAGAAAGCTTCAAGGAGTTGAAAATGAGGCTTATCATTGTGCATGTTCTCACATTACCCACAATTGGAGAACTTTTTATGGTATTTCATGATACTTCGAATAAGGGCTTGGGATGTGTGTTAATGCAAAATGAAAATTTCATTACCTATGTTTTAAGGAATTGAAATTTCGTGAATAGAACTATCCAGTACATGACCTCAAGTTGGTTTTGGTGATCCTCACTTTGAAAATCTGTCGTCATTATATCTTTGGGGAGAAGTGTGAAATATATACAGATGACAAAATCCTCAAGTATATATTAACATAGAAAGATTTGAACATTCCCCAATGAAAATGGTTAGAGATGATAAAAGACTGTGACTGTTCAATCCATTACCACCGTAGGAAAGTGAAAAAGGTTGTGGATTCCCTAAGTAGAAAGGTCCCAATGATTCTATCAATGATGAGAATTTAAAAGGATCCAATCTTTTTAAATTTGATGAAGATTGACAATTGAATCATAAATAATGGAACATCATTAATCCTATCACAAATTATTTCTAAACCGCCACTTTTTTAAAATTTACTGGATGCTCAAAAGGAGGATGTTGGAAATTAAGAAAAAGTGGAAGCTATCAGAAAGGGGAAATCCTTGGAGTTTAATGCTAGTGAAGAAAGAATTGTGAGATTTGGGAAAATAATATGGGTTCCATCAAGTCTGGAGATGAAGAAGAAAATTATGGATGATGAATATAATTCAAATTTCTCTATTCACCCAGGAAACACAATGATGTATCGAGATGTCCTAGAGAATTATAGGTGGGACAATATGAAGAAAGATATCGCTTAATATACATCATAGTTCCTGGTGTGTTAGAAAGTGAATGAAGAGAGAAAGAAGTCTCAGGGGATAATGAAACCATTTCCCTTACCAGAATGGAAATGAGAGAACATCACCATGGACTTTGTCCCCATAATTTCGAAGACATCCAAAGGCAACAATGCAATCTCGGTTGTTGTGGATCATCTTACAAAGGCTGCACACATCATTGCTATTCAAGAGGATTTCTCATTGGATCAACTGACACATATATATATCATGGAAGTGGTAAGGATGCATGGAGTACCACTATATCTTATGTTTGATCGAGATCCAAGTTTCACCTCTATGTTTTGGAAGAGTCTTCAACATGCTCTTAATACTGAACGGAACATCAGTACGTTATATCATTTTCAAACTAATAGCCAATCTGAGCAGACAATAAAAACACTTGAGGACATGTTTAGAGTGTTCTCAATGGACTTTAAAGTATTATGGGATCAACATATTTCTCTGGTTGAGTTATCCTATAATAATAATTTCCATTTGAGCATCTGAATGGCACTATATGAATCCCTTTATGGGAAAAGGTGCAGAACACTGGGGTGTTGGGATGAGGTCGGTGAGCATAAGCTAAATGGACTAGAAATGGTAGAAGAAATGATGGATGAGGTGAAAACCATTTAGCATTATATCAAGGAAGCCTAGATTTGATAGAAGAGTAATGTAGATAACTGTCAACAATACCTTGAGTTTAATGTTGGAGACATGGTATTTCTATGCATATCTCCGTGGAAGAAGTTCATGAGCTTTGGAATGAAAGGGAAGTTAAGTACAAGGTACACCAGCTCCATTGAGAATCTTGATCATGTCAGGGCTGTGGCCTATCGACTAGAACTTCCACCTACCATGGCCAAAGTACATGATGTCTTCCATGTATCCCTCTTAAGGAAGTACATAACAGACCCTTAACATGTACTCTCTTCAGAGGTGGTATAGTTAGAGGATGATCGTTCTAATGGGGAGAAACTGGGGAAGATATTAGATTGTAGAGAAAAAGTTCTATGATATAAGATAATGCCCCTCGTCAAGGTTTTTTTTGGAAAACCCACTTGTTTGAAGAAGCGACATGGGAATTGGGGGAAATGATGAAGCAAAGTTACAGACATATATTTTAGTGTGGGAAAAGGAAATTTCTAGGGCAAAATTTCTTTACGGGGGATTATTTGGATGACCCAAACTTTCATTAATGGAAATAACTCTTGATATAAACCATTTTTATCAACATTAAAGGTTATATTAAATAAAATTTATATAAAAAAATTAATGGAATACCAACAATAACTAATCTTGATTAGAATGATATTGTGAAATAACCCATTAAAATCCTCATAAAATTGAATATTAAATTAATAAAATAAATGATTATGTGTATAAACTATAAAAACACCTAATATAAGTGTAAGTACATCAATAGATATTCAAATTAATTATACAAATAATCATAGATTATTAACAATAATGAGAAAGTAATAAACACCAATTAAATAGAATAGTGTTATGAACTTTCATTACATCTTCGTAATTTTTAGTTCAAATACCCTCAGATTAAATAATTAAAATTGAAACTAAAAATACCATGAATAATTAATTATTCATGATATCATATATCTAAGTGGCAGTATATACACTATATATAATAAATTTGGTGTACAAAAACAATTTATGCCTCAAAGAATAGAAATTTAGACGATGTTCCTTACCACTTGGTAAAATTCAAGTCATAAGACACATTAAAAGAAATAACATCAAATGAATAATTAAATACAATGTAGATAATCCTATTTATGATATGAAATATAATAGGTTAGTATTTAAACAAGAAAAGGAAATATGTGTTGAAAATGGCGTATGCCTCACAAAAATTGAAAGTGAGAATAAATCCATTATCTTGTGTTTCCTTTCATCTAAACATCCTTTTACCTCTCATATAATAGGTTTAATAATGTGAATACCATATAAAAGAAAAATTATAATATTTATAAAATCCTATTTAATATAATTTTAATATATTATTACCATTTGTTGATTATCATTCAATATTTCCAATCCTTCATGTGTTAATTTCTTTGATTTTTAATTATTTTTGTACTTGTAACTTTTGATCTTCTTTTATTGATCATGATTGTATAATATACAGAATTTAAAACATTATATAATTAACATATATTTTCTATATATATTTACTCATAATAATCCATAATATTTTGTGATAGTAAATGATATGCACCATTCATAGATATGGTATTTCATATATACACATGAACACTACTTCTATTTCCATGTTGTATTTAAATGAATGAAATGAAAATTATAAATATATATATATATATATCTGTGTGTTTGTAAGCTTATATTGTTTTTTTACTATCATATTTATATCATACATTTCAAATATGTATATTAAAACAATCCTTTATACATTCAATGCCTAGTGTAAATGAATCACATCACTTTGAGGAGGCGGTAGTTCAAAAGGATACAAATGATGTAATCGTATCATCATAAAATAAAAATAATGAAGGTATGAACTATATATTAATTTAATAAGAGTGTAGACATTATAAATTTCATATATATCATATATAAACAATACATACGTCAAAAGTTTTGGACATTAAGGCCGGTTAATGGAAGAATGAGCATCATCAGTTAGCGAACCTGTAGTCTATTGTACACATTAACCATTATTGTGTAACATGTTTTGAAGGGGGTGTTTTAAATTAAAGGTATTAATATTATCATAACTAAATATCATTATATATTAGATATTTATGTTATTATATAAGCAATATATGGAACTAATTTATGAGGTGGATAAGTAAATGAAATAAAGGAAATCATTGAATAATGTTACCTCTTATTTGGGTATCTCCTTTGGGATTATATAAAAAGGCATCCTTGGTTTTCTTTATGAATAATGTGAGGATTGTAGGAACTAGGGGGTGTTTCGAGATCATTGTATCACATTATGGGTAATCCAAAGGGTATTATATGTTTGAATATGTGGGAGGGGTGAGGTCCTTTTTATAGTTTTAGAGGAGTGGAATTCTTATAAATGATTGAAAAGGGAATTCCACCAACATTTTCCCAATGAATTTTTGATCAAAAAATGCTCCAATTATTATCCATGGGTGTATAGGGTATATATAAGGACATAAAAAGGATTTTGGAAAATATTCTAGGTCATTTTGGGACATTAGATTAGTATTTAGTCCTTTATTAAACTAAATTTTTTCTTAATCACTCTATTTAATTTTAATCACTCCAACTGAAAGATTTGGTAAAAAAACAACTATACCATATTAAAAAGTATAAATTATTCTATATTCTAATTATTGAATCAATTTTTCTAATTTCCAATCATAAAAGATGTCACACCAAAATCTATCTATTTTTTTATTTTATTATTTTCTTTGCTTTGAAATTTTCTTGTCAAGGATCGGATTGAATCCCGAGCACGACTTTTGAGTTTGGTAAAAAAAATTATGAGTTGACATCACTGGGTGCACCGAAGGCGCATTTTTAAAACCATGCATGGCTCCGACCATGAATACGCACGGTCAGCCTACCTTCGGAGAAATTAAAATGGGTAAATATTTAATTGTTGTTAACAATTTTATAATTGTTATTAAAAATGAAAGGATAAATTATTCTCATTGTTATTACTAATATTATTATTGATACTATTATTATTAGTTTGGCCGGTGCACGGGCATCGAATGGTTAGCGAAGGTCGTGCGGTCATCCCGAGCACTCGTGTGATTGCTTTGAGTTCAAACAGAAGCTATCACACGGTCCACACATGAGTGATTGAGTTATACATGGGTCGGAAGGTTGCGATAATCAATTAAAAATAATAAGTAAAAAAATGAGGTAAAATTAAAATTAGGTGGATAATAATACTAATACTGAATTGTTTTAGTAATAATGATGTTATTTTTATTTTTATTTTTATTGTTTCTATAAATATTACAATTAAAGTTAATGTTAATTTATGTTATAATTATGAATTATTTTAATGCAATATTATAACTATTAATATTAATAATTTTTTTTAACTATTTTAATTTTTATTAAAATTATCATTTTTTTAATAAGATATTTTAATTTTCTATGAATTTAATTATTTTATTAGATTTGTTTTATTTATTTTTATTTCCTTATGTTAGTGTTTGTTGAACTATTTTACCTCCAATATTTCCACGTAGACATCACCTCCTTCCCTCTTCTCCTGTTACACCCTAACCCTAGCACACCTCCCTCACTTTCTGGCTGGCTCCCCCTATCCCCCCTCCAACGACCTCTGACCCAGCACTCTGTTATCCCCGTTGCACCACGCTCCTCTCACCGCCCCCTATGCAACATCATCCCCCAGGCACGACACCGTGGTGCCTGGCCCTTCCACCTGATGACGCCTCCACATACTGGCCAACACCGGCGATCTGCAACCATCTTTCCTTCTCGACGACCAGACCTGCAGAGATCCCCCCTAATGCACGTGACTCCCCTGGGTGACATATTTCCATTTAAATAGACTACAAAGGCACCCCCTCCCTCCTCGGCCCCTCTTACCCGTGCTTTAGATGACCAGACCACAAGCCTGGACTCCCAGCCTCCTCATGTCCGGCCACTACCTCTAGTGGAGGCTACCACCTGGTTTGCTTCTTGATTGGGGGTTTTGGGTTTTCCCCAAACCCTAAATGTAAGGTCTATTGTTTTTTGGGTCTTTCTCTTCAAATTGTGTGATCTTCTATGTTGGTCAACCTGATTTTGGCTTCCCGTAGGTGCAGTTGTGGTGTGAATGAGGTTTCACACTTGCCTCGGGAGGTCCATCCACAGTTGAGGTAGGAACCCCCTTGCACTCTCCCCCTATAAGTTTTTAAATACATTGTTTTCTTGTGTTTTTACAGCACTTAAATTTTAAATAATTATTTTAGTGTATGATCTAATAAATTAGTTTTGTGTAAATTTAGTTTTTAAAATAATTTAGTTGCATTTGATATTTTGCACCTTGTTTAAGCGAATTGTTGTTGTTTGCACAATTATTTTTTTTAATCATGTGGTATAAATTTGACAAGTTTTCCATGCAGAGGGATATTTAGTCTCTCTATACCATTCTCGTAGTTTAATTTAATTTGAAATAAGTAAATTATGATTGAGTTGGTTTCATGTCTTTAAAGCCATGGTATACTTTTCAAAATTGTTTTATAAATTTTCAAATGATTTATTAAATAATATTGGTGCTATGAGCCTGGTTTTTAAAATGTGTTTTGGCAGATGTGTTTTTAAATGTCGATCTCATTGTGTCGGGTGCTTTTGTTAGGTTGTGCACTCTAAGTGTTTTATTAAAACGGTTTGTTAGATCTTTAATAAGATTAGTGAGTTATTTTGGAAATGTGTGGTTTTTGTAAAAACTTATTGGATTTTAACGGGTCTCAGAAAATAGTGTTTATGGTGCAAGTTGTGTTTTGAAAACATGTTGAGGTGGTTCTTTTGCACTGGTTTTTTATTTGGATTGTTTTATGTCCTTGTTTTTGTAAAAAAAAATTGTGAGATTATTGAAGTGCATTGGTGGGGTAACCCCACATTACCACAATCATAAGCTGGTGAGTGACGGTGGGCATGTGCGAGGTGTGTCACATTATCGTGTTTGAGCTGCGAGGTGAGGTAGTTCCCCCACTGCACTTTCCCTTTAAATTTATAATTTATCTGTTTCATTATATATGATTATTTTTAGTAAATGTGAAATAGTATTAGATAATTAATTATGAAATAATTAATCGATGTAAAAAAAATAGTTTTTTATTTTATACACGGTACTTGAATTATTTCATTATTAACTGATGCACAATATTTAAATAATTCCCATTTGGACTTTGAGCATAATTCATGTATTATCATATGTGGTTTTGGTTTTATGATAAATAATTTCTTTTGATGCCTGAATAATTATTTTAGTTCTCTTGGGAAATGAGGTTTTTCTTTAAATGTGTTTCATGACCCTTTGGAACATTAATAATATAAATTATTTTGGAAAACATTCTTTGAGGTAACAAATGTGTGATCCATTTGTGTATGTTTGTTGCATGAGGTTTGTGTGATATTTGTGCAATGAGAATGGTTACTTGATTGTCTTTGTTGACTAGCCCTTGTTTATTATACATGTTATCATTGGAACTTGGCATAGTAAGTGAAACATTTGAGAGTAATTGTTTTACTACTTTAGATTATGCCCTGGCTAGTGTCCCATTGCATAGAGGTGTTCTGTTATTAGTGTTATGGGATTGGGCCCCTCAGTTAGTCCATGTCAGGAAACATCAGTCTTTAGGGAATTATGACGTCATTGAGTAGGGAATTCATTCAAGATGAGTCATATATATAGTACTTTCTGGATTTTTCATGGTCTATTCGGTTTGATCCATGTTTCCATTAGTGTTTATTTGTATGTGGTGAAATATTGGGTGGTCCAGTAAGGTTTTTGGCACCTATTTGCCACATGTTCTATTTCCCTTAGTGTGTTTTGTATGTTCTGTGTAGTTTTTCTTTTGTCTAATAACAAAATTTTGGATTTCTAAATTCTTTGCAAAAACATTTTTAAAATGAAATGCAACTGTACTTTCAAACATTAAAATTGTTTTAAAAATTAAAAAAGGAAATTCTTTTACAAATTAAAGTGTGTGTGTGGAAACCCATATTTTTTAATATGTAGTTCAAACATAAAATTGGTAAATTCTTTATTTATAGGTAGTTCTTTGCGGATAATTGTTGGGAACTCTTACTGAGTTTTAATACTCACTCCTATAACATTTTACTCGTTTTAGTTTTGTTGTAGGTTTGACTCGAGCTGGCTCTCCATGGGTGAGAGTTGGTTGTGATTTGGTGTGCGACTCCCAGAGTCGTGAGGAGTTTTTTTCATGGGAAGGTTAGTTGGTTGTTGTTGTCTATTCTTTCTTTTCATGTTGTTTATTTAATTTTCATTATTAAACATTTTCACTATTTTATATATTTTCACCAGGCAATGTAGTTCTCAATTGTCCTCTATTGATTTCATGGATCTTGTTACCAGCCCAGGAAAATTGAGAACACCTCTCAGGGCATGTCATGGGCTGGGTCGAGTGATCTGTTCAGGGTTGACTCAAGTTGATTCATGAAAAAATGGTAACAGATTGAGGTTTTCGGCTGATTGGAACATGTTTTTCTGTGTTCCCATTGTTATTTGGGATTTTCATGGTAGAAGAAGTAGGATTTTCTGGACATGAGGTGTAGGAATGTGAAGGATGTCATGAAACCAAGCTCGTTCCAAACCTCAGGTTACCATGGGATGTTCTGGTTTGTCGATGTCCTTGATTCTTATGTTTTGTTTTGTATTGGGAAATGAAATTGGAGTCGATCATGTGGCCTATGTGAGCTCTCATGGCCTAGAAAGCAATGTGGGTATGGGGACATTACCCCTAGAGTGATCCTTGTGACGGTAGTGTGACTGGTGTATGGAAACCAACCATATGTCTAAGTCACCCATCGACACTAGTTTCTCCTTGTGGATGGTTTAGGTTTCATTTACATAAAAAACTGTTTTGTAATGTTTTATCTTGTAAATTTTAAAATGATGATTTTAAAATGGTAATAACCATGTTTGACCCTGCTTTTTGTTTTCTTGCTCCTTAGTGTTCACCCCAACGAAGGTTTGATGGATGCCCATGGTTCGTCTCCAGGTGGTGTACCCTTAGAAAATACTCCACTTGAATAGCCCATAAATTACATACTTTAGTTTTAGAAGTTGAACCATCTCATCTTTATTGTGAAAACATATCCTCTTGAGGTAGAGGAATAGATTTGGAAGATTGAATGGAACTTCTATTCTCTCATGCCATCTGAGTCATTAAATTTGAAGTTGGCTACCTTTATGCTTGAAGGTCCAACCTGGATGTGGTGGAAGTCTATGTCTTGAATAAATATTCAAGAATATGTCTCTTGGGAGATCATCACGTATTCATTAATCCAACAATACTTGTCATAGCTGACAAAGGTGAGGAAGAGGGTGGATTTGTGTGGTCTTTAGCAATGTGTTGGATTAGTGCTGGAATGTTTCGTGTTTCCTAGACATGTCTCTGTATGAACGGGGGTATTTTCGAAATGATCCCATGAATGCTCGAAATATTGAGCTTGTATTACGTCTTGATATGTAGTTGAAGGTGGAAGAGTTCACCATAGTCACCTTACCTGAGGTGGTGAGACATTCTTTACAAGTCGAAGTTATGTTAGTAATAGGAATTGAGGTGGCGAACCCTCCTTAGGCCTTGGGAAGTAGTGTAAAAGATAGAAATAAGAAGAATGGGAGTTTCCCTGATGATAGTTGTATAGATAGAAGAATCAACATGCCTTAATTTCTATAATCATCTCCATCCCAACGTAATGCCTTGATCTATCACCAGTGCAGTAAGCGAGGGCATAAGAGGTTGATGTGACCGAATTCTCCAATACCCTCACACACCCATGGGTGCCTGGGTTATGTGAAACTATTTTTTCATGGTGTTTCCAAGAAGTTCACTGAATTCAGACCTGGATCATCGAAGTTCACCTCATCCTGTCAGCACGAGTATTTTGATGCTTGGGGATTAGTTTTATGTTTTCCATTTTTTGGTGTTCTTTGGATGTGGTGGTCGTCACCTGTAATATTTTTTTGTGATTATTTTCCTTCATTTGTAAGGATGTTTTTGATTAACCTCTTTTAAACCCCTATTTTATTAGATATGTGTTCATTGAAACTCTGGTTCATGTATTAAGATTGGGAAATATTGAAGATTATCTATGAGGTAGGAGATGCTTCTGTAATGACCCATGCTTGATTTATATGGAAATTACATTACTTTTTTGGAATACTTAATAAATAACAAAAAACACCCATATACCGTAATATTTTAGTTTCTTTGGAAACTCGAAACATAATCTTCAAATCATGTTGAAAAATCTTCAAAATCTCCCATATAGATATTCCCCTTTTGATTTCTAACCTAAAACCTTTCATTATATCCTACAGAAAAGAAAACATATAAAGGGTGCGATGAAATTCAAATTAAGGGTAATCATGGATAAAATAAAACAAACCATATACATTTGAACTTAAAAACATGAAAATAATTATTAAACATTAAAATATTGAGTTGTAAATTATATCTTGGCAATACGTAAGGCATAGATCACAAAGGAACATCAATCATGGTAAAATAGGATGGGAATAAAACATATTAATTAGGCAATAAAAACACCTATTTTGATTAAATTTTAATGGTGTTAAATGTTCATTTTTTATCTTATGGGCCTGAGTTAGTGGATTTTAATTTTGAACATCCATTCTCATCATTTGTGCACTTCAAGGATAATATACACCAATTTAGGACCAATGTTTCATCTGATTTTAATGAATGTAATTATACATATTTTAATTTGATATTTTGGTAAATGGATATAAAATTAAATATGATCATTTTTCATTTAGGGATCAATGGAGGATTTATTAAGGATGATCGGGATATTTGGGGATGAAAGGAAACAATTCTGGAGAAGGCATATTGGATATCAACCAACTGATGAGAATGTGGGGCCCAAAATACAGGACCAATGATGCCAAAACATCATGGGATGCTGGAAGAAATATAGAGGAACAAATAATTCTTCTGGATCCAGTTTTAATTCTTCTTACGTGGTTGTGATTAAGGCGGCCGAATTTGAAGATGCAATTTTGGGCCTGATTCTGCGGCCCAGACAAACATCCCACCATTTAACTCATATCTCACGAACAGATTATTATTTTGGGCTGAAATATTACATTTTATTAGGTAAAATCATTTACTTTATTTATGACTTCAATGAACCACTAAAATTAGGCCTTATAGAAGGTACTTTCGGCCCGTCTTTCCGATGGATGCAAGCAGGATTCCATTTCGGGGGAAGAGTGGAAAAGTCACATATCCATTAATTGTCCACCCACCTTTCCCCAAAAAAATTAATTAAAGGTGCAAGGGATGATGGGGGCTCATCCATAGTCATCCAAAATTACTATTTAAGTCAGTAGTGGTGGAGTATTTGAGGGATCTTGGATCTTTGTTTTGATTGTAATGTTATTATGCCAAATTGAATTTTCAAATTTTCCCTTATCATGTAAGTTGTTCGAATCACATTAGTTTTCAATAAAAGTACTTCTTCATCAATTTTTCTATTTTTATTCATATCACCTTGATACTGTTTCCTTAAGGTGTAAACGTTTTCACACCGAACCATGTGATTTTGGTCACACAACAGTGGAGTGATCTTTCTTTTTGAGTTTTTACTTCTTCAATTCCACCCTCGTAAGTCTACATCCCACTTCCGTTAAGAACATGTTATCAATGGAGGGATAGATATTTTATGGGTTGATCCAAGAGGGTAGCATGCGTCTGGATTGTTATGTGTTTGTGGTGGTGTTTAATCAGTAAGTGATGCGGGTAGTTTTAATTTATTTCATGAATTCTTCTCAAGTTAATGAAATTGATATTGTAAAAGAAAAAGATAATTCATCCAATCCACCTTGAGAAATAACCTAGGTCAACTCATTTTATCATAATTTAAATTCACATAGATATTTTATTTCTATTTTAAAACCATATAAAATCAACCCTATTTGGCCACGTCATAGCCAAAAATCCATCACTTTTTATTGAGTGTCTAAAGGTTCTTCTTAGGTCTCTAAGGATTCGACATCCCAAGCTGCACTGCAAGCGACTGCTTTAACCATAGAAATTGGATAAATTATGGAGACCCCAAATTTTGGCACCTTTTTTGGGTACCAAGTTAGTTCTTTAGACCAAAACCGTCTTTCCTCACCCCCATTCTTTTATTCTCACCCATGATCTCTTATCTTTTCCCTTTCTCACTTTTTTTCATTTGGCACATGTTCGCCTACAGCCATGATAACTCAAACAGACTTGTTAGGGTAGAAATTCCTAGGATAGGGGAGTCACGTACACCATTGAATCCTAATGTTCATAATACCCAAGAGTCAAAGATTGAGTCAATTTCAATGGAGGGTCTTCAATGAAACAAACTCATAAACCCGAGTGGGAACCAAAATGGAAATCCAAATGAGGCATCCCCAAATTTGGGGAATGCAGTCAATCAAACCTTGAATTACTACCTTACACCTACTTGGAACAATGCACCCACTTACATTAGGCATGCTTCCCTAGGAGACGCCCACTATGTCTTTAAACCTCATGTCCTAAACCACCTTCCAACATTCAATTGAATGGAGTCTGAGATGACCTACCTAAAAATTAAGGAGTTCAATGAAATTGTAGAAACCATGTTTCCACCACATAAATATGAATCAGATAAAATGAGGCTATTTCCATTTTTATTAAATTATATAGCTAAAAATTGGTTAAACAATTTGAGACCATCATCCATCAACTCTTGGGACCAATTAAAAAGGGAATTCTATAAGAAATACCTTCCCCAAAACAAAACAATTGCACTTAAAAGGAGCATCCACATTTTTTTTGAAAAATAGGAAGATACATTGTATGAAACTTGAGAGAGATTCAGAGACACCCTAAACATGGTTCCACAACATGGTTCTCCTATTCCTGAACATGTCAGAATTTTCTATGAAGGGTTGGGATCGGGGAACAAAAAATTCAATTACATGATGTGTAATGGTACCTTTAAAAACAAATCCCCAAATAAGGCTTATTTGTATCCAGATGTCCTTTCTGAACAAAACCAAACAAGGGGAACATCACATTTTTCTAAAAATCCACAAGGAACTACAGGAATGGATACACTTAGGGAAGAGGAAATCCTTAGGGAGAAACTTGCAGCACTCTCTAGGATGGTTGAAGAGATAAACCATAGGAAAATCCATGAAATCCAAACTATAGACCTTGTTTGCACAATCAGTGACAAGCATGACCAAACAACAGACAACTGACCAACCATTCCATCCCTCAAGGATGTTTTTTTAAGAGGACCACCTACTGATGTCAACGCCCTAAACATTAAAAAGAACCAATACCCAAACACATTCAACCCAAGGTATAATGACCACCCAGGCTTCCGATGGAAGGATAACCAATAACCTAGCCATCCACAAGGACCAAACCCATACCCTGCACAAAACGTTCAAAACCAAAACCAATTCCAACCACAACCAGTCTAATACCAACATACTGCAGTCCAATACCAACAACCCATCCAACAACCAATGTATCCCCCTAGGATAACTCAACCAACACAAGCCCCTTCCCAATATGTCCCTCTCCCAATCCTTGAACAAATATTCAAACAAATGGGAAGGATGAACTCAGAAGTCTCTTCCCTAAAACAAGAACTACAAACCACCAAAACTGGAAAGGCACCCATGCCTAAACATGCCATTCCACAACAAACAAAAAGGGGAGAGTCATGTTTCACTCAAACTACTCATGAACAAATAAAGGTTGTGACTATTCTAAGAAGTGGTAAATAAATTGGGAAACCTAAACAAATAATTCAGAAACCATATGAAGATTCAAACACTAATGAAAATTTAAATGAACCACATGATCAAACTGATAAACAAGATAACATTGAAAAGAAACTACCCTTCAAGAAACAACCCCACAACCCGCACCATTTCCTCAACGCATGAGGGGGAAAACCAAGCCTGAATTGAGTGAATCATTGAGAGAGATATTCTCAAAAGTCAATTTGAACATTCAACTTCTCGATGCAATTCGAACCATTCCTTCAAACTCATAGTAACATAAGGACTTGTTCACTTTTAAAAGAAAATTTTCACATAAAAACCAAGTCTTTTTGGCTGCTAATGTGAGTAACACCATTCAAGGGACCATTCCTCCAATGTTGAAAGACCCATTTTTCCCTTAAATCAATGTTGAACTAGGAAAGAGAAAATTTATCACGGCCTTATGTGACCTAGGTTCTAGTGTCAATCTCATACCTTATGTTTTGTACTGCCAATTAAGCCTATAAAATCCCCAACCCACATCTTTCACACTTCAACTTGTTGATCAAAGTATTAGGGTTCCAAAGGGGATCATAAAGGATGTTTGGGTGAAAGATGAAAATTCTATTTACCCAGATGACTTCATTGTTCTTGACAATCACCCAAGCTTATATCCTAGGGAGAAAACCCCAATCATCATTGATCGTCCCTTCCTTGCAACAATCAACTCTATTATCCGAGTCTGAAATCGGAACATAACCATCCCATTTTGAACATGATTCTAGACATGACCATATACAGTGAAAACTCTCAAATTGGGGATGATAAAGAGATCCATTATGTTAATTGTATAGGTAGTGTTGATAGTGAACTCAAGGAACATCAAGGAATTACCGAAGGATGTTTAAGTCAAGAAGAGATTGATTTTCTGTGTTCACATGATGGAAAGCTATCTCCATGGCTTGAATCTTTTTCAGATAGCTCTGTTGATGATTTCATAGAATCACAAATCAATGATACCCTGGGTGAAATCAATAACATCGAGTCCATACCCATTCATGACACTACTCTAGCTAATTTAGTGGATGAAAATTCTTTTCACAAGGAACCAATTTTGTCAAGAAATTTGATCAATTAAACTGAGTTCAATACAAAGTCCCATACTTTCTTGGAAATTGATAACCACTCTGATCTTGAATTTAAGGTTTTGCCTTCATCACTCAAATATGTGTTCTTAGGGGACAATCAATACTTTCATGTTGTCATCTCTTCCTCTCTTGAAGCCGATCATGAGAGGATGCTACTAGATGTCCTTAGGAGAGACAGGGAATCCATTGGATGGACCCTATATGATATTCTTGGGATTAGCCCAATTATCGGGACTCATAGAATTTTTCTAGAATCTGACTCAAATCCATGTCGTCAACCTCAGTGGTGACTCAATCCTAATCTCATGGAAGTAGTGAGAAAAGAACTTTTGAAATTGTTAAAAGCTGGTATCATCTATCCTATAGCTAAGAGTGAGTGGGTAGCCCAATCCATGTGTTTCCAAAGAAGGCTCGAATCACAGAAATAACCAATAAGGATGGATAGATTCTTCCAACAAGGTTTAGTAGTGGATGGAGAGTCTGTATTGACTATAGGAAGCTCAAATCATGTACCAAGAAAGAGCATTTCCCCTTGCCCTTAATTATCAAGTCCTTGAGCGAGTGGTAGGTCATCTATTCTACTTCTTCATAGATGGATTATCAGGGAATAATCAAATCAATGTCTCATTACAGGATCAATTAAAAAACCTTCACTTGTCCATTCGGTACTTTTGCCTTCAATTGCAATCCCTTTGGGTTATGTAATGCCCCAGGTACCTTCTAGCAGTGCATGATGGGAATCTTCTCAGACATGATCGTGGATTGTTTAGAGGTCTTCATGGATGGCTTCTCTATGTTTTGGGATAATTTTGAGGGATTCCTTCTAAATGCTGAAAAGGTTTTGTCAATATGTGAGGATAAGAATCTCATACTAAATTGGGAAAAATTCCATTTCATGGTAAGGGAAGGACATGTTCTAGATCATCTGGAATCTGGTAGAGGGATTGAAGTTGATAAAGCTAAGTTTGACATCATTATTCACCTTCCCTCTCCTAAAACGTTTATGGAAGTGAGGTCCTTCTTAGGACATGTTGGTTTTTATATAATTTTCATTAGGAATTTTCGCTCTATTTCTCGACCACTTTGTGCTCTATGGGTAAACGATGCTCCATTTTTATGGATAGAAAGCTTTGAGGAATCATTCTCTACTCTCAAGTCAACTACTATATATCCACCTATCATGAAATATCCAAATTGGAAACTTTCTTTTGAACTCATGTGTGATGAAAGTTACTTCATTGTAGGAGCAGTCTTAGGACAATAGTGTGAGAAAACTCCATGTGTCACTGCTTATGCAAGGAAATATTTAAATGATGCAAAAGTTAACTGCACAACCACTGAGAAAGGGTTTATCTCTATTGTCTTTTCCTTAGATAAATTCAGGTCTTATCTCTTAATATCACCCATCATTGTCTTCACTGACCATTCAGTCCTAAAATACGTTTCCAAAAACAAGATGCCAAGGATAGAGTGATTAGGTGGGTCCTTCTTCTTAAAGATTTCAATTTAACCATTAAGGATAAATATGGTGTTGAAAATGTTGTAGTTGATCACCTCTCTATGATGGAATTCTAAGACAAATCACACTACCTCTCTGTGTCTGATTCATTTCCCGATGACCACCTTTATTCAGTGAGTGATTTCCCTTGGTATGCTGGCATAGAAAACCATTTGGTGATGGGTGACATTCCAGAATTCTTGGGGACCCAAGCTAAGAGTAAATTCCTTTCTGGTGTCAAACAGTATGTGTTTGATGATACTTACCTCTTCATGTTCTATCCTGATCAAATCATCAGGAGATGTGTTCCCGAGTCTAAGCAAGAGTCCATTCTAAAATTATGTCATTGAGAGGAATTTGGAGGCCACTTCTATACAAATAAAACCACAAAAAAGGTCCTCCAATGTGGTTTCTTCTGGTCTATCCTCACTATATATTCCTTCCAATTCTGCAAAAAATTTCCTCAGTATCAGCAATTAGGATCCATTACCAAAAGGAATCAAATGCCCCTCACTCTCATTATGGTCATTAAAATCTTTGATTGTTGGGGAACTGATTTCATGGGACCCTTTCCAAACTCTATGGGATACCTCTACATCCTCTTAGCTGTTGATTATGTCTCAAAATGGGTTGATGGAATTCCTACCAAGACTAATGATCATCATGTTGTGATCAGATTCCTAAAAGAGCATATCATTTCTCGATATGGAATTCTTAGGGATATAATCAGTTATCGAGGAACACATTTTTGTAATCTCCTATTCTTTTCACTCATGTCTAAGTATGGAATTTCTCATAAATTTCCATTGCGTACCATCCTCAAACCAATTGTCAAAGTTAGTTAACAAATAGGGCGATTAAGTAAATTATTGAAAAAATTGTCAACCCCTCTAGGAATGATTGGTCTGAGAAACTCTTGGATACTGTTTGGGAATATCGTACAACATTCAAAACCATCCTAGTAATGTCACCATATAGGCTGGTTTATGGAAAAGCATTCCATTTACATGTTGAAATTGATTATAAGGAATTTTGTGCAATCAAAAAATTGAATTTCGACATTTCTTTAGCTGTAGAAAAGAGGAAATTAGATCTTAATGAACTCGGGGAACTTAGGATGGAGGCTTATGAAAATTCAAGGATAAATAAAGATATTGTTCAAGCCTACCAATCTAGGAATATCAATGTTAATCAATTTGAACTTTGTAAATCTGTTCTCTTGTATAGTTCAAAACATCATTTACACTCGGGAATGTTAAGGTCTAGATTATCTGTGCCATTCATAGTGCATCAGGTGTACCCCCATGGGGCAGTTGAGATTCAAGATCCTACAAGTGGAAAAATTGTTAAGGTCAATGTCCATAGGTTAAAACCATTCATTGAATCATTCAATAAACAAGAAATAGAGGGTGAGTTAATAGATCCAACTTATGAACCAGGAAAAAATTTATAGATTTAGGATCTATGTCAGGCTAACGCCGTTAAACAAAAGTGATGCACGAGAGGTAACCCATAGTTTTCATGTTTCTAATCATTGTGAATGATCTTTTGTTTCCTTCTTCTTAATTTTTTTATTTTAATGAAAATAGACTATTGAACTGTTCTTATATTATCATTAAGGATGGGTATGAATGGGGATTACCATATTCAGCCGTGTCACGTGGTGTGATCCCTGAGTAATACCTTACCCAGAGAATATAAAGACGACAATGTACATCAGTTTATTTTATTTTATTTTATGTTTTTTTAGGTATTTAAAAAAATATACTATTGACCAGTTCTTCTTTTATGAGTAATGATGGGTATGAAAGGGGGAGCACCGTATTCATCTGTGCCACGCGGTGTGATCCCTGAGTAATACCTTACCCAGAAAATATAAAGAAGACAATGTATCATCAGTTTATTTTATTTTATTTTATGTTTTTGTAGGTATTTAAAAAAATAGATTGTTGAAATGTTCTTCTTTTATGAGTAAGTATGGGTATAAAAGGGGAGTATCGTATTCATCCATGTCACGAAGTGTGGTCCTTGAATAATACCATACTGAAAAATTTAATAGAAGACAATGTATCATCAGTTTATGTTATTTTTATGTTATTTTTATGTAAACAAATACAAAGAAATATATATATTAAAAAAATTAAAGTCATGACATAGGTCATTGGGAAACTCTGGTCACAACTGTCCAAGCCATTGGGACTCAAACCATAACTGATGGGAGATGGGGGAATGCATTTTCAACATCAACCACCAGGTGACCTCATTCCAAAATTTTCATTTTCAATGACTTCTTTGAACTTCTATCCTACCACATCTATGTTTCACTTCATTAAATACTGGGGACAGTTTTATTCTATGTTTGGGGGGGATATGAAAATGTGTGGAAGGAAAAATGTCATTAACCTGGAACATGATAACACACATTCCAAACTATAAAATTGTATATCAAATAAATTTTCATGCATTGATTCTGATTTTAATGCGTGTTTATGTTAATGTACATATATATTAAAAAGTGTGGTTTTCTGATGTGATTTTTCACCATTTATATTTTCACCCAATTATTTAAAAAAACACAATGGACGTCCTTTAGATTGTGGTGTATTAGTTTGAGTTCTTGGGGTCAATAATAAATGGCATAGGGTTGGTGATCATTTTAATTTTAACATGAGTATTCAAAAAAAATGAATTGCACGTAGAGCAATAAATTGACTTAATTTGTGGCTTTCGGCACTTTGGGATCATGAATCCATAGTATTGTGGCCCAGAGTTGGGAATTTTATCTCTATTTGTGGTAATTTGAATTTTTTTGATTGAGTTAACTCAAGATGATGCCCAATTATGTGAGCATCACTTGGTGACCTAAGGTGTCTAAGCATGGGAGTCATCGACAAAGTCTTGCTACATGGGATGACTTGATTGAGTTCAATTTCAATTACCGTGGAAAATTGAGGAAAAACCAAAAAAACAAATATAATAAAAAATGAGTACTTATCTTACTATTAAAATTTTATTTCTCCTAGCGCTTCCATCTTTTCTCCCTCGAATGAAAATGAACCCCCTTGTCTATTGTGATGCACAACACTTCATCATTCTTAATTGAAATTGGATGAAATATGGAGATGAATTTGAACAAAATAATGGGCTTGGGATTGGGATATTTATATGGACATATATTTTTTTAAATTATTTTTATGGGTTTTATAATTTTTTGGTATGACATCTATGGGTGAAAAATGTGTATTAAAATGTTTTTTGAAAAGGTTATTTGAATTTCATTTTTGTGAGATATATTTTTCTCGGGACTAGTAAAACTGAAGATGGGGGTGTGATTAGCCAATAAAAACACATGTTTTGATTATATTTTAATGGTACTAAATTTTCATTTTTGATCTAACGGTCCTGAGTTAGTGGATTTTAATTTTGAACATCCATTCTCATCATTTGTGCACTTAATGGCTAATATGAACCAATTTAGGCCCAATGTTTCATCTGATTTTATAGAATGTAATTATCCATATTTTAATTTGTTATTTTTTTAAACTAATATTAACTTAAATATAAAAAATTTTTATTTAGGGACCAATGGGGGATTCATTAAGGATGATGGAGATATTTTGCGATTAAAGGAAACAATTCTGGAGAAGGAAGATTGGATATCATCCCACTGATGAGAATGTGGGGACCACAATACTGGACCAATGAAGCCCAACATTCATGGGATGGTATAATCCATATATATGAACAAATAATTCTTCTAGAGATAGTACTAATTTGTCCTACATGTTTGTGATTAAGGCATCCCAAGTTAAAGAGGCAATTCTGGGCCAGATTCTGCGGCACAGAAAATAATCCAACCATTTAACTCATATCTCGCGAACGACTTATTATTTGGGGTTGAAATTTTACATTCAGTTATGATACATCAGGATAATCATTTAAGTCTTCTATGCACCACTCCAATTTGGCCTTATTAAAGGTCCTTTCGGCACGTCTTTCCATTGAATGCAAGCTGGATTCCATTTTGGGGGAAGAGTGGAAAAGTCAAATATCCATTAATAGTCCACCGACATTTCCCCAAAACAAATTAATTAAAGGGACATGGGATGATTGGTTCTTGGCCAAATACACCCAAAATTCCTATTTAAGGCAGTAGTGGTGGAGGATTTGAAGGATCTTTTACCATTGTTTTGATTGTAATGTTATTATGCCAAATTGCCTTTGTAGCATTTTTCCTTCTCATGTAAGTTGTTTGAATCACATTAGTTTTCAATAAAATATCTTTTCTTCTCTTGTAATGTTCTTATTCATATCACCTTGATACCTTTGCCTTATGTTGTGAATTTTTTCACACCAAATCTTGTGATTTTTTTCACACAACGGTGGAGTGATCTTTATTTTTGAGTTTTTACTTTTTCAATTCCACCCACGTAAGTCTAATTTCCGGTTCCATTGAGAACATGTTATCAATGGAGGGATAGTTTTTTTATTGGTTGCTCCAAGGGGTTATCAAGGGATTGGATTGGATGTTATTTATAACTATATAAATGTTATTAATTTATTTTATTTGAGTTTCTTTCATTTAATGATTTTCCCTCTTCCTCTTCCTTATTGAATTTATTTGCCCCTCTTTTATGTGATAATTAGATTCTTTACCTTGGAGTTCTCATGAAAATGATACTATAAGTGTATAGGTGATTAGTATGTGTTTTTGGTTGTGTTTAATCAGTAAGTGAGGAGGGTATTTTGAATTAATTTCATGAATTCTTATCGAGTTAATGAAATTGAAATTGAAAAAGAAAATGATAATTCATCCAATCCCCCCCCCCAAGAAATAACCTAGGATCAACTCATTTTCTCATAATTTGAATTCACATATATCTTTTAGTTATCTTTTATAACCATCTAAATTCAACCATATTTGGCCACTTCATAGCCAAAAATCCATCTATTTTCATTGAGTGTCTAAAGGTTCTTCTTAGTTCTCTGGGGATTTGAAAAACCAATCTGACGGGAAGTGACCGCTTTAATCTTATAACATGGGTAAATTTGGGAAACACCGCATATAATTGTGGAAAACTAGTAATCACAAGATATTATTTCCATATTAGCCAGGGCTTTTCTTCCAAGACCATAACTGTGGACAAAGTCCATTACTGAACCAGGTTTACTTGTCGTTCCGACCCTGTATTACTGAACCAAATTTACTTTTCGTTCCATCCATGTTTATCTAGTGAGATATTAATCATTACCTAATGAATTGGAGGGAGATATATGTCCCAACCATATAATAATGAAATAATTCTTACGTGTTCCAGAAAATTAACATAAATCTGTCATCATAATGTAAGGAATAAAATGGGTTTCATAAACATCATCCCATTATAACATAATCCATATAAAACAAATGGATATCATTTCATCATAAAAATAATGAAACCATGTAAATTATAGATACATTATACTTGAAACATAAACATAGTAAATAATTTCATCCTAGATGGAAAATAGTTTTAATAAAACACTTGAAATTAATTCTTGAAGAAAATATCATTTCTTCTTCAAAATAATTTTATTTTCTCAAAATGCCTTGATATTTTAAAAGAAAAAAAATTTGTTTAAAATAATCACAAAACCTTATAGAGGAATATTCATGTAAATAAGGTGTTATGAACTATAAAAATTCATTCCTGTTGTATAAGAAAAAAAACATTCTCCTTGTACATTTTCTGGAAATTCAAAAAGTACCTTGTAAGGTAAACAAAAGAAAGATTCCTTCCATAATACATAGTGAAAGTTCAAAACGGGTAAACATGACTTTAGAAATTAATGGAAGAATATAAAAAACAATATTATAACATTATTATAAAACACTAACATGGATGATAAAAATAACCCCAGTAAATTCTTACGTATTAGCAATCTCGGATACAAATGAGATTGAAAAATTTTCCCATACGTTTTATGATCAGTGGAATCATACATGTCACAAAATAAAGAAAATTACAGTCATATTTAAATATCAAATTATTCATAATTAAAATAATAAAACATTCGTGGGAAGCATAAACACCATACAAATGAAATAGGTAGTGATTAAGGAATATGTCTCACAGAAATAAAAGTGAGACGAAATAATCCCTTACCTTAGGTCCAATTTCTTCCCTATGTGTTCGAGACTCCTGTATAGTGGGTTTAAACATATTATTAACTTACAAAAGAACCATAATAATATTTATTATATCATATATCATTCACTATGACTTTATATTTCCATTCATTTGTCAATTCCATGTTAAAGCAGCGTTTTGGGTAAAATCGTTTCATTTATCATATGTGTTTTGACTTGTAATTTTTTTCATATGATTACATAGATCATGATAAATTACAACCATAATGTATATATGATTTATATATCATATATATTAAAAATATTAATATATATCATCGATCGATAAATTGAATGAAATACACTGTTAATGGAGACGGTAGGTCGTACGTATGCATGAATGCTATTTTTATTTTTTTATTTAATTAAATGATATATATATATATACACATAAATACAGTATCATTTTTATTCCATATATATCATGATTATTTAATAGATATACTTAATAATCAATCTTGAAATGTTAATAAGGAGAATGTGTCTCACCGCGTCGTGGAGATGGTAAGTCGTACGTACGCACGAGCGATGATATCATTCACATGATTGTATAATTGTATAAAGTGTGTGGTGTATAATATTTCAGAATCAATATCAATTTAAAATAATCATATATAGTAATTTCATCCATCATTATACCCATCCAAGTATGTTGGTGATGAAAAAATATTACACCACGGCGTGGAGACGGTATTCCGTACGTACGCACGCGCGATGATTTAGTTTTTTGTCGGATGGGGTAGACGGTTAAATAGGGTTGTTTAATATTTATAATAATATATCAGTATATTATTGATAACTATGTTATTACTTTATAATGAAACAACTAAATAATAGGAAGTATAAGAATAAATAAATTTGAAAGAAACAGTAAAAGATATTACCTCTTCTTCGACACGCCTCTTCTAAACCTCCGCTTATGGCACTAAAGATGGTCTTTGAAGAAATCCAGGACCTCTAGTATGTTTCTATGGAAGTGGAGAAGAGAAATGTATAGTGTTTTGCTGATCTGGAAGACTCAAACTTTTGTGAAGAGGAGAGGGAGGAGGTCACCTTTTATAAGAGAAGAGAGGGGCACTTTTGGAAACCTAAAAAATATTAATTAATAATAAAATCAAAACCCACATGAAAACATGAAAAATTAATCAAAATCTATGATAATGTTATATAGGGTTGTAATCTCATCATACAATAAAATTTAGTCATGTTGGGAATTTATTTTAAACCATATCAACTTGATGTTTCCATATTTAATTTATTTAATTTTATATGTGGTAGTACTATTCTAAATTTCAAATTGTTATAAATAATTAACTATCTGTTTTGAATTGTCGATAATTGGATACTTTATGAAATTTTAGACCATATAAATTTCAATTTAAAATTTTAAAATATTTTTGTTATTTTTAATCAATTTAATAATATGTTATTTTTTTAATATAACAATTGTGTCAATTTTGAAATTATTCATTTATTTGAATTTAAATAAAATCCACACATAATATATATATAAAAAATATTTAATAGATTTATAACATGTCATATTTATTTATAAAATTGGTAGAGCATGTTAAATAGTTCATATAATATTTATTTTAATATTTTTTAAAACATTTATTTGAAATTTCAATCAATAAAATAATTTCTACATCACTATTCTGTCACCATTAATGATAATTATTTAACCCCTAAAAATTATATATAAATTTACTTGGTGTAGATAATTTCATTATATTTCTGGTGACTATTTATGTTTGAACTTTTATGAAGTTTATCACTATATTAATATTATTACACTTATAAGATATAAGAGAGTGACATGTTGTCACTTTCTTTGGTTTTAATAATAATTACATATTTTTCATGGTCAAAAGTCTATGAAATTAATCTATTATAACCCCTACCTAATATTTCTCAACTTTTATTTATCTAATAGAATTTTGGCAGGTGTTAGGGTAATTTAATAAAATTATTTTTACCCATAATTACCTGATTTACCTTTAACTGTAGTAGATAAAATTTACCGTAGTTACTATTCAAAATGTCTAAAAATAAAAAATATCCTATTAACATAATTTGGACCTACTGATTCAAAATATGGAATCCATTTTTTCAAATTCAAAACTCATAAGTTGCAATATTTAATTTAAAATTAATCCTGCTATTGACAAAACGGGTTTTAAAAGTTAAAACATTGCGAAAGATTCAAATGTTTTTATTTATGAATTCAATGTAAAATCAGTGATAATGACATAAAATATATTTAATAGTAAAAATATATTATATTTATACTTTAAAACCATTAAATATCATTATTTATCCATATAAATTATCTTGATGAAAAAGTCGTTTTTAATTAAATTTTATCATATTTTTACTATTCATCAAAATAAGAAAGTTAACCAAAAAATATTATAAATTTATCCTAAGTAAATTTTTATATACATATTGAAATTAATAAGTTTTTTTGTCAAATTTAACTCATAAATATGTCAAAAAATATATTTAATGTGGGTGCTCCGTTAAAATGTGGAAAACTGTATTTTTTTAAAAATACTTATTTTACCTGAAAATTTTATTTTGTTCTCATATAATGTTCTAGATAATGACTAAGATGAATGATATTTTTTTGAAATTAAAATTTTGGTTAATACTATTCATTATATCTAGTTGATAATAATATTATAACAATATATCATTGTTTAGTGAAACACAGTATTGCATACAACGCATGCTATTGATGATGGTCACTCTTGCCTACAACACAATCCAAGAATAGTGTTTGAGTATAATGCAAGAGAATACAGTGTTTCTTATGGCGAAAGATAATTTTGATATAGTTTATAATACAATACATCAATGAAATTAAAATGAATATTTCTCATAAAATCTCAGGGTGTTACAACATTGATCATTAGTGTTCCGGCCATAAGTCCTGGATTGAAGCTGGTGTGTAGTTAATTGAACCCCAACGATGAAAAACGGACTTGGTTTAATCTATTTACTTAGTGTGTCCTGGTTTGTGATCTCTAGATGGTGTGGCATCATTAATTTAGTGGTGACGGTAGTCGTGATGCTCTATTGGTTGGGTCCTTCCCTCTCTTACCCTTGTGGTGGGATTTCTGGTCCGCGTGGGAAGCTTTCGTGTTAGATTAGTCTCATAAGTCCCTATTGTTGGGAGACCCATCGCGGGTTTTGTTGAATTAGATTTGGTTAGTTTCTTATGGTGGGGAGTCCATTCGATCCTCCCTGTGTCAGTATTAGTGTTTCAATTTGGTTTTGTTTAAAGTGTTCATGTTTTTAGGATATGTTGCATGTCATGGGAGTTCATTGTTCATTTGGATTTATCAATTGGAGGTGCCTAAAATATTGGTTTTGAGTGATAGTTAAGGAGTTCCATCTTGAGTATAGGTCTTTTTGTGGATTCTCGGGGGCGACAAGCATTATGGTGGGGAGAATTGTCACACCCTGACTTATCTATTATTTTTATTTTATTTTATTATTTGCTTATAATTTTTTTCAAGGTTCGATATGAATCTTGAACAATAATTTTTAGTTTTTTTAAAAAACACTTGTTTATGAGTTGACGTCACTAGGTGCATGGGAGGAGAAAATTTTGAATACCCCGCATGGCTCTGCCCAGGCATCTGCACGGTTTGTCTGCCTTCATAAAAATTAAAATGGGTTAATATTTTGGTTTTATTAATAATTTCATAATTTTTTTAAATTAAATGATAAATTATTATCATTATTATTATTATTATTATTATTATTTCGTCCAGTGTGCAGGCGCCGCACGGTTAGCGAAGGTCATATGGTCAGCCCGAGCCCACATGTGATTGCTTCGGGTTCAGACAGAAGCTACCGCGCAGTGTGCACCGGATCACTTGAGTTTTTTGCGGGCCTCAAGGATGTGGTAATCAATTAATAAGACTATGTAAATAAAAATTAGTTAAAATTAAAATGTGGTGGATAATAATAATAGTATGTAATTTTTCTATTACTATTGTTATTTTTAATAATATTAATATTATTATTTTTGTTCTTATTGTTAATATAAATATTACAATTAAATTAAATGATAATTAAAATTATTTTTATGATTTATTTTAATGCTATGTTATATTATTAATATTATTATTATGTTTGTTCTTATTTTTATTATTAATTAAATTGTCATTTTTATTAATAAGATATTTTATTTTTCTTTGAATTTTTTATTTTTATTAGATTTGTTTTATTTATTTTAATTTCCTTTTTTAGCATTTCTTGAAACCTTTTCCCCTCATCATTCCACATAGCCTTCCCATCTTTCCCTTCTCTCCCAACACACCATTACCCTAGTGCACCTCCCCCACTTTTTGGTAGGTGCCCTTATCTCCCTTCTTGTGACCTCCAACCCGGTACCCTGCTAGCCCCATCGCTCCATGATCCTATCATCACCCCCAATGTGATGCCATCCCCTGGCGTGACCCCTTGGTGTGCGACCTTTCCACCCTACTACACCTCCTCCTACTATCCAGTACCGAAAATCTGCAGCCCTACTTTCCGCTGGATGAATAGACCTGTGCAGTGCCTCCATTGTTGCATACGACTCATCCGGGAGACCCCTTTCCCTTCGAATAGACCGCAACGACACCTGACCTCCAACTTTGGTCCCTCTTACCCACGCTCCAGGTGAGTAGAACACATGCTCGGACTCCCAGCCTCCTCCTATTCGGCCACTCCCTCTGGCGGCAGCTACCACATAGTTTTCTTCTAGATTGAGGGTTTTGGTTTTTTCCACAAACCCTAAATGTATTGTCTATTTTTTTGGGGATCTTTTATAACAAATGTTTGATCTTTTTTGTAGCACAGGATGGTTTTGCCATCCTGCAGGTGTGCTTGCGGTGCAGACGAGGTTTTTCACCAGCTTTGGGAGGTCCATCCATGGTTCATGTATGAACCCCCTTGCACTCTCCTTCTTTAAGTATTGAAATAAATTTTTTTTCTTGTGTATTTTCAGTGTTTAAATTTTAATTAATTATTTAATTATATGAGCTACATAATTAGTTTAGTGTAAATTTAGTTTTTAAAATAATTCAGTTTTTTGATATTTTTCACCTTGTTTATGTGAATTTATGTTCTGTGAACAATTATTTTGTTTAAACATGTGGTCTAAATATGACTGGTTTTGTATAAAATAGTCTAATTTTCCCCACATGACCTTGCTCGTAGTTTAATGTTTTTAAAAATAATTAAATGATTCTTGAGTTTGTTTCATGTGTTTAAAGCTGTGGTATACTTCTCAAAACTGTTTTATTAATTTTAAATGATTTATTAAATAATATCAGTGCTGCAAGCCTAGTTTTGAAAATGGGATTAGGTGCACATGTTTTTGAATGTCAATCTCGTCGTGTCATGAACATTTGTCAGGTTGTGCACTCTAAGTATTTTCATAAAATGGTAGTTTGGCTCTTTAAAATGATTATTGAGTTATTTTGGAGTTGTGTGGGTTTTGTAAATACTTTGTGGATTGTATAGGGGTCTAGTACATAGTTTTTATGGTGCGAGTTGTGTTTTGAAAACATTATGAGGTTGTTATTTTGCGCTGGTTGTTCATTGAGATTGTTTTTAGTCTGTGTTTATGTATCTTTGTTGTTGTTTATTTATTGTAGCGTGTTGGCACGTTAACCCCATGTTACCATGATCATCGTTTTGTGGGTGATTTTGATCATGTGTGAGGCATGTCGCATTGTCATGTTCATGTTGCGAGTTGTGGTAGGTCCCCCACTTCACTTGACCTTTAAATTTAGAATTATTAATTTATTGATATTTTATTAATTTTAATAAATGATAAATAGTATTAGATGATTAATTATGGAATAATTAATTAATTTTAAAAGAGTTTTTTATTTTATACATGGATCTTGAATTATTTTCTTGACGAAATGACACACAATAATGAAAGAATGCCTATTTGTCCTTTGAACATAATTCAAATATTTTCAAGTGTTTTTTTGTTTGATGATAAATAATTTCTTCTAATGAATGAACAAAGTGGTTTAGTTCTCTTGAGAAATGAGGTTTTTCTTTAATGTTGGTGAAGGCCTGTTTGTCACTTTAATAAAATAAATTATTTAGGAAAACATTCATTGAGGTAACTAAGGGGTGATCCTTCATTGTACATTGGTTTCCTTAGTTGTGTGTGATTTTTTGGCAGTGTGACTCGTTACATGATTGAATTTTTTGATGCACGCCTTTTTATTATACATGTTGACATGGGAACCTGGCATAGTAAGTGAATTTTCTAAGAACGGTTGATTCACTAGCTTAGATTACGCACTATCTAGTGGCCCATAGAATATAGGTGTTTTCTTATGAGTGCTTTGGGATTTGACCCCTTAGTTAGGACTTATAGGGAAACACCTGAAATTAGGGAGTTATGACGTCATTGAGTAGGGAATGCCTTCGTGATGAGTCACATATATAGTACCATCTGGATTGTTCACGAGCTCTTAGGTTCGACCAATTTTTATATTAGTGTTTATTTGTATCTGGAGGATGATTGAGTGGTCTAGTTTGGTTTTTGTCCCCTGTGTGCCACTTTCTCCATTGCCCTTAGTCTGTGTTGTGTGTTATGTGTGGTTTTACTTTTGGATAATAATAAAAAATTGTATTTCTAAATTGTTCACAATAATTTTTTTAAAATTCAATGAAATTGTTTGTTTCAAACATTAAACATGTTTTTAAAATTAAAAAGGGCCCTGAACTATTACATATATTAGAAACGAATGGGTGTGTGTGGAAACCCATATTTTGTATAATTTAGTTCAAACCTAAAATTGATATATTATTTATTTAACGGTTGTTCTTTGGGGATACATTTTGGGCATGCCTACTGAGTTTTAATACTCACACCTATAGTGTTTTCATGTTTTTAGTTTAGTTATAGGTTTGACTCGAGCTTGCTCGCCATGGGAAATAGTTGGTTATGGTTTGGTGAGGGACACTCAGAGTCACAAGGAGTATTAGTTGTGGGATGGTTAGTTGGTTATTGTTGGGTGTTCTTTATTTTCATGTTGTTTATTTACTTTGCGTTATTCTATAATTCCACTGCATTATTTATTTTCACCAGACAAAGTCGTTTCCAATTGTCCTCTATTGATGCCCTGATACTTGTTTTCGACCCAAAAAGATAAGGAACGCCTCTCGAGCCATGTCTTGGACTGGATCAGGTGATCAATCCATGGTCAACCCGGGTTGGATCGTGATATAGGTGGTATAAATTATTTTAAAAATAATCTTCCCAATGGGACAACAAAGTAGTGTTTTAAATTAAAAAAGTTCATATTTTTTCAATGATTTTTTATAAATTTTTAAAAATAAATTGATTTTAATCTACTATATTAGATTAATTGATTTAAAATTTATCTAATTATAAATTAAACCCAATAAAATTTATAATTTATCCTTTTAGAAAATTTAAATTAAAAAGAAGTTTTGAATTAAATTTTTTTATTTTTATCTATTCAAAAAAACTAAAACATCACAGAAAAATATTTAATGTTTACGCTATTATAATATTAATTTAATAATTTAAAAATTGATGTTGTTTTTGAAATATATATTTTATAAATGATTCCTGAATTATTTTTAAAATAGGTTATCCATTAAAATTCTCTAAAACTATGTTAAAAAAATATGGGGTTTTTATCTATAAAATTGGATTTTTTTTATATGCAGCATATATAATATGTTGGATGAATAACAAGAATAATTTATTTAATAATATATATTTATTTATATATTTGAAAAATATAATTCTATAATAGTAATTAATAATTTATTCAGATAAAATAACTTTTTGAGTAAAAAAAACTTCTTTTATATTCAATTTGTTTATATTTTGATATGTTATTTATTCGTTACCAATTTATTCATATTATATTTTATTTAAACAAATATTTTCCTAAGATAGTTAATATTATCCATAAACAATATTTTAATGTCTAGATCACATCTTACTATATTAAAAAATATATTTCAATAAAATATTGTTTTTTCTCAAACTCGGTGTTGCATGCAACCCAAGCTATCAAAGAAACTTGTTGTTATGTGTGACACAATATAACTTAATATATTGTGAATTGAATGATATATTATATAATTAATATATTTTAAATAATAAATATACAATAATTTCTTAATAGTTTATATTTATTTCTATGTTTTTTTCTGTTGCATGTCATACATGCTATAAAATAAAGGTTACTATTTTATAATTTTATTGGAGTTAAATTTCTTTATGCCCTAAATAAATTGCATCCTTTTATTTTAAAGATGATATCAAAAATCAAGGTTATTATATTTGTACATTGCATTGTCGAAAACCTATATTTTGAGAAGAGTTGATAATATATTCTCTTACTAAGAGAGAAATTGATGTGTAAAGGTCACATGAAATAATATATAACTAGGTTTCTACATAATAAAAAATTATTGGAAAGTAAAAAATATGAACAAAGAGGACCACAAAAAATATTTTTATGGAGTGATTGAGTTCATAGATCATAAAAAAGTGAACAATTAATTGAATGTTGAGGACCTCAATTTCCAAAATCAATTGTTTTTTAAGACCATTGGTCCAAAAAAACTACGGTATTTAGAGAATATTTTTATTTTAAGATCTTTTTTTTCTAATGATGAGGAATTAATCGATTGAACAAGAAAATAAATAATTTCAATTACATGAAAAATGTCAAATTTTTAAGAACAATTTAATATTTTGGTTATGCTTTGAACAAATTCTAATTCATCCCTTACTCTATAAATTGGATATCCTAAAACGAACACAATTTTTATTCTTGATGAAAAAATATTTACATTTTTATGGATATTAACATACCTAAAACATGTCATTTTTGTTTTTCATGAACTATTTTTGAAAACTATTATGGGTGAAACATTACTCTATAAACCTTAAAATTTAACCCCATGGGTCAACATTAATATTTACATATCAAATTTTTGGACTAACAATATATACACATTTACTTGGACATCTCATAAGTTAGTGGTAGGGGTGAAACCATTATCATCCTTCATTCATTATTTTATTCCCCACTACCATATGTGTTGTCTTTTTTCTATAACCATATTAATATAATATGTTGGATATCTTTTAAATTTATTCACTTCATCACCCTTTCACTATATTTCACAATAAAACATATTTTTTTCAAATACTAATAATATTATGTGAATATTATGAGAATTTCATTAATTATTATTATAATACTAAAGGTTATCAATACCTTTAACTCATGTATTTTAGGTAAGGGTATTATTCCTCAAATATATTTTCCAATAAAATATAACAAATGAGTTGTATTTCTACGCATTTATTCCAAATTATCATTTATCACATAAAACCAAAATCGATTGTTAAGAGTTAGGAATTATGGTAAACCATAATCTCATAATCCAGGATTGTATCCATCACTATTAAGTTAATTAAAACTTATTTTCATCTATGGTAATCGTTTAAGTCTATTATAGGGTTATGTTTCATAATCAATGTTTTCAAAATGTAGTTTCTAATGTTTCTTCTAAATTTATACGATAAAAAATATAGATGACCTACCCTATAAATATTAGAGATGGTTTCATTCAACCATTAAATTTTCATAGATAAATTTAAATTTCCCCCCAAAAGACAAAATTGTTTAGTATTTCTAGTAAACTGCATACTAACATGCTTCTTTTTTTATAAATTAATACAATAATTCCAACATTATTTTTAGGACAATAAATTTATTCTGCCTTACATATCCTTTATATCTTGCTTAGTAAATTACTTTGAATCATGGGGGATATAAGAATAATAAGGGAGAGAACATATGATCACTAATGGAAAGTGCAACAAAATAAATATGGAATCAATTATCATAGTCAATATTGAAATGTAATAATTTAACAACAAGACATATAATAAATAATCTAAAAAAGAAAAATGTAAACTATATTTGTAACACCCCGAGATTATATAAAAAATATTATTTTTAATTTCATTGATGTCTTGTGTTATACGCTAAACCAAAAGGATCTTTCACTACATACATCCCTGAATTGGCTTGCATTACAGGCAATCGCGACCTTCCGCGATAGCGTGTGTTGTACGCAATACCGAGTTTTACTAAACAACGATATGTTATATAAACTAGCAGTTATGAATAGTAATTCGAACTTTTTGAAATTTTATAAATTTTATCTTTCGAAATGGACTTCATTTTTGGGTTCAAATATCAAAATTAGCCTAGGGTGATTTTTTGGTATTTTTCTGAAAACATTCAATTTTTTGATGAATAGTAAAAACACTGGGTTACTATTTAAAAACCAACCTTTTATTTAAATAATTATTTATTTTAGGTCAAAATTGATACATAATACCTATATAAGTTAAATGTAATTCATTGAAGTCATTTTATAATAATATTAGATATATTTTTTTTGAACTTTTGACCGTCTTTTACCCACCTCCTAGGAGAATTTGCAAATTTATATAAAACAAAATTTTGCCACTTCTATGAGTGGAATTTAAAAAATCTAAGAGAAATGGTAAATATCATGGACTATAGTGTTGTTCAATAAGATAAAAATAATTTTTGATGAGTAGTAACTTTTTACTTTTATTTACAACGGTTAGAAGTAAATAGGGTAGTTAGGGGTAAAAATGATATTATTTTTACCCTAACACATGTCCTAATTCTATTGGATAAGTATAATTAGACCAAAAACATCCTTAGAGATAAAATATTACTATTTAGGTCCACATGGATTATATTAGGACATTTATTATTATTTTATTTAAAGAAGTGTTAAAAGAGTTAAAATCAAAGATTAATAACTAAAACATTTTTCATATAGGGTAATACATAAGATAAAGTCGACTATAAATATTCATTATAAATATAAAAATATTTCATAAATAATGGTATTTTATTTATAAATTTTAGACATTAAAAATGTTAATTTATTTATGACACAATGATGATTTAGTAATTACTTTATTAATGAAATATTAAGATAATTGATATTATAAATACCCAAATAAATGTAATTTAGACTTTTTTTGAATTACACGAATTTTATAGGTTAATATGAAATGTAATAATTTATTTAATTGACTTTGATAGAACTAATCATCCTGTTATAATTTTCACAAAATCAATTACCAAATAGTGTCAAAATTGACATGAAATAGTTTTTAAAACAAATATTATATTATTAATTGTTATTTTATTCATAAAAATCTAAGGTTCTGCAAAATGAATTATAATAGGTTATATATATTAATAATTAACCACTTGGGTTTATTTTGTCTTGTTATAGTATGTTAAATGACCATATTTTGTAAAATAACAAGAAGACGCGGTAAAAGTTAAATTATTTTACACAGCGTTAAATCAAAATGATAAAATTAAAATAGTATCCTAAACATTTCTAAAACCTATTGGTTGAGAGTATTTCTCCCCATCCCCACTTTATATTCGAAATAAATCAACTTGGAGCTATTATAAACCGAATATGACTTTATTATAAAATAATATTTTAAGTTTTTCCAAAGGTTCCCCTCTCCTCCCTTATAAAAAGGGCACCCCTTCCCTCTTATCTTCACACCCTTTTGAGCCTAGATGCTCAGTAAACCCCTGAAAATTCCTCTTCTAAGACTATCTTGTTATATTAGAGAGGTTTTGGTATTCTCAAAAGAACAACTCTAGTTCCATAAGAAGAAGCTTAAAAGAGGTGCGTCGAAGAAGAGGCAATCTCTTCTATCGATTATTTCAAGTTCTCTTTCTTCTTAAACCTATTATTCTTTAGTTTTTTTATTGTAAATTAATAAAATCAGTATCAATAAAACACTAATATGTTATTATAAATATGAAACAACCGCATTTCACCTTCTATCCATCCTACAGAAAAGGAAATCACCGCACGTGCGTACGTACGGAATACAGTCTCCACGTCGTGGTGTAGTATTTTTTCCATCCACCACCTTACTTGGATGGGTATAATGATGTGAAGAAGAACAATATATAGTTATAATATTGATTCTGTGATATTATATCATCCAATCCAATTCAATTCAATAATTATGGGAACGATATCATAGCTCGTGCGTACGTACAGATTACCGTCTCCATGACGCGATGAGATTCATTCTCCATGTTAACCATTCAAGAATGATTATAAAGTATATATAATGAATAATAATGAAATATATGACATGAAAAAGCTACTGTATTTATATATATATATATATTTCATCTAATTACTTCCATTAAATTCAATAAGGAAAGGAAAACATTGTTAATGCGTACGTACGACCTACCGTCTCCATGAACGATGTATTTCATTTAATTTATCAATATTTATTTTATATATATGTACTGAATATATATATATGATATATGAATCATGATTTAAATTATATAATTAAGTAAATCAATATATAAGTAATAATAATATCATGAACAACATGTCCAAACACGTACGATAAATAAAACGATTTTACCCAAAACGCTGCATTAACATGGAATTTAAAAAAGAGCGGGTAATATAAAGTCATAAGTGAATAATATATGATATCATAGAAATGAATATGATTCTTTAATAAGTCAATGACTTTCTTTAAATCATTATACAGGAGGTTCAGATACATATGAAGCGTATTGGACCAAAGGTAATGGATAATTTTGCAATCTCATTTTTATATGAGATTTCTTATACCTAAGTATTTACTAAGTAATATTTTTCATCCATGTCCATAAAATGTTTTTCATAAACTGTTTAATATTCTTCCATGTATGTTTAAGGTCATGTTTACCGCGCTTTTACTTTTACTTTGTGTTATGGAAGGAATCTATCTTTTTTTACCAAATGAAGAACATTTTGACATTTTTGACAAAAGTACAAGGAGAATGCTTTTTTAACTTACAGGACATGAACAAATTTTTATGGTTTTATAACACCTTATTTTCGTGAATCCTACTCAACAAGATTTCATGAATATTTTCAACAAAATTCTTTTCTTTTAAAATTTCATGGTATTTTGTGAAAATAAAATGATTTTGAAGAAGAAAAGATATTTTTCTCAAGAATTCATTTCAAGTGTTTTGTCAAAACCATTTTCCATATAAGATGAAATTATTTCATATGTTTATGTTTCAAGTATAATGTCTCTATTATTTTCATGGTTTTATTCTTCTTATGATGTAATTATATCCATTTGTTTTATATAAATTATGTTATCTTGAGATGATTTTTAGGAAACCCATTTTATTATTTGGGTTATGATGAATGATTTATGTATATGTTGTGGCACAGGTAAGAATGATTGAATTATGAGATGGGTGGGAACTATATCTCACTATAATTAATTGGGTAAATATTTATATCTCATAAGATAGACATGGATGGAACAACAAGTTAATCTGGTTTAGTAATACAGGACTGGAATGAGGAGTGAACTCGGTTCAGTAATGGACATTGTCCACTAAGATGGTCTTGGCAGCAATTCCTTGGCTACCATGGAAATCATATCATGTGCATAATGGTTTTCCACAATTACTTGTTTTCTTCCCGTTCTATTTTATCATGATTTATGTTCCATTATGATATATTCCATACATACTTTCAAGATTTATGTCTTTGTTCATGATTTTGATGTTTAGATTTTATGTTCATGTTTTTCATTAGAATGTTTATGGATTGTTTTATTTCTCCATATTTAACCTTACTAGGCATTTTAGCACACCCTATTTATGTTTTATTTTCTCTAGGTGATAAAAAAGGTTTTAGTTAAGAAAAAAATGGGGGATGATCTTTTTGGGAGATGTTGAAGATCTTTCACCATGATTAGAAGATTATGTTCCATGTTTCCAAAGAAAATAAAATATTACGGTCTTTTGGTGTCTGGTTTTTGTTAGGTATTATGTATTCCTCAAAATTAATGTAATGTCCATGTACGTCATGCTTTGGGGCGTTACAGTTGGTATCGGAGGTTCGGTTTAGTTAAACTTTGGAGACTAGGATGCAAAAAATTTAGTGAAATCCCAAGAGATATTTCTAAGGTATGTATAGCGATGTCCCTAAGGTTAAGTATACATATAGGTTAGAATCCTATAATTATGTTGAAGATCATGAATATACTAGGGTGAACATAAGGGTGTCATGGATTAAAGAATTTTTGATAAGTTATACATCCCATAAGTGACTTTTTATGATTATGTGGTTCCTCTTTATTTTAACTATTTCTTACACTATGGTTTCTGGTCATAGTTAATGGAGGGAACGAGAAAGAATTCAGTTAACATTGATTCCAATAGACAAATTGGTGACTATGATAAACGAAATTAGGTAACGCTTGGAGAGACAGATATTGTGATTATGCCGAATCAGTCATCTTGATATATGATTAACAAGGTGAACTTTAGTTGTATTCATAAGTCATCAAATAAGAGGAAGATGGCATTTTATGCATGTTTTCATGGTGAGGAGCATAGAAAAAGGAAGATTTAAATTTCTAAAGAAGGGAAGAAGAACCTTGAGGAATACCTCAAATGGAGGGGAAGATGTTATCTATGTGGAGAAAAGAGTCATAGAGTGAAAGACGGTTATGGAGTCCAATGTCTTATATGTGGAGAACATGGGAATTACCCAACACAATGCCCTGAACTAAGAGGTTACTTCTAAATCAAGGAATGACTTATTCCATGGCAATAATTGAGTAGGATGGATTAAATTTTTTATGTATTGATATTCAAGAATAATGTTGTTGAGGTACTTTTATAGTATATTGAAATATCATTGCATTGGTCCATTGTGTTTTTCTATAAGAATATGGGACAGGTAACCATGAAAAGTGAATGAAATATTTTTTGAAAGTGGATGATATGTATATAATGAAGGGATATGGAGAAAATGAAATTTTTGATAGTATTCATGAGCTCATGACTGATATAAGGACTAAGTGATATCATGGTATGAGTACATAGAATTTTTGGGATTTTGGTATGTGGAAAGAGTTATCTTTTGATAGAAATCATGTTTTCACTAAGGTTATATGGAAATTCAAGTTTCAAAAGAATACATGATTAAGGTATTCACATGTTTGGAATGCAATCAACAAAATATATCTTTGATAAATGATTGTATTCACATACTTGTTATGTGAGCTTTTAAATAATCATTTTCTTTATACTATGAGATTGGATATATGTATTTTGGATAAGCCTAATGATTGTAATGTATTATGTTGGAAATCAGATAGTATTATTTAATGATAGAAAATGTTTTTACATATTATTTCTGTAATGTTATAATAGTATAGTTTTAGAAAAAGGAAAAACCATAGCACGAGCGATAACCTGTCGCGTCAAACAAGGCTGTGGGAATCGAACCCACAACCGAAGTACGACATGCCTTTATTTCCAAACACCGTCCTAAAAGAAGTCTCTAGATGGTAGAAACTATTTTTATTAAGCGGTATGATAGATGAATTATAAGTCCATTTTTTGAAACATATACGATTATCCTCACTTTAGATGGACTTATATATATTTGATAACTTTTGCTATCATTTTGTTTGAGACATATGGAAGGACCCATCATTCTATCACATGATCTGCTAACACTTCATGAATGAAAAAATAAATTTCATTTCTTTAAGATATGAAGTGGAAATTGTTCATGGAACGAACAACAGTGATTTTATACCGAAATAAAGTAAGTATTTCTTCAAATTCAAATTATTAAACTTTATGGAAATCATCTTGAATACCAAAAATGTTGTCCTAGTGCCCTTATATCTGATGAATCATATGGTACCATAGATCATTACAAATTTATGGCTTTGTGATTGTTGTATTTTTCATATCCATGTTCTCTACCACTCTCCATCAGAACATGATGGTTAGATTTTTCATCTATATCCATATTTTCACCTTTGTTCTCCAATGTGGAAACCCAGTGATTAGTTAATTTGGGTAACCATTACGTTTCATACATTAGTTTTTAAAGATAATTTTAGGTATTCCATTTTATGATGTGGGTTTCTATTAATGAAACATTCAAGTAGTAAACCATTTATAACCCTGACGAATTTCGAGGGTGAAATTCATTTTAAGGGGGGTAGAATGTAACACCCTGAGATTTTATGAAAAATATTCTTTTTAATGTCATTATTGTCTTGTGTTGTACGCTACGCCAAAATGAGCTTTCGCTGCACACATCCCTGACTTGGCTTGTATTACACGCAATCGTGACCATCCACGATAGCGTGAGTTGTATGCAATACCGAGTTTCACTTAACAATGATATGTTATATAAACTAGCCATTATGATTTGTAATACCTAGTTTTTTAAATTTTATAACATTTATCTTTCGAAATTGACTTCATTTTTGGATTGGGAATATCAAAATTAGCCCAGGCTGAATTTTTTCTATTTTTCTAAAAACATTCAATTTTTGATGAATAATGAAATCATTGGGTTTCTATTTAGAAACCGACTTTTTATTTAAATAATTAATTTTGTTATATAAATTTATTTTTGGTCAAAATTGATACATAATAGCTATATAAGTTCAATGTAATTCATTACAGTCATTTTATAATCATTTTAGAGATATAAAATTTTTATTGAACTTTTGACCGTCTTTTACCCACCTCATAGGAGATTTTTCAAATTTACATAAAACATAATATTACCACTTCTACGAGTGGAATTTCAAAAATACGAGAGACACAGTAAATATCAAGGAGTCAAATTTGTTTCAATAAGATAAAAATAATTTTTGTTGAACAGTAACTTTTTACATTTATTTACCACGGTTAAAAGTAAATAGGGTAGTTAAGGGTAAATATGATATTATTATTACCCTAAATCATATTATGATTCTATTGGATAAGTGTAATTCGACCAGAAAACCCTAGATATAAAATATTATCTTTTAGGTCCACTTGGATTTGATTAGGACATTTATTATTATTTTATTTTAAGAAGAGTTAAAAGAGTTTAAATCAAAGTTTAATAACTAAAAAATTTTAATATAGGGTTATACATAAGATAAATCAACTATAAATATTAGTTATAAAGAAAAAATTATTTCTTACATAATGGAATTTTATTTATAATTTTTAGACTTTAAATAAGTTAATTTATTTATGACACAATGATGATGCAGTAATTACTATATTAATGAAATTTTAACATAAATGATATTATAAATACCAAAATAAATGTAATTTGAGTTTTATTTTTGAATTAAACTAATTTTATATGTTAATATGAAATGTTAGTATTTATTTAATTAACATTTTTCTAACTAATCATTCTTTTATGATTTTCGCAAAAATCAATTACAAAATAGTGTCAAAATTGACATAAAATAGTTTTTAAAACAAATATTATATTATTAATTGTTATTTTATTCCTAAAACTCTATGGTTCGGCCAAATGACGTAGATAAGGTTATATATATTAATAATGATCCACTTTAAGTTCGTTTGGCTTGTTATAGTACGTTTATTAACCATATTGTGTAAAAAAACAAGAAGACACAATAAAAGTTCAATTATTTAACATAGAGTTAAATCTAAATGATAAGGTTAAAATAGTATCCTAAACTTGTATAAAACCTATTGGGTGAGATTATTTAGACCCATACCCACTTTAGCTTCGAAATAATTTAATTTGGAGCTATTATAAATCGAATATGACTTTATTATAAAATAATATTTTATGTTTTTTCAAAGGTTCCCCTCTCCTCCCTTATAAAAAGGGAACCCCTTCCCTCTTCTCTTCACACCCTTTTGAGCCTTGAAGCTCGGACAACCCCTGAAAATTCCTCTTCTCAACCTCTCTAGTTATATCATAAAATTTCTAGTATTCTAAAAAGTCTAACTATAGTTCCCTAAGAAGAAGCTTAAAAGAGGTGCGTCGAAGAGGAGGTAATCTCTTCTAACGATTCTTTCATGTTTTCTTTCTTCTTCAACTTCTTCTTATTTAGCTGTTTCAATATTAATTCAAAACATAAGTATCAATAAAATACTTATATGTTATTATAAATAATAAACAACCCCATTTCACCTTCTATCCATCCTACGAAAAACAAAATCACCACGTGTGCGTACGTACAGAATATTGTCTCCACGTCATGGTGTAATCCGTTTTTCCACCACCACCTTACTTGGACGGGTATAATGGTGTGAAGAATAACAATATATAGTTATCATACTGATTGTATGATATTATACCATACACTCCGATTCAATTCAATAATTATGGGAACAATATCATCACTCGTGCGTACGTATGGATTACTGTTTCCATGATGCGATTAGATTCATTCCCCATGTTAACCATTCATGAATGATTATAAATTATATGTAATTAATTGTAAAGACCTGTAAAATTCAAGGGAAAGTTTTTCTAAATTTTCTTTGGGATTTTACAAGAACATAGTTTCTGACGGCGCCTGATTCCGAGGCCCGGTTTGCCCGGAATTAATTTCTGAAGTTAGGCTCGGGTACGTTCAGTGAATGAAAGAGCGGGTTTTTCTAACTTTTGAACCGGTGCTCGGAATCGAATTTTGAGGACACCGATGAACTCACAGTGCTAGTTTTTTCTTAAGAGGACTTTTACCGTAGGTTTATTTTCTTGGGAGGAGAAGTTAAATTTTGGGGTTTAAGGAAGAAATAAATAAAGTTGTGAACAATTTTTATTTTTGTTAACCAAGAGAGTTAAATTCTACCATGGGAAGTTGTTGGTGGGACCCACAACCACCCAACTTCCCATGTGTGCATATGTTGGAGGTGGGGCCCACACGAGACCCTAACCCCCCTTGATCTCCCCATAACCCCCTTGACCTCCCATAACTCACTTCCCTCTAAAATTTTGTAACTCCACTTTAACTTGTGTAACTCTCCCCTCTCTCCTCTTTAATTTTTCCAAAACACATCTTAAATTAATTGATTAAACCTCTTCAATTAATTTATCTAAGTGTTTGAATTTTTTAAAAAAGTTTGAATGTATGGAAAAATAATAAAATAAGGAGAGGTCTTATTTTATTTTATAAGTTTTGTTTTGTGAGAGAATTTGGGAGAGAACTCTTCCTTCTTTTGAAGAACATCATCTCCAAACGAAGAACGACCTTCCGACTCGGCGAATAACGCTCTACATTTTCACCAATCCTTTCTCTTCCTCTTCCACGACAAGGATGGAGACGCCGAAAATGGAGATCGACGCCAAAAACAACATTCTCCTTCTTCTTCCGACGTTGACGGAATCGATACCTTTCTTCCGCGACACCCGACTACCCCAACGTTCGACTACCGTGACGTTCGACTTCCTCGACTCAATGACGTGTGACGTCAATTTAGAGGTAGGGGAATTTATTTGGTGTTCACATATCTTTTGAGAAAAGATCGACGAGTGCGGACCAACCATTTCCAGGTTGATCCGCGGATCGTTCGTTCATGCGGGTTGATGTTGAGGATTTTGTTTTTGCCCATAAATTATTTCATTGTTGTACGTCGACTTCTATTAGATGGATGCTTGCTATCATTATAACGGGAGGAGGTCAGACCGCACGAACACAGATGACCCTCCTCCCCCCCTTGTTGTTTGAATTTGTGGTGGTATGAGAAAGGCGGCGCGGTGCCGTTTCACCACGCGGAAATTATGAAGAAGGGATAAGAAGTGTGGCGTCGTAGCACAGCACCGATGAAGTTGAACAAGCCACGACGTCGTCGCGCCGCACTGAAAAAAACCACGAAGACGCTGCAGTTTGATTATTTGATCGTTGAGCGCAGATTGATGGGCGATGAAAAACGAGGCCGCAAGGTAATTTTGAGGCCTCCTCAGTGAAGGTCGGGTCCCTGAAGGGCTTTTGGAAAAGATGACATGAATTTCTGACCACCGGAACACGTCCGGTGGTCCGCGGAGCAAATCGCAGGCGTGCCATGCCAGCATAGCGGCGGAAGGCGGCGGCGCCCGGCGCGCCGCCATGTCTGAAGCTGTGGTGGCGGGCCGGCCGTCCCGCGACCACACGAGACCGGCGAAGGCGGGACGCGGCCACCCGGCCATGTCCGTTGGCGAGAGGTGTCCCCCCACACGGGGTTGCGGACCATTCAAGAGGGGGGGCGGTGCCACCTGGCGCACTGCTCGGCCGTTACTGCCGAGCCGCCTGGCGATCAGGCCGCGCCCGCGCCGGTCGGGCTGGGTCACACCCAGGACGGGCCAGGCTGCCCAGGCCAGGCCGGGCCTCGCTGGCCAAGTCGGACCCAGACCCGGGTCTGGTCGACTCGGTTCGAGCCGACCCAGGGGGGGTTGGGCCGGGTTGGTCCGGGCCCAGTCCCCCCGTTTTCGGACCTCTTCTCACTTTTTCCCATATCATGGGATACGGACCTCCAATCGAAGTACCATCAGTTGCGGTGTGACCCTTAAATCGAGATGGTCGATTAGGTATATCGCACTCAAGGTTTAGGAAAACTTTGGGTTCGGCCGGGTTGGTTGGTACACGAAACCAACCGGGCCCTCAGAGCAGAAATGCTTATAACGTGAGTTCCAAACGTCCGATTGACGTGCCGTAGACTTTGATGATTCCTCTAAGTGAGACGGATCTTTTGGCTTACTCTGTTCGAGGTTTGGATGCCGCCGTAGTGTGGTCGGGTTTGTTCGCTCACAAAACCAACCGGGCCCCTAGAACCAAAAATCCAACAACTCACAGACCGGGCTTCCGATTGACCCATTGTCTATCTCGTTGAATTCCTCTTGATGAGACAGAACTTTTGGCATACCTCTATTGAGTTTTGGATGCAGTTGGATAGTGGCTCGGTTGGATTGCACCCGAAATCCAACTGGGCCCGTGGAACGGAAAAGCAGATATCTTTCAGACTGGACGTCCGTTTGACGAAACGTCAGTGGCATTGGTGATCACGTAGAGAAACAGTCCCTATGAGTTTACCCCATGAGAGTTCAGGGTAAATTTAAGATACGGCCGGGTTGGTTCGCACACGAAACCAACCAGACCCTGGGGACGAAAAGGCTAGTAACTCACAGACCGGGAGTCCGATTGACGCGATGTCTCTTGCGTTGAGACCCCTATGATGAGGGGGTCCTTTGAGATACTTCTTCGTGGGACTTCTGATACTTGGAGTATCGACCTGTAGCTCGTGGATTGGACCCTTCCAGAGACGAGCGTACAGAGTGCGGAGACCGTGTAGCTGGCTGAGACCTGACGACTGCTTGACTGACTCGACTTGGAGTGAGTCGACTAGCCCAGTGGACGGAGCACTACTTTGTGAGGTGCATAAACATGGAAGACAGAGCACTACCTATGTGACAGTGCAGACCCGCGGTACTCGTCCGGAGAGTACCTCTGTAGGCTATTAGGGGGTGTGCACTACTGTGTTTGGGTGGCATACACCGGCAGGAAGCACTACTGTGTTTGGGTGGATGACCCGCAGTACTCTATAGGAGAAGTACCTTAGAAGTCTTAGGTTAGTGAGCAGTACCTTGGAGTCATGACAGGACCATTGTACACTCCAGAGACGGAGCTCTTCATCAGTTATAGTTTTGATAATAAAAATCCTAGTTTAAGCTGAGTCTATGACCTTTGTGTTTACCTCTTGATTGAGATGGGTCACTTGATAACTTAGGTATATGTATGGGAATATACCTGGGTAGTGGTTATCCGATGATTTCATAATCTTTGTGTTTCCTCATGATTGAGATGGGTTACTAGATAACTTAGGTATATGTATGGGCATATACCTATGTAGATATTATCTGTTGAGATCTTCTTTGTGGTTATCCTTGTTGGTTTTAATGAGACCTTGAGGGTCTTGGGGTCCCTACTGAGTATCGTTATACTCACCCCTGCACGGGCTATGCCCGCACCTCATTGTGTAGGTTGCAGAGGATGGCCAGTGCTCACGGAGGCTGAGTGTTCGATGACGAGTCAGTACCCGGGGGTGGACTACATAACGAGTCAGTATCCGGAGGTGGACATCATGGCGAGACGACACTTGAAGGAGGTTGACGGGTGAGAGCGTTGTGGAGTCTATCTGTACCTACCCTTCAGGTAGGATCCTTGGAGGACGATCTAGGGGCTGCGCCATCTGTACCTACCCTTCAGGTACGATCCGAGGAGGATGACCCAAGAGCTTCTCTCGTTCTTCCACCTGTTGTAGTTTTATTTTGTAGTTTTGCTCAGTTTTAGTTGTAATTTCATTTGGGTTTGTATTCTGGCCCATTTACCTTTCATCCCTTCTCTTTGTACTTAGTGTTTTACTTCCTCTTGTACTCTGTGGTGTTTTGTTTACTTTTATAAAGGAAATGCCTTCCCAGTTTTTGGGATTTACGCCTTTGGTGCTAGTTGCCAGCCCATATCCTATGGAAGGCGAGCATTGGTAGTCATGACACGAGCCACGAGGACGGGTCGTGAAGAAATGCTATCAAAGGAGTCGGTTCTACTGTAGAACTTATAACTATGATATTTTCTTTCTGTGAAGCAATAGTGTTAAGGGTACCGAGTGTGGTGTTCAGTTCAGGGAGTCCAGTGTTGGTGCGGGCGGCCGACGTATCCATACACCAGGACCCTGACAACTGATTTATGACTTTGTGCAAGAAAGCACTGATTGCGTGTGTGTTTCCATAAGTTTTTAAAAGTCAGATCAAACCAGGTCAGCTCACGAGGTATAAACGTTTAACCTTGTCATGTTGTTTCTTTCAGGATGTCTTTTCACGGACGACCAGATAGAACCCAGAGGGATGTTCACACTGACAGCCTGCTAAGCGACGAGGCTTCGGTACAGGGCCCTCTCGTAGTTGAGGCACCATTGGAGGCACCAGTGGTACTACCATACGTTGGGCCACCAATGCTACCAGCCCCAGTAGTAGGCGATGCACGCCACTTGAGCGCACTGCACGAGTTCCAGCGCCAGAGACAACCCAGGTTCCAGGGAGAGACGGACTCGCAGGCAGCTAAGGTTTGGATGGAGGCAGTAGTGAGAGTCTTCAGGCTAGTGGGGATGCCTACAAACTTCATGGTGATCTTTTCTGCCATCCTTCTTCGGGCAGTAGCAGGCAGGTGGTGGAGCCACTTGTTCCTGTTTTGCGACAGGATGACGATCACATGGGAAGACTTAGAGACCTTATTTAGGGTGGAGTTTGTACCACTAGCTCTGCACCCCGAGTGTGTTCAGAAGCTGCAGCCTTTTCCGTAGGATTTTTGATAAGTAGCTGAGTCATCTGTGGGAAGTATACAGATTATGCAGAGGTCCAAGAGGACCAAAGCCAGCCGTACGAGGAGCAGGAAGTGTTATGAATACGGCGGGAAGGGTCAGCTGGCACATGACTGGCCGACTCCTCATATAGTTGATCCGCAGGCTTTGGAGGAGCCACCGAGGTAGAAGCAGCGGTGGGTGCTTGAGCAACAGCCGAGCAGTGGACAAGGCATTGGAGCTCCGGGAGCAGGTGGACAGGAGCGGAACTAGTGGATATGTCCCTTGTACTTCTAGTTCCATATTTCTGTTGTATTCATGTCTTTGTACTATGAGCTTAAATAATAAAAAGACACTTATCTTTGCGATGTTTTCTTTCCTGTCCTTTTGTTTGGTTGATACTGAGAGGTCCCGGTTAAAACTGTTGACTTGACCCTCACTTTTGAGATTTCTACTGGAGGATACCCAGTGACCTCACACTGATGTCGACAGTGTGACTCGACCCTTGGAAGCGAGAGTGACAGTTGGATCTCTTAGTAGTTACGTCGAGGCCTTACGACGTCACTCATGGCATGAATGCATCATTCATGTCAAGATTGACTGTATTAGGAAATAGGAATGGTTAGTCCAGGGGATGAGACATAGTTTCTCTTTTCAGCTAAGGATAAATTTTAGCATCTCTTTCAGATCGTAGGCAAATACGGTGAAGGTCATCCAGGAGAAGATGAAGACTGCACAGTGCAGTAAGAAACAGGAAACCGGTGCCAGTCTTAGAGACTCGGGCATGTTAAATGTTTCAAGAAGTGGAAGCTTTAAGGAGAGATGAGTCTACGAAGCAGTAGACGTGGAGGCAGAGCTAGGAGAGTAGCATGTGGTGGTGTACGTTTTAACATACTAAAACCACCCACCTTAGTTGTCCCCGCCAGGCTTAGGGTTCTAGAGGGCGGATGAAGAGTGCGGCTGTATGCGGTCACGGAGTGTGACCCAATGGCTCTAAAAATGAGTCAATGGATAGTATGTGTCCATTACTAGCTACCGTAGTAACAGACATTGATATAAATCATTCCTTCCTTCCATGAATCTTGTCCCAGACCTAGAGTTTATGGTAAGCCATAGACTTGACCCTCACATCTGGAGATACCTTGGGAAAAGACTCGATAATCACACATACACCGACATTGTGGTCAGACCCTCGAGGCAAGAGTTTCAGTTGGAATCTCTTGGGGGAAGCATCGAGGAATTACAACGTTGGTTTGAGTATGGACTGGGAAATCACAGTTCATAAACACATTGACGGTATTAGGAAAAAGGTTTTGGTTTAACTACGAAGTTGGAATGGGTTTTCCTTGGTTAGTGAAAAGGGATCCCCAGGCAGAACAAGATAAACTCATGCACAAGAGGGTGAGACCGATCACTCTTGAGTTGGTCAAACTTACCCTTGTGGTAGCAGTCATTTAGAGTTCTAGTTCTAAAAAGGAATTGGAGACCTATGGAGTTCGAGGATGATGATCACGTCCTTATACGGGTCTCACCTCGATGAGGTTTATGGAGATGTGGCCAAGGCGGAAAGTTATCTCCGAGGTTTAGCGGACCTTCTTAGGTCCTCAGCTGGGTAGGCATGGTGGTTTACCTCTTGACCCAATCCACCTCAGTTGCACGAGGTGCACGACAACTTCCATGTATCTTACCTGAGGAGATACGGGCATGATCTTTCGCACATCATCGACCTCAGGGAGTTTGACATCGATGATAGGGCGGCATACATAGAGATTCCAGTGGGGATCGAGGATCGGCCGGGGCAGATCCTACGAGGATGGTCGATTCCTCGGGTGCGCTTTCACTGGCAGTACGGGAACCTCCAGGTGAGCATATGAGAGCGGGAGGCTCAGATGCGTGCTCAGTACCACTTTTGTATCCCTAGTTTGTGTTTAAGCTTTACGAGGACGTAAATCCCTAAGGTGGGAGTAATGTAAAGACCCATAAAATTCAATGGAATTTTTTTCTAAATTTTCTTTTGGATTTTACAAGAATGTGGTTTCTGATGACGCTTGATTCCAAGGCCCGGTGTGCCCGGAATTAATTTCTGAAGTTAGGCTCGGGTAAGTTTAGTGAACGAATGAGCGGGTTTTTCTAACCTTTGAACCGGTGCTCGAAATCGAATTCTGAGGGCACCGATAAACTTGCAGTGCCAATTTTTGATTAAGAGGACTTTTACCGTAGGTGAGTTTTCTTGGGAGGAGAACATAAATTTTTGGGTTTAAGGAAGAAATAAATAAAATTGTGAACAATTTTATTTTTTGTTAACCAAGAGAGTTAAATTCTACCATGGGAAGTTGTTGGTGGGACCCACAACCACCCAACTTCCCATGTGTGGATATGTGGGAGGGGGGCCCACACGAGACCCTAACCCCCCTTGATCTTCCCATAACCCCCTTGACCTCCCATAACTCACTTCCCTCTTAAATTTTGTAACTCCGCTTTAACTTGTGTAACTCTCCCCTCTCTCCGTTTTAATTTTGACAAAACACATCTTAAATTAATTGATTAAACCTCTTCAATTAATTTAACTATGTTTTTGAATTTTTTAAAAAGTTTGAATGCATGGAAAAATAATAAAATAAGAAGAGGACTTATTTTATTTTATGAGTTTTGTTGTGTGAGAGAATTTGGGAGAGAGATCTTCCTTCTTTTGAAGAAAATCATCTCCAAATGAAGAACGACCTTCCAACTCGGCGAAGAACGCTCTACGTTTTCTCCAATCCTTTCTCTTCCTCTTCCGCAAAAAAGAAGGAGACGTTGACCGTGGAGACCAATGCCAACAACAACGTTCTCCTTCTTCTTCCAATGTTGACGGAATCGATACATTTTTCTGCGACACCCGACTACCCTGACGTTCGACTACCGCGACGTTCGACTTCCGTGACTCGACGACGTGTGACGTCAATTTCAAGGTAGGGGAATTTATTTGGTGTTCACTTATCTTTTGAGGAAATAACGACGAGCATGGACCAACCATTTCCAGGTTGATCCGCGGATCGTTCGTTCATGCGGGTTGATGTTGAGGATTTTGTTCTTGCCCATATCTTGGGCTATAGACCTCTGATCGACTCATCATCAGTTGTGATGTGACCCTTGGATCGAGACGGTCTATTCGGTATATCACACTCTAGGTTTCAGAATACTTTGGGTTCGGCTGGGTTGGTTCGTACACGAAACTAACCGGGCCCTTAGAGTGGAAATGCTTATAACATGAGCTCCGGACGTCCGATTGACGGGTCGTTGACTTTGATGGATTCCTCTAAGTGAGATGGATCTTTTGGCTTACTCTTCTCGAGGTTTGGATGTCGTCTGAGTGCGGTTGGGTTGGTTCGCTCACAAAACCAACTGGTCCCCTGGAATGAAAACGCCAATAACTCATAGAACGAACGTCTGATTGACGCGCCGTCTGTCTTGTTGAATTCCTCTTGATGAGATGGAACTTTTGGCATATTTCTCTTGAGTTTTGGATGTTGTTGGATAGTGGACAGGTTGGATTTCACCCGAAATCCAACCGGTCCCCGGGAATAGAAAAGCTGATATCTTTCAGATTGGACGTCCGTTTGACAAACCGTCAACGGCATTGGTGGTCACGTGGAGAAATGGTCCCTATGAGTTTTCCCCATGAGAGTTCGAGGTAAAGTTGAGATACGGCCAGGTTGGTTCTCACAGGAAACCAACTGGGACCTGGGGACGAAAATCCTAGTAACTCATAGACCGGGCATCCGATTGACGTGTCGTCTATTGCATTGAGACCCCTATGACGAGGCGGTCCTTTGAGATAATTCTTCATGGGAATTGTGATACATGGAGTATCGACCTGTAGCTCATGGTGCAGACCCTCCCAGAGATGATCATATGGAGTGCAGAGACCGTGTAGCCGGTCGAGACCTGACGACTGCTTGACCGACTCAACTTGGAGTGAGTCGACTAGCCCAGTGGATGGAGAACTACTTTGTGAGGTGCAGACCCATGGAGGATGGAGCACTACCTGTGTGACTGTGCAAACCCACGGTACTCGTCCGGAGAGTACCTCTGCAGGCTACTAGGGGGTGTGCACTACTGTGTTTTGGTGGCATACCCCGGCGGGAAGCACTACTGTGTTTGGGTGGCTGACCCACGGTACTTGACAGGAGGAGTACCTCAGCAGTCTTAGGTTAGTGAGCAGTACCTCAGAGTCGTGACAGGACCACTGTACACTCCAGAGACGGAGCTCTTCAGCAGTTATGGTTTTGATATTGATAATCCTGGTTTGAGCTGAGTCTATGACCTTTGTGTTTACCTCTTGATTGAGATGGGTCACTTGATAACTTAGCTATATGTATGGGCATATACATGGCTAGTGGTTATCCATTGATTTCGTAATAGTTGTGTATCTTCATGATTGAGATGGGTTACTTGAGAACTTAGGTATATGTATGGGCATATATCTAAGTAGAGGTTATCTGTTGAGATCTTCTTTGTGGTTATCCTTGTTGGTTTTATTGAGACCTTGAGGGTCTAGGGGTCCCTACTGATTGTCATTATACTCACCCCTGCACGGGATATACCCGCACCTCGTTGTGTTGGTTGCAGAAGATGGGCAGTACTGACGGAGGCTGAGTGTTTGATGACGAGTCAGTACCCAGAGGTGGACTACACGACGAGTCAGTATCCGGAGGTGGAATTCACGGTGAGACGACACTCGGAGGAGGTTGACGGGCGAGAGCATTGTGGAGGCTATCTATACCTACCCTTCAGGTAGGATCCGTGGTGGACGATCCAAGAGCTGTGCCATCTATACAGACCCTTCAGGTAGGATCTTATGAGGACGACCCAGGAGCTGCTTTCGTTCTTCCAGTTGTTGTCTTCTTCGGTTGTACTTTGCTCGGTTGTAGTTGTACTTTCATTTGGGTTTTTTTATTCTGGCCCATTTACCTTTCAGCACTTCTCCTTGTACTTAGTGTTTTACTTACTCTTGTACTCTGTGGTGTTTTGTTTACTTTTATAAAGGCAATTCCTTCCCAGTTTTTGGGATTTACGCCTTTGGTGCTAGTCGCCAGCCCCTGGCCTATGGAAGGCGGGCTTGGGGAAGTCATGACACGAGCCTCGAGGACGGGTCGTGACATGAATAATAATTAAATATATGACATGATAAAGTTACTGGATTTATGTATATATATTTCATATACTTACTTTCATTAAAGTCAATAATAAAAGGAAAACAGCATTCATGCGTATGTACGGCCTACCGTCTCCATGAACGGTGTATTTCATTTCATTTATTTATCGATTATATATATATATTGAATATATTTATGATATATAAATTATGATTTACATTCTGGAAGTATGTAAATCAAGATATAAGTAATAATAATATCAATAACAACAAGTCCAAACACGTACGATAAATTAAACGATTTTATGCAAAACACTACTTTAACAAGGAATTTACAAAAGAACGGGTAATATATACTCATAAGTGATCCATATATGATATCATAACAATGAATATGATTCTAAAATAAGTAAATGACATTATTTAAATTATTATTTAGGAGGTTCGGATACGTACGAAGTATATCAGACCTAAGGTAATGGATAATTTTTCAATCTAATTTTTATCTGAGATTGCTTATACGTAAGTATTTACCGGGTTTATATTTTTCATCCATGTCCATAAAATGTTTTTCATAAAGTGTTTAATATTATTACATGTATTTTTAATTTCATGTTTACCCCTATTTGACTTGTACTTTGTGATATGGAAGGAATCTTTCTTTTGTTTACCATACGAGGAACTTTTTGACATTTCCGACAAAAGTATGAGGAAAATGTTTTTTCAACTTATACGACATGAACAGATTTGTACGGTTTTATAATGAATTATTTTCATGCAGAGTACTCTAAAATATTTCATAAATATTTTCATCAAAATTCATTTCTTTTAAAATTTCATGGAATTTTGTGAAAAGAAAATGATTTTTAAGAAGAAAGGATATTTTCCTCAAGAATTCATTTCATGTTTTTTATCAAAACAATTTTCCATCTAAGATGACATTATTTCATACGTGTATATTTCAAGTATAATGTCCCTATTATTTACATGGTTTGATTATTATTATGAAGAAATTATATCAATTTGTTTTATTCGGATTATGCTATGATGAGATGATGTTTATGAAACCCATTTTATTCATTGGGTTATGATGAATGATTTATGAATATGTTGTGTCACACGTAACAATGATTTAATTATGAGATGGGTGGGACCTATATCTATCTCTAATTCCTTGTGTAAATAAAAATATTTCATGAGATAGACATGGCTAGAACGACATGTTAATCTGATTCAGTAATACAGGACTAGAACGAGGAGTGAACTCGGTTCAGTAATGGACTTTTTCCACTAAGATTGTCTTTGCAGCAATTCCTTGGTTACTATAGAAATCATATCATGTGATTAATGGTTTTACTCAATTATATGTTTTCTTCCCATGCTATTTTATCATGATTGATGTTCCATTATGATTTATGCCTTACGTACTTTCAAGATTTAGGTCTTTGTTAAATATTTTGATGTTTAGATTTTATGTTCATGTTTTTGCTTTCAAATGTTTATGGAGTGTTTTATGTTTTCCATGATTACCCTTACTGGGCATTTGAGATCACCCTTTTTATGTTTTCTTTTCCCCAGGAGATAGAGAAAGTTTTTAGTTACGAAAACAAAAGGGGAAGATCTTTATGGAAGATGTTGATGATATTTCAACATGATTAGAAGATTACGTTCCAAGTTTCCAAAGACACTAATCTATTATAGTCCTTTGGTGTCTGTTTTTTGTTTTGTATTATGTATTCTGAAAAATTAATATAATGTCCATGTACGTCAATCTTTGTGGAATTACAGTTGGTATTAGAGGTTCAGTTTAGTTAACCTTTGGAGACTAGTATGAGAAAACATTATTGAGATCCCTAGAGTTATTTCTAAGGTATGTATAGGGATGTCCCTAAGGTTAAGTATACGTATAGGTTAGAGTCCTAGAATTATGTTGACGATCATGAATAACCTAGGGTGAACCTATGGGTGTAATGGATTAAAGAATTTTTTATAAGTTAGACATCCCATAAGTGACTTTCTATGATTTTGTGCTTCCTCTTTATTTTAACTACTTCTTATACTATGGTTTCTGGTCATAGTTAATGGAGGGAATGAGAAGGGATTCAGATAACATTAATTCTAATGGAAAAATCGGTGACTATGATCAATGAAATTATGTAACGCATGGAGAGAAAGTTATTGTGATTATTCCGAATCAGTCATCTCGATATATGATTAAAAAGGTGAACTTTAGTTGTGTTCCTAAGTCATCAAATAAGATGAAGATAGAATTTTATGCATGTTCTTATGGTGAGGAGCATAGAGAATGGAATATTGAGATTTATAAAGAAGCTAAGAAGAACCTTGAGGAAAACCTCAAATGGAGGGGAAGATGTTATCTATGTGGAGAAAAGTGTCATAGAGTGACAGACTACTATGGAGTCCAATGTCTTATCTATGGAGAACATGGGAATTACCCAACTCAATTCCATGACATAATAGATTACTTCTAAATCAAGGAAGGAATTATTTCATGGAAATCATTTAATATGATTGATAAAAGTTTTTATCTATTGGTATTCAAGAATAATGTTGTTGAGGTACTTTTACAGTATATTGAAATATCTTTGTATTGGTTCATTGTGGTTTTCTATAAGAATATGGTACTGGTAACCATGAAAAGTGATTTAAATATTTTTGGAAAGCAGATGATATGTGCATAATGAAGGGATAAGGAGAAAATGAAATATTTGATAGTATTCATGAGTTCATGACTAATATAATGAATAAGTGATATCATGGTTTGAGTATATAGAATTTTTAGGATTTTGGTATGTGGAAGGAGTTGACTTTTGATAGAACTCATGTTTTCACTAAGGTTATATGGAAATTCATGTTTCAAAAGAATACATGATTAAGGTATTAACATGTTTGGAATGTGATCAACAAAATATATCATCGATAAATGATGATATTAAGGTCCTTGTAATGAGACGTTTCAAAAAATCATTTTCTTTATACTACGAGATTGGATAGATGTATTTTGGATAAGCCTAAAAATTGGAATGGATAATGTTGGACATCAGATAGTATTATTTAAGGATAGAAATTCTTTTTCGATATTATTTATAGAATGTTATAATTGTATATTTTTAGAAAAATGCCAAACCATTAGACGAGCGACAACCCGTCGCTTCGGACAAGGTTGTGGGAATCTAACCCACAACCGAAGTACGATAGGCCTTTATTTCCTTCCACTGGACTACAAGAAGTCCCTTGTTAGAAGAAACTAGTTTTATTAAGCGGTATGATAGATGAAGTATAAGTCCATTTTTGGAAACATATATGATTAAACTCACAATAGATGGACTTATTTATATTTGATAACTTTTGATAACCTTTTCTTTGAGACATATGGAATGACCCTTCATTCTATCACATGATCTTCTAACACTTCACGAATGAAAAATTCAACTTCATTTCTTTGTGAGATGAAGTGGAAATTGTTCAATGCACAAACAATAATGAGATTATGTCGAAATAAATTAATTATTTCTTATAATTCAAATTCTTAAACATTAGGTAAATCATCTGGAAAACCAAAAATATTTTCCTAATGCCCTTATATCCGATGAATCAGATGGTACCTTAGATCATCACAAACTTGTGGCTTTGTGATTGTTGGCTTTTTCACAGCCATGTTCTCTTCCACACTCCATTAGAACATGATGGTCAGATTTCTCTTCTATATCCATATTTTCACCTATGTTCTCCTATGTGGAAACCGAGTGATTAGTTAATTTGGGTAACCATTACATTTCATACATTAGTTTTTAAAGATAAGTTTTGGTATTCTATTTTATGATGTGGGTTTCTATTAATGAAATTGTCAAGTAGTAAACCATTTATAACCTTGATGAATTTAGAGGGAGAAATTCATTTTAAGGTTGGTAGAATGTAACACCCTTAGATTTTATGAAAAACATTATTTTTAATTTCATTGATGTCTTCTGTTTTATGCTACACCAAAAGGATCTTTCACTTCACGGATCCCTGATTTGGCATGCATTATATTCAATCGTGACCTTCCACGATAGCGTGTGTTGTACGTAATACCGAATATCACAAAACAATGATATGTTATATAAACTAGCCATTATGAATAGTAATACACAATTTTTGAAATTTTATAAATTTTATCTTTCGAAATGGACTTCAATTTTGGATTCAAAATATCGAAATTAGCCTAGGGTGAATTTTTTTATTTTTATAAAAACATTCAATTTTTGATGAATAGTGAAAACACTCTGTAAATATTTAAAAACTAACTTTTTATTTAAATAATTATTTATTTTATTTAAATTTATTTTTGGTCAAAATTGATACATAATAAATATATATATTCAACGTAATTCATTGCATTGATTTTTTAATAATTTTAGATATATAAAAATTTTATTGAACTTTTGACCGTCTTTTACCATCCTCCTAGGAGAATTGGAAAATTTACATACAACTTAATTTTACCACTTATGTGAGTGTAATTTAAAAAATATGAGAGACATGGTTAATATCAAGGAGTAAAATGTTGTTCAATATGATAAAAATAATTTTTCAGGAATAGTAACTTTTTATTTTATTTACCACGGTTAAAAGTAAATAGGGTAGTTAAGGGTAAAAATGATATTATTATTACCCTAACACATGTCATAATTCTATTGGATAAATGTAATTCCACCAAAAACAACGTTCATGCATACATACGGCCTACCGTCTCCATGAATGGTGTATTTCATTTCATTTATATATCTATTATATATATATGAACTGAATATATATATATGATATATAAGTCTTGATTTACATTCTGGATGTAAGTAAATCAGGATATAAGTAATAATAATATCAAGAACAACAAGTCCAAACACGTACGATAAATAAAACGATTTTACCCGAAATGTTGCTTTAACAAGGAATTTACAAAAGAACGGGTAATATATAGTCATAAGTGAACCATATATGACATCATAACAATGAATATGATTCTGTAATAATTCAATGACATTATTTAAATCATTATACAGGAGGTTCGGATATGTACGAAGCATATCAGACCTAAGGTAAGGGATAATTTTGCATTATCATTTTTATCTGAGATTTCTTATACGTAAGTATTTACCGGGGTTATATTTTTCATCCATGCCCATAAAAAAGTTTTTCATGAATTGTTTAATATTCTTACATGTATTTTTAATGTCATTTTTACCCCTAATTGACTTTTAATTTGTGTTATGGAAGGAATATTTCTTTTGTTTACCATACGAGGAACTTTTTGACATTTTCGATAAAAGTATGAGGAGAATGTTTTTTTAACTTATAGGGAATGAATAAATTTTTACGGTTTTATAATGCCTTATTTTCATGAAGCTTACTCTATAAGATTTCATGAATATTTTCAAAAAAATTCTTTTCATTTAAAATTTCATGGAATTTTGTGAAAAGAAAATGATTTTGAAGAAGAAAGGATATTTTCCTCAAGAATTCATTTCATGTGTTTTATCAAAACCATTTTCCATATAAGATGACATTATTTAATATGTGTATGTCTCAAGTATAATTTCACTATTATTTACATGGTTTTATTTTTCTTATGATGAAATTATATCCATTTTTTTAAATATCGATGATGGTATGATGAGATGATGTTTATGAAACCCATTTTATTCTTTCCGTTATGATGAATGATTTAGGTATATCTTGTGGCTCACGTAATAATGATTTAATTATGAGATGGGTGGGACCTATATCTCCCTCCAATGTATTGGGTAAAGATTTATATCTCGTGAGATAGACATGGATGAAATGGAATGTTAATCTGGTTCAGTAATATAGGATTGTAACGAGGAGTGAACTCGGTTCAGTAATGGACTTTGTCCACTAAGATGGTCTTGACATCAATGACTTGGCTACTATGGAAATCATATCTTGTGTATAATGGTTTTCCATAATTACATGTTTTCTTCCTATGATATTTTATCATGATTGATGTTCCATTTTTATATATGCCTTACGTACTTCCAAGATTTATGTCTTTGTTCAAGATTGTAAGGAATAGATTTTATATTCAAGTTTTTGCATTCAAATGTTTATGGATTGTTTTATGTTCTCATTGTTTACCCTTACTGGGAATTTGATCTCACCATTTTTATGTTTTCTTTTACCCAAGAGATAAATAATGGGTTTAGGTAAGAAAACCGAATGGGAAGATCTTTATGGGATATTTTTAAGATCTTTCACGATGATTAGAAGATTATGTTCCATGTTTCTGAAGAGACTAAACTATTATAGTCCTTTGGGGTATGTTTTTTGTTATGTATTATGTATTCCGAAAAAGTACTGTAATTTCCATGTACGTCAAGCTTTGGTTCTCTAAAATATGGAAAGGTAAATAAATGATCACACATTAAATTTCAAAAATGGATAATAAATAATTAATATTGAATGGTAAATAACTCAAAATGCGTGTCATTAAATAAATAAACTAGGATTGAAAATGCATCAGTATATAATTTCAAAGAACAAATCTGATTGAAAATAATAATAATATAATTTTCAAAAAAATGAAATTAATAATTATTGGATGTCATGTTTCTAAGGAATATTATACCTTTACCATCAAGAACATTTACAACATGTTTTTTAATTCTATTGTCATGGCCATTCACAAGACAGTATTAATTTATAGTAGAAACCCACATATTCTTCTTGGAAACAAACACAAAGGGTTTTTTACCAAATAATTTCAACTCATGATAAAATATATACATCATGGGGAATGAATTAATTAGTCCCCAACCAATAGGTCTGGAATAAAGTAGTCCCAAAACTTTTTATTTCATGTCCATGTAATTCGTAGTATATCAAATAATTGTTTTGAGATCATAAAAAATTAACTTATCAAATTTTCATACAGAGTAAAGGTTACAAATCTATCAATATTTACCTAGTAAATAAAATTAATTTAAATTTAAATGTTGTATGTAATAATTTTATATGGTTTAAGAAATAAAAATATCCCTAATAAATGATATGGATAACTATGGTATAATAAATTTTTATTGAACAAAAAAATTGAGTTTCTCAATGGAAATAAAAATTGAATCAAGGTAGATAATGTCAATAATATATTTATTAAATGAAATAATAAATCATCCCAATGAAGAAAAGGATGGTTTCAATACAATTTATAGAAGGTGGAGTAAGAATAAAGGGTTGTTTTTGTGGATGAATATAAATAATATAAGAGGATTTTTTGAAAAAATTTGTAAGGAAAATAAAATTTTTATTAAGAATTTTATTTGAAAAACCATTTCCCTAAAAAATCACAAATAAAAACATTTTCCTTCAAAATTAACCTTTTAAATAGTAAAATTAAGATTAAAATAAAACAAAAAAGTATATTTATATGTCCAATAGAAGGTAAAAAACAGTCTTTTTTTATGAAAAAATGTGCAGAAAAATGACTAGTTCAGAAACATTGAATAATATTCCTTTGAAAACATTTTAAAAAGGAAAAGGGGTAAAATGTATTTAATAAATTTTTTTAAAGGAAAAAAATTAATTCACTTTCAGAAAACAAGTTTTTACGAAGAAAATAGGGTCTTTTAAAAAAGATATAAATGAAGTCTTGTTTTATTAAAAATATTTTTTAAATGATTTTGAGTACGAAAGACAACAAAAATTGTTCAATTAATTTAAATATGTCATGAATAACCGTATTAGAAGAAAACTGAAGGCTTAATTTTTATATTATCTTAAAAATTCCTTTAATCGAATTTTAGGAATAATCTATCTCAATTGGAAGGAGATTCTGGAATATACCCTTAAAATGATCATAACGTCAAAGCAAGAAATGATTAGTGAAATGATTTTCAGTACCAGCTATAAAGAAAAATGAAATAATTTTAAATACATTAATATATAGTCAAAATAATTTTACACATAATAATAGAATATTAATGACAATTGGGATCTAATAAAACCCTATTAAATGGATTTTAGTTATAACATTTCTTTACTACAAGATAAATTTATGTTCAAATTCACTTAATTGAAATAATCCAATATGAAAATCAAAATACAATGAAGAATGAAATATTCATGATTATATATATAATATTGGTAGTATGTATACCATATATTTGAAATTAAGTGCACGATAATAAATTATTCCTCAAAGTGTGGAAATTGTGATGAAATCCATTCCAACTTGATAAATTTTAAATCATAAGCCCCATAAAATAAATAACATAGAATGAAACATTAAATATCATGAAGTTAAATTTCATAATTATATAAAATAAAATAGGGTCATTATATACACTACACAAAAGAAATAATGGGTCAAAATGGATAATGTGTCATAAAATTAAATCTTGAGACAAGAATCCCTTAGTAAATTTTTCTTTCTAGTTAACATAATTTAACCAAGTTTTTTAATCTTATTAGGTGTATAAAAACTTATACCATGAATATACCCATATTTATAACATCATAATAAATCTCATTGAAATATATAATTACTATTTGTTAATAACCTTTAATTATGTTCACTATTTTGGTTATTAGTTTCCTAGTTTGTTTTGTATGTTTTGACTATTTTAGTTTTGTTATTATTACATTGATCATGATTTTATCATATTAATAATGTAATATAGGATTAAATTATCATATATGATCAGTATATTTTTTTGAGAATAATAAATAATGTTCAGAGATAGGAAATTAAATGTATCATTCATTGAGATTGTTGGTCATTCGTAGGAATAAGTGTTACTTCCATTTATTTATCATATTTATAAGAATGAAAAGTAACAGATATATATGAATATGTATACTAATATTAAAGTATATAATATATATGATATATGAAAAAAATTATTGTTAAAACCATCCTGTATACATTTCTTGTTTGTTGTAAATAAATCACATCGCTTTGAAGAGGCGGTAGTCCATATAACCACAAATGATGTTATCGTATTAACATAAAATGGAAGGAATTAAGTTTTAATTATATAAGAGTTATAGAATCATAAATATATTATATATATTATATATATTATCTATTATCTATAAATATTTCATTATTTCTAATCATTAATAGTGGTAAATGGAAGAACGAGCGACATTGGTTCGCGAGGCGGTTGTCCGCTGTACACATGAACGATGATTGTGTATCATATTTTGATAGTTGTGTGTCAAATTGTAGGTTTTAATAATATCATAAAATCATTTTATTATATTTATGATTATTATTATATTATATAAACATGATATGGAATGAATTTAAGGGCTGTAGATATAAAGGAAATAAAGGTGATAATTGAAGAATATTACATCTTATTCATGTAACTCCTTTTGGTTTTTAACAAAATACTTAGTTGGTTATCATTAATCAAAAAGTAAAGCTTATAGGTTTGTTTTGTGGATTTTTGGATCGTAAATTAGAGTATTTTCTGAGAAAAAGTGTTTGATAGGTGTGAATAAGTGGTATGTGTGAGTGTATTTTTTATATTGGACGAGGAGTGATATTATTGTAAATTTTTTAAAATAGAATTCCACCCAAGTTTTTCAATTTTAAATTGGATAAAATAGTGAAAAAAAATTATTAAAGGGGTTATTGGGTCTAAATATATATATTCAATGGTTTTGGAAAAGACATTATGTCATTTTGGTCTTTAATATTCAGGTTTAGTACTTCGTTATACTATTTTTTCTCTCAGTCATTGTAATTAATATTAATCACTTTAACTAAATGTTTTGGTAAAAATCTAAATTGAAATTATTAGATATTATAAATTATACTAACTATAAATATGGAATTCATTTTTCCAAATTCCAATTACATAAGTTTAATAAATTAAGTTAAATTTAATCCCCAATATGAGGGATGATAAATAAGAGTTTTAATATACAAAATGTCAAAAAAATTCCAAATTTTGTATATTAAATTTAAAATTTAAATAGATTCCAGTAATAAAAATTCTATTAATAGTTATAAAATTGATTTAAATTAACAATAAACCAATCTATTTTATAATTTATCATTTTAAATAAACTTGGTGAAAAATAAGTTTTGAATTAAAATTAAATATTTTTTGTTACTCATCAAAAAGTGAAACCTCATAGAAAAATAGAAACCTTTAACCTAGGATAATTTTTATATTAAACCTTCAATACTGGAGTTTATTTTCACATATAAATTTAATAAAGCTTCCAATAATTATATATAAACTATCTCTTCCATTAAATGATGGAATATATATATGTAAAAAAATATATTTTTATTCCTAAAATTGGGTTTCTCTTTATCTTATGCCTAAAAAATATAATGTATGAATATAAAAATTATTTCATTGAATATATAATTTATATATATTAAATAAATATATTTCAATAATATTAATTGATTTAATTTATTAGGATTAAACACCTTTGTGAGTATAAAACTAAAAATATTTTTTTATATACAATTGGTTTATACATATATTTCTAATTAATTGGTAACCAATGAATATAAATTATTTTTGTGTAAACCATATAGTTTTGTAATTCAATTAGCCATATTAATAACATATAATTTAACAGATACATTATATCTTATTATATTAAATAACAATATTTAAATAATATATTTTTGTTCATTATAACATTGTCTTTCTTGGAATGAAACCTTTTGAAGAAACTCGTTGTTCCATACGATGCAAGATAAATCACTATTATGTGAATTTTAACTTATATAATATATTAAATTTATTCAAAATATTTAATATACCATAAATCTAAATAGTTTATATTCCTTTATATTTTTGGTTTCATGTTTCATACAGGATATAGAAAAAAAGACACCCTTTTATAGTTTTATGGGTGCTAAACACTATGCCGGGGTACTTTGGTCATGTACATGCACAGGGTTGTGAAATGTCAAATGGATACCCTTTCAATGTACCTTGGACACATTACATCGGTCAACACATGATGTGTAACCCTGATACAAGACATATAGTCACCAAATATCATATTCTCTGAACGAGAATAACACATTATATGTCTCATTAGACGACACACCATGTGATATACTATTTTGAGGGTGATTTCTCTATGAGCTAGATTGATCAACCATGATTCCATTGAAACCTATAGATTGAACCTCAATGAATCTATAGTCATCATATTTGAACATTAAACCCTTATAACAATTCATTAAATAGCTTATTGGGAATTAAACATCAAAATATGTCAACCTAGGGGTGAAACACTAAAGCATAGGCATCATATCAACCATCTTAAGACACTGTAAAATTTTCCATGAGTTATCTCTATCATTTTCTGAAATCAGTGACGACTATTCCCATTGGGTCTTACTCGGTTCATCTGGCACTCCAATGGGGTTGGGGGTGCCTCTCCTCTATCATGAACGCATCAAAGAGAAAGGGTGGGGTATTATTTTAATTTTATATAAAAAATATAGTTCATTTAAAACCCCAAAATATCACCTCTGACCCACCACCCAAAAATATCTTATTTTTACAATAAGGTTCTATGAAAATGAAATAAATGTGGAGGAATTTTTGATATCATTGGTTAAAAGTGTTTATCTCTTTGAAGACCTGTTTAAGGATGACCCTAATACAAATGTGAAAACTATTAAATGGAACGTATATAGGGATAAGTTTTCAAATATGACAAAACATTATTTCAATAATTATATGACATCTTTTTGTATTAGTTTTTTTCAAAAGGATTCACTTATAAATTTTTACGTAAAAGTGTTTATGAAATTAAAAAACTAAATTTTTAGACCCAATATATTGAGTTTATTCAAAAATATCAATATTTATATAGTTAGAAAATAACATTTCAAAATCATGATGTTATATGGGATAAAAATATGGTTCAAAAATACAATAAATCATTTATAACAATTAACAATAATTACCTGAACATAAAATATTATATTAACCCTAAATGTGGCTAGTATCACATCTAAGTGTTACTCAATCGTTGTTCTCCACATCCAGGAGGTCCTTGGTATGATCATTGAAGGGTGAATATACCCTTATAGTATTATATATCTTGTGACAAAGAATATGTTTTGGACATCTAGTCTTGTAGGGTTGTTTCATGACGCAGACCTACAGTGAAACATTATTCAAACATGCTTTCTGATTAATGGAGGATGACTCAGACATGATGACGCACTTGGCCATCATGTTAGTAAATGAGATTTTGGCTGTGTAACATAACACATTCCCACATGTAATTCAATATATAATAACATTGTAATAATGAGACTTATTGTATGGGTTATCCCTATAGTGGTCTATAACCTATCATTGCATCAATAGAGTGGGTTCCTAGGTTTATTTTTATTATATTATCAAAAATATACCTAGTATATGAACTTTAATGGTTATCAATCACATGAATCTACGATATAAAAAATAACAAATCAATATTAATAAAATTTACATTTTACTATAACATATACTAAACCAAATGTTTTTATTCCCAACAACTCCATCCTAGAATATAATTAATTTTCATAAAAAACCATAACATAAAACCTAACAAGTGTTATCTATGAATTTTAACTTATTATAACACAAAAGCTATTAAACCATGAAACTTTATGTCTATCCCATATCACAATGGCATATCATTAGTACCAATAGGTTCAATTCTTTTATTTGTCATAAGGGTTAACAAATAAAATGTTAATAAACCCAAGCATATCCCCAAGGAGTGTTTGGATGGGTGTGGGATCTTAGAACCACTAATTTAGAACAAGTGGGGATGAATTTAGTACACCACATACAACTTTCATATTATTTACACCACGGTTCTTCTATTCCATTTCCAAATCCAATTACTTGTATCCAGATAAGAAATAAATTTCTAGGAAATCCACACAATCATTAATTTAAAAATACATTATGATATAATCCTTTAAATAGACTTGTTCTCATTTTCTATCAAAAGGATATGTTATATGATATATGTATCCAGAATTTTATCCCCATTGATCCTTTAAAACACTCTATGGAGCTAAATATTACACTCTGATTCAAGTTACCTATAGTTTTTGGTAATCCTTCTAAATTGGAAAAAGATAATAGAGACAAAATCCTCCAAGATCAAATAGTTTATCATTATTTAGCTAATATATATATATAACTTATTGTCACAATATACCTGAAAGTATGAAAATAAAATATTCTAGAGGACAAATTAATTTTCTTCTATTGTATCTATAAACTCATTAATACATCTATTATTAGTATCTTTGGGAAAGGAAAACATAATAATGGGTGAGCATAAATTCTTAGTAAAGGAAATCATATAATTGAGTCCATAATTAAATTAATGGTAGTAGATATAAACTTTCATAATGTATAAAAAAATAAAACCATAATGTTGAGACTATATACATGGATGACATTTCAATATAAATAATCACAATGTTCTAAACAACTAATTTTATAATGATAGAGTTCATGTGTAAGAAAATATTTTCATGCTGTCAATATTTCATACCAATAAAACATACATATATAGGATTGGAGTAAACTAAATACCGTAGCTAAACATTCTCATAAGACTTATCAATTCATCTAACGGTTATAATGGCCCTCTTCTATCACATAATAATTATAGTGAAATCATCATTTGTATGAAATGATTAAATATTTCACATATAATCAACATAATCATTCATATTGAAATGCTAGCACACTGAATATTAACATTATCCCACAATAAATAAAAAAGAAAAATATAGTCATAGACCATTTATTGGATAATGGTCAATGGTTTCATTAGATTATATCCCCAGTAAATCATTAGATTCAAAATATCATTGGAACCTTTCTAGGAGAAAATAGCCTTTAATTTTGAAATAAAATATTTAAAATATATAATTTTATATAATTTTTAAAAATGAATTTAATTTTTAAAAAATATATAGAAAAATAATAGAATAGTCAATAAAAACTGTATTTTTATGGTAGTAAAGGTTTTTTATGTGGTTAATGTTAGAACAATACTTCTACTAGTTTCTTTAATAAAAGTTCATCATTTAAAAAATAAAAAGAATATTCCATTTAAAATTTCATATATAAATTATAAGTTGAGAAAAATTTACTTTAATAAAACATTGTAGGATAATAAAAACATTCTAGAAAATAATTTAACTAAAATATGGACATGTAATAAAACTATTCCACTTTGAATAAGAAAGAACATTTTTTTCAGTAAAGTAATTATTATAGACTTATGTGTTCCTCGATAGAATAAAATTAAATTAAGATATTTAATTTCAAGAAATAACAATATTTGAATATAATTTAATTGAATGGAGATAAAAAACCCATATAATTATTCTAATGGAATCATAAACATATACAATCCTAAATAATTATGAGATTATGAAATAATCACATAAACATTGGTAACATGTGAATCATAACAACAATGAAATAAATCAAATAAATTTAAATGTTTAATAAAATAAATATCAATATATTCATTTTATAATATAACAAATGGGTGTTATATTTCATTGAATTAATTAAACAAGTTGTCGATTCAATATATGTATCTCTAAAAAAAATTGAGATAATAAACCCATATAATATTCAAAATATTTGAATTCAGAAACAATCCATGACGTCATTTTGAAAAAAAAAATATTATTCAAAATAACATAAGTTTGTATATCCAATTAAAAAAATTATAGTTTGTTATAAAAATAATCTTGGATTAATAATGTCTATAAATAAGTGACATGAACAAATGAAAGGAAAATAAGTTAAGAAGCCCGTCACAAATATCGTAACATTAATGTGAGAATTACTAAATAAAGTGAAAATGTGAAATGAATGTAAATCCAAACTAATTTTTATAAAATTAAACATAAAAGAGTCACATTAGACTCCACACATAAACACGAAGTACTATATTCAATAAATAATTGATATGACCAAATGAATGAAAGTTGAGTAATGAAACAACTTACCACAAGTTTGACTTTCCTCAAATAATCCATTAACCTCCAAGATAATATATTTTATTTATATAAATATATAATGTAATTATTTTCATACTAGAAATTCCATATATATATATATATATATGACTTTTAAAATCATATCAATAGTTTTTCATCAATTCTATATTAAAATCATTGTTACAGTTGATAATTGTTTCATTATTCATCTATGTTTTAAATTGGAAGTTATGGTCCTCGTATTGTGATTATAGTTTCATCAACAAAGAAGGGATAATAATGATATTAATATCATATTTTTCATTATATACATATTTATAATCATCTATAAATTAAATACATGAAAAATAGATCATGTCTCTTCATAGACGTGGTAATCTACTCATACACATGAGCGATGTAATCATTTTTCATAGGATGGAAGGGTAAGATGATAAATGATATATAATATTTTCTAGAATCATAATTATGATATAAATAATATATATATGAATATGTGTGTGTGTGTGTTTCTTATTCCAATATTTATAATCATCAACATAATGGGGGATAGAAAAAAATAAACCACAACCTGGAGATGGTAGGATGTATGCATGCATGAGTGATGTTTTCATCTTTTATAGGAAGGAAGTGTGGAATAAAATGGTTGAACGATATTCATATAAAAATAATAATACATTTATGATACTTGATCCCTTATTTTATTTAGGGTAACCATTATATAGACTAATTATAAAAATAAATAAACGTTTAAATAATCGATAATGACGGATATATCTTCCTTTGTATTACTCATTTAAATAAGAGCATAATCATTTATAGGATTTTTTTTAAGAGAATATAATAAGATTTATAATGATGGAAAAATCAATAAATTAACTAAAACATATATTTTAAAATATATAGGGGTTAATCTTTGTGGTTAAAAAAAGAATAAGAGGTTCAATTTTATAAGGCAAGGAAATTGAAGACTTGAAATAACATAAGATATTTAAATAAAATATATATACTCTAATTATTTAATGATCAACCAAAAGAAAAAATTTAAAATTTATTATATTAAAAGTTATAAATCATATAAACTAGAAAAATTTATAAATTTATATGTATATTTTTAAATCTTATCTTTTTGTTTAACCCCCACATTATCAGGTATTAACATTAATTATGGTAACACAATATTATATAATTTATGGGTCAAAAATTTAAATATTAGATGAATCATGTCATTGATTTCTTCTATATATAAACTTTTCAACCACTTTCCATCCAAATTTTCAAATTTAAATATTTTTTATTTATAAGTCTTTTAACAAAATATAGCTTATCATAAAATATCATTAATGTTGATTCTGGGACAATTTAATTAATTTGGCTATAATGTAATCATGAAACCAATAAAATTAAAATCGAAACATACATACCAGTAATTAAATTTTATAATTACACATTAAATTCATCAATCACTATAATTCATCTAAAAATTAGAATAATTTTATTTTTTTTATTGCTTGGATAAGCAATATATCAGTGTTGCATAAGAGTATAATGTTATAATATCATCACTAAGAATTAAAAAAAATTAATATCATAAATATAATCCATTAATGCTAAAAATAATCATTCATTTAATTCAAATAATTATTTTTGTACCAATTACAATAAATAAGAGAAATTAAAATCTAGTGTGTGAAATTTTTTAGTTACCATATTCTTATAATAAAGTAATTGTTATAATCAACGGAATGTTGGAATAAATATTTATATATCCTTATCTATGATGTAGTGTGTTTATAAAACTCATTCAATAGTATATATTCATGTTTTATGGAGATGTTTAGGCCTCATCTGAAATATTTAACCCCATTTAACCATTTATACACTTTCTGATGTAGTAAATATTTACCATAATTACTAATCAGAAATTAATAAAATAAAGGGATATGTCTAGTAAATTTGAACTTAATAATTAAAAAATATATAATAAAATTTCCATGTTTCCATATCTATAATTAGAACAAATTAATGTTAATATAATTGGATAAAATGTAGTGTCACAAATACTTTGTTTAAATTTCGTTATTAAGAAAAAAATGAACTTATACTAAAATCCAATATAATTTTTATTATTATGAAATTATTTAGAATATTTTAAAAAAAATATTCTTATCTTGATATAAAACCATATATAAAATACATTGATACTTTTTAATCTCTTAATTTACTGAAAATAAATGATTATTTTATAGAAATCATTTTTTAACTATTCACTTAAAAATCTTTATTTTCAAAAAAAATAAACATCATCATATTCTAATTGTTACATTAATATTTCCAAAATAGTATGAAGTATTTCAAATATAATTCAAATAATTATATGATAATAATAGAATTATCATTTTTGAAAAGTCAACAAGAACCTATTTTGAAGAACTTATATTTTGAAACATTAAATGAATTTTATAATAAATGAGTACATATTAATTATAATTTTTCATAATATTTAGAATATGGAAAACATTAATTCAATTTTTTATAGTTAAAAAATTTTATTCATAGAAACAATTTAACAGTTATGTTTTAATGATCAAATTTAAATAATAATATTTTTATTAGATATCACAATTCTCCAAAATCTCACGGTTGTCTGTCAAGAAATCTATTTAGATTATTATAATTTGAATCAATATTTTTTTAGTTTCACAATTATTTCATATGATATAAATCCTTTTAAAAATAATTCTACAGTAATATAGATACCAACCAATAATTATCCATTTATATGTGTGCCACTTAAAATCAGTTATTCATTATATCAAAAAGAACTGATGGAGTGAAAATATAATTCATATCAATTTCTAAATGAAATAACTTTTTTAAAATATTAATAATTCCATTAATTGTAGTAACTAGAAAAAACCCACAGAATATAAATATGTATGCAAAGATATTAATCATCTGTCTTGGTAAATAACCTTCAATCCAAAATATAATGATTTTTTTACACCATATAAATAAAGGATATATGGTTCAGTGAAATACTTCCAAAATAATTAGATGTATTAAATCATGGTGAACACTCTTAAATCAATGGATGGAAATATAGAGCTTTAACATATGAAAGAAATTGGAATTAATATCCTAAACATTCGCTAAATATTAACGATAAAGGTATAAATGGATTTCCATAGTTTTAATACATCAAATTAGAATAATTTTTTTAGAGGGTACATTCCTAAAAATATTTTTTATAAAATAGAACTCTTTTTTAATAAAGAATAAATTAGAATGAAACCCTAAAATACATTTTATACAACATTTTTACTATTTTCATAAAATAATAATATGTATGTCACATTAAAAAGAAATTTTTTAAAAGGTTATTTAGAATCTTTTGGAAACATTGACATTTAAATTGAATCCTCAATAATATAACGTATAAATTATATAAATGTTATTTAAATGAAATTTTTGGTGGAAATTAAAATAACGAATCATGGAATGAAGACTTTTTAAAACTTCATCATTGAAATCATCATTTCAAAAATAGATAATAAGGACTCGTTTTGAAAATAGTAAAAATGAAATTCTAATGAATCATGAAATAACACAGTATTGGGTTTTATAATATAGGGGAGAATATTGGAATGAAAGATGATATAGAGAAAATGGGAAACTTCCATTTTGTGGGATTATAATTATTCTCAACCTTTAAATAATTTTTGTAGAATTAAATTTTATAAATGTAAAATATTTTATTAAAAATGTAATATTTCTCTATATAAAAATATAAAGTACAGGGAAATAGTGTTATCCACGTCAAAGATACCTATCTATGAAAAATTAATCATAAAAAGAACCATTTTAACTCATGGACGTGAGTTGGGTTGACAAAAACCATAAGATCATTTATATCTTCTAAATATAAAAATGGAGAAAGAAAAGGATATAGATCTACCAAACCCATGAATTTCATGAATATGTTAATAATAATTAATTATGATTAATAACTACCTATTAAATATTTCCGGGTGTATAAAAATAATTATACTTTGAATAAATTAATTAAGGACAATGAACCCTTACCTTCATTCTAGACATACAAAATATAGTTTAAATATATAGTATAGTAAACATAATTACCCAAATAACATGTTTTAGAAACGTATTCATATATATTCCCATTTATAATTTTCATTTATAATAATTATCAATATTTTAATTTGTTATTTACTATATATGTTTAATATCATTTATGAGTAATCGTGATAGTTTTGAACCAGTTCCACAATATTTTCATTATAATTCATTCTTATACCCAATTTGATCATTCCCATATCATGAAATTAAATCTAGTTAATTATTTATAAATATTTTTAACATTATAATATCACTCTATATAACTTTTGGTTTCTTTCTTTAGTTATAAAATCAATGATGAGCATGGTATGATGATTTTTGACGAACTGACAAAGATATCCTAATAAATGGGTTTAATATTAATATTACCCTTCCCAAACAAAAATAAAATAAATATTTACTTATTTATATAATATATTATCATTAATTATTTTCTCATAATCATTCATGGTATTATTTTATAGCATTGTTCAAGTAAAAGGTTTGACTGATCGAAACATGAACATATCATAAATAATAGATGAGTATGATTATGAAAGTTGCTTATTTAATAATATTTTAATTATTTTTCTAGAGTAATAATTTTATATAGTTATTTTTAATGTTTTCAATTTTATTGAAATATATTTAAATTAATAAATTAGAAACTATATGTAAAAAAGATATATTTCTTCATAGAGTTTGTATTCCACACAAACACGTGAATGTAAATTTATTTATCAATGGTAATGGGGAAAGGTTGTTAACTATTTATAAAATATAATATTAAAAATAATAATTTTAAAAAATAAAATTATTTCACTAAATATCGTTCATAATGTTTGTTTAAAATGCAGTCCTAAAATTAAAATAATATAGTGAGATATTATTACATAACACTGAGTTCTTCTTTCCCTTAACGGACTCATTAAAAATAGATTATTTAGGATATATTACATTTAAAATTATATAATGTAATAGGAAAATGATTCTAGGGGAATGACGTAGGGTATACTGTCAATAAGAAATTGAAATTTGGCAGTGATCTCGAAAGGGTGGTGAGAGGCCCCTTTTATAAGTGGTGATAATGGTTTTTTTGTAAATATTTAATATGAATTTTGAGAAATAAATTCATTCACATGTCAAGATGACCAAAAAAATAAACAATAATGGGGTTTAGTTGTGTTTTGGGCATTAAGGTCACCAAAATATCAATTGGAAAAAAAATTAGCATTGTATGCCTTTTCCCCATTGGATATCCAATTTTACAATTTTTTCAATCATGGAAACTAAATTTCAAATATGTAATTATTTTTTAATGAGAAAAAATATAATGATAATTATTATATAATTTGGAAATAATTATTCTAAATATAAAATATAATTTACCATATATATTTATTTTTTTGGAAGTAAAATAATATATTTATATTAGTGCATGAAATGCATAAAACCAGTTTTTGAAAATGTGTATTTTTTCACATCAAAATAACGTATAGGGTAAATTTACACCTATATTTTTTTTAGAACAAAAAAATAGTTTTATTTTTTAGCAAATACATGTTATGTTTCCTCAAAATAAATCAAAAATGAATTTTACCAAAAAAAATTGTAAATTAATAGAAAAGATCAAAAATGGTTTATTTTAATGGAAAATATTACATAACATGATAAAATATTAATCCATAGTTTTTTAAATTATGAAATTTATTATAAAAGAATATTTTTACTCAATAAATTAATATTGGATGTTAATAAATATTTTATATTTTTTATGTCATAACCAATAACTGATAGAGTCTTATATTTAATAGTTCTAGTTAAAATTATATTTTTCAATATTTACTAGATATAAAATATTCCAGTGAAATTTTAAAAAATGATACTAATCTATTTTTAACATTATAAACTAATAAACTAATTTTTTAATGAAATTAGTATTCATAAATTCATAAATTTTTTAAAATTTTTTTAAAAAAAACAATTTTTAATAAAAAAATGTCATATTAGAATATTATGCATTCATGGTATTATTAATAAAGAATTTATAATTTAGTGAACGTAATATTATGATAATATTCATTTAAATGTTTAAAATTTTATTTATTAATACTTTAAATATTTAATTAATATTTAAAATTAAATTTTTTAATCATATATGTTTTTTGTAATCTAGATGAAAAAATTTACAATTGACTATTATGATTATATTTTCTGTAGTTTTTTTATTCTTATAATTTTCTTAAATATACATCATCATATAGGTCGCGACATGTTTTTTCATTTAGTTTAAGATTATATTTATTTAAATAAAAGGTATAGTGAAATCTCAACTCGTTATATTCTACCCCTTAAATAAATTAGATCCCGAAAATTATAATTATTAATCCCTTAAAATATAAGGCATTCCATGAATTGATATTTAATTTATATTATATTTTCGTCCTCATACTCTTTAGATTGACTAGTGATGATAATATTTCCCTCATAATAAAAATATAACAAAATTTCTTTTTATTCATTTTAAGAATTTATATTAAATAAAATAGTATAATGGGAGTTTTTTTGGGAGTTTATATTTAGAAATGTATTAATAAGTGGTTATTGGTTTAGATATAGATGTGATCTAAATATCTTTTAAACAATTATACTCCCTATATTGAGAGATAAAATACATTTCTAATATAATATCACATGTGGCTAAATGAATGACAATAATATTTTATAATATTCAAAATTATGTGAACATCTATTAGGGTTATGTAATATACTTTGGATATGACAATCAGACAACTATAATTTTTTATTAATATTTAATCATCTGTTCAATATGGTTTATAATAACTATGGAAGAGTTGTTTGAATATAATACAAATATAGCACTCAATGTTCTTGGGTGGGTTATAAATTTTCCTCAATCCAAGCCATATTAAGAATGCACTTCTATATTTTTTATATAGGATTTATATTGTCATGGATGTTTCTCATGCCTATCATCCATGTTTTCCCTTAGATTAAAAAATTAACCTATATAATGACAATGTTTCAATCAATTGAGAAAATAATTTTTTAATTTTACTTTATGATGAAATACATTTCCATTATATATGTCAATAGAACTCTTAACTATTCTTTTGAAAATAGCTACTATATTCCATCCATTTCCAAAGTTAAATCACATCTCATCTCTTTTTAGATATTTTCATTGGTTCATTGTCCAAAATGTTTAGCATTAGGAAAATTTTAATTTTTTCCTTCATCATATTTATCATAGAACATTCATGGGGATATTAATTTATTATCATTCATGTGTTTTAATGTAAACTATATTTATATTATTGATAATAACACATGACAGATGGTTAGGAAAAAACCAAATATCTCTCACAGAAACTATTTTCTTATTATGTTTGTTATTTGGAAGAAATCACAATAGTTCATGCAGTCTATTGTTAATATTATTCCTTCAAGATTCATCCATAATTACATCCAAAATTAGTTAATGTGATTAAAAACACTAATATAATTATTTTTAGATAATTACATAGATAGTTAATGCTCAAAATTTCTTACTCTTTTAATTCATTACATTTGTTTTCAATTCAACCTAAATAAATCTTGGTTTATTCTATGATTAAATTTCTTGTATAGATAATGTGATTAAATAAACCATATAGCTTAAATGATTAACCACAGGTGCTTCTACTCCATGGATGAATTCAAATTCCATTACCTAGACTTGGATTTAATTTCTAGGAGAACCACACAGTCTCTAATTTACCAAATCATTTGGATGTTATCCTAATCATATAATTGGTTATAAGACTTATCCTTAGTGTTTTCATTGAATTTATCTTATCCCAAACAGTAAAATATTCAATATTTCCATAACTAATGTATAGTGTTGTCTATTCCTTTGAAATTATTCTCTACCTTATCTTTTTTACTCTTAAATAATCCTTGAAGAAAATAAAAACCATTTAATTTAACTAAACACTTCTATAATATCCATAATGAATACCCATGAATGGAAACACCTCATTATAACATGAAATATATAAAATATTTTATTAAAATACCCTTCCACAGTCATTTGTGTTTAGAGTTTTAAGAGAGATTATGTAAAAAATAACCTAAGGAAACCAACTTATTTTTATACTCAATAATATTTTTTCCACTATATAATCTACTTATCAATCTATAAGAAGCTACTTTCATCTCCCATAAATTATAAAAAATGAATATTCTTAAATAAAAATAAAATGTATTAATTTTATTCATAACCTAGGGATATATAAATATAAGAAATGGGTGATCTTGAATTATGAGTAAGGGTAAACATAAGAAAAGAACATTAGAGGTCCTAAGTGAGAATAATATGAGTATATCATAACAATTAGGATACATAAGAGAGTTATATTCAAAAAATAATTATCAATAAAATCATGGTATAAGTCATGTCAAAAAATTAAGATATATCATGAAATTTTTCCATATTATATATATAAGGAATCATAATGAATTATAGTGCAACCATAATCATAGGAAGCCATTTTGAAAAAAATTATATATGTACTACATTTATGGTAGAAAAACTCCTTGTATTTCCACCCATTTTATAGTGAAAAAAACTAACATTGAATCATTTTCATTTTAGATATAAATAATTTACCAATACATTAGAGGGTGATATAAAACCCCATACCTAATCATCTATATATTTTAATACCACATTAAATAAACTATTCTTTATATAAAAAATAACCAATTTAAGGAAAATGGATTTTTTTTGTTTCAAAGGATCGAATAACAACGGACAAGGGAGGGTTGAATTAATTTTTCAGTTTCTATGAGTATCAAAACATTTAGAAACATAACCCCTGAAACATATTAAAATATATATACTTATAAACATTTATAAAATACTCATCCATGAAAAAAGTACAAATTAAAGTAAAGAAGAACATATTTACAAGGTTTATCTTATACGTGATAACCTACATCCTTTCTATATCCACTCCCATGGTTCAATAGAAATCCACTATTATGAATAAGTGAATACCACTTGTGACAACTACCACTATAAGACTTCTATCTCCCTATAGTAATTAATTATACTCACTCCCAAAAGTATACAATGTTTTCCTTTAAAATAATTGATCTATGAAAAAAATAAAGGCATTGTTGACATTTCTCTACAATTGCTCAGTCTGAATCCTTAGTCTAGTTTTTTCTATATCCAATTTTATCAATCTAATGAAGCAGGATATAAATCACTCAATATGATAATTCTATATCCGATGAACTTACTCTGATTAATTCTTTCTCAATCATCATTACCCATGTTCATCTCAAATTATCAATATGGACTTTCTTAATCTGATCAACTCAATAGGATCTTGTTCAATCATGTTGACAAACATATAATTATCTGATCCTTCTAACGATATCAATAATTGTAAATTACTTTCACATTATTTTTTTAAGGCTCTGAATTTTTATCTTTTGTGAATGTTAACAATGATGTATTATATAATTATATATTTATAGTAAACTCTAAAATCAATTAGCGGGAAACATGAAATGTTTCCCCACAGAAACATATTTAAAAAAAATCTAAATACCAATCAAATTTAAACATTAACATATAATTCATCAATAATTATCACATTTCTAAGATATTTATGAAAAGTTAATCTTCATACATGACCTCTTCGACTCTTCATAAAAATTCTGGAATCTTTTTTTTGAGTTTTCTTCAAAATAATTTCATTACGAATAAGTTTTCTTCTCATATCATTATAAATTATAGTTCCTTCTAAACACATTAAGAATTATGTTTGTATCTCAAATCATTATGAATTTGTTTCTTTCTCATCTCATTAGGATTTCTATTTATTTATCAACTCATTACGATATGCTTTTATTTTTCAGAGATTGTCTGAATAACTTTCCTTCTCTGATTCATTCCAATTGAATCATTATTATGATGTAATTAATATTTAAATTGAATACCCATTACGATGTATTTTTCCATTACAATGGAGATAAAATTATGATAATTTTTCATAATGATAGAAATTATGAAATGGTGGATCAAGATAGAAACATTAAACTAATTAAAACTTCCTCAATGTCACACATTCAAACCTCTAGATCTGATCTTTTGTGTCCATATTTCATGATTATGATAAAGAATTTATCTTGATCACTAGAAGGGATTCAATCACTAGGATAACTCAATTTCATCCAAATATTTATCATTATTGTTTTCTTGATTTATGATAACTCAATAATCAATAAAGGATCTTCTGACGTGGTCTTATAATTTATGAAACTTTTGAACACCTGACATCAGAATATTCTTACAAAACTCTTACTAAAAAATATGACTTTTTACTCAGAAGCTTATTTATTTCTCTGATTATGAAAAAGGAAAATATCAAACAACTCATAATTTATTCCTCTAATAATTTGCATTCTTATCCTGAGAGTCTAGTTCTTCTCAGTCTGATCTGATCATTTTGGGTAAAATAATGTTTCAAAATGAATCTTTTATCCCTTTTTATGTTACAGTTAGAACTTTCAATAACATACAACTTTAATAAAATACTCATAATGATTAAATGAGTATGATTCCAGAATAAGAAAAACATTCTAAAAAAAGGTTACTTGTAAAAAAAAATTAAACTTTTTTAAAATAATATATCACAGTGGTTCTACAATCTCCCAATTTAGAATTTTTACAACCCTTGTTAACAACTTTTTTAACCCTCATAAAATTTTCAAAACTCAACTATTTAAAAAAAATATTGCCTTTTATTTTTATCAAAACATTTCATTTCTCAAAAAACAGCATCTGAACACCATAGTGCTGGATAAAGTAATGTTTTTGAAGAAATCACATCCCTCAGTTGAAATAAATGTTTTGTCCATATAAAAAAACTCTACCTCAATTTTATTTTTATCTACCCCATTTTATAATTACAAAAAATTAAAATTCTTAAAAAAGATAATTAAAAACATCATACAAAGTATAATTTTGTTACATTCTCTTACCCTTTGTAAAAATAATATATATCATGGTGGGGGTACATTATTATGTGTTTTTGGAAGACATGATAGGAGGCTAAACATTATGTCTCTTCTTAATTCCACAAACCTTTATTTCGACATTGATTATTTAAATGTATCAGCATTATGATACTTTTTTGGCATGTATTTTAGAATACAAATCTCCAACATCATGTTTCTATATTATGAATTGAAACATTATATCAATGTTTTTTATTTTCAATGTTGGATAGGATTCGTTGAAAAATTTATTTCACTATCATTATCACATTTTATTTTCAATTGTATAGAAACATTTACTTTCAAATATTTAAGCATAAATTTCATCCCCATAATTTGATTACAAGCATGAGTAGATACAAGATAATGGTATTCATATATTCTCAATGTTACTAAATATTGTTTATTACTATCACAACTCACAAAAATTTAGTCCAAGAAAACTTTTCCTCAGTATGTTTATTTTCTATCATTATAATCTCGATCCCAATCAGAATTATTATTACTATGAAACCACATCTTAGAATTTCTTTTATATAACAAAAAATGTAATTTTTTCCCTTTGACATATCCTATAATTATTTTTTCTACTGAAATATGGGATTACTTCAAGTTACTTTGATATGCGGTAGACCATGTTACAACATAAAAAATATCAGGTCTTGAGATTTTATGATAATTTAGAATTCCTATTAGCTTCAAAAAAATCATTCGGATTCACACTTTTTTTTGGATACACCTTTACTCATCTTTGTGACCACTAAAATAGGAGTAAAATCTTCATTGGATTTTTCCATCTCAATATTTTTTAACAATTCATTAGCATAATTTTCTTAAGATAAGAAATTGTTTTTTTTATTTTGTACTTGTATGACAAAGAATAAAGTTAATTGTCCCAACATTTAAATTTAAAAATTGTTCATCATTTCATAATTAATTGTTTACCAACATATTATCTATCCTCATAAAAAAATATATCATCCACTTTAACAATTACAATTAGATGACCAGAGTCAACATCTTTCATATATATGTTTCTATAAATATTTACTCAAGGAAAATTCAACATTCCCATGCAATTTCATTGTTTTAAATACCATGAATATCGATCTTTTTTTATCCTAAAAAAATATTTCTTTGATTTACAAGAACTGTTTTAAACCTCATCATGTATAAAAACATAAAGTTTTTCAATCTATAATTCTACCACAATCACACCATTGAAGAATGATTACTTTAAATCCATTTTATAAACATTCAAACAATGATGTTCATCCACTAAAATAAACATTCTAATAGTTTCTAATTTTTCAATCTAGAGAAATATTTTCCTCACAATCCCGACCTTCCACCTATGCATACCTATGCATAGTATTTACAAAAAGTCTAGACGTTGTTTATTAAAGCTTCTCCATTTTAATTTATCTTGTTTTTGTAAACAAACATTGTGCTAATAACATTTTTATTTACTATAAATGGAATAAGTTATCTTTTTTTATTCTTTTCAATCTAATCCAACTCTTCATTCCCAGAATCCTCCAATTATTTGTGGTTAACAGCATCTAAAAATGATTCCAATTAAAATTTTGATATATTTAATGCCTTGTTATCTAATCTCAACATTTTCATTTTTTTAAATTGGAGCCTTTTATTTTCAAATAACTTTTTTCAAACTCAATATGTTTTCATAATGTAATAAATTTCAATGTTTTTTTCCCAGCTAAACATTCCTCATCAGAAGATTTTTTTGAATATTGATAATGATGTTTTGACTCACATTAACTATTGTTAGTAATATCCAATTTATCCTCTATAGTATTATCAAAAAAATTTGTTAAGGGATTTTTATTTTCAATTAATATAAGATCATTTGATTCTACCAAAATTTATAAATATTTGTTTCAGAATTTGTAACATCCCCTATTTGGTGAATAAACCATAAAAGTTACTTCCTCATATTTATCATTAAACATTCAAAAAAAATATATAATTCTAAATATATATAATATTTTCTATGAAGTTTTTATATATACCAGATTTCATTAATGATCATGTTGGTTTATGGTCTCATCAAGGATTTATTTGGAACATTTATTATAATATGAAAGGCTTCTCTCAAATATAATTTTCTATGGTTCTATTTTTCTAACATAATTCTTCCCGTTTCCACAAAATTTATATTATTTATTTGTGCTACTATATTTTTTAATTGAGTATACAGAGAACTATATTGATGTTTGAGACTACCCATTATTATATAATTTTCAAAAGTAATTATTGTGAGTTCAGTATCATTATATTTTCTAAATATTTTTATGGAAATCCTCATTTCATTTTCATTATTTATTTTGATGAATTTAAACTATTCAATAGTTTATAACTTTTTCTACATAAACAAGATGTTTTTTGTCAGAGTGAAATAATTAATAAAAGAGGTAAATTATAAATCTTATTTTAATGATTTATGTCTCATCAACCCACATAAATTGGAATTAATAAGATTTAGTGTTCTTGTAGAATTAATCTCATATCTTTTATAATATTTTTAGTCATCTTCCCTTTTTGAAAAGATTCACACACATCTTCTTCTATTCTTTTCAATTTTATAAATTTTTGAATGAAATTGACATTAAAATATTTGTTCATACTTATCTTTCCAAGGTTCCCTAGTATTCAGTGTGTGAATTTGTTTTAATTTTCAAAACACAAGTAATAAGAATTAGTGAATTATCTAATTTTAAATAGATTCCTATTGGTTCTTTCTCATTTTGTAAAAACATATCCATATTTCACACTGTTGAAGATATAAATTTTCTAAAGAAAAATTTTTTCTATAATAAAAAATTGGTCTTTTACTAAGTTAGTTATGTTTTAACCCATCAACAAATAAAATATCTTGGGATTTTAAATTTTATGCTTCAATATTAGTCGTTCTAATTTCTTTTATTTTAAAATACTATCATTACAAAAGGTAACTGATCCTCCATTATAAAATTTTACATGTTTAAGGATTTTAATATGTTCTATATTATTTGAATAGAAATCACTATTAACTATCCATGGATTTTTCAATTTACAAGCTGTCAAAGCTGTCTCAATAATAAAATCTCTTCCCACAACTTTCTTCTTTTTAGCTTCTTATTCTTTTTTATCCTAAGAAGATTATTCCAGAAATAGTTTCATACATATTTCAGTATTATGAACATCCTGATCACATCTTCCAAAAACTTCTTCCAAACATTCAAATTGATTTTTTGTTTAAATTTTTCGAACATCTTAATTATTCACCATTTTAACATTATTTAATATAGGAAATTTACTCCTTATACAACCACTATTTATTACTCTTTTCTAAAACCTTCTTATAGGTATAGATATGTTCTACCAAAAAATATAATCATTTAGCAAATAGATTCCATAACACTGGAAATACACATCCAATATTGATTATATATTCAAGAGAGATATTTCTCTATAGTAACATATGTTAATCATAAAATATTTTTTCAGATCTCACATAATCAGGGTGAAGAACATATTTTATTTTGAGTGGGTTCTCTACTTTTGAGGAATTTATAGTTTCCTCACATTCATTATCCACCAAATATTTCCCAAAATATTTCCAGAAAGTGAATTTTTAAAATAATCAGATGAAACATTAATTTTTGGGACTGATGATTTCAAATTATTCCCATATCATGAATTCTCTACAACATTAGAAGACTCAAATTTTACTTCAAATACATAGATGAAATTTACATTCATCTTTATGATTGTATTTTAGGAGTAAATATTTTTTAATTGAAACTTGTTAAATTATTCTTCTTTAGCTTCCAGCTTCTTGCTAAGATCTTTAATCATCGTTCAGTATTCATAAATTCTATGTTTGTAACATAAGATCTTCTAAATATATTCATCATCTTGCAAGATAAAATCTCTTTTTCCATCAGCAGCTTATTTAAAATATTTTTTCGTTGTCCTAATATGTTTCTTGAGAGTATTGTTTTTCTCAAGACATGGAAAAAGTTGTATTCTGAGATGATGATCTCTACAATATTTTTCACCACCTTATTCAATATAGAATATATCTTTTGTTTTGGTCGACTTTTTCAGTGATGGATATGAATTTTTATGAACATCATCATCAAAAAAATTGTTATCAGTTGAGTCTGATCTAGTATTCAGTCACAACATATTTATTTTATATCCAATAATATTCTTGTATTTCTAGATTAATTTTTCTTATTTATCAATTATGTTTCTATTCTACCATCAAGGTTTTTAATCAGAATCATCTCCATATTCACCAAATTATTTCTTGGGGAAATTTATAACTATGTGTCTAATTTTACCACACTCAAAACATTTGAGAGAAATTTTACCTCCATAGTCTCCTCTTACTATTAGATTTTTATTTGATATAAGAGACCTTATTTAATCATTCAACTCATCATCTTCATTATTATTTGAATCACAAGTATTAATGTCTTCAACTTCTTGAATTTTAAAGATTCTCAGATATAAAAAATACATTTCATCTTTCTTATTATTTTTAAAAATTGGATCATTTCTCAATTCATAAGTAATCAAATGAATTTATGCAATCCAACAAGAGATAAATCATCCTTATATTCTAAAGGAGAAATTTTAGAATCATACCTATATGGAATGTTCCTCATAATGTTCTTCACAATTATAGACTCTTTGAAGACACGTATGGATCATATAAGGTGACAAAAAATTTAATTTATTCATGTGAAGTATTCATCAATATTTTATTAGTCAATCACTATGATGTCTTAATACTTACTGTGCCAAAATTTTAGTTATTATTCTTTCACATAATTATTCCCTTGGAAACTACTTTCCATCTTATCCCGAATACTTTTAGTGTTATTGAGACCCATCAATTTATGACAATGTTTCTATAATAAGGACATATGGATTTCAGTTTTATCATTTCCATCAATTTCTATATTTTTTCTACTATAAAACATCATAGAATCATCTTTCTTAGTATTTAAAAATACTATATTAAATGAATCAGTAACTTCCAAGCCAATAGATAAGGGATAAAGAATCATTCTATTTTTCCATCAATAATATTTTATTCAAAAAATGTATGAATTCATATAATGTTGAAATAATTGATATTATCTCAGATAAGGATTCAACAATGTGAAGTTTCTCTAATACTTATTGATGTTCCAAAGGATTGAATAATAACTGGGAAGGGGGTTGAATTATTTTTTCTTTTTTTTATGATATTAAAGACTTTTCGAAACAATACTTATACAACATATTAGGATTTATATCCATTTAATAATTTATTAAATACTCATGAATAAAAAATTAGGATATCATGTAAATAATATTGGATTTTCAAGGTTATTTAATATTCTGAGAAGCTACAAAATTTCCATAGACACTACCATGGGTCTATAAAAATCAAATATTCTGAAAAAGTGAATTAAAATTTTTCCTACTCACCTTAGACACCTTCTATCTCCTAATAGAAATTTATTATACTAAATTTTATCAGTTTAAGATGTTTTCTTATAAAAAAATGGATCCAAAAATAGAATAAATGAATTTTTTCAAACTATTCCACAATCTTATAGTCTGAATCTGCAGTCAAATTTGGCTAAATCAAAATTTCTCAATATGGGGATACTGTATTTGATAAACTCAGTCAGATGAATTCATTTTCAATCTGACTTATACAAAATCTACTCAAATTCTCAACATGATCGTTCCTAGTTTTATTAAATAAATACAATATACTCAATATTATTTTTCTCAATACATTAAACAAACATTATACTGTCTAATCCCCCTCATGAGATATCTAGCTAGAAATGTCTTTCACTTTATTTCTCCAGTTCTCTACCTTTTCAGCATGCGTGGAAGTTAAAAATAAATGAATGATCTAAGAAAGTATTTATAGGTGACTCAGAAAGTCAAGATTTAAAAACTTTAAAACATTCCCTACATCCGTTGATTTAAAAAAAACTAAAGATCCCTAATATTTATACATGTATAATTCATTCTTAAATCCTCCTAATATTTTTCTAAGATATATGTAATATCCAATTTCTTTTTTACCTCTTCAAATCCTTATAAAACTTATAGAATAAATTTTTGAATATTATTCATAATCAGATCATTATGAATTTATTTCCTTCTTAGATCATTATGAATTATTTTTCCTTATCACCTTAGTAATAATTATGTTACCTTGTCAACATATTATGAATCTTTTATTTCTCAGATCATTTTTATTTAAATTTCTTTTTTAAATCATTAAAATATATATTTCATCTTTAGATTTAGTATGAATAACATTCCTTCTCATATTTAATGCAATGAAATCCTCATTAATATGGAATTTTAATTATGATGGAATTTATATTCTGTTGGAATTTACCATTAAGATTGAGATACCATTTTGTTTATTTTCTATAATGATGGAATGTACTCAATGATGAATCATCTAAGAAACATTTAAATTCATCAAAATTCATCATCATCACAAATCCTGACTTCAGGATAATAGGGGTTTGTAATTCTTGAACCACATGGTTACTTTGTCTTGAACACTAGAATAGATTCAGTCATAATATTTCCTCTATTTCTCCAAAATATTTTATCAAGGAAATTTTATTCTTTTTTGAACTCCATGATCGGAAAAGAAACATCTTACATGGTTTTGGAATGTATGAAAACTTTTTAACTCATGACTTTCAAATCTTCTTTAAAAACTCTTGTTCAATAATATAACATATTTACCCAACAAATTCCTTCATTCTGTAATAAAAAACAAGGAAAACATCCTTTAATCAATAATTTCTTCCTCCCATAATGTTTTGTCAAATACTATAGGCCATGTGCTTCTCATTATGATCATATGAGTCTATAAGACATATTTATTAAAAATGGTTTCTCCCACTTTTTGTTTGGGTTTGAACTTTTACCAATTTAGAAATTTCTTATAATGCCCATTAAGATGGACGGGGTCCAATTCATGAATAAAACAACTTTTATAAAAAGGTAAGTTGTTTTCAAATACAAAAAAAAATTAAAAAATATATTAAAATTTTTCATGTTTTATTACCTTTAAAAATAGAATAAAAAAAGGAAAACATTAATAATTTTTTATTTATCATAACTAACATATTTGGAAAAAATATTTGAATATCACAATAGGAAGAGAACACCATCTTCTCATGGTAAATCCCAAAGGCGATGATAGTTTCATCTTTGGAACCTCCCTGAAAGGTGCATGGGAGATGATCTAAATCAACTATGTTATTCAAGGAAAATTCCATTCTGTTCTATAATTTTTATTTCTTCCCTAAATTCTTATTAATTTCAATTATCCCAATTGTTACATACCTCATCAATTATTTTCCTTAGCTTACACTTTTGGATAAAGAGTTCACATATGCATCATATCTTCACAATATGAAAATGGTGACAGAGTTCAAGAGTCAAAAACCACGAATTGATGCCTAAAAATGCATTGAATTTGGATTTGGGGGTCCTGAATAATGAGAATTTGTCTTTCTTCTCAAAAAGTGTCATATTATTATAGTGTATTCTTCATAGGGTTGTCTAATTACTGCCTGGTCCAGAGCTCCTCAGTCCCCCCAATGGGTTCCACTTCTATCTTTTTTGGAAGTATTATGATTTTTACTGGAAACATGATGTTCTTTCCATGATAGTGTGTGTCATTTTTAGAGAAATACCTTTTCCTTTCAAAAATATTTGGATTATCAGAATTTTGTGGAATATTGATGTTTGTTATTTATGTTTTGATAGTCAAACTACTGCTATTTATTAGATGATATCTCCTAAAATATATATTGAGGTCAGTGTTTCAAAGCCTTTTATGGAAAGTATTTGGATCATAGTCATGGAATAATTCTGATGGAAATATTATGGAATTTTCGGTCTACCAAGAATTTTTTCCATTCTTACAAACTGATGGAGAATTTTTGTTCTTGATGTCCTCAAACATGCATGGACCAGTAAAGGACTAACTCTATCATGTGACTAGAATACATGATAGAGGGTATTTATGACCCTATTTTAAACCAACTTTTTTATCACATTATGATTAAAATCAAAGGGAGGTCCTATAAGGTCCAAGCAGGGTGGATGAGGAGTGTTGAGAAATCTCTAGGGAACTAGGATCCCCCAAGAATTAGTCCTTACCTCATGTTTAGGAGGCGTCCCAGGATGATATTGAATGAGACCCATTGGTAATTAGGGTCTAGGAGATTTCAAATCTGTAGCACTAAGATATACAAGGGTTGGGAGAAGCATAAGAGCATGATAAATCATTATAAGAGAAGATTTCATATAAATATATGTAATCATTTTGAATTTTTAGATTAGGAAGGTTCATAAAATGATAAAGAGTAACTCAAATACATTTCAAGAATAGGGGACTCATAAATTGGATGATTTGGAGATGGGTACATGTGTAAATGTTTATGTGAGGTGAAACCCACATTTTATTAAGGATTCATAGAGTCTCATTTTGATGAAGATGGATCTATTCCATTCTCATTTGTCAATATAATGGGAGAACATAATATATCACTTCATAGTACAAGGAATGAGAGGGGACAAAAGGGGAACTATGATGTAGGAGATGTACTACGGTCACGGAAAAGAAAGATAAAGGCTAATATGATTAATTTCAAATACTTAAGGTGATAGTAACAAGCTCTTATAGATAAAACAATGCAACAGCTTGTAGAATAATGTCCCATGTACAATAATTAAATAATTTTATGGCCCTTAAAATGGGAAATAAAAAGATCAAGAGAAGATACCCCAATGAAATTGGGTTACATGGTGGTGTAGGTTAAGTGAATAGAGAAAAAGGAAAAGAAAAATGTAATCATCATGAGCCTTTCCCAAATTCTATTGAAGGAATGTAGGAAGGATCCTTCCTGATTAAGGCTTCAAAGCAGTAGCTAGACAAAATCGTATAAGGAATACTGCATGTTGATGTAAATTAATACCAAAGGGATTTAATCAGTAAACGAAATCAAATATTAACATGATGATTTAATTAAAAGAAAATAAATGTGGATGAGTAAATATAATCGTGGTACAAGATATCCACCCAAATTGAATATTTAGTTGAATAACATCTCAATATGAAGGTACATGCACTGCAATGGGGATATATATGGAAATCACTTATAATAATTTTCTTCTTCTTTTTAATGATTTTGTGATTTCATACTAAGTTAACTTATCCTTTGCTATGAATTGTTTCATTTTATAAAATTTCCTCAAAAGTTATTGTTGAATAAAAATTTAACTTTTAATCAGTCATCCAAAAATATTTATTAATATTTGAGATGAATACTTTTCATGAATGCAAAAAGTTCATAAATAATTGTCACAATTGAAAAACTTTATCTATTCTTAAGTAAATAATTTTCCTTCTAGTAAATATTTTGAATCTAGGTGAACACCATTCAATAAATTGAAGAGAAATTATTGTGTTTATAGAAGAAATAAATTATAATCAAAATCCTAACATTTAAGTGAATATATTTGTTTATAAAAAATAAAACATTGAAACTCTACAAATAATTTAATTTTAATAAGATAACTCAATATTACGTCTTTTAAAAAACCTAAGGGTCATTTCATGGAAATGTGGAGAAAAAAGTTAAACATATGATCATAGAAGAAGACTCATTTTAAATATTTTTATCTATACCCACATCAGTAAAATGAATAATAAATATTGATTTTTAAAATACGAAAACATTAATGTGAAGGTCAAATAATGTTTCACATAATTGTATTTCCATATATAATGGATAAATTTTATTGGAATGAAAATACAAAAAAGAGTAGATATTTTCATAAGTTGAAATCCATTTAATGAAAGACATATATATGGATCATCAAACCCCATGAAATAATTTAATATGGTAAAAAGAATTCATTACTTATAAATCACACCATATAAAAGATATCATGCTTCGTAGTAAGAATTATGTAACAATAAATTATATTTTAGACAAAAACACCTAATTTTAATTCTTGATCCCCATAAATCAGTTGAATAAATTGTATAAAAAATAACTATCATAATAAAACTATTAAATAAAATATTAATATTAATATAATTTAATAAAAATACTTTATAATTATTCTCTATATTTATATTATTAAGTTATTATATATTTTTAATATCATGTGTGAGTAATCTTGATCATTATAAACTAGTTTCATAATAGTAGTGTTTTTATTCATTATTCTACCAAATTTATTCATTACCAAATAAAAAAATAAATAATGAATATATTATTTATAAATATTTATAATTTCATTAAATTATTTTTTATCATCAAATAAGAAATCAATGATGAGCACGTTTCATTGATTTTTAACATACATACATTAGTATCTAAATTCATGAGATCAATAATAATTCTATTATGAAAGAACCAAAAATAATAATTTACTTATTTATATCAAATATTTTGAGTAATTATGTTCTCACAGTCATCCATGATATTATTTTATACTATTTTTCAAATAGGTGATTAGACCATCCCAAACAAGAATATTCCATAATTAATGGATGAGCACGACCAGGAAAGTTTTTTTATTGGGAATAATATAATTATCAATTAAAAATAATGATATTAGTTATATATTTTTATTAGGTTAATCATATTTTGATATATTTTAATAAAAAATAAATAATGTTGATGAAAAATGAGCTATGTTACATCATAGAGGTGATAGTCTGCACAAATAGACACGTTCAACTTTCGACATTCTTAACAGAAAAGGGGAATTATGGTTTATGATTTTTAAAATGTAATAATAACATTTAGAAAAAAAATGATAATGTATTTATATTGGAATGAGAAAATAATGCTCTAATAATTAAGCTGAAATAGAATATAAATAATTGAATTATTATTACTCATGTGAGAACTTGAGTTTTACCTTGGAGGATTCCAGGGAAATTGAGGGGTCATGTTAAATTCTTATCAATAAAAAGATAAATCATATAGAAAAGGAATATATATGAATTAAATTTGGTAGTATTTCTTGACAAAACTAATATCTGGAATTTTTTTATAGGGAGGTGATGGGTCCCTATTAACAGCAGTGTCAATGACTTTTTTGTAAAATTTACATATTAATATAAAGACTGAAATTTTCTATCCTATCCATATGTGTCAAAAAATAATATAATGGATTTTATATGTTTTTCCTATCTGAAAACAAAAAAAAAATTATAATCATATTTTTAAAATGTCTGGACTTTTACCATATGGTTGGCCCATTTTACAGTTTTTCTTTTTTTCCGTAATATCATGTTTTTACCTATGTAACTCATTTTTATGACTAAATTTATAATTATCACCATTAACTAATTAAATACTACTGATTTAAAATTTAAAATCCATTTTTTATGAAAAAAAATATATTTGTTTAAAATAAAATATCTTAAAAATATTCATATTAACACATTGAAAATTGTTTTTTGAATAGCTATATTTTAATTTATTAAATTTATTTTAAAATTTTTTTATTTTTTACCAAATACACCTTTAAATTTTTGTTGATTTAAAATCAATGAAACATAAATTTTACCAAAATAATATTAAAATAGAATAAAAGTCCAAAATCAATTTATTTTATGGGAAAATATTACTTTTGACAATAAAATATTAAATAAGGATTTCATTGTTCTAAATTTTAATAAAAATATATATATTTACAAATAAAATTATTATTTTATCATGAAAAATATATCATTAGTTTTTCTGTTATGCATACTTATCTATATAGTAATAAATTCTATGGTCTTATTAAAGATGTTATTTTTTCACCATTCTCTAAAATCAATTATTAAAAAATAACCAAAACACCATTGTAAGTTATTATTAGAATTCTAAATTATAGAGATCATAGTTATATTAATAGAATTATGTTGGGATATTTATGATATTTTCAGTGATGTATGGAATGGTTCATGTAGACGGTGGTGTTGGCAGGAAATGATGCATACTGTGACAATAATGAAACATTGGGCCTTTAGGTTAGAAAAGTGGTGGGCCATCAGGATATATTTTGGGACTGAAATCCATCAGCCTATTGATTCTTGTACTAGGTTCCGTTAAACTATATTAAAATGAAGTGTTTCTTTTTTTAATAAAATTGGATTGACTCATGACCATTTTAAATAAAAAAATCCAAAGATAACTAATATTAGGGGAAAATTTTATATTTAATCATAAATATTTCTTCAATACTATCATAATTTTCACTAAATAAGTGTGTGGATGATCATGAAAATCCAAATTAATAATTTAAATAATTCAGTATTATAAAAATATTCATTAAAATTTTTTGATCCAATTTATTAACACTATAAATTTTAATTTGATAATGAATAGTTTCTAAATCATATTACTTAATTATTCTTTAAATATAGATATTTTTAATTATTAAAATCATTATATTTACATATATATATTTTTACATATAACTTTCATTGATAATATTTATCTATTATGTAATATCTCATATTAAGTTGGTGTTTCATGTACAGAAATATAATATTTAGTTTAGAAAAATACAAAATAAAATCTAATGTTGTTATAATCATGAATTGAAACAACACAATTCATGAATGAAAACCTATGATGATGTGATTTAGTCAACACTTTACACTTTATGTATTGATATATAGGTTGTGGATATTTTTCACCAATCAGTAGTGTAGTTCAATGAAAATGGGATTTCCTTATCCTACTTCGCATAAAATGATCAAGTAAGACTATTACTTTACCAACCATGAAATTCCAAAGAGTGATAACTCTTAATCCCATAAAAAATCACATATATATAATTTTATTAAGATAAAACAATACTAGGAATTTACCTAGGATTTAACATACTTTGATTTTAATGCCCAATGACCACCTTCTATAGGTTATAGGTTGGAGATGAACATCATATGTTTATCATCACCTATATAAGGAATTCATTACCCATTTTAAATAAAAACTCCACATAACCACAAATAATATAATATATTTACCAACCACAATACATGAATAATGAAAAACAATATATGTCATGTCAAATAATTCTACGGAATAAGTATAAATATAACAAGGCAATCCCAGTCCTTATCTATAAACCAAACATCATATAATGTAATCCACTTTATTTAACAATATTCCCATTTCAGTGTATATTTTTACCCATAACTACACCTAAATCAATATAAATAATTTGAAAAATAGTACATATAATTTCTAGGTGAGAATATAAATATACATAGTAGTTTTATCTTTGGAACACTCATATAAATATAAAAATTTAAAAAACTTGATGCATCCATGTATTGAATAAAAAATAAACCAATCATTCAACTACCATCTCCCAAAATTCTTCTATCCCACAACATACATTTTATAATATATCATCATATAAATTTCTAAACGAAATTATATTTATTCTAAAAAATATACAAACAACCTTTTTTATAACACTAAATAACAACATTCCACTTTCAGGAAACAAGAAGTTATTTCCCATATGGGAATCAAACAAATATCCCATAAAATTTCTCTAGAATATGGCACCTCATTATAATATTACCACTACCATGTAGCTATATATCCATAAAAAGTTCAATATAATTAATCTAACATCATGTAGTAATTTTTCACAATTAAATCATTATCACTTCTCTATTACCATATTTGTATCCTCATATAGGTTGTTCATTATCACATCTATATATATTAATATGGGTGGTTCCATTGATAGGGATACTAGAATGTTTTTTCATCTAAACACTTAAGAAATATTATTACCAAAACACTCATTAATTAGTCCAAAAACAATCCTTGGTGACCCTATAAATATTTTCCAATAGTTATCCTCAAGTAATATCCCCTCGTCATGTGGATTCAACACCAACAAATCACATATCCACAATGTTTATATATAATTTATTATCTATGTATGGCCCATTACTGGTTTCTATACCCTATTTTTTAAATGGGATACGAGGAGAGTGTGACTATTTATAGATAATATTTTCAATTTGTAACCCTCCTTGTAGTAGTTTTTATAGAATTTATGGGATAAAAGACCATTTGGACTACCAAAATAAGGTTATGATTGAAGAATCCTTCATGAAGAAACTTATTAAAGAGATGGATAAATTAGATGTAGTTTTAGGTTTTATAAAATTAAAGGAGGAGGTGTTAATAGTTTGAAACACTAAGCTATATAAGTTCAATAAGTGGTTAGAATAGAAGTGTTTTATGGTGTGAATCTAATTTAAACTATACATATTCCTATCATAATTGATATTGGACTACCACATTCATTTACAATAAATTCCCATGTTTATGGTTTAAAACATCAAGTGATGAAGATTTATGGTCTATTGGATTATATTTCTCCAATGGGAGGTCAAATGTGGTTTTATGAGTTGTTTGGTTATGATAATGACTAGGTTTAGATTAATTTACTTAGAATCTAATCAGGTTATAGATGGATCCACCTGGTTTTTTCTTTAGTATTGATTGGTTATCATCTATATAATCATGTTATGATAATTATTATTGTATAACTATTTTTCACTTGTTTAGATGGGGATCCTTTTATGCTTATTAGATAGAAAACAATTTTGGGGAATTGAAGGATTAGGTCCTATATTTTTATATCTTCATTAGTAATATAGATACTTTTTTTGAAATTTGTACATTTGGAAGAGTTTTTCATAGTCATGAGTGATTATAATAATGTATAGACAAAAGAGGTAAAAATTTTATATGTAGGATAATATATTTAAAATAAAATTTAACTATATCCAGGTGTTTATTCTATTTATATTTCATATTATTAAATAGTTCTGATATATGTTCATGATTTTTGAATTCATATATATGATTTTTTGGAAATAATATATATATCATCATATCACAATGTGCCGCTCCACTGCTATTTTAAAATAATATAGATATATGATTTATATTATGTATATATTACATATTGTTGAATATAATAATGGTGAGAATTCTATATCTATTTCTTTTTATATTTTTTATCTTGTCTAGTTTAATGGAGGAAGTTGGTTTTTAAATAATTTTTTTACAATAATGATAATACCATATTAGCGTTGTGGATGAAAAAATCAAACATAATTTTTTAATGAATGTGTGTAAATTTTTTATTTTAGTGATATTATTGAGTGTTTTGAATGCACTAATAGTATTTAGGTGGTATATTAATAGATATTTCATCCACATATTATTGTTTTCAAAAAAACATTAATCCATAATATTTTGATTTAATTAATGGTGCAGAGGATTAATTTAGATATTCTCAAGATGGTTCTATAGTTTCTGAGGGAGAATAATTTATAAAAAATGTTTATGTATCATTCTTTACTACATGTGGTATATTATATAGGTCAAAATATTATGGTGTGTCGTGTAGTAGAGGAAAAATTAATGATTGATTTAGATTCTACATATAATCTACTATCGAATGATTCTAAATATAATAGGTGTTTATATATATATATGGTTAGTATATTATTTTCACAATGTAGTTTTAATAGATTGTATCTCATGTTTTTAAGAATAACTATGCAAATTAATATGTTTACTGAAATACATGAGTACTAATTTTTGTTTAAATTTTATAGAAGAATTATTTTAGTACATTAATTTTGTAATTGACTAATGAATGTATTCATTATTTGGAGTATTCATTTTTATTCGATATACTTTTTCAATGAGCATTATTTTAATAATGTTACATCATTGAGTATGATTATAGAAAAAAGAATACAATTTAATGTATTTATACTAACCATCACATGGAGAATTAAACTGTTGTATTTACACTCCATCAATGGTGAAATTATTTTTTAGTAAATTATTTGTTGTTTATTATCATTATAATATCATGGGATATATACATTATTAGAATAATTTTTATTTACTATAGATAATGTATGATGAATTTATCCATGATTATGACTTCTATTTCACATATGCTCTTACATAGTGTAGTTTTGTGGCTAGATATTTGAGGGAAAATACTTACGGTGAAGATTATTAATAAACATACGAGAAGAGGATAGTAATGGAATTGTTGAAATCACTTCTCCATGGTTATGAGGTAATTTATGAATGAGTATATATTAATCGGAATATTTTAAAATATTCATTAGTGTAGTAGATATAGGATATATTATAATTATTTTTTTATATTTCCATATACATCTTGGATTTGTATAACATGACATTGGTGATAATATATTATTCACATGTCATCGTAAAAAAATAGATATATTATTTATGATGATATGGATTTTTATTTTATATATGGTATTGTCTTACAAATATATATCTATTGTTATACCCCTGGTGGATTTTTTCAAAAAATTAAATATTAAAGGCATACTTTTGTAGTTACACTCTAACTCACTATTAAACTTGGTGGAGTCGTAAGAAATGTGCATTGTGACATCAAACAACATGAGTAGATATTTTAGTGGTAAATTAATTTTTATTCTATATTACATACATGGGGATACAGTTTACCCATCAATGTGAGTCAAGTTATAATATATAACTATTAATATTAATATTCTACTTCTCATTTTCTTTAAAATTTTGTCATCAATTCAGTGTACGTTTTTAGGAAGCACTGTTATTTCTTATAGTCAACTATGCAATAAAAGATAAAATATTTCCTAATGCATATTATAATTAATAGAATAAAACTAAATAGATTAAAAGTTTTTGAAATGGGAAATAACCCACCCTAAAACACGACTACTCTCTAATATTTTTTAGTAATTATTTTAAAAGCCGCGTGTGTTCAGGTGTGCTAATTTTCTGTTTTGGGGATAGAATCTAGAATATTTCCTTGCTTGTATTTTTCATCACTAAACGGTAATAAGGATAGTGATCTAAATTTAAAAAATTAAAAATTATTTTGAATAATAATTTCTCCCATCTTTGGTATTATTATTAAATAAGGATCCCTTTACTAGAATCAAATCTTAGATAACTATTTTTGTTAAATATTTATAATATTATAGATGTTTAGATAATTTATATTCATTAAAAAGTATATAATTTTTTTAAATTGAAATATATATTAATGTTTCATTGAAAGATCATTCATATGCGGAATGAATATTTGATATTTAGGGGTGTGGAAAGTTTGAATATTTAATTTATGAGTTTATGGGTTTTGGAGAATAAATGATAAGTGAAATTTAATTTTGAGTGAAAATTAAACTGATAAAAAAATCATGTTCTGATCAGTATAGATCATGGAATGGGTAGTTCAGGGGTGGATGGTAAGTGAAATGTATTTTTATTTTATTAAATATAAGGATTGATGAGGTTAGTGGTTGTCACATCTATGGGAACATATCACAGTTAATTTTTATATGTCATGTGAATGTTAGAAATAATGTTTTATTGAATATTATTGGAAATAAATTAGGTGTAACCATTATAATTGTAGGTAGAAATAAATTTGAACTATTTTATGTAAAAATATTATTTAAAAATATAATAATGTGATTCATGTTTAATATAATTACCACATTGAAGGTGATATAAAATTGTTTTATGTATATATTTTAATAAAAAAATATAAACACATCATGATTTATTTAGACACCCCACGTAGTGTATCAAATATTTTCCAAATTTATTGGAAAATAGTTCATGTATTATTTGGAATCAATGAAAAAAAATAATTAATTTTAGTTCATGAAATTAATGATGAAAACATATATTGTATGAGTTAGAAATTTATAGGTTTGATAGAAATTATGTTAAAATTCTCAAAACAAATAGTGGTTATATGTTATATGTGGTAGCTTCTATCTGAAACATAGGATTGGATTATGATAAATTATTGAATTTTTTATTTTTGTTAAAATCTCTTGATGGATTTTCTTATGAGTTTGAATTGATCATATTTTAAAATGATGAAAAGTATAATTTAGATTGTATTTCCCAAAGATCCATTATAATCGCTTTATTTTTTTGGGATATCGTATGTATATAAGGGTGAATAATTTTGTTGGATACTATAAATAGAGAGGTGAGGTTTTAGAGTGTGAGATTGGATAATATTCATTGAAAGACTCGTTCCATGGTGATTTAATGAATCTGAGCCTTCCACTCACGAGTGTCTAGTAAATTATTATATATCAGTTGATGTAGTTATAGTTTAATTTAATATTAATAACATGACTCTAAACATATATTTTTCCACCCTAATCATACATCTATTTGGTCTAGGTTGCCTATGAGGCAGACATTGTTTCTTTTCCTTGAATGATAGGATTAAACTGTTTTATTTTTGCAGCATGTGAAATGATTGTGATATGCAATGGAATTGTTTAGCCATGTATTAGTTGGGATTACTTTTGGAATCATGATATCATACAAGCATGATTGAATTGCATAGGGTGGTGAGAACATGGTGTTGTTAGACCACATGTAGATTTGACATTGAGTGATTCCATAGAGTGACTATTATATTTTACGGTATGAGACCACATGGGGGATTGACAACGAGTTCTCCCTCAATGGGTCTATATTTTAGGTTATGAGACCACATTGGAAATTGAAGATGAGTGCTTCCCCATATATTTTGTAGTTGTGGTGGAAATGACATAGGGTTGATTGAAGGGGATTGATTACTTAGAGTGTCTTTGCCTTTTTATTACATTACATTCCTAGAGGGGTTAGACTTTGTGAGATACCGAAAGGGTTAAAATAAATATTGAATTTTTGTGATGAGTCTACCAACCCAAAGCACAAGCTTGTATTCGAACCTGTTATGTAGTCCTATGATAAACTTGTTGTGATACATACTTGATTAAATGATAAACATTAAATTATAATGAATGTAAATGAAAATTATAGATTTTATTTACTTTTGTGTACTCCATTTTCTTTATTGTATTTCCATTATTACCTACTATATATACTCACTGACTATTATGCACAGATCTTGTGGTGGTCGCCTACTAGGATTCATCTCAAACCCTATTTGAGTCTTGTTTTGGACCTAAATATATTATATGGTTATAGGTATAGATAATGGAAAGCACCCTTCTTCTTTAGGAACATGATTGGTTGGTTGGAGCTGGAGAGCATATGATCATGCTTACGCTTGCGATGCTGCTGGAGTTTTCCTTTTTTTACTTTGGTTATTTTTTATTTCTAGCATATTATCTTGTTTAAATTCATTACTAGACACATGTGACATGAATCATTTATATATATTCCCTAGTTATTATTTACTTTCAGTCATCCACTGTTTACTTTTTGTATGGTATTTGTCTTCTGCTACTGTTGATTATATGTTATTATGATGTTCATGCTCTACCAATGATGGAATAGTTACCCCACTATCGCACCCAAAGCCCTTTATGCTAGTTGTAATCCTCTTTCGTTTGGGGAAATGTGCTTGATGCCATGTGACCAACCAGGTATGGGGAACCTTTGGGCAGCATCCGGAACTGGGGTGTTATAAAACCCACAATTGAAGGATTTTCATGATGGTTTTATATAAAAATAACATAACAACAAATAAATTAATTAAAGATACGTTAATATTGATGTTAAAAAAAATTCATGTCATTTTTAGTAAATGTTATGTTAAAAGTAAAATTTTGAAAATGTAGAATCGAAATTTCATCATTGTCACAATGTAGTTAAATATTTTAATTCCAACAATTTTTTTTTATGAAAATACTTCCAAGAATAATCAAATTTCCATTTTATTTTTTCCCAAAGTCTCTACTTTGTAATTTTTTTATTATTCCTTGAGCCATATAGGATTTTTATTACTAATTCAATCAATTATTTAAACAATGTTTTTATTATCATCATTTAGATTATTTATTATTGGTTTTTTTAGTGTTAAACACTCTGATGGTTTATTATTTTATGACAAAGTAGAACTCTTATGATCTATTTAAGAATATAAACCCTTCAAAAAAATTAAATTCTAATGTTTAAAATTTCATATCAACCACTGTTATGGCATCCACATGAGATTTTTTATAAAAAATTAATAATATTAGCAAAAAAACATATTGATTAATATAAAATCAAAAAAGACAATTAAATTAATTTGAATATTTAATATTAATTTCTATTATATTGTTTGTTTTCTGAATATTATAGTTCATATTTATCTTCTTTCTTCTCGTAGAGTCGACTACATTGACAATTATGGAAATCAATACATTCCATGTTGGTTTTCAAAATAATATACATGTATACTAGTTTCTATATCAGTTATCCAAAATAACTATCATCAAATGTCCACTATTAATATTTTTATGTTGTATGATAATATAAAAATCTTTAATATCAATGTTTTTACATTATTTAAACCAAACATATTTCAAAAATAACACATTTAACATCAGTTGGATTGAAATTGGATAAAAGGCTCTCATTAATGGTAAAAAAACATATTTAAAGATACTTTTCTAATAATGTATATTAAATATACAATTTTACCCACAAAGATGTCAAAAGAATCCAAAAATAATAATTAAGTTAGATCTCAATCACGAAATAATTTTTTTTATATATTTTCATATTATGTTTATGAAATATAATAGGATTTAAGGAACTTTGTAGATATTAGTAAAATATAATTGATATAAAACAATTGGATATTAAAATGTTCCATAAGTTTTGATGTACATTATTAAAGTAATTGGATTGAAATAAGGAATGGAATGGGAATATAAGAGAGTGATCATGTTATATAATATGAGGAAAGAATAGTGGTATGTTTTTTATGAATATGTATGATCTAATTTTTTTTTTGAATAATTATTTCTATTTTTTCTTTGATGTAATGAAATAATTATTATTTTTAATAATGATGTGGTGAAACATATTAAATATATGATTTTTTGAAGATATTTGGTGATTTTATATTGTAACTGGGATTATCCATACACACGATCCCAAGACCATTTATCATAAACACATAATATACATACTAGATTTGATGAAAATTGGTTATTATTATAAATAAATAACAAATAATAACACAAAATAATGAAAACATAACATTGAGTACATTCCTAATACCTATAATGTTCAGAAATTTAAACAATCAGGATAAAACGTAAACTAATAAAACTCATGTCTTTCTCAAATATGGTATATTTATTTCTACATCACATTATAAGTGACAAAATAATCTTTAATAGTTCTTCATTCTCTAAAAACAATTTTCCACATCTAATATCCTATTTGAAAAATCATGTGTTATATATTTCATCCATAGAGACCCAAATCTTGATGTACATGGAAATTACATTACTTTTGGAATAATTAATACATACCAAAAACATACACCCAATACACGTAATAGTTTAGTGTCTTTGGAAACTCATAACATAATCTTCAAATCGTGGTGAATAAATCTTCAACATCTCCCATAAAGATCTACCCCTTTAGTTTTCTTACCTAAATCATTTCTTTATATCTAAGGGAAACAAAAACATTTAAATGGTGATCTTAAATCCCTAGAAGGGGTAAGCATGGATAAAATAAAACAAACCATATACATTTGAACTTCAAATCATGAACATAACGTTTAAACATCAAAATATTGAGCAATGAAAAAAACATGGTACTATGTAAGGTATAGATCATAATGGAACATAAATCATGAAAAAATATAATGGTAATAAAACATGTAATTGTGGAAAACCATTAAGAACACGATATGATTTCCATAGTAGACAAGGCATTACCGCCAAGACCATCATTGTGGACAAAGTCTGTTACTAAACCGGGTTTACTTCTCATTACAGACCTGTATTACTGAACTAGATTTACTTTCCATTCCATCCATGTTTATATCATGAGATATAAATATTTACCCAATGCGTTGGAGGGATATATAGGTCCCACCCATCTCATAATGAAATCATTCTTTCATGTTCCACAAAATAAACATAAATAATTCATCATAACCTAATGAATAAAATGGGTTTCATATACATCATACCATCATAACATAATCCATACAAAACAATAGACATAATTTCATCATAAAAACATAAAACCATGTAAATAATAGGGACATTATTCATTTTAAAGAATGAAAGCATAGATGGAAATTAGTTTTGATAAAACACTTGAAATGAATTCTTGAGGAAAATATCCTTTCTTCTTCAAAATCATTTTCTTTTCTCAAAATTCCATGTAATTTTAAAAGAAAATTATTTTATTGAGAATAATCATGAAATCCTGTAGATGAAGCTTCATGGTAATAAGGCATTATGAAACTGTAAAAATCCATTCATGCCATATATGTTAATAAAATAGTCTCCTCATACTCTTGCCAAAAAAGTAAAAAAGTAACTCATATTATAAACAAAAAAATATTTCTTCCATACAATTTGGTAAAAGTCAATAAAGAGAACAAATGACTGTAAACATACTTGGAATAATATTAAAAATTTAATGAAATAATTTGTGAAATCATGGTCATTGATGATAAACATAACCTCCCGTAAATACTTACAAATAAACAATCTCATATTAGAATGAGATTGGAATAATTATCCCTTACCAATTATAATCACTGGAATCATACATGTCATAAAATAAATAAAATGAAATAAATATGTCAATATAATATTCTTCATAATAAAATCTTAAAACATGTATGGTTATCATAAACACCATACAAAATAAATAGTTGGTGATTAAGGGATATGCCTCACAGAAATAAAAGTGAGACGAAATAATCCATTACCTTATGTCCAATTTATTATATAAGTGTCTGAGACTCCTGTATAGTTGGTTTAATAATATTAATAAATTTTAAAAGAACCATAATAATATTTATATAATATATTATTCACATACGACTTTATATTACATGTTCATTTGTCAATTCAAAGTTAAAGCAACGTTTCGGGTAAAATCTTTTCATTTATCGTCCATGTTTTGAGTTGTAATAATTCATATGATTACTTAGATCATGATTACATACTTACAGAATGTAAAACTTGTTTTATATATATTAAAAATATAATAGATCAATAAATTAAATGAAACACACTGTTCATGGAGACGGTAGGCCGTAGGTACGCATGAACGCTGTTTTCCTTATTAACTGGAATGGAAGTTAGTAGATGACTTATATATATACATCAATCTAGTATCATTATTATGTAATATATTTCATTATAATTCAATATTTATACTTTATAATCATTGTTTAATTGTTAACATTAATAATGAATCTCATCGTATCGTGGAGACTGTAATCCGTACCTACACACGAGCGATGATATCGTTCCCATAATTTATTAAATTGTATTGGAGTGGATGATATAACATCTCAAAATTAGTATAATGTTATAATAATAATATATAGTTATTCTTTAAACTATTATACCCATCCATGTAAGGTGGTGTTGGAAAACAGATTACACCACGGCGTGCAGACGGTATTCAGTACGTACGCACGCGCGGAGATTTCATTTTCCGTAGGATAGATAGAAGATGAAAGAGGGTAGTTTCATATTTATAATAACATATCAGTATATTAGTGATACTTATGTTATTAATTTATAATGAAACAAATAAAAAATAGGAAGTATAAGGAGAAATTAATTTGAAAGAATTGGTAAAGGATATTACCTCTTCTTCGATGTGCCTCTTCTAAAACTCCTCTTAGGGCAGTCAAGATGGTCTTTTTAGAATACCATGACCTCTATTATGTTTATAGGGAAGTTTAAAGGGAAATGGGTAGGGTTTGGATAATCTTAAAAGCTCAAATTGTTGTGAAGTGGAGAGGGAGGAGGTTCCCTTTTATAAGAGAGGAGACGAGCACTTTTGGAAACCTGTAAAATATTAATTTATAATTAACAAAAAACCCACTTAAAAACTTCAAAAATGACTAAAATTAAGATATGGGATACAATATGGTTGTAATATCATAAAAAATCAAATTTAGACATTTTTTATTTTATTTTAAACCATATCATTTTGATTTGTCCTTATTTAATCTATTTATTTTTATTTGTGGTAATAATATTCTAAATTTTATTTTGTTATAAATACATACTTATATGTTGTGAATTTCCCATAATTATATAATTTATGAAATTTTAGACCCTATAATTTTCAATTTAAAATTTTTTATATATTTTTGTTATTCTTAAACAATTTAATAGTATGCTATTTTTTTAAAATATCAATAGTGTCAATTTTTACACTATTCATTTATTTTAATTTAAATAAAATCCACATAGAAGATATCTTCGAAAAAATATATTTTATAGATTACTAACATGAAATATTTACCTATAAAATTCTTGGAGCATATTAATTATTTCATTTAATATTTATTTTAATATTTTCAAAACCTTTTATTTGATATTTCACTTAAAAAACAATTACTACAAATTATTTTTATAATTATTTAATATACTTATCTTTTGTATAAAAAAATAAAATACCATGGTGAAGATAAATCTAATATACTTAATAATAATATTTTTAATGGAATTTTGCATCAAAAAACCACAACATTTAAATTTTTATATTCATTAAATTATGAAGGTGACAACTTTGACATCATTTAAAATAAAAGAAAATAAATGTCCTAATATATTTTATAGGGATACAAATGGTCCAAATGTCGAAACTTGGATGATTATGATGTATATGGACTCCTAAAATACTTTTTGTTCAAGTAACTGGGCCTTTTGATAGGTATTATTATTCTAATAAAAACTATATTTCTGATTTCTTAATAAATAAAGAATTTCTTCCTCAGTAATGTATAAGCTATTTAGGTAATTATATATTTCTTAAAAATTACCAATAAATTACCATGATAAAGAAGAAAAATTATCTTTCAAATGAGTATTTATAATCGAATTTATATTCTCTATAACATTTTATTAAAAATATTTTATTTATTAAAGTTTGAGTGGGACATATTTCACTTCCATTTAATAAAATTAATTCAAGGTATTAATCACATCCAAGTGGGTTCAAAAAGATACCATTTCGACCCAAGATTATTTTAGGACAAAATATAATCATCCAATTATATTAATACATGTGTTAGGGTAATTTTATAATATTATGTTTACCCTTAATTTTATGATTTACCTTTAACTATGGTAAATAAAATTTACCATTGTTACTATTCATGATCCCTAAAAATAAAAAGTCTCCTATTAACATAATTTTTACCTACTAACTCCAAATATGGAATCCAATTTTCCATATTCAATACAAAAGGTGGCCGTACTTAATTTAAAATTAATCTCACCGTTGAGAAAAATGGGTTTTAAAAGTTAAAACATTCCAAAATATTGAAACATTTTTACCTATGAATTCACTGAAACATTTCTTGCTAGTGACTTAAATTATATTAAATTGTAAAAATATATTCCATTTATACTTTAAAACCATTCAATATTATAATTTATCCGTATAAATAATGATGATGAAAAAAGTTGTTTTTAATTCAATTTTAACATATCTTGACTATTCATAAAAATATGAAAGTTAACTGAAAAATATTAGAAAATTATCCAAAGTAAGTTTATATATAATTATTGAAATGAATATGTTTTTTTTTAATTAAACTGAATAATATTCAAAAACTAGAGTTAAAGTGGCTGTGCCATCAAAAGGCGGCAAAACTACATTTTTTTAAAAATACTTATTTTACCAGAAAAATATATTTTGTTCTCATACCGTGTTCTAGAATTTGTGTAAGATTAATGATATTGTTATAAATACCAAAATGTGGTTAATAATATTCATAATGGCTAGTTAATTTTAATATATCATTGTTTAGTGAAACTGGGTATTGCATACAACACACGCCATTGAGGAAGGTTTCTCTTGCATGTAACACAAGCTAGGAATAGTGTTCTGTATACTACAAGCTAATACAATGTTGCATATAGAACATGGAAATATTGTTGTAGTGTATAACACAAGACATCAATAAAATTAAAAATAATATTTCTCATAAAATTTTGTGGTGTTACATTCTACCCCCCTTAAAATGAATTTCGCCATCAAAATTAATCGGGGTTATAAATGGTTTACTACTTGAATTTTTCTTTTATAGAAACCCACAATGTAAAGAAAATAAATCATAATTTTAAAAACTAAATTATGAAACATAATGGTTATCCAAATTAACTCATCACTAGGTTTTCACATAGGAGAACATTGGTGAAAATATGGACAAGGAAGAGAAATCTAACCATCAAGATCTGATGGATGGTTGTAGAGAACATGGCGATGAAAAAGACAACAATCACAAAGCCATAAATTTGGGATGATCTAAGGTACTATCTGATTCATCATTTATGAGGGTACTAGGACAACATTTTTAGTTTTAAAGATCATTTCCCTAAATTTGATAAATATTTGCACAAGTAGATATGCGTACTTCATTTCAGTGTAATATCATCATTCATCATTCCATGAACAATTCCCACTTCATCTCTTATTTAAATAAATGAAGTTGAATTTTTCATTCTTGAAGTGTTAGCAGATCATGTTATAGAATGATGGGTCTTTCCATCTGTCTCAAACAAAAGGCTAGCAAAAGTTATCAAATATACATAAGTCCGTCTTTGGTGAGATTGAACGTATATGATTTTAAAAATGTACTTATACTTCAACTATCATACCGCTTAATAAAATAAACTAATTTCTACTAACCAGGGACATCCTGTAGGCCTGTGGTAGGCAATGAAGGCATGTCACTATTTGGTTGTCGGTTCAATTCCTACAGCCTTGTCTGATGTGATGGTTTGTCTCCCGTCCTACGGGTTTTCCTTTTTCTAAAATTACACTATTATAACATTTCATAAATAATATCAAATAGTTCTAGACTTAAACAATATTATCTGTTGTCTAAATTAATCCATTCCAATCTTTTGGCTTATCCAAAATACTTATGTCCAATCTCATTGTATAATGAAAATTATTACTAAATAGGTCATCTACGGAGCATGTGAATACAATCATTTATCATGTATATCATAAGATATATCTTGTTTTCCACATTATAAACATGTGAAAACCTTAATAATGTATTTTATTGAAACACCAGTTACCATAGAACCTTAGTGAAAACATGAATGCTTTCAAAAGTTAACTCTTTCCACTTACCAAAATCCCAAATAAAAATCTATATACAGAAACCATGATATAACTTTGTGCTTATATCAGTCATGAGATCATTAATACTATCAAACATCTCATTATCTCTTCATCCCTTCATTATGTACATATCATCTACTTTCAAAAAATATCTGAAAAACTTTTCATGGTTTCTGGTACCATTCAACATATACATTCAAATAATTTTAGAAAATCAATTGTGTAATAATCCATTGATTTTTCTCTATTCTATAGTACCATTATATTATTTTTACAACATAACTCTTGATATACAATCATTCCACTACCTTATTAAACCATTGACCGAGCTTCATAATTTTATTCCTCAACACTTCTTTCATCTCATATATCATTATTAGTCTCTTCTTCATCATCAACATAAATACTACTCATAAGACCATGCTGATTCTCTTTATGAGACATTCTCTTAGGTAATTGGTTTGCATAATGCTCGTACATTCTAAATTTAAAACATTTAACCATTGTTGATGTCTTAGAAATACCACTATCATTGTCCATGATGTTTACAGAACCTTTTCCTTTGCAATTACTGGCTTTGTGTCCTTATTTTCCACACCCAAAGCATCTTTATATTCTTTTGGAACATTATACTTGATGCCTTTTACCACATGATTTACATGATATAAATTTATCTTTCTTTCCTCTATGATCATCATGAAAGTACATCTTTCTCTTGTTAGATGAGTCAGGAAACATACCAAAGTTCAGATTATTGGTCATATTATGAGATTGCTGATTAGGAATAATAACAATATTTGTAATTCGAAATCCTATTTCAATTTTTTTCTCGTGAAAATTATCATTCCATTGTCCATCATATCCTCTATTATCGTGAATCATCTTGTTTCTAGCCATTTTCTAAAACCCAAAAAGAATAGTGTGAGAGGCAAAAATCATATTAGGAAAACAACATAATAAAGGAGATTACTTTCAATCTCTAACATCATAGGTTTAATCCTAGGTTATTCATTATCGTTATAATAATTCTAGTAACATAACCTATACATATACTAAACCGTAGGTACATCCCTAAACATAGCTTTGAAATATCTCTAGGGATCTCACTAAAGTTTTCGCATCCAAGTTTCCAAAGGTTAACTAAACCATTCCTATGATACCAACTTTAGAGACCCAAAACTTGATGTATATGGAAATTATATTACATATGTGTAATACATAATACATATCAAAAACAGACACCCAAGGACCGTAATATTTTAGTATCTTTGGATACTCGAAATAAAATCTTCAAATCATGGTGAATGTTCTTAAACATCTCCCAAAAAGATATTCCCCTTTTGTTTTATTACCTAGAACCTTTCTTTATATCCTAGGGAAAACAAAACATATAATGGGTGAGCTGAAATTATTAGTAAGGGTAATCATGGATAAAATAAAACAAACCATATACATTTGAACTTAAAAACATTTACATAAAGTTTAAACATCAAAATCTTGAATAATGACATAAAACCGGGCAGTATGTAAGGCATAGATCAAAAGGGAACATCAATCATGAAAAAATAGCATGGGAATAAAACATGTAATTATGGAAAACCATTAAGAACATGGTATGATTTCCATAGTAGCCAATGCATTGCTGCCAAGACCATCATAGTGGACAAAGTCCATTACTGAACTGGTTTTACTTGCCGTTCCAGCCCTGTATTATTGAACCAGATTTACTTGTCATTCCATCCGTCTTTATCTCATGAGATATAAATCTCTACCCAATACATTGTAGGTAGATATAGGTCCCACTCATCTCATAATGAAATCATTCGTTCGTGTGACATAAAATAAACATAAATCATTCATCATTACCTAATGAATAAAATGGGTTTTATATAAATCATACCATCATAACATAATCCATATAAAACAATAGATATAATTTCATCATAAAAACATAAAATCATTTAAATAATATGGACATTATCCATATTAAATAATGTCATCATAGATGGAAAATAGTGTTGATAAAACACTTCAAACGAAATCGTGAGGAAAATATCATTTCTTCTTCAAAATCATTTTCTTTTCTCAAAATGTCATGAAATTATAAATGAAATGAATTTTGTTAAAAATAATCATGAAATATTTTAGAGGAATATTCATAGAAATAATGAATTATGAAACTGTAAAAATCTGTTCTTGCCATATAAGTTAAAAAAGTGATATCCTCGTACTTTTGCCGGAAAATTCATAAAGTAACACGTATGGTAAACAAAAGAAATATTCATTTCATACAATATGGTAAAAGTCAACAAAGGGAAAATGACTTTAATAATACATGGAATAATATTAAAATATTTATGAAAACATTTGAGAAAACAAGGACATGGATGATAAACATAACCCCAGTAAATACTTTTGAATAAACAATCTCAGATAATAACGAGATTGGAATAATTATCCCTTACAAATTATAATTAGTGTAATTGTACATGTCATAAAATAAATAAAATGAAATATATATATGAATATAATATTCTTCATAAAAAATCTTAAAACATGCATGGTAATCATAAACACCATACAAAAAAATAGATGGTGATTAAGGTATATGTCCCACAGAAATAAAAGCGAGACGAAATAATCCCTTACTTATGTCCAATTTATTCCATATGTATCTAAGACTTTTGTATAGTGGGTTTAAACATATTATTAAATTGTAATAGAAAAATAATAATATTTATGATATCATATATGTTTCACATACGACTTTATATTACCCATTCATTTTCCAATTCCGTGATAAAGCAACGTTTTGTGTAAAAATCGTTTCATTTATCGTGCATTTTTTTACTTATAATTATATATATGATTACATAGATCATGATTACATACTTCCAGAATGTAAAACATGATTCATATATATTAATAATATTATATATTGAAAAATGGAATGAAATACACTGTTCATGGAGATGGTAGGCCGTACGTACGCATGAACATTGTATTTTTATTGACTTGAATGGAAGTAAGTAGATTACATATATATATATATATATCAAAATAAATCAAGTATCATTATTATGTCATATTTTTTATTATAATACATTATTTATACTTTATAATCATTCTTTAATGGTTAAAATGAATAATTAATCTCATCGCGTCATGGAGATCGTAATCCGTAAGTACGCACAAGCAATGATATTCTTCCCGTTATTTATTGAATGGTATTGGAGTGGAAGATAGAATATCTCAGAATTAGTATCATTTTATAATAATCATATGTATTTATTCTTTACACCATTATACCCATCGATGTATGGTTGTGGTGGAAAACAGATTACACCACGACGTGGAGACGGTATTCCGTACGTACGCACACACGGTGATTTCGTTTTCTGTTGGAGAGATAGAAGGTGAAATAGGGTTGTTTCATATTTATAATAACATATCAGAATATGATTGATACTTATATTATTACTTTATAATGAACCAAATAATAAAGAGGAAGTATAAGGAGAAATGAATTTGAATGAATCGGTAAAAGATATTACCTCTTCTTCGACGTGCCTCTTCTAAACCACCTATTTTGGCACTAAAGATGGTGTTTTGATAAGACCAGGTCCACTATTATGTTTCTAGGGAATTGGATAATGTAAATGGTCAGGGTTTGGCCGAGCTTCAAGTCTCACAATGTTGATAATTGGAGAGGGAGGAGGTACCCTTTAATAAGATTGGAGAGGGGCACTTTTGGAATCCTCTAAAATATTAATTTATAATTAACCAAAACCCCACATAAAAACTTCCAAAATGACAAAAATTTGGATATGAGATAATATCATGTTGTAATAGTATCAACTAATCAAATATATACATGTTTTGAATTTAGTTTTTACCTTATAATTTTGATTTATCCTTATTTAATTATTTAATTTTATTTGTGGAAATAATATTCTAAATTCTAAATTTTTATAAATACATTCTTATTTGTCATGAATTTTCCATAATTAGATACTTTTTGACATTTTATACCATATAAATTTCAATATTAAATTTTTTAATATTTTTTTTGATTTTTAAATAATTTAATAATATGTTATTTTTATAAAATATCAATAGTGTCAATTTTGACACTATTCATTTATTTGAATTTAAATGAAATACGCATAGAAGATATGTTCAAACCAAAATTTTTAATAGATTACTAACATGTAATATTTATCTAAAAAATTCATGGAGAAAATTAATTATATCATATATTATTTATTTTAATATTTTTAAAACCATTTATTTGATATTTCTCTAAATAAAATAATTTTTAGAACATTTTTTTATAATTATTTAATATACTTATCTGTTGTATGATAAATAAAATACCATGATAAATATAAATCCAATATCCTTAATAAGAATAATTTTAATCTAATTTATCATCTTTAAATCACAACATTTAAATTTTTATATTCATTAAATTATGAAGGTGACAACATTGACATCATTTACAATAAAATAATATAAATTTCCAAATCTATTTTATAAGGCTCAAAATGGTCCAAATGTAGACATGTGGATGATTATTATGTATTTATAATCTTCAAATAAGTTTTTTCATGTTTTTTGGCCATTTTATGAGTATTATTATTTTAATAGAAACTATATTATTGATTTTTTCACTAAATAAATAATTTTGGCATCATTAATGTATAAGTTATTAAGGTAAATATATTTTTTAAAAATTACAAATAAATTACCATGATAAAGAAAAAAAATTGTCTTTAAAATGAGTATTTATAATCGAATTTATATTCTGTATATCCTTATATTAAAAACTATTTAATTATTAGAATTTGAGTGTGACATATTTCACATTCATTAAATAAAATCAATTAAAGGTCTTAATCACATCTATGTGGGTTCTAAAAGACACCATTTCGACCCAAGTATATTTTAGGACAAAATATAATCATCCAATTATATTTATACAAGTGGTAGGGTAATTTAATAGTATTATTTTTACCCTTAATTTCCTAATTTACCTTTAATTGTGGTAAATAAAATTTACTGTAGTTACAATTCATAATGCCTAAATATAAAAAGAATATTATTATCATAATTTGGACCTAATTAATCCAAATATGGAATCCATTTTTACAAATTCAATACAAAAAAGTGGCAGTATTTAATTTAAAATTAATCTCGCTGTTTAGAAAACAGGTTTTAAAAGTTAAAACATTGCAAAAGATTGAAATGTTTCTACATATGAATTCAGTATAAAATTTCTTGATAATGACTTAAATTATATTTAATTTTTAAAATATATTATATATATACTTTAAAACCATTCAATATTATAATTTATCCATATGAATTATCTTGTTGAAAAAAGTTGTTTTTAATTAAATTTTAGCGTATTTTTACTATACATAAAAATATGAAAGTTAACCAAAAAATATTAAAAAATTATCCAATGTTTGTTTTTATATATGTATTGCAATTAATAAGTTTATTTTTTCAAATTGAACTCAAAAACATGTCAAAAACTTGAGTTAAAGTGGGTACGCCATCAAAAGGCGACAATACTACATTTTTTGAAAAATACTTATTTTACCTGAAATTTTTTTTTTGTTCTCATACCATGTTTTAGAATATGTGTAAGATGAATGATATTGTCAAAAAATTCAAAATGTGGTTAATACTATTCATAATAGATAGTTCATTTAAATATATCATTGATTAGTGAAACTCGGTATTGGGTACGACACACACTTTTGACGAAGGTTTCTCTTGCGTGTAACACAAGATAAAAATAGTGTTGCATATAATACAAGATAAAACAGTGTTGAGTATAGCGCAAGCTAATCTTGGTGATGTTTACAACATAAGACACAAATAAAATTAAAAATAATCTTTCTTAAAAAATTTAGGGGTGTTACATCATTATAACCTGGTGAAATGGAAAAATTATAAGTGGTGAGCTCAAACGTTCAACAAGGGAAATTTTACAGTAAATTTAATCATAGAATAGACATGGAATTAATATAATCATAGGATAAAATAATATAGATTTATTTCATTATAGAATGAAACTGGAAGAATACAGTATCCATGGAAAAATGTAAATAAATAGGTTACATTGAAAAAAAATAAATGATTTCAATGTGATAGAATGAGAAATATCACACATATTTCTCTTACCATTAGGGAATTATCCATTATATAACCATATTCATCAAGGCTATATCAGATATATCATTCTTATCATCATTATACATGATAAACATCTAAAAGAATTGGGAACATGTGCACTAAATACCTAAATAGGTTTGTCACATGAGTCCTACAGATGAATTAAGGGAATATATAAGACTAGGTCCCACCAGTAACTTTTTTTAAGTATGATTCATCTATATTATGAGAAAATTGTCAAATAAATAAAAAATAAATAAAATAATCATCCATTTTCAAATAACATCATACAGAGCCCCAATATTTTTAATCACAACAACAAATAGAATAATAAGATAATAACACATATATATATGGAGTATAGAAGGTAATAAAAAAACAATAAACATATAACACCCCATTATTTGGGAAGATATTTCTCTTCAAAAATATATCATTTCATTGATAGTTGTTTTTACAATGAAACAATGAGTTTAAATGAATTTTCATGTAGTATTTTCATATTATTATATAATGTTGAAGTTAATTCCTAAATATTGTATTGACATTTAGGAATATGACTAAATAAGTTATTAAAAATATGTGGTTAACATATGTATAACATTAATTAAAAGGTAATTAGTTTTTATTAATTAAAATATAATTCATTTGAAAATTAAAAAGATGTTTTATAGAAAAAATTTATGCTTGAAATGTTATTTTATTTTAATAAATTAAAATTTTCAGTATTGGTAAATTATTTTAAATAATATTGTATATTATATATTCAGAAAAATGTTTTAACATTAATTGAATATTTTCCATGAAATTTGATATGATTATATATCTATAGTTTTCTTAAATATTATTTTTCTTCTTAAAACTTGTTTTCATCACATACTGTGCACTTATTTAAAAAATAATATATTCAACATATTGAAATTCAATCTTTAATGGTTTTTTTATATTTTTAATTATGAATATTATATTTGTTAAATAGGTCCATATGACACTAGGGGATTATGAATGATAACCATGGTAAATATTTTTCACCTCGGTAAGTATAAAATGGTTATAATATGTTCAATTATTTAGGATAAGTATTTAAAATTTCTATAACCCTTTTCTTTACACACTATTAATATAATAGTCTAATAACTTCAATACATGTATCAAATATGTGGAAACCTGGTGCTATATTTCATTTATTATGTCCATTATATAAATTTATAAAATGAATAAATTCTAAGTGTCACACTCTTGACATTAATCACTCTAATATTATGAAATAATTATAATATTTTATAAGTTAAGTTATAATATTTTAATTGAAAGATAAATTAATTTGTTTTATATTAGTAATTCATTTCATGTTTTTCATTGTTGACAAGTTACCATAAACTCTTACACAACTGTGATATAGTATATATTCAATTTATATAAAAATAACATGGAATTGTTTTTAAAATTTTAAATTTTATTAAATTTAAAATAATTATCATTTCCCATGATTTTTTTAATGCATATGACACTTTAGTGCTATGTAAAAATTGTATATTTGAATTTCATTTTTTTCCTTTGTGTATTTATTGTCAAATTAAATTAATTGTGTTAAAACTAAAATTGATGATTGTTTTTGTAGAGACCCAAAGCTTTACGTACATAGACATTACATTAATTTTGAGGAATACTTAATACATAACAAAAACAGACACACAAGGACCATAATAGTTTAGTGTATTTGGAAACTCAGGAAAATAATCTTCTAATTTTGATGAATGATCTTCAAAATCTCCCATAAAGATCTTCCTTTTTTTCTTACCTAAAACCTTTATTTATATCCTGGGGAAAATAAAACATATAAAGGGTGATCTCAAATACTCAATAACAGTATGCATAGTTAAAATAAAAAAAAACCATATACATTTGAACTTCAAAACATAAACATCATATTTAAACATCATAATCTTGTGCAATGACATAAAACATGATAGTGAATAAGGCATAGATCATAAAGAAACATTAACCATGATAAAATAGCATGGGAATAAAAAATTTAATTATGGAAACCATTAAGCACATTTGATGATTTCCATAGTAGCCAAGGCATTACTACCAAGACCATCTTAGTGGACAAAGTCTCTTTCTGAATCGAGTTCACTCCTCATTCCAGTCCTATATCACTGAACCAGATTAACTTCCCATTCTAGCCATGTCTATCTCATGAGATATAAATCATTACAAAATTAATTGGAGTGAGATATAGGTCCCACCTATCTCATAATGAAATCATTATTACTTGTGCCGCAACATAAACACGAATCATTCTTCATAACCCAAAGAATCAAATGGGTTTCATAAACATCATCCCATCATAACATAATCCATATAAAAAAATTGATATAATTTAATCATAATATATGTGAAACCATGTAAATCATAGAGACATTATACTTTAAATATACACATATGAAATAATGTCATCTTAGATGGAAAATGTTTTTGATAAAACACTTGAAATAAATTCTTGAGGAAAATATCCTTTCTTATTCAAAATCATTTTCTTTTCACAAAATGACATGAAATTTTAAATGGAAAGGATTTTTTTGAAAATTTTCATGAAATCTTTTAGAGTATGATTCATAAAAATATGGTGTTATGAAACCACAAAAATCTGTTCTTTCCGTATAAGTTAAAAAAAATTCTTCTCGTACTTCTGCCGGAAAAGTCAAAAAGTAACATATTTGGTAAAAAAAATAAAGATTCTTTCCATAACACCATGTAAAAGTAAAATAGGGGTAAAAATGACTTCAAACATACATGTAATAATATTAAACACTTTATTAAAAACATTTTAATGGACATGGATGTAAAATATAACCCCAATAAATACTTACGAATAAACAATCTCAGATAAAAATGAGATTGGAAAAGTTATCCCTTACCTTAGGTCTGATATGCTTCATACGTATCCGAACCTCCTGTATAATGATTTAAATAGTGACATTTACTTATTACATAATCATATTAATTGGTATGATATCATATATGGTTCATTTATAACTTTATATTACCCGTTCTTTTGTAAATTTTATTTTAAAGTAGTGTTTTGTGTAAAACGTTTTATTTATCATACGTGTTTGGACTTGTTGTTATTGATATTATTACTACTTATATCATTATTTAATTACTTAAAGAATGTAAATAATGATTTATATATAATATATATTCAGTATATATATATATATTACAGACAGATAAATGAAATGAAATATTCCATTAATGGAGACCGTAGACCATACGTATGCATGAACATTGTTTTCTTTTCCTTATTGACTTGAATGGAAGTATGTAGATGACATATATATATATATATATATGTATACATAAATATATTATCTTCATTATGTCATATATTTAATTATTATTCATTATTTATACTGTATAATCATTCTTGAATGGTTAATCATGGAAAATGAATCTCATCGCGTTCATGGAGACAGTAGTCCGTACGTACGCACGAGTGATGTTTTCATTCCCATGATCATGGAATTTTATTGAAGTGTATTTATAATATTTCAGAATCAATATCACATTACATTAACCTTATATAGTTATTTATTTACACCATTATACCTATCCATGTAAGGTGGTGGTTGAAAACAGATTACACCACGGCGTGGAGACGGTATTTCGTACGTACGCACGCCCGGTGATTTCATTTTCTATAGGATTTATATATAAGATGAAACATGGTTTTTTCAGATTTATAATAACATATCAGTATATTATTGATACTTATGTTATAAATTTATGATGAAATAACTAAATAATAAGAAGTAGAAGAAGAAATAAATTGGAAAATATCAGTAAAGAATATTACCTCTTCTTTTACACGCCTCTTCTTAATCTCCTATTAAGGCACTAGATTTGGTATTATGAGGAGAAAAAACCTTTATAATGTTTCTAGGGAATATTACAAGAGTAATTGGCAGGGTTTGGCCAAGATTCAAGGCTCAAAAGGGTGTGAAGTGAAGAGGGAAGGAGTTCCCTTTTATAAGAGAGTAGAGGGGAACCTTTGGAAAAACATAAAATATTATTTTATTATAAAGTAATATTCTGTTATTAATATCTCCAAATTTATTTATTTAGAAGCTAAGGTTGTAATGGGTATAAACCCTTTCAACCGATAGATTTTAGACAAGTTTAGGTAACTATTTTAACCTTATCATTTAGATTTAACTGTAAGTTAAATAATTTTACTTTTACCGTGTCTTCTTGTCTTCTTACACTAAATGGTTAATAAACCTACTATAACAAGACAAAAGAACCCCAAGTTGTTCATTATTAATATATATAACCTTATCTAAGTCATTTAGCCGAACTTTATATTTTTAGGTATAAAATAACAATTAATAATATAATATTTTTTAAAAAAACTATTTTATGTCAATTTTGACACTATTTGGTACTTGATATTTATGAAAATCATAATAGCATGTTTAGTTCGAAAAAGGTAAATTAAATCAATACTACCATGTCATATTAACCTTAAAAATTAGTTTAATTCCTTAAAACTATAAAATTACATTTATTTGGGTATTTATAACATCAATTATGTTAATATTTCATTAATAAGGTAATTACTGCATCATCATTGTTACATAAATGAATTAAATAATTTAATGTCTAAAAATTATAAATAAAATACAATTATGTATTAAATCTTTTTATCTTTCTAATGAATATTTATAGTTGAATTTATCTTATGTATAAACCTATATTAAAAATGTTTTAGTTATTAAACTTTGATTTTAACTATTTTAATTCTTCTTTAAATAAAATAATAATAAATGTCCTAATCTAATACAAGTGGACCTAAAGGGTAATATTTTATTCCTAAGGTTGTTTTTGGTTGAACTACACTTATCCAATAGAAGTAATACATGTGTTAGGTAATAATAATATCACTTTTACCCTTAATTACCCTATTTACTTTTAATCATGGTAAATAAAAGTAAAAACGTTACTATTCACCAAAAATTATTTTCATCTCATTGAACCACATTTTACTTACTGATATTAACCATGTATCAGATTTTTGAAATTCCACTTAGAGAAGAGGTAAAATTAAGTTTTATGTAAATTTTCAAATTCTCCTAAGAGGTGGGTAAAAGACGGTGAAAAGTTCAATAAAATTTTTATATATCTAAAATTATTATAAAATGACTCCAATGAATTACGTTGAACATATATTATTATTATGTATCAGCTTTGAACTAAAAGAAATTTAAATAAAATAAATAATTATTTAAATAAAAAGTCAGTTTTTAAATAGTAACCCAGTGTTTTCAATATTCATCAAAAATTGAAAGTTTTCAGAAAAATATCAAAAATTCACCCTAGGATAATTTCGAGATTCCAAATCCAAAAATGAAATCCATTTTGAAAAATAAAATTTAAAAAAGTGGGTATTACTATTCATAATGACTAGTTCATAATAATATTATAATAATATCTTGTTTAGTGAACCTCGGTATTTCTCACCACACACGCTATCGAGGAAGGTTGCTCTGGCGTTCAACAAAAGCCTAGAATAGTGTTTGCGTATACTCTAAGATAACACCATATTGCATGTATCACAAGTTAATCTTGGTGTAGTTTACAATAGAAGACATCAAAGTAATTAAAATTAATATTTCTCATAAAATATCTGGCTGTTACATTCTACCCCCCCTTAAAATGGATTTCGTCCTTGATATTCATCAGGATTATAAATGGTTTACTACTTGAATGTTTCTTTCATAGAAACCCACATCATAAAAAGGAAGACTAAAACTTCATTTTAAAATGGAAAATAAGAAATATAACGGTTACCTATATTAACTCATCACTAGGTTTCCACATAAGAGAACATAGGTGGAAATTTGGATATGGAACAAAAATCTAACCATCATGTTCTGATGCAGAGTGGTAGAGGACATGGCTATAAAAAAGCCAACAATCACAAAGCCATAAATTTGTAATGATATAAAGTACCATCTAATTCATTAGATATGAGGACACTAGGATAACATTTTTTGTTTTCAATATCATTTCCCTAAAGAAATACTTAAATGATTTTTGGTACAATCTTACGATTGTTTGTGCCTTGAACAATTTCCACTTCATCTCTTAATTAAATAATGTTGAATTTTTCTTCTCTGAAGTGTTTGTAGATCATGTGATAGAATGACGGGTCATTTTATATTTTCTCAAATGAAAGGTTAGAAAAATTTATTCAATATACATATGTCCATATATGGCGATATTAAATGTATATGGCTCCATGAATGGACTTATACTTCATATATCATACTGTTTAATATAATAAAAGTAGTTTCTACTAACTAGGGACATTCTGTAGGCCAATGGTAGGTGATAAAGTCCTGTCGCATTTCAGTTGTGGGTTCAATTCCCACAACCTTGTCCGACATGACGGGTTGTCGCCCGTCCTTCAAGTTGTCCTTTTTCTAAAACTACATTATTATAACATTCCATAAATAATATCGAAAAAATATCTATCCTTAAACAATACTGAATTATGTCCAACATAATCCATTCTAATCATTAGGCTTATCCAAAATACTTCTATCAAATCTCATAGTATAAAGAAAACGATTACTAGAAAGTTCACATAACAAGAACGTGAAAACAATATTGTTGATTGCATTCCAAACATTTGAATACCTTAATCATGTATTCTCTTGAAACATAAATTACCATATAAACTTAGTGAAAACAAGAATGCTGTCAAAATTTAACTCCTTCCACATACTAAAATCCCAAGGTTTCTATATACTCAAACCATGATATCATATTGTTCTTATATCAGTCATGAGCTCATTAATACATTCAAACATCTCATTATCTTCTTATCCCTTCATTCTGCGCATATCATCTACTTTTCAAAAATATCTGAATAACCTTTCATGGTTACTGGTACCATTCAACATATACTTTCAAATAAATTAGTAAAAACCATAGTGTAACAATCCTTTGATGTGTCTTTATTCCATAGTACCATTACATATACAACATAACTCTTAATAAACATAAATCATTCCACTACCTTCTTAAACCAATGATTGAGCTTCAACAATTCTTTCATCTGACATATCATTTGTAGTCTCTTCATCATCAACAACATAAATACTACCAATACGACCATGCTGATTCTCTTCATGATATTTTCCCTTAGGTCATTGGTTTGCATAATTCCCGTACATTCCACATTTAAAACATCTAACTGTTGTTGATGTCTTAGAAATACCATTATCCTTGTCCATGGTGTCAACTGAACTATTTCCATTTCAATTACTGGATTTGTGTCCTTTTTTCCACACCCAAAGCATCTTCTAGTTCCTTTGAAACATTCTCCCTGATTCCTCTTACTATATGATTTACATGATGGAAATTGAACTTTCTTTCCTCTATGATAACCATAAAACTCCATCTTTCTCTTTTTAGATGAGTCAAGAAATTTATCAAAGTTGGTATTATTGATCATATTATGAAATTTCTGATTAGGCATAATAATTATGTTTGGACTTCTAAATCCTATTTCATTTGTTTTCTCATGAATAATATCATTCCATTGTCCAACATAACCTCCATTATCATGAATCTTCCTGTTTCCTGCCATTTTCTAAAACCCAAAAAGTATAGTGTGAGAGGAAAAAATTCCTACTAGGAAAAAACATAATCAAGGGGATTATAGTCAATCTCTATCATCTTAGGTTTAATTCTACGATCGTTACCATAAATCTAGGACTATAACCTATTCTTATACGTAACATTAAGGACATCCCTCAACATACCTTAGAAATACCTTCTAGGGATCTCACTAAAGTTTTAACATTCTATTTTCTAAAGGTTAACTAAACCTTTCCTCTGATACCAAAAGTAGAGACCCAAATCTTTATGTACATAGACATTACATTAATTTTGCAGAATACTTAAGACATAACAAAAACAGACACACAAGTACCGTAATAATTTAGTGTCTTTGGAAACACAGAAAAATAATATTCTAATCTTGGTGAAAGATCTTCAACATCTCCCATAAAGATATTCCTTTTTTTCCTTACCTAAAACCATTCTTTATATCCTTGGGAAAAGAAAACATATAAAGGATGATCTCAAATTCTCATTATGGGTAAGAATGGAGAAAATAAAAAAACCATATACATTTGAACTTCAAAGCATAACGATAATATTTAATCCTCAAAATCATGAGCAATGAAATAAAACATGGAAGTATGTAAGGTATAGATCATAAAGAAATATTAATCATGATAAAATAGCATCGTAATAAAACTTTTAATTTTGGGAACCATTAAGAACATGTTATGACTTCCAGAGTAGCGAAGGCATTACTGCCAAGACCATCTTAGTGGACAATGTCCCTTTCTGAATCGAGTTCACACCTTGTTCCAGTCCTGTATCACTGAACCGAATTAACTTATCAATCCATCCATGTCTATATCCTGAGATATAAATAGTTACCCAATGAATTGGATGGAGATATATGTCCCACCCATCTCATAATGAAATCATTCTTACTTGTGCCACAATATTAACATAAATCACTCATCATAACCCAAATAATCAATTGAGATTCATAAACATCATCCCATCATAACATAATCCATATAAAACAAATTTATGTCATTTAATCATAAGAGAAGTGAAACCATGTAAATCATAGAGACATTATACTCGAAATATACACATATGAAATAATGTCATCTTAGATGGAAAATGGTTTCGATAAATCACTTGAAATAAATTCTTGAGGAAAATATCCTTTCTTATTCAAAATCATTTTCTTTCCACAAAATACCATGAAATTTTAAAATAAATGGATTCTGTTGAGAATAGTCATGAAATATTTTAGAGTCTAATTCATGAAAATAAGGAGTTATGAAACCGTAAAAACCCTTTTCTGCTGTATAAGTTAAAAAAATTATTCTCGTACTTTTTCCGGAAAAGTCAAAAAGTAACTTATATGGTAAAATAATAAAGATTCCTTCCATAACACAAAGTAAAATTCAATGAGGGGTAAAAATGACTTTAAACATACATGGAAGAATATTAAACACTTTATGAAAAACATTTTAATAGACATGGATGAAAAATATAACCCCGGTAAATACTTACGAATAAACAATCTCGGATAAAAATGAGATTGGAAAAGTTATCACTTACCTTAGGTCTGATATGCTTCATACGTATCCAAACCTCATGTATAATGAGTTAAATAATGTCATTGTGTTATTACAGAATCATATTCATTATTATGATATCATATATGGTTCACTTATGACTTTATATAACCTGTCCTTTTGTAAATTTCATGTTAAAGCAGCGTTTTGGGTAAAACGTTTAATTTAGCGTACGTGTTTGGACTTGTTGTTATTGATATAATTACTACTTATATCATGATTTAATTACTTATAGAATGTAAATAATGATTTATATATCATATATATTCAGTATATATATATATATATATATAGCATATAGATAAATGAAATGAAATACACCGTTAATGGAGACTGTAGGTCGTACGTACGCAAGAACGTTGTTTTATTTTCCTTATTGACTTGAATGGAAATAAGTATATGAAAAATATATATACATATATATGTATACATAAATATATTAGCTTCATTAATTCTTATATTTCATTATTATTCATTATATATACTTTATAATCATTCTTGAATGGTTAATCATGGAAAATGAATCTCATCGCGTTCGTGGAGACGGTAGTCCGTACGTACGCACGAGTGATGATATCATTCCCATGATTGTGGAATTGTATTTAAGTGTTTGTATAATATTTCCGAATCAATATAAATTTAAAATGATGTTATATATTTATTTTTTTACACCATTATACCCATCCATGTATGGTGGTGGTGGAAAACAGATTACACCACGGCGTGGAGACGGTATTCCGTACGTACGCACGCGCGGTGATTTCATTTTCCGTAGGATGTATAGAAGATGAAATAGAGTTCTATAATATTTATGAAAACATATAATTATATTAGTGATACTTATGTTATTAATTTATGATGAAACAAATAAATAAGAAGAAGTAGAAGAAGAAATAAATTGGAATGAATTGGTAAAGGATATTTCCTCTTCTTTGACCGCCTCTTCTTAACCTCCTCTTAAGGCACTAGATTTCGTCTTTTGAGGAGACAGGAACCACTATAATGTTTCTAGAGAATTTTATAAGATGAATTTTCAGGGTTTGGCCGAGCATCAAGGTTCAAAATTGTGTGAAGAGAAGAGGGAAGGGGTGCCCTTTTTATAAGGGAGGAGAGGGGCACCTTCGAAAAAACATAAAATATTATTTTATTATAAAGTCATATTCGGTTTTTAACAGGTCAAAATTGATTTATTTTTAATATAAGGTTGGTATGGGTCGAAATAATCTCAAAATATTGATTTTAGACAAGTTTAGGTTACTATTATAACCTTATTATTTAGATTTAACTGTATGTTAAATAATTTTACTTTTACCGTGTCTTCTTGTTTTCTTACACTATATGGTTAATAAGAGAACTAGAACAAGACAAAGGAACCCAAAGTTGTTCATTATTAATATATATAACCTAATCTGAGTCATTTGGATGAACCTTATATTTTTTAAAATAAAATAACATTTAATAATATAATATTTTTTTTAAAAACTGTTTTATGTCAATTTTGACAATATTTGGTACTTGATTTTATTGAAACTTATAACTGAATTATTAGTTCCAAAAACGTCAATTAAATCTATAATAACATGTCATATTAACCTATAGAATTATTGGAATTCATAAAAAGTCTAAAATTACATTTATTTGGGTATTTATAACATCAATTATTTTAATATTTCATTAATAAGGTAATTACTACATCATCATTGTTTCATTAATAAATTAAGTTATATAATGTCTAAAAATTATAAATAAATTACCATTATGTAGGAAATTTGATTATATTTCTAATTAATATTTATAGTCTAATTTTTATTATGTATAACTCTATATTAAAAATGTTTTAGTTATTAAACATTGACTTCAACTATTTTAATTCTTCATTAAATAAAATAATAATAAATGTCCTATCTACTCCAAGTGGACTTAAAGGGTGATATTTTATCCCTAAGGTTGTTATTGGTCGAACTAAACTTATCCAATAGAATTAGGACATGTGTTAGGGTAATAATAATATAATTGTTACCCTTAATTACCCTATTTACTTTTAACTGTGGTAAATAAAAGAAAAAAGTTACTATTCAACAAAAAAATTTCATCTCACTGAACAACATTTAATTACTGATATCAATCGTGTCTCTCAGATTTTTGAAATTACACTCACAGAAGGGGTAAAATTAAGTTTTATGTAAATTTTCAAATTCTTCAAGGAGGTCGGTAAAAGACGATTAAAAGTTTAATAAAATTTTTGTATATCTAAAATTATTAAAAAAATGACTCCATTGAATTAAATTGAACATATATAAGTATTATGTATCAATTTTGACCTAAAAGAAATTTAAATAAAATAAATAATTATTTAAATAAAAATTCGGTTTTTAAATAGTAACCTAGTGTTTTCACTATTCATCAAAAATTGAATGTTTTCAGAAAAGTACCAAAAATTCACCCAAGGATAATTTCGATATTCCAAATCCAAAAATAAAGTCCATTTTTTAAAAATAAAAATTCAAAAAGTGGGTATTACTATTCATAACACCTAGTTCATGATAATATTATAATAATATCTCGTTTAGTGAAACTCAGTATTGCGTATAACACACACTATCGATGAAGGTTGCCCTGGCGTTTAACAAAAGCCTAGAATAGTGTTTGCATATACTCTAAGATAACATGGTGTTGCCTGTAGAGAAAGCTAATATTGGTGTAGCGTACAATACAAGACATCAAAGTAATTAAAAATAATAGTTTTCATAAAATCATGTGTTGTTACAGTTTTGGAAAAAAATTAAATTATTCAAATCTTAAATAACATTAATGATTATAATTTGGATATTATGTGGTTTAAAATGTCATAAATTTTCCATTTTTATCTTATTGACCCCTTTTAGGTAATATTATATCATATTATAAGTGAAAAAAATGTTACGAGGGTAATGTTTACAACAGGTCAACTAAGGGGATAAACCAATAGTTAATGATTAAAAACCCCCCCTAAAACTATAAAAGTGTTATGTTTAATGTAATTTAAACCATATAATACTATATATTATATTTTATATAAATTTAGAACCATTTTCTAGATAATTTATTTTTAATTTTTAATCTTTTAATAAATTCTAGGAGTTCCTCTTCCCTGACTGAAAATAGAACACTATTATTTTATCCTAATTACATCACATTTAGTGTTAGAACTTGAAAAAAAAAGATTTAAAATTATCTTTTAATCATTATTATAGTTTTTATATAGCTCCTTATATCTTCTGAATAACATCCCTAGAGTCGTTACAAGCAGATTCAATGTATTTCATTGATTAATAAGTAATCACATAAAGTGATCACTTTCATTTTCTGGTTCCTCTATTAACTACTCTAATTTTTTTATTTATCATAAAAAAATTAATATCCAAAATACAATTAAATTTTACAATTATTTTTTAAAATCCAATATCCAACCTCTATTTCATCACATGGGAAGTGAAAGTATCGCTCGTGCATACAGGTGGACTACCACCAAAACATTACAATACAATTCATTTTCCATCACCATACTTCATGGATGGTAATTATGATTGTATTAATGTTAATATATTAAATTAATTAAATAATTTTAATTTTGTAAATCTAATATTAAAAATTCATTCTTACCATCTAATCCATCAAAAAATTATTATGTCACTTGTGCGTACATGTGGACAACCATCTCCACAAAGTGATGTGATTAATTTTTAATTCTATTATAAGTTGATTGTAATAAGAATATATTTCATTATTTATTATTTTATATATTATATACTAATAATTATGACAATTTCAATTATAATTCTCTTTTCATTCCTTTCATCCATTGAAAACTGAAAACAGTGTTCCAGCATACGTACGACTCATCATCTTCATGAATGTAGTAATTCATTTCTTTGACTATAAAATTTGCAGATATCTATAAATATATATATATATATAATGAATATATATTATATTTATATAATTATTATAATATTTTATATAATGGAACCATTATCTAATTATAAGCACTGGAACTATTGAATTGATATTTACATGAAAAATGAAATAGTTAACACCCAAAAGTGACTATTTTAATAAGTATTTGTTAGTAAATCAGTGTTTAAATGTATTAATTGGATTATATATGATATTATAAGATTTCAAATGACTCTTTAATAGATGTATTTTAAATTTAAATTTATTATATATGAGGCTAGAGTGGTTTTCTGGAAAGTGGAAGCTGAGGTGATGGTTTTTTATTAAAATCTCATTATTTTATGGCATTGTTTATGATTATGTTTTCTATGATGAAATTTCATGATATACCTCTCAAGAAAGTAATTAAATTTCCTATATATTAGTTATATAATAATAAAAAAAATTCTCTTTAATTTTCTACACCTTACATACCTAATACAATGAAAGAAAATTTTTATAGAAAACCCACTATATTTTCTACTTCGATTGAAAAACTATATTATTCCACATTCATGTTTTATAATAACGTTTTCAAAGAAGATTTTTAATATTGTCAAATGATTTTTAAAAAAAATTACCAATTTTTGCCTATTTATAAAATGGTTTAGAAATTAATATTCTTTGCATTTTCCAAATTATGTACCAAGAAAGTTCACGATATGGTCAAAACCAATCCAAAAATATATATATTAAAAAGAGATATCCAAATTCAAGGGTTATAGGGGGTTATTACATAAACATGAACTAATCACACCACACATGTTCTCATTCACCATTAGGGAATAGTAATCAGGGTTCATGAAGGACAACTTCATATTCGTTACCATAACCGAATTCTTTTACCACGTGTCCTCTAGTTGATTTTCCTCCCTATATACTTTAGAGACTACCATGTTGATATGGGTATCCTTACTGTGACATTCAACCCAAAGAGGAAAAAATATCTAAGAAACATCCCATTTTATTATTTTCAAGACCATTATAGAGATTTTAGAGTTATATGTAATCAAAAATTGTGTCTTATTAAACAAGACATCATATCCAATTGCATGAAAAATAGCTAGTAGCTTAGCTTTATAAAAAGACGCCCACACGTTGATTTTATTAAATATGGTCATTATGGATTTTTTACAAATGTGTGAATGGAATGATTTCCTTTAAAATATACAACAACAATAGAATTTTCCTCTATCATTATCTATTAATTATTTATAGGTTATATACCAATATAAAAATATTAATCTCAATTAAAATGAATTATTTAAAATATGGGAAATTCAATTATTTTAAATAAGTTATTTCAAAGTGAAAATATTATTTTTCTAAACACGTGATTTAGGTGATATTTTTAATGTATTTTTCATCTATGATTTCAGCCTTGGATTTTACACAAAATTTTATTGGGGAAATTTATTCAATGATAACATTGTTATTATTTCATTGTATGGTTTAATTTTGACATGAAAATTTGTTTATGAAACCATCTTCTTTTCCTGGTGTATTTCTATAATGAAACAATGAAATGTTTATGAAATGTGTTTCTTTTCCATAGGTAATGATAAAATAAAATATTCATTAAACCCCATCCCTTTTCATATATTATGATATAAAAAATGATTTATGTTTTTGTGGCACACATATGTACTATTTTAATGATGTTAAGGGTGGTCCCATAATTATTTATCCCTCTAGTGCATCAGATCTAAATACAGTTTTCATTAGATTAATATGACTGGAATGAGGAGAGATCCTATTTCTGTAATGGAATCTTTCTGCTATGATAGTATTTAGAATTAATATTTACTAATACTATTGAATGAGGAGTGAAAAAAATCCATTGCGACATTCTAGATTGTGATCCTTTCCTACTAAGGTAATTATTTCCTATAGTTATGTGTTTGTCAATGATATCTTTCTTGTGCCATTGTTATTATCTCATGGATAATTATCTCTGATACCTTTATAATTCATGTAATATTAAACTCTTGAATTTATTCCATGACTCATGATTATGATCTATTATATGCATAGTATCATTTTAAAATGTTAATATCATATTATCTTTTCATTATTCAGCTGTTATGATTACGCGATCACTGATATATCCCCTATTTACCCTTACTGAGCATCTAGGCTCTCCTTTTCTTACTTTTCTCTTCTCTAGGATTTAAACATTTTTTTATTATTATCTATAAAAGATAAGAGTATTTTGTGAATAATTTAATGGGATACAATATATATCTTCTACAAACAAGTTTATTATCTATCAATGTTTCAAAAAAACAATACTTATAGGATTCTTCCAGTGATCATTATGTTATGATATAAATAATCATCTAATAAGATGTAATACATTTATATGAATGGTATGGGTTTACTATATTTGGTATCAGAGTACTATTTAGTTAGCTTTAGAAAATATGATGACAAAACATTAGTGAGAACCCTAGTGATAGGGCTATGGATATGATATAATACCAATGTTTTTTTGTAATGATCATGTATTACTTAAGATAAACATGAGTTATAATTTATTTTAGTAAAGTATTATTGATTCAGAAACCATATTAGTATTTTTTTCATGTTTATGTGGTTTTCCACTATTATTTTTTGTTCATAATTTATGGACATTATGGATTTAGTCAATGGAGAGAACGTGGTAAAATAATGTTTATAATGAATGTGATGAACTGTGCAATGATTTCCCTTCTGAGCACCCAAATTTTTCTGAGAGATTGAAAGCAAAATATAGTTTCTATTATTAAGAAATATTGAAACAATTTCTATAATACTATTCTTCTAAATAAAAAAATAATGTAATAACATTATTTAGAGTTTTTCATGAGCAATGACCCACCTTACATTAATGGGTTTTATAATCTAATAGTTACAAAGTAACATATCAGTACTCTTGAAAGAATAATTTTTTCTCAAAGGTTAGGAACATAAATATGTTATATTTCTTTTTATTATTTTGATGGATAATCATATCAATGGTAAAGTTCACTAATAATACGAAGCAATAAGATTAAATTGACTCTTAGAGTGAGATGAGTTTAAAAGATTAGTTTTTAATAAGTACATTACTTATATAATTTATATGGAAATTTATATGGGAATTGCTTAAGGTAATGAAAATGGATGATGAATCCATTATCCCTAATGATGAATATTTTACAAAACATTTGAGGTGTACTTCTAGTATTGTTATAAAATATGAAATACTATTTAAATGTTTCTTCATAGGCATAAAACTGTGTCTCTAAAGGTTGTTAGACATAAGAGACACTAGTATATGTGAATAAATCAATTAATGTGATATAAATTTGGGCATTTTTGATTTTATTTAGAATTATATATAGTAGTTTTGAAAAGATATAAAATATTTAATTTGAAGGACATTATAGAAAACATGGAGAGAAGAATATGTGATTTCCTTTTTTTCATGATGCGTGGAAGGAAAAAATGGGTAACATAACTTAAGGGCACATGTAAATGTTTTTAATATATAAATGAAGGTCATCATGAAATGAAATGATATTTTTATGCGTGTATTTTGGTATATGATGTGGGAAAAGTACCACAAAATGCCCCAACCACACTCTAGTGGTCCAATGGTAAGGAGTATGTGCATTATGATAACTATTTTTCAACATCAAAAGTTAATGATGATGATTAGGGAAAAAACACTTCATACTAGAGAGAAAGGAAAATATTATGTGATAACTATTACTAATGTGGATAATGATGTGGTGAAATATTCTCTTATCATCTACTTTAGAACTATTAATTTCTTATTTTATTCTTGATCAACCCACTCTGTTTTGTCTGAACAATTATTGTAGGTTATTATTATACCACCAAAAAGATTTGATATTAAATTAGTAGTGAAGACCTATAATTGTATGAGGATCACATCCCAAGTCTATTTTTCTTCTATAATTGATGTTTGTGGGGATGTGATTTCATAAAATTTCTTCATTCCTTATCTAGTTGAATTTAATGTTATTTTCGGAATAGATTAGGTTTATATAAAAAAAATAAAACATTAATTTTTAATGATTATAAGTCACGAATAATATTCTAAACCAACATCTGATTGTATATAGATTTGATGATAAATATGAACACTAAATAGAAAGTTAAGCCATTGTATATGATATGATTCCTTTTATAAAGTGGTTATTATATTAGATGGTTGGAGAGAATTACTACACTGATGGTATTCCTATTATTTTTAATTTTTTAATGTATTTCCGGAATATTTTCACAGTATTATACCAATTAATAAAGATGATTTCTTAATAAAACTCATACATGGTGATACACTTATTTAAAATACTATACATAATATTTCTGAACGAGTTAAATGATTTTTCGAAGAATGTATAGGAGAATCATGAAATGTTATTTATTTGGAAAACTTTTCCCCATAGGGTAAACTTTTTCTTTTTATTAAGATGAATTGTTGATCAATGTGACCCTAAATTGATTATTGTAAACTTAACTAGGTCAAAATCATGAATATGTTCCCTCTACCACATACAGATGATTTTTTGATGATCTTTATGGATTTCATTACTTTTTCAAGTTTGAGATTCCTTATTTATATCATCAATAGAGGATCTAGAAGGGGATATACCCAATATAAAATTCTATATAAGGTACGTAAACTATCATTCTATAATTTATCTATTTGGACTACTAATTCCCCCTTAATTTTCATGGATTTATTTAATTGCATATTTAGAGATTACGTTGATCAGTTTGTGAATGTATTTTTAGATGATATTCTTATATATTCAAATAAAAACAAATGAGAATGAATATAACTTTAGGTTATACTAAAAACACTATGGATGGAGATATTTAATGATAAACTCAAAAATTTTGAGGTTTTTCTATAAAGAGATTCATTTTGTATGTCATACATTCTTAAGAGATGGTATATTATTGGATCCATCAAAGGAGGAAGTTGTTGATCATTGACCCAAACCAAAAACTGTTAATAATATCCTTTATTTCCTTAGTTTTTATGGATACTATCAATTCTTTTGGATAAATTTTAATGACTCTTTAATACAGTCACTAAGTAAACTCAGAAGTGAAAAATGTTTCTTTAGCTAGAATAATATGATAAATATTTAAAGAAATGAATAAGAGTTTAATCAGTAAACATGTTCTTACCTTATACTATAGTGGAGATGGATTTTTAATCTATAATGATTATTTATTAAAGAAATAATATTAATTCTCATTCCAGATGATATGTCTATATCATATACCTCATGATAATTGATAGATTGGATCCAAATTACACAACATATGATTTGAAGTAAGTTGTTATAATTTTTACATTAAATATATAATGGCACTATATTTATGCGGAAATATGTGATATATATACTACTTGTAAAAAATTAATGAATACATTTACAATAAAATAGTTGGATATTAACTGGAGAAAGTGGTTTGGTTGATTAATGATTATGACTCTTCAATATATTTCCACTTGGAAAAGAAAATGTGGTGGTTGAATCTTTGAGTCAAAAGGGTCATTTCAGATTTTTTTAAAAGGATTGGAGCATAAATAAACCCATGCTCCTCAAAATTTATAAAAAAAAAGTAAAAATGTCATATGAATACATGAGGTACAATGGACTTGTAGCAGCAAGACAATCAATGAAATAAAAGTACAGTGGCACTTTTTGATCATCCATGTGAGGGCATGGGAGAGCGCAACATGAATAGAGTCCAGACTCACCAGAGCATCTGCCGATCTGCACAACTTGCCAATTAGAACTCACCCACACAAAAACTCCATTTTTTTAGCACAATGTATAAAAAATCACTGCCTCTATTCCTTGAAGATCCACAAAATAAAAAGAGGGCAATGCTTATTGTAAATTCATAAAAATAGATGATTATACTTCTATCCATTTCAGGAAAACTCTAGCTCAACACAAAAAATCAGATGTAATGATAGTACGAAAAGACAACAAAAAATGATGGCAAGTGTATTCCTGGATTCCTTGTGCCAAGCCAAGTACTAGACCAGCATGACAATATTTTTCTTAATTCTACAGATGAATCTTCATAATCCTAGACCCCAAGATGAGTGATATCCTCTACATTCTATCAAGGTAAGAAGATACTCAAAAGTCCGGCAAATTCAAATTTCAAATCTGGATGGAGAAGAGAAATTCCATTCTTTTTTCACTTCTAGGACAGCTCCTCGGCAAGGTCGATCTGGAACCGAAGATCCAGTGAAAAGATCAAGACGTAAAGTATCTAAATCAAGCAGATTAAAAAAATAGACCTGGAATAGGACCATTTAAATTTGTACAACATGAATAGGTTCCATCCAGAAAGAGTACGGATAGAGAAGCAGAAATCCAGAGTTTCTAGATAAAAAACAGTAAGAACTTCTCAAAAAATGCCAAATATCATATCAGAGAAAGACAATAATCGACTCCCACAATCAAGGTCTTCAAGCATCTACCCGACCAATAAGATGAGTTAGGGAGATTTTTTAAACTCCTTATTCATTCTATCATTGTTTATATCCTACTTGATGGCTAAGTATGTATCCTTTGAAATCATTCCTCTTTTAAAATATTGATATATGATTTCATATCGAAGCTTCTCCGTAGATTTAGGATCTTCACAACAAGGCACATTATGTGAATTGTACCCTTTAGCATGTTGTTGGGCCTCCACATGCTGAGTTGTGTCAGTGGTAGAGACTTCCTGTCATGAGATGTCCAAAGAACGTGTGGCTATGGTTCTTTCAAGTAAAGAGTAGTCTTTGAGTTTCATCATTTTTCTTTTGTTAGGGGTGATGAACTCATCAACATCAACTATTGGTTTTCCCCTTCTAGGCCATTTCATGAAAATAATCTTCCACAATATGAGTAGTTTTATCTTCTTGCTCATGAGGTGTATCACTATTTTCAGATGGTTCACAACTTTCTTTTTCATCCTCTTGAGTATCATCTTTTATTTGCACTATCAGCACATCCTCAAGAAGTGGGGGTGAACTGAAATGGTTATTTGATTCCACAACTAGAGGTGGAACCTCATTGGGGGAGGTCTGAGCCCCATATTGCAATTTTCTAGATGTAGATATTGATGGAAGTGGTTGATTTGTCTTGCCTTTAATTATCCAAATATTCTTTTTAGTTCTATGACAAGCATCTTTGATTCCAAATTCCTTTGAGGCATGTCCTAGTCTAAGAGAACTTTGGTATTAAGAAGGTAAATTTTCATAAACAAAATCTTGGAAAAAAAACCGGTTTCAACATTCTGGATCCAGATTTGAGAAGGCAATTCCCTAGAAACATCAGTCTCTATACAGATTTGTGAAATTGAAGGCCTTGAAAGATTCCTATTTTCCAAGTCCATCTTTAATGGGGTTCCAATGATATTGTAAATTCGGAAGAGGGAAGGTTTTTTGAACAAGTGCAGGGGTAGGCCTGGAAGACCAACCCAGAGTGGAACAATTGGGGATTCTTTGAATGGGTCAAAATCCAGGGTCCATTTCAAAACATTCATTGGGTAACCACCAAAAAACCAAGATTTTATAGACCAAAGTCTATAGTATTCATCCTCAGTAACAAAGTAGAAGATAGTTATGTGCGAGCTAACTAGACTGATGCTAAAATCTAAAAACCCAATCCCTTATAATGCTCTTCTAAGGAAACTCCGAGAAGGTCTACGAACAAGAAATTTACCAACCAAAACAAGGTGTAAATCTGAGGCAAGAGAACTCACATCAAAATCTGAAAAATAAATCACAAGCTACCCATGGCGTCGAAAATACATTGTATTAACTTCAAGATCTGGAACCGCGTTGTCTTGAAGGCCAGAAACATGTACCTCCGATGATCTTCCGGCAACAACATCAGCGAACGAGTGTGGTTGTGGGCTAGGGCTCACTTGTGATGGGTTTTTCTGCATGTGGGTCAATATTCTCCTCATATAATTGGGGTTGATACCTTGTGTAATGGAGCACCAAAGGGTCATTCCAGATTATATATTATGTGGATCACAAAATATCAAATATTTTCTAGATTATCATAACCTATATCTTAAAATTAAGATTGATGTTTATAAATATTATATTCTTTAAATAAGTTTCCAAGAATCTATCCAAGTGAGTATTAAAAAGTGACAGAATGAAGATGTGTATCTAAAAATAATGTAAAAACATTAATGATTTTATCCTTGTTTATGATGGAATGATAAGGTTTTAAGAATAATAAATTTGTTCCTTTCATAAAAGTTTTTAAAAGGATATGTTGGATAAGAAACATAATTCATCATTAACTATTCATCCTAAATGTATGATGATGTATATATATCGAAAAGGGTTTATATGATGTGGTAACATGAAGAGAGATATTGAAAATAATATATCTCTATGCTTGCTATTTTAAAATTTAAGGTTGATAGTCAATGTTCTAAGGAGATGTTCCATACATTACCAAAACTAGAATGGAAATGGGAAATCATCATAGTGGGTTTTTTCTTCATACTCCCCAAAATTTTTAATGGCTATATTGCAACTTGGGTTGTACTTAATTGCCTTACATAGGAAGAAAACATCATATCAATAAATGAATATTTTTATATTGATAAGAATAGAAAAATATAATTAAGGAAATTATATGGTTTCTTAGAGTACCACATTCTATTGTATCTATTTGGGATATAATCTTTACCTCAAAGCTGTAGGTATTTTTCCAGTAGGATCTGGTAATATAGATATATTTTATAATGACATATCATCATAAAATATTTTTTCAGTTAGATAGAACCCTTCAAATAAAATAGTAAATACAATGATTTTTTTCTTTTTATTTCAAATTTGGTTGGTATTAACACCTTCTACAAGTCAATATTTTTTAAACAATATATTTTACACCAGAATTCAAATCGATCCTTATTAATCGCTCAATGGAAATAACTATTGAATTAAAATGTGTTAGAATGATGTTAGAGAAATAAATCAATTAAAACCTAAGATTTATGTATTAATGACGCATAAATCTACATACATTCATAAGAACTTCCAAGTACTCAGGATTGATAGAATATTTACACTGAATATCGTTTAAAAAATCAGTAATTTGATTTTGTTCTAATTTTTTCAAACCAATTTCTATATTGATGATGGTTATGAGATCTATAAATAATGGAAACCCAATCCTCTAGTATATTTTCCATTTCTATATTATTTATTGAGTATATACAAAATTGTTTCACTTTACACTTCCACTGGACCTCTAATAAGTTCATGACATTTTCTTTATATATCTCTTAAGAAATCACATACATGATCCTTCACATGTACTAAAACCAGATGTCATATCATAGGAGCATAAACATTTATATGGAATAGAATAGTTTTAAATGTTAGATTATATGGATAATGTTCTATGGAAGAAGAATAATCACCATTTTAATGTTCTCTAGAGAAATATAAAACATAATAAATCTACAAAAGAACCCAATGACATGATAAAAAAAGATATAACCATTTGTTTATAAGTAAATGATGGAATTTCATGGGAGGAATTAATTTAATGATGGTTTTAATGTAACACAATTATATTTTATACTATGTTTCTCCCAAATTATTATTTCTTCGATATATTTAATCATATGATTCATCGAGTTTAAACAAACAATGATATACTATTAATATTTTTTTATTTATTATAATAGTTGTCACTTTACCTGTGAATCAGTGAGTATAAATAGGAATAAATAAATTATTAAAAATTTATGGTTCACACATGTATAAAATTAATTAATTATTTATTAATATATTAAAATATAAAATATTAATCCTTTGAAAGTAAAAAAGATGATTTCCTAAAAAATAGTTTTTACACGTGCAATCTGGTTTTTCCATAGTAAAATATATTGATCCATATTGGTGATTGATTTTAATGAAATGAATATATTATATAATAAATTAAAATTTTTAATATTTGTCTAATATTTTTCTATGAGTGATAGATGTTTATATAACATGGAGTATCCTTCAAATGTATTTTTCTAAAAAACCATTGTGTTTTGTAAAACATATTTTAAAAATTATTTCGGTTACATATATAGATTAAATAATAAAAATTGGATTCCATATTTGAAATTGAGAGGGTAAATGATTTTAAATTGGTCCCTTTTATTCTTGTTAATTTTGAATTTTTACCTTAGTACATGTTTTTCACCTCAGTAAAAGTAAAATAGGTAAAATAGGATTAAAACATTGGGATATGAAATTAAAATTTCTATAATAGTTTCATCAATGATATTGGATGTGTAGAGTTAACTCTTATTCATCCTAGTCTCAAATATATAAGTACTTTTTTCCATATTTCCTTTATTATAGCTTTATATTAATTTGACAATTTATTTAATAAAAAATGTTACTATTTGGACATTAATATCCATAAAATTTTTACATAAGGAAAAAGGATTTGTTTGGTTCACGATGATTATTAAAAATATAAATTAGTTTTTTTTGAATTAATTTATCAAAAAAAGTAATTTCATAATTTCATTAAATTATTATGCAACGTTGACATAATATTTATTCAATTAATTTAAAAATAAATTAAATTATTTAAAAAATATCAAATAAAATGGAATTTAAAAGAATTGTTTCTTAAATGTTTTTGATACCTATGAAATATTAGGGCAGTGTGAAATGATTATATATGTAATAAATCTTTCTCAAGGTTAAATTAGAGTCAAATTAAAAAAATAGTGGCAAAATTGAAATTAATGACATATTATAAAAATAAATTTCTGTAAATTTATTTAATCCATAAAATATGAAAAGCTATATGTAGGATAATATATTGTAAAAATTTCATCCCATTTCTATTTATTATCAAATTTTTACATTATATGAAATATTATTAACATTTATTAGTATAAAGATGCATTTCCATGGTTAATGTTAAAATAGGTTACCAAATGGGTTAACCCAAATGGTGAGGTTTGAAACACTGCATAAACCTATAAAAATTTTATTGGATTTTAATATTTCAACTTCATCATCCTGTAGATTTAAATATATTGTCATTTGGAATGTTTTAAGATAAATAATGACTTTTTTATATTTTATTCTTCTATGAAGTTTCAAGAGTTATGTTACACTCTCATATAAAAGGGAACTACTACATACTCTACTTTAGACATAATTGTTCTTTATATGATGAAAATATTCAACTGTATTTTATTTTAAACATTTATATACACATTTAATAAGGACTGATATCTGAAAGACCCCGGGACACCCTGACAGGGGAGGGGTGAATCAGGGTGACAAATTTTTCTTTTAATGTGATCGATCTTGTTCCCACGTTGGTAGGAACTTTTTGAACCTGTATGATAAATATGATCACAGAGAAAACAGTCACATGCAGAGAGAATACAGAGCACTTTTTACTTGGTTCATCACTAAGGGCTACATCCAAGGAGCATATGCCAATAAGTTGTCGGTCTTACCTAATTCCATTAATATTCACTAGCTGCAGATTACAAAGGTTACAGGACAGTCACTCTGTCCCAGGCTCACTGCCTTTACAAAGGTTCAGGGATAGCTCACTGCTTCCCTCAGGTCACTCTCGATTACTCCCCCTAGCTCACTTCCCTTAGTGAAGTCATGCTCAGTTTATAGAAGTGAAGGTCTCTTCATCATTGCATAAGAATGCATCATATGTTGTATATAGATGCTCTGTTGAAGTCCAACTCTCACCAGAAGATGAATCTCACTTTGCGCTGAGCGTACCAGGTGATCTTCAAGCTTTAGTGCAGCTTAAAAAGGACAGATGTACTTTAACAACCCTGGCGCGCTTCTCCAAGCCCGGTGCATAAGTTTCAATCCCGGCGCGCAAGTCACTTGTGCGGTACAAATTAGGCACGCATGTGACACCAAACTACTTGTGTGACACAGCCTCCTTCAACACCAAACATGCGCGACGTTGCGCCTTTAACTCCCCAAATGCCTTGGTCGCGCAGCCAACTATCGGCTCGCAGCCTCTACTTGTGTGACCCAACAACCACATATGCGAATCAACCACTTACGTGCTGGGAGATCCAAAAATCTATATGTTTTGAACATCTTCACAAATGAGGAGGGGTGGTCCTCTGTTTATAGGCAAACTAGACCCCATGCGCGGTGGCACTCAAGCCTTCCCTCGGCACGCAGGTTCTGGTGCACAGCTCATCCTCCCTAGCCTCTATCGTGCTACTCACTTGCACGACCACACTAATACTTGTGAGACCTTCATTACATTGCCATATTTTGATGTTATGATCTTGAAAAACAATAGATGCGCAAGTTTCCAGTCCTCCTAGGCATCGACGCGCATGTCTCTTAACGGCGCGCAGGTCACTTGCATGACCAGCCCAAAACATGCGTGACCATTATCCCTTTTCCATTTTCCCATGTTCTGATCTTGAAAAACATATGGCGCACAATTTTCCTATTCATCAAGTACACGGCGCGCAAGCCTCTTTTCCAAAAACAATTTTCTCCATTTGTCGATTTTCAGGCCCACAAATTTGGAAAACACTGGGAAATGGCACCACCTTCAATACTGTTGTCTGCTTGAACTGTAAGATCTCATTGCAGGTAAACATTTTGAACATCCTGTAGATTTAAATATATTGTCTTTTGGAAAAATTTAAAATAAATAATGACTTTTTTATATTTTATTCTTCTATGATGTTTCAAGAGTTATATTACACTCTCATATAAAAGGGAACCACTATATACTCTACTTTAGACATAATTGTTGTTTATATGATGATAATATTATACAATATTTTATTTTAAAAATTTATATACACATTTAATAAGGAATGATATCCACAAAATTCTAACCCTAGGACCTTAAGAGAAGGTCTAATGGAATAGATTCAAAGAAGAGGTAATCCCTATAACAAATCAATTTCATTTTACTTCTTATTTTACCTCCTGTAAATCTATGATATTTTTAATAAAATATAAATTCAGAATCATAAATGTACTAAAATGTTATTATGATTTTTTAACATCCAATATCCACCCTATATTTCATCATAATGGAAGTGAATGTATCACTCACATGTACATATGGACTACAACATCCAAATAGCTATAATTTTTTTTGAGTCACCATATTTCATTCATGGTAATATTTATGGAATTATTTTTTATATATTATATTAAAATTCATAAATTAAATTCTACAAATATTGTATCACATATTCCTCCTTAGCTTGCAATTTGTTAGAAAATGATCACTTTTCTCATGTGACTGTGTGGACCACCACATCCATGGAACCAGGTAATTATTTTCATTTTCATTTTACTTGGATGGAAATAAGGATATTTTTAATGTATGTATATGATATATAAAATATTAGATGAATATTATTTATTATTATTACCTCTATTTCATTACATCTTTTTAAAATTGAAAATATTGTTTTATGTGTATGCATGACATAATGTCTCCAAGAAAAGTGTAATTAATTTCACTTTATAGATGTTTTATTGATGACTATGAATATATATATATATTTATATATTATGAATATACATTTTTTATATCATGAATAATATTCTGGATATCATGAAATCATGATCAATGTACAAGTACTGAAACTAGATAATTTATATTCTCATAGAAAATGAAACAATGAACACCTAAAAAAATGATTTTAATTATAAGATATTAACAAGTTTCTGTTTAAATGATACATCTAGATAATATATGATATAACAAGTATATATATGACTCTATAATGGAGTTATAATAAATTTAAATTTATTTTTATGGATCTTAGAGAGATTTCAATGAAAGAGGAACTTGAAGTATGGGATTTTTGAAACAATCTCAATGTTTATCGGGATTGTTTATGATAAAGTTTCGGATGAGGAAATTTCATTATCGTCCCCCAATAAAATAATGAATTTTATTACACTCTTTTTATTTATTTAAAATAAAATTTTCCCATTCATTTTATTTACATTATATACTAATGAGGCCAAAAGAACATTTTTAGGGAAAACCAACATTAATTATATCTTCAGTTGAAAAACCATCTTCTTCTATATACATTTTTAGAAAAAAAAATTCAAAACTGATATTCATATAATACTATGAATTTTTAATTTAATTCTTAAAAATGATTTCCTTTTTTAAAAAAAATTTGATGGAAACATATCTTCATTTTTTTTAATGTGGTATATTTTTTTTCAAACCTAAGAAGGGAATGCATTATTTTGACATATAATGAATGAATAGAATTTAAAAAATTTATGAAAACTCAATTATTGAATTATTTCATGAAATAATTCAAATATTTCATTCAAATAAGTTTTTATATATAATATTTTGGAAATATTTATATTTGAAATATATTATTTCCTAGTAAAAATGAAATTTTAATCATGAAGTGGTTCAATTGATGTTTTAAATAAAATTTTCATCTGTTATGAAATCCTATGATGTTACTTATATTTATACTATGAATATGATCCAATTATTCCACCCATATTATTTCTTCGGTTGGATTATTATTATATCAAAAATATTTTTATAACACAAATTTCTTTTCCAAGAGATATTCAATAAAAAAATGTTGAAATTTTTATGAACCCGATTTCATTTCCACGGGATATGCAATGAGAAAATGTTTATAAAACCCATTTCCCTTCCATCAGTTATGATATGATGATTTTTTATCATCCTATAGAATAAATAATAATATTTTTCATTATTTAATTGTTGTTCCCATATTTATATAATCATCCAATACATTAGGTATAAATTTATATCTCATTATATAACCGTGACAGTAATAGAGATTTAAGCCAAATTTGTAATGGATTTATCCACTATGATTTCCATGGGAGTGAACCATGACTTATATGAAGAAATGGGGAGTGTTCCAATGCACTATTATAATCATTTAGGGGAGACTTGAGTACTAAGCAATTTATTTTCTTTTCTTATGTGTTTTCCATAAATCAATGTCTAATTTCACTTTTATTCTCTCATGGCTCATGTTTTTTTATTCTTTCATGATCAATGATTAATAAAAACACATGATTTGTAGCATGAATCTTAATTATGATCAATGTAACACATGGTTTAGTTTTATATTGTAAATATCATATTCTCATGCACTTATTATTATGTTATACTTAAATGAGCATTTATTTCTCCCTTATTTTCACTTAATGAGCATGTGAGCTCACCCTTTGTTACATTTAAATTACCTAGTATTTGAAGGATGTTTTGAATTATTATATATATAAAAAGGTTTAAAATGATTATGAATTAAGTGGAAGGAAATTTATATATTATATAATGAAATAGTTTATGTATCCATGTTTACTAAGGCACTAGACCAATACAATTCTAATAGTGATTGTTAAGTTAGGTATTGAATATTCATCAAATAAGAGGAAATATATATGTATAAAAGTTATGGTAAACTATAAAACTTATTAATAATCATATTTAAAGTAATAAAATAATATAAAACACTAATATTTTTAGCCATGCCAATAGAATAACATTAATTCTTGGTGGAAATTATCCAATATGAATTATGTAAAATATTATGTTCATGGTATATATATTTATTGGAATTTTTCATAATCAATATGGTAAAAATGATCATAATATTTGTATATTTAGAATTTTTATAGTTAATAAAGAACGTATACCCAATGTAAAAATTATTACATAGAAGGATATTGAAATATATTATAATCATCCATGAAAATGAAGGCTTGATTGATACATCCCAAGAAGGGACATGGAATTCAATTGTTTGTTATTGTGAGTTAATTATCTTTAAAGATAAATATTTTTTACGGTATATATTATGATACATAAACAATATTATGTTAATTTTTTTGTATATGATGATGTAAATGGAATCAAAAACAAAAAAAAAATCTTTTAGAAGACAATTTTAATAATGATGTAATATAAAAATATGAATATTTCATCCATATGTAACCTTTGAAATGGTATGATGAAATATATTGAAATCATTTACATTTTATAATAATCTATAATAGTTGATCCTTGAAAATACATAAATTTTATCTTTGATAAAATTAGAGAGGAAGACAACCAAATAAAATTGAAATCAAAATCATTATTAATATCTTCGAAGTACCATTGTTCAATATTCATATTTTGAAAATAAAAAAAAAAATTATTTCATTAAAAATATATTTTTCCTTGTAGATTTTTTTATTTTAAAATATAATAAAATATTTTTAATGTCACTGTCCAATATTCCACTTGAATAGTACCCCGATCTCGATGGGCCACACGGACTTAATCACATCTCCTCAAACGCTAGAGGCTTCAGACTAGTAGTGATGTCCTAGGGTGTGTCCAGGGGGATACTATGACCTCATTACCAAAGTGTAGTGTAGGAGATGAAAGTAAATATAGGAAAATAGAAGAACCAATATAATTAAACAAAAGTCACATCAGAAAATTGAGAGAAAAATAATAATAACTAAAACAACTAAAATAGAATTCAAAAACTGATGATATTTCATGTACTATAAAACTAAAAAATAGACACAAGATAGAAATCATAACATGTTCCACAATAGTTTAAAGTAAATAAAATAATATCCCAACCATCCCTAGCTCTATCTTGTTCATCTTCTATCAAGATCTATTCTAATCTACAAGTTTTCAAGTGGTAGTAGTATTATATTTCCATTTTTCAACACCTGCAACCATGTAATCTTCCTCGGGTACCAAACGGTGCCCAGATAGGTTGTGAAAAAAATCTCAGTGGGTCACCACCAATGGTGTTAATAAAATATATCCCATGTAATTGAAATCTAATGGTGTAAAATAATTAATATATGGAGTAAATTAGTATAATATATCTAAATAATGAAGTACATGATTCAGTCCTCGAGAAGTATTTGAACATGTAAGTTGTTCATTTAATTATGTAATTACCAATTTCAGATTGATAGGCCTCGTAAGGAATATCCAACATAGAAATCATATCATGATAGAAAAAATATTGAAGGTTACCAGATATATCAAGGAAACCAAGATTAATTATATTTAACAGCGAAGTCCCAAGGTAATAACCAAGGTGAAACAGATATCACGAGTCCCCAACTCAGTAATAATTGTACCTTGTTATGGGTAAGAGTGTAATCCATGGATCATGCTCTAAGGCATTCCACAATAAAGTGCCTTCTGAATCCATAATGATTGTCCACGGTAAAATGTGGCTAAGAAGATAAAGTTCCTTATGGGATGCAACCATGGCACCTACTAGTATAATCATGGAATATTAATTCTATAAATTTCACTCAAGGAAATTAGTACCCCCCACCCCCAAAACAAATCCATAATCCAAAAACATATCGAATGAGTTATAGATGACCCACCTTAGGGTGGTACGACTATCCTACTCAAATATTTCCCTTTGATTTTGATTAGATAAGAGTATATCTATGAAAAATGTAAAATTAGTATAACATAATATCTCGATTAAGAGAAAATGAGAAGGAGAATGGCTCTATAGGTTTCAAGTACAAACCTTTGTGCATCCAATGTGATGAACAAATTCTCAAACAGTTGTCGGATGTAGAAGATCTAATGATTCCAAGATTAGAACTTCAAAAAAACCCAAATTGAGAGAGATATTAGTTAATTCTGCATAAGGTCAGATTATGGAAGTAGGAGGAGGATAAAATTTTATTATGGAAGAATTTATAAATTTACCCAAAAAAATTGCTTGTGTATGGTTTGTCAGCATGGTTTGACAAACCATATGAAACCCATGTGTGTTTTTTTATTGGTAGAAGGGAACATTGAATAGTTATGCTTCACAGCCATGCACAAACCATGTGAATTGGTTTTGTCTGGATATTTCAATCTACACACTTAGCAAAACCATGTTCTTGTAGTGCGCTAACTGTGAGACCTGTCCAGTTATCCCAATAAGATGTGTGTTGGGATTTGAATATGCCCCGAATAGCCTGGAGACCCTTATTAACTCATTGGGAATCCATATAAAGTAAAAAAGTAAAGATTCAGACCAAAATTTAAAGGATCTAAAGCTTAGTGAAAACCGAGGTTATTAAAATATTCCCTTTTAGAAGAACACATAACTGAGGTCACCTTCTAAGGGTAGAGAAACAATTATAGAGAATAATTCTGGCCATTTATCATGCACATCGGCTTACCAATCCATATCATGTACTGATTTGTGCTTCCATATCACCAATTATATAGGGACAGACTGGTCGTAGAGAGCCTTCGTGCTCTATTCAATGGAGTATATTGGATACTCATCAAAGTTAGAATCAACATCTAACTCAACTTACTTAAGATCAAAAGTATGATATTGATCAACATGATACTACTAAAGATATGAAACATGAATGACGTCGTGTATTGAATGTAACCTCAGAGTTAATAAGAACTAATAATCTACCGACCTGACTCTCTCAATAATCTCAAATGTTCGTAAAAAAGGAAGTGATAACATTCCCTACTTTTTAAATCATCTATTCCCATGTCTGGGTGATAACTAAAGAAAAAAACCAAACTCAACATCGTACTATAGATGCCAAAAATGGTGATCAACATATATTTTTTTTCTAGACTAATCTGTTGTCATACGCTTTATGATCAACTGAACATTCTCTCATGTCTCTTTAATGAGATGGGGACCTAGTTGGGATGCCTCGCCTACCTCTAGACATCATAGGGGTGAACAAAATATCCTACCATATAAGGACTCAAAATGAGACATCTGAATTTTCTTTTATTATGGGAGACCCCAGTGAGATGGATATGCTTCTCCCATGTATCGCTGAAATCAAGGACTTATTCTCAGATCATATCTTCCAAAACCTTTATTATGAATTCTATTTGTCCATCGGACAGAGGGTGCTTTTTTTCATACAATAATTAATGTACCCATATCTCTTTTCAATCCATTCTAGAATCGGGACATGAAACGGGAGTCTCAATATGAAATGATAGTCTATGGGGCCCCATATATTTATATCATCTCACAGACATATAGTTTTACTAACTCATCAATTGAAAAATTCTCCTGAATAAGAATAATGTGGGATTGTTTTTTTACTCTTACAATGAATACCAAGACAATATCTCTACCCATCGATGACCTTTGTAATCCATCTACGAAATCCATGGAAACATCTTCCCATTTCTATTCTATAACTGGAATCGCCTATAGCAAGCCTATAGGTTGTTTGTGCTCCGGCTTTACCTCCGGACAAGTGGAACACTATCTGATAAAGCATGTAATCTGATGTTTCATCCTAGGCCACTAATAATGGCATTTCAAATCTCAATATATATCAGAGATTCCTAGATGAACTGTTCACTTTAAAGCATGAGACTCTTTCATCAACTCCCATATCATATCTTCAAGAACCCAAATACGTCCTTGTAGATAAAGGACATCATCCTTGTCCAAAGACCAATCTAAAAGAGGATTATATCCTTATATACTCTCAAATTGAACTAAGACTTCAGGATCTGAAAATTGTATACTCTTCACATTCTCAAGGAGGGTAGAGGTAACTGTCAAGGATGACTATTTAGACTACTTGTGACTAACATGAAACTCCATAAACAGCTCAGAAAATAGGTTCATTAACATAACTTCATCATTAGCATCATGTATGGCATGTTCTTGAGTTTTCTAAATTAGTGCATCTATAACCAAATTTCCATTCCCAAGCATATAGGAAAAAACTAAATCAAGGGATTTTAGATACTCAACCCATCTTTGTTGTCTGAGGTATATTTCTTGTTGATAACAAATATATTTGAGGATTATGTGGTATGTGTACACCAAAAATCAATCACCCTTTAGCTAATGTATACCGAAATATAAGGCATTGACAACTGCTTCTAGATCAATGTCATGCATTGAGTAATTTCTATCGTGAGTCCTTAACTGTCGAGATCCATAAACTATGACTTTATCTTCCTGTATTAGTACTGCTCCAAGGATAAAGCCAAATTCATCATAGAATATGGTATAACCTATACCATCTCCTGATGAATTAGAATTGGTTCTATGAAAATCCTCCATTTCCAAACTAGAAAAGTTTTCTCAAAAGATTTTGACCCTAAGAACTTGACACCCTTCTTGTTTAGACCATTAAAAGTTGAATAATGGAGAGAATAGTCTTGTATGAAATGCATGTAATATCAATCCATCCCTAAGAAAATTCATATATCAAACAATGTTTTGGGATGAACCCAAAAAATATAGTAGTAAAATTTTTTGGGTCAAACAATACTCATGATTGTGATATTATATGACCAAATAAATAGACTTTTTTGATCCATAAGGGAAACATAGAAAGCATTGCATAATGTTGATGTAATCTCATTGTACTCTGAAATATCAGAAGATGTTTGGCATGGTCTCTACGAGTGTGAGAATACACCAAGATGTCGTCCACAAAGACCATGACAAAAGAATCCAAATATGGATGGAAAAACCTATTCATGAGATCTATGAAAATGGAGGGCATGTCTGTGAGATGGAATGGAATAATAATGTAATCATAAAAACCATACCTGCTATGGAATGTTTTGTGAGGTATGTCTATTGGTCTAATGTGAAATTGATGATAACCTCATCTCAGTTCAGTCATGGAGATGAACTTTTCTCTTCAAAGCTGGTAGAAGAGATCATCTATTAAAGGTAGTGGATACTGGTTTTTGACTGTATTCTAGTTCAAACTTCTATAATCCATGCATAGACATATGGTTCAATGTTCCATATTTTCAAAAAGGATGGAAAACACCAAGAGGATATATTGGACCGTATAAAACCTTTGGACTATAAATCCTCTAACTACCTCCTGAGCTTCATAAGCCTAATAGATGACATCTTGTATAAGGGAATTGACAGTAGAGCTACTTCTTGAATGAGCTCGATTTTAAAATCTACCACTCTCTTAAGAGGAAATCTAGAAAATTTGTCTAAAATGTCATCCCTGAAATGATTCACCACTGGTTGGAAATAATTTTGGTGAAAACTGTGGTCCTTCATGATGAGTTTTTTGATATAGGTTGTCACTTCACCAAGCCCATGATGATCTGGACCTTCTCTACCATCCTAGACGTCCCAATCACCCTAATGTAGATAATTGCTTTCCTTGGGTGATGTAAATGATACCATGTGATGATAGTTGTCTACAAAATCATGATAGTGTACTAACCTACCCATTCTATGAATGATATTGAATCCCTTCATCTCAGGAATTAAGAGGATCCTTAAAAGAGGGTAACTACCTACCAAATGGGGAAAATTACTACACTAGAATATTTCCATTTTTCATAACCCTAATATTGTATATAGTGTCATTACACTATAGTGATACTGTATATCTAGTCTGAGAATCAATATAATATAAAAAGAGATAAAAGAGTTCTAAGCACCTATATGAAATAAAGAAGAAACTATAGTACATGATAATATAAAAGTAACTCATACTCTAGATAGTCTCATAGCCTGATCCTTGGGTATTGGATATAGTGGATTCAAAAGACCATATCCACGACCATGTGCAACAGATGGACTACCATGATAAAAAATTCATTGTTGGAACTGCTGGTAATTAGGGGTCTTTCTACCATGGCCATGGCCTCCTCCTTAGCCAGTCCTACTGGTGCTATTCCAACTCCTCACCTGATATGGTGTAAAAGAACCATTCCTTGAAGCTAAAGATGGTGGAGATATTTTCCCATTTTCATCTGGTGGAATGGTCTTGCATAAACATTTAAGATTCCCCATACGACTGCAAGCACGACACTCCATTGGATCTCTATCACCTTGATGCTTTGAATTCCCCTACCTTTTACACCGATGAAGCACTTTAGAGCTATCATAATGGATACTCTTATTGTCACCACCCTTATGGTAATCCTTGAGAGAACACTTCCTATCAATTAAAGAACAGTGGGACTGACTTAGCTCTGGTCCTCTAGATCTAGTACTATTATCGTCCCTCAGGTTTTGCTTAGTGATTAATGCTTGAATGACTTTCTTTGAAAATGTACCCAAGCGAAAGACATTAACCTACATATGGATTGTGTACTGGTTCCTGTCCTCAATGCATCTATCATGTAAAATCTCATCATTTTATAGAAGGAGTTCAATGTGCTGCCACTCAGTGAAACATGATGAATATTCCATTACTGGTAGAGAAACCATCTTAAGATTCATGAACTCTCTGGATCTATCAGATCTCAGTATCTGAGGAAAGAACTCATCATAGAACATAGTCTATAAATCAACCCATAAAATTCCCTGATGATGACCTGAATGTGTAATCACATCCCACCAATGGTTGGATGAATCTCAAATCATGTATGTATAAAGCATTATTTTCTGCTCTGGAGGAATTTTAAGATGCTCAAAGATAGATAGGGTGGCCTCAATCTAAGACTTAACTGCCTGTGTACCTCTATCCCATGAAAAGTAAGAGTAATGATTTCGCTAAAACACATGAGTCAGATTATCCATCATAGGTACTATCCATGAAGCACCATGCATGGACTGCATCAGACATAGGAAAATATCAAAAATGTGGGCATCAATAACAAGATGAGGTACAACATGTGGTGCCTTATGTGGTACATCTGGAGGAATGATTGGTGGCTCAAGGCCCACCACATCTAGAGTATTTTCACCACCACTCTTCTAGCATATAACACAAGGACATCATGGTGGAATTGACCCATAATTTCCAATCATATACCTTAGAAAAACAATAAAAAGAAATATACAAACACTAGAGAAAGAAGAATTTACGAAAAATCACTACCCAAGGGATACTACCCCTACTACCTTTTTAGATGTCTAGTTATTGGTAAGTGATAAAGAATAAGTTTCATTTAATTTTGCAGTATATTTACATGTTCACATCTTTACCTTTCATAAACATGAAAATGATGGATAAGGATGTGTAACCATTAATTTTAGAAGTCATGTTTTACCTTTTAATTGATAGTCATCTCTGGAGTATAAGTTCCCATACACCTATCACCATAAATGAAAACCATTTATTCATAGCATAATGGCTTGACTCAGTAAATTAATCATCCCAACCAATGAGGACCCATAAACCTCAAGAATTAAGATAGGATATCACTCAATCGTAACCAAAAGTAATACACGTGAAAAAACTATCATAACAACACTCAACATTCAAAAGCACGTAAATATATAAAAATTGTTTAAATTCACATATATGGTTTTCAATTATGCATGACATGTGAATTAAAGGTGCCAATAATGTTTCATGTAATAATGAACCATTCCCTCGTATCATTGTGCCAAGGATGAAAGAAAATCCTATAATAGAGTAACAATTAACAACACTACACAACATGTGTGTCACCCAATAGTGAAATAATATCATGTGTAATATGAATAAGTAAAACAACAATAATAATTTTGGTATCTTGGTTTTTACCCCAAACATGGATTCAAAATTCCCAAGCATAGCTTTTGACTCTGTCCCATGTGTTCCTATTCTCTAACATATTATATCCAAATAATAATGAAATAAATGAAAATACATTGATACAACTTTTTGACGTCTCGAACCCAGATTCCAATTGATATATTACACAATCCTGGTTAACCACATGGCCTGAAGAACATCTCCCGGAACACTAGAGCCTACCGACTAGCAGTGATGGCCTAGGGTGTGTTCATGGGGATATTGTTCCCTCATTAACAATGTGTAGTGTAGCGAATGAAATTATATATAGGTAAATATATGAAGCAATATAAGTAAACCAAAGGAACGTCAGAAAATAGATACAACAATAATTATAACTGAAAAAACTAGAATACCAATAAATAACAGATGATATTTCATATACTAGAAAACTGGAAACCATGGATACAAGAGAGAAGGCATAAAATTTCCCATAATAGTGTAAAAGAAATAATATACTACTCCATGAATCCAGAGCTCTCCCTCATTCATCTACTATCCATATCAATCCCAAATAGTAAGAAATAAAGTGTTTGATGTCGTAATATTCCATGTGTCAACACATGCAGCCATGTAATCATACTCGAGTGCTAAATGATGCCTAAAAGGTTGTGAGATAAATCTCAGTGGACCACCACCAACAGTTTCTATAAAATCCAGCATGTTTAATATAAATGTAATAGTGTGCATGTATGCATATATTATTTAAGTATTAAATTGTAACTAAATACCCTAGTTCCTAATTTATCCCTTTGGCTGGTCATTGAACATGTAACTAGTTCATTTAACTAATTAATTACCAATTTAAGATTTATAGGTATCAAGGAATATCCATCACAAACACCACCTCATGATAGTAAAAATAGTGAAGTTCATAAGGTGTAACAAGGAAACTAGGATCAATGATATTTAATAGTGAAGTCCAAATGTAATATGAAAGGTGATGTAGACCTCAAGGTTTGTTGAATAGGTAATAACTGTATCATGGAATGGGTAAGAGAGTAGTACAAGGTGCATGTTCTGAGTCATTCCACAATAAGTTACCTACTGAATCTAAGGTGATTTTCCATGGTAAAATGTGACCAAGAAGAGATAGGGAACTATGGACTGTAACCATGGAACCTATATGTCTATGTTGGATCTTAGGAATGTATCCAATGCATCCTGTGATAAAATTAAGGGATCCTATGGTGTCATTCCATTTATCCAATAATAGAAAAGGATCACGCTATAGGTGGGATTCAACCTAAGCAAGTCATATCCTCGAATCAGAATGGCATTCCTGAGTTCTCATGGCCTTCTCCGACCAGAATCCAAGGCATGATCGAGTCATTCCATTCCTGTTTAAGTATGATGTAATGTAATATTTCATTCGGTTCAAGAATTTCCTTTCATTAGTGTGACACGGGTAAGTACCATGAACAATTTTTATCATTTCATTATTTTGTTTCTTGCCTTTCATTAGTGTTATAAAGACATTTAACCTAAACAATTTAATCTATTTAAGCCATATTCCATATTCAATGTTCACTCTTCTACCTTAAAATAATGTGGTAATGTTTTATAATGATATGAAACCAATTATTTATTCATATTTAATTATCAATTTGATGTACTTACCTTAGGCGGTCCAAGTGGTATGCATACATGGGTCCTACCATTTGGAAATTCACAACATAAATCAAATTGATTAATATATAAACACTTACCCTTAAGTAGGTCATGCTATGATACACATTAATGGTGGAACAAACTCTTCAAAAAACTAAACCACAAATATCAAATAACCTTCTACACTAATTGGATGGAGTTGTGGTCAAAACCACCAATAATTAATCACATATATAGAAACAGAATATCTATATAGTTCAATAAGTACTAGCATGAAATATTAATTCTATAAACGACACATGATGAAATTGATGGGCCCCATATGAAAAATCAAAAATCAACAAACATTAGGGATGAGTTATAGACCTGCCACCTTAGGGTTTTATGACTCTCCTACTTTGTTATTATACCATGATTTGGTTCAGAATAGAGTATATCTATGAAAGAGAAAAAATTGATCATGCCTTTATATCTTGGTTGAGAGAAAAAGAGAATTATAACGGATCAAGTGGACTTGAGTTCTTACTATTTCACGGCAAACATGATGAACAAAAGCATGATCAGTTTTAGGATGAAAGAAGATAACTTGATTCTAATATTATGTATTGAAAAATCACCAAATTGAGGGAGAAATATGTTAATCCTGTATAAGATCAAATTAGGGAACTAGAGGAGTTTTTAAAAGATCATTAAGAGATAATTTTTAAATTTACCCAGAAAAAATAGAATGTGCATAGTTTTTTCTGATAGTTTGAAAAAACCATGCAAGGTTTTCTGGGTAAATGGAAAAATTTCACTATTACGCCACAAATCCATGCAAAAACTCTACGACGTTGTTCTGTCTAAATATTTCAATCTGAATGGTAATCTAAACTGTGTGCCAACCATCTGCTAACCGTATGACCTATCCACCCTAAGACCCTTACCAACTCATTGCACATATATATAATGTTTGAATTAAATATTTAGACCAAAATTTAATGAATCCATACCAAAATTAAAACCATGTTCCTAAAATATTTGGGTGGGAGAACCCAAGCATGGAAGATAAGATTTTATGATGAAACTATAAAACTCAACAAACATATTTTTGAGTTATCAGTATAGTAACATTCTGTTAGGATGATTAGGTAATATATTCACATTTTCTAATTCCATGTTCAGTTAAAAATCATTTTATGTGTTTACTACAGACTGAAGAATAAGTACACACCGTGTACCTAAAGTACATTCCATGTACATGGATATAGTATCATGTCATGAATGGGGAGGTCATGTCATGATTTGGTACACGTCAGGTACCAAAATTACATATCTTTTAGGGTATAAATATCAAATTTTTAACTTGAGGTGATGGGTTTAATGTGTGCTTATAGAGAATGGCCTACACGTCATGACCCCAAGGTATATGTCGTGACTTGGCCCATGCCCAACTTTAAGTCAGACATTTCGATATTTCTCTTAGTCCTATTTCCCTGGATTTCATGGATCTAAACTCAGGGAAATTTGTTGTGTTTTTGAGAGACTCAACTCCTTTCGGATAGAACCAAATGTCTTGGTATCTTTATTCTTCTTGCAATGCAATTATTAGGTAATTATTCTGACACATTATTCAAGTTTCTCTCTTCCTCTTCTCATGGGTTTTCAGTGGATCATATTGGGATTTATGGATCCATGTCTTGTGGTGTTGGATGTTTCTACTTTGTAGAGTTATGAGGTCTTCTACACCTTCGTTCACATTGATGGGTGTCATTGCGAGTTTCATTCTATGAAAAATAGGTAGGTGGTTTCATCCTATTTTGAGAAATTGATTACCATTATTTTTCTTGGATGGTTTCTATTTCTAATTTAAATTATAATTCTTAACCTTTATTTCAATTTCTTTGATAAAAATCAATTCCATTTAATTTGGATATTTAAAATGGTTTTGTCATGGAAACGTGGAAACCCCAAAATTCCATTAAATTGTTCTGGGTTTATGAAAATGGGCCAATTTAAAATTTTGAATTTAAATTATGGATATGATGGAAATGTTTTCATTTAAATTTTTTGATTTAATTTTGGAAATTATTTATGAAATTTATGGAATTAGTTTTTAATGGATTTCAAAGACCTGAAAATGAATTAAATGATTTGATAGAGACCCAGTGGTTTTATCTTGTGAAAAAAATGAATGTTTTTAAATAAAACCCTTTTTGGTTTAAAATGGAAAGAAATTGGAATTTTTGAAATGGAAGATTGAGATTGATCATATTTTAATCAGTCTTAAAATAGTTCACCCATCATGTAGGAGTGCATGCAATCCTTAGGTAGTTAGTGAGTTATTTTGATAATCTCTACTATATGACAATGTTCTAAAATATACTTTCAGCGCGTCACATCCCCAATTGGTTGGTGATGAGTCTTTTTTGGCCTATAAAATTGGGACGTGTGTATAAACACTTTGTTGGGTTCACATAGAGAGTGTATAATCCTATAGCTATTTAATACTACCATACCTTTTGGAATATGACCATGTTTCTTTCTTGTTTATTTATATTTGAGATATAAATGTATGACAATGTTTTTTGGAACTAATTTACAAGCCTGCTAAATTCATATAAACTATTTTTTATAAATTCATTAATTAATCCATTATTTTAGAAATATTTAATCTATTTTAAAGTAACTCATGTGCACTAAATGAATTTTCTATTATATCGAAACTATTTAACATGTTATGTTTATAAATGAATCCGACTTTCCAAAACTATTTATTTTGAAAATTTTAATAATTTCATTAAATAATCTACATTTTGAATTTGTTATGGGATGTTTTGTTGTATCCTACTAGGCTTAGGCTCAAACCCTAATTTTTTCCTTCGGGTGTTAGTAGACATTCTTCTTACAGGCTTTAGGAAACAGAAGGGATCTCTTGGAGGTGGATATAGCTGTTGAGTTTTGCAAATGGTTAGTTGTGTCCATAGGGACCTTAGGGTTGTTTTATGGTTTATTATTTTGGGTTTTATTACTTGTCTTTTATGCCTATTTGGGATCTAGTACTATTACTCCAAATGGAATTTTTCTATTGATATTCATATTATCATTTATCTTTCCCTTAGGCATTCTTGTTGAAAAATCATTACCACTTGTATGTTGATTGATGCCAGGTGATAGTTACCAGCCCATGAGGATCATGAATGCCCTTCGGGTCATATCAGGGTCAGCTCAGTTATCAGGATCCCAAGGTACCTAGGCTAGTTTGTGAAAAATTGGTAGCATTGGGAGGTTGTTGATCCTTTTTCTTAAAGTCAGTATACATTTTTTAAATCTTGTCAGAACTTAGGAAGTAGTTTTGATTGGGTGCCTAGCCATCTCTATTTAAAATGAACCTTAATTACCCTAGGGTGTTTATAAAAAGATGTCTTTTTTATTAGTTCTATTATTTTCCCTATATATATTTGGTTATGTTGAAATCAAAATATTGTTTGTCCCTTCTGCTGAGATTATTTTTTCTTTCTACCTAGTTTGAGTGTTAATCTAATGATCTCCTTTTATCTGCTGATGTTGTGTAGAATAATGCCTTAGAAGAGATGTGAGAATCAGATACAGGAAGTTGCTATTTTTAAACCTCAACCAAAAAATCCTATTGTCAACCCCAATCTGCTTGAGATAATTGTATGCACTATCAATGCTCTCAGACAGACACCACCAAATGTTCCCACTCAGGTTCCAACTATGGATCCTCATGGGGATTTTATTCATAATCATTTTGAATAGTTCCTTAACCAGAATCCACCAGTATTCAAAGGATCTACTCATAATCAACATTCTTATGAATTTTTGGGAAAGATAGAACATCTATTTGAGTTCTTGGAGACACTAGAAGTAATCGGGGTGAAATGTTCCACCTTCGTACCGGAGGGACCTAATAGTAGATTGAGGGACACGATAATGATGGTGGGGAAACATAAGATTAAAATGGAAACACATAAAGGATATTTTCACTAATAAATTCAATCCAGAGTCAATGGTGTTGTCTAAGGATATAGAGTTTTTCAAGATTGAGTTGGCCGAAAAAACCTTGACTGCATATTCAAATCACTTTTCGGTGTTGGTGCAGTTTTCTCCTGAGATTGTATCTAATGAGAGGATGAAAGGTCCACCGTTTGAGTTGGGACATCGATCAGATATCTATTCTCAGTTTTTCATAATGTAGATTCCAAATTAGGATGATGTGCTAGATAGATTGATGAGGGTTGAGATGGTCTTACGTGGGAGTTGGGGTTTAAAGGAGTTCCTTTTTCTCCCAGTGGCACTATTGGCTATATTAATTGAAAAAGGATGTGTGATGATCCTCACAGTAGTTCTCGACAGCAGAGTCATTCCAAACCTCCTAAATCTCCATGAGGAAGTTCATTGTCTTGCTATTGGTGTGGCATTCTAAGACATTCTAGTAGGGTTTGAACTAAGACACAAAAGAACTGTAGCTCATGCAGATGTTAAGAACACTTATAGAGGTTCTTCCATGAGTTATCTACTCTGCATAGTGGGAAGGGATCATTATATCCTCTTAACACTACATGGAAACCAAATTCTTCACATTCAAAGGGATTCCAGACATAAAAATATAGAAAAAAGCTTTTTCACTTAGGGGAAGAGTCTCTAGAGGAAGAAGAAACGGGTCCAATGACCGTCAGAGGTACCATTACCATTACTTCATCATTAGTGACTACACTTTTTGATATTTTTTTCATATTAATATTTTATTTCAACCCATATTGTAAACCTGATTAATCTTCATATGGATAAACTATCTTGGGCAATGGATATTACTTCACCCCTTGGTACAAGGAGAGAGAAGGGTATCCTTAGGTGTCCATATGTCTTCTATCTATCATAATTCGAGCTAGATTGAACCTTTTTAGTTTGTGATATGAAATCACTTAACGTCGTATTTTGGATGGGTTATATCATTTCCAACAATGTTTGAATTGATTTTTATCTTCGACGGGTCTACATTACTACACCTAGTTGTGTGCCCCCTGTTTTCCAAGGAGAGTGAGAACCATGGTTGAGAAGATACGGACCATATTATCAAAATTTCAGGAAATTTATATCAATGTTTTCATTTTAACTAGAGTGGGATTCAATGGGCGGTGATATTCATCCAATTGTCACTGAGTTTTCTGAAGTGTTCCCTTAAGATTTATCTTGTCTACCACCCGTGAGATAGGTTTAGTTTTTTATTGACATAATGTTTGGTACTCAACCGGTCTCTATCCCTCTTTATACATGGAACCAGCTAAGATGAAAACGATAAATTTTATTTTGGACGATCTTCATGAGAAAGGATTTATTTTTCTAAGTGTGCCACCTTCAGATGCACTAGTTATCTTTTATAATAAGGATAATGGTTCTATTCACTTATGTGTTGATTATTGAAATCTCAATCAAGTTACAATAAAGAACAAACATCCATTTACATGGATTGAAGATATTATTTATCAACTAAAAGTTGATAAGTGGTTTTCAAATATTGAACTTCGATCTGGATACCATCAATTAAGGATAAAATAATTTGACATTCAAAAATCCTCCTTTCACAGCAGGTATGGGCACATTGATTACCTTGTTATGCCCTTTGTTTTAACAAATTCTCTCACATTTTCATGTCTTTAATGAGCATGATTTTCTATGAGTATATGGATACCATTGTTATAGTATTTGTGGATGCCATTAATGTCTACTCCACGTATGAGGAGGATCATGTGCAACACCTGAGAATAGTTATGAGTCTACTATGAAATCACCACCTTTATAATGAGTTTTCAAAATGTGAATTTTTGGATTTGGGATGTGAAATTATTTATACATGTGGTGTCTAAATATGGTTTATCAATTGATCCTAAGAAGGTGGATCATGTTATGACATGGGTGAAACCACGAAATGTCTTCTAGATCTGAAGCTTCTTTGTATTAGCTATATATTACAATAGGTTCATAAAAGACTTCTTGAAGTTCGCATCACTGAGGACTGCTCTAACTCGAATGGTGGTGAACTTTATATAGGATGATAAATTTCATATTTATTTTGTTGAGCTGAAATATATTTTCAATATTGCACCAGTGTTTACTCTTCTAGAATTCAGGCATGGATATGTGTTATTTTGTGATGCATTAGGTTCAATATTGGGATGTGTTCTTATGATAGGTGGTCATATAGTAGCATATGGATCTCTTCATATTAGGCCACGCGAGATGAATTATCATACCCATGATATAGAACATCCAATTATGATGCACACACTTAAAATTTGTCAGCACTTCCTTTTTGGAGGAAGTTTTTTGGTGTATTCCAACCACAAAAGGTTGAGTTATATGTTCTCTAAAAAATATTTGAATCTTAGGCAAAGGTTTTGGGTGGAGTACCTGAAGTCCTTCGACATTGACATAACTTATACCTTAGGGAAAGGGAATTTCATTGATGATGATTTGAATAGAAATATTCCAACCCAGGTAGTGAATGAATCTTCAGAAGAGTGGAATTTGATGGATCTATTTACACAGTTTATTATTGGAGTTCATGAGGAAGGGGATGATATTATTTTAGCTAGTGTTAAATTTATGTATTATCTTCTCAAGATGATTCTTGAAGATCTAGATCAGGATAATGAGTTTTGTAGGGATAGATAATCCATTTATAATGGGGAGATAGTTTCCTAGTGGTCATTTTCCAATGAGGGTGTTCTATGTTATCAAAACCACTTCGTTGTGTCGTTAGTGGTGAGAATGGTAGTGATAGGGGATTGACATAATTCTCACTAGGATGTGCATCTATGAACCCCAAAAATTTTATATGACCTGAGGCATAAGTTTTGGTGGCTAGGTATGAGACATGACATTCATGAGTTTTTCTCTCATTTCTATACATGTGAACATGTGAAATCAAAGCACCAAAAACCTTCAGGTTTGATTCAACTGCTTCTAGTCCCTATATAAAAATTAGATGAGATCGCTATGTACATTTTGGTTTGGTTTCCTCATACCATGAGAAATAATAATGCAATATGGGTTGTGATATAAAGGCTGACCAAGTCGGCTCACCTTATACCCATTCAGGATAAAGAAAAATTTTAGGAGTTAGGAAATCTCTATGTGAAATAGATTTTTCGTTTTCATGTAGTTCCATATGCTATAGTCTCTGATAGGGATTTTGAGTTCACTTCTCTCTTTTGGAGAGGCCTTCTAGAGGCACTAGTACCTCAGCTCCATTTGAGCATGGCCTACCATCTATAGTCAGATGCAAAGACAGAAAGAGCTTTACATATTCTTCAGTATATGATATGTACATGTGTTATCGACATTGGAGGAGCTTAAGTTCTCTTATAACAACCGTTACCAATCCATGATCAAAATGGCACCATTTTAGGACATGTATGTCTGACCTTTTAAATTTCTATTTTGTTATTCGGAGGTCGGTGAATGTTTTTAGTTTGGTCCAATCCTTGTGGAAGATATGAAAGAAAAAATTCAGTAAATTCATTAGAGAATATTGATATCACAAAATAAATATTTGTCTTATGATGATCAATATCATATTACATTAGAATTTTTAGTTTTTGTTCTTGCGTTGTTAAAGGTTTTACCCTTGTTGGGTCATCGACGTCTTCAGAATCAAGGGAAGCTTGCACCTTGATTTATGGGACTATAGGATGTTGTAGAGCAGGTGGGGAAAGTATTGTAGTTCTGGTCACATCCACCACATCTAATGTCGATACATAATGTGTTCCATTTGTTGCAGTTACAAAGTTTCCATCTGATCCATCTCACTTTTAGAGCTAGAGTGATCTTGAGATGAAGCCTGATTTTTTGTTCATTGAGCAACCAGTCAGGATAGTTGATTCTGTGACCAAGGAAATTCATGAAATAATGATATATTTGGTACGTGTGCTGTGGAAAAATGGTTCTGATTCCAAATAGACATGGGAGATGGAGGCACTGATAAGAGAGAAGTAGCCTCATCTCTTTGGCATGGAAGATTTTTTATAGGATTTATAGGGATAAAAAGTTTTTATAATGGAGAGGTTATAACATCCCATTACCTTGAATAGGTGATTTTTTCCCACTTTTTCTAAGTCACCGTTTAGATAGAAATCCTTTCACGTTACTTTTATGGGTTTACTGCAGACTGTAGAACTAGTACATTCCATATACTTGAAGTACATTCCCTCTACCTGAACTACACATCGTGTACTTATAGTTTATTTCAGGTCATGAATGGGGATGTAATAGCGTTAGTTGTTCTATGTCATGTACCAAAATTACATTTCATGTATGGGATAAATATATAATTTTTCATTTGAGTTGTTGGGGTTTTTAGCATGCTTATTCATCATTTACTACCCATCGTGAACCTAAGGTACATGTCATGACTCATCCCATTCCCAGCATGAAGTCATGTTTTTGGTTATTTTTCTTCATCCTTTTCATCCCAGACATTGTGGATCTCGACCTAGAAAATTTCTAGTTCGTTTTTTAAAGACTCAAATATTTCCATGTCAAACCAAAATGATTGGGCTAATCTTATTTCTTGCGGTACAATTCCTGAGAAATTGATTCCACCTATTATTCAAGTTTCACTCTTTCTATCCTCTTGGTTTTTTAATGAATCATCTTGGGATTGATGGATCCATGTCTTGTGGTGTTGGATCTTGGTACTAGGTAGAGGTATGAGGTCTTCTACACGTTTTTTCTCATTGACAGGTGTCGTTGCGAGTGTCACTCTTCAGAAAAGAGGTAGGTGGTTCCATCCCCTTTTCCAAATTGATTATCATTCTATTTCTTGGTTGATTTCAATTTCTAATTTAGATTAAAATGACCATCCTTATTTTCAATTTCTTTGATAAAATAAAATTCTATTGAAATGGGATATTTGAAATGTTTTTGGAATGAAATGTGGTAAACCACCAGCTTCTAATGAATTGGGGTGGGTTTATAGAAATGGGAAGATTTAAAAAGTTGAATTTATATTATTTTTTTGATGGAAATGTTTATAATTAAATTGTAGAATTAAATTGTGTAAATTAATTACGAAAAGGATAGAATTAGTTTTGAATGGATTTAAAACTCAGCAAAATGTCTTAAATGATTTGATAGAAACCTAGTGGTGTTATCTTGAGAAAATGGCATGTTTTTTTAATAAAACCTATTTTGGTTTTAAATGGAAAGAAATTTGAATTTTTGAAATGGAAGAATGGGATTGATAGTATCATGGTAAGTCTTAAAAATTTTCTCCCATCATTTAAGAGTGCATGCATGCCTTAGGTATTTAGTGAGTTATTTGGATATACTCTACGCTATGAAAATGTTCTAAAAAATACTTTTGGCAGGTCACATCCCCAACAGGCTTGAGACAAGTATCCTATGGCCACTGCCATAGGGATGTTTGCATACACAATTTTCTAAGTTTATATAGAGAGTGAAAAATACTATAGACCGTTAATATTATCGTTCCTTTTGAAAGATAACCATGATGATCACTTATTTATTTATATTTGAGATATAAATGTATGCCAATGTTTTTTTCAAATACATTACATTACTTATAAATTTTTATAAATTTTTATTATATTAATTCATGACAAAAACATTTTTTCAATATATTTCATCTCTTGAGAAGTAATTCATATACTTTAAATAAATTTTCCATCATATTGAAATTTTTTAGCATGTTTTATTTAAATAATTTTTTAAATTTCTAAACATATTTATTTTGAAAATTGAAATCTTTTCATTGGATAATCTACATTTGGCATCTGTTATGGTATCTACGGAGCAATCCTATTAGGCTTAGGCTCACACCGTACTTTTTCCTTCAGGTGTTTGTCGACTTTATTATTTTAGACTCAAGTAAAGGGAAGAAATCTCTTAGAGGTCAATCCAGATATTGAGTTTTGGACATGGTGAGTTGTATCCTAAGGGACCATGGGGTTGTTTTCCTTTTTAATACTTTGGGATATAGTACATGGGATTTTATGTCACTTTGTGTTTTGGTACTTTTACTCCAATTGATGTTTTTCTATTGATATGCATATTGTCTTTTATCTTTCTCTTCCACATTCTTGTGAAAAAATCATTCCCAGTTGTATGTTTTCTGATTATAGGTTCTATTTTCCAAAATGTGGGGATCAAGAATGACCTTTGGGTAATGTTAGGTCCAACTCAGTTATCGGGATACTGGGGTGCCCGAGCAGGTTTGTGACAAATATCCATTATGAACAACATAATTATTGAATAGTGAATCATTAAAAAAATAATTAAAGTGTTAAAATATTTAAAAATTATAAAATTACATGAAATATCATCAAATAGATGAATTAATCTAAAATATATGAAATATATTCAAGTGAAAGATCATAACTCAATGAAAAATACCTGTTATCAAAATATCTTATGACATTGGTCAAAAATTATAGAAAATTCATTTGAAGAAAAGAAATTTATTTTTGGTAGTCTTTGAAAAAAACTAAGAGTTAAAATAAATATAGCATTCATGGGATAGTAAATCTATAAACCACCATGAAAATGATTCATGGTGCATAGCGTGCAACATGTCTCTAATAAATAGAATTGTGACCAAGAAAACCCCTGAGACTTCAGTAACACTTCAATAAAAACCCCCATAAATAATATTGAATTTAATTGAAAACAAAATAACATGAGGAAGAAATATAACACATGATAAAATATCTCAAATATAATGTAAATAAACCACTTAAATGAAATTAATTTCAAATTAACAATCATGTATCAAAGATGGGAATTTGAGACAAAAACCATTAACTCGGTATTGATTCATTCTTGACATAAAAAAATATCCTGAATAATTAAGTTGAGATTGTTAAATATATACCCAAGAACCATATTCATAACTATAAAATCTTATACATACCATTTTTTATAAATATTTATATATATATATATATATATATATATATAAGTTAGTTGTTTCTTATTTTCAACAGAGTGGGTATGTAATCCTTATAACGTCGAACTGGTTTCATATAAGTCATGTTGATATCTATTGTTTTCTATGTTATATAACAATTAATTAATTACTAGTACTTAAATAGTTATTCCATTACATTTTATAATTCTATTATTTTATTTAATGTCAGTTTCAGTTATGAAAAATTTAGATGAAATCTACGATTATCATGTTTTTGAGATACTTAATGACTGAAATTTGTTTACTTAACTAATAAGATAAAATTTATTATAATATAACTTGAAAAAAATTATTTACAAAGTTATATCAAACTATAAACTATATAGGTTCTCATTGTAATCCAAAACTATAAACATTTAGACTCCTCATTTATAACCATTTTCTTTGTACATTATTTGTTTTTAATAAATTAAATTAATTAAAATCAATAATTGATCATATGTTAAATATTTTACCCAATTAATATTAATAGAAACATAATTTAATCATATAAATTATATTTATGTATTAATATTAAACATAGATCCAACCATGATAGGTGGTCATGAAAAAAAATACATCCTTCAAAGAAGGTTGCTGTCCCCACATATGCATGGATCATTATTTAATTTTTATAGAAATTGAGGATGTTGTAATATGTTTAATTGTATTAAAATCTTACAAATTATATAAAAATCAAAATTATTTATTAAATTCCCCTTTGATACCATACTTTTTTATTGGTGAAGTAAAATTAAAAATGTTTCATCGTTGTGGTGGCAGTCCGTACATCACCCAAATTGCAGTTTTCTCCTTAATAGAAAACGAAAAAAGAAATTAATGATTATAACCATAGAAAATTAAAATTTAGTATAGATAAAATATTATATAATTATATCATGATTATAAAATTATAACTGTAAAATGATAATAGAAACAAATATAACAAAAATTATTACTCACACTGGGAACTTTGAGATTTTCTACAAGATGCCATTGAAATGGATCGTATAAGATAAAATATTTTTACCATAAGAAAAATAGATAGAAATATAATATTATGATAAGTTAAAATAGATGGGTTTTATTAGGAACCATAATTTTTAGTATTTCCAAATATGGTTTTGGGAGGTCCCTTCTTAGTGTGCTGAGAATGGAATTTTTTTGTAAATATCACAACGTAATATATATGGAGCACATGATTTTCAATTAACGGTGGAACTAGAGGTAGAACAGATGGCAGAACAGGATGTGCTCCTCTCCAGATATGGAATATGCTAGGGTTCTAGGGTTCTTATTTAGAAATTGATACCCATCGCTACTTTGGATTCAAGATTCTCCCCTCTTTAGGTCATGTCCGGCATGTGCCTTGTGTGAAAGCTCCACCTTATCCATTTCTCACTTCAGACGTCAGTCCTGCTCTGTGGAGATCTAAGGTCAGTGGATTGAATGAATAATCATTGAGACAAAATATGGTTCCGAGGCCCAAGTAAGTTGTTGCAATGGAATTTGATGTGAAGAGGGCTTCGAACCCTGAATTTGCTAATGCGGCTCTGTGCGATGTGTTGAAGGTTCTGATCCCCTGATCGGATATTTCAATAGGTTTGGGTTTTTTTCTTATCTGATCATTGTGGATTGTAATTTGATGCCTGAAAAGTGTAGAAGAATTTGAGGAATTCATTTTTTGAGTATGGTACTAAGGGTTTGTGGGGGGTGTCATTGATGGCGCTTGGTGGCGATTCTCTATTTGGTTTATGGTCATTTGTTGACATGATTAAGGATTCAATTTCAGGGTTGAAAAAGAATGAATCTTGTTCGCTGCCTTCTTCAAAGGAATCTCATCATGGAATAGTTATTCGCAAGGGCTAATCTTCTCATGTAGAGGCCAACATCAATGTTCTTTCTAAGAGATTGACAATATAGAAACATTCTTCAATTGATCACATTGGTTTACCCAGAGGTGAACGTTCTGTGAAACCTGAGGATTTTTGTAGAAGAATTTTTTGTCTTTGTGGTTTTTCTAGCTGGAAATGTATCACACTTGGTCGATGATTTATTCATTGCTTTTTTCCATCTGATGACATGAAGCATAGTTCTTGGATCTTTGGCTCTCTATTTCCAAAACTTTTGTGGCCTCATATACACGAGTAGTCTTTGTATTTTAATACCTCGCAAGCCAATTTTTTTTATCGTGTATGGATTTGTCAACATGGGATTAACTATGTCCTTTGGCATCTGAGGATTTTCCATGACATTGGCACAACAATAGGGTTCCCCATCTGGTTTGATAATGAAACTTAAGATATAAGATATTAGAAATTCTCTTTTATGTTGGAGGAAGTTGATCTCTACTGCACTCATATTGAAAAGGTAACACTCTCTACCCCCTCATATATAATTTAAATTGATGATGAATATGATAAAAAGCATCTCTACTACACTGAATGTATGGTTGTTGGGAAATCTTTTACATATTTTTTGAAATAATGATTCTTTTAAGGAGTGTTGGATAAGATGACACCCCTCCAACCTTTGTCGACAAAAGGCAACTACGAAATATTAAATTGTTCCTAGCTTGATGATAAGGACATTGACACTCCTAAAGAGCCAATTTATATTGTTGTTAATGCTTTGAATTTGGAGAATCATGTGTCTCAAGTGTCTCTTAAAGGAAAAGAGATCTATCCTTCAGCACTATATCTTATTCACATGCCTGATTTGGTTGATGACACTAAACACAATGATGTTCAACAGAATGTTTATTATCAATAGGAAGTCTAGAAGCTTTTTCATTCTTCTCCTATTACTAGTAAATGGGGAAAATTTTCATATGATGAAGGGTGAAAGGCTGGATTCATTAGTCTAGGAAGTGGTGGATCTATCTCTTTCAAGGATGTTTTCTTATGTAGTGAGGAAAGAATGACTGATGGAAACGAATTTTCCTATGTTTATTCAAAGAGAAGATCCCAAAAGGACTACTCTCAGACCCCTAGGAACATGTCTACTTGATCATCTTCAAGGATGTCAAATTTTTTTAAACAATCTACATGAAGACCTTTAATTCAAAAAATACTCAATATGAGTGGGAAGTTGGAGACTCTAATTAGGGGAATTAAATGTCATATAATGATTTATAGTTTTGATTAATGAATGAAATTATGGTTTTTTGACCCATTTATCCATTATTATGTACTTTCCTTCACTCTTTTAATAAATTGTGAGATGCTCTACTTCTGAATGCAACTATTAAAAATGTAATAAATGTATCACATGTTAAACATGTCAAGTAACTCAAAAAATGAGGAATTAATCCTAGGGTAAAGTATATGGTTTATAAAGCCCTCAAAAAATAATTCCCACATATTTTTATAAAACATTTGATGTCATTTAATCTTAGATTCATTACTTTTACCATTTTAGCTTTTAACATTGTAACTATTATTTATATAGGGTGACAAATCCTTTATGAATAAAATAAAGTGGAAAATATTAGATAATATGAACCCAATAATTCTAAATTTTAAATCAATTTCATTTTATTAAATTTTCAAAAGTGAAAAAAAATAACCTTATAAAAATACATTGCAACACCCTGAGGTTTTAAAAATAAATTGAAATTCATTAAAAATGAGTCTCTACATAATGACAATTTTTTAGGATAACGTCACAATAAATCTATTAAACATAAATTTTCCACATTTTTATTTGAATTTCGAAAAATGGACATCTACGGCTGTGATCAGTAAGTTATTTTGAGTCTGATAGAACCAACTTGATTTTTGGTGAATCGTAACATACACTTCTGAATAGTAATATGTATAATAATATGAAACTTATAGATAGTTAATATTATTTTTATTCTATTGTCTTTAGGTTATAATATAATGATATCTTGATTAATTTTTAAAGGTGTTATAAAATGAGTTATAGTTTTAAAATTGTTATTTTTTGGATTTATTTATTATTTTATTTAAAACTTATTTTTCCCATATTTCAAAATTTATTTTGATAAAATGGAGTTCTTTTTTAAAATCTTACATGTCAAAAAAAATTTAGGGTGAATTTCTATGATTTTTCAAAAATACACAAATATTGGACGAATAGTGAAATACAGTAAATTAATGTATATATACATTATATGTTTAATACACTATTCCAAGAATTATGACTGATTTAATCTCACATTGTTTGAACTCACATTATCTATTTACAATTTTGGTTCACATGAATCAGGATTATTCATAGTCTGGAGGAAAAAGATTAAAATAATGATTAGAATAATAGAAAACCCCTCCCCTCCTCCACTATAAAAACCACCCTTACCCCCTCTTCCTCTTAGACCTCTAAATATTTGATTACTTCAACAATTATACCCAATATCATTAAACATTCACCTCCCCGCATCCAAGACCGATTGGTCTCACCAAAAGTCCAAAACCAAAGGCCTTAAGGAGGATATCAAGGAGAATAGATCTAGAGTTGAAAATCCTCCATTAATTTTCATGTGTTTTATTTTAAATTATTTTTATTTTCTGATACTCTCTTACCATTACCTTATCCAAGAGGCATTGACAGTCTAGAATATTATATATTCAGGATTTTATTATGTTTATTGAAATATTAAAAAACTTACTTATTTTACTCTCACTCTAATTCTCAAAATAAAAACATTATCATTGATCTGTCGATTTATCGTCATTTTGGACAATGAGTCTACAATTTCCATTAAATCCATCAGATATGGTCAGAAACCCATTAAAATGGATAAATAATATATTATAATACATATTATATGATATAATATGTTCTTTTACTAGTGTTAATCTATACTATAAATTAATAAAAAACCGTTTATAATGATCAAAATTCCTCCAAAATAAACTAATTATTATCACTAAGGATTTATCAAATGATTCATCCTCATAAAGTATAAAAAATAAATTTATGTAATATTATAATATTACAGAAACATATTAATACCATTTCATTCCACGTCTAGAATTTTTATTCCATTTGACAAGAAAAATCCTTTACGAACCAACTGTGGGAATCATGTAAAGAATGCAACCGAAACAGTGGAAATAAAAAAGTACTTTTTAATAAATGGGTCAAATGATATAATTAAATTATCTTATTTGGTGTTATCAAAGTGAATACGTTTCTTTAAATTATTAATAAAACAATTTTCACCATTATAAATTAGTATTAAACAATTTAGACATAAGACAAACCTAGGGTAAGGGAATTTTTAACCCAATTTTCATTCATTAGGCTAACCTTGAATTTCATTAATTATGTTGTAATAAGAATAATTGTGTAAATATTGTTGTTTATATTATGTTTTAATATGTTTATATAAATTATATACACATATTCCTTTAATTATATTAATTCTCACATCAATTATATGATATTTTTAATTGAATTTATATTAAAAATCCTCTTTCCAAATTCAAATTTTCAAAATTCAATGAAATTTTTTTGTGAAATTATTAATTTTTTATAATTATATTATGGTTCTTGGGTGTTTTTTATGATGAATGGTGGGACCTCTATCTCCCTCCAATACATTGGGTCTGTGTAAGTTGTAGGTCAGCCATATGGTTACTCCATGTGTAATTTCGATGGTTGCACAACAAGGTAGTCATGATGGTTACATTATAAGGTATCCATGAAGACTACAAATCATAAGGTATCGATTAGGGTTACAATATAAGTAATTAACTAAACAAGATACATTTATGTTTTTATTTATTCTCCCTGTTTTTTATAGATATCTCATGTTTCGCAAGTTAATAATATATCAGTGAGAAGTATGCCTTTGTGAAAAGGATTTCATATTTTTATAAGTATTTATAGACTAATGGTTTATTTCCTTATTATTATACCTTAATGAACTTCTAATTATCATCCCATGTTTTAAATTTTTTTCATAGGTTATAAGGATATGTATGAGAAATAAGTAATTCAGTTTAAATGTTATGAAGATTTGTCAAGGAAATCATGTTATTGTTCTGTGTTAAAAAAAATTTGTTTTGGAGGAAATGGTTACTCCTTTAATGGTACAAATTTTTTATTCTTATGGGTTTATATATATAAATTATATCCAAAAATTCAAAATCTCCAAACTTAAATGTTCTTTACAGATATAAAAAAGTAAAATATACTTGAAATTTCTAGATTATTTAATGTTTAAGGCGGGGTCCTTATAGTTGGTATTAGAGAATTGTTTGGATAACATTAAGGGTTAGGAAAAGGTTAACAGAATAACCTAAATGATTATTACATTATGTTAATGATATATAATTTAAATATCACCATGTTTCTTAATCTATGATATATCAAATTATAATGGTTTTCACAAAATAAATAGGGAATATGTAGTTGTAAGGAATCGAGCAACTGATATCTTTCCTAATCTGCATCAAGGAATGTTATGGATTTGAACCGAGTAGTTTTAGACAGTAATAGATTATCCAAAACATACAATAAATGGTGTTACCATCCATAAAAGATAACAAATTGATCTACAACAAATGAACATGATGATATTTGACCATTTTATAGGGCAACACCATCTTGCTTTCAATCGATCTTCTAACCCAGTATCTGCTAAGAAATGGATTAAATCCCATGAAAATATATTTGATGTTATGCAATGTTAATATAATCAAAAGTTTAATCTTTATATTTTCAATTTAAAGGTAAATCTTATCAGTGGAGGTCAATCGTCAAGAATATCAGAGATAGAGAAGAGATTTAAGCCTTAGAATGGAATGAATTTTAAAAGTATTATCCATAAAAAATAATTACATAATATGGTTCTATGAAACATTTCATTCATTTATATCTTTAAATAACATCACTATTAATACTAATTAACCTTTTCTCACATTGATGATTTGTTTTATCAGCTTTTGGGAGCTTATGATTTTTTCAAGATTAACGTGATATCTGGGTACCCTTAGCTAAAGGGGAAGAAGGATCGCATTTCAAAAATATATTATCAAACTAAATATGGTCATTACAATTTTTTATGTCTTCTGGGTCAATTAATTCACATGTTGTATTCATGGTCCTTATGAATAGAATGTTTCATGAGTTCTTGGATTAGTTTTTGGTTGTTTTTATTTATGAAATTATGGTATATTTTAGAAGTAATAATTATAATGAAAAACTTATAAGGTTTGTTTTGAAAACCATTAAAAAAAATAACCTGTATGGAAAATTTAGAAAGTGTGAATTTTGGTTGTAAATTTTTTTTCCTTAATAAAAATTTTTCTAAAGATGGCATTCCTATTAATACTGCTAAAACAAAAGTTGTTGAAGAATGGACCAGACCTAATAATATAACCAAGATTCATAGTTATCATGGTTTGGATGGCTATTAACAGATGTATGTTGAAAAGAATGCACGATTGTATAATACACAAACAATGTAAACATGAAAAATAGTTAAATTCATTTAAATAGAATAATGTGACGACTTTTTCATGAATTTCAAAGAAGATTAGTGACTAATATATTTTTTCCATACCTTCTTGAAGGGGTGAGTTTTTCATCTACAATTATGCTTAATTAAAGAGACATGGTTGGGATATTATACAGAATGATCAGGTAATTTCATATGACTTACGAAAACTGAATCTTCATGAGAAATATTATCCCACACATGATTTGGAATTAGCACCTGTGGTTTTATCTGTGAAAATTATTAAGCATCACTTATAGAATCCAAATGTTAAATATAAACCATCCACATAAGTATGAGATATATATTCACTAAAAATGAATTAATCATAAGTCGGATAATATGTCTTGATTTGATAAAATATTTTTATTTCATGATCAATTACTATTAAAGAAATGAAAACAATGTTGGGGAATCCCTGATCCGAAATCATCATGCATCATTAACCATGTTTTGTTTGGAACATAACCCAGTGTTTAATAATTTGAAAAAAAAAATCTCGGATGATGTTGGTGAAGAAATATACTATATTTTGTTTTTGGTTTCATTGTAGTCATATTTTTTAGATAGAATTTTGAAACCACAGAAGGAAGACTATAAGTGAGAGAAATATTTGGAATTAGATAAAATGGGTATGTTTCTATAATTACCCCTTGATAAATATTGTGTTTTATAATTTGGAAATGTGTCCCTTTAAATGTCAGCTCAAAAAGAGTTATTGTGCACAACTCATCATTCTCTATTATCAGTTCATCCTGTCAACACAAATATGTAGAAGGAACTTCGAGTGTATTACTGGTAATATGTAATGGAAACAGATATTTTTTATTTTAGAGTGAAATTTTTAACATGTCAACAGGTTAATGAAGTGTAACCACTACCAAAGTGGATTCTTAATCCATTTCCAGTTCCAAAGTGGAAATTGAAAAAAATATTTGTAGACTTCAATGTTGTACTACCAAGTACTAAACAAGGAAACAATGCAATTTGGGTTATTGTTGATCAGATGAGTAAATCTACACATTTCCTTCCTATGTGATATACTATGTATTTGATTAATTTTCTTTAATATACATCAAAAATATTATAAGGCTACATGTATTTCCTCTTTCCATTGTATCTAACCATGATCCCAGGTTCACTTATAGATTTTTGACAAGAATTCAGAAGTTGTTGAAAATAGAATTAAATTTCAGCATTGTTTTCCATCCATAATCTGATGAACAGACCGAGAGAAAAATTCAGTAATTGGAGGATACTTTTCGAGCTTGTTCAATGGATTACCAGGGAAGTTGGAATTGACATATTTCATTAGTTTATTTTTCTTATAAAAACCATTTTCATTCTAGTATAAATATGGAACCTTTTGAGGCATTATATAGTATGCGGTGTCGAACTCTGACTTTTTGGGATGAATTTGGGGAAAGAATTTCATAGTACCAAAATTAATAGTGTATGTGGATGATAAATTGAATATGATCGAGAAATAGATGTGGATAACATATATTTTGTAGAAAAATAATTCAGATAACTTGAGGAAATACTTTTATTTCCTGGAAGGTGATCATGATTTTCATAGAATCTCACCATGGAAAAGTTTTAAGCATTTTTCTTAAAAACGAAAGATGAATCCACTGTTTATGGGACCATATGATATCTTGGATAATGATAGAATGATTGCCTATATGGAAGGTTTTTATATTTTTTATCCTTGATACACATTGTTTTTCTTGTTTTGATGTTGAGAAATTATGTTCTTGATTCATCTGATGTTTTCATCCCTGAAGTAGTTCAGTTGGAAGAGAATATTTCTTATAATGATAGACGTATTAAGATTATTGATAGAAGAGAAGATGTTTTATAGAATAAGGCAATCCACTAGGTAATGGTTTTGTGGAGAAACCACATAGTTGAATAATAAATATGGGAATCTAAAAATTCTATGAGGTAAAGGTACCCTTACTTGATTATTAGGTATATAAAATTGTGAGGACTCAATATCCAAAAGGTGGGAAGAATGTGACACCACCAAGTTTTCAGAAATAAATTATAATATATAAAACACTAAGTCTCTACATAATGAAACATTTTTTAGGATATTGATAAAATATTTCCATTAAATAGAATTTTTCCTCTTCTATGATTTGAATTTTGAAAAACTGACATCTACGGTTGAGATCAGTATGTTATTTTGAGACTGATTGAACGAAATTGTTTTTTGGTGAATTGTAAAATACAATTATGAATAATAATATGAATAGTTATCTGACCCTTTTGAATAGTAAATAAATTTTCTATTTTTTTGTCTTATGGTTATAAGATAATGAGATATTGATTATTTATTCATGGTGTTATAAAATGAGTTTTAGTTTTTAAAAATGTTTTTTCAGAATAAATTATGATTTAAAAAAAATTAATTTTATTAAATTAAGAAAATTATTTTGATAAAATATACTTCAAATTTGAATTATACTCTTTTAAAAGTTTTTAGGATGGATATTTGGGATTTCTCTGAAAAACTAGAATTTTTTATGAATAGTGAAATACAGTAAACTACCACATTTATACGTTATATGTAAAATACACTATTCCTAGAATCATGGCTAAGGTAATAACACTTTTTTAAACTCACATGATATATTTACTGTTTTGGGTCACATTAATCATGACTATTCATAGTCTTGAGCAATAATATTAATCTTATTGTTAAAATAATGGAAACCCCCTCCTCTCCTCCACTACAAATACTAACATCACCACCATCTTCCTCTCACACCTCTCAAGCATTGATAATTGACAAAATTTTAACCAATATCATTCACAAGGATCTTAACCAAGTCCATGGTCTTCTATTCTCACCAAAAGTCCAAAATGAAAGGTCTTATGAAGGATCTCAAGGAGAAGAGATCTGGTGGTAAACATCATCTTTCATTTGTCTTGTGTTTAATTTTAAATTTTTTTATTTTCTTATACACTCTTCCCCTCATTTTATCCAAGTGTCATGAAATCCCCATAATCTTATATATTCTATATTTTATCATTTTTATGTAAAAATTAAACAACTTATGTGTTATCTTCTCCCTCTTATTCTCAAAATAAAAACATTATCTATGATGTGTTAATTTACCGACTTCATGGATGATGTGTCTTCAATTTCCCTAACTTCATTAAAATATGACATAAAAACAATTAATTTGGTTAAATAATATTTTATTATACTTATTTTATGATATATTATGTTTTAGAACTAGTGTTTAGGCATACTATTAATTAATAAAATAAAAATGGTTCATAATTATCGAAATTAACCAAAATAAACTGACGATTATCGCTAAGGATTTATCTAATTATTCATCCTCATTACATATAAAAATGATTTATGGAATAATTAATTATTATTGAAACATATTAATACCATTTAATTCTACTTCTGAAGTTTTTCATCCATTCGACATGAAAATAACCATGGGAAACACATAAAGATCGCACCTGAGAAAATGGGAATAATAAAATATTATTAATTAATTGGTTAAATGATTTTATAAAATGACCATATAAGGTGTTATAAAAGTGAATATGTTTTTTTATATATTAAAAACACTCTGAAAACCATTATACAAGAGTTTTAAAAAAGTTTTAAGTAAGATATATCTGCGGTAAGGGAATTTTTAACCCCATTTCCATTCTTTGGGTTAACCATCTATTTCATTAATTATGTGGTACGAAGATAATTTTTTTAATCAATGTTGTTTATATTATGTTTTATTAGGTATAATTATAGTCAAAACGCATATTTTTTACTTATATAAATTTTTACATCAATAATATGATATTTGTAAGGGACTTTCCTTTTAAAATCCACTTTTAATATTATATTTTTTAAAATTGAAAAACTAAATTTTTATGCAATTATTCATGATTTATTATTATTTTATATTCCTTGGTCATTTTTTAATTACTAATTATGGGACCGTTGTTTCCCTTTAATGTATTGGGTATGTGTATGTTGTAGGTTAGCTGTATGGTTACTCCAAGTGTAATTGGGTTGGTTACACAATAAGGTAGCTATAAGGGTTACATTGTAAGGTAGTCGTGAGGGTTACAAATTATAATGTGGAAATGGGAGTTGAAATATAAGTAATTCCCCATGATACCTTTATGGTTTAATTTATTCCCTATATATTTTTTGTAAATATTATGTTTTACAAAGTAAGAATATATGGGTGAGAAGTATGAATTTGGGAAAATGATTTCAAATTTTTATAAGTATTCAAGTTCTAATGGTTTATTTTTTTAATTTTATCCCTTTCTATTCTTTTTATGCTCATAGCATGTTTCTGAATGTTGTTTATATTTTATATGATGTGTAAGATAAAGAAGGATGTCAATTTAAAAGTTATGAATATTTTTCAAAGAAATCATGTTGTTTCTTTGTGTTAAAAATTTTATGTTTTTGGATGAAATGGATACTCCTTTAACGGTACCCACATTGTATGATTATGGTTTGATATATATAAGTTATGACCAAACTTTATAAAACACTAAACAAAAAATATCTTTTCTGAATGTAACCTAGTGAAATCTTGTTGAAATATCTAGATTATGTAATTCTTAAGGTTGGGTATTTATATATAAAATGTACTAAAAACAAATTTGGAGAAAATAAATTATTATCTAAAATATTAAATATGGATTTTGAAAATAATTTTTTTTTTAAATTCCAAATTAATATAAAAAAGACATATTTTATCTTATAAAAATGTCTCATGAAATTAGAATTAATACTTATGTATCAACAATTTCCTTAATGTCTTGTTAGTAATAAAATTATATTTAACCTCAAAATCCATTTAGAAAAATTCCAAAAAACCTCTTCGTAAAATAGTACTATAATTAATAGAAAAATAATATAATTTTATGGAAAAAAAAATCCATATTTAAGGAATTTAGTATTTAATTAGAAATGTGAGACATAATAAAAAAAATATTTTTTTTAAAATTAATTTTTTAAAATATTGAAAATTATAATTAAAATTTCCTATCATTTACTAATTTTGTTAGTATTAACCAATTTTTCAAACAATCAAAATTAATGATAATTTTCATGAAATAAAAATCCATTTTAAAAAAGAAAATAAATTCTATTTAAAATACATTTCCAAGAATAAAAAGATATTACTAGTCATTTTAGTTATATGAGTTTATATACATTAATATTAAAAGTATCCATTATTTTAATTCAATAAATATTTATGAATTGGATACTCATATTTATTACCAATAATTAATGGTTTAGCTTTTAATGGACTAAACATATCATAGTTTCATTTCATTATGGGGTTGCATATAGATAAATCTACCAAATATATTGACTTATTTTAATGTATTAAAAAATTAAAATGGCAGGTTGTTATATTGTCTCACCCATGAATATATTACAACCTCTAAATTTGACTCGAATGAGCAGTTTAATATATATAGGGAGATGATAGTTAATTATAAACTACAAGATGGACATGGATATATTTAGATTATAAAATGATATTTTGTTATATGAAAAAAATTTATAAGAATATTATAAATATAGACAAAACCATCCCAAATTATAAATAGAATTTGTTTAAGGGAAAAATATCAAGATTCATAAGGAATACCTGTTCATAAATATATAAATATATTTTCTTGATAATCATAACTATACGGGATTTTATTTATTACACAATATGTAATAGTTTTTGAAAACATGTATTATATAGGATAATTATAAATCATGATTGATATATCACTATCTGGTATAATATTAGTTACTACATATCGTTTCCTTATTTTCTTGGTTTTTAATCACTATTTCCACTTATTTTTCTGGGATTAAGATATTAAAAGGAATAATTATCATCTATATTAAAATTTAATCAACATAATTTATATATCACCTCCATTTACATTAAATATGTTTGTCTAATGACCTTTGTCTCTATAATTATAGCCTTTACCAATCATATTAATGTAATTTCATTCATTCTTTTTCCAAAATATTTTACGTGTAGGAAATGGAATATTTTTTTCTTCACAAAATTTATCACATATCCTTTAATGATATATTATTTTTCTCATATTTGATATGTTTTAGACTTCGACTACTTTCCCATTGTTAATCAGATTTCATGATAGTTGGTTTGGTATAAGCATATGGTTTCAAAATCCATCCCTTGTACCATTATCAAGTTTATTAGAATAGTTTATAAACCATGATTATATTCCATATTTGACATACTTACTTTGGGGCTTAGAAATTAATAAGACTGTAATATTTAACATTAGAGATGATTATTGTAAGAGAATAGTCAAGAATTTATAGATGAAAATTAAACCTCAAGATTCCCAAAAATGTAACACTATCATGTTATCTTATAGTTCATTCAACTAAAATTATATTGTAATCATTTCAACAAATATCAGTCATAATTTAACATATATCATTCTTGGTTCAACATGGGTGATTTTGGATTACTTTACTTAATAATTATTAACCTATATTTCAAATATAATATGTAACATCACCACCCCGGAGACACGGAATGGTTCCCTGAGATAGTGGTTCACATGGATATATGTAGGCCTCTTCATATGTCAAAGGCCACTGACTAGTAGAAAGGGTATGTGATAATGTGGTAAAGATACAATAACCTAAAATTTAGGGTAACATAGTGATATCATAAATGAATATAATGTGGAAGCACAATATTAACCATGACCAGAAGATAAATACTTCAAAAAAATATAATAATAATCAAATCCAAGGGTAGAATCATATAAGAAACAAATTTTATATCATGAAGAAATAAAAAATAACATTTAATACATGGAAACTTGATTCCAGTATAATAAAAAATCAAAATTAAAAAAACACATTATGAAACTATCTTCATGTAGTATCATGAGTTATATCTTGGTCTTGTGCTCCCCTTCCCGTATGGAATGATTATTCATGAATTTCCATATTGAAGGTTTCCCTTTTCCCAACCAAAATCCATGAAGTCTATCTGCAGAACAAATAGTGGCCCAAACAGGGTGTGATCTAACACTTAGTAGGGAACTGCTAATGATGTCTATATAAAGTCTAGTCAATGCATATAAGCTAATGTAGTATGCATGTATAACATGAGTAAATGTAATAAATGAATTTTTAACACTATCCAGTATATCAATTATCAATATGATCAAGACTCTTAATCCATAATTTCTAATTGTAATGCATAGAAAGAATCACCAAACTCATATGTCATGTAATCATGTTCAGACTTAAACGGCCAGGATCCAAGGAGTATAATTTTTTAATTAATCATAGTAGTCCATCATATTAAAGAAGTATAAATTCATAAGGCATCATAGTAGGTCACCATATAGAAGGAGTAGATACGTCCACAGAATCTATGTGGGTAATTTAAAAAGGATCTAAGTAATATAAATATCCAAGGAATCCATGTAATAAAGATCCTTGGAGTAGAAATGTCCAAGGTATACCAGTGGGTCATCTATGCCACAACACGAACCCTCCATTGTCATCCTAACCAATTCATTCACTATTTCATAAACCATTTCATTAATTGTTTCAATAATCCCTTGTTGATCATATATAATCTAATGTATTATCCATTACATACCTTTCATTTACAAATAATATGGTTTTATATGTATTTGAAAATCATTAACAATCCTCTTAATTACCATATCCAATTCCCAATAATGTAAAACTAACTCAATACATCCCATCTGTGGAATATTCCACCAAAATATATTTTTATTATTAAGAAACCACTTTATAGGAAAGTGTAAAACCATATTTTTCAAAGAAAAATACTACTACAAGATGAAAGTGCTCAAAAAGAGATTAAACACAAGACTAAGATTATTTGAGTGAACAACTCTATATAATTCCCTATTCAGAGTACCGAACTGTGTGTCTGGATCCTTGATGATAAGTTCTTTGAGGTGAGTAACCATTCTGCTCATTGTATGAATGAGTTCCTCTAGGGTGATTTTTCTTTGGTTGAAGCCTCGAGCTATGATTCGGTCTTGCTTGTTATTCCATGCTTCTTCCTCCTCGGTGGCAACAACTTGAAACTTCTTTTCATATATTCATAAAATCTATACATTTCATGGAATGGGCTTGAGGAATCATTCAATCATTTCTTCATAGGAGTGGATAATGAGTTTCAAACACTCCCCTTCCTCTCCTACCATCCCACATAGTTCACTGTATGGTTCTCTATGGTTCCTGTCTTATAGGACTTTTCTTTCCTTGACTCCCCCCCTTCTTGGACGACCTGAATTTATTGGTTTAGGAAAATGGGAATAATTTTTGCGTCCCTTGGGTCATTTCCCCTGGACTACAATGCATTTCCCTAGATCATGGTTCTCTTTTTTTCCCTTTTTCTTCCTGGGCTATGAGTACCTTCCCCTTGGAAACGGTCCAAGCTATCCATTGAGAATTGGCTGTGACTATCTCCTCCTTAATCCTTCTCATCAGGATTAAATGGTTCCACATGCACTATCACACCTTTAAAGTTGTTTTTTAATTCAAACATTGATCCATCTTTGAGGGTCCTAATCCTACACATGGAATACATCTTCGCTTCATTGGTCTCCAAACTAGTCTCTTCCTCATACTCCTAGACATCTAAAAGAATAAAGTAATTGGAATGGGGGTGTTTGGGTCTAAATGCCCCAAGAAACTAACCCCCATTTTCCCCCCTTTTCAACAAAGAGATTCTCTTGCAGTATGCAGAAAAGACATCCCTGGTATTGACATTCCGGCATTCTGAGCTTCCATGCTAACCACTGAAGTATCACTGCATGGGGATACTGGCAAGGTTGGACTGGCCTGCTCATGCCCATGACCCAAAAATTGAGGCTTCAAGATAGTATCCTCCCATATTCGGCCCTGGGTGAACCTGGAACCTTGGGAATCACTCACTAGAGTGCTCGTTACAGCTTCCTTTATGTTGTCCAAATCCTTCCATTGTTCCACCATGACCACCTCCAAGGGATCCTCCTTCTCTGATCTATCCACCTGCACTACTTCTACTATACTCACCTTCACTGCTCTAATTTCCAGATTTTGCCTTAGGCTGGAAAAGACATCCACAACCAGCGGTTCTGGTGCCTTAGCCTTAGCAGCCTTCACTGCAACCAGAGCTTCACCACCGATCTTCCCATCGTCAGCCATGCCAATCAGCTCAGAAGACACCCGTGTAGAATTTATCAACACTGATTCGCCCGATCCCTCCAGACCTGAGACATTGCTAACCATATCTTCCACATCAACCCTCTGCTTCTGATCAGAGGCTTTTCCAGGCCTCTCTCCCGGACAAGTGGTCCTCTTATTCAAGACTCCACCATGGAAGTTTGAGTCTGAATGACCCTACCAAATGAAAGTCAAGTAGAAATCAATCCATGTTTCATAAAACCCAACATTCCTGCACCTAAATTCCTCTCCAACTATAATCCACACCCACTCAACCAGTGGAATTGATACATCCACCTCCACACAGACTAGCGGATTGATCGTGTGACTCACAGTAGTAGTACGATCATCAGATCAGAGAAATAGGCCAACATTATTACATAGCATATGGATGATAGCTCGTGTTTGAAAGGGTATGGGAAGGTGCTGGAGACTAACCCATGTCATGATAGAGGGTGAGTCCATATTCATACATATGTCAAAAAACTAGCGTCGAAAAACAAACTTGTAGCTGTTGCATCTTCGAGGAGCCCGAGACCATGCACATATCATATCTTATTATGTAGAAAAATGGATCATCAGGTGGATTTTATCAAAAATCCCCACAACCGCGCGATCTTTAAAGTCCCAATTTCCAAAAATGAAATGGTCAAACACATCAACCTAGGACCTACGATGGATAAATCGAGCCACCAGGGTCATAATCAAAAGGAGTGAGGTTTCAGAGAACTTTATAACTGAGATTGAAAGATGAGGATCCCCATAGTGAAGACATAGAACCTTTAGGCTTAAATAAATATCCAGGAACACTAGGAGAAAACTGGGGTTAGAGAAATGGATAAAGGGTTTCCACTGAACCTAAGGAGGCGGCATCGCTCCATCCACCCCCCTCCTGCCGCCGGGAAGGGGGGAATCCATCATCGCACATTCGTGCTTAGGGTTCCACCAAACTAACCCTTGCGTCTTCTATCACTGAAGGAGTTCCTTTTCCTTCCATTCCTACTACGTCTACTTCGTGGAATATTCATGGTCAAATGGAATAACCCTCCCCATGTGTGGTTTAGGTTGAGTTTAACAATCTAGAATCATGTATTATGGTTCCACGATAAGTCTTAAACATGAATTTAACATTTAACTAAATGTATTATTAATTTAAGGTTCCTAATACAAAATATCTAGTGTGTATCACAACAGAAGTTGGGTATAAACAACCAAACATCGAGGTAAAAGGATGGGAAATTACAACCTCACCACTTTAAAATAACTTATCCATGAGTCGACCTTCTAAGGGTAGTAAGGAAAAATATGAGAAAATATTCATCAACTTGGATGCTACGGTAGATTATCACTCCTTGGTCTCATCATATACTCTATCATGCTTCCATAGAACATTCTCTAAAGGAACTATGCATCCTTAGTGAGCCTTCACGCACCGATCACTAATAAAAAAGGACACTCCTACAAAACTTTTCAATATCTAACACAAACTCTTCTAGATATAAAATTTGTTTTTAGTGTGGATAATACAAGTGGAATTGATACACCTAAAAAACATAATGCACATATATATATATATATAAAGAAGTGTTATCTAGTAAACCACAAGTCCATTTTTTCTCAATAACCATAGAGTCTCTGATTAATAGATGAAAAATATTAACCTACATTTGAATCCATCAATGCCATAAACTGGGAAAGGCATGATTGAAACACCATTTTACAACCTCAAACTCAAGAGTTCATTGATAGTTGTGAGTATATGGTTGCTTCCAGGATTGAGAGGTCACCATGCATTGGATAATTAGATGCATTTTTTTATTAGTATCCTATGGGAATCATTTTCCAATAAAGTCTAAATCCCCTTTCTCTATATTGAATAGAGGTGATCGATATGTCTGACCACATAAAGCCTCGTAAAGCTCCATATGGATGGTTTACTAAATTTTTTTATTATAATTAAACTCATATATGGGTATATTTTTCTTCCATGAACCCCCATAATTTAAGGAATCATGCATTTAACATTTACTCGAACACCTGAATCATATGATCTATCAGACCATTGTTCTGAGAATTATAGGCCTTGCACAGTTGTAAATATATTCCCATGTACTTCGATAAACCTTCATAGAAAAGTGAACTGAAGCTAACTTACCTATCATATATGATTGAACGTGAATTTTTCTGAAGGATTATTATTTCTGTAATGTATATCTTCCATAGTTCATCTGCTTCAAAAGGTATATCGAATATAAAAGACACCGAGGATGTTTATTAGCCAGTCAAAAACAACAAAACCTATATCATTACATTGATAATATCTAGGAAAACCTATCAAAAAATCCATTGTGATATCTTCCCATTTACACTTGGTAATGGAAAAAGGATTTACGAGTTATGTCGGTCATTGATGTTCCACCTTCACCTGCTGATAGGTGTAACATCGATTAATAAATATGCCTATATTCTATTTCATACGAAGCGAAAAATAATGTTGTCTAAGGCCTTACTACTTCTTATTGATTCCAGTATGTACCACAAAAGGTGAGTCCTGATATTCTTACATAAACTCCTCTCTGGTATCAACTACATCCCATACACATCAATGTATGTCTATTATTTCACACTAGCCAACAATCTATCTAGGTGTTGAGTCCTCACATACCAAGCTCTCCCTTTCATATGATGCCATCAGGATCTGATTATTGTATCATTTTTACACATTATAGAATTATATAGATCAATTATAAATATTTGAGGTATTTCATCCCTTGATTCTCTAGATCCTCAATATGAATATTTGAATGTACGACCATAAAAAGCTACTCACAAATATCCTCTAAAACTGCTTGTATTTGAGTCCACCTAGGAGAATCGACAAAATTGTCTCCCTTTCTAGGCATATAAGAAATTGACAAGTCAAAATAATATAGGAATTAAACCCACCTTCAATTATTAATGTGATATTTCTAATGAGAAAATATGAACTTGAGGATTTTTTTAGTATGTTTAAAAAAATTATGCTCTCCCTGAAAATAATTTCTCCTCCAACTTAAGTCATGAACAGAAATTGGAAAATCAATATTTTGTGTTTGGTAGTTCCTCTCATGGAACAAAAACTAAAATGTCAAATACACCACAAATTTATCCCCTTACACCAAAACTACTTATAGACTGATGCCTAATGAATCACAATACATTTTATAGCCTCTACTGAAATCTAACCAAATTAAGACCAACACATAATTAAGTCCCCCATTCAGCACCAAAAAGGATGTCTTGTATGCTTTATAACTTCAGAACGTCACACCCACTTTATTTAGGCTCATAATAGGTGTTTCAAGGGGTGAAAGTTCATAAATAAAGAACTTGTAATAAGCTGATATCCCCATGAAATTCCATATATCAAAGTCATTATTGATATTATCATAGAAAACAATAGTTATCACCTTCTCTGGGTAAACATATACTCATGTATCAGAGAAAATATAACTAAGGAAATGATTTTTATCCATCCAAAAGTAGAACACTGTGATCTTAGCATATGACTAATTCTCTCTCAGTGTATCCAATATGATACTATAATTTTTGGCATGGTTTTGTTGAGTGTGACAATACACAATGATGTCATCCATGAATACCACCGCTAATGAATCTAGGTATAGATTGATGTCCTTTTATATGTGGGAAATGAAAAGTGATGGTTAATTCATAAAACTAAATGAAATGAAAAAATGCTTATAAAATCCATATATTATATATAATTTTTTATTTGGTATATCTGATGGTCTAACAAACATTTGATGATCTCCTAACCTCAAATAAATTTTTTTTAAAACTAGAGCTCCTCAGAGCTAGTCAAATTGGTCACCGATATAGGGAAAGGGATATTGATTTAAAACCATCAACAAGTATAATTAACAACAACGAAAAAACCTAAATGATAGGCTACAATGACCTTCTGGGAAAAAAAGTATCGGTGAACCCGATGGAGACGCATTGGGTAACATGAATTACATTTCCTCCAAGTTCTTTATCGACCACTAGAGCTCTTGTAACTCAATAGTGGCTAACTTGTATAGGGTAATGGATACCAATGTAGATCATAGTATTATATCAATAGAAAAATTTAGTATTATCTTAGGTGGTAGTCCTCAAAAAATTCAATAAAAACAACCATAAAAGTGTAAAACACTATTGTGAAATCCACCTGACTTATTCTCTAATAATTCATACATAAGCTAAAATACGGGTCGTCATTTCGCCTACCACATGATCCTCTGGTCTATCTTGTCTCACCTAGACAACCCATTCACCCTTGTGAATAAAAACCCACCCATCTTATGATGTGAAATTCACCCTTAAATGATATCATTGAACAAAGGAATTATAGGGAACCAACCAATACATCCTATTAATTATATCAAACCCCATCATGTTAAGGATAAATAGGTCCCACATAATGTGACACCCACTATTTTCATGGGAAAACTCTTTTCACTTCCATACACTCTCTGATCAAATCCCCAATAGAGTATCATGTTTCATATTGACATAGGATAACAAATCATTGAGCCCATGGCTCTCCACAACAATCACATTTATGATGGAATAATAATAATCTTTATAAGAAATATCATATTATAATGTAGAGGATTCTATAAGAGTTACACTCACAATATATAGATTGGATTTACTCTTCTATGGTATCAATTTAATTTCATACATCTATAATGATCCAGAAACCTAAGAAACAACCCAACTACCATGAGTAGGGCCACTATATTGTCATTGTATATCTGGTGAGTGGAAACTCTTAGGATGAATATAACAACCCTTATCATTTTTAATCATTAATAAATTATTTCATTTCATAAAATTTCACTTAAGATAACCCGGATGATCGAGAAGTCTAGTGTATTTGGATATTTGGTACATTACATTCCAACTTTAAAAATGAATTGAAACATATTTACAGAAAAATTCTTTAACATCCTTGAGCTTAAAACTATATTGAATAACCTTGGGAAATACATAAGAAAGGGGAGAGTCACAAAGCCATGTAAGGCCATAATCATGAAATAACATGAAGATAATAATACATGTTTGACATGTAATATCAATGAGACTTAAAGTAACATTAATAATAAGGCATTACATAGCATTATAATCATAACATGGGAAATGTGGAAACAACATCAATCATTACATCATTGGTCAAGGATAAACCACCAAGACTTCATGGTGGAAAACTCCCATAAAAAATCCAGTACACCATAGTACCAATAGGATGTATCATGATTATAAACATTAACCAATGCATTGGAGTGCTATAAAATTTTTGGCACACACTTCACATTCATTTAATTCTCAGGAATAAGTGTTCCACATATATAATAAAACCTGGATTCATTCATCATCATAATTTATTAGAAATTAATGAAGTGTGGAATATATACATTTAATTCCCTACAAAAAATTTATATTATCATAAAGGTGGAAAATATTAATGGTAAATTGGTAGGATATTCACTACACAATTGGTTTGGTGTGGAAAATCATGGGGAAAATTTAGCAGCATAACGATGTCACATAAAAATTCATAAAATGTGATGAAGAGAAAAAAATGGTTATGTTATAAATTTTACATATCTTTTATAGTAATATCGACATTTATGTATGTCTAATAATATATAATTAGAAAACAGTGTCAAGAAATAATAAATAAGATTGAATAAAAAGTTTCCAGAAAGGCTTCTTATAAAATTTTGGCATGGTATAGGTGCACATGGGAGGGATTAATGAGAGGTAATGTGATATCTCATCATTAATAAATAATAATGTATGTATGGTGGATGATTGAAATAATTCCAAATAATTATTATTTGAAATCAAAAGGGAATAATAAGATAAATAATCATTGATGAATATGAGAAAGGATAGAACCCTTACTTGATTGTGTGACACCAAAAGCTTAAAAAGGGATTACTCATAGCGAGTGGAGATATATGAGGATGATAGATAGATTAATGAAGAGTAATAATGTGGTCTAATAATTTTTAGTGAATGTAAGTGGGAGGTTGGGTTGGTCTATATAAGAACTGATATGGATTTCTTTAATATCTTTTTGGTCTCTATAAAAAATAATATATTAAAAAACATAAACCTTCCCATGGTTTTTGCCCTTGGTTTTTTCCAAAGTGAGAAGGATTTAATTACTTTATTTGGAAAACATTTGATCATATTAAAATATTACACTTTCTTATGCGGAGATGAGTCCATATTTTATGGAAATAAATTTAAAATCCAAAAATATTTTATATATTTTTGGGGGGTTTATAAATGCATTATAAAATTAGTAATATAAACTATAAATAAAATTATGGTAATGTTAAAAAATATATTTTTCCTACCATTCCCATTATAGTTTTTATTACATAAATTTTGGACCATTATGATGTCATAAACACACTATATATTTATATGGTATTTACTTTTTACCTGCAAATAATGATGTATCGATTTTTGTACAAAAATTTAAAATTGGATAATTTAGAAGTTCTAATTCCAAAAAAAAATTATTTATTTTATCCAAATTATTATATAAATATTATCAATTTCACATTTAAAATAAGATTCTACATTTTTTTGAAATTGATTGGTTTATTTATAATAACATCATTTAACCCTTATAAAAAGTTCATTTCACGTCATAAAAATTATATGAAAATTTATTATTTATAAATATTATTTAATAATAACATTTTATTAAAATAATATTGATTTCAAAAATCCATTAATTTAACAAAAATAAATCCCTTTATTGAATTTCAATATTACCCGAAAATACAGTATGTTTTTAATTGAATCAAAATCTAAATAATTTATAAGGTAAAAGTAATAATTTCATTAGACATTAAAAATTTTCATATTATCAATTTTTTCATACATATCCCTTTTTACACTCGCATACTCCCTAATAGTAAGGTGTGAGATGGTGATACATTCATGGGGTCGTTCGGTGAACAGGGTTTGGACAATGATATCGATAATCATGAACTTCTTCCCTAAATAGTTTCACTCATGATTATGTTGTACAATAAAATCAAGGGATTTTTCATGGAAAAATCCTAGTGATTCTGTATCCCCTATAAGATCTAATAAATGGGCTTCTAATGGTGATATTCTATTAGATGAGGCTAGCACTTCATTTTTTCGAGTTTATTTGATTTGTTAAATCCCAATATATATAATAATCCTGTTAACAGTATTTAACAACTATATAATCAATGGTAAAGATTCATAACATTATTTTTAATCCTATTGGATATTATAAAACTAAAAATGTTCATGTTTTTCTATAAGCATATTACATAATAAAACATTATATCATAAGGAAATTTTATTTATAACATTTTGGTTCATTACAATCATCCCCCCTAGAGAAATTTCACCATGAAAATTTTCATTTCACCCCAGTAAAATAGATTAGGATAACTTTGAATTATCAATTCCTTTGTTTCCCACATTTCATCTTAAATCATTTGGTATCTTCATAGCACTTTGACAAGGTGAATTGTCTTAATTTTTAGATCATTCTCTCTATGATCTAAGATCTTCACTGGCTACTCATCATAGGAAATTTCAGTCTCCAATTGTACCACCTATGGATTGAGTATATTTCAGGGTCATGTATGTACTTACTCAATATTGATACATGTAAAATGTCATGAACATGAGATAGGTTAGGTTAGAAATCATGTAGATAGGCCATCCCTCTGATGATATCAATGATCTAAAAAGGGCCAATCTCTCATGGAATAAGAATTACCTTATTACCAAATTACATAACATTATTCCATGGGGATATGTGAATCAATACCATTTCTCCAACATAAATATTTAGGTATCATCTATGTGTGTCAACATACCTAATTTTTTTACTCTAATCCACCATGATGTGATCCTGAATGTTCTTAACCTCTTCCACCATTTTCTAGATCATTTAAGGACCATGTAGTTTTCATTCCCCAACATAATCCAAGAATTATTATGTCCATCACCTCATCCCATAAAGGTATTCATGGGGATTAATTTGGGATGAATGAGTGGAAACAATTTTTTTGGGAGAACCCAACCAAAAAATGATTTAAATCCCATCCTCCTATGATGTCTATTAAGAATCCTCTCAACATGTACTGAAGTTCATGGATAGTTCAATCATATTGGCCATTATTTTGAGACTTATATGTCATTATAATGTTAAAATTATTATTTAGACCATGATTATGAATCTTCTAGAATGTAAAGGTGAATATTGGATCTCAATAGGATATAATCGATAGTGGTACTCTATGCAACAAGACCACTTCCATAATGTATATCAGTGAAAGTATATCTATCGAGAATTAATATCATATGGAAATGTAGTGTGATTTGATTGTAAAATGATCCACCATAAATGATATATAATTATTCCATCTTGATGTATTTGGAAGATTAGTGACATTGTACTTGGTGATATTTTCCCATTTCCATATAGGTATTGTTAATGGTTTCATCATCACCTTAGATTTTTTTCATTTCCACTTTCACTTTCTGACATACAATACATAATGATATATATTCTATGATCCCCTTATTCATATTTCTCCCCAATATTATTCTCAATGTTATTAATACATATTTGTGCTTTCAAGGTGGGTGGAGAAGGTTGATCTATGTGAATCATCCAAGAGATCCTTATTTAAATCTGGATTTTATGGTACACCTATTCTTAACCCAAATCTCAAAACACCTTAATCTTTGATGTTTAACTCACTATATTTCCCTTTATTATAGCTTACACTTTCTTTTGAACTCCCACATCAACTCATCAATCATTTTTTAACATCACTATATGAGATGGTTGGGTAATCATTTATGAAAGAATTGATGATGTTCTATCCTTTATTATTATCATATCCATACTTTCCAAATATAATAAGATCATATTCCTATCAATTATCATCAATGAATGAATTACCATATGGTTTCTACTTATAGAAATATTGACTTTATTCTATTTCCCTGGATGGTAGTGGATTGAAAATTCATTGTCTTTCATTAGCTCAAACCTTCTTTATTGGAACATATTCATCTCATTTTTTGAGAATATATACTTGAGAATTTTGTGATCCATATACATTTCACACATCTCCCAAAATAGGAAATTACGAAAAATATATAAACAGGAAATCATTATATAAAACTACATAATATGTTTTGGGTATTTTTATTCAATGACTTTCAACTAGTATGAATAATAGGTAATGAATTTTTCAGTTTTTATTTACACACATCCCAATCCCTTCTTCAAAGCATCCCTGAATACCTGGAAAACCTTTCCACTTGAAGGTAGTGTAAGAAAAGGGGAAGTTACAAACCTTAATTTCAACTCCTTGAATATTTTTTCACATTCATCATTCTAAGAAAACATTACTCCCATCTGTGTTTGTTTGTTGATGGGGTTTGACAATAATGAGAAATTTCTCTTGAATTGGTTATAAAACCCATCTAAACCCAGAGAACTATGGATATCTATCATATATGTTTTCCATGTCCATACCCAAATGACTTATATTTTATAAGGGTCTATAGATATCCCTTTTATTACGATTATATTCCCCAAGAAATATAGTTCCATCAACCAGAACTCAAATTTTTTGTACTTGGAATAAAGATTTTTTTCTCGAGGTCTTTAGCATATTATTCAAATTATCCACACACTACTCATTAATTGTGGTGTATATTATAATATTTTCTATAAATACTACAAAAAATGTTCTATCGTAATCTCTAAAGACTCTATTAATCATGTCAATGAAGATATCTAGATAATTAGTGAGCCTAAAAGGCATTATTAAGAATTCATATTTCTTATACCTTGTATGAAAAGTAGATGTGAGAATATCCCCCTTACTCACTGTAACCTGGTAATATGCCGACCACCAATCTACCATGGAAAAGTATTGTTCCCCATGTAGCTTATTGAACAAGTAATCAATCTGAGGTAGAGGATAATTGTTCTTTAATTTGAGATATTTGAGCTCATGATAATCGATGAAAAGGCGTATTAACCCATCCTTCATCTTGATGAAAATAACAAGTGCACCCAAAGGTGAGGCACTTGGGAATATGAAACCTTTGTCTATATTCTCATGTGTTTTTGTTCTTCACATCCTTATGTTCCACTTCATCCATTCTATTCAGAGTCTTGGATAATGGTAATGCTCTAGTTATAATCTCGATCGAAAATTCAACATCTCAGCTAGGATAAAGACCAAGAAATTACTCAAGAAACACATCAACATATTCCCCAAAAGTTTTCATGGATTCAATAATGATTCATTCCTTATACACAATCATTTGATCTAGATAAGAATTCTCACAGGGCAATAATATCCATTCATGAGATGATGGGGATATAAAATATTCATACTTCTCCATTCTTTCATACATAATCTATGGATGATTTGTAATAGATAGAGTGATTTCCTTCTAATGGAAAATTATGTTTGATCTATGTTAGGAATGCTAATCCATGCCTATAATTACATCAAATTCCAACAAAGGGAGTATGAAAATTTTTCTAGGAAATTCATCCCACAAACATTGATAGTAGATCCTTTTTACACTTGGGATGTAATAATTACCCCCATTTTTATTTTCATAGAAATCTCTAATACCATTCTTTTTTATAGTTTTTTAATTCTTATACTAAACATTCATGATATTAAACAATGTGTAGAACCATCATCAAAATGTATTCCCACTGTTATTGAATGAATAAATTTAGTACATGTACCCACTTTTTTTTTGGTATTCACATCAGTGATAATGATTGAAAAAGATATCCTTTGCTTCCTTGGAGGTAACTAATTCTATTTGAAATTCCTTGGCTTAGTGAATTGGTTGGAAACGTGCCCTGGTTCATTACTGGTGTAGCAATGAATGAAACATTGAGGGTCGACTAGAAAATTCCTTTCCTCCATCTTAGTAGTTGGATTCACTTATTGGTAATCACTGGATATGTTACCTTCCTTCTCCAAAATAATGAATGCCCTTGTACCCTTTAGGAAAATTCTAGGGTGCTTCTTTCCATACCTTTGGAAAGTGGGATGTTAAAATTTCTTGGAATTGTATTATCTCTCTATTAGACTACAAAAATTTATTTCTACATTCTGCTTCATATCCCCGTGATACCCCTAAGATTCACTAATCTCAATTTCAACATTGAGGGCACATGGGATAATTTACTCATAGAAATAAATGTCACAAATATCCATGGCTTTCCACAGGATGGGTTTTGTCCCACAAAAGAATAAGAAAACCGTGAATTCAAGGGTAATGACAAAGCCAAAGGAATACCTTGAATGTCTAGTGAATATTTCCTCAAAATACCTGATATATTAATCAACATTTTTTTTCTTTAGGGAAAGGAAATCCCTTACCATTTTATAACAGAGATTGTGAGAAAAAAATTTATCATTTTTTTCCAAAAATCCTTCCACACAAATTATTCCGTATCTTCATCAGGATTTTTAATTTTTACCAATTTCCACCATTTATCTACTTCACCCTCCATATGAGAAATATCCATAAGAAATTTCTATTGTTTGGAGCCTTTAATGATGGAGAATATAATCACAATAGAGTTGATACATTTTTTAGTGAATAAATGATCACATGATCCATCGAATGTAGAATTACATTGTTGTTTCTGACGCTTGTTCTGGGGCACGCGCATACTTCCGTCCGTAGAGGAGGACACACTACACTGTTGCCCCGCATTCCCGCTTTCGGAAGGTGGGCGGCATTCACTCCTTATTCCGGGACGTCTGCTCCTAGATCGAAACGGGATGATGGGATGTCGGTTCTTCCTTCTGTGGATTCCTCCCCAGAACTGGTCACCTAGTCCGGGTCTCCCTCATAGATTTAATATGTTGTTCGTGAAACTCTTCCCATTTCTATGATTCCATGGACACTGGTTAATTACACTGCTTCTGTTGGGACATTCCAAAGGGTCTGGTCAGGGCAGCAACCTTCAGTCGGGGGAGTAGTCACATTGAGGCATCAGTGGCGTGTCTGGATGCTGGGGACCTGTCATGTATATCTATTATCCCTTGTCATAGGGCTTCTCGAGGGCATGGAAGCCCAAGGCATCCCACATCAAGAGCGGGGAATTATATTCCATAGACACATATATGAGGTTTTCCTCAGTTTCCTGTGTTTAACGCAGGGTATGCCATGAGTTTAACGTCCAGCAGAGACGGATCAGCCCGATTAGAGCATTAGCTAGAATGGATTAGATTGAGGGATTTCCCTTGAAGGGGTGCCTATACCGGGACCAGCCCATGGACGGCTATGAAGAGGAGCGGACCGACATGGTCTCACTGAGATGTGACGGTCCGGGCGAGAATCAGGGCAGATGATGGATGGACGAATGAAGTGGATGTTAAAATAGCAAGGGACCATCGCAAGGGTGATGGTGAATTTGGGCTTGAGCCTCGAAGAGACCTCCTATGTATCCTTGTGGGAGGGAATCAAAGTCCACGTAGTTTGGGAGGGTGTCGGTGAACCGGCATGAAGGTGGATATTGGTCCCAATGGTGTCGTCAGCGAACCAAAGAGAAGGTGGGCCTTGGTCTAATGCGTCAGTGAACAGATACGAAGGTGGAATTTGGTCCAAATGGTGTCGTCAGCGAACCAAAGAGAAGTTGGTCCTTGGTCTGATGCGTCAGTGAACCGATACAAAGGTGGACCTTGGTCCAAATGGTGTGGGGCTTACACACTATGCTGCCCGGGTGTGGATGAACCAACGTGAAGAAGGTCGGAGTGACCAACAGGTGGTGGTCTTGGACCTCGTGGAGGCTTCATACGTACCATGCCATGACATGGATAAAAGACCACATAGTTTAGAGGGGCTTCGTCGGCGAACCGACGTGAAGGTGGACCTTGGTCCAATGAGAGATGGGCTTGAACCTTGAGGATGCTTCCTACATTTCATGCCTTGACATGGATCAAAGAACTCGCAGTTCAAAGGGTTTCATCGGTGAACCGACATGAAAGTAGACCCAGGGGTCCACTAGTGGTGGGCTTGAACCTCGTGGAGGCCTCCTATGTACCATGCCTTGACATGGATCAAAGTCCTCGTAGTTCAGAACGGTCACAACAGCTTGCCGTCGGACTGAGATACAGATTAACGTCATGTTGGACGAGAGTGAACCCTGATGTGAATGAATAATGGGTGATGGGCTTGAACCTCGTGGAGGCTTCCTACATACCATGCCTTGACATGGATCAAATTCCTCGTAGTTCGGGATAGCGGTGGGTATCGGAGAACTGACGTAAATGAGGGACCTTGGTCCAATGGGAGATGGGCCTGAACCTCTGGGAGGCTTCCTACGTACCATTCCTTGACATGGATCAAAGACCTCGTAGTTCGGGTGAAAATGGGGGGGGGGGGCTTGGCACACCGACAAGGGGATGGTCTGGGCCAATGATTGTTGGGCTTGAACCTTAGGAAGTCTTCCTACTTACCATGCCTTGACACGGATCAAAGTCCTCGTAGTTCGAGTGGTCACAACGGCTTGCCATCGGACTGAAATGTAGTTTAACGTCATGTTGGATGCAAATGGGACTCAACGTGAATTAGATGATGGGTGGGCTTGAACCTCGTGGAGGCTTCCTACATACCATGCCTTGACATGGATCAAATACCTAGTAGTTCAAATGGGTGTGTAGTTTAATGTCATGCAGGACAAGGGAATACAGTTTAACGTCATGCTAGACGAGGGTGAAACTCGACGTGAATAAACGACCGAGTGGTGGGCTTGAGCCTCGTGGAGGCTTCCTACGTACCATGCCTTGACATGGATCAATGTCATCGTAGTTAAGTATGGGTGGGGGTTAGGGTCGGTGCTCGCTCTAAGCCCACATGAGTCATGCTGGGTGTGAGAAACAAGAGGTTGCAGGGACCTGACGATCACGTCGCGGAGGATGCGTCCGTGAGAAGCGAAGAGGGGCTTACGCGTTAGGTGGCCTATGGTTCTGGGACTTACTCCAGGATGGAGGCCCGAGGTGTGGCAAAGCATAGAGAAAGAGGGATTTGGGACCAATGATTGTTGGTGCCTCATTCCCTATCACGCCCTCCACTAACCTTGGTAGTGGGGAAGTATGGAGATGTAGGGGTGCAGCTACCCGTTGGGGAACTAGGGTCTCCCTTCTCCTGAGAACATACGCCGCTCCAATAAGGAGGATATCATCCCTTGTGGATGGGTGATTCCACTCCCGTGGAGATGAGTGGTGTAAAGAATGTTCGAGCTGGGGAGACCCTTCATGAGAGGCACGAGGCCCGGTCATAGTTTAACGTCATGTGTTGAGGACGTGGTGCTTGGCAGTTTAACGTCCTGCAGCTCGGACGAGGTGGGTTCACTCCACCCCCCTAGGACATACATAACTAGTACCCTCTTGTCCTTGGGGGAGGGAAGGTACTGGCAAGGCCATAGTCAAGGGTGGTTGTAGGGTGAACCATCGAGGGGTCCACGTTAGCGTGGCTATACGAAGAAGCAATAGCCGTTAGTGTGCCTATGCGTAGAAGCATTAGGCGAAGCAACGCTACGAGTGGTATTGTCAGTGGGACTTTGAAATCACATCGTTCATGCCTGGAGGGTCGCACAGGAAGAGTAATTGCCTAGAAAAGGAGTGTGCTTCGCGAAGCGGAGTTCCTTGGCCTTAGCATGGGGCATAAGTGTTAGTGGAGGGTGCTTCACGAAGTGGAACAGTATTCACGGAGCACTGCCTCATGAAGAAGAGGTGCCTCACGAAGCAAGGTTCTGCGAAGTAGTGTGCTTCGCGATGTGTAGCGATCCTGCCTTAGCATAGGGATCACTAGTACAGGTTGGGTGTTTCACGAAGCATAAACACTCCGCTGCTTCCCGGGTTCCCTTGGGAATCCCCTTCCTTCGGGAATTCCCTTGAGCTTCACGAAGGGCATCCCTCTCGGAATAGGGGCTCAAAACGAGACAAAGCAAAGGCGTCACGCGAAGTAGAAGTACCTCATGGAGCTCATGATTCCAGGGGCAAAGGGTGCTTCACGATTCGGGAGAGGATAAGCCGAAAGGTAAGATTGTTCATCCTTGGGACTCAGGGGGATCCCAGTATTTATAGGCAAGGGGCGCCGCGAAGCATAACTCGCGTGCCGCCTCAGGCGCTTCGCGGTGCGCTCGCGAACGTCAAAGTTGTTCATGGAGAGGTACCACCTCCGGAGCTTCGCGGCGGGCCTGCAAACGTCAAACTCGTTCATGGAGAATAACCACCTCCCAAGCTTCGTGGCGCGCTCGCGAACGGCAAACTCGTTCGCGGAGAGTTACCACCCCCGGAGCTTCACGGCACGCTTGTGAACGTCAAAGTCGTTCGCGGAGTGTTACCACCTCCGGAGGTTCGCGAGACCGCAATGCTCAGGGTGCTTCGCGTCGGTGCTTCGCGAGGCAGCGTGCCGGACTTCTTTTCCATCCCTTCCTTTCTTGCAATATTTTGGCGCCAACAAATGCCCCCCCTCAGACTTGGAGCCGCAGAGATCTGAAGGGTCTAAGTCTGAGGGAAAATCGCCAAAATTGTCGGAGGTTCGCGATGCAACTTCGCGAAGAGGGCCCGCGGTGCTGACTGGGGCCACGGGTCTGAATGCGTCGTGATGAGTCATGCGGGTGAGGCACGCCACGATGCTCTGGGGTCGCCGCCTATAAATAGTGGGTCGACCTCTTTTGTCTTCACGCGATTTTCTTGTCTTTTTGTGCTCATGATTTCGCGAAGCTCCGCGTACTCCACAACTTCTCTCCGCGAATCAATCTTCGCGGCAAACCGCAGGTCTCCGACTCTGTGACTGCGCCAAGAGAACTTCTGCTTGCCAACCTAGGTCCGACTCCACGGCTTGGCCTCGTGACCAACCTTCACGAGCCGTCTTCACAATTCAGCTTCGCGATTCGTTCTAAAAAAAATCTTTTCTGAGTACTGGAACTGAAATGGCCCATCGAGAAGCTGTATTGGGGGTGCTTTCAGATGCCGCCTGTCAGGATGAGATGGACAACTGTCCCGGCCTTGGGGAGATTGTCTGAAGCCATTCGGACCACGCTTCTTTGACAGATCTACTATCGGAGGGTCAGAAGAATTATCCGCAGTGTAAGAAGCTACCATTGTACGGTTTCGGGTTGAGGGATGACGTCTTCATCCCTCAGGCGAGTAGGGACGAACCAGCTTGCTGGATCAGGAGCACACCATGTCAGCACCAATGGTTCAGGGCGGCTGATGGTCTTGCACAAGAGGACTTCACACCCGTCACCGCTGACTATCTCTACAACCATGTGAACGATGATGACGGGAAGCCACTACAACCAGAGACATCCCCTCCTCTCTATCGTACCATGTTGAAGGCGGCTTTGCAGGATTCGAAGAACGGATGGTCCGATGAGTGGGACCTACGCCAGGGCGGCAACTTTACTGATGACTGGGCCTAGGCCTACTGGGTAGGTGCCTCATGTGAGGAGTTTGGGACCGAGATGAGGAGAGTGGGGTTATATGATGCGGCATGGGCCTCCCAACTCCACATTTACCAACCGAAACAATTGATGCCGGAATTACTGAGCAGATGGTCGTCTAGGACCAATACCATTCACCTGCATCACGGGGAGGTGGGAATCAGCCTGTGGGATGTCCACCAGATTTTTGGGGTTTCGATCTTGGGGGCCATGTATGATGAGTTCCTCCCCATCATGAGCCCGTGGGAGGATACAGAGCAAATGTCGTGACTGTCATCAGTGCTGATGGCACTTCTCTATGGAGAGGACAAGGAGGCAGTGAGGGATGTCAACTTTAGGAGATGGTTCAAGTGCTTCCTGAATTTCCCTAGAGAATCGAGAGTTCCCTCCGAGGCCTCGAACATGTTCGAGGGCGGCCCAACGGGGTAAGGGGCACTTGTATTGGCGGGTCCTGGAGGAAATCCAATGGAAGACTTGGGGTTTCAGTGTCATCACTGAACAACAGCCGATAGTCAGGTTGGCGGTGTTCATCGCGGCTCTCATCTGTGGTTGGATTCTACCAGTGAGGGATACAAGTAAGGGGGTGCGGCCCAGCTCATTTATTATGGTGTCCATGTTGGCCATGGGGCAGTGGGTCAATCTGGGGATTCCAATGCTCGCCAAACTGTAGAGAATGTTGTGGCAAATTAGCAAGGGCAAGAAGCATCCAAGCATATGTAGGCCCTTCCACCTCCTGTATGGGTGGATTGCAGTTCACATCAGGGGGATCTATGAGTATCCAAACCCTATTTCGCCGCCGGGATCAAACTTCCACCCCTCCATCCTGAATGCAGTCAGGAGCTTTCGGTTCAAACTAACCGTGCCGATGGTGCTAAATCGGGTGTGGAGGGCGGATGAGTTTATTTCCACCCCTTCCCATTGCCGACTGGGATACTTACTGACGAATGGCGGGGAACGGAAGAACATTGGGCTTACCTCCTGGACTTTCGAGGTGGAGTTTTGGTGGCACGAGTAGATCGTGAGCCACTCTGTGAACCGTACACCCTGCATCGGTTTGAGAGGTAGTTCCAGTGCCTCTAGCGGCTGACCCCACAGGTCTACTGGGAGGTGCATCATGAGGAGCACCCGTGTGTGATGAGGCAGTTGTGGCTCATGTTCACATGAGAAGATGGGAAGATGCGAATTTCATTTCCTCCATCCACCGCCGCTTTCAGATTGGTGAGGGAGTATGCCATTAATTGGGAAGGTGCTTACCCAGGGGAGATGCTGAAGTAGATAACTATCTGGGTCGGTGACGGTGGGCCTCCTCTATCTCGAGGATGGGGTCGGAGGGTAGCTAGGGCCTCTCGCGGTGGCGGGGCTGCCATGGCGGCGAGACCCGCACCGGCCGAGGGTGTGGTAGTAGTGGCAAATCCGGTGATTCCGGAAGAGCAGGGCCATCTGGAGGGGCATCCACCGAGGGGATTTCGTAGGATATCCACTCAGGCTCCGAGGAAGCGCCTGCGTCATATTGACATGGCAGAGGATGTCGTCTTCCTGGAAGCCTGGGACATTTTGGATGTCAACTGCAAATTCCTCAGCCCACCCGAGATATGGGCCCACTTGAATCACCTCGGGATGGAATTACCGTTCATAGGCCCAGTCCGGGCTGGATTCATGGCGTCTCCGGTGGAGGTAGAGCAATAATTGGATGAGATGGAGGACTACGTTCACTCCAGTGGCATCCCTCTCCCAATGACAGATCGGGTGAGGGTACTGCTGAATCGAACGGTCCCCCCACAGTTGTCAGCCACTGATCTGAGGGAGCACTTCCCTCTGCTGGAAGAGTCAGAGGACTCCTCTCAGGAGGATGAGGCTGGAGGAGGGAGCCCGTTGGAGGATGGCGAGGTCGGAGATCAAGGCTCATATTCCGATGATTTCGTAGAGGCTCTCGAGGTAGCATTCCGAACTTCGTTCCTTATGGTCTGTTCTTGGGCCAATATGGACTTCTCACCGATGTTTGAGCCATGCAGTAGGAACTTGTTCGCAGGCCTCATTCTCGCTCCTCGGCGGGTGATGATGCGGGACCTTCAGAACCCACGCCTATGGCTGCGTCCAATTCCACGTCTGGTGGGACCAGAGCACCCGAGGTGGTTCCTCTGGAATATCCAACCTTCCAACAGTATATGGAGGGCCTCGCCTCGGGTTCCCGTCAGTACCGGCTCAAGAGCAGCGCCAGGAGGTCGATCTCTGTATGTTTCCTCTACTGGTTTCATTGTCGTCATATGTAGACTATGCCAACTAACGTTTATATCCCTCTCTGTCGTAGAGTTCTTTGACTGGCGTGGCCTGCTGTGGAAAGACTAGTCGGGATATCTGGTGGCATCCCTCCTAGGGGAATATCGGTGATGGTGCTGATAGTCCCCAAATCTCCCCAAGCTGCAACACACATCATCACTGGCAGGACCACCAGCAAGGTCGTGCCTGAGGTCATCGAGGTGGACTCCGATGAAGAGGATCGGTCAGCCGGTCTTAGTCCTGTCACGCCTGCTTCGGCGCCAGATGTCGCGCCGGATTCAACGCCAGATGTAGATCCCGCTGAGGACATCCTGCAGGCGTATCCTACGTACGTGCTTTCCAATTGCGTAGACTGGGACAAAACGGCCTCCGACGAGAATGACAGTAGCATAGTCAGCTGCCGTTCATGGAAGCTAATCACACGCTTCATCAAGGACACCCCTCAAGCGTTGTGGCTGGACGAAATGGATAGACTTCGCTCGCGGCTGCGCGAACTATGCGCTGGGGGAGTGGATGCCCAATGTCCTCATGCACTCATCTGAGATCTCATAGCTGAGAAGATCCGGGAGCATGATCGTGGGCTTAGCATGAGTTGGCAGCGGAGGAAGGAGACAAACGTCACGAAGCTCCGGGAGGCTGAAAGCGAGGTCCAACAGCTGCAGACCCGGGCATATGAGCACTCAGCCTCTCTGAATGTTCAATCTGAGCTGATCTTCCGGTTGAAGGCCTAGCTGGTAGATGTAGAGGAGCTTATAAGGAAGGCCTCTAGAAAGATGGTTTCCATTCAGGCTGAGGTAGAGAGGGACAAAGCCAAGGCTGACAAACTGCGCCCTGCCGCTACTGAAGAGGAGCAGGAGCTGAGTCAGCGGCAGCAAGCCTTGGACGCCACAAGCCAACGGGTGGCGGAGTTGTAACTCTTTTTTGACTGGGTCAACCCGTCCATGGGGGGAGTCAACCCCTTGGTATTGTAACATACCAAAAAACCTTTTATTGGTAATTTCGTGCTTCAATTTCTTCCTTCTTTGTTTTGAATTCCATAGCGCGCACGATTTCCACTATTTGAATCGCCTTGTTACATCCCTACAATGTTTGCAGGACGTTCGAAAATAATTCCCCAAGCCCACGTGGGTCGAGCCCGATGTGAGAAATAGGAGATAGTTGCCTTCTCGTCCCACCTAACATAAGAGTGGAGACCATGCTCCGGGCATCCGGGGTTCGGATTACCAGTCTGGATTTCCGAAAGATAGGAGAGGCTTGACCGGAGAAGGAACTTTTCAGAACAGCCGAATTACCATTTCTTTGGAATGACCTCATGTACAAATGGTGCAACACCAGGGGCACTGGAATCAGTCCGAACAGACGGAAACAGGAAACGTGAATTATGATGCCCAAGATTCGGAGCGCTGTGGGGATGGCGGGACAATAAGGGACAACTGTTAACCATGGAGGAGAAGCAGTATCCATACTGCATTAGATTGTAATGGGGACAAAAATGAGGGTCAACTATTGACCATGTTCGAAACACGGGACCATGTCAGAAATATTATCGGTCAATCTTTCGGGACATTGACCCAGGACAGCTGGCGGACCATAGGTCAAACATCCATATTATTAGGGGGTCCTTCCAAACATGACCAGCCTTCTGGAACGTTGGCCCAGAACGGTAGGTGAGCCGATGCGGCATGAGACCAGGCCGTTAGGGGGTCCCTTCAAACATGAAAGGGGACGAGGGTCCGAATAAGGGGCACGCAAAGTGTGGAATATGGAGTGATGGTTTGTCCGAACAGAATCCAACACTTAGGTAGTTACACCACCGTGGTGGGAGTACACCAGATGGGCATGTTGGCTTGATCATGGATCATTCCTTCTTTCAGACATGGCCTCTCTGCCGAGAGGATTTACCGCTTCCCAATGTAATCTTGGGGCATCCTGAACTTGTTCAGGGCAGAGTCATAGTTTAGTGTCATGTGTTGAGGACACATGGAATCCTGTAGTTTAACATCGTACGATAGGACATGGAATAAAAGGGAATATCCCAGGGAGCATGTGGTGTGGTAGACATGAAACCGATGTGAATGAGGACTTGGAGTCCAAATCGCACCACGTACCCCCGGAGGAAACTCTTCAAGTCGAGGGACCAAGAGTGAGAATTAGGCTAGGCCCAAATCAGAGTGGTCGGGCATTCCTACATACCCCATAAGGATGGGAATCAAGCCATACGTAGTTTTGAAGGCGCGGTTTAACGTCATGCGGGACGAGGAGCAGCCCGACTGTGTTGGTACACATCCTACCAAAACAACTAAGCCCACGTGAGTCATGCTTGGTGTGGTAAACAAGAAGTAGTGGTGGGAATTTCTTGACACAGAAAGGGGAAGGTTAGGAAAAAGGGATGCTCGGTAAATACCAGCCCAATGACACTAACACGATCTTGTGGCGCACCTAGATGCGCGAAGAGAAAGAGCCGAGTATGATGGAATTCCACTTGAACATGAGGAAGTGGAAATTTATGAATCATGGTGCTCGAGATTTAGATCGCGATGATGGAAGCATAACGATGGAGGATAAATATTGACCGTGGCAGAAACCCAGCATCCATACCGCGTTAGCCTAGAATGGGGAAAAACAAATGAGGGTCGACCGTTAACCATGTTCGAAACACGGGACCATGTCACAAATTTTGCCAGAGATCCGTAGGGACGTTGTCCGGAAACAATTGGAGGGACCTTAGGTCCATCATTCATGGAGAGACCTTAATCCTAGTATCCATGTCGTCTGAGGGTCCTTTTGGATGTGGAAGAGGGTGAGGATCCAAATAGCGAGCTCACGAAGCTTGGTCATGGGACGAGAGGAATGTCCGTATGAAAATCCCAAACTTCGGGCTCTTTGTCGGAACACATCTGAATACGACAACGAGACATATTAGATAGGGGTAGAAGAGTCATTTTCCATAGGGAGATCTTAGTTTAGGGTCGTAGAATTCGGACCATGGATGGGAGGAAACATAAGAGGCACATGGTGGAGTAACTCAAACACCTAGCGTGAATGGGGATAGAGGGTGTGTATGGTGCGGTGAACAACCCGACGTGAATGAGGACACAATCCCATATCACACCGTATGACCTCTTTAGGAGAGGTTTTTGGTCAAGGGACTGAAAGCGAAAGTTAGGCTGGGCCCGCGAGGAAGTGCCCAGGTGCTCCTACGTATCACATGAGGGTGAGAATCAAGCCGTAAGTAGTTCATGAAAATTACTTAGTTTAAGGTCTTAGAGTTTGGACCATGAGTGGGTAAGGGTAGAAAGGGAAACATGGAAAGGTGGTTACAAAACCTGACATGAATGAGGACCTAATCCCTACATACCATGTGTCCTCTGGGGAAATGCTCAAGTTGAGGGACCGAACACAAAGGTTAGGCTGGGCCCGCGGGGAAGTGCCCAGGCGCTCCTACATATCTCATGAGGATGAGAATAAATCCATACGTAGTTCTGAAAGGTGACATGGTAAGATACCAGTGTCAGGGGAAAAGGGGTGTGCGGGCGTGGCCCTTGCACTAAAAGAAGCGGAATTTGATAAATCTTTTTTGTCCTTTAAGGTGAGTGGTTTTTTTGTGAAGCGACAGGCCTAAAGTAGTAGGTAGTGGTGTCGCCACAAGGATCAAGCTGTGATAGGCATTGACAAATGGCATGGAACGTGACCAATACCCAACATGATGTCCTCTATAATGAGGTCATCACAACACAGCTCCGTTTTTTGTCGTGCATCCAGGACGATAATGTCATAGCTTAGGGTCGTGTGATAAGACCAAGCGTGCATTTTATCTTCATGCAGCGCAGTCGTAGCAGAGACGATGCTAGGTGGGGAATGTGTATGGTGTCGTGAAACATAACCGACGTGGATGGGGACATGATCCCTCATCACACCGTACACAGTCCCGAGAGAGGAACCTCAGGCCGAGGGTCCCACGTAGAGGTGAGAGGTGAAGGGGGAGAGATTAGCTCCCAAATCAGCTGGACCCGAAAGAGAGACGTTTGGGCGGTCCTACGTATCCCATGAGGATGGGAATCAAGATGAACGTAGTTCCAGATGGATCTTAGTTTATGGTCGTAGAGCTCGTACCATGAATGGTAACAACTTCCCAAGTTAGCGCAGACGTCAACTTGATCCCTAAGCCCACGTGAGTTAAACTCGGTGTGGGAAAAGGGGGGGGGGGAATCCTCATCGTAATACTTGGGGCGTCCATCATTGGGGAGTCGGCAGAGAGCCCCGAAGGACACCTTTGGCGCGGCTTGTTTCCCCAACGTGCAGATGTGCACGGAGGAAAAGTACAAAGAGTCCCAAGACTCTACTTGGACGCGATGAAGTGATGAAGGGTGTGAATTGTGTACCCGACATTTTGGGCTTAATGGGTTGGCGTGGTGATAGAGGAAAACTGTTAACCATGGTGGAAATGCAGCGTCCATATCGCGTTAGCCTGAGGTGGGAACAACAAACGAGCATCGACCGCTGACCATATTCGCAATGCGGGATTTTATCGATTTGTTGTCTGAAACCCTCAGGGGGCGTTGGCCCGTAACGGTAGGATTTCCCTTGGGCGTAGTATCCAGGCCATTCTTGGGGGTCCCTCCGGGTGTGAAAGATGATGGAATCCCTGATGTAGGGATACACAAAACCTGGAAAGTGGGTGCGGACATGTCTGAGGAAAGTTTGGCATTCCAGGTAATAAACCGGAGTACCCTTAGGCACATTGGTGAACTGCCGAAAAGGGTCGACGAAATAGATCAGGAGGGATAGGTACATGGCATGGTCATTACGCGACCGACGTGAATGAGTACATAATCCCACACCACGCCATATAATCCTCTCGTGGAGGAAGGGTAGGCCAAGGGGCCAATATGGTATGAAGATTCCCGAGAGATGGGGCTGGACCTGAATCCTAGACATTCAAGTTGTCCTACGTATCCCATGAGGATGGTAATCAAGCCACACATAGTTCTCTAAATGTATTTTAACGTCATACGGGACGAGGGGGGGAGTAATATACCCCCAAACAAGGGAGGTGTACGGTACGGAGAAGAATCCGACGTGAATGGGGAAATAATCTCACACCACACCATACACTCCTATAAGAGAGGACCTGGGCCGGGGCCCGAAAAGACCAAGGGGCCTGATGGTTAGGCATTGGTCAGGAAGGCCTGGCATGCTTACAGTTTAACGTCTTGCAGTGAGGACGAGGGTCGGGGACCCGAGGAGGCCAAGGGGCCTGAGGCTGGGCCTCATGAAGGAAGGCGTACGGCATGGTACACGATACTGACATGAATGAGGACATAATCCTACACCATGTCGTACATTCCTTATAGGGGAATCGGGGTCGTGGGCCCGACCTCTAGCACCACCCGGGGGGAAGATTGTCACTTCGGGGTGGGGTAGAACGAATCACTGCACTTGATGTTTGGGACATCTCGGGGTAGACCCGAAGATCCGGGACACTGTTGACCATGTTCGAAACATGGCGTTCCTACGGTGACCTAATATGGGATCAAAAAATGAGCGTCGACTATTTACCAAATTTGCAACGTGGGACTTGTATCGACTTGTTTCTTGAAAACCCTCAGGGGGCGTTGGCCCGTATCGGTAGGAGAGCCCTTGGGCATAGTATCCAGGACGTTCTTGGGGGTCCATCCGGGTGTGAAAAATGATTGAATCCTAATCAAGGAATGGGTGAAGCGTAGTTGTATCCATCCACGAAAGAGGCGAACATCTCCAGGGGGTACGTGCCACTGGGTCGAGGCTTGCTCGATGTGAGTTGGGAAAAATGTGTGCACCCTGCCATATGTCTTGACCCGAGGGGAAGATTTCGGATTTTAGGCTGCTCCAATGGATGAAATTCCCAGGCATTCCTACGTATCCCATTAGGATGGGAATCAATCCATACGTATTTCTGATGGCCATTCATTTTAGCGTCATGCGGTGAGGATGTGGGAGGATATAAGAACAGGAGTGGGCACATAGTGCAACCCTTACAATCCTTGTATGAGCGGGGTTGTATGAGCGGGGCTAAGAAAGCCTACTCCTCACTACACAAGGATCCTCCAAGGAAACTACTCCCAGGGGGATAGTGGAAGAGAAAAGCTCGAGGTTGGGCTCAAGACGAGGCGTCTGAGCATTCCTACGTATCCCATTAATATTGGAATCAAGCCACACGTAGTTCTTGAGGCGCAGTTTAGCGTTGTTCTGGATGAGAAATGTGTATCAACTGGGTATATGTACGGTACGGCGGGTAACCCGACATGGATGAGGATGTAATCCTACACCACACCATACAATCCCATTAGGGAGCCAGAGTCGACGCAGGCCAAGGGGCCAGAGGCTAAGCCTCGGTCAGGAAGGCCTGACTGGCTTGCAGTTTAACGTCTTATAGTAAGGACGGGGGCCAGGGGCCCGAGGAGGCCAAGGGGCCTGAGGCTGAGCCTCGGTCAGGAAGTCCTGACTGGCTTGCAGTTTAACATATTATAGTAAGGACGGGGGGAGATCTTAGTTTAAGGTCATAGAGCTCAGACCATTTTGCAGTTTATCATCTTGCGGGATTAAGATGCAGTTTAAGGTCATGCAGGACCCTACAGTTTAAGGTCATGTTGGACCATAACGTGTAGTTTAAGGTCATGCGGGACCATCTAGGATCAGGCGAAGTACCGCTTGAGGATCCTGGCATTGGTGGGAGGGGTTATGCGCTCTCCATATTTGGTGACCAAAGAGTATGCTCCATTGGGGTAAACCTTATGGATGATATAAGGCCCTTCCCATTTGGGTTCTAACTTGGGCGATTTTCTACTGGGAATCATTGGCGCTCGAAGGGCCAGTATTAGGTCGTCCTGTAGAAAATAGTGGAGATGAACCTTCTTGTTGATGGCCCTTTCTATCTTATCCTGATGCCTTTCCAGATTGTGCAGGGCACGAAGCTAGTTCTTGTCCAATGCTTCTAATTCAGCTAGACGGATTTCGGCTACCTCATCTGATGTCTGGTGATCATAGACTGCAGTGTGTAACGATGGCAGTTGGATCTCAATGGGTAGGACGGCCTCAGCTCCACACACCAGGGAATATGGGGTCACCTGGGTAGAGTTGCGAGTCGTCATCTGATAAGCCCAGAGGGCGTTGGGGAGCTTGTCCGGCCAACTTTTCTTGTTCTGACCAACCATTTTCTACAGAATGTTAGAGAGGGTTTTGTTGAACGCCTCGATCTATCTGTTTGCCTGTGTGTGGTAGCGGGAGGTATGGTTTGAACGGATTTCGTACTTGGTGTACAATTTCTTCAGTTCAGCCACTCGGAATTTGGTGCCATTATCGGTGAGGATGGCATGAGGGATCCTAAACGGGTGACTAATATTGGAGCTCACAAAGTCAATGATGGAACGGGCCTTGACCTCTTTGAGTGGAACTGCCTCTGCCCACTTGGAGAAGAAATATGTAGGAGTGAGGATGAACCTACACTGGCGAGCTGTTGCCGGTGGATATGGTCCCACTACATCAATCCCCCATACCACAAATGGCCAAGAGTACTTGGTGGGGTGTAGGGGCTCCAGCGGCCGATGCAGGAAGTTGGCGTGAACTTGGCACACATGGCATCTCTTAGCATACCCAATACAATCGTGGATCATAGAAGGCCAGAAGTACCCAAACCTCCAAATTTGATGGGACAACTTCGGCCCATCTTGATGGGCGCCACAGGAACCGGCAAGAACCTCTTGCATAACTTGAGGAATCTCTACTCCTTGAATGCAATGGAGGAGGACGCCATCGAAGCTCTGCTTATAAAGGATCTGTTCAAGACCGGGGCCGCTCTAGAGAGTAAATTGTAGTGCGTGGCGTTGGATTCGCTCGCGCTCGGCCCGGTCGTCTGGGAGGCGACCATTTTCAAGATACTTGACAAAAGGTTCCCTCTAGTCGGGAGTGGCGTCAACCACTGTGTCTAAAGAACCCGAGATCCCTGACGTAGAGGGTCCGGCGGTGAGATGACTTACCCGCAGGCCATCATTTTCCTCTTGGGTGACGGGGGAAATGACTTTCCGGTGTGCCACATGTATGATCAAGTCATCTTGCTCGGGTTCTGCGAGCGACGCAGCTAAGCCATCTAAGGCATCTGCTTGACCGTTCTGTGACCGTGGGACATGGGTAATCTATGGTCGAGAAGAGAACTGGGCCATTAGGTGGAGGGTGTACTCCATCAATGGTACAAGCTCCGAATTCCTAACAACGTAGTCTCCATTAACCTGTTTGATTACCAGCTCAGAATCTCCTTTCACATGTAGATGGGGCACATTGATCTCAAGGGCCAACTTGAGACCGGTGATGAGAGCCTGGTACTCTACCTCATTGATCGTACAGCCTTTTGACAACAAGAACAAGTATGGCAAGATGGATTGCGCCGGGGTAATGAAGACAATACCCAGGCCCACTCTGTTGAGCTTAGGATCATTGAGCCTCCTACCGGTGAGGCTCCGGGAGGCACCGTCGAAATGCATTTGCCAACACGGGACGACATGATCGACTGAGAGGATCGTCTCATCAGGAAAATCCAGGTCCAGGGATTGATCCTCGGAGGTTGGATGGGCAGCTAAAAAGTCTACCAATGCCTTTCCCTTAATGGCCTTCTGAGGTACGAACCTGATATCAAACTGCTGGAGAATCACCGCCCACTGTGCTAGTCGGCCAGTCAACATGGGGCGGTTAAGGATGTACTTCAGTGGGTCTACCCGGGATACCAACTGCACCTCATGGTGTTGTAGGTAATGTCGCAACTTCTGCACAGCGAAGACGAGCACAAGGAATCTCTTTTCGATAGGGTAGTATCTGACCTCCGTATCGAGAAGAATTCGGCTGAGATAGTAGAGACTATTCTCGGTACCCTCATTATTCTTCTGGGTGAGCAGTGCACTGAGGGATATTTCCAGGGTGGTCACGTAAAGGACCAGCGGCTTTTCGGAGGCGGGTGGCATCAAAACCGGAGGTTGGAGCAGATACTGCTTGATTTCCTTGATGGCGGCCTGACACTCCTCATCCCATTCGTAGGCGGCACCCTTCTTCATGATCCGGAAAAGGGCTTACACTTGCCGGCCAGATTCGCGATGAATCGGCGAACACAGGCTAAGTGGCCTTGGAGTCATCGAAGTTCCCGAATGTTGCTCGGGGGAGGCATTTGGCAGATGGCCTTGATCTTCTCTGGGTCAATCTCAATACCTCGGTATCTAACAACAAAGCCCATAAACTTCCCAGAGGTGACCCCGAAGGCACACTTCAACGGGTTCATCTTTAGGTGACGGGAATGGAGGAAACCGAACACCGTCTCAAGGGATTTAAGATGGTCCTGGCACTGACATGATTTGACCACTAGGTCATCTACGTATCATTCCACCAGTGTCCCGAGAATCGTCTTGAATATGCGATGCATGGCCCTCTAATAAGTGGTACCTGCATTTTTCAAGCCGAATGGAATAACTTGGTAGCAAAAGGTACCTTGGGGAGCCCTAAAGGTAGTGGACTCCTCGTCCTCGAGGGACATCCGGATCTGGTTGTACCCGGAATACCAATCCATGAAAGAGAGAGCTTGGAACCCGGTCGTGGCATCAATCAATAACTCTGTCGCCGGGAGTGGGAAGTCATCTTTTGGGCAGTGGCGATTAAGATCGCGGAAGTCGATGCAGACTATGATCTGCCCATTCTTCTTCCTAACTGGCACAATGATGGAAAGCCAATTGGGGTACTGGACTTCCCTAATGAAGTTGGATTTGATAATCTTTTCAACTTTGACCTCAGCCATAGCACCATGAGAAGGGTGCATCTTCCTGGGAGGCTGCTTAAAACCACGATGGTTTGTCGGGAGGCCCAGATGGTGAACGGCTACCTGGGGATCTAGTCCTGGCATCTTGTTGTAACTCCAGGCAAACACGTCACGGTGTTGTTTGAGGAAGTCTACGTACTGATGCCGCTCCTCGGGGGGCATGGCTGCACTGATCAATGTGGGTTTCGGATCTTCCTCTCTACCAAGGTTCACCTGTACTAGTTCATCAACCGTGGTATAGATGCCTTCCTCAAAGGTGGGGGGGATCATCCTCCAGGTCTTCCTCTCCACCCGTGGGGGGATTTCCCGTGATGGGAGATACTCCTGGGCTATCAAAGCCTAAGGGGAAGCTGGTGCCGGTGTGGGCCGCAATGGTCATCATATCAGGAGACTCACTCACCATTGAGACCATAGCAATGAAGGCAGTCGACTTTATCCCATCTGGCCTTCGGCCTAAGGGACCACGTTTGATGATATCAAAGCAGTGGTGACGTTTCAGCCTGAGTCGGTTGATTCCATCCTGGCGGAAGAGACACGTACGGCGTACCGCCGTTGTCATAAGCTTGACATTCCGGTACCGTACAGGGGTAGGAGGTTCCAGGATCACCTAAGCCTGGTTTATGTAGGAGTACGAGGTGATTTTGCGTCATCGTTTGGACACGGGAACATGCCTTCCTTGTGTACCTGAAACAACAAAACATTGCCCCATGTCGAGGGTCGTGGCCTCCAATCGGTGGATCGGGATGATGTAGGCGTCATCCATGCTTGCCCAGGGATCACTTGTGACCTGGACGGGTTCATCCTCACTTACTAGGATTTGCTTATCCGTACTCTTGTAATAATCAGAATCCAGATAGCGGGCCTCAAAAGAGGTGAAGGGAGACGCATCTCCTTGGAGCACGCCTACTCGACCGTTGAGTGAGTATTTGAGGCACTGGTGATACTACGAAGGGACTTCTTCATGCAGATGGAGCCATGGCCTACCCATCAACGCGTTGTAGGCAGTGTCCTGAGAGACGACCATGAACTTGGTGCTGGCAATTAAGCCACTGAATTGAGTCTTCAGGCGGATCTTGCCGACTGGGGTTTGCTTGGTCCTGTCATACCCCAGGATTCTGAGGTCAGAGGGAGTTAAATCACCTTCTGACAGTCCCAGCTTTCGCAATGTCCGAGTCAGAATTAGGTTGATTCCAGAACCCGTGTAAACGAGGCAACGGCGGACTTCCACACCATTGTAGTGGCCAGTGATGTACAGCGGGAGAATTTTCCCCTGTATAGGAGGGTCCTCATCTTCACAGGAGAACGAGATAACTGCCTGACATTCGGCGTTCTTAATTTTCTCGGCATGGAAGGCTTCTGCAGCTGCTACCTCCGTCTCAAACTGAAGGGGGATCCTTAGGGCCACAGCAAGTGGCTCACGCATTTCAGATGATAGGAGAAGGGAATCAAGGATATAAAGCCTTTCCGTAATGCTGGCCTGGTGCTTCAGGACGTCATACTTTCTTGACAAATGCGAACCTTTTCCTACAGGAGGTCGTTCGGCAGTTGGAGGCATAACGGGTCCTGCCGGTTGAACCGGCGGTCGGCTAGTACTGGGTACATCCTGCTGCCTACTAGTTGAAGCCTGAAGAGTAGTTTCTAGACTAGGATCAGACAGTGGAGGTTGGCCTGTAGTCGGGCAAGACTGACTGTGATACGAACGAGGCAGCTCTCCCTGATCTAGTATCACAAACGGCGATGGAGGTAGAGCTGAGGGCGTTAGATGGGGTTATGCGTGCTGAGCTCTGCGCTGAGCCTGTTTTCTGGTCTCAGTAGCATGCATGGCCTGGATGAAAGTTCCGGCTGACATACCTAGATGACCGGCGTGGTTCTGGTTCTGCTGACGTTGACATCGGCTGGAAATTTTGGGGAGGTTCTCCTTGCGTTCCCCCTTATCGGGAGTCATATAGGACTTTACCAGCTCAACGGTGTTAACCGAAGTGTACCCCTGGCTGTCGCTTGACGAGTCATCCACCACCGGGCGGATTCTAGGAGGAATCCCCATTTCAGGGGTCATAAATTCGCCGAGAGTGCGGGATGACGACAGCACTGACGGAGCATGTTGCTTCTTCTTGCGTCGTCGTTGCTTGCCCTTTTGGGAAGAGGTCGGCTGTGAAGATGATGCAGAGGTACCAGCTACTTCTTCTGAAGGTTCCGGCTACCTCAGGTGCACCCATATGATACCATGGGCGCGGATGATAGTTTTTTGAGCCATCCAGTCATCGTATTTTAGGGATTCGCGACTGGGAACCGGCTGCCACTCGCCTTCGCTGTCGCTACCAATCTCTGACCCTGCAAAGACTCCCGCCACTTGTGTTGGTGTCGGGCCCAACCTGACTATGTTGTTGTTGACCTGGTCTTGAATCCAGTCTTTAAATACATAGCATTACTTGAGTCTGTGCCCCAGAATCCGATGATAAGGACAGTAGTTGGGGTGATCGGTGAGATTCGCCTCTGCCGGCCTTCTGCACTCGGGCAGGCGCACAATCCCTTGCTCTAGAGCACTTCGGAAGTAGCCAGGGACCTGATTTTCGTTGAACGAATAAGTCTGGTGCCTTCTTTCCGGATAGGGGGCCCTGGGGGCCTTGCCCTGACGAGGGGCCGGAGGGGCCTGCCGAGGAGGCGGCACCTGATTGTCTCGCCTAGGTGGAGGTGGCGCATTGCGCGGGGGAACCTGTCGATTCTGAGGCGATCACTGCTGGGCAGGATCCTATGCTTGAGGTGGAGGACCTCAGCGGGGTTGCGGGGATGGTGCCGCTGGCAGTAATTATAGCTTCCTAGGGGATTCTATTGGGGCCACCACTGCTGGTTCGGCTCTGGCAGTCCTCCTGGCTGGGATCATAGGGGGAAACGAACGTGCCTGACCAGCCTGTTGCAGAGCCTCCTCAAGGCGCTGAGCCTTATCTGAGAAATCTCTTAACCCTACAGGGTAGTTCTGGGTAATTAGGGAGTGTACCAGCTTTGTTTTGACATTCCCCACACACACCGTCAGTAATTTCTCCTGAGTCAGTGGCATATCAAGGGAATACGTAAGTCCCTTCCACTGGGCTATGAAATCTGCGACTCGCTCATCAGGCCTTTGCTTGCACTTGAAGAGGTCTGCAATTCTGGTCTTCCACGTGGTGGAGATGAACTGGTATTGGAACCGCTGGTGGAGATCCTCCCAATCGGTCACCAATTTGATAGGGAGCTGGTTGTACCAGACGAATACGGGACCTTCCAATGTCTGTACAATACAGCGGAGCTTGGCTGCTTCTTGCTGGGCTGGGGTCCCCAGCATGGGGCCACACCGGGAAGAAAAATGTGCCAAGTGCTGCGGCAGGTCCCCTGTCTCATTGAAGGGCAGGAAAGTGGGGTTCCCAAAACCTGGGGGTGCGGGCATATCATCCACCCACGTGGGATATGGCTTGCCATCCTGTGGGACCGCCACCTGCCGCGTTTCCAATGCTTTGAGGTGGGCGGTGACTGCCGCTATAAGATCATCTGGGTGGGGGTCCATGTCTTGACGGGGATCCCTAATCAAAAATTCATTTCCAGGTTATTCAACACAGTAGATGGCATCGGCAGCTCGTGGATCGACTGGCGGAACGACCTGTGGGGCGACTGGGGGAATCTGGACTGGATTCTTCAGATTGCCCCGTCGTTCGGGGGGGTTTGGCGAGACGTATCGCGCCCTCTTTCCATAAGTTCTGGATTCTGCCCTGTCTGCGGAAGTAGCATGATCAGGGTTGCCCAGAGGAATCTCACCGGGGGGAAATTGTTCCTGCCCCTGTTGCCCCGGCCTGGGATTACCATAGTCGGGTCGCCGCTCCGCAGCGTGCTCAGCCAAGAGTTCATCAACCAGCCTCTTCTTCTCAGCAAGCTACTGGCGTAACGTGGCCTTCTCGGGAACTTCATCCATTTTTTTGCACAAAGGTGGATGGGTCAGAGAGCTTGACAGTTCCGACATCCTCTTTACCCTTGCCTGTATTTCGACCGAGTACCAGCGACTCGGTGGGTACGGGGAGGCCTAGAAGGTTTCTCTACTGACGGGTAACCCTCCCTGATGGGTCCAGCAGTGGTGGTACACCCTCAGGGGGTAAGTCTCCATCAAGAAATTCAAGATCGTCTTCCTTGTCCACTACGTCAGCCATGTGGACCGCAACCCCTCTCGAGAGCATGTCCTCAATGTCGCATAACGAATCGGGTTGCCGTTGGATAGGGTCGAAGAGGAGAGCGGCATGGTGTCCCCAACCACGGACTTGCACATGGGGGTAGCCTCCATGATGACTTTGTGGAGTACTTTGAAACTCTGAACACAATTTCGTTGAAGGGCGCTCTGACGGCCTGGCGAATCAGGGTGCTGGGCCACAAGGAGTGCGGCCAAATCGGTCAGGCGGCATTGCTCGCCGATTTCATCAAAGTGATCTCGACTTCTGGGGTAAATCACCCACTCGTAACGAAGGCAGAAGTGTTTCACCCATAGGGCTCGAAAAAATCACCCCACTTCTTCAGGGGTAAGGGACTCTGGTGCGTGAAAGTTCAGTGCCGCCATCGGCCAAAATTTCTCCGGGAAGTGATCCGATGCGAGAATACTCCAGAAGCTCCTGGGTTCGAACTCGGGGTCTGGCCCTGTATTGCCCCACTCGTCAACTGGGGGCGTCTGAGGGACCGGTAGCGGTACAGAGGCGGACCTCTCGGATAGTAAACTCAGCGGCGGAGAATACGGCGAACGAGCTGACTGGCCGCCAAACTCTGGGCCATCCTCTGAAGAGTGAGGTGATCTGGCCACGATGTCCTGATACGATGGGCTGATATCCACAGCTTCTGGCACAGGAGTTGCAGCTGCCGGCGATGGGTCATGTCGTTACTCAACCGCCATTGGCCCCCAAAATAGCTCTATGTGATCTCTGGTAGAGGTAGAGGGCGCTTCTAGTGACAATGGTGGTGATTTCATGGTCGAGACCTGCGAAATTTCCACAATTTCTTCCTCTTGGATGTACCTGCGGAGAGAGGTGGGAATCTGGTGGACCTCTCATTCCGGGAGAATGAGGCTAATGCGCCTGTTTCCCGCCCCAGTCCTTGATACGGAGAAGCGGGGAGAAGGTTCCATCGTTGAGTCACATTCTGCTTCAGAATCCAAGAAGCGGGAAGGTTTGATCTCCACCCGGGCCTTTCCAGGACTCTTCTTGTGGCAGCGACGACCTACTCTCCTACCCCAGGGTGGCTCTTCGGGATAGGGTTGATCCCTAATAGGTAGCCTTGGGGTGGCGATGGCACCGTGGCGGAGAGGGACCCCGCTCGAGATAGACGAGGTGTGAGGGGAACTGGGGAAAATGTCGAAGGGTAAATGGGGAGGACCTCCATGGACATCACCCTTGTGGGCGGAGCCTCTGTTGGAATCGGCAGGAGCATGGGGAGGACCTCCATGGTCGATGCGGGCGGAGCGAGGCTGACCTTCACTCCCCAAGTTGCTAGGGCGAGGAGGACCTTCACCCGTTGCAGAGAGGACGTAGGGAGGTCCCCCACACTGGAGAAGGACCGGATGGACAGTGCCTTTAGATCGACAGTTGGGGGTAGGAGGATGGACTCCATACCCTGTATAGTGGGCACGGGAAAGGTTTTCGCGTCGAGCGTCACTACCGCGGGGCAGGTCTTCCTTCAGGATGGGGGTAGCATGAGGCATACCTCCATGAAGAGATTTGAAGTGGGGAAGGCCCACGCTCTCTACAGTAGTGGTACGGGGAGGGCCTTCGTACGTGGTGACATCACCGCGGGATAGTTCGCGGCGATCACCACTCAGGCCTGCAACACGGAGAGTCAACCCGGCCTGCCCGTGGGGCGGTTGGGGTCTCGATCCTGGTTGGGTGAAGGAGTGCCCCTGCTCAGTGTATGTAGGGACTTTATGATGCACGCCGGTTGTGGCTCAGACCACTGTAGTTGTTGACGTCGACGCACATGGGAGAGCATCCTCAGCCCGGGCCCGGAGCTGACGTCGGGTCAAATGAGCTGGCGCAAGTGGTGCAGGGGCATGGCCTGCCTACTCTTCCTGCGGAGTCAGAAGGAGGTGTTGACACGGCCGGATGGGAGCCCTTGCCTGCAGCCCTTCGGTCGGGACCCTGAGCGGGCCGAGCCGGACGCCGCCCGCCACATCAGCGTAAGGCGAGGAGTCGTCGAGGAGTTCCAGGGACAGGCTCCCGAAATGGTTGAACCTTGGGGTGGGGAGAAGGGGCTCCCTGCGCGGCCTATTAGGGCGGCGTTGACAGCGGGGCCTAGATGTCTCCAGGTCCAAGTGGGCCATATCCTGAGTTGGGATGACCCCTTCCTCCTCGTACCTGCATACAAGGTTGTTGATCACCCTTCGCTGGATGATCTCTGATGGGGAGAGGGGACGTGGGCGCCCCGTATTCTGCGATGTAGCGGCTGTCGTGGCGGTAGAGGAGCCATGCGGGGTGGCTGTGTCGGTGTTTCCCCTGCCCCTGCGTAGGCGAGCAGGTGGTGATCGTGTCTCCGCAACAACAACCTGGTTCCTGGAAAATGAAGGGATCAACTCATCAGAACTACGAGGAAAAGGATTGACAACCAGTTCTGCAGCATCCTTCCATTCTCCACATCTTTAAGAAGGATCCATACCAACACGTTGCGGAACGGAGTGCCCCACGTTCTACTTCCCCGACTTCCGGTGAGTTTCACGACAGGCCCGCTATTTGCTTGGCGGGACCAGGTGATGGATATCTGGATCCGGTGACACATCAATCTACTGGTGTCTCAAACGCTACTAATCTCCACATTGAGGAGAAGAAATTCACGTCGGGTTCACCATTTATATTTCCGACACTTCCGCCGGGGCACACGCATCCATCCGTCCGCGGAGAAGGATGCGCTGCACTATTGCCCTGCATTCCCGCTTTCCAAAGGCAGGTGGCATTCGCTCCTTATTCAGGGACGTCTACTCCTTGATTGAAACGGGATGATGGGATGTCGGTTCTTCCTTCCGTGGATTCCTCCTCAGAACTCGTCACCTAGTCTGGGTCTCCCTCATAGATTTAATACGTTGTTCGTGAAACTCTTCCCAGTGCCATGTTTCCATGGACGCTGGTTAATTACACTGCTTTTGTCGGGACATTCCAAAGGGTCCGGTCAGGGCAGCAACCTTCAGTCGGGGGAGTAGTCACGTTGAGGCATCAATAGCGTGTCTGGATGCTGGGGACCTGGCATGTCTGTCTATTATCCCTGGTCATAGGGCTTCTCGAGGGAGTGGAAGCCCGAGGCATCCCACATCAAGCGTGGGGAATTATATTCCATAGACACATATCTGAGGTTTTCCTCAACTTCCTGTGTTTAACACAGGGTATGCCGCGAGTTTAACGTCCAGCAGAGACAGATCAGCCCGATCAGAGCATTATCTATAATGGATCAGATTGAGGGATTTCCCTTGAAGGGGGGCCGATACCGGGGCCATCCCATGGGCGGCTGTGAAGAGGAGTGGACTGACATGGTCTCACTGGGATGTGACGGTCCGGGCGAGAATCAAGGCGGATAATGGATGGACGAATGAAGTGGATGGTGAAATGGCAAGGGACCATCGCAAGGGCGACGGTGAAGTTGGTCTTGATCCTCTAAGAGACCTCATACGTATCCCTGTGGCAGGGAATCAAAGTTCACGTAGTTTGGGAGGGTGCCGGTGAACCGGCATGAAGGTGGACCTTGGTCTAAATAGTGTCGTCAGCGAACCAAAGAGAAGGTGGGCCTTGGTCCGATGCGTCAGTGAACTGATATGAAGGTGGAACTTAGTCCAAATGGTGTCTTCAACGAACCAAAGAGAAGTTGGGCCTTGGTCCGATGCGTCAGTGAACCGATATGAAGGTGGACCTTGGTCCAAATGGTGTGGGGCTTACACACTAGGTTGCCCGAGTGTGGATGAACCAACGTGAAGAAGGTCGGAGTGACCAACAGGAGGTGGGCGTGGACCTCGTGGAGGCTTCCTACGTACCATGTCGTGACATGGATCAAAGACAACGTAGTTCAGAGGTGCTGCGTCGGCGAACCGACGTGAAGGTGGACCTTGGTCTAATGAGAGAGGGGCTTGAACCTCAGGGAGGCTTCCTACGTACCATGCCTTGACATGGATCAAAGACCTCGCAGTTCAAAGGGTTTCATCGGTGAACCGACATGAAATTTGACCCAGGGGTCCACTAGTGGTGGGCTTGAACCTCTTGGAGGCCTCCTACGTACCATGCCTTGACATGGATCAAAGTCCTTATAGTTCTGAATGGTCACAACGGCTTCCCGTCGGACTGAGATGTAGTTTAACGTCATGCTAGACGAGAGTGAACCCTGATGTGAATGAACGACGGTCGATGGGCTTGAACCTCATGGAGGCTTCCTACGTACCATGCATTAACATGGATCAAAGTCCCCATAGTTCGGGATGGCGGTGGGTGTCATAGAACCGACGTAAATGAGGGACCTTGGTCTGATGGGAGATGGGCTTGAAGCTCTGGGAGGCTTCCTACGTACCATGCCTTGACATGGATCAAATTCCACGTAGTTTGGGGGAAAATGGGGGGGGGGGCTTGGCACACCGACAAGGAGATGGTCTGGGCCAATTATTTTTGGGATTGAACCTCAGGAAGGCTTCCTACGTACCATGCCTTGACACGGATCAAAGTCCTCATAGTTCGGGTGGTCACAACGGCTTTCCATCGGACTGAAATGCAGTTTAACGTCATGTTGGACGCAAATGGGACTTGACGTGAATTAGATTATGGGGGGGCTTGAACCTAGTGGAGGATTCCTACGTATCATGCCTTGACATTGATCAAAGACCTCGTAGTTCAAATGGGTGTGCAGTTTAATGTCATGCGGGACAAGGGCATACAGTTTAACGTCATGTTGGACGAGGGTGAAACTCGACGTGAATAAACGACCGAGTGGTGGGATTGAGCCTCATGGAGGCTTCCTACGTACCATGCCTTGACATGGATCAAAGTCCTCGTAGTTTGGTATGGGTGGGGGTCAGGGTTTGTGCTCGCTCTAAGCCCACATGAGTCATGCTTGGTGTGAGAAACAAGAGGTTGCAGGGACCTTACGATCACATCGCGGAGGATGCGTCCGTGAGAAGCGAAGAGGGGATTACTCGTTAGGCGGCCCATGGTGCTAGGACTTACTCCAGGATGGAGGCCCAAGGTGCGGAAAAGTGTAGCGAAAGAGGGATTTGGGACCAATGATTGTTGGTGCCTCGTTCTCTATCACGCCCTCCACTAACCTTGGTAGTGGGGAAGTACAGAGATGCAGGGGTGCAGCCATCCGTTTGGGAACTAGGGTTGCCCTTATCCTGAGAACATACGCTGCTCCAATACGGAGGATATCATCCCTTGTGTATGGGTGACTCCACTCCCGTGGAGATGATTGGCGTAAAGAATGTTCGAGTTGGGGAGACCCTTTGTGAGAGGCACGAGGTCCGGTCACAGTTTAACGTCATGTGTTGAGGACGTGGTGCTTGGCAGTTTAATGTCCTGCATCTCGGATGAGGTGGGATCACTCCACACCCCTAGGAAATACATAACTAGTACCCTCTGGTCCTTGGGGGAGGGAAGGTACTTACAAGGCCATAGTCAAGGAGGGTTGTAGGGTGAACCATCAAGGGGTCCACATTAGAATGGCTATGCGAAGATGCAATAGCCGTTAGCGTGCCTATGAGAAGAAGCATTAGGCGAAGCAACTCTACGAGTGGTATTGTCTGCGGGACTTTGAAATCACATCGTTCATACCTGGAGGGTCGCACGGGAAGAGGAATTGCCAACCAAAGGAGTGTGCTTTGCGAAGCGGAGTGCCATGGCCTTAGCATGGGGCATAAGTGTGAGTGGAGGGTGCTTCACGAAGTGGAACAGTATTCGCGGAGCACTGCCTCACGAAGAAGATGTGCCTCGCGAAGCACGGTGCTACGAAGTAGTGTGCTTCGCGATGTGTAGTGATCCTATATTAGAATAGGTATCACTAGTACAGGTTGGGTGTTTCACAAAGCATAAACGCTCTGCGGCTGCCCGGGTTCCCTTGGGAATCCCCTTCCTTCGTGAATGCCCTTGAGCTTCACGAAGGTCATCCCTCTCAAAAGAGGGGCTCAAAAGGAGACAAAGCAAAGGCGTCATGCAAAGTAGAAGTACATCGCAGAGCTCATGATTCTCGGGGCAAAGGGTGCTTCGCGATTCGGGAGAGGAGAAGCTAAAAGGTCGGATTGTCCGTCCTTGGGACTCAGGGGGAGCCCAGTATTTATAGCCAAGGGGCACCGCGAAGCAGAACTCTCACGCCACCTCAGGAACTTCGCGGTGCGCTCGCGAATGTCAAAGTCATTCACAGAGAGGTACTGCCTCTGGATCTTCGCGGCGGGCTCGTGAACGTCAAACTCGTTCGCGAAGAGTTACCTCCTCCCAAGCTTTGCGGTGTGCTCGCGAACGTCAAACTTGTTCGTAGAGAGTTACCACCCCCGGAGCTTCGCGGCGCACTCGCAAACGTCATAGTCGTTCGTGGAGAGTTATCGCCTCTGGAGCTTCGCGAGACCGCGATGCTCGGGGTGTTTCGCGTCGGTGCTTCGCGAGGCAGCGTGCCGACCTTCTTTTCCATCCCTTCCTTTCGTGCAATATTTTGGCACCATCAATTTTCACATGAGGCTCTTGATTATAATCTATTCTTATTTAGGGGATATTTTTCCCTCCTCCTAATCTTGGAATATATTCAATACCTGAGTCAGTCAAGAGAGTATCATCACGAACTATGTAATTTCTCCTCCAATCGGGTTGAGCATCTCATTAGTGATGTCATAACATTTCTCTTCAAAATTATTTTTTACCTTATTTTTCTTATTATTGGGCCATTTTATAGATTAAATAGAAAAATTATGTTTGATTATATTTAAATTTTAAACACATAAATGGTAATTTGATGACACTAAAGGGGAAACTTTTAACTTACATGTATTTCCTTAACTAATGGATTTCTATGGTTCATTCTTTTTATCTATGATTTATTTTTTACCATATAATCTTGTGTGAATTACTTTACTTCCATAATAATGGTTACTAATTAGATTATGAACTAATAAAGAAAATCCCCTGGGATTATCTAACCAGGTACACAGTAAGGCCCATTATCATGTACTTGGTTACACCGAGTCACGACTGGAACACCTTGTTGGAGTTGTAACTCCAAGTTACATCTATGATAGAACCACATCAAATTTAAGTACCATGATAGTGATGTATATTATTGATAAACCACTTACTCTATACAAACCAAAATATAGGTATTCATATTATATTTAGTCTTATACAGAAGCCTTTCACTAGAGTTTTCTAGTCATAATACAAATAATTACAAAACATTTTATCTAATACCAACTATCCCATCCCTTCTCTTTATTAAACATTAACATAAGCTTTAATAACAAAAAATCATAATAAATACAAATCAAAATATCAATAATTATACTGTATTTGGAAATTTTGTACATTTCATTACAACTTTAAACATGAATTACAACATCTTTATTGAAAACTTAGTTTACATTATTGAAATTAAACAATCATTGGATAATATTGGGATATACATAAGAAGGGGGTGAGATATAAATCCAAGTAATGGAATTAACATGGAATTACATTAATATAATAATAAATGTTAGACCAGTAATATAAATATGTCAAAAAGGAACATTAATAATAAGGCATGATATAGCATGATAGTCATAACCTGGGAAATGTGGACATAACATGAAACACTGCATCATATGTCACGAATTAACTTACGAGACTTCTTGGTGGAAAAATTAAAATTAAGTAATCAGGTGCACATATTTCCAAAATTTAAATTCCATGATACTGAACATTATACAATGCATTGGAGCACTATATAATTCAATGCCCGCCCATCACTTTCATTTCATTCTAATTATTATGAGTGCCACATAGATCATAAAAAATAGATTCATTCATCATAATATTCTATTCCACATTATATGATTGTGTATTAAATTAATGAAAGTCCCAAAAAATAAGATACATGTTCCTGAAATTCAACACCCATTATATGAAATGGGTACAACATTCACTACCCAGTTAGTATAGCATGAAAAATCACATTGAAAATTTAGCAGCATTACAACATCACGTAAAAATTCATAAAATGGGTTGATTATGGAGAAATTAAAATATAATAATTTGTACATGATGTGGAAATTAATAGGGATATGGATGTATTTAAACACATTATTAATTAGAAAAATAAGGCATTCGATAATTAATAATATTGAATAAAAAGAGAAAGGAAAGAATACTTAAAAAATTATGGAATGGTAATGGGTGTACATGGGAGCAATTAACGAGGGAAAAAGATTTATATAATAATTTATACATAATTAGGTCATCACTTTTGTGGTGATAAATCATACCCCATCATTAGAAGTTTAAATTAAAATGGCATAATAAGATAAAGATACTTTGATAAAGATGGAAAATAAAGAACCCTTAATTGATTGTGTGAATCCAAAAGCTTAAAATTGGACTATTGAGATATTGGGGTGCATATAGATGAATATATATAGATTAGGGTAGATTAATTACAAGATCCATGGATTTTTAACCAATAGAACTGGGAGATTGGGTTGGTTTATTTCATAAATGAGAGGAATTTCATTAATATTTAGTTTATGGACTCTATAAAATAAAATAGTCAAAACCACAGACCGTATCATGGTTTTTTCTATGGTATTTTACAAATTTGGAAGGATTTAATTATTTTATTAAGAAATGGGATGTCTATTTTACTATATTACCCTTTCTTATGCGAAGTTGAGTGATTCTTTTAAATAAATGAATATGAAATCATAAAATACATTATGTATCTTGGAGGTTTCATAAAGGAACTATAAATTAAATAAAATAAACCTATAATCAAAAAATTCTAATTGTAAAACATATATTTTGGCGATTATACTCATTATAATATTTATTACATCATTTTTTGGTCATTATGATTTCATAAAACATGTTATATATTTATACTGTATTTAATTTTAACCCAAAATTAGACTGTCTTAGAAAATTATGAAAATTTCTTCATTGTATTATTTTTACTTTATTTATCCAAAAATAAAATGTATTTTATCTAAATTATTTTCTAATTATGTGAATTTTCAATTTTAAAACATGTTTCATCATTTATTGAAAAATGATGGCTTTTCAGACAACACTATTTCTAAACCCTAGAAAAATTACATTCACATCATAAAAATTATATGACCATTTATAATTAACAAAAATTATTTAGTAATAAAATTTTATTAAAATAATAATCTTTTTCAAAAATCCATTAATTCATCAAATTATGTGCCTTAATTGAATTTTCAAATTACCCAAAAAATCTATTTGGGTTTAATTGAATGAAAATAAAAATCCTTTATAAGGTAATAATAAGAATAGAAAAAAAATAATTTCAAAATATAAATATTCATGTTATTAAGGTCTTGATATATATACCTTTATTACAACAGAATGCACCCTAAGATTAAGGTGTGTGATAGTGGGACTTTCATGGGGTCGTTTGGAGAACATGATTTGGATCGTGATTTCAAAGAGATTGAACATCTTCCGCAAACGGTTTCACTCAGGATTATGTTGTTGGATATTATCTTGATCTTGGCTAAGAAAAAATTCTAGTGATGTTATCTCCCTCATAATCTTGGATAAATAGGATTTAAGGCGTACAGTCCTATTAAATGATTCCATCACTTCCTTTATAAGAGTTAATAGGATTTGTTAAAGCGTTGTATTTATAATAATCGTGTTATCACTTTTTATGAGATATATAATTGATGGTAAAGAGACATAAGGGTATTTTTAATCAAATTTGATATAATAAAAAATATTTTCATGTGTTTATATAACCATATTTTATAATAAAACATAAAATCATAATGGACTTTTATTTATTATATTTCGGTTTGTTAAAATGAACACCACCTCTACCTGATAGGTTGTCATACTCCATCTCCCTTCCATTTTAGAAGTTGATAACCTCTCTTATGAATGTTGATTTCTTGTAGACCTTCTCTCACCATATCTAAGAGTAAAGGCCCCATAAAACTATTGTATATGGCCCTTACTAAAGAAATCTAGGAACTCTACTAGGTTTCTATCACACTGGCTCCTCTTGTGTCCATGACTCCAACACTAATTATAGAAAATAAAGCCTCTAAAATTCATGGTATGGATGGTAGTCCCCTTACAACAATACTTTAAAAATTTCTTCCCACCACCTAACACAACACTACATAGTTAATATGATAAAATAATATACTTTTTCCCCATCTTCCAACATGTTATGTTCACAAATCAGTTCTTGATTAACTATTTAATGTATGGTAGTAATCTAAATGACACACAAAAGAAAATAGATGTTTTATCTAGCACCATTATCAAATTATATAACATTAGTTACCTCATCCGCTAATATAATATGTGTGAAATTTTGGTTCTCTGTAAAATGGGAAATGTAGTCCATGAATGATAAGGTGACCTACTCCATGAGCAGAAACTCTCTACCTATACTAAACCTCAATGTATTGAGATAAAAATCATCATAAAAGGCCTTATATAAATAATTCTATGACACATCCCATTTAAAAATCTTTTGAGTAATCATGTCCTACAATCCTTAGTTGAATATCGAATCATATAAAGAGTAAGATTCACAATCCCTTGAATAAGTGTATTGAGATACATGAAAATTGATAGCTTGGACTCTATTCATGACTTTAAATTCTGTTGTCTCACATCCCCTAAAAACATGGGTGGATAATACTATAGAAAATAATTCATCAACAATAACATAGTTGTGGAAGGTCGTGGAGATCCATGAAGAGTATACATAAATCATGTGAAACCGTATAAGAAAAGGGAATCAACACCCATATCAAGAATAACAAGAATTTCCACAAGTGACACTATGGGAGGTTATACAGGTGGACCAAGGCCGACCACCTTCAGAGCGTGGTCATCTCTACCCTCACAAGAAAATATTTAGTAATGACATGATCACAGATATACAAACAGGACTAGTAAAAGACTTCTTACACAACAGCCACACCCCTATACCTTCTCTAAATCATGTTCTTTGTGATATATAGGTTACCAAAATTCAAGATATATTTCCTTATTACCACTATTAAATACAATTCAATGTCTTGTTCTCTACAATAATTTAAGTGTTCTGGGCTATAGAGTGTCAATTTCATGTGTTATAGGAGAGAAACCTTTAAGTTATAATTATGACATTAGTTTAATGTAAACCATTACATTTATTAATTTATAGTCATTTATGTTTTTATTAATTTAAATTAATAAATTCCTAAATATTAGAATCATATATATTACCATTTAAAAATTATAATGGACCATACACTATATTAATTGAACTATGTAATCTATTTAATTTAAACAATAACATGTTCTAACCCTTGCCGCCAATGGTCAATGTCACAACATGACATAATTGACTTCTTAAGGTGTTTAAATCAATATATAATAGAAAGAAATATTAGGATGATGTGGGAACATTATGTAGAAAATTATGTTTCTTAATTCCTTTAAAAAATAGAAATTTATTAATAGGTATAACAGTAAACTAATATATAACATATTTCATGCAGTTGGGAAATGTATCCAACATGGTATCAGATAATTCCTTCCATATTAGTATAATAAGGTTCTTGAAATGATACATGATCAATGATTCCCTGACATATCAAAATAAGGAAATAATATAATCCAACATCAGAACAATTATAATATCACATAACATGTGTGTCACTCATCGAAGGAATCAAATCATCTTTAGAAATCATAAATAGGAATATCATATCCCATTCCTATGTAATTTGTTTTTCCCATGTATGTGGGTTAGCTACACCTAGGAATATGTTATTAGAAAACTCAAAAACATTCTTAATATCCTATATAATATTCCCAAATTATATTTCAAAAAAAATACACTACATATAATACCACTTTATAATGTTTTGGAAGGGGGTTCGCTAAATAGATCCCCGATTTGGTGGTTCTCATGGCCTCAATGTGAATACACAGATTATATAGGCTACCGACTAATTTTGAACTTGTAAGTACCTGAAACTAGTTGCCCAGAGCCAATGCCTTATTTGATTACGTTGGCATACACACAAAGAATAAAATTATCTAAGGATGAATTAGTATAGTATCTTTTTTAAACAAGATAAAAAATAAGATTAACATTACATCATGAAGGGAAATACGACACTAATTTATTACACTAGCAACATCATGTCTCCTAGATTATGCTTAAAATTCATTTATAATTTACTTCTTCATGTCCATTTAAAAATTAAACATAATAAAGGGGTGAGAAAAAATGCTTATTTGAAGTAAGAAATACATTAGAAGATAGCACAAACCTAAGACATGGTGCATAATTGAAAACACATTCCTTTAATAATAAACTTGCACTAATTATGGAAGGAATATGAGCTGAGTAAATAATTCCATAATGAAACATAATCATGTCTATTCTACAAGTTGACTCACCACATGAACTTTCAATTACTAGCTTTATAATGAGAGATGTTCATATGCTGGACATTATGACACATGTTTTCATGGCCTCGGCCAAGATTTCTAATAATTAAGGCCTCGACCAAAATCCATATCACATTGGGAAAGGCCTCGGCCAATTCTACATCTATTTGTCTCATGAGACCTATCGATGAATCGAGGGGATATAGTGGGCCCCACCCATCTCATAATAACTCCAATTCATTCCTTATATGAGTGGGGATAAACATAAAAAACACGTCTATTAATATTGAAACTATCATATGAAATGTTACTATCTTTACCCAATCATTTAAAATAAACCACTAACCATTCCAAGTAATATGGTGAATGGTTTTAGGATAAATTATCCACAATAGAGTTAGTCATAAAACATAAAATAAAATATTGTATATGAATTCATAAATTATTAAACCTAATCATACCATGGAATCAATAAGAGTGTTGAATTAGATGAAAACACTCTTATAAAATCATTAAGCAATTCTTGACATAAATACTCTTTTATTTTTAAAAGAAGAGTTCTTTTTGAAAAAAATTTGTATAAAACCATAAGTGAATTAAGATATTATCTTCATAATAAATTTATTTATTTTATAAAGATAATGGTTTCCCAAAATAGATTATAGAGTACCCTTGAAAATAGGTAAGAGTTTGAGAAATTTCCTAGAAACGGGTTTGTATTTTGGAAACAATTTTGAATATTCCTTTTAAAACCTGTAACTATCCTTAAAATAAGGAAGGATTATAGTTCTAAAACATATATATGATAATCAAACATAATATATGTCGAGTACATAATGATACATAATAATTTCACTGAGGTAATTAGACAATGAAAGTATCCCGAATAAAAATAAAAGTTTGGGTGGAAAACCCCTTACCATAACTCTGAATGTGTTCCTCTCTCAAACATAATCTCATGGAATATGAAATTATACTTATTATTAATTTATTTATGAACCTATTATACATGTATTTATTTTATCATAATTCTGGTTAGTTCCGTTATGTTCTTATTGTTAAGTTATAGTATTGAATTACGTCACTTCAGAGTGTTCATTTTCATTATTTTCATCTTCAGTTCACTTGTTTTTAAGTGTGTGGAATGATTTTAAATCTCTAGAATTGAAATTATATATTATTTATGAACACAAATAGGTGTTATTGGTCATTTATATAACTTGGTTACATGGATATAAGATGAATTATCATATATAACTTTAAGGATAATTGTTTCGGTTAATTGTGGATTTTGATTACAATGAACTCATTTTTTATAACTTAATACCATTTGTACAAATGGATTAGAGAATAATTAATATGATATATTATATATAATAATCTGGTTCAACCATAACAATAATTGTTTCAGCCCCAGAATTGATAATGATAATAGAAATTGAAAGTCCATCATCCTTGAATGTGTAAAATTGACACATCTAGGATGGTGTTCTTGCTACTAGTATAAAAGAAGATAAAAGGGGGAGATGGTGATAACTTATTCCACTATCATGAAAAACTTCTAGTATATATATGATATTTTATTCATCACAAAATTTTTATAAGGAGAGGTAATAGAAAAAAACAAATGAACTTGAAAGGAAATACAAAGAATTGAAAAGAGGAATTTACCTCTTGAACTAAAGTTCATTGAGAACCTCTTTAAGGGAGGGGTTTTGGTATTTTTATGAGTACTAAGAATTATAGTAGTGGGAGAGAATTTTGGGAGGGTATTTGGATAGAATTTGTTGAAGGAACGGGGCTTTAGAGGAGTCAAGTGGAGAGGGAGTGAGAGGGGGTTTTTATAGTGGAGGAGAGAGGGGATTTCTTAATATAAAATTTATTAATTTATTATTTCTCCTCAAGTAAAGGAATAGTGAGTATTCCAAGACAATGAATAGAAATTTTATCATGTGATCTCGAACCAATTGGGCTTAAATCAGCAGAACATCATGCATAACTCTATAATTAGCTTATTTAGCTTATTTTGTAAATTATGGTATTTCAATATTCATAAAAAATTCATGTATTTCAGAAAAATAAAAAAAAAATACCCCAACCATTTATCAATGTGTAGAATCCAAAAATGAAGTCCATTTTTTCAAAAAAAATTCTAAATATTATTAATTTAATATTTATTTAAAATAATAATTTTTTCTAAAAATAAGAGTTTTAAAACGTTTGTTTACTTATTTTAATGCATAGATATATCATTCCTACTCTTGAATATTATTTATATACTATCATAAGTAAAGTTAATTTTCATTAGGGTATATAATTATTCATAAGGGTATGTTTTTATTCATAAGGGTATGTTACTATTCACCAAAAATTAATTTTTTCTTATTGAACTCTAAATAACATACTGATAGAAACTATGTATGTCAGATTTTTGAAATTCACATCACAGAAGTGACACAATAATATATTAAGGGTCACATATCACTTAGTAGTTAATTATGTTGTGATTTCATGTGATTATGACAAATTTATAATAAATTAGTTCCCTTTAAAAAAATATCATGTTGTTATATTCTGCCCTCCTCACAAAAATTTCACCCTGGAAATTTCATTTTACAATCTAGGACAAGAACATGTGGGGGTAATTTTCCTTCATTGATTCCTCCAGTTCCCATGTTGCCTCTTCTTAATTATCATTTCACGATAATACCTTGACCAGATGAGTAGTCTTGTTTTAGAGTACTTTGTGTCCACGATCCATGATTTTCACCGGCTGCTCCTCAAAGGAGTGATCATCCTCCAACAGTACCATTTCTGAAGAGAGTGCATGTGAATGGTATGGTATGTACTTCCTTAAGAGGGATACATAAATGAAATCATGAACTTTTGACATGGTATGTGGAACTGCCAGTCGATAAGCCACATCTTCGACTCGATCAAGGATCTCGAAAGGGATGATATACCTGGGACTTATCTTTACTTTCTTCCCAAACTACACGACCTTCTTCAATCGAGATATTCATAGAAATACCATGTATCCAACTTTGAACTCAAGGTCTTTTTAACGGTTATCCATATAACTCTTTTGTCGACATTGGGCAGCCTTGATATGCTGGTGAATGGTTTTCACCATCTCAACCATTTCATCAACCAATTCAGGTCCTAGCAGCTTTTGCTCACTGACTTCATCCAACACACCGGTGTACTACACCTTTTACCATAAAGGGCTTTATATAGAGAAATTCAGATGCTCGAGTGGAAACTATTGTTGTAGGAGAATTCAACCAGTGGAAGATGTTGGTCCCATCCTCCATTGAATTACATAGAACAGGATCTCAACATGTCTTCCAGTGTCTGAATAGTCCGCTCAGATTGGACATCAGTTTGAGGATGATAGGCCATACTGAAGTTCATTTCATTACTTAAAGCATGTTTGAGATTTTTTCATAACATCGAGGTGAATCTAGGATCATGGCTGGATACAATAATGAGTGGTACTTCATGCATCCTTACCACTTCATTGATGGAAATATGTGAAAGTTGATCCAATGAGAAGTCCTCTCGAATCATAACGAAGTGAGCTGTCTTTCTAAAAAAATCAACAACGACCTATATAGCATTTTCTCCTCTAGATGTCATTGGGAGTCCAGTGAAAAAGTCTATGCTAATGTTCTCCCACTCCCATAATGGTATGGTTAGTGGATTCATCATCCCCTTTTAATTTTTTCTCTCCACCTTCACTTGTTGACATACCAGGCACTTTGACGTATGTTCAGCAATCTCCCTTTTCATATTTTCCGACCAAAGTTTTCTCGAAGATCTCGATACATCATTTTGCTACCAGGATTTATAGATAAATTAGAGCTATGAGCATCATCCAACAGTTATATCTTTAGCTCATGAATAGAGGGAACACAAAGCCTTATCCTGAATTTCAAAATTCCCCCTTCATATGTGAAGTCAGTCAACTTACCATCATTTATAGCTTTAGTTTTTTTTAAAACTCTTCATCATCAAACTGAGAACTTTTTATCCTCTCCATTAAATAAGGTTGGGTAACTATTTGAAAAATTAGTGATGTGCTACATTCCTTGATAATTCCCATATCCATCTTCACTAAATCCATGAACATAGGATCCCTTTCAACTCTCATCTTGATCAGAATTCCAATGTCCTTTCTACTCTAATCATCTTCTACCTTATTTTCTTTCCCCGGGTAGTAGTGTATTATGCAATCATAATCTTTGAGTAGCTCAATCCACTTATTTAGTCTCATTTTGAGTTCACTCTGTGAGAATATATACTCAAACTCTTATGATATGTATATATATCACATTTTTCTTCATAGAGGTATGTCTCCAAATATTCAGAGAAAATATTACCACTGCTAACTCAAGATCATGAGTTTGATAGTTTTGTTCATGAAGTTTTAGGTGCCTAGATACCTAGGCAATTACTCGATCATTCTACATAAGGACACAACCAAGTCATTTCATTGATGCATCGTTATAGATCACAAATCCATCGTTCCCCAATGGTAGGGTTAGGATCGGAAAATTCACTAACCTCCTCTTCAATTCATAAAAAAAATCTTCACATTATTTTACCCATATGAACTTAACTCCTTTTCATGTGAGCTTGGTCATTGGGTTGGCTAAACAAGAAAATATCTGAATGAACGACGATAATAACCTGCTAAACCAATAAAACTACATACCTCAGTTACACTCGTTGGAGTAGGCCATTCTTGCATAGCCTTTCTCCTTGACGGATCTACATATATTCAATCCTTAGAGAAAGTGTGACCCAGAAAGGAAACCAATTGGAGACAAAAATCACACTTTATAAACATTCCATATAATTTATTTCTTCTACAGGTCCTCAGAATAGTGTGCAAGTGATTTTCATGATCATCATGGATTTTAGAGTATACCAGGATATCATCAATAAACACCAATAAAAAGTCATAATTATATTACTTGAATATTATTTTCATGAGATCCATGAAAACATATGGTTCATTAGTTAGTCCAACAGGCATTACTGTAAACTCATAATGCTCGTACCTGGTTGGAAATGCTGTTTTTTGAATGTATTCCTTCCTCACAGGCAACTGATTATATCCAGATTGTAGATAAATCATTGAAAAATATTGGTCTCCCTGAATTTGATCAAATAAATAATAAATTCATGGAAGTGGATACTTATTCTTTATTGTAACAGCATTGATTTACCTGTAATCAATGCACAACCTCGTGGACCCATCTTTCTTCTTCACAAAGAGGACAGGGGCTCTCTATGGAGAAACACTAGGTCGAATAAATCCTTTATCACTCAATTCCTTTAGTTGCGTCATTAGTTACACTAACACCACAGTGTCCATTCTATATGGTGTCTTTGTTATAGTCCTTGAACCAGGAATTAAGTCAATGGAAAAGTCAATTTCCTGCTCTGGAGGATGTCCAGGTAAATCCTCGAGAAAGACATCAATATATTCATGCACAATAGGTACATCTTCTATTTGAACATTCTTTTCCTCGCCTATAATTATTTCCTTATCTTCCTCCCCAATAATTGAATTTAGTTGATCTACTAGGGGTGGATCTAGATGACATTCAAATGGAGAGGTTTCTACTATAAAGATAAGGGATTCTATACCATTATCAAATATTATAACTTCCTTCCACATGCAATAGATCGTTACATCATAAATTGATATCCAATCTGTACCGAGAATTATATCATAGTCAAGCATTGGTATGAAGATAAGTTTATCAACTAATGCATGTTTATGTGTTAGGAGGGGGACTAATCAACTATCCTTTGTTGTAATGATACATCCACTAGGAGTTTTGACTGATAACTCCTTTATTAGATTAAATTAGACATATCTAATTTTATTGGAAAACTGGGAAGTTATAAATGAATAATACAATACAGAATCAAATAAAGTATTGGATACATTTTAGGAAATCATTAATGTACCTGCCACCACATCATTAGGAACTTCAATATCTTTAGTTGTGACCACATAAGCTTGTCCCTGCTCCCTTGGCCTTTTCTGTGGCAAGTTTCCATTACGCTTTAGACAATCATTTGCATAGTGTCCCATCTCCCGACAGTTATAACATTGAACATCATTAGCCTCCTTCATCCCCTAACAATCACTAGCAAGATGGAATTTCTGTCCACATCTATAGCATACTCTTTTTCCCTCCATGCACACACCAGGGTGTTTCCTTCCATAATTGGCACATGGATGAAATTCTACTCTCCCCTTCTTCCCTATTTCCTTATTTCTTTTCCCAGAGTTTTCAACAACCCTCTTCTTTTATTGATTTCCCTTAAAGTCATAAGTCATAGAGTATTATTTTTCTATCTTGATAGTTAATAAAACTATATCCTCATATGATGAAAAACATTGGGATACTAGTGCCCACCGGAGGAATGGATTTAGGCCATCAAAGTATCGATCAATTTTACTCCTCGGGTTTTGTATGTAGTCAACAATATGTCTTGCTAACCTTGTGAAGTTTTCTTCATGTTTGGAAACATTTTCATCCTCCTTCTACCTTAGATTCATAAATTTTCTCTCCATATCTACTCGCTGATCACGAAGGAAATGTTTTTCTATGAATATTTCCTTAAAATATTTCCATTCAATCTCTTCTATTTATTCCTCCTCTTTTGTGTTTTGGATTAATGACCACCACTGATATGAATCTCCTGTTAGATGATATAATTCTTTGAAAACCTTATCACTTTCATTACAACCCTAATTATGAAATAACTTCTCGAGGGAACTTATCCACTGCTCAGCTACGAATGGGTTTGTAGTCTCATTGAATGATGAAGGTTTTTCTCGCATAAAGTGATCTAACATAGCTCATGCACGTGGTGGATTCTGATGCTTTATATGGGTAAGGTTATTATTCATAACCTAATTAAGTTTTCCCAGTATAGTTATGAGTTTCTCAGCACCATTCACAAAACCAGAGCCAACATCATTATCTTACATGGGAGGAAAATCCCTACAGGGGACACGCATATTCGTGAGATTTCCAATCCTTCCACTATGCACCATTTCTAAATAGTGGCATACATTAGATTATGGTATGAATCATAATTTATAATGTCAATGTAGAAAAATACTAAGCATAAATTGAAATTATTAGCCTACCTATTCTCTTAGTCATAAAAATGGCATCTTTGTGGAAAAATTTACATTTAAATCCTTCATAATGTATTGTAAAAACCGTTAATTATCTTAAGCATATCCACCGGGAGTTTCATAATGAAGAGTGCATCAAGGCCCATTGTCGTATACCAGGAAACCCCGAGTGAAGCCCAAAACTCATTTTTTGAGCTTTCACTCCTAGGTATATCTATGCTATACACACCTCTACCTACTCATATCTAGACAGGGATGTATTGCTTTAATGATCCACATAATCTATTCCTTACCAAAATACCAGGACGTCCTTGTATGTTTATCCTCAAATACTATCTTAGGGAATCTTCCCAAATATACATTTTCTAAATCTAGTTTCCAAGTTTTCTACTAAACATCCTCTAATACCAACTGTAAGGACCCGAACCTAGTTTCCCAGTGCTGGTGCATTTCTTGATTATGTTGGCATACACACAAGGAATACAAATTTCGAAGGACCAATTAGATTAGTAGATTTTGGAAACAAGATACATAAATAATATTAAAATTACATCATGAAGGGAAATACAATACTAATTTATTCCACTAGCAACATCATGTCTCCTAGATTATGCTTGCAAGTCATTCATAATTTACATTCTCAAGTCCTGTGAAATATTAAACATTAGAAAGGGTGAGCTGAAACTCTCAGTAAGTGTAATAAATAAAGCAGAAGATAGTACAAACATAATACATGGTTCATAATTGAAAACACATTCCTTTAATAATAAAATTGCACACATTATGTCAAGAATATGAGCTGAGCAAATAATTCTATAATGAAACATAATCATGGGTATTCTACTAGTTGAATAACAACATGAACATTCAGTTACATGCTTCATAATGAGGGTAGTGCATATGCTATACATTCTGAAATATTTTTTCAAGGCCTCGTCCATGATGTCTAATGATTAAGGCCTCGGCCAAAATCCATATCCCATTGGGAAAGGCATCGGCCAATTACACATATATTTGTCTCATGAGACCTACCGATGCATCGAGAGGCTATAGTGGGCCCCAACCGTCACATAATAAGTCCAATTCATTCCTTATATGATTGGGGATAAACATAAACAACACGTACATTCATATTGAAACTACCATATGAAATGTAACTATATTTCCCAAATCATTAAACATAAAACACTAACCATTCCGAGTAATATGGGGAATGGTCCTAGGATAGATCATCCATAATAGATTTATTCATAAACCATTAAATCCAATTTGGTTGATGAATTTATAAATAAATAATCCCAATAATACAATAGAATAAACATGAGTTTTGAATTAGATGAAAACACTCTTATAAAATCATTAAGCAATTCATGAGATAAATACTCTTTTTTTTTAAAGAGTAGTTCTTTTGGAAAAATATCTGTATAAAACTAGAAGTAAAGTAAAATAGTATTTTTGATAATAAAATCAGTGATTTTTTAACGATAATGGATTCCAAAAATAGATTATAGATTGCCTTTGAAAATAGGTAAGCATTTGAGAAATTCCCTTGAAGCGGGCTTGTATTTTGGAAACAATTCTGAATGTTCCTTTTAAAATGTTTAACTATCCCAAAAATATGGAAGGATTTTGGTTTGTGAACATATATATGATACTCACATAGAATATATGAGGTGTGCATAATGATACATAATAATTTCATTGAGGTAATTAGATAATGAATGTATCCCAAATGAAATTGGATGTTCGGGTGGTGTCACGACCCCCTCCCTACAAAGGGTACCCCTCCTGGGCCGACATTGTGAGAAGGGAGATAATGACCCCCCGAGTCCCGCCTCCAGTGGGCCCTAGATTGGTTACTAGCACCGAGGGTATAGTAACATAGAAATTAGAGGCATTTCCATCTAAGAGAACACATGTGGAAGAGAGAGATAAGATAGACACCAACCAACTCCAACTCAGAACTAAAATATAATATAAAACACATGTGCACAAATGAAATGTCAGGAAGAAGTATTGCAACTGAAAGGGGAAAAACAGCAAGTACCCAAAAGAATGTAAAAACATTAGCAACCACAAGCCTAAACAGATCCTACAACCACATTCTAGTAAACACCAGCCTGATCTCCAACCTTCTCCAAGTGACCTGAAAATAGTTTTTATATACATAGGGTGACTGTAACAGTATAATGAGTTGGATCCTCCCCAAATCCTCTCATACAAAATTAAATAGAGCATGCTAAATCACAATGAGAAACAAGTGAAACTAACTCATTACCTAAGAAGGTATACTAAGTTCCCAACCTCACCATGGCTACTCTCACCAAGTTAAACAGACAAGAATATATCATATTGTAAAGAATGTCAGGGGTACCCAGCTACTACATCTCCACTGGTTTTCCGCTTTTCCCCAACGTCGCACTTCCTAAGCATCTTTCTCAAAAAAGGATTTCCCGCAGACACCTGGGTGAAGCACCACAATGTGCACCTCATACAATACAAAGGTTTCCCCGAAGACACCTAGGCGAAGCACTACACCATCCTCACAACCAAAAGTAACCAGGTAGTTTCTGGGAGCCACCACAGCTCGCATAACTTGTATCATGCATTGGTTATTGTACCTCAAGCCATCATAGCTCGTACAATGAGTAAGGATCCTCAAGCCATCACAGCCTATACATTGTACAGCTATAGTAGTCCATAGGAAACTATATCCAAAATATATGTGTGTGAATAACCACAATCCATTACAGCACTCGAAACACATATATAGGGAAAACGAACCAATGTGCCAAACAGCACATGTAACTACCAAGAGAAGAGAGAGGGGCCAAAGGGGGTAGTCAATCATCCATCCTCCCACCGAAATGTTAGAGAAAACACCCCCCAGGGATTAGAATCCCCAAGTTGTCAGTTGCCCTTACTAACAGGGTGGAGAAACATAGAGAAAAAAAGTACAGTATATACTATATCACACAACCACATTATGGACATAACATATTCTTAGACAAAACTACAGCTAATGTCTCTCAGACTCTGGGATTCTATTTCTAAGACTAGGTATCCTATAAGCACACAACAAAACAAGATACTTATTATATTAATTTATTCCCATTTTATCAGTTCCACTGTACGTTAATTAATTCTTTAAACATTAATTAACAATGACCAATTACACATTAAGTTTCATTAGTATCACACCCAAAGTCAATTGTTCCTTCAAAAGTTTTGAACCTCATCATTAAGTTCAGACAACTCCAACCCCATGAGTTAACACCATTTAATCAAACATTCATTACAGAAACACTTTCCCATATACCCAGGCATTATACAAAAGCATTCTATGCTATTAACATAAGGGGGCTCAACCCGGTGAGTAGATGTACTACCCGTCGAGTCCTTTCTGCCTATAGTAAGAGTGTTGACCAAATCCCCCTTAAGAATCTAAACATGGAAAGCACATGGAATACCCCGCATGACTTATCCTATTTCGGAAGAAGGGTAAGAAAGACCAGCTGCCTTGAGCAGTGGGGAAAAGTAAAGAAGATAAACAACTAAAGAATCATAAAGCATCTAACAATCAAATCCATCCCATTCCATCATCCCTGATGTCCTCCCTGACACCCATATGCATAAACCGATTCATCTCGCCACTCTAGGTGCCATCCGCTGGCACAACCAGAAGGTCTCTATGCCCCCACATATCACAACACCCCTCTAGGGTCACGTCTCAACACAAGCAGTAGGAAAAACAACCATCGCATCAATTAGGCTATCTCCTTTAACAAATAAGAGGTTAACTCAGAAACCTTCAAGGAATTATCAAATAATCAAATTCTTTAGTCCATATTGAATTAACAGATTTATAATATGTTGGTTCCAACATCGGAAACCCTAACTAGTAAGATATCACAAATGATTTAACATTCTTACTGTGCCGATTTTATTAACATCAAATTACAACAAAAAATGGATTCGTTTTCATGCCTCTTTATCTTTATCCAAACAATAATACATTAATCTTAGTTTACGTCCTTTACTGATTTCCATCAAGAACAAACAGCTAAGAAATGAAAGCATATAAATCACATTATCTAGCAAAACAAGAGAAATATCATACAATAGATAAACGATTCTTTATCTAGTTCAAAAAAATTTATAATGTCAATTCCATTGTCATCCAGTGGGATTAAACATGGTAACAATATAGTTGCACGTAAAAGGATGAGAAGCAATGAATCCACTACCTCAATGGTTTTTGACGAAAACCACAATGATTGAATAACGCTCAAGAAACATGAGTTGAATATCCAAAAACCTGCCTTAGATCTCTTCCCCTAGAAATATCAAGACCAAAACCAATCATATTTGGAATCCACACACTTAGGTATACCCATAACGGGCGTAGATCTATGAAACTGAGAGAAGAGGTGAATTAGATCCAAGTGGATCTAAGAAACCGAACAAGAACAAAGAATAACGAAGAGGAATGATCTCATACCTAAAGAAACCAGATTCGATTCTCCAAAATAAGCCTTCGGATCACCTACGAAACTCTTGGGATATGTTCTCCTATCTTCATGGGAGGTTAATCCCGAGTTATGGCCACTTAAGAGCATAAATGTGCAAGTTAGTGGAAAAATGGTTGAGATCCACAATTTTTGGATCTAGTTTAAGTGCAGGCATGGTTTGCTCGCACGGTTAGAAAAACCATGCGCTAATCGTGTGGTCTCTACTGCCTCAAAAAACACTCCTTGCACGGTTACACCACAAGGTTAGAGAAACTGTGTTCTAACCTTGCATTACCCACTTCCTCTATTATTAACTACGCACGGTATGGCCGCACGGTTTAGACAAATCGTGCGCAGCCCGTGGGAAAGCTACTTCCCATTAGTTTTCTGTAAAAGTCCACCCAAGCGCATCCCCAAGTCACTACTCCAAACCAAAGGTAATTAGAAACATCAAAAATACCTGAAAACATAACGTGACATTACAGTTCATAGTTTTTTACCATTGGAACTATTCACCGGAATGGAAATTTTGACAGAGTGTTGGGGATAAGTCACCTTGACCCCCAGAACACCTCTAACACCACATTTTCACAAAGTAATGGACTAGAGATGTCTGGTCCATTACATCAGATACCTATCAAAACATTCTCTTCCATGAGAATCCAAAAACCACCTAAAGTGAAAATGAAACAGGGTCTGAACAACTACCCATCGATGTACCTTTCAAAAGAGAGCAAGATAGAAAAGTAACAAAGGGTGCCATCTCATAATGATGAATGTTTCATAACCACATAAGTTACATAGATACATGAAAGGAGTTAAACATCAAACAACTCTAGGTACTGAGCACGTATCTATGACTCGCGTTCCCAGGTACTCTCATCCAAGCCACCATGTCGTCACAAGACACGAACTAAAGGAATAGAACGCTCGCACAACACCATATCCTTGCGGTCTTCGATCACCACATGTCGCTCTTCAAATGTTTCATCATCATAAACCACGATATCTCTCCAATCGAGGATGTGAGAGTCATCATTAAGATAATGACGGAGCAATGATACATGGAAAACATCATGTATCTGACTCATCTATGGGGGAAGTGCTACTCGATATGCCACACCTCCAACACGAGATAACTCCTCAAAAGGCCCAACAAACCGGAGAGAAATATTACTTCCACCACCAAACCATCATTGCCCATGATGGGGAGTCACCTTCAGAAACAAGTGAGGCCCAAAATTAAACTCTAAGGGTCTCCTTCTTTGATCGGCATATGATTTATGATGATATTGGGATGTCTTCATCCTCTCATGAATCACCTGAACCATCGCTATTTTATTTTGCACTAGTTCCGGTCCAAGAATTGCTGACTTTCCGACCCCCTTCCAGCACAACAGATAACGTCATGTCCAGCCATACAAGGCTTCAAACAGCGCCATACCGAGTGTGGAGTGAAAATTTTTATTGTAAGAAAACTCCACCAAGGGTATTGCCTCATCCATGAACCTCCGAAATCAAGAACACAAGGGAGTAACATTTCTTTAAGTGTCTAGATGGTTCTCTTTGTCTGACCATCCGTTTGAGGATGAAAAGCAGTGCTAAGGCATAGTTGAGAACCGAAAGCGTGTTGGAGACCTCTCCACACCCTAGAGGAAAAATGAGGATCTTAGTTAGAAATTATAATCCTAGAGACTCCATGAAGTCTCACCACCTCGTCTAGATACTACCTCGACAAAAAATCCACTGAGCTTGACACCTCGATTTCTATAGAGTGGGATGATTTTTTTAAATGATCCACTACCACCCAAATAGCATCACATCCTCCTGGAGCTCGAGGTTAACTAGTAACAAAGTCCATTGAGATGTCCTCACACATTCACTGAGGAATCTTTAATTGATGGAGAATTCCACCACGAACACGGTTTTCTTCCTTCACCTTATGGAAGACTAAACATCGAGACACAAACTCTGCAACCGCACGCTTCATCCCAGGCCACCAAAACTGACTCCTCAAGGCTCGGTACATGATTTTCACGCCAAGATGCACCGCTAAAGGTGAACTATGGAAATCTCTAAGAACTGTCTCATGCATCTTCAATGGAATAAAAAATCATTCCATGAATCAACACTTGGTGTTGTTCATCCTCCGACCAACCATCAGGGGCCTCACCACAAACAACACAGTCTCTACAGTCTTCTACCTCTCGATCCCCCTACTGGGACTCTTCCACCTTCTGCATCAGGGGTGACTATAATGTCATCTAAAAATGACAGCCTCTACCCCCAACTTCTCTCATATCAAGATGTAATGCTAACAGTTCTTCCATTACTCTCCATGAATCACCGGATTCATGCAAAACATCCCTATGTGACTTTTGGCTCAGCACATCAGCTACAACATTCCCTTTTCCAGGTGTATACGATATTTCAATGTTGTATTCCTATAAGAACTCCATCCACTGACACTGTTGAATGTTCAGGTCACACTGTGAGAAAACATACCTCAAAATCTTATGATCAGTGAAAACCAAAAAGCTCTCACCAATGACGTAATGACTCCTCAACATTAGAGAAAAAACCACGGTTGCCAACTCAAGATCATGGGGGGCATAGTTGCATTAATGGGGAAATAACTGCCCAGACCCATATGAAACAACTGACCTCTGCTGCATTAGAACACAACCTAACCCCAGATGTAAAGCATCGCAAAAGACATCAAACTGAACTCCCTCAGTGGGAAGACAAAGGACTGGAGCACTTACTAACTTCTTCTTCAGATAATTGGAAGTTTTATGAAACTTATTAGTCCATATGAATTCCAGAACCTTTCTGGTCAAAGATTCCAGAGGAGTTTCAACCCGTGAGAAATTGGCTACGAACCTCCTGTTGTAGCCTATGAGACCATGGAAACTTCGCCCCTCTGAAACTTTCTTGGGGGTTTCCCAAGACACAACTACTTCTATCATTGATGGATCCACAGCTACTCCCTATTAATACACAACATTCCCCAAGAAACAGACTTTTAGAGACCAGAACACACAATTAGACAACTTCCCATATAGCTGATGTTGATGAAGGAATCCCAAAACGGCGTGTAGATTCTCTTCATTATCCTCCTTAGACGTGGATTACACAAGGATTTCGTCGATGAAAACTACCACAAACGTTTCCTGGAACTCATGAAACATAGCGTTTAGCAATCCCATGAATACAGCTGGAGAATTCATCATGCCAAATGGTATTACCACGAACTCATAATGCCCATGAAGACAACAGAAAGCAGTCTTCGTGATATCTTCATCCTTCACACATATTTGATGATATCCCGACCGCAAGAAAATCTTTGAGAACCATCTTGCACCCTTTAGTTGATCGAATAAATCATCAATCCGTGAAATAGGATAGCAATCCTTTATTGTCACTTTGTTTAAGCGATGATAATCAACACACAACCGCAAACTATCATCAGCCTTCTTCACGAACAAAAATGGTGCACCCCACGGTGACACACTAGTCCAAATAAAACCACACATTAATAGACCATCAAGCTGTATACATAGCTATCATAACTCAGAAGGGGATATCCTATATGGAGACATAGAGATAGAAGATGCTCCTGGCTGTAGCTCGATCCCAAACTCGATCTCTCATCAAGGGTGTAATTCTACAACCTCTTCTGGAAAGACATCAGGGTACTCCTATAAGACCCTAGGAAATGCCAAAAACCAAAACACTGATGAACTCAACATCATCCCAGCCATCATGGATGATAAGGATGAAACATTCCTATGACCCATCTAAGGATCTTGCTCACCAACAAAAACCACTTTCTCCCCTTTTGCACCAAGGAAAATGAACTTCTTCCTAAAGCAATCCACGATATCCTGCACCGAATAAAACCAATCTATGCCAAGGATGACATTATAGGGTTGTATTACTAAACATAGGAAATCTCCCCAAGAGCGGTTTTGCCCCAACAGTAGCTCATAGTCTCTACATACTTTAAACAAGTCAGCTCATCCTCAAACTGGCGTAGTCAATGCCAAGGGAACTGGAAGTCTCTCTACATCAATTCCCAAAGCATGGACAAGGGTAGGTTATATGAAGGAGCGTGTCACTCTTGAATCAAAAAAGGCATACACCAAGGTAGAAAACAAGAAATGGGTACCTCTAATGACATCTGGATCACTTGGGGCTGGCTACGCTAGAGCATGAAGCTGAACACAACCTCCTCCATGGCCTCTCTAACCCTGATGAAGACCACCACCATGGCCGTGCTCTACTCTCTAAGGATGCGGAGCGTCATGGGTTTGTCCCTTACCTACCCCATCTTCCCTCTGCTTATCTAAAGCTGGTGCAATGTGTTGCTGCTGTTGCCTTAGCTGAAATTGTCACAAAGGATGAAGCTGAATCATAACACCCGGTGCACGATGATGCTCTGAAAGTTTAGGCACTCCTGCTGCTGATGGCCATGACCACCACAATAAAAACAAGCACATGATCCCTTGGCATAGGCCTAAGGGTTGCTGCCTCAAGAGAAACGAGATGTGAAGGGATGGGACCTACCCTCAGCTGAACGAAACCTCATTTTCCCTAATAACCGGGAACCCCAGACCACATCATTGGTTCTTTAAGGATCATGATGATCCCCCACTCGTGATGATCTGGTCTTGCCCAAAGTCCTCTCGACAACCTTTGCCCTTTCCAGCACCTCATGATACGTCTTTAGTGTAAATGGGGTTACCTAATGCTGGATCTCTGGATGCAAAACCTCCTCGAAATGCCTCGCCTAGGCCTCCTTATTTGGTAACTGGTACGAAGCATATCGTAAAAGGTTTCTAAAACGGATTCCAAACTCTAGAACACTGGAGCTCCCCTGTCGAAGGGTAAGAAGCTCCTAGAGACTGGATGCCTTTGGAGTAAAAGAAAGAATCTCGACCCTAAACTTGTCTCAAAACTCCTCCCATGAGATCGTTGACTCCCCACGATCCCCAAGAAACAAGAACCACCACTGCCTTCCTTCTCCACATAGCATCGCCACAACTAAGGACACCCTGTGATATTTTCGAGCACGGATCAACTAAAGCCTATCTCGGCATCCTCTAACCAGTCATCCGTGACTGTATCTGAAAGGGAACACTTGTACTTCTGCAAACTCTGTCGCTGAAACTCTTGGAGTGTCTTCTTCCAAGTGTTGTCTTCGTCAACCTCTACCCTACGATGATCTGCTGGAATAACCTGCTGGATATTTTCTACGTAATCCTGAAGAGAGCGTCGACCAGGAGCCATAACTATAAAATAAAAAACCGTTAGAGCTCCTAAACCTGGAATATGGAAGACTCAGCATTAGTTAATTAATTATTTTCATTTATTCATTTTAGGTTAACATATCCTAAGGTTTACCCATTCAAACAGAGGCACAAAGAAGAATGATGCATGATCCTTTCCTAGGTCTCTACCCTACAACTAGTAGCACCTTGTTTAGTAGTCATTATAAACATAAGGGTCAGTGCATCAAATCATAGGGGGCCCTAAACGCCTATGTCTCAGCCGGTATCATGTGATTACCTCACTTGTTAAATATGAATGACACTGTTGCCCTACAAAACCATGAAACCTCACCTGTGCCTAACTCCAAACTCCATCCTATCTCTCAACCTCTCTCTGATACCACTCTGCCACGACCCCCTCCCCACAAAGGGTACCCCTCCTGGGCCGGAAATGTGAGAAGGGAGATAATGACCCCCGAGTCCCACCTCCAGTAGGCCCTAGGATGGCGACTAGCACCGAGGGTATAGTAACACACAAATGAGAGGAATTACCCTCTAAGAGAACACATGCGGAAGAGAGAGATAAGATATACACCAACCAACTCCAACTCAGAACAGGAATATAAATGAAAAACCAAGTGCCCAAATGAAATTTCATGCAAAAGTACTACAACTGAAAGGGAAAAAACTGGAAGTACCCAAAAGAAAGTAAAAACAGCAGCAACCACAAGCCCGAATCGCTCCTGTAACCACAACCTAGTATACACCAGCCTGATATCCAACCTGCATCAAGTGACCAGAAAATAGTTCATATATACATACGGTGAGTATAACGGTATACTCAGTAGGATCCTCCCCAAAGCCTCTCGTGCAAAAATAAAGAGAACATTATAAAGCATTGTGAGCTATAGGTGAAACTAACTCGTTACCTAAGATAGTATACTATGTTCCCAACCTCACCATGGCTACTCTTACTATGTAACAAAGACAAGAATATAGCATACAGTAAATAATATGAATCGTACCCTGCTAAAACTTCCCCACTACATTTCCACTTTTCCCCAACATCGCACGTCTTAAGCATCTCTCTCCAAAAAGTCTTGCCCGCAGACACCTGGCCAAAGCACCACAATGTGCTCCTCATGCAAGACAAAGGCTTACCTACAGACACCTCGGGGAAGCGGTACACCATCCTCACAACCAGAAGTAACCAGGTAGTTTATGGGATCCACCACAGCTCGCATAACGTGTATAATACATCGGGTATTGTAACTCAAGCCATCACAGCCCATACACTAAATAAGGATCCTCAAGCCATCACAGACTAGACACATTACAAATATAGTTGTCCATAAAAAACTATATCTAGAATATATGTCTGTGAATAACCAAAATCCATTACATCCCTCTACACACATATATAGGGAAAACTAAAAAATGTTCCTAATAGCACATGTAACTACCAAGATAAGAGAGCTACGCCAAATGGGGTAGTTTTCTATCCATCCTCCCAACAGAATGTTGGGGAAACCCCCCCCCCCCCCCCCGCCAGGGCTCAGAATCCCTGGGGAGTCAGTTTCCCTTACTGATAGGGTGGAGTAGCGTATAGAAACACAAAAAGTACATAATATACTATATCTCACAACCACACTATAGGCATAACCTAGTCTTAGACACACCTTCAGCTAACGTCTCTCAGACTACGGGCTACTATTTCTGAGAATAGGTATCCTATAAGAACACAAAAAAACAAGATATTTATTAAATTAATTTATTCCCTTTTTTCCGTTCAATTGTACGTTAATTAATTCATTAAACATTAATTAACCATGAAAATTACACATTAAGTTGCATTAGTATAACACCCAAAGTCAATTGTTCCTTCAAAAGTTTTCAACCTCATCATTATGGTCAGACAACTCTAACCCCTTGAGTTAACACCATTTAATCAAACATTCATAAGAGAAGCACTTTCCCATATACCCAGGCATTCTAGAAAATCATTCTTTACTACTAACACAAGGGGGCCCAATACAGTGAGTAAATGTAATACCCGTCGAGTCTTTTCTGCCTATAGAAAGAGGATAGACCCAATCCCCATTAAGATGATAAACACGGAATGATCGTGGCATACCACGCGTGTCTTCACCTCTTTCAGTTGAAGGGTAAGAAAGACCAACTACCTTGAGTAGTGGGGAAAAGTAAAGCAGATAAACAACCAAAGAATCAGAAAGCATCCAACAATCACATCCATCCCATTCCACCATCCCTAGTGTCCTCCCTGATACCCATATGCATAAAATGATCCATCTCGCCATTATAGGTGTCATCCGCTGCCACAACCAAAAGTCCCTTATGCCCCCACATATCACAACACCCCTCCAAGGTCACGTCTCAACACAAGAAACAGGAAAAAAACCATCACATCAATTGGGCTTTGTCCCTTTAACAAACTAGACGGTAACCCAGAACCCTTCAAGGAATTATCAAACAATAAAATTCTTTAATCCATCTTGAATTAACAGATTTATAATTTGTTGGTTCCAACATCAGGAAACCTAACCAGTAAGCTATCACAAATGATTAAACTTTCTTAATGCGCCAATTTGATTAACATAAAATTAGAACAAGAAACATATTCATTTTCATGCCTCTTTATATTTTTTTCAAACAATTATCAATTAATCCTAGTTTACTTTCTTTACTGATTTCCATCAAGAACAAACAGCTAAGCAAATCAAGCATATATATCACAATATCTAGAAAAACAAGGGCAATATCATACGATCTATAACAGATTCTTTATCCGGTTCAAAAATATTTATTATGTTAGTTACATTGTCATTCAATGGGATTAAACATGCTAACAATACAGTTGCACGTAAAAGGAAGAGAGGCAATGAATCCCATACCTCAATGGTTTTTGATGTAAACCACTACGGTCAATGAACACTCAAGAAACACAGGTCGATTCTCCAAAAAACCGCCTCAGATCTCTTCCCCTAGAAAGATCAAGGCCAAAACACATCATAGTTTGAATCCAAACACATAGATATACCCATAACGGGTGTAGATATAAGAAACCGAGAGAAGAGGGGAAGTAGATCCAAGTGGATCTAAGAAACCGATCAAGAACAAAGAAGAACTAAGACAAACGATCACATACCTCAAGAAACAAGATTTGATTCACTAATATAATCCTTCGGATAACCTTCAAAATGCTTGGGAGAGGTTCTCCTATCTTTAAGGGAGAGTAATCTCGATTTATGGCTGCTTAGGAGCTTAAAGAGCAAGTTAGGTGAAAACGGTTGATACCCACAATTTTTGGATCTAGTTTAAGTGCTCGCATAGTTTGCTCGCATGGTTTGACAAACCATGCGCTAACCGTGCGTTAGCCAATACCTCCTGTATTAACAATGCACGGTATGGCCGCACGGTTTAGACAAACTGTGCGCAGCACGTACGAATGCTACTGCCCTTTGGTTTTCTTCAAAATTTGACCCAAACGCACCCCCCAAGTCACTACTCCAAACCATAGGTAATTAGAAACATCAAAAGTACCTAAAAATGTAATGTGACATTATAGTTCACAATTGTCTACCATTGGAACTATTCACCAGAATTGAAATTTTGGTAAGATGTTGGGGATAAGTCACCTTGATCTCCTAGAACACCTGTAACACCACATTTTCACAATGTAATGTACTGGAGAGGTCCCGGCCATTACCGGTGGAAAAACCCTTACCTTAACTCCGAACGTGTTCCTCTCTCGAACATAAGCTCCTGGAATATGAAATTAAACTTATTAATAAATTTTTTAAGAACCTATTAGAAATTTATTTAGTTTATCATAATTCTAGATAGTTCATTTATGTTCTTATTAATAAGTTATTGTATCGAATTCTGTCGCTTCGGAGTGTCCATTTTCTTTATTTTCATCTTCGATTCACATGTTCTGAAGTATGTGAAATGGATGTAAATCTCCAAAATTGAAATTAAATATTATTTATGAACATAACTAGGTTTTATTTTTCATTTATATAACATGGTTACATGGAAAGTGGGTGAATTATCATACAGAACATTGATGAATATTGTTTCGGTTAATTTTTGGGTTATGATTACAACTAACTCATGTTTCTTTATAAATTAATAACATTTGTAAAAAGGGATTATAGAATCATAAATAGATTATATTATATATAATAATATGGTTCAACAATAACAATAATGGTTTCATGAATATAATTCAGAATGATAATAGAAATCCAAAGTCCATCGTCGTTGAATGTGTAAAATTGACACATCTCAGATGGTGTTCTTGCTACTAGTATAAAAGAAGGTAAATGGGGAAATGATGATAACTTATTCCACTATCATGACAACATTACCGTACATATAAGGTACTAGAGTCGTCGCAAAATTTGGATAAGGAGAAGTAATAGAAAAAGAAAATAAATGAATTTGAAAGTAAAGATAATGAATTGAAAAGAGGAATTTACCTCTTGAGCCAACTTTCTTGAGAGCCTCCTTAAGGGAGAATTTTTTGTCTTTTGATGAGACCAAAGCTTATTGGACGTGGGAGAGGAGGTTGGGAGGGTATTTTGAAGAATTTGGAGAAGGAACAAGGCTTGAGAGGAGTCAAGAGAAGAGGAAGTGAGATGGGGTTTTTATAGTAGAGGAGAGAGGGGATTTCATAATATAAAATTCATTAATTCATTTTTTTTCTCCTAACGACAATGAATATTGAGTATTCATAGACCCAGAATAGTAATGTTAACATGTTATCTTGAACTAATTGGGCTTACATCAGCAAATCATCATGCATGACTCTATAATTAGCTTATTTAGCTTATTTTGTAAATTATGGTATTTCACTATTCATCATAAATATAAGTATTTCAGAAAAATACCAAAAATTTACCCCAACCATTTTTCAACATGTAGAATCCAAAAATGAAGTCCACTTTTTAAAAAATAATTTTCTAAATATTACTAATTTTATATTTAATTAAAATCACAATTTATTCTAAAAACAAGAGTTTTAAAATATTTGTTTACTTATTTTAAAGTGTAGATATATCATTCCTACACATGAATATTATTTATATACGATCATAAGTAAGTTTACTATTCATTATGGTATATCACTATTCATAAGGGTATGTTACTATTCATATGGTTAGGTTACTATTCACCAAAAATTATGTTATTCTTATTGGACTAAAAATAACATACTGATCACAACTGTGTATGACAGATTTTTAAAATTCACATCACAAAAGTGACAAACTAATGTTTTAAGGGTCACATAGCACTTAGTAGTTAATTATGTTGTGATTTCATGTCATTATGACATATTTATAAGAAAGAAGTTTCCTTTAAAAAATATTTTGGGTTGTTACAGAGGTTCTATGATAAAATGTTGGGGATATCATACCCTTACAATTAGAGTAGCACGGTGGTATCATAAAAGAATATAAGGAGGAAGAATAATATCCACCCGTAATATCAGATAATTCTTCCAGAAGATAATAATAATAATAATAATTAAATCCAAGGGAATATTTTAATAGTTAATAATGTATATGCCATGGATCTATAAAAACATCAGGTAATACATGGAAAAATGAATCCATTACAATACATGTAGAAATGTATGAAAATACCAAAAGGTATTATCTCGAGAGAGCATGACGAGCCATAACATGTCTTGTGCTTTCCAATACCAAGGAAAAAATAATTCATGAATCACTACATGGGAATATTTCCCAATCTCAACTAGCATCAATTATTTATATCTAGGTTCTAAATGGTGTTCGGAAAAGGGTGAGAGTTAACACTAAGTAGGCCACCACTAATGGTGTCTATATCAAGCTCATTCTATGGTTGTTAACTAATGTAGTGTGATTCTGTAACCGAAATAAATGTACTAAATATAGAAGTAATAATTACTAGTCCATCAATGATAATTGTGATCATGAAAAAAATATCATAACGGCTCATCGTAATGCATTGAAATCCTCATTGACAACCTACACCATATAATCAATTTCAGACCTAAATGTATTGGATCCCAGGAATATAAATTCAAATGAATCCTAGTAGGTCATCAGATCCAAGAAGTAGAAAATTATATGGCATCCTAGTAGGTTATCAAATCCAATGAGTGTAAATATTCTTGTCTTCCAAGTATATCATCAAATCTAATGAGTATAAATGTAAAATATATCCATGTTAGTATTGTAAATTGAATCCAAGAATTAGAAATGTCCATGAAATCAATGTAAGTCAAATCATGGGAGTATAAATGTCTATGGAATCCAAGTGGTTCATCAATCCAATACCATGATCCCTCCATTATTATAGTAAACAATTCATTCACTATTTCATAAATCACTTAATTAATTACTTCACAAATCCCAGCATAATCATATACAAGACAAGGTATTATACATTTCATACATTTCATACATTTCATATACAAATAACAAGGTTCTATATGGTTATTACAACCTTTCATAATCCTCGTTATTACCATATTCTATTCATAATAATTTAAAAAGTGATCAACACACACCAGGGGTGGAATATTCATAGTTAATGTGAGGAACCCACCCCTAAGTATTTTTGGTTGACGGCATAAACCACCAAAATTTTATAAGGTTTCCAAAAAATGTTCTAAACCTGAATTAAAAAATCAACTCAATGCTTTATTAATTTAGTAACCATTGCTCTGAATGTCAGGCATGTGAGATAAAGGAAATAGGGTATCGACAACTAGAATTTTAGGGATAAATTATAGAATATGTACTTTATACCTGTCAAGGAGAACTCATCCATCCTAAACCTCTAATACTTTAAATATTAGAAGAATGTTGAAGAATATAATAAGAGCCCAAAATAGTACATATCAACTTGAACTGAAAAATCATATTTGATAGAAATTAAAAAAACAAAAGGTTACTTGTGGGAATCCAATGAGACCAACTACACTCAAATTAGAAGTCAAACTGAGGAATTTTCATAATTTATAGGTTTGGATAGGATGGGAGGTTTAATGAGAGGGGGTATAGAAATATACTAAAGGAAATAATAAAATATGATAAGTGTTATGTTTTTTAGTATCTAAGGAAAAAATAGACTTTTCACCCCTTTAAAACAGAGGCACTTAGTTTGGCTACACGGTTGGCCAAACCTTGATCCAATCATGCAGCCCGTACTACCTCAAGACCCCACCTCACATATTCATAATACACATTTATACAAACCATGCACCGACAATGCATTTTCCAACATTTAAAATTTATGTAGCACACAAACGAGTGTGAGACCTAGGTAATATGGTTAGGAAAAACCATACGACAATCTATTGTGTGATGAAACAGCCCACACAGTTTACTCTAACCATGTGTTCTAGGAATCATGGCTTCTAATAATTGTGTGTCCAAGCTATTTTGTCCAAATTATGAGGCTTTGTTCTCTGAAAAATCCATCGAAGCCCTTATTTTTTCTATAGCCTTACTAGAAAATAATATTAGGTGAAACACAATGAAAAAATGGAAAATAATTTATCCATAAATTGGTTAAAAGTATTTTCATTACAAAATATCCCTAATCTCCAGGAACATCCTAAAAATAATGGAAATCTATGCTCTCAAAATTCAAATTATCTATTTTCCAAGAATGAGCATATTGATTCATATATACAATAATATTTTATTCTTGGTGTTGAAATATATGTTATCCAATGCCACTTTCCAAATATTTTATCTAGTATAAACATATTCAAGTAAATCATAATTTCTCAAAAAGATAATTTGAATTAAACAAAGAATATCCTACACCAATGTTAAATAGTTGTGTTGTTAAGTATATTTTTTAGGCAATATTGGATGGTCGAGTTAATACAATGTCCACATATTTAGGGTTATTACAACTAGTCACATATGTTAAAGAGACTATATCAACTTCTAGAATCTATATATGAGTGTATGTGCTGGGAGAATCACACAATCTCAATTTTAGAAAATAGCATATTGTAATATTATACTCATAATTATAAATTATATGTATCTTTATGGTTTTACATAAATTTATCTTATACATATCCCCAAATAAAAAGTTAATTTTTTCCTTCATGTTAAATAACATTATTTCCCAAAGTGTTATATATAACTTTTATGTTATGAACAATAATATCTTATAAACCACCAAATTATCCCCAAAAAACATCATAATATCCATTGTTATATAAATTCTACACTGATAGCTGCTATGACACCATGTACCCATGATTCGGAGCTAGTCTATCATAGACCCTTACATTACATAATAGAATTTTTACATATTGATGAATCTCACCCACAACTAACCCATGACTAAATGACTCAAAGAAAATATTACATTAAATAAATTTTATTTCCCATTTAGGCTTATAGATTCATATAATTTGAATGAAACGCAGTCTAACACTCATGAAATTTTCAACTAAGGGATATTTTTTCCACTTCTCTATATGAGAAATGGCATAATCCAATGTAATTATTCAACATTTCTCATAAATTCTCTACAATATATGTCCTATTATACATATCATGTGTAATGATTTTATTTATAACTAGGTTAAATAAAGGCATAAGAAAGGGTGAACTAAAATGATCAGTAATATAAAATATTAAAATCTAGAAATTATATAATTAAAATGGATGAAATAACATGTTAGGGATATATACTAAAAAATTATAATAGAATAAAACAGAATGCATAATCTATCTAGGTATAATAATAAAAATAATTAGATCACATGGATAATAATAAATTAATTCATTGTGATGGAATTCATGATGTTGGACGTCATGATATTACCATTAAGGAATTTTCCAATAAGTTATCCTTATCACCAAGGCATTAGCCAAGACATTATTATAGTCATCAAAATTACAGTTAGAAAATTTGAATGAATTGGGCAGGCATACCCCAAAAACCCAAACATGCTTATCTCATGAGACCTAAGGATGCATCGAAGAGCAATATTATGCCAAGACCCCCCCCCCCCCCAACCTTATTAGGTATAATTAACTATTTATATGATAAAATGAATAAAAAATACATATTAAACATTTATAAAAATCATATTTATTTAGATAACAATATAAAGAACACCAATTCATTTCCCTAGGTTAATTAAAGGGATAACATGATAATAACCCATCTAAAGAGATAATTTTCATGGTCAAACAATTCATATTGAATATTATAATAATTTATCATATCTGAATAACAATATAATGAAATCCAATACATTAAACCATTTAAATATTATAACAATCTAATTAAGTGAACATTATTCAATATTCATTATATAAAATCTAAATTCCACAATATATAGAGAAAATGTATACAGATAATTCAATAAAGAAATAACATAAAATATATGTCTTCTAGTGATAGAAGGTGGATTATTTGAATACATCAATCTACAGAGTCACATATAAATCATAGAACGAGGTTTTTGTAGGTTGAAATATCATTAAACCAGAATTCATGATCGATAATATCAAAAAATTGATATAGAATTTGATTGGTAAATTTCAAGAATTCATTCCACTGAAAGATAAAAATTAACAATGGTGTAAATAGTGACATGTAAACCCCATTAGAATAAATCCATTTGTTAATGATAAGGTAAATGAAAGCATAAAAATAAAATATATTTTAGAATATATTTTTAACATTGACGTAAAATAAAAATTAAGATGACTCATTGGAATTATATTTTAAAAAATTTATGAAAAATATTTTCATGAACATTAATTTAAAAATATTCTCTAATAATCTATCATTGGAAGAAAAAAATTATATTGTTGATATTGGAGAGGAAGTAAAAACACATTAAAGATAAATCATAAATTTCTTTTTATAATTTAGAAAATAAATTTGATCAAAAATCACATAGTAAAAAGATTAAAAAAATATTCCATTGTATAAAAATATATTTTCCCATATAGGTATAAATATTAAAATATTATAAAATATTAGTTTGGGAGAACTAATGAATATTTGAAATAATTTCATGATGAAAAAATACAACTTAAATAAAATAGATTTGAGTTTTCAATACACCTTATGTTTAAAATTCTAATTGAAACATAAGACATTGGGAAAAGGGTTTATATAGTAAAAATTAAATTATGATATAATACCATATAATAAAATAAAAGGTTATAATGTTCTTTATATATGTGTAATTTTTTAAATTGAATGATCATAAATCAATGAACAATAATTTAGTTACCAAAAACTTTTACATATGGGGATAGATTTGAGAAAGAATGCATTTAATGAAAATAACCAGATTTGGATTAATTTATCCCATAAATTTAAAATAAAATATGTATATAAAAATTTTTTTCATAAAAAATATATCATACACTATAGAAATTAACCATCGTTTATAATAAGTAACATGTATCAATTAATTTTGTGTTGAGACAAATAAATTCATGTTATTAAAATGGAATCCAATAACATTATTTACAACTATATCCATATATATTCTCCATTTATAAACATTATATAAAATATCTAGTTTTTCACTATTATCAGCATTATTTGTAAGTAATATTTATTTATTTGAACTAGATTTATAAAATTCATGTTGGTATCTATTAAATTCAAAAGTAATCCACTTTTAAATGTTATAAGGTACTTGAATAAATATTATATGGTATTTTATTATGATATAATCTCATTTCTTCTCTCTTTTTTTTAAAAACCTTGAATATGAAATCAACGATGGTCATGTTCAGGTGTTTATTAATGAAGGAAAGGGTTTTGTTAATTAATGTGTTTAATTTGGGTATAACCTTACAAAAAATAATTTTATTTACATATATTTTGAATAATATACCAACAATGTAATTTCATATGTTCATTAAGGGAAAAATTATAATATTATTTAATTAGGTGTTTAAATTGAAAAAAACATAAACATAACATGATTAATAGATAACCATGAGATGGTTTAGTTAAAATATAATAATAGAAGAAGATACTTATGAGATGATTTAGTTAAATTATATAATTTTCTATTAGTTTTATATCTCATAATTTAGATTAATTAGAAATAGAATATGATTTATATAATATATTTACATTAAAAAAATATATCATTTAGCTTTTATTATCTTGTATTAAATCATTTAATTAATTATAATACTTTCTTGATAATAATATTAATAGGTTCAATATTTTTTTATAACATAACCGTGATGATATATTTTAAAAAATACTTATCCTTTAATCCAATCCTTAGGATTATACATGAATGGTGGTAAAGAAAAATGAATAAACCTTCTATAGAGGCAGTAGTCCCCACATACATTAGATGAGGGTTTTTTTCATAGAATGTAAGGAAATAATAATATTTATTATTATTTTAGAGTGATAAATTGTATAAAAATACCTTAACTATTTGTTTAAATTCCATTTTATATAATCATGATTTTGTGGAGAAGGGTTTTTAATATAAGTTTTGTTTACATTTTAATATAATTTTCTCACGTTTAGTGAAGTTCACCATTATTCTAGTGGTTCATAATATATTTAAATTTTAAAATTTATAAATTTTGAAAAAGGATCAAAAAATAAATTTATTCATGTGTATTTAAAGTGAAAATATTTTAAAAAAAACTATATTGACATATATAGTAAATAAATAATGACATTATGTGAAAAAAATAAAAAATATTATATATAATTAAGTAGGAAACCATATTATGAAAGAATAAATTTTATATATTTATCAGTATTCATTTAAATATATAGTGTAACATAAACAAATTCTGCTACTTCAAGTAATTTTGGGAGGAATATATCATGTGTCTTTGTATGTGGATTAAGGATCACTGAGACTCTACAAATATATTGAGGAAAATGATTATTAGATGTTAATAAATAAAAACCTCAGTATTTTTACAGGTTACATATATTTTAATGGTTATGAAAATGATTATAATAGTAGATGAAAAAATATTTTCCCTTCCCTAGGAAATTAATTTTAAATTATCCAAGGATAATTATCCATTGAAAATGAATGATATTTGGTACATAATAAATGTTCCCACTGCATTTTATATTAGATTCTTGATTTATTATTTTATATATGTTTTAAAATATATTTCTTATATAGTCAAAAAAATTGATAAGTTTCCTTGATAAATTTGGATAAAAAGTTTTGGGAAGTTATGAAGTGTATATTATGTGTTAGTCCCATTTATATTGAGTTGTTTTATTTTTTTCAACATGTAATTATTTTAATATCTTTTTGGAAGAAAATATTATGTAATTATAAATATTAAATTATCCTAGAACATACGTTCAATAATGATTTCTAAATTTAAATATTAAATATTAAATATAAAACTATGTATTCTCTAAATAATTTATATTGTTTTTTCCATTTTTATTTCTCGTAATAATCCATTCAATTTATTGAAATAGTGATTAAGTAAAGATAATATGGTTATACCACATAAAACTGACAAGGGAGATGAATGAGTTTATTATTTAATAAAGTATTAATGTATACATTCTTATAATAAACCTAAAATGTGATGATTATGGGAATAATCATATATTGAATTAATGCCTAGTGCTAATATTAATAATGTCCATTGAGAGAATAATTTACTATAGGTATTGTATTGGGATGATTAAATGTTGATAATATTGGATTTATGATTTACTATTAAAGAACACATTTATATAATATTTTCATTTCATAGTGGATAAAAAATATAATTTAAATGTGAGTACTATTTTGTTTTATATTTTTTGTGGAAAACATGTTTTCATTTTTTAAGGATCTAATGAGATGATTAAGTATAATAGATATAAATGATTAGTAATACCTAAAATAAATTTATTTGGATTATCAATACCCCATCTCAAAATTCATTAGTTGTGATTTCTGTATTAAATTAATTATCTCTATGAAGATGAGAATAAAATTTTTGGGTTTTGTAATAAATCATCATAGTGTTCATGACATTTTAATAGAATGTAAATATCACTTTTTAGACGATGAACCAAGAAGAAACTATGATAATTTAGATACTGAATTTATTTATATATAATTTATTATATATTTGAAGACATTTGGGTTTTGGAATATCTTTTATGTACTCTATGTTTATTATATCTATTATATAATCATTTGGATAATTCTAATATAAATTATTATTTATTGGAGATATCATTGAGTAATTTTTTGATGAATTAAAATGGATCATGATGTTTTATAGATGCATTCTGTTTAATTCAAAAACTATGAAATTAATTACGGTTTCTTGTGATTTGGAAGTTGTGTTGATTCCTTTTAAGAATATTTGATAATTTTTTTAAAAATTAATTTCAATGACAATAAAGTGGAAGATACTTTTTTCATATGATTCCTGAAGTTATTGAATTTGAATCATTAGATTTTGAGGTTTTTTAAATTTTGTTAAGGTTTTTACTTTGTACAAAGAAACATGACATAAAATACTATATATGAATTACATTTTTCTATATACAAATAAATTTTCCATTACTAGATATGTATAACTTAATAAATGATTCGTAAAAATAAATACAATGAGACTTTGAAATACATAAGAGTGACTATGGTTTTTAAGTCTATATGAGTGTAACATAATAAAATTCAAAATAAATATGAAGATAGATAAAATTAATTATTATATTATTTATGTTTCATAATATTAGATGGTTTAGAAAAGGAATTAAATATGAATAACCTTGAATCTGGATAGGTGTATCATTGATATTTGAAAGGACATATAAGATTAACTTAATACTATTGAATATTAACTCAGAGATTAATTAGTTTAAATGGAAGTAGTTCACAACTATTTATAATTATTTAACATATATATATATAATATTAATGAACTAATACATATGATTTATATTAGGATTATTAAGAATAATTAATAATTTTCAATGGATACAAATATTGATTCCTGGATCAAGTTCACTTATAATTTGACCATACCTAATGCCACATACCACGTGTGTCACCCTCTATATTTTAAAGGACAATTTTTAAGGAGGGTCTATATTTAAATTGTGAAATATATAAAATCATTTTTCAATATACCCATTAATCATATAGGAATAAACATAATTAATAGTCGTCACTAAATAAACCAAATAAAAATGTACCTCACATCTATATGAACAAAATTGCATTCTTAAGATATAAAAAATTGAGTATAATTAATTAAATATTGTAATTTACATTTGAATTTGGTCTCCCATGTGTATGTTATATTGAAAAACCCCTAAAGATAAGTAATGTAGATCATGTGATAGTAAAACAATTATAAAGTCCATGATTTTTCCCATATGTCATCTCTTTTAATGACCGTTGTCTCATCCATTAATAGATATTCCTTTTCACATACCTTGATTATGAATCATAAAATATACTTGGTTATAACGGTTGACGATCATGGGTTGAATGTATTTCACCTCTAATGGTGTCCCCAAAAAATCTTATTAATATGGTTCCATCTACAATGTGATATAATAATGATTAAATAATAGTACAATTTTTAATAATAATTTATTCTATTGATATACGTACTACAAAGGTATCAAATAATGACTATATTTTTTGTTTTCTAAGAATCATACAATAGTAATCCAAGGTAGTGTAATAAATTATAAACTAAAAATTACTAAGATCAGAATGTAAAAAAAAATTGAACCACATATAATAATAAATTGTATAACACAACATATAGTATACCAATGAAGAAAAATTATTACTATATTCTGTCATGTAATTAAAAAGGATATCTAAGAGGTTACAATTTGAATCAATTCTTTTTGGGGTCCCCATAAGCTGAACTGAATCACCCATAAAATATCAAGAACACTTTTCTACTCTCATGGCATGAAATTGTAGCTGAAGCTAAAGAGAGAAAATGAAAAATCTCCTCAAGGTAGAATCTACTGAATTTCATACACCACTTCCACGACCATCAATCTATTTATATAAGCATTGTAAAATTCCCAATACATCCATGGTATTTAATAAATCATTAAAAAGGGAGAAAAATCCATTAGCTTGATTAGTTTTTACCATCAACTTAATCATTCTACTGATGTTTCCACTTATGAAAGAATTGTATTAATGCTATGCTATATGGAACCTCTCTCAAATATAGACACATAACACTTGGATTCAAATCTGAATAATATTTTATAATTTAAGTTCTATAAGTCAAATAAATCCGAAAAATATAGCCATGTATGCGGTTTTGATATCACTATATCATAGGCATTGAAATCCTAAAACTGAATCATACAATGCTTTTGTGGTTTATATATGTCATAAAATAAGATATAACTATATTTTTTTGTGATATATTAAAAAACACATAATATGAATAAAGTATTTAGATAAAATATTCCCCATTATCCCACATACACTAAATCCTCAAAGTTATAGTGTTATTTAATATTATATTATATATTATATAATAACTTGAGATAATATATCAAAAACTCCATTTTAAAAAAATCCAATATAAATTTGAAAATTAATGATCCAATTCACTGTGAATCAAATCAGATGTAAAAAAATATGAATAATCACACAAAAATTATTTTCAATAAACTATAAAATAATTAGTTAATATATCTATGTAAAAATCAATTCGATAGAAAATGAATATAAATTAAAAAATTCATTAATGTTTACAACGAATAGACTTTAGTAAAGATTTAGTTTCACTATAGATTCAAATATATCTGTTTTGATATTTATAAAAGGAATGTATCTTCAAACAATTATCTACATGGATTTATCATAAAAAATAGTTGATAATTGTATGATCACTTAGTCTAAGGCATTGAGTAACTGTGGGGCATGTAGTTTATTAATAAATTATTGTTACTCATATAATCCTAATTCTCCCATTATACACAAAAAAATGTGGAATACAAAAAAATTAATTCATCTAACTATATGATAACATCTAAATCCCCTTAACCAAATATATAGTGTAATACATTGGGATTTTGGGAATTATTGTTTTTGAAATGATTTAATCATTTTGATATCTCTCGTTTCACGTACCACTAAGTATTGTTTTTTATATAAAATAACTAGGTTTATAATTTGTTATATGCGACACCAAATTAATTTTGGACCACATGAAAAACATGAGTAATATTTTATTACATACAACACTATGTTTGTCTAGTATTACAAACAATATTGAGTCCCTTCGATAGCTTGTGTTACATTCAAGGATATGTTTTTACCAAACTACAATATGCTATTAATATTAATATTAAAATACTATTATGACTACCATCTAAATATTTGAATGTAATTTTTAAATAATATAAATAAAATATTTAAAATACATTTTTACACATGAATACTTTAGTTATTAGTTAGTAGAAGTTAATGAAATGACTATTTAAAAATAAATAAATTTCTCTTCTAAGGATATTATTTTCCTGCAAATAAACACTATTAAATATCAATAAATTAAGAAAACCAATTTGATTAATGTTTTAAATAAAATTTATATATCATATACTCAATATATGTTTTTATATACTCATATAATAGACATTATATGTTTAAGAGAAGAATAAATATAATTTTATAAATTAAAAGTGTATTTTTTATAAAAGGTAATTTTACTGCCTTTTAATGGAGAACCCATTTTAAATATACCTTTTGACACTTGTGTATTTTTTTTGTTCAAATAATATTTTTTTAAAATTAAATATGAAAATTTATTTTGGGTTACATTTTGGTATTTTTCATAGAACATTCAAATTATGATGAATATTGAATAATATAAATTTTAATTCAAAAAACCATTTTCATAAAACTTATTTATATTGGTAAATAATATTATTAATTAGTTTTTAAGTATAAATAGATAAATTTATTTCATTGAGACCAATTTATGTCATTAGAATCAATTTCACATTATGGTTAGATATTCAAACATATCAAAATTTTGTTCATTTTTACGTTGAATCCCCACTTTGGCATCCCATATGCGGGATTAATATTAAAAATATTTTTTTCTGCATTTGTTATTATAATATTAAAAAACTGATTTCCAAATTTTTAATCATCATAATTATTAATATAAAATATGATCAAATCAGGTTTTGTTAAAAAAATATTAGTGATGTTAGTTAATATTAATTACAACTATTTATGTAAAAACAAGATTACATAATGGTTAAAATTAAATCATATGAGGCCAAATGATATATAAACATGTCTTAAATATATTTTTGTGACATATTTTTAAAATTAACCATATTTTTTTATTTTGGACAATTATTGCAGAAGCCTTATATAAGGGAGACCTCTCAATGTTGTTTACCTTTTTATATTTATAAGAATGTCACTGCTTGTTTTTAAAAGGGCACTCATCCCCCTCATATACTTGCATCTCTCAACACACATTAGATTGAGAAAAACCATACCAAATATCATCTAAATATAACACAATTATTCGATGATTCGGCACTTTGGAAATAAATCAACCATGTAATCCCTTTGGTGAAAACTAAGAGTAGTTACACAAAGAATAAGTAACATCCTTTTTCAAGATCCTTTGTTTTATTTTCATTGTCCACCACCTAAAATATTCATTTTGCTAGATTATATAAAAAAATTGGTATCTTAGATATAATTATATGACTTTATTCAAAGCATTATACCTACACATATACACACATCCAACTAATGGGAAATGAACTTACTATTTTTGGGTATGGATAACTACCGCCTCATAAAATGATGTTGTTTTTTTTCCTTTACCCCATATCATATGGGGTAATTATTATGTAAAATATGTTTATATTTCTTATGAATTATATTTATTATTTATTTATACTAATATTATTGTTATATAAAACATGCCTTGATGCTTTACATTTTTTTCAATATGATAAATTTGTTTCTAGAAGTGTGGACTACTGCCTCTACAAAGAGATGTTATTCATTCAAACTTTACATGGAATGAATTGAGGATGGATTTAGTTATATTATATGATATATGTGACATAATAATACAAATTAAATGATTAAATACATAAATATATATATATATATATCATTTACTAACTCATTCTCAATACAAAAATAATACTTAAATAATGTTTGAGTGTACATACAACCTAACATCTCCATGAACATTATATTCCATTTAATAATAATATATTTTATATAAAACTATAAATACTTTTATTATAGATATATATTATATCTATATCATGTTTTAAATTCATGAAATAATTAAATAATGATTTATGTAATCAGATCAAGAATAACAATTCAGGAAATTAATGAAAAAGAAAGTAGATATTACACAAAATGTAACATTAATATGAAGTTATTAATAAAAGGGCAATACAAAGTCATAAGGAAATAATATATTGTGTTAGATATAATAATACGGTTATTTATAATATTTATATTAAACTTATATTTTTTATCCTTGTTTTTTGAATGTGAGAAAAAAACACAGGACATGAGGTAAAATAGTTTCATATCACTTTTTTTATTTATGTGAGATACATGACATATACACCATTCACATTTTTTAGGTTTTATATGATAACATATGAGATATTAAATCATTAATTTAATTTTTATGTAATGATATTAAATTTTTTAATTCATGTAATTATTTCATGAGACTCCCAATTGTAAAGCTACTTTGGTAGTAAGGGTTTTCTCATCACGCTTTTAATTCCTCAGAGGAAACATCCATGTTCACCTCTTATTTCTTATATGTGGTGTGTATAATAACCTTTTATGTATTATATGAATATAATAATATATTTCTGGGTATTAATATATCCGTTTAATGATATTTATTTCATGGGGTGTGTGTTTCAAAACAAACCAAATCAGTAATGTAATTTTGTCTCAATTTACTTTCTTTGAGACACATGATATGTTATGAATCTATATCATATTATGATTTATATAAAATTCTATTTTACATGTTTTATCATGAATATCCATACTTATATGATATATTATGATTCATTTTATTTAATTGTATTTCATAAGGAGTATGACTCTAAGTTAAATTTAGTAAGAGGTTGTTACTACAATTTCATTGTTTATAGGGATTGTTTAGGCTTATTATTTCATTGGTGAAACCAAGTGATCCATCATTCAAGAAAACTCATGAATTTTATTCTCCTATTTTTATCGAAGAGGTATTCATTTTTATTACAATTATTCTACTCTATGGTACTATATAATCATGAATAATTTTATTAAAATATGATTATATTTCTCCTTTGGGTTGGAAATATATGTTCTTTCAAATCCGTTTATTTTAAATCAAAATTTCTACTAATATCAAATGATGTTTAAGATAAATTTTATCCAACTTTTTACATTTAAAAAAAATTAAATCAATATTTTTGTTGTTTTATATGATTTCGCATTACTAATCTTTTAAAATCACAAAAGGAATGTTCGGTATATACAGATTTACCCTCCATCAATACCACCACATAATTGATGCTTCCTTTGTATATTTACTAGGATATTTTTTAAAAGTAAATTTTTTTTCCAATCATTCTTGTAAAATTTTGATTTTATATGTGTTTCAAAAAAATGTCATTTTAAAATTTGTTGTATGTTTAAAAAGTTTTTTAAATGATTTTTAAATTATTATTTATATGTTTTCAAAAGGCTGTTTTCAATGAAAATTATTTCAAATAATATTTTTTTATGTTATTTTAAATGAAAAAGGATATGAAATTTCTTTTTGAGCTTCATAATGCTTTTTCATGTAAAAATATTTTCAAATATTTTTATTTTTTTTATATGTTTTCAATGTTATACTAAAAGAAAATAATTTTAACAACATTTTATTTTTTAAGAAATTTTTTTTCAATGTGTAAAGGATATTTTCCTCATGACATTTTCTATATTGTTTTTTCATGATTCCATTATATGTTATTAATGTAGATGATTTCGAAAATGTTTTCTTCTTTAATAGTGGTTTTCAACGAAAATTTTTGTTCCAAGTGAACATTCAAAATCGTACTCCATATAAGATGAAATTCTTGGTTATAGTTTGTGCTTTAATAGTGATATGATCCATGGGTACCATTCATATTATTTCTCTTAAAGGTATATGATATTATGGATTTTTATTTATAAAACTTGTTTCTCTTCAACAGGTTATACTATGACAAATTATTATGAAACCCACTTCATTTCACTAACTACTCTAGGGTGGAATGATTATGAAACCTATATATTTTTCATAGTTTATGATATGATTAAATGTTTATGGTACCCATTTCATTTCATGGGTAATGATATGATGTTTATTAAACCCATATATTTTTATTGGTTGTGATAAGATGAATCTGTAATAGACCACGTATGTATTATAAAATTAATAGATGTGTGGGACATATATTTCCCTCCAATGAATTTGGTAAATATTTATACCTCCTAAGATAATGGTGAGAAACAAGTTAAAGGGCATGATCCACTATGGTAATAGGTGTACCCTAGTCCAAAATGAGAAATAATTGCATCCAAATCCAAAATGGGAAAAACATGTGTCCTTATCTATAATAAGAAACATGTTCTTCATAATACAAAATGAGAATTAGGTGAATCTAAATACACTATGGGAAAAAGGGTTGTCCTAATCCACTATGTTGATGGTCTTTATTGTTAACCTTGAAAAATGAAATGGTTTTCTATATTTATGATGGTGAAAAAATTATATGAAATGATCTTATAGTTAATGATTGATATATGACGATTTATCACCCTTATGATTCAAATCTTATGAACTTCCAATATTTATTTCATGACTTTTGTATATGATATTTGATATGTGGGGAATGAAATTTAAATGGGGTTTTCATGTTCTCAGACTTTGTTTATGGATATTATTATGTATATTCTGTATTTAAACTTACTAAAATATGAAATCACCAATTCTTATGTTTCCTTTCTCCATGTTATGATCAATGTTTTTAGAATAAATGTTCAAGGGGAAGATCATTATGGGAAACATTGAAGATATTTCACCAACATTGAAGCATCTTGTTCATGATTCAAAAGATACTAAACTATTTTGGTACTCATACATTTACATTCTCAATATTCTAAATATTCATAAAAAATGATGTAATATCCATGTATGTTAATACCATGTCACAATAGATTGTATCAATGGAAAGCTTTTTTCAAAATTTTGAAACTCATATGGGAAAACATTAGTGAGATCCCTAGAGAAAATTCTAAGGATATTTCTAGGGATGTCTCTAAGTCTAATAATTAGGTGTTATAGATTAATTTATTTTGTGTAATGATTTAAATATCATATAATTTATTTTCCATGATTATCTGGTTTTCTCTATAATAATGATTGTTCATTCTATGCTAGCCATTTTTCATTAATGGATAGAACATTGATGAACTATTTCAACAATTAATGGAATGAATAATAAAATGATTTTTCACTTGAGTAAACAACTGATATGGGTGTTTGAATGAGAATTATTTTTGATATTATCCAACAAATTTCCCAATATAAGAATAATTTTGAACTTACAAAGAAGAAATTGAAAAAATGATTTCTTGAGTCCATCATAAGAAAACCTAAACCATATTTTCATGTTCCAATAACCCACTAGTTTTTTGAATAATGGATCAGTATTCCTGAAATGATATTTTTCTCTTATTAAGTTTTCATAAGATGAAAAGCCATTTTGGATTTCTATCATTTTGAAGGAGAAGAGGATCAGTTCTTCACTGTTTTTAAGAACATCAAAGAAGAAGAAGAAATTAAATCTATTAAATAAAAAATAATTTATGGGGATTTTTTGTAGTAAGTACTTCCATCATATTATATGAAAAATTATGACAAGGATGTTTTTTGAGTTATAATAAAATTTTAAGGAATATGTTGATACCTATGAAGAAAATTTTAAGAGACTTGAATTATATGCATCTAGTTTTATCATCATCTGAGAAATAACCATTGATTGTTTATTTGGTGTCCTATAACCAAGTTCCCAAAAGGTATTGGTTATAAGAAAAAAATTTAGTTATGATGAATTAATTTTATTTCCACTAAATCTAAAAATAGAAATAAATTTTTCCCACCAATAAACTAGTTTTTTATACGAAAAGAAGAGTCGAGTCTCATAAAAACTAAAATGGTGGAAATCATTTCCAAACATCTGTGTCCCAGGATTATTGGATGAAGAGTCAACAAAAGTATATTAAATTTAATTGGGAGGTCATTTAAATGTGTAATGTAATTTCATGAAATATGTGAGTATAGATATTTGATTATTGGTGTGGTTTTTATAATTATAGATAAGATAATATGAAATAATTAACCACCCATACTCCAGTGTTTCAACTATAAAGAGTTTAGAAATTATGTGAATCAATACCCTAATCTAAAGAACAATACTAATGATAAGACAAAAAAATAGAAAACAAAGTAAAAATGGAATTATTATTAAATCACAACGGCTGATGTGAATCATGATAATTAGGGTACACATATCCTCCCACTTTAGTTGGGAATTTCATGTTTGATTTTGTATGAATATGACCAGTGAATATCTTATTGATCATCATATGATGATGTTTCATGTAATAGTCTCCATTGACGTGTATTTTTGAATAGTAAAACATAATTTAATATATAATTAATGCAATTATGAACCCAAGTTTCCAATAAAAGATTTTTTGGTAAAATATAATATCTTATTTAAGACATAAAAGATGAATTATATTTTGAATGTGTAATAAATATTAGCACTTATAGATTGTTTTAAGATAAAATATTGATAAGTTTTTAGTAAAAAATGTATTATCTCTTCATGTGGGGATGTAATCATATTTGATAACTTGTGATAACCGGTTTATTGTGATAAAGATATATAGAATTAAAAAACAATCAATTTAAGGATCTTATTGTCTATTAATGCTTCAGGAATGAAAAAATTACCTTTATCACATATAATAAGATAATAAGTGTAAATTGATCAAAAAAATAATGGTAAAGGATTTAATAAAATCATGTAATTATACCTTCTCCATTAAATTACTCAACATTATGAAAATGAGTTTTGAAACAAAATTCAATCATGTTGCTTTCATTTTTTATGATATCAATGAACTTATTCAGGACTCTTTGGGTTATGGATTTGTGATTTCCAAAATTCTGATAACCATTTTCTCTATCACTATCCATTATAATATGATAGTAATATTTCCTTCTTATGTCCATGTTTTCACATTCCACCTATGTTCACCTTTGTGGAAACTAATTTTTGAGTAACTTTGGGGAACTGTTTTGTTTCTAAATTATAATTTTTGAAATAATGTATTTTTATTCACTTTTAAAATCTTTAATTCTATAAACGAAACATTAAATAATTACACCACTGATAAATCAGAATAATTTATATGTTCATATTCATTTTAATGGGGATAGAATGTGACACCTTGAGATTTTTTACACATTTTTTCAAATAAATTTATTCTTCTTTATAATTTTCTTTTCATAAAAAACTAAATATTATTATTTTATACAAAATATATCAGATTGGATTATATAATATGTATATTAATGATAATATGTCACTACATATAAAATATATTCTATCATTAAATATAGAAAACATGTTTTTTCTAGTATTACACACAATTCTGAGTCCCTTCGATAGCTTCTGTTACATAGAATATAGAGTTTTTACCAAACTACAAAATAATACTAATATTATTATTTAAATATTATTATATCTACCACCAGAGCATCATAATATAAGTAAATAGTAAGATTAAATATGTTATAAAAATTTTATTTACACTTGAATCATTTGTTTATTAACTATTAGAAGTGAACGCAAAACTATATTAAAATAATGAAATTGATTTTCTATGAAAACTGTTTTTATATGTAAAAACCAATTATCTTGAAAAATTGGAAAAACATATTTTTATTAATGTTTTAAAAAACCTAAATATAATATATTCAACAAATAAATTACTCTTAAAATAACTTTAATATGTATAGGAAAACAACTAATCCAATTTTATTACTGAAATAATGTATTTTTCCTAAAAGGTAATTTTATAGAGTTTTAATGGAGAGCCTATTTTTAATATAATTTTTAACACATTTATAGTTTCTATATGAAAATATATACTTTATTTTTTAAGTATAAATATAAAAAAACCACTTTTGGTGAATATATAGTAATTTTCTGAGAGCTTTCATTTTTATGAATAGTAAATTCAACTAAATTTTATTTAAAAACAATGTTTTTTACAATTTGATAATGTAGTCAAATAATATTTATAATTTTTTTATGTATAATTTGATAAATTTTATATTATTTAAAAAATATTAGGTAATTGGAATCAATTTCACTCAAAATTCAGATACAAAAATTTAGCACATTTTATATTGTCCTTTCTTTAAAACCTAGATTTTGCATCCCATATGTGGGAATAACATTAAATTAGTTTCTTCCACTTTTTTATTATAATTTGAAAACATGGATTATGTATTGTTATTTACCATAATTAATAATGTCTAATATAGTCAACTTATTTTTTCCCAAAAATATTAGTGAAAATAATTTAAATTATTTTTATTGATTAAGGTACAAAAAATATTTCTTAATAGTTAATCATTAATATTAAGATGGAAAATGGACTAGAAACATGTTAATAATAAATTTTATGTACATATATACACCATATCTCATCATTTATCTAATTTTAACAACAATTCTAGGAACATTATATAATATCTCAGAACCCACATTCCTAGATAATGTGCTAAAATACATAACAATGCATTCCCATCTTTTATGCTGATAATTGTGACCCCACATTTTCCATAAATTACATAAACATAAAAAAAACTTTAATCAGCTAAATTCTATATGAACATTTAGTTTTATAGTTTTATATATTTAGGACAAACTCATACATAAACAACTATGATCAACTTGTTCTTATAAGTCGTCAAAATTACGTGTCTCCTGTATAACCCAATGTTTCTTATTTCACAAATAAATTATCAACATCAGCATTTTTATATCATTTTTATAAATAAACAATTAAAAATAATTCTGTAAAACTGATGGAAAAGGAAACATATAAAGGGGATCTCAAATGCTTAGTAAGCGTATAGATGATAATTAATAATTAAATTTCAACCGTAACCATAAGAGTGTGTTAAGAAATGATGACATAATCAAAATTTATGAGTAATAAAATAAATCATTCCCATCAATACATGGAACATAAGATATTAAAATATGGAAATAAAATGAGTTATAAAAAAATAATTTTTATCCATGTTATATCAATCTCAATCATTAGAAACATTGTAATCAAATTGCAAGCATAAATAAACACATAAGGGTATCCTGGGACAACATTTTACTTTTCACTATTATAATGGAATAACCATACTATTGACATGAATACATGTAACTCTTACAAATGGAATACCCATATGACAGACTTCCAAACCCACTGAACTTGTGTGATATCATTGACCTAACCCTCTTTGATCTATTACAGATCCACCCTTAATTGGTTTTCACATAACTATGTATAAAATTTCTAAGTATTGTTTCAAATTCATCACACATAAAAGATTTCTTAAACTCGTGGTAGCAAACAATAATCCCTTCAAAACATGATTAACTCATAAAAATAAAATGAGTTCTGTAATAATTTATTTGAAACATTGATAAATGAAGGAAAAGAAATTATTTCCATAAAAATGGCTTGTGGAATATGATTATCCTATGTAATATAAAAATGTTCCAAAACAATCTATTATAAACATTATTAAACTTGGAAAAGAAATTTGTTATAATAAAAGTCTCTTTGAAACATGATTGACCCACATAAAATATACGACATAAATAGAAATCTATTTGAAATGGTATTATACCTTGGAAAGTAAATTGGATAAAATAAATGTCTATTGGAAACATGAGTGACCCATGGAAACTAAATGGGTTAAATAACAATATATTTAAAACATGATTATCCCCTGGAATTGAAATGGGTTAAATAAAAATCTCTTTTAAACATGAAAAATATATCCAAGAATGAATAAGGACCCTATCAATAAAAAATATCCCCTTTGGAGAAAAATTAACAATAAGTTTTTTCCATTGATAAATGAGGATAACACTAAATAATCATTAACACATTCTTGAGGAAAATATTCTTTAAATATTCTAATCCATCCCACAACACTTTGAAAGATTTGAAACACTAACCCCATGAATGGAATATAAATAAATATAAATATATAATATTGTTAGAATGAATCGAGTAAAAATATAACATGATTAAGCCTAAAATATATACAAGTAATAAAAAATATATATGTATAACATATCAAATGTAACAAATAAGGAGAATTGTGACAAATATTTATTACAGTTGTAGTAAATATGAAACCATGAACCCTATGGAAGAATAATATTTAAATAAAACATCTAAATACCATTAATATAAAATAATTCATGATATAATATATCTAAAATTAAAAATATATACACTATATAAAAGAAACAAGGTTCACAAAAATAGAGTATGCATCAATGTAACAAAATAGAGACAAAATCCCTTACCTTGAGACTAATTTTCCATGCTTGTTCTCTTTCATACTGAATAATAAACTTATGTTTGTTATATACTTTCTTAATAACCTCTTAAAATTTTATTATCACATTTATTTCACTTATAAACAAGTTATATACATTTAATTAATCAATAATGAATAAGTTATAGGTCTTTACATTATTTGGATTGTGTCCGAAAAATGACATTGAACAGAAGACTGGTCAATTAGGTCATTGTATAAAAATATCCATAATAATAATCATTACATAATTATCATATATATATATAAAAATTATACTTTTATAACCAATCATGAATAGTTTCAATGAAAAATGAACCAACCATACAATCTTGTAGACGGCAGGTCGTACACACACATAAGTAACGTTCCTATTTTCAAATGATCATTATAAACATGGTAAGTAATTTTTTTCTTCACATAATGATAATTATATCATTAATACCATATTATTTAATAATATTTAATAATATATGTAAATTTAGTGATATAAAATGAATCACATCACATTAGGGAAGCAGTAGGCCACAAATCCATGAACGATGTTATCAATTTTTCATTGTGTGAATATTTAATAAAGAAAATTATATATTATATTTCTAGAGAGGTAATTATTTCATGAATATTTTATAGATTTATTTTATATAACATATTTATAGTTAAACCCATATTTAATAAATTCCATAAAATATGTGAACATATCACATCACTTTGAGGATGTGTTAGTCCACACGTCCACAAACAATGTTATCGTATTTAGAAAAAATGGAATACATAAATATAATTGTTATATAATTATTAAAGAAATATTGAGACCACATAAATTTAATATATGTATCATATGAAAATATTTTTCCCATCATAATTCCCAACAATGAGAGGTGGAAAAGGAAACACGAATGGCATCGTTACAAGAGGTGGTAGTTCACCATACACAAATAGTAATTTCGTTACCCATTTAATGCACGTGACAGTATTTATATGTATAAACCTTAGTATAAAAACATATAAGTATATTTTAGAAAATAATTTTATTATATAATCATATAATCATAATAAGTCAATTTATTAGATAAGGAAATAATGTAATAATGCATTTTGATAATCGTTACCTCTTCTTCAGGTAAATCATTTTAGTTTTCACGAAAGGACACCTCAGTTGGATTTGTGAGGAAAGTGAAGACTCAATGGTGAAATTAATTATCTTGGGATGCTATTTGGGATGATTATGTATGGTCCAATCTGACTTGAGAGGTGTGATGAAGGGGAAGAGTGAATGCCTTTTTAAAATGGAGGGGGAGTGTAATTCCTATAAATACAAAAAGATATAAACTATTGGGATGTCTCAGTTAATTAACGTTCATAAAAAATGAAAAGATAATGGATTAAAGTTATTTAGGGTCAATAAAAATCTCCACCACCCAAAAATAAGTAAATTTTTATATTTTTTTCCTTATTCATTAAGTTCCCTTAAATTTTTCATTTTGGTTTTTCATTTAGGTAAATAATTTTATAAACAATGTAATTCAACCATTGAGATTTAATTAATGTGAAAATTTTTATACTATAAAAAATTATTTTTAAAAATTATAACTAATTTAAAAAATAATAACCCTTATGTGTTGGAAATTATTTTTAAAACAAATTCATGTGATGTGCAAAAAAACTACTTTAACACGGACTGTGCAAATAACATTTTTACAATCTATGGTTTAATATGTTAATTATAAAAGATTAAATTTTAAATTAACGAACCATATTTTATATTTATTAAAAAATAATTTTGACATGGAATAATATAATTTTTTACATTAATTTTGAATCATTTAAAAAAATATTATTTATTGTAAAATAACATGAACGTTCATTTTGACATTATTTATATAATTTTAATTTGAAAATATCAAAAAATTATTACAGTTAAAACATAATAAGTTCAAAAATATGTACCATGATATATTAATATATTAAAATAGTGGAACATAATAATTAATTAAAATTTATATACTTTTATTTTTTATAACCATTTATCTTATTTAATTATAAACTAAATAATATATGTGTTATCATTTGTTAAGAATCTCATGTTGTTATATAATATCTAGAAATTAATGATAAATTTCTATTATAATAATTTCATTTAAATTTAATAATATTCTTTATTACCGAAAACTATTTATTTTCTTCGGTACTCTGAAGCTTTATAAATGTTAAAGGTGAGGAAGGTTCTTTATTTTATCAATTTCATAACATACCATGTTATATAGGTCACATTCATTAACATATTTATCTATAACTAACAAATTTTATAAAAAGTGGTTATAGGTATTAATATTTGTATAAAATTTATTTTGAAGAAATTCATAAGTAATTTTTCCCCTTACATTTATGGTTCAGTCCCTAGTTAAGCTTAATTTTACCTAAATTGTTGTAATTGATTTTAATAACATTAAATAATATTCTTTTTCAAAAAAGTTGTTAATATTATTAGAATATAAATATTATATTGATTAAAAAATTATAGCCTTTTTAAAAAGTTTAATACACATAAGGTTGGAAATTATGTTTACACATAATCCCATAGACGTGGCAAGCAAGCAGGGTTTTAATGAAGTAATGAATAAAGATCATTGTGTATTTAAATATAAATTAATCAAAAGAATTATTAAAACTTTCTTAATTTGATTAATATATATATAATTGATCTATTGTGACATTGAAACTAAACTAAATTATAATCCAAAACTAATAATTATACTTACAGAAATGATGTTTTCAACTAAAATGCTGTATTTTTCACAATTCATCAAAAAATGAAACTTCTTAAAAAATACCAAAAATTCACATAAAGTACTTTTTGATATTAATATTTCAAAAAATGTTTTTTTAAGATAAAAAATATCAATGTGTTTAAAATTATATTTTAAAATAGTTCATCTAATAACAGGTGATACAACCACTTTAAAAAATATATACATTTTTATGTTTAAAGTTGGATTTGTTCTTATATTAGGCCTATAAAATTCATTATATGAATATCAAATAATTTTATAAACATGTGTAATGATAATACAGTAAGTCATACTCACACCATCCAATATAATGGTACGAAGATTAATTCAATATTAAATAATAATATAAATAGTATACTATTGTTCGGTAAGACTCTATCTTGCGTTTAACTCTATATATCAAAGGGACATAATGTTGTATGAAATCTAAGATAAACAGGATGTTGTGTTTTATTCATTATAAACTATGTATTTCATGTAACATAATCTATTAAATAATTTCAATTAAATTAAAATAATATATTTTATAAAAACTGGAATGTTACATCCTACCCTACTTAAAATGAATTTCTACCCCAGATTTTATTTCGTTTTCAACTGAGTATCTTTTAAATTATTCATTTATTGAAGCCCACATCATAAAAATATTTAATGAAACAACATCTTAAAAATGAAAATTATATAACATAGAGGTCACCAGATGTTACCCACTAATAGGATTCCACACATGGATAACATAGGTGGGAATTCAGGAGGCATAAATAATTATAGAGAGGTATTGAGTTCATTGATCACAAACATCTGAATGTTTAATGGAAAGTTAAGGGATTCAAAAAACATAAATTTAGGCTACTTGAAAATACCATCGGTTCATCACAATTGAAGGAACACGTATATTACCTTTTTTTCTATATTATATTCCTATAGTTAATGAATTCCTTTATCATCTATGTAAATAGAAAAAAAATTATATACTAATTAATGAATATAACCTCATACCATAACCAATTTCCAAGAAAATCATACAATTTTCTCAAAACAATAAGTACTTAAGAAGAATTATTAACTATTGAAGTACTGAAAATGACTTTTAAAGGCCACATATCCATAAGTGGGATTGTCATGTTATTCCATCTATCATTAGACATTAACCAAAACATAGATGTTTGTCACATGATTTGATAATTTCTAAAATTAATTTACCAAAATATGATACACTAATCATAAAAATTAATATCCAAAGTTGACACTAAATTATTCAATAAATATAAATCCTTAAAATTATTCAAATGATTACTTTCTAAGTTTGAGAGCCAAATATTAGAAGTATTTTATCATATATTTGTCAAATTTAAATAAACATTTATTCCTCATATAAAATACCATATTTTTTCTAAATAATCATATTCCTTACTTTAAAAAAATTTCATATACTATCTCAAACATCATTTAGGAATGTACTAGTGAGTGATACCCATATCATACTTTGGTCATGGTTTGAAGCCACGCCACCTATATTTATGCAATGTTTTTTCACAAGAATATGGATTATCCCTTTTTCCTTTAAACATGAAAACTAATTCCTCCCTAAAAATTAATTGTTTTGATCTTAGGTGTTAATAATATCCCAAACCAAATTTCTTTTCCCAAAATGACTTCATGATCTCACCACATAAAACATCAATGGTGTTTGTAATAGATGGATCTTATGTGTATCCTAAACCTTATATACCTAAAAAGGTTTCTATAACTATTAAGATATCCTCACATGAAAACCGTATAATTTACAAAGTCATATAAATGGGTATTTATTGAAAACTACAATATTTGTGAACCCACATTCCCAAATCATTCACTAAATCCAACATCATAACATTACTACATTTGATGCTGATAATTATCACCTAACATTTCCAAAAAACCATACAACATCAAAGGGAAAAATTAAACCGATTACATAATTTAGGACCTTTTTGGTTTATAATTTTAGAAAATTAGGTCAATATCCAACATAAAAAACTGTATCAACTTTGAACCATAATTCATAAAAATTACATTTATCTCATTTAACTTATCTTTTCTTATTTTACAAATAGTCCACCAAAATCATCTTTGTGATATCCTTTATAGACATAAATATTTCAATATCATTCGTTAAAACCTAGGTAAAATGAAACAATAGACGGGTGAGATAAAATTCTCAGTAAGGATAAAAATAATTATTTAAAATTAAATTTCATGAATAATTATAAGAGTGAAAAAGGGAATTATGAATTAATCAAAATTTATGCACCAATTAGAATAAAACTCAGAAATAGTAATTCATGGATAATCAAATATAAAAACATGGAAAATGTAAGAGTCACTATAAACCTTAATCGTGTGCCATGTGGCATAAATATCAATCATTAGAAACATTATAATATAATTTAATATATAAAAGAAACATATAAATTTATCTTGGGACATCATTATATGTTTTACTCTTAAAAAAGTATTAACTATGATGACGAATTTCATACATGTCACTCTTACAAATGGTATAGGAATACAACTAACTTCCAAGCCCAATGAATTTTAGGGATATCACGGACCCACCCATCCTTGGTCTATCACTAAATCACCCATTATTTCTATATAACATATCCACCCATACAATGTCCACATACAGTTTCAGAATCATTAGACATAAAATAATTCATAAACTCTTTAGAGAAACAAATAACCACTTCAAGAATTGATTAACTAGTAGAAAAAAGGGTTCTATAAAAATTATATTGAATCATCAATAACTCATGGAATGAAAATGTTTTCCCAAAAAATATCTTCAAAACCAGATTAACCCACGGAAAATAAATGGGTTCTATAACAATATATTTTAAATATTAATATCAATTGTAAAAAATTGATTAAAATTACAATATTTTTGAACCATGATTAACCATTAGAAAATTATTGGGTTCCAAAACAATTTCATTGAAAAATTATTAACCTATAGAAGAAAATTGGGTTAAAATAGAAATATCTTTGAAAAATTAGTATCCCATGGAAAATAATTGAGTTAAAAAATATATATTTGAAATAGGATTGACCCAAAGAAAATAAATGGTTTAAATAATAATATCATTGAAAGAAACATAATTCATAAAAATAATAAATGAGGATTGTATCAATAAGAATTATCCCTAGTGGAGGATAAGTAACAATAAGGATTATAGACATAGATGAATGTAAATACCATTAAATTATCATTAAAACATTCTTGAGGAACATAATATTTTAACATCCGAAAGAATCCCATACCACATTGAAACATTTGAACCATTACCCCCATGAATATAATAATGAAAAATTCAAATTAAAAAATAATTATAATAAAGAGATTAATGATATAACATTTCAAATGATAAGTTTAATGACCATATAAAATATTATAGTCGTATAATATATCATTGTTCTCAAAGAAAATAATCATGTAAAATATCCATTACTACTTTGGTTTCTTAAAAACTATGTACCCCATGAAAGAATAATAATTAAATGAATAATTTAAGTAAAATAAAAATAAAATATTACATTATATATTATATAATTAAAATAAATATAGACACCATGTAAAAAAATATGTGGATAACAATACAATATGCATCAAATAAATGAAATGGTGATGAAATCCCTTATGTCGAGTCTAATTTTTCATGCTTGAAATCCAACATCGTAAATAATAATTTTTTTAATTATATACTTTATTAATAACCTCTTCCATGTTTATTATTAATTTAATTTTACATATAAATATGTTTTATACATTTACCTAATCAATAATGTTTATGTGGGTTGTTTTGACCTTATTCGGCATATGTCTCAAAATTGAATTCGATGGGAGACAATAATCGAAGTAGTAATTATATAAAAATCTATAAAATAATAATAATGAAATAATTAACCTATTTATAAATAAATTATTATTTTTAAACCAATAATGAATTATGGATATGAAAAATGAACTAATATTACATTCAGGGAGACAGTAGGTCGAACGTTCGAAAGAGTAACATTCCAATTTTTGAACTATCATTATGGAAAGAAGTTAAGTAAAATTTATCCTTATGAAATGATAATTATCTCATAAATAAAATATTTTTTAATCATGTAGAATTATATACATAATTTATATGTTATAAATTGAATCACATCATGTCGAGAAGGTAGTAGTACAAATGTCAGTGAATAACATTATCAATTTTGTATTGTTTTAAAGTGTAATAAAGATAATTCTATATTATATTTATAGAAGGATAATTATGTCATTAATATAATATATTTAAAAAAAATTCAAATATTTTTAATTAATCCATTATTTAATACATTCTATGAAATTTGTGAATGTATCACATCTCTTTGAGGAGGCGGTAGAATACACGTCCACAAACGATGTTATTTTATTTACCCCAAATGGAACTGAAAAAGGTATGTGTTATATATAAATGGCAGAAGTATTAATAAATAATAAAAATTATATATATATATATATCATATAAAAATATTTTTCCATCATAATTACCAACCATGACAGGTGTAAAAGGAAAAAAACAAATGACATCATTATGTGAGGTGATAGTTTGTTGTACACAAATGGTTATTTCGTTACACATAGTATGGATGTGTGTGTAGGTGTAGGTAAAAACCATAATATGGAAACAAAATATGTTTATTTAGGAAAATGAATTTATTATATAAACATATAATTATAATCAATTAAGGGAGTGGATTAGAAAACAATATAAAAAATAAGTTTATGATATTTACCACTTCTTCGGGTAACTCCTATTGGTTTGAACTAAAGGACTTCTTGGTCAGACTTATGAAACAATTTAGGAATCTATGGTTATGGTAGAGATTTTGGGAGAATATTTTGGATTTTTTTGATGATATAAAGTGTAATGATAGGTATGGGGAATGAGAAGAGTTAGTGCCTTTTTATAATGGAGTGTGTGAAATTCTAGTAAATTCCAAAAAGAATACACTATTGGGAGGTCTCCCTCACCCCATGTGTTAAAAAAGGAAAATAATCAATTGAAGTGAATTTATGGTTTATAAATATCTAAAATAAAAAATAAGTGCATTTTTATAATTTTATTCCTTAGACTTTTTTATCCTTATTTTTTTCATTTTGGTTTTTCATTTTGGTAACTAGTTTTATAAGCTATTTAATTAAAACATAAAAGACTAAATTAAATTGAGAATTATAAAAGAATATAAAACCCATTAATTATAAATATTATATCTAATTTTCAAACTAAAAAACTCATGTTTTTTGGAAATTTATTTTAAAACCATCGCATGTAATGAAAAAAACACTACTTTAACCCTAACTATGCAAACAAGGTTTTTACTGTATATAGATAAAAATGTTAATTATAAAAGATAAATTAGTACATTAATATATAAAATTTTATATATATTATCACATACAATGATATTTTCATAATATATTATGTTTATATTAATTTTTGATCATTTAATATAATATAATTTATTGTAAATTAACACAAATGCAAATTTTGACATTATATTTTTAATTTTAGAATGAAAGTTTAAAAAAACTGTAATTAAAATATATTATTTTCAAATATGTGTATGATTATATATCAATCTAAAAAAATAAAATAATTAAATGATTTATTAAATTTTCTTTACTTTTATTGTTTCTAGCATCATTTATCTTTTTTAATTATTACATAGATAATCTATCTGTTAACATTTGTTAAGAATTTAATGAAATTTTATCATCTATAATAATTAAATCTTGATTAGCATGATAATAAAGATCTTCTAACTTTCAGTATAATGGCTATAATGGAAACTATTTATCTTCTTCCATACTCTAGATCTTTATAAATGTTAAAGGTAAGGATTGTTCCTTTTGTCTTTTTCATTAGTTAACATATTATATGGGTCACCTTCATAAACATGTGCCACATTAACTCTTTATTTTTTATACAAGAGTTTATATGTTCTGAATATGGGTATATAATAGATGTTGTATGTTTTTCTAGGTAATTTTGTCCCTTATGTTTATGCTTAACTACATTGTTAAGATTAAATTTACCATGATGACTATAATTAATTTTAATGAGTTTCACTATCCTTTTTTGTATAAATAAATGTTATTCTCAATAGACTATAAATATTATATTTATCACAAAATTCTCTGTCTATTTTCTTAAATTCAATTTATAGATGTGTAAAAATTTAGTTTAAATCTAATTCTGCAGACGTGGCTCGAAAGAGGGGGTTTAATGTAAAAGTGTTGAAAAGTTTATGAAGTATATATATGTAAACTAATTATAATAATGATTCAAATAAAAATAATTTTATTAATATATATTTAATTTATATATTATGACTTTAAAAAATTAAAATATAATTTAACATTAATAATTATTTAGATGACACTGAATTTTTCATCTTAAATGTAGTATTTTTCAATATTCATCAAAAAAATGTATCATTTTAAAAAAATAAAAACACAGCTAAATTAAAGTTTTATATTATTATTTCATATATGAATTTTATTTTTCATATATAAATTATAAAATTGTAGATAATCTTATTTTAGGATACATGTGCCATTAAAATTCTGTAAAGTTACTTTTTAAAAATATTCATCTTTTATTTTTTTAATGAATTTATTCTTATTCAGTTAATAAAAAATTTATTAGGTGAATGATAAGATATGTTATAAAAAAATATAAAAAAAAATATATTTAGTCATATTTACTCACTCCATCATAATGTCCAGGTGATAAATTTCACATTAAATATTAATAGCAATAGTATACTATTATTCAGCAAGACTCAACCTTGCATGTGACACATGTTAACAAATGGAATCAATGTTTTGTGAAATTTTAGAGAAACATAGTGTGTTGTGTGTTGAAATCTAAATTATGTGTTGTGTATAACAAAATATATTAAATAATTTCATTTATATTTGAAGAATATATTTCACAAAATCTTCAAAAGTTACATCCTATCACATTAAAATGAATTTCTCCTTCAAAATTCATCGTGGTTATCGAATGAATAACATTAATAGTATTTCATTATTGAAACACACACAATAAAACTATTTAATAAATAATAATCTTATAAATGAAAAGTATAAAAAATATATGTCATGGGAAGTTATGTATTACTAGGATTACACTTTGAGAGAACATAGGTGGGAATAAAACAAAATTATAAATAATTATAGAGACTGGTTGAGGTCATTGATCAAAAACATGGTAATTATCAATGGAATTTAAATCACCTAAAAAAATATGTAATGATTGAAAAGACTATCAGTTCATCATAATCAATGGAACTAGGATAATAGTTTTTTGTTTCAAGATCCTTTTTCAATAGTTAAAAAAATAACATCACATATAAGCCACTAAAAAAACAATATACTTACATTATGAGTATAATATCAAAATTTATTTAATATCTATATAAATATAATCTTTTTCTCCCAAATATGAGTATTCAAGATTAATTCTTATCTCCTGGCGCACTAAAAAACATTTAACCACCGCATAACCATAAAAGAGAAGTCAAGTTATTTCACATGTCATTAGACATTAACAAAACCTAGAATGGTGTAAAATGGTAAAATAATTACCAAAATGAATATACCATCATATAATAAACAAATTTTGAAAACAATTTCCCATATTTATAACTAAATTATTTTATAACTAACTACTATGAGGATCCTTCAAACACTTGCTGACTAATTTTTAAACCCAAATATAAGAAGGTTTGATCATATATTCTTCCTAGATAAATAAAACATTATTCCTAAAATAAAAATACCATATGTTTTCCTTTTAATCATATTATTTACATTAAAAAGATCATAATAGCTTGGATAACATTTTTTCTGTGGTGATGTAAGAAATACTTATTGTTCGTCGTTCATTGATTAAATCTTCACCGCCTATATGTATGTGATTATTTATCACCAAGCATATGGTTTCCCCCTTTTCCTTTAAAAATTAAATCTAATCCCTCCCTAAAACACTTCATTCTAAACCAAGGGGTTAAAAATAACCCATCCCAAAAAAACACCTCCAAAAATAACTTTAATATTTCGTTACATAAAAACTAATAGGGTGTCTAATACAATCGACTTATGATTATACATAATCATATAGACCTATGAAAATATCTATAGATCTTATGATATCCTCAAATTAAAGCCGTATATTCTCCAATGTTATCTAAACAAACCTTTGGTACCAACTATTACATCATACAACCCACATTCTAGAATCCTATACAGAAATCCATAACTTTACATTCTCTACTTTGATTCTAAAAGTTATAACCCATCATTTTTATTAAAAAATTTACAATATAAAATGTAAAAAATGGATCACATACATACTATCAAAAAAAATTGGTCTAGAGATTTATATTATTATGAAAAACACCAACCTAAACAACTTCTATCACTATACAATCATAAATCATCAAAATTACATTTTTTCCATTTAACCCTGGTTTTATTATTTCATAACTATGTCATAAACATCACCCTATTAGTATCCTTTGTATACATAAATTTTTCAAGATCATTAATTAAATCCTGGGAATAATTAATAATAAGAAGGGTGACCTCAAACACTCAATATGGGAAAACATTTTCATTAACAAATAAATGTCATCAATAGTCATAAGTGTGCATAAAGAAATGATGACTTAATAAAAATGTATGAGATATTCATAAAATAAATCATATCCATCAATACTTAGACCATTAAATATGAACACTAAGAAAAGTTAAGTGTCAATTGAAATTATAATCATGAGCCATGTAACCTAAATATGGATCACTAGAAACATTATAACTCATTGAAATCTTAATTAAACACAAAAAAGTATCTTGGTACATCATTATACTTTTCACTCTATTTAATGGAATAACCATGCATTTTAATTCCATACATGTCACTCTTACAAATGGAATAACCATACAGATGAATTCCAAACCCAATGCAATCATAGGCTATCACGAACCCACCCATCCTTGGTCTATCATAGAACCACCGTTTATTGGTTTACCACATATCCAACCATAAAACATAAAGGTAGCATTGCGAAATAATCACACATAAAATCTTTCATAAACTCTATGGAGAAACCAATTTCCTTCTTCAAAACATGATAAACGGATGGAAAATATATGGGTTCTATAAAAATAATTTGAAACTTGAGTACCCCAAATAATAGAAATGGGTTCCATTAAAATCTCTTTGGAACATAATTAACCAATGGAAACGAAATGAGAAACAAAACAATCTCTTCTATATATGATTAACTAATGGAAAATAAACAGGTAAAAATAACAATCCATTTGAAACATGATTAACCCATAGAAATGGAATAGGTTCAATAAAAGTCTCTTTAGAACATGATTATCCTATGGAAAATAAATTTGATAAAATAATACTCTATTTGAAGAAAAAGTAACACATGGAAAATAAATCGATTAAATAATAATATATTTGAAGAATGATTTACCCAATAGAATGAAATGGGTTAATTAACTGTCTCACTCAAACAAAAATAATACATACAATGAATTAATGAGGATAGTATCATTACAAAACATCCCTAGTAGAGGATAATTATGAAAAAGGTTTTTTTACATTGATGAATGGAAATATAATTAGTGAGCAATAAAATATTCTTGAGAAAAATAATTTTTATCCATTCAAAAGTGTCCCACAAATTTCTGAAGCATTTCAACCATTAATCCCATGAATGGAATAAAAATAAATGAAACATATAATATCCTGATAATAATGATATTCATGATATCAAAAGTCAAAGGAGAAGTAAACACACCACATGTAACAATATTGTTGTATAACATATCAAATGTCTCTTTAAAGGAAAATTGTGATAGAAGTTTATTGCCTATTCGGTAACTTCAAAACTGTGGATTCCATGAAAGAATATTCATTAAATGAAACACTTAAATACCATGAATATAAGATAATTAATCATATAATATATCCAAAATGGGCATTATATACACTGTATAAAAAAATATATTCCAAACAAAACAATATTCCCCATTAAAATGAATTTGTGACAAAATCCTTTACCTAGAGTCCGATTTATCATGATTTTTCTCCATATTCATGAAAATTAAACTGATTTTAATTATATACTAGCTTAATAATATTTAAAAAATTTATTATTACTTTTTTTCAGTTATTAAAAAGCTATATACATTTACTTAATCAATAATGTTTAATTTGAATGTTTTGACAAAATTAGGTTTCTGTGTCAAAATTGATTTTGATATATTGACAATAGTCATTGAGTGTATTATATATAAATCTCTAGAAAAATAATCATGAAAATATTATCATATTAATATATCAATTAAAATTTTAATACATTAATAAACCTTTTTTACTCAGGTATGGATTATTTAATTTTTTGTCTATTTCAATATTTTAGACCTAATATGCATTTCTAATAAGTTAGTGAATGTCTTTAGGGTGTCCATGGCTTGTTCAGAGCCTAGAATATAGATTTTCGGTAAACCTTATCTTACTGAATGGTTGTCGTAAAATTTCTAAGAAGGACATAATATTTAAGAAAACTGTGTCAGTGTTTACATTTTTAAAATATCCTTACAGCACGGTGGGTGCACAGCTTCCCTAACCATGTGACCTAAAATTGTGACTACCCATCCATCCTATTTAACTATGCATGGTTTGAACATGGTTTGAAAAACCCTGTGGCCAAAGCGTGTACATGATTATTTATGGGTAATTTTACCATTTTTCCATTAATGATCTAATTTAACCTCCTCATTCTCCCCTAAACCTAATTCTTATGGTATTAATGTATTTATATATATTTTTTGATATCATTTAATGCCTTAGGTAGATATTTAAATAACTACTTCCTATGGGATCTGATCGAAATTTTATTCATCACGTTGGATGTGGAACGGTAAGTACTCATGTTCATTTGATCCTTTATTCTTTTCTCTTACTCTCGGCCTAGTTATTGAGTTGTGAGAGTTTTTTTCATTTTTTTTCTCAGACATACTATTTTATAATCCAAATTTTAGACCGATATCAGAGTAGAAGGATTTTATTACACTATGGATGGAGGTCTGTAACTCATCCCTCAAGTTTATTGATTTTCAAATTTGTCATGTGGGACCCATCAATTTTATCATGTGTCATTAATATAATTTATATTCCATGATTATAATCCTTAGAACCATATGATTATTCCTTTACAAATATGTGATTACTTTTTGGTGGTTATTCCCACAAATCCAAACATCTCATTTTGAGATATATACAATAATTGAATTTTTTAGTATTTTGACACTTTGATTCATCGTTCGGGTGTGCTCGAGGATGGCCACACTAACTACTATCCATTTTATAATAAATTATTGTTTAACCATCTAGTAGTGAATGGAAATTACCATGTCACGTCTACTAGACAAGCCAATGGTTAGTTACTAAAGGTAATTAATTGATTCAAGTTATTAATTGGTATGTATGTGTATGACTATGACATTGCCTTTCCATGCTAATGAAGGTAAGGATTAGCCCAAATGGACTTACTGGGTAACTATGAATTTAAATATGGTTTTCATTCAAGTTTTAATTATTACACTTATGAAAATAAAGGCATAAGAAAATAAAATATTTTTTGAACTCGTTATCAAATATGAGTGTACTGGATCGAGCTCTCCTAAGATTTTTATCAGGGAATTCCATGAGCACTCAAGAACACTGTTCTGATTTTAGGATGAAAATATCTTTGGTTGATACCCACCTAGATTCAGATACATTTCTATTATTGGATGTCTGGTATGGCACCATTTTATCTCCCATGTAGCATTAATGGATGCCTTGGATAGACTCCTTAGATAAAGTATTTCCATGTTGGTGACATGGTTTAATCCTAGATAGCCATGTCACTGATTAGCCATGTTCTACCTTAAATGATCCCCAAGGACTCGGTACACATCCTATTGTGGAATTAAATGGATTATTATCCATGGATTACACTCTTACCCTTATCCAAGCTATAATAATTACTATTTTAGTGACCCTTGATCTCTATGTTTCCTTTGTTTTTACCATTCAACATCATTATTCAATAACACTAGAGGTTTTCATGTCACATATTGGATGCTTAACTATTGAAATCATGTGACTTAATTTTGTAATGGATGTAATTAATTAATGAACTGGTTATATGTTTAGACACCATCCGAGGGATGAAGTGGGAATGTGGTTATTTGTCTACATTGTAATGCTTTACATTATATATGCATGCTTTCACACTGATACATTTCTATTTCACGAGCAAGATTTTATAGACACTATTTGTGGTGTCCCTTTGGTATTTATCTTACACCCTCTCCAAGAATCATTTGTTACTCGAGGCATACTACATGATTGAAGGTAATGGTAATGGTAGGTATGCAACTTCAACCACTTGATTTCTTACTTTTTAGGATGGATCTTGATAACAGATGACCAATCCAGAACTTGAGATTATTGGGATATACTTTTTATTTTCATACATCTATGGAATATATTATTCCTTATATCTTGTATCCATGTTTTCAAATTTTCTTATGACATCAAATTTCATCATCAGTTATTCCAATTATTTCAGTTATTTTTACTATTATCCCTATTTTACATTATGCCTTCAGTTTACTTATATTTATTCTGATATTTACCTCTATTTATATTTACTTATTATGATACACTTCGGTAATGATGGTATAGTTTCCCCATGGACACTCACTAAGCCTTCAATGGTAGTCATCATCCTCTGGCATTCGGAGTGATGCACTTTAGGCTAGGAGGCCCACCGGGCTCAGGGAACCTATTATGTGGCATCCAGGTCTGGGAGATCACAGAGTATTATCATAGTGGTGTATTCTTTCATTCATTTATATTTGGATAAAATAAATTTGATAACAAGAACACGTTGGGACTTGGTCATAATCCATGCTTTGGCATCGCGAACCCATGTTCACGGTAAATGCAGAGTTTCCTGAATTATAAATGTTGTTCTTTTTTCCTACTATAGTTGACATAATTTCACCAAAGGGTAACACACATTTTTTGGAGTTTTTTATTATTATTTTGATTATGGATATTTTTTATCCTTATACTGATTATATGAGGTCAAGGAAAACAATTTATAAATCATTACAGGTGCCTAGAATTTTTCATGCCATGCATATTGAAATTCTATTAAAGTGAATTTCACTCCTTTTTATTTTATGATATGCCTTTGATTTTTGGGTGATGCTTTTGTAGTTAGCTTATTCTTGTATTACATTGGTTTTGATTATGTGGGTTCCTGTCTTAATTGAGGAGGTGTATGGGCCGTCATGGGATTGGATGAGTAATTTACCAAGTCAGGCCATTATGCTATAAATAAATGGGTATTGTTTTCAGTGTTTGGTGTATTAAAACTATGTCAATGGAAATAAATATCCACAAATACTAAATGATGAATTTTAATAAAAATAAAATGGTTTCACTCCCTAATCTCTTCTTGTCATTATTAGGAATGGTAATTGAGTGAACCTGGTAATTAAACCTCAAATTAAATGAATCTTATAATAGAGAACGAACTGATACCTAGCTGTCTGAGTGGGTAGTTTGGGTAGTATACCATGGGTAGTGATCCATTCCTTATTTAGATCATGTCCATGTTTTTATATATCTTTTTAAATCATGATCTGAGGAATTTTATTTATATTTTTAGACCAATGTCATCACGACCTCCTAGTATCATACGTTAGGAGGTGGAAATAACCATTCTATTGACATGGTGGGCCCTAAGCCAACAGTATTTCCTAAAGGAGTTCCATATGAGGAACCACCTCATGTACCTGATCTGGGCACTAATTCCAAAATTAGTAATAGTTTTTGACATCTAATATTGTCCTTGCATGTTGATCCATGAGCTAAACTTATTATGGAAGATATGACTCAGGAGTTCCAGCAGGAGAATCCTTCTACTTTTCAATGGATGGTGGTTTGTAGGTTGATGAGTCTTTTCTAGTGTCCACCATATCGATTGTTGAGAATCTAGAAACCCCTAGAGTGAAGAGGGTAAATATTTCCTCACATGTTCTTTATTACTCGACCAACCTTTGGTGGGATGTGATTAACTAGGCTAGTCGTCATCATGGCATGTTATGAGTTGATTTCTAGAGTGCCTTCTATGATAATTTCATTCCTTGGGCACAGAGGAATGATAAATATATAGATTTAATGCCTCTCAATTAGTGTTATAGGTTAGTTAATGAATGCTCAATGTGTTTCACTGAGTTACAATGCTTTTCACCACTTCTAGTTCGTGATAATATTTCATGTGAAATATGTTTTGGGGATGGACTTTAATACTCCATCATTTTTCAAGTGAATGTCTTTCTCCTACCTACCTTTTCTGAAATATTCAATATAGATATTGTCACTGAGCATATCATGAGGGAAAATAATATTATTGGGTATAGAGGATAAGTGTCATGTTATCCCAGTAATTATTCTAGTGGTAGTAAACTTTCCCAAGTGGTTTCTCTTCAAGGTAGTGAAAACTGGCATAATCATTTTGATTACTTCAGGGATTTTTATCAGTGTGGACGATGGGGGAATATGAATCATCGGTTTTATAGAGACCAAATGGAGTGTCATGATTACAACAGTACTGGGAATATTGTGATAATATTTAGGTATTTTCCACTATCTTTAAGTTGAAAATGATCTATGATAGATCCACATTTAAGAGATGGCTCTTTTGCACCGCATGAGGAAGGGGGGCAATAGCATTTGAAGGACAAGGTGATGAGGATTTTGTGGGCCTGGTATCCCAAACCCAGATAACCAGGAATACCAGCTGATGATTTATGATTTTGGTAGCCCATCTATTGCACAAATCCATGGATCAGGCTAGTTGCATGCTCTATAGCTGATACCTGAGGATCAGGCTACGGGACCCTCTAAAGTATGTGGTACTAATTAGTTTCATCTTCTGTAGTATCTGATTATTTTTATATAGGTTCTTGAAAATATTTAAAATGTGTTTGTATTATGGATGTTTTGAGGGTTTAGATACAGTATTACTATGGTGTGATGACCCTAGATACCACATTGGGGATACAGTCAAAAAGAATAATCCAATGTAGGGATTTTCCCCTTGAGGTAGGTAGTTACCCTTTCTTTTGGGACCTCTTCATTATCAAGATGATAGGATTCAATTTCATCCTTGGGATGTATTGGTTGGTTATTTAACATGAATTTTTAGACTATTATCATTATAGATTATTGTTTATATCACTAGAGGGTAGCAGTTATATAAAAAAGGGGTGGGCTGGATGTATAGGATGTTAGATCAAGACTAGAGAATCATGGGCTATGTAGAGTGACCACCAAGATTTAAAATATATTCATATAAGATCATAGTTTACATCAATCAATTTACCCTCCATTATTAGATCATTTCAGGGATGAATTTACCGATGGATTTTCTAGATTACCCCTCGAGAGAGAGTGGTAGAGTTTCTGATCAAACATGTTTGTGAATCAGCTTTAGTATACATAAATCCATATAGTATTTCACCTATATTGCCTCAATAGATCATGAAGCTTCTAGAAGATTTAGAGGCCAAAGATTTTATATGGCCTAGTAAATCCTCTCGGGGTTCACCTGTTCATTTCTTCAAGAAGAAATATGTAAACTTTTTTCTATGTCTTCATTAAACATGGTTGAACAAGATTATGGTAAATAACTGATATCTACTTCCCTGAATAGATGATATATTCCAATATATCTAAGGACAAAATATCTTCTCTATGATTGATCTGATATCGGGTTTTCATCATATGTGAGTGAGGAAAACACACATACCATGTACAACATTATAGAGAAGGTATGGTTTGTATGAGTCCCTATTTATTTTGTTCGGTACTACAAATGAGCCATATTTTTTCATGGCCCTAATGAATAGGGTTTTAAATCCTTTATTGTGTTCTATTATCATAATCTTTGTGGACAACATCCTAGATTGTGCTCACACTCGTAGTGACCATGAAAAACATCTTGAGATCATTATGTGTACATTAAGATATCATCATATTTATGTAAAGCTTTCTAAGTTCCACTTCTTGATTGAAAATGTTCACTTCATGGGTCATATCATATTAGAATAAAGAGTGTATGTTAACCATGAGAAAGTCAGTGTTTTAGTTTCCTGTAATCATTGAAAGAATGTGTTTGATATAAGGAGTTTCTTAGAGAAGGATGGATATTATATTAATTTCATACTAAAATTTTATCACCTTTAATCACGTATTAGGGGCCTTATTAAAGAGGGTGTTAAGTTCATGTGGTCAGAAGCTTGTGAGAAATCCATTTAGGAGATAAAGTGTAAGTTTTTCTTGGAACCTATTCTAACTATTTCAGAGCCATACATAGGGTATATCTCCTTATGTGATGTAAGAAGAATCATCCAAGGAGCATTACTTATGTAAGAGTAAAAAATCATTTTGTATGAATCTTAGTAGTTGAGACTTTATGAGATAAATTACCCAACACAGGACCTTGAGCTAGCATCAATTGTCCATGCCTTACGTTGTTGGAGACATTATGTTCTGGGTGATCACTTTGTGGTGTACACAGATTAGAAGACCCACAAATATATCTTTAATCAGCATGTATTGAACCTCAAATAGTGGATATGGATTGAATATCTATAGTACATTGATTTTGATAATTCAAATACTTCTTCGAAGGTAAATTTGGTTACAGATGGGATGAGTCAGAATACTCAAACCCAAGCGGTATAAGAAGAACGTAACGAATGCAAGATTAATGGCCACTATTCAGAGATACACGTAGACATTTATGACTGTCATGAGTAGTATTTCCTCTAATATTTGACAGTTACCTCTTCCATTTTTAGAATTTCAATAGTAGAATAATTTCAAATCCTATAGGTTTTTTCTCTATGATGGTATATCAGAAGATATCCCACCTCCAGCTTAGTCTTAGCTAGAGAAGAAATCCTATAAATCATGGGAATTTTTGGGTTCTTACAGATATCAAAGAGGATTTGATGTGTGAGTCCCATGCTTCTTAATGTGAATTTTATCCAGTCATCTGCAAGGTGTATTGAGACATAGGATTCCAGTATTGTTGGATTTTGATGAAACATTAGATTACAAGATTTATCACTAGGTGTTCCACCAATCATAAGGTAATGGTCGATCACTAGATACATGAAAGATTATTACAGACACTTCCAGTCCTAGAATGAAAATGGGAAGATGTTTCCATTTACATTATAGTCAAATTTCCTTGGCCTCAATGAGTAAGAGAAAATGCTTTGGTTTTCATTGCATTGCTGATAAAAGTTGAACAATGCATACCTTTTTAGGAGAATTTAACAGTTGACGAGATATTAATACTATATGTTCATGAGATCACAATACTACACGAGGTCCCATGTACTATCATTTTAGATAGGTATTATCATTTTATGTCACTGTTCATGAAGAGATTGAAGAAATATATGGGAACACATGTGCTTCAAAGCACATCATTTTAAACTTAGACTGATGGAAAATCAAATCAGACAATACAAGTTCTATAGGATATTCTCCTATCATGTGTCCATGATTTTATCAGATCTTGGGAAATTCATATCCCTCTCATTGTGTACTCTTACAATAATATCTTTCATGAAACAATTTAGATGAATCCTTTTGAGGCTTTATATGGAAGGTCATTCTGTTCGCACCTATACTAGCGAGAGGTAGGTGAGGCAGCCCTACTGGGTCCTCATCTCATTCAGGAGACTTCATAGTAGGTTTATCTAATCAAAAAGCATATGTCTACTGCTCAGTCTATAAAAAAAATTAGCTTGATTTCCCTCAATGGTCTCCAGATTTTTAATTTTGGGATCATTTTTTCCATCGGGTATCACCCAAGCTAGAAAATATACGGCTATAGAAGGAATAGATGATGTCTCCTCATTACATTGGGCCCTTTGAGATTTTGGAGCGTGTTGCGGCAGTAGCCTATTATTTTCTACAACCACATAGGTATTGTTCCATGTATTACATATTCTATGTTTAACATCTTATATAATATTATTCTGAAAAATATCATAACTTTGATCCTAAGGAAGTTGAGTTAGATGATGATGATACCTCTAATGAGTATTCAGTGCGCATCATTGATCAGATCACAAAGGCTCTTTGAGGCTAGTCTATCTCTCTAGTATGGGTGCAATGGATGGATGATCATTTTTAGGATGAGAATTAAGGGTGGGAGTTCGATGTATCGTACCGATGGAAAAAATTATTCTTTGATAGTATTTAGGCAGCATTGGAAGGTGAGCTCGGGGACTAGTTCTTTTTAATGTGGGAAGATTATAAAAAGCTATTTTTTCACTCAGGTATTGATACTTTAAATTTCAGTTTAATTATTTATTTTGGAGCTAATATATATTCCAAATGAGTTAATCAATGTCTCAAGGGTGTTTGGGGGATATTTTAGATCCCATATCATGGTTCTTTGATAAAACTAGGTCTGGCGCATGATTTTCTATAAACTGTGCAAGAAAGATGTAGTGGTAGAGACAGATGTGTGGGTGGGGCCTTTTCAGATAGATCCTTACTACAAGGTTGGTGAATAGTTTCCTTAACTACTCAACCTAACCATTAGAGTGACCCTTTTTCCCAGGTTCTTGTGCATGGTTTGAAAATAGTTTGGAAAAGTATGCTTCCAAACCATTCATAGGATAATTTATGGGTAATATTAAAAAAATCATTAATGATCTCAATTAACCTCCTTCTTCTTACTTAATATGATTTCTTTTAAGATTAACCTATTTTTCAATCATTTTGGAGCTATGTGAAGGCCTAAGGTAGCGAATGAAACATCTCCTTTGTATGGGATCTGATCGAGCTTCCATACATCACATTGAATATGCAATGGTACGTACTCATGTATATTTGAGCCTTTATTCTTACCTATTCTCTCAACCTAGTTCTCAATTTTTGAGCGTTATTTCTCATTTCTTAGATCTACTATTTCATAATCTGAATTAGAGGTTGATATCATAGGAAAAGGATCCTAAAAACCTAAGTTGGGTAGTTTATAATTCATCCCACAAGTTCTTTGACATTGGAATTTGTCATGAGGGGGCTTCCAATTTCATTAGGTGTCATTAATAGAATTTATATATCATTATTATAATCATTTAAACCTTATGATTATTCTTTTTCCAAATATGTGATTAGTTTTAGTTGATTATACCCATAATTTCCAACACTTCATGTAGAGAGATTTGCCCTTATTGTGTAATGGTGAATGGAATGTACCCTCTCACATCTGTTTTACTAGTTCAAGGTATATTTGTAATGGTAATTAATTGATTCATGTTATAAATTGATAAGTATGTGTATGACTATCACTTGGACTTATCACACTAATGAAGGAATGAATTGAACCAAATAGACTTATTGATTAACTCTGAATTGAGGTAAGTGTTGCATGCTACTAAGTCTTATCACACTAATGAAAGGAAAGGATTGAACAAAATGAAATTTCATTTGAACTCATTATCAAAAAAGATTTTATTGACTCAAGATAACCTTGAATTCTTTTATATAAATTTTTGAACCACTCGAGAACCCTATTCTGATTCAAGGATGCAACATTCTTAGGTTTAGACCCACATAGATCTCGATCATTGTCAATTATTGGATGTTCGTTATGACCCCATAGAATACCTCATGTAGCCTTAAAGAATTCCTTGGATACACTCTTTTGATCCAGCATTAACAAGTATATTCCACAGTTATATCCCACAGGTCCCTGTTACTACTTAGAACTGTTTTACCTTAAATTATCACCATAGAATCGGTAAGAATATTATTGTGGAATTCTATTTAATATTATCCTTTGATTAGACTCTTACAATTAGCCAGGATACAATCATTACTGAGATCCAACCCATGAGATATATGTTTCCTTGGTTATTACCTTGGTACATCATTATTATGTAACATTACAGGTTTCGTTGTCACATCTTGGAATCATCACTGTTGAAAACAAGTGACAAAATTATATAATTGTAATTATTAGTTAATTAACTGATTATATGTTCAGAAACCAACTGATGGATGAAGCAGCTACTTGGGTATTTTTTAACATTTTGTTGCTTTACTTTATATATGTATACATACACACTGTTAGATTTCTATGACACATGTAAGATGTTATAGACACCATTGGTGGTGGCCTACTGATATTTATCACAAATCCCCTTTGGGGGTTGTTTGGTACTCAGGGAATAATACATGACTACTGGTAATGAAAAAGATAATTATACAGCTTCGAACACTTGATTGATCATAGTTTAGGATTGATCTTGATAGCAGATGACCGATCCAAAGATTGGGATGCTTATGATAGTCTACTTATTTTCATTACAGTATTTTGAAATATTTTATGCATGTTTTCATGTATCTATGTTTTCCAATTTTATAGTGACATGAAACATCATCATCAGTTATTTCAGTTATTTCATTTATTGTTAATGTTGTCCTTATTTTCTATTATGCCTAAATTTTACTTATATTTTTACCTCTATTTACCTATGTTTATATTTATCCTTTGTTCTACACTTTGGTAATGAGGGTATAGTCCCCCATGGACACACCCTAGGCCCTCACTACTGGTCGACAACCTCTATAATTTGTGGAAATATGATTAATTCCACATGTCCCACTCAGATCAAGGAACCTATTAAGTTGTATCTATGTTTAGGATGTCAAAAATACCACTCATGAATTATGGATATGATAATTAACCAATGTTACAATCATGGAGACGACATGTCATACATAAAAATGAGTAACATTCCCAATTTTCAATGATCGTTATGTTTTGAAGGTAAGTAATGTATATATTTTTAGAGTGATAATTATATAATAAATACCATATTATTTAATAATACGTAATTATATATTGAATTATTGGGGGTGTAAAAGGAATCACCTCATGTTGAGGTGGTTGTAGTCCACACGTCAATGAACGAAATCATCACATTTTTTATGTTTGAAAGGGTAATAATAAATCTGATATATAATATTTAAATAAGGGGAATTATATCATCAATATCATATATATGAAATCTATGTTAAATATTTTTAATTAAACCCATATATAGTACATTACATGTAATGTTTCGTCATATCACATCATTTGAGGAGGCAGTAGTCCACACTCCCATAAATGATGTTATCTTATTTACACCAAATAGTACGCATAAAGGAATGAGTTATATAAAAATTAAATATGTATTAATAAATAATAAATATAATATATTTATATATCATATAAAAATATTTATTTCATATTAATACCCTACCATGAGAGGTGGTAAAGGAAAAACAAACAACATTGTTACAAGTGGCGATACTTCGTCGTACACAAATGGTAATTTCATTACACATTTTATGGAAGTGTATATTGGTTTATTAATACCGTTTATATAAGTAAATATATGTATATTTAGGATACTTATGTTTTTATATAATTATGGAATAATAAAAAATGATGGGATTTCATAATGAAACAATGTAAAAATTCGTATTGATGAAAGTTACCTCTTCTTCTTGTAAATCATTTTAGTTTGGTAAAAATTGCTTATTGGCTAGATTTATTACCAAATTTAGGATAATATGGTCAGGGTAGGGATGTTTTAATACTATTTGGGTTGATTTTGGATGATACAAAGTGTATTTATAGGTTTGAGGAAGGGGAAGAGTTAATGCATTTTTATAATGGGGGTAATAGATTCCATGTAAATTCCAAAAAGGTATACAATATTGGGGGATCTCCCTTAACTAATGTTATTTAAAAATCAACAAATGATGGAGTAAAATGAAATTATGTATATAAAAGATCTTCAACACACAAAAATAAGTTCTTTTTCATAATTTTGTTCCTCATTTTTAATATTCCGTATATTTTCCATTTTGGTTTTGCATTTAGGTAACTAGTTGTATAACCTATGTAATTCAACCAATAAAAAAAATTAAAGTGATAATTTTTAGAATGTTGAGAACAACTTAATTATAAATCTTATAACTAATTCAGAAAGTAAAAATCTCATGTGTGATGGAAATTAATTAAAAAACAATAGTATGTAACGAGAAAAACACTACTTTTACCCAAACAATATTGACACAGTTTTTAACTATATATGGGTTCAATATGATAATTATAAAAGCTCAATTGGAACATTAATGTAACATATTTTATATTTATTTCCAATTAAAATATTTATGAGATATGATAAGACATTTTCATTAAATTTAAATAATTTAATAAAATATCATTTATAGTAAAATAACAATAATGTAAATTTTTTCATTATTTGATTAATTTTAAGATAAATATAAGAAAAAATTAGTAGAATTAAAATTTATTAAGTTAATATAGTTTAAACATGAAATATCAATCATCGTGAATAACTGAAATCAATATTTCATTAAATATTGATTACTATTAAATTTTTTGGCATAATTTACATTTTATAATTAATAAATAAATTATCTATGTGTCATCATTTTTTAATAATTTAATTTAATTATATCATATCTTAAAATTCATGTAAAATTACCATGATAAAAAACTCATTAATATTTAAGTATATAATATTAAATAATAAATATTAATATGATTTAAACTATGTACATCTAATTTTCCAAAGTAAATTCACATAAGTTGAAATATTATGCTTAAATAAAATCCAACGAATGTGGTATGAAAGTGGGATTTTAATGAGAAAATTCTCAATAGTTTATCAAGTATTTATATTTAAATTAACTATGAAAAGTATTCTAGTGACATGAATTGGATTAATATATATGTATATATATATATAATTAATCTAATATTAATTTAAAGAAATTGAAAAAATAACATTAATAATTTTTTAGAAGAAAATGTAGTTTTCAACTAAATTGCAGTATTTTCACTATATATCAAAAAAATAATCTTCTAAAAAAACAAAAAACGAATGTAAATTTTTATATTCCAATTTAAAAAATAAATATTATTTTTTCTTATAAAAATAATAAAATATTAAAATATATATATTTAAAAATAGGTTCTCCATTAATAGGTGGTAAAACTGACTTTAAAATATATAGAGCTTTCTATATTTAAAATTGGATTTATTCTTATTTTTATCCAATCAAATATATTGGATGAAAGTCAAAAAAATTATAAACATGTACAATGATAATATATTTATTCATATTCACACCTATCAATATAATGTCCAGGTGATAACATTTATATTAAATAATAATATCAATAGTATATTATTGTTTGGTAAAACATGGATTTGGTTGAAACACAAGTTATCAAATTAACTCGATGTTGTGTGCAATGTAAGATAAACATAGTGTTTTCTATGATACCGGATGACATATAATTTTTTTGTAACATAATATATTAAATAATTTCAATTAAATTTAATGCATATATTTCATAAAATCTTAGGATGTTACATATTATGTAAGTGATACATCTCAAGAGTGTATACCTATTTATATTTATAGAGATGTCACACCTCATCCTCTATAAAAAGAAACTCTCCCACATAACTTCATCAAAACTATCAAGACACATGGGATCGTCAAAACCCTCACCAAATCTACTCCCAAGATACATACTTTTATTATAGAAGCCTCCGTTTGGGCTTAAATCCAACCAAGGAATCCATTTGGTGCAAACCAAGAGTAGTTATCCAAAGAAGAGGTGACATCTTTCATCAAGATCCTTTTTTTCCTTTCATTCTCCTCCACCTCAAGATTTATTATTAGATTATTTTATAATAACCTTATTGTCTTAAATATTCTTATATGTTGTTATTATAATTGTTTTAAAAACACATAAACAAACTTTCATCAAATAGGTAATGAACATACTATTCTGGTGTAAGGCGAACTACTACCTCATGAAACAATGTTTTTTATTATTTATTTACCACATCTCATAGTTGGTAATTGTGATGGAAAATATGTTTTCATATTCTATATGTTATATTTATGATGTATTTATACTTCTTAAATTATTATATAAATCATTACTTCATGTTTTTTATATTTTGTTAATATGATAACTTCGTTTGCGGAAGTGTGGACTACCGCCTCCTAAAAGAAATATGATTTGTTAAAACATTAAATAGAATGTATTGAGAATTGGATTAGTGAACTTATATGATATATATATATATATTAAATAATAATTATATTGTAATGATATTATATATACATATATATGATTTTCTTTCATTCATTCTGTACGACAGTAAAACAGAATCGACATTCATTATTACGTACGGCCTACCGTCTCCTTGAAGTATGTACTCCATTTTATATATTATTATAAATAATTATATACTGAATATATATGATATTTATTTCATTATTTACATTATATAAATAAATAAATAATACTATAATTAATAGGATCAAGAATAACAAGCTAAGACATATATTAAAAAGGAGAATATTACCCAAACCGTAATATTAACATCGAGTTTTTAATAAACAGTTAACACATAGGCATAAAAATAATATATGGTATAATATATAATAATATTTCTATTCGGTAGTTTTACATTAAAGTTATATTAATTATACATGAGTTTTCAACATGTACACAAGAATTCAAGACTTAAGGAAAGGGAATTTCATCTCACTTTTTATTTCTATGAGGTACAAAAATTATTCACAACTCACTTATTTTTTGTTGTTTATATACATTATTATGAAATATTATTTAATTAATTTATCTTATATAATTATATTAAAATTTTTCAATTGATATTACTATTTCATGGGGATCAAAATTCTAATGTTACTCAATTAGTATGTGTTTTCTCATCTCACTTTTATGGGTTTTATGTTTGAAAAGATACTAAATTGGTAAAGTAATTTTGTCTCAATTTACCTAATTTTTAACAATTAACATGTCATACACCTATATCATTCTAAAAAAATATTCAATTCCAGTTTACATTTTACCTCATGAATCTAATTATTTCCATTCTTTTTTAATATTAATGTAATATCATTTTATTTCATGGGTATTATGATTCAATGTTACCAAGTGGTAAGAATTTATTGTACAAATCTCATTGTTTATCAGAATTGTTTTTGATTAGGATTTCATTTATTAATCCTTAGGATTCATTTTTCATGAACTCTAAAGAATTTTATTCTCAATTGGTTATCGAAGAAATATAACTGTGTAATTACAAATTTTACACTCTTTTGTAATTAAGATTATAAATAAAATGTTTTTATGAAAATAAGACTTTATTTCTTCTTTTATTTGGATATCTATGTTCTTTTAAAATCATGTTTTCTAAAAAAATATTTTTTTGATATTATCCAATTATTTTTAACCAAAATATTTGTAAATGTTTTACCTTTTTACAAAAAAAATTAAAATAATATTCTTATATTTTCTGATCAAGAAACTTTTCTAAACTTTTTAAGATTAGCAATGAATGTTCAGCACAAATAGACTTACTCATCATCATGAACATCATTTATTAGATGATTCCTTTGTATTCTTGGAAGGGTTTTTAATGAATTTTTTTCCATAAATATTATATAAATTTTATGTCATTAAATGGTTCTCAAATAAAAAGGGTTTTTAAAAAATGTTTTATATTTAACCAGTGTCTTAAATGATTTTCAAAGATTCCTTTATATAGTGTTAAAAGGTTAGTTCAAATATATGGACTTAGATTATTTTAAATATTAATTCCTATGTTTTCAAATAATTTTCACGGAAAAATGAATTAAAAATGTTTTCAATATTATTTTATAGGTTTTCTAGGGAAAACTATTTCAAAATTTTATCTAGCTTATTTATAATTATTCAATGTTATTTTCAATAAAAATGTTTATTTAAATGTTTTATATCTTAAATATATGTCTTAAAATCATAAATATTATATTCCTTATGAGAGGTTTTTAATTATTTTATTATAATTACTCTATATATTTTCAATGTGGACAATTTTGAAAATGATATATTTAATAAAAAGTGACTTTCAAATAATATTTATATTCCAAGTGATATTTCAAAAAAATCACCATCTAAGATGAAATCATTGGTTATATGGTATGCTTTACAAGGGATATAATCCAAGGATAGATTCTATATTATTTCTCTGAATAGTCAATGTTATGATATCCAATTTTAATGGAACTCATTCTCTTCAATGGGTTATACCCTGATAAATTCTTCAAAAATCTTCTTCTATTCATGTTTTATTCTAGTGTGAAACTAATAGAAAACCAAAATACTTTCCATTGGATTTGATATGATTTGATTTCCATTATAACCATGTCATTTCATGGGTTTTGATATGATGTTTATAAAACCCATCTCTTTTTATGGGTAATTAAAATATGAATGTTTTATGGGAAACATACATATGGTATCATTTTGAGATTGGTGCGACATATATCTCCATCCATAAAATTGGGTAAAGATTTATATCTTCTAAAATAATAATGGAAACCATGTGTAATTTCTTGATCTACTATGGGAATAGGTATGTCCTAATATACAGTGGGAAACAAGTGCATCCTGATCCATAATGGAAAATAGGTTCTTTTTATCAATAATGGGAAACAGGTTTGTCCTGATCCATAATGGTAAATATGAGGATCTCATTCTTCTATGGGAAATTGTTGTTTCCTGATACACTATGTCAATGGTTTTGGTTGTAAACTATGACACGTGAAATGGTTTTAAATGTTTATGATGGTGTCATACTCTTATGACATGAAATTTGGGTTCATGGTTTATTTATGATGATTTATTAACCTTATGATAAATGTCTTATTAACTACCTATCCGTATTCCATGACTAATATATTTGTTCTCTAATATATAGGGCATGATATTAAAATGGAAATAAAATGTTATCATACAGCTATATTCATCTTATTCTTACGAATCTCTTTTATTTGTCCTTACTAAGAATCTGATATCACCCTTTATTATGTTTCCTTTCCCTAGGTTATAAAGAAATGTTTTAAGTCTATGTATTAAAGGGGAATATATTTTTGGTAAAAATTTATGGTATTTTACCAAGTTATAAGATAATTTTTCATGTTTCAAAAGACACTAAACTACTATCTTCCTTGCGTATGTACTTTTTTAATGTGATGAATATTCATAAAAATTATGTAATATCCAAGTATGTTAAGCACAAGTCACTATATATATGAGTGTAATATTTTATATATTATTTAGTAAAACTCTTTTTCTAATATATCTCAATCGAGGGCCTAGATGACATAATCATTATACAAGAGGAAATTTCCATTTTGGTTCTTCTCTAAATTATTTAATTATAAAAAACATACCAAAAAAACACTATGTATCACTACCTCATAGTTATTTGTAATAATGGTATAAAAGTGAGAGGTTTCTTGTGAAAACCAAATATGAACCACAAACCCCTACTATAACAAAGAAACTGTGTAGGATAGTCTATCTGGTATGCTTTAGTGGTCATTCATTACAAAAACCGTATATTTTTCTCCTGGATGATTATTTTATATCTCTATATGAAATTCTACCCATTCTATGATTATTTTTTTTAAACAAATAATACTCCTTTATGAATATTGGTTTATTGTAAAATCAATTTTTTATATATAGATGATATTTATTATTTCATTTCATGAGTATATATGTCCAAAATGAAAAAAAATAATTTAGAGTCTAACTTTTTTATTACATGATACATTTTATATTCCTAAACACTTATAAAAATTCTTCCAATACTATACATAAGTGTATGTATTATTATATCATTTATGATAGGCTACCAGATCATTTGAATATTTTATATGCTTGTTAGGCTTCTTTTAAACTAAATACATCCCCATGTAATTCCATGAACATATCTTTTTTTCCATCTGATAAAATCCTCCCAATTATTTATTTGGTGAGTAATATATATGACTCACTAAAATATTAATAATGGTGAGACTTTGGAAAAATAATTAAAATGTTAAATTTGTTAGACATTATATTAAAACATCTGAACTAAACAACATAAACATTGGTTATTTTATTAACATATATTATCAATTTAAAACTTTTATAATTTCACTATTATCATAATCCTTTAAACCATTTCCATCAAACATTTAATTGAATTTTTATATATCTAATGTAACTATATATATGAAAATGTTTGTCATCTAAACTAAAACTTTTACAATATTAAGTGGCAGTCACCCCTATTTTTACTAGAAAAATCTTTTAATTATTGTCTATGAACTTCTATATGTGAAAATATACTCCCACCACCATCATAGGAACAATATAATTTTCATAATATCATAATGTAAATCACAAAATCCCTTGTGTTAGGAAATATCACTTATTTACACTAGTGTAAATGTTTAAAAAACAAACTATTGATCAATATCTTATATGGAATTTTTTAAGTTTAGAGAAAATAATTTGATTGAAATATTTTTCTATTTAAATGTTCCCCTGATGTTTAGACTAAATACTTAATATTGTTAAACAATTTATAAACATTTTATTATAGAAGGAATTATTGTTATCCTTATATTCTTCTTAAAAATGTTATATAATTTATTAAACCTATAATAATGTGTTTATAATTAATCATCCCATATTATTCATTTTTTACTAAATAACACATATTTTAGTATAAGAATAATTATTTAACTTTTCAAGTCACAAATTGGATGGATATATTCATTTGAATATAAAACATCAATTCCACAACCCTATATTTTATTTATTGAAAAACATATACTAAATCCATTACTACTTTCCTTGATTTTGAATTATAGTATACTCAAACAATTTGGAAGAATAAAATGGGTATCATATACGATTCCAAATCAAAGAATTTATTTCTATAACATTAATAACTGACATGAATAATCTATATAGTTTTATTGAACTCCTTCAAGAACCCCAAATAATTCAATCATAGGAAGATAATTTCCAAATATTCTAATATCTTTATTAGGCATCAATGACCATTATTGGGAAATTAAAAAAAATTTCTTTCCACTTTTTTTGGTATTCTTTCACATTGAACTTTTTGAAAAATTGTAATACTGATATAGGACCATAAACTGGAAATTTCAGTTGCTATTTCATCAAATCCCACCACCTATCCACATTATGGTAATCATTAATTGAACTCATTCATATTATCAAAACTATTCATTTTATAATTGAATAATGGATTTTAAAATCAAAACAAGAATTAAAGAAATCATTTCATCTCCCCATGTAACAAACAACTCATCCAAATTGGGAACACGAGTATTGAATTATTCATTTTATATTATTATGAATCTTGTTCCCCTAAAACATCAAATAAATAAACTTATAATCCTCAAAATCAACTATATTTATGTGTTGACCAAATTCGTCAATAATTAACATTGGGTAATATTTCTATAAAAAATCAAATTTTGTTCGTATAAATAATTCTAGTGTTTTTATACCATTATATGATGTTAATCATATTATTATTATAAATTAAAATGATTAATAGTGAAGTAATTTTGAATGAAAATGATCCCATTTATCATAACCTATGTTTACCAACAGTGTATCATGTACTATACTAAATTAATATGAACTTATTTTAAATGATCTCAAAAATATGATGAACACTTTTGAATCATTATATAATTACTAGTAAAAGATTCATATTTTATAATGAAATTATTCCTCTAGTAAATTTATTTCACCACTTACAAATTTTGCTCGACCATTATGAAAATCATATCACTTATGACTCATGGATAGTTGGGAATATTACTATTTACCCATTCCATCTTATTGAAAAACTCATGTCCATTACTCATATAACCTAATATTATTAGGTTCTCATTTTTGTATATATTAAACAATATTCCATGAATGGGGGCCTTATATTTTAAGGGTCACCCATTACATTCATTCCATGAACAAGAAAAGCCATCAGAACCTCACATTAGCAGGACCTACATAGTTTGATGATCAAGGTCTTGAAATTTTTTAAAATTTGATGTAATATAACACTTATTGTTTTAAAGGGTACAATGCTATAAAATAAGACTTTAACAATGAAAAGAATAGAAATTATTAATGTTGGACAAGCACTGACTACATGAGCAAGATTTAAATACCAATTCTTTAATCAGTACAAACCAATTACTAAAAAGTGGTCCTTGATCAATGCATATTAAATCACTAATATGTATCAATTATCATATCTTATATAAGAATTTATAATGGAGAATATTGGAGTATTTTGCAACATCACACTACATCACCAGTTTAGTATGACAACCCTTCTTTTATTAAAAACTTAAAAATGATTTATTACATAAACTATTCACTTGATACAACATGGATGATCAAGAGTTATAGTGTCTTTGGGGCTTAGGTTCATTACATAACTACTTAAAACATGAAATACAACATCTTTATTGAAAACTTCCTATACATGACCACTATATTCCCTTGTACATAGCATTTCATGGGATAACCTGAGGATATGCATAAGAAAAGGGTTGAGCTATAAAGCCTAGTAAGGAAATAAACATGGAATACATGAGGAGTACAATACTTGATAGACAATAGGAATATCAATATATAAAAAGAGAAACATGAACATAAAGTCATGATAAATCATGATAATCATAACATGGAAATGTGGCAACAACACTTAACATGGAATTAGCATGAGCCAAGGCTCATTGCACATGGAGCATGAGTAAATTTTCATTGCACATGAAGCACGAGTAAAAACTTGTTTCACATGAATTATCATGAGTCCAAACTCATTGCAAATGACGTATCATGATACTATAATTTACCCAATGCATTAGACCACTATAAGGGAGCACCCTTCTTAAACATTTCATTTTATGCATTAGTGTGCCACATGGATCATAAAAAATGGATTCATAAAACATAATCATTTATTCCATGAAAAATGGAATGTGGAATGAATCATTATAATTAATAAGTAAATGTGCATGAAGGTGAATACCCTTGATGGATAAATGGGCATGGTATTCACTACACAATGGCATTGGCTTAGAAAATTAGTGCAATTTTGACAGTGTAACGGCGTGATATAAGAATTCATAAAAATGGTTGATGAGAGAGAAATGGGTGTATCATCATATCTACATGAAATGGAAAGAAATGGGGTTATATAGATACATGTACCAAAAATTTAAATGGAATTTATATTCATGATACCAAAGTATTGCTTGAATGTAAATGAGGAGAGAGAAGTTCCTTTCGGAATTTTGGCATAGTAATCGGTGTACATGTGAGGAATTTAATGAGAGAGAAAGGGGTCTCTCATCATTAAAACAATAAGAGGGAATTATGGGGTCTGTGTGAAACCATACCCCAGCCTTTATAATTGGAATTAAAGGGGCATAACAATATTAAGAAAATTGGACAAAAAAAGTGAAAGGAAGAAAAAACCTTACTTGGAAGTGTGCTTCCAAATGCATGAGATAGGCTTGATAGTGGCTTCTTGGGAGCTTGGGAAACCTTATGAGGATTCTAAAGAGAGTAGGGAAGAGGTTGGACGAACTCAAATGGCTTTGAATGAGGAGGAAGTGGGAGCATGGGTTGATTTATATAAGAAAGGTGAGTGAATTCTTTATTATTTAGGTTTCAGACCCCTTACATTAAACTAATCCAAACCACAAAACAGCTCATGCTTTTTTCCCATGGTTTTTGGAAAAGGGAAGAGTAAAATAATATTTTATAAGTCCAAAGTACGAAATTCTTAAAATAATGGGGTTTCTTATGTAGAGGTGAGTCACACTCCCATGGAAAAACAATTTGAATAGACACGATGTTTAATAAGTCGTGAGGGGTCCATTAATTGTTTTAAAAGTAAGTCAAACAAACCCAAAATCACATTATATTAATGGTAAAATAAATATTGGCTGAACATAAAGCTTATAGTATTTTATTACATCACTATTGGATCATTATGTTCTCATAAAACACATTATATATTTAAACGGTATTTAATTTTTACCCATAAATTTGACTATCTCAGAAAATTATGAAAAATTCTCCGTTTGATAATTTCGATGTCCTAATTACAGAAATATAATTTATTTTATTTAAATAATTATCTAAATATGTTAATTTTCACTTTTTAAATGAAATCTGACATTTATCTAAAATTCACGGGTTTTGAAATAAATGGCTTTCAATCCTTAATAAAAATTATAATTGCATTCATAAAATTATAAGATCATTAATATTTAATAAAAAAATTAATAATAATATTATATTAAAATATTATTTAAATAAAAAATCCCTTAATTTAATAAAATATATTTGTTAATTAAATAATAACTAAAAACACTATTTGTACTTTTAAAACTATTTACAATGTATCAATAATGACAAGAAAGTATATTCATTATTGTATACGAAAATAATGTACATGAACATAGTACTAGATATTTGTGACATAACCCCTTAAAACAGTCGTATAAGACCTAAGGATAAGGTGCGCGATGGTGACAGGCTCTTGGGGTGGCTTAGATAACATCATTCGAGTGGTTATCTCTATCAACTTCTACTTTTTTGTAGATGGTCTCATTCGAGCTTGACATGATAAAGATCAGATTTGGCTTGGTCAAGAGGAAATCCCAAAGATGCCACCTCTTTTATGATCTCCAACAAATGGGCTTCTTATAGAGAAATTCTATAGGATGAGGCCATCACTTCCTTTGTCTGAGTATGTTGGATTTGTTAAAGCCCAATATTTAAACTAATCATGTGATCACTGTTCAACGGATATAAAAGCAACGGTCATAATTCCTAACATAAAACCAAAGAAGTTGACATTTTATATAAACATTTTACATAAAGAAAAAATTATTTAGATCAATAGTGATTTCCATTAATGAAACATTGGGTCATTACAATATTCCCCCCTTAAAAATTTTCGCCCTCGAAATTTACTTTTCCCACACTAAAACAGATGTGGGTAACTCAGCTTCATCATTTCATCTGATTCCCAATCGCTTCTTCAAACTTGTGGTTTCGCCACAGCACCTTGACGAGGGGAATTGTATTATTTCTTAGAAATTTTTCTCTGTGATCTAAGATCTTCACTGGTTGCTCCTCATAAGAAATATCATCCTCCAACTATACCACCTCAGAAGAGATTACATGTGAAGGGTCCAGTATATAATTCCTTAATAGGGATACATGAATGACATCATGTTCTTTGGCCATGGTAGGTGGAAGTGCTAGTCGATAGGCCACTTCCCCGACATGATCAAGAATCTCGAAGGGGTTGATGTACCTTGGATTTAACTTCCCTTTCTTTCCAAACCTCATGACCTTCTTCCACCGAGATATGTATTGAAAAACCATGTCTCTATCTTTATTCTCAAGGTCTCATCGATGATTATCTTCATAACTCTTCTATTGACTCTGGGCTGCCTCGATATACTTCTGAATGGTTTTCACCTTCTCCGCCATTTCCTAAACCATTTCCGGTCCATTCTTCTTACATTCACTGACCTCATCCCAACATTCTGGTGTTCTGCATCTTTTTCCCATGCATGGCTTCATAAGGTGCCATTTGGATGATCAAGTGGAAACAGTTATTATAAGAGAACTCAACCAGAGGAAGATTTTGATCCCATCCTCCTTTAAATTCCATTGATCCCTCTCTTAACATGTCCTCACATGTTTGGATAGTCCGCTCGGAATGGCCATTAGTTTGAGGATGATAGGTCGTACTGAATTTCAGTTCAGTATTCAGAGTATGTTGAAGACTCTTCCAAAACATAGAAGTGAATCTTGGATCTCCGTCAGACACAATAGATATGGTAACCCATGAAGCCTTACGACTTCCCTGATATATATCCATGCTAGTAGATCCAATGAGAAATCCTATCGAATAGCAATGAAGTGTGCAGACTTTGTAAGATGATCTACTACAACCCATATTTCATTTTTGCCTTTAGATATCCTCGGAAGCCCAGTGACAAATACCATGGTGATTTTCTCCCATTTCCATTCTGGTATGGGCAATGGTTGCATCATCCCCTTAGACTTCTGCTTCTCTGCCTTCACTTTTTAGCACACCATGAACATTGATGTATATACAGCGATCTTCTTCTTCATATTATCCCACCAAAGGTTTTCTCAGAGATCTCAATACATCTTTGTGCTCCCTGGGTTAATAGAGAAATTTGAACTATGTACATCATCCAAAAGTCCTTCTTCTTCTCTGGACATGATGGAACAAATAGCATTTTCTCAAATCGCACAATTCCATCTTCATTAACATTAAACTCTGAGGATTTCCGTTTTTCGATAGCTTCTACTTTTTCTTGAATTCCCACATAATCATTTTGAGCATCCATTAACCTTTATAAAAAAGATGGTTGAGTAATCATTTGTGAAAGGATTGATGATGTTCCCTTATTTATGATTCTCATGTCCATATTCATCATGTCTAAGAAGATTGGATCCATCTCAATTCTCATCATTGATAGAATCGCTGGTCATTTCTACATAGGGAATCTGCCACCTTGTTTGCTTTCCTAGGGTGGTAATGTATTGAACATTCATAATCCTTGATTATATCTATCTATCTTCTCTCGTTCATATTAAGATCTTTCTGTGTGAATATATATTTAAGACTCTTGTGGTCAGTATATATCTCACATTTCTCCCCATAGAGATAATGCTGCCATATTTTCAAGGCAATGATCACCACCGTCAACTCCAGATCATGCATTGGATAGTATCACTCATGGATATTCAACTGCCTTGAGGCATACGATATCACTTTATCATTCTGCATTATCACAAAGCATCATCCCTTCTTCGAAGCATCACTGAATACCATAAAAATTTTCCCACTTGTGGGTAAAGTGAGCATGGGCGCAGTGATATGCCTCATTTTCCACTCCATAAAGATTTCTTCACATTCATCACTCCAAGAAAACTTTTCTCCCTTTAAAGTTAGCTTGGTAAGAGGGTTGGACAATCATGATAAATTTCTCAAAAATCATCGATAATATCTAGATAACCCCAAGAATATACAGATGTCCGTTACCGATGTTGGCCTCGGCCATCCCTCAATTGCATCTGCTTTGGAGGGATCCACAGATATCCCATTTCTTGTGATGATATGGCCCAAGAATGAGACCTCCTTCAACCAGAACTCACACTTGCAGTTCTTTTCATAGTGCTTCTCCTTGCGCAAAGTTTCCAGTACAGTTCAGAAATGCTCCTCCTGATCCTCCTTGGTTTTGGAGTATATTAGAATATCATCTATAATGACTACCAAAAATTTGTCGAGGTGATCTCTAAAGACTCTATTCATCTTGTCCATGAAGATTTATAGAGAATTAGTGATTCCGAAAGGAATTACTATGAATTTATAGTGCCCATATCTCGTACGAAAAGTAATCTTGGAGACATCTTCCTTCTTCACCCTTACTTGATAATATCCCGACCGCAAATCTACCTTGGAGAATTATTGTGCTCTACAAAGCTGATCAAACAAGTCATCAATTAGTGGGATAGTATACTTGTTCTTTATCGTGATTTTTTTAGCTCATGATAATTGATGCAAAGGTGCATCAACCCATCCATCTTCTTGATGAAGAGAACTGGTGCACCCCATGGTGAAGCACTTGGGCGTACAAACCCTTTATCCAGATTCTCATGTAGTAGTTTCATCACCTCTTCAAGCTCCATGGAAACCATTATATATGGATTCTTGGATATTGGTAGCACCCTTGGTATATGTTTAATTGAGAATTCAACATCTCTTCTAGAAGGAAGACCAGGAAGTTCCTCGGGAAACACTTCAGCGAATTCCCTCACAATAGGCATTTTTTCGAGGGTGGTTTCTTCCTTAGACTCAATCATCTGATCAAGATATTCATGCTCATAGGGTAGTAATATCCATGCTTGAGATAATGGAGTTAAAGGAGATTCATCTTCCTCCATACATTTGTAACGAATCAGTGGTCGATTCTCCATATGGAGTGTGATTTCCCTCTCCCTACAATTTATATTGGCTCTATATAAGGAAAGCCAATCCATGCCAAGAATCGAATCAAATTCCACCAGAGGGAGTATGACAAGGTTCACCGGGAAATTCATTCCACAGATTATAACAGGGGATGACTTATATTCATGGGATGCAATAATTTCCCCATTTTCCATACTCACCAACATCTTCACTTACATGATTTTTGGTGGTGCTATGATTGTTCTACTAAAATTTCGAGATATAAAAGAATGCGTATAACCTGAATCAAAAAGTTCATTCATTATTCATGAATGAATAACTAGCGTACCTATCACCACTTCGTTTTCGGGGTTAACTTTGGTAGAAGTGATGGAAAAAGCTCTTCCTTGATGCCTTAGAGGTTGTTGGTTGCCTCCGAAAACCCTTGGATTAGGGTATTGATTTGCAAAATGCCCTAGTTCTTTGTAGTTGTAGAAATGAACAATGCATTGAGGATCGAATGGAGCGTTCCTCTCCTCTGTCGTAGCAGCGAGTCTTTCTTGATAATATTTAATAGCTAGGTTCCCTTATCTTTGACACCTAAAGTATCTCCTCATCCCCTTGAGGCAATTTCCAAGGTGCTTCTTTCCGCACTTTTGGAAAGTGGGGTGTTGTATCTTCTTAGCACCATTGGATTTATCCACCGAACCTCCAGCATTGAATTCCACCTTATGATTCTTGTCCCCATGATACCCCTGTGATTCCCTGATCTCCATTTCACCTTGAGGGCACATCAGACAATTTCCTCATAACTGTCAAAGTCACGGATTGCTAATTCTTTCTGTAGGCTAGGCTTCAGCCCACCAAAGAAGTGTTCAACTTTGAATTCGGGGGTAACGACAAAGTCGAAAGCGTATCGTGCAATCCTTGTGATGTTTTCCTCATATGCTCCAACAGATTATTCATATTTTTTCTTAAGGGAATGAAGTCCCTTTCCATCTTAAGCCGGAGGGTGCACAAAAATTATTTATCGAAAAACATCTTCCAGAAATCCTTCCATTCCAATGCCTCAATCTCCTCCTCAGGCTTCATATTTTTTATCAACGTCCACCATTTATCAGATTCACCCTCCATACGATAAGCTTCCAAGAGAACCTTCTCTTGTTCAAGACATTAAAGGATGGAGAAGATCTTTTCAATGGAGTTGATCCATTTTTCAGTGATCGTGGGATCGGATGATCCACTAAAAGTAGGAGGCCTTTGACCCATGAAGCTCTAGAGAGTGACTTGTTACTTCTTAGGGGGGTTTGTAAATTCTTCTTGACCCGTGTTTCTATTCAAATCTTGAGTTAGCTGAGAGAGGAGTGACAATGTTCGCGATTCCCGGTCCCATTGGATTGGGCATCTCATTAGTACAGTCATCACACTGATCTTCACATCAGTTGTTAGCCCGAGTCCTGCTATTATCAGCCATTAGCTGGAATAAAAGGAATTTTAGGGGGCAACACATAAAGGGTGATCCAAAGACAAAAGTTGATGACTTATAAATAAACTTTTATTTCCTTAACTCATGATTCTATAGGATTCAATCTATGATTTTCATGATCTACTTTCTAACATATATTCTTAGAGGCATTTATTTTTATTCCCATAAAAAGGGTTCATAATAAGCTTGTGAATTTATCAAAACATATCCCTCAGGAGTTTCGTAACCAAGAGTGCAGCAAGGCCCATATTCGTACACAAGTTCCCATTCGAGTCTAGTTCAATGCGGTGTTTTTGGATTTTACCCCTAGGATACATCTGTGCCAGAGCCGCCTCTACCTGCTCGTATCCATACATGGATGTATTTTATTTATAAACCACTCACTCAGTTCATACCAAAACATAGGGATGTTTTTATTAAATTTAGTCTTGTCTTTATGGCTTTGCTGGGGTTTTCTAATCCTGATCCCAAAAAATAACTAAACCTCCCTCTGATACAAACTATGACAACCCTTCTTTTATTACAAACTTAAACATGATTTATTACATAAACTATTCACTTGATACAACATGGAAGATACAAAGGTCCAGAGTCTTTTGGGATTAGGATCATTACATAACAACTTAAAACATGAAATACAACATATTTATAGAAAACATACTTTACATGACCACTACATTCCCTCGTACTTAGCATTGCATGGGATAACATTAGAACATGCATAAGAAAAGGGGTGAAATATAAAGCCTAGTAAGGGAATAAAAATGGAATAAATGAGGAGTACAATACATGTTAGAAAATATCCATATCAATATAGCACAAGATAATCATGAACATAAAGGCATGATAAATCATGATGATCATAACATGGGAATGTGGAAATAACACATAACATGGAATTATCATGAGCCAAGGCTCATTTCACATGGAGCATGAGTGAATTATCATTGCACATGAAGCATGAGTGAACCCTCATTGAACATGAATTAGCATGATTCAACACTAATTTCACATGATGTATCATGATAGTATACTTTACCCAATGCATTGAAGCGCTATAAGGGCACACCCTTCTTAAACATTTCATTTTATGCATAAGTGTGTCACATGGATCATAAAACATGGATTCATAAAACATAATCATTTATTACACGAAAAAGTATTATGGAATGAAACTTTATAATTAATATGTATATTTCCATGAAGTTGAATACCCTTGATGTAGAAATGGGCATGGTTTTCACTACACAATGGCATTGGCATAGAAAATCGGTGCAATTTCGGCAGCGTACCGGTGTGATATAAGAATTCATAAAAACTGTTTATGGGAGAGAAATGGGATCTAATCATATCTACATGAAATGGAAATTAAGGGATTCATATAGATACATGTCCCAACAATTTTAATGGAATTTAGATTCATGATACAAAAGTATTTCTTGAATGTAAAAGAGGGGAGAGAATTTTCTTTTTGGAATTTCGGCATAGTAACGGGTGTACGTGGGAGGCATTTAATGATAGATAAAGGGGTCTCCATCATTAAAATAATAATAGGGAAGTATGGGGGAGGTGAGAAACCATAACCCATCCTTTATAATTGAAACTAAAATGGTATAACAATATTAAGAAAATTGGACAAAAAAAGTTAAAGGATGAAAAACCCTTACTTGACTTGTTCTTCCAAAGGCTTGAGAGTGGCTTGAGAGAGGCTTCTTGGAATCTTGGGGCACCTTGGGAGGATTATAGAGAGAGTAGGGAAGAGGTTTTACAAACTCAAATTGCTTTGAGTGAGGAGGAAGTGGGATCTTGGGTGGGTTTATATAGGAAAGGTGAGTGAATTCTTTATTATTTAGGTTTGGGATCCCTTACATTAAACTAAACCAAACCACAAAACAACTCATGGATTTTGCCCATGTTTTTTGGAAAAGAGGAGAGGAAAACAATATTTTATAAGGCCAAAGTCTGAACTTCTTAAAATAATGGCGTTTCTTATGTGGATGTGAGTCACACTCCCATGGAATAATAATTTAAAAGAAAAAGATGTTTAATAAGTTTTGATGGGTCCATTAATGCTTTGAAAAGTAAGTCAAACAAACCCAAAATCACATTATTTTAATTTTAAAACATATATTGGCTTAAAATAAAGCTTATAGTATTTTATTACATAACTATTAAGTCATTATGATGTCATAAAACACATTATATATTTAAAAGGTATTTAATTTTTACCCAAAAATTTGACTATCTGAGAAAATTATGAAAAATTTACCATTGGATAATTTCAACATCCTAATTCCAGAAATATCATTTATTTTATTTCAATAATTTTCTATATATGTTAATTTTCACTTTTAAAAAGAAAAGTGACATTTATCAAAAATTCAAGGGTTTTGACAGAAATGGCTTTCAAACCTTAATAAAAATTATAATTGCGTTGATAAAATGTAAAGACCCGTAAAATTCAAGGAAAATTTTTTCTTAATTTTCTTTAGAATTTTACAAGAGCGCGGTTTCAGACGGCACCTGATTCCGAGGCCCGGAGTGCCCGGAATTAATTTCCGAAGTTTGGCTCGGGTACGTTCAGTGAACGAACGAGCGGGATTTCCTAACTTTTGATCCGGTGCTCGGAATTGAAATCTGAGGGCACCGATGAACTCGCAGCGCCGATATTCTCTTAAAGAGACCTTTTCGGGAGTTGCGTTTGTTTCGGGTTAAAAGTTAGTTTTTGGGAGATTTATAAAAAAGTTGAATAAAAAGTGTGAATTCTTTTTATTTTATTTTTTTTTTTGTAAGTTAAGTCCTACCAAAGGGAGTTGGGAGTGGGACCCACATCCACTTAACCTCCCTTGGAAGGATTAAGTGAGGTGGGGTCCACACGAACCCCAACTCCTCAAATTCTCTCAAAACCTCCCCTTTAACTCGTTTCATTTAATGTTGTCAACTTGAGTTACTTAATTAATTAAGGGAGTTAAACCCTTTTTGAATTTCAAACCTTTGAAATTCTTGTGGTTAAGTTATGTAATAATATAAGTTAAGGCTTATATTATTCTAGGGGATTCTTTTACCACCTTGGGAGGATTTCTTGAGAGCTTTGGAATCTTTTCTTCTTCTTCTTCAACTTGACGAAGAACACGAAGAACGCCGTTCTTCAACGAAGAACTTCTTCGCCGAAGAACACGGTCTTTCCGCAACGCCATATCCGCGACGTGACGTACTTCTTCCGCATCATCTTTTCCGCGACGAACGCCATCGACAACGACTCTTCCTCCGACGTCAAAGGAATCGACACCGATATTTCACGACTACGTCAACGTGCGACTATCGAGGTAGAGGTTCTTGAGTTCGTTGTTCTCTTTATAATTTGACTTTCCTCAAGACGTGACGAGGAACGCTCTTTTTCCGACGAAGAACGCCGCACCTCCTTTCTTCGTTCACCGTGACAACGAAGGGGACGACATCTCTTCTTCGGACAACCTTCGTCGGCGTGCAAGTTTCGCCAACGACGTATCTCTTCGGTCATATCTCTTCGACAACGGATTTGACGAACGACGACCGCGACGCCCGACTTCTGCGACGCCGTCTTCCGCGGAACGTAGACGAATCTTCGAATCTTAAACCCGAGGTAGGGGATGTTGTCTAATATTTAATTATCTCATTCTTGCTCGTGGTTCGTATGACTAACGTGAGGATGTTGTTTATTTAAAGTTGCGTTATTAATTTAACGTGAGGGAGCCGGACCGTACGAACACGGCCGAACCCCATCCAACGTTCTTGTTTGTTCTTGCGGGTGGAAGCAAGTGGCGTGGTGCCGTCGCACCACGCGGTTGATCGTGCATTTATTTTACGCAACGCCGTCGCGCGCACACCATGGAAGAAACATCAAGAACGCGACACCGTCACGCCGCGTTGAAAGAAATTTAAAGTGCGGCGGAGGGGCGCGGTGCCGTCGCACCGCGCCGGATGACGAACGCCGCGGCCGGTTCCGGGCCGCGGCGGGACGAGGAGACCGCGGCCAGTTCCGGGCCGCGGCGGAAGAGCAGACCGGCGGCCGGGCCGCCGGCGTCGGAAGCCGAAGAGGGGACCGGATTTTTCCGGTCCCGTTGGAGAAAACCGGCCGGCCAGCTGGCCGGCCGGATGCCAATAAACCGGGGGAATTAATCCCCCGGCCACTTCATGAAACCCCCTCTTAAAGAGGGGGCGGTTATCTTGTGGGGGGAAAAGCCCCCCCGTTTCTGCCAATCAAAGCCCCCCACTTGAGGGGGGGCGGTTCTTGAGGGAAGGGGGCAGCCAGCCCCCTTGGTTCGGCGCCAGCAGGCCCCCCCCCCCACGTGAGGGGGGGGCTTCTTTAAAAAAAAAGGGCGCGGCCCTTGTGCCGCGCCGCCCCTCCAAAAACCGCGGGGCTTAGCCCCCGCGTGCGCCGCCTCGCCGCGGCCCGCCGGCCGCCGCTCCGCCGCGCCGCCCAGGGGGGGGGGGGGTCGGGCCGGGTCGGCCCGGACCCGGACCCCCCCGTTTCGAACCAGATTTGGTTTTTGGCTCATAACTTGAGCCTCGGACCTCCGAACGACGAACCGTCTGCGGCAACGCGATCCTTGGATCGAGACGGTCGTTTCGGTATATCGCACTCAAGGTTTCGGGTTACTTTGAGTTCGGCCGGGTTGGTTCGTTCACGAAACCAACCGGGCCTTCGGAGCGGAAACGCTCATATCTTGAGCCACGAACGTCCGATTGACGCGCCGTCAGTCGCGTTGCGTTTCTCTTAATGAGACGGATCTTTTGGCATACTCCGCCTGAGGTTTGGACGCAGGTGGAGTACGGTCGGGTTGGTTTTGCCTTAAAAACCAACCGGGCCCCGGAGACGAAAAAGCCAATAACTCACAGACCGGGCGTCCGATTGACGCGCCGTCTGTTTCGTTGACTTCCTCTTGATGAGATGGAACTTTTGACATACTCCGCCCGAGTTTTGGATGCAGTCGGAGTATGGCCGGGTTGGTTTGTACCCGAAACCCAACCGGGCCCCTGGAACAGAAAAGCTGATATCTTACAGACAGGACGTCCGCTTGACGAGCCGTCAGCGGCGTTGGTGGTTACGTTGAGTAACGGTCCCTTTGAGTTTACCCTATGGGAGTTCGGGGTACAGTTGAGATACGGCCGGGATTGGTTTCGCTCTCGAAACCAACCGGGCCCCTGGGACGAAAAGGCTAATAACTCACAGACCGGGCGTCCGATCGACGCGCCGTCTGTTGCGTTGAGACCCCTGTGACGAGACGGAACTTTGAGACACTTCTTCGTGGGACTTTGAGATACTTGGAGTATCGACCTGTAGCTCGTGGAGCGGACCCTCCCAGTGACGAGCGTGCGAAGTACGGAGACCGTGTAGCTGGCTGAGACCTGACGACTGCTTGACCGACTCGACTTGGAGTGAGTCGACTAGCCCAGTGGACGGAGCACTACTTTCTGAGGTGCAGACCCATGGCGGACGGAGCACTACCTGTGTGACAGTGCAGACCCGCGGTGCTCGTCCGGAGAGTACCTCAGCAGGCTACTAGGGGGTGTGCACTACGGAGTTTGGGTGACATACCTCGGCGGGAAGCACTACTGTGTTTGGGTGGCTGGCCCGCAGTACTCGACAGGAGGAGTACTTCAGCAGTCTTAGGTTAGTGAGCAGTACCTCGGAGTCGTGACAGGACCACTGTACACTCTAGAGACGGAGCTCTTCAGCAGTTACGGTTTCGATAATGAAAATCCTGGTTTGATCTGAGACTTTTGACCTTGTGTTTACTTCATGATTGAGATGGATCACTTTCTAACTTTGGTATATGTATGGGCATATACCCGGGTAGTGGTTATCCGTCGATTTCACAATCCTTGTGTTTCCTCATGATTGAGATGGGTTACTTGATAACTTAGGTATATGTATGGGCATATACCTAAGTAGGGTTTATCTGTTGAGATCTTCTTGTGTTTATCCTTGTTGGTTTTAGTGAGACCTTGAGGGTCTCGGGGTCCCTACTGAGTATCGTTATACTCACCCCTGCACGGGCTATGCCCGCACCTCGTTGTGTTGGTTGCAGACGACGGACAGTGCTGACAGAAGCCGAAGGTTCAAGGACTGGACGGTACCTGGAGGTGGACTATACGACGAGGCGGTACCCGGAGGTGGACACTGGGCGGGACATACTCGGAGCGGATGGCGGGACCCGAGGAGCAGAGGAGCTATCTGTACCCACCCTTCAGGTGGGATTTCCAGTGGACATCTCAGCGTAGCAGCTTTACTTTTCAGTCGCTGTTTTCCCTTTCGAGTTGTACTTTACAGTTGGGCTTGTATTTCCGGCCCCTTTTTACTTTTCAGCTCTTCTTTTTGTACTTAGTGTTTTACTTCCGCTTGCTTACTCTGTGGTGTTTGTTTACTTTACAAAGGCAATGCCTTCCCTTTTTACTGGGATTTACGCCTTGGTGCTAGTCGCCAGCCCCTGGCCTATGGAAGGCGAGCTTGGGGTAGTCACGGCACGGACCCCGAGGGCGGGTCGTGACAAATTGGTATCAGAGGTGGTCGGTTCTACCGCATACTCTGATCTTTCTTTCTGTGAAGCAATAGTGTTAAGGGTACCGAGTGTGGTTTTCAGTTCAGGGAGTCCAGTGTTGGTGCGGGCGGCCGACGTATCCATACACCAGGACCCTGACAACTGATTTCTGACTTTGTGCACGAAAACACTGATTGCATGTGTGTTTTCAAAGGTTTTTCCCCTTAAAACAGCTCAAACCAGGTCATCTCACCAGGTATAATCGTTTGATCGTGTTACGTTGTTTCTTTCAGGATGGCCCCACGACGGCAGCCAGCTAGGGTTCCGAGAATCGAACGTGACGACAGCCCACCGAGCGACGAGGCCTCGGTGCAGGGCCCTTTGTCAGCAGTGGCACCGGCGGTAGCTCTACCCGCCGAGCCCCTGATGCTTCCAGCAGCAGCCGCTGACGATGCACGTCGCCTCAGCGCACTGCATGAGTTTCAGCGCCAGCGACCGCCTAGGTTTCGCGGGGAGACGGATCCCCAGGCGGCAGAGGACTGGCTGGAGGCAGTGGTATGAGTGTTTAGGCTAGTGAGGACACCAGCAGACCTCATGGTGATCCTCGCTGCGAGCCTACTACACGCAACAGCAGGTAGGTGGTGGAGCCACTTGTTTTAGTTTTGCGATGAGATGAACTTCGCATGGGAAGACTTCGAGACCTTCTTCAGGGTGGAGTTTGTGCCAGTATCTCTACACCCCGAGCGTGTACAGGAGATTCTGCCTTTACCGCGTGTTTTTCGATCAGAAGCCGAGTCATCTGTGGGCAGTAGACAGATGATGCAGAGGTCCAAGAGGACCAGACCAGCAGTTGGGCGATCTCGGGTTTTAGGACCGGTGGTGCGGGGCACCCGAGGTGGGGTCAGAGCCAGGCGTTCCAGAAACGGACAATGTTACTCCTGTGGCGGAAAGGGTCACCTGGCACGTGACTGTCCGACTCCTCGATCCGCAGGCTTGGAGGGAGCCACCGAGGTTGAGGCAGCGACAAATGCTGGAGCTCTGGGAGCAGGTGGACAGGGGAGGAACTAGTGGATACGTCTTTTGTACTTCTAGTTCCATGTTGATGTTGCTTTTGTGTAGCGTCTTGTAATATGAGCTGCAATAATAAAAGACGCATACCTTTGTGATGTTTTCTTTCCTGTCCTCTTTTGTGATGTTACTAAGAGGTTCCAGTTGACTGTTGACTTGACCCTCACTTGTGAGACATCTACTGGAGGAGACCCAGTTACCACACACTGATGCCGACAGTGTGACTCAACCCTTGGAGGCGAGAGTAACGGTTGGATCTCTTAGTAGTAGCGTCGAGGCCTTACGACGTCATCCTTGGTATGGATTAGTATCATCCATGTTAGGATTGACTGTTTTAGGCAAAGAATGTGGTTCATCCAGGGGATGAGACCAGGTTTCTCTTATCGGAAAAGAAGAAATCTCGCAGCTCTTGTGGGACCAGAGATGGTCCGGGCCACGTCAGAGGAGGTCCGTGTCATCCAGGAGCGGATGAGGACAGCATAGAGCCGGCAGAAGTCATACGCTGACAGGAGGCGGAGGCCACTAGAGTTCGAGGATGGTGACCACGTCTTCTTGAGGGTCTCACCTCGACGTGGTATTTGGAGATTTGGCCGAGGCGACAAGTTATCTCCGCGCTTCATCGGACCCTTCCAGGTCCTCAGCAGGGTTGGTGAGGTGGCTTATCGCCTGGCTCTACCACCTCAGTTGCACCGGGTGCACGACGTCTTCCACGTGTCTCAGCTGAGGAGATACGTGCACGACCCGACGCACATCCTTGATGATGGGGCGACTTTTACGAAGGTCCCGGTGGAGATAGAGGATCGAAAGGAGCGGGTCCTACATGGATGATCGATTCCTCTTGTGCGCAACAGATGGCGGCACGGGAATCTCCAGGAGAGCACATGGGAGCGGGAGGCTCAGATGCGTGCTCAGTACCCTCTTTTGTTTCCCTAGTTTTTGATGTAGCTTTACGGGGACGTAAAGCCCTGAGGTGGGAGTAATGTAAAGACCCGTAAAATTCAAGGAAAATTTTTTCTTAATTTTCTTTAGAATTTTACAAGAGCGCGGTTTCAGACGGCACCTGATTCCGAGGCCCGGAGTGCCCGGAATTAATTTCCGAAGTTTGGCTCGGGTACGTTCAGTGAACGAACGAGCGGGATTTCCTAACTTTTGATCCGGTGCTCGGAATTGAAATCCGAGGGCACCGATGAACTCGCAGCGCCGATATTCGCTTAAAGAGACCTTTTCGGGAGTTGCGTTTGTTTCGGGTTAAAAGTTAGTTTTTGGGAGATTTATAAAAAAGTTGAATAAAAAGTGTGAATTCTTTTTTTTTTATTTTTTTTTTGTAAGTTAAGTCCTACCAAAGGGAGTTGGGAGTGGGACCCACATCCACTTAACCACCCTTGGAAGGATTAAGTGAGGTGGGGTCCACACGAACCCCAACTCCTCAAATTTTCTCAAAACCTCCCCTTTAACTCGTTTCATTTAATGTTGTCAACTTGAGTTACTTAATTAATTAAGGGAGTTAAACCCTTTTTGAATTTCAAACCTTTGAAATTCTTGTGGTTAAGTTATGTAATAATATAAGTTAAGGCTTATATTATTCTAGGGGATTCTTTTACCACCTTGGGAGGATTTCTTGAGAGCTTTGGAAGCTTTTCTTCTTCTTCTTCAACTTGACGAAGAACACGAAGAACGCCGTTCTTCAACGAAGAACTTCTTCGCCGAAGAACACGGTCTTTCCGCGACACCATATCCGCGACGTGACGTACTTCTTCAGCATCATCTTTTCCGTGACGAACGCCATCGACAACGACTCTTCCTCCGACGTCAAAGGAATCGACACCGATATTTCACGACTACGTCAACGTGCGACTATCGAGGTAGAGGTTCTTGAGTTCGTTGTTCTCTTTATAATTTGACTTTCCTCAAGACTTGACGAGGAACGCTCTTTTTCCGACGAAGAACGCCGCACCTCCTTTCTTCGTTCACCGTGACAACGAAGGGGACGCCATCTCTTCTTCGGACAACCTTCGTCGGCGTGCAAGTTTCGCCAACGACGTATCTCTTCGGGCATATCTCTTCGACAACGGATTTGACGAACGACGACTACGACGCCCGACTTCCGCGACGCCGTCTTCCGCGGAACGTAGACGAATATTCGAATCTTAAACCCGAGGTAGGGGATGTTGTTTAATATTTAATTATCTCATTCTTGCTCGTGGTTCGTATGACTAACATGAGGATGTTGTTTATTTAAAGTTGCGTTATTAATTTAACGTGAGGGAGCCGGACCGTACGAACACGGCCGAACCCCCTCCAACGTTCTTGTTTGTTCTTGCGGGTGGAAGCAAGTGGCGTGGTGCCGTCGCACCACGCGGTTGATCGTGCATTTATTTTACGCAACGCCGTCGCGCGCACACCATGGAAGAAACATCAAGAACGCGACGCCGTCACGCCGCGTTGAAAGAAATTTAAAGTGCGGTGGAGGGGCGCGGTGCCGTCGCACCGCGCCGGATGACGAACGCCGCGGCCGGTTCCGGGCCGCGGCGGGACGAGGAGACCGCGGCCGGTTCCGGGCCGCGGCGGAAGAGCAGACCGGCGGCCGGGCCGCCGGCGTCGGAAGCCGAAAAGGGGACCGGATTTTTCCGGTCCCGTTGGAGAAAAGCGGCCGGCCAGCTGGCCGGCCGGATGCCAATAAACCGGGGGAATTAATCCCCCGGCCACTTCATGAAACCCCCTCTTAAAGAGGGGGCGGTTATCTTGTGGGGGGCAAAGCCCCCCCGTTTCTGCCAATCAAAGCCCCCCACTTGAGGGGGGGCGGTTCTTGAGGGAAGGGGGCAGCCAGCCCCCTTGGTTCGGCGCCAGCAGGCCCCCCCCACGTGAGGGGGGGGCTTCTTTAAAAAAAAAGGGGTGCGGCCCTTGTGCCGCGCCGCCCCTCCAAAAACCGCGGGGCTTAGCCCCCCGCGTGCGCAGCCTCGCCGCGGCCCGCCGCCGCCGCCGCCCGCCGCCGCCGCGCCGCCGCGCCGCCCGGGGGGGGGGGGGGGGGGGGGGGGGTCGGGCCGGGTCGGCCCGGACCCGGACCCCCCCGTTTCGAACCAGATTTGGTTTTTGGCTCATAACTTGAGCCTCGAACCTCCGAACGACGAACCGTCTGCGTCAACGCGATCCTTGGATCGAGACGGTCGTTTCGGTATATCGCACTCAAGGTTTCGGGTTACTTTGAGTTCGGTCGGGTTGGTTCGTTCACGAAACCAACCGGGCCTTCGGAGCGGAAACGCTCATATCTTGAGCCACGAACGTCCGATTGACGCGCCGTCAGTCGCGTTGCGTTTCTCTTAATGAGACGGATCTTTTGGCATACTCCGCCCGAGGTTTGGACGCAGGTGGAGTACGGTCGGGTTGGTTTTGCCTTAAAAACCAACCGGGCCCCGGAGACGAAAAAGCCAATAACTCACAGACCGGGCGTCCGATTGACGCGCCGTCTGTTTCGTTGACTTCCTCTTGATGAGACGGAACTTTTGACATACTCCGCCCGAGTTTTGGATGCAGTCGGAGTATGGCCGGGTTGGTTTGTACCTGAAACCCAACCGGGCCCCTGGAACGGAAAAGCTGATATCTTACAGACAGGACGTCCGCTTGACGAGCCGTCAGCGGCGTTGGTGGTTACGTTGAGTAATGGTCCCTTTGAGTTTACCCTATGGGAGTTCGGGGTACAGTTGAGATACGGCCGGGATTGGTTTCGCTCTCGAAACCAACCGGGCCCCTGGGACGAAAAGGCTAATAACTCACAGACCGGGCGTCCGATCGACGCGCCGTCTGTTGCGTTGAGACCCTTGTGACGAGACGGACCTTTGAGACACTTCTTCGTGGGACTTTGAGATACTTGGAGTATCGACCTGTAGCTCGTGGAGCGGACCCTCCCAGTGACGAGCGTGCGAAGTACGGAGACCGTGTAGCTGGCTGAGACCTGACGACTGCTTGACCGACTCGACTTGGAGTGAGTCGACTAGCCCAGTGGACGGAGCACTACTTTCTGAGGTGCAGACCCATGGCGGACGGAGCACTACCTGTGTGACAGTGCAGACCCGCGGTGCTCGTCCGGAGAGTACCTCAGCAGGCTACTAGGGGGTGTGCACTACGGAGTTTGGGTGACATACCTCGGCGGGAAGCACTACTGTGTTTGGGTGGCTGGCCCGCAGTACTCGACAGGAGGAGTACTTCAGCAGTCTTAGGTTAGTGAGCAGTACCTCGGAGTCGTGACAGGACCACTGTACACTCTAGAGACGGAGCTCTTCAGCAGTTACGGTTTCGATAATGAAAATCCTGGTTTGAGCTGAGACTTTTGACCTTGTGTTTACTTCATGATTGAGATGGGTCACTTGCTAACTTTGGTATATGTATGGGCATATACCCGGGTAGTGGTTATCCGTCGATTTCACAATCCTTGTGTTTCCTCATGATTGAGATGGGTTACTTGATAACTTAGGTATATGTATGGGCATATACCTAAGTAGGGTTTATCTGTTGAGATCTTCTTGTGTTTATCCTTGTTGGTTTTAGTGAGACCTTGAGGGTCTCGGGGTCCCTACTGAGTATCGTTATACTCACCTCTGCACGGGCTATGCCCGCACCTCGTTGTGTTGGTTGCAGACGACGGACAGTGCTGACAGAAGCCGAAGGTTCAAGGACTGGACGGTACCTGGAGGTGGACTATACGACGAGGCGGTACCCGGAGGTGGACACTGGGCGGGACATACTCGGAGCGGATGGCGGGACCCGAGGAGCAGAGGAGCTATCTGTACCCACCCTTCAGGTGGGATTTCCAGTGGACATCTCAGCGTAGCAGCTTTACTTTTCAGTCGCTGTTTTCCCTTTCGAGTTGTACTTTACAGTTGGGCTTGTATTTCTGGCCCCTTTTTACTTTTCAGCTCTTCTTTTTGTACTTAGTGTTTTACTTCCGCTTGCTTACTCTGTGGTGTTTGTTTACTTTACAAAGGCAATGCCTTCCCTTTTTACTGGGATTTACGCCTTGGTGCTAGTCGCCAGCCCCTGGCCTATGGAAGGCGAGCTTGGGGTAGTCACGGCACGGACCCCGAGGGCGGGTCGTGACATAAAATTATAAGATCATTTATATTTAATAAAAAATAATTTAATAATAATAATAATATTTTTTTAAAAATTTATTTAATTCAAAAAATCACTTAATTTAATAAAATATAATTCTTAATTAAATAATAACTAAAAACACTATTTGTACTTTAAAAAAAATTACAATGTATCAATAATGACAAGAAAGTATATTCAATATTATATAAAAAATTTACATGAACCTAGTAATAGAGATTTGTTAAATAACCTTTTAAAATAGCCGCATAAGTTCTAAGGGTAAGGTGTGCAATGGTGATAGACTCTTGGGGTGGCTCAGATAACATCGCTCGAGTGGTAATCTCTATCAACTTCAACTTTTACCGTAGACGGTCCCATTCGAGCTTGACATGATGAAGCTCACCTTGGGCTTGGTCAAGAGTGAATCCCAAAGACGCCTCCTCATTTAAAAGCTCTGATAAATGGGCTTCATGTGGAGCAATTCTTCTGGATGAGGCCATCACTTCCTTTTTCTGAGTAAGCTGGATTTATTAAAGCCCTATATTTATACTAATCATGTGATCACTGTTCAACGACTATAAAAGCAATGGTCACAATTCTTAACATACAACCAAATAAGATGACATTTTATATAAACATTTTACATAAAGAGACATTTAATTAGATCATGAGGTATTTCCATTAATGAAAATTTGGGTCATTACATGCTGTGTGTTGTAAAAACATAATGCATCACCAAAAACATCAATAAATAGAAAAATAAAGTATGAATACAGAATTTAAATAAAAGAAAATTTAAAATTCAAATAGATGAAAAGAAATTACTTATATCCAATTAAAATATTTGTTTATACAGTTACATAAGTAAAACATATTTCATATATTCAAATATAGTTGTTTTCCTTTATATTTTGATCCTAACACATTCTTGAGGAAAATAATGACATATATAAGAAAAATAATTATTTTATTAATAATAAAAATAAAAAAAATTAATATAAAGAGTTAATTGTAAAATAAATATAGAGACATACCAGGTTCACTGTGTATTAGATTGAGTTGCGGTTAATTATTACACACGACACCATTACTTGTTTATCCTCGAGAATTGTATCTGTTAAAATTAACAAAAAAAAATTATAAGATAAATATGATAATTAAAATTATTGTGAAATATAATATTTAATGATGTGAAAACAATCAAGGAATGTTTTCTTTGTTTTGGTGATGTGATGCATGTTTTCATCTAAAATGAAACTTATACATTAAAAAGATGAAACTGAAGTCATATTGGTCACAATGTACATCATATGGAGGTGTTTATGGTCTCAAAACCAATAAAATGACTTATGTTTCATTTTCCTAATGTATTTAAAAAAATTAAATGTGTTTTCTAGGTTTTGAGTAATTTGATTTTTTTTACTAAAATACCATTTTAAACAAGAAACATTTTTTTGACTCATACTAGTCACATTATGTGTCATTTTGACTCGATACCAATATCAATGTAAGATAAATTAATTTTAAATTATTTTTCTAAATTTTCAATACAATATGAGAATGTTATATTGGTTTTCAATGAGGGACAATTTTTGAACTAAAATGTCAATTTTTAACTAATAACATACATATTAAGTCATACTGGGAACATCATGTATTGGATTGAGGTGTGGCTGATTCCTAAATATAAAAAAATGACTTCTATAAAAGTTTCTTAAAGTATTTAAAGAATCTACATGCATTTTATCAGTTTTGAGATGGTCACTTGTCCTTGTTAAAAAAATTGATCTCTATTTAAAATAAAAATATGAACATTGAGTCATAACGTTCACAGCATGCATGATATTAAGGTTTATCTCATTTCTACACATCAAAAATGACTTATGGATAGTTTTTATCATGTATTAAAACAAAATAAATATAGTTTCTAAATTTTGAGTAGGTCATTTTTTCTTTTTTTATAAAATTGATGTAAATTTTAAATTAAAAGAGGCACTTGGAGTTATATCTGTCAGAAAGGAAATCAGATTGAGGATAAAATAATTTCAATACATCCCAAATGGCTTATGGATTTTTTTCATAAAGTATAAATACAATATGAATGCATTTACTAGGTATTGACTATGTCACTTCTCTTTTTTAATAAAATTCCATTTTTAACGGCAAACACACACATTGACTCATACTGATCACATCGTGTGTTGGATTGATATGAGACTAATTCTTACATGTCAAAAATTACTAATGAATATTTTTTCTATCTTATCAAAAAAATCCAAAAAAATCAAAGATTTTAGTTAGTGATATCTTTTTGAACTAAACTGTTGATTTTAAAAGGACAATGAACCCATTTAGTCATACCGGGCACATAGTCTATGAGATTGGGGTTTTCTTAATTCCTATATGTATAAAATGACTTATATATTATATCCCTAAAGTTTCAAAATGTTAATAATGTCTTTTATTTATTTTGAGTGGGAAAAGTTTCCTTTTTACTAAAATTGATGTCAATTTTAAATAAAAAGGTGCAATTAAAGTTATACCAGTCACACTGTGCATCTGATCAAGTTAAGACTAATTCTTACACTTATAAGATTTGTTAGGGATTGTTTTCAAAGAGTATCAAAAAAATAAGAAATCATTTACATGGTTTTGAGTATGTCACTTCTTAAATAAAATGTCATTTTAAACTACAAACACACAATTTGACTCATACTTATCACATCGTGTATCAGTTTGAAAAGATAATAATTCCTGCATGTCATAAATGATTTATAAGTAGATTTAATAATTTATCATGAATATTCGATCATGTTTTCTCTATTTTCAGTGAGTGACATTGTTGAAACTAAACAATCGATTTTAAACTGATAATGGACACATTGAGTCATAACAGTCACACCTTATGTCAAATTTTGATGCGGCTGATTATTAAACAACCTAAATGACTTGTATATAGATGAAATAAAGTAACAATATAATAAAAATTTGTTTTCTCAGTTTTGAGTATATCATTGTTCCTTTCTACTAAATTAATGTAAATTTTAAATAAAATAATCACTTAGAGTTATACTGATCACACTGTGTGTCATATTGACATGTGACTAATTCTTATATAACCTAATGTATCAAAATAATGTGAACTATTAATGGTATCATGATTATATTTTTTTAATGTTGAACTTTTAACACTACATATTGACTCGATGATCCTAGTCAAGCAAAACATTTCTCATTTTTGAAATTCAGAAGAGAAGAAGAATATCATGTGCTAATTATATCACGATAAGCCACAAAAATATGTATATGAGCTTCCTTAATCTTCTGGACTTTCGAAATAAAAATATTTTTTCGATTAAATAAATCAAATCAATATGTATTCCTGGAATTATGATAAATAAAGGAAATGAAAAAAGAAAATGTGGAAGCATTGGTAGGAAGAATTATTTGACCTCTTTTTTGGATTTTTGTGAATAGTTGATACAAAAATATGATTTATCGAAATATCTATGAGAAATATATATAATTTTTAGACAAAAATGACATGAAAATTAACATAAAATAGTTACTAAAATGAAGACAATCATAATTATATATATAGTATGAATTCACTATTTTTATATGGTAGTATGCATTCATGATGAATTTTTGTATTATCATTATCTCCACTGCATGTTAAATTCCAATCCATCATGGGCATGAGCTTCGTCTAATAGACTACACTATCTCGAACCAAATAATAAACCTAAACCATAAAACAATTATTATATAAGTAATACTATAAATAAATAAATTCAAAATAGATATTAAACAATGCATTAATTCTAGGAATAACTATTTTACTATGAAAACATTGTTGACCATAGAGTTATGATGACAGTAAAGAAATAATTATGTTAAAAAATTCATATAGATTTTTCCAAAGAATCAGTCAACAATTAAGCAGGATTAGAAGAAAATATGATACTTTAGATTGAAACATAGAATCATCTAAGGGATGAAATGATATTTTATTTGGTTCATCAAATATTCATTTTTTTAAAAAATTAAATAATTATACATATATTATAAACTATCAAAGATTATAATTATAGATAATTATAATAAGGGAAACTCAACATTTGATTGAATCAAAAAATTTAATTATAATTTGAAGAAAATGGGTAATAAAATTTATAAAAAAAATTAATCCTCTATGGTAGGTGTTTTCATATGAATTCTTCCAAATGTGAATTTTATAGAAAATTTTCATCCCTAACAGTTCATCTCTGTAATAGTTATCCTTTCATTTTGTTTGTGGGAACTCATCCACCATCTCTTGTGGACATGCACCTAAATTGCTTGAAATAATCAACTATATTGTCGTACATATGATGAATACTACTCAAAGTAGTATATGAAACATAAAATAGATGAGGGATAGTCCCAAGAAAAAATTGGAATAATAAATATTAAGGAGATGAAAGTCATGAGGATAATAGTTATACTCCATTGTGTTATCTAGAAGTTGTAATTCCACTTATTTTGGATAATTAAATGGATGGAAATTAGATATTACTAATGGGTGAACCAAAAGAAAATGTTAATGAATGGTGTGTTTTTAGATGAAATAAGGTAAAACATACATTGTTTTTGTTATATGTGTGATCAAATAAAGTAAGTGACTTTTAATAAATATTAATGAGTGGGTTATCATTTTAATGATTCCTATATTTTTAAAAATGGTATAGAAAACTTGTTGAACCATTTGTTTATTTGGGGTAGGTAAAAATGTTTGTTAATTGTGTTTTAAAGGTGAAATTGGTTTGTGGAAGTAAATATTTATTTTATTAGATAATGAAAAAATTACATACTGACTTAAAAAGGGTGGGCTGAGATTTTTTTATGATGTCAATATATAATTTATAAATATTTTTTAAAAAATAGAATACAAATATTGTTATTAATTAAAATAATGACAAAACATCAAAGGAATTTAATTTTTAATTGAGTAGCAGATGGGGGAGAACATAGGGATGAGGTAGACACACAATAATACAATAATGGCGAGGATAATGAAAGGGATTATCAATTAGAACAATGAAGCTAAAATAAATGAATAAAATGTAATTGGTGATTAGATAGTTTTGGTGAAAACATGAATGAGTAAGACTCTACAAAAAACCCCATTTATTTCAAATCAAAGCCTAAATTATTCAGAGATGATATCATGGATGATAATTGGATAAAATCTATAGATGAAGAGTTTGATCTGAAAAAGAAAAATGTAACATAAGAAATTGTTCAAAGGATAAAAGATAGAAATGTTTTAAGAGCAATGGGAGTGTTCAGAAATAAATACATTGACTATAGAAAAGTGGCTCAAAATAAATGATGGATAGATTTAAAGGAGAAATCCTAGATGATAGGAATCTATATTTATGATAAATTTAGTCCAACGGCCTTCTTGAAAACAATTTAAATTTAACTGGATCTTTGAGTGAAAATTTTGTCAATGTATATCAAATGGATTTCAAATGTATGTTCCTCAGTGGAATTATTAAGGGGGTTAAACATTGAGAAATCAGATGGGTTTATTATGGATAAAAATGATAGAAAGGTGTATTAGTAAAATTAATAATTTTAAAGATAAATAAATCATTGAGGAGCTATTATTTAATATTAGATCAATACATATGAATTTTTTTTAGCGAGGTAGAGACGATCAGTGAAACTACATATAGAAGGAGATTGATTGAAGGATATTGGTACTTAAGGGTATCCACATGCTATCAGAAAGGAAAATACTTCAATATATCTAAAAAAGGAATTTTGGATTGTTTTGATTTTTATTAGTGAAAATGGAGTCATTGGGATACACATTTATGGGATTATAAGGTTTAATGGATAACAAAGAGAAATTAAAGATATCCAAAAATCTAGATTTCATTCGAGCTTTGGTTTAGTTCAACCCATGAATTGCTCAATACTTAGATTTTATCCTTGGAAAAGGTGAATCCTTGATTCTATTCTATATTCGAGCGTGGATTTGAAAATGATGATAACTGGCAGCAAGTGTCTTCCATAGAGAACTCTGGATATCATGAACTATTTCATGGTGGTTAGGTTTATTCAGATAGATTGGTACAGTTTTATTAACACCTTCAAAAAAACTCATTATGATTTTTTTATCAGTGCTAAGTTAATAAGCACTGACAATGATTTATTTTAACAGTGCTAAAAATCCCTCACAAAATCAATCCTTATAATCTTTAAAACATTATCCCTAATAAAGATTGATTTTTTCATCAATTTTTTTGTACTGATAATTCTCCATCTTTTTCAGCACTAAATATATACCTGATAAATACTTATAATTATTTTTTAAAAAGAATAATTATTTTTAACAAAATTATAATTTTTATATATAATTATAATGTTGATAATAATACTTTATATAAAATAATAATTTTATGATTCTTTGAGTATATGATAATTTATTTTAAATTATATAAATATTATTTAAAAATATATATATCATTATATATGTTGATATAATTATATATATATAATAATAAAAATATATAAATATAATTATAGTAAAAAAATATAATTTAAATGAATTTATTATAATTTTATAACTACTTAATTATATCATATTTTCACTAATAATTATATATATACTTTTTAAATAATAATATTTATTTATTTTTAATTATAAATGAATAAAATAGTAAACAGACATTTTTAAATTTATTTATTTATAAATATTTTTTAAAAAAAATATTTTTATCATTCTTAATGACTATTTAATATTAAGTTCATACATGTTAAATATGATTGAAATTGAATAATTAATAATGATAACAATTTAAAAGTATCTAAAAATTAGATAAGATTGATTAATTAAATATAAATCATTAAATAATTAATATATATTGAAAAAAGGTGAATAAATTTTGACAATATTAAATAATTTTAAAGAAATATATATAATAAATAAAAGTAATTTATTAAATTCCCAAATAAATATTTTTGTGTGTGTATAATATATAAAAATGCATTTAATATGCATATGTGAAATCAATATAATACACATGATGTATTTTAAATTGAAAAATCAAACAATATGCAATTATTTTTATTACTCGATGTAATTTGTCAGTATTTTTAATCCATATTAATTATTAATTATAAACCATTATTCACTAAATATATTACCATCAATTAACATAAATCATAAATACTTTTTATATAAATCATATATATATATATATATTCATATATATATATAGTATTTACATTGTCTGTAATTATTTAATTGTTATTTTTTTAATGTTTTATTCAATTTATTTATTTTTAATTTTTATTTGTTTAAATTTATGTGAACATATATATATATAAATTTAATATATACAACTTATTAGAATTTATAATTAATATATAGTATAATCAATATATTCATTTTTATGAATAAATAATTAATCTATAAATATTTACAATATTGTTAATAAAATCATAATTATTTATTATTTATTTAATTATTCCATTTTTTCGGACATTTATTAGAACTACAAAAACATTGATTAAGTATTCCATTATTAGCGGTAAAAATTAATCACTAATAAAGGTTACACGTTATTAGCATTAACCATAAAGCACTGGTAATGGGTTTCCTTAATCAGTGAAAAAAATAAAGTGTTGATAAATAGAACCCTTTACCAGCGCTAAATAATTTGTTGGCGAAGGGTTCCTTTTATCATCCCACGAAAAAATGCACTCATAAAAGGAAGCCCTTATCATTTTTTCTCTTAGTGCTGATAAAGGGAACCTTTATAAATAATTTTTTCTCGTACTAATAATGGTCATCACTATTAAAGGCTTATTTTATAGTAGTGGTATTTAATCAATCTATCTTATCTAATTTTATTCTATTTTTATGTATTCATGATTCCAATGAATTATATTATAATGATATTCCCTTCACCAAAGAATATGTTCAAAACTATGTTGATGTGTAACCCTATAAACAATTCCTAACTTTTGTTTCTATTCAAAATTAAAATCTATCTAAATTCTTAAATATTAAATTGAATCTCATAAAAAATGTACTTAAATTCTTTGCATGTAAATGATTAAAAGAAAAGGAAATCAATAATCCTGATAAGGGAAATACTCTAGTGACAAATAGCCAACCTCCACCTTTCAAAACATGGAATAAACCTCCTATCTAGTGAGTATTCAGACTTAATTCCATCTCTTGAAGTATTATTTATTAAAGAGGCAGCTAAATTTCATAAAAATACTAGCTCCTAGTATTTATATACTATATTTAACTTCTTAATTAATGGACATAACATATTATAATCTAAATTTATGGTAAACACTATGGGAAAAACAGACTTTTGCGATGGGGTATTTGCGATAGTAACTAATCCTGTCGTAAATGGTATAACCCAGGGGTTATTTGCGACAATATTTGGGGTCTCATCGCAAAAGGTAATGCCCCGTTTGGCCCGGGATGTGCGCTGAAGCACTGGAAGGTTATTTGTGATGGGGGGATCCCTCTATCGTAAACAGTGTGTCGGTCGGAGGGTATTTCTGACGAGTCCCGTCACAAATACTGGGGGCGGTAAATTAGTTTTTGTGACGGGATATTGTCATGACGCAAAAGGTGTGCCGGCAATTTACATTTTTCTATGGGCCCCATCACAAATACCCCTTTAACCACTAACAACAATTAATACGAAAAATTTATTTTCCATGGGGCCTGTCGCAAAAATAACTTTTGCAACGGTAAGCTTGTCGCAACTAGTCCCGTCGCAAATAATCAAACCTATATATACCCCCCTCGGTTTTTCTTTAACTTCCTCTCATTTCTCACTTTCTCTCTCTCTAAACTCGAATTTTAGAGTGAAAATTTCTCTCAGTTAACTTTTTTTTTACGGAGAAGTTGTGAAGGCGCTTACATCAATCGAAGATCAAGTTCAAAGGTATTTATATTTTATTTAATTTAGTATTTATTTAAATTTTTATGTTAATTTTAATTATTGTTGATTAGTTGTAATTAAATTAGATTTAAATTTTTTTGTTATATGTATTTTAGTAATAAATAGTAATAAATTGTAATAATTAGTATTAATTAGTATTAATTAATAATAAATAGATATAATTAGGAATAAATAGTAATAATTAGGAAGAATTAGTAAAAATTTGGAATAAATAGTAGTAATTAGGAATAAATAGTAATAATTAGGAATTAATAGTAATAAATAGTAATAATTAGTAATAAATGTGAATATATAGGAATAAATAGGAATAATTAGTAATAAATAGGAATAATTAGTAATAATTAGTAGTAATTTGTAATAAATAGTAGTAATTAGTAATAAATAGTAGTAATTAGTAATAAATAGTAATAAATAGAAAAAATTAGGAATAAATAGGAATAAATAGTAATAATTAGAAATAAATAAGAATAAATTGTAATAATTGGCAGTAAATTGAAATAAATAGTAATAATTAGCAACAAATAAGAATAAATAGCAATAAATAGCAATAAATAGTAATAAATACTAATAAATAGGAATAAATAAGAAAGAAATATGAATAAATTGTAATAAATAAGAATAAATTGGAATAAATAGTAACAAATATGAATAAATAGTACTAAATAGTAATAAATAGTAATAATTAGTAATAATTAGTAACAAATAGTAACAAATAGTAAAGATTTGTATCAAATAGGAAGAAATAGTAAGAAATAGTAATAAATAGGAATAAATAGTAATAAATAGAAATTAATAGTAATAATTAGTAATAATTAGTAATAAATAGTAATAAATAGTAATAATTAGAAATTAATAGTAATAAATAGTAATAAATAATAATAATTTGTAATAATTAGTAATAATTAGTAATAATAAGTAATATTTAGTAATAATTACTAATATTAAGTTATAATTAGAAATAATTTGTAATAATTAGTAATAATTAGTAATAATTAGTAATAATTAGTAATAAATAGTAATAAAAATTAATAATTAGTAATAATTAATAATTATTAGTAATAAATAGTAATAATTAGTAATAATTAGTTATAATTAGTTTTAATTAGTAATAAATAGTAATAAATAGTAATAAATAGTAATAAATAGTAAGAAATAGTAAGAAATGGTAAGAAATGGTAAAAATATTAAGAAATAGTAACAATTAGTAACAATTAGTAACAATTAGTAACAATTAGTAACAATTAAAAAGAAAATCAATTGTAATAAATTGTAATAACTTGTAATAACTTGGCACAATTTCCAGTGGATTGAAGACACTCCTTTTTCTTGATGACTCTTCTCATTTCAACTTTCACTAACTCAAAAAATTGTGAAATGTATGCTTCTACATATGCATATACAATCTTGTATGCAAGAGTTTGAATATAAATTTGTAGGACCACATTTTTCATAATGTGGTCAGGTGGTGACAGTTACAAGAAGATGATTCATCGACTAAAAGGGGGCTCTTCTGTCGGACGACTCATTTACTTGAAACATTATCACACAAAAATCAAAATGAAGAATCTTCTCGGAGGTACGCATATTAATTCTCATGCATATTAGAATGGATATGGGTACATCTGATTAGATTATTCATTGTTATTTCTGTGTGAGAAATTTTCAAGTAAATGAGTTGCCGGACAAAAGATTAGTCGTCATTCCACTAGAAATTATATCATGATAAGTAATGGTAATTATTAAAAAGTAGTTTTATTTATTTATATTTTTTTTCAGATAGTGTTTTTATAATTTCAAATTATTCAAAAATTGTAATGATTTTATATTTTGTAGAAAAATATTGAACAATGAAGTCGAAAACAATCTTTATTAGATGATCGTGCTTGGATAAATCAGCATAAGAATCCAAACGATTCTAGTTTATAACCTGTATATATTTAGGGTGTTGAAGCTTTCTTATCATTTGCATCATCAAAACCAGACTATGTTTCAGAAGGCACAATAAAGTGTCCATGTAAAAAATGTGCTCTGAGAACATTTCACACATTTGAAAAGGTTGGGGGACATCTCTTGCGGTTTGGTTTTCAACCAGATTATGTTTTTTGGGATCAACATGGCGAACAAAATTCCAGAAAAGAAATTAATAACATGATTCTGAATCCATCACAGTTTTAAAATTTAGTACATATTGTTTTAGTTCCATTTTTTCCGTAAACTAAAACTCAAGATGATATTGATTTAACTCATGAGTTAGCACCATCCAAATTTTATGACTTGTTGGGGTCTTCTGAGGATGAATTATATCCTTGTTGCAAAATAAGAACATTAGAAGTGGTTACAAAATTTACGGCTATTAAATCATATAATGCAATGTTAAACATTTATTTTGATCAAATATTTTTTTTGGTTAATACACTGTTACTTGATGAAAATGTGTTGCCTACAAATTAATATGAGGGAAAGAGGCTGGTTTATAATCTGTGCCTTAGTTATCGGATGATTCATGCATGTACAAATTATCGCATCTTATATTCTAGTGAAAATGATTCGTTGGATAGTTCTCCCTAATGTAGAAAATCGAGGTAGAAAGAAGCTCAACCATGGAATTCTAGATTGATTCCAGTAAAACAGTTGAGATATTTTCCCCTTACACCCATTTACAGCATTTATTTATGTCTTAGAACACAACGCCAATGGTGTCATGGCACAAAACCAAGATTTAAAATGATAAAAGCTTGAATCATTCATCTGATGGTGATTCATGGAATCATTTTTATCATCTGCATTCGTATTTTTCTTTAGAAGCCTGAAACGTGTGATTGGGTCTTTCAACTAACAGTTTATTTTCATTTGGTACTTATGTTATTCAGTATTCATGTTTTAATTCCTTTATATCTTCGTACAATTTACCTCTATGGATGTTGATGAAGGAGTCCTATATATTTTTGACCTTATTAATCCCAGGACATCCAAAAAAGAATATTGTTGTTTATTTGAAACCATTGATTGATGAGTTAAATGCATTGTGGAGTGATGGTGTTATTACATATGATGTTACTGCGAAACAAAATTTCATATTAAAAACTACATTGATATGGATTATTAGTGAATTTTCGGCATATGGAATGTTATTTTTCTGGAGTACACATGGTCTGAAATCATGTATTTATTGTATGAAAGACAAAAAATCCTTTATGATCCCCAATGGAAAAAACTTTTCTAATTTGACTGTCACCACAGATTTATTCCAACCGATCATCCTTTTCAGAGGATCAAATCTCATTTCATAAAAATTACAATTGAAAGGGATGAACCTCCACAAATTATCATAGGTATAGAGATAAATTCAGTTGTATTTTCATTACCTTCCCTCACATTTGATCCAATGGTAAACCAACAAAAAATTTATATCTATGGGAAAGAACATAAATTGATAAAACGAAGCATTTTTTGGGATCTTCTTTATTGGTTTGATTTATTGGTCTACCACATGTTGGATATCATGCATATTGAGAATAAATGTTTTGATGATTTATTTCATACAGTTTTGGATACACCAAGTAAGACGAATGTAACTGTAAAGGCACGATTATATCATGCACAAATTTGCAGGCGACTAGTACTTGAACTATCTGAAAATGTCAGATCACAGTGGTTAATGAAGCCAAAAGAAGCTTATACACTATCCAACGAGAGTCTCTTACTATTTTGTCAGTGGATTTCAAATTTGAGACTTTTAGATGGCTATGCTTCCAATTTGGGAAGATGTGTTAATAAAGATTATATTACAAGATTAAAAAGTCATGATTGGCATGTTATAATGAAAGACATATTCTAATTTGATTCAAAGGTTTGTTTAATTCTATGATTTTGGATTTGATAACAGACACATTATATTTGTTTCAAGGCATTTTTTCAGCGACAATAGACTATGATGTGCTAAGAAAACTGGAATAAGATGTTGTAATTATATGTAAATTGGAAAAAATATTTTCTCCTGCTTTCTTTGACTCAATGGAACATCTGATATTGAATTTTCCACATGAAGCTAAATGTGGAGGTCTAGTACAGTTTCTATGGATGTTCCCATTCAAGAGATGCATGCATAAATTTATGAAAAAAGTACCTTACAAAGCATTAGTGTAAGGCTCAATTGCTGATGCTTATTTTCAAGAGGAAATTTCTTTTTTTCTTCTCACATTATTTTGAATCTCAATATATATTAAAACAAAATCACATGGGAAGAAACGAGGTAAATTTTAATGAAGAAATGGATATTAAATTATGAATTTTTAATCATCCAATTCTTGGTTTTAGTGGAGTTCATGAACGGTGGATTTTAGAAGATGAACATCACAAAGATCATGCATATGTTCAGATCAACTGTAAAGAAATGATATTATTTTTTTTGTGAGTTCTCTTATCACTTATTCTATAATTTATGTTATAGTACATAAACTTATTTTATTTTTAGGTTATATGATAATCATATCATGATACAACTTCCACAAATTATAATAGTTTCTCTTAAAGAACACAGACAAAAACAAATCTCAATTGTTTCAAAAACTGGTAACATAAATTATTGATAGTTTAATATAATTTCCATTTATTTTTTGTCATATTAATAATTTTTTTAAAATTTTTAAGGCATCTCAAAATGATGATAAAATTGATATGCAGTTGTGTATATTGAGTAACCCACCATCCAAAATGGATAAATATTATAATGCATATGTGGTGAATGGTTTTAAAATTAATACACATGCATATGGGGAATAAAAAAACATGGAACATTGTATTTTTCTTGAGAGGATCATATCATTGAAAAAAAAGAAGTTGAATTTTATGGAATTCTGGATGAAATTATTGAGCTGTGTTATGTAGGATAGAATTACATAATGATGTTTAAATGTCAGTGGTTGGATACTGAGAGAGGCATGCATGTTCATCCAACTCATGGAACAGTCGATATTAAATATAGAATTATCCTTACAGTAAATGAACCATTTTTACTAGATCAACAGGCACATCAAATTTATTACGCAATGTACTGTGCTACTTCAAGAGAATTGAGTGATTGGTGGATCATAATAAAAACGAAATCTTGGTAAAATAAGTTTACTCAAATTGAATGTGGTTATGCTAAAGTGGAATGAATTGAAATTTTTCAAGAGACTGCTCAAAATCCATCTTTTTCATAAAGGGATGTGAATATCGATGATGACACTCCACAATTAAGGATCGATGATGATGAAGATGTTAATGATTTTACAAATGAATTTGAAATGACAAGAGATGATGAAACTGAAACTCATATGGATATTGATGATTCTGGGGGGAATATGAAGACATTAACAGGGACAGCTATAGAGATGAGGATGAATATGTACATTGACACAGTTAAATGATTGTTATAATCATAACTAATATATATATATATATAATAGTTATTTGAAAATATCTTCTAACAACATTCATTTTGTGTTTCAGATGGATCCTGATCTATTTCGCGAGATGTAGGAGGATGATCTACCTTTGGATGAGAGGTATTGTGGACTATCTGACCCTCAGCCTACTGACGATTCAAGGGTATATAGAGGGGACATGGTCTTGCGTGATTGATGATTCCTGGCCCTATCCCCGAGCAATGTCCATATCTTTTTTTCGATCCTCACACACGGAGGTATGGTAACCTGTATATTTTAGTTATCTTTTATTAATTTATTTATATATATAATAATTGTTAGATTATTTATTTCTTTTTCTCAATTTTTCGCATGTAGCTATTGGACAGGGGAGTGCTATCTTGCACAATTATTTTTCTCATCCATGGATCACATGGGAACTGATTCCTGATGATGTGTGGCACGACATGTTCAATCATTAACTAGTACATAAATAAAGAATATTTATCTAGAAATTTATTTTATTAATAACATGATATTATAATTTTTTTGTAAGGTTGTTGGTATCATATTTATGATATCATCTGTGACGTTATCCATACGGCATAGAAGGTGTCTATGCATGACTGTTTCTGTTAGTTTTTGCACAATTTGGGAAGAACGGTCATTAAGAAAGCAGGAGTGAAAGAATTTGATGAGTCGTGTAAAGCCCACTGACCAGAGTAAATTTTGATCTCACATTTGAGATGGATTATTTTTACACTGGTTGGTTGGTGGATTTCAGAGGAGATATTCAGTGGGATGACATTACTGGGGGAGACATGAGAAGATACATCTAGCTGGTAGCCGTACATTCAGCATGCATAGAGAGCATCTGGTGAGTATATTTTTTAAATATTTTATATAAATTTAAATATAAAGAGTTTATTTTATATTTCTGTAGGAATTTGAGCATCATGATAATATGATGTTATACGTTTATCAGAGGATTAACAGTGATCTAGCCAATGGAGAGATTAGAGGTGATCGCCAGCATCAGATTGTGGTATGTATTATTCTTTCAGTTTTATAATTAACAGTATATAATATTTTCAACATTTTAATTTCAAACTGGAATTGAAGGATTCATATGAGGTTGCGACCTCTCCAACACAAATTGAGAGTCACGATGAGATGACTGAGTAGACCAGTTCTCACTATTTCAATGAGGTGGCATAGATGCAGGCAACACATTATGGATTTGAGAAGGGCTGAGTAGTTGGTATCGACTCTCATTTGACTTGTGGTATTTATTATGGTACTACTGCGATGTCAGCATTCAGCTCTAGAGGAGCTCATGGAGAGGCATCATCTTCAGCCTCACAGTATCCGGAGCAGTTGCGAACTCAGTCTAAGCTTATAGAGAGTTTGAAGAAGCAGAATGAAGAGATTTATTGGCGACAGCAGCAGCAGCAGCATCATGAGCAGATGGAGTACATGTGTCGTCTGACTCGTAGTTTAGGGATGGAGTTTCTTCCACCATCTCCAACAGCTTCTCCACCTCCTCTAGAAGACGAACCCCCAGTGATTTGATTTTTAAGTTAAAAACTTTTGAATTTAATATTTATTGTAATATGAACTATTTAGAGTTTCTGTCTTTTATATTGGTACAAATATTTCCTAATTATTTTTTTTAATATTTTAATATTTATTATTAGTATTATATTTTTTAATATTTGTTTATTTTACTATTAATAATATCATTTTATAATTTGTTTATATTTTTTAAAATATTGAAAAATGTAGTAATTTTTTATTTTATTTTTATTTTAATAAAATAAATATTAATTTTTTATTAATCATAATTTAAATAAATATATTTTTTAGTATCATATTTTTTAATGTTTGTTTATTTTACTAATAATAATTTTTTTATTATTTCTTATTTTAATAATATAAATATATTTTTTTCACTAATCATAATTTTATTAAATATTTTTTCATTAGGTTTAGTGTTTGCGATGAAACCTTTTGCGATGGTCTCCCATCGCAAATAATCTAAATAAATTTTATTATTAATAGTATTAGCTACGAATTGATCGTTTTGTTTCAAATAGTATTTGAAACAGGACCATCATAAAATATTATTATATATATAATTTATATAATCAAAGGATTAGTTGCGACGGGAACTACCCCATCGAAAATATTATTTGCAATGGTCTGTTGTGAAAGGTTTATTTTTAAATATAATGTATATAATTGGAGGATTATTTGCGACGATGCTCTTTCCCGGTGGATATATTATTTTTTATGACGGGCCCCTCTTAAATAATAATATTTGTGCCGTCGTTTTCTACAATGGGCTATTTGCGATGGGACCCCATCGCTAAAGCCTATTTGCGACGAGATTCCATCGCAAATAGCCAGTCACAAATACCTCAACTTCCAGTAGTGAAAAGAAAACTAAATCAATTTTCCCTCCTAGTATGTGACTTCTAATAAAACTGTATAAAAAAAATATATAAGTAATTAAACTATTTTCATTAAATTTTTATAATACACAATAATTTTAAATGTTCATATCCTTGAATATATATTTGAATAAAATAAATAAATGAAAAATTCAAAGAACTAAACATGGGATAAACTATTTTCAAACTATTCCTAAATAAAGATATCATAAAAACTTTATAATCTAGCCATATATTATATTAATTAAATAATTAATTAAATATTTCAACATTGTAATTTTTACAGTATGAACCCCTTAATATAACTCAACTTATGAAAATTTACTTAAATATGTGATATTAAGTGAGAAAAATATTTTATTTTTTGAGTCTATTGTGTAAACAATTTGTAAAATATGAATATCACATAATTAATATTATTAAAACTTTAATCATCTGGATTATAAAAACACAATTATATATGGTTTATTTAATTTATCAAATAAATCCATTTATTTGAAAATATAAAATTAAATATATGAAATAATTAATAATAATAAATTTAAACAGAAAAATATTTTTCATTATTTTTAAATTCGTTATAAACCTGTAAATTACTCTTATAACATTCAGATAAATATTTTTTGGAGTAAATAATAATTGACTCCATTTAAATATAAAAATTTATTTAAATATTATCCATAAATATTTTATATAATTTTTATGTGTTTTATAATCATTCATTTAAATAACTATAAACATTCTATAGTTATTTAATTTACAAAAAAATTATAAATAAAATAAATACAAAAAACCCATTTTTATAATTGATAAAATAATTATAAATCAAATATTTCAATTCATAGATTAAATTTTAAAATGACTTATTTATAACATACCCTACTATAACCCCAATATTGTAATGGGTGATCGATAAATTGTTACACATAAGCACTATTTGGTGCAATCAAGTGTTTTTTATTATTTTTTCCATAGCTTAAAGTGTTCCATGGTGGTCTTCATGATATTAATTTATCATATGAAACGTCATATTCTATAATTGGCCTCTATGTAAGAATAACATAGCTCATATGGTGACTTTTAAAATAAAATCAACACATTCTTGAAATTTCAAATCAGAATATAATATTTTTATAATTATAACATAATACTTTTTATAAAAAAATACATATTAGAGTTCACAACAATCCTTGGAATTAACCATTAGTTACTCATAATATGGTTTTATGATATCATCTACATCATAATAATAATATAATGCTTTATTTTTTGAAACATAAACAATTCATAACAACCCCATCTTATCCTATGAATTCCCAAATCATCTACTTTGATCTTCCAAAACCCAATTATCTTACACATGATCATTGAAAAAATATTTTATATCATATATAATGATTCAATTATTTATTATAATATCTAATATCATATTCCAAGCTATTGGCCAACATATCTATCATATTATATGATATATTATACAAAATCAAAATTATATCATATTGACTTCATTTTAAAACATGGTTTTTTTGAACTATAATGCATGGTGAAACATTTATATCGCCGTTAAGATTCAATAGATTGGATGAAATAAAATTTATGGTAGATACAATAATTATAAATGATAAATTACAATGTTCAGCATGTATTGAATTAAAAACAATGTATTAATATAAAATGAATTACATTTCAAACCATTCACCTGTGTGAAACAAATTCCATCATTTCCCTTAAAATTACTGATGAATATCACTATGTATAATCAAACAACCCCTTACTCAATTATCTAACCAAGAGATCAATTTAATAACCCATTAAATTTCCACAACCCAACTCAATTACCCTGACATGGTATTGCTTCCCATAATAAAGTGATAATGAGCTATGGATCTTTGTGGTAGAATCCATAGAGTGTCAAACTGAACTCTTATATCATTCTACATATCTTTATCATCCCGTATTGATTCTCAATACATATATGGATTTTAAGGAAATATTAAAAAAAATTGAAATTAAACTATTTCTTTACTTGAGTGCTAACATTGTCTAATTTATTCTTGAAAAACTCATCATAGGAAAGGATTGGATTAATAATATATTATATATCATTTCAACATTAATTGTAAGGACTTGGATACCGTTCTCAATGTAAGGTGTATATGATTCATAAATTAAAATTTTTCCCTTAATATATAGCCATGGTAGGGGCCATGATATAACTATATCAAAGAAAATATGATGAAATGAAACCGTGAAGAATGAATTTAGTTTATATATGTCGTACCATCAAATATAATTATGGCATATATTATGATATAGGATTAAACACATCCTATATACAAAGGAATTATGTAATTTCTGATTTATATACCTGCTTTGGAAAATGTTTTGGTGTGTCTTGACATATTAAATAATCCCTAATGGGGCATCAAATCCAAATTCATATTCTATATGCATATTGTTCTCTAATAGTATAATGAAAAATACGTAGTTAGTGATCCCTAATAACTCTTTTATAATATTTTGTGTGGCACTCCTATGATATTGTAGTAATCAATTGATTTATAGTATTTCCCAATAAGAGAGTCATAATTGGATAAAAATAATACTTAACATACAAGTTGGCATCACAACTTGAATACATCATCCAGAGGGGGAATTAAATTCTTAACCCTAAAAAAATATCACAAGTGGTAAAATAATCAATAGTCCTGAACAACATCATAAGAAATGGAAACCCATCCAATATTTACCATTATCAAAAGTTAATATTTTCCCCTTTAATGGAATAAATACCTAATGTGGATTGTGTCCAACATTTATGGGTAAAACAATCTAAGTGGGCATAAGATACCCACATTTAAAAAATCAATATCGTGTGGGAAATATATTCCATGTCCAAGTGGGTATTTCATCTCATAATGATGCGAATAGTTTCCTGATGATGAACATATAAATTAATGGGAATAGAATCTCAGAACAACATAAATTTTCTTCACTTTAATCCAAAAAATTTCCATCAATGAAATAAAAATAAAATTTATCCTACATCGATAAAGCAAAAATAATCTATGGGATAGTAAAATGTTAAATAAAATAATTATTATAACATAATTGAAATGTTGGATAATTTTCCAAATCAATTTTAAATTTAATCTAGTTTGTTTTCACTCTACCAATCCTATTTGTGTATTTTTAATTAAGTAATAACTATTACAGTGAAAATATACTAGTGTTGGACCATAATTCACCCCAAATACGAATCATTCTATATATAATGGTTATAGAGAAACCCAAAAGTTATTTAAATATTAATACTCGTGATAAAATTTACCAATTTCATACCACACTTATATATTGTGATGATAAAGAACCAAAACAACCATAATTTTAAAGGATAAATTAAGGAATCCCCAAATTGAGTTTTTAGTATATGTTTCATCTCACTTTATGATGTATTCGAGCCCCATAAACTAAGATCTTGTGCTAAAAACATAATCCTTACATAATGGTTTTGATTCCAAATAAAGATATTGAATTTTGATCTTCCATAATTGAAACATAAAAAATTATTTACTTATTTATATTTACATGAATATTATTTTTTTAAAACAATAGATAAATGAGAAAGTCATTACTTAATAAAACCCATCTCTTTCTCATCTAATGGAAATTTTTTCACAACTAACATATGTTTTTAATCCAAATAACTCAAAAATGTATCTAAATAAATTATCAACACAGAAATATCTTCCATAATTCAATTTAGAGTTATTCATATTAATATCCCATTGAAAAATAAATATATACAAGGGTGGGGTCAAATTCTTAGTAAATGAGAGTGTACTATAGAAGCCATCTTCAATTCATATGGAATAAACAATATGATTGAGATAAAAAATAATAAAATATTAAACATTAATAATATAATAAAATTATAATGTATCTATTAATGATGTAGAATCATAAATAATCAAATGAATAAAAACAACTTCTTTTATAATGGTAGAATGTATAAAGCCAGACAATATAATATTAAGTCATGGACTTGTGCATATATATCATACATAATAGGTAGGGAATATTCCAAATACCCAAGCTAGTTTGTCAAATCAAACCTATCGATGAATAAAGTGAATAATGTATGTAGCAAAAACAATATATGAAATCCAATGCATTCATCACAATAAAAATATTAAAAAGAATGAAACTCCTAATCAGTATAAATATCCTATTTTAAAACCAGTGAAAAAGTGAAAAAAATTTCCCTATTTAATAACTATAATAACATAATAATAATACTTCATGATAAATAAATATGATGGTTTATTAGATAATATCCCTAGTGAAACAAAAATTTCTTAAATGATTTTGACTTGGATACAAAATCACTTCTTCAAGACATTATAAAGTCACTTTCTAAATATAAGAAATATTATTTTATATTGGAAATGTTTTGAATGAAAAAATTTGAATATTAATTACAAAATACCTATATTTTTAGAAATTAATTAAATCATTTAGTTGAATCCTTGATGAGAAAAATATTATAACAGTGGGAAAAAATTCCATTCAATAAATATTGAATCAATGATTCCATTCACACTTCTAGAAATAATCCAAAAGATACTATTTCAGAAAATGATAAGAATATTCCTTTTAAAACATTTTAATAATGTTAAATATATTTTTCAAAATAAAATTTCAAATTTATTGTACCATATTAATTTTTTAAAAGAAAAATTATGTTTACATGGTTATGAGGGGATATTTTAGAGTAAAAAAATAAATAATATAGTTTTCCCTTACGAAATTAGTATTTTTTGTGTACCAAAGTGGGTAAAATGAAATTAAAATTAAAAACACATAAAAATACAAAAGTTGAGAAAAACATTAATGGGGTTTACAGGTGAAGGATCTTATAATTTTTCTTGATGTAAATTATACATATTTAATCATGTAAAAAAATAAGATTGAAACCTAAAAACTTATCTCTTTGGTTAGTTTTGAATCATAACCACTTTAAAATAAATAAAATGAAATGAGACTATAAAACCCATTAATATAATGATATTCTTGATATAACATCTAAATAGTTTAGTGTATAGTCTATATATTCATAAAAAGGTTCATAGAATAAAATGTTTCCCAATGAAATAATATTTAGATAAAGGGCCATTACTATTTTGGTAATCATTGAATCAAGAACACATAAAAGAAAGAGCCATAAATTTAATTTTAAATCACCATAATAGTTATTTAAATAATCATAAAACATATTTATTTTATTTATATACACCACTCATAATAAAAAAGCGTTTAATATGGTCTATGTATCACAGAAATAAAATTGAGAAAAGAAACCCTTCGAGAGATCGTATCATTTGAGGGAACTGTAAATAATTTAATTCATTAGTTAGGAAAAAATCAAATCCACAGAATTAATTTTTCTTCACAAAAAAACAATAATAGTTCATAAAACACATAATCCTGACATAACATAGTCTATGAATATGTGTAAATACTCGGTGAAAAGAAATTGAGTTTGGAATACCTTCCCTCGAGTCCTGAATTTATTCATACAGACACTAAATTCTATAATAATATAATTTTATATATAATATAATTTAACCTTTAGAAATTTTATTTTCATTCCCATAAAATTATTCCTTATGACTATATTTTATTCATTTACTATCATGTTATAGTTTACATCAGTCGTTTTGGGATTGTTTGGTTTATAATCTATGAATATATGTAATATAATTATAATGAAATATGATCTTATTAAAATAGTTTTATAAACACAAAAACATTATAGTAATAGGTTAAAAATCATTTAATTGGTATGGATGTTAAAAATGACTCAAACTTGTACCATCGTAAATACATTCTATAATATTCTAGTTTATTATGGTTAGAAAAAACCATGTTTTTTTACATTTATGTTCAATGTTATAATAGATAAAAATAACATTAAAAAATAATAATCATAAAATTTATTTAATATTAATTTTATATTAAAAAACTAAAATATTTTTTAAGAGAAAAATTATAGAATTTTTTTCATGAAAACTTCATTGTTCATAGAAGTTACGTAAAACCATCATAGTGATTGATGTTTTTTGAATGTGTAATAAATAAGGGTAACTTACTAAATGGGTGATTTTTATAAATGAAAATATATAATACATAAAATACTGATTTTGGGTAAATTTTTGTTATTATTTTCAATACTGAGAATGTATAAATATAATTGAAATTGAAATATGATCATTGAAAACCCATCATTTCACATAGTATAATCTTATATATGAGAGTTTAATGAGTGGTAACTATTGATCCCCCATAAACAATAGCTAAAATATATTCCAATACCAAATATGTGTAATCACATAATAGAAATATATTTATATTAAATTTAGTTACAAGATAAAGAATCAAAACTATGAAATGTGAGAGTCTGGGAAACCCTTAGCTATATTTTTGAAACACTCCCTATAAATGAGTTTAGTTCATTTAGGGAAATACAATTTAATTACAATAGGGAAATAGGGGAGTGGAATTAAATGTTTGAAGAGGGTTTCTTTCGTATTATATGTAAAAAAATACCATTATATTTTTCCATTATAGGGTTTGATCAAGTACCTTTTTATAATCTAAAATCTTGTCTGTTTTCATATATACATTGTTTTGGAAGGTCAAAATTGTATTTTAAAAATAAAATGTCCTTAAAAATTGAAAATATACTTTTTTATTGACCATAGAAATTTAAATTTTAATAGTTATATGATTTTTAATATTTCCAATTGATTTTATAAGATACTATTTAACATTAAATATCATCAATGTCAATTTTGAAACCATTGACATAATTTGTATTTAACGTCATAAGAAATATAATGGAAATATAATTTGAATATTTAAAAATTTACTGGCGTTTAATTTGGGTTCACAACAATCATTCATGGATATAAAATATCCAAATAATATCACACTAAATATTTCTATATCTATTTATATTGATTTATCTCCAACCTGTAAAATAATTGCATTGGGTATGTGTAATAATTAAAATAAATTATATTATAAAAAGAATAAACTAATTACTATTATATATATAGATTATTCGTATTCAATTTTATCATCTACATTATTCTGTATAGTAATTATATCTATAGCTTTATAATAATAATATATTAAGTGAGAGAGATATTTTTTTTTGAAATATATATATATTTTGTAATGGATAAGTAATATTAATGTAATTTCATTCCTAATTTGACTATTAATGAAAATAATATCTAGGAGGTTCAGTCCTCACTTCATAAACCTATGTGGATATGAGGTTTGGTGAAATATTAAGGCTTTAATTCTTGGTTAAACTGTAACGTCCTAGGTATTTATAGAATAATAATTTTTGTTTTTTGTTAATACTTATGAAAAATATTTTAATTTTACATTAAGGGAATTATTTTTATGATAGTTTACTGAACATTAAATAATGAGTTTCAATGAAATATTGTGTTGCTCACAATATTGAGTTATACCAAAAAATAATATAATATTATTATTATTTTTAATGGTAGTTAATGCATAACCATTGTATTGTTTAGAATGAATATAACTAACTATATTATGATTTTATATATTTATTAAATTTTTTAAATTTATCTAATGATTATTAGAGGCTTCAAATATTAATGAATCTGATTTTAAGCATGAATTACTCTAATATTTTTAAAAAGTCGTTTTACCCCCTTTTGATGGAGAACCATTTTTAAGTCTATTTTTTGTCCTTTTTATATATTGTATTTGAAAAAATAAACTTTTTATTTTGAAGCAGGGTATCAAGATTTACTTTGGGTAAATTTCTGTTATTTTTCTGATAAAGCTAATTTTTTAATGAATAGTGAAAAATACAGCATTTTAATTTAAAACTACCTTTCAATCTAATTAATTTATATAGTTAGATTGTAATTTTAATTGATTTTAAATATCAATTAGATTATATTTTTATCATTTAATCTAATTTTGGCCATTTTATGTTATTTAAATTTTAAATTGAACATGAACTCATGTCTATCTTCTGGTAGTTTTTATTTTTTAAAAACACGTTGTTTGGTTTTGACGATAAGAATTAATTTAAATGTATTTTCAGCAATTTATGTGTTTTGAATTTTTAAAATTGGATTCCATATTTGGAATAATAAGTTCTAAATTGTGTTAATAGGTTAATTTTTTTAGATATTATGAATAGTAACTTCAGTAAATATTCTTTTTACCATAGTTAAAGGGTAAATCTGGTAAATAAGGGTACAAAATAATATTATAATTATATTTAATTACCCAAAAACATTTCCTAATCCTATTTAATGATATGCTTGTGACTATGGGGATACTATTTTTGATTTCATCACCTCATGGAGCCACTAATTCGTGAAAATGACATTTAATTTCATTTATTTTAATTTTAAGGAAAGTATAAACTGAACATATATCTTTTAATAAAACAATCTCTATATGGGGTTGTGTAATATATATATTAATCTATAAATTTTAATTATAAATATAAATAAATTTCTACATAATGTCATATTATTTATAATTTTTATACATCAAATAAATATATTTATTAATGGCACAATGATGTTGTAGTGATTACCTTATTAATGAATTTTTTTAAAAACATGAGATTTTAAAAATTAAAATAAATTTTTAAAAAAAAAATTATTCCATCCACAAATCCTAGGTATAATTATGATATATTATCTTATAATTATTTTAGTTTTTTCTAAATAATCAAGTTGTTATAGATTTTTAAAAGTCATGATGTGAATAGTATATAAATTGACATAAATGCGTTTTTAAAACAAATAATATTTTTTAAAATGATATAATAATCTAAAAAATATAATATCCAAGAAAATTAAATAGATATTGTTTTAAATGTAATTAATTAATCACTTGAGGTTTTATTTTAATTTTATAGTAACATTATTATCCACATAGTATGAATATACAAGAAAATGTTGTAAGAGTGAAATAAGCTAACTAATGGTTAAAGCAAAATGATAAGGTTATATTTGAATCCAAAACATCTATAAACACAATTGGTTGAAATTATTTGGAATAATACTTATACTATCTTTGAATTAAATGAGTTTTGGACCTTTTTAGTGTCAAAATTCTGTTTATAATAATGTAATCTTTTAGTCATTCCTAATGTACCCCTCTTCCATCTTATAAAAGGCCACCATATATAACCCTTACTCACACCTCTCAATCACCATTGAATCAACCACCCTATATCATAATTAGCTCCAAAAAGCACTTTATTCCTCTTATAATCCTTACTATGGGCATAAGGCAATTCAAGAAATCCTTTTAGCATAGATCAAAAGGAGTCACCCGGTTTGGTGAAATGTCTTCTCCCAAGATTATTTAACTTATTTTCCTTCTCCAACCCCCCTAAAATATCTTTATTCAATTATTATATAAAAAAACAGAATATTAAACATACTAGGTTGTTGTTACGAGAAATATTCTGACTAAACATACGCATACCTTAATTGAATGGATATGAACATACTGTTTCTGTGTTCGACGAACTCCTGCCTCACGAAACAATGATTGTTCAATTATCTCCTACAACCAATCATGGTGGTCATTATGATGGAAAAATAATGTATATATTATATATATTATATTTACATTGTCTCTTTGATTCAGTTATTTTATTTAAATCTTACCGTTATTCTTTCCATGATCTGTGAATACGATAATTTCATTTGATGAAATGAAGACTACCGTCCCCTCAAAGTGAGATGGCTCATTCATTCCATACATGAAACACATAAATAATGTCATTAGTTAACTTATGTAATGTATATATCATATTATATTATACTTTAATTGTAATATACCTATTTATCATTTAGTTTTCATTCCTTTAAAAATGAAAAAAATAAATGAAAGTAGCATTCGTGCATATATATTATGTACTGTCTCCATGAACCGTGCATTTAATTTCTTATCTCCAAATGTTATGGTATATTATATATCCATATACACTGAATATATATAATGAATATTATATTTAAATCATGAATAAAAATTTGTAGATAATGGACTTTTGACATCATGGAAAATTTGTAATTATAACAAGTTCATTTTTGACTCAAGTACAAAATATCAACAAAATGAACAATATTAACATAAATAATTATGTAATTTTTATAATATGGTAACAAGTAATATAATAGAAATAATATATGTCAAAAATTTTATAAATAAAATATAAATTAACTTAATTTTATTATTCGAGAAGAAAAAAGAACATATGTGAAAAGTCGGACTCAAGATAAGGGAACCTTTCACCCTCCTATTTTAGTAAAGAACTTCTTTTATGTTATATCTTTTAATATGAATTTTCTTATGTTAATACATGTTTTTATCTATCCTTATTGTTAAAAATATTATTTCCATGTGATTAGAGTCATTTTTCTCTTTCATTAACACATTTTTTGAATTTTAAGGAGGCATCATTAGGCTGTCGATTTTTAAGGGATTTCTTCTCAATCTCCTTTTATTGAGACATATCTTGTTGGTTTGCACATATATTATACTATATGGTGTATATAAACCCTTTTGACACTTAATATCATGAATTACTATATTCATATGATATTTGATTTTTTTTAATGATATTCTTTAATGATTCTTATTCACATGATTCTCAAGTGGTAATGGACTTTTTAACTAAAACCCTCATTTTAGGGTTTCGATGATTTATTCTTATAAAATAATTCAATTTTATGTCCATTTTTTCAAAATGGTTTTATAAATTAATTTATATGTACAAAAATTATTTAAAATGTTAATTATCAAATTTTTTTAAATGTTTTATAGTGGTATGGGACACATTGATTCCAAAATATCTTTATTAAATGTTTTAAATGGTTTTTTAAATGTATCGAGTGTTTCTATATCTTGAAATGTTTTCATGTGGTTTAAAATTGTATTTTGTTAGTGAAATGATTATATTTTCAATATTTTATGTCTTATGATTATATAATGGTACTAAGACATTTGACGGGTAGTTATGTGATAACTGAGTTACGGCTGGTTATGTGGTAAACAAAATGACTAGTGGTTCTGTGATAAATAAAGTACAGTTTTTTATGTGATAACCTCCAAGGAATCGGATATGTAAGTCAGCCGTATGGCTATTTCATTTAATGATATGCGTGGAAGTCGACCATATGGTTATTCTATTTAAGTATTTTTATGTCCCAAGTTACCTTTATATGTTATATGTTTCTTTATATGGGTTTTATGGTAATATTTTGGATAAAAAGGTTATGGAATCAGCTTATATTCAGTGAAGTATTTTTTATACTTCATAAATGTGAAAATTAATATTTTATAATATAGTTTTAATGGTTTTCATGTTATCCCAAGACAAACTATTTTCATTATTTATGTATCCCTTAGTGAAATTTTTATGCTCATCCAAAGTTTTTAAATGTTTTTTATAGGAAATAAAGGATAATAGAGTCAAGGATGGGATCAAGTAAATGCCATGCTATTTAAAACATAGAACTAGGTAGGATTATTTTTAAAGATTTTGATATTTATAAAAAATTGATAGTGGGTAGAAGTGTCTACTTGTAATATTCAAGTATTTATGTATAATTTAGGACCAAATTCTCTAAAGATTTTGACTTGAAAAGATACTCATTGTGAATTATTAACTTAATTTAATATTATGAAATGTTTAAGGTTGGGTCCTTATAGTTGGTATTAGAGGTCAGTTTAGATGACATTAATGTTTAAGGTGTTGTTTAAGATAAGTGACATTACCATAATGGTTAGCTTATTAGTAAAATTCATAGTTATTTTAGATATATTTAATGAGTTTTAGATAACATGAATAAGTATATCATAGTGTTTACCCTCCTCATAAGATATTATATAATGATTTTTCGGATATACTCACACTGACCTTTTTGTTATTTGAAAATTTCTAGATCTATCAGACACCAAAGAAACAATGGATGTAAAGGAAAGAATAACGGTTTTCAGAATGAGAGAAAAAATGAAGTGGGAGCTGCAACGAGAACTCCTTTGGTTATTCTCAACCAACTATCTTGATTCATGATTGACCACTTTAACCCTGGTGATTTTTCTAAGGCATGATATATGAGAGAAATTAATACCAATTGTTGCTTAGGTAATAATAATAAAGGTAATTATCTTAAAAAATATATTGGTCAATGATGTGGAAAGAGACACCTAGGAAAATCCTTCAATTGGATGGGAAGATGCTATAGATGTGGTAATGAATCTCATAAAGCAATAACCTCCATGGAAAAAGGACATATTACATTAACTCAAGGAATGGGAAATAAGATCCTTATGAGGGATCAATTGAATGTTTTAAATGTGGTGTACATGGTCATAACACAAAAATATTTCCTACAAAGAATGTTCATGAATGGGGTCCCCAGTATTGTACAAGTATTTGTTTACTAAGGCCCGATTCCATTCCAATTGATGATGAGGAAACTGGAAATGACCTATGAAAAGTATGGATTATTTCTTACCTTATGTATTGATATTATTGAATCTTAGGATATGATTCATGATTTGGTTTGTAAAATATATGTGTTACAAAATAAATTGAAACTTTTTTTAGGGATCATGGGTATTTCTGGATGATTATGATGTCTACAATTTTAGAAATTTGAGAGTATTGTTAGATATCTGGGTGATAAAATGTTTAAAATTATTAATTCTCTTTGTAAATGTGATTAAATTGGAAGAATTGTATCTTGTATGTGTAGCCCTGAAGTTAACCACTTTGGTGGTTGCGCGGTGGTGAAGGATAGTGGTAAAACAACTTCATTATTTCTGAGGTTCATTGTTTGAATCCTGGGAGTCTGCTTTCAGGGTGAGCCTCTCCCCCAAGATCCACCTGTCATTCTGGGTTCCTCGGTCTCAATTGGGTGGGAAAAATGTGGTGCAACCCAATGGGATGACGAGTTTCTCTGACGAACCATCGCTGATCGAGATGTCACCCTCTGAGATGCTCTGCCATCTCAGTTGGCAACGGCTCCTTCCCTTGCTAGGGATCTTACTCAGGGCAGTGACATCTTGGTAGGGATGTGGGGTTACTATGTGTGGAGGGTTCAAAATTTCCACACATGGGAATTCCCATTCTAAAAGAGAGTGTAACCCTGAAGTTTTTATGTGAAAATTCTATTTGAGTTAGAATTATAGTTTCTTTTCTGGATGTAGTATTAATGAAACATTCATGTTTATATAATCCTTGAATTTGAGGCAATTATAGATTATTACTTTTTGGAATGAAAATGTGAGGTATAATACAGCATTCTGGTAAAAATATGTTATGGTTGTTTTTTATGAATTTATCAAATTTTTGGGAATGTTATAAAATTATATAGTTTTTGAAAAAGGAAAACATGCATACCATGTGACAACTCTTCACATCAGACAAAGCTATGGGAATTGACCCCACAACCAATGTGCAACTCGGATTTTTCACCTACTGTTGGACTACATGAAGTATCTGGTTAATATAACTAATAATATTTAGTCAAATAATTGTATGGTTAAAGAATAAGTTGATTTTCAGGGAATTATAATTTATTAAATGGAAATCATTTGTATGGGGAAATTATTTGGTGATTAAGTGATAAATGTTATTTTGGAAGACGTTTACTCTTTTGGGAATACTATAGGCCTAAGAAAAATAGAATACTATGAGGTTTTATTTGAGGAGTAATGGTGAAATTTTATTTTGGAAGAATCTGTATTTTTATTAGGGACTTATAGTGATTTTTGTTATTTTTAGAAATGATTAACCCATCATAGAGAATATGTGATTAGTATAATTACATTTCAGTATGAGACTTTAAGATTATTCAATGTTATTTGGAGATAAATGTGAAGATTTACTATGGAAAATTGTGTGATTAAATATTTCTGAGTTTTGGGATTTGATATTAGTTTAGATTATTTTGATGAATTTAAAGGATAGTTATTTATTGATTGGTCTTTATTATCATTGGGTATTTTTCATCAAATTTATCAGATTAAGAGTAATATTTATTTTTATAAAGGATGATCATTTTTGGGGATTATCTGATCTCGTACTAACCATTTCAGTTTTGGTTAATGTCTAAAGACAAGGGAAATATATAGTTCATCTTTTTTATTTTATGTGATTCTCTAGAAGTTGATTCTATTGGTTCATGTGTGAACATGTCACCATTAATACTAATTAGTTGGAGAAAATATGAGTTTGTGGTAGAAATTTATTAAAGGATGAAACTCTACAAGAAATTTAAGTATGTTTTATTTTTTTCTTATTCAATTTCATAAATAAATTCTACAAATTTATGAAAAGAAACATATAAAAATATGGTGTTCATTTACTTTTCCTACTGGGGAATCAAATACTATTTAACCTATGACAAGTTTTTGATTTTCTAGTTGTTAACTTTCTTCTGGTCATATTTTATATCACTCTCCATTAGAACATGATCGTTTGTTTTCTCTTCCATATCCATGTTTTCATGGAATCCAAGTATGTGTTATCTCAGGTGACCTCTGTACTTCTCTTTCTTTCTTTAAAAGTGATATTTTTATTGACTCTTCTTCTGATCTGGGAATTTCAATGTGGCTTTTGAGCCCAATTTTAAAATTGCAAGGACACAATTTCAAAAATGGGTAAGGTTGTAATAACCCAGGTATTTATAGAATAATACATTATGTTTTCTATTTATACTTATGAATAATATAATAATTTTATGTTATGGGGTACTCTTTTTCTGATAGCATACTCAATACGCATCAATGGGTTTCTATTAAATCTTATGTTGTAAACAACACTGAGTTGTGCCAAAAAAATAACATAATAATATAATTATTTTAAATAATAGTTAACGCATAACTATTTTATTTTCTAAAATGTACGTAACTAACTATATTATGATTTTACAAATTTATTAAAAAAATTTACATTTATCTAATGAATATTGGAGGCTTCAAATAAGAATGAATCCAATTTTAAGCATAAAATTCTATAATAATTTTAAAAGGCTGTTTTACCTCCTTTTGATGGAGAACATTTTTCAAATCTAGTTTTTTTTTTATTTTTATATGTTCCATTTGAAAAAATATACTTCTTATTTATATGTGTGACATAAAATTTACTTTTTGTTAATTGTTTGTGTTTTTCTGGTAAAGTTCATTTTTTTAATTGATAAAATACTGCATTTTAATTCAAAACTACCTTTTAATCAAATTTATTCATACAGTTGGATTATACTTTTAGTTATTTTTAAAGTGTAATTAGATTATATTTTTATTATTTAATCTAATTGTTTTCATTGTATGTAATGTCACATTGAAATTGGACAAGAACACATGCCCATCTTCTGGTAACTTTTACATCTTAAAAACATGTTTTTTTATTTGGGAAATAGGAATTAATTTTAAATTAATATCTGAAAAATTTGTGTTTTGAATTTGGAAAAATGGATTCATTATTTTGAATCAGGAGGTAAACATTTTTAAAATATATAACTTTTATTTTTAGACATTCTGAGTAGTAACATCAGTTAATATTTTATTTATCATGGTTAAAGGGTAAATCTGGTAAATAATTTTTAAAAATAATATTATAATAATATTATATTACCCTAAAATGTGTCATAATCTTATTGGATGAGATATTTCTATCCATGGGAATTATTTTGTCTATTTTAGGACCCCATGGAGCCACTTTTGTGTGAAAATGACATTTAATTACTTTTAATTTAATGTTAATAAAAATATACATAAACATATATAATTTACTAAAAAAATATATGGGGTTTTATAAGTGATATATTCGAATATAAATATTAATTATTAAAATAAAAAGACTTACTATATCATGGTATATTATTTATAATCATTAGACATCAAATAAATAAATTTATTTATGACACAATGATGATGTAGTGATTACTTTATTAATGAATGTTTTAAATAAATGAGATTATAAAAATTAAAATAAATATATTTTGAAACTTTTTATTCCATACATGTATTTTAGGGATGTTTATGATATGTAATATTTTAATTAATGAATATTTCTTTAAAGAATAAAAAATCTATGTATTTTTTAAATGTTGTGACATGAATTGTATATAAATTTACATAAATGAGTTTTTAAAACAGATACTATTTTATTAAATGATATAATAGTCCATAAAATATAATATTCTACCAAATGAATTATATAATGATTAAAATTACATTAATTAAACACTTGTGGTTTTATTTTCAATTTATAATAACTATATTTACCAAATATTATGAATATACCGGAAGACATGGTAAGAGTAAATTAATTTAACTAATGGTTAAAGCTAAATGATAAGATTATATTTGAAACCAAAACTTATCTAAAAACTATTGGTTGAGAGGATATAGAACAATCCTCATTTTTTCATAGATTTAAATGACGTTTTTACATTTTTATTATAAATATTCACTTTATAATAAAATAATCTTTCAATCATTTCGAAAGTACCCCTCCTCTCTCTTATAAAAGGCCACCACCTATAAACATTACTCACACCTCTCAAGCCACCTATTATTATCCAAAATCATCTAAAAAAATATTACAACATCCTTTTATTCCTACTATAATCCTTACATTTTAAATATCGAAATTCAATAAATCCTTTTAGATTAAATCAAAAGGAGTTACCTGATTTGAGGTAATGTCTTTTCTCAAGATTCTTTCATTTATTTTCCTTCTCCAACACCCTTAAAATATATTTATTAAATTATTTTATAAAAACACAAGTATATTAAATATAATATGTTATTTTTGTTAGAAGGGTTCAAATTTCACTTACACACACTTCCATCTAATGGATATGAATGTACTGTTTCTGTGTACAGTGAACCACTGCCTTACGAATCGATGATTGTTAAAATATCTCCAACATCCTATCATAGTGGACATTATAATGGAACTATAATTATATGATATATATAATATTTATATTATCTATATTATTTGGTTTATTTATTTATATTATACCTTTATTCTTTCCATAATGTGTAAATATGATAATTTCATTTGAGGAAGTGCAGACTACCGCCCCCTCCAAGTTAGATGACTCATTCATGCCATACATGGAACATAGAAATAATAGAGTTAATAAACTTATGTAATTTTTATATCATAGGTTATTATAATTTAATAAAAATATTCATACGTTTAATTTGGTTTTTATTTCGTTTAAAAATGAAATAAATTAATGTAGCATTCATGCATATGTACGTCTTACCGTCTCCATGAACGATGTATTTCATTTCATATCTAAAAATGTTATGGAATATTGTAAATAATCATATAAAAAATATATATTATACATATTATATTTAAATAATTGATATAATTTTGTAGATAATTTAATTTTGAACTCATGGACAATTTATAATTATAACAAGTTCATTTTTGACTAAAGTAATGAATATCAAAAAAAATGACTGATATTAACATTGATAATTATGTAATTTTTATAAAATGATAATAATTGATATAAAATAAATTATAACCCTTAAAAGGTCTCTAAAACAAGTATAAATTAACTTTAGTTTATTATTCAGGAAGAACAAGGAACATATGTGACAAGTCAGACTAAATGTAAAGAAACATTTCACCCTCCTCTTTTAGTCAACGAATTATTTTATGATATGTCTTTTAATTTCCATTTTATTAGGATAGGATATGTTATTATATATCCTTATTGTTTCATTTATTATTTCAAATTTATGAGAGGCCATTTTCTCTCCCATCAACAAACTTTCTTAATTTCGAAGTGATGTCGTTAGGCTGTCAAATTTTTTTAAGGGATTTTATCTCAATCTCCTTTCATTGAGGCATATCTTGTTGTTATACACATATATTATCCTATATGGTGTATATAAAACCTTTTTTGACACATCATATGATAAATTAATATATTCTTATGATATATTAATTTTTTTAATGAAATACTTTAATGATTCTTATTCATTCATTTCTCAAGTGGTAAGGGACTTCTTAACTAAAACCCTAATTTTAGGGTTTTGATGAATTATTATTATAAAATAATACTATTTTATGTCCATGTTTTCAAAATAGTTTTATGGATTTATTTTTATTTACATAAATTTTTTAAAAATTTAATTATCAAATTTCTTTCAAAAGATTCAATGTGTTATGGGACACATTGATTCAAAAATCTCTTTATTAGTTGTTTTAAATGGTTTCTGAAATGTATTGAGTATTTAAATATATTTAAATGATTTATTATGGTAAAAAATGAATTGTTTTCAGTGAAATTATAATATTTTCAATATTTTATGTGTTATGATTATATAATGGTACTTGGACATTTGACGGTTGGTTACATGATATACCCATGATGGGTGGTTATGTGATAAACCAAATGACGACTGGTTTCATAATAATCCAAGGATGAGTGGTTACAATATATCTTCCAATGCATATGGTATGGAATTCCTTCATATAGATATTAAATTTTGGGATATGTGTGGATGTTGACCGAATGGTTATTCCATTTAAGTATAATTGTGTCCTGAGTTACCTTCATATGATAAATGTTTCTTTATATGGGATTTATGTAAATATTTAGGTTAAAAATGGGTATGAATTGATCTAATATTAAGTGAATTGTTGTTTCTACTTATTAAAGGTTAAAAGTATCAAATTATAATAATGTTTTTATGGTTTTAATGTTATCCCATGACTAACATTTTTTATTTCATTATGTATCCCTTCCTGAACTTTTTATGTTCATCTAAAGATTTGAAATGTTTTTCACAAGACATAAAGGAGAATAGAGGCATGTATGGAATCAAGGGAAATTCATGCTTTTTGAAACATAGAACTAAACATGTTCATTTCTAAAGTGTTTTTGTTTTATGAAAAAAAATATAGTGAGTAGAAGTGTCTTCTTGTAATATTCAAGTTCTTATGTATAAATTATGACCTAATTCTATAAAGCTATAAACCTGAAAAGATCCTCAATGTGAATTATTTACTTAATTCAATATTATGTAATGTTTATAGTTGGGGCCTTACATAAACACCTTAATCATATTTTGGATTTTACTATGCTAAGAAACATTTATCATGGTTAAAATTCATTAAAACTATAAATGAGATAGAAATTATTAATTAATATTAATATTATAATTCAAAAAAAGTAAACCATTTCATATTATTTAATTTCCCTAATTGGTAAAGGTTTCATTTAGAATAAGTTCAAAAAATTCAATGAATTATTTTTTATGAAAATTTATATTTTATGAATAAGATAAATTGAATGAAAAAAAGTATAATGTTTATTCCCATTGAATTAATAGGATTATTTTAATCAAATCAAATTTATTTTAGTTTTATAATAATCAAAAATATAAATTTACCTTTTGATACATGATTAATATAAAAATGACCAAAAATTATTTTTAATTGAATAAAATATAACATAGATTTCCAAAATCTCAAGCCTCAATTTTGATATTCCATATTATATTTTAAAATAAATTATATTTATTATTAGTTACATATTTTATCTATAAAATGTTTTCATGAACATACATTTAATTATTTTATTATATTAATGGCATAAAAGTGATATTATTTTTAAAATCATTATTGTTCACCTTTCACCAAAAAATAAACTTTTTTTAATAAATCTAAAAATTTAACATAATATGATTTTGATAATATGAAAGAAAAATTAAATCCACTTTATTAAGTTCAACTTTAAATATTTAGAAATATTTTATTAAATTTTAAATACAAAACATAAACTAAAAATTCTTTTACAAAAAAGGTGGACATTTTATCTTTTGTAATACATAACCTTATATGATGTCATTATTATCATTAATGACATAGTTATTATTTATTAATAACTAATAAATAAATTTGAATTACGATAAATTTTACATGTATATTTCAAAATTCAGTTACTAGTTTTCATTTTGACTAATCCAATGACTACTCTATAATGGTTATATTGAATGAAAAGTATTTCTATAGTATATTTTGTATAATTTAATCATGATGACACTTTTGGAAGATACTATAAAATATAATAAACATTTAAAGTAAAATTACAACATGAAATATCATTGTGTCACATTCACCCTCACCTATAACAATTTCATACTAGATATATAAATTTTCCCATACCAAAATGAATATATCATTGGATAAAGAATCATATATCTTGAGATAAATAGGACTACAATAGGGCATAGACCCAGTTCAATAGGGGACCTTTTTCACTATGATAGTCTTAGGATAGATCCTTGAATACTACGATGGTTTTGGAAGTAAACCCATTCCAATATGATTTATAGGAAAAAATCCATGACCACTAAGGAGATGATTTTATACACTTATGTATATGAAAAAATTCCATGTATTATGCCTTTTTTATTCTCTCATTGCTCATGTTTATGATTCATTTCTTATAAACTACCAAAATTTATTCCATTACTTGAGACTATGATTTTTGATATGCATGTTATAATTTTAAAATTTTATTCTCTTATGATCATGTTATGATTGATATCTCCATTTTTTACCCTTACTAAGTATCTAACCTCACCCTTTTCTTATGATTTCTTTCCCCAAGATATGAATAAAGTAATTAGGTATGATACATAAAAATGAGTGACAGTTAAGAAGAAATAAGTGGGAGGGAAGATAGTGGAGGATAGAGTAACAGGATAAACTCCCGCACTTCGGCATCTGGGATGTAGTAAACCACTCGCGAAGCCTGAATTTATTCTCTAATTCCTTGAATCTAGTCGTGACTCGGCAAGGTCTATCGTCTCCAAAAAAGATCAAAGGGCCTTTGGATAGCGACATGTCCTTCAGTGGATTCTCAGGTTCTTCTTTCGGAGCTGTTCGTAACTGTGCTTCTCAAAGGATCATCAATAAAGGTTTATTAGCTCATGTTTCTGCATCAGATGGTATTGTTTCCGAAAGATTGGAGTTATGAAAACACTCAGTTATTGCTCGAATCTTTTTGTCAAAAGTTATGAAACCCTGGAAAAGTTTTTATCTGGTTCCTTTCCTAGGTTACATTTGGGGTTTTTCAGATTTCAAATTCATTTCTTTTGGACGTGGATTTTTCCATCTGTTATTTCCTTATGCAGAAACGAAAGAGCAAGCATGGAGTGCTGGGTCTATCAACCTCAATCCCGGAATTTTGCATCTCTATGAATGGAGTATTTACTCTAATATTTATGATTTTAGGGATACTTGTATCCATGTATGGATCAGAATTCATGGCTTTAATTGGTTCTTATGGAACCCAGAGATTTTGTTTGACATATCTTTGGTGATAGGTACACCGATTAGACTTGATAGTGCTACTGAATCAGTCTCATTTGGTCACTATGCGATAGTTTTAGTTGAAATAGATTTAAGTTGTACCCTAATTGATAGAGTGGTTCTCTCCACACAACATAATGAGATCAACCTTCACATTGAGTTTGAGAAAGTCTCCATGTTTTATGCTTCTTGTAAAACGATTTGGCATGACATTTCTACTTACAGGAGACATTTAATTTGTTCAAATTGTAATCTCAAAGGCCAGGAGTCTCAGTTCTGTAGAAAGAAGGTCTTGATTGATAGTAATGCTCCAACCATTGTTCTGCCAACTGAAAATATTGTTAATGATCCCAAAGGACTAGATATTCTAGATGTTGTGAATGAAACAATTGAACCTGCTACAAATGTTCATGCTAAGACCCAATAATAGGAAGACCTGGTAGATGAACACCTGACTGTGGTTGGAGTATCGATCAAATATTCTCTATCCAGAGGCATTGTTAAATATATAGCTGATGATAATTCAGTTGATAATCAAGATGCAATTGATTTAGAAGCTCAAGCTGTTGTTGATCAATGTGTTTGGAAAGTGTAGCTCATGATTTCCTCTAAAAATATAAACGGAAAGGATAAGTCAGACATTGCTACATCTTCTAAGTCTGTAACAAGGAGGTCTAATAAGGTTAAAGGATATGCAGTTGCCTCTAATAAGGCTGATCATTCTAATGAAAATTCTGGGAGTGGACTCTATCACCCTACGAAAGCACCCTACAAGGAAACCCCAACTTCAACTCACAGTTGTGAAGCCACTGTGGATATGCAGCCTCTCCATGCAATGCATCAAACTTCTTAAATGCATTTTGGATGAAACTGCTAAAGAGCACAGGCAGGCTGCTCATGAACCAATAACTGCATCTTTTCAAAATGTTGGTAGCATTTCTGAAACAACTGCTAAGGTACATGGACAGACTGCTCAGGCTGTATTTTCCCCTTCTACGACATCCTTTCGAGGTGCAGGTTTCAATTTTGAAACACCTGATAAGGGGCGTGGACCTTCTACTCAAACTGCTACCCCTCCCACATTATTTATGACAGCCCCATCCCTACTAAATGTGGTTTCTGAGAAAGCGAGCATTCCCACCAATATGAGGATAACAGTACAAGACTCTAAGGATTCTGATCATGGTGGATTTGTAAATACAATAGGGGTAGGGATATCTCCATATTTAATATGTGCTTCAACACTGAGTCTGAGTAAGAAATTTACTAGGAAGGTGAGAACTCATAAGTCATTTGAATTACTTGAATCTGCTAGCAGTGACGATGATGGAAAATAAAATGATGATGGGGCTGGATATAATACTGAGCAAGCTATTGAGACTACTGAGATCACAGATGATGGTGGTAGACCTTGTAGGATTTCTAAATCTTTCGAGAAGGGGACGAAATCCACGTGGCAGGGGTGGTCGACTCTCGCACCACAGTATGAGCACTCGTTCTCAAATGCATTGATGTCCCTTTTTTGGACTGTTCTTGTTTGATTCCTCTTTTCCTATGCTTTCTAAAATTTACATTCAATAAAGGGGCCTTGGAGCCTCAACCTTTCTAAAAAAAGAAGAAATAAATGGGAGATCATATAGACATTTTATGTGCTAGTTGATTATGTTTCCATGTTTCCAAAGGCACTATACCTTTATGACCCTCAAAATTGTGTTTGTGTAATATAATTAATATTCATCTAAAAAGATCTAATAACTATGTATGAAAATCATGGGTCAATATAATGGGTATCATATGATGGGTTAATTAACCATTGGAAACTAGGATGAGAAAAATATCAGGGATAAGTCTATGTATAGGATAAAATCCAAATATTTTGGTAACAATAATGAATAAACTACATTCAAAGTAACGTTTCATAAAATAATTTGTCAAAATTTATACATCTTATACTTTTTTCATTATTATATAGTTTTATACTATGATTATTTTTTCTAATACTATGATTTATGGTTTTAGTCAATGGATAGAACCCAATGGAATCATGTTAATGATGAATGAGATGGTAAATGAAATGATTTTACTCTTATGAAATTTAATTTTATGGGAATTAGAATACATAATATTGTATCTATTCTCAGAAAACGTTTTCAGGATATGAATCATTTTGATTTTAAAAATGATCAAAGTAGGGAACAATATACTATTGGATATTTCATGATAAATCATCCATCTTCATATAGTGGGTCTTTTGATCCAATAGTGGTTGTGATGGATCAACACAAATGATAAAATATTTTATATTCTTAAATTTTTGGGTCATGAAAATTTTTTCGTCACTATTTATCAATTGGAAGGAGAAATAGATCAATGATGAAATCTTATCAAGAATATGAGAAAAGATGAAGAAATTGAATACATGGAATGAGATTAGTTTAAGAGAATATTATTCAAAAATTACTTCCTTCATATTCTACATGCAAAGATGGAGAAGAAATTTATTGATCTAAAGAAAAATTATGATGAATCCATTGGTACCTATGAGGAAAATTTTACAAGGCTTACAAGGTATGCCTATGTTTTAATTATCACCCCTACAAGTAAAATCAATTGATAATTTGGTAGCCTAAAACCAAGTCCACTAAATGAATTATCTATAAGATAATTCTATACCTACAAATAAAATGTTCAATGTTCTCTTAAGGCAAAGATAAATATTGTATTTACCTTTAAACCTCATGGTTTTGATAAGAAAAGAAAAATGTAATTCAAAATAAATTTTAAAATACGTGGAGAAAAGAAGTCGATATTTTTTTATGCTTGAAGTCTAGAAAGAAAAATGGGGGAAATTATCTTAAGGGGATTGGAAAATGTTTTAAGTGTTGAAAGGAAGGTTATAAAGATATTTAATTCCAAATTTGTGGGAAGAAGATATTTAATAATTTGAATAAATAGAAAGCTACAATGAATGCACCATGCATTCTCCAATTCTACAAATTCAAGGAGTATGGGAATTATTTCAATCTGTGTATGAATCTGAAGATTTTTTATAATAATTATGAATAACCTTTTAAGAACAATGAAAAATTGAAATCTCATGCGACCATGAATTCTTAAGTGGCTAATGAAAATTATGTGTTGAAGGGTACCCTTATCATCCACTCACATCTCAAGTTTATAGTTCCTCTTTGATTGATGTTTGTGGGAAAGTGATTCCTATAAATCTTGTGATTCCCAATTTAGTTGAATTTGATGTGATTTTTTCCATGGATTGGATTTATATTAATGGCTCCCACATTAATTATTTAATAAGGGAAGTCACATTTCATATTCTAAATGAACCTATAATCATTTATCGATGCAACGATGATTATCAACTCCCAATGAATATTTCTTCCATCATGTGGGTCTTAATTCCTATAAAATGAGGCTATTTATCTCAAATGGTTGGGGAGAAACTCAACATTAAGGATACACCTACTATATGGTATTTTTATGATATATTTTACAAAAAAATCAAAGTCGTTCACCAAATTGTGAAGTTTAGTTTTCAATAGAACTCATACTCAGTGCTATAACTATTTCAAAGTATCCTCATAGAATGTACCCAATTGATTTATATGAATTAAAGAAGCAACTCCAGAAAAATATTAATAAGGGATTCATATTCCCCAGTTGATCACCTTGGGGTACACATATTCTATTTTTTAATAAGAAATATGGGTTAATGAATATTTTCATTGATTATAGAGATATTAACAAAATTAAAATCAAGGAAAAGTATAATATACCACATATTGATGACTTATTTGATCAACTACATGGAGATTAATACTATTCCAAGATTGATATTTATTATATATATCATTAATTGATGGTTATGAAGAAACATACACCCAATACATCATTCCATATAAGGTATGGACACTATGAATTAATAGTGATTACTTTTGGTCTAACTAATTCCACATTATTTTCATGGAATTAATGAATAGGGTTTTTAGAGACTATATTTATTAGTTAATGGAAGTCTTTATAGAAAATATTTTTGTATATTCAAAGAGAAAATAAGATCATGATGATCACTTGAGGACTGTGTTGAAGACCCTAAGGAAGGATAATATTTATGAAAAAAATTAAAAAGTGTGAATTTTGGATTAATAAAGTTTCATTTTGGGGACATATAATTTCAAGTGAGTGTATATTAGTAGATCCTTCAAAGGAAGAAGTAATTGAGAAATGACCTAGACCAACCATGGTGACTAAAATTCATAGTTATATTGGGTTGGATGGATATTATTTTGGTTTATGAAATATTTATCATGATTTTCTAATAGAATTACCAAGTTCACTCATAAATGAGTTAAGTTCATATGGATGGAGGAATGTGAAGAGATTTTCAAGGAATTAAAAAAAGGTTATTCAGTGAACATGTGCTCACAGTACCCTATAGTCGATAAAGGTTTGTAATCTATAGTGATGCATTAATGTATGGAGTGTGATGTTTTTTATGAAAAATGCTATTATTATATCTTATGTCACATGTTAATTGAAGGTTCATCAGAAAAATTACCTGAATCGTGATTTGGAATTAGTTGTAGTAATATTTTCATTTAAAATATAGAGGCATTGTATCTATCGAGAAAGGCATGACATACATACTGATCAAAAAAGTTTGAATTATATTTTCACTAAAAAAGTGTTGAATATACACCAAAAAAGATGGTTGGAGTTGATTATAGATTATAATTTTTCAATACATTGTCACTTTGGGAAGGTAGAAAAAGTGGAAGATGCTTGGAACCAATAGGATAATTCTAGAATATCTAAAATGAGGATTACAAAAGACTCAATATTTATGGATTTACAAATGATGGATCTAGTAATACTAATTTAAGGGGAGAAATATTATCTGTCTCAAATAAATGTTCAACCATATGTCCAAGTGAATAATAAAGAGGCTCAAAAAAAAGATGTAGATATGAAAAATAAGGTGATAAATGTTCCTAATTTCAACCTTAATTATAATGGAATAATAATATTCAATAACAATGTATGTGTCCCACCCATACCAAATTTAAAGAATAAGATTTTTGGATAAGGATCATATTTCACCATTCTCTATTAATCATGGAATTATAATGATATGTAGAGACATGTAAGAGTATTTATGATGGGATGGAATAAAGAGAGATATTGAAGTGTATGTTTCTTAGTGCTTTCTTTGCCTACAAGTTAAAGATCAGATATAGAAGTCTAAGGGGATGTTACAAACATTAACCATACCAAAATGAAAATGGTAAAATATCACCATGGATTTTTTCACAAAACTCTCCAAAACATCTAAAATACATAATTATATATGGGTTATAGTTGATATCCTTATTAAGTCAGCACACTTCATTTATATCATAGAATATTTCTTTCCTGATCATCTTTCTAGAATATATATTAAGGAAATTGTCAGATTTCATGGAGTTCCACATTCCATTATATTTTATCATGATTTTATGTTTACCTAGAAGTTATAGAGAAGTCTTCAGCAGGCTTTGTATATAGAGTTATATTTTAGAACTACTTATAATCTTATTAAATATGGTCAGTCTGATAGGAACATTCAAACTATAGAAGATATATTGAGAGATTTCTCTATGGATTTCAAATGTGATTTGGATCAAAACCTTATTTTATTAGAATTTTATTATAATAATAGGTTTCACTCCAACATTCATATATATCCTTATAAATACCTCTATGTTTTGACGTTCATATAAGTTTATATCTATTTAATAACATATAAGAGTATCTAAGATTCAACAAAAATGTTATGCTAAAAATTGTCGGATATATATAGAGTTTGAAGTGGGTGAAAAGGTATTCCTAATAATATCTCCCTGAAAGAGAGTGATGACATTTTTAAAGAAGAGAAAGATAATCCCTAGGTATATAATTCATTTTGAAATTCTTGATCATATCAAGATGGTATCTTAATGATTAACACTTCCATCAAATCACTATCAAGTTCATGATATGTAACATGTATCTCTAGTGAGGAAGTACATACCTAATCCTTCACATGTACTAAAATAAAAGGTTATACCACTGGAGGAATATCTTTCTTATAAATAATAACTGTTAGATATTTTGGATCACAGTAATATAGATCTTTAAAACATGACCACTCATCTGGTTAAAGATTTTTAGAGAAACCACAAAATTGAGGAAGCTATATGGGAACCTGATGATGTGATGAGGTAGAGGTATCCTCATCTATTTTTATGTGAGTGATACATTTTGATGGAGAAATTAATTTTAAACTGGGTATAATTAACACCCAAATATTTTTATAAAATATTTATCTTTAAATAATTTGATTTATTTGATAGCTTGTATTACATGAAACAATGAGTTCAAATGAACCACATTACATTATAAAAAAATCATGTGTCTCCTATCGCCTAGAAGTAATATTGGTGTATATTAATAGTGAAAAATATACACTCTATACATTTATGAAATAAATTTAGGATTAGAATCAAAAACAAAAGTGATGTTTTTTTATGAAAAAATTACTTTAAGAATACAATGAATTTTATTTCAATATATTAAATTATTAAATATTGTTGAACGGTTTTAAATAAAATTATGTTTTATTTACTTGATCAAATTTTTTAAATTTTCTAATAATAGGATAATAATAAATCATGTTTTATGCTAAAAAATATATTTTTTCACATTTTGTGTACTTACATTAAAATTATTTTCTACCATTTATATGTATTGAATTAGATGAAATTAATTAAATATTTAGAATTGAGATGTTCAAATTTGGTAATTAGGAACCTTTTATTATTAATCAATATGAATAGTAACTATGGTAAAATTTATCACCATAGTAATGATAAATCTTCTTAATCTAGGTTGAAATTAAGTCATAAAGACATAATTATTCATCCTAATTGTTATTGGATGCATTAAATTATACCATTACCACACAAGGTTATAAAATGAGTTATTAAATGGACACAATCAATGAAAATTAATTATATATTATTTAAACCAAAGGATGTGACAAAATGTCACTCTCTTAGTTTTAAATATCATTTTTTTGTTCACATAGGGAAAAGTAGTTATGAATAAATATTAAAATTAATTTTGTGACTAATTAAATTCCATTTATAATGGTAATTTATTTATATTTTATAGTAATTAAATAATCTCCTTAAATACTTACACAATACTAATGCAACAATTATTCATTTAACAGAAAAATCAAATACAAGATATTAAAAATATTAAAAGTAACACAGTTTTATATATTTAAGGTGATAAATATATTCTATAGATGAACATGAAATATTTAGGATATAATAAAATAAATATTTATATTTTTAATTGTTTTCTTGATGTTTTTAAATTTAGTGTAATGAATATTATCAAAATTAACAATAATGGTATTTTGTAATATTAATATTTCATTAAATTATTTAAAAATCTTAAAAAAATTAAATAAGAATAAATTTTATAACATATGGTATAAATTAAATCCCCTATTAATTTATATTCCATTTGAAAGCATTTGGATCTAGAATAGGGTAATTATATTTTAATCTTTTAAGAAATTCTAAAAGTTCCCCTAACCTCAATTATTAAAGATAACACACACATTTACTTAATTACACTAATTTGATCCTTATAAGCCTACCCAAAGCTACCAAATTATCGTACACACTTATATATATAAATTGTATAGGTTCTAGTCTTCACAAAGGCCATCCCTAGATCCCTTTAGAGGATATCTAAAGTAGTGGTTTTGAAGAGGAGGTAAACTCTCCAACCATCACTTTATTTTTATAGTCTTATTTACCTCTTATAAACCTATTACATTCATCATAAAAAAATAAATTATTCATCAATAGTATTATTAAATCTTATTATTTTTATTAAAACACCATTATACACCCAATGTTTCTCAAATAAGAATTGAAAGCATCACTCATGCGTACGTATGACTTTCCGTCTCCATGTTGAGATAAAATTAATTTTTCATCACTATATTTCATGGATGAAATTTATGAGGGGTTATATTTTATATATGATATTTATAAAATAATTATACTCCTATGATTATAATGTCATGTCTACATTCTTACCATCTAATCTTTTTGGAAATGATAACATCGCTCATACGTATGTATGGACTACCATCTCCACAATGTGATGCGATTAATTATTCATTTATATTTTACATGTATGGTAATAAAAATGAATTATATAAATATATGATATATATATACATTAATAATTATTTTTTAAATCTGTATTATTATATACTTTTCTTTAATTCCATCATTCATAAAATGGAACCACCATTAATGTGTACGTACGGCCCACCATCTCAATGAATGGTGTAATTCATTTTTATATTTATATTTTTTATGAATCATTATAAATATGTATATAATGTATATATTTTATTTATATACCATGATTAAAATCTTGGAAATTATGGGAACATGATCAAAGTATAAGGACCAAGATTGTTGAACCGAAACATGCTTGAAAAATGAAGTTGTTATCACCCAGAATAGTGAATTTAATAAAAAATTATTAAAAAATGGGTTATAAGATGATATAAATAAATCATACATGGTATGATAAATATGAATATTGTTATTTAATAAATTTATAATAAATCTATATTTAATATATCACATGTTTGAATGTGAATGAAGAAAGGTAATATTTGAGGTAAGGGTTTATTTCACAATCTCATTATCATTTAAGATTGTTTATGTTTAAGTCTCTAAAATGGATTATTTCTATTATATTTTCATGTTATCTAAAAATATTTTCAATAAGGTGTTTAATATTCTCATATAATTCCATAAAATCATTTTTACCCTTGTTTTACTTTTTACAATATGCTTTGAGAGGCTGATTTTTTCCATTTTCTAAATGAGGTACTTTATGATTTTTTGACAGAAATATAGAAGGAATATTTTTTTAACTTATAAAACATGAGTATAATTTCCCACAATCATTAAAACATAATTATTTTAAAATAATCAGGTATATGTTTGTGTAATGTAAGGAATATTCATATAAAAAAATATAATATCTATGTATTAAAATCTTGGGTCACTAAACCATGTGTGTTTCCTAGGGGAGAACCAATTATATTTGTAAATAAGAAGGACATATCAATGTGGATATACATTAATTATAGAGAACTTAATAGGATCATAGAGAAGAATAGATATCCTCTTCCTAGGACTGATGATTTGTTCTATTAGCTTTGTGGAGCTCAATTATTTTTCAATATTAATCTATAGTCTGGGTATAATCATTTGAGGGTGAAGAATGAAGATATATAATAAAATTTCTTATGAAAAAGATATGGGAATTATGAGTTTATTGTTATTACCTACGTCTTTACTAATTCTTTGAATATATTTATAGATTTGATGAATAGATTCTTTAATTACTATGTTGATAATTTCATTTTAGTATTTATTTTTGATTTTATGATTCCTTCCAAAATCCACGAGGAGTATGAAAATCATATGAGGTCCATTTTATGATCTATGATGAAGGAGGAGTTTTTTTTGTATGTTCATAAAATGTGAGTTTTGGTTAAAAATTTCCTATTCTTGGGATACATAATGTAAAGTGAAGGAATCTCAGTGGATCCAGCAAAGACAGAGGCCATAGATGTGTGGATGAATTCTAAAAATGCAATATATATTCATAGTTTCCTTGGTCTACTAGAATAATATAGAACTTTTTTGAAAACATTTTCATGGATTTCTAATCCACTAACTAAGTTAACTCCAAAACAAGTTATGTTCATCTAAAAAAAGGAGTGTGAGTAAATATTGCAATGATTGAATTAGAGGTTGGTTAGTGAACCTATTCTTAATTTACCCCTTAAAGGTGAGGGATTTGTCATTTTTAGTGATTAATACTTGATGGTACTTTGATGTGTACTCATTAAAAATGAAAAAGTGATTGCCTCTACATCGTGATAGTTAAAGGCTAATGAAATGAACAATTTTAACCATTATTTTTACTTAGCAGTAGTGTTTTTTGCTCTACAGATATGGAGAAACTATTTTTATAGGGAAAAGTGTGATATATACCCAAACCACAAAAGTTTAAATTATATATTCACAAAGAAGTAACTAAACATGAGACAAAGGAGATGGTTGGTTCTTTTAAAACACTATGATTTCTTATTTCAATATCACCTCAGAAGAGAAATCAATGTGACAAATGTATTGAGTAGGAAAGATCTCATTTTTCTTGAAATGATGTGGATTGAAAAAATTCTATTAATCAAGGACCTAGAATGTTTGGACATGTGAATTATATGGTAAGAGACATCATCAATCACAACCCAAATGATTCCTTAACCAAAATTACTAAAGAAGACAAAAAGGTTCAAGTAGATTATCCTTTAAAGAAAACGAAGATAGGGGATATGAAAAATGAGATGTTTTCTAAATTAAATATTGATAAAGAAGGTATACTAAAATTAAGTTCAAGGATATTTATCCCATCTATTATAGAGATAAATAAGGAGCACATGGATGAAGCTCATATCTCTGCATTCTCTATACACCTTGGAAATAATAAAATGAATAAGGAACTTTTTTATCATTATTTGCGGGATAATATAAATAGGGATATATCTAATTATACTGTAAGGTTCTTGATGTTTCAATAAATAATTTCAAATTGAAAACATCCTAAAGAGGTATTACTACCATTAACCACACCTATTTGAAAGTTGGTTAAAATCACTATGGACCTTTTCACTAGCCTTTCGAAGACATCCAAGGTCAACAGTGCTATTTGGGTAATTATCAATAGATTGAAAATTCTAACCATTTCATTTCCATAATAGAGTATTTCTCCATGGAGATCCCATATTGCATTTATATTCAAGAAGTATTGAGAATCTAAGGAGTACTATCATTGATTGTTTTTTATAAATACCCAATATTTACTTCTAAATTTGGGAGGGTCCTTCAAAAGGCTTTGAATATATAAGTAAATATGATCAAAACCTTCAATCCTCAAATTGATGGATAGTTTGAGAAGACTATTCAAACATTTGATGATATGTGTTGGGATATCTAACTTTATTATCAAGGTATTTGAGATCAATATATTCCACCTTTTGAATTCTACTATAATAAAAAAATTACTCAATATTTCAAATTCTACCTTTGGAAGCTCTCTATGGAAATGGAGTAGAACTCTGACATGTTGGGATCAAGTTGGAGAGGGGAAACTATTTGTACTGAACATTATTAAAGAAAATATAGATAAGATTCATGTGATTTATAAACACATCAAGGATTATGAGAGTTGATAGAAAATCTATGCTGACAAAGGAAGGAGTTAGAGTTTCAAGTTTGGGATCACATTTTTCTTAAGATATCACCTTGGAAGGGAATTATATGATTTGGTAATAAGGGGAAACTGATTCCAAGTTATTTTGGACTGTTTGAGATTCAAGAACACGATCGACCAGTTTCATATCGATTAATACTACCACCAAATATCTCTAATGTCCATGATGTCTTCCACATGTCCCTACCGAGATTATATATGTCTGACCCATCATGTATACCTGATACTAATGGTGTAATTTTGGAGGCTGAATTTTTTTATGAATAGGAACTGATCTAGATCCCTGACATAAGGGAACATATGTTGAGGAACAAGAAAACATGGATTTTGAAAGTCTTATGGAGAAATCACAAGTTTTAAGAGGATAATTGGGAACCATAGGAATCCATGAAGCATAAATACCCTCACCAATTTTTATGTTAGTATAAAAAATGAAATTTTGAGAGTGAATTTTCTTTAAGGGGGAAGAATATAACGACCCAAAAAATGTTCTTTTATTAATGGATATATTTCACCCCAATAACTTTTTATTATATTTTAAAATAGAATCACATGCAAATAATTTTAAATTTTTATAATATTTTGAACATCATGTGTTGATATAAACTAGTACATCAAGAAACAATAAAATAAAACACATGATCAAATCCATTAATAATTTATTTATTTGTTTAATAATGTAAAATTTAATCTAAAACAAAACCAGATATTAACGAAAATATTATAACGGGAATATAAATAGAGGATAAATAAAGTGAAATATACAAATATGGGTTTCTTAGATCCCCTATTATCATTGCACCAACGAACATCACTATAATTGAAGAAGAGAGAGTTTTCAATACAATATTCATTTTGGAAATGATATTAATCCTTATTTCGAACCAATTTGAATTGTGAAGATTAATAATGATGTTAAATTTATTGGGAAATATGATAGCAAACCATTATGGTTTTCAACTAATAGAGTTGATCTAAATTATGACTATATTTTAATAAAATAGTTTTTCATTATTATTGTTGATTACATTGATGTATTTAAATACTTTTTAGGATTATTTAATAAGAAAAATTGTATTATTATTAGAGACAATAAACATATTCTATTAAAATATTATTTAAGTTTATGTTTTAAATAAAAATTTATTTCATGAAAGAATATTATTTTTTTTAAATGATAATATATTTTAATGAATATTGAATTAATTTTTATAATGGTCAAAATGTTAATTTTGCTATTAAAGTGTTAATTTTCATTAAAATAATGATTTATTTAAAATTTAAAATTATCACACATAGATAATTATTTTGATGAAATAATATTTGTATCTAGATGTATAACTTCCAATTTATCTTAGGGTATTTTTTTAGGAGTTTTTTGACAAAGTTAAATTTTTGGTGAAAAAGTGAAAATTGATGCTTTATGAGCACTATGATTTTATGAAATCAATACTATTTCAGCATGATTGAAATTTTTTTAAACATTTATATCAATAAAAAATTAATTTAAAAATTATTAAAATGAAATTATAAATATCAGTTTTAATTTACAAATTTATACTTTATTTTTAAACCAAAAATTGGATTTTTGATATTAAATTCAATTTTTAGATTTTGTGCATTTATTGAGTTGTATGGAATGTGTGGATTGGTTTTTCAAGGTGTTTAACATAAAAACACACTTCATCCTAATTAATTATCAATAAAATTGGTTGTAATTCTATTTTCCCACAAGGAGTTGTCTTATATAATAAAATAACAAATATTTAATACTTTAAAACTCATCCCTCTTTAAGTATAAATATCGTCCATTAACCATTAATATCCACTAAAAATTCAGAATCCATAATGTTTTGGTCATTTTTATGCTAAAATAGTCCCTTCATGGTTCCCTAAATGTGTTGAGGCACCACCCTCATGTTTTTGGAAGAAAATATCCAAGGTAAGGGAATTCTCTTCTTTTTCTTTTTCATCCAAGTACTCCTTTTGTGTATAATTTTATCAATGTGATACATTATCTCCCTAAAATTATTTCTTTTTCCTAATCCCTAATGTATCCTATCACACTACAAAATTCATTTATTGAATTTATCTTTTCTATGTCAAGATTTCTCATATGTGAATACCCAAACCTCTTCTATTTACATGTGTATTCATAAATATGGAAAAATGTATTATTTATTATATTATTTATATATATAAAAAATAGGTTCCATTTTTTTGAGTTAAAAATGATTTTATGTTCAGGTATTTAAGAACTTTGTACATATTTATTTTGATATGAAACATGATATTTATTTTCTAAGGGTTATTGATGAAATGATTTTTAATTATAAATGTAGCACACATAAATTAAAACATATGAAGGATGCACACAGATATCTATATAATACATTGGGTGAATAATTAATCTCAATATATGATATGTTTTATGATACCTTGGAGAATAACCTTGATAATTATTATTTATGAAACCTTGGTGATAAACCATAGTGATATTCTTTTGAATGTATCATTTTTATGTTGTAGCCAAATTTCTATGTTATGATTCATGTTATTTATATTATGAGATTCCTCAAGTTTATATAATAATTCCCTATTGATATGCCTCTTTTTCACATGTTAAGTATCACCTTTGATTATCTTCTTACTGGTCTTTATACTAGCCCCTTTCATTGATGTATTTCCTATGTACATGTGATGTAGTAAAAGTAAGTTAGGATGAACCTATGAAGATGTATTTTAGGTGGATTTAAATAATGTTTATTCTTTTTTCATTTATTATGTTCTTATTTTCAAGACACTAATCCCAGAAATATCATCTGTATTGTTAAATGTTTTATCATGAAATGAATGATTTATGTAACCAAATGGAGTGTCACCATACACAAGATTTGAAGAAATCATTTGGAGAATAAAATAAGATTATGCATTTTATAAATGGGTGATTAACTATTTAGATAGTCCAATTATAAATAATTAGATATATTTAGAAATCATAATAAAGTTAAATTAATAAAGGGAAACATTTAATTCCACAAGAATAAGAAATTGAATTTCATGGGAGGTTCTTTAAAATGAATGAACATAAAGTTATTGAAGAGCTATGTAGAAGGTAAAACAATTTGGTCACACCCATATAATGTGCATGATAGTTCTACTAGAATAGGAGGATATGTTTAGAAAGAAATAAAAATAACCATTTGTGTGTCATGGAAAGATTTAACATGTAAAAAATAATTCATTACCCTTACTAGAAACTATTAAAAAGGGAGTTCCACAAAAGTTGAAAGATAAAAATAAAACTAATTCCATGATTTTTATGAATACTAAAGTCTATAAAACCAAAGGAGGTGCATGAATGAATTTTTATTAGAAATTATATATATATAAAAGTTTTGGGGTTGAGATCCTAGTCTCAGTCACACCACTCTTACTATGAAGATGATGGAAAAAACACCTTATACCCTTGTATATTTTTTAGTGTACTTATGTGCAGGGAATTAAAGGTGATACATGAAAAGGGGGAGAACTAGATGAAAGCTATAATATCTAAGTAGCTATAAGATTCCATACATCATGATGAACTTTAATCCTTCTTAAAATTATAAAATACTTTGATATTATCTTTAAATAATAACTTCAATGAGGAAGATATGTTGGATAAATACCTTCATGGGGAGATAAAAAGTAGAATAACGATGTATGAGATGAGTTATTTCATGATAATATAAAATCAAGAAAACCCCTAAAAACTATAATATGAGGTATAAACCCCCTTTTTTATCATTTATTTGATTATATAGAATATTATTTTTTATGGGTAGTGATCATGAATAAATAAATATATATTCAATGGGGGGAAATATTCATTCACTTGAATATTTTTGATATGTTTGTTCAAGATGAATACAAGTTATACTTTTCTAGATGTATCAGTTTAAACAAAACCTAATAAGAGTTATCTGAGAGCGATATCACATGTTTAATAGTTAATGGAAAACATTAATACCTATGTCAATCACTCTTGTATTATGCACTGATCATTTCTCTTGTATAATTATATTTGGTAGATTTATAATCAGTGAAGGGAGAATAAAGGAGAGAGGATAAAGATTTCAGAATACATGGAGGAAATCATGATGTAAAGAGTAATTCCACTTTAATTTTCACCTTTATATTTATTATCAATAAGAGGGAGAATAAAATAGTTGATAATAACACATATTTACTTAGTGTTATTTAATGGTATTGATAATAAATCTAAATGAGGTAATTAAATATCCCAAAAAAGTTTAGTGATTTTATTTTTTTTCAATAAACAAGTATACCACTATGAAGTGAAGTTTTCAGTATACATTGGGGGATATGTGATGACTTTATGAAGCTTATTTACAATAAATAACTCTTATAAATCCATTTATATGATGTAAAAAGAGTTTTAAGGTAATTTTTTGACTTGAATTTCTTTGGATAACAAACTTAAGGAAGAATCCTAAAAATGATGATTGTGTATCTATTTTGTACTGGATCAATGGCAAGTTTTGATGGAAGATGAATGTGTTGACTATAATAGTCTCAATGGAGTTTAGAATAAAGTAGTTATTGAAATATCTTGAGACCAATTATTGGTGTAATAAAAAGATGACTGGATGTTTAGAGAAATTATCTGTAGATAACTAATCACGATGACTACTATATTAGTTCTGAAGAAATAATAGTCCATAAGAGTTTACATTAATTCAAGGAAGAGTAACTTTCAATATCCATACATGATAATTTTTCTAAGTCATTCTTGTTTCGTTATGGGTCATTCATGATTTTGTAAGGGTTATTTAGGATGAAGAGACCAAATATTTGGAAAATGAAGAGTCCCATCGAGAGATATAAGGGTTTTTTTGTTTTTTTAAGGGTGATCTAGATGAGTTTTTGAGGGTAAATATGTAATGTCTTGAACCAAATGCCACTAATCTGATGCCCTGATCCAGTTCACCACATGACCTAAGGCACACCTCACCACACTACCGATTAGTAGAAAGGGTCTAATAGAACACATGGGGATACTATAACTGCTTTATCAGAGTAATCCATAATTATTGAAATATGAAATAAAGGGAAAGAATAAATAATAAACATGCATCACAAATCCATTTCCCAAAAATGGGTACAAGACTACGACCAAAAAAAAATATTCGCTAACCTATCATATAATTCCTTGTGTAAGGAAAACCCAAAATAAAGAAAAACTGAAGAATTCAATAAATGGGTCATTCCTCCTCATCTGGATCCCTCATCCATGAACATCCCATGCCCAAATCAACCATATAGCATAGGGGACATTCCATTTTATTTACATGTAACCATGAAATTTGCTCAGGTACCCATTGACAGCCCCAATAGTGTGTGAGTATTCCTTAGCAGGTCACCACAAATGGTGCCTACAAAATATACAGTATAAAAAGATAGTGTATGTCGGTAATTAATTAATAAAAATATAACAAACGATAAATTAGGTTCCATTAGATAACGATATTCAATTTAGACACTTCCATTATTTTCTTCATGGGTTAGCCATTTTCATAAAATATTCTCCATCCTATACCGGTCATATGAACTATGCATAAGGGAGAGGAATAAAGTTCCACAAATCAAAAGGGAAAAAATTACAAAAAGTAATAAATAATACTTACCTCAGAGCCTCAGTCTATGTATTCACATCACATACATTCATTAGGGGCATAGATCCTCAATATGACTCCATAACCCATGCATTAAAGTGGTGGGGATTATAGGATCATCCTAACCTGACCTGTGGGAATATATCCTTAATTATAATACCCCACTCATATTAATAATCCATGTGAACATGCTTCTATAATTATTTAACACATATACCATTAATACAGTATAACTCATTGAACACACATAACATTTACAACCCATAGTTCATTCAACACATATACCATATTCATGACATAACCCACTAACACATTTACCATTTACATTCCTTAACCCATTAACGCATATAAAATTTTCATTCCTTGTCCCATTAACACATTTTCTATTACAACCCATAATTTATTTAACACATTTTTTTATTACTCAACACCCCCTTGTGCAGTGTCTCATATAGACATAATTATCATTATTTCCGCTTCATAACTCATGTTAACATTTCAACATAATTATCATGGGTTCTATGTAATAACAATTCAATTCTACACTTAAAAATTGAATTCCATGTTCAAGGAAGTGGCACACCCCAAGGGTGGCCCTTAACCCAGTCTAATCATCCTCAATTCATCCCATAGGGATCATGATGGGTTCAATTTATCATTTAACCCACCAATTAATCATTTATACCATATAAAAACTAAATATACAATGCAACAATATAGGTTCACAACCACATACACATAAATTTAACAACAATACTAGGGGATATAAATTCTAAACCTCCAACTTCGATTTTGTAGATATATGCTCTCTTAACCATGGCCTTCAATTTGATCTCAAACCACTATCAAATCCCCAAAATAGAAACCACAAAAAAGAGTGTTTTAGAGATTAAAAAGGATAGGAATGATTACACAAGACCTAATCTGAAAAATGTTGAAATCGGAGTATTAGACTCACTTGTAGATTTAATCCACACCCAATGATGCTCCAAATGGATTATAAATGAGGAAGGTAGATCATTGAAAAGTTTGGGAGGAAGGGTTCATCACCCTTGGAAGATGAATAAATAATAGGGGAGAAATTTTGGTGAGGCTTAATAAATCATTATGGGGGGAAATGGTAAAAACCCACATTTTTAATGTGGTACACGGTTTAGCCGCACGTTTGGCCAAACCCTGCACCAACTGTGAACCATCAGGGTTAGTTTGCATGATCTCTTGGGAAGCCTATACAGTTTGAAAAACTATGAAGTGTCTATGTGGGATAGATCTATCCACGCCTACATGGTTTGGTCCCCAACCATTAATGGTTAGATCAACCGTACAATACCCCTCTCCAGAACGCACAGTTCTGGTGCATGGATAGCACTAATCGTGTTCCAAACATGAAACATACAATATATGGCCTATTCTTGCCCTATTTCACATATCAAACATCTAGAACAACTCTGAGACTCCTCATAAACATGGAAAATATTTCATTAACCAACATAATTAGATTCAAATTAAAATTTAAACAAGAATATACCTTAAATGAATTATGGGATGATATAGCCTTCCCACCTTATAATGGATCATCCTCAAGCTACACTCCCAAGCATCACTAAGTATATAAGGTAAAAATATAAGGCCACTATGCCTACATATCCACTTCCCTTTTATAGGTTTTCTTGTGAACATTATCTTATTTCCCTGACAATTGAACCAATGGAATAATCTTTCCCCACAATACTTTCTCACCGTGATCCAAAATATGAACCAGATGCTCCTCAATGGAAAAATTAGCCTCAAGTTAATCATCACCAACATCTATTACATAGGATGGGTCAGAGTGATACTAATGAAGCCATGACACATGAAAAACACTATGCATTCCATTGTACCACTGTGGGAGATCCAATTGGTATTCCACCTGTCTGATCCTGTCCACAATCTCAAATAACCCCGCATTCCTAAGTGCAACCATACCATGTTTCTGAATCCTTTTGTGAACCCAAACTTTGTGAATCCTAAAGGAACACATGTTCACCCATCATATACTCAAGAGGTCACTGACATCAATCAACATATGACTTCTAACCACTATGATCCAAATCCATATGTTTCTGAATCAACAGAACTTATTCTAATGTTTCCTACATGAGACTCAGTGCCCAAAAATCTGATTCACCAGCCTCTATCCAACACAATGTATATCTATATTAAGTACCATAGAGCACTTTATATGGCTCCATATGAATAGTTTCATGGTAACTTTTGTTATAGGAAAACTCAATAAGCACTAAGTGCTTCTCCCAAGATCCACCAAAATCTAGAAAACATGCCCTCACCATGACCTATAACACCTAAATAGTATGATTTGGCTTCCCATTTGTTTGTGGGTGGAAGTCCATACTCAAAAACACCTAGTTACCAAGTTCTTTCTATAACCTCTAATAGAAGCGTGACGTAAAACACGAATCATGATACAGAACTTTAGTTTGTGGAACCCCATGAAACCACACAATCTCTCAAACATATAAATCAACAAACTAGCCAATGGTGAAGGTCTCTCAAATTAGTAATCTATGTTCCACCATGTTTAACCGGTCTAAAACAATTCATGTTACATCATTATTATTAGGTTTACTTGTTAGACCTACCAAAAAATACATTTTGAGATCATCCCATCAGGTGTAGCATCGCTTCATGAAACCTGTAACTTCCTTTTTCATCCCTAACCACCAATAATATCTATGTAGGTCATGGCACTTCTTGGTCAAACCAGGTTTCACCTGCTACTTTAAGGAATGAAACTCAATCATCAACCCTTCCCACTTACAAGTAGGCAAAAAAACAAAATAATAAAAAATATCATCATCATCATCAGTCCATTCAGAATGCGACTCCCCAACATCAATACTTTCCCTCAAGGAAAAATATTCTAGATCCTCATACTACCTCTACTTGATATATCTTAGTAGTGTGGAATTAAATTCCTAGGACTCAAGGGTCATCTTCCCTTGTACCTTCTGAACCACTAGATTCATCTCAACAAAAAACACCCTCATCCTCCACTCGGAACAGGATTCTCAAACCACCTAATTTTGTGTCTTCCAACTTAAAGCATCCACAACACTATTTCCCTTATACAACATATAGACCAGCTCAAAATTAAATGACTAAAAGTACTCAACCCATATTTTTTCTAAATATTTAAATCATACTAGTAAAATATGTACTGAAGGATTTAAGGATTGGTATTTATATTAAACCTTTCTCAAAACAAGTAATTCATCCATCACTTTAAATCGTAAGCTACCATGACCAAATCAAGATCAGGTGTAGGGTAATTTAATTAAAATGGCCTCAACTAATGTGACTCATATGCAACAACTTGATCACTCTACATCTACTCTACCCCAAGCCTAACACCAGACGTATCACAAAACATGGTATACTCCTTACTTGAATCTTGTAGGATCAAAATCTGTGTAGTAGTCAACAGATTCATTAACTTCTAGAAATTATTCTCACAACTCACAAACCACTCAAACTTGATTACATTATTAATCAAGAACAAAATTGGTGTTACTAAATGGGAAAATTCATTGATGGTCCTTAAATAATAGCCCTCTAAACCCAAAAAAAATTAGATATCAAAAACATTCATAGTATTCTCCCAAGATAAAACATCCTACACTTTTTATGGTTCAACGGAAACACATTCAATAGAGATGATGTGACCTTATAAATGTACCCTATAAATGCTGAATTGAATCATAGATAACTTGGCATATAACCTATGCTCTATTAGTGTACTTAGGATGACATCAAGTTGTGTTTCATGTTCTTTGTGAGTTTTGGAGTAAACCAATATGTTATCTAAAAAAATGTCAAAAAAATAATCCATATATTGGTGAAAGATTTAGTTCATTAGGTCTATAAACACTACTAGCGTGTTGTTCAATACAAATGACATCGCAAAAAACTCAAACAAGCCTTACCTTATTCTGAAATAAGTACACGGTATATTAGAAGGTATTACCCACAGTTGATGATACCTTGATTTCATGTCAATTTTGGAGAACAAAAAATCACCTCCTAGATGGTTCAAAAGATCATAGATTCACAGAAGATGGTATCAGTTCTTAACAATAATCCAATTAAATCCCCAATAATTGACACATAATAGTAATTTTTTATCATCCTTATTAGAAAACAAAACTAGTGATCCCCAAGGTGATGTAATCGGATGAATAAATAATTTATTCTCTAATTTCATTAACAATGTTTTATGTTTCTAAAACTCTACCAGTTCCATTATATATGGAAAAATAGATATAGGTTCTGCTCTATGAAGAAACTCAATCATGAAATCAACCTCTCTCTTGGGTGGCATCTTCTAGAAGTACCTAGGAAACACATCCCATAATAAATTCAGTACAGGAGGAAGGATACCCTTCTATCCTCCCCCAATAATCAAGTAAAAAAATGCCACTCGGGCTATGAAATCACCAAACCATATATGAATGGGACCTACATGGCCTTCCCGGATATCCATTCCCCATGGTGAATGTATGTATTCCCCTTTCGGGATGTGAACGTCTCCCTATGAAGGTAACAATAAATATGGTTCTGATATAATACTAGCCAATCCATCCCAAATATCATATCAAAACATTACATCTTGAACACAAAAAAGTCCCACAAGAAATGATACCTACCAACCTCAAGGGAACACTCTTGACATTACCAGATATTTTATTCATATACTCCCAACAGAGTATCAATTGGAATAACCCCACACATATGTTCCTCTGCTATACCCAACACATTCACTATCTTCAAATATATAAAATATTTTAAGGAACCTGTATCAAATAAAGCACTATCAACCATTGAAGGTATAAGAATAATACCTTAACTATTGTTGTTATAGACTTACTAACTCTACGTGAAAGATAAAATTGATGGAGATTACCTATCCATCTACCCTAGGATTCAATCTGAGTACCTTGTACCACACTACCCTGCTGATTAGGGTTCCTTTTTCCTGAATCATCATGCCCGCTACTCCGACCATTATGGTAAGTGGAGCTCCATTTACCTGCCTGGTATGGGGTAAATAACCCCTTGCCTATACTTTTAATTAACCATGATCCTTCATCATTATCCAACTATCTAGGTTTCCTATAGAAAATATTCGCATGCCCCAGACTTCTACATGATCAACACTCAATTGGTAGTCGAGGGCACTGACCAAGCAGGAGTCACGACTTTCCACACTAGTAGAAAAACACTAATTTGCCACCCAGATCGTTCAAAACTCTTCTCTTTATACTCTGTATACCACCACCCTGGTGATATATCACAAAACGATGCTTCCTAGTATCAAAAGTCTCACCACTAGATCACCCCATTAGAACCACATGTCCACCACCAAGAGCCTACTTGAGGCTCCCTTATCAAATAATGGCATAATACACAACTTCAAAAACCTCTTTAAATGGAATATATTCACTTGGGACTTGATATCATGTCTAACTCCATCCTAAAAATGTCTTATCAGAGCTTCCACATCCCCTTCCAATACTGGAATAAGGCGTTGCAAGTCGATGAAGTGGCTAACATGATCCATCACTATCATAGACCCCTAGGTCAACATCATAAACTCGAAAACCTTCTCCTTACTCAAGGTATCTAGATATAAATGTTTCAAAAAAATTTCTTATAAATATTTCCACAAAATAACTTCTTATTTCTTAGTCTGAACTAGAATATCCCACCAGCTCTTTCTCAGTCCTTGTAACATATAAGCTGCCAACTTGTCTCTCTTCTTAGGAGGAGTCTAAATGTGATCCAAAATCATCTAGATGGAGTCTTTCGAAAACTCGGTAGCCTTAGGTCCACCCTCTCTAGCAAAAATCCATGGGTTCTACAATTGAAACTCTATAGTCAATTAAATCATACTCGGCACAACCCACCCAGGCCCCATTCCATCATTTTCATAAAATGAGCAAATTTCTCATAGAACTAATCCTCCCTTCTAGTACCCTATATCAACAAGGTTTCCTGCTGTTATACTGAAGGATTTTTCTTGATGATATACACATGTATCCTAATCATTACATGTCATCGTGGGGGCATCTCTCTATAATTCCAACACACATCTAAAAAAACATAAGGCTTCCATAGTTTCTAAAAAATAGGGCTCTCTAATAGCCATAAAAAAATTTATGCATTCATTATCCCAATGGTTATAGTCACATCTCTATCACTACCCTCATCCATCCCTACCATAGGTCATGGTCAACATGGGGTAGATTAATTTACATAGTCACAAGTCTTTATTAGACACCTTTTTTAACCATTTTTCCTTCATAACATAAACATTTCTCATTTAGGAACCTTTATATCCTTAAAACTCAAAAAACCCAAATTTTAACCCATTCATGAATCTTTATCGGGAACTAATATTTATCCATTATATTAAATTATTTCTACTTACCCAATTTATCCATATTTATTAGACATAATTTCTTTCAAAATTTCAAATAAAATGAAAAGCATTACATCTCTTACATCCAAAATTTCTTTACCATGTGTGAATACTATGATGCATGTCACATATATCCTCAGGTTCCAAAAGTTATGTATGTTTGGAAAACCTTATACCATTTTGGATACAAGAAAAATTCCATAAAATTGTCACAACGCACAATAAGTGCATCACCAAAGATGAAATATCATCCAACTGTAACAACACACATCAAGAACAACAAACCCACCATGGGTACATGGGTTTTCCCCCATACATGGGTCATTTACTCCCATGAACAAGATCATTTCCAAGGACCAACATGTTTTAGTCTCCCATCTACCATTATCAATCTCCTCTAATACCACTTTGAAATTTCTCGACTTGGGTGGTTTTAATCTGGTTCCCTGATCCGGTTCTACACATGACCTCAGGAATGCATCCTCATATTACATAGGATACCAACTAGTATAGAAGGTCTAATAGAACATGTGGGGAGACTATATACTCTTTATAAGAGTAATCCAAAATATATTAAATATGAAATAAAGGAAAAAAATAAATAATAAACATGAATCACAAATCCATTTCCCCAAACTGGGTATAATCCCATAACAAAGTAGTAAATATGCTATGTCCTGTCATACTATTCAAAATGTAAGAAAAACCCAAAATAAATAAAATTTGAAGAATCCTTAAAACTGGTCCTGAATCTTTATCTGAATCCCTCATCCATGAACATCCCAAGACCAAATAAACCATCTAGAATAGTTACTTTTCCCTTGTTCTGAACTAAGAAAATAAAGTTTACTTAGGTACCCAATGGCAGCCAGAGTAGGGAATGAGTAAAACATAGTAGGCCACCACCAAAGGTGTCTAAAAAATATCCATTCTAAAAAAATATTTTATATAGGTATATAATTAATAAAAATATAATATAATATTAACCAGGTACCATTAATTAATAAGATTCACTTTGGACGCTTCGATTACTTATTCTATGGGCTATCCATTTTCATAAAATAATATTCGTCCGATATCGGTCATATAAACTATGAATAAGGGGGAGTAATCATGTTCCCTACATAATATTGGAAAACATTACACAAAAATTAAATAACACATACATCAGAGCCCCATTATAGTTATTCACATAACATGAACTCATTTGGTGAATAGAACCTTAGTTTGACTCCCTAACCCATACATTTTAGGGGTTGGTCTTAGAGCCTTTGTAAAAACCAATCTGTGGAAATTTATCCTTAAGTCCAATACCACACTCAAACCACTAATCCATGTGCACATTCTTCTTTAATCATTTAACACATATACCATTCACAAACCATAACTCATTGAACACACTTACCATTTACAACCCATAGTTCATTCAACACATATAACAACTTTATGCCTTAACCCATTAACGAATTTACCATTTACATGCCTAAACCAGTTAAGATATTTACCTTTTCTTTCCTTATCCCATTCACAAATTTTCCATTACAAACCATAATTCTTTTGACACAATCTTTTATTACCCAACATCCTCTATGTCGTGTCACATTTTCAGATAATTATCATTAGTTACAATTCATAACTCATGTTAACATGTCAGAATAATTATCAAGGGTTCTATATCATAACAATTTAATTCTACACATAACAATTCAATTCCATGTTCAAGGAAGTGTCACTCCCCAAGGGTGGCCCTTAACTCAGTGTAATCATTCTCAATACATCCCATGGAGATCGTGGGTGGTTAAATTAATCATTTAATCAACCAATTCCTCATTTCTACCATGGAAAAGAAATAGACAGCACAACGATACATGCACACAACCTCATACACATAAATTTAACCGCAAGACTAGGGGATATAACTTTTATACTACCTACCTCGATTATGTAGATACAGACCTGCTTAAACTTGGCCTTTGATTCTATTTCCAACCACCATCAAAGACCCAAAATAGAAACCATCATAAAAAGATGGTTTTTGAGCATCAAAACAATAATAATTATTCCATATGTCATAATACAATAACGGGACAAAATGAGTGTTAGAATCGCCAAGATCTTTGATATTCCCCCAATGGTGGTCTAAACTGTTTTGCAATGATGGATATCGATCCATGGGATGTTTGAGAGGAAGGGTTAGTCATCCTTGAATGTTAGAAGAATAATATAGTATAAATTTTAATGAGATTTCATAAATCATGGGAAAATGGTAAAAACCCAAAATCTTAATGGCGTGTATGGTTTTTATGCACGGTTGTCCAAACCATGCACTAACTGTACACCACACTTTGTCTAAAAGGGGGCCATGAAACATGGTATCCTAGGGAAACCAAATAGTTTAAAAAACCATGAAATATAAATATGTTATAGATCTTTCTATTTACACATGGTTTGTTCCCTCACCATGCATGGTTTTATCCACCATGAACTGCCCCTCTCTAGGGTGCATGGTTCTGGGGAACAGTTAGCAATAATCGTATGCCAACCATGAAATCTACCTTAAATGACCTTGTCCCACCTTCTTTCGTTCCCTGAACTCCCAAAACCCCAAGATATTTCTCATAAACTCTGGAAATATTTCATTAACCAAATTAAAGGGATTAAAACCAAAATTTACACAATAAAATACCACAAAGGAAGTTCAGGATTATACAAACTGAATTTTCATAAGAGTTATATTTGAATTCATAACGGCCATTAGTTGGAGAAAATTAATAAAGGAATTTAGATAATTGGATTTCATAAGAGTAAAAAGGAATAATGTAAGATTCATTCTAACTATTTACACAAAAATCATTTGAAGGGAAGAAACCATATGGATTATTTACCCTTATGATGTGACTGCTGACTAAAATACAATAAAGTGAAGTGACACCCTATATTCCATAAGGGTGAATTATGTTTTTATAAGGGTCCCCAATTTCTTATAATAATTATTACTATATATGATATTGAATAATTTAAATTTTTATAATCATGTGTCATTTATTTACAGATCAATTAATGGTCATTTATAGAATAGAAGAGGCATCTAAATGAATATATGATTCATTTACTCTTATGCTAAGATAACTAACCAAAAAAATTAGATATGTATGAGGAGACACACTATTCTATATAAGAGTCATCCAATAACCTATAAGAGTTATTTACTCTTATGAAATTGAAACATTCTACAATTTTGGAAATGTATAAAATCATAAGGTTTATTTTTAGAACAACTAACTTACCTAAATATTAAGGACTGATATAACAATGAATTATACATAAGTTTATGTATGTTGATAAAAGAGATCTTAAATATGTAAATAAAAATCATAATGGAGGAGTTTTAGATTCAGACTAAATACTTTTCAATGAAATGATAAAGTTTCACTGCAACTGGATATGCCACACTATGACTGAGCCACTATATGCTGCCATGCAGACATGGAAGGGAATCAAAGTACTTGTTGATTTTATAGAGAAATGAGATCCATGATATTTACAGTAATTTCATTGGAACTAAAAGTGTGATCATATTGGATGATTAAAAAGATATATTTGACTTGAATTTACATGATAATTAAACCGAAGTATCTTATTGACTAGTTTAAAATTTGAGAAGATCGCTCTACCAAAAATTTAGGTCATGATTATAATATGGTCAAAAATATTCACTATATTCAATGAATATTAAATATAATGTGGAGAATATAAATGTGGGAACAATTGATAAATGATATTTTATTCTTGGAGATCTTAGCGATTAAAGAAATATGTATATGAGACATCGGCTATGAATAAAATTTCTATGTATCAATGAAAAAGAAGCTGACTACATCTAAGAAGATGAACTTGTTCATAATGAAAGAAGTAGAAAAGATTCATATGATATACTTATATCATAGAATATGTATAAGAATATAAAACTTTATTGTATTTTTATGATCATCATGTAAATAATCTTGGATATTAAATATTTAATATGACTTAAGATCATAGTGAGACCGAGTTGAAGAAAAAGGATGGATAACATATTGAGTTATTGATTAAATTCAGATAATTTAAGATCTATTAATTTAGGAAGGAAATATTATTATAGACATGTTGTGATAGATGGATTATAAGGAATAACTGATTGAAGGATTTTTTGAATGACCACTGGAGACTGGTGGTACCAGTATAAAAAATGACACAATACTATTAGAGAGCCTGAAGACTTTAGACAGGTAGTATAAAGAACATAGATTAAGGGAAGTGGATGAGATCTACACTATGGATGTTTATTTTACCTTCCTAACCATTATGTGTGATTTTATAGCACTTTAAATCAGTATAATATTTATATTGATAATCCATTTCATTAGCAAGAGTTAAACATAGTAAAGATAAGGTTTCCTCATTGGAGCCAAACCTTATAAAAATCTGTATGTGCTGCTCTTTCCTTTATTGTATACATTTTATGCGGTGGTGAGTGTTGAGATAGGTAAAATATCCTTATCTCTTAATCAATATAGAGGTTTAAGCACCAAGAGGGGATGATTAAAATACAAATACAAACTTGATAACATTGGGGAACAATAATTAAATACCCATCTTAGTGTCCCTATATGATCCATTGGGCACTTCACCAAACATGAACTTTGGTCTCCAGATCCTACATAGAGTGGAACTCATCCCAAACTCATTGCATTCAAATGAAACATAAAAATAATCTATATATCTTCTAGTTATTATAGATAATTTTAAAATATACTATGCTTATACATGTCCATTAGAGTTCACATGAATGGTGTGATCATATAATACTCAGTTGGTAACCACTAAGATTACAACATATATGAAATTTCCTTAGTCATGTGATTTAGATTAGTCTAACCTTTTATATTAATATAAATAAAAATCGGTTTATAAATATTTACTATTAAATCATGGAATGGATATATAAAGATAGTAAAAAAGTATTACAAAAGGATATAATAAAACAAATTCCTATACTTGGAGGGTCTATACTTGAACTACCTTCATTAAGTAGAGTATCTAGATTATGAAAAATACTATTTAGGGAAATCATGATTCCCATCCCTATAATCAAAAATTAAATAACAAACATATACACATATTCACCAACAAATACAAGTTGGTGTGAGTATAATGAGTTAGGCAGAAACACCCTTCCCAAAGTGGAATCATAATGGGGGTGAGTTAGGGAAGCCCAGTCACCCATCCAAATAATGATTCCACAGACCATCACTCATCCTAATGAAATAATTAACTAACACACATGGATATGGATTTATTACCCTTCCATGCATTAAACCTGTTCATCGATAATGAACATGATATATATGGTTGGATATTTATAACTCTTTCTATGCATTAAAATTGTTTGATGATAAGGATTACCTGCTTAAGATATATATATATATATATATAGCAGAATATATAGTTATTTACATAAGATTAACATTCCTAGAAATATCAGTTAATAAGCATGGTATATAAAAGTATAACAATATGATTGGCATATAAAGATAAAAATAAGAATATATTAATGTAGAAGTGAATCCATAGAAACATATTATATAACAGAATAAATTAAATGGATTTCAATCCAAACATATAAAAAATCAAGGAGTAACATACTTTGTAAATACATTAGTGGAAAGTCATACCATAAATATGTCATGAGAGCGGGGGTTTCAATTAACGGGTTTTAATTATTGGGATAAATAAGGAACTATGAATAACATGGGTGGAAACTAGAAATCATGAGTAATAACAAGTTATGAAAGTTATGGTTAGACATAACCATCACTTGATTATCGAAAACCAAATAAAGTGTAAATGAGGTTCTTTATAAGCTATCAAAACATGGATCTAATTATTATATGGGGTAATAAGTATGGTATAGTAGATTAATAAGTGAATAACCATGTATAATATTGTTTATAACCAATAAAAACCTAAAGTATCTTTAGTAGACAGTTTAAGGAATGGATGCTATTTAAAATTAAATATTTTTTAAAGTGATTTATATTTATAAAATGTTAGTTATATCTAAAACTAAATTTAAGGAAACATGAGTTTTAGTTTTAGATATTATCTAATGCTTCAATTTAAAACTTATACTTAAGGAGGAAGTAGTTTGAGTCATATTTTAAAAATAGGAATAGTTTTATGAAACAATGTTATAAGAAAAATGTTTTTTATTATTATTAAAGTTGTAAAAAATACTTAAAAAATGAAATGTTTTTTAAAAAATAAATAGTTTGGGTTGGGTTGAAACACAATTAAAGAAAATATTTAATATTAGGTATCACATCATCCTTCTCTACATGAAACCAACCCATCTATCACCTTTATATCGATGAAATTCTTAACAAAGTTAAGTTTGGATCATTGACTTATAACTCATGAAGATTGAAGTGGAAGGAAATGATTTATTTAATTATATAAATTTAAGTCACAAGGAAGGATACTTATTTTTAAAATAGGATATACCATCCATGTTTCTCAACTTACTCCACCAAATAGGATACTGCCATAATTCTTATTAATCTAAAAGGTTTCAAGTAGATCAATTTTAATGTTATATATTGATGTATAGTCTTTCCAAAATGTTTACTTAACTAATATGGGTAATTTTATTTTAACACTTATAGAGATATAAAGAAATTTTTATCTGATATATGTAAATATTTATAAAGGTTATAACACCATATAATTAATTTGAATTAATTTAATACATAGTCATATTACTAATTACCCATATAAACAATATTTGCTCTAATTTTCCATAACCAAGTGATTAATGATATGGTGAAACATATAATCCATTTTACATTTTATGTATAAAAAAAATAAGTGAAGGGAATTAATTTTTTATACAAAAAATATATATTACAACTAGAGTCACATTAATAGGGGTTGAATTAGAGTGTAGGAAAATTTAAATGTTTTTTGCACGTTTTCATTTTCTCCATTTTTTATATCTTACTTGTTTATTGGAAGGAACATGTTCAACCATTCTCAAAATTTAGAATGTATCATATAAATAAACAAAAATATATATATAATTAAAACATATATAAGACACAAGGATTTTTACCATGTCTAAGGAGAACACATCAAAAGTGTATATATGTTCTATAATAGAACAACAAATTCACACTAATTTAATGAATTCAATGTCATTTTAGAGACATGAGGGTTTATTTTGGACAATCATTGATATTTTGTTTCTGATACACATTCTCATATTTATATAGATTTACCATATCATTCACTACATTATACCCATTTTTTAACTATTTAGTTCATCTTTTCACAAAAATCACCTATTTTCGTGGAACATATATTTTTTTCACACCTTATTAACTTCAAAAAAATTATCAATTTTTTGTAACTTATCTTCATTTAATAGGTTGAGGGTCAAGAACCCTTTATTGAGCATAAAAAAGAACAACTTTTTTGGAAACTAGTAAAAAAGATAACCCATTACAATCACTATGGTAAAGGACATATAAAATAAATACCTATAAAACATAATGGTCCAAAGTGTCCAATCAGTGGAAAACATAAAGATAAGAAAGAATATAAGCCTCATTCCCCCCTAAAAGACATCAAAATAATAAAATCCATCTATGATGATGAATCACCCCTGTTAGGAATTGGTGCCATGTTAGACCAACACAACATGGTAGAGAACCCCTCCCACACATAGAAACATGCAGTGAGAGGTCTAGATGATAAGTTCTAACACACATATCTCTCTTTCGAGCCTCCCACTTTATAATGCTTGTGAGGAACTCACTGTACTATCAACCTAATGAAACAAATAATCAGATAGGAAAAACTGTGATACATTAATTTCAGGGTGCACATCCATCCAACCAGATGAGTCAAAATGGTTGAATGATGGGTATCAGTACACCCATCCCTCTTTCATGGATTTCCACCCAGAGATACCATAAATAAGATGGAGCCCTAACCAAATGAAAAATGACAAAATCCACTACTCCCAAAGACAACTGTAACCCAATCGAACAAATATTCCAAAAAATCATATAGATTCTAACTATTATATGTCTAAAAACAAAAAAAAAGATCATAAACTATCGAGAAAGAATTCTATGTCTCTATACCCAAAACCCTCCACCAACTAGAAGCCACCGATGTCCTTGATCTACATCCAACATCCACCCAAACCTCTACAAACATTCAACAGGATTTACACAGAATGCCACACAAGCAAACTATCACCATAAATCCATCCATCACTTGACCACCAACATTGCTTCTTGAAGGTAGCCAATCCACCACATAGAACACCAATGTCAAGGAAGGAAACCATACCACCATCCCCTATGAGAAACTATAATGAAACCTTCAATCAATGATGAGAGATCCCACATATGAACCAGATCTAGGGATGAGGGTATTTGTGGAGGAATAACATCAAGGGTGAACTCAATGACTCCTTTGAATGATTCCGAGTAGAAAAAGGTAGTTGATAAATCTTCAAAGAATATTAGAGGATGGAGTTGTCACTAGAACTACTGAATAAGAACTAGATAATGAAGAAACCTTCAAAAAATCCCTTATTGAAGAAGATATGAGATTCATGATGCCACATAATAAATAAAAAATCATAAAAGAGGGATTTTACTCACCTGGAGAGTTTAAAGCCTTTTAGGATGAATATCCTTAAACTCAGATTCAATTTTTCCCAACTTATCAATTTTACATAACTTTGATGTAACTATGCCCTTTTATGTTTATATTAATGAACCTTTCCAATGTTGTTCATTCATGCAAGATAAAACATCATGGAAACCAAATTTCATCACAAACTATATGTTCATAGAATTCATTGATTCAGAAAAGTTACTCATAGAACTTGGTGGTTCTCATAACTTCTTTAACATAACTAATATTTAGAGAATTTAGACCATTTTTCTCTTAATAAACTCCCTTGACCAAGTCTTTATTTTTACTCTTCATTTCTCCTTTATAGTTCATCTATTTATAGACAAATTAAACTATTAATTAAACTTTATATATTTTACTCATGCGGCTGAAAATTCATGAAAGTCTTGATAATAATCATCTTCAACATAAAATTTCTCCACATAACTTAACTTCTGCATGGAGCTTCAATTAAAAAACATAAAACTGTTTGTGTAACTATAGGTATAGGAAAACTCATTATTGAGTGGGATGTTTTCCTTTTCTAATATTTCTTACCCATTCACACTCAGATCACCCTTCATGTATCATTCTTCATGAAACTACAAATTGCAAAAGAATCATGACTTTACAAAATTTCATAAAGTCTTATTTGAACAACATTAATTTTTTGAAGATTTCTAGTTTTTAAAAATAAATAGCCTTTCCCAAATATCTGAATCCATTATTCATGCAACAATATTTACATGAAACTCTCCAATTTCATGATAATACATACTTAAAAAACATTCCATTCACACATAACTATTCACTTACATGAGATTTCTTCCTTTTATTCCAAACTACTGTACTAACTTCATGGCCATCTCTAAACACATTTGGAAACATTATTTTTTGTGGATAAATAATTCCCCTAAAATTTCACACCCAAAAATATTGAAAACACTATGAAACCATGCCACTTTTCACCCTGCAACTTATTTAATCACATTTCCCATTTTCTTAAATCGTTATTCCTTCGTACAAAAATACCTCCAAATCCTCTTCCAAACATCCAATTTTTATATTCCATCTCTCGTAGTATTATATCTCATTTATTATCCAAGATCCTAAGGATTCAACTTCTAAATTAATATAATAGGAATATCCACATCCTTTCTTCTATATCTTATGAGATTAACTTTTGAGAAACTCAAAATTCTAACTATGGATATTTAAACAAATTTCACAACCTTATCACACCTTCTATGCTCATTTATTCCATTCATTACTAGTTTCTTATTTATAAACATCACCTAATAAATAAAACTCTTGATATTAGGAAATACTTGAGAAATTTATAGTACACTTCCTACTTGAATATAACTTTATATATTTATATATACATATTATTCATATTGTAACTGGCATAACTTCTGTATTTTGAACAACTTCTTCACTACTAGTCTCACGAAACCATACCTCCCCTTAATATTTCAATAAATTTTCTATAAGAACATGATTCATTCTTAGCTTCTAGGATGATTTTTAGACTTCATCCATATACTACACCAAATATTTTCTACAGATACAAGGCATAACTTATGGGTTTTAACATTACCTCCCTTGGGATTTTGTTGACAATACTACTGTAAAACCCATGATATATATCCACATGCCATGTCCATTTCTATTTAAAACTACAAATCCTAAAATTTTAGGCTTTTAAAGGGTTGAATCCTTTTCCCTCCCTTTGTAAATAAAATTAAAATGGTCATCAAAGTTATATCAATATTTTTAGGATCTCCACATTTATCATAAAATACTATAGGGGTTATTTTGCACCACAAATTATACTTTCATAATAGAAATATGTAGGTTTTATCAATGAAAATTACCTTTTAAAATAACTTATATCTTATATAAATCCATAGGTTATACCTCCTCTCTAGCTCGACACACACTTAACAATGATCTCCTTTCACAATATATTCAATGATCTTTAAAAAAATCATGTTGGGATAAGATGATTCTCTTTAACTTCTTAAAAACCAAATGTGAGATATTTTTATCCCCTATTTTCATGCATTTATTCTAGATAAATTGTTGACTATTATTCTAGATCCATCATCCTTCATGTTCTAAACTATTCTTTACAATCTCATCTATACTTTCTCTAAAAAATCTAGTGAGTGAATTTTCCACATGAGGATTAAGTAATAAAAAATACTCTAATCCTTTCAAGACAAAAATCAGTTTATGAAATAATTGTTTTGTTTAATAATATCAAATATGTTCACTTAACTTAGTTACATTATAAAAATTCAGGAATCTTGGAAGTATTTTCTCAATCACATCCCATGATCTTAATTACATTTAAAAAAACCATAGAAAAATGAGAAATAAAAAATTGTATGATACATGCCACATATATTATTCCAATTGATACAACTTGTTAAAGATAACCTCATTATAGCACTTTGTATGAATGAACTTAAATTCTTCATAGTAGTTATTATTTCATTGATAATGATGAACAATCATGAATTATTATCACCAACCCCATAAACTTCTTAATTTTTAGACTGATATTTATTAATGATACCAATTGTTGAACTAATACCAAATATATAATTACTATATTGAGTGGGTAAACACTTTTTGGTTGAAATATATTCCTGTTATAAAAATTTGGGTATCATTAAAATAGTCAGCTAATACCACTAAGTTAGAAAAAGAACAAATAGACATGAATTCCACAAGTGCTATTTCTTCTCTTCTTGAGATATGATTTTCTTCTAAAAGTGGTAAAATATCACATGAAAAATAAATTTATGTCATAATGAAATCATTATATTCATTATAATACCATTTTAAACATTAATTAAGGCTTTAACACTAGTTCAATAATAGGCTTGGCTCTTCTTCATTTTATTTTCTTCATCACAAAACTCTTTTAAAAAATATTCTTAGAAACAAATTGGTTTCATAAAACCACTTGATGAGTTAGATCGAGTAATTGATATAAATTAAGTTACATGTTCAGTCCTTCTATAAATTGAGAATTGTAATAATCCCAACCCCTCATGTTGCAAGAGATTCTTTTTTCAACTCATGAATGTGTTACCTATCATCACATTCACCCCATGGATTACATCTCTCTATTTAAGCCCACACCACTTTCATTAACAATTAAAAACATTTAAATGCATGGGGAGAGGTGAACCTCTGAAATACTTAAGAAAATTATTGTGGTTGGTCATGATGAACCAATCCTTTTTTAATATTTCATATAATCTTAAATATGGTTTCTCTTAATATGATTTTTTAAAACCATCTACTAATGTTAATTATTTAAAACATACTATTCTAAACTTAGGATTTTTAATAATTTTATGTAAATAACTTTCATTATTCTATGATTATTCCATCCTCCTAGACAATTTTATCCAAACTAGGCTAATAATTAAGTATTATTTCCACAGAAGCACAATCTTCTTTTTCTGTATTGGTTATATAGGCTTGGTATTATTTATAATGGTAAAACTAAACCCATGTGTACAGGTTTTTTTCATTTTTGCACTAGATATACACCCTCTACCATACTTATTTCTCCTTACATGACTGGATCCACCTATATTATAATCACTATTTTTATTCCATTTAAGGGTTCTTTTTATTACCTTCACTTCTTAACATATGTAATGACATGAAGAACCAACAAGAATTATTTATGATGTTTATCTTAAAAATTAATAAGATTCACCTCGTCTGTTTTCACCCATGATGAATATTTCCTCAAGTGAACTTTCTTCTTAATCATAACTAGTCTGAATTATATTTTCCTCTTCTATATTAGCTTTCTTTTTTTTTCTAAGAAGGCTACTATAAGTGTGACATAGTATGTGTTTTGTGCACTTTTAATTGATATCCTTGTTTTTTCAAAAGAATAATAAATCTATTTCTACATTAATAGATTTACTTATAGGATGATCTCTTTCCTTGTATATCATAATCCTAGAGGTCCTCCATGACTTTTTTACTTCCTTCTAACTTCAATGCCTTTCTATGTAACTGGGGTTATCACAAATAAAACATCTCTCATTAAATTCACACCTCATGTATCTATTTATTTGTTGAGATATTTATATAGTAATTATCCTTCTACCATTGATCCTTTGGGATCATAGACAGAAACTCATGATGTGTACAAATTTTCCACAATAGTATCTCTTTGTATCTACATTCCTCTGATATACATTTATTTCAAATTTAGTAGGATACTTTTATTTACATACATATTATATATTTGGACATAATTTCCTTCCACATGTTGAGGATTACAAATAGTAATCTCCACCCCTTTGAACATTTTAGATTTGTCTCCATCTCTTTGATATTCTGATCTTTATCCATCGATTATACAACTATCTCTTTTATTTTAAAGGAATATTCATTTTATGATTTTATAATCTCTTCTAGTTGGGGTTTTTAGAGGGGTAATTTATTCCTCCAACTTCTTCCATATGGACATTTGTTTCCTTATTTTTTGAGAAATATCTTCAAGTAATTCACTTTACTGATTCATTGTTACACTCATATTTTTTATGATATAATTAAATAACAATTCAACTATATTTTTATTTTTATTCCATATAAAAATATCTTTAATTAATGATATATTAACTTCATGTATAATTTACCATTTATCTAATTTTTATTGTAAGGATTGAATATCATCTTGGTTGCTGCAAAAACCATATTGACGACTTGATGTAGTTTCCACTTCTTCTGTGGGTTCACCACTTCTTTTTTTCCTAAGGAGGAATATAAATTTTTTGTTTTTTAAATATCATCCAAAATATTATTTGTATGAAATTTAACATTAATATCAATCCTAATTACCTTAGTGGGTGTCTCCTCCTTCAAGGGAGTATTATTATTATTTTTCTTCTTCCTATTTATTTTATCATAAGGTATTATTCACCAACATTGTTCACTATTTTCTTATATTTTCTAGTTTTTCATCCTTCTCTTGAGGTATACATCACACTCTAACTATATATTTTTTTCATAAATATATTCCATAAAATTCCAAATTCCAAATACAGCAGCACAAAAATTGATTTTATAGTGATATTAATCATAAAAATATCTATTCAGGATATTATCTTTCATATAATTTCCTATTATATCACTATTATTGGTCAGATCACCACCGCATCAAATAAATTCTATGAACTCATTTCTACATGCCTAAAAGAACATAATCATTTATTTTTTCCAGCCATAAAAGTTGATTAACATGAGAAGTAGAGGTTTTATTATAGATTCAATGATATAAGATCCAAATATAGATTCTAAGTTTAAATATGACTAAAAAACATCCACATGGTACAAGGAATTTTACTTGGTTTTCCAGTGAGGGAAATTCTCAAGGAGCACACACCGACATTATGTCAATGTGCTAAAATCCTCTAAGCTTCACTCATTTTGTGTCTATAATGGTTTTTCCAGGGTCACTCTGTTCTAAGATCATTTGTTTTATAGGACTTAGGGTTTATTTGATCCTCACCCAAGGGTATCACCCTCTTCTTTACCTCTACACAATAATTTGATGAAGTCAATGTTAGTTTATTGATTTAAGTGTAAATTCTGTATAATTGTTGAAATCTTGTTTAAAATGAATCATTATAAATAGATTGTAACACCCCAAGCTTCCACGGTATGCTTCTATTTGAATAAAACAATAGCGTGTTATACGTAACTTCCAGTTCTAACACACCACAACCAATCAAACTAGCTGTTATGAATAGTAATACCTAATTTTTGAAATTTTATCAATTTTATCTTTCAAAATGGAATTCATTTTTTGTTTCGTAATATCGAAATTAGATTATGGTGATTTCATGGAATGTTTCTGAAAACTTTCAATTCTTGATGAATAGTGAAAAACACTGTCATTGTTTAAAAAAGACTTTTTATTTAAATAATTATTTATTTTCTTTAAATTTATTATAGGTAAAAAAAGATACATAATACCTATATATGTTCAATGTAATTCATTGGATTCATTTTATAATAATTCTAGATATATAAAAATTTTATTGAACTTTTTACCGTCTTTTACCTACCTCCTAGGAGTTTTTGCAAATTTACATAAAACATAATTTTATCACTTTTGTAAGTTTAATTTCAAAAATATTAGAGACACATTTTATATCATTTAGTAAAATTTGGTTCAATAAGATGAAAATAATTTTTGGTGAATAGTATCTTTTTTACTTTTATTTACCACGGTTAAATATAAATAGGGTAATTAAGGGTAAAAATGATATTATTATTACACTAAAACATGTCCTAATTCTATTGTATAAGTTTAATTCGGCCAAAAATAACCTTAGGAATAACATATGATCCTTTAGGTCCAATTGAATTAGATTTGGACATTTATTATTATTTAATTTAAAGAATAGTTAAAAGAGTTAAAATCAATGTTTAATAACTAAAACATTTTTAATATAGGGTTATACATAAGATAAATTCAAATATAAATATTAATTAGATATATAAAAATATTTTAAACATAATGGTATATTATTTATATTTTATATATAGTAAATAATTTAATTTAATTATGGCACAATGATGATTCAGTAATTACCTAATGAATGAAATATTAAAATAATTGATATTATAAATATCCAAATAATTGTAATTTGAAACTTTTTATGAATTATACTAATTTTATAGGTTAATATGACATAGTAGGGTTGGTTAGAATAATTTTTTTGGATGTAATAATGCTTTTATGAATTTAGCAAAAACAAAATACCAAATAGTGTCAAAATTGACAATAAAGAGTTTTTAAAACAAATATTATATTATTAATTAATATTCTATTCCTAAAAATATAAGGTTAGGAGAAAAGACATATATAATGATAGGATTATTTTTAATGAACCACTTGGGGTTCTCTTAGAAGTATATAGTATGTTTATTAACCATATAATATAAAAATACAAAGAGACATGGTAAATGTCAAACTATTTAACTAAGAGTTAAATCTAAAAGATAAAGTTACAATAGTGCCACAAACCTATCTAAAACTTATTTTTTGGGTGAATTATGACCCATCACAACATTATCATTTAAATAATTAATTTTTGTGCCATTAAAAACTTAAAATGATTTTATTATAAAACAATATTTCTAGCCTTTCCAAAGGTGCCCCTCAACCCTCTTATAAAAGGGAACTCCCCCTTCTCTCTAATTCACAACATTAAAGATATTTGGCTCGTCCAAACCCTACCCAAATACCCTATCAACTATCCTTGATTAATTGTAGAGGCCTTACTTTAGTCATAAATCCATCCTAAGGATCCATTTTGATCAAATCAAAAGGATGAACCCGATGAAGAGGTAAATATTTCATCACCTCTTTCAAGTTCATTTCTTCTTCCACATACTAATTATTTGTTATTTGCATTCGAAAATAATAAATCCAATATATTATATATACTATTATTTTATAATAAATATGGTATAACCATATTCGTTTTTCTATCCATCATTTGAATGACATGTCACCATAAGTTCATACGTACGGATTACCATCTCCACATAGAGGTGTAATTGTTATTCAATAAATTATTATTTGGATGGGTAGAGTAATGATGTGTAATTGATGTAAATAATAAATATAACATGATAATTATTCTTTATGTATGATATAACATCCAATTATATATAATTTTTATATAAAAGTAATGATATTTTCGCTCGTGTGTACGTACAGATTACCGTCTCCACGAACGTGATGAGATTCTTTCCCCATCATATCTATTCAAGACTAATTTTCATTAGATGATTAAAAATAATTTTTAAATACTTAATATCCTTCTGAATATGAATAAGATTCATCCTATGCATAACAAAATTACTTACGTAATAAATCATATTAAGGAAAACGAATCAGTTAACACCAAAACAACGATAAATACTAAGATATTCTTAACAAATCAATGTTAAAAGATCATATATGATATCATATTAATTTATATGATTCTTGTATAATTTAATAACACTTATTTCACCGTTCTACAGGAGGTTAAACTACACACAACCAAGGAAAAGTACATAGTAAGGGTTGATTTCACAATCTCTTTATTATCCGAGGTCACTTTTACGTAACTATCTACTAGGACCACTTTATCATCCATATACATGTTTCTTAAAAAAATTATTCCAAAACATATTTATTATTTAATAGACAATGGGTTAAATTCATTCATACCCTTGTTTTAATTTTTATAAAATGGTTTGAAAGGAATCTTTCTGTCATTTTTCAAACAAGGTACTTTATGACATTTTCCACAAATTTAATGTAAGAATGTTTTTTAACTTATACAGCAGGTGCAGTTATATTTCTCCATTATAACATCATTGAAACTTCCCATATATTCTTATAAGAATATTTTTAAATATAAATGTTTAATTTTATATTTATGTGACCATTAAATGATTTCAAAATATAAAAAGATATTTCTCTAATAAGGTTTTGATTTCATCTATGTCAATATCCATTAATGGATTTTATGTTTGTTTGAAGTTGATTTATTATGATACAAAACTATCATATTGTATTGATGGTTTTCTGATATGTTTGACTGTGTATCTTTTATTTCATACCATTCATCATTTATGGATATTGTATTGACATTTTGTATGCTAGTTTTAATACTAATGTTTATGTTATGTTTAAACCGATTTATATGGGAATGCATTGGATATAGTAGGTGAGGGGTGGAGCCTGATATAGCTTCTTGATTCATCTTTAGGTCTAATGAGACAAACTAGTGTCTTGGAACAAGGCCTTGATGAAATCTTATTAGTAGTCTTGGCATAAGTCCTTGACTATGTGGTTATGAAAGTCTAGAATTTTGAATTCCATCATTATGAAAGTGGCTATTGATATTGCATGTGATTATTCAACTAGTAGAATATCAATGTGAGTAAGTAAATGGAATTATTTTGATTTATATTTTCCATATTATGATGAAGTTTATGTTAAAAAGGATTTTGTTTTAGTTCTATAAATTTCCTTAAATGTTTATGATTATTTATGAAAGTTTCTGATATATTGTTATCCTTATTGAGCATCTGAGCTCACCGCTTTCTATGTATTATTTTTTCCAAGGATGTGAAGATATATATTATGACTGACCTACAGGGATAGTCTATGGTATCTCAGTGTTTTCCATGTAAACAATGTTGTAGTAGTTTTTTATTTTATAAGGTAATGTAAAGTTTATGAATGTTTCTAGTACTTCAAAGGATACTAAACTAATCGGTCCGTAGAGACTTGATATTTTGTGATCACGTCAATGTTATGTAATAATGAACCAACTCTGGGTTACTAGGGTCAGGGCATTATAGTTGGTATCAGAGGATGTTTAGTAGAAACATTGGAATCTAGATTTAGATAAACTCTGATTAGAGCACATTACCCTAAGATTGACATAGAGGATTAGTATAGAAGAACTTCCTAGAATTTTTGTATTGTAATTATTTTTAGAGTTTTCCAAGAAATACATCACTTTCAGGATACGATATGGTAGAGGTGGCTCTGGCCCAGATGCACTTAGGGGTAAAACCCGAAAACACCGCTTTGAGCTAGACTCGAACGGGAACTGGTGCACGACAATGGGCCTTGATGCACTCTTGGTTACGACACTCCCGGGGGATATTCTTAGAATAATTGTCATTTTCATTGTAATCCATTATGAAGGGTTTATTAGTATATACTTCTTCAAATAAAACATTTTTTATGATTATGGATTATATGTATAAACTGTTCAATATATGTTAACTGTTTTACAAGTTTGGAATTATGTATTTTGATTCATAAACTAATCTAGTTTATTCTATTGTTTAAAAATGGTGCCTAGTAGAAGGAATGGAAACCATATCAATGAAATCACTACATGTATGTATTTCCATCCTACTTAAGATAATTATAGTGGACCTGGTGATGCAACTCGTGTTGATCAGCTAATCACCATAATGGGACAACTCACTCAGGTTATGAATAATAACCTTACCTGTATGGAGCACCCTGATCCGTAGCGTCGAGGATCAATGTTAGATCACTTCAAGAGGAAAAAACCACCAACATTCAATGGGAGTACAAATACATTAGTAGTTATGCAATGGATAAATTCTTTAGATAAAATATTCCATGCCTTAGGGTGTAGTGAAATAGAAAAGGTTATCATGGAAGTTTACCGCCTCACTAGAGATGCTGATCAATGGTGGTCATTAATCCAAAACACAAAGGAAGATGATGAAGTATAAAATATGAAATGGAGGGAGTTTAAATATATTTTCTTATAAAAATACTTTCCTTGAGGCCATCAAGCAGATATTGAAAGGCAATTTCTATGTTTGAGGCAAAATGTCCCAAAGTATGAAGCTAACTTTACAAGGTTAGCGAGGCATGATGCATATTATATAATCAACCCAAGAAGTAAGATTGATCATTTCTTTGATGGTTTAAAACCATTTCTCCATCAAGCATTAGTCTCACAATCCTTCACGTCGTACGAAGATATTGTCTCTTGTGCTATCAAGACAGAAAAATAATTCTCTAAGTATTATGACTTTAAAGAAAAGCAAGAGAAGAAGAGATCTACCGAACACTATAGAAATAGAAATAAGGGGAAGAAGATAACAGTTGAATATCCATCCTGTAGTAAATGTGGAAAGAAACACCCCGATACTTTCTTGAAGGGAATGGGAGTCTATTACAAGTGTGGTGATAAAGTCCACCAAGCTCTTGATTACAAGGGGAAGACAGAGGATGTTAATGTTGAATGATACAATTGTAGAGAAGGAAGGCAATATAAAAATGAATTTCCTAAGAGTTAGGGGAACATACCTCGGAAGAGGCCAAGGGATCAAGGACAAACTTATCCTATCAGTACTACTGAGATTAGAGCTCCAAAAGTTGTAGTGGCAGGTAATTTAATGGTTTCCTCAAGCTTAGACAATGCTTTATTTGATTCTGGATCATCATATTGTTTCATATCTTCCTAGTTTTCTAAGAAAATTAGATATTTCCAATTTTATTTAGGAAGGGAGTTTTCAGTCAACACTCCTAAGGGAAGTATCATTGCCACAAAGTTTCGTGAATCAGTCCCCATTAGGGCATATAAATATTCTTTATCTACTGATCTCATCATCATACCCACAAACACAAATCATTTTTAACACTTTTTTAAAAGCCGTTTTATGGGTTTTTGGTACCCCAACTTACAACCAAAACACAAACAAGTGAAACATACACATAAAAGTAACTAGACTCATCACTGCACCCCCAAGAACGATCCATCATACCCATGATTGAATTTTATATTATCCTTGGTATGGATTGGCTATCAGACCATGATGAAAAAAATTATTTTAAGAATAAGGAGGTTACTGTTTTTGATGACGATGATAACAAACACCTTATATTTAGAGCATATTCGTCACCACTTAATTATTATCTAGAACCACCCCCAGTAGCTCAACTAAATTCAATTATTGGGGAGGAAGAGAATGAAATAACTATGGTTGAGGAAAAGAATGTTCAAATAGTGGGTGTACCTATTGTGAAAGAATATTTTGATGTGTTTCTATAAGATTTACATTGACATCTTCCAGGATGAGAAATTGAGTTTTCAATTGATTTAATTCCTAAATCAAGGCCCATATCAAAGTTCCCTTATACAATAGGAATTGTGTAATTAGTTGAACTAAAGAAAAAAATAGAGTAATTGAGTAATAATTGATTTATTCGCCCTAGTTTTTCTCTATGGGGATCCCATGTTATTTTTGTTAAGAAGAAATATGGATCTGTGAGGTTGTGCATTGACTATAGGGAGATCAATGATATAACAATAAAGGACACGTATCATCTACCTCGCATTGACGATTTATTTTACTAACTTCATGGAGGTCAATATTTTTCAAAGATTTACCTTCGATCTGGATATCATCAGTTGTGTGTGAAGAAGGAATACATTCTAAAAACATCATTTTGAACCAGCTACGGGTGTTACATGTTTACAGTAATGCCTTTTGGATTGACTAGTGCACCCATTGTCTTCATGGATCTAATGAATAGGGGTTTCAAGGAATATCTTGATGAATTTATAGTGGTATTATAGATGATATCTTGGTATAATCCAAAAGATATGAAGATCATGAAAATCACTTGCGCATTATTCTAATGACTCTTAGAAGACATGAACTATATGGGAAGTTTAGTAAGTGTGATTTATGGCTTAAGGATATTTCTTTTCTTGGACATATTGTCTCTAATGATGGAATCTCCATTGATCCTTCTAAGAACAATGAAATCCAAGAATTTCCAGCACCAATGATTATAACTGAGTTACATAATTTTATTGGTTTAGCAGGTTGTTATCGACATTTCATTCATACTTTTTCACGGTTGGCTAACCCATTAACAAAGCTCACAAGAAAAGGGGTTAAATTTGTTTGGAAAAAAGAGTGTGAATAATGTTTTGAAGAATTGAAGAGAATATTAGTTAACGATCCTATCTTGACTCTACCATCAGGGGATGATAAGTTTGTTATTTATAATGATTCATTGAAGAAAGGACTTGGTTGCGTCCTTATGAAGAAAGATAGTGTTATTTCCTATGCATCATGACAGCTGAAACTTCATGAGAAAAACTATCCTACTCATGATCTTGAGTTAGTAGTTGTAATATTTTCTTTGAAGATTTGGATAGACAATATCTATGGTGAAAAATGTGATATTTATACTAAACACAAGAGTTTGAAGTATATTTTTTCACAAAAATAACTCAACATGAGGAAAAGGAGATGGCTTGAACTACTCAAGGATTATGATTTCACTATAAACTACCACTCAGGGAAGGAAAATAAGGTGGTAGATGCTTTGAGTAGAATGGATCATGGAATTTTGAACAAGATGAGAGTTGAAAAGCATCTTATATACATGGATCTAGTAAAGATGGATATGGGAATCACAATTGAAGGTGAAACATCAAAAAAATTCAAATGGTTTCCAAACCATATTTAATATAAAAGATAAAGAGTTCTCAAACCGATGATGAAGAGTTTCAAAAAAATGATTAATGTTTTGAATGATGGGAGATTGATTGACTTGGTGTATGAAGATGAAAATTTCAAATTTGGGAAGAGGCTTTGTGTTCCTGATATACCAGATCTAAAAAGGGAATTTTTGGATGATGCTAATAGTTACAATTTTCCTATAAACCTTGGGATCACCAAAATGTATAGAGATTTGAAGGAACATTTTTCTTGGGACAATATGAAGATAGAGATTGCTGATTTCATGTCAAGATATATGGTTTGTCAACAAGTGAAAGCTGGAAGGAAACTGCCCGGAAAAGTCATGCAACTTCTCCCCATACTAGAGTGGAAATGGGATAATATTATGATGGAATTTCTCATGGGACTACCAAAGACTCAAAGAAGGAATGATGCAATATGGGTCATTGTTGATCGTCTTACCATGTCAGCACATTTTCTTGCTATAGGAGAAGATTTACAACTTGATCGTCTAGAAAGACTATATATTAATGAAGTTGTGAGACTTCATGGAGTACCACTATCAATTTTTTTTATCGTGATCCATGTTTTACCTCAACATTCAAGAAAAGTCTTCTGAAAGACTTGGATATTGCACTTTGTTTGAGAACTTCCTACCACCCCAAAACTGATGGACAATTAGAATGGACTATTCAAACGTTAGAAGACATGTTGAGATCATGCTCACTTGTCTTTCAAGGTATGTGGGATCAATATTTACCTTTGGTTGAATTTTACTATAATAATAGCTTTCATTCAAGTATTTATATGGCACCATATAAATCATTATACAGAAAGAGATGTCACACACTAACCTGTTGGGATGATGTTGGTGAAAGAAAACTTGTAGGCCTGGAACTTGTGGAGGAAATAATGGAAAAGGTGAAGGTAATCCAAAACCACATCAAGGCAACTAAAAGTAGACATAAGAGCTATGCTGATAACCGAAGGAAGGATTTGGAATTTTAGGTAGGAAATCATGTTTTCATGAAGGTATTTCTATGGATGGGTGTTATATGTCTCAGTTAGAATGGTAAATTGAGTTCCAGGTAAATCAGACCTTTTGAAATTCTAGAACTAAATGGGGTTATATCTTACCATTTGGCAATGCCACCAAGTCTCTCCAAAGTACATGATGTATTCCACATATCAATGTTGAGAAAATACATGCCTGACCCAAATCATGTACTCAACTATGAAGAATTAAAACTGGAATCCAATCTGTCTTATTGCGATGAGCCTATCAAGGTTCTTGATACAAGAGAACAGGTAATGAGAAACCAGACGAATCGTCTGGTAAAAGTTCTATGGAGAGACTATAAGATGGAAGAGGCAACCTGGGAACCTGAGGAACTTATGATGAAGAACCACCCGAGTCAATTTATGCAGTAATACTCTACAAATTTTGAGGATGAAATTATTTGAAGGAAGGGAGAATGTAACACCCCAATCTTCCACAATACACTTCTCTTTGAATAAAACAATAGTGTGTGTTGTACACAACTTCAAGTTCTAACACACCACAACCAATCAAACAAGATGTTATGAATATTAATACCCACTTTTTTAAATTTTATAAATTTTATCATTGAAAATGGAAATCATTTTTGGATTCGTAAAATCGAAATTAGCTTAGGGTGATTTTTTTTGTATTTTTCTGAAAACATTCAATTTTTGATGAATAATGAAAAACACTGAGTCATTTTTTAAAACTGAATTTTTATTTAAAATATTATTTATTTTATTTAAATTTATTTTAGAAAAAATATATACATAATACCTATATATGTTCAATTTAAATCATTTGAGTCAGTTTATAATAATTTTTGATATATGAAACTTTTATTGAACTTTTTACCGTCATTTACCTACCTCCTTGGAGTATTTTAAAATTTACATAAAATTAATTTTACCACTTCTGTGAGTTGAATTTCAAAAATCAGAGACGCACAGTTGATATCATAAAGTAAAATGTGGTTCAATAAGATGAAAATATTTTTTGGTGAATAGTAACTTTTAATTTTATTTACCACAGTTAAAATTAAATAGGTTATGTAAGGGTAAAAATGATATTATTATTTCACTAACACATGTCCTAATTCAATTAGATAAGTGTAATTAGACCAAAAATAACCTTAGGAATAAAATATGATCCTTTAGGTTCACTTGGATTAGATGAGGTCATTTATTATTATTTAATTCAAAGAATAGTTAAAAGTGTTAAAATCAAAGTTTAATAACTAAAACATTTTTACTATATGGTTACACATACGATAAATAAGACTATAATTATTAATTATAAATATAAAATGATTTCATACATAATTTTATTTTAATTTTATTTTTTAGACATTAAATAATTTAATTTATTTAAGGCACAATGATGATGTAGTAATTACCTAATTAGTAAAATATTAAAATAATTAATATTATAAATATCCAAATAAATGTAATTTGAGACTTTTTATGAATTAAAATAATTATATAGGTTAAAATGACATATTAGGGTTGGTTAGATTAATTTTTTCGAAGTAATAATGCTTTTATGAATTTAGAAAAAATAAAATAACAAATAGTGTCAAAATTGACATAACAGAGTTTTAAAAAAAATATTATATTCTTAATTGATATTATGTTCCTAAAAATCTACGTTTTGGATAAAAACATATATAATGATAGGTGTATTATTAATTAACCTATTGGGGTTCTCTTGGAAGTATATATTATGTTTATTAATCCTGTAATATAAAAATACAAAGAGACATGGTAAATGTCAAACTATTTAACTAAGAGTTAAATCTAAAAGATAAGGTTAAAATCGTGACCCAAATCTTTTTAAAATCTATTATTTGACTGTTTTTTGACCCATTCCATCCTTAGACTTTAAATAATTCACTATGGAGCCATTATAAACCGAAAATTATTATATTATAAAATAATATTTCTACCTTTTCCTGAGGTGTTGCTCAACCCTCTTATAAAAGGGAACTCCCCCTTCTCTATAATTCACACCTTTAAAGCTATTTGGATCTTCCAAACCCTTCCCAAATACCGTATAAACTATCCTCCCTTAATCCTAGAGTCCTTACTTTAGTCATAAATCTAATCTAAATAGCCCTTTTGATCAAATCAAAAGTAAGAACCCGAAGAATAGGTAAATATTTCATCACCTCTTTCAAGTTCCTTTCTTCATCCACTTCCTCTATCATTGTTGTTTCCATTCTAAAATAATAACTCCAGTATATTCTATATAATTTGATGTTATTATAAATATTTTACAACCATATTCATTATTCTATCAGTCCTTTGAATGACATGTCACCATACATGCGTACCTACAAATTATTGTCTACATGCCATGGTGTAATTGTTATTCAATACATTAATATTTGGATGGATATAATAATGACATGTAATTGATGTAAATAATAACTATAACATTATAATGATTATTTATATATTATATACCATCCAATTATATATTATTTTAATGTCAAAATAATGATATTACTTCCCGTGCGTACATACAGATTTCCGTCTCCCCAAACGAGATGAGATTCATTCCCCATCATATCCATTCAAGACAAATTTTCATCAGATGATTTAAAATATTGTTTAAACACTTAATATTATAATAAATAAGAATAAGATACATACTATCCATAAAAATCATTACTTACATAACATATAATATAAAGGAAAACGAATTAGTTAACACACGAAACGACGATAAATACTAAGATATTATTAACAAATCAATGTTAAAAGATCATATATTATTTCATATTAATGTATATGATTCTTGTATAATTTAATAAAAATTATTTCAAAATTATACAGGAGTTTAACCATCCATCGACCAAAGAAAATTATAAGGAAAGGGTTAATTTCACAATTTCTTTATTATCTGAGGTTTCTTTTATGTAAGTATTTACTATGAACTCTTTATCATCAATATCCATGTTTCTTAAAAAATTTATTCCAAAAAAAATTACTATTTACTATAACATGGGTTAAATTCATTTATACCGTTGTTTTAATATTTATAAAATGGTTTGAAATTAATCATTCTGTCATTTTCCAAACATGGTACTTTATGACACTTTCCACAAATTTAAGGTAAGAATGTTTTTTTAACTTATACAGAGTGTGCGGCTATTTTCTGCCTTTATAACAATGCTGAAGCTTCCCTTACAATATTATAAGAATATTTTCAAATATGAATGTTTTATTTTATAATTAAGTGACCTTTAAATGATTTCAAAATAGAAAGAGATAATCCTATAAAAAAGATTTGATTAAATCTATGTCAACATCCTTTGATGGATTTTAAGTTTGTTTGATGTTGATTTATTATGATATAAAACTTACATATTATATAAAAGTTTTTTTGATATGTTTGACTGTGGATGTGTTATTTTATACCATCCATGGTTTATGGATAAAGTATTGACATTTTTATGCCAGTTTTAATACGAATGTTTATGTTATGTTTAAACCATTTTATATGAGAATGCATTGGACTTAGTAAGTGATGGGTGCAGCCCGCTATAGCTCCTCGATGCATTGGAATGTCTCATGATAAAAACTAGTGTATTGGAACAAGGAATTTACAAAATCTTATTTGTAGTCTTGGCACAAGGCCTTGACTATGTGGTTATGAAAGTCTGGCATTGTGCATTCTATCATTATGAAAACGGATGTTGATATTGCATGTGATTATTCGACTAGTAGAATATCCATGTGAGTAAATAAATGTAATTATTTTGATTTATATTTTCCATATTATGATGAAGTTTATATTTAATATTCTTTTTCTAGTTCTATACATTTCCTTAAATGTTTATCTTTATTTATGAATTTTTTTTCTATATTGTTATCCTTACTAAGCAGCTGAGTTCACCCCTTTTTATGTTTTATTTTTCCTAAGATGTGAAGAAGTATATTGAAACTGACCGGCAGGGATAGTCTATAGGATCTCAGTGTTTTCCATTGAAACAATGTTGTAGTAATTTTCTATTTTATGATGTAATGTAAGATTTATGAAAATATCTAGTGCTTACAAGGCTACTAAACTAATCAGTCTTTCGAGACATGATCTTTTGTGATCATGCAAATGTTATATAATAATGAACCGAATCTGGGTAACTAGGGTTAGGGAGTTACATATATATATTCTTTATTGTATTCCATACAATTCTCCTCTTTTTTAACTTCCTATCTTATAATTTAAATCAACTAACCGAAATATATGTAACTTACCAATTTCAAGAAATATATTAATTTCACAAAACATATAAATTTCTCAAAACATTCATAAAACTAGGTACTTGTAAGTTACTACATATGATTATTTCCAAGTTATTTATTTCTCAAAATATAAACCTTCACACAAACTATAGGCTCACATAAACTAAGTCTTCATGGAACTCAATGATTCATAAAAGTTACTAACAGGACTCAAAGGTTCCATAAATTTTTTCACATAACTATGAATTTGGACAATTCAAAGAATTTTTATATCAAGAATCTCCATAAAAAATTCTCTATTCTCACCTATCATTTATCCTCTAAGGATCAAGTATTTATAGGTAAATTATATCATTTACATAGATTCATAATTTTATCTCACACAACTATAAATTTACACAACCCTCTCTAATATTCTTTATTCATGCAACTTTACTTTGCATAACCTCACTTTTTCATGAAACTTAAATTAACAAATGTAAATTTGCTCACATAAATAAATTTTTTTTTACAACCTCAATCATGCATTAGAATTATAAATTTTTCAATATTTATTTTACCTACACACTTACAACATCCTTCATACAACATTCTTTATGATACTCCATCTTGTTTGAGAATTCTATCTTTACAAAATTTATTTGATTTTTCATCAAGAAACATTCTTTCAAGAAAATTAATTGATTTTGAAAAGTATTATGATTTTAAAAATCATTGAATCCAAAAATCACACAATAATACTTTTATGAAACAATCCACTTGGATGAGAATACATACTTAGCTAAATTTTCAGTGCTTATATAACTATGCACTTGCATAAGATTTATTCATTTACTTCCAAACTATTGGACAAACTTCTTTTTCATATCCAAACGCATTAAAACAATTTACTTTTCTAGGATGAATAATTAATTTCACACTATCATATATAGAAAACAATGGTAAACTATTCCATTAATCACCCTAAAAATTATTTCATAATGTAGCCTATTTAATCATTTCATAGTTATTACATTATATAATGACTTTGAATTCTATTCAAAGATTTCACATTCCATTTACAATGTCCCATAGATTTTAATATCCCTGATAATCTATGATTATTAAGTTCTAGCTTCTAAATATATATAATAGGAATAACTATATTGTTTCTTATATGTATTTTAAGATTAATTTATGAGATACTCAGAATTCATCCTCTGAATTTATAAAAAAATTCACAGCCTTCTAACACCTCACATGATCATTTCTCCTGGTTTTTTTAATTTCATCATAAATTACATCACCTGGTTAAAAAAACTCTATCTTTCAAGAAAAACAAAAGTAATTTTTTGTTCTCTTCCCACTTTATTTAAAGCTTTTAGATTTTTAAATTATTATCATTCAGATTGTCACTAGCATACCTGTAACATTTTCAACAACTTCTTCATTGATAGTCTCAAGGTAATTGGAACCCACTTAATATTTATATAAATTTAGTATAAGATAATTATTACTCTCATCTTATGGGAATATTTTTATTCTACATCAAACTACTTCACTAGATATTATCAAAAAATATATCACACACCTGTTGGGTTGAAAAAATATATAAAAAATCTAAACATACTTGAATTGTAATCAACATAAATAATTTAGAGATAAAACTTTATTCCCTTATTTTATATTAATAAATTCATTTCAAATACTTAAATTATAATTGAGAAAAATATAAATCAATTCAATATATTGTTCAACATATTAAAGAATATCTTCATCAAAATGTAATTTTAATTTACAACCATGGTTTTTATAAAAACCATTTAATTTACCTTTATAAAAATAGAAAAAATTGATTTGTTAGATTAATAAAAATAATGGAAGATTAAATCATTGTAAAACTTATTAAATTTTATATGACATGGAACAACCCATAATTTAATTATCCTTTATGAGTCCTCTTTCATACTTCAATGAAATCTTAATAACCCTTAATTAACATCCAACCATAATCCATAAACATGTACAAAAAATATCTTAAGTAAGAATAGTCACCACTTAAAAATAAAACTAAATAAAACAAGGTAAAAATATTACTAAAATCCTTCACATCAATAAATTGAATGAATAACCTAATTTTATTATACTTAATATGTCCTTATTCAAGGTTCTAAATCTAAAAAACCAAGTAAAACTACTACAAAAACTAAACTTATTAAAATAGTAAACCACCACCACCAAAACATTCACATTATACTTCTTTAATCCAATAATGATGGGAGAAGGGTGAGTGAGATAATTTCACTATGAATTTTGTGAAATATAAAATCAAAGAACACATTTATAGTAAGAGGGGTAAGGATATAAAATTTAAAAAAAATCGAGGATAGGATTTGAAAAGATCTTACCCTATATTTTTTATTAAAAACTCCCATAAATTTACCTTCGATCAAAGGGTTAATAGGAGAGGGAGATATGAACTTTGAGAGGCCATAATAGAGGTTGAAACTTATTGATATATGAGTGAGACTAAAGTAATGGAAAAATGTATTAAAAGGAATATTGTGAAATGATAAAAATATTCATTTTAAATTGGTATTTTTTATTTAGCTCATGAGGAACATATTAAGAAGACATCTTGTTCATAATGTAATCCACATAGAAACCACATATGCACCTCACCTTACCAAGTACCTAATTCCTACCACCAGGTACTTGATTTTACCTACGGTGGTAGAACCACCTCTTTAAAGATGAACCACTAAATCTTCTATTGATCCTAAAGTATGTTGAACTCACATTGTGTTGAGTTTTATTTTTTGTCAATAATCTTGGGATCAATTGGAAATTTGTCAATAAGTGTTGAGAAGATAATCTTTTATGTATAATGGAGTTTCTAAGAAAAGTTTTTAATATGTATTTAAAGTGATCCGATGGAACAACACCTTGAAAATTAAGGTTCGATGTTCCCCTAGATTTATTTCATGCTAAAAATGTTTTTTTACTCAATAGGGATGAATTAATTGAATTACTACTACATTTATTTAAGATTAATTTATATATGGATAAGTAATTGAGTTAATATTTATATTACATTAATAATACTTATCTAATAAATATTAAAAATTATGATCTGTTGAAATGATGAAGAAGGTTATGTTTGAAGGTTCATTTGAATAATTGGTTTAAGAAATTATGATGAATTTTTAGATGTTGATGTGATGATAATAGTTCCATGAATTATTAATATTACTAAATAGTATATCTATATAAATAATTTCAGATGATATACGATATCATAGTAAAATAGAATCTGATTTTATTTTAATGAAAAACCATCCCTGTGAATATCACTGATAAAGGATTTATTCGATAATGATATATATCTTTGTTAATATCATGTTGAAGTTACTGAATTTTATATAAATTAAATTCTCTATTAATTGAAAATTAGTTTTTATTAAGTTTTTAGTTTCAAGGAGTTTATAAAAGTCTCCTATACTTTTGATGTTGAATTAAAAATACTCATTAGGGATTGATTAATTCATAAATTCATTTGATGTATTTTGGGAATATGTGGCTTAGATATACTAGAGTTGTGTTGAGAAGAATGTAGATGAGGTTTTTATTCTTTGATATGATATTAGATAAGTTTGATGTTTATTCATAAAATTTTTGAGTTTCATGAAAAATGGAAAATCCACTTTGATTATATCACATAGAGAGACATGATAAAAGACTATGTACATAAAATTTATTTCAAATCTACACTTCATATGTAAGAGTTACTCTGAAATATTGATGGATTCATAAGATTAATTTACTCATATGTAAGAGTATTTATTAGTTGAAAATTAAGTATATAGATAAATATTGAGTTGAATTGAGATATATAATGGTAACCTCATGGTTTCATTGAATGCATAAGAGTTAGCATGGTGATATGTAAAGGTCAACCAAATTATCCAATAAATGTGTAAGGATACACAAATCTAGTATATGGGTCACAACATGAATTTTAGTGGTGTTTTAATTTTCTAGTTGTTACATAACTGTGAATTATAAGATGAAGTAGATACACAAGGGCTTATGGGAGATTCAACATGATATATAAAGGTTCTTCACTTTTAAAAAATGTGACAATTTTGTTAAAATAAATCAGTTTATGATTGTTCTATTCTTTAGTGATTTGAATATAATTATCACTATTACAATCATGATTCAAGATAAAAGTTTTAAATGTGGAGATATCATGGATGTATTAGGGAAATTTATTCAGGGATTTAATTTTAGAATAATATTGGATAGACTGGACCATGAATTATATATGATTAAATGAGAGACCATGGGCTTGATATTGTAGGATGATTTATATTTTAAAATATTTAAATATCATCATCATGAATATTATGTGGATATAAAGAGTATATTAAGGATAAGAAGAATATATATTGATAAATACGTGACATTACTACCATAAAATAAAATTTTCAGGTCAAATAATGAAATATTAATCTAACAGTATGTGTAGAAAGAAAGTATTATGTGTTAAATAAATAGAAGAAAAGAAGAAATAGAGACTTTAATGCATACTAAATATTAAGGATCATATAGTATAAAGCTATGATAATAACAATATATTATTTCTCTATATCCTATGGTCTGAATAATATTAGGACACCCGTCTGGTATTGCTACAGTCGAAGTTATCCCTAGTGATTATTGTATAATGATGAATAATGATAGATCATGTTGATTCTAGAAGAGATTTGTGTTTTCCTACTAATCATTTTTAGGAGTTTGAAATTAAATTTGATACTCAAAGACAAATATATGGTTGGTACCAATGTTTAAATCCCTAATGTTGGTGTTTGAGTTGTTGGTTTTTGTTTTGAAATTGTGTTAGGTATATAGATGTTGATCCAAAAAAATTATTAATTTATCATTGAATTTGATTCTCAAAAAACACCCACATATGTTTTATTAATGAATTTCCCTCGATTGAATTTCAGTATTATATTTAGTTAAATATATTTTTTCATTTCTTCAGAATTTTTGAATCTCTTCTATTATATTTGGTTTATGTTATTTTTATAAGTATTCTGGATGTTTTCAATAAGTATGGAATCAATATTTATAACACTATGTTTAAATTGAACGTTAGGTATAGGATCCTAGCTTTTAATAAGGATCACTACTTTTAAACCATACATTTAAAGTGAACATTACATTTGGGAAACTAACTTTTCTGAAGAACCCTACATTTGAGTATCTAATATATGGTTTATTTTCTAAACATTTGAAACCATGCATATGTTGTGTACTATAATTTTGAAGAATTATTACCAAGAGAAATCCCTACGTTGAATCATTCATCTATGAGATTTGAATTTCAGATATTTAATAATATTTATACAATAATTCATTCAGAGTAAATATCACATTTAAATCCGTTCAAAGAAAATTTAAATAGTTTTTATAAATGTATTAAAATTTTCCTAGTTCTAATGGAATGTATATATATTTTAGTGATGGATTAGAATTCAATTTTCAAATGTGTTGACTGTTTGAATATTTTAATTTTTCAAGCCATATTTTATGATTCATTTGACTATGATCAAATTAGATTTAATGTTTTATCAATATATTTATCATGAAATAGTGTGATGAAGAAGCGACCCAAGATTTCTAAGTGATGAATATACAATCTAAAATGATATATTTTTATTATAATTATAATGATCAAAATATTTTATATGGTTTTACATTATTTTTATATTTTTATAGATGATAAATTCCAATATACTATAGATGATATTCTATCTTGTTAATTATTTTAATAAACTCATCAGATATTTTAGGACCACACTTTAGAGGCATACATGTTATGATTTTCTACCATGTGTTCGTCCGGATTCTGTGAAAAGTTATTCTTTTATTTCTACAGTAATTGAATATATTTTTAATTTAGGAATACTTTGGTATTTAATCAACTTGAATATCATATTCTATGAAGAATAAGATACATGTACTATGAATTTCTACTGAATTTATGTGCTCAAGATTCTTCAACTTCTATATCTTATGTTTTTTATTTTGGGGTGTCGAATGCCTATTATTTACACAAGTGGAGTGTCATATTATCATTCAAATATATTGATATCAATTTTTAGTTTAAAATAAATTTACTTATTATAATTTATCAACTGTCTGCACTCAGTTGTAGAGGTCCCTGAGAAAATGACCGGTTTAGTGAAAATCACCAAACTCATGAAGAGAGAATTGGTAGAGTAGACTAGGAGATATTTATTCCCAAAACTACTATAAAAATTTTTATATCCCTTTATTTATTATTTTCACTTCTTTATCTATTGAAGGAAAAAGGAATAAAACATTTTAGTGTAGATGAAAAAGGGGGATAAGTTTTAATTTATACAAGTTTTTTAAAGGACACAATTCACTCCCCTCTTGTGCATTCATATTATTCCAACCTAAAAATTGGTATCATAGGAGTGATATTTTAAAGAATTTTGTTTATATATATAAATCCTTAGTTAAAATCTACATTAATAAATATGGATATGGATAACCTCAAAGAAGGCATGTTGATTATCACAAAACCAAAATTCAATGGATAAAATTATGGATTTTTGAAAGATCATATAGTCATTTATTTGAACAACCTAAATTTCAAAGTTTATATAATGATTAAAAAAACTTATGAAATATCTAAAGAATAAAAAAATTGAGATGATATTAGAGAAGTAGATTTTTATTTTAATTCAACACCCATTAATAAAATTATCTATAGACATTGACATGATGAATTCAATCACATGTCTCAGTGTATTACTGGATATGAGATGTGGAAAAAAATTAATTTTGTTATGAAGTAATTGAAAACTTCATATAGTTGATATAGAACATGTAAAAATTAAAATGTGTCACTTTTAGGTTTTATGAAGGAGAGAGTATTATAAGAATTAATAAATTATTGACAAAAATAGTTAATAGTGTTGCTGCATTGGGAAATCCAATTCCAGGGATAGATCAATAATTAAAAGTTCTTAAATTTTTAAACACTAAATTCAATAGAATCCCTTCTTCCTTAAATTAATCCACTCCTACTAAAAATATTACAATGAATGAATTTATTGATACTCTAATGATACACAATTCTAAAATGAAAGATAAAATATAATATCATAAAATATTCATGATAGATAATATTTCCTTTAAAGTATATATTCTAAAAAAATAAAATAATATTAAATAAGATATTACATCCTCAAATGATTACAGTTGTTCAAAACCTAGAGAAAAGAAATATCGCCTATCTATAAGATTCAATAAGTTTATTAAGAAGAAGAAATGATTAAATAAGTCCTTCAATAATTACAAGAAAAACATCCAAGGAATAAAAGAAGTTTGATGTTATGAGTGAAAAAATGGGGCATATCATATTTTATTTCTGATAGTTTAAGGAAGAGAAATGAAAAATGAAAATAAAGAGAAGAAGTTCAAAATGAAAAATGATTATAAGTATAAAGGATAAAACTATATTAAGTTTATATGGATTGTTTCTAAATACTCCTATAGATTTTAAAGATCTGATTCAGAAAAAGGAGTAATCATATTTTAATGTAAACAAGTGATTTATGGATAAGTAAGATGAGCTACAATATTACTACTCTTTTACATACAATTCTGAAAGATTCTCAAATGATATTTTTTTAATAATATTCCATGATTTTGGAGAAATATGAATCCCTAGTTAAAAAATAAATTCAAAATGAATATTCATAATGTGATTTTAAGTGAAAAAGATGTTATTTCAAAGCATTATATGGAATTAAAACAAATTAATCAAATCTGATTCAAATTTCATTGTGCATGAAACTATAATTAAAGAATTATTAACTGAATTAGAATTCTTTATAAGTACTACTAGCATATTAAGTAAGGGATAAGAATATTTAAATAATATTTTTTGAAATAGTTTTAATAGAAAATATATATATTGTAATGGAAGTAATGGTGAAAAAAATAACTTGTCTAGAAATTACTTTGTTCCCAACTTAAGGAATAAAAACATGTCAATGTTTCCTATTTTTATTATGAAATGAATGGATATTATGCTAATAAGTATTGCATGAAGAATCTAGAGATCAGTAGTTTAAATAAAGGATATATTTATATAAGCTTATATTGTGTTAATTATAGAATTTATAGAAAATTTAAATAGGTATAGTTTCCAAGATCTTTATTTGTTCACAAAATTGGAAATAAAATCATTTGAGTACCAAAAATTTTTGTTTGATGTTTTTTGTAGGTAAAAATACATTGAGAAAAAAACATAAATATTTTATTTGGATAATGGATTATCAAGGAACATGAGTGTGGAATTTTCAAATCTCCACACATTGTCAAAATATGGTGGAAGATTGGTTACCTTCGGTGATAATACTAAAGGAAAGATCATTAGAGTTGGATTAGTAGAAGATCCAAAAAAATAATGATCAATAAAGTCCTCTATGTTTGAGGGATGAAACAAAATATAAAAATCATTTATCAACTATGTAATGATGATATTTCAGTTTATTTAACTAATAATGGTTGTTCAATATTTAAAGATAAAATGATTAATTTTAATGAACCTGGAACTAAAAAGATTGTACTTTGGAACATACTTAAATGTGTGAATAGAAATTGAATTGTTTAACTACATAAATAAATGAATCATAGTTATGGAATAAGATATTTGGACATTATAATATATTTTCCACATATATGTTTTCTAAAAAAATTAGTTCCAGATCTTCCCAATCAAAATATTGATTAGAATAAACATTGTGATGCATTTCAAATAGGCAAGAAATATACATCATCTTTTTGATCTATTAATAAGGTTTCTATATATAAACCTATATAACTCATCCACAAGGGTTCGTTTAGACCATTAAGAGTAAAATGATATTCTGTCAAATTATATGTTTTTGTTTTGGATGATGATTTTTCTAGATTTACTTGGGTTTATTTCTTAAAATATAAAAGTTTCTTTTTTATATTTTTGTGAGTTTTGTATGTGTGTTCAAAATGAAAAATATTTCAAAATAATTTTATTGAGATGTGATCATAGAGGACTATTTTATAATTATGAATTTAATTATTATTTTTCTCAAACATGAGTCCTAAATATACTTTCTCATTTTCAATAACACTTTAATATAATGTAATTATAGAAAGAAGAAATAAGAATATTCAAGAAATGTAAAAAATTAAATTTAATGAACACAATATTTGTACCTATTTTTTGTAAGAATATATTCATATATACTTCCATATCATAGGTAAATTTTTAATCAGATCATTTTTTAAAAATACACCCTATTCATTATGGAAAAATAAAAAACATAATGTTTGATAATTTAATGTTTTTAGAAGAAATGTGTATTTATTGAATAATAGGGTACACCTTGGTAAAATTTATTTGAAGGCTGATGAAGGAATAATTCATGGATATTTTTCTACTTCTAAATATTATAGAGTGCATAATAAAAAGTCAAGGATAATTGAAGTATCTATTCAGGTGAATTTTGATAAAAGTGATCCTTTTTAAATTAAAAAATACAAACAGATAAAATTACTAATTTTATCGATAACTTTATACTTGAATCATAAAAATAATTATTTTAAAGAAAAATGGAATATGATGAGAATCAATCTAGTTATGAAGAAAATGAAATAGTGAAACGTGAAATTGTCTTATTTAGACAACCTATAATATAAAAGGACTATCCTTTAGAGGCTGTTATATGAGACCTATATGATTGTGTTAGGACTAGGAGAAGTGTAGGAGACCTAGTTGAGTTATCTTCATTCCTCTCCCAGTTTGAGCCCAAATATTTAGAATAAGCCTTATATGATGAAAGTTAGACGATTTCAATACAAGAAAAACTAAACTATTTTAAGAGGAAAAAAGTCTATTGGTAATTTTATAGTCCCTTAAAACATCTAATAATAGGAAACAAGTAGCTATTTAGAAATAATAAAGACAAATAAGGTATAATTACTTAGAATAAGGATAGGATAGTTGATAAGGGTTACAATTAGGAGGAATCAATAGATTATGAAGAATGTTTCTTCTCAGTTTCAAGGAATAAAGACATTATTATATTCTTGTCCTATATATCTTATATGAACTTTAAATTATAATATATGAGTATAAAATATACATTTTAATTGTTTATTTAGTTGAGGAAGTTTATGTTGAGAAACCTCTAGCTTTTGAAAACCCTCAAAAACCAAATTCCATTTTCAAACCTGCAAAAACTCTTTATGGACTTAAATAAGCACTAAGGGATTGGTATTAAAGATTGAGTTCTTTTCTTTAAAAAATTGGCATTTCAGTCATTTTGGGTGATCCTACTATTTTTAATAATGTTTATTTTTCTAATATATTATTATATTAAATATATTTAAATGATGATATTTTTGGTTCAAAAAATAAAAAACCTTGTAATGATTTATTGAAACTTATGAAAAAGGAATTTGAAATTTGTATGATAGGGGAATTAAATTTTTTCTTGGTTAAAAAATTTATCAAAAATATTTTGGAATTTTTTCTAATAAAATTATATATATAATTGATTTAATAAAAAAATTTCATGAAAATTATAATTCTTATGAAACCCCCTTGTGTACTAACGTAAAAATTGTTTTGGATGATTCTGAAAACTAGTTGACAAAATGTTATATAGAGGTATGATTCGTAATCTATTTTATCTTTTTATTAGTATAAGGTAAATCATGTTTTTTTTACTTTTTGAAATATTTTAATCAAATAAAAAAGAGTACCATATTACTACTCTGAAAAGGTTTTTTATACTTTTAAAAGGAAGTATTATTCTATTTATTCTTTATCCATAAAATTCTGATTTAATTTAATTTTATATTTAGATGTTGACTTTGGAGGTATAGGTTAGATATAAAAAGCACCTCGAGTACTTTTCACTTTCTAGTAAAATTCATTAGTTTTATAGTCAAGTAAAAAAATTAGTTTTATTTACAATAGATGAGGAAGAATGCATCTCTATTCAAAGAATCTGTGCACAAGTGCTATGGTTGAAACAAACACTTCTTAATTTTAATATAACTCCTAATCATATTCCAATTTTATATGACAATATTAGTTATATTAAAATTTTAAATAATCCCATGAGTCACACTATGAATATTCATATTTATATAAGGAATAATTTTCTAATATATCATGCCTATAAAGAATATATAACTTTGGAATTTTTCAATACTGAATATCGAATTGCTGATATCTTTACTTAAGTACTTTCTAATATTATTTTTGATTTTATTATGGGGGAGTTAGGTTTATTTAATTTTAATTAAATTATTTAACTTTCTAGAATTAATCTCAGTTTTATTTTATTTAATTTTTTAAAGTATAATTTAATTATGTTGTTTATTTGGTTATTAAATTTGTTAATTTTTATTTAGATAGTTTATTTTAAAAAATTGCCTCTTCAATTTTAGAAATCACAAATTATTACACTGGAAATTTTGGCTCGAGAAACTAAAACATCACTTATAAAACATAAGAGTAAAACCCTTCTCTCTATTACCTTTTAACCCATATCGTTTTGACCCTTAAATTTATAAATCTATTTTAAAATCTATTTTTTAAATATCGAGCCTTATAAATCTTACAATAGAAAATAATAAGATAACATATGAATACATTCCAATTTGAAGGAATAGGTCATGGATATCTAGTTAAAATAAAGTTATATAAGGTAAACTTTTAGATTTTGAATATATTTTTCAAAATAACTCTTTTTAAATAAAGCCCTAAGATTCTAAGGTTTGGAGTACATGTTTGATGGTGAAAATATAGAGTATATATTTGAATGATATTTAAAATACTATTACGAGGATGTGTAGTTCTATTTTGGTGATCTAGAATATTCTATATCATCAATGGTGATTGAAAAAGAATTTTCAATTTTAAGTATGGATATTTATAAGACTTTAAAGATCCCCTATAAAGGTGTTTTCACTTCTATTTGTGCTCGATTAGGGACAATTTTTACAAGTCTGAGGATATTATTTCTTTCTTATTTGGAACCTTTAAAATTATAAATATGATCATTAATCATCTAAAGGTATATTAGATAGTTTTATTTACATTTTATAGATTTCTATAACTCCAATGATAACTGATTTGGATAACATTCTCTTCCCAGAAATGTAAGTTTTGTTTTTTATGTTCAGAAAAATAAAACTAAATTTCAGTCGGTATATACCTTAGTATATGAAAAATTGTTTACAAAAGGATGATAAAATGTCCCAGTATTTCTATGGTAGGTTAGTTTATCTTGTTTAATATAAAATAAGATTCATTTTTAACATTTATACTGGATTAAGATGTTATCACAACAACATTCTATCAATTGGAATGCATAAAAAATTTGATTTTTTTCTGGAGCATAACCAAAGGAAATATTATTCATGTTAGATTCGAAGAGGAAAAACAATCAGGCACTCATGATTAGGTGAATATCAAAATCTTTAGGTTGGATAGTTCTAAAAAATGTGGTGCAGAAGTTGGGGAATATAATGTTGAATGTAGATATGGGGTGCTTCACGTGGTTAGAGGTTTTTAAGATTTCTATATTGGTGAATCCAAAATTAAAATTAGTACCAGAAGAATGAAAATAATGGAAAACAACATTCCTTCTAATTTTGTAGGAATACATAAACTTCCAAGGGTTTTTAGGAATCATATTCAGAGGCAGAACCTACGGTTGTGTTGGTTTTAATCCAAAGAAAAATGGAAGAGATTGCACCAGTAGAAAAAGTTTGTTGATTATGGTGCCAGGGAGATTGAGAAGTATGCTATTGATGTTTAGAGAGTTACTAAAGGAAGTAATGGAAATGTTTTTCAAATTAAAGATATAATTTAGGATATTGTTAAAGGGGAATAAAAACTAGTACACGAAGTTATTTCTCTAGGTTCTCAATGAACTAATGAAATTCATGCTAAGGTAGATCATTCTGGTGAGTATGTTTCTAGAAATTTTATTGCTACAAAAAATGAACTGATTACAGATCAGACAATTTCTTTTATTGATGATACCTTGGAGAGTATTTTTGGTGAAGTTAGAGAATATATAAAATTTATTTATGAACTATATTTTCATTCCGGTGAAGAGTTAAAAGTTTAATTTCTTTAGATAGTTGAAAATGGAGATCCCTCTACAGAGGACGTGGAAGTTCCTATGGAATCTAAAGATGATTCTAGATATGATGATCATGTTAAATGTTTTCCTAAAGGCATATTTACATGTATTTAATATTTTAAAAAATTGAATCTTTAGTCAAAACTCATGAGTTATTGAAAATATTTTATACAGTTGAGAAAATATTATGTTTCCAGAATAGAATTTAAATCTCTTCATGTTTAGTATTAGGGTGTGTAGAAATGTTCAATATCAATGGTAGATTTTTATGCTTTTAAAAGTTGGATGACATATCATGTAGGGAATATTAAAAGTGAGGCAGTTTCAAAATCTGTTTTTGTGACTTAAAGAAGATTATATTAGGAAAGTCTGAAAGAATAAAAACCAATTATAGTTATGAAAGGGATTCTCCATCTAGAGGAAAAAACACATCAATTATTTGATAAGTTTGTAACTTATCTATACTTGTATATCATCAATGGATGAATTTATTCATAGATTTCAATGAAAAAGTGTTCTGCTTCACACATTGGTTTAAAATCAGAATGATCTTGTTGGGAAGTTAAGTTCTATCAAACCCATAGTTTGATTTTTAGTCAACCAATATGGTAAAATGATCAACAAGTCTATTTATTATTATAATACTTTTAATAATTTTCTGAAATTGAATATATTGGAGGTTATGAAGATGTTCTAGGAATTAGTAATATTGATGAAGGAATGAGTTGGATCGATGGATGAAAATTTTGAGCTATTATGGAGGAGTTGAAGGATGTACATCATACTATCCATGATTCTCTGACCAAAAAATATTTTTTTGAACTGTATGAACCTTCTTCTTACCCTACCCCTTATCTTGTTAAAACCCTTTATCTAACACATATTTTTAATTTTGGATGATTAATACAAATAAATTATTTTGTTTAAAATTTGTTATCTATTATATTTATTCTCCATTTTCTATTTATTATAGTTTTATGTTCTAAAGCATATTAATTTTCTATATAAATTACTTTTTTGGACTAACATAACATTAACTAATAGTAATATAATCTATTAAATCTTTTTTCAATCCATCTAAACCCTTTTATTTTTATTTCCCAAAAGGGGGAGAAAATTTAGATAAATACATAATTCTATTATTTGATTTAATTAAGTCTCTAATTTCTTGATTAATAATAAAAAACTATATTTTTTGTGCTTATATTTCTATTAATATTATAATCATCAAAAATGGGGATAGTTTTGGGAATATATATATTAATCCTATAATTTATTTAATTTCTCATTGATTTTGATGATAAAAAAACCCTAATCTATTTTACTAATGAAGTCCCTTTAACAGAATTTAAAGTTTATATTTATTGAAATATTTATTTTTTTCATTTCCCATGAATTCTAGATAATAATTGGTTATATTCAATTAAATTTTTACTTTCTAATAATTCTCTACATTTTTATGAAGTCTAGAGTCATTATTCATAACCGTAAATTTAAATTGAACATTAAGTTGAGAACCTAACTTTCGATATGTATTTATTTTTTTAAATCTCACATTTGAAGTGAATGTTAGGTTTTGGAACCAAATTTTTTTTTGAAGAACCCTATGTTTTAGTATCAAAATTTTGATTTATATTCTTAACATTTGAAACCATCCATATATTGTGAATCGTACTTTTAAATACTTTTTAAATAGATAAATCCCTATACTGAATCAGTATTCTATAGGATTTGAATTTGAGATATTTCATAAGATTTCTATTCCCATTTTTACAGAGTAAATATCTCATTTATTGTTTTTCATAGACTATTTCAAAAGATTTTTAATAATAGATTAAATCATTAATATATATTGTGGAATTTATGATGTTCACTAACAAATTAACTTTATGATTTCAAATGCATTGAGTGTTTGAATGTCACAATTTGTCTAGTGATACCTCTAGATCTGTTTGACTAGGTTCAAATCAAATTTCTTATTTATTCTCAATATTTTTATCATGAAATAGTGTGATGAAAAAGAGATCTAGGATTTCTAAGTACATGATAAACAATATAAAATGTTATATTATTCTAAAAATCTTGATGATCGAAATATCATACTATGGTTTTACATTTTTCTCATATTTTTATAAATGAGAAATTTCTATATACTAGAGATACTATGGTAATTTTTAAATTATATAAATCCATTCTTCGAAGATTTCATTACTACACTTAGGAGATAAACATTTTATGATATGCATTTGTGTGTTAATACTACATCTATTAAAAGTTATTATTTGTTTTCTATAATCATTGGAGATCATTTTTATATAGTATAGTTTTGAAGTTATATATAATTGAATATTGTATTCTCTAAAGAATATGATCCATATACTATCAGTTACTGATGCAACTATGTGTCGAAGCTACTTCAACTTTTAAATATTAAGTATTTATTTTGGAGTTTTCATTGCTTGTGCTCAGTCATGGTGGAGTGTCATCTTCTCATACTAAAATATGGCTATATTGGTTCCTTAAAAAATGATCTAACTTGTAATAAAGTGTCAACTGACTTCCCTAAGTTGTAGAGGTCCTCAAGAAAGGGGAATGTTTAGTGAAAATCACTAAGATAGTGGAGAGAGTGATGGTGGGGTGGATTAGGGGATCTTTGTACCCCAAAAAATTGCAATAATTTAAAGAAAAAGAACAAAATAGCCTTACATATTACAAAAGTGGTTATGTTTTAATTTATCCATGTATTTTTTAAAAGAACACAATTCACCCCCTCTCATGCCTTTTTATTATTCCGACCTAAAAATTTTTACCAAGTTAGTGCTAGGATAATAGGTTAAATTATATATCCTTATTTATACATCTTGATATAAGTAGGGAAGTGGTTTATATGTGGGATGAAAACCATTATACAACAAGTTTGTATTCAAGCATTTTGGATGTAATCCATATTATTAAATTCTCATGTGCCCAATTAATTTTTTTTATTATGTCAGTTTCATTAAAACTGAGGGTGAGAGGTGCGAGAGAGATCCATTCACTTGATAAGTACATAGATAAATAGTGTAAATGTTTTAATTTTCACTATAAAAAATGTTTATAGTGGCAATTTTTTTTTGTGAACTAGAAACGGTTTACACATCAGCTTAATAGTTTAGTAGTTGTTGTTAATATTTCCACGTATTGAACAATATTTAGTCATTTAGTGCTAGTTGTTTTAATTTAATGTTGATTTTGTTATGTTTCCTTTTTTAGAGAATTTAGTAGTGGTCAATTTTTTATTAAGTAGTGATTTTTTAATAAAAAAATACACATGGGAAATATAAATAAAATAAAAAACCCCCATGGAACATATTAGCGGTTTTTTATTTTAGCGGTGGGTAAGCGTAAACACCACTAAACATATTATATAAAATTTATTTATTGGTGGGTACTTAAAACAACCACTAAATCTGATTTATATTTTTACTTTTTTTATAAAAAACTATAAATATAAAAAAACTGGACATATAATAAACTAAAACATAAATATATGATAAACTCATCTTAGACATATCATAAATCCATAGTCATATATAAACATCCAGTCATCATAACATCAATCTATGTCAACCCATACAACTTTCAGTATACATATAAAATATGTCCAACAACAATCCATGCTCAATATACATCCATGTCACGACTTTTAATGCTTATTTCTACTTCTAAATCATATCATCAATTGAAACTGACCACATAATCTCACCAATAGTAACCAAAAAGAAAATATAAAATTAAAACAACACATAATAAATAATAATTACAGTAGAATAATTAATAAAATTTTAACATACCATAGAAATTAAGAACCATTATGAATGCCTTCTAATGAATGTCATGGATCCAAATAGTCAACCTTCTACTTACTACTGAAATATTTTATCTACAATGAAAACCAATACATTTAAGAAAATAAATGAGAAAGGGAAATGTGAGAGAATATATTCATAATACTTCACATAAAATTGGTTTTTATCTTAATAAAGAAGAAATAATGTTAACATAAAACAAATAATATATAATGAAAAACACTTTTAAAAGATAAAAATACCTATTTAAGATAATATTCAAGATTTGAAACTGAAATGGGATGAGTAAATATTATTATTTATTTTTAAAGCGATGTCCGGTGTTCTAGAAATTTAATTAATAATTTTTTTAAATATTTTGATGTGGAAGAATTTCCTATTTTTTTAAAAAGCATAGAAGTGGTTTTACTATGATTACAGATCAATATGAGGTTATTTTATATGATGTTGACCATTCCACACATGTTTTATTATTTTAAAACACAAAAAATGTTTTTATCTACATAATGGGAAAACCGTATTTTGGATGAACATACCATCAGTTCCTAGATTTAAAAATTAATTATATGGTTTTTTTCACATGATTTCATGTAAATATTAAATATTTTACCTAGTTTGGCCCTGAAAAAACTTTTTTTATAGATTTTTGTACCTTTCAGAAGTGTATATTGTGAAATTCCAACCACACCACATGTTAGATTAATATTTTGTCTATGTGTACATGTCAAAAACAACTCAACGGTGGTTTTACCATGATTTCACATCAATACAATGATGTTTGTTGTGGTTTTGACCATCACATGCACATTTTATATTTTAAAACACTAAAAATACATTTATTAATTTAATAGGAAAATTGTCATTCAGAATGACAGGATGTCAGTTTATAAATTTTTCAATTAAATATAGGGGTTTTTTCAATAATTTCATAGTAATCCAATGTTGTTTTTTTATTTTTTCCCCAAAACACTTGTTTTTAAAAGCTTTTATACCTTTTAGAATTGTATACTGTGAAATTTTGACCACACAGATTTCTATATTGTTATGTTATCTATGAATACACATAAAAAACAACTAATCAGTGGTTTTCCCATGATTTCATATCAATATGAGGGTTTGTACTATGGTTTTGACCATTCCATGCATGTTTTAGTGTTTAAAACACTAAAAACTTGTTTATGGTCATTAAAGGAAAACTATAATTCAGAATGACTTGCTGTCAGTTCCTATATTTCAAAATTAAATTTATGGTCACTGTCCCATTATTTTACGGTAATGAAATTTCTTTTTTTTCTTCTCATTTTGACCCCCTAACAGTTATTTTTAATGGCTTTTGTACATTTAAAAAGTGTATACCAAGTAATTCCAACCACACTGCATGTCATATTCATGTGAATTCTATGAATAAATGTCAAAAAAATAAACAATGGTTTCCCCATTATTTAACATCAATACGAGGTCGTTTTATATGGTTTGGACTGTTCCACACATGTTTTAGTGTTTTAAATCACTAAAAAGACATTTACAGCCATAACAGAAAAACTATGATTCGGAATGACATGTCGTTGATTACTAGATTTCAAAATTAAATCTATGGTCATTTTTCCGTGATTTTAAGTCAATCCAACATCATTTTCCTAGGTTTTATCCCTCGACACTTATTTTTAAAGTCTTTTATACCTTTCACAATTATATACCAAATAATTACGACCATACCACATATTATATTGATGTATTTTCTACACGTACACATCAAAAATAACACATCAATGGTTTTCAACTAATTTCACATCAATATGAGGTTATTTTCTATGGTTTTGATCGTTCCAGGCATGTTTTAGTGTTTTAAAAAACTATAAACATGTTTTTGGACATAATGGGAAAAACATAATTCAAAATGATGTCTCATCAGTTATTGCATTTTAAAGTTAAATCCATGATTTTTGTCCTATGATGTTAGGGGAATCTCGCATCATTTTCCTTGTTTTAACCCCCTCTAAACTTGTTTTTAATGGATTTTGTACCTTTTAAAAGTGTATACCAAGTAATTTCGACCACCCAAACCATAGGATTAATGTGTTGTATATGTGTAAAAATAAGAAAATATAATATTTGGATGTACCATGATTTGAAATTAATATGAGGTCATTTTCAATAGTTTTGACCATTACATACACATTTTAGTGTTTTAAAACCATGAAAATTCATTTATGAACATAATGGAAAAACCGTAATTCGGAATGACATGCCATAAAATCCTACATTTCAAAATAAAAAATAAGTTATTTTTCTATGATTTCAAATAAATTCCATGTCGTTTCCCTAGTTATTACCCCCCCCCCCCCAACACTTGATTTTAAAGGCTTGTTCACCTTTCAGAAGTGTTTACGAAGTCAAAACTGATAAAAAACATGAATTGTTTTAAAACTTATGGATAATGATATATAATTTATTTTTGATGTGTAGGAATCCACCACACATCAATCCAGTATAAGATGTGGTCAGTGTGACTCAAGATTATTGTTATATATATAAAAGATTCATTTTTGTTTAATTTATTAATGTTGTATGTGTTTTTTGAAAATGTGTGAATAATCTATGGAATTTAGAATTTTTCTCAACAATATTAGCTATATGGATGGAAATTTATTTCGGGATCATACGAGTCATCCCCTGAAATATATAAACTAATTTTTTTCCATTAAAAACTTCCACTGATATATTTTTTATTATAAGAGTCTTATTCTTTCACCTTTTCTTTCAATATTTCAATTTCTCTCTGTGATTCCTGATTAATGGAACTTCTCAATCCCACACCAGGTGTAGCAATACTTTTTGACACCACCTTACCACAGAACACTGTTGGAGATGTTTTAAAACCCATCTCCCATCCACATCCAAGATTCTCCTTACTTAAAACAATTCCAACTGCATCATTTTGGGGAACTGATGCTGATTGTGAAGGGTTCAAATCCCAAAATTCCTGAATTTTAACCTGTTAATTCAAAAATATAAACAATGATTTTTTAAAATCTCTAAACTTCATTATATTATCTCATTAAAAAAATTTCATTAGTATTTATTATTATTTCAAAACAATAAAAATATAATATTGAAAATTATAATATAACAACAAACAAGCCTTAAACCTAATTAATTGGGGTCGACTAGATGTATCAAATGACCCCAAATTAGCATCGTTTGATCCATGTAACTGGACCCATTTAATTGTTTTTAATACTTATTTATTTTTAAAATATATTATTCATTATTATTTTTTATGGTAATAAAATTATATAAAATGGTAATTAAAAGTACTTATTCCAATGTCTTTGGTTAGGACATTTTCAAAACCCCCTCAGGCTTCCTATTAACATTTAACCACATCTCTATTCAGCCAATTGAATAAAATAATTCCTTATCTTTTATAAAAAAATTTAAATAAGTTTGAAAAAACCTTGAGTTATAATAAAATGAAATAAATAATAATAAATAAAATACCAATAAACTTTATATTTTTCTCAAAAATACCTAACCCTTAAAATGTGAGGAATTACTCTATTCTCACAATTCATAGATTTATTTTAGATAATTCCTAAATAATAGAAACATTAATAAAAATTATAATTTTATTTTTTTATATAATTAAGATACTATGAAATATGAAATTACCTCGTGAGATGAATCTCTGTTGATATCGAAAAATAGCTTTCGTTGCTCATGAGAAATGTCTTCATGCTTTTTCTATTACATTTTTTGTGAGCTCAGAAAAGTTTCATTAAACTCATTCATAATCTACATTTAAAATCTATCCATTTCTTGCCCAAAAATTTTAAAGTCCATGTGCGTGAAATGGAGTATGAGACTTCAAAATGAAAAAACATCTAGAAATAAAAAACATAACACTTTATTTGTATATTACAAAATTTTACTCATGTATTTTAAATTAGTTTCCAAGGAATATTAAAATATTATTAAATATACTTGAGTATTAAGGAACTTCTTTTTCCATGATATAGGAATATGCCTCTAATATTTATAATTAATGGAAAATCTCACTGTCTAATAAGTAATCTGCACAAGAATTTGACCATAGATTCTAACATCATCACAAGTAGGCACCTAGAACTCATCATATAGAATAATATTCTTGAATTATTTCAGGTCCCATATATTTTCCATATTGATATTTGTATCCCTTATATGGTTTCCTTTATCTATATGAAAAATGCATTAAACAATTAATAAAATAGAATGTTTTTTTTTGAAAACTTACATACATACCAATAATAGTAACTCGCCAATATCCCCTAGATATAGAGGTGATGAACTACTCCATCACTAGAGTTGAATCAGGTAGTGGGAAACCAATGGCATCTAGGTAAATAGATATCATTCTAGTAGTTTTGGGTATAATGGAATCACTATGATGCACAAAATATAATTGTAGTGGTGATGTGATCTAAGACATTGATCGACCAGGATCCAATTTTTGTTTATTCTTGGCATTTCTATATTTTAAATGGTTAATGTATATTAAGTGTATAAATAATATAAAACTAAAATATTTTTTAAAAAATAATAGAAGAATGTTTATATGTTTGAAAAACTTATCAGTGAGAAAGTATAATATATTTTCAGTACCAATTTATACATTCAATTATATTCATATTTATTATGTTCATTATTATTAATATTCATTGTGATGATTCCCTCACATTCAGGATTTCTTGAATGTTATAATGTTTTGATGTTTTTTGGAAAAAAACTATTCAATGCTCTGTGGTTTATTAAGTTCACTATCACGAAGCACCAATTGATCTTCCATGACCATATCACATAAGTATCTCTGTTTTAAGTTTAAAAGACACTCCAAACTTCATGTATTTCATCATCCACATAACAAACCATCTTCTCTTGAGAATACATGATAAATGGATCTTGTTCTGCAACTCACCAGTATCCATAGAGTGAGAGAAGTTGACATAAGTAAAATTTAATGAATATTTCATTATACCCCTATCAATGTTGAACCACTTACATTTGAATAAGACAACTGAAAACTGGCCATGATAGTTTTATTAAATTATATCATTCAGCTTATCGTATTATCCCACCTATGAAAATGTAAATGCAACATTATTATGAGTTTTTAGGTCTTCTTCACGGTCAATTGTATGAAACCTGATGCCATGAATATTGTAGGAATCAAATCTATTTTCTTTAATTGGAGAAAATTGATCCAAAAACATCAAAAAAATTAAATATTTCATCTCAATTTTCAATATTAATTATCTTGAAAAAAAGATATAAGTTGTTACATTTAATATAGAAAAAATAAATACACATCAATAATATGAATATGAGTATATACTTACACGATGGGTGAACCATTCGACAACATCCTTATTAACAATTTTTGTTAATTCTTTCTCATTTTGATATCATCCCCTTATTTAACTATTTGTTTTCAGTCGAAATTATTCAATAAATGGATCTTTATTAACATTATTGAATAGCATATATCAATGTTTTTGTAGAAACTCCAATTAAATAATTGTAAAATTTAACCCCATTCTAATTAGTCATCAAAGAGTTGGAAATACGAATGACTGATTTTCAGAACAATAATTTTTGGAGATTCCATCAGTAAATCTAGTATGATTTAATCTAGTTCCAATACCATCCAAATACTTATAATATAAGGTCAGTCACTCTTCTGTTATTCTACCTTCATCAATAAAGCTTTCTGGTTGAGCTCTATTCCTCACATATGATTTCAGATGACTAAAGTACTTGATGGAAAAAATTATGAAAAATATTTAAAAAATTTATGCAATGATTTGATAAAATAGAATTACCCAATGAAAATCAAAAAAGTATCAATATACCTATAAATTGGATATATCCATTGTTATTTTACCATTCCACTGTGTTTAACTTCCTCAACCAAATGAGTAACTAATTGAATCATGATTGTGAAGTATGAAAGGGGAAATTACATCTCTAAAAGATATAGTGCCAAAAACATTATTTCATGAAGTTTATCAAGCTCGGTTTGATTTAGAGTTTTTACAAAAATTTCTTTGAAAACGGTACAAAACTCAACTATAACCATAGTAAATTTTTCAGGTAAAGTATTATGCAAATCCAACAGTAAGAACTGCTCCATCAAAATATGTGATTCATGACTTTTAAATCCAAATAAAATTCAATGTTTTATGCTAAAAAACAATTATATATCACTTGAATATCCATCTGTCGCTTTTTAATTCTTTAAAGTTTGAAGGAATATGTATTTCTCATATTTTTCATTGTAAAAATTTCCAAAGCATACTTGTCATTCTCATTTTCCCAAAAACCATGGTTTATATTCATTTACTCAAAATCCTTACAAGTATTAGGTTGATCTTCAGATTTACCCTATTTATTATGAACTCTAAAATTTACATTATCATAGATGTTCTTCTCAATATGAATTATGTAAAGATTATGACATATCTAATTTAAATCCCAATAAGAAAGCTTGAAAAATATACTCTTTTTTGTCTATTTTGGTGTTGTATCTTCTTCAAATAATGTACCTCATACTATTCCCCCCATTTTTAAACTTATGAAATTTCCCAAATTCTTCATTGATATTCATTGACTATCCAAATATTTATAAACTAGCTAACACCTTCGATGACTTTCACATTTAAATATTACCATTAAATAATTTACTTTAAACATGAATTTATGAGATGCATCATGAAATCTATGATTACACATAAAACACCATTTTATAATATGAGGTAATCATTGAGGATCAAAATAAAAATTAAAAAATGGAAAATCCAAACTAGTATGAGTGTTCCAACCAACTAAATTTCATAGACCTAAAAAGTCACAAATTGTACACATTAAAGATGCATTCATTTTTGAATACTTATCAAATTGATGCATCATATGTTTCCATTCCTTAATCTCATGATTATTTTTATTCTTTGATTAGATATTGAAGGTATACATTAATATAATTTCAAGACATTTTCTCTCCCAGAATAATCAACAAAATAATAAAATAAGTCTTCTTCATACATAACCATGGAGGTAAATTAATGTGGATCAAAACAACTGTCCAAATTCTATAATTAGTACATAAAGTACCAATAGGTTTAAAACCATAAAAATCTAATCCCAAACGTACATTCCTAGAATCCAATGAAAAATATAGTTATTGAGAATCAAACAACTTCCATGATGTTTAATCATTTGGATGTCTCACCAAGCCATCATTACTATAATGATCATTCCACTTCATGTAGTATACAGTCCTAGATGACATTAATAATATTTGAAAGAATTTTTTTAGAAAATATCAACACAACACCTTTATAAGAGTTTTCTTCTTCAGTTTCATCCTGCGATTACAATGATTTATACTATAATTTTTATTCATCGAATTCCATCTACTTGTATGAAATGTTGTGCATTCTTCATTATCTGAATCTTCTCCCCTGTAAAGAGTGCAATCATTAGGGAATGCATGTATCTTTTTATAATCATGTCCATGTTGGTTGATGACTTTCTTCATCTCATAGAATGATTTAAGGGTCTTAGCTTCCCTAAATTCATCGTGAAGCAACTCTAAAATCATGGACATTTATTTTTTAATAATTCCACAGTGAAACTTACTATGATACAACTTAGGTAGAACATACAACTTAGAATACTTCGAACACCATTCATCACGTTTTTGTTTTCCATCATTAACTAATTCATAAAAATCATTTTTTGGTCACTAAATTTATAAAAAAATATTTACCTGCTCATGATCAACTTAATATTTTGTTTATATATTAAAATATTAGATATTGTATTCTTCTATACCAAATTCATCATTTAACAAATTTTTAAATGAATTCTTATTATACTGGGTCTCATTATATTTTGTTTAATATATAGTATTTTTTTTGAATTTCCATGACATTTGATTCAACATGTCAAATCCAACATACAAATAGAGTCGGAAACTATTTAAATATCAAATTATTATATACTTTCTTTCTATTCAACCATCACTTGAATTTACAATCACGACACCAAAATTTCATTCTTACATCCACTGATCAGTTAGAAATTGTATAATATAAAAATTCTTTCAACCCCTTTGAATATTGATGTGTGTTTTCATCTAAATCAATCCAACTTTTATCTATAATAATTGGATTGTATTCTCCTTATACATTCATATATATAGATATAAATTTTCAATCAAAGAGGTATAATCAAAATTAAATATCGCCCAACATCTCTATTGACTCTTTCATAACAACTATAATGGAAAATGGGATGAATAAAATAATTAAAAATTTCTTTCTAAGCATATAATATAAAATAATGAATCAAATAAATTATTATCTCTCTCAAACATAGATTAATAATGACATAAATTAGATGAAATCCATATTTTAACACAAATTAAACACATGAATGTTTTAAAAGATATCAAATATGTCTTCCTAAAATTGAGAGTTGGAAGATGAAGTGTCTTTCGCAGTAAAGATAAAATTATTATTTTTAGGTCAATGAATGATCTATACGGGTTAGGATAAGACTCATGATCTTGGATTTTTCAGTTAGATAAATTCTTGAAACAATAAAAATTTAATAATGGATGTTAGGAAAACAACCACAACATTAAATATGGTAAAGCTGTATCAATTTTTGATATTTTATATGTAGATGATATTATTTTTTAGGGTAAAAAATATAATGGTGTATTCTACCATAGTGTTGTAACGTAGGAGGGTTAATTCCATTGAAAAATTAGTTACATTGAGAAATGTATGAACCATTTCCCATTATCTAACTTAGACTAAGAGCGCCCATTTAAAAATATGAATGCAAAGTATACTTTATTTTGATATTATGATTTTTTATGCATAACCAAAATATTTAAATATATATGTCTATATTCTATTGAACTGGTTTAGTGTGACCTCATGTTGTTCCCTAAATTATATAAATCAACTCTGTTCACATTAAATTGAATCTTATATCACTTCAATTTTATAAAAACATAAAAAAAATACTGTTAACATAAATTTTAATAATATGATTTATGATTTTCAAATCAAATGATGAAAAATTAGTCATTTGACTCCAAAAAATAAACAAACTACGCACTATAATTAGTTGTCTTAAAAATCATGTTTGTTAAAATAAAATCAATGAAAATATGTTGGTTATTCCAGTAAACTAATAATTTATTATCATTCATGTAAAACATAACCCTAACTACTCTATAATTATTCTATAGATTTTATTAATCTTAATGATTACTCACATATTCATAAAACATGAAGCATTTTGATAAATTTAAAAAGGATATAATATCTCATTTTCAAGGACTATACCCTTAAAGATCTTTATAGGGTTCGAGATGATACCATTTGTGATCCCAAACTGTACCACGAATTGTTCATGAGATGGAAAATAGTTTCAATTTTGGGTTTTGGGGCCTGCAGCGGATGCCGGTGGGCCAAGGATTTTAGAATTTATCATTGATTGGATTATTGAACTTGTCATTGCTGACGATCCGAGCCCCGGAGTGGTCCTAGTATCTCAAGTAAATTATTAAGAGCACAAAACTAGAATGAAAACGTACCAGTTTCAAATCTGAAGTTGTGGTCAACTGCAACTAGTCTAAGTTGATCATTGCATGATGGATCTAAAGTGGGAACCCTCTAGTTTGTCCACACATGCTCCAAAAATCCATTGGAACGTCGATCATCGAATTTTAGGTGCTAGAGTGGCGATCCGATGAAGGTTTCAATGTCCCGAAGATTACCGCATCGGGAAACCATTGATGCATCAAAGAGATCTGGATCAGAGCTTCATGGATCAAGAGCTTATCTCTCTAGAGAACTAGAGGAGAGTGAGACTCTAGATTTCACTCTATGAGATGAGTGAATAGTGGATTTCACATCATAGGAGAGAGCCTCCTCTTATATTTATAGTGATGTTGATAAAAACCCGGTAGGGTTCCCTGACCCTCGTTTATTTCAACGTTCACTAAATAAATAATTTTGACCAACTTAGCTATGCTAATATTATTTATTATTATATCACATACTTGTAATATATATAAAATATATTACATGATAAAATTTGAGCCATTTAACTCAACTCACTGTCCCACTTAATATTAAACGAACATTGAATATTAAAGTTATACTAGTTCAGTTAATATTTTTCTCGTATTTACTAAACTCATAAATACATTAAATAAATTCAAACCCAAATATTCATAAATTGAATATTAATGAATTTGTTTAATTCTATTGGTGATCGATAACTTGGAAAACATTCAGACCCCATGGCGGGGCCAACTATGTCCATATACTTATTCGACTGAATAAGGCGGCTTCTTGAATACGTTATTGTGTGTGACCCTCTAGGCCCTTATCTCAATGGTAGTGAATAAAATACACATACCAAGAGTGGAGTATAGCAACTCATCATGTCCCCTAAAGAGATAAGGATAGTCATAGCAATTACTACCATCCAACGAACACTGATTGTGTACTATATTCTCTCTGTCATTAAATATATCATAAAGAAGGACGCACTCTTGTGTCATCATCCTTATCTTGATTTATTATTTCTTGATATATACAAATGGATTTTTCTTTCTAATGATTTGGAAAAATACATATGAAGGCAGCACCATTCTGATCAACCAGGATTGAGATATACAACTTCGTAAACATGGAAGTGACAAATCCTTTCTTGACCATTCAGCCAATGTCATACCACCAACGATGCACCCAACACAAACTACCATGCCATGAAATCACTTCCATGATTTTTATCTTTCATCAAAGTACATAATAAAATGATATACATTGTTAATGGTATCACATCAAGAGACCAATACACATTTCCATAGATATGAACAACCAATTACACCCAAAACATGTGGTGTTCCTATTTGCGGGTCTTTCATAATGATCTCACTACTAGAGATCACCAAGTGAGAACTTCATGAGAAGTAGTCTCAATGCTTTTGAGCCCCCATTACCCAATAGTTAGACATTTACTGTGTCCAGTCATTAAGATGTATCTAGACTATAGAACATATATTTAGGATCAATTTCATTGTATCTTGATGTTCTCATTATAGCATGCGATTTGCTATAACCTCTCGATAGGACAATTAACCTTTGGACATTACCATTATTATAGTGGACACAGAAAAATATGTACTATAATGTTATGATATCATCATGCATATCTAATTGTAAACATGATATGGAAATCAAAAGTACTACATATTTGGGTCTAGGGAACACACTATTTCAACACTCCCACTTGCACTATATCCAACTTTATAGCTAAACTTGCTAGAGACTCACATGATAAATATCATGCTTCTTCTGAGTATTGGCTTCATCTGTTGGGCCTTCCATGTTTTACTCGATTGGTATATCTGCAATATGCGACCTCATCGTCTAGAGTAAAACTTCTCAATATAAGGTATCTCTAAGTATATTACTTTTTCCGATTGTTATAACTTTACAACTTGTCTAGTAAGAATATCATAATTCTAATTATGATAATACTTTTATCAGTAGGTGTGAATCCAGGAACTAGAAAAAAAATTTGTGATTTATAACTGCTTCTTAGCTGCCTTAGAAGTTGCAACGTACTCAGTATTTATAGGTATGGCTACCACTATCTTTCATGGGCTTGACTCACTCATCACCTTTTCTTAACTACAATACTATATTAAATTTATCTAAGTATTACTAGTTTGTGTCCCAAAAAAACTAGTATACCTTATTTTCCATATTTCAGGTATATATCATTTGTACTTGCCGAAGTACAAGATGATAGTTCTGACTGCATCACTTGCAATGCTCCTAGAAATAATTGATATCTGCCTGCAATAAAGTATATCTTGGAAATATCGATTATTTTACATAATATTGCAAATTTGATTGATCTATCACTGAATTTTATGGTATCAATTCACAAAATTAATCTCTACCCATGCTCCGAACTTGTAAATATTGGAAGATTAAGCCATTTGACATTGACAACAATTTAGAACTTGAATTTTTTTAACTTGGATTTTTCAAAACGATGTCTTTATATGTATGAGATTAACTAGGACCAAGAAAATGATGTATCTACCTCGTATATCATATTCCATAGAACTTATGTTGCAACTTTAAGTCAATCATTAAAGAGTTTCTTTTATTATGGTCTTATCTAACAGTAAGACCAAGATCTGTTTTCCGTATATTGCCGAACATATTTCACATGGAAAACATTGGCGCTCCCACTATCCATTGGTAGACACAAGGTAATGATTGATTTAAAATAAATGTTCTAAGATCTTGTGTCTTACTTTAATCCAGAACTAGATTTTAGTAACTTTCAACCATCATTGAAATAATATGATGTCAACATCTCTTTCTGGTTGTGTTGTTTAGACACCTTCCATGAAAGATAATATTGACATCCAATGACCAATCGAATGATCTTAGAATAAATGTTAAATTCTGATATATTTAGGTGTACCGACTTGGTATAACCAATCGAGCCTTATTGGTAACATTTTCATACCATCCATTTAACAATTAATTTGCATACCCACCACCATATTCAATTTATAATACCCTTTTCAATTTGAAACATGGAATCCATTATTGAATTTTAGTTGATCTTGTCAATCTTAGATCATTGACTTATAATGCGTACATGAAGGATTTATAATTATAAATGAATAATATATCACCGAACGGGGTGAATATAAAACCATCACCATGGTTTCATTCTTCATACGCAGTATGTTTCACTAGAACATGCCTATTCCATATGTACTTGTGGAACTTTTTCCCTATGCCAACCATTTGTGCTTCACGAGCATTGGATAAGTCCAATCCAATTCATCTCCCACTATCTCTAATAGAGATGTGCACACTTTTATAGAAATTTATTCTAATACTTGACTAAATATTTTCTATCTTAGAGATTTAGGTAATATCTTAAGCAACTATTAGGATAATTACATTAGATGCATAACTTGTTTAACTTGATGCATTTTTGATTAAATCCTAATAATTTATTTGAATCTAAACACATCCTATGACATAATGGATTTTCCATCATACTATGACTTTTATGATATCCATTTGTCATTTTATAGGGAATATTGGTTATGGGTTTAAGATGTTATTTTCAAAGCACAATATACAATATAATAGAAGTTACTGAAGGTTCTAACATTGATACAACTTACATCAAAAATTTGATAAATAAAATGTGCATTTAGGAATTCTTCCACACAAAAATTTTTTGATCAATGTTAATATATAAGACTCTTAATCGATCCTCCCTATGAACATCAATATGATGATGTAGATAAGGTAACATGTGTTTAGGAATTACTCCACGCTACATGATTAATGATGGTTTGGTCAAGATATTTTTCGACATGCTAATCTGAAGTAACTCATATCTTCTTACCAAACTTATAATTCACTAGTAAATTCCTTAATGAATTAATGGAAACTTATGAAGTATGTTTACATATTCCTTTCTTTGGAATATTTTACACTTTCTTGTTGAACTAACCTGAGAAATCTTTTTGTCAAACCTGTATTTTTAATGGTTTCATTGTCGAAACTAAAGATGTCAATAATACCAAAGGTGTTTAGATGTTTTGAGCCTAAATACCATACTGGGTATATATTTGATGTCCACTTCTAGTTTTACATGAAAAATAATCATATTTCCACAACTGGTTACCTGTAACATTTTATATTCATCATGTATTTCCATTGATTCAAGTAGCTGTGAACTATTTATTGAGTATATTACCAGAAAAAACATTCATTCCAAAACATGGAATAATGTCTCATCATTTTCAAATTCACACATGATATAAATGTTTTTGGTTATAATCAAAAACTTGTTCAGTTTGAGTCAATCACTTTGCAATTATAAGTTATGTGTTTCTCACCGCTAAATTAGGAATCACCATTTCTTAGCTTCTTGGTGAAGACACTTTAATTCTTGTAATGTTTGTCTACATACTTGGTTATTGTATTTCAATACTTATATGTGAAAGGGATATTTTATTTTAATACCCAAGAAGTATTTGAGATAAAAATAATTTTATTTGATGGATATTAAATGAATGAGAAGCGGGTACTTGCTTCTTTGATTTCAGTTTTTAAAATTCCATGAATTTATTTCAATATGTGATGCGAATAACCTCATGTTAAGTAACCATCCTATTTTCTTTGAAGGTAATGATGAAGGATCTTTTGGAGTAAATTTCCAAAGGCCTTTTCACCTTTTCATTCAATTTATTCTGCATAAGAATAAAATATGGTGTTATCTCTAATATTCGTATTACATGGTGAATGTTACCTTAACTGTAATGAAGCACTTACTCTATACCATTCATTTGTATCTTTAAATGAAACAAGAGTAATTGGGTGAAAATTTTATAATAATCGGATGACATGATAGATGGTGAACTGTCATTCACTTTACAAAAACTGAGTGTAATCACCACATTCAGATCTTGTTTCACCTTCTCCTCGAAAGGATCTTGGAGATGAGACTACATGTGATCATCGTCCAAGTCTTGATGTAGAAACCACAACTAACATGATACATTGCTGATGGAATTATGAAAAATCCATCATATTCTTGATTCATGGGTCTCCTATAAGTATTTTTACTCCCTCGCTTCTTGAATCATCTTAATAGGTTGGGACACAAGCACCATGAATTTCCGATAAATTAGTAATGTGCGCAAGCGCCTATACTACACTTGGAATTTCGTGTTTGTTTGGACATTAACATTGTCTAATAATTATCGCAGTTTTATTGTGGTATATCTTGCCATTATCTAAAAATATACATTATAATATTTTTCTTTCGTTTGATTACCTATAGTGACATTACCAATTTCTTAATTATTAAATGTCTCCCACTAATTTTTTGAATTCTAGGAACCCTATGTACTAGAATCAGAATACTCTTGAGTATTCTAGTGGAAAGGATCCCTGAACCCCCCCTCATAGTCTACAAGCATTAGCTATGTCACTACTCAGAGGGTCCATGGTAGGCTTTTGGCTAGCCAACTGCGTTAACTCGCGGTTCCTTGATCTGTTGAGTGAAGTCCCAGCATCAAAAATCATTTAGTGATTTACTCAGTGCTTGCCTCTAAAATTAAAACAAGGTAGCTATGGCTATTTATTCACTATAATTTTTTTAAATTCAACCCACCACATGGAGAAGAACTCCCCAGTAGTAAGAGCCACCCTTAGATAAGGCCTGACCGACACCTCGAACATCTGTTTTTGTTCAAACATGAATGATGGATGGCTATTTGTGACTTAATATTTTCTTTGAGGGTTTTATTGTTTTTCCTCTTGACGGACGTAATTCATTTCTATTAAAAATGTTTATCTACATTTTTGCATTCAAAACTATACTTTAATAGAAAAACTTATGCCACTTATTTATGCATTTTATTATCTATTATTTTATGTATTTTCCCGCTATTCTAAAACGTATAAAATAATAAATAAATGAATAAAGGTAAACTATTACCCAACTGGTCATGAGCATCTAAATGACCTAAGTGCATCGTACCTGATTCGGAGCTTGACTCTTGATGCAACTTTCCCTCGTCTTGTATGTCTGCCTTATAAATTGGAGTATCGCCCTATCTTGGTGGGGTCCACGTCGTTTGTCGTCTTCGTCCGATGTACCAAATTACTCCCGTGCGGGCGAGGGGAACACTTGTATAAATGTACATTATATGAATTGGACACGCAGGTCCTTATACATTTTATCCGAAAAATAAGTATGATGTGTATACCATTTGTTTAATTAATTACAATCATCACACGCAATTAAATTATTAATTAAATAAATAATAAAATGCATACATACAAAGGTTTATGCTCAAGACTAGACGGCAGATAAAACAAACCGAGATAATATTAAAATGCATTAAATAAGTATGAGGGTTTATTTAATAAAATTAAATTAATTAATAAATTCAAATAATTTAATTAATTATAGGTCCGATAATTAATTCAATTTAAATTCCAAAGTTAAATTAATTTATCTCAATTCAATTAAATACTTAAATTGAATTAATTTTATTCGGGTATTAAAATGATTAACCAAAATTAATTTTAATTTATTTAATTTAAAAACTAAAATTAATTTAATTAATTTAATTAATCTTGATCAATTAATTGGCTGGTCTCCGAAACACCATTGCATGGCTTGTGCGGGTCAGGCCAAACCCGTGCAGCGCCATGCAGGGCAAAATTGGGTCGGGCTGATTCGCCCAAAACCCGTTCCGAGTTGGGCAGGTCTGCCTGGACTAATTCAGATCTAAATTTTTGTCCTGTGGAAAGCCTTACAGACCGAAGGAAATTACCTCTCATGTTTTATTGATGGTGTGGCGATGCACGGTGCACCTGGAAGGATAAGCGGGGCGGAAACCCCTGTCCAGTGGCGGTGAGGCCAGAAAGTAGTGGCGGAGGCCAGAAAGGCCCACCTGCCACACCTGAAACCTGCTAGTTGGCTAGGATCCGGCTAGGTCAGGGCATTCGGGTATCCTGTGCGTGGCTTCTACGGGGTAGCAGGAAAGCCATAGCCAACCACATGTTGGCCGACCTTCAGGGAGGACGCCGATGCAGTGGTGCTTGCTGCGGCCGGGACCTGGGCTCACCCGTGGGAGGAGGAGGCGACCTGCTTGAGTCAGGGGGCCAGCGGCGGTCGGGGCTGTGTCGAGAGCGGACCGGCATGGGCACAGGAGGCAGTGCCTATTGGGTGTAGTGTCAGGCGGTCTGTCGGTTCAGGTCAGGAGGTACCGCAGAAGGAGGCCAGCAGACATCATGCGGAAAAGAGGCTTGGGTCTCAGTGTATTGTGGGGCGCTACTGGAGGTTAGCGGTGAGGTGTTGGAGGTCGGTGTCTAGGAGGGGGCTCGGTGCAAGGTCTCCCGTGGTATGGGGAGCTTGGTAGCACCGACAGACTCTAGTTTTGTGGGGCATTCCCGGTGTAGGAGAGGGGCTGGTGGTAGCGTTAGGGTCATGCCATGTGGGAGGGGTCCAACTGGACCCCTGTAAAAAGAAAATGTTTTTATGCTTTTTTTTTGTTTCCACATGCTACCCTTACCTTGTGTTTTTTTTATGTTCATTCCTTGCTTGAACCACAAAGCCAGCCCCACCCCACTTAGTTTTTTTATTTATTTTGGACTTCTTTTAAGTCTTATTACACCATAATTTTTTTTATAAATTGATGTCTTCTCAATATTTTCTAAAGTCTTAATGATATCCTTTTAAATTAAATAATAATATAATTATTATAATGAAATAATAATTTATTATTATTACATTATAATAATAATAAAATAACTATTATTATAACAATAAAATTATTATGAAAATTATATTATTTATAAAATATAATTTCCATAATTAATTTTATTTCTAATGAACTGATTGAATTTTAATTGATTCAACAAGATGAAATAAAATTAAAACCCGAGATCAAACCGCAAATTTGATCCAATCGGAAAATTTAAACTGTCCATAACTTGGACATTTGACATCGGATCGCCACACTGTTTGAACTGTTGGGACCGTATGTGAACCCTATACTTAATTTTTATGAAAAGTATTTTTAATTGGCTCAAAAAAATTTACATGATCCCTCTGATGCCACTGTTGGGTTCCGGGGCCCGTAGTGAAAGCTGGTGGGTCGGGGATTTTAAAATTTATCATCGGTCGGACGATAGAACTTGTCGTCATGGACGATCCGAGATCTAGAGAGGTCATACGGTCTCACACAAATTATTAGAAACACAAAACTAGGATAAAAACATACCAATTTCAAATTCGAATCCATGTTCGACTAAAACTAGTCGATGGAAATCGTTTCTTGAATGATCCAAAGCATGATCCCTCTAGATCATCCACATGCACTCCAAAAATCCATTGGAACGTCGATCGGTGAATTCCGGGTGCTAGAGTGGCGATCTAAAGATGTTTTCGAAGTCCCGAGGATCACCGAATTGAGAAACCTTCGATGTATGAGAGAGATCTTGATCCGAGCTTCTTGGATTGAGAGCTTCTCTATTTTGAGAGCAGGATGAAAGAGAGACTCTAGATTTCACTCCATGAGATGATTGAATAGTGGATTGCACATCATAGGAGAGAGCCTCCTCTTATATTTATAGTGATGTTGATAAAAACCAGGTAGGGTTCCCCGACCCCCGTTTATTTCAACATTCACTAAATAAATAATTTTTACCAACTTAACTGCACCAATATTATTTATTATTTTTTCACATACTTGTAATATATGTAAAATATATTACATGATAAAATCGGATCCATTTAACTCGACTTATTGTCCCGCTTAATATTAAATGAACCTTGAATATTAAAATAATATTCATTCGGTTAATATTTTTCTCATATTTAAAAAATTCGTAAATACATTAAATAAATTCAATCCCAAATATTCATAACTTTAATATTAATGAATTTATTTAATTCTTTTTGTGATAGATAACTTGGAAAACACTCGGACCCCATGACAGGGCCCACTATTTCTATATACCTATTCGACTAAATATGAAGGATTCTTGAATACGCTATTGTGTGTGACCCTCTAGGCCCTCATCTCGATAGTAGTGAATAAAATACACATACCATGTGCGGAGTCTAGCAACTCATCATGGCCCCTAAAGAGATAAGGAGAGTCATAGAAATGACTACCATCAAACGAACACTGAATGTGTACTATAATCTATTTGTCATTAAATATCTAATAAAGTAGGACGCACTCTTGTGTCATCATCCTTATCTTGATTTATTATTTGTTGATCTATCTAGATGGATTTTCCTTTCTTTTACTTTGGCCAAAGACGTATTAAGGTGGAACCATTCTGATCAACCAGGCCTGAGATATAAAACTTCATAAACATAGAAGCGACAAATCCTTTATTGACCATTCATCCAATTTCATATCACTAAATATGCACCCAACAAAAAATAACTCACCATGACATCACTGCCATGGTTTTTGTATTGCATAAAAATACTTAATCAAATGATATACGTTGGTAATGGTCTCAATTTCGGAGACCAATACACATGTTCGTAGATAGGAACACCCAATGACACCCAAAACATGTGGTGTTCCTATTTGTGGGTCTGTCTTTATGATCTCACTACTAAAGATCACCAAGTGTGAACTTCATGAGAAGAAGTATCAATGATTATGATCCCCCATCACCTGACAGTCATACATCTATTGTGTCTAGTCAGTAAGATGTATCTAGACAATAGAACATATATTTAAGATCAATGTCATTTAATCTTGAGGTTCTCGTTATAGCCTAGGAGCTAATATAACCTCTTGACATGACAATTAACCTTTGGAGATTACCATTATAATATTGGACATAGAAAAGTATGCACTATAATGTTAAGATACCATCATGCATATATAACTATACACATGATATGGTAATCAAAAGTACTACATATTTGGGTCTGGGGAACCCACTATTTCAACACTCCCACTTGCACTAGAGCCAACTTTATAGCTAAACTTGATAGCGACTCACATGATACATATCTTGCTTCTGCTGAGTAATGGATTTAACTGTTGGGCCTACCACGTTTTCTCAGTGTGGCATATTGGCTATATGCAACCTCATTGGCTTGAGTAAAACTTCTCAAGATAAGGTATCTTCGAGTATATTACTTTTTTCCATTGTCATAACTTGACAACATGGCTAGTAAGAATATAATAATTCTCATTATGATAATAGTTTTTTCACTAGAGCGAATCCAAGAATTGGAAATTATTTTTGTGATTTATAACTGCTTCTTAGATTCCTTATAAGCTGCAACATACTTTGTATTTGTAGGTATGGCTACCACAATCTTTCAGAAGCATGACTCACTCATCACCTTTTCTTAACTACAATACTAGGTCAAATTGATCTAAGGATTACTAGTTTGTGTCCCACAAAAACTAGTATACATTTCTCTCTATATTCTAGGTACATATCATTTGTACTTTCCAAAGTACACGATGATAGTTCTGACTGTATCACTTACAGTGCTCCTGGATATAATTGATATTTGCCTATAATGAAGTATATTATGGAAATACCGATTATTGTACATAATATGGCATATGGGATAGATCCATCGCAGAAGTGTATAGTATCAATTCATAACATTAATCTCTACCCATGCTCCGAACATGTTAACCTGGGTAGATTAAGCCATGTGACATTGGAAACAATTCTGAACATGAATTGTTTCAACTTTCATTTTTCAATACAATATCACTATATGTACGAGATTGAATAGGTCCAAGCATCCAATTGATATACCTCTGTAGATCATGTTCCCTAGAATGTATGTTTCTACATTAAGTCAATCATTGGAGAATTTCTTTTATTCTGGTCTTATCTAATAGTAATAACAATATTTGTTTTCCATATATTTCTGAACATATTTCCCCTTGAAAACATTGGCGCTCCCACTATACTTTGGTAGACACAAGGCAATGATGGATTTAAATAAATGTTCTAAGATCTTGTTGCTTACATTAATCTAGAACTGAACTTCAGTAACATTCAACCTTCATTGGAATCATATGATGTCATCATCTCTTTCGGGTTGTGTCGTTTAGACACCTTCCATGAAAGATGATCTTGACATCCAATGACCAATAGAATGATCTTAGAGGATAAGTAAAATTCTAATAGATTTAGGCATAATGAATTCAAATAACCAATCAAGCCTTATTAGTACCATTGTTGTACCATTCATGTATCATTTCATTTGACTAGCCACAGTATTATTCAATTTATATGCCCCTTTTCGATTTGATACATGGAATCCATTATGGAATTTTAATTGATCTTTCCAATCTTAGCTTGTTACATTATGCTACTTACTTGTAGGATTTTTTATTCTCAATGAATAATATATCACCGACCATGGTGAATATAAAACCGTCACCATGGTTTCATTCTTCCTACGTAGTATTTTTCACTCGAACATGCCTATTCCACATGTACTTGTGGAACATGTTCGTTATGCCAACCATTTGTGCATCTCAAGCATTGACTGAGTCCAAGTCAATTCAGCTCCCACTATCTCTAATAGAGATGTGCACCCTTGTATATAAATGTATTCTAATACTTGACTAAATATTTTCTATCTTAGGGATTGAAGTAATATCTTAAGCAACTATTAGGATAATTACATAATATGCATAACGTGTTTAACTTGATGCATGTTTGTTTAAATCATAACAAATTATTTTCATCTAAACATGTCCTATGACATAATGGATTTTCCATCATACTATGACTTGTATGATATCCATTTGTCATTTTAGATGTCATGTTGGTTATGGTTTTAAGCTGTTATTTTCAAATCACATTATAAAATATAATAGAAGTTACTTTATGTTGTAACATTGATACAACATACATCATAAATTTTATGTATAAAATGCGTGTTTAGGAATTTATCCATGCTACATTTTTTTGATCAATGTTAATATGTAAGACTCATCATTGATCCTCCTTATAAACATCAATATGGTGATGTTGATAAGGTAACATGCATTTAGGAATTACTCTACGCTGGATGATTGATGATAGTTTGGTCAAGATATTATTTGGCATGCCGATCTGAAGTAACTCATATCTTCTTACCAAACTTTTACTTCACTGGGACATTCCTTAATGACCTAAAGGAAACTTATGAAGTATCATTACCACTTTCATTCTTTGGATTATTTCACACTGTCTTGTTGAACTAACCTTGAATACCATTGTGGCATACCGTTATTTTTAAAGTGTTTTTGTCCAAACTAAGGATGTCGATAATACCAAAGGTGTTTAGCTGTGCCGAGAAAAAATACCATTTTGGGTATATAATTGATATCCACTTGTAGTTTTACTTGAAAAAGAATCATATTTCTACAAATTGGTAGGTCTTACATTTTATATTTATCATGTATTTCCATTGATTCAAGTAGTTTTGAACTATTTGTTGAGTATGTTACCAGAAACAACATTCATTCTGAAACATGGAATAATGTCTCATAATGTCCAAATGCACACATGAGATAAATGTTTTTGGTTATACTCAACAACTTGTTCAGTTTGATTCAATCACTTGGCAATTAGAAGTTATGTGTTTCTCACCGCTGACTTAGGAATCAACCTATCTCAGCTACTTGGAGAAGACACTTTACTTCTAGTAATGTTTCTCTACTTACCTGGATATTGTATTTCAATACATATATGTTAAAAGAATATTGTATTTTAATACCCAAGAAGTGTGTGAGATAACAATACTTTTTATTTGATGAATATTAACTGAACAAGATGCGGGCACTTGATTCTTGTATTGCATTTTATAAACTTCCATGAATTTATTTCAATATGTGATACAAATAACCTCATGTTACGTAACCATCCACTTTTCTTGGAAGGGAATGACAAAGGTTCCTTTAGCATAACTTGGTAAAGTCCTTTTCTCCTTATCATTCAATTTATTCTCCATAATAATAAAAGATAGTGTTATCTATAATATTCTTATTACATGGAGAATGTTACCTTAACGGTAATGAATATCTTACTCTATACCATTTGTTTGTATCCTTAAATGAAACAAGAGTTATTGGGTGTAAATGGTATAAGAATGGGATGACTTGAAAGAATGCGCACTTTTTTCAATTTACACAAATCAAGTGCAGTCACCACATTAAAATCTTGCTTTACTTTATCCTCAAAAGGATCATAGAGATGAGACTACATGTGATCGTCATCCATGTCTTGATGTAGCAACCACAACTAACATCAGAAGTTGTTGATGGAATTTTGACAGATCCATTATATGTTGATTCATGAGTCTCCTATAAGTAGTTTTATACACTCGCTTCTTGAGGTAGCTTAACATGTTGGGACACAAGCACCTTGAATTTCTGATATATTATTAATGTGCACTAGCACCTATACTACACTTGGAATTTCATTCTTGTTTGGACATTAACTTTGTCTAAAAATTATCATAGTTTTATTTTGGTATTTCTTTCCATTATCTACAAATATACTTTAGAAAATTTTACTTTTATGTGATTACCTAATGTTACATTATTGATTATTTAATCATTAAATGTCTCCCACTATTTTTTTGAATTCTAGGAACCCTTAAAATAGAATTGGAATACTATTGAGTATTCTAGTGGCAAGGATCAATGAACCTCCCTCGTAGTCTACAAGCTATGGCTACGCCACTACTTGGAGGGTCCAAGGTAGGCTTTCGGCTGGCCAACCACATTAACTCACAGTTCCTGGATCTGTTGAGTGAAGTCGCAGCTTGAAAAATCATTTACTGATTTACTCAATTCTTGCCTCTAAAATTACAACTAGCTAGCTATGACTATTTATTTGCGGCAATTTTAGTTAAGTCAACCCACCACACAAATAATAACTCCCCGGGAGTAAGAGGAACCATCAATTACGGCATGACCGGTACCTCAAACACCTGGTTTTGTACAAACATGAATGATGGAAGGATATTTGTGACTTAATATTTTCTTTGAGGGTTTAATTGGTTTTTCTCTTGATGAATGTAATCCATTTCTATTAAACTTGTTCATCTATGTTGTCTTTCTCACAACTGAACATTAATAGAAAAACAAACGCTGATTTTTTATGCATTTTATTATCTATTATTTTATGTATTTTACCGCTATTCTAAAATGCATAAAATAATAAATATATGCATAAAGGTAAACTATTACCTGACTGGTCTTGAGCAACTAAAAGACCTAAGCACATCGTACCTGAGTCGGATATTGACTCTTGATGTAGCTTCACGTCATCTTGTTTGTCCACTTTATAATTTGGAGTATCGCCCAGTCTTGTTGGGGTCCACGTCATTCATCGTCTTCATCCAAAGTACAAATGTACTCGCGTGCATGTGAGGGAACTCGGGTATAAATGTACATCATATGAATTGGACGCGCACGTCCTTATACTTTTTAACTGAAAAATAAAGATGATGCATAGTCCATCTATTTAATTAATTACAATCATCACATGCATTTAAATAATTAATTAAATAAATAATTAAATGCAGACATACAAATTTCGATGCTCAAGACCAGACGACAGATAAAATAAACAGCGATAAAATTAAAATGCATTAAATAAGTACTGAGGTTTATGTAATTAAATTAAATGAATTAATAAATTCAAATAATTTAATTAATTTTCGATGCTATAATTAATTCAATTTTAATGAAAAAATTAAATTAATTTAATTCAATTCAATTTAATAATTAAATTGAATTAATTCAATTCGAGTATTAAAATATTTAACCAAAATTAATTTTAATTATTTTAATTTAAGTACTAAAATTAAATTAATTAATTAATTTAATTAAAGTTGATCAATTAAGTGGCTGGTCTCCAAAACACCGTTGCATGGATTGTGTGGGTCGGGCCAAACCCGCGCAGCACCATTCCGGGAGAAATTGGGCCTGGACAATTCGCCCAAAACCCATTCTGGGTTGGGAAGATCTACCTGGATAGCTAAAGAGCTAAATTTTTGTCCTGTAGAAATCCTTACAGTCAAAAAGAAAATTACCTCCCATATTTGAACAATGGAACGACAATGCACGGCCCACTCAGAAGGCTGAGCGGGGTAACAACCACTGTCTGGTGGCGGTGAGGTCGAAAAGCAACGGCGGATGCCAGAAAGGCATTCCCGGAGCACCCGAAACCCACTGGTCAGTTGAGGTCGGCCAGGTCAGATCGTTCGGTCAGCCTGTGCATGGATACTATGGGACAACATCTATCCATAGTCAGCCACATGCTTTCCGGCCTGCAGGGAGGCCGCTAATGTAGTGTTGCTCGCGGCGACTGGGACTTGGGCTCACCTGTGGGAGGAAGAGGCGGCCTGCTTGATTTAGGGGGTCGATGGTGACCTAGGATGTGTCGCGAGCAGACCGGCGTGGGCACATGAGGCGGTTTCAACTATGTGTAGTGTCCAGCGGTCTGTCAGTTTAGGTCAGGAGGCACCGTAGAAGGAGTCCAGTGGACTGCATACTGGAAGGAGGCTGGGGTCTCGGAGTACAACGGGGTGCTACCAGAGGTCAGGGGTGGGGTGTTGGAGGTCGGCGTGAAGGAGGGGGCTCGGTACAGTGTGGCCTACGGTATGAAGAGTCTAGCAGTGCTGACAGACTCCAGCGGTGTGGGGTGTGCCAGGCGTTGGAGAGGGGATGGTGGTGACGTTAATACTACATTGTGTGGGAGGAGGGGTCCAAGCGGACCCCTACAAAAAAATGTTTTTTTTTTTGCTTTTTTCCATTTCCATACACCACCCCCACCTTGTGTTTTTTTGTGTTATTTCCTTGCTTGAAACGTAAATCCAGCCCCATTCCACTGTGTTTTTTTATTTATTTAAGACTACTTTTAAGTCCAATTCCACCATATTTTTTTATAAATTGAAGTCTTCCCAATATTTTCTAAAGTCTTACATATATCCTTTAAAATTTAATAATAATATAATTATTATAATTAAATAATAATTTATTATTATTACATTATTTTAATAATAAAATTATTATTATTATTATTATAAAATTATTGTGCAAATTCTATTATTTATAAAAATATAATTTTCAAAAATAATTTTATTTCTATTGAACCAATTTCATTTTAATCGGTTCAACAAGATGAAATAAAATTAGAACCCGAGATCAAACTGCGAATTTGATCCAATCTGAAAATTTAAACTGACCATAACATGGTCATTCGACATCGGATCACCGTGTTGTTTGAACCGTTGGGACCATATTTGAACCCTCTACGCAATTTTTATACAAATAAATATTATTTGGCTCAGAAAATTTACATGATCCCTCTGATACCACCATTGGGTTCCGAGGCCCGTAGGGGAAGTCGGTGGGCTGTGGATTTTAAAATTTATCATCGTTCAGATGATGGAACTTGTCTTCACTGACGATCTGATCCCTATAGAGGTCCAAGTATCTCGCATAAATTATTTAGAGCACAAAACTAGAATGAAAACATACTAGTTTCAAATCCAAAGTCGCGATCGACTGAAACTAGTCAATGGCGATCATCACTTGAAGGATCCAAAGTAGGATCCATCTAAATTGTCCACACACAATCCCAAAAATCGGATGGAACGTCGATCTTCTAATTCTGGGTGCTAGCATGGCGATCCGATGAATCTTTCGACATCCCGATGATCACCGCATCGAGAAACCTTCGATGCATAAGAGAGATCTTGATCTGTGCTTCTTGGATCGAGATCTTCTCTCTCTAGAGAGAGGGAGGAGAGATAGACCCTGGATTTCACTCCATGCGATGAGTGAATACTGAATTGCACACCATAAGTGAGAGCCTCCTCTTATATTTATAGTGACGATGATAAATACATGGTAGGGTTCCCCGACCCCCATTTATTTAAACATTCACTAAATAAATAATTTTTACCAACTTAACTACACTAATATTATTTATTATTTTCTCACATACTTGTAATATATATATAATATATATGTGATAAAATCCTATCCATTTAACTCGACTCGGTGACTCACATAATATTAAACGAACCTTGAATATTAAAATTATATTCGTTCGGTTAATATTTTTCTCGTATTTACTCAACTTGTAAATACATTAAATAAATTCAATCTCAAATATTCATAACGTGAATATTAATGAATTTATTTAATTATTTTGGTGATCGATAACTTGGAAAACGTTCAGACCCCATGGTGGGGCCAACTATATCCATACACCTATTCGATAGAATATGGAGGATTATTGAACACACTATTGTGTGTGACCCTATAGGCCCTCATCTCGATAGAAATGAATAAAATACACAGACCAAGAGCGGAGTCTTGCAACTCATCATGGCCCCTAAAGAGATAAGGATAGTCATAGAAATGACTACCATCATACAAACACTAACTGTGTACTATAATCTCTTTGTCATTAAATATCTCATAAAGCAGGATACACTCTTGTGTCATCGTCCTTATCTTTCTTTGTTATTTGTTGATCTATCTAGATGGATTTTCCTTTCTATTTCTTTGGCCAAGGACTTATAAATGAGGCACCGTCCTGATTAACCAAGCTTGAGATATACAACTTCCATAACATGGAAGCGACAAATCCTTTCTTGACCATTCAGCCAATGACACACCCAACACAAACTACCTCATCATGAAATCAATGTCATGGTTTTCATCATGCATCAAAGTATATAATCAAATGATATACATTGGTAATGGTCTCAAGTTAGGATACCAATACATATTTCCATAGATGGGAACAAAAAATGAAACCCAAAACTTTTAGTGTTCCTATTTACAGGTCTGTCCTCATGATCACACTACTAGAGATCACCAAGTGAGAACTTCAGGAGAAGAAGTCTCAATGTTTATGAGCCCCCAGCACCTGATAGTCGGACGACTACTATGTCTAGTTAGTAATATGTATCTAGACTATAGATCATATATTTATGATCAATTTCATTGTATCTTAAGGTTCTCGTTATAGATTGGTATCTTCTATAACCTCTCAACATGACAATTAACCTTTGGGCATTACCATTATTATAGTGGATGTAGAGAATTATTCACTATAATGGTATGATATCATCATTCATATCTAACTGTACAAATGATTTGGTAATCCAAATTACTACATAGTTTGGTCTAGGGTACCCACTATTTAAACAATCAATTACCTATATGTCAAAAATTGGAGGCATTAACATATATATAGAAAATTTGAATTCATTAATATTATATACAAACCATGAAATTATGAATGATCTAGATTCTATAACTATCTTATATCATAAATGGATTTTTTTTAATTTAATATGACATAACCAAAATTATTTAATATTATAACTCCTAAATCCAAATTTAAAATGAAAATAACACATTATAAACCAAAATTAAATATATATACATTATTGTTTATTGAATGTGAAAATATTTGTGTACTCTTTTTATTACCCATGTTTTTTCATCTAATGCTACTAAATAATAGATTTAGGTTGAGGATGATGCAACCTATGATGGGGGTCTACATTGCCATTAAGGAAGGGATCCAAGTCGGAATGAGTGAGTTAATAGGGGGGTCCATTTCATCGCTAAGGAGGGGAACCGAGCTAGAGAGATGAAGGTCAGATAGGGGTTAGGTTGTGTGGGTGGGGGGGGGGTTCATGTTGTCGGAGAAGAGGGGAACCGTGAGCTGGGAGGGGGGGTCAGAGGGGGGGGTCATGAGGGTTTGTATTATAGGTGGGTGTTGCAGGGCTCTGAGTCCTCAGTGAGAGGAAATGATGTAGATTAGAGGGGTGAGGGGAATGGGGGTCACGAGGTTGGGGACACCACTAAGAATAGAGAGGAAGAGGTTGGGGGAGGTCAGGAGTGAAAAGGGGTTGGGGTCATGAGGCAGTAGGGGAGGAGGTTGAATTATGGGATTTTAAAATGTTTAGTTTCATTTTATTTAAAAAATCCACTAAATTTTAAAATATTAAAAATATAGCATCCATTTTATCAAACCTACTCTATAGTATTATCATTTTTTTAATTGGATTTAACTAGCTACGGTTACTAGAATCACCACTAATAAACCGCCACTAAGAATCAATGTTTTTGTAGTGTGGTAAAAAAGTCATCCATATCGACTCACCCTTATCTCAGTGTGGTTGAAATGATCTTGGTGGAACACAAAATGGTATACGAGCTATGGTTACACCTATTATTGATTATAAATAACATTAAATATTTTTAAATTTTATGTTTTGAGTTTCTCTTTATAAATTTATAATGAATTAAAGACTTGGAAAAGATGTATATATTTCTGATATGAATTATATCTCATCCAAGACTCTATATAATACTAGTACAAAATAGACAAAAAATTTAGGAGATAATCCTATGAAGAAAAGTGGAGGAAAAATTAGTTTCTACAAGTTGAAATCATAATGATACCAGACATTATGTGGATGAATAAAATATGGTTTTTAATTCCACCATAAATGAGATGGAAAACACTTTAGTCTCAGTTGTATTATAATATTTACATTAATATTATATTACTAAAATTTTCTGTTAGGGTTTTCCAATTGAATAACCAAGTATAAGTAGGTAAAATCTCATTTTTGAACAATTATATGATAAAGAAAATGATTATATATGTGCATACCTAGAGTAAACCCTCCAGGATATACCTAAAAATGTAGTTACATTTATTTCTTTTCTTTTAAAAACTTATAGTAAGAGATCAACCACCTTAAGAAGTAATTTCAGATGTAGGAAAATACCACAACACACAAATAATTGGTGTGAAAAAATCTCACCAAAAAGTCGAGGATAAAAATAAAAGGTATATAGAGTATGAAGAAAAATTCTTCAAAACTAAGAAGGATTTACTTGAAATATAAAATGTTAAATATGAATACTTCAAAGATATTTAATAAAACATCCATGAATTATAAGGAAAACAAAAGGAAAACATTCATTTCAATAATAACTAATTAGAGATCAAAATAAATAGAATTAAAGAGCTTGAAAATTCATTATAATAGAATTTCAAAATACAGGAATATTTTGAAAATAATATTAAGAATATAAAAAGGGAGTTTGAGTACAACCTGAAGTCAAAAGAGTATATGAAAAAAATCCTTAATATGAAATGTCTTGAATTGGAAGTCAAATTTAATAATTTAGAATGTTCTCAAGATGAGACATCAAAAAACAACTGAGATAAAGATTACTACTATACATACATCCAAGGAGGATATTTATACTAAATTAAGTCTATTATATGGAAATAATATATTGGGATCATATGATAGTAAAATAATTTAAATATCAAAGAAAAATGTACCCTTTGTTGCAGAAAATATTATTTACAATAAATATGTTTACATGGACAATTTAAGTAATCAAAGAATATATGAGAAAATATGGGTTTAGAAAAATGGTGAGGAACCCGCCACTATATCTATGGTGTATAGAATAAATTAATGAATAATTTTCCCATAAAACTAATCCATATTGAAGAGAAAAGTAACGAAAAATAGATAAAAAAATCTTATTCAAAATAAAAGAACAAGGTTTGCTTAATAATGATGGTGACGTGAAAGATTTTTGAAAAAGTTACTTTAATGTTGGAATAATGGTTCGACCTACATAAATAAAAAACCCTAAATTTAGTAGGAGAAATTATTATGTGAGTAAAATCACATAGGGTAATGATAAGAATTTATTTATTTCAAACAGGTTTGGAATCTTGGATAATATTTTTCGAAATTACAATTTAAGTGGTCAAAGTGGAGAGAGATGATTTTACAAATAAACCATAATTTTCCAAATTTTTTTGGGGAAATAATAATACATAAGGTAAAAAATTAAAAATAAAAGAAATTATATGAGTAACCTTTGGTCATAAAGCAAAAGGAAAATGTCGAACCAAAAACACCTAAGAAATCCAAAAATAATGGTTCACCAAAAATGAAAGATTCTTTTATTATGGAATAAGAATAAATATCATGGATCATTGAAAAATGGACATTATTTTTTTTGTTTATGAATCAATATAGATAAAAAGAGAAAATTATTTCAAGAAAACAATGATTTAGTGGAATTTATTATTAAGAAACCATGTGGAAATTTCAAGGTGAGGATAATTTTTGAAGAATTCATGATCATTTTTCAGGATCAATTTGTAATGGAAAGGAAAAAATAAATATTTATAAGAAAATGAAAGTGATATTTGAAAACAAGAAATTCCATAAAAATAATAACTCATATTTTACGAGAGGTTGTTTTAAAGGAAGGACCCAAGAGTTATTATGAATATATATGGGTGGTGTAAGAAAACTAAACAAAAAACCAAGAATTGTATGATCATGCTTCCAAATAAGTGGAGATTTTAAAGAATATGAAAAAAAATCTCACCGATTCATGTGATTTTTAGCTGACACAAAGAAGAAAATCCCCCACAAATATCTAGTAGATAAAATAATGATAACAATATGATGCAAAGATAACATGGCATTAAAAATCTGAAATTCTAGCATAAAGATTTCTTCAAAAAATATATATAGAAATAATACAGTTTCTAGGATTAAAAAGAAATCTTAGACCAATGACTATCACTAATGATCTTTATAGAACCACCTTATTCTAATACATATTGTGTTTGTTCTTTCTTTAATGGGAACTAATGATGATGCAATTTACCTAGGGAAGAACTTAGGGAGATAACAATATTGTCAAATATAGATATAAAATTATAATTTTCTATACGAGTGTGATCTTAACATTTGAGATCTTGATATATATTTTATGAAGAGATCAAACCTAAAAAATGTTACGTTAATATGTATCCCATAGGAGGGATAAATTTTCTAAGCTTCCATAATATTATATTTGATGAAAATCTAGTATTTTGGAAATTTTCATAGAATCTATCATTAAAAATTTATATTTTTATATTATATCATTCCTTTTTTGAAAAAATAAATCATAATTTTAATCGTGGATAAGTTGGATTTATTAGTGGCATGGGAAACAGAGAAATTCAAGGGCTGATTTCAATAACGAAACATACTTTTTTTTAATGTTTTTAATATTATTTCGATGAGATTAAAATAATTTAGGTTTAAAATATTCTGATAACAAATTAAATAATAGTACGGGGTTTAACATATTTTTTAAAATCCCCTATGAAATTAATTTCGAGTTAGTATCATATTTTGGTATGATTATGGATATCTTTTTTTTCTAAATTAGTCCCTCATATTTTCTACATAGAGCTTGGATCGTATAGACTTAGAGTGGAATAATTGAATACACATAAATTTAGGTGAATTTATTCCACCCACTCTCAAGGTTATTTGTATTTATTATCAATAAGGGAGATATAGAAGAAAATTAATAAATAAATATTGATATACATTATCTGTGTGTGTATAAATAACAAATCCAATTTCGGAGATTTTTGAACCCACTTAGGGTTGTGTTTTTTGGTTTTCAATAAGTATGGGATCAATAAGAATGATGTCAATATGTATTCTGAAAATAATCTTGGAATAATAATAGAGTTCCTATGGAAAGGTGTAAATAAGTCATGAAGTTGATTAGATTGGATAACACCTTGAAACATTAGGATTTAAGTTTCCTCAGACTAATTTCAGGGTAAATAAGTTTTTCTGTAATGGTGAAGAATTAATTGTGATGTTTCCACCATATATGGAGATCCATTCACATATAGAAAATGAACATAGTTATGTAAATATTTCATTGAGACTACCTATCTACTAAATATTGGAAAATCTATTTGGTTGAAAGTATGAGAAAACTGCTACTTAAAGGTTTATATACAATTTTTTTTAAAGAATATCTAAATAATTTTTGGAAGTTTATGTGTTGAGATGGGTTACCTATAGTATTAATAGTACTAAAAATTTTATCATTGTGAAGAAGCTAAAATCCTAGATGTGGTTGGAGTATAATAAAATATTCATGTTATTTTGATAAAGATACCTCTCTATGAATATCATGCATGAAAGATGTTATTTATATGGTTATATCTATCGAATGATGTCAATATGTAGCAAAAAAACTGAAACTTAATTAAATACTATGTTAATTGTAAATCAAATTTGTTGAATTTTTGTGTTTCATGGAGTTTATATATCTTCTAAATGATTTAGAAGTTTATCTGAAAAATCTCATAAAGGTTTGACTATTCATAAAGTCATTTAATGTATTTTGAAAAGAAGTAAAGTGTATGAGACCGGATGGAGTTTTTTAAGAATCTTGAAGATGAGATATGGAATATTTGATATAATATTGAAGATGTTTAGATTTAATACGCAACATATTTGAGCATGAATTAAAATGGAAAAGTCAAAATGATTATCTCATAGAGAAACAATTGACAAAGGATTATGTATTTAAGAGTCATCTTGAATCTACACTACATAATAAAGAGTTACTCTAAAATTATAAAGAATGTATAATAATCATTTATTCCTATGTAAGAGTATTTATGAGTTGTAGATTTTGAATTTTAAAAATTATTGTGACTCATTGAGATGTGGAAGGGTAACCCCATGGTTTCCATGAATACGTAAGAGTCACTCGGTAGATATGTAAATGTAAACTGAATTATCCAGTATAGGAAATACGATACACAACTAAAAAATGAGGTCAAAAAACTTGAATTTAAGGGTAAATATGTTTTTAGTTGATATATAAGAGGGAATTCAATAATCAATAAGATATATAAGGTATGATGGGAGATTCAACATGATATAGAAAGGTTATTTAGTTTTTAAAAATGTGATAATTTTGAATAAATAAATTATTCGATGCTTGTGATGTTTTTTAGTGATTTAAACAACATGATTACTATTATAATTGCGATTCAAAAAAATGGTTTAATTTTTATATAATAAATTAATAAGGTAGTATACCATGAGTTTTATCGAATACCATGGGGATTAATAGAGGACAAGACTTTTTGAAAGTCAAATATTGATGAAATCAATGTTATTGGATATTATTCTATAACTATGTTTGAATATTTAAATTCTAATTAAAAAGTAAAATTTAGGGAATAATCTAGGTTAGAAATTCAATTATTCAATATTTAAAATAATATTGGACAATCAAGACTTGTAATTATGAAATATTGAATGAGAGTTCATGAGGTTGATATTGGAGGAAGATTTTTATATTTAAATATTTGAATAACATCCTCATAAATATTATGAGGATATAAAGATAATATGAAGAAGAAGAAAAAAATGGATTAATTGAGACCAAAAAATTTCTATCAAAGAAATTATACGATTCAAATAAACAAAGAGAGATACAGCGTTTTGTGTATGAAGAAAAACTTATATGTTGAAGAAGAATAATAAAAGAAGAAAGGAAGACCAACATACATGATGACTAATGAAGATCATTTGAAAAATAACCATGATAATAGTAACCTATAATATTTATATATCATATTTTATAAAAAATATTTCAACATTTATTATAGATTTTTGTACTAGGAGTTAAACCTTATGATTACTGTGAACCAAAGAAGAAGATAATATCCTATTGAGTTTAGAAGAAACTTTCATTTTCTTGTGATCACTATTAAAGAGGTTCTAGTTAAATATGGTATTTGAATAAGAAGAAATAGTTGGAACTAGAGTCTAATGTTATCATGTTCATGTTTTCATTGCTAGTTAGTGGAATCAAATTATACTTGGTTGATTTTAGGATAATATGTCTAAGGATATACTCTTTCCCATGATTCTTCTGGATATGAAAATTAAAGAATTGTGTGTATGGGACAATGAAAACCATACACCAAGGATATATTTATCTTTCTTGAATGTTTTTATAAATTGATTCACCCTAATATTGGTTGGGGGCGGAGGTGGGGTTGGATTAATAAAAGTGTTAGATAGATTAAACCTTTCTCCTGAATCAATTTAAATTTATTTAGTATCATGTTACCATATTGGTAGGAACTGTATTCAACCTGTCACTCTTAGTGACACGTTCACAAAAAAATATACAAGAAATTAAATATTGAATAGAGAATACAAAATTTAATATGATCAATACAAAGAGATGGTTTATGGGGTATTTACACGGTGTAGTGATGTTGTAAAAAAAATCTACTAATATTCACCAGTTCTATGGATATAATGTTTTAGCTATGATCATACTATGATAGTTTCACCACCTTTATAATTTTATTGGCTTAATAACTCCTCATCCAAGGTGCACTACCTATTATTTTCCTTCACTCGCTCCTTTACTAAATTATCATTTATAGTTTATAGAATTTTATGTCTCTTTGAATTATAATCGACATGATGGTCTATCTATGATTAGAATGAGACTTTATTTACATCATATATATGAATTTGATGCTATATTGTAGTTATAATTACTTCACTCTCCTTGTTAAATTCTAGGTGTGATCAAATCCATATTGTGAAATTATATTATTTTTCTTCCATGATATCTCAGTAGTGACACTTCTCCCCCCATATGTTGATAATTTCATTATGAGATTATCCAATTTCTTTTATCCTCTTGAACAACTATTCATGAAATTTGAATTCTTCTTTTCAATCTCATCCTTCTTATTTTAAAAAGGATGTTTACTAGGTTCTCTAATTTAATTCTTAATATCCATAATGATAATGTGATATATTTTTGTGAAAAATATCTTCCTTATTTTTCCTTTCAAAAATTAACCTAATGGTTTACACCACACTGTGTACTCACCTCATAGATAATGTACTATACCTTACAGACTATGTGCTCCACTTCATCATGTGGTAACCTTTAAGACTCCATACTCCACTATGTGGGATTCTTACTCCAATTTTTGGATCCTACTTCATATAATTGAACTCATTAAATCATCCCCCCAGAATCGATCTCATAGAATTGACTTTGTGAAACTGGTCCCCACATACTCACTATGTGAAACCTTCTTCACAGTTGATCTTAACTTTATCAATATTAGGATATTTTTTATCTTCAAATCAATTAATAATTAATGGATTATTAAGGAAATTATAGGAAAATTCCACCAAATATTTCACTAATCCTCAAAATTACTCTTCAACCCTTTACTAAATACCCTTCATGTTCTCTATATTTAAAGCACATATTGACTTCACGGTTGGAAACAAATCTCCACCATATGACCATGTACTCCAGTTTTGACAATTTACTCCACTAATCAAAAAATTACTTTAATTCATAGATAACACACTCAACATTATGGTTGATAAATAAGTATAGGTTCTAACAGTATGTACATTCCATCAATACAGCACACTTGACTTCATGGATAATAAAGAGTATATATTCTAACATTGTGCACTTTCCAATTGGACCACATAATTTTCTTCATAATTCGTGAACTCTATTGAACCCATACCCAAAATCTATTGTTGAATGAGTACATGAACATGAAGGATATGTACTTGATCACATGGGTTGTGTACAGACTATAAGAATTAAATTCCTCTATCTAAAAACCCTTCAATAACATCTATAAAAACTCATTATTTCATAAAAAAAATTGGAACCTATAAAACATCAAATTATCATGAGAATATCCAAAATTCCATAAAAATGTTTTAATTAAAACCATTTACCATTAGAATTTGAGTGTGACACATCATCCGGGCATCAAAATATGAAACATAACAAATATCAAAAAATAAACCATCTCCACCCCTTATACAAAAACTAGATTTTCCCAGACAAAAAAAAGGACAATGAATGGTCCAAGAATACAAATATACTTACTATTAATACTCGACGTGCCAGAAACTAGGTACAATAAATATAGATATAAAAAGGTATCTTTTTTAATTAACTTCAATAACATTTTCATGTACACCACTTCATTAAATCTTAAATGAAAATCATCACATCACTAGATATTCAATGTCTATACGTTCCTCAACCATATTTTCAACAAATCCAACACACAATCTCTTGGATAAAATATTCTCTCAATTTTTATTTTCTTAATAATACTACTATAATATTCTTCCACGTTTTGATTAAAAAAACTCAAGAACATTGTAAATATTTAGGCGGCATTCATCTCACACCCCCTTTGTTAAGAAAAATTTAAAGGGTCCCATGTATAAAAATTCACCAGTAATATTTTCCCCCAAATAGGATATATCAAGTTATACATTAATCCCACCATTTTAATTAATTTCCATGAATTTAGGTTAACTCCTCTTAACTCCACTCCCATGTGTTTAGAGAACCCTGTATTAACACTACTTATTAGGAAATATAGATTTCGTCTTGTCCTACTACCAACATATTATGAATTTAATCTCATAAAGACACTTTTATCATTTTCATACACTTTATTTATAGAAATTTTTGAACTAAACTTAGAATATAAACAATTGATCTCATTTTCTATATCCAGATATATGGGTTGTCCCCCTAACTTATTAATTGACACTTTCTATTATTTTAACCATTTTCTTCTTCTAGTTGTATTCTCCTTTAGACATAAATTTTCAATGAGATAATTTACCACTTTTAATTTTATTCCTCAACATATCCTCTAATCCTACAAAGTTATAACTCATTATAGGAAAAAATAGTTAGAGTTAACAATATAAATGTTTACCATGTAATTTTCATACTTTTATAGGAACTAAAAACATGAAATTTTACCTTCCATATCACATAATAATATAACAATTACACTAATAAATCAATTAATAATCAATAATGTACAATTTTTCGAGATATACCACGTATTGTACCAATTTACAACACCCTTTTTTGATAAACTCGTGATACTATATTATGAACATGTAACTTCTTTGAAAAAATCATTTTCTTTAGATAAGGCTGAACAACCTTTGAGAACTCAACAAAAACTCCCCCTAAATGTATTTATATATTTTCACTATATATTAAGATAATTGTTCAACATGGGGATCCATTTGATAGAAATATCCTCTAGCAGTTTTTTATGTATCCAAAAAATAATCAAATGATACCTCATTTTTAAAGCATAACAAATAAACATGAAAATATAAAATTTACTTCTTCTTAAATTTTTCCACACAAGTATAGTGATATTGTAACACTTGTAAAATAGAATACTATCACTTATTTAGTAAAAAATTAGAATGATACCACTAGATTATTATAATGAGGATTTGAAAACATTTTTCTACATATCATGTTATACATTATTTGAACTTATTCCTTTCAATATATGACTTTTATATTTGTATTTGGGAAAAAATTGGTTTTTTAACATCACTTGTTGAATAAAATTCAATTTTGAAAAGATTTATTAGGGATGATACCAATTAATTCTTTTTTAAAGGCCTTATACAAATTAAAATTTGAAATACTTCTAACTTCTCTACATGGTTAGATTTTTTTCAGATCAATTATGTATGAATTGTCTAACATATCCACACCTTAAAACTCATAAATATATTATATTAGATTTTATATACTATATGGATCATATAATACACTTAAAAATATACCATTTTCATTAGATATTACAAACAATTAACACAAGTGGATAGGGGTACCTCTAGAATATTGAAACTGATGATTGTGGTTTGTAATGATGGAACAACTCTTTTTTATCATATTTCCTCTAGGGCATAACTACAGAGCCTATTTTTATGAAAATTATTGAACAAATTTATCTTCATATTCATTCATTAAAACAATCCTTTCTTGGATTTGGATTCTTTATAATTTAATGAAATGAACTTTCATTATTCCATGCTTGTTCTATCTTCCTTACTAATTCCATCTAATATAGCCATATGATTAAGTATACTTTATGCACATGTAAAATATTATTTATGAATATAGGATACTTATGGATTACTCATTTTAACTATTTTTGGTTTGAACCCACTTTTATAGGTTTATTTCATTGATTCAGCTCATTTTTCACATTTTATTATGCTTCTTTCTCCAAGAAAGTGTCTGACCATCGGTCTTCTTTTTCATTCTTCCTTCTCTAATGCAGTTCTTTTTTATTGCATTATTTTTTTAACATGTGACATGAATTTTACTTTTAATATCTATAAAAAGGAACCTCAAACTTTTCCTACTATGGTGAGGCTTTATTTGATTGTATATACTTCTTAATCACTTTTAAAGTTGATTCCATATTTTCCCTATAGATTTACTTTCATTTTTTCCAAGATGAGTACTATGAGTGAACTTATTTTTTTCCTTGATACACATTCTATTGAACTCCATATTCTTATTCCATTAATATTGTAAACCATTTTTCTTTCACAACCGATTTCTCTCTGATACAATCTTTTCTTCTATATAAAACATGTGTGGATGACCTTATTATGTCATCCTTTTCCTTCCATGTGCTCTTATAACTCCACTACATTTCCATATAAACAATATTATAACATATAAAGAATATTTATTTAAATTCATAATTCATGTTTTCATAATTATATTGATATTTAGATTCAATAGTTTTCATTCCACTATTGGGATTTTGGGCATTATGAAATGTGCTCATAATGTACCCCCATATTCCAAAATAGTAAAATTTTGTATCTAACTTTTTTTGAGATAATATATTTCCATATTTTTCAAAAACCATATATTTTTGTACATATTTCATGTTTGATATTTCTTAACTTATCTTTATTTATTCTTAAATTGTGGGAATCTTCAACTTCACTTTCTTCTTTGAGGAGCTCATCTTTATATATTTTTCCTAGATCTTCTCATCTTTATCTTTAAACTGGGAAACCATTTTTTTCATTCTATATGAAACTTTATTTTTTTATTTCCTACTATAATGATGATATGTATTTTGAGGGGAAAACTTTTCCTTTAATTCTTCCACTGTGGTCATATGTTTTCTAATTTCATCAGAAATTTATTCAAGTAGGACACTTTATTATTTCATTTTTGTACCCATTTTCATTATTACCACATTCAAGGAAACCTATAAACTTCTCATCCTATTTTTTTATATAATTATATATTCAATGATTTTATAGTCCACTTATTCCATGATATCTCATTGATCCATACTTTCTTGAAGGTATTGGAACTTTTTTTGGTCTCTGCACACACTTTCTATGAAATAATGACCAACTGGTTTTTCCACTTCTTCCATGGAATCATTACATATTTATTCACCTAAAGTGAAATCCAAATTCTTATATGTGAAATTATTATCCAAAGAAATGTTTAAAACATATTTATAATGGATATTGATCCCACTTACCTTATTGGGTGTTTCTTTCATGATACCCCTCTTATTATGCTTATTATTATTCTCACCTTTAGTCATAAGTCATTTTATAGTATCCTTGTTCACGGGTTTCTCATATTGGCTGGTTTTGAAATATTCTCTTGAGGTATACATCATCACCAACTTTTACAAAATAGAATTTTCATAGAAATATTCCAGGGTCATCCATACATCAAAGGTGGTGGAACAATATAATGTATTCTTATAAATCTCACTATATAATGATCTTGTTAATATCTTTTCAATATCAAAATTTCAAATTATTGCAATATTCTTACTTAGAACCACATATTAAAGAATCTACTCCATAACCTCTTTTATGCAATCTTATAGGAACATAGTAATTTCATTTTTCCACCCATAGAAGCTAGTTCCACTATAAATGGATGCTTCATTAAAGAATAAATAATGAAAAAAACTAAAATAGATACATAGGTTGAACACCAAGATAGAATATTGCTTTGATACTTATATTTATTACACAAGACAACCTCATAGGTGGATTAATTATGATGTTATAAAAATTAAACTTTTCTATTTAATCTATTTAACTTTATTTTGGATATTGTTTCCATTTTGAATGAAACTATGTTAAACCTATCACTCTCAATGAAACATTCAATGAAAATACATATATATATATTTCAAAGTAAAGTAAAAATAAAACACAAGAAATATACATAGTAAAACACAAAGGGATAGACCATGTATCATATACATAATGTTGTATTGATGTAAACAAATCCACTAACTTTCACTAGTTCATTGGATACAGTGTTTTAGATATGGTCACTCCATGACATGATCACTACCATTATATTTTTTTGGGTGAATTCACTACTCACCCAAGGATAAATACCTAATATTATCCTCCACTAATTTATTTAGTGAATGATCAGTCATAGTTTATAGACTTGTAGGTCACTTCAATCGATAATGGATGTGATGGTCTGTCTTTGATCAGTGTGAGACTTCTCTGGTAGTATAGATCCAAATTCAATGCTCTAATGTACCTAACATTTCTAAATTTACCTTATTAAATTATAGATGAGATAAAATTCATAATGAGATAGTTTATTTGGTTTCTTCCACAATACCTCAACAACAATTCTTATCTCTCCAGATGTGTATAATTCCACACTGCGATTATCTTTCCACTTTCCTTCTCTTCAATAACCGGTGGTGAAACATGAATTCTTCATTTGAATCTCAATATTATTACTTTAAAATATATTTATCTATGATAATATAATATAATTATTAACCTCTATAATGATCACATGTTATATTTTTGTGAAAATACCTTCCCAAATCTGCCTTATGGGATGTAACCTCAACCTTCATACCTCACATCATACTCACCCTGTGAACTATGTATTATACTTAATAGACCATATATTTCACTTAATAGAGCTCCCTCATGAGATTATTTCATACTCACCACATGATAAGATTAAGTATTACATAATACACTTAATGTTACACTTTCTACACTTCACTAAACTGACCTCTTGGAATCACCCTCACGGAATCGACCCTATGGCACTAAATTCATGGAACTGATCCATACAAACTCATTACGTGGAAACTTATAAATGAATGTTTTCACATTTATCGATCTTCAGATATTTTTTATATTCCAATCAATCGATAATGATAGGATTTTTTAGGTATTTATTGGAAAATATCATTAAATATTTTTTAATAATTTAAATTACTATTAAATACTTTCCTAAATACCCTTTGCATGCTTCACATTTGAACCACATATTAAATTTAATATTGGAAAAAATATATACCTTTTGAACATGTTATACAGTTTCAATTGTGTACTATACTACTCAAACACATAATCTAATTCATAGATCTTGTACTAAACATCATGGTAGATCAAGAAAACTTGCATTCATACAACATGTATTCCCCATTCATACCACATACTTGACTTCATGGTCGATAAAAAATATCAATTCTAACACCACACAATTAACAAGTGGGATCCTTGATTTACTTCATGGGCCATGAACTCCACTAAACCCCATCTAAAGAATCTATTATAATCTATAAACATGACCACACAGTCCACATGATTGACCATATGGGATATGTACAAACTTCATGAATGACCTTCTACTGTATCAAAAACATTGTAGAACTTCTCCAAAAACATCATATTTCACTCACAAAAATTTAGGAATGTATAATAGATTAAATTATCAGGAAAAAAATCTTAAACTACATAAAAATATTTAAATACACATCATTTAGTATTGTACATCAAGGGCAACACATCATCGAGATAATCACATTTGAAAAAAAAACTTCAAAAAAATCAACCCCGTCCACCCCTTATAAACCAACCATATTTATATAAATAAAAAATAGTCTTAAAATGATCTAGACATAAAAAATATTTAAAATGAATTATCCTCAGGAAACAAAATATTTCTTTGATCGTATAAATACCAAAAGGTATAATTTTTCATTTTATATATAAACACTCACATGTGAACTAATTTATAAAATATTTAATGAATATCCCATCATTACTCGATCTTTTGTGTCCATACCTACTTCATCTAAATTGTAAAGAAAACCAATCATACAACCACTTGGATATAATATTCTTCCATTTTGGATATTTTTGACAATACTACCATAATCACATTCCATATTTTTGCTGAAAAAACTCCAAATCATTGTATTTATTTATGGTGTATACATCTCACTCCCCCTTTTTCAATAAAATTTAAAGAGATCCTTGTATCTAAAAATTATCAGTAATATTTCTCCCATTAAAGGATTTTTCTAATTATACCATAGTTATTACTTTTGCATTAATTTTATTACATATAGGGGAACTCTTATCAGCTATACTCCCCCTTGTTAAGGGAGCTAAGTACTAACACCACTTATTGGGAATCATAGATTTTGTCTATCTCTAATACTAGTATATTGTGCATTGAATTTCATATAGCCCGTCATCCATTTTACCTACACATAATTTCCCACTAATATTTAACTAGACTCAAATATTGAACACTTGATCACATTATCCACTTCTAGATCTTTAGGTTCTCTCACCAACTTATTGATTGATACTTTATATTCTTCCAACCATTTCATCCATTAACTTTATATTTTTTTATTCTGACATAGATTTTTAATGAGATAATTTAGAACATGGAATTTGAGTTATAAACATATATTATAATCCTATAGAGTTAGAACATGATATAAGAAACAAGAGTAAGAGTTAATAATATCAAATCTATCCATGTAACTTAGTTACATAGATGATAACAACTTGACATTTTTTATTTTCCATAAAATCTTATAAGCTCAATCATACTAACAGTAGTCCATTAAATAATAAGAAATAAAGAATAAATGTATGATACATACCATATATAGGATCAATTGACACCAATCATTTTTTATGAACTCATGATACCATATAATGAACATGCAACTTCTCCACATGGTAAATCCTATTTATAATACAATCTAATGTACTTATTGATCTTCATAATTACCACATGAGATCTTATTTTGAAAATATACATCCAAATCCACCTTGTGTGAAGTAACATCATGGTTCCCACTTCACCATATACTCACCTTGTGGACCATATACTATACCTCATGGGCTACATACAAAACTTCATGAATCTCCCTTACGAGTTACCTTCCTACTCATTATGTTTTAACCTTGTGGACTTAATAATCTTATTCATGGAATACTTAGTCTACTTCATAGATCATACTTCCTATAACTACCTCACAAAATAATCCTAATATAATTGACTTTTCAGAACTAACTTCATGGAACTAGTCCCCATATACTCACTTTATGGAACTTTCACCATGTATTATTTTTCCTTCATTGATATTAAGATATTTTTTTATGTTTTGATTAATCAATAATGAATAGATTATTGAGGTATTTATAGGTAAATTCCATAAGATATTTTGTAAATCCTTGATATTACTCTTCAACCCTTTTCTAAAGAACCATATCATTATCCACATTTTAACCACATATTAAATTTATGGTTAGATAAAAATATCCTCCTTTTGACCACATAATCCCCTACTCAACTACATAATATATTTTACAGATCATATACTCAACTTTTTGTTCAATAAAAAAATGATTCCTTCAAACATTGTGTACTTTCCATGCATACCTTCTATTTAACTTCATGATTGATCAAAACTCTCTATTTCAATATCTAACACTTCCAAGAATTCCAAATATTTCACTTCATGAGCTAAGAACTCTATTGAAACCCTTCCATGAACACTATTATTGGTTGTGTAAATGACCACATGGGTTATATACTTGACAATTTGAGCCATTTATAGACAACATGAACTAATTTACACCACCTCAAATACTTTACAAAACTTCTCCAAAACACCATATTTGTACAATTTTATTTGGAACGTCCAAACCTTATAACTATCAGGAAAAATTCCATAATTACATGAATATATTTCAATGAACATTATTTATTATCATACTTTGAGTGTGATATGTCATATAGACATCAACATATGAAACATCACAACTTTAAAATAATCAACCATCTCCACCATGTACACCAACCATATTTTCCAAAACAAAAATTGGACTTCAAATGATTCAAAAATACAAAACAATATACTATGAATACTACTTATTTTGTGCTCAAGGTCCTTAAAATATAAATATAAAATATTATTAATCTTATTTTTCTACACCAGCACTGACATATTATATAAATAATCAAATCATAAATGAATATCCTAACACCATCATATTTGTTAATGTCCAACCCTATATTAGCCACATTGTCCAAAAATCTAACACACAACCTCTTTGTTGCAACATAGTTGAACTCCATTACCAAATTTCATTATTCCTAGGTGTTTGATATATTTATTATATGACTTGTATGCATAATAAGGGTGAGAAGAGTGTGGTATATCCATTAATTTTTTATGAATAAAAGTAAAGAATGGAGAGGTTTTAGTTGGTAAAAAGTCATCCACACCAATTGGCCCACCTCTCAATGTGGTTCTACCAATCCCAATGGAATAAAAAAAACCTAACGTGAAAAATAATAAATAAATAATATCAATACTTCTAATTCAATGATTTAATTTAAAAATAAAATACCCCTAGCAAAAACCAAAAATTTAAAATTACTCTTAAGGTCATAATAAATTTTCCTCAAAAGCATAATGAACAAGGTTAGGGTTATTAAAAACTCCACAAAATTATGTTTTTCATCCCTAAAATATAAAAAGATAAAACCAACTAAAAATATTCTATGTATATAATCCTTAAAAATACTTTTTGTCACTATTATGTAAAACTTAAAGCTCACATCACAACCTCGATACATTTAGTCAAAAAATTCACTTACCCATAATCATCACTGAAACAAAATCTCAAATTGAGTATACCACAATAACTCAAGTAACCAATAGTATTATTCTTCAAATTTCCAAAATTCTACCACAATAAAAATATTTTTTATTTCCCTATAATTCTCCAAATTAAAAAATCTAAACTATACCCCATAATGTACATAGTCTAAGGTACCATGTAATTAAAATCACCATATAATTACCAATATTCTAATACATAATATTTCTATTATACAGTGGTTCCCCACACTATAAAACTTTCTATAGACATACTCCTCATTTATTATTTTTTTTCATGTTTATAAAAATTATCAATTTATGAGAAAACTTCTAGATTGCATTTCAAAATCCAATTTAAATTGTTATGTTACAAAATGATTTCTTTGATAAACAACTTTTTTTAATCCACTCATAGAAAACGGTTTTTATAATTACCACAGAAAAAACTCATAACTTTTTTGAAATATAATTTATAATTCATTTCCAAAATAAATTATCTTAGAAAAATCAATTTATTCAGTTTTAAAATCAACCTTTAGTTTATAAAATCCACTTCTTAACAAAACATTGAGACATATCAATAATATATTTAAATATAAACCTTTAATACTTTCCATGATAAACCAAACTCAATGATAAATAGTAGGTAAACTCCAAATAATGACAAAATTAAATAAAAATACATAATAAAAATAATTCTTAAACAAATTTTAATCAACAATTGGGTAGAAATATGTTAAAAAAGTTGCAAAAAGATGCTTAAAATAATACAAACCACTAGAATTGGTGTAATACATATCAAGAAGGAAATAGAAATGTGATCATAAAAACAATAACACTATCATAAAAAGAATATAATATTTCACATGATTCAGTAATTTTAAAAAGGTAATAAATGACAAAATCATTCTTGGAAGTGAAACATTTAAGCTATTAACAAAAATAGATTGAATATATCAATTCAACGAAACATTTAGTGATTATTATTGGAATAATAATCACTAATATATATATATAGAAAATTATATATATATATCATTAATGTTTCAGTTAATAGAAACCTCCTGTCGATTTAGGTTACAGTATAAACAAGCATAAGAAAGTGCATTCTATGTCATGATAACTTATTATGCCTACCAATTGACATCTACTTATGATGCGTGGTTCACTAGAGAAGTTAACTCCTAGTAAAGCCCAGTCACTTTTACAGGTTCTTACTTATATATATCAAATTCTTCCAAATTGATACATTTACAATAGTGGAACATCCTACCTTTCTACCCTACCTTTAACATGAGTTACAATAATAAATAAATTCACAATTCCCATTTTTTGGTTAATTATCAAGTCACAACTTACATATATCTTGTTTACTCTCACTCTCATATTTATTTATTTATTTAATTGAGAAATTATATTATTCTTCTATTTTGATACCACTTTATAATGAACATGACACAAATCACCCAAATAGTACTCAGACAAGGCCGCTACATGACCTCAAGTGCACCTTATAACTACTAAAGGATGGATACTAGCACTCAAGATCTATGAGAAATGGTAGGAATGTGGGTTTTACCCTTTGAGAAACATAACTATATGTAAAGAAGATTAAAATTAATAAATTAAAAATAACAATATATGAATCAAGTGTAAATTCTAAAACATAAAATTAAATCATAGGTGAGATAAATATTATAAAACTAGTATCTGTAATAAAAAAATAGATGTTCTAGATATGAACTATAATCTCTAACTCCAACATCAAGTATAAATAAACACAATATTATAAAATTCATGAAAAAAACAATAGTAATATAGATATATACTATTACTTATGAGTAAATGTAAAATAAAACATGGTGATTCATACCCACGAGAGTGTATATATATGGTGTGTGCATATAATACATAGTATGAAACCACCAAGATTCCAATATGTATAAAATTCCTTTAATTGTGTGATTTAGATCAATCTACCCATTTACATTAATAAAAAAAATTACAAATAATTGCCATTAAATCATGGATTGGATACATGGAACTAGTATAATGATTGATATAAGGCCACAACAAATAACTCTTTATACTTGGAGGGTCAATACCCAAACTAATTTCTTTGATTAGAGTTATCAAAATCTAATACATACCATCTAGGGAAACCATGGTTCCCATCCTAATAATCTAATTTTAAATAACACACATGCACACATATACACCAATACATATGAGTAGATGTGTGTATAATGAGTTAGGGTGAAACACCCATTCAAAAAAGGAATGGGAATGAGGGTATGAGTTAGGGAAACTAAGTCATACATCCCAATAATTAGTAAGGATGTGAGAACCCACCCTATGAAATGATAAATATAAACATGTGGTGTGGTATATATACCCCATCGATACATTAAATCTATTAAATAATAACAAATAAAGAATACAGAATTTGGGATTTATGACCCTCTATATTCCTTTAACCCTTTCACTAATAATGATTACCTACTCAAGATAAATAAATAAATATATATATATCCCTATATAATAGTATATACAAGAGATTTCTATTTCTAGAATTATCTTTCAATAGGATTTGTATAACAATGTAATGATATTCTCCACATGAAAATATATAATCAAGAATATCATAAAGTGAATATATTTACAAATATTATATCATAGAATCAAGTAAATGGTTATAAATCCAGACATATCACAAATCAAGGAAGAACATAATTTTTTTATCCTATATAGACAATTCATACCACACTTATGTCATGAATTGGTTGTCAATTCAATGTTTATAATTATCCGACTAAACAATAAATTATATATAACATGGGTAGCCACTAGATAGAATGATTAATAACTAGGTGTGGATTTTAGGGTTGGACATAGCAATCACTTTATTAGAATAAACCATATAAGGGGTAAATGAGGTTCTCATTAACCTATAAAAATATGGTTCTATTTATGACATGAGGGGTAATAAGTATGAGCTAATATCTTACTAAGTAAAAAATAAGGTATAATATTGGTTATATCTAATAGATACATGAATTATATCCAATATAGAGTTTAAATAAGTTATAAAATATAAATTAAAACATCCATTTTAATTTAGGGTTATCTTTAAAGTAGGTTTGTTATACCTAGATATGAATTTAAAGAAAATAAACCTATGATTTTTAGACAATATCAAAAGAATTTCTTTAAACCTTGAACATAAGGAGGATGTAGTTTGAGAAATATTTTATATAGAGGAAGAATTTTAGTAAACCAAGTCATATTATTTTTTTAAATAAATCATGATGTATCCAAAAATTTATAGAAATTAAGTGAAGTTTTTAAAAATAAATAATCTAGCATAGGTTGAAACCCATTTGGGGAAAGCAGTAAAGATTAGGTATCACATTGTTCATTTACACTTGAAACCAATCCATCCATCACCTATACATTGATTCAATTATCAAGAAATGTTATGTTTGGTTTATTGACTTATAACACATTTAGAGTGAAGTAGAAGATAACGATTTCATTGATTTTATAAATTAATGTTGTAAGGATAATTCTTTTCAAAATTTGTCATACCACCCATATATCTCAACGTACTCCACCAAGTAGGTTACTCTATTCATCATTATATGTTTACAGGGGTTCAATAAGAACAATTTTAATGTTATGTTGTAATTTATTGTATTTTAAAATGTTTTTTTGACTACATAGGGTAAAAAAATAAGACAAAATTCTAGAAACATAAGATAATTTTTTGAAAATATATTTAAATATTTATAAAGGTTAAAACCCCCAAGAAGTCATTTGGAATTAAAAATTTATATATTTATATCACATATTCAACCTAAAATCATATTTGACTCTTATTATCTATGAACAAGTTGTTAATGATATTATGAAATATCTATATAATTTGATATTTTATCTTTTAACCAATAGAGAATTAAAGGAAATTAATTTTTGACATAAAAAATATATAAAAAACTAAAAATAATATAGTTGGTATCAACTAATGTTCCCTTGGAATTTCTCAAAGGTTATATCTATTATCAACTATTTGTTTGAGACTAAATTGAACACTATAAAATTTATTTGAAGTGTTTTTAATGTATTTGGAACTGGCTTAAAGTGTATGGAATGATTTCTAAATATTTAGATAAATTTGGAATTGTAGAAAAGGCCTAAGTTCTATATTTCCTATGATTCATTTGACTTTGTGTAAGAATCATTTCAATATCTTCTTATGAGTTATTTCTTACTTTTGGATGAAAATTTGAAAAGGAACCAAAACTATGTAATCATCATTGTATATTTGTGTATAAATAATTTTATGCTATCATGAGTTTCATTTGAAGAATTCATAAAAGTTATTGAGAAAAAATAAAAGTTAGTCGGATCAACATATATGTCAATAGAAACTTTTTATAAGTGGTTTTTCCTTTGCATGAGTAATTACAGGCTACATATGAGTCATTTGAGTATATATATATGGGTTATTTCACTTGTGTATAAGTCAATACATAAAGATACATATGATTCAATCAATTTGTGAAAAATTATGGAACTGGGATAAATAAAGAAGTTGATACTTTTCTATTATATTAATTCCAAAATATCATGGTCTTGATCAATAACTATGATTAAATATTATTTTTGTTAATGATTTTATGAAGTAAATTTTGTGAGTTAATTATACAAATTTGAATTCAAATTCAAATTCATTGTGGTTGATAAATTATGAATCTTTGAAAAATATATTCTAAATTTTTAGTCCTATTATTTAGGTAATTTAAATATATTATAACTTCTTTGGTAATTCCTTAATAATTTAAGGGAATATTATTTTTCAAATATTGAGGAAGTGTAAAAGTAGAAAATGATGATGATAAATGTGTTTGAGAATTAATAGAGTCCCTAATACTGTATTTTGTCAAAGAGAGAGAGAGAGAAGTATTGAAGAACATGAACTATACTACATCTACATATTTTGAAGAGTTTAATTCAAGATGATTCTTATTCTATTCATTGAGTGTAACACCATGTTACCTTCTTTTAGGATTTTTTTTCTGTTTTTGGTTCCCCTTATTGTTTGCATGAAATACATGATTTTTAAGGATGGAGATAATTTTTTGGTGAAAATGATATAAATACTGGTTATGTTTGTTTATGTTTTAGTAGAATCTAGGTATAAATACGACAAGGTCCCTGAAGGGGGGTCAAGATGTTCTTTGGAATTTTATACAGGGGTGTGTTTTTTGTATTTTCTTCAAGAGACATTTACACCGTAAATGTCTATATTATGACATAATACCAGCATAGGGTATAACCCGTGAATTATTTTATGTCATGGGCAACTTATAATCCATAAAATACTATGTTATTTTTTAAATTAAATTCATATCATAAGATATTATTTTACACCGTATGATAACAAATATGGATAAATTTAACATGAGGTTATGTTTTTTAGCAGATATGTGTTATAGGATTTTACGCCATATGGAAAGGGTTTATATAACAAATCCCTTCAGCCGAGAAGGTTATATCGCATATCACATATGATCTATCCCATTCATTGAACTGGTTTATTTATCAATCCTTTTTTATTATAATGGTTAATTTTGTGTAAATATTCCACCTCCATATTATTTCATTCGACATTTATTCCTTGTGATGGTTTCATTGCTTCTCCTTGGTATCATTCACAAATAAAGATGAAGATGATGTAATGAATGGACATATCAGACCTTTATGCTTATCTGGAATGGTCAACGGTGTAGACATCCGAAGAGTCTTCATTGATAATGGTTCAGGAGTCAACCTCATCCCCATTCGTACACTTCATCGATTGGGCCTCACAGAATCTGATTTATCTCCTTCTACTTTGATGTTACAAGGATATGATAAAAATGAACAAGAACAACTGGGTGATATTACACTCAGATCTCATTATGGAGATCTTGTATCCAATTTATATTTCATGGTTTTTGATCAAGATTCACCCTCCAACATCTTGCTTGGTAGACCCTGGCTATATCGGCATGTGGCTATTCTTTCATCATACCATCAATGTCTCAAATATTGTTTCAATGGTAAAATTGGGACATTGTATGGTGTTAAATCCCCATTCAAGACATGTGAATCTCAATACATTGAGGCGGAATTCTATCTCATAAAGGGAAAGGATAAAGCCACAATAAGGGAGATTACCAATGTTAATGCTCCATATGGTTTAGAAAAGATTCCAGTAAACCCATTTACACATGTGAGTATAGACTATGTATTTCCTATCAGTCAAATTGACAGGATAGACTCAAATCAAAGTAATCTTATGGAAACATCCATAATGTCAATTACAGCAATCAATCCAGACAACATGTGAGAAATTGGTGATTCACCAAGAAATGATGAAGGCTCAAATGGAGATGTCTTCGTTTCATCTTCCAAAATTCACCAAATGTATAATTTTCCAATCAGGACAGAAGAAGTTATAGCAATGTCAGAGGTAAATGATGATTTCAATTATGAATCCATCATCTACTCTTTATTACCCAAAGAAGACCCTTCATCATCAATTAGGTCAGAAATAGAAGCTTCTTCTTCAAGATGTTAAAATTTTAACATCTCTTATAATCATGAAAATTATGCTTCATCATCTACTATTCAAGTTGGAACAGAAGAAATAACACATGTTGAAGAAGAAGAAGAAGATCTCAGGGACACTCTTCCAACATTTGAAGAGGGTATCTCTACCACCGTGGATGAACTCAGAGAAATAAATATGGGTACAAAAAAAGATCCATGCCCCACTTTAATTTGTGCGGCCATGACTCTTGAAGATCAAGAGATGTATATTTCCTTTCTAAAGAAAAATTGAGATATATTTTCTTGGAACTATACAGATATTACAGGGATTGATCCTGATGTTTCCACTCATCGTTTGGGTTTTCGAAAATAACATCGAGGATTCAAACAAGCCGCTAGAAAAATGCACCCACCCTATGCTTCCAAAATTGAAGCTGATTTGGATAAGCTCATCAAAGCTAACTTCATTAGAGATGTTCAATATCCCAAACGGTGGTCTAATATTTTCCAAGTGATAATGAAAAATGGGAATATTAGTGATTTCATTGATTTCAGAGATCTTAATCGACATTGTCCTAATGATGATTTCCCAGTACCAATTACAGAACTCTTAATTGATGCCACAACTGGCTATGAAGCACTTTCCTTCATGGATGGATATTTTAGATATAATCAAATCTAAATGGCTTCAGAAGATGGGGAATCTACTACTTTTAGAGCCCCTCAAGGTGTGTTTTGCTATCGGATAATGCCCTTTGGCCTGAAGAATGCAGGCGCAACATATCACTATGCCATGCATCGTATCTTCAAACCCTTTCTAGGGAAGTTTGTTGAATGTTATGTGGACGGTTTGTTGGTTAAATCCAAACAACTTTCTAATCATTTGTTTGATTTGGAAATCATATTCCACAAAATTTGGCAACATAATTTGAAGATGAACCCCTTAAAATGTGCTTTTAGGGTAACCTCAAGAAAATTTCTCCACTTCGTCATACGCCATCGTGTTATCGAGTTTAATACTGAGAAGAAAATTTCAATCCTTGGTATGTATCATCCTCGAAATTTAAAGGATATGAGAGGAATTCAAGGACACTTGGCCTATATTCATCATTTCATCGCCAATTTAGCAGGAAAAAGATTACCCTTCACCAAATTGATGAAGAAGGGAGTCACTTACCAGTGGACTGAAGAATGTCAAGCCGCATTCGATATTCTCAAGAAATATCTCTTGAGTCCACCGATGTTAATGCCACTTGTTGAAGTATGACCACTTATCCTCTATGTGAAAGCTTTAGAGCAATCATTGGGTGCCTTTATTTCTCAGAAGAATGATGATGGGAATGAAAACAACCTCTACTATCTCAGTCAGAATATGCTTGAAGTAGAAACCCGATATTCAAGTATTGAGAAGTGATGCCTAGAAATAATCTTTGCAGTTCAGAAGTTGAGACACTACATGCAACATCAGAAGATCCAATTGGTATCTCGTAATAACCCGCTCAAATTCATCCTTAGTCGTCCAATTCTTAGAGGAAGACTGGCAAGGTGGGCAGTTATTTTGCAACAATTTGACATTCATTATGTGTCTCAGAAGGCAATAAAGGGCCAAGAACTTGATGGTTTACTTGTTGAACACCCTTTAGTGGAAGACACATCTTCAAATGTCGAACTCCCTGATGAGGAAGTCTTCTCTATTCAATAAAGTATCCAAACATTGGAAATGTACTTTGATAGTGCTTCTGGAAGTCCAACAGGGAGGAAAATGGAAAATCCTAAATTCAACAAATTTGGTTAAGGAGTTGTGCTCATTTCTCCAGAAAAGGTGGTGTTACCCTATTCCTTTTCATTTTTGGGAGGCAGTACAAATAATTAAGTGGAATACCAAGCTCCCATCATAGGCTTGGTGTAGGAACTTCAAGAACAAGTGAATCACTTAAAGGTGAAAGGCGATTCAGACCTGGTTATCAAACAAGTCAATGGGGATTACGCAATCAGAAAAGAATAATTAATCCCTTTGTATGATTATGTCAGAGATTTATTGGAAAAGTTTCCTTTGGAACCGACAATTTCTTATATCCCAAGATCACAAAATTCCCAAGATGATGCACTGGCTAATATAGCTACAGCTCTGGAAGATCCAAATCGGGATGAGAAAACCATCAATATTTCCCACTGTCATACAATTCCACCTTCTGTTCAAACTAGGACAGAGTAAATCAATGAAATTAGTCCCATTCCTAAACCATATGGTCATACTACAGGATGGATGACACTTATCCGGTAATACCTTCAAAATGGAATACTTCCACCTAATAGAGCTGCGAAAGAACAAGTCCGAAGATGTGTGGTCAGTTTCACTATTTATGATATCCTAGATAACATAGAAAATGTTCTCTAAAAAGGGGTTTTTATGGAGTTCTCTTCAGATGCATTGATGGTGAAGAGACAATGGCTGTCATGAAAGAAGTGCATGTAGGAGTCTGTGGTGCCCATTAGTCTGGACACAGACTATCTGATCAAATTTGAAGGCTTGGATACTTTTGGCCTTCAATGATACAATATTGTGTTGATTTCACAAATAAGTGACATTCATTCCATGTACATGCCATCTTCATTCATTAACCCCCAGAGTTGATTCATACAGCTAAATACTTGTGGCCATTTTCCACATGGGGAATAGATGTAGTGGGACCTTATCCTTCGGCTACATTAAAGAAGTTAAAGTATATTCTTACTGTTAGTGACTTTTTTCAAAATGGGCAGAGGCAATACCGCTCAAAGAAGTCAGTTCTAAATGCATTGTTAGCTTCATCAAGTCTAACATCATTACCAAATTTGGTTTCCCTCATACCATATTAACGGAAAACGGCACAAACTTCTGTTAATCTGAGGTGAGGAAGTTGTATCAAGAATACAACATTAAATCCAATCATTCCTCTCAGTATCATGCAGTGGCCAACAATCAGATAGAAGATTTCAACTAGACTCTTTCAAACATACTACAAAAGATGGTGGATAAAGATAAGAAATCATGGCCTGATAAACTCTTTCATGCTTTATGGGCTTATTGGACCACCACCTGCACTACAATGCGGTCAACTCCATATTCATTGTTATATGGAATAGAAGAAATATTGCCAATTGAGGTTCAAACACCCTCACTCAGAGTAGTCATTTTTGCTCAGTCATCTACAGATCAACAATCTCAAAAGCGATTGGATGAATTGGAACAATTAGATGAGAAAAGACTGTGCACCCTGCACCGCTTAGAAGTCTATCAGGATTGAATAGCACGAGCATTCAATAAAAAAGTTCATCTTCATTCATTCATTTAGGGATAATTGGTATTAGTTCTTATAACTCCAATGATACCAGGAAAGAAACCTCCCAAGCTTGAGCCAAAATGGGAAAGACCTTATTCAATACATAAGGTCTACTCCAATGGATTTTATTCTTTAATCTCAATTGATGGAGAACTCTTCACTACTCCAACCAATGCTATATTTCTGAAGAAATATTTTTTATGAACATAAAATACACCAAGGGTCCATGCATATGACTTTTAACTATTGGAACTTAGGTCCAACATGACGTTAAACTATGACGTCCTAACTACATGATGCTAAACTGTACAGAAGTCCCTTACGTCCAGCAAGACATTAAACTGCATAACCAACGGTCCATGCATATGACCTTAAACTATTTGCACTTTCGTACCACATGACATTAAACTATATCCCTTTCATCATTTTATACGACGTTAAACTATACAGTTATGGTCCATGCATATGACCTTAAACGATTCACACCATCGTCCAACATGACACTAAACTGTATCATCCTTTTTTTCGTCCAACATGACGTTAAACTATGAAAAAGTCCCTAATACGTCCAACATGACGTTAAACTATGTCCTCTTTTTTCCTTACTGCATGACATTAAACTACACAGTCCCCCTTTCATCCAACATGACGTTAAAATGTATTGTCTGAATCATCTTAGCTATAAGACGCTAAACTGTACAGCACCCTAATATGTCCTACATTACGTTAAACTGTATTTTATCTCTACTATATGACACTAAACTGTGCAACACCAATAGTCTTATTGCAAGACATTAAACTGCATAGTCCCTTCATATGTCCAACATGACATTAAACTATTCATCGTTAAGGTTGTTACCACCTCTTGTTTCTCACACCGAGTATGACTCACGTGAGCTTAAAGAAAACTTCAACCATAACACCCTCTTTGGGCTGCTACCCATGCGTAAGTCCCAACACTATTTTTTAGGTCATTGTCCCCAAGAAAAACTCGATCCCTAATTAATTATTTAATTGAACTATGCAGACTTTGATCCTTTCCTTCCAAGCTGGGTACATAGGTAACCTCATAAGGTTCAAGCTCAAAACCAATCTCTTAACATTGGTTCACCTTCGTCCTTTCTATACAACGTTAAACTGTACAACATTTTTCTCTTATATAACAATAAACTACTATATTCTTTCATACCCTAACTTGAGAGGGAATCATTATTTACATTGATTTTCAATCATGTTATATTTCAAAGACTATGTTCATACATGGTAATGCCTAAAGCTTTTATCTTGGGTCAAACCATCGTTGCACTGAACTCCCCTTTTCACCCTTCACTTGTATGAACCAAATCTGTAAATAGGGTATTTCTACAACTATGTGGGATTTATTACCATCCTTATGGGATATGTAAGAACGTTCGAGCATCCCTCGAATCCAGCCCCAAGTCTTTGGGCCTAACCCCAAATTCCACTTTTAGTCCCCTAGCTGAAAATTCCTTGTGAAAACACACACTGTGTATTCATTATAATGGTCTGAGTTCTATGACCCTAAACTAAGATCTCTTATACTTTCGTCCCACACGATATTAAAATGTATTTCAAGAAATACACATGGCTTGATTCCCATCCTTATGGGATACATAGTGAAGTCCATTATTTCAATTCAGGATCCATCCACAACATGATTATGGATAGAATTGATCTGTGTATCTCTGCATACATTAGACAATACCCATCTTTATGTGTCATAATCCTAGTCTTAAATACTTCCAGATCGCCATAACCCTTTTCTTGACTTCTGGTCACAAAATGTCCAATTTCTGAGAGTTCATTTGCTGTAATATGCAGCATGTGCCCTTAGGAGGCCTTGCATAAACATTCTACATAACAGACTTGTTAGACAAAAGATACTATTATTTGACTATGCAGCCAATTCCCTTAGGAGGCCCTGCATAGTTCAACCCCCTAACAGGTTCATTAAATAATGGTAACTTCATTCTTGAAAAACAAACCTATTTTTTCCTTAGTTGTCCTAACGACAATATGTAAGGATCTACATAAAATAGCCATCCTTAAAATATTTTCCCCATGTTCTTTTTCATGATCTGAAGGTATTTAAGTTTATAGTTTATTTTCCTCTTCCCTACGTTTGGGTCAGAACTTTGTAAAAGAGACATTCATCCCATTCTTAGAAAATCTTGTTTGGAAATATCTTCTCCATATTCAAGTACCTCTCTCCATACATCAAACTCTATGATTTGGAAAATTTGAATCCCCATAAACTTCCACTGGCTTTTTAGCATTAGAAAAGTAAATTTCTGAGAGTTCTTTTCCCTGACTATACAGCACGTGCCCTTAGGCGGCCTTGCATAAACAGTCTACATAACAGACTTGCCAGTTGAAAGATGTTATTATTTGACTATGTAGCTAATGCCGTTAAGTGTCCCTACATAATTCAACCACCTAAAGGGTTTGTTAAATAATGGTAACTTCATTATTGGGAACTACTTCTTCTAATGCCTTTTAGCCCTTTTCATATCATTCCTTAGATTAAAATTTTCTTAAGTCATAGTTTACATGTTTTACTTCATACTTGAGTGTGGTAAAATGTTTTCAGATAAGTTTTCAAGGAATTGAGTCAATTTTAACCCATTAGGTCAAAGCTATTTTGGCATTAAACATTATCCTTTTTATGTTCGATGTGCATGACTTTAAATTGCCCACAAAAGACATGGAAAATATGAATAAAAGTCAAGTCCCAGCTCACTAAAACATACATTTTCGTATGATTAATGTAATATTGAGTAATTGTGAGATTCAAATATTGTACGGTTATTTATAATTATCCTAGTAAAAATGAAACTATGCTTACTAATCCCATTGGCTTAGATGAAAATCTAAAGAAGGTTGCCGGAAAATGCATGCATAGATGATTGAAAATGAAAGCGTTTTTTTAATATGATGCACAATAATTAGAAGGACATCCACAGACTGGATTATCTTCTCTTTTCCAGGAATTACAAGAGACTTTCAACATAAGTCTTCACTTGATGTACAGCATCTCGAGCTTCATTAGCATCCACTTGAAGCTCATGCACTTGACCAAATTCACTCTTTTGAGCCTGATGGAGAGCATTCTTGGCATCTGTGATGGCTTCCATACCACTCATTTGAGCACCCTCCAATGAATTGTTCAGTTGTTCAAGTTCCCCAGTAACAGCATCTAACTACTGCTGAAGGTGCATTTGCTAGACAACTTTATCTTTGATCTTATGCTTCATCTCCTTCATCTTGGCATCATAGTCAGCCTCAGCTCGGGATATCACAGCCTCAAATTCACTGATATTGTCTGACAGCTTCACCCTAGTAGGATCTTCACGGAAATTTTTCTCCTCCTCCCTTCTTAAGATGACTTGCTTCCCCACGGCATGGATATTTTGATATAAAAACTGCCAAGTCCCAGCATAACAAACAGGGATGACTATCGTAGGATCTTTGATGACATCTCTTCAAGAGGCACCTCAGATATGATTTTCCATATTTTTTTATCCATGCCTTGATTCGTGAAAATTGGAGCGCCATTTGTACTTATGGATCCGACTCTGCACCATTATCGCATGGGGGAATATAATCTGGGATTAATGCACTTAGGGAATTGCCCCATTCTACTCCTTCCCCCTGACCTGTGCTTCATCACTTTCAATCCTCGTTGGGGTGGAGGATGAGGCTTCACCTCCAGATCTAGCCACTGAAATTGATGGACCTGCATAATCAATTGAAAGCTTTGGTTAGTTTCAAAGGATAAAAAAAGTTAATTGGATATCTTTAAAATAATGTACAGTCTCAAATATAGTTATCCCTTACCCAACGGTAGATCAGTAACCTGAGAAGGATCCTCCCCATATTTCCTAGCTTTGATAGGATTTTCAGGATGAGTTTGAGGAAGCTCTACTGGGTTCATCTCTACTTGTGCTAATGAGTCTCTAATAGTAGGGTTTTCTATACCCCCTTCAGGTATGGGTAGTTCCGCATCTTGCTCATACAGAACAGCACATTTGAACCAATCATGATTAGACATGTAATAAGAAGTTATTTTTAATAGGATGAAGGATTACACTCATGTCCATAATCATCTAAATTACATGGTAATTTAACATGATTTATAAAATCTTCGAAAGATGTGCCAAGTTACATCATTTCATCTAATTTCATCTCAAAATCCTGGTTAATCTCACCAGTGGGAGCATTTGATGTGTCTTCTTGGCAACCTTCATCCTGCGGTCCCTGACCCTGGACAACATCTTTAGATAAAATAGTGGAATCAGTTGAAATAGCCACCAAAAGCTCTAATGCAAGGGTTGAACCTAAATTATCACAGAATGGAAGTCAGTCAATGTTTCATTCAACATTTCAAGAAGCATTGTTCACTTACCAGAATCAGGTTCTTCTCTTCTTACAATAGTATTAGGAGAGATACTAAGAACAGATGCTTGCTCTTCTCCAGGAGAAGCCAAGTCAGCCTGAATTTGCGATTGTTCCACAAAACCATCTATGGTCCTCATAGGAGGATCAGTCCTTTCCCTCAGAGGGGAAATTGAAGAATCCCTTGCAATCCCCAGAAATTTGAGCAAACGTTTCATGGGTATAGACTCATGATTATTCTAAGGACTTACCGCAAATAATGAAGAGTTTAGTTGTGGACTTCCTCCTTCGATGCCTTCGCTTCATTGGTTATTTGGGAGTGTCGGCAGTCTCCCATACAGACACTTGAATTGGAGAATGTAAGGTATTGTCCAACTCCTCATTCATGGCCTACTGGCCTAGAGATATCTTGCCTGATGCGCGAGCAGATTCAGCAGTAGCCCCAATGGAAGTACCACCAGGGCTATATTGTGGTGAAGAAACCTCAATAGTTCCTTTCTTTGTGAGCTGTAGGATGAAGAAAATAATTTCCTTGAGTAAAAAATCTTTGAAAAATCAAGATGCAAAGAAAATAAATAATGAAAACTTACATCTTCAGGAGCCACGTAATCGCGCCACTCCTCATCTCCAAAACCACCAGTACCCTCAGTGACACCACGATAAATCATTTCCTTCACCTGCTTAGTGATAGGAATGGAATCAGCAGTGGCATATATGATCATTTCCATCTCTCTGATATATGCCTGCACTTCATCGGGGTTATACTTGTAATGGATATATGTAGAAGCCACAAGATTCCCTATTCTAGGGAGGGGTATCCCCTCGCATAAATCCATCCATGCAGTTTCAGTTCCACAATATAGAATATTCCATGTCTGGACATCCTCTGGTTGTAGATATTCAGTATGTGTACCAGAAGGCTGCGAGGAAGCTCCTACAATCTTCGACGTCAACTTATTCCCAGCTCATGCAACTACTGATAGGGAACAAGAAAATAAGTCCTGTTACTCTATAAATTATTGGTGATTAAATTTCCACAATGAAGTAACTTACCAGGAGTTGATGGAGTGGGTATTTTGATTCTGATTGGAGGATTATATCGGGCACAAGGCCGCTTCGCTGCTTGTTGTTCCTCATCATCCCCATATTGGGAATCTGGTGAGTCAGCCCTAGATAAGTAATCTGGTGAATCAGCTTCAGTTGGGGAAGTATCACCTTCATGAGGAAGGGTTTATTTCCCTATAGTCCTCTTTCTTTTCCCCACCTGATAAACTAGGTGATTCAGCACCCCTCTAGGGTATGATGCTATCCAGTGCTCATCATACCATGTATTTAAGTTATATGCCTCTTTTTCAACTGGTAGCTCAAACACTACCCTGGTCTTCTCCCTAGATGCTAGCAACCATAGTTGTCGGGAAACCATAGGATGTTTCTCTGACCTAACATGAACGGGGGGAGATACAATGGTCTTCTGTAAACACTTGAATTGATGTGAAAATCTATATGGAGCATAGGCCTCACATATAATCTCTCCGTCAATTCTGGCGACCAGCACACCATCTCTACAGGCCAGCATGTATGCCCTCAAATCTAGGCTAGTTGTTCCATCATCAACAAACCACCCGTTTGGCGGATTTAAATATGGAAAGAAATTAAATTCCTTATACATTCTCAGCCTCACCTTCATTTCATAATAAATGAGATCTAGTGGAGGAAGTCCAGAGAATTCCTGCACTGATGGTCTGAAAGAACTTCTGGGGATTTGTACTCCATTCTGTACATTATATGTCCTAAAGTGAGTGGCGATCCATCCCCATAAAACATGGAATGGTACCACTATTCTTAAATGAGACTTACCCATGAAGACATGAAGTAAGATCCTGTGAATCTTTGCTAAAATGGGGGTATCCAACCCAACCATTTTTCCTTTATCCAACTTAGTTGTGATAACTAAGGTCCCTAGCCTAATGCCTCCCTTTGAGTCCCCAAATGGTAGAAGATAAACACTGAGGGACAAGGCCAAAAATCCCTCCAGATGAGTCACCTTTGGGATTCTCTAATTTTCCTCATATCCCCACTTCTCAAATTCCCCTGCCTCTAGGGTCAGCCATAATTTTCCAGGAGCACCCCTTTTATCTATTTTGGGGAAAGTGGTAGGACGAGTGGGCCTCTTTTCCTTGAGCCCCTTATTCTTGGATCCCTTATGCTTCGAGCCCTTTTCCTTCGTCACCTTATCATGCTTATCGATAAGAAATATATTCATCCATTCCTCTGGATGAATATCCTTTCTAGAATGAGTCAAGGAGGTCTCTGAACTCTTGATCTTGTGGAATATTTTCAATAATTTTCGATCCAAAGATGGGGTCTTCTCTGAATCATTCCAAGTCACCTTGTGAGGGATGAATTCATCATACATATCACCCAAAATTTGAGCCCCTGAGATCATGTAGACATCCCACAGACAGATTCCTACTTCTCCATGAGTCAGATGGAAAGAATTGGTTTCTGGGCTCCAATGGATGAGTATCTCTGGCACGAAGTTATCATGCCTGTAAACATATGTTTTCCCAGCCCAGACGGATACATATATCACAACCCCTTTCAAATCCTCGACAAACTCTGTGTAGGTTTGTTGCACCCAGTATTCCCACATGGAGGTTGGCTTCACACCTCCTCCAGGACGGAAGTCCCAACTCTTCATCCAGCCTTTGGATTGATCCATCTAAGAATTTCGAAAGATTGAATGATAACAATGTGGTTGCAGCTCAATCATTTGAGGTTTCAGATCCGGTGTACAAGAGATATAATGCATCATATGATCCTTCTACACTATTCCAACATTTATAAATGCTCCTCCACATGAGATATTTGCTGAAGAAAAATTGGTGTAATTCTGAATCCAAGAAATTGGGAGATAGTTCTTTGCATCTGGAATGGTAACTTCTCACAGATGACCATATCCGTACAAATGTAGATAGATTATTTGTGGGAAATCAATATGATACTTCTTTAGGAACTTGGCCAAATCCAAGAGAGTGATGTCGCAGACGGTAAAATAATCATGGCCAATGATGCCCATGATATCATCAACTCGATTTCTAGACAGTTCATCATCATTTACGATTCTCTAGGGATCCAATGAATTTGCACAAAAGTTGAATAAATTAACTCTTAAATGGGTTTATTTTTCATAAAATTTGTGAAGAAATTCGAAAAAAATGGCAAAGGCATTAAGGTGCGAAAGTCTCATTTTGGTGCGCAAGTGTGGATGTGTCGTGCACGTTTTTGGTGCGCAAGTATCACCGCGCAAGTTTTATTACCTCTACATCAGCGCGACAATAGTGAAACAAAGGAAAACAAGTAAACTAGCATGATGAGACCAACATGCGCGATGAGAGCAAGAAATTCAATATCTGGTGGCTTTGCGAGAGAATGACCATGTATTTATAGGCTAGGCATCAACCCTACATGCCTTAAGCCAGTGCACGCAACCAGCTACGCTAAAGCCTACATGACTTTCACTTGCGTGATGCCATCTGCGTTCTCAACACTTGCGCACCAAATTTTCCTTGGTTTTCTTCTTTCTCAGAGTTACATCTTCATTTCTTTCAGATCCAACTCTAAGGGGGGACTTTTGTTGACATACCTTTCTGTCACAAAGTCTAACGAATGGAAAAGGGGAAATACCTTAAACCCAAAGTGATTCATCCTTTGAAGAAACATCAAAAAGTGAAAAATGCATGAACAATGTTTCAAATGCACTTGAGTCGTGCAAGTTACACCAAGGTCGCGCAGGTGACTTGCGTGCCACATAGGTGACTTGCATGCCCACTCTGAATTTTACCCAGGGTCTTCTCCAGCCTATAAATACCCCCTGTGGGCCCCCCATTTAAAAAAGGAAAAATTCTAGAAACTCATATTTGAGGTCCCAGGTCCCTATTATTTTCTCAAATCTTCCGAACACTTCTAAGGTATTTTCATACCTAGAAAAGAAGATCTAAATAGGGGGGAGGCCTATGTGTTGAAACTCATAAACACGTGCGCGCCTAGGTGGCCATCCCATAAGGGAAATGGCCACACTTGCGCGCCGCCTTACCCCTTCCACATAACTTGCGCACCACTCTTCAGGAAGTCTCTAGGGGTTGTATTAAAGGCTTGATCCAAGCCTCTCCCAAGTTCTACCCTAAGTATGGACCGTCTCACAAGTACCCATGTGCCGCGCAGGTACAGCTACTCGACCAGGACTTGCGTGCCCATTTAGTACTTGGTGCCCCTCTCTTTTTGGGTGCCCTTCCTTCCCATTTCACCCCTCTTACACATATCCACCTTTCCTCTTCAGTATTAAGCCTTTATAACTCTCTCCAAATCCATTTGTGGCATGATTTCTTTGTTGGATTCCTTATCTGAAAGGAATTTTGTGGAACATCTCTCAAAACCTATTGATTTACACATCTTTACATCACTAAAGCTAGAGAGTTCATTCATTCAACCTCATCATTTAAGATGAGAGAATCCTTAACATGGGCCTACATTTCAGGAGTAAGCCCCAGTCCAAATTCTCATTAATTTGGGCATCCTTCTTAGGAGTAAGCCCAAAGTCCTAATTAATTCGGGCCTCTTTTTCAAGAGTAATCCCCAAGTCCCCTAATCTGGGCATCCACTTTAGGAGTAATCCCCAGTAATAATTCCCTTAACCTGGGCTTCCTTTTTAGGAGTAATTCCCAGCCTTCAAGTTCCCAAATATGGGCATCCTCCTCAGGAGTAAGCCCCAACCATGGTTCACTTAACCTGAGCTTCCTTTTCCGGAATAAGCCCCATTCTCAAAGTCTAAAAATATTGGAATCCTCTTTAGGATTATGCCCCTTGTCCCTTAACCTGGGCCTATTTCTCAAGAGTAAGCCTCAGTCTTAATTTCTCTTAACCAGTCATAGTTTAATTTTGATCTGGGCTTCCTTCTTAGGAGTAAAACCCAATCATAAGTCCCCTACTAACTTGGGCATTTTCTTTAGGAGTAAGCCCCAAGATTAGAGTATCCAATTCCTCTATAAAGTACATACACCTTTACGGACCTTGTTCATGGGTTTCTTACCTGAAGTAAAACCCCATATTCATCAATTTTGGGCATTCATACATACATAATCCCTACTTCATTGCATCATTCATGGCAAAATTTTCTGGTTTCACCAATACCTCTTATTTCTCACTCCGAGCATGACTCACGTGAGCTTAGAGTGTAAAAGTAATCATGACATCTTTATTTGAGCCATTTATCATGCATAAACATCATACCCCATTACTCGAACTATGTGGTTTCTGATTCCTTTTCAAAAAAAAGGATACGTAGGTAGCCCATCTGTGGGTACGATCCCAAATATGAAATAATCCGTGTCCTTCTGAATGACAATAAACTTCAAGTGCCCCATTGAGTGGCTTTAAAACCATTATGGTCATCATAATGACCAAGAGACTTTTATGTATTGAAGGATACCATTGACTAAGAATCTCTAACAAATAAATATGATTCTCTATCGATGAAGAGCCTCGAATACATATAAAAGATTCTCTAAATATCCTACATATCAATCATTGATTGTCAGATCTAAAGGAAAGCTAATTTTTTACTTACTAATGTAATAAGGATTCATGAACATAACTTAAATCTATAAAGAGAGTCCTGGAGTAGAAAATAATTCCTCTCAAAAAGGTGTGATGAGTCCAACCTCCAATCCTCTCGACCAATGAAAATTCTTAAGCCTCATCAGTCCACAACTAATGAGCGCCTACCTTTGAAAAGTAGGTCCAAGTGGATATGGAATCATTGGATGTTTCTGGTTCTACGAACAAACCCGTTAGAAACCGATTGGAATGTTTGAACCTTCAATCAATGAGGACATCCCCAATTCCAGAGGAAACAAGGTGGTTTTGGCTTTGAAATGTATTTTGAAAGACATAGAACATTGGGCAACCTTGGGTTCTTCAGAAATAGACTTGTCACTCTTCATGTGTGTAATTCCACAAGAGGTATTGTGTGACTTTATTGTATAAAATTCCACGAGTGGTTATATTGGTTAGATCCACCATAGGCTTGTAGTGATACTTTTCTTTCATTTCTATCACATATACCAATATGTTAGAGCCTAAATGGCATGATTTTTCATTTATGGATTGTTTTTCACATGATGGTATATTTCATGGTTATTGTGCACATGCTTTTCTTATGGTGCAATCATGGATGCTTATATGATTTCATAAAAAAGTCATGTATTTGAGGAACATGGTATGTTTTATGAAAAATCAATGGAATTTTTTACAAAATCGTTTTTTATGAAAATTCATTGTAAATTGGATTTGTTTTAAAGATAGAACTAATGAATTCTTGATATTTGGACTTGTATAGATTATTTGGTGGTATCTTATTAGTATTTTTACTCACGCCCTACTTTTAACTTTATTATGTTATAGATGTTACTTTGTCAGAGTTTAGTAATGGTAAGGTAATTGTGTATCATTCCAGTTTCTCTTATTGGTTATCTTTATTTATTGATGGTTTGGTAGTGAAGAATGGTAACACAGGGGATTGTTTAGACATTTCTTGTTTTATCATTGTAGTTTGGCCTATTTGGATTGACTTTTTTAGTCTCATGGATGTTTATTTTTTCAAAAAATATAACCTAGGTGTATACCATATTTTATTTCACATCATATTGGTTTTTTTATTCATTATTTTTTACTTCACCATGCGATAGTGTGATTTTGGGTGACTTTTTTAGTTCACCCAAGTTGGTTCGTTATATCATGGCACATGTTATTGTGGAGGAAACATATCAATTTCATGCATGAATGATCTCTTGTATGAATAGATCATGATGAATAGTGTGAAAAGAGAATGATAATAATATCTTGATATTACTATTTCCTAGGTATTTGATACTCATTCAGAAGAAAATATTATATTTCATGAAGAAGAATTTAAATCCTTTTTAATATATGATTCATTCATGATAGAGTTTTTAATATTCAAAGGAAGGTGGAACCAGGGTAAACAATGTCATTCAATTTTCTATTTTAGTACAAGTTCAAGGATTTCACTTACCCTTTATTCATACTAGAACTTTGATATATTTACATGAGTCAAGGATATTCACTTCACCATAATTGAAATCCTTGTTAATTAGTAATAATCTAGGTCTTGGAACTCAGCCCAAACCATTCAAGGATTAGGCTCTCACATAGAGGCCTTACCTTGTAAAAATACCTATGTTCTATTCACTATCATTTCTTTTTTATATACGAGTGAGAAATATCTACGAAGTTTTTATTATGAATCTAATATTCCATATGAGTTTAATTATTAAAAGTATATAATTTTAAAAATTAATTCCACTAATTCATTCCCATACCAATGGTACACTAATTAATTTAGGTACTTAAATTGGTATCACCACCATATTCTCCCCCTAATATCCTACTTTTTTTAAATTTTTTCATGGAAGGTCAAATTTTTATAAACAAAATAGGTGATCCCTTTTTTGATGGGAAAACTTTTCATGGGTAGAAGAATTGGATGTGACCTTATCTATTGTTGAAATTTTTTAAAAGTTAGTGATATTGTTACAGTGGGATATCCACCCATTGTAGAAGATATATCTATCACATTTGTTGATATTTTGAACATATAGATATCTATGAATTCTAGAAATTATATGTTATCATCTTTATTAGATGATTATTACACTAAAATGTTTGGTTTTCAGGAATCCAGATATATGTTGGAAAAACTCAAAAACATGTATTAAGGTAACATCAAGATCAAAGAATCCAAATAGTACATTTGATGTGATACGTTCAAAGATATCAGAATTGATGAGGATGAAAGTATTGATAACTATTTTACCATGATGAATGAAATATTTATTCATATTAAAGGATTTGGGGATAAACTGTAAGTCTCCATAGTTTTTATAAAATTAATGATGATTTTTTCATATGAATCTGAATCAAAAGTTCTACTATTTAAAATAGATATGGTCTTTCTGCTGATGAAATTTATAACTCTTTTTAATTAGGAAAGGAGAAAAACCATAATTTTAAAGAAGAAAGATAAATAAGAGATGACCTTCAACGCCATGAAAAAATTGAAGATCAAATTATAAGAAGTTGAGTCTTATATTTTCTCATTGGATGATTATGAAAGTGAGGAATTTCATAAGAAATTTATAGATTTTATATCAAAAAATATGAAAATAGGTACTCAAAAGTATAAAGATAATATTTTACTAAAATTCCTCAAGTTTTGGGGCATTGGAAATTTCATTACAGATTTTCCTAGAATTGAGAATTTTGTAGTGTTTAATAAGGAATAGGATGAAGATAAGCCTCATAGAAAGTGAAAAGTTATATACATCATAGAATATTATAAGTTAGATGAAGGTATAATGAGAATAAAAAGATGAAATAAAAAGGTGTATGATGAGTATAGAGAAAGAAAATAGTTTTTCCCTTTTAGTGATTTTGAAAAAAGAGTGTTTAAGAAGGAATTAAAATTTTTTGGAACATGCTGGGAAAAAGGAAGAAAAATTAAGTAGTGAAGGAGAATAAGATAGAGATGTAACTTATATGGTATACATGATGAGAACTAAACTTCAAGTATGTTCTGAAAAAATATTAAAATCAATATATAAATAAAATATCTAAATAAGTTTATGAGAAAGATAAAGATGGATAAAGATTATCTTTGTATTAGAGAACAATACCACATTGAGGAGATCAAGATTCTTAAAGTGAAAGTGGTTGAGTAGGATCAAATCAACTAATAAGTAAATCATAGATCAAGAATAAGTAATTAGCCATACCTAATCAATGTTCCTTATGTTTGAGAAGATTGTTGGAAATAATAATAGTTATTTTTTAAAAAGTAGTTGATGATAAAGATGATCTATAATAGAGTGTTGAGACATATTATCCATTAATTTAGGTAAAATATATACCTAACATGTTTAAAAATATTAAATATATTTTAACTAATATTTTATGTTAGGAATCCAATTTGGATAAACATTATTTGATAAAAACACTCCAAATATTATTACTATATCTAAGTATTATTAGAATTATCTAAATAAGAAAGGTTCCTATAAAACTATAAAGAAGAAAGATAATATTTCACCCAGAAAGAAAATATTTTTTCAAAGGAATTCTCAATAGTTGAATGGGAAAACTAGGTTAAAGGGATATTTTTTATGTTTTGGTTCCATTAATAAAACATTATATGTTACCTAGTATAAAATGTATCCCCTACAGAATTATAGAGGTCTAGAATTTAAGGGGATTAACTCCGTTAAAAGAGGTAAGAAATTTTTGAGAATACAAATAAAAAATCATAACTAATATATGATACCTTTCCAAAATTGGTTTCAAGGGATTGAGGAAATATTTTGAATATGTGAACAGATTCTTCACCATGTATAAGAATTTTTTACTATGATTAATGTAAAAATAATCGATGTCGAAGGAAAGTAAGATGAAATAGAAAAACAAGTATAAGAGGTCACTCATTATTGAAGTGCCTATAAAAGCATGTAAAGGGAGATAGAAATTGATCCTTGATAGTGGATACTCATTACACATGATTAGATATACAAATATCATGAAAAAAATATAAGATAATTTTAACAAACCAACTAGGGTCAACTCAATAAGCCTCAAAAACTGGCTCGTCACACGATATGGGTAAAAAAAGAAAGAAAAAACTAGTCTTGAATATAATAAAACAAGACATATAACCAGAGTAGGAAGAAAAAAATAGAAAATATACCAAACAAGACATGAAAAAATATCCAAACACACTAAACCAGATAGTAAGTCATATCCCTATGTGACCAAGAGTCACCTCCAAACCAACCCGAACCGAAATAAACATCAACAAGAGAAACCAAAATTTTACATGATGCTCTTCCCTTTACTAAGATCCTATAATAAAATATCTAAAAATTCTCAAATGAACAAGTAGGGTGTGAGACAAATCCTGGTAGGATACGACTAAAGTTTCTATAAAAGATATAATATCAAGAATGAAACAATTATATATTTCAAAAGAAAACAATTTTACATATCATTTTAATAAAAAATAATATTGTTAATAATTTTACCATTGGTTTTAATAAAATACATTCATATTAACAAACCATAAATACGATAAGTATAAGTAATAAAAAAATAGGAAATCATATGCATGCATCAATAGTTGAATTGGTATACAGATATCCATTAAAAAACCTATCATTAAAAGCTATGTGATACAACCTTATATAAAAACCCGTGAGAAAAATCCATAACCAGAAAATCATGTGATAAATAAATATAAATGAAAAAAGAAAAAGAACCTTGTATTGGGATCTATCCTATGGTACAATGCATAGTAGACACTCACAAAACTAAATAGACATACGCTGGATCCAGTAGATATCGATCCCTGACAGTTGATATCACAAAAAGATACCTTATAGTGGTGCAAGACACAGTAAGGATGTAACACCCCGAGATTTTATGAAAAATAGTATTTTTAATTTCACTGATGTATTGTGTTTTATGCTACACCAAAAATAGTTTTCACTACATGCATCCCTTACTTGGCTTGCATTAAACACAATCGCGACCTTCCATGATAGCGTTTGTTGTACGCAATACCGAGTTTCACTAAACGTGATATTACTATAATATTATTATAAACTAGCAGTTATGAATAGTAATACTCGCTTTCTGAAATTTTATAAATTTTATCTTTCTAAGTGGACTTAATTTTTGGATTCTGAATATTGAAGTTAGACTAGGGTGAATTTTTGGCATTTTTTTGTAAACTTTCAATTTTTGATAAATATTGAAAACACTAGGTTAAAATTTAAAAAATGACTTTTTATTTAAATAATTATTTATTTTATTTAAATTTATTCTAGGTAATTATTGATACATAATACCTATATAAGTTCTATGTAATTCATTAGAGTCATTTTATAATAATTCTAGATATATTAAAATTTTATTGAACTTTTGACCGTTTTTACCCACCTCCTAGGAGAATTTTTAAATTTACATAAAACTAAATTTTACCACTTCTTTGTGTGGAATTTCAAAAATCAAAGAGACACGGTTGATATCAGTAAGTAAGATTTGGTTTAATAAGATAAAAATAAATTTTGTGAATAGTAACTTTTTACTTTTATTTACCATGGTTAAAAGTAAATAGGGTAATCAAGGGTAAAAATGATATTATTATTACCCCAAAACATGTCCTAATTCTATTGGATAGGTGTAATTCAACTAAAAACAACTCTAGGAATAAAATATTACCCTTTAGGTCCACTTGGATTAGATTAGGACATTTATTATTATTTTATTTAAAGAAGAGTTAAAATATTTTAAATCAAAGTTTAATAGCGAAAACATTTTTAATATAAGGTTATACATATGATAAATTAAAATATAAATATTCATTATAAAGATACATAGATTTAATACATATTTGCATTTTATTTATAATTTTTATAGATAAATAATTTAATTTATCTACGACACGATGGTGCCGTATTTACGTTATTTATGAAATATTAACATAATTGATGTTATAGATACCCAAATAAATGTAATTTGAGACTTTTTATGAATTAAAATAATTTTCAAGGTTAATATGACATGTTATTATTGATTAAATTAACTTTTTTAGAATTAATCATGCTGTTATGAGTTTCACAAATATCAATTACCAAATAGTGTCAAAATTGACATAAAATTGTTTTTAAAACAGTTATTATATTGTTAATTGTTATTTTATTCCTAAAACACTAAGGTTTGTCCAAATGACTTATATAAGAATATATATATTAATAATGAACAACTTGGGGTTCTTTTGGCTTGTTATAGTATGTTTATTAACTATATAGTGTAAGAAAACAAAAAAGACACGGTTAAAGTTAAATTATTTAACTTAGAGTTAAATCTAAATGATAAGGTTAAAATAGTAACCTAAACTTGAATAAAACCTATTGGTTGAGATTATTTCGACCCATAACCACCTTATATTTAAAATAAATCAATTTTTAGCTATTAAAAACCGAATATTACTTTATTATAAAATAATATTTTATGTTTTTGCAAAGGTGCCCCTCTCCTCCCTTATAAAAAAGGCACCCTTTCCCTCTTCTCTTCGCACCCTTTTGAGCCTTGAAGCTCGGCCAAAACCCTGAAAATTCCTCTTATCAACCACTCTCATTATATTATAGAGGTTCTGGTCTTCTCAAAAGATCAACTCTAGTGCCCTAAGAAGATGTTTAAAAGAGGTGTGTCGAAGAAGATGTAATCTCTTCTACCGATTATTTCAAGTTTTCTTTCTTCTTCAACTTCTTCTTATTTAGTTGTTTAATTATAAAGTAATAACATCAGTATCACTAATATACTGATATTTTATTATAAATATGAAACAATCCCATTTAACATTCTATCCATCCTACGGAAAATGAAATCACAGCGCGTACGTACGTACAAAATACTGTCTCCACGCCGTGGTGTAATCTGTTTTTCCACCACCACCTTACTTGGATGGGTTTAATGGTGTAAAGAATAACTATATATAGTTATAATAACATCATACTAATTCTGTGATATTATATCATCCACTCCAATTCAACTTAATAATTATGGGAACAATATCATTGCTCGTGGGTACGTACAGATTATCGTCTCCACGGCGCGATGAGATTCATTCTCTATGTTAAAAATTATAGAATGATTATAAAGTATATATAATGAATATTAATGAAATATATGACATGATAAAGCTACTGGATTTAATTATATATATATTTCATCTACTTACTTCCATTCAAGTCAATAAGGAAAGGAAAACAACGTTCATGCGTACGTACGGCCTACCGTCTCCATGAACGGTGTATTTAATTTCATTTATATATCTATTATATATATACATACTGAATATATATGATATAGAAATCATGATTTAAATTATAGAGGTAATTAAATCATTATATAAGTAATAATAATATCAAGAACAACAATTCCAAACATGTACGATAAATAAAACGATTTTACCCAAAACGCTGCTTTAACATGGAATTTACCAAAGAACGGGTAATATAAAGTCATAAGTGAACCATATATGATATCATAACAATGAATATGATTCTTTAATAAGTCAATGTAATTATTTGAATCATTATACATGAGTTTCTTATACGTACGAACCATATCAGACCTAAGGTAAGGGATAATTCTGCAATCTCATTTTTATCTGAGATTGCTTATACGTAAGTATTTACTTGGGATATATTTCTCCTCCATTCCCATAAAATGTTTTTCATAAAGTTTTTAATATTATTACATGTATTTTTAAAGCCATATTTACCCCAATTTGACTTTTACTTTGTCTTATGGAAGGAATCTTACTTTTTTTACCATACATTGTACTTTTTGACTTTTCCGACAAAAGTATGCGGAGAATGTTTTTTTAACATATACGGCATGAATGGATTTTTATGGTTTCATATCTCTATATTTTCATTAAGATTACTCTAGAATATTTCATGAATATTTTCAACAAAATCCTTTTCTTTTAAAATTGTGTGGCATTTTTTGAAAAGAAAATGATTTTGAAGAAGAAACGATATTTTGCTCAAGAATTCATTTCAAGTGTTTTATAAAAACTATTTTCCATCTAAGATTCCATTATTTATCATGTTTATGTTTCAATTATATGTCTATATGATTTAAATGGTTTCCATTTTCTTATGATGAAATGATATCCATTAGTTTTATATGGATTATGTTATGATGGGATGATGTTTATGAAACCCATTTTATTCTTTGGGTTATGATGAATGATTTATGTTTATGTTGTGGAACACATAATAATGATTTAATTATGAGATGGGTGGGACCTATATATCCGTCCAATGCATTAGGTAAAGATTTATATCTCATGAGATGGACATGGCTGGAATTACAAGTTAATCTGGTTCAGTAATACATGAATGGAACGAGGAGTGAACTCAGTTCAGTAATGGACTTTTTCCACTAAGATGGTCTTGGCAGAAACGCCTTGGATACAATGGAAATCATATAAAGTTATTAATGGTTTTCCACAATTACATGTTTTATTCCCATGCTATTTTATCATGATTGATGTTCCATTATGATATATGTCTTACGTACTTCCATGATTTATGTCTTTGCTCATGATTTTTATGTTTAGATTTTATGTTGAAGTTCTTGCATTCAAATGTTTTTGGATTGTTTTATATTCTCTATGTTTACCCTTAATGATCATTTGAGCTCACCCTTTTTATGTTTTCTTTTCCCCAGGATATAAAGAAAGATTTTAGGGAAGAAAACAAAAGGGTAAGATCTTTATGAGAGATGTTGAAGATCTTTCACCATGATTAAAGATTATGTTACATGTTTCCAAAGACACTAAACTATTACGGTCTTTTAGTGTCTATTTTTGTTATGTATTAAGTATTCCGCAAAAGTAATGTATTGTCCATGTACGTCAAACTTTGGGTCGTTACAGTTGGTATCATAGGTTCTGTTTAGTTAAACATTGGAAACTAGGATGTGATAACTTTAGTGAGATCCCTAGAGATATTTTAATGTTATGTCTAGGGATGTCCCTAAGTATATGTATAAGTATAGGTTATAGTCCAAGAATTATGGTAATAATATTAGAATTAAACCTAAGATGTTGGATATTGAAGGTACTCCCCCTTTATTATGTTGTTTTCCTATCATGATATTTGCCTCTCATACTATTCATTTTGGGTTTTAGATGATGGCTGGAACCCGAAAGAACCATGTTGATCAATGTAATGTACAATGCAATGATTTTCCTCCTGAATAGCCAAATGTGATGGGAGATGGAGTGAAAAATCTTTTTTCTATACTTACACAAGCTATAAATCATTCTGGATTTCCAAATGATCAGAGAAGGGAACAATATTCTTTTGAGTCCTTCATGAGGCAATGTCCACCTTCTTTAAATGGGTCTTCTGATCCACTTTTTGCTGAACAATGGATCAGTACCATTGAAAAGATATTTTCCATACTTCACTATTCAGATAATGATAATGTCATTCTAGCTGTTTACCGTTTAGAAGGTGAAGCAGACCAGTGGTGGACTCTAATTAAGAATACAAGTCCCCAAGATGAAATTGATTCCACGGAATGGGATGTGTTCAAGAACTTATTTTTTAGTAAGTACTTACCTTTTATTCTCTAAACAAATATGGAAAATGAGTTCCTTGAGCTTAATCAGAAGTATTATGAATCGTTTGGTATATATGAAGATAATTTTACAAGACTTTCAAGGTATACATCTAGCTTTATCATCCAACCTGAAAGTAAAGTTGATCGATTCTTCAGTGGCTTAAAACCAATTCTTTGAAGGGCATTAGATATAAGATACTTTAGTAGCTATGAAGAAATTGTGTGTTGTGATATCAAGGAAGAACTGGAAGTTGGTGTAACATATCCATCTCATGGTCATGACAAGAAATGAAAGATGGAGTTCAAGTAAAAACCTCAGAACAATGGTGAAAAGAAGGTGAATGTTTCTTTATGCTGAAAGTGTGAAAAGAAGAATAGTGGAGATTGTCTAAAAGGTAATAGAAAATTTTTCAAGTGTGTAAAATAAGTTCATCAAGCAGATGAGTGCTGATGTAATGGGAAAAAGTTTTTTAATGACGTGAATAGAGAAAATACTACAGATAACGCTCCACCAAAACTTCAATGCTTCAAGTGCAGAGAAATTGGTCATTATGCTAACCAATGCCCTAATTCAAGGGTTAATGATGATCGACATCAACAACCTCTTAAGGAAAATAAAAAATGGACATCACATGCGATCACTTTTGGTGATGTTGAATATGAAAAAGTTGTGGTGGAATGATTAAGTGTTTATGTAATGGGATTCCAAAATAACGTATCATGGATTGTTGGAATATTTATGTATTGGTATATTGTGGTTTTCAATAAATTTATGGTACCGGTAACCATTAAATGTGATTTTTGAAAGAATATGATATGATAAAAAGGAAATGAAATGTTTAATATTATTCATGAGCTCATGACTGATATAAGGAAAAAGTGATATCATGGTTTGAGTATATAGAAATTTTGGGATTTTGGTATGTGGAAAGAGTTAACTTTTGACAGCACTCATGTTTTCACTAAGGTTCTATGGTAATACATGATTAAGGTTTTCACATGTTTGGAATGTTACCAACAAGATATATCTTATGATATATGGGGGATAAATGATGATATTCACATGCTTTCTTGATGAAATTTCTAGTAATCATTTTCTTTATACTATGGGATTTGACAGATGTATTTTGGGTAATCCTAAATATTAAAATGGATTATGTTGTACATAAGTCATTATTGTTTATGTCTAGAACTATTTTAAATATTATTTGTCGAATGTAATAATAATGTAGTTTTAGAAAAAGGACAACCTCCTGGATGGGCGACAACCCGTCACCTCAGACAAGGCTGTGGGAATCGAACCCACAACTGAAGTGTGACCAGCCTTTATCGCCTACCACTGGCCTAAAGGAAGTCCCTGGTTAGTAGAATCTATTTTTATTAAGCGGTATGATAGATAAATTATAAGTCCATTTTTGGAATCATATACAATTAACCTCACCATAGATGGACTTATGTATATTTGATAACTTTTGCTAACCTTTTGTTTGAGACATACGGAATGACCCATAATTTTATCACATGATCTACTAAAACTTCACGAATGAGAAAATTCAACTTCATTTCATTAAGAGATGAAGTGGAAATTGTTCAAGGCATGAACAACGGTGAGATTATACCGAAATAAAGTAAGTATTTATTATAATTTAAATTCTTCAACTTTAGGGAAATGATCTTGAAAACCAAAAATGTTGTCCTACTGCCCTTATATCCGATGAATCATATTGTACCTTAGATCATCACAAATTTATGGCTTTGTGATTTTTGGATTTTTCATAGCCATGTTCTCTACCACTCTCCATCAGTACTTGATGGTTAGATTTCCCTTCCATATCCATATTTTCACCTATATTATCCTATGTGGAAATCTAGTGATTAGTTAATTTGGGTAACCGTTATGTTTTATACTTTAGTTATTAAAGATAATTTTTGGTATTTCTTTTTACTATGTGGGTTTTTATTAAAACATTCGAGTAGTAAACCATTTATAACCCCGATGAATTTTGAGGGTGAAATTCATTTTAAGGGGGGTAGAATGTAACACCCCGAGATTTTATGAAAAATATTATTTTCAATTTAATTGATGTCTTGTGGTTTACATTACACCAAAAATAACTTTCACTACACGCATCCCTGACTTGGCTTGCGTTAGAACACAATCGTGACCTTCCATGATAGCGTGTGTTGTACGGAATACCGAGTTTCACTAAACTAGATCTTACTATAATATAATTATGAACCAGTCGTTGTGAATAGTAATACCCACTTCTTGAAATTTTATAAATTTTAACTTTTGAAATGGAATTCATTTTTGGATTCAAAATATTGAAATTAGCCTAGGGTGAATTTTTGGTATTTTTCTGAAAACATCCAATTTTTTATAAATAGTGAAAACACAAGTTACTATTTAAAAACTGACTTTTTTATTTAAATATTTATTTATTTTATTTAAATATATTCTAATTAAAAATTGATACATAATACTTATATAAGTTAAATTTAATTCATTGGAGTAATTTTATAATAATTTTAGATATATAAAAATTGTATTGAACTTTTGACCGTCTTTTACCCACCTCCTAGGAGAATTTGAAAATTTACATAAAACATAATTTTACCACTTATGTGAGTGGAATTTCAAAATTATGAGAGACACAGTTGATATCAGTATGTAAAATGTGGTTCAATAAGATAAAAATAATTTTGGGTGAATAATAACTTTTTACTTTTATTTACCATGGTTAAAATTAAATAGGGTAATTAAGGGTAAAAATGATATTATTATTACCCTAACACAAGTCCTAATTATATTGGATAATTGTAATTAGACTAAAAAATAACCTCAGGAATAAAATATTACCCTTTAGGTCCACATGGATTAGATTAGGATATTTATTATTATTTTATTTAAAGAAAAGTTAAAATAGTTAATATCAATGTTTAATAAATAAAAAAATTTTAATATAGGGTTATACATAACATAAATTAGACTATAAATATTAAAGAGAAATATAAAAATATTTCCTACATAATGGTATTTTATTTATAATTTTTATCCATTAAATAATTTAATTTTTTTAGGACACAATAATGATACATTAATTACCTCATTAATGAAATATTAACATAATTGATGTTATAAATACCCAAATAAATGTAATTTGATACTTTTTATGAATTCCACTAATTTTATAGGTTAATATGACATGTTATTATTAATTAAATTATCTATTTTTGAATTAATCATGTTGTTATGAGTTTCACAAATATCAATTACTAAATATTGTCATAATTGACATAAACTTGTTTTTAAAACAAATATTATATTATTAATTGTTATTTTATTCCTAAATATCTATGTTTTGGAGAAATTACTTAGATAAGGATATATATATTAATAATTAACCACTTGGGGTTATTTTATCTTGTTATAGTAAGTTTATTAACCATATAGTGTAAGAAAACAAAAAGACAGAGTTAAAGATAAATTATTTAACATAGAGTTAAATCTAAATGATAAGGTTAATATAGTAACCTAAACTTGTCCAAAAACTATTGTTTGAAAGTATTTAGACCCATACCCACCTTATCTTCGAAATAAATTAATTTGTAGCTATTAAAAAGCGAATATGACTTTATTATAAAATAATAATTTAAGTTTTTCCTAAGGTGCCCCTCTCCTCCCTTAAAAGGGCACCCCTTACCTCTTCTATTCACACCCTTTTGAGGCTTTAAGCTCTGACAACCCCTGCCAATTCCTCTTCTAAACCTCTCTAGTTATATCATAGATGTTCTGGTCTACTCAAAAGACCAAATCTAGTGCCCTATAAATAATTTTAAAAGAGGTGCGTCGAAGAAGAGATAATCTCTTCTACCGATTCTTTTAAGTTTTATTTCTTCTTAAAATTCTTATTATTTAGTTGTTTAATTATAATTTAATAACATCAGTATCACTAAAATAATTATATGTTATTATAAATATGAAACAACCCCATTTTACCTTCTATCCATCCTATGGAAAATGAAATCACTGCGCGTGCGTACGTACGGAATAATGTCTCCACGATGTGGTGTAATCTGTTTTTCCACCACCACCTTACTTGGATTGGTATAATGGTTTGAAAAATAAATATATATATTTATTATAAAATCATACAGATTATGTGATATTATATCATCTACTCCAATTTAATTCAATAATTAATGGAACAATATCATCGCTCGTGCGTATATACAGATTACCGTCTCCACGACGCGATGAGATTCAATGTCCATGTTAACCATTCAAGAATGATTATAAAGTATATATATATTGAATAGTAATGAAATATATGACATTTTAAAGATATTGGGATTATGTATATATATATCATCTACTTACTTCTATTCCAGTCAATAAATAAAGGAAAACAGCGTTCATGCGTACGTACAACCTACTGTCTCCATGAACAGTGTATTACAAATCATTTATATATCTATTATATAAAAATAATGAATGTATATGATATATAAATCATGATTTACATTCTGGAAGTATGTAAATCATGTTATAAGTAATAATAATATCAATAACAACAATTCCAAACACGTATGATAAATAAAATGATTTTACCCAAAACACTGCTTTAACATGGAATTTTCAAAAGAACGGATAATATAAAGTCATAAGTGAACAATATATGATATCATAAAAATTAATATGATTCTTTAATAAGTCAATGAAATTATTTAAATCATTATACAGGAGTTTCGGATACGTACGAAGCATATCTAACCTAGGTTAAGGGATAATTCTGCAATCTCATTTTTATCTGAGATTTCTTATACGTAAGTATTTACTGGGGTTATATTTTTCATAAATGCCCATAAAATGTTTTTCATAAAGTGTTTAATATTCCTATATGTATTATTAAATCCATTTTTACCCCTCATTGACTTTTACATTGTGTTATGGAAGGAATCATTCTTTTGTTTACCATATGTCGTACTTTTTGATTTTTCCGACAAAAGTACGAGGAGAATGTTTTTTTAACTTATAAGGAATGAATGGATTTATACGGTTTCATATCGCCTTATTTTAATGAAGCTTACTCTACAATATTTCATGACTATTTTCAACAAATTCCTTTTCTTTTAAAATCTGTGTAGAATTTTGTGAAAACAAAATGATTTTGAAGAAGAAAGGATATTTTCATCAAGAATTAATTTCTAGTTTTTTATCAAAACTATTTTCCATCTAATATGACATTATTTATCTTGTTTATGTTTCAAGTATAATGTCTCTATGATATACATGTTTTAACTTTTCTTGTGATGAAATTATATCCATTTGTTTTATATGGATTATGTTATGATCGGATGATGTTTATTAAACCCATTTTATTCGTTGGGTTATGATGAATGATTTATGTTTATGTTGTGGCACACGTAAAAATGATTTCATTATGAGATGGGTGGGACTGATATCTCCATCCAATACATTGGGTAAGGATTTATATCTCATGAGATAGACATGGTTGGAATGAAAAGTTAATCTGGTTCAGTAATACAATACTGGAATGAGGAGTGAACTCAGTTCAGTAATGGACTTTGTCCACTAAGATGGTATTGGCAGCAATGCCTTGGCTACCATTTAAATCGTATCAAGTGCTTAATGTTTTTCCACAATTACATGTTTTCTTCCCATGCTATTTTATCATGATTTATGTTCCATTATGATATATGCCTTACGTACTTCCAAGATTTATGTCTTTGCTCAAGATTTTGATGTTTAGATTTTATGTTCATGTTTTTGTATTAAAATGTTTATGGATTGATTTATGATTTCTATGTTTATCCTTACTAAGTATTTGATCTCACCATTTTTATGTTTTCTTTTCCCAAGGATATAATGAAAGGTTTTAGGTAAGAAAATAAAATGGTAAGATATTTATGGGAGATGTTGAAGATATTTCACCATGATTAGAAGATTATGTTCCACCTTTCCAAAGACACTAAACTATTACGGTCCTTTGGTGTCTGTTTTTGTTATGTATTAAGTATTCCACAAAAGTAATGTAATGTCCATGTACGTCAAGCTTTGGGTCTCTACAAAGGATACTCATTCCAATTATCCTAATTCATCCATGGTTTCTGATGTGCAATTGTTTAACACATTTTGAAAACCATGATTATAAATTTATGAATAGTTTTTAAAGCCAAGTCAATCCTTTTTGGAGTTTTAAACCCCATTTCCAAATCAAGAAAATCCATTTTCAAAGAAAACCCCTTTTTAAATACATTTTATTTTATAAGAAACCATATAAAACCACATATCACTTCTAATCGATGAATAACCCAAGGAAATTTAATCAATAATAGAATGAAATTCCTCAAATTAACCCATTGTATAGAAACACAAACCTCACGAGGGTAGAAACCAAGATGCTTTTGATAATGGTGACCAAAAACCAAGAGAACATCCTTTGAAAGACAAGTTCCACTAATAATATAAAAAGGATCGAGATAAAACAATATCCGATCATAAATCTATAGAAAAACCATAGCCATAACCAAAACCAAAGAAGAACGATGACAATTACATACCCATATATGAGCAATCCAACCCCAATGATGATCAATTATTGAAAAAATCCATCTAGATGGAAAGGTGTCACCCAAATTTTACTAGGGTATGATACAGGTTGAGATAGGTTAGATAAAATTTGAATGAATTGAAAAAAATATTATCCAAATTATTAAAACTATAAATAATGAAAATTATACAATGTTTAAAGCTATTACATGTCATGTAACTCTCGAGGATCGTATACAAAAAAATATTAGTCAGATTTTTATTAAAAATAATATTTTCATATTACATGGAATGTAACTCTTACAAGATATGTAAAACATTCACACCATGTATCCCATTCATGGATTCTTCCCAATATCCATTACATGGAGTGTACTTCACTTACATGTCATGTAAGTTCCCAACGTGAAAAAAAAATTACAAGTCTAAGCAGAACATTCCAGAAAAATACCTAACATCACCATTATAGGTATCCTCACAATCCTTTCTTGGAATTACTCAACCAATGAAGAAGGAAAACCAAAACAAAGGTAAAACGCATAACTAAATGAAATTTAATTGGGTGTTATAATCTACCCACCATAAATTATTTCTACCCATAGAGATACCTCAAGATCCTGGATATGAAAAAACAGAAGGCCACTAATACCTCAACAATGACTCCCACTCACACATATCATGGATATCCTATCTGCACTACCATAATACCTATAATGGGGAATTTATTACCATACAAAACCTTATCATTGAGTCCAAAATCTGAATAGGCTGCTCAAACAAAGTGGTATCATGACCAAGATCAATATCCCTCCATATAATCACATGAGAAGGATCTCGTATAAACTTCATCAACTTGGAAACATGAAACACTTCATGGATAACTATCAAACACGACGGAAAGTGAAACCAATAGGCATCCCTCCTCAGTTTTCCAAAAATCTCAAAAGGACACACAAAACATGGTGAAAAACTTGGTGCTAGCTAACCTTGCCTACCCAACCACTAATGTCCCACATGAGCTGAAACTATGAGAAATACCCAATCACGAACCTAAAAATTCATTGGATGATGACAAGGGTAAACATAAGATTTTCGATGACTCTATATCATTATCAAACACCTCCATATCAATTGCTCCATCTCTATCGTCTCCTGAAAAACACTCGTTCCAACCAAGGACTAAACTCTCAAATATTCCCAACACAAGGGAGATCTACCTGGCCTCTCATAAAAATACTCATATAGTGCCATCTTTATCAAAGACTGATAACTATTTTTATAAGAAAAATCAACCAAAGTAAAATATTTTTTCAAAGATCCTACAAAATCAAGTACAGAATCCAAGAGCGCATCCTTTAGATCCCGGATGACCCTCTCTGTCTATCCATCAATTTGTGGAAGATAATGTATGTTTAAATTAATATGTGAACTTGTCACCACCTGTAAATCCTTCTGAAACCTAGATGTTAACCTAAAATCCCTATTAGAAACAACTACATAGAGAACCCCATGAAGTACCATAATCTCTCATAAATACAAGTCCCCAAGATATTCCACTTTACCCACCTCCTTGATTGGCCAAAAATGTGTAGATTTTTTGAGATGATCAATGATCCCTCAGATCATATACTTCCCATTAAGAGTCCAAGGAAAACCTGTAAAGACCCATAAATTTCAAGGAAAATTTTTTCCTAAATACTTTGGAATTTTACAAGTCTGTGGTTTTTGACGGCACTAAATTCCGAGGCCCAGTGTGCCCAGAATCAATTTCTAAAGTTTTTTTCGGGAACATTCAGTAAATGTACGTGCGGGGTTTTTCAATCTTTTGAATCATTGCTCGGAATTGAAATCTGAGGGCACCGATGAACTCGTAGTGCTGGTATTCGCATAAGGGGTCCTTTACCGCAGTTGCGTTTTATGCGGGTTGGGAGTTAATATTTGGGGATTTAGAATAAAAATAAATAAAATTTTTTGTGTACAAATTTTATTTAGGGAGTTTGGTTATTTCCTCCCAAGTGGAGTTACAGGTGGGACTCACACCCACATAACCTCCCATGAGAATATATTTGTGATGTGGGGCCCACACGAGCCTAATCCCTTCACCTCCCCTCAACTCCCCATTAATCTCCCCTTCAGTTAATTTGACAACTCCCCATTAATGGTGTAATATCTTCACCTCCCCTATCACCCATTAATTTGTGCCAACTCATTTAATTAAATACTTCTTTAATTAATTAATATAGTTTTGAATCAATTTGAATAGTTTGGAATGTCTTTTTAAAATAGGGGAAAGCCTCATTTTAATATTTGTTGGGCAAATATTTTGGTGGAACCTTTGGGATTAGAAGAGAGATTCATCCTTCTATGAAGAACGACTCCCTCTTCGATGAAGAATGACAATTCCACAAAGAATGATGATGTGCCTTACTTTCTCTTCTCCGAAACAAGTGAGGAGATGCTGCTTCCTCCTCGGATGCACCCCGACGTCGTCTACAAATCCACTTCCTGCGACTCCACTCTTGAAATCGAGGTAGGGGCTTCGTATAATTTATAAGTGGATAAATTATCTCGATTGTGTGGTTTTCTTTGGAATTATCATGGCCATATGTTACCACCTAACGTGGAGGTTGTGGGCTGAACGAACACGGCCCGATGACCCTCTGTTGTTATTGATTTTTAATTCGCATCAGGAAGCAGTGACGATCGAAGGTGGCGGCCACGCGCCGACCACGTGCAGAAGAACTGCATCCTGCAACCGTCGGCCGATCAACCGAAGAAAAACCGGCCGGCTAAAGCCGGTAGGGATGGAGTAAGACCGTGGTGCCTCAAGGGGCACCATGTTGTAGAGGACTGCGGCCCCCATTCCGTGGGCCGTTTCAGTGGCAAACCAGTCGGCTCGTCGACCGGCCGGGGGAAGAAGTCGTGACACCCGAAGGTGCCGCACAGCCGGACTGCGTCCTACCCGAGCAGGCCTCTTGCACCAAGAAGGTCAGCCAACTTTTTCCAACCGGTTGGGAGGTTGGAACCGCATGGCACCTTCGGTTTGGGAAAGCTCCCCCCCTCCCTCGGACCGCTCGACCCCTCGGGCCGAGCCGCGACCAACCGGGTCGGGCCGTGCCGAGTCGGGCTGCGCCCCTCCGGTCTGGGCCGCACCCCCTCGGGTTAGACCACGTGATACACCGGGTCTGTACGACCCTCTTCTAGGTTGTACTTGCCAAAACTGGGTTGACCCGACCCGTCATCCCCCTGGGCTTAATGGGTCGGGCCCGTTTTCATTTAAAGGTGGATAACTCGAAGACCGTGTGTCTGATCGACGCGCCGTCTGTGGCACTAGGACCCTAATGACATGGATATCCTTTTGCAATACTCTAAGTGATTTTTGGACAAAATTGGAAATAGCTGGGTTTGGAATGAGCGTATTTCCAACCGGGCCCTGGAGAAAAATGCTAATTACATTCAGACCGGGCATCTGATTGACGCGTCGTATGTCGTGTTGCGTTCCTTTTAACAAGATGTAACATCAGGATACATCAACTCTGGGCTTCGTGATATTTGATTTATCAACCATTTGGATCGAGGAGCGGACCCTCCTGGAATCAAGCGTGATGTGTGCCGGAACCCTAGAGCTGGGTGCGACTACAACGACTTCCATACTGGAATCCTCCATGGGTTCGATTGCAATGGTTACTATTCTTGTATTCTATATAGGTCCAATAGTTTGACTTATGTTATAGTATCCTACGTGGGTCCTATAGAGTAGCTGGTCTAGTATCCTACGTGGGTCCTCCAGCCTATATGAATCAGTGACTACATCTGATAATCTTTATCACTTTATGAAAATGTATACCTGTGTGAGCTAAGTTTTGACATTCAATCATTACCATCGTTGTGATTGACTTATTTCTTGTGTGAACTGGGATATTCTTGGGCTCGAGAGTTGGAGCCGAACTGGAATTGATGAATTAAGTATATGTATGGGAATATACCTAAGTATTGTTGGATGATACTTTGTGATTGTATCTTTTCTCTGTGGTTTATCCTTTGTGGATTATGGGAGACCTTCAGGGGTCTTGGGGTCCCTAATTAGTATTTTTATACTCACCCCTGCACGGGCTATGCCCACACTACATTGTGTTGGATGTAGATGACGGACATCACTAATCGAGGTAGAGACTTATGGAGCTGGATAGTACCCGGAGGTGGCCCACTTGAAGGGATGTACACGGAGCTGACGGACGGACCTGAGGAATCGAGGAGACCATCTTTACCCACCCTTCAGGTGGGATTCTCATAGTATGACTTATTTGTTTCTTAATTAATTTTATGCTATTTTACTAGACTTCAGTTGTAGTGTACTTTTTAGTTGGGTTTGTATTCTTTCCCATTTACCTTTCAGTACTTACTTTTGTATAAAGTATTACTTTGTGGTTACTTTAGCTTGAATATTATGTTGTGTTTTTTTACTATGATAATGGAAATGCCTCCACTTTTTTCAGGATTTACGCCTTTGGTGCTAGTCACCAACCCCTGGCCTATGGAAGACAGGCTTGGGGTAGTCATGGCACGGGCCCCAAGGAAGGGTCATGACAAATTGGTATCAGAGGAGTCAGTTCTACCACAGAACATAGGACTATGATCATTCCATTCTGTGAAGCAATAGTGTTAAGAGTATTAAGTGTGGTTTTCAGTCCAGGGAGTCCAGTGTTGGAGCGGCGGCCGACGTATCCAAACACCAGGACCCTGACTCCTGATTTCTGACTCAGTGCACGAAAACACTGATAGCATGTGTGTTTCAAATTTTTTCTTTGTGATTACATTATGTCATCTCACCAGGTATACTATTTGACCGTGGAAAACCTGTTTCTTTTCGGGATGGCCCAACGAAGTCATCCAGCTAGAGTTCCAAGTCACGTGGGAGATGGTAGCCCACTGAGATACGAGTCCTCGGTGCAGGTCCCCATCATAGTGGAGGCACCAGCGGTACCACTACCCACTGAGCCACCAGTACTACCAGCCCCAGCAGAAGAGAGTGCACGCCGCATGAGTGCATTGCACGAGTTTCAACGACAGAGGCCTCCCAGATTCTGTGGAGAGACGAACCTTCAGGCAGCAAGGATTGGCTGGAGGCTGTCGTCAGAGTCTTCTGATTGGTAGGGACACCAACCGACCTTATGGTGATCCTTGACGCTAGTCTCCTACATGTATCAGTAGGTATATAGTGGAGCTTGATGCTCTAGGTGCATGAAGAGACATGTCTTCATTGGACAGACTTCGAGAGTCTCTTCCACTCGGAGTTTGTTCCCGCCACCCTCCGTACGATGTAGATTCATGAGTTACTTCACCTGCGGTATGGAAGCATGACAGTAGCTCAGTACTCAATGAGGTTTACTGATCTCTCAAGCTACACCACATACATGGTACGAGACCCATTCTTCAGGGCCCGGACCATTGAGCAGGTACTGAGGCATGAGTTCCAGGCTTCGATGATCTCCCTCTGCATTCCGATGCAGGCGGGAGTACTAGAGCGAGCCCTTCTTGTGGAGAGATTTCTCGCTGAGCCGACACCAGCAGCGAGACCCAGCTTAGGGAAACACGTAGCAGATTCTTATTCAGCTGATAGTAGACAGCTGACATAGGGGTCCAGGAAGACCAGGACATCAGTGGGCAACCTCAGGATTCAGGTTCGGTTCTGCGGGGCACACAAACCCGAGCCAGCTATACGAGGATCAGGCAGTGCTATACATGCAGCGGGCAGGGTCACATGGCTCGAGACTGCCTAACCCACTATACAGATGAGCACCAGACAGTAGAGGGACTTCCCAGGAATAGGCAGAGTTTCGACCGTGGCGGTCCATAGGGAGCAGGCAGACGAGGCAGAGGAGCTGGCCGAGTAGTGGGTGGTGGATGGCATTTTGAGGCTCTACCACCACCACCATGAGGAGGTCCACCCCGACCATAGGGAGCTGGCAGACAGAGGTGGGCTCAGCTCCAGGTAGTCAAGGCCTACAACCACAGTGCACATGAGATGATTCAAGGAACTATCTGTGTCTACTCCACCCTTGTTGCGGTACTTATAGACATATGTGTGAGTCATTATTTTATTACTGCAGCCCTTGTTTGGAGCTCGGAGATTCTGACGGAACCATTGGCTCGATCCTTATGGTTAGAGACTCATACAAGAGCAGACTCGATGATTAGGCACTGGTTCCAGTAGTGTGAGCTTACTCTAGGAGGTGATAGCTTCGGTTAGGATCTTCTTGGAGTGACGTTGAGGCCTTACGACATCATCCTAGGTATGGACTGGTTATCTACCTTCCATGATCAGATCGACTGTATTTGGTGTAAAGTATGGTTTTTCCACAAAGATGGGAGTAGGTTCACCTTCACCGGTGAGAAGGGAGCCTTTTCTGCGCATAATGGACTTACGAAGAGTAGATAGCAGCTGATCACACATCATTTGTCTAGTCTCATCCTCGTAGTAGTTGATGTGCGGAGTTCGAGTTTTCTTATTATGGTGGATCAGTTTGCGGACATTTTTTTAACGATTTTCTAGGACTACCTCCTCACAGAGAGGTATAATTCTACATTGATACGTACCCCAGGACAACACTTATATCTACTCCATCAAATCAGATGGCTCCCGCTGAGGTTCACGAGCTGCAGGTACAACTGGAGGACTTGTTGGGGAAAGGATTTTTCCAACCTAGTGTTTCACCCTGGTCTTCTCCGATTTTGTTCTAGAAGAAGGCGGATGGGAGCTTGCGACTATGTGTCAACTACCGTCGCCTGAATCAGGTGATCGTGAAGAACAAGTACCCACTTCCAAAAATTGATGACCTCTTTGATCAGCTCAAGGGATCACGATGGTTCTCGATGATAGATCTCAGGTCAGGCTATCACCAGCTCAGAGTACAAGACGAGGATGTGTAGAAGATGGCATTCAGGTGTCGGTATGGCCACTACGAGTTCTTGGTTATGCCCTTCGGCATAACCAACACACCAGTAGTGTTCATGAGTCTCATGAACAGGATATTCCAGCCTTACCTCGATCTTTTTTTCATAATCTTCGTATACGACATACTGATTTACTTGACTACTGAGGAGGAACATGCCTACCACTGTCGGGCTGTACTGGACACACTCTGAGAGAACCAGATTTATATTAAGCTCTCGAAGTGCCAATTCTAGATCTGAGAGATTCACTTTATGGGGCATGTCATCTCGAAGGCAGGACTAGCAGTGGATCCATCGAAAATCGAGGCAGTACTTGCTTGGGATCCACCCAGGAGCGTGATGGAGGTGAGGAGATTCCAGGGTCTGGTTGGATACTATTAGGGATTTGTTACAGACTTCTCCAGAGTTGTAGCACTACTTTAAGCTTTGAAGAGGAAGGAGAAACCCTTCGTCTGGTCAGATAGATGTCATCAGAGCTTTGAGGAGATGAGGAAGCGGCGGACCAGTGCACCCATCTTGAGGTTGTCGGAGGAGGGAATTGGGTACGTAGTTTACTGCGACGCATCAGCGACCGGACTCGGGTGTGTTCTGATGCAAGAGCGAACAGTGGTCGCGTATGGTTCACAGAAGTTGAGACGGGACAAACAGAACTATGCTACTCATGATCTAGAGTTAGTAGTAGTGGTCTTTGCCTTAAAGATGTGGCGACACTATCTGATGGGTGAGCGATTTATAGTATGCTCTGACCACTAGATTCTCAGGTATATCTTCTCGTAGAAGGAACTGAACCTGAGACAACAGTGTTGGCTCAAGTTCCTCCAGGACTATGACATTTAGATAGTCTATACTCCTGGGAAGGGGAACGTTTTAGCTGATGCTCTCAGTAGGATATCATGCATTCAAATACTAAGAGAGGAGACTGAGCAGCTACCTGCGTTGTAGATATCCTTTATCAATATGGAGCAGCATTTCTACAGTCACTCACAGTCACCCCTCCACTCCTTCAGTGAGTCAGAGAGGCACAACATGGGGATGTTAACTGTGAGACATGGCGTTCTCAGATATCTAAAGGGTAGGTGCCTGATGGATTTTCTGAAGGAGGAGAGCACGAAATCCTTTTCAGGGGACGTACCATGGTACTAGTTGCACTGTATGAGGAAGTACTGATAGAGTTTCACAATTCCCCTATAGTGGTACATCCAAGAGTGACGAATATGTACCAGGACCTCAGACGACAGTACTGGTGGCTGGGTATGAAGAAGGCTATAGTAGAGTTCGTTTCATGATGCCTCACTTGTCAGCAAGTGAAGGTGCAGCACCAGGTACCAGCAGGCTTTGTACAACCCTTAGAGGTACCAGAGTGGAAGTGGGACGGGATATCGATGGATTTTGTGATGGGGCTTCCACGTACATCCATCGGGCATGACTCTATCTGGGTGACCGTAGACCGACTCGCCATGTCGTCCCACTTCCTTCTGGTCAAAGAGAAAGTCATAGTAGAGAGCATGGGATGCCTCTATGTTCAGGAGATCCTATTCCTTCATGGTGTTCCATCGTCTGTTGTTTCCTATAAAGATGCATGATTCACTTCCTAGCTATGGAAGGGGTTGCAGGAGTCTTTTGGGATGCAACTACATCTGAGAAATGCCTTCCATCTTCAGACGGGCGGCCAGACAGAGATGACCATTCAGACTCTTGAGGACATGCTCCCTGCATGTGTCCATGACTTTGGTCACAACTTGGAGAATATCATACCCTTTTTGGATTTTGCGTACAACAACAGCTACCACTCCACCATCGGGATGGAACCATACGAAGCACTGTACGACCGACCTTGCAGATCTCCTTTGTGCTGGACTGACCCCGGGGAATCAGAACTCGTAAGAACATAGATGTTCAGGCTATAACGGAGAAGGTGTAGATCATCTAGGAGTGGAGGAAGACTGTACAGAGTAGAAAAAAGTCTTATGATGATAGGAGGAAGAGACCACTGGAGTTTGAGGATGGTGACCACGTCTTCCTACGGGTCTCACCTCGACAGGGTCTACGGAGACTTGGCTGGGGCGGCAAGTTATCATTGAGTTTCATCGGAACTTTTTAGGTCCTCAGCAGATTAGGCAACGTGGCTTACCGCCTAGCCCTTCCACCTCATTTTCACCGGGCGCATGACGTCTTCCACGTATCACAGCTGAGGAGATACGTGCACGACCAAACCCATATCATCGATCATGGGGAGCTGGACATCAATGATGGGGCGACATTCATAGAGGTCCCAATGGAGATCGAGGATCGACATGATCGGGTCCTACGTGGATGATTGATTCCTCTGGTGCGCATTCACTGGAAGCACAGGAACCTCCAGGTGAGAACTTGGGAACGGGAAGCTCAGATGTGAGCTCAGTACCCCCATTTGTTTTCCTAGTGTGTGTTGTATCTTTACGGGGATGTAAAGCCCTGAGGTGGGAGTAATGTAAAGACCCGGAAATTTGAAGGAAAATATTTTCTTAAATACTTCGGAATTTTTGGAGTCTATGGTTTCATACGACACTTGATTCAGAGGACAAGTGTGCCCAGAACCAATTTTTGATGTTTAATTCGGGTACGTTTAGTAAACGTATGTGCGGGTTTTTATAACTTTTGAACCAGTGCTTGGAATTGATATATGAGGGCACCGATGAACTCGCAGCGCCGGTATTCACCTAAGGGGACCTTTACCAGAGTTGCATTTTATGCGAGTAGAGAGTTAATATTTGGGGATTTAGAATAAAAACAAATAAAAATTTTTGTGTACAAATTTTATTTACGGAGGTTGGTTATTTCCTCCCAAGGGGAGTTAGAGGTGGGGCCCACACCCACATAACCTCTCATGAGAGGATATTTGTGATGTGGGGCCCACACGAGCCTAATCCTTTCACCTCCCATCAACTCCCCATTAATCTCCCATTCAATTATGTTGAAAACTCCCTATTAATGGTGTAATCTCTTCACCTCCCCTCTCATCCATTAATTTGTGCCAACTATTTTAATTAAAGACTTCTTTAATTAATTAATCTAGTTTTTAATCTATTTGAATTGGTTGTAAAATATTTTTAATGTAGGTAAAAACCACATTTTAATATTTACTGGGCAAATACTTTGGTGGAACATTTGGAATTAGAAGATAGCTTCATCCTTCTATGAAGAACAACAACCACTTTGAAGAAGAACACTGATTCCACGAAGAATGACGACGTGCATCCCTTTATATTCCCCGCAACAAGCGAGGAGACACCACTTCCTCCTCGGACGCATGCCAACATCGTCTAAAAATCCTCTTCCCATGACACTGCTCTTGAAACCGAGGTAGAGGTTTAGTATAAATTATAAGTGGATAAATTATCTCGATTGTGATGTTTTCTTTGGAATTATCATGGCCATATGTTACCACCTAATGTGGAGGATTCAAGATGAACGAAAACGGCCCAACAACCATCCATTTTTCTTGATTTTTAAATCGCATCATGAAGCGGTGACGATCGAAGGGGGCGGTCGTGCGCCAATTGCTTGAAGAAGAACCGCGGTCCGCAACCGCGAGCCGCTCGACCGAAGAAGAACCTGTCGGCTAAAGCCGGCAGGGCCGAAGGAAGATCATGGCTCCAGAAGGTGCGCCATGCTGTAGAGGACCACGGCCCCCATTCTACGAGCTGCCTTGGTGGCGAATAGGCCGGCTCATCGACCGGCCAGGTGAAGAAGTCGCGCCACCCGATGGTGTCGCGCAGCCGGACCACGGCCTGCCCGAGCAGGCCTCTTGCACCAGGAAGGTCGGTCAGCTTCAGCCGGCCAGTTGGGAGGGTGGTGCTTCTTGGCACCGCCATTTCAGGAAAGAGGGGGGTGCACGACCCCCCCCCCCCTCGGACTGCTCGGCCCCCTCGTGCCGAGCCGCTCGGCCAACCGACCAGGCCGCGGCCAGCCGAGCCACGCCCTGCCGGGTCAGGCCGGGCCGTGCCCCTTGGGCCGGACCATGCGATTCACCACGTCGGTCTGACTATATTCTGCATCTGACTTGAAAAAACCTGGTTGACCCAACCCACCATCCCACTGGGCTTAACAGGTCGTGCCCATTTTCACTTAAAGGTGATTAACTCGAAGACTGCACGTCCGATCGACGCACCGTCTGCGGCACTGGGACCCTCGTGACGTGGCAGTCCTTTTACGATACTCTAAGTGAGTTTTTTAAAACATTGTAAAATGGCCGGGTTGGAATGAGCGTATTTCCAACCGGGCCCCCAGAGCAAAAATGCTAATAACTCTCAGACCGGGCGTCTGATTGATGCACCGTCTGTCGCGTTGGGTTCCTTTTGACGAGACAGAACTTCGGGATACATCAACTTTGGACATTGTGACAGTTGTTTTATTGACTACTTGGCTTGATGGGTGGACCCACCCAGAATTGATCATGTTGTGTGCGGGAAACCTAGAGCTAGCTACGACTGCAACGACTACCGTACCGGAATCCTCCATGGGTTCGGTGATGACGACTACCGTACTGGAATCCTTCGTGGGTTTGGGGATGACGACTACCATATTGGAATCCTCTGTGGGATCGGTGACGACGAATACCATACTGGAATCCTCTGTGGGTTCAATAGTGATGGTTACTGTTCTTGTATCTTATGTGTGTCTGACAGTTTGACTTTAGTTCTAGTATCCTACGTGGGTCCGACAGAGTAGCTGGTCTAGTATCCTATGTGGGTCCAACAGCTTAGCTGGACTAGTATCCTATGTGGGTCCGCTAGCTTATATTAATTAGTGACTACATTTGATCATCTTTATCACTTTATGAAAGATGTATACCTATGTGAGCTGAGTCTTGACTTTCAATCATTACCATCGGTGTAATTTACATCTTTCATGTGTGGACTGGGATGTGCTTGGGCTCGAGAGTTGAAGCAGAACTGAAATTGATGACTTAGGTATATATATGGGAATATACCTAAGTATAGTTGTATGATACTTTGTGATTGTATCTTTTCTTGGTGGTTTATCCTTCGTGGATTCTGGGAGACCTTCTGGGGTCTCGGGGTCCCTATTGAGTATTGATATACTCACCCCTAAATGGGTTATGCCTGCACTATGTTGTGTTGGATGCAGACGACAGACAACACTGATCGAGGTATAGACTTGTGGAGTTGGACGGTACCTGGAGGTGGACCACATGACGGGATGTACACAGAGCGGACAGACGGACCTTAGGAATCGAGGAGACCATCTGTACCTACCCTTCAGGTGGGATTCCCTGAGGATGACTTGGTGGTTTCTGTTTTACTTTTTTTATTGTACTAGACTTCAGTTGTACTGTACTTTTCAGTTGGGTTTGTATTCTGGCCTATTTACCTTTCAGCACTTACTTTTTTATACAAAATTTCATTGTTCTTACTTCAGCTTGAGTACTCTGTTGTGTTTGTTTACTATCATAAAGGTAATTTCTTCCCTTTTTATCGGGATTTATGCCTTTGGTTATAGTCGCTAGCCCCTGGCCTATGGAAGGCGGGCTTGAGGTAGTCACAACACGACCCCCGAGGATGGGTCGTGAAAAAACCAATGAAAAAATCCATAGAAATATCACCCCACTTACATAACAGGATGGGTATAGGTTTCAAAAACCCTATAGGTCTCTGGTTCTCCACATTAATTATCTATCAAGTAAGGCATGATGAAAAAAAAATCTTCTATTAACCATCTCATCCCTTTCCACCAATACTGATGCCTCAAAAGATGATACATATTTGCAACCCTAGGTTTCACAGACCAACAATATTGGTTTCCACTGTCTAATAACTCTTTTCTCAAGGAAAAGAGAATAACCAACCATATATGGAAGAATAAAGCTTCATTGGGAGACCGAGACCACTCACCTGAGCTCTCCCCACCATAAAGGCTTTCACTAAAGCATTAACAGTCAATGTTTTCCAGATTCTCGAGCTAAAATCTCTCATAAAAAATTGTACTTTAATTAAATCTAAGAACACCTATCCACCAACCTCTTCCACATAAAATATCATCCCAGAAATCAAACTCATCAGAGACCACTCCTCAACTAATTCCTTCACGCTTTGTGTCGGTAATTTTTTACTCAACACATTGGAGACCAAGGATATAAGAAATATCAAAATCAAAATACTGAAGAAACTCTACCTAGTGTATTTGTCACAAACTCAGATACCTCTGAGTAAAAATATATATCATGATCTTATAATCCAAATATATCATAAACCACTCCCCAAAGAGATAGTGAAACCATGTTTCGAGTGCATGCATAAAAACTACTAAGACAAGATTATGGGTAGTGTAGTTCTTCTCATGAGGGCTTAACTGGTGAGATCCATAAGGCACAACCTATTTCACTTACATTAAGACACATCTAAACCCCATACCATAATTATTGTAGAAAACATAATAGCCTAACCCTAGTCCTGGAAAAATCAAAATTGGTTTTGAATTAAACTTCACCTTCAGCTCCTCAAAAATCTCTGATACTTGTCATTCCATTCAAACTTTACACCCTTATGAGTTAAAGCTCTCAATGAAGATGCAATTTTGGAGAAATACTGAACAAACTGTCAATAGTAACCAGCCAACCAAAAGAATCCTCAGATTTCAAACACATTTATGGTCATCTCCTAGGAAATAATTCCATGTACCTTTTCATCATCTAATGAGATGCCCCTCTATGATATCACATTCATTAGAAACATTACCTCTCTAATCCAAAAATCACACCTGGAAAGCTTACTATATAGATAATGTCCCCTCAATTTTTGATGAATTATATCCAAATGGTATATATGCTCCTCCAATGACTTATAGTACACAAAAATATCATCTGTGAACACATAAAAAAAGATTCCAAGAACATATGAAATATTTGGTTCATCAAATTCATAAAACATATAAAATAATTAGTGAGACCAGATAGAATAAACAGAGACTCAAAATTACTATATCTCTTCATAAATGTTTTCATATGTATATCATCTTCTTGGAATCTCAATTATTGATACAATTACTACAAGTAAATCTTATAAAACCAAGGAACCCCTCTAAGTTGATCAAATATATCATCAATCATTGGAAAAGTATTTTTTTTATTGGCCACCCAATTAAACTTTTGATATTCAATAAAAATATAATGCCTATGTATTACTTCATAGGAAAGTGGAAAGGTGAATTTCATGTTGAAATGCTAGGTTGAATAAATAATTTATCCTCTAGGTCCTCAAGATGGACCTTAAGTTCCCCCAAATTAATAGGTTCTATATATTAAGATGGTATAGATATGGGAATCATACAAGAGAGTTCGTAAATAGTATAATCGAACTCTATATATTGAGGAAAACCAAAATAATCATCAATAGATACCTTAGGGTACTCACACACAACTGCATGAAGTCAACAACCCATGAAAGAGTCAATTGTATCAAGAAATATCTCTGAACACTGACGTGATATCACTTTAGAATAAGAAAAAATGGGACCTTGCATTTTTAACCTAGAGTCCCACTCACTCTAAAAAATATGAGTGAACCTATCGACAGATAAAAAATAAAATCAGTGATGATAATAGTCTATCTAGTATTTAACAATGATCATCCAATCCATACCAATAATCATGTCGAATATGTCAAGATAAAGCACCAAAAAGTCCCACTCTACCTCAAATTTAGCTATCATCACCCAACATGTGGGAAACGTAAAACCTTTTTCATACCTCTTTCCTAAAGAAATGAAAATATCCAACAAGAAATGAATAAGTTCCTAACTCAAGACCAACATGTTAAATAACTTTGAAAATATAAAATAATGAGTATCACCCATATAAAACAAATCCAAAACCATAGAAGGAGAGATAAACATCGTACCTCTAATGGACATTGTCCCTACATTAAATTCCTATAGGGAATAATATACTAAACAAATTCATCCATTCTTATTCACATGAATATATCCCTTAGCATGAGGATTAGGCTCACCACCCTTGGAAGCATATGTATAAACTTTTGATCACTTGGTGAAAGTTTATTCTTCCCTACTTCCATAGAAAATCTTTTCCAAAAATCATCATAAATAGATAGATCATCCAGAAATATGAAAAGTATTAGTATCCTCTGGATAGTTAGTCTTGGTATGACCTATCTTTACACACTGGTAGAAAACAACCTACAGTTTCCTTGTCATTTTCCTTGAGGCTGGACCTGAGGAAAACATAACACTCTTTACGGTACCTTTTTCTATCCAGAAGGTACTCCATGGATAGCCCTAGAACCAACTGAAGCTCCACCAAAACCTATCTTCCAAGAAATGTATGCCTCAGATAAATCCTCCTTGTCAACTGCCTTCACAAATTTTAGAATGAACAAGAGTATCAATATTGACCAAATATCAAGAAGCAGTCCTAATTCAAACCTATGAGCCTTCTGGTACTCATTAGTGATAAGATCCTATGTCAGATCCACTAACTCAACAAAATGAGTTGAGTACTTTAGAATGATACTCTCTCCCCTATCTAAGGTCAGAAACTCCCAGGTATTCACCACATGCAATGTCTTAGGACAAAATAGATGGTTAAATACTTTTTTGATGCAATCCTTGGTGAGTTCCTCATAGAACGTAACATTTACAATAGAGTCCCATCATCTCCTTCCCAGTCCCTTGACCATATACATGAAAAACCCAAATTAGAGTCTTCATGAAGTTGAAGATACTTCTTATCTACTCAATCCACTACTCAGATTCTTCGGGTCCTCTGTCACCACAAATTTTGGATGAATACTGCTTGGTAACTTCTGAGAAATGATCCACTACATGCCCTAGGTTCACAACACCCACTTAACCCAGAGTTTGAACAGTGTAGATTAAAGTTTCTAGAAGATTAGTGTCCAATGGATAACATACCTATAGAATTTATCTCAATGCTTCCTCTCTTATATTTGGAAGATCTCTTTTTGGAGGAATTGTCTAATAAATTACAGAAACCAATCATTCATGTGAAAATTTAAAAATAAAAAGAATAAATTTAGTTATATATTTTTTTTAAAATTGTGAATTTAAAGAAAAAAACTTACTTAAAAAGGAATAGCTCATTTAAATAATCTTCCCATACAATTCATTCAGATTTCCTCAAACTCCAAGTCACAAACCTGGTAAAAATGCATGATTATTGACACTCCTTTCCGTCACAAAGTCTAACGACTGAAAAATGGAAATACCTTAGTCCAAAGTGAATCATCCTTTGAAAAAACATCAAAAATTGACAAAGGAATGAAGAAGGATTTACTCCCACTTGGGTTGCACAAGTTTTATCATGGTCATGGAAGTATACTTGCACGCCGCATAGTGGTCGCACTAGTGACTTGCACACCCTCTTTGATTTTCGCCCAGGGTCTTCTCTGGCCTATAAATACACCTTGTGGGCCCCCCATTTCAAAATGGAAAAATTCCAAAACTCATATTCGAGCTCCCGACACCCTTGTATCTTCTTAAACCCTTCCGAACACTTCTAAGGTAATTTCTTACCTAGAATTGAAGATTTAAATAGGGGGAAAAGGCCTAAGTCTTGAAATTCATCAACACATGCGCACCTAAGTGGCCTACCTTTAAGGGAAATGGCCACACTTGCCCGCCACTTTATCCATTCAATCAAACTTGCGCACAAATCTTTTGAAATCCATTAGGGATAATACTAAGGGCTTGAGCCAAGACTCGTCCAAGTATTACCATAAGGGTTGACCGTCGCGCAAGTACCCATGTGTCGTGCAAGTATACTTGCACGACCATGACTTGCATGCCCACACAGGACTTGCACACCTCTCTCTTTTTTGGGTGATCCTCCTACCTATTCACAAGATTTCTTCAAATACACAACTCCTCTTCAATATTTAACCTCTAGAAACATATTCAAAACCATTTATAGCATGGTTCCTTTGTTAGTTTCCTTATCTGAAAGGAATTCTGTGGAACATCTCTCAAAACCTGGAGATTTACATATCTTTATATCACTAAGGTTAGAGATATCATTCATTCAGCCTCATCCTTTAAAGACAAAAGGATCTTTAACCTGGGCCAACTTTTCAGGAAGATACCCTAGTCATAAGTTTGGGCATCTTCCATAGGAGTACGTCCAACTCATAAATTCCATTATCTTAGCCCTCTTTCTCAGGAATAAGTCCTTAGTCTCAAGTCTCCTTTATAAATGGGCCTCTTTCTCAGGAGTAAGTCCCAATCTCAAAATACCAAATGTGGGCATCCTCCTTAGGAGTAATCCCCAAGTCCCCTAACCCAGGACTCCTTTTCAGGAGTATGCACCAGTCTTCAAGTTCCCTTAATTTTGGGAATCAACCTTAGGAGTAAGACCCATGTTCCCAAAATCCAAATTACCTTAACCTGGGCTTCCTTTTTAGGAGTAAGCCCCAGTCATAATTCCCTTTATCACGGGATTCCTTTTTAGGAGTAAGCCCTAGTCATAATTCCTCTTTACCAGTCTTAATTTACATTTTATTTGGGTTCCTTCTCAAGAGTAAAACCGAATCACAAGTCCCCTCTTAATTTGGGCATCTTCCTTAAGAGTAAGCCCCATGTTAAAGTATCCAAATCTCCATAAAGCACATATGACTTTATGGACTTTGTTCTCGGGTTTCTTCCCTGAATTAAATCCCAATCATCATCTATCTAGGTAGTCATACATATATAAGCCCCACATCATTTCTTATAATTTCATATTTCATGGTATAATTGTCTGGTTTTACCAATACCTCTTGTTTCTCACACCGAGTATGACTCACGTGAGCTTAGAGTGTAAAAGTAATTATGAAATATTTCTTTCATCCATAAATCATGCATAAATCCCATACTTATTTACTATAACTAAGAGGGTTATAATTCATTTCTTAAAATAAAGGATAAGTAGGTAGCCCATCTTCGATTACGATCCCAACTTTGAAATAATCTATGTCCTTATGAATGACAATAAACTTCAAGTGCCCCGCTGAGTGGCTTTACAACCAGTATGGTTATCATAATGACCAAGATATTTCTATATAATGTGTCGAAGGATACCATTGACTAAGAATATCTAACAAATAATTATGATTCTCTATCAATGGAGAACCTCGAATACATATAAATGATTCACTAAATCTCATACATATTAATCATTGATTGTCAAATCTAAAGTAAATCTCATTTTCATACTTGGTAGTGTAATAAAGATTCATGAACATAAATTAAATCTATAAATAGAGTCCTGGAGTAGAAAATAATTCCCCTCAAAATGGTGTGATGAGTCCGACCTCCCATCCTCTCTACCATTGAAAATTCATAATCCTCATTGGTTCAGAACTAATGAGCACCTACATTTGGAAAGCAGGTCCAAATGGATATGGAATCATTGGATGTTTTTGGTTCTACAAACAAACCCGTTTGAAACCGCATGGAATGTTTGAACCTTAAATCAATGCGGTCATTCCCATTTCCATAGGAAACAAAAAATGGTGAACCCGATGTGAATACTTAACCAAGTTAAAATGATGTTTTACTTATTTTTAGACCCCTATTTAAACTCAATGAGAGTGCCAACAAAACAATCAATAACATATGTGCTCATCCAAAAGATGTAGCATTCAAACTTATCTTGATTATGTTTGTTATATCAAACAAGAACTCTTTTCCAAGATCTTCCGCGTTACATAAATGGATTCTCTTAAGTTCATTCCTGTGAATACCTCTGTTTTGAATGCCTCTGCTGCTACTCCTACTGGATCGTCGTCCGCTCTGAGGACGACATCACCTACTCAGCGTCTTCAACGCTGGGTATCCAATGTGGTGGTTAAGGAATACCATCAAAACGGTACTATTCCGACTCTAGAGGCCGCTCAACAAGCCCTCCAAGTCAATAATTCACCTTGGTCATCCAGATAGCGACGACCAACAATCAAGAACCAGGCGGTTCCAACCACCATCTCTAACCGTTTTGGGTCGTTATCCACGGAACGCATCAAACATTCCCTCCCATATTTTGAGGAGGTGAATGAGAAGGTCACAAAAGGCCTTGGCTCAAGGAAATAGGAGTCCTTCCCGAGGGCTCCCACCAACAATCGCCGCCAGACTGATGTGGCAGTGCACCCTCAACATGATGAGGGTATTACCTTCAGGGGTTCGGCTCAGGTCCTTCAGACCTGAGCACGCAAGAAGAACTACTAGAGGTGAAATCCGGTCAATAGTGAGTAGGTTCTTATCTCTGCCATCTCCAGATAACTCCACCAAACTAACTTGGTGGCAAGCAATGAGCGGGCACACACACCCGTCCATTTTAATTCTGCAGTCTAGAAGACTCGTCTGGCAGCAACACGCCAATCCCTCCAGGCCATTCCGGTATAGTACTATAGACAGAAACATACACCTGTTTAAAATTCATCATCTAGTCAGTAGGCTCGTCAGACTACATACGATGAAGCCCAACAACCCAATGTATTGACAACTGGTAAACTGGCACATACACCTTCTTACACTCAACAATCCTGCTAGCAGCCTTGTCTGTCAGTATTGAAGGAAGATCATCAACCACGTTCGGCAGTGTGCAATCTGCAGGAACATACACCTGCTCGTATTGATCAAGCCTACCAACAGTCTCATTTGGTAGCACCCAGAGAAGTCAATTGGAAAGCCCTAATGAAAAAAAGGAGGAAAACTCGAATCTCTGCCCCCACATATGAGTACTGTCAGAATTCACTAACAGGAAATAGAGGACAGGAGCAGTAACACACACCTACTCCAAGCACAAAAGGGACGTATATTCCCGTTTCGGCAGCTGAAGTCACCAAACAATTTCTGACAATGGTGAAAGAGACGAAGAAAATCCATGCTCATATTATGGATGCCTGCTAGAATATTATAACAGCTTCAGTAGCATCACAGGGAAAGAAATGAAAATCTATCCCTACCAGTGGAGTGACACATCAACAGTTCACTCTGGAACAAACACACACATCTGTTCCAGTCCAAGAGGGTTGTAGGTCATACCCCCCCATGTCATACGGACATCCAAGATAGGCACATACACCAAATTTGAGCGGAGATAATCATCCTAACCTGACTATTTCTCCGGAGCAGGCACATTAACCTGCCCATAATAACCACTTTCATCAAAAAGTGGTTCCCAATGTAAGTAAGAAGGAATCTAAGATGAATACCTACCCAACATAGTCATGAAACTAAGGGCCAATCTGTAATAAGGCCTTAATCGATGCTGGAGTTCTTGATGCACTCAGAAAACTATCTGTTTCAACTCAAGATTCAATACTCTCAGTTCCCAATAATGGGAACATTAATTACAAAGGTCTTAATCAGATACTTCTTCATGAAGGCTTGCTTCATGAAAATTCGGTCGATCATAAAGTTTCATCTTTATATGAGAGCCACAAGAACCCTCTGTGTGGCCATAAGATCAAGGATAAAAATGTTTCATCTTTTGCTATAATCCACCTTGGTGGTCCTCCCCATGATGATGAATTTATCTGCGAAATTCCTCTTCGTAGTAGTAATTCACATTGACTGGAAAATGCTCCAATAGACAGTGTAGTGATTAGAAATCCCTCTTATCTTGAGGCACTTGAAAATGTGAAGCCAGTCATGTATGATGATTTAACAAAAGCTGGTGAAATAATTTCTCAATTAGAAGATAGGCTAGGGTAGGTCATTCTCCGAACCACCCCTGAGTCATGCATCTTCTAGTTTGATCAGTGAATTCTCTACCAATCTTGTTGAATCTAATGAAGCAAAAAAATAAGCACCAACATTGTTCTAATCAGGTAGAATAATCTTCATTGAATGATAAAGAGTAAGTACTGAATATGATAATAAAACTAGCGAATGGTGATGTGCTAGATATGTTTTGGCCTTTGGATAACTCTCAGTATGACATTATAGAGATGTTGACGAAAGATGGAATTCACAATATTTGTCTCAAAATATGGAAAACTCTTTGTCAGTTAAAAAATAAAATATTATCTTATGATGAATGTGAAAATCATGTCAAGATAATAGAAGGGTTACAACTCCAAATTGACGTGGCATCTCTCTCAGTTTCTCGATATATGAAGGCTGAAAAGAAGCAGAGAGCCCTTTAGCGTTCATTCCGTGGTGCCCTAATTAGATTGCGCTAGTTAATTTCCAATGCCCCATCTGGTATTCATATCAGGGGATGGGGTGTCCATGGATCACTACATTTCACTGTACTCTCCAGTCAGTAAAGCCCACTGAAAATGGATTCATGCAATGTTATTGCCTGTGGCCAGCCACAACCAATTGGCTTTGTTTGTAATCAAAGGCATGCTCAAGACCATGCCTCAATTAGTTACTCTCAAAATCAAGCATACAGAGAACAAGTTTTTGAATTAGTCATGAATAAAGCAAAAGAGAATATTGAACAAGCTTCTCGTTTAGAGCGTGCACAACATCAAGGGACAGAAGTGTCAGAAATCATCCATCGGTCATTTGAAACGGGTGATAAGAGTGGATGCATGTTCATGAATCCAGCCAATTTCTGGACTATAGTCTGCAAGATCAGGAGAGACTTCAAGAAATCCTCAGATATAGCAACTCAAGAGCCACCCCAGCTTGCCAGATTGCAGACTCTTTTAACCCAACCCTCAGAATCAACAAATAGGATTCGAGGAGTTGAGAAGAAACAACAAGAACATCCCCAGTCCACTAGACTAGGGAATTTTTCAAATCCTCAATCTCTCCCTCAGAGAAATTTAGACTTCTCTCTATTAGGGATGAATCCCCAACAATAATGAAGTGCCCAATTATCAAGAGATTCCCTCCGAATTACGGTTCGTCATGAAGTTCCTGAGGGGTCAAATCAACAAAAGACAATGTCTCATCAATGAAATGGAAGAAGACAATATCACAGAAATGTTGATAGAAGGGATGCAATGTGTTATACATCAATCAATGTCATCAATGTCATTGTTGCTGATCCCCCAGATGAGGCTCACTCAGAGGGATCAGATGAAGAAGTTCCTACTCAAGAGGTTGTACGCACAGACATAAATGAAGACGGTTTGCATACACAAAATCAAAGGATTACCCAGAATCTTGGTAATGCTTCCAATAACCAACTTCCCCCTCTCCGAAAGGTGTCCAATAAGGGGAAAGGAAATAATCAGGTTACATAACCTTCCTCTGGAGAAGGCCAATCACTCTCATTAGAGAAATGATTCACACAACAATAGGAAGAAATGAAAGAATTGAGGAGGTTGAATGTAGAACTAATTCAAGCTAGTCTTCCTACTAAGCATGTTGGAGTCAGTCTGCCAAGGGAATTTGTTTCGGCTACTGATATGGATCAAGAATATCCTCCTTTATCAGTACACCCTCAAAGGTCTACTCCTATGGGTCAGGTACAACAACAACTAGTGGTGTTATCATCAGTTGTTGTACCAGCCACCATATATGTCCAGGCTCCAGTTATTGCACCGAATCAAGTCCAAGCTCAAATAGATGTTTCTCAAAAGTTAATAACTAATATTGAGTCATTAACAGCTCAGTTGGAAGCTATGGAAGGAAAACAAGCTCAAATTCAACAAGAAAATAGAGCTTACCCTGAATGGGTAGACACAATTCCTCACCTATCAAATTTTTCAAGTACAAAATTCCCAATCTTTAATGGTTCGATAGACCCAGAGAAAAACCTAACACATTTTTTTTCTTGTTTTAATACTATGATGAGAATACCTCAGTAACAGAAAGCAGTTAAGCTCCAGTGTTTTTTACAGTCATTACAAGGACCTACTTTTGTTTGGTATACAAGCTTGCAATCCTGGTCAATTACCGGGTGGGAGGATCTCCATCAACGATTCCTTCTTCAATTCCGATCAACTTTTCCAAAGACAATAGTTTTTGATCTTACAAATTTTAAACAAAGGGATAATGAAAGGGTGTTAGATTTCATTACTTGTTGGAAGGGATTAACCTATTCCCTGATCTTAGAACTCCCTAAAGAAGAGTTGTTGCCAATCTGTGTGTTAAATTTGCGTGATTTTTTTTTTCACACCATTGATCCCTATGAAATACACAGGAGGGTTTTGAGACCTTACTTCAATCTCTCAGCAGATTGAAGACTCTCTTACATCGAAGGGCTCAACCTCTTGAGCATCAACAAAAGAGGTCGTTTCTTCGATATGATCAAAGAGATCAAAGACGAAAACAATTTAAGGATTTAAATAGAAAAATTTACTCTTTCCAAACTGAACAGGTTCCTGGATACTTCATTTCAGCTCTAGAAAATAATTTGGTTCAATTGCCAAGGTTCAAGAGGCCAAACAAGGATGGAGATTAAGAACATCCCAACTATTTCCCATTTCATCAGATATTGGGACATCCCATTCAGGAGTGTTTTGTCTTCAAATACCTCCTGCAAAAAATGGTGGACTCGGTAAAATTCAAGTTGAATGGTTCATTAGCTTAGGTAGCATTTTTAACTGCTACAAATCCAGAGGAAGAAGGTGAGTGGCAAGAAGTCAAGAAAAAAATGTGCAAAAATATGATGATTGGATGGTCAGAAAAATGATCAACCAAACTCATTCCATTTTAAGTATGCAATTTGATGAAACCAATTGTGTCTTCTACAATGAATTCCATGGCAAAACCCACATCATCAGAGGGAAAATACTCAATGAAACGGCATAAATTAAAGAAAGAGGAAAAATCAGAAGAAGATGAGATCGTGTCAAAGCCCAAATTTTCTTTGAATTTGGAAGATTTTATTCCATCTACTACGAAGCCAAGGGAACCACCCCACCAAACGACACAACCCAAATGGGCTAATCAGGCAGGGTCTTCATCGGATGAATAGTTGATCTTTGGTTCTGTTAATATGATTCATTTAACACATCCTTATGCCAGTCAAAGTTTCAATTTTGATGAGCCTGAATTCCCTATATCAAACAGAGGAATTAGAGGGAGTTCCAGAGATTTGGGATATAGGGGATGATGTGGATATCTCAGAATATATTATTCCAATTCTACCCCTACTAGAACTGTGTATGCATTAGAAACTCATGGCAGATCCCTTCAACGGGCTCAACAAGAACAAGAAAATTCTTCCACAAATAGCAGACTCAGTCCTAGTACAGTTATTCTGGAGGATCGGTTGGAGATTCCACCTTCTTCCTCTCAGCAATCAAATAGACCTATTTGGTCTCATCTTCCAAATCCAGGAGTATTTCTGTCTCCTACCCCGATAAAAGAATAATCTACTTCCAAAGCATCAACTTATACAGTACTTGTGAAACCACATGTTCTTGTTGGGAAACGCATACCATTGGATCAAAATTATGATGTATTTAAACACTTGTCCCAATTACCATCCAATTTATCAATCCTGGAGTCATTGAATTTATCAAAAATTCTTCGGGAGGCACTCATCGAGGCTTTGTCAAGTCCTGAGGAATTTGAAACCGAAATTGCTATAGCTAAAGTCTACCATGTAAAGAATAATCCTACAGAATTCCAGGCAGTAATATCTTTCATAGATGAGGATGAATATGATTTCATGCATGGAAATATTTGACCATTATACTTATCTAGAAAGGACAATGGTGTAGACGTCCGATGATCTTTCCTTGATAATAGTTCAGGATTCAACCTCACCCCCATTCATACACTTCATCGATTGGGCCTCACAGAATCTAATTTATCTCCTTCTACTTTAATGTTACAAGGATATGATAAAAATGAACAAGAACCACTGTGAGAGATTATACTCAGAACTCAGTTTGGAGATCCTGTATCCAATTCAGATTTCATGGTGGTTGATCATGACACAGCCTTCAACATCTTTCCTGGAAGACCCTGGCTACATCCACATGCGGCTATCCCTTTATCATTCCTTCAATGTCTCAAATATTGTTTTGATGGTCAAATCGGGACATTGTATGGTGATAAATCCCCTTTAAAAACATGTGAATCTCAATACATTGAGGCGGAATTATATCACATGAAGGGTAAGGATAAATCCACGACGAAGGAAGTCACCAAAGATAATGCTCCATATGGTCTGGAAAAGATTCCATTAAATCCATTCACACATGTGAGTGCAGATTATGTGTTTCCTATCATTCAAATTGACATGATATAACCAAATCAAAGTAATCTTATGGAAACCTCCATAATTTCAATTACGAAAATTAATCCAAACATCATGGGAGAAACTAGTGTTTCACCAAGCAATGATGAAAGCTCAAATAGAGATATCTTCATTTCATCTGCTAAAATCCAACAAGTCTATACTTCACCAACCAGTCCAGAAGAAGTTATTGCAATTTCAGAGGTGAACAATGATGTCGATTCTCAATCCATCATCTCCTCTTTATTACCCAAGGAAGACCCTTCATCATCAATAAAGTCGAAAATGGAAGCTTCTTCTTCAAGATGTTCAAATTTTAACATCTCTTCAGATCATGGAAATTCTACTTCATCATCTATTATGAAAGTAGAAACAAAATAAATAACACATGTTGAGGAAGAAGAGGAAGATCTTAGGGACGATCCACCAGCATTTGAAGAGGGTATCTCTACCACTATGGTTGATCTCAGAGAAATAAATCTGGGTACAAAAGAAGATCCACACCCCACTTTAATTAGTGCGGCCATGACTTTTTAAGAGAAAGAAATGTATATTTCATTTTTAAAGTAAAATCAAGATATATTTTCTTGGCACTATACAGAGATTTCTGGGATTGATCCTGATGTTTCTACTCATCGTTTGGGTTTTCTAGAATAGCATCGAGGATTTAAGCAAGCCACTAGAAGAACACACCCAACCTATGCTTCCAAAATTGAAGCTGAGGTGGATAATCTTATCAAAGATAACTTCATCAGATAAGTTCAATATCCTAAGTGGTTTTAAAATATTTTCCCTGTGAAAAAGAATAATAGACAAATTAGAGTTTGCATTGATTTTAGAGATCTTAATTGGCATTGTCCTAAGTATGATTTTCCAATTCCGATTATAGAACTCTTAATTGATTCAACAACTGGATATGAAGCACTTTCCTTCATAGATGGATATTCAGGATATAATCAAATCCGAATGGATTTAGAAGATGAGAAATCTATATCTTTCAGAGCCCCTCAGGGTGTGTTTTTCTATCGGGTAATTCCCTTTGGCCTGAAGAATGCAGGCGCAACATATCAGCATGCCATGCATCATATCATCAAACCTTTTTTAGGGATATTTGTTGAATGTTATGTGGATGATTTGGTGGTTAAATCCAAGAAACGTTCTAATCACTTGGCTGATTTGGATGTCATATTCCACAAACTTCGGCAACATAATTTGAAGATGAACCCTTTAAAATGTGCTTTTGGGGTATCCTCAAAAAAAATTCATGGATTTTTTGTATGCCATCGTGGTATCGAAGTCGATCCTGAGAATACAATGTCAATCCTTGGTATGTCACCTCCTCTGAATTTGAAGGAATTGAGAGGACTTCAAGGACACTTATCCTATATTCGGCGTTTCATTGCCAATTTGGGATGAAAAAGTTTACCCTTCACCAAATTGATGAAGAAGGGAGTCACTTACTAGTGGACTGAAAAATGTCAAGAATCATTCGATATTCTCAAGAAATTTCTACTGAGTCCACCGGTGTTAATGCAACCTGTTAAAGGAAGACCACTGATTCTCTATGTGACAGCCTTAGAGCGATCATTGGGTGCCTTTCATGCTCAGAATAATGATGATGGTAATGAAAACAATCTTTACTATCTCAGTTGGACTATGCTTGAAGCAAAAACCTGATATTCAAATATTGAGAAATGTTGCCTAGCGTTAATATTTGCAGTTCAGAAGTTGGGACACTATCTGCAACAACATGAGGTCTAATTGGTATCTCGCAGTAACCCACTCAAATTCATCCTTAGTCATCCAATGCATACAGGACGTCTAGTAAGGTGGGAAGTTATTTTACAGCAATTTGATATCCAATACGCGTCTCAAAAGGAAATAAAGGGACATGCTCTTGATGATTTCCTTTCTGAACACCCTTCAGTAGAAGATGCATCTTCAGATATTGAACTTCCAAATGAGGAAGTCGTTTCAATTCAAGATAGTCTTAAAACATGGGAAATGCACTTTGATGGTGCTTCCAGAAGTCCAACAGGGATGAAAATGGATGATCCTAAAATCAAAAAAGTTGTATTATGAATTGTACTTATTTCCCCAGAAAATGCAGTGCTACCTTATTCCTTCTCATTGTTAGGAGTTGGTACAAATAATGAAGTATAATACCAAGCTATTATCACAGGATTCAAGTTGTCGCTTCATGCACAAGTGAATCACTTAAAGGTGAAAGGTGATTCAGACCTGGTAATCAAACAAGTCAATGGGGATTATGCAATTAGAAAAGAAGAGTTAATCCCTTTGTATGATTATGTCATAGATTTAATAGAGGATTTTCCTTCAGAACCGTCATTTTCTTATATCCCACGATCACAAAATGCCCAAGCTGATGCACTAGCTAATATATCCACATCTCTGGCAGATCCAAATTGGGACGAGACAAGCATCAGCATTTCCCACCGTCGTACAATTTCACCTTATGTTCAAATCAGAATAGAGGAAATAAATGAAATTAGTCCCATTCCTGAACCATATGGTCGTACTATATGATGGATAACACCTATCAGGGAATACCTTAAAAATGGAACACTTCCACCTGATAGAGCTAGAAAAGAACAAATCTGGCGAAGTGTGGTAAATTTCACTCTTTATGATATCCCAGATCACCTAGATAAAATTCTCTACAAAAGATGTTTTGATGGAGTTCTCTTCAGATGCATTCATGGTGAAGAGACAATTGCTGTCATGAAATATGTACATGTAGGAGTCAGTGGTACCCATCAGTCTGGACATATACTATCTAATCAAATTCTAAGGCTTGGATACTTTTGGCCTTCAATGATACAAGATTGTGTTGATTTCACAAGGAAGTGTCATTCATTCCAAGTACATGAAAACTTCATTCATCAACCCCCAGAGTTGCTTCATACAGCTAAATAATCATGGCCATTTTCCAAATGGGGAATGGATATAGTATGACCTTATCCTTCTGCTACATCCAAGCAGTTTAAGTACATTCTTATTGCTGCTGACTTCTTTTCAAAATGGGAAGAGGCAATAACTCTCATAGAAGTTAGTTCTAAAAGCATTTTTACCTTCGTCAAGTCTAACATAATTACCAAGTTTGGTGTCCCTCATACCATATTGACGGACAATGTCACCAACTTCTGTTCATCCAAGGTGAGGAAGTTGTGTCAAGAATACAACACCAAATCATATCATTCATCTCGGTATCATGCAGCGGCCAATGTCCAGATAGAAGCATTCAACAAGACTCTTTCAAACATACTAAAAATGATGGTGGATAAAGATAAGAAATCCTGGCCTGATAAACTCTTTCATACATTATGGGCTTATCAGACCACCACCCGCACTGCAACACGATTAACTCTATATTCATTGATATGTGGAACAGAAGTAGTCTTTCCCATTGAGGTTCAATTACCCTAGCTTATAGTATCCATTTTTGATGAGTCATCTACAGATGAACAATCTCAAAAGCGATTGGATGAATTTGAATGGTTAGAAGAGAAAAGATTGTGCACCCTGCACCACTTGGAATTCTATCAGAATCGAATAGCACGAGCTTTCAACAAAAAATTTCATCTTCATTCATTCGTTATGGGAGAATTGGTATTGGTTCATAGAACTCCAATGATACCAGGAATGAAACCTCCCATGCTGGAGCCAAAATGGGAAGGTCCTTATTCAATACATAAGGTCTACTTCAATGGAGATTATTCTTTAATCTCAATGGATGAAGAACTCATCACTACTCCAACCAATGCTATATTTCTGAAGAATTATTTCATGTAACACAATTACTTATACGTACAACAAGACATTAAACTACACCATTGATGGTCCATGCATATGACCTTAAACTATTTCATCCATATCATCCAACATGATGTTAAACTGTGACGTCCTTGCTACATGACGCTAAACTGTACAGAAGTCCCTTATGTCCAGCAAGATGATAAAATGCATAATCTCTGGTCCATGCATATGACCTTAAACTACTCACACCATCGTCCAACATGATGTTAAAATATGAAAAATTCTCTAATACGTCCAACATGACGTTAAAATGTGTCATCTTTTGTCCTCTCTGCATGACATAAAACTGCACAGTCCCCCTTTCGTCCAACATGAAAGTAAACTGTATTGTCCCCATTTTCCTAGCTATATGACATTAATCTTTACAACACCTTTACATCCAACATGACATTAAACTGTGAAAAAGTCCCTAATATGTCAAACATGGCATTAATCTATATTTTGTCCCTACTACATGACACTAAACTATGCAGCCCCAATAGTCTTCACTGCAAGACTTTAAACTCTATAATACCTTCATATGTTCTGCATGACCTTAAACTGTGAATCGTTAAGGTTGTTTCTACCTCTTATTTCTCACACCGAGTATGACTCATGTGAGATTAGAGTAAAACATCAACTATAACACCCTCTCTGGGTCGCTAACCATTTGTAAGTCCTGACACCATTTATTAAGTTGTTGTCCTAAAAAACAACTTGATCACTAATTCATTCTTTAATTCTACACAGACTTTGATCCTTACCTTTTTGGTTGGGTACGTAGGAAACCTCTTGGGGTTCAAGCCCAAAACCAATCTCTCCATAGAATGGAGTCTCTTCTCTTTTCCAAGAATTACAAAAGGATATCAACATAAATTTTCATTTGATTTACAGCATCCCGAGCTTCATCAGCAGCCACATGAAGCTCATGCACTCGTCCAACTCCACTCTTTTCAGCTTGATGGAGTGATTTCTTGGCTTCAGCAATGACTTCTATACCAATTGTTTTAACTCCTTCTAGTGAATTTTTCAGTTGGTCAAGTTCTCCAGTAACAGCATCCAACTCTCGCTAAAGGTGAATCAGCTGGACAACCTTATCCTTGATCTTATGCTTCATCTCCTTCAACTTGGCAGCATGATCATCCTCAGCTCAGGATATCGCAGTTCCTTGGTTTTCATCTTTACCTCAGAGTCACATCCTCATTTCTTTCAAATCCAACTCTGAGGGGGGACTTTTGTGGATGCTCCTTTCCATCACAAAGTCTAACGACTGAAAAAGGGAAATACCTTAGTCCAAAGTGATTTATCCTTTAAAGAAACATCAAAAATCGATAAAGGCATGAAGAATGATTTCCTCCCACTTGGGTCATGCAAGTTTTATCATGGTCACGCAAGTATACTTGCACGTCGCATAGTAGTCGTGCAGGTGACTTTCATGCACTCTTTGATTTTCACCCAGGGTCTTCCTTGGCCTATAAATACACCTTGTGGGCCCCCCATTTCAAAACAGAAAAATTCCAAAACTCAGATTCAAGCTCCTGGCACCCTAGTCTCTTCCCAAACCCTTCCAAACACTTATAAGGTAATTTCTTACCTATAACGGAAGATCTAAAGAGGGGGAACAAGTACTAAGTGTTGAAATTCATCAACACCTGGGCGCCTAAGTGGCCAGCCTTTAAGGGAAATGGGCACACTTGTGCATCGCCTTATCCCTTTAATGAAACTTGCACGCCACTCTTTTGGAAGCCTTTAGGGATAATACTAGGGGATTGAGCCAAGCCTCTCCCAAGTATTACCCGAAGGGTTGGCCGTCGCACAAGTACCCACGTGTCGCGCAAGTATACTTGCGTGACCAGGACTTGCACGCCCACACAGGACTTGCACGCCTCTCTCTTTTTTGGTGCCCCTCCTACCTATTCACTTTCTTTCTTCAAATCCACCTATAATCTTCAAGATTTAACCTCCAGAACCATATTCAAAACCATTTATATTATGGTTCCTTTGTCGGTTTCCTTATCTAAAATGAATTTTGTGGAACATCTCTCAAAACCTAGTGATTTACATATCTTTATATCACTAAGGTTAGAGATTTCATTCATTCAACCTCATCCTTTAATGATAAGAGGATCTTTAACCTGGGCCTCATTTTCTGGAATAATCCCCAGTCATAAGTTTGTGCATCATCTATAAGAGTAATCCCTACTCATAAATTCCATTAACTTAGGCCTCCTTCTCAGGAATAAGTCCTAAGTCTCAAGTCTCTTTTATAAATGGGCCTCCTTCTCAGGAGTAAGTCCCAATCTCAAAATTCCAAATTTCAGTATCCTCCTTAGGAGTAAGCCCCAAGTCCCATAACCTGGGCCTCCTTTTCAAGAGTAAGCCCCAGTCTTCATGTTCCCTTAATTTTGGGCATCCTTTTTAGGAGTAAGCCCCAAGTTCCCAAAATCCAATTTCCCTTAACCTGAGCTTCCTTTTTAAAAGTAATCCCCAGTCATAATTCCTATTAATTTGGGCTTCCTTTTCCAGAGTAATCCCTAGTCATAATTCCTCTTAACCAGTCTTAATTTTCTTTTTATTTGGTCTTCTTTCTAAGGAGTAAAACCCAATCACAAGTCCCCTCTTAATTCGGGCATCTTCCTCAGGAGTAAGCCCCAAGTTAGAGTATCAAAATCTCCATAAATCATATATAACTTTATGGACCTTGTTCCCGAGTTTCTTTATTTAATTAAATCACAATATTCATCTATCTGGGCAGTCAAACATACATAATCCCCACATCATTTCTTATAGTTGCATCTTTCATGGAACAATTGTCTGGTTTTACCAATACCTCTTGTTCCTCACACCAAGTATGACTCACGTGAGCTTAGAGTGTAAAAGTAATTATGAAATCTTTCTTTGAGCCATCAATCATGCATAAGTCTCATACTTCTTTACTCGAACTACGTGGGTTCTGATTCCTTTTCTATAATAATAGATACGTAGGTAGCCCATCTGTGGGTATGATCCCAACTTTGAAATAACGTATGTCCTTATGAATGACAATAAACATCAAGTTCCCCACTGAGTGGCTTCAAAACCAGTATGGTTATCATAATGACCAAGAGATTTCTATATATTTTGTCGAAGGATACCATTGAATAAGGATCTTTAACAAATGCAGATGATTCTCTATCGATGAAGAACCTCGAATACATATAAAAGACTCTCTAAATCTCATACATATTAATCATTGATTGTCATATCTAAAGTAAAACTCATTTTCATAATTGGTAGTGTAATAAGGATTCACGAACATAACATAAATCATAAATTGAGTCCTGGAGTAGACAATAATTCCCCTCAAAAAGGTGTGATGAGTCTGACCTCTCATCCTCTCAGACAATGAAAATTATTAAGCCTCATTGTTTCACAACTAATGAGCACCTACCTTTGGAAAGTAGGTCCAAATGGATATGGAATAATTGGATGTTTCTGGTTTTACAAACAAACCTGTTAGAAACTGCTTGGAATGTTTGAACCCTAAATCAATGAGGTCATTCCCATTTCCATAGGAAACAATGATCACCCATGGTAACTCTGTTTTAGTCACAAAAGTGAGCTAGCTAGGACCTTTTTTAGACCTACTATCTGAATTCTGATATTCCTAACATTAAGATACCCAAGAAATAGAACCAAACTCAAGTAGTGATAACACACATCATGATGTGCATCATTCTGGTATTGAATTATAACAAAAAATCCAGAGTCAACTTGACAAGCCACACAAACTAGACCATTATGAGATATGGGTAAGATAGGAAACCAAAAACAAGTCATGAATAAAAGAAAACAAGACATATAACCAGAGTATGAAGAGGAAAACAGAAAATATACCACAAAATACATACACTCAAAGCCAAATAGGCTAAACCATAAATTAATTCATATCCCCACATGACCAGCATTCCCCTCTAGACCAACCCAAACCAAAATAAATAGAAATAAGAGAAGAAAACATCATAAATTATGCTCTTACCTTTACCTGGATCCTATAATGAAACATTGGAAAATTCCAAAAGGAAAAATTATGGTTTGAAAAAAAATCCCAGTAGAATACCACCATAGATTCTATGAAATTTTTAATGTCAAGAATACAATAATTATATCTTAAAACAAAATAGTTTTACACATCATTTTAATAAAATAAATTCAATTGTAAATATATTTTCCCTTTAGATTTCATAAAATCCTTTGATATTATCAAAATAAATGTATGACAAGTATAAGTGATAAAAATAGAAAAGTATATCCATGAATCAAGAGGTGAACATGTTTACACATATCTGTAAGACAACCTATCATGTGAAGTTATGTGAAACAACATCATATAAAAACCTATGAGTAATAATCCATGATGAAATAATCATATTATAAATAACTATAATTTAAAAATGAAAAACCAACCCTCATTAGGCTCAATCCTATGGGATAGTGAGTACTATAAACTCACAAGCCAAAACATTCATACATTTAGTACAAAAGATATTGAGTCATGTTAATCAATATCACAAAGAATCACCTCCTTATGGTGAAACACACACTAAGGCGACACACATCTCTTATAAAAAAGTAACCATAGTTCGAAATGTATAATTTTGCAATAAATTTTTAAAATAATTTTCAAAATTTTATAAAACATTTTCAAATAAAATTAGATCCTCTATGGCGTTTGAAAATCCATTTCTGAGTCAAGAAAATCCATTTTCAAAGAAAAAACCCCTTTTAAAAACATATTTTTTTCAAATAAACCATTTGAAACCACATATCAATTCTAATAAATGAACAAAAAAAGGAATTTAATTAATAATGAAATGAAATTAATCAAATAAACCTATTTTATAGAAACACCTACCTCAACAAGGCATAAACTTAAACGCTTTTGACAATGATGAACATAATCCAAGATAACAACCTTTGAAAGATATGGAATTCCACGAATACAAAAAAATTGATAAAACCCCACATGATCAAAAATCCATATGCAAACCATATTCGTAACCAAAACAAAAAAACCCTTGATGATTACATACTTAGAGAGGACTAATCCATCCCCATAATGATTAATCACTAAATGAATTAATGAGGGTGGAAAAGAGCCACACAAAATCAGATAGGGTAATATCCAAGTCAATAGATGTTAGATGTAGGCTGAATGAATTGAAAATATTCCAATATTCCTATTTAAAACCAAAAATCATGACAATTATATGGAATGTAATTCCATTTCACGCCACGTAACTCTTAAGGCTCATTTACACTATAAAACCCATCACTTTGTTTTATTAAAAGTAGAATTTTACCATTACACGACAGATACCTATTTCAAGGAATATAAACCATTCATGGGATGTATCATGTTCATGGATTCTTACCAGAAGCCATTAGATTATTTTTACTTCACTTACACAGTTTTTAAGTGCTAAATGAGAAACAAAAAATATAGTTCTAACCAGAAAATTCCAAAACATCACTGACTTCACCATGATAGGTATCCTATTAAACCCTTATCATCATTAATGAACTAAAAAAACTAAAACAAAGGTAAAAACATACCTAACTGAAAGTTAATAGTGTTTTAAAAGAATCATGGTGGTGCATTAACTTTTCGAAATGTTTTTTTTAATATCAAAGGTATCAGAATAACTATAATAGAGGCCAAAAAACTCAAATAAAAATGTGAATTATTTTTTGATGGGATAAAACATAACATGTTAACTGTGATTCAGTTTTTTGATGATAAGAATGAGTTAATATAAAAAATAAACACTTTTCTCATCAAGAGAATCAAATATGGATGGATTACCACTTCAGGTGAGGGGACTAGTAGGAATCTATTCTACATTAGAGAAATAAGAAATTATTACTACTTGAGTTTAATAGATGGAAATAAACTATTTAATATAATTTTGGGTTATATTTGACAGATATGTTTGAGAAATATTTCCAAGGTATGTGTTGGATGGATTTGACTCACCTTTATATGGAAATGAGTTTCATTAATAAGACATTCTAGAAAGTAAAAATTACTAAGGGAAGTAATAAAAAGTGTAAATTCATTACTCTAAGCCTATTGATTTTATGCACTCTAATATTTATGGACCAATGGTATAAAAGTTATATAAATGTGACCTTTATTTAATCACATTTACTAATGATTATTCTAGAATGAACTATATGATTTTTTTAAAACACAATTAGACGATTGATGTATATTTAAAATTTCAAGAAAAAAATTGAGAAAGAGTTGGGTATATAAATTAAAAAATTAATATTTCAAAATGAGAAATATTTCACAAGATGATTATTTTAATTTTATCTTAAAAACATGGTATAAATTATTAGTACGATACTTTATACACCCCCACCCCCAAAAAAAAATAAAGTTCCTAAAAGAATGATTTGGAGCTTTGTTGAGATGGAAGAACAATGTAAGTAGAATATGGTCTCTCAAAATTTTGTAGAAGAGAAGATATTTTCATATCTATTTATACTAATAATAGATTTTTTCTAAAAACATAAGCCAAGATGAATTATTTTTAGTTGTTTTTAAAAAATAAGCCACTTTGGACAAGTTAAGAGTGTTTTTTAGCTCATATCTTATTAAATTTAAAATATATAAGCAGGGAATGTTTGATAAAAAGGTTGATGAGGGTATATTTTTGGGATATCTATCTAATATGAAAGGATATAGATGTTGGAACAAGAGTTTACATAAATTTTATAATTTTTTAATATGAAAATTAATGAAAATAATCTTATTACTAATTCCCTAAATACAGAAGTTTCTAATGATTTAAATGTTTACAATGAGTATAATCATGAAAACCATAGTTCTGTATAAGAATAATCTAAACCAAAATTTGATAAAGTTTTGTTATATCAGAATTTTTATGAGTATGAAACTATATAGAATGAAAAAAAAAAATTAATAAAGGATTAAAAATAATGTGGAAGTTGAGAATATTATTAGAAATCAGTCGTTACTACTGTATATCATAAGAAGGTTACAGTGTTAAAACCAAAAAAAAATTTGTAACGACCCAAAAATTTAAGAATAAAATCCCTTTAATTTAATTAAAAATCTTAGATATATATAAATAATATGGAATAACTTTTTTATTATCTTAAATTATATTTAAATGAACGTTAATTTTCCTTACTGTTGATAATATAGTCATTGAATAGTGATCACATGGATAGTATAAATATAGGGTTTTAACAAATCCTTTTGACAAAGAAAAATAAAGTGATGGTTTAAAAAGAGAGGATCATAACCTATGAATCCCATTTATTATATCTTACAAGGGAGATATCATTTTAGGATTTTCCCTAGACCAAACCCATGTTGAGATCCAACAACTTAAGAATGAGCAAAACCGTTTACCGGAGAAATTGATGCACATTGAGATCACGACCAAAAACATGTTCACCGAACAACCCCATGAAATCCCCACCATCACCCACCTTACACTTAGGGTGTATTATTTTGTAATAAATGGATATGTAAAAAGTACCCATCATTATGATTTTGTGTATTTTTTTGTATAAAATACTGAATATACTTTCATTTTATTATTGTTTCTTTATAAATGATTTTTAAAGCACAAATATTATTTTTGGATAATATGAAAATTTAATTAAAAAATATATATTAATGAATTGATGTATTTTTTAAATAAATAATGTTTTAATAAAATATTATTAATAAATAATATTTATTAAATATAAATGATCGTATAATTTTTATGAAGTGAATTGTAATTTTTATTAAGGTTAGAAAATTGTTATTGTCAAAACCCATCAATTTTCAATAAATGATGGTTTTTATTTTAAATGTGAACATTAACATATTGATAAAATAATTTATCTATAATTAATATTATTTTTGGAATCAGGATTTCAAAATTATTCAATGGTTAATTTTTCAAAAAAAATCGAGACAGTCAAATTTTTGGGAAAAAATTAAATACCATATAAACATATAAGGTGTTTTATGAAATCATAATGACCCAATAGTTATTTAATAACATAATATTAAAGGTATATTCTTATAAATATATATTTTTTCTTTAAAATTTTATAATTTTATTTTTATTTGATTTATTTTATAATGCCTTAGAGAATCCTTCAAAACATATAATATATTATAAGAATTTAAAATCATGTATTTGAACGTGTGACTCACCTCCACATAATAAAGGGAAATATTTTAATATCTTTGTACCTTAAACTTATAAAATAATGTATACCACTACACTTTTCCAGAATCCATGGGAAAAACAATGGGATGTTTTGTGGTTTTTTATATTTTTGTGTGTTGTGTCCAAAACCAAATTAATAAAGAATCCCCCACTTTTCTTATATAAACCTACACAAGCTCAAATTTTACTTCAATAAATATCTTTGAATATTTACCGACCTTTATCTTATACTATATAGATTCCTCCAAAGGTTCACTCAAGCTACTAAGAACCCTCCCCAAAGCCTTTGGGATCACACATCTAAGTAAGGGATCTCCCTCTCTCCTTTTTCTTTAACCACCTCTTTTATATCATGCCTTTTAATTTCCATTTAATTAATTTGGGATATGTTATTAAATACCTAATTACATTACATTTGATGTAAACATTATGTGATATTTCTTTAACTCCCATTAATCCCCCTTATGATCTTTTAAACCCACCTGTTACAATGACGAATTTGCGTAAGGGATTTCTCTCTTCTCATTTCTATTCCAGAATTTATTTTATATTATGAATATAAATTCTATCTAACTTGTTGGGATATCATGTCTAAGATCCAATAATTTATATATAATGTATAAATTATTATAGACCCCTTTCCCTCTCATCAAACCAATTTATAAATTTTCGTATGATGTCTTTATACTGCCAAAATTGCACTGTGATTTTCCATGCCCAAATAATTGTGTACTGAATACCATACTCATTCCTATATCAGGATACTAACCTTTATGCACACATAATAATTTAATAGTTACATAAATTTATGAATTCAACAATCTTTGATCATGGAATACATGATTATGTTGAATGAATCTTTTTTATATGATCTATGTGGAACACTTAAGCATGAGATTGAAATGATTATAAAGGGTGCACCATGTTAGCACTACAAGGAATTGGTTAATGTTTAGTATCCTGATAAATCATTCTGGGATTTGGGTTCACTTTAATATTATATAGGATTTTTTCCCACAATTTTGAGACATGGGTTCGCCAGATTTATTTATGATAATGATGTTGTGTTTTAAGTTGTTGCCACATTTCCATGTTATGAAAATCTTGCTATACCATGACTTGATGTTCATTTTTCTCTTATAATCCATTGATATGATTATTTATGAACATGTTTTTTATTCTTCAGGTTATTTCTTGTTTACTCCCTTACTATGCTTTATATCTCACCCCTTTTTTATGTTTCTCCTCAGGATATACCATACAGTGTTAAGTACGAAGGAATGTTTTGGTCATGTAAAATAAGTTTTCAATAATGATATTGTATTTCATGGTTTATATTATTATGCAATGTTCTTAATCCCCAAAGACAATATACCTCTCGATCTTATGAGTTTTATTAAGTGAAATTTTATGTAACAAATTATGTTTAAATGTGTAATAACTACCAGAGTTGTTATAATATTAAATCTCTAAAATTAAGCCACCTTCAGAGATTAAAGGGTTTTAGTATAAATAATTGATTAAGTCTATGTATGATGTGTTGAAGCTAATAAAAAAATTCCACATGGGTTTTCATTCCATGAACCAATTACAATAATGTAATTATAAAAAATACATATTTGCAAAACAATAGAATTATCAAGGCATGGTTTTTAGGAATAAACCCAGATCTATGTGTAAAGGGAACTCTTAATATAATGGGGTGGATTTTGAAGAGTCTTTTTCTATTGTATCAAGGTTGGAGTATATCATGATATTTCTTTATATGGATCATATATACTGAAAAAAAATATTAGATAGATGAAAAATTGTCCTTTTTGAATGTAGTGATATAGTAAGTGGTGTATATTGATAAATATAAAAGTTTTGTTCTTGATAATAATGGATCAGGGTTGTGTAAAATAAATAAAGAATTATATATCTTAATATGGACCCCAAGGGCTAGGTATTCATGGATTGATAACTTTTTTAAGGATTTGAGATTCACCATGGTAAAATTCGACATCATATTGTATATTAAATAAATGAAATTAGATACACTTTTTATTATTTTATATGATGTTGAAATAATTATTTCAAGTGAACAAGAATGTGGGTGAAAAGAATTTTCCAAATAAATGAAGTAATAGTTTGAGATGTCCTTTCTTGGTGAGATAAGATACTTCTTGGGGATACAATTCATGAATAGTGAAACTTTTATTTTCTTATCCTAGGTGAAGTAATCTAGAAAACTATTAAAAATGGTTGATATATAAGATTAAAATCCATTGTCTATACAAATTAATGTCATGATGATGTTTTCTAAAGATACCAAAGGTGAAATTATAAATTTAATAGAATTTCAAAAAATTGATTTGTAGCAAGCTTTATCTCACAACCACTAAACTAGAAATTGTATATATTGTAGGCCTTTATGCCATATATCAATGTAAACCAAAAGATTTATATTTAATGGATTCCAAAAGTTTTCTCAGATATATCAAAGGGACTATGCATTATGGATTGATTTATAATATAGGAAAAAATTTGAAACTAGTTGGGTTTATAGATATATACTAGGAAAGTGATTATGATGATAGAAGGACCACTTAAGTTGGAATATTTATCATGGGGGATAGACATGCAAGTTTTCACTACAACAAGTAGAATTAAGTGTCATTATGAACAACAAATTTTGAGTATATAGATGAATGACGTTTCAAAATAAAAATGATTTATATAGATAAGTTATATTATTTGAGAATGAAAGATAAAAAACCTCTTAGAATTCATTTTGATAATCAATGTTATACTTATTTTACCTCTCTTTAATCATAGATTTTTCATGATAAAAAACACTCATATATGATTTTAAAATTTTAATTTACGTAATTTTCAGGGATTATATTGAATACCAAGAGAATGAAACATGTTAGGTTGGATGATATTATCAAAGTATTTACATATCTTTGAATATATTCTTGAAGTATTATTTCACATCTCGAGTCCCTGAAATCAATTTGGAATAACCTCAGATAGCCTTTTATGGAAGTTGAGAGGCCACTTATTGAAGATCCAAAAAAAATATGAAAAATGGAATGTTCTAGGGAATGGAGGACCTATTCCAGTGTGCAGTGGACCAGTTCCAGGGCATGCTAAACCCAGGTGTGATGGACTGGTAGGATTCTAGGACAAAACACCCAATATTAGTACACAAAGGCATGGTTCAAGCTATGTTGATGTCCAAGAAGCTTTTAATTCAGGCCAAACATCATTAAATTTGGTATTTAATGAATTTATTACTCCTCGATGAATTCTAGAAGTTTTCTTACGGTTTTGAATGATATAAATAGATGCCATGGGTGCATGAATATTATAATCAAATTTTATAACAATGAACTCATTCAATCTTCAATGAAATAAAATATAATGATGAAACAACAAACTTTTAAAGAATAGGAAATCATCTTGGCCTGTTAAAAATAATGATAAAATTGAAGTACCAGAGGTACAATGCTAAATATGCCACAAAAAGTGTAATATTGTATTATAATTTTAAATATATAGAAAGATTTAAAAAGATATGAAAGGTAAGAAAGATCTAACAACTTATACATTGAATGATAGTGATTACTCAATCAACTAAAGAAACTCATGCCCAAAGTGCCCCGTGAAACATCTCTAGGAAGGCGATGTGGTTATTTCTATGATGTATCACTCTCCCTCTCATTCCTCTTATACCACAACTTATTATTATTATTCTTCAAATCCCTAAATCTATGAATAACATAAATACACTTATGATCATATCAAAAATGGGTTTCATCATCTTTATTATTTATAATATGATAAAAAAAGAAATAAAAATATGTTTTAAATTAAAATATATAGTTTCAAAGTAAAAAAGAAGATCTTATTTTAAAATTAAGAAGTCAACCAAATATTGAAGCTTTAAAATATTAAATAAAGGATATTAAAATCTTATTTTATAAATTCAACAAAGGTTAAAAAAATATTAAAATGATCCTTTTTTATCAATGTGTTAAAATAAATAATCATGGTTATCATTTTTCAAAAAATATATGCTATTTGAAAAATAAAACATTTGAGAAAGGAATTTCTTAAAATATGTTTTAAAATTATTATAAAAAATTTGGGAATTTAATTTAAAAATATTATTTTAGGAATTATATATATAAGACTTAATTATATCTATATTTCTTCTAATATTATCTAAAAATATAAACAATTTTGGGTTTTCAAATATCCGTTATCTAATTTAAGTGGACCCAAAATTATTTCACCTTATTAAGTATTATTATCAAACATTTCTGAACCCTCAAGGGTACCAAAACGGAACTGGTTTTTATGATTTTATGGGACTCCACCACCAAAATTAATTGATCTATCACATAGTGGATTCCCAAATTAGAGATGTTTTTTTCAATTCCATGAAATCATTAGTCTAATATAACCACATTTTCTCATTATTTAATTATCCATTTGAGAGGGAGCCTAGCTATTTATTCTTGAGAGAAATTTTTGACATAAAACATGATCTATATGGATTTGATCTATTTCATTTAATTTTACTCTTTAATTAATCTCTTTATCTTGTATCCTTATCATCCATACTTTCCTAAATGAAATGTTTTCATCTTGTTAATATTTTATTATTTTTATTTTCATTTTCTATTTTATTTTTCTTCTATTTTTAAATTTTCTTTTTCTTATATTTTTTAATTTTACTTTTCTTATCTTCCTAAAATTTTATTTTATTATATGTTTAAAATTTCTTTTATTACCTTTTTTAAAAAAAAATCAATTATCTTTCAATGTTAATTTTCATAAATCTTTTCTCATTATTTTTTAAATTTTCTTTCAAAATATTGTTTGTATTCTATTTAATTTATTACATGAATAATTTATCATCGATTCACATACTTTCATAAATTCAATTCAATTGTTTCAATGCTTAAATTTCTTTGATATTATCTATAAAAACTCAGATCAAACTTATCATCTATTTATCAATCAATTTATTACTTTATTATTTAAAAATAATAATTTCAAATTTAACTTTTACTTCTATGTTATTTTTTAAAAGGAAAATTCACCCCTATTTCCTTATATATTTAATAAAATTCTATTGTAATTTCATAAAATCCTATTCAAAACTCAAGGTCTAAGAATATTTATATCAAATTTAATTTCATTGAGAGGTTGGATAATGGATACATTAAGCTCGAATTTATTCCTACTCAAGAACATTTGGATGATATTTTTACCCAGACTACCCCTAAAGATAGATTTTAGGATTTGAGGTTGAATGTGAATGTTCATACCCTCCCACATCATTTATAATATTTTTTAGGACCATGATTATCCATTTTTTTTGTTATCAAAGTGGAAAAAGTTAATTCACATCTATTTTATTTAAATTTATGAAAGATAAATTTTTTTAAGATGTATGTCAAAGGGTAAATGTCAATACTTATTATTTTATAATTTTTAGAAGATGTTAATTGTGAAAAGGGGGTTTTTCAAGTACTTTGTGACCAAATTTAGGGGAATCATCTTATAACTTGTCCAAAATGATGCTCATCACTGAGAGATGATGCTCTCTCAAAAACTCAACTCTAACACATAGTGTCATTTATAGATGTTTGGAACCTAAAAAAGTGTAATAAACCAACTTGATATAACATATGTCATCACTCGGGTCAGCTTACTACTAGGATTTAATTGAATTCCAGATCCCCACAGGAGGGAAACCAATTCCCAGGTCTCCAGAATATGCACATAATAATGGTTTCTTATTCATATAATAAAAAAAATAAGCAACAGAATACATCAGGAATATGACATAACCTTTTCACTCATTTTACATCTGGGAAAAAATATTAATTAGATAGAAAACAATAATAAATTAAAATAGGGATCAATAGAGATAAGTTGTAATGTATTAGATTTTCTATATATTATTTTTGGATATTTTATGGATTATATTTGTGACTAGGAACTAAGACAACGTGTGATTATGAGGCCCAATGTGCCTGGAATAAATGTTTGAAATATGTTATATATATTAAATATCATGTGCACACAAATTTACTGAAAAAATTTGAATAAATTAAGTGCCTGAATCAGAAACTTGAGGGAAACATTGAGTTCAGAATGCAGGGTTTACCATAGAAACGACTTAACCTTGATCAGTGTGAGGAATTAGAAGAAAAGTCATTATAAGTGTGAAAATGAATAAAACAATTAAAAAAATTATTTTTATTTCTAATTATTAATGCAATTATTAGTTAGTATTTAAATAGAGTATTATGGAGAAATCCTAGTGTTATCATTATAACTCTAGATCCGTTGTAGAGTTATTGGAGAGGGCGTTGGAGGATTCCTTTTAGGTGAATGACAACTAGAAAGTAGATCAACGATCAACACACAAAAGAATCCAAGGATCTCACCAAAAAACGTGATGCAACATTTTTTTCATCAGAAATTAATCAAAATTAAGGTAGGGTGGTTATTTGATCTATTTCCTTTCCCCGTTCTTGATTCCTATGATTTACATGGATCAATCACCCAATGGATATATCTATGGATCATGTGTATTTTTAGGATGAGTTTATTTTAATGGTAATTTTGGGATAATTAATTTTATTTGATGTTTTTTCAATATTATCCTCACATAAATGAATCAACATTGACAATAACATTGACTAAGGTTCATTCCTCTCATCATTTCTTGTGATTTTCTCCCTTGGTTCTTCATTCATCGTGGGTTTTCTTCATTTGGAACATTTCTTGATATATCCCAATCAATCGAACATTTCACATCCATTTCTATGCACAATGATATAATATCATAGATATTGGATTGATACAACATGAAAGTGGGACGATTATGGATGTAGTAGAAAATTAGATGATGGTTGATACTCTATTTTTCATTCTTTGGAACATTGTGAAGAACGATGCTTTGATGCAGTTTTCAAGAAGATTTGATGGAGAAATGCATTGTTCAATTATTAAAAGGTTCAGTTGAGAGGGGATCTTTGATATCCTAGAAATATGGTTGATGGAATGGAGGATAGAGAATCATTCATGGCACATGGAAGAAGAATATGGGATTCTGTAAAATCCCACGTTACATGGCATGAAAACTAGATCTACACACCGTGTGGCCACCCTATGTGGAATCTAGGGTTTCGGGTATGAGTTAAGGATCGCATGACGTTTGACCCTATCACACGGTGTGTGAATCATACTTAAGGACTCGAAATGTACTTTGGAGGGTATACTAACACATGGTGGACTACACAGGTAGCCTGCATGCCATGAACTCCCCCACACGTACACAACTTTGACCAAGTACATGATCACATGAACACAGGCAGTTTTCTTGTGAAGGACTCAGGGTTAAGGGAAACAACGTTTGAAACCTATGCAGGATATGTACTCTTTTATACCTATCTTTGAGACCTTTTCCTATATATCTTGGACAAGTTTTTTTAGTCTACGTTTCCTTTATCCTTTTCTTGTAGTTTATTATGGTATCATCTCTTACTCCTAGTACATTGATCCATTCTGTAGGAATTCATGGATAGAGTATTGGGATACCTCTATGAGGCTTAGAGTGAGATCCTTGATTCATATTCATGACCTAGGTGGATTTCTTCATATCTTTATGACCAACACTACTTGGGTTTTAATACATTACTTTGCGGGTTAAACCATTTTGAGTTTTTGGTATCACCCTATAACCTTGGGTGTTATCCTCATCTGTGTATTTTATTCTCTTCAGAACATCAGTGTATACTTTCTCATGATGAGACCTGAAAATAAATACCTCTCTGATGGACATCATCAATGATATCAAACTCAGGAGTGTGTTCTCCCAGATGAGTTCTTTTTGGAATATTCAATATGGAATCCTAGGTTGGTATACTATGGTTGTGAATTACCATTAAATTGTGTGTCATTGTTGAGTATATATAAATATTCTTATTATATGTGTTGTAGATATATACCTATGTAGAGTTGACTATATTTCCTTTATTGTATGTTTTTTAGCTTTTGGGTGTCCTATTGAGTATTGTTATACTCATCCCTGAATGGGATTTTCCCTCACATGTCATATCTTTTAAAGATGATAGAACTTTCGAAAGTGTCCAGGATGACTAGGAACAAATTATTCTTAGTGAGAACAGATAGATTTAGGTGTGTTCCTACATCTTTTATAGTAGTTCCCATCACATAAATTTTAGGTTGGACTTGGGTTTTAAAATATTTTTGGTGAGATTTTATTTGGTCCCGTTTACTTTACTATACTTCCTGTCATACTCTTTTTGTGCGATTTAGATGTGTGAATTCATGGTTTTTCAGTTTTTTTACATTTAATAATTTAATAGGCTTGGAGATGTGTGTGTGTGTCTAGGTACTTAGGATAATTCATCCCATCTCAGTGATATGCCTACTTGGTGATAGTCACCATCCTCTGGTCTATTTGAGGTAGTCTTGGGGAGTCATGACACATCCCCCTCTAGGACGGGTTAGGGTAGAGTGGTATCAGAGCATTATATTATACCATAGGAATAAGAGTCTATGAGTTTGGTTAGGATAGATAGTGTTAATTGTTTTGAGTTTGAATTTCAGGCCAGGGACTCGAGTGTTTTTTCGGCAGCCGATGTATCCATAGACCGGAACTCTGGTCACCATCTTTTTGACTCATTACATGAGAACACTGGTTGCAAAGAAAAAATGGTACATGCATTATATATGAATGATTTGTGGTTTCCATTTCTTTCTTGATTCATATCTACAGATATACTCATTGACCCTAGTACGTCTTGTTTACTTTTAGTATGCCTTTGTGATGTATGAAGTCCAATATTTAGCATCATTATCATGAGGATCATCCCCTCAGTGATGAGGCATCGATATAAGGACCAGTTCCTGAGGTGTTTCCTCCATGTGGTGTTTCAGCAATACCACCACCCGTATATCTACACATGGTACCCATAATACCATCAGATGAGGTGCATAGGATGATCATACTTCACAAGTTTTAGCGATAGAAACCCCATATGGTTCCAAAGATATACCTACCCATAGGTGAATGGGGACTGGCTTGAGGTGGTGACATGAGTTTTCCATTTAGTCTGAAATCTAGTAGATCATATGGTGGTCCGGTCAGGGAGCCTTATTCATGGATCAGTAGTTCGATGGTGGGGTTTGGTTACACAGTATTATAAAGAGGTAACTCTTTTGTGGAGAGATCTCGAGAAACATTTTATATAATAATTCTCACCATCTATACTTAGGGATGTACATATCCAGAAGTTTTTATAGCTCTAGTAGGGAGGTATGATAGTAGATTAGTATTCATTAAGGATTACCAACCTCTCTAGGTACATGATAGATATAGTTTGTGTATAGTTCTTTATGTATTGGAAATTCGAGCAAGATCTTTATAGATAAATCTGAGTAATCATTGTTCCTCTATGAATTATAACCTATGCTAGGGTGCTAGAGTGATCCTTAGTGGTAGATAATTTCTTGGATGAGCAGATACAACTAGTGGTTGTCAGTAGTGGGTACTCAGGATAAGAGACCTTAGTAGAAGGGATTCGATATGAGTCTCAAGGGTCTGTAAATGCAAGTTGTTTGAGGAGGAGGTCCTTGGATATATGGTATGTGGTTTAGGACTCACAGGGTGGTTCCAATCATCCTATATAAAGTTGGTTTTACTCATGTTACTGTAGGGTAAATCTTCCCCGATATTTTCTAACACGTCGTATAGCTGATAGAGAGACCATATTTGGCAATAGAGTTATATGAATAGGTAGGATAAGACATTTACTCAAGGTGGAAGACATGGTAGAGAATCTGAGAGAGAAGTAGGATGTTGTTGATGCTTTAAATTATTACCACCACAACCCCCAGGTAGTCCACTCATGGCTTAGGGAGTTGGGGTATAGGGGTAGAGACAACTACAGGTGGTCATAGTTTATGACCTAAAGTCTCTGGAATGATTTGAGGTATGATCTATGCTATTTCTACCTTATCTCAAATATTTATAGACATAGGTTTGAGTCATTCCTTTATTTCGACATACCTTGTATGAGAATTAGAGATCCTTGTTGATCCCTTGGATCAACCCTTATTCTTATAGACTCTTACTGGGGGAGAATAAATGATCACAAACTTGTAAAAATAGTGTGATATGACACTTAGAGGTGATATTTTGTATTGGAATTTCTTGGTATTAGCATCTAGGCCTTACAAATTTATTCTTGGTATGGACTGATTATCTACAGTTCATGCCTAGATTGACTGTTTTAGGCAAAGGGTGTACTGTGTTCACAGTGATGGATCAATGTTCCCCTTTTTTAGTAAAAAAGGAAACCTCGGTGGCATAATATTGACTCATGTATATGAGGGTGTAGCTGATTACAAAAAATATGTCTATCCTAGCCCTTGGTGGAATGGATGTTATGGTTTTTCAATTTCTTACAGTGGTGGAATAGTATGAGGATGTATTCCCTGAATATGTTCTAGATCTACCTTCCCACCGAGAGATAGATTTCTGCATTGATCTACACCATGAGAAAACACCAATATATGTGCCAACATATCAGATGTATCATGTAGATCTCAGAAATATGAGGGTGAAGTTAGTGTAATTAAAAAGGAAGGGATTCGTTAGACCTAATGTTTCACCATGGGAAACCCTAGTTTTGTTTTCCAAAGATAGAAGACAAGAGATTAACATTGTGTGTGAACTAATAATGATTGAATTAAGTGTACCTAAAGAAAAAGTATCCACTACCGAGGATCGATGACTTCTTTGATCAGTTGAGAAGGGCATGATGGTTCTCAAAGGTTGACCTCAGGCTAGGCTATCACCAAGTGTGTGTACGGGATAATCATATATCAAAGATAGAATTCGGATTCCGTTATAGTCACTATGAGTACTTGGTGATTCACTTTGTCATAATGAAAATAACAAAAATGTTCATGGGACTCATGAACCAGATATTTCATCCTTTCTGGGACCGGTTTGTGGTATTCTTTATCGATGAAATCCTTGTATACTCCGAATCCGATGAAGGAAATGCGATACAATTGGGGATAGTTCTAGACATACTCTAAGAGAACTATCTTTACATAAATCTCTCAATGTTATAGTTCAAGATTCAGGCGATCAACTTTTGAGGAAATGTTATCTCATCAGATGGAGTGGCAGTAGACCCAGCCAAGGTTGAAAGAGTGTTAGATTAGAAGCCTCCAAAATGCATGATGGAGGTGTGGAGGATCCTTTTCTTGGAAGTATATTACCTGATATTTACCCATTATTTCTCTAGGATATCATCAACCATGACAAATCTAACTTGAAAGGAGATGCCTTTTGTGTGGAAAAAGAGGTTCCTATAATCTTTTCAGTAGTAAAGGCATAGTTTGATGAGAACTCCAATCACGTGATTTAAAGAAGAGGGTGTCAAGTACATAGTGTTCTATGATGCATCAGGAACCAGGCTTGGTTGTTTTCTGATGAAACAGAAGCCAGTGATTGCCTATGGTTCACATCATTTGAGACTACATGAGTAGAACTACATAAACCACATTCTTGAGTTACCAGTGGTAGTCCTCTCACTAAATATGTGTAGACACTACCTGATGGGTGACTAGTTTATTATCTACTCTGATCAAAAAATACTCAAGTATATATTCTCTTAAAAGGATCTTAACTTAAACATAGGCAATTACTATAGTTCCTTCAGGATTACAACTTCAAACTTTTTTTATAATCATAAGAAGGGCAGTGTGGTAGTAGATGCTCTCAGTTAGAGATCTTGTTTACAGTTTATTAACGAGGAGTCATGTAGTTGTCCTTGTTATAATTATCATTTTTCAATGGAGATGGATAAAATTACCTCTATTAAATGGTTTTCACCCCTCTTCTCTTGAAGTGAGTTAGGGAGGCATAACTACGGAATACTGACCATCAGACCCTATGTACCCAGATCTCCATTAAACATGATCCACGTGGATTTTCTAAAGGTGTGGAGAAGTTATTTCTTTTTAGGGGTTTCATGATGGTACCAATGATGTTGCTGGATGAGGTAATAATAGAGTTTTATACATCCCCTTTTGAGGTGCATCTAGTAGTGGAAAAGATGTACCCGGACCTCCGACGTCAGTTTTGGTGTCCAAGGATGAAGAAAGGAGTCATAGAGTTTGTCTGTCGGTGCCTTACTTGTTAGTAAGTGAAGGTTGAGCACCATGTTCCAACAGTTTTAGCTCAACCCCTTGAGGCGATAGAATGGAAGTGGGATGGTATATCGATGGAGTTTGTGATATTTTTACCATATACGTACAAGTGACAAAATTTAATCTTGGTGATTGTATATTTAGACTCACCAAGTTGGCCATCTTTCTAGCTATATGGGAGCATAATTCCATAGAGATCTTCAGACACCTCCACATTTAAAAGATAGTCAAACACCAAAAAGTTACATTAACATTCATTTATAAACATGATGATCGCTTCACATCCTGGTTGTTGAAGAGATATCAAGAGGTTTTTTTGGAATCAGTTACACTTAAGAACAATGTTTCAACCCAAAATTGAAAACCAGAATAACTGAACCATTATGTTTTATAAGGACATGCTATGAGCTTGCATGTTGAATTTTGTTCATATTTGGGAGGATCACCTACCACTGGGGGAGTTTGTGTACAACATTAGTTACCATTACACCATTGGTATGGAACCATTTGTGGTATTGTAAAAGTGACCATTTTGGTCACAACTTTGTAAGCCTAATCCAGGAGAGTCAGTACTCATTGGCCTTGAGTTGGTGCGAGAAACTATCAAGAAGGTGAAAATAATCTAGGAGTGTATGAGGATTGTATAGAGACATCATAAATCATATACAGATAGATGATGGGGGTCTTTGGAGTTTGAAGAAGAAGACCATGTGTACATATGGGTTTCAGCTTGATGTGGATTACAAATTTTTTAATGGGGCAGTAGGTTTATCGACCCTTTCCATATACTATGTAGAGTTTATGCGGTGGTGTACCACTATGCCCTACCTCCAAGGTTTGATTGGGTACATGAAATCTTCGACATGTCTTATCTAATGATATTTGTTCATGAACCATCACACATTTTTTTGGGGCTATCTTAACATCGAGGATGGAGCAGTCTTTACTGAGTACTTAGTAGAGATCGATGATTGGCAGGATAAGATTCTTTATGGGTGAGAAATTTTTTTAGTCCATGTAAAGTAGTAGAATAATAATCATTAAGAGATCACATGGGATAAGGAGGCTCAGATTCGTGCTCAGTACTCATATATTTTTTGAGTATCCTTTTTTTTGGCTTCTCGGGGACATAAAGACCCGAGGTGGGGAGAATGTAATGTATCATATTTTCAATGAATTATTTTTAGATATTTTATGGATTATTTTCATGACTATTTGTCAAGATGGTGTGAAATTATGAGGCCTAATTTGTCTATAATAAATGTTTAAGATATATTATATATATTAAATAGTACGTGTGCACATTTTTCCTAAAAAAGTAGAATAACCCCTAAATGGGTGTCTGGATCAGAAATCTGAGAGCATCGTTTAGTTCAGAATGTATGTTTTACCATATGTACAACATAACCTTGTTCAGCATGAGGTGTATGTAGAAAATTCATTGTGGGTGAGGAAATGAATAAAATTATTAAATAAATCAATTTTTTTTAATTCTTAAATCATTGATTATTTTGTCTTAAAATTGAATATTATAGAGAATTTCCTAGGTTAGAAACATAACCATAGAACCATTAGAGATATTTTGGATAGAGAATTTGAGGATTCATCTCATGAGAAAGACAACCATATCATAGGTCGACAATAAAATCATAACATAATTGAAGGATCTCACCAATGAATGTGACACAAAGTTTTTATTTGAAAGTTATTGATATAAATCAAGTTATAATAGTTTTTTAATTTGTATCCTTTTTTTATTCTTGATTTCTATGATGAACACGGATCAATCGACCAATGTATTGATTCATGGATCATGTGTATTTTCGAGATGGGTTTATTTGCAGTGTGATTATGGTATAATTACTTTGATTTAATGATTTATTCATTTTTATTTTCATGAAGATGAATAAATATTGATATGGACATAGATCATGGGTCATTACTCTAATATGTTCTTATTATATTATCCCTTGGTTCTTTGTTCATCGTAGTATTTATTCATTTGGAACATGGTTCAACATATCCTGATCAATCATTGCACACCCATTTCTAGGTGAAACAATCTAATATCATAGATATGGGATCAAAATGAAAAGATGATGGTGCGATGATAGAAGTGGAAGTGATCCAGATGACGATGGATACCTGATTTCACATTCTTTGTTTTTATTTGGTGCACAGTTATGATTGCCACTTAGATTGGGTTTTTGAGAAAATTTGATAGAGAAACACATTGTCCGATGATGGAAAGTCTGAGACGAGACAAGATAATTGATTTATTAGCAAGGTGTTCAATAGAACGAAGGCTAGATAATTGGATAAGGTGAACAGAGGAAGATTATGGGATTCTAGAAAATCCCACATTACATGACATGCAAACATGATCTAAACACTGTGTGGGTCCCCCTTTACAGTGGCTAGGGTTTTGGGTTGGAGTTAAGGATCATATGGTGTGTGACCATATTACAAAGCGTGTGACCCCAACCTAGAGACTTGATGTGTACCTTTGAGGGTACATAGACACAAAACAGACTACTCAGGAAGCCTACACACCATTTACTCCCCCATAGGGACACGTCTTAGACCAATTACATGAGGAAATGTACATAGTCTGTTTACACAGGCCGGACCCAAGGTCAAGGGACATGACGTGGGACCCTTATATATACCATGTACTATTTTATACATGGATTATATCCCTTTTCCTATGTATTTTGGAAATGTTATATGAGGATTAATTTCCCTTATCCTTTCCATGATGATTATTATGGTATCATCTCCTACTCCTAGGAAAATGATCCTTTCAGTAGGACTTCTTGGATATAGTTTTCAGAATCCCTCAATGAGGCTTAGAGTGATATCCTTTACTCATATTCATTCCCAAGTTGTATTTCCTGGTATCATCATGGAAAATACTATGTGGGTGATGATCCTCTACATAGCTAGTTAATCTATATTGAGTTTTTTGTATCACCCTATGGACTTGGGTGTGACACTCATCTATGTATCATATTATATTTAGACATTAAATTCATAATTTATCATGATAAGACTCCACAAGAACTACCTCTCAGATAGAAATTATCTTTTCTATTATATCAAAAATTGTGTTCTCCCCGATGATTGACTTGTGGAATCTTCAAGCTAGAATCCTGGTCTTGTATATTGTGGTTGTGACTAACATTTAGACTATGTGTCTTTATTGAGTATATCTACAAATTCATGTTATATGTGTTGTAGACATATAACTATATAGAGCATTATATATTTACATTTTAATGTGATTTTTGGTTTTGGAGTGTTCTTATGAGTATTTTTATACTCACCCATGCATGGGCTTTTCACACACGTGCCATGTCTTTTACAGACGATCAATATTTTAATAATGTCCTTGATAGACTAGGACCAGGTAGTGCTTAGTGTGATTAGATAGGCTGAGGTGTGTTCCTACGACTTTGATAGTATTCCCCATTTTTCACCTCTCAGGTTGGACTTGTGTTTTAGACTCTTTGTGGTGGGATTGTATTAGGACATGTTTATATTACAATTCTTCATATCGTACTCTGGTTGTGGGATTGAGATGTTTTCATGCATTTTTGGTTAGCTGTTTTTACATTAAAGCATTTTATATGATTGGATATGTGTGAATGTGTATATGTACTTAGGCTAATGCCTCTCATGACATTGATATGCCTAATTGGTGATAGTAACCATCCCCTAGCTAATTAGAGTTGGGCTTGGGGAGTCACAGAACAAGCCCCTCTAGGATGGGTTGTGACATAAATAACATAATCAACCTTTCATAGTCAAAACATCCAAAATAAATAATTTTTCTAGAATAAAAGGAATCCAAAAATAAATATATTGGCTAGAAAAAATGGTTGATACAACCTTAACCAAGAAAATAAATAAAATGGTAACCTGAACTACTTCTAGAACATCTTCAAACAACCCATGGTAACTCACCACAACCTCAATACCATCAATGGACCAAGATGAACATCTAACTAAAAATAAGATCTAGACACCTGGAGGAAAACAAATGAATTATTCACATATATATACACCAATTCATATATTAGGTGTGAGATAAATGTGGCTAATAGAATCTCACCATGGATTCTATATAATTCCATTTATAAAACAAATAATAAATTCTAGTTTTAACATAAGGTATAGAAGTATGTTTTTCAATTTTAAACAAGAAGAATTGAAGAAAAAAACAATATACTATACCTTATTCCATTTTGAAACCCCAAAACAAGCCTCTATAAAAATGAGTCATACCTAATTTAAAATCATAAGTTTCAACCCATTCATTTAAAAAGAAAATTTATTTAGAATTTCATTCAAAACATGAAAATGGAGATTTAAAAATACATAAAACAAAATCCAAACCCTTTTCACCTCTTTTTCCAAAATCTTTTGAAAAATCCATTTATGATACCATTATAACTTCAATTTAAAAACTACACTTTGAAAATTATTTTTGAACCATTATAAAGTAAAGAATAAAAATAATATAAGTCAAATAAAAATTTCACCCACACCCAGATAACAATGAGTATAATGAAAAGTGTAATAATTAAAAATGGTTCCATGTGATAAATGAAGTCCAAGGGATATAATAATTCACAGAACAATACCCCCAAAATAATTTATAATAGGACCAAAAATCATGGGAAACTCTCTAGCCTCTAACATAAATGATATTGGAATTATCTCATCAAAAAATTCCCTAGGACCATATGTGAAACCAAAACATCCCTCTCAGCTTTGATTTTGGTTTCACCAAGTACTATTAGAACAAAAACTAAGAGGGAGAAAATTTACTAGGGAACTAGCTGGTGTATACACACCTATTTAGTGAAACACACATCCAAACCATTTATATAGATACCGGGAAACCCATGATATCAATTAACATAAGTGAGAAAAAAATTACATGAGATCACCACATGAATAAACAATAATTAGAATTTGAAATAAGCATCATACAACCTCTCACTCACTCACAAGAAACAACCTCTTTCATTTTATCCCAGAAAAATGTCACATAATAAGAGAAAAAGATATAAAATCCTCCTCATGACAAAAATATCAATCAAATAAAATAAATAAGAAGCTCAATAGAGGGTCTCAAAATCCTAAGGGAAAATAATTTAAAAATTCCAAATGATCCTTCAAAAAAGGCTTAAAATACCAAGTCCCTTCTCATTATTTTAAAAATTAAACTTTTATAATCATCTAATTTCCAAGAAAACACATTAAAATACACAAAAAATCTAAAAAAATATTAAAATGATTTTACATAGTCTCAAAACACCCCTTTTTAGAACAATTAAATTCCTAAATACCATACTTTAGAAATATAATGGTTCCAAGAACATATTTAAAATACAAATTTCCCTTTCAAAATAAATTTATGGATTTTATAAATCACTTATCATGAAAAAATTATAAATTTTGAAATCACAATTAAGAAACAATTCAAATCCATTTCATGAAAATTACAAAACTCATGGAAAAACTATTTTCAAGACCACTAGGGTTAAAAAAATACATTTATAATATATAGTAAATCAATTAAAACCCTCAAAAATTTCAGGACATGTAATATAAGAAAGATTATATACAAACACCCACCACTTATAAAAGATAAAAAATCTAAACCCATTGCCTTCGATGATAAAAGTAAAATTGAGCATTGTTATGGCCTAAAAAATCACTAAAAATAAAAATACACTTGATTAGACACCTCATAAAACCTTAAATCAACTCACATGGGTATTAAGATTCACTTGAGAAAAACACATAATTGAGGAGGAAGGGAGAGAAAATAAAAAATGAAACTACCTTCAAAATCCGGCAGAAACTAATGAATATTAGGGCTTTAAATTGAAGAATAGTAATAAGGGAGACTCCTTGAGATCTATGAAATTGGGAGACATGGATGGGGGTGATATGGGGAAATAAATCCTTAAATTTAAATATATAAAAAATATAAACATATAAAAATATAAATTGGAAATGAATCACCATAGTGTGGCATTGTGCACCATGATATGGTGCCCCTTACAAGACCCCACAGTGGAACAACATCCCCAATTGTGGAAAAAATAACCTAAATTGTGTAGGGATGATTTTTCAGATCACATATACATTATAATACGGCCCTCTATTCTATGATGTGGAGACACCCCAATTAGGTAGAACCTTAGGTCCCAAGCCCTGAGTTTCCATGACACAACCACTTCATTCCATGGAACATAATATCTTCCCAAATAATCTCCATTGTGTATCCCCATATTTCACATCGTGTCCTACCAAAGAAAAATATTTCCAAAATTCAAGGAAGAAGCTCTATAAAGTGGTCACCCTACCCCATGACATGGCCTATTGTAGACTTGGCCTGCAACACCTTAAGACATCCTGAACCACACAGAAGTCCATGGAAACACCTAGAAACATCATTGATACCCAAAATTAAATAACATATCTAAAAATAGTGATATGGGGGTGTCATTGTAACACCCTATTTTTTAGTACACATTTTATTTCCTTAAACCACATATCTATCAATTACACAAAAAAAAATTATTATATTAAAATATTTGAAATTTAGTAGAAAGTAAATAATAAAACATACAAATTAAAATTAAAAGATTATAATACCTCTTAAAAATTATCTGTATACATTTTATATAAAAAATATATATATATATATAATTTTAAATAAAAAAATATTTTATTTAAATAAAATAAATGACTTTGGAATAGAATAAAATGATAACACATCATTTATGAAAATAGTTTTTCTAAATATTATATATTTTTTATAATAAAATTTTCAACAAAATGGATTGATAATAATCATGTTATTATTAGTAAAATAAATTAATAACATCCAGGAAAAAAATTAATAACTATAATTAATGCTAATTTAAATATTTGTTTTTAAACAATCTTTGTATTTAAAACAATTTTTTATATATTATTTGTTTTTATTAAAAATAAAATTTCTCACATTTAGTGAATAAAACAAAATTAGAATTATTATTTATAATATCAAATGAATAATCAATTATTCATAGTTTATTAATGAGTTATAAATATATATATAAGTATTTAATGTCAAGAAGTCCAATTTTTCCAAAAATAGTTTTTATGCATTATGCACGATTATATTAAAGTTAAATTTTATCAACTATAGAAATTGTATTTTAAATTTTATTTTAATATTATTAATAAAAAAATTCAAAAAAATTTAATAAGTTCATTTTCATTTCTAAAACAAAACAATTTACCAAAGCAAACATTAGTTATCACCGTAAAAAAAATTCAAAGTATTTTTTTGTAATTTTTATCCAAATAAATTAAATTTTTATTGTTTAAATTTTGAATCTAATATTACTTTTATGATTATAAAAAAATATCATACAATAAATTTAATTTTTAATTGATAGGGAATATGAAAAAAAACACTTAATGTATAGAATACATTTTTCTCCAAAGGAATTTTTTTTATATCTTGTGTTTAAATTTAAAAGTATATTTTATCATATTTATAATTTCAACTAGAATAAATAGAGTTTAAATTTGTGTTTAAAATATTTTAATTTGATCGAAGTGTTCATATTATATTTTTAGTAAAAAATAATTACAATTGTTAATTTTTAATCACTGTTAATAAGGGTAAAAATGAGTAACATAAAGTGACTCAAATTTTACTAAACTTACTCAAGAAAAACACAATTTTGAATATGTTTATTAGTTTTTAAATTTATATATACATGTATCAACAATATGTTTTCACTTAACTCACATTACTCATATGATATTCCATATTTACACCTGAAAAAACTTTTAATTCCAAGGAAAAGTCCATCTTTTTTACCGACATAAGGCGATCATGTCCACCAACATTAGGAAATACCTATCATATGAAATTATTAGAAACCTATTCCCATTATTACTCCCCTAGATTCATATTAAACACCTTTCAGCCTCTTTTTCCAGTAATAATACCTAATTCCCCTTCTTTAAAGGATCCTTTAAGAGAATATTAAAACTCTCAATGTGAGTATTATCCACTCTCTAAGTGTATCTTCTTTATCATTCTCATCCAACCTAATAAAAAATATTATAAAATATTAATATGATGAAATAACTATCATTATTTTAATTAAAATTTATTATATTAATGTTACACCCATTATCTACCCTTCCTCTTTCGTTAAAAAAACATCGTTTTTGTGTAAACTTCCACCTCTATGAACAATGTGTTTTATTTCTCATAACCACCTCAAATGGATAGTTATAAGAATTTATATATTGAATAAATATAATATTAATTACTTAATTAAGATTATATAAATATAAATCATTTTTATCTTCCTTCCCTTCAATTGATTATAAAATTAAAATATCACTTGTGCGTACATGCGAACTACCACCACTATAGATGAAATGTTTCATTCTCATCACTGATATACATGGTTTGTTATAAAATATATTTTGTGTGTATATATGATATTAAATAGTAATAAATATCATGAATATGATTTTGAATGTTTGAAATACAAATTGATGATTATTATAAATTAACCCATTGATATCAGTAATTTATCCAAAACAAGCTCCTCAGGGATATATTTTTGTCAAAACATGACCATAGTTTCCATGAAATGAAAATGGGGATGAGTAAATAATGTAGAAAAGGTTTTAAAAAATTTTTTAATCTATGGATGTTGAACTTACTATCAAATAATTAGGTTTGAGATCTCCATTACAAAACATGTGTGAAATAATCAATATTACCAATATCCTATGGTGAAAATAAACATTAAATGACTAATAAATGTTTAATTAATGATTAGAATTAAATATTAGTAAAGTTTATAGATATGAATAATTTTATAAAATGTATTATTAATTTATTTTATTATTTATTACGTTAGATCAATTTCAATCAAGTAGAAATACAGTTTAAAAGTGTTCATCTCGGTTTGCCTTTAATGAGGCATGTTTTCATATTGTGAACATATTATAGTTAAATATGGTGTAATTGCATCACAATGGATTATTTTGTAATTATTAATAAATTTTAAATGTATTTTAAAAGACTTTTCATGACTATCCCTTCATAATATTTTATTTCCTTTAATACTCAAGTGATAATGGATTTTAATGTGATTTTCAGGATCGATTTGCTCCAGTTAGGGGGGGTAAATCTATTGAATGATGTTTTTAAAATGTCATTACAATATAAATAAAACTATATGTAAAAATAAATTAAAATACACTAAAATAAAAAAATATTAGACTTGAATTTTTAGGAATAAAATAAAAGAGCAGGGAACAAACAAATTTTTCATGGTTTAGATCCAATGTAGAATATGAAGGTTCCAAGAGAAGAAAAAGTTATGGGGTATAACCACCTCATATTTTTATTAAAATCAATGATAAATTTGAGATATTAATCTATGATAAAATATGTTACCAATGGAAATGAGTCAAATATTAATTTATTATAGAACATAGAAACTAAATTCAAGATCATCAAAAATTATTTATAATTAATCTATGAAACTAAAGAATTACCTTGTGATGAATTATTTATTAATTGATGAATTAAAATACATCTATAAATCATACCATCATTAAATTATAGTAATCAATTTTATATTCCCTCAAATGTTGATCCACACAAGATACATGAACCTCCATTCATTTGTATAGGAATCTCTGGGTGCTAGCATGATAGATTCTAATGCTTGCATCATTTGTAATTTATTGATTCAAAAATAACTTACAGAAGTATTATCTTGGATATATATAGAATCTATAATGGTGGTGGAGGATAATTTATCTCTATTATTGAGAGAGTTCTGGGAGAAATGACCTCCCTAGGGATTTGAGATAATTCTCTGAATGTTATTTTACAAAATAAAGAAAATGGAAACCTCTCATAAGAAACAATATAATTGGGTTTATATATTGATAGGGTTATAAAATAATAATATCACATACACCCTTATAATTTTTCTCAATACATATGACTATAATGATAATAATAATATTATTATTTATTTATATAAACAAAACTCACAAATAAATTAAATATTACGTATTCAAATATTTTTAAATATAAATTATTCATCATTATCCCATAAAAGTTGATCCACCATCTATCACGACCCATCCTCGGGGCCCATGCCGTGACTACCCCAAACCCGCCTCCCATAATCCAGGGGTTGGCGACTGGCACCAAGGTGTAAATCCCGACAAAAAGGGGAAGGTGTTGCCTTTATAAAGTAAACAAACACCACAGAGTAAGGCAGCAGAAGTAAACACTAAGTAAAACTGGGTACAAAAGTTAGTGCTGAAAGTAAATGGGCCAGAATACAAACCCAAACTTAAAGTAAAGTACAACTGGAATGAAATTACAGCAACTGAAAGTAAAGCAGCAACGTCGATCCGTCCACTGGAAGTCCAACCTGAAGGGTGGGTACAGATAGCCACCTCAGCTCCTCGGGTCCAGCCGTCCGCTCCGTGTACATCCTGCCCAGTGGTCCATCTCCAGGTACCGACTGCTCCATTAGCCTCAACCACGATCAGCGTTGTCTGTTGTATGCATCCAACACAACGTAGTACGGGCATAGCTCGTGTAGGGGTGAGTATATATTACTCAGTAGGGACCCTGAGACCCCCGATGGTCTCCCAGAATCCAAAAAGGATAATCCACAAAGGAAAGATACATTCATGAATTACCAACCAATACTACTTAGGTATATTCCCATACATATACCTAAGTTATCAATTCTCGTTTAGCTCTAACATTCGAGCCCAAGTTCGATCACGTCCTCATAGGATAGTACAACCAAATCCACACAGGAAAGAACAACACAATCCACATAGGAAAGCAAGTCAATCATATCGAAGATATTGATTGAAATTCAAGACTCAGTTCACACAGGTATACTTCTTTGTAAGGTGATAGATATGATCAGATATAGCCACTGATTCATCTAAGCTAGGACCCACGTAGGATACTAAACTAGCTAAGCTGTCGGACACACGTAGGATACAGACCAGCTACTCTACTAGAGCCACGTAGATTAGCAAGAACAGATTCATCGTCGTCGAACCCACGGAGGATTTCATTACGGTCTTCATTACTGCCGAACCCACAGAGGATTTCAGTGTCATATTCATTGCCGTCAAACCCACGGAGGATTTCAGTACGGTCTTCATCACTGCCGAACCCACTGAGGATTTTAGTGCAGTCTTCATCGCCTTCAAGCCCACAGAGGATTTCAGAACGGTCCTCATCACCGCCGAACCCATGGATGATTTCAGCGCAGTCTTCATCACCATTGAACCCATGGAGGATTTCAGTATGGTCTTCATCACTGCCGAACCCACGGAGGATTTCAGTGTAGTCTTTATCATCACAACCAACTCTAGGGTTCCCAAACACAGAATGCTCGATTTCGGGAGGGTCCGCTCCATGAGCTAAGGGGGGTCGAAACATCAACTGACATGTAGTCCAGAGTTGATGTATCCCAATGTTATGTCTCGTCAAGAGGAACTCAACGTGACAGACGGTGCGTTAATCGGACGCCTGGTCTGAGAGTTATTAGCCTTTTCGTTCCAGGGGCTCGGTTGGTTTTTAAGTCAAAACCAACACGACCACACTCCAACTACGTCCAAACCTCGAGCGAAGTAATCCAAAAGGTCCGTCTCACTAAGATGAATCCAACAAAGTCAACGGCACGTCAATCGGACATCCGGAGCTCAAGTTATAAGCGTTTCTGCTTCGAGGTCCCGGTTGGTTTCGTGTTCGAACCAACTTGTACATACACAAAGTTCTCCAAAACCTTGACTGTAATATTTGGAAACAACCATCTTGATCAACGGATCGCATCGCAACTGACGGTATGTCGATCAGAGGTCTGTAGCCCAAGATAGGGCAAAAGAACAAACCTACCTAGTTTTAGGGGGTTATGGGCCCGGACCGACCCGGACTTAGACCCCCAGGGTCAGCCCGAACTAAGTCTGGGTCTGGTCCATTAGGGCGCGGCCTGACCTAACCGGCGTGGCGTGGCCTGGCCTGGGTGGCCGGTTGGCCTGGCACTGGCGCGGTGCCCGCGTGGCCAGCGAAGAACAGGGGGGGTGTTGTCCCCTCGGTTGACCGAAGTAATTAAGTCGCGCCACTGCCTAAACCTGGAATGGATTTTCTGTTTAGGTCCGCTGGGGCTCATCCGTGGCGGTCTCCTCCGGCGGCGTGCCGCCGCCGTTTTCTGCAAACCACCGGACGCCCTCCGGTGGTCTGTTTCACCCGCCGTCTTCGCCAGTGGTCATCTCAGGTCCCGTAATTAACTACAGAAACATCAAATTGCCTCTTCGGCCCATTCTGTCATCGTCCATCGATCCGCATGTCAAATAAAATATCTTCGGAGTCTTCGAATCACCTCTACGGTCCCAACTTCGGCCTCAGTTTTGTTCGGCCTCAACGGCGTGGTGCGACGGCACCACTCTTCTTCTCCCGTTCTTCTTTGTTTCCGTGTGGTGCCGTTGCACCGCCCTACCTTTGTTCGTGCTGTGACATATACATCATCAAAAAGGAGGAGGAGGGTCGGCCGTGTTTGTGCGATCCGACCTCCTCCTGTTATTACGATAACTGGCGGCCCAAATAGAAGTCGATGAATGGAAAAGAAATAATTCACAGGAAAAAACAATTAACCCCTACCTCAAAGTGTTGATGAACGAAGGTTTGACGTAGAAAAAGGACGTCGCGGAAGAAGGATCCATAAGCGTCGTTGGCGTCACGGAGAGGAGGATCGTCAGCATCGCGGTACACGGCGTCACGTTTTCGATCTCTAGGGAACTAGCGTTTTTTGTTATCTTCCGTTAGAGGTCAGCGTTCTTCGTCGTTCTTTGCGTTCTCCAATGAAGAAGATGAAGATTCGAAGCCTTTGAGAAAATCCTCTCCCAATCCTATCACACAACCAAACTCACCATTAATAAAATAAGTCTTGTCTTATTTTATTAATACACACGCAAGACATTAATTTGAAAATCAAACAGGTCTCATTCAATTAATTGAATTAATTGAGAAGCGTTTAATATTCAAATTATTTTTGAGGGTTGACTTGCCATTAATTCGGGGTGCAGGTGGGATACATATTTAAAGCACGAGATGTAGGTTAAAAAGGGATTGAAGTGGTGGGGATCGTGTGGGACCCACTTCACTAATATCCTACATAGTGGAGTTAAGATATTAGTGGGTCCCACTCCAACCACCAAACATAGGTTTAAACTACCTAGAATAGAAATAAAATTTGTAGCACGACATTATATTTTATTCTTTAGTTAAGAAATTGAATTAAAAACCTCAATCAAGAAAACACAACTCTGGAAAAGGTGTTCTTAAGAAATTATCAGCACTGTGGTTTCATTGGTGCCCTCAGATTTCGATTCTGAGCACTGGTTCAAAAGTTAGGAAAACTCGCTCGTTCGTTCACTGAACGTACCCGAGCTAAACTTCGGAAATTGATTCCGGGCACACTGGGCCTCAGAATCAGGTGCCGTCAGAAACTGCATTTTTGTAAAATCCCAAAGAAAATGAAGAAAAAAAATTTCCTTGAATTTTACGGGTCTTTACATTACTCCCACCTTAGGGCTTTATGTACCCGTAAAGATACATAATAAACTAGGGGAACAAATGTGGGTATTGTGCACGCATTTGAGCCACCCGCTCTCAAGTGCTCTCCTTTTGGTTCCTGTGCTTCCATTAGATGCGCACTAAAGGAATCGACCGCCCACATAGGACTCGCTCCTGTAGATCCTTGATCTTCACCAGGACCTCCGCAAAAGTCTCCCCAACGTCAATTTCCAGCTCCCCATGGCCGATGATATGTGTCGGGTCATGCGTGTATCTCCTCAGCTGAGATACGTGGAAGATGTCATGAACCCGGTGCAATTGAGGTTATAGAGCCAGGCGGTAAGACACCTCACCTACCCTGCTGAGGACCTAGAATGGTCCGATGAAGTGCAGAGATAACTTGCCACGTTGGCCAAATCTCTGTAATCCACGTCGAGGTGAGACCCGCAAGAAAACGTGGTCGCCATCCTCGAACTCTAGTGGCCTCCGCCTCCTGTCAGCATAAGACTTCTGTCAGTTTTGAGTTGTCCTCATCTGCTCCTGGATGACCTGGACCTTCTCTGTCGTGGCCTGGACCATCTCCGGTCCCACAAGTGCTGACTCCCCAGGGTCTGTCCAGCACAGAGGTGATCTGCATGGCCCACTATACAATGCCTCGTATGGTTCCATCCTGATGGTGGAGTGGTAGTTGTTGTTGTACGCGGACTCCACTAAGGGCAGGTGGTCCTCCCAGCTATGACCAAAGTCGAGGACACAAGCACAGAGCATGTCCTTGAGAGTCTGAATGGTCCTCTCTGTCTGACCATCCGTCTGAGGGTGAAAGGCGGTGCTCAGATGTACCTGCGTCCCGAATGCCTCCTGCAACCCCTTCCAAAGCCAGGACGTAAAGAAAGTATCTCAATCGGAGATGATAGATGATGGAACACCATGAAGCCGTACGATCTCTTGAACGTAGAGGCATCCCAAGATCTCCACTGAACCCTTCTCTCTGATGGGTAAGAAGTGAGCCGACTTGGTGAGTCAGTAAACAATCACCCAAATGGAGTCATGACATCTGGAAGTACGTGGAAGCCCAGTCATGAAATCCATAGATATCTCGTCCCACTTCCACTCCGGGACCTCCAAGGGTTGTACCAAGCCTACTGGTACCTGGTGCTCCGCCTTCACCTACTGACAGGTGAGGCATCGAGAAACGAACTCTGCCAAATCCTTCATCATACCCGGCCACCAGTGCTGTCGTCTGAGATCCTGGTACATCTTCACCACTCCTGGATATACCGCTAAAGGGGAAGTGTGAAACTCTCTCAGTACCTCCTCCTATAAAGAAATTGGTAACATGGTACATCCTCTGAAAAGGACGACGTGCTCTTCTCCTACAAAGAATCCATCATGTTCCTGGCCTGGTGATATCTGCACACGCCGTGTCTCATAGTCAGCGTCCCCATGATGTGCTTCTCTAACCTGCTGCAGTAGTAGAGGAGTGACTGTGAGTGAATGAAGAAAGGATTCTCCATCTCTATCCACGAAGGATATCTACAAAGCGGCTAGCTTCTCTGTTGCCTCCTCGAGTAGTTGAATTCCCGTCCTCCTACTAAGATCATCGGCTACTATGTTCCCCTTTCCAGGAGTATAGACTATCTCAAAGTCATAGTCCTAGAGGAAATCAAGCCATCGTCATTGTCTCAAATTCAGATCCTTCTAAGAGAAGATGTACCTGAGACTCTGGTAGTCAGAGTAGACTTTAAAGCGCTCGCCCATCAGATAGTATCACCACATCTTCAGAGCAAATACCACTACTGCTAACTCTAGGTCATGGGTAGCGTAGTTCTACTCATGCTGCCTCAACTGACGTGATCCATAGGCGATCACCGCCCGCTCCTGCATCAGGACACATCCGAGTCCGGTCCCTGATGCATCGTAGTAGACTATGTACGCTACTCCCTCCTCTGGTAGCCTCAAGATAGGTGCGCTGGTCAATCTCTATCTCAGCTCTTGGAAGCTATGCTGACATCTATCTGACCACACAAAGGGTTTCCCCTTCTTTTTAAAAGTTGAGAGTGGTGCTGCAACTCTGGAGAAGTCTGGAACAAACCTCAGGTAGTACCCAGCTATCCCCAAGAAACTCCGCACCTCCTTCATGCTCTTGGGTGGCTCCCAAGCTAGCACTACCTCGATCTTCGCAGGATCCACTGAAACTCCCGCCTCAGAGATGATGTGTCCCAAGAAGTGGACCTCATGTAACCAGAACTTACAATTCGAGAGCTTTACATAAAGTCGGTGCTCTCGGAGTGTGTCTAGCACAACCTGCAAGTGGTAGGTGTGCTCCTCCTCAGTGGTCGAGTATATCAAAATGTTGTCGATGAAGACCATGACAAATCGATCGAGGTATGGCTGAAAGATCATGTTCATGAGACTCATGAACACCGCTGGAGCATTGGTTACGCCGAATGTCATAACCAAGAACTCATAGTGTCCATACCGACATCGGAAGGCCATCTTCTGCACGTCTTCATCTCAAACTCTGAGCTGATGATAGCCTGATCTAAGGTCTGTCTTTGAGAACCACTGTGATCCCTTGAGCTGATCGAAGAGGTCGTCAACCCTCGGTAGCGGATAATTGTTCCTCACGGTCACCTAGTTCAGGGTATGATAATCGACACACAGTCACAAGCTCTCGTCCGCCTTCTTGGCGAACAATATTGGGGAAGCCCAGGGTGAAACACTGGGTCGGATAAATCCCTTGCTCTGCAAGTCCTCCAGCTGTACCCATAGCTCTCAAAGCTCAGCGGGATCCATCCGATATGCTGGAGTGGATATCGAGGTTGTCCCGGGGTACAGGTCAATATAGAAGTCTACCTCTCTGCGAGGAGGTAGTCCTGGGACGTCATTGGGGAAAACGCCCGCATACTGATCCACCACTATAGGAAAACTCTGACTCCGCATGTCAACTGATCCTAGGATGTGGCTAGCCAACTGATGAGTGATGGGTTGTCCTATCCTCTGTGTGAGTCCATCCTGTGCTGTAAAGGATCCCTTCTCGCCGGTGAAGGTGAACCTGCTCCCATCGGTGCGTATACACCGCACCTTGCACCTAATACAGTCGATCTGAGCATGGACTATAGATAACCAATCCATGCACAAGATGACGTCGTAAGGCCTCGACGCCACTACAAGAAGATCTCAACCGAAGCTCTTGCCTCCTATAGTAAGCTCACACTACCGAAACCAGTTCATAATCGTCGAGTCTTCTCCCGTAGGAGTCTCTAGCCGTAAGGATCGAGCCAACAGCTCTACCGGAATCTCTGAGCTCCGAACAAGGGCAGCGGCAACAAAAGAATGACTCACTCCTGTGTCTGTAGAAAGGGTGTAGTAGACACAGATAGTACCATGAATTATCTCTGGCGCACCATGGTCGTAGGCCTCCGCTGCCTGAAGCTGAGCATGTCTCTGCCCGCCAGCTCCTTGTGTTCGGGGTGGACCTCCTGGTGGTGGTGGTGGTAAAGCCTCAAAGTGTCGCTCACCACCTGCTGCTCAGCCAGCTCCCCTGCCTCGTCCACCTGCTCTCGGCGGACTGCCACAGTCGACCCTTTGCCTCTGCCTGGGTGGCCCCTCAACCGTCTGCTGCTCCTCTACACGGTGGGTCGGGCAGTCACGAGCCATGTGGCCCTGCCCGCCGCATGCATAGCACTACCTGCTCCTCGGAAGGCTAGCTCTGCGTCGTGTGCCCTACACCTCTGAGCCAGTGTCCTGTGGTCATCTTCCTGATGGTCTGGTCCGCCTGGACCCATGTTACGTCTATCTACTGCCAGCTGTAGACGTCTCTGCTACGTGCCGCCCTACGGTAGGTCTCGCTGCTGGTGTAGGCTCATCAAGAAATCTCTCAGTGAGAAGGTCTCTCTCCAGTACTCCTGCCTGCGTCAGAATGCTAAGGGATATCATCAATGCCCTGATCTCATGCCTCAGTCCCTACTCGACAGTCCGGGCCCGGAAGAATGGGTCTCGTACCATGTCCGTCAAATAGTGCGAGAGATCGGTAAATTTCACCGAGTAATGGGCAACCATAATGCTGCAATGCTGCAGCTGTAGAAGCTCCTGGATGCGCACCACACGAAGGGTGGCTGGGATGAACTCCGAGCGGAAGAGGCTCTCAAAATCCGTCCAGAGGATAGATGCCTCGTCATGCACCTGGAGCATCAAGCTTCACCATCTGCCTACTGCCGCATACAGGAGGCTCGCTGTGAGGATCATCATGAGATCAGCTGGTGTCCCCACTGACATGAAAACTCGCACAACCGCCTGCAACCAATCCTTGACTTCCTGAGGGTCTGTCTCCTCGCGGAACCTAGGTAGTCTCTGATGCTGAAACTCGTGCTGTGCACTATGGCGACGTTCACTCTCAGCAGTTGGGGCTGGTGGCATCGGTGGCTCGGTGGGTAGAGGTACCGTCGGTGCCTCCGCTGTAAGAGGGCCTTGCACCGAGGCCTCGTCACTCGGTGGGTTGTCGTCTCGCACAAAGCTCAGAACCCTAGCTGGCTGCCGTTGTGGGGCCATCCTGAAAAGAAACAGGTCAACCATGGTCAAAATAGTATACCTGGTGAGCTGACACAAAGTAATCACAAATATAAATTTTGAAACACACATGCAATCAATGTTTTCATGCATTGAGTCGGAAATCAGAAGTCAGGGTCCTGGTGTATGGATACGTCGGCCGCCGCACCAACACTGGACTCCCTGGACTGATAACCACACTCAATACCCTTAACACTATTGCTTCACATAGAAGAAAGATCAGAGTCCTGAGTTCTTCGGTAGAACCGAACTCCTCTGATACCAATTTTTCACGACCCATCCTCGGGGCCCGTGCCGTGACTACCCCAGGGCCGCCTCCCATAGGCCAGGGGCTGGCGACTAGCACCAAGGCATAAATCCCGAAAAAAAAAGGGAAGGCATTACCTTTATAAAGTAAAAAAACACCACAGAGTAAGCCAGCAGAAGTAAACACTATGTAAAACTGGGTACAAAAGTAAGTGCGGAAAGTAAATGGGCCAGAATACAAACTCAAACTGAAAGTAAAGTACAACTGGAAAGAAATTACAGCAACAGAAATTAAAGCAGCAACGTCAAGTCATCCACTGGAAGTCCCACCTGAAGGGTGGGTACAGATAGCCACCTCAGCTCCTCGGGTCCAGCCGTCTGCTCCGTGTACGTCCCACCCAGTGGTCCACCTCCAGGTACCGACTGCTCCACTAGCCTCAACCACGATCAGCGTTGTCTGTCGTCTGTATCCAACACAACTTAGTGCGGGCATAGCCCGTGCAGGGGTGGGTATACGTTACTTAGTAGGGACCCTGAGACCCCCGAAGGTCTGCCAGAATCCACAAAGGAAATCTACATTCTCGAAGTAACAACCAACACTTCTTAGGTATATTCCCATACATATATCTATGTTATCAATTCTCATTCAGCTCCAACATCCGAGCCCAAGTTTGATCATGTCCACACAGGATAGTACAACCCAATCTACGTAGGAAATCATAACACAATCCACATAGGAATGCAAGTCAATCATATCAACGATATTGATTGAAAGCCAAGAATCAGATCACACAGGTATACTTCTTCGTAAGGTGATAGAGATGATCAGATATAGACACTGATTCATCTTAGATGGGACCCACGTAGGATACTAAACCAGCTAAGCTGTCAGACCCACATAGGATACTGACCAGCTACTCTGCCAGACCCACATAGGATAGCAAGAACCGAGTCATCGCCATCGAACCCAAGGAGGATTTCAGTACAGTATTCATTGCTGCTGAACCCACGGAGGATTTCAGTGCAGTCTTCATTACCGTCAAACCCACGGAGGATTTCAGTATGGTCTTCATCACTGCCGAACCCACGAAGGATTTCAGTGCAGTCTTTATCACCGTAAAACCCATGGAGGATTTCAGTACTGTCTTCATCACTGCCGAACCCATGGTGGATTTTAGTGAAGTCTTCATTGTAGTCGAACCCATGGAGGATTTCAGTACGGTCTTCATCACTGCTGAACCCACAGAGGATTTTGGTACAGTCTTCATCATCACAGCCAGCTCTAGGGTTCCCGTACACTACATGATCAATTCCGGGAGGGTCCGCTCCACGAGCCAAGGGGGGTCAATACATCAACTGACACGTAGTCTGGAGTTGATGTATCCCAAATTTTCGTCTCGTCAAGAGGAACTCAACGTGACAGATGACGTGTCAATCGGACGCCCGGTCTGAGAGTTATTGGCTTTCTCGTCCAGGGGCCCGGTTGGTTTTTAAGTCAAAACCAACCCGACCACACTAAAACTGCATCAAAAACTCGAGCGGAGTAATCCAAAAGGTTCTTCTCACTAATAGTAATCCAACAAAGTCAAGGGCACGTCAATCAGACGTCCGTAGTTCAAGTTATAAGTGTTTCCGCTCTGAGGGCCCGGTTGGTTTCGTGTTCGAACCAACCCGACCATACCCAAAGTTCTCTGAAACCTTCAGTGTAATATACCAAAATGACTGTGTCGATCCAAGGACCACATATCAACTGACAGAGCGTCTATCGGAGGTCCGTATCCCATGATATTGGCAAAAGAACAAACCTTCTTTGTTTTAGGGGGTTTGGGGCCCGGACCGACCCGGCCCGACACCCCCTGGGTCGGCCCGAACCGGGTCGACACAGGCCGAGTTCGGGTCCGGCCTGTTAGGGCGTGGCCCGACCCATTGGGCACGGCACGGCCCGGCCCGGCCTGGGTGGCCGGTTGGCCTGGCGCTGGCGCGGTGCCCGCGCGGCCAGCGAAGAGCGGGGGGGGGGGGTGTTGTCCCCCCGGTTGACCGAAACGGCGCGACAATTAAGTCGCGCCTCCCCCTAAACCCAGAATGGCTTAGATGTTCTGGTCGGTCGTGGCTCAGTCGCGGTGGTCTCCTCCGGCGGCGCGCTACCACCTTTTTCCACGGATCACCGGACGCGCTCTGGTGGTCCGTTTCACCCGCCGTCTTTGCCAGTGGTCATCTCGGGTCCCGTACTTCACTGCTGAAACATCAAATCACCTCTGCGGCCCGTTCCATCATCTTTCATCGATCCTCATGTCAAATAAACAATCTACGGAGTCTTGGAATCGCCTCTGCAGCCCCGACTCCGGCCGCAGTTTCGTTCGGCCTCAACGGCGCGGCGCGACGGCACTGCGCTTCTTTGCCCATTCTTCTATGTTTCTGCGTGGTGCCGTTGCACCGCGCTACCTTTGTTCATTCCAAGACATACACATCATAAAAAAGGGGGAGGAGGGTTGGGTGTGTTCGTGCGGTCCGACCTCCTCCCGTTATTACGATAACTGGCGGCCCAAATAGAAGTCGATGAATGACAAAGAAATAATTCACAGGCAAAAACAATTAACCCCTACCTCAAAGTGTTAATGAACGAAGGTTTGACGCAGAAAAAGGACGTCGCGGAAGAAGGCTCCATATGCGTCGTCAGTGTCATAGAGAGGAGGATCGTCGGTGTCGCGGTACACGGCGTCGCGTCGTCGATCTCCGGGGAACTAGCGTTCTTCGTCATCTTCCATCGGAGGCCAGCGTTCTTCATCATTCTTCATGTTCTCCCACAAAGAAGATGAAGATTCGAAGGCTTTGAGCAAATCCTATCCCAATCATCTCGCACAACCAAACTCACCATTAATAAAATAAGTCTTATTTATTTTATTAATACACACGCAAGCCATTAATTTGAAAATCAAACAGGTCTCATTCAATTAATTGAATTAATTGAGGATTGTTTAATATTCAAATTAATTTTGAGGGTTGACTTTCCATTAATTTGGGGTGCAGGTGAGTTACATATTTAAAGCACGAGATGGAGGTTAAAAAGGGATTGAAGGGGTTGGGATCATGTGGGCCCCACTTCACTAATATCCTACCTAGTGGAGTTAGGATATTTGTGGGTCCCACTCGAACCACCAAGCATAGGTTTAAGCTACCTAAAATAGAAATAAAATTTGTAGCACAACATTTTATTTTATTCTTTAGTTAACCCATTGAATTAAAAACCTAACTCGAGCAAACAAAACTCCGGTAATGGTGTTCTTAAGCAATTACTGGTGTTGCGGTTTCATTGGTGCCCTCGAATTTCAATTCCGAGCACCGGTTCAAAAGTTAGGAAAACCCGCTCATTCATTCACTGAACGTACCCGAGCTAAACTTCGGAAATTGATTCCGGGCACACCAGGCCTCAGAATCAGGTGCCATCAGAAACTGCGTTTTTGTAAAATCCCAAATAAAATTAAGAAAAAAAATTCCTCGAATTTTATGGGTCTTTACACCATTCCCACACAATATTTATAAAACCCTGAATAATATCTATCTATTTAATAAAAAAATATCACTACATTATTATCTGCGAAATAAATAATTATAATATTCACTAAATAAGAATTTAATATTTATTTAATATTCTACTCACAAATTTTTTCCTCAAATAAAAGGAGATGGAATATTTATGATCAATAAAATATGAATAATTATTAAACCATGTGGAAGAATAATATTTATTCAACTTATTAAATAATAATTAATATTATTATTTACCTGAAGTTCTAGATAAAATTAATGTGTGATCCTCTAGGACTCTTTCATAGTGGAATTATGTGATGAAACCTGAAGTCCATGGCTTTCATCTAGTAACATGCCAAGGTAATAATAGAGAAAAAGGTTAATATCACAAAAACGTAAAATCTCATGTAAACTCTTATTGTGTAATTTAATACCTTAATCATGATATATCTAATGAAGAAGGATGCATGATGGTGCCATCAATACATGTGCTTGGTGTAAATTTCTTTGAATTTCCATAAATTTAACTTTATTACAAAACAAAAAAAAACTATGTGTTTATTTAGTATATATCATTTCCATAAAAGGCCTAATATAACAACTTTCATTAAATAATTTAATGAGAATATATTTTTGCACAATATTATTTAATGAAACATTAGTTGTGACACACCTAATGTATCCCAATTCACCGTGAACAGATATCATCATAGTTTTTATCAATAAATCAGTGTACAAAACTCATAATATACATTAATAATAATAATAATGTATATGGATCAATACACACATTTTTAGATAGAAAAATCCAATTACATATATAAATTTGGATTTCCTAACGGGGGGTACTGTAGAAGTCACTAAAGGCGTATACCATGAGAAGGTTCATCAAAGTAATATGAGTTTCCAAACATGATAAACTGTTTCATTTATGTCCCTTAATTTATTTTATTCATATGTAGAACATATATTAAAAACACTATCATGGCTATTTAGGATTCTCATCATACTAAGGAATTGATATGACCTTTCAATGTGATAACTGCTCTTAGGACATTATCACATAACATGTCATGAAAAATAAAAACATGATATGATATGTATTTTATAAACATTCCAAAAAATGAATAAAAGTAATCATAAAGTATACAGAAGTTGGTTCTATAGCATCAAATCCAACAGACTCCCACATTCACTAAGGTATACTACTAGAAACCTTTAGTCCACTATCTCTTACATGGTACTCATGATTCTACTAAGAAAATAAATTATTTAATGGATCCTTCTTGTTTTATTCCATGTAAACTTTTTTTATTGAAACTTGACCCCTCTAAGAAAAATATCTCAAGAGGAGATACTTCCGTAGCATGTTCTTTGTCCATTGTTGTGACCTTTTCTCATTAAAAGAGCCACCACTACATTATTATCACAATATAATATGCTAGGTTATTTATTAATAGATATCACATCCTGATCAATGACCATGTTTTTTTTATCAAAATGGATTCTTTTGGTTCATAAAAATGTGTTATATACTTGGAATATAATGTAGAATCGGAAACAATTGGCTTCTTTGAACTCTTCCTGCTAATAACTCTTCTGTTGAGACAAAAAACATATCCATACTACAACTTCAGATCATTATCATCTATTTCAAAAATATAATTAGTAAACACCCAAATTAATAGCTACTTGTATCCTCTATACACCAAGAACATATCCTTAGTTCTTCTTAGATACATAATGATAAACTTAACTGAAGACTAATTCTATTTTCCTAGATCATCTTGATATCTACCTATCATGCTAAATGCATAAGAAATATCAAGTGTATTATATAAATTTTAATACATGATTGATCATATCACCAATGTGTATGATATATTACTTATTATATCTTTCTTATTTTGTTTTTAAGGACACATTTTCTTGGAAATTTGTATATAATGTGAAAAAGGAACCAATCCCCTAATGGATTGTTTCATACTAAATCTCTTTAGAATCTATTCAATATAAGTACATTGAATTAGTAAAAAAAGTCGTCCAAATCTTCCATGAATTATCTATATTCCTATAATATAAGCAGATTCACTTAATTATTTTATAAAGAAACCAGTGTTTAACCAGTCCTTAACAGAATGTAAGACTAGTGTTTCGTTTCTAATAAGTAATATGTCTTCAATATATACTATGAGTTTTATGACTGCATTCCTGCTAAATCACTTATAAAAAAATGTTTCACATTCATTCATAATGAATCCACATTCTCTTATATCTTCATCGAATCGAATATTCCATGACTTGGATGCTTGATTAAATCCATAAATAGATCCCTATAACTTGCATATTTTTTTGGAATCACTTGGAGTAAAAAAACATTTTGGTTTTGTTATATAAAAATCTCTCTAAAGGTTCCCATTAGGGAAAGTTGTTTTGACACCCATATTCTAAATTTAAACATCATGGAATGATGATATAACAAGAAAAATTATAATGTATTTAAACATTGAAACTGGATAAAAGGTTTCTTCGTAGTCAATTCCATGAATTTTTTTAAACCATTAAGTCACCAAACATAGTTAATAGGTATTAACATTTCCTTTAATTTATATTTTTATCCTCAATACCCTTTTTCACCCAATTGGATTTAAATCAACCGGTATATCGAATATAACCTACAGTTATTTTTGTTACATGGAATCCATTTCTAAATTCATTGCTTCGTGATATCTTGAAAATTCTGATCTCTCTGCCTCCTCTTTATAGGATAAAAGTTCATTATTATTAACCAATAACGAGTCACCAACTTCAATGACTAGGAAACTATATCTATCTAATTATATTACCTCTCTAGTGCTCCTCTGAAGTACCTTCATTTCAAAAACAACTTCTTACATTAGGACATATGGAATTTTATTCCATACCAAATATTGTTTATCTTGAGCATTAAATTCATCAAATCCAATATTGTTCCCACAATCCTTCTTGAAAATGTGATCCCTATAAAGAAATAAAAATTTTCTAGTGATAGTTACTTTCTTATCTAATGGATTTTATAGATAGTATCTCTTTGTTTTTTTAGGATATCCTATAAAGATACTCTTTGGGCCTTGGAGTTCTTGATTATTTATTGATATTTTCCTAACAAATTTCTCACAACCCCATACACATGTATTTGACAAAACATGTTTCTATCCACTCCATAATCCAAATAAAATTTCATTTTCCATTTTATTTGTTACTCGGTTTAGTGTGTATACCAAAGTTTGAATGCATATCCCCAAAAGGATAATGGAATATTTTCTTGACTCATCATCAACCTTACCATGTATAGAAAGGTATAGATCCTCCCTCCAATAACACCATTCTATTATGATCTGAGTTGATATATTATCAAAAAATTATGTAGAAGTTTGAAAAACTCTGGGTTAATATATTCACCAACTTGATCAGATCAATTATTCATTATATTATTTCCTATTTGATTCTCTACTTCATCCTTTAATTTAATTTTTAATTTCTCAAAGGACTCATACTTATAACTCATCAAGTAGATATATCCATATCAACTAAAGTCATTAGTAAATGTTATGATGTAAAAATTCTCACATATATATTCTATTATAAATGGTCTACACACATCAATTTATACCAATCATAAGATGCTTTGTAACCATTTCACTCTATCCAAAAAATGGGGATTTGTTCATTTGACCATTAGAACAAGCATGATATATTTCAAGTGTTTTTTCTCAAAAGAGTCCAAATTAGCATCTTGATAGAGATTTTAAAAATGATACTCATTTACATGACCAAGATTGTGATTCCATAGTTGGGTGTTATATGAGTCATGTGAACCTATTTCCTTATAAATTTATAATACTTGTTTTCAAAATTTTATATATAAATACCAACATTTATATGTATCATACCATAGAATATATTGTCTTTATAAAAGAAAAAAATTATTTCCTAAATTGAAAACAAAACCATATTTATATAAAAAGGTTACATAAATTATGTTTTTTATGATAGTTTGTACATTATAAAAATATTTTAAAATCAATATCATGCCAGTTGGAAATGAAAGGTGGTGGTCTCCAATGTCTAGAGTATATAACCTTGCACCATCTACATCCCTCAAATCCACCTATCCTTATTCAATATTTCAAAATATACGTGGTTCCTTCATTTATATATATATATATGAACAAAATTTTGTATCTAATAATGAATATGTAGATATTGAAATATTACACTCAATACAAAATGAACCTTTAACATCCCATTATTTCTAGGTTTAGTTACTCTTCTAGTGGCCTAGTTTTCCATATGAAAAACATATGACTTCATGTTATATTTCTCTTCATATGGATATTTATCTACTTGGAAGGATGGTTCTTGGGAAGTTTATACTTTTTTTTGAGTATCAAGACCATTTTCATTGTTATTCATTTTCTTATTCACCATAATGACCATGGGTTTGTCACACCCCATGTCCCTATCCACATAGATAATGAGATTAAGAATCTCTAAAAGACTCTTTTTTTATTTATCATGTTATAATTTATAATTAAACCAAAGAAGGAGTTGCATAGTGAGGAAATTATGAGATCTCTGGGGAACTCATCTTGGAATTTTACCCCTAATAAATTGAAGAATTAAATGTAGCCAATAATCTTGACTACATGAGGCCCATCTGGAATCAAATCACCAAAAATTCATGTTAAGAATTCATTGGAGATCTCATTTATATATTACTTAACCTTCTCTTGATATAGATCTTGAAGTTGATACATCATGTTATACACATCCATGTCCTTGTGTGGATTTTGAAGATCACTGGTCATGGATTATAAAATAAAGCATTGTACATCTATGGAATCATTAAAATATTTCTCATAGAGAGAAAAATTATCCCCATTAGACTATTAGAAGGAACTTAGGGAATATATTTTTCGAGCACATATAATTTCCTTTCATCGAATAGGATAACATGGAAGCACCTTTTCCATTATTAGAAATTAGTGTATATGATAATGTTTTCCTTCTCATGTATGGATCATAGTGAAATTTTAAAATCCTTAATTAGTTTCCTTTCTATAAATAAGAAGATTTTAATTTTAATAATTTATCTAATAATAGTAGATAATAAATATTATATTATATTTATTAATCTACCACTATTTTATAAAAACCCAATAACCCTCACTATTAGATTCAGAATACCATTTCATGGGAATTATTATGGACAGGAACCATATTTACCTTCTCAAAACCAAAATATGGGTTTGAAAAGTTATATAAGGGTCTTTGGATGGAATTTAAAATGAAAATTGCATTAACTCATAGTTCCTTTATCATTGATTTCACTCCCTAGTATATAAATTATTAAATTTCATTTCCTAAAACTTTTAATGTTAGTTACACCATGTCCTACTAGGGAAGTCAACCATTGAGATAAACTATGTTAATTAAACCCAAAACATGATGATATAAATTCTAAATAATTAAAAGCACCCCAACATGGGATGATCATGTACTTTGATATATAATTCAATTTTAAAGTATTGGAAGGCTATAAAGACATAATATATATAATTATGGGATTTTATCATTAAAAATTAATTTACCATTTCAATCTTTATTAAATGATTTTTAATATTAAGTAGATTTACTTAAGTGATTAACCATGATTTAGATAATGTTTATGCATAATCCAATTTATTTTAGTTCTATCTTGTATGATTATAAATTCATTAATTCATGTGATCACAAAAAATATCCATAATGAAATTAACCATGCACTTGGCATAAATAAAATAATAACATGGTATGATCATGAAATTTAATGAATCATTAGTTTATCTAGAGGATGAAAAACTAACCACTACCTAGGTGAAAAACATTGAACGATGAATTGGTTTGTGTTGCAGCTTTCCACTTGTCATCCCATGTACATACTGGATGGGTTTCTCCTCACCTAAAAAATTTTTGGTTGTGGTATTGTTCCCAATACATTTTTATGGTTATAGGACCAAGGTACATCAAACATTATGATGTTTTTTACTTGATTTCTTAATTTTGAAATTTTTCTTTTGGTGATGAATGATGGTATTGAGACAATAATGACTATAATGGGAAGTTGGAAATGATGACGTTTTTCAAAAGTCTCAGGTGGCCTTTGGGTTTTTGAATCTAGTCTGGTTTTTTAATGTATGCTTGTTTTTTGAAGTTTGGAATTTTTTTTTTGTATTTTGAATTGTGTGGTTACCATTAACCCATAAATTAGCTTTTAGAAAATTAAAAAAATAGATTTGGAGGATGGATCAGTTAAGGGGTTTAGGTAAAAACGAAACCATGGTCACCTAGGCCTTTACATAATAAGAGGAGAGATGAAAGAAAAGAAAACAATTTAATATAATTATAAATTAAAAGGAATCCAGTAACATACAATAGTTTGGTCTATTATAATGATCATCCACATTCATGTAACAAATTATTCAATTAATAAATTATCATTCAAATAAAATCGTTCTTATTTAATATAATTATTTCTCGAATCAATTAATAATATTATTTAATTAATTAATTATTTTATATTAATTCTCATTCTAATTATCTTTAGATTCTTGTCGATCATAATTTTAAATAAATTAAAAACATTTATTTAAAATTAACCATGTACAATACATTTACATTGGAGGATAAATGGTGAGTACCCATCTGAACTACCTTGCATGTATTATATTCATATACTATTTAATCATATAGTATGTAGAAAACGTGACTTATCATGTAACTTCATGGCATATATATAGTCAAAAAAATGAAACACAAAACACATGTTATTAACATAGCATGTTATGTTTCAATGTGTGAAGATTAATTTCTATATTATGATATAAACATGACATATAGTTCTATAAATTATAAAGAAAATAATTTGAAATTTAATATATATAAAGACCATCACATGGAGTGTATGTTACAAAATACATAATAAAAAATACATGCTAATAATGTTTCAGCAGTATGCTAAATTAATTTTAATTATTCATAATTTGGTATTATATATGGTGTGTACTATCAGGCTACATGGCGTCTATATATTTCACCGTCTATCAATATAACATGCCTAGGGACTTGGCTTGTAGTCATATGATTGAAAATAATGCAGTACACAATGTGTACATGAGATACATGGTGTGTGTTCTTTGAGATACATGATCACTAGTCATATAGGTTGTGTAAGAATATACATGGATCATCTTTGACTAAAGGAATACACATCATGTATGAATTTTATATGCCATTTAATCCAACTGAATGTGTACCATCCAATCCTGGTCAACACATAGTGTAGTAAATACACACCACATGTAATAAATTCACCTAGATCAAATTAATTTTGAATTTATTCATAGAACATTAAAAATGGGTGCATGGCATGTAAAAATGTACTATATGGTGTGTACTCTTGTGCTATATGACCACAATCCTCAACACATCCATATGAGTTTTTAAAATGTTTGTCATTCATAAAATTAATATATTTTTAATATATTTAATGGAACGAAGAGGAGAATAATAAATAATGTGATTTTGATTCTACAACGATTAATCAAGAATTCAAAACTAACGATAAATGTGTAAATCAGTCAATAATAAATAAATAATTATGCGACGACTCTGATACCAGTTATAGATTTTGGACACAATGGAAGTGAATGATGGGGTGTTCCCAACTTATATTTTTTCATAATCAATGATAAATCTAAGATGTACATCGACGATAAACACCATGAACAATGAAATTGAGTCAAAGATTAATTAATGAGAGAACTTTGGAACCAAACAAAAGATTATCAAAAATTATTTATAATTAATTTAAATAATTTATGAATCACCTTTCAATGAATTTTGTCTTCATTGATGAATATTAAAACATCTTTACATAATAAAATCATTACATTATATCAATTAAGTGTATATTTTTTATAGTGGTTATCTACACATGGTTCAAAAACATTCAAATGCTGCTATTTGAGTCTATGGGTGTTATCCCAATAAATTCTTACTCTAGTTTTATTCATCTTTGACCATCATGAGAATAACTTCAAGAATGATTCTATTAGATCTCTTTATAATTTATAGTAGTGGTGGAGGAGGATTTATCTCTGTTCTTGAGAGTGTTCTTGGAGAAATAATATATCTATGGATTTGAGACAATTCATAGAATGCTTTTCTGCACAACAAATAAAATTACAACCTCTCATATGGAATAATATATTTGATTTTATATACTGCTAGGGTAAGAAAATAATAATTTCACACTAACCCTTATTTTGTCTTCATCTATGTCAAACCCCATGCCTATAATAATATTATTTTATTATTATCTATTGACATGAACAAAACTCAAAACATAATTAAATTTTATTTATTCAAATAATATTCAATATATATTATTTATCCCGAGATCATAAAACTCAGTCTACTATTCCTCCACAATATTTATCAGACTGTGAATAATGAAAATTTATTTAAAAGGGAAATATTTTTTATTATAATACAATAAATAAATAAATATTATTTTCCATAAATAGAAAATAAAAATTTATTAAATATTTTTCTCACAAAATATTCTCCCAAATAAATGGTGATAAAATATTTGAGATATGTAAAACATGAATAATTATTAAACCATGTTTGAGAATAATATTTTTTCAACTTGTTAAATAATAAATAACAATACTATTTAAATTATGATCTAGATATCCCAAGTGTGTGATGCTCTAGGACATTTTGATAGTGGAATTTGGAAAAGGATCCAAAATTCCATGGTTAGAATCTTTCAACATGCTAAGGCACCCATAAAGAAGGATGTTAATGTCACAATGAAATAAAACCTCATACAAACACTTATTTTTCATATAATTACATTACCAAGATATATCTAATCAATAAGTTTTCATGTTGGTTCCGTCAACCTATGTAATCGATGTCTCTTTCTTTGACATTCCACAAATTGAACTCGCAAATGGAACACCATGGACATGGATATATTTAGGATATATTATTTATTTCGACGGTCCTAAAACATCAACTTCTATTAATGAATTGAATAGAAAAATCCATTCTGGCATTATTCATTAATGAAACTTCACTTGTGACCCAAGCAACGTATCTTACTTCACCCTGAACATATGTCGTCACATTTTTCATTAATATATCAAAGTACACATCTCATAACATCTATTAATAATAATAATAAAGTCTAAATATCAATACACACATCCACATATAATTTTTTCGGTGCGGATGTGCGTCGGGCTTCTGTTCCGACGCTGTTCCGCCAGGACGCGTTCGCGCGTGCTCCCGTCGACCCGAGGGGATGGGAGCGCGGCTTGTGGTCCCTCAGTCCCGCTTTCCAAAGGCGGGCGGTATCCGTCCCTTGTTCAGGGACGTCTGCTCCTTGATCAAAACCGGGATGATGGGATGTCGGCTCCTCCTTCCGTGGACGTCTCCTCGGAACTCGTCGCCTAATCCGGGTCTCCCTCATAGATTTAAGAATGTTCGTGAATCTCATTCCCGGTGCCATATCTCTATGGACACCGGTTAATTACGCTGCTTCCGCCCAGACTCTCCAAGGAGTCTGGTCGGGGCAGCAACCTGTGGTGAGGAGACCGGGTAGCTCCGGGTGTTGGGGGCTTGTCTTAACACTACGGCTCTGCATGTCTGCCTTCCGTCCCTAATAGGGCTTATCGAAGGCGTAATGGCCTGAGGCATCCCACGCTGGGTGCGGGGAACTGCGTTACCTGAGTTTTTCCTCAGCTTCCCATGTTTAACATGGGGTATGTCGCGAGTTTAACGTCCAGCGGGGACGGCATCGGACTGATCAACACGGGGAGTGGATCAGATGACAGAACCCCTTGCGGGGAACCTCCGACGCTGGGGCCAGCACATGGGCGGCTTCCCGAGTGAAGTGGAGTGGAATGAAATGGCATGACCCCACCGGGATGTGGCTGCCCGGGTAAGGATCAGGATGGATGATGGAGTGAAGAGCTTGGACCCCGTAGGGGCTTCCTACGTACCGTGCGTTAGCACGGATCAAAGTCAGCGTAGTTCGAATATATAGTTTAACGTCATGCTGGACGTTGGCAAGCCGACTCACGAGGAGGTCGAGGCTGCCAGGCGGAGGATTGAACCGAACCACCTCGCACAGAGGGGGATGGAACGGCCGGGTGGATCACAGTTTCACGTCATGCTGGACGCTAAAGAGAAAAATAGAAAAAGGTAGTGGGGAAGCACAATGGAGATACACATGTGCAGTCCCCCACAAGGGCGGATTCATAGGTGAATCGACGCGAATGTGAACCCTGGAGGGGTCCACTGATGGACGAACCGACGTGAATACGACCGGGACGACCAGGTGGTGGGCTTGAACCTCAGGGAGGCTTCCTACGTACCCTGTTTAGGAGACAGGGATCAAAGTCCACGTGGTTCATTCTGTCAGGGCTTACGCACTGAGGCAACCTGAGTGCGGCAAAACTCAGTTGGAGGGGGACTCGGGCCGAAGGTGAGAGACCTCGATCCCTGTCACGCCCTCTACTGGCTTCGGCAGTGGGGAATCACCATGGAGATACACACGTGCAGTCCCCCACAAGGAACTAGGGGTTTGTAATGCCCTACCTCCGTGGGCGAAGGCCACTCCAATCCCAACATCCCTGCAGAGACGAGTGGGTGGGGGCCAAATCCAAACCGGGGGGGGACCCTGCGTGCGGGGCACGGGATCGGGTGATGCGGACGGTTTAACGTCTTGCCGAACGAAGTACAGTTTAACGTCGTGTGTTGAGGACGAAGCGGACGGTTTAACGTCTTGCCGGATGAAGCACAGTTTAACGTTGTGTGTTGAGGACGAAGATGCTTGGAAGTTTAACGTCTTGTCGCGCGGACGTAGCACAGTTTAACGTCATGTTGGAAGAAACACTTGGCAGTTTAACGTCTTGCAGCGCGGACAAAGATGATTGGCAGTTTAACGTCTTGTCGCGCGGACGAAGATGCTTGGTAGTTTAACGTCTTGTCGCGCGGACGAAGATGCTTGGTAGTTTAACGTCTTGTCACGCGGACGAAGATGCTTGGCAGTTTAACGTCTTGTCGTGCGGACGAAGATGCTTGGCAGTTTAACGTCTTGTCGCGCGGACAAGATAGTGCCGCCGATGGGTCCGTGTCACTTCGCGCGAGCCTGGAGGGCCGCACGGGAAGACAACGCACGGTGCGGGCACCCGGGATGAAGATCATCGGGCGCCACGCAGGCGGGTACCCTCAGGGGGTCAAAGGGGGCGACCCTGGCGGTTTGCGTGCAAAAGAGGAGCTTGGCGCGCAATACCGCGGGTCAGCGCGCAAATGGGCGGGCTGGCGCGCAATTGGGCCAGCGCTTTGCGCGCGTAAGATGGAGATTGCGCGCACCGGGCCTCTGATAGCACGCGGGGGCAACGGCCTATTCTTTAACGAATGGACACTTTGAAAAAGGGGGGGTGCGCGCAATCGGGCTGGATTGCGCGCACCCGGGGGCAATTGCGCGCAAGAGGCTTCTTTTGCACGCGAAGGCCTTTGGGTGAAGAGTTGTTCAAAGGAAAGGAGCCAAAGGGATTGCGCGCGAAGGCGAACCCCGAGGCTTTCTTGTGCGAAATAAAAGACGTTACCTGAAGATCGGCATTGCGCGCGGAGGGGGTTGGATTGCGCGAACGAGTGACCTTTCGAATTCCGGCAACCTTCAAAACGTTGGGGGTCGCCTTATATTTATAGGCAACCCCGGGCGCGGAATCTCGCCGCCGGCGCGCAATTCATGGCGCGGGTGCGAAATTCCTTCACGGGCGCGGAATCGGGGCTCCGGCGCGCAAGGGAGTCGCGCGGGCCACGGGTGCGCAAAATAGCGCGCCGGCCCGGCGCATGGCGCGCATCCCGGGAGGATTGCGCTCCGCACTTCAACTTTGCGCGCGGACCTCCAAAATTCCACGCAAGACCTCCGGGTCTTCCGAAACGTGCCTCTGACTCCAAATATGACCTCGCTTTCCGCATCCGGAGCTTCGTTTGGGAACAACGGACTTTTCCGGCGTCTACAAAAGCCCCCCCTCGGAATCTGATCGGCGAGAGGTCGCAACGATCGGGTTCCGAGGGAGACGCCGGAATGCCGAAGTCCTGGGTGGCGCGGGACTGTGGCGCGCAAAAAAGGGCGTCGGGCGCGAAATTCGCTGTCTCGGTCACGCAAAGCGCTTTTCGCGCAGCGCGGACACCCGGCCTCGCCTATAAATAGGGGCCCTAGGTCCCCCGTACCGTACACCGACTTTCCGCGCGACAATCTTCCAAGCTCTCGTTCGCGAAATTGCCGTTGCCGGCGCGAAATTCACCCGGTCTTCGCGCAAACCCATCCGGATTTCAGCCTGTTTTTGCGCGAACACCCGGGGTTTTACGTGACATACTTCCCAATTGCGCGTCGTCCGCTAGGATTGTGCGCCAACCCTCAAACTTCTCTACCAGCCTCTTCCGATTCTGCACGCCTCATCCCTTAACCCACACGACTCCCGGAGCTTCTGAGATGGCCGCGAATCAATGGAATGAGGGGGATGCCGCCATTCGCAGAGCTGAGATGGCGGCGAACGGGGAGGTCTACGGAGCCAAGGAGATTGTTTCCAACAATCAATCCTTGTTCGACTTGCTGACGCCGGCCCAGAATACATATCCACTGTCGGACAACCTGCCGCTCTGGAACTATGGCATCCTGGATGAGGTTCCGGTGCCAGGGTTCGAGGTTGATGCGCCACGGACCTGGGTGACTCGGGAGGATGAGCTTCCCCGCTATAACATCACCAACAATGGGCATCCTTCCAGGGAGACCAGGCACTTAGATGTCTATGTCCTGAACCCGAGGACGCGAACCATTGCCGGGAGTGAGCCTACTGCAGAGAACTCTCCAGCCCTCTACTCGAGCACGTATCGCCAGAGTGTCACCGACGACACCAAGGGCTAGCTGAAGGAATGGGACTTGCGGTCTGGGGGAAATTTCACCAGTGAGTGGGCCTAGGCATTCTGGGTACGCCATACCTGCGATCACTTCGCGGAGGAACTGCGGTACATCGGCCTGTTTGAGGCGGTGTGGACGTCGCAGTTCCACTTCTACCAGCAGCCCGAGCTCGGGCCGGAGCTGTTCACCCGCTGGTCCCCGGATACCAACACCTTCCATCTTCACCATGGGGAGGTCAGCATCGGTCTCTGGGACATCCACTGCATCGGAGGTATCCCGCTGGAGGGTTACCAATATGATGAGTTCCTGCCTCCGAAGAACACCTGGGGCGACAGGTCACGGACTCCCATTCTGACATGGCATCTACTGGACCTGGCTACGCAGCGGCTCGGGATCAAGGACTTCCACAAGGACATAGCCTACAAGGAGTGGTTCGGCCAGTTCTTGGAGCATGACCCAGCGGTCAAGATGCCAGGCAGGGGGAAGCGGTGCCCGACCGCGGCTCAGAGGAGCCGGAACGGGTCGTACTATTGGGTCCTAGAGACGGGCGACTACCGCTCATGGGGGTACCGCGTCATCGACGCCCGGGACCCAAATGTCCAGTACGCGGCGTTCCTGGCCGCCTTTCTGAGTGGGTGGCTCCTGCCGGTGCGGGACGCGAGGATGGGCGTCCGCCCGGCGACACTGGTGATGGCGGGTGCCATGGCCGCCAACAAAAGATACAACCTAGGGGTCCCAGTGCTGGCTAAGTTGTACGCCATCCTGGGACGCATCTCGCGAGGGGGGTCGCCACGAAGGATCTGTGGGCCCTTTCAATTCTTCCACGGCTGGGTGGCTGCTCACCTCGGTGGGTACACGTTTCCAAACGCCGTCATTCCTTCGGGAAACGGCCTGCGACCCTCCCTACTGAACATTGAGGGGGTCGCTCCGATGACCCTAAATGAGGAGGGCGTGAGGATTCGGATTGGAAATCACGCCAATTTCAACTTCAGCCCGTTCCCCACTCCCGTTGGCCAGATGATCGACAATGGGTAGGGTCCGCTGGAGCAGCACGAATATTTCCTGAGCATGTGGGGCGGGGTGCTCGTGGCTCGGATCGACGGGAAGGTGATCTGCGAGCCCTACGTGCCAACCCGGTTCGCCAGGCAGTTCGGGTGCCTTCAACGGATGCCGAAGAGGGTATTCGCTGCTGTCCGGGAGGAGACGAACCCTTGCGTCCTTCGGCAGATGTGGCTAATGTTTGCCGCTTTCGGCTCTGGCGATGTCATCACTCTCCCTCCTACCGGGGTCGACGCAGGCTTGGCAACCGAGTACGCCGAACACTGGGCCATCGCGTACCCCGAGGGGCTTCTACGGAAGCCAGTTCGGCGGCTCGAGGTCACCCGTGCGGAGACCGGGCGTCAAGGAAGAAGGCGAGGCACCGTTACATGGGGAAGAATGGAGGCGCGCCAAGCAGCGGAGCCGGCGCGGGCAGGGACTTCGGCGGCGGGCACATCGCAGGCTGCCGCCACGACTTCAGCGCCCAGAGAGGGGCCACATGCAGCGGTCGGTGAGCGGCCCGGGAAGCAGATAAGGCGTCTGCTCGAACCCTCCCACGATGCAGTCTTCCCAGCGCTGTGGTCGGCCTGGATGACCCTGTGGCAGTCACTGGGGACCGAAATCATCTGGTAGAAGATAACCAGAGAAGGGATCCATCTGCCAGAGGTCGGGCGCCTTCAGGTCGCCGACAGGGTGAACTTCCACCGGCGGTATGCGTATCTGACGGCCATGGACGAGTACGCGCGCCAACGTGGTCAGCGTGCGGAGCCGTCCCTTCTGGTGAAGGTGATGCTCGGTCTAGAGTCTTCTCCAGAACAGATGTCGCTGGAGGAAGGTGATAGTAACGATGACTCCGAGGAAGAGGAGGAGATGGGGGAGGATGAAGGCTCGGAGGGAAGGTCCCATCCGGGGAGCCCGCGGGAGAGTGGCGAGGTGGCCGGCTCTGACAATATCGATATCACCGAGCTCCTCGAGGTCCGCTTCTATCCCTACTCAACCTGCTTCATCCATTATCTTATGCAGCTTCTAACCCATTTCTTCATCTTCCTCAGGAGTGCACGGATGCTGGTCAGGCATCCTCAGCAGGAGTAGGAGAGGCGCCAGCAGGACAGGGCGGGGGCCAGACACCCATCATTGAATTGACAAGCGCTGAGGGGTCCCCTGCTGCAATGGTTCATGCGGCGGCCGGGACAGCGGAAGATGCCACTCTGGATTCCCGTAAGTCTTCTTACTTTACTGCTGGTGCTTGTCGCTGACGATCCGTGACTAACCGCGGCATGCCTTGCACAGTGATCTCAATACTGGAGGCTCGTCAGGCTGTCGAACCCGGGCCATCCACGAGCGGACCAGCGGCAGACATGCCGCCTCCTCCGGAACAGACTTCCCACACCGAGCCGGCCCCACCAACTGCTGATCAGGGGGCAACGGACGCCGGCGGTGCTGACATCGGAGAGAGGTCGGGGGCTGACGAGGTTGTCAACGCCGCTGGGGCGAGAGAAGAAGGTCTCCCAGACGTGGGGGAACCTATCCCCCGTGAGGACATCCCAGGGGCGGACCCTGCAGCAGACCTGCTGGCTGCCTTCCCTGCCTACCGGCCTGCCGACCCCGAGGAGATGGACGACTCGGACACGGAGACGGTCGAGGAGAGCCGGATAACGCGTCGCAGGGGGTGGAAGTGCATCCAGCGTTTCCTCAAGTGACCCTCATCGGAGTGGTTGGGGTGCATGGGATCGCTTCAAACCTGGCTGCGCTTCCTGTGTGCCGGGGGAGCTGATGCTCGACGCCTCCATCTGACGGTCCATGATTTCATGGCCGAAAAGGTGCGCGAGAGCCGCCGGCGTGCCGACGTCGCACAATGTAGGGACATGTCGGAGAACACGCAGGCGCTCCTCGTGGAGGAGCAGGAAGCCCGGCGCCTCGAAGGGCAGGCGGCAGAGAAGGAGGCCTTCGTCGCAGCGTGTACTGAGCTTGTGGAGCAATTGGCGGCCCAGCTGGATGACGCCCAGGTACAGCTGACGGAGGCGGGCCACCAGATGGTCACACTTCAAGTCGAGCGGGAGCGTGCACAAGACAGGATCGACGAACTGCGTGCTGCGACCGCCGACGAAGAGAGGGCATGCAGAGAGCGAGAAGCAGCTCTGGAGGCCGCCAGCCAAAGGGTAGCGGCATTGGAAAGACTCATTCAGCACGCTAATCCCTAGGGGCTTTTTTTTTGCCATTCCCAGAACATTTTGCTTCCGCTACTTTGATCCATTTGTATGAACCAATATATTAATCTGCATCTTTTGTCTTAACATGCTCAACCACAATCCATTGTCTTGCGGGAGCGTTAACCAAGCTTCAGGCATCCACAATTGGGCCTGGATTTCTAAAGAAAAGAGGGAGGTCATTCCTAGGAAAGGAGACCTCATACCTAATCAATGTATTATCCCCCCAACTTGTTCTGACACACGAGCGGGACAACGCTAGGGGCGTTGAGATTTTATCCGAATATAGGGAAATGAGAAAGGGTGAATCGCGTGTCCCGAATTCAGAAATCCACGACGGTCGGCCTTCCAGGAAATGCCCAAGACGGCAAGCGGACAATGGATCAATCGACCATACTACTGCAATAGACGGACCGAAGGTCATCATTCATATTGCAGGAGGCGGATCACATGTCATCATCAATACCGCTTTGGGGGTTCCTTCAGGCACAAGGGTGGAAATCCGGATCAACGGGGCATGCGAAGCGTGGGGCGAAGTGATGATTTGTTCGGACAGAATCTAACACTCCCAAAATTGCGCCACCGTGGGGAAAGCGTATTAGGCGGATGCACTAATCTGGCCGTGAATCACCCCAATTCTCAGACAGAATCTCTTTGACGAGGAAACTGTCGCTTCCCATCATTGCAATGGGGCATCCCGAGCTGAATCGGGGAGAATATCACAACTGCACCACTCTACCAGAAGCCAGGCCAGACGGTCGGTGATGAGGAGGGGCGGGACTTAGCGATCCCTGAGGCTGGACCCGAGTCAAGATGCCTGGGTGTTCCTACGTACTCCATCAGGCTGGAGATCAATCCACACGTAGTTCTGGGAGTGCAGTTTTAACGTCATGCGGGACGTAGAACCCCGTTTGGGGAGATCTTAGTTTAGGGTCGTAGAGCTCGGACCATAGGGGCAGATCTTAGTTTAAGGTCTTAGAGCTCGGACCATAAGAGCCTCAAAGTACGCCACATCGTGGTCCTATCCCCTGGATATGCGAAGATGCACTGAGGGATAGTGTCAAGAGTGTCGAGGTTTCGCCTGGTCAGAATGGGAGGTGGAAAATGTAATGTGAATCATGCGGCCATTCACTCAAGGACTGGGGGCACCGGCGTAACGATATGGGAGTACTGCCGACCGTGGCGGAAAAGCAGCATCAATATCGCACTAACCGTTGATGGAATGAGGCAGCAAATGAGCATCAACCGCTCAAGCGCAGGATTCATATCGATTTGCTGCCCGAGGCCCTTGGGGGCACCAGCCCGAGTCGGTGGGAGAGCACTAAGGCATTGTGTCCAGACCGCTCACGGGGGCTCCACCCAGGGCGTAGGCGATGGGTCTGAATGAAAGGGAGCACGAAGCCTAAAAAGTGGAAGGAACCTGACCAAGCTGAACCTGACCCTCCTGGCAATAAACCAGAGTACTCTTGACACCGGTGGACCACTGCAAGGGGTCGAGGGACACGCCTTGAGGGTGACCCGAAGGCGGCGGATTCCCCAGAGAAGGGGGAATCTCTAAGAGGTGGGGGCTGGACCTGAAGTTTCAAACACCCGGGCGTTCCTACGTATCCCATAAGGATGGGAATCAAGCCACACGTAGTTCTTGAAGCGCGGCACAACACAATCGGGCACCAGCGCGGGGAGGGGTGCGGGCCTAGCCCTCGCACCCAGAAGAAGCGGCATTTGATATTTCTTGTTTGTCCTTAAAGGTGGATGGTTTTTCTTTGTGCAGCGACAAGCCTGTGATTAAGAAATCCCTAGAATCGCCACAATAATCAAGCCATGAAAGGCATTGATAAATGGCGTGGTTATTAACCAGCGCCCAACGTGAGTTTCCCCTGAGGAGAACATCACGATGCAGTGCCATTTCTCGTCGAGCGGCCAAGACGATCACAGTTTACGGTCGTGTGGTAAGACCAGGCAACACAGTTTAAGGTCGTGTGGTTCGGACCATGGAGGAATCCTCTTGTTGCGATACGGCGGACCCAGCGGATGTGGGGACACATCCCAGCCCTGCGGTCACGCACGATTCCAGGAGAAGGATCCTGGGATAGGGGCCTGCGTATGTCCATCACTCGAGGGGCAGAGATGCTAGCCTCCAGCTATACTGGGCCCAGAACGCGATTGTTCAGGCGACTCCTTCCTTTTTATGGGGACGAGGGTCCAGCTACACATGTCCCTTATGGAGGACATCAGCATATATCCTTGGTGCTCAGATCGTGGGAGCCTCGAAAGACACCATTACCCTGGTTGGCCTGCCTAACATGTAGAGGTGTACTGAAGGTCAGTATGAAGAGAGTGTCGGGATTCCACTACAACGCACAAAGGCGGAGTGTGATAAGGACTGCGCAACCAACGTTCAGAGCCTGAAAGAGCCGACATAGCGATCAAGGATGTCGCTGACCATATTCGCAACACAACATCTGATCGCGTCAGCCTAGGATGAGGCAAGCAAACGAGCATCAACCGCTCAAGCGTAGGATTCATATCGATTTGCGGCCCAGGACCCGCCGGTAAATCGACCCGGAGCGGTAGGAGAGCACTGAGGCATCGTACCCAAACCGCTAACGAGGATCCCTTTGAGTGAAGGCTCGAACAAGAGGAAGCGTGAGGCCTGACAAGCAACACAGGACTTGTCGGGATTGAATCTGACACTACGGGTCATAGACCGAAGTACCCAAAACATGTTAACAGATCACTGGAAAGGGTCGGAGGACTCACCCTGAGAGCAACCAAAAGAGGGCAGATCCCCTTGATCAACCAAGAGACGGGGCTGGACCTGAAACACAAGCGTCCAGCCGGTCTTACGTATCCCATAAGGATGGGAATCAAGCCGTACGTAGTTCTGGAGAGGCAGTTTAATGTCATGCAGGACGAGGGAGGGGTGTGAGGTAGTCCCACACATGGGGGAGGCGTACGGAGCGGCCAGTAGACCGATGTGAATGAGGACATAATCCCTCGCTCACGCGTTACGCCTCGCACAAAAAGGAGGGGAACTTGGGCCAGAGGCCCAACGCGGGATAGAGATTCCCGGGAAATGGGGTTGGGCCTGAAACATGAATGTTCAGGCGGTCCTACGTATCCCATAAGGATGGGAATCAAGCCGCACGTAGTTCTTTGAAGTGTAGTTTAACGTCGTGCAGGACGAAAAAAGGAAAAAGGGGGGGAGCGGAAGGCATCCCCAAACGTGGGGGGCGTACAGCGTGGCGAGCAAACCGACGTGGATGAGGGCATAGCCCCGCGTTCACACCATACGCCGCATACCCAGAGGCACTTGGGCCAAGGGCCCGAGATGGGATGGAAATTTCTCGAAGGGTGGGGCTGGGCCTGAAACATGAATGTTCAGGCGGTCCTACGTATCCCATAAGGATGGGAATCAAGCCACACGTAGTTCTTGAGGTGCAGTTTAGCGTCATGCAGGACGAATGCTGAACAGTTTAACGTCTTGTAGCTCGGACGTGGTGCAGTTTAGCGTCATGCGGGACGATGTACAGTTTAACGTCATGTTGGACGATGTACAGTTAAGAAAAGTACTGCTTGAGGAACCTAGCGTTGGTGGGAGGAGTAACACGCTCACCATCCATAGTCGCTAGGGAGTACGCGCCATTGGGATAGACCTTGTGGACGAAAAAAGGTCCCTCCCACTTGGGCTCCAACTTGGGCGGCTTCCTGCCGGGGATCATTGGTGCTCTTAGGGCCAGTACTAGATCACCCTGCAGGAAGGAGCGGAGGCGAACCTTCTTATTGAAAGCTCGAGCCATTCTGCTTTGATGCCTCTCCAAGTTGTGCAAAGTGTGAAGCCTATTCTCATCCAGTGCTTCCAACTCGACTAGACGGGCTTCAGCAACTCTGTCCGGCGCTTGCTGGTCGTAGACCGCAGTGCGCAAGGACGGTAACTGGATCTCGATGGGTAGGACGGCCTCAGCTCCATACACCAGGGAATAAGGGGTCATCTGGGTGGAATTGCGAGTCGTTGTCCGATAAGCCCAGAGGGCGTTGGGGAGCTTGTCCGGCCAACTCTTCTTGTTCCGACCAACCATCTTTTGCAGAATGTTAGAGAGGGTTTTGTTAAACGCCTCAATCTATCCATTCGCCTGCGCATGATAGCGAGATGTATGGTTCGAGAGAATGTTGTACTTGGCGTACAACTTCTTCAACTCGCCTGCTCGGAAATTGGCTCCGTTATCCGTGAGGATAGCATGAGGCACCCCAAATCGATAAATGATGTTGGAGGTCACGAAGTCAGCGATAGAACAGGATTTGACCTCTCTGAGCGGAATCGCCTCTGCCCATTTGGAGAAGAAGTCTGTGGCGGTCAGAATGAACCGGCACTAGCGAGCTGTCGCCAGCAGGTAAGGTCCCACAACATCCAGTCCCCAGACTACAAAGGGCCAAGAATACCTGGTGGTATGGAGAGGCTCCGGCGGCCGATGCACAAAGTTCGCATGAACCTGGCACGCATGGCACCTCCTGGCATACTCGATGCAGTCATGGATCATGGAGGGCCAGAAGTATCCCAACCTCCGAATCTGGTGGGACAGCTTCGGCCCAGTCTGGTGGGCGCCACATGAACCAGCATGAACCTCTTGCATGACTCGTGGGATCTCAACTCCCTGAAGGCAACAGAGGAGAACACCATCAAATCCGCGTCTATAGAGGATCTTCTCCAGGCCGGGACTGCTCTGGAGGACAAACTGCGATGCGCGGCGTCGAACTCGCTCGCGCTCGGCCCGATCTGACGGGAGAATGCCATGTTGGAGGTACTCAACCAAAGGCGTCCTCCAATCAGGGGCTGGTTCGACTTCCATATATGTGGTACTCGGGGCTCCAGGCACAGGTGCAACCACGGTGAGATTACTTACCGATGGGCCGCGATCTCCCTCCGGGATAACGGGAGCGATGAGCCTACGGTGCATCACGCGGATGATCAGGTTGTCCTGTTCAGGCTCTGCGAGTGACGCAGCAAGGCTGGCCAAAGCATCTGCTCGACCGTTCTGCGACCGGGGAATATGGACAATTTATGCCCGAGAAGGGAACTGGGCCATCTAGAGGAGGGTTCACTCCAGCAATGGCACAAGTTCCGGCTTCCTGACAACATAGTCGCCATTGATCTGCTTAACGACCAGCTCGGAGTCCCCTTTCACACACAGATGGGGCACGTCGATCTCGAGAGCTAACTCGAGGCCAATGATGAGGGCATGGTATTCCGCCTCATTGTTGGTACAGCCCTCTGACAACAGGAAAGAGTATGGCAGCACGGCTTGCTCCGGGGTAATGAAGACGATACCCAAGCCCACTCTATTGAGCTTAGGATTATCGAGTCTTCTACCGGTGGGGCTCCGGGAGGCACCGTCAAAGTGCATATGCCAGCATGGATCGGCACGATCGACCGAGAGGACGGCCTCATCAGGAAAGCCTAGATCCAGCGGCTGATCCGCGGAGGTCGGGTGAGCTGCCAGAAAGTCCGCCAATGCTTGCCCTTTGATGGCCTTCTGAGACACATACCTGATGTTGAACTGCTGGAGAATCACAGCCCACCGCGCTAGACGGCCAGTCAACATAGGCCGGCTCAGGATATATTTCAACGGGTCTACCCGAGAAACCAACTGTACCTCATGGTGCTGCAAGTAGTGCCGTAATTTCTGTACGGAAAATACGAGTGCCAGGCAGCTCTTCTCGATGGGGGAATACCTAACTTCCGCATCTAGGAGCATGCGACTGAGGTAATAGAGGCTATTCTCCGTTCCCTCGTTGTTCTTCTGGGCGAGAAGGGCACCAAGGGACCGTTCCAGGGCGGTCACATAAAGGACCAGCGGCTTCCCGGATACAGGCGGCATCAGAACCGGAGGTTGAAGCAGGTACTGCTTGATTTCCTCGAAAGCGGTCTGAAACTCCTTATCCCATACATAGGTGGCACCTTTCTTTATGAGCCGAGAAAAGGGCTTACACTTGCCGGCCAGATTCGCAATGAATCGGCGTATATAGGCTAAGTGGCCTTGGAACCCTTGCAGTTCCCGGATGTTACCTGGGGGAGGCATCTGGCTAATCGCCCTGATCTTCTCTGGGTCGATCTCAATACCCCGGTATCTTACCACAAAGCCAAGAAACTTCCCGGAGGTGACCCCAAAGGCACACTTCAACGGGTTCATCTTCAGGCAGCGAGACCGGAGGAATCCGAACACTTTCTCAAGATCTTTGAGATGGTCCTGACGCTGGCACGATTTGACCACCAAGTCGTCGACGTAGCATTCCACCAGTGTGCCGAGGATTGGCTTGAATATGCGGTGCATCGCCCGTTGATAGGTGGCACCTGCATTCTTCAGGCCGAAGGGCATGACCCGGTAACAAAAGATACCTTGGGGGGCCCTGAAGGCAGTGAACTCCTCATCCTCAGGGGCCATCCGGAGTTGGTTGTATCCAGAGTATCCATCCATGAAGGAGAGGGCTTGGAACCCTGTCGTGGCGTCAATCAACAGCTCTGTCACCGGAAGGGTAAAGTCATCCTTCGGACAGTGGCGGTTGAGATCGCGGAAGTCGATACAGACTCTGATCTGCCCGTTCTTCTTCCTGACCGGCACAATGTTGGCCAGCCATTTGGGGTACTGAACTTCCCTCACGAAGTTGGCTTTGATAAGCTTGTCAACTTCGGCCTAAACCATGGCACCGTGGGATGGGTGCATCTTCCTGGGAGGCTGCTTGAACCCGCGATGGTTCGCCGGGAGACCAAGGTGGTGGACGGCTACCTGAGGATCTAGTCCCGGCATCTCATCATAGCCCCAAGCGAACACATCACGGTGCTGCCTGAGAAAGTCCACGTACTGCTGCCGCTCCTCAGAGGGCATGGCGGCACTGACCAATGTGGGTCTTGGATCTGCCTCGGTTCCAAGGTTCACCTGTACTAACTCATCGACCGTGGCGGAGATGCCCTCCTCAAAGGCTGGGGGTGCGTCTTCCACGTCCTCTCCACTCGGGGGGGGGAATCGTCCATGGGAGAGACTGCGTTGGAAACTGCATTGGGGCTACCAGATCCTGCTGGGCCGCTGGTGCTGGCACGGGCGGTCGCGGTCATCTCATCAGGAGACTCACAGGCCGTCGAGACCATGGCTACGTCCAACCGTTGAATCGGGAGGACGTAAGCGTCATCCAAACTTGCCCAGGGATCACTCACAACAGCGACAGGATCAACCTCACCTGCCAGGATCTGCTTATCCTTGCTCTTGTAATAGTCCGCGTCCAGATAGCGGGCTTCACATGAGGCAAAAGGAGAGGAATCTCCCTGAAGCACGCCTACTCGACCATTGAGGGAGTATTTAAGGCATTGGTGGTATGAAGAGGGAACCGCCGCATGAAGGTGGAGCCATGGCCTGCCCATCAATGCGTTGTACGCAGTGTCCTGAGAGACTACCATGAATTCGGTGTTGGCAACCAGGTCACCGAACTGGGTCTTCAAACGTATCTTGCCGACTGGAGTTTGCTCGGTGCGGTCGTACCCCTGGATCCTGAGGTCGGAGGGAATCAAGTCATCCTCAGACAACCCCAATCTCTGGAGCGTCCGAGTTGGAATCAGGTTAATCCCAGACCCCGTGTCGACAAGACAGCGCCGGACTTCAAGGCCGTTGAACTGGCCAGTAACATACAGCGGATGAATGTTCCCCTGTATAGGAGGGTCTTCATCCTCACCAGAGAACGAGATAACTTCCTAACACTCGGCGTCCTCAATCGTTTCGGCATGAAAGGCCTCTGCAGCCGCAACCTCCGTCTCAAACTGGAGGGGACTCTTCAGGGCTTCAGCGAGCGCCTCGCGCATCTCAGGTGACATGCGCAGAGCCTCAAGGATGGAGAGCCTTGATGGGATGTCGGCCAAGTGCTTCAGGACATCATACTTTCTTTCCAAGCGCGAGCCCCTGGTTGCAGGAGGTTGCTCTGTGGTTGGAGGCATGACGGGCCTTGCCGGTTGGACCGGCGGCCGACTGGTGCTTGGTGCATCTCGTTGTTCACTGGTTAAAGCCCGGGAGGTGGTCACCGTACTGGGGCCAGGAGGCCGGGATGGACTCGTGGTAGGACGAAGCTGGTCGCGACGCGGCTGAGGCGGTTCTGCCTGGTCCCACACCACAAACAGTGGCAGAGGCGAATCCGTCATCCCCGGATGGGGGGGCTGCGCGCGCTGAGCTCGGTTTTGAGCCTGCTGCCTAGTCTCAGTGGCGTGCACGGCCTGGCTGGAGGTACCAACTGCTGTTCCCCAGCGACTCCTGTTGTTGCGGTTCCTCCGACGGTGGCGACGACTGGGGACACTAGGGAGGTCCACCTGGTGTTCTTCAACGTCGGGAACCGAAAAGGGATTTACCAGCTCGACGGTATTAACCGAAGCGTACCCAACACTGTCATCGGACGAATCATCCATCACCGGGCGGATCCGAGGAGGGATCCCCATCTCCGGGGGAATGAAATCGCCGAGAGTGCGGGATAGTGGCGGAACTGGCGGGGCACGCTCTTCCTTCTTGCGCCGCCGCCGTTTGCTCTTCTCGGAAGAGGCAGGCTGGGACGACGATGCCGAAGCAGCACCCGCAGATTCTGGGGGCTCAGGCTGATTCAAGCGCGCACGGATGATTCCATGGGCGCGAATGGTCATCTTGCGGGCCATCCAGTTATTATACTTCTGGGATCCGCGGTCGGAGACCAGCTTCCATTCGTCCTCGTTGCCACCATCGTCATCTGATCCCACGAACACACCCGCCACTTGTGCTGGAGCTGGGCCCAACCTGATTACATTGTTGTTAATCTGGTCTTGGAGCCAATCCTTAAACACGTAGCACCGCTGGATGGTGTGCCCCAGAGCCCGATGGTAAGGGCAGTAGCGGGGGTTATCCGTGAGATGCGCCTCCTCTAGCCTCCAACACTCAGGCAGTCGCACAATCCTCTGCTCCAGGGCGCTCCGGAAATAACCGGGGACCTGATCCTCGTGAAATGAGTAAGTCAGGTATCGCGGGCCCCTGGGAGCGTGGTCTTGACGAGGGGCTGGAGGGGCCTGCTGAGGAGGTGGACCCTGATTGTCTCGCCTGGGTTGTGGCGGTACATTACGCGGAGGGGCCGGCCGGTTCTGGGGCTGCCGCTGCTGGGCCGGGAACTGAGCCCGTGGAGGCAGATTCCTGTGAGGCTGTGGAGCTGGCCTTACCGGCAGCAGCTCCAACGGCCTGGGGGCCTCTATCTGGGAAACAGCAGCGGGCTCAGCCCTGTTTACTCTCCTTGCAGGGATCATAGGAGGCAGCGGGTGTGCCTGACTGGCCTGTTGCAGGGCTTCCTCGAGACGTTGAGCTTTGTCTGAGAAGTCCCTGAACCCTCCGGGGTAATTCTGAGTGATCAAGGAAGGGACCAGCTCGGTCTTGACGTTCCCGACGCACATTTTCAGCAACTGCTCCTGGGTCAATGGCATGTCAAGGGAATACGTGAGACCCTTCCATCGGGCGACGAAATCCGCGACTCGCTCATCAGGCCTTTGCTTGTACTTGAAGAGGTCTGCGATACTCGTCTTCCGGGTCGTGGAACTGAACTGATAGAGGAACTGTCTACGAAGGTCCTCCCAGCTAGTTATCGACCCGACGGGGAGCTGGCTGTACCAGACAAATGCTGGCCCTTCCAATGTCTGGACAAAGCAGCGAAGCTTAGCGGCCTCCTGCTGCGCCGGAGTTCCCAACATAGGCCCGCACCTCGAGTTGAAATGGGCCAAATGCTGTGGCGGATCTCCAGTCCCGTTGAAGGGGGCGAAAGTGGGATTCTCGAATCCCGAAGGTGCCGGCATGTCATCCACCCATGCTGGGTATGGATTGCCGTCCGGTGGGATCGCCACTTGCCGAGTCTCCAAGGCTTCCAAGCGGGCGATGAGTGCCGCCATCGGATCTTCCGGACATGGGTTCCAGTCCTGGCGAGGATCTCTAACCACGAGCGCATTGCATGGCCCTTCAATCGGGTCGTCGACCGGGTCGTCGAACTCGGCAGCTCGTGGGATGGCGGGCGGAGCGGCCCTTGGGGCAGCGGGAGGAATCCGAGCGGGGTCTCTCAGGTAGTCACGCCGCTCGGGAGGGTGTGGTGAAACATACTGCGCCCTCTTGCCATAGGCAATGGCCTCTCCCCTGTCGGCAAACATGGCATAATCACGGTTGCCCGGGAGAGTCTCGTCGAGGAGTGGTTGTTCCTGTCCCTACTGTCCTGGCCTAGGATCACCGTAGTTAGGCCGCTGTTCTGCAGCGCGCTCAGCGAGGAGCTGGTCAACTAGCTTCTTCTGCTTGGCGAGTTGTTGACGTAGCGTGACCTTCTCGGGATCCTCATCCTCCCTCTGCATGGAGGCAGATGGGTCGGCGGGCTTTATAGCCCCGCCGTGCTATTTACCTTTGCTGACATTTCGGCTCAACGTCAGTGCTTCAGTGGGTGTGGGGAGACCCAGGAGGTTCCTCTGGTGACGAGTAACTCTCACCGATGGATCCAACAACGGCTTGTCTTCGGGGGGAGAGCCCCCGTCGAGAAGTTCCAAGCCGTTCCCCTCTCCCGACAGGTCAGCCATATTGATCGTTTCCGTCCCTGGGGATGTACCCTCAGGGCCACCCAGTGAATCGGGCTGTCGGCGAATCGCACTGAAGCGTAGGGCAGCGTACTGCCCCCATCCACGGATATACACGTGGGGGGTGGCTTCCTCGATAACCTTACGGAGTACTTGAAAACACTCAACGCATCGTTGTTGGAGGGCCTCGTGATGCCCAAATGACCCGGGGTGCCGAACCGCGGGGAGCGTGGCCAGGTCAATCTGACGGCACTGCTCACCAATATCCTCCAGGTGCACTTGACTCCCGGGGTATGGCATTTGTAGGCGGTGAAGACGGGAGTGAGTCTCCCGGAGAGTTCGGCGGAAGCATTCGAACTCATCCGGGGTGAGTGATTCGGGTGCATCAAAGTTCGGTCCTGTGACTGGCCAAAACTTCTCAGGAAAGTGTCCCTCTGCAAGGACGGTCCAGAAGCTCCACGACTCAAACTCGGGACCCAGGTCTCCTTGGTCCTCTTCAACGACTGGGAATGGACGGGGAACCGGCAGTAGTGCCGAGGCGGGCCGTCGGGCCGACGGGCTGGCCGGCGGTGAATACGGCGAGCAGGCCGATTGGCCTCCATATCCCGGGCCGCCCTCTGAGGGTGGCGGTGCCCCGGCTACCACATCACGATAGGACGGGCCGGCGAGCGAACATCCTGCCGTGGCGTCGGTGCTCGCCGAGGGTGCACTAGATCGTGGTTCGACCGTCAGTCCCCAGAAAAAGTCTCTGGCTTCTCCGATCGAGGCGGAAGGCGCTTCCGGAGGGGCCGGTGCCAACCGCAAGCTTGATCCTTGGGGGTCTACCAGGCCCTCGCTACTCCGGATATACCTTCGGAGAGAAGCGGGGATCACATCGATCTCGCTCTCGGGGAGTACGAGGCTGACGTGCCGCATTCCTACCCCTGCCCTTGACTGGCGGGATTGGGGGGAGGGCTCTGTCGCCGAATCGTACTCCGCCTCTATATCAGACAAACGAACCGGTCGGATCTCTGTCCGGAATTCCCTAACATTCCTCCCTCGGCGTCGACGCCTCGCCTTCCTGCCCCTGGGTGGTTCTTCGGGGCATGGCTGATTTATGTCCTGGCATCCTCCGGTCGCACCGGTGCTGGGGCCAAGAGGACTGGAAACCAAGGTGCGAGGAGCACCGGGACAGATATCAAAGGGGACGCGGGGAGAGATGATTCCGGGCAGGCCTCCGGGCCGGGATCGGAAGGTGGGATGACCCATGCCTCTTGGATCGGCCACACGGAGCAGACCCTGCTGGTGAATAGTGTTACCGCGAGGTGGTCCGCGGTGGCTATTGCCTGTACTAGCAACCGGGAGAGTCGACCCAACCTGCCTTTGGGGTGGTCGGGGCCTCGATCCAGGTCGGGCATAGAAGTGCCCCTGCTCAGGATGCGCAGGGGCCTGGTGACTGGAGCCAGTAGTGGCTTGGGCCAACGCGGCCGCTGTTGATAGGGCCCCAAGGTGGGCATCCTCTTCCGCTCGTGCCCGACGTTGGCGTCGGGACAGACGAGTCGGGATGAGCGGCGCGGGCAGGTGGAGAGCCCGTTCTTCGACTTGAGAGGCCTGGCGGCGATGTCGTCGTGGCCTGACAGGAGCCCTTATCGCGGATCCCTGGAGCGAATCTCGGATAGGGTGGTCCCGTGCATCTTCCACCTCATCCGCATAGGGAATGGAGCTGTCGGAGCGTTCTGGGGATAAACTCCTGAAGCGGTTGGACGTCAGGGTAGGCAACGGTGCCTCCCTGCGCGGCCCTCGGGGGCGGCGTTGGTGGCGAGGTGCAGCTTCCTCGAGGTCTAGGCGAGCCATGTCCCTGGTGGGGATGACTCCCTCTTCCTCATATCTCCGCACCAAGTTGTTGATCACCCTTCTCTGGATGACCTCCGAGGGGGAGAGAGGGCGTGGTTGTCCTGCAGTTGCGGCTGCTGGGACGACTGTGGAACGGGCGGGACCGCGCGGAGTAGCCGCGTCGGTGTTTCCCCTACCCCCGCGCCAGTGGGCGGGCGGCGATCGGGCACTGGATCGGGCGACCTGATTCCTGAAAGCAGGGAGAAGAACCCGTTAACACTGACATGAAAAGGAATCGACAACCGACCGTTAGTGCCATGAAGCCTTCCGTGGGGGGGACCCAGGCCATCGACGTCGTGAGACGGAGTGCCCGATTTCCCTTCCCCAGCCCCTGGCGGGTAAAAACTGAATGCTCGGCCGGGCAACATGCTGGTCTTCCAACACTTCTGAAAGTCATCGGTCTTCGTATTGAGGAGAAGAGATTCACGTCGGGTTCACCATTTTTCTGTTTCGGTGCGGATGTGCGTCAGGCTTCTGTTCCGACGTTGTTCCGCCAGGATGCGTTCGCGCGTGCTCCCGTCGACCCGAGGGGATGGGAGCGCGGCTTGTGGTCCCGCAGTCCCGCTTTCCAAAGGCGGGCGGCATCCGTCCCTTGTTCAGGGACGTCTGCTCCTTGATCGAAACCGGGATGATGGGATGTCGGCTCCTCCTTCCGTGGACGTCTCCTCGGAACTCGTCGCCTAATCCGGGTCTCCCTCATAGATTTAAGAATGTTCGTGAATCTCGTTCCCGGCGCCATATCTCTATGGACACCGGTTAATTACGCTGCTTCCGCCCAGACGCTCCAAGGAGTCTGGTCGGGGCAGCAACCTGCGGTGAGGAGACCGGGTAGCTCCGGGTGTTGGGGGCTTTTCTTAACACTACGGCTCTGCATGTCTGCCTTCCGTCCCTAATAGGGCTTCTCGAAGGCGTAATGGCCTGAGGCATCCCGCGCTGGGTGCGGGGAACTGCGTTACCTGAGGTTTTCCTCAGCTTCCCATGTTTAACACGAGGTATGCCGCGAGTTTAACGTCTAGCGGGGACGGCATCAGACTAATCAACACGGGGAGTGGATCAGATGACAGAACCCCTTGCGGGGAACCTCCGACGCTGGGGCCAGCACATGGGCGGCTTCTCGAGTGAAGTGGAGTGGAATGAAATGGCATGACCCCACCGGGATGTGGCGGCCCAGGTAAGGATCAGGATGGATGATGGAGTGAAGAGCTTGGACCCCGTAGGGGCTTCCTACGTACCGCGCGTTAGCACGGATCCAAGTCAGCGTAGTTTGAATATACAGTTTAACGTCATGCTGGACGTTGGCAAGCCGACTCACGAGGAGGTCGAGGCTGTCAGACGGAGGATTGAACCGAACCACCTCGCACAGAGGGGGATGGAACGGCCGGGTGGATCACAGTTTCACGTCATGCTGGACGCTGAAGAGAAAAATAGAAAAAGGCAGTGGGGAAGCACAATGGAGATACACATGTGCAGTCCCCCACAAGGGAGGATTCATAGGTGAATCGACGCGAATGTGAACCCGGGAGGGGTCCACTGATGGACGGACCGACGTGAATACGACCGGGACGACCAGGTGGTGGGCTTGAACCTCAGGGAGGCTTCCTACGTACCCTGTTTAGGAGACAAGGATCAAAGTCCACGTAGTTCATTCTGTCAGGGCTTACGCACTGAGGCAACCTGAGTGCGGCAAAACTCAGTTGGAGGGGGACTCGGGCCGGAGGTGAGAGACCTCGATCCCTGTCACGCCCTCTACTGGCTTCGGCAGTGGGGAAGCACCATGGAGATACACACGTGCAGTCCCCCACAAGGAACTAGGGGTTTGTAATGCCCTACCTCCGTGGGCGAAGGCCACTCCAATCCCGACATCCCTGCAGAGACGAGCGGGTGGGGGCCACATCCAAACCGGAGGGGGACCCTGCGTGCGGGGTACGGGATCGGGTGATGCGGACGGTTTAACGTCTTGCCGGACAAAGTACAGTTTAACGTCGTGTGTTGAGGACGAAGCAGACGGTTTAACGTCTTGCCGGACGAAGCACAGTTTAACGTCGTGTGTTGAGGACGAAGATGCTTGGCAGTTTAACGTCTTGTCGCGCGGACGTAGCACAGTTTAACGTCATGTTGGACGAAACACTTGGCAGTTTAACGTCTTGCAGCGCGGACAAAGATGTTTGGCAGTTTAACGTCTTGTCGCGCGGACGAAGATGCTTGGCAGTTTAACGTCTTGTCGCGCGGACGAAGATGCTTGGCAGTTTAACGTCTTGTCGCGCGGACGAGATAGTGCCGTCGATGGGTCCGTGTCACTTCGCGCGAGCCTGGAGGGCCGCACGGGAAGACAACACACGGTGCGGGCACCCGGGATGAAGATCATCGGGCGCCACGTAGGCGGGTACCCTCAGGGGGTCAAAGGGGGCGACCCTGGCGGTTTGCGCGCAAAAGAGGAGATTGGCGCGCAATACCGCGGGTCGGCGTGCAAATGGGCGGGCTGGCGCGCAATTGGGCCAGCGCTTTGCGCGCGTAAGATGGAGATTGCGCGCACCGGGCCTCTGATAGCGCGCGGGGACAACGGCCCATTCTTTAACGAATGACCACTTTGAAAAAGGGGGGGGGGTGCGCGCAATCGGGCTGGATTGCGCGCACCCGGGGGCAATTGCGCGCAAGAGGCTTCTTTTGCGCGCGAAGGCATTTGGGTGAAGAGTTGTTCAAAGGAAAGGAGCCAAAGGGATTGCGCGCGAAGGCGAACCCCGATGCTTTCTTGCGCGAAAGAAAGGAGGTTACCTGAAGATCGGCATTGCGCGCGGAGGGGGTTGGATTGCGCGAACGAGCGACCTTTCGAATTCCGACAACCTTCAAAACGTTGGTGGTCGCCTTATATTTATAGGCAACCCCGGGCGCGGAATCTCGCCGCCGGCGCGCAATTCATGGCGCGGGCACGAAATTCCTTCGCGGGCGCGGAATCGGGGCTCCGACGCGCAAGGGAGTCGCGCGGGCCGCGGGCGCGCAAAATAGCGCGTCGACCCAGCGCATGGCGCGCATCCCGGGAGGATTGCGCGCCGCACTTCAATTTTGCGCGTGGACCTCCAAAATTCCGCGCAAGACCTCCAGGTCCTCCGAAACGTGCCTCTGACTCCAAATATGACCTCGATTTCCGCATCCGGAGCTTCGTTTGGGAACAACGAACTTTTCCGGCGTCTACAATAATAACATCCAATGATATATATAAATATTGATTTCATATTGCTGGTATTGTTCTCATAATATCCTACATTAGAAATTACCAAGGTAGTGGTTCATGAGAATATGCCTCAAAGTCCTATTAGTATTCTCCCATAATATCCTCTTTCATTTGTATCCATAAAATGATTTCATCTAGTTATAGTACATATGATAATGGATACTATTCTTCCACTTTTAGATTCACATCATGGAGGAGAGTTGCTACTATCTTGTAGTGCGACAACTACTCTTAGAAAATTATCCTATACCATGTCATGAAGAAGAACAATCATGATGTGATAAGTATTTTATTAAAATTAAAAACTATAAATATAGGTAATCATAATGTATATATAATTTGTTTCTAGGGAACCAGCTCTAACAAAATCTTAATCCTTTCCATAGCTAGTTACTTCCCCTAGATACAGATGTTTTCATTATATCCCCATGTTAGATCCTCTTTCGAGAAATTGTAACGACCCATATTTTCACAAAGGTAAGAATTTCCATTTTTAAGACTAAATTCCCGATTTTATTTTGGTAAATATGATATAATTCCTAATAATGTTCTTGGGAGAATATGGGGATTTTTCAGAGCCTGGAGATCCAAAAATTGGAGAGGTAGATTGGGCTGCACAGTTAGCACATAGTTAGTGAAAACTATGTGAATCAACCATGTTGGGCACCCGATTCATAGTAAGAGACCGCAAAATTTTTATGAAATCATACAAGCCAGGTCACATGATTATGTAGGTGTTACAAAGTTTTTAACTGAGGAATTTCATATGGATTTCACATGGTTAGGAAAACTGTGCATCTTTCCATGGGAGGGTGGTTTTTGGGAAGTGGATGGTGCACTATTGGTGCACGGTTAGGTTAACCATGTGGCCAAACCATGTGAACCCTTAAAATGATGTGAAATTTAAAAATTTTGTTTGAAAAGATTTTAAACCCTCTCCCTCTTTTCTCTTATCTTTTAGAATTCGTGAACCCCTATTTCTTCTCTTATGGATCTCTCCCAATCCTAGGTTAGTCTTATTGATAACTCCCTCACCTAATCTCAATTTTCACCACATTCACAAGAATTGGATCTAAAATGGTAATATCCAGAATTCTATTTTATCAAATATTAGTTTATCTTTCTATCCATTGAACTATTTTGGTGTGAGATCATATTCCATATTTTCAGGGAATTGGAACATTCTCCTATTTCCTCCCATTATAGCTCGAATTAAGGACTGGCACTGGATGATGAGAGTTCTATGGGCCTAAGGTAATTGGTCTAGAAAATTTCCCAAATACTTAAGGTGTTTTTATATTATTTTCTGTTATACCACATACAATAAATTTCCATGAATTTCCTTAAAATTACTTTTACCCCTTAAATTATTTTCACCATGTTATGACACTCCCATAGAATAGTATAGGATTATTATAGGATTCTGAACACATTGAATTCCAACACCTTAGCAGTGCTAAATTGAATTCCCTATTTTATACAAATGTTTTAATGACCAAACATAGTATAAGTGTTTAGATTAACTCTAAAATAGAAATTTCCTTGATTTATAAATTGAATGGATTAATTTAAATAAATTAAAGTGGGTGGAAAGTCCACTCCACGTGTTGAATAATTATAAATACAAATTTTATAAACATTGACACACATGGTTGGACGGGGTTATGTTTTCTTTTGAAACTTCTTTTTTTTTTTAAATAAGACACTTTTTGGGTGAGTGAGAATCGAAGAACCATATGTGGGTGGGATTTTGAACCACATCCAAATCCAGACCCACCCAAAAGATAAACCATACAACAACCAAATCCTCCAAAAACACATCAACACGTATAACCAACAAAAGGGAACTCTAAAAGTTCAATCATAACCATGACCACCTGCACGATCCAAAGAATCATGGAATCCATAAAACCCAACCAAATTGGGGATGGAACATGATGCAATGGCAGAGGGAAGCAAAGAAATGTTGAACCATCCATGTGCATATGTCCACAACATCTGCAGTAGCTAAAAACTAGTCCCAGGATGAATGTCCAGTGTCTGTCCAAGAGCCTGCGTGCGTCCCGCATCGCGGCTGCCCTCGTAAACCCTGTGAAACAATCCTGTGCATCAGAAGAGCCAACCCATTATCGAAGCGGAAGAGAACAACACACCAGATCTCAACAGATATTGGAAGAGTGGAACATAAAGCATAATGCACAAAAGTCATCGAAACTAGATGGATATGAACAATAAACCAGGAAAGGAGCCCGCAACATCGCTTCCATGGGAGACATCGCACGCCACACACACGGGATCCAGGTGTCGATGGGAACATGACTCAGTCGGCCACGTGGAGGCAGGATAGGCATGGGATGTAGAGGATAGCACCCTCGGGGAAGTGTCTCGGAGATCAGCGTCGGGATTCCTACTGTCGGGAACAAGCAGGGTCGACGACGCGGGCTGGATCCAGGACGGGATAACAACACAGGACGTCAGATCGTACGCATATGTGTGGGAGCGGAAGGTCGATCCGTCGCTGGGAGTATGGCACAGTGAATCGCAAGGGCAGCTTGGGTTTCGTAATCCACCGTCGAGAGAGAACGGCGAAATGTCGGTGGGGGAGCGGAAGGTCGATTCGTTGAAGTTGACGGCCTCGCAATGGCGGGAATGGAGAGGCATCGTCGTCATCGCGAACATCCACTTCGAGAAATCCGTCAACGATAGCAGACTCGTAGTGATGGGAGCCGGGGTGAGACATATTTGTCTGGTCACATGGACAACAGAGACGCAAAGTCTTCAGAATCTGGAAGGGCGACTCGTGTGGAGGGGTTTGGGAGGGCAATGTGGCATTGAAACTGGGAAGACAAATCACCGTGATGGGATCCAGGACGTTGTCAGAAACTGGAGGGGCTCCTCACGGGTACGGGATCCGGGAGGGCGACGCAGCTTCAGAACTGGGAGGGCACGCGGCAGAAAGGAGGCTTGGGGAGGTGGATCCGGAAGCTCGACGGCTGTTCCACGGATTGGAGTCACAGGTTCGGAGAGGATCATGGAATGGAGGCGGCACTGGGGTGGAAGGCGGCGCTGGGGCGGGAGGCGGAAACCCTAGGCCGCAGCTCCCAAGTGCTACATCACTTCAAAATCGGATGGGGTTAAGTGATTATAAATATTTAAGAGGTAATACCTATTGATTCTTATTATTATACCATGGATGATGGTTGGTGAACAACGATTGAGGGTTTAGTTGAGCCTGGAATTTCATGCTACCTTATGTTGGGAGTTGGGAATATTATGGCACACCATTTACTTTATTTGGTATATGGTCATGATTTTGTACATTCCTCCTTATCAGGTGCTGGGATGATGAATCACCCCAATATCTGGAGTGGAGAAAATGATGTCTCACATTCATATGAGACATTAGGACTAATACCCTTTCTAGATCCATTAGCTTGTTAGACTAATCATGGATACCTAGGTAACTCCCCAAGTCCAACTAATACCAATTATCCATGTATATGAATCTAGATGTACATACATATAAAGTGTATATATATGTATAAATTATATATATATATATATATGATTACTATATATATATGGTATACTAATCAGATTCAATCTAGCCTATGCCAAACAAGGTTAAGTCTTTCAAGTGTCCTTTCAAAACCTAATATGACTAGTATATACTTTTCCAACATTGTTTATTATTCACTATACCTGCACACAACTATTCTATACATGGTGATTGGGTTATTCAAGACATTGTTGGTGGTGGCCTGTTGAGTTTATCCAACACCCTACATGGGACACCCTTGGTACCCATGTAAACATTATGACTCCATGTTTGGACAAAGGAAAGAACCTGGTTATGGATGCTTGACCTGTTTTACTTATAGCATAAATCCTGGGAGTAGAGGACCAGGCATATGCTTGTGATACCAGTGGATATTTCTTTTGGAACTTTTAATTTTTTGTATACCATGTTGTTTATTCTTGTACTTTGTGCCACTATATCCCCTTATTGTAAATCAACATTCCATGACATCATTGTGTATATGACTCAACCTATGGCTTGACTATTATTACTTCTTAGATGATTCATTTTTCCTCTGCGCTATTAGTTATCTGTTATATCATGCCTTCACTATTTATCCTCTTGTTATATCTTATGTGACATTATAAAATGAGGGTATCGTACCACCTTAGACACTCATCGCTAGTTGACAACCTCTGGAATACGGGGAGGTGCACTTGTGGCTATACGACTCACCGATTCGGGGTACCTTTTTAGTGGCTCCCGGGTCAGAATGATACAAAGTGTCATCAGAACGGTTTTATTTTTCTTTTTCTCTTGCTGTTTTGGTATTAAATAGAAGAGTAGGACGTAATGAAATTTGGTAATGAGCCTATGTATGAGAATAGCTAACCCACATATTGGGGAAACCCAAATTACTTCATATGGGTTACTTCTATTATTGGATTATTCCTATTATAGTTGATTTGGTTTCACAATTGGGAGACACACATGATGTGGGGAGTTATTGTTATTATTATAGAGATTTGGATTTTATTTTTGGATAATTGAGGTAAGGAATTAGAATCTCATGCTCATTATAGACATTTTAGGACTGATATTCCATGTACTTTTCCACGACACATTTACACAATACTTTCATTACCTTCTGTATATATTTTTGTACCAAGATTTTTATGTATTTGAAATGTCCGAACACTTCTGCAGGATGAAGTAATTGATCTAATTAAAGATACTAAATCAATATAAATGGTATTTTCCCAAATATATGGATGATGAAGCATTATTTGAGAAATTATACCATGTTGTGGGTTATGGACCTATAGGTTCCATGGATTGAAACAACGATAATTGATTGAATTACTTGAATGCCAAAGGTAATTTTTGGATGAAGTACTTCTATAAACCTTGAAGGTGATTCACGTAATCAAATAATTGAATATGAAATGTTATATCCTGATATAGGATGTAAAGGTAAGGTTGTGGTTAAATAGAATTCCAATTATAATTTAAATGAGGTATGAATTTTATAAACTAGTAGTGGAAACACATCTATCTAGACCATTTATATGTATATATATAAAAAGAGTACAAACTTAAATGAAATTACACATTAAAATGAAATGGTTACCGCTAAAGGGGATTACAATCATAAATGAAAGGTTGTTTTCCTCTATACCTTTCAACTAACAATCTATTTAACAAAACCACTATCGTTTGATACAAGACCTAGACCCATTCATGATATGTAACACCCCAAATTTTTAAAAATAAATTGAAATGCATGAAACTTTGTTTTAAGTAGATAGTTATAACTATCCTTTAAATATAATTTTTCATCCTCTATGATTTGAATTTCCAAAAATAGTCATCTATGGTTGTGATCAGTAAGTTATTTGGAGTCTGGAAAAACCATATTTTTTTGTGAATAGAAACACACCCTTATGAATAGTAATATAACTAGTAATATGAATATTGTGAATAGTAAATCATATTATTATTTTATTTTATTATGTTTATAATGTAATGAGATGTTGATTAATTTTTGAAGGTGTTAAAAAAGGATTTATATATTTAAAATTGTTATATCTGAATAAATTATGATTTTATATAAAAATTAAATTAATAATATTTGGAAAATTATTTTCAAAAAATAGAGATAATTTATGAATTATCAACATCGAAAAATGGTTATGGTGATGTTTTGGGATTTTTATGAAATTCTTGAATTTTTGATGAATAATAAAATACGATAAATTACAATAAATGCTGAATACTTGTTTTACTGCATCATTAGTTATTCAAGAATGATGCAATCCCATATGTTTCGAACTAAAATGAAATTATTAATATTTTAGGTCACATGAATCGATACTATTCATAGTCTTTAGCAAAAATATTAAAATAATGATTAAAATATTGTAAAATCCCTCCTCTCATCCACTACAAATACCACCCTCATTCCCCTCTTCCTCACACAACTCTCAATCCATGATAATTATATATGTTTTACCAAATCCCCTTCCAAAGTATCTTCCCCATTTCCATGACCTTCTGGTCTCACAAAAAGGCCAAACCCAAAGTCCTTAAGGAGGATCTCAATGAGAAGAGATAAAGAGGTAAGAATAATATTCATTTTCACGTGTTTTCTTTTATATTCCTTTATTTTATTATACTCTCTTCCCCTTCCCTTATCCAGGAGGTATAAAATTTCAAAAATCATATATATTTGTCACATTATCATATTAATATAAAAATATCATCATCTTTATTCATCTCCTCTCCATATTGTTCTAAATATAAAAACATCGTTCATGATGTGACGATTTACCAAAATCGTGGATGATGTGTTTTCTATTTTCATAAATTCCTTCAAATATTATCATAAACCCATTCTAATGGTTGAAACATAATTTAATGATTATTATTTAACCTTTTTTGTGATTTTTAATGAAATTAGTTTCATGATATTAATTGTATAATGAAATAAGTTCATGATTATTGAGGAACCAAAAAAATGATCAAAACAAATATCATTAATGTTTTATATAAAGGTTAATCATCATATATGATGAAAAAAATGATATATGGTATCATTATATATTCTAGAAACATTTTAATACCATTTCATTCAACTTCTGAAATTTCATTTCGATATGACAAGAAAATCAAATACAAACCGACCATGGGAATCATGTAAAGAATGCACATGAAATAATGGAAGGAACAAAATACTAATAACAAAAAGGTGAAATGATGTAATTAAATGATCATATAAGGGGTTATAAACATGAAAAGTTTTCTTTATTATATTAATAACACTCTTTGAACCATTATACAGATGTTTTAAACAAGTTTTAAGTTATACAAACCTGAGGTGAGGTAATTCTTAACCCAATTTCCATTCTTTAGGTTAACCATCTACTTCATCATTTAGGTGGTATTAAAATTATTTACATGATTAATTTTGTTTATATTATTAATAATTATGTGTATTTATATATTTTATACATATTACTTCCACTCAATTAATTCTCACTTCAATTATATGATATTGGTAAAGAAATTTTCTTTTAAAATCCACTTTAAAAATTCTGTTTTACAAAATTCAAAAGAAAGGTTTTTTTGAAATAAATCAAGTTGTATGATTATGTTATGGTTATTGGGAATTGTTTATGATTAATGGTGGGACCTATATCTCCATCAAATTCATTAGGTATGTGTATGTTTGAGGTCATTCATATGGTTACTCCAATTGTAACTGAGATGGTTACTAAATAAGGTAGCCATGAGAGTTACATTGTAAGGTAGCTGTGATGGTTAAAAATTAAAAGGTAGCTGAGAGGGTTACAAAATTATGTAATTAATTCCCCATGGAAATCATATAGTTCTATTTATGTTATATTTTTTTGTAAATCTCATGGAAATATCAAGTTTCACAAATTAAGTTTATATGCGTAACAAGTATGTATTTTTTAAAAATGATTTCATACATTTCAAGTATTAATGGATAAATGTGTTATTTCCTTCTTTTTGTATCCCTTACCAATTTTTTTTGCACATCCCATGTTTTTATATGATTTTCACAGGTTATAAGGAAGTATAAGACAAATAAGGAATCCAAGATAAATGTCATAAATATTTTTCAAACAAAACATGTTTTATTTGAAATGTTTTATATTTTGGAAGAAATGGATATTTTTTTGGGGTATCCGAACAATATAAATGTGGAATGTCATGCATGTGTTATATCCTAATTTTATAAAACTCTAAACTTGAAAATATTCTCTATATGAAAGGAAGTGAGTTCTTGACTAAAATTCAAGATTATGTAATGTAATATATTTGGGCCCTTATAGTTGGTATCGAAGGATAGTTTAAATAAATTTTTGGGTTAGGATGATATTAATAGAATACCATAAATGATTTTTACTATATGGTTAATTTGAAATGTTATTGTATTGAATTATTACCATGTTTCTTCAACTAAGATATGCTTGTTCAAAATGTTTTTTCATAGAAGAAATAGGGAAACTAAAGTTGAAAGGCACTGACAGAATGATATCCTTCAAAATCTATATCCTAGAATGGTAGGAATTGGAACTAAGCAGTTTTTTATAGTAATGGATCATCTAAAAAAATCAATAAATGGAGGTTTAATCTATGAAAGATAAAAACTAGAGATACCCTCATGCTTTCAATGGATCTTCTAAACCAGTAGCAACTGAAGGATGGATTAAATCCCTTGAAATGGTATTCAATTTTATGGGATGTTTAGATAATAAAAAGTTAAGTCTATTCAATTATATTATTGAAGGTGAATATGATCAGTGGTGGTCCATGGTCAAAAATATCATGGATTGAGAGGAGATTTATTCCTTAGAGTGGTATGAATTTAAAAGTCTTTTCCTTGAAAAATATTTTCCTAAGGTTGTGAGACTTAGGATGGAGAACCAATTACTTGAATTAAAGAAAAAGGAGGAATATTCAGTGGATGTGTATGAAGAAAACTTTACCCAACTGGTGAGATTTTCTCTAAACCTTATTCTGGAACTTGATAGAAAAATCAACCGCTTTTACTCAGGATTAAATCCAAGGTATCGAAGGGCATTAGTCTCCCATTAATTCAAAAGTTATAAGAAACTTTTCTAATGTGATAAGATGGTAGAGATGGAGTTAGTTGATGATCATGTGCACTTTGAAAATAATGAGAAGAAGAGGTCCAAATGGAAAGTGATGGGTACGAATCAATCAAAGAAATATGATGGAAGGAAAGTACAATTTTTATTTTGTGAAAATTATGAAAAAATCACCCTAGGGAATGACTTACCAAAATTGGGAAGTTTTTTTACTTTGTTAAGTTCAGACATATGGTCTAAGATTATAATGAAAATGATCCTAAGACTAATCCTGATAAAAAAAATGTAATGTTTTTTAAATGTGGTGTGATGGTTCATTTTGAAAATGCCTTCCCATAGTGAGATATGAATGATTCAAATAAGCTAGAATATAAGATGAAAGGCATAGTGAGATCCTTTGAGACTACATCCACAGACGTCGGGCCATCCAATGAAGTTTTATTAGGTACATTGTTTATTTTATCAGATTTTTCTAAAGTTTTATTTTGATATGAGGTATACACATTCATTTAGTTATGAGGAATATTCTAGTAAATTGAAAATATCACCTCCACAAAAGAGACCAAAACTTATAGATAAAACAACAAGGTGAAATATTATAGCAAAGAGGAATTATAATAATATTTTTATTATAGTATTTGTAAAGAATTTTCCTGAAAAACTTGTTATTTTTCCCTTAGTATAGTTTGATATAATTATGGGAATAGATTGGTTTTCTATTTATCATGTTATGATTGAATTTAGAGATAAAGAAGTTGTTTTTTCAAAAGAGTTTCAGTTTTTATTAATTAATGAACCCATACAATTGATAACATATTAGAAAGCTAAGAAACTGTTGAAAGATGGAAAGGAATGTTATTATTATCATATTGTTGAAAATAAGGGAACTGTTCAGATTAATGATGTGCTAGTGGTAACTGAATACCTTGATGTTTTTCTTGATGAGTTACCTAGTTTCATGCCTAATCGGGAATTCGAATTCACAATTGAATTAGTTCATAATGATAATCCATTATCATAAAACCCCCATATTTAATGGATCAAATTGAACTTATTGAATTGAAAAATCAGTTGTAGGAGTTTCTTGATAAAGTCTTTATTCATTGTAGCACATAACAATGGGGTGATCCTATTTTTTTTTGTAAAAAAAGATTGTCCCATGAGACTGTGCATTGATTATAAAGCCTTGAATAACATAACTATTAAAAACAAGTATCCTTTACATCATATCAATGAATTATTTGATCATCTCCAAGGAGCTCAGTACTTTTCCATGATTGACATGAGATCCGAATACCATCAGCTGAAATTGATGGAGGATGACAAGCTGAAAAAATATTTTTTTACTATATATGGGATTGGGTTGACTAATAAAACTGTTTTATTCATGGATCATATGAATAGAATATTTTATGAGTTCTTTAATAAGTTCGTGGTTGTGTTTATTGATAACATTTTGGTATTTTCTAAGAGTAAAGAGGAGAATGATAAATATCTAAGGGTAGTTTTTTAAACCTTAAAGAAAAATAAACTATATGGAAAATTCAGAAAGGGGGATTTTTAGTTGCAACAAATTTCTTATCTTGGGAACATTGTATATAATTATGGAATAATAATTGATCCTTTCAAAAAGAAAGTGGTTGATGAATGGAAAAGACCTACAAATGTTACAAATATTTGTTGTTTTCTTAGATTAGTAGGTTATTACCAATTGTTTTTTAAAAAATTTTCTGGGTTATCTAGATCACTAACTAAGCTAACATGAAAATGGGTTAAATTTATTTGGATAGAAAAATGTGATATTTTTCAAGAACTAAAGAAGATATTGGTGAATGCTCTAGTTTTGTCCTTGCCTTCCCAAAATGGTGATTTTTACATCTACAATGATTCTTTATTGAAAGGACTTGGTTGTGTTCTAATGCAGAATGATCTGGTAATTGCTTATGATTAAAGACAACTAAAAACTCATGAGTTAAATTATCTCACCCATGTTTTTAAATTGTCACCTATGGTTTATGATGTGAAAATTTGGATGCATTATTTATGGGGAGACAAATTTAAAATATATATTGACCATAAAAGTATGGAGTATATATTCACTCAGAAGGAATTTAACATGTGGAAGAGAAGCCGGCTTGAATTGATAGAAGTTTATGATTTCACAATAAATTACGATAAATGAAGATAAAGAAGTATCATATGCCTTTAGTCAAAAACATCATGCATCATTAACCATGTTACGTTTAGAACATGATCCCTTGATTAATGATTTGATTAGTTTTATCTTAGAAGTTTTAGTGTAGGAAATAAATCTGTTTTGTTTCAGGTTTCAGTGTAGTCATCGTTATCAGTAAAAATTAAGCAAGCACTGAAGTAAGACCATGAGATATAAAAAAAATTAGAGTTGGTCGAAAAGGGTATGTTTCCAAATTTTAACCTTGATAAAGATTGTGTTTTCAGATTTGGAAAAAGATTGTGTGTTCCTTATGTTTCCAAGTTGAAGAACTATTTATTATGTAAAGCTTATATTTCTCCATTTTTAATTCATCTTGGAAGTAATAAGATGTACAGAGACCATTGGGAGTATTACTGGTTGGATATAATGAGAATAGATATTGTATAATTTACTGTGAAATGTTTGACATATCAACAAGTTAGATAAGAGCAGTAGTTACCGAAGGGGATGATTTAGCCTTCACCAGTACCAAAGTGGAAATAGGAAAATATATCCATGGAATTTTTTTTAGAACTACCAAATAATTCTTGAGGTAATAATGAAATATGGGTTATTTTTCACTAAAATAATAAATCTACACATTTCATTCCTACTCAAGATACAATTTATTTGGGTCAGCTTTCTCGATTGTACCTCAATGATATTTTCAGGTTACATGGAGTGCCTATCTCCATTCTATATGACCATGATCATAGGTTCAATTATAACTTTTTGAAGGGCCTTTATAAGTCATTGGGAATAAAATTAAATTTTAATACAACTTTCCATCCTCAATCAGATGGACAATCAGAATCAATGATTCATACTTCAGAGGATATGCTTCGAGCTTGTTCAATGGACTACCAGTGAAGTTGGGATCAAAATCTTTCTTTAGATGATATTTCTTATAATAACTATTTTCATTATAGTATATAGATGGAATCTTTTGAGGAATTTTATGGTAACCAGTGTTGAACTCCATGTTTTTCAGATGAATTTTCAGAAAGGAATTTGATGGGGCCGGAATTAGTAGAGGATGTGGTTGAGAAAGTGTAGATAATCCAATAACACATGAGGAAAGCTCAGAGTAGGTAGAAGGTATATCCGGACAACATAAGGAAAGACTTTTTTTTTGAGGTAGGTGATCCTGTTTTTCGTAGAATATTACCATGGAAAAGTGTAATGTGTTTTGGTAAGAGAGGAAATCTAAGCCCATAGTTCATTAGACCTTATAAAATTTTAGAGAAAGTTGGACCAATCACCTACCGAGTAGATTTTTCTCTGAGTTTATCTCAGGTACATAATTGTTTTATTTTCATATTTTGTTGTTGAGAAAGTGTGATCCAGATTCATCTCATGTTTTGAGCCCAGAACCAGTTCATATAGAAGAGAACCTTTTTTACAAATAGAAACCTGTTCAGATTCTTGATTGAAGAGAAGAAGTATTAAAGAATAAGGTAATCTTCTAGGTAAAGGTTCTATGGAGAAACCACATGGTTGAAGAAATAACAAGGGAATATGACAATTTTATGAGGTAAAGGTACCCTCACTTGTTTAATTAGTAAATAAAATAGTGAGGATGTAATTTTCAGAAGGCAAGGAGAATATAACACCCCATGTTTTTAAAAATAAATTGAAATTCTTGAAACGTTTTTTTATGTAGATAGCTATAACTAACCTTTAAATATAATTTTTATGCTTCTATGATTTGAATTTCATAAAATAGTCATCGATGGTTGTGATCAGTAAGTTATTTGGAGTCTGATAGAACTAACTTGTTTTTTGGTGAATAATAACATACCCTTATGAATAACAATATGGATAGTAATATGAACATTATGAATAGTAAATCATATTATTATTTTATTTTCTTAAGGTTATATGGTAATGAGATATTGATTAATTTTTCAAGGTGTTAAAAAAGTTATAGATTTAAAATTGTTATTTTTTAATAAATTATGATTTTATTTTAAAGTTAATATAATAATAGTTAGAATTTTTTTTTTCAAAAAATTGAGTTCATTTTTTAATTATACATGTTGAAAAATGGTTACGGTGAATTTTTGGTATTTTTCGGAAATTATTGAATATTTTATTAATAGTAAAATATAATAAATTACAATAAATACTAAATACTCATTTTACTGCATCAAAGGTGATGCAACGATAATGTAGGACCACATTTTTCAAACTCACATGCAATTATTACTATTTGGGGTCACATGAATCAAGACAATTAACAGCCTTGAGAAAAAATATTAAAATAATGATAAAAATAATGTAAAATCCCTCCTCTCCTCCACTATAAATACCACCCTCATTCCCCTCTTCCTCACACACCTCTCATTCATTTATCATAATCTAATATCTACCAAATTCCCTATAAAAGGATCTTCCCCATTTTTAATACATACTGGTCTTACCAAAAGGCCAAAACCAAAGGCCTTAAAGAGGATCTCTAGGAGAAGAGATGAAGAAGTAGGAATCCTCTTCCTTTTTCATGTGTTTTCATTTTCAATTCAATTCTTTTATTATACTATCTTTCCCTCCCCTTATCCAGGAAGTATGAAATCTCCATAATTTTATATATTCTCTGTCTTATCATGTTCATGTAAAAAATTCACCATCTTTCTTCCTCTCCCCTCCCTCTTACTATAAAAATAAAAACACCATTTGCGATGTTCCAATTTACCAAAATCGTGGACAATGTGTTTTCAATTTTCATTAATTCATTCAAATATGATCATAAAACCATTTTACTGGTTTAAATAGAATGAAAATATTATTATTTAAACAAATTTTTGTTCTGTAAAGAACTTTTATCCATGAAATTAGATTATATAATGAAACAAGTTCATGATTATCGAGGAACCGCCAAAATTGATCTAAACAAATATCATTAATGTTTTATCTAATGATTCATCATCATATATGATTAAAAAAATTAATAAATCATCATATATTCTGAAAAAATATTAATACCATTTCATTCCACTTATATAATCTCATTTTCATATTACTAGAAAACCAAATACAAATCGGTCATGGGGATCATGTAAAGAACGCACCGGAAACAATGGTCGGAACAAAATACTAATAACTAATGGGTAAAATGATGTTATATAATGATAATATAAGGTGTTATAAAAATAAAAATGTTTCTGTAAGATATTAATAACACTATTTTATCCATTATATAAGAGGTTTAAACATGTTTAAAGTAAGACAAACCCGATGTAAGGTAATTCTTAACCCTATTTTCATTCTTTGGGTTAACCTTTTAATTCATTATTTATGTGGTACTAAAATTGTTTCTGTGATTAATTTTGTATATATTATGATTAATTGTGTGTATTTATAGTTTATATACATATTCCATCCAATAAATTAAGTCTCACTTCAATTATATGTTTTTTATAAGGGGATTTTCTTTTAAAATAATCCTTAAAAATTTGGTTTTACAAAATTCGAAAGCAATGTTTTTAAGAAACTATTAAGGTTGTATGATTGTGTTATGGTTCTTGTGAATTGTTTATGATGAAGGTTGCGACCTATATCTCTTTCAAATTCATTGGTTATGTGTAATTTGGAGGTCAGATGTATGGTTACTCCATGTGTAACTGTGATGGTTACACAATAAGTTAGCCGTGAGGGTTACATAGTAAGTTAACTGCAAGGGATAAAAATTATATGGTAGAAGATAGGGTTACAAGATTATATAAGTAATGCCCCAAAATACCATTATGGTTCTATTTATTCTCTATATATTTTGGGGAAATCTAATTTAATTCTCAAGTTTCACAAAGTAAGTTTATATGGTTAAAAATATGTATTCTTTGAAAATGATTTCAAACGTTACAAGTATTCATGGAATAATTTATTTCCCTTATTTTTGTATCCCATTGTGAGATATTTGTGCCCATCCCATGTTTTTAAATTATTTTAAAAGGTTATAAGGATGTGTAAGACAAAAAAGAATCTAAGTTAAATGTTATGAAGATGTGTCAAAGAAAACATGTTTTATTTTAAAAGTTTTATATTTTAGAAGAACTTGAAACTATTTTTGCTGTATCCGAACTGTATAAATGTGGAATGTTATGTATGTGTTATATCCAAATTATCTAGCAATCTAAACTTTAAAAGATACTCAATGTTAAAGGAAGATATTTCTTGATTATAATTTAAGATTATGTAATTTAATATGGTCGAGTCTTTATACGACATTGGTAGTGGATAATTGAGGGTATCTCTTAATGTTGTTATGGAATGTTATAGTTTTACTTTACCACATAGACATGGATTTTAATGTAGGTAGAGAGGTGTGACCTTTTCGACACTGATGCCCAGTTTCGAGAGGGTTTCTTTTGTATGGTGCAGTCCGTGTAAGGAGTTGGTCAACCTACCCCAACTATGGAAGAGTTGACTCGAGTGTTCTATAAGAACCATCATGTAACCTTCTCAGTGGAATTCATAATTCGTGTTGTAGAGTGATGGATGTTATCCATGATTTCTATATTCCAGCATATGGAGATGCCCTTAGAGAGGAGGGTCAAGATCACTTCGTATATGTTATGTGGGTTTTCTAAGTGATGGTGGGATATCATTTCCCAGGTAGATCAAAAATGAGATATGAAATGGGGGGATTTAAAAATGGAATTATATGACTAATTATTTCCACGGGAATTGAGGGATTATTGGTCTATATATTTCTTAAACTTTTAGTAGGGAACCGTGTCTCTCATGAAGTATTCTGATCGTTTTACTGAACTGTGTTGATTCTCACAGACTCTAGTGGGTGATGAGCTCATGACTGCGAGGTGATTTGAGTATGGGATTGTATGAACCACATGATTGAAGGATAATATTTTTAGATTGACTACTATTTTTTAGATAGTCAACTTAGTCCTCATTATTTAATGGAATTTGAGGGAAGCTGATGGTGTGAGCTAGGAAAGTACAACACCTAAACCAAACAGTGGTTCTTCTAGTGAATTGAAGTGACATTTTGAGGTTTCTTATGGGGGTAGTAGAAGTAGGGAAACTCATATTGACATCTTAATTATATTTCACCAGTGTGGGATTCTAGGAAACCAAAAACCCAACTATATGTGAGATCTAGTCGAGCGTAGAGGCTACGAAAGGTTGGTTAATATCCAAAACTTCTATAGGACTTTTCCACAAGAACTTAGAAAGTAAGGGTTTACACCTAGTCCACGCTCTGGAGTGGGACTAGTAGTATCACTCTCGGAAGGCATTTGGAATGCCACTAAACACTTAGGCAGATTTGGTGTCCATGTTAGAGGAAATAAGACTAAGGACATATAGTACTAGTAGAGCGGGCTTACATAGGGCTGTCAGATTGCGACTCAGGGATGTGGAAGGAGCTAGTTACATATAGTGAAACCTATCCTGTAAGTGCATAGTATTGGACCTTCTAAAATTCAAGGTATTATTCTAGTAGCCTCTACTTTAGAGTCTATTTTCCATACTACAAATCTCGAGTTTAACAGTGATGATATTTATCAGCACTATAAAATGAAACTAATAAATGGAATCTTTATCAGTGCTAAGGAAAGTGCTGATAAATTTAACCCTTTATTAGTGTTTTTTTAGAACTGATAAAGTGAACCTATATCAGTGCTTTAGTTTTAGAGCTAATAGACGGTATCCTTTATTAGCAATTTATATTTAGCACTGATAAAGGTTACCCTTTATCAAAGCTATATTTTTAGTACTGATAAATATTTCTTTCATCATCGCTTATTTAGCGCTTATACAATTTCTGAATAAATTAAATGAAATAATTAAATAAATAAAAAATAAAAAATGAGTTTAATAAAATAAATTACTTATTTTATTAATTAAATCATGATTGAAAAAAATGAATAAATATATTATATATTATTAAATTTTTAATTTTTTTATTAATTAGATAATTATGATAATTCATGTTATGAAATTTTATATATTAAATATATAAATATATATTAATGTATATATATATGATTTATATATTACAATATATTTTTTCGCTTTACATTAAGTAGTCATATATTTATTAAATAATGGTTTATAATTAAAAATTAATATGAATTAAAAATACTGACTAATTGCATAGTAGTCAACATATAATTGAATGTTGTTTGATATTTCAATTTAATATAGTTCAAATTTGTGTTATATTGATTTCACATATACGTAATTAATGAATTTTTATATACAACCCACTCACATAAAACATATCCAATTTTTCAATATTTTTAATCTGTACTTATTCTTTATTTATTCTATTTCACTCATTTTTAATATATTTTTATGCACTTAAAACTGGATATCCCTTAATATTTTTAAAAAAAAATTTCTAAAAAAAATATTTATAAATAAAAATATTTATAATTGAATATTTACTATATTTATAAAATTATATATTAATAATTAAAAATAATTAAATATATTTTTTAAAAGTATTTATATAATTATAAATAAATAAATATATATATTTAAATAATTATAAATAAATAATTATATATATTTAAATAATTACAAATAAATAATTTATAAATTTATAATAAATTTACCAAAATAATGAATATATTTATTATATTTATATTTATATATATGTATTAAATATATATATATATATATATAATGATATAAATATTATTTTTTAAAAATATTTCAATAATTATAAATAAATAATTATAAAATTATAATAGATATATATATAAAATGATTTATTTACTATATTTATATTTATATATATATTTTAAGTACATATATATTTTTTCAATTTTTATTTATAATTTTAATTATAAGTCCTTTATGATCGATTAAGTAATAATCACTAATAAAAGCATCTTTACTTGTTGTTTTTTCATTCTGATAAAGATGAGGCTTTATCAACACTAAACAAATCATTGATAAAACTAACATTCATCAACACTAAACCTATTGTGTTAATAAATATTGATTTTATTAGCACTTTTTTAGCACTGATAAATACAATCCTTTATCAGCACTTATTTGTTAGGGCTCATAAAATTGTCCCAATCTAATTAAAAAACCCAAACCAATTACAAACCCTTCGTGACATCAAAAGAATTACAGGGAAGACACCTCCTTCATGTTCTCCTGATTGGTGAATTAAAAGTTTAATCACACCACTCAACTACCTATAGTTGCTCAAACATCTCATCCGACATCTGGTGTTCGATTGCTGTTAGGGTTTCTGAAGAGGGTCTCAAATTTTCATCAACCTAGCGAGGTTGACCTTCTGATTTGCTTTGTGTATTTTTGGTTTCATTTTTGATTTCTTCTTCTATGATTTATTTATTATATTTTGTTTATGATCCACTATTTATGATTTTTTTGTGATTCTTTTTTCAGGGAATGATTTGCGGTTCCTTGTTTCTATTGACTACCAATGTATGATCCGTTGTTTATATCTGACACTTTATTCATTATTGTTTTATTGTTAATTTTTATATCTTCTTACAGAATAATATTTTCCTATATGTGTAAAAATGTGTCGAAATTTTCATGTATATTATTGTTTATTGACTACTAATTTGAGGAACATTGGTGATTCCCTAATGATTATCTATATGTTGACACCTTTCAAGGACACCTCAGAGGACATACTTCTTCATATGCTATTATTTAGGAACCAAGTTGGGGGAGTGATGTATGTTTCTTTAATGGTTATATGTCTCATAGGATATAGTTCCACTTATAATTCACTATAGTCCTTGGTTTTCTTATCAAGTAGATTAAATGGGGTTATCCCCAGTTAAGCACATGAGGTTTTATCACATCAAGCCTTACATTTTGAATCATTATGGTGCCTTTAGATCACGTTATGTTTGAATATTAGTATTTGTCTCTTTGATATTTTATATAGACTATAAGTGAGTTATTATATTGGTGTGACATATATGTGTGTCTATATATCTATTTAATGATTAATTTTCATAGTTTTTTGTATAACATGTATGCCTATATCAGGTAATGATAATATTGGGTGTGCATGTCCATTAACCCAAGGGTCATTCTAGAATTTTTTTGACCTCTGGTTCTAATTGATTCTTTGGGGGGGACTACATACCATTTATGTGGTTTTACACTCAATTTTTGAACCATCCTTTAGGAAATATTTGATGTGGAGTAATTCTTTTTTAAAATTCAATTACTTATTTTCTTCAACATAATGAAATTCTTTGAAATAATCAAATTTTTAGTTTCTCTTATTAGAATTATCTATAACTTTAACTTTTGATAATGAATATCTTATTCTTATTTATTTATATTTTGTATAAAATTAATCTTTTATGATCTTAATAGATGGATATGAACTGAAAATGGATGCACGCTAATAGTTTGACAAATTAATACATAAATGGAGTTGAAGAGTTCTTTAAGTTTGCAAGAGATAATGAAGACAACCCTTATAAAATCCTTTGAATGTGTTTATGTTATTATTTAAAGAAAAATTAGTTCAAAAGATTTGGAAGAAAATTTGATTTTTCATGGAATAGATCAAATTAATAAATTTTTGAATAAACATATGGAATAACTAAATTTGGACATTGATTGGGATGAACCTATGGTTTATGAATCATTTGATATTAATACATTTGTAAAAGTTGATGGATATCACACGGAAACAATAAAAATGTAAATTGAAGATGATTTTAATGATTTTCCATTGTTGTTTGAGGAGTTAAATATTTGTTCCAAGAAACCATTGTATACGGGTTTTACGAAATGAAAAATGTTTTCATCTATATTTCTGTAATATAATTTGAAAGGTGGCAGTGGATAGAGTAACACCATCTTTATATAACTAATTGGTCTTTGAAAGATATGATACTAGATGAAAATAAATTACCATGATGAACATATGTTGCTAAAATAATGTTATATTCAATGGGTATGATCTCTAAAAAATACATTCTTGACCAAATGATTTCATATTGTTTCACAAGGACCGTGAATCACTCATAAAAATCCCTAAGTGTGGCACAAATCGATATATGAAATATGAATCAAATACTTTGAAATTTTTATGTTACTTTCCTATCATTCCATGGTTTAGAAGACTATATGGATGTCAGGAAACTATGAGATAATTAACACGACATGCAGATACAATAATTAACGATGGGAACTTATGTCGTCTTATAGATTCTCCTAAGTGAAAGAAAATTTATTTGGAGTTTTTTGAATTTGTAGATGAGTTTATAAACTTTCATCATGCATTATCTGCAAATGGAATAAGTCCTTTTGGTGTAAATGGTAGTACTCAAAGTACATGGCCTGACATGTTGGTAAATTATAACATTCCACCATGGTTATGAATGAAGAAAAAATACATTAGATTGTTTCTACTTATATATAGACCAAAGAAACCCTGTAAGGATATTGATGTGCATTTGGATCCATAGAACTAAGATCTGAAATTAATGTGGGATAAAGGTGTTAAAATGTATGATGCTCATAGAGGTGAAGAATTCACATTGAGGTCTATATTATATGGAATGATAAATTACTTCCCTGATTCTTGAAATTTATCTGGCTATAGTATTAAAGTAATTTTAGGGTGTCCTATTTTTTAAAAACACACATACTCATTTAGGTTGAAACATTGCTCGAAGACTATGTTTTTAGGACATCAAATTTTTTTTACCTCGACGACATAAATATTGATCCTAGATGAAAACATTAGACAAGAATATCAAACTAGGTACAACACCATAACCTGGGAAATCAATTGTACAAAAAAGTAAAGAATATTAACACTATTTTCTATAAAAAATACTCTAAAAACCTTTTAAAATCAGGTTGGATGAAGAGATCAATTTTCTTTGAATTATTGTTTTGAAATTGTTTCTATTTGAGACATTTTTTTGATGTTATGAATTTAAAAAAATGTATTTGATTGTGTTATTGGATCATTACTAAATGTTCCTAGAAAAATGAATGACAGAATCAAGGCTAGGTTTTACTTGATTGAAATAGGTATAAGGGAAGATTTGACACTGGTGAAGGGTAATAGGAATACTTTTCTTCCAATAGAAGCTTACAATCTGTCCAGATAGAAAAATTTCAATTTTTCCTTTTCCTTACTAGTATAAAATTTCCACTGGGGTATTCATAAAATATCAAGAATTTCATTTCAATGACTAATTTTATGTTACAAGGACTAAAATCACCCAACTATCATGTTTTGATGCAATATTTAATGTCTGTTTCTTTCCATTGAATCTTTCCTCAAAATGTACGACATACATTAACTAGACTCTACTTATTTTCAAAGCCATATGTAGTAAATTTGCAGACCTGGTGATGTTTTCCATCATGAATAAGGATATTGTAGTCATTTTATATGAATTAGAGATGTTATTCCCACCATCATTCTTTGATATAATGGTCCACCTAATGGTTCACATGGTTAGAGAGGTTCAATTATGTGGTCCTATCCATTATAGATGGATGTACCCCTTTGAATGGTATATGAATATTTTGAAAGGGTATGATAAGAATTGAATTCATCCATAAGATTGTATTGAAGAATGATATATTGTTGAATAAGATGTTGAATTCTATATCAATTACCTATCGAATGACTTCAATGGCTAGCCAGAGTACCGAATAAAAATGTTATATCATACAATAGTTTTATAATCAATAGTTATACTTTCTATGCAAAACAACATGATGACATTAGTAGGATGGAAAACAGTGGTGTTACACTTATGGCTAAAGAGATACACATATCTGTTTTTGAGGATAAAAATATAATTTATGAAAATATGTCATATTTTGGCAGTATAAAACAGATATATGAGTTGGATTATACAACATCTCATGTGCCCCTTTTCCGTTGAAAATGGGTTGAAAATATCAATGGAGAGAAAGTTTATAAAATGGGATTTGTGAAGGTGAATTTCTGTACTTAAGGGAAAAAATATGTCCAATTCATAATGTCATCACAAACAGTGCATGTATTTTATGTCTTTGATCAAACAAACAATAATTGGTTGATTGTCCTACTGGTGACTAAAAAAATATTGAGTCAGATGAAAACTTAATCTAGGATGAACCTTTCATTGGGACATCACAATCAGTTCATGAGGGTCCCATTATAGACAATGTATTTTACGTTAAAGAGGAACAAAGATAGGGATTTGGATTCTCGAAAGTGGAACTAAATCCTTGAAACCATTAAAAAACAAATAGATTTCAATGAGAAGGTAAAAGTGTTTTTAATATATTATGTGTTTCATTATATAAGTATATGTTCTCTACTGCATTAAAATAATCTAAATTAAATGTTTCACTACTCGTGTAGACAGTGTCTTGTCTACATGATGGAGGAAAAACCTATAATAAAGGAAACTCTTCAGAAAAATGTAAATGCAATGTTACAATATAATTTCTTTATTTTACCAAAAAATTATATAATGAAACGTTGATTTAATTTAAATTATTCATTATATGTTCTCTACTGCATTAAAATAATCTAAATTAGATGTTTGACTAATCGTGTAGACGGTGTATTCTCCACATAATGGAGGAAAAAACTATAATAAAGGAAACTCTTCAGAAAAATGTAAATGCAATGTTACAATATAATTTCTTTATTTTACCAAAAAAATATATAATGAAACGTTGATTTAATTTTCATTATTCATTATAGAGTTCATTTATTTTAGAATATTTATATCAATGTTTCATGCCTTTGCAGGAAGAGAAACGACGTTTTATCTTTTAAATCACAGAGGTAATCTTGATTTTTTCATAGTAAAATAATTTTCCATTTAATTAATGTATTGTTCCATGTTTATGTTTAAATTTTTTCTTTTTATTACTACTCAAATAATAATTGATCTCTTATGTAAGTGGATTCTATTTTTTCGAGTTGGGGTTCTCTATAAAACATTCATGGTTCTTATCCCTTAAAACATTTTCAACCCTATAGTGGTGCATTTATCACATTCTTTTAAGTTACCTCCACTTCCTTGTAGGAAGAGAAATGACGCTGCCTCTACTCAATCACCGTGGTAATCTTGATTTTTGAACTTTAAAATCATTATGCATATAATTAATGTATTATTTCATATATTTTTTAATTTATTAATTTTTATTATTACTCACATAATAATTATTTTCTTATATAGGTGGATTATTTTGTTTGTGTTTAGGTGCTCTATCCAAATTTCATGATTCCTCTCCCTTAAAACCATTTCCCCCCTATATTGGTGATTTTTCTCTTTCTTTCATGTTACCTCCAATTCATTTATAGAAAAAGAAACAATGATATCTCCAATCAATAATAAGGGTAGTATTAATGTTTTCACAATAAAATAATTGTCCATATAATTAATTTATTATTTCATATTTAGGTTTAATGTAGTTTTTAGCATGATTCACTTTAAAATTGTTTTCTAATACAAGTGGATTCTTTTGTTCAGGTTGGGGTGCTATGTCCGTCTTTCATGCTTCTTCTCTCTCAAAACCATTTCACCCCTATAGTGGTTCATTTTTCACTTTATTTTAACTTCTCTCTATATCATTTGCAGGAATAGAAACGACGCTGCCTCTACTCAATTATAGAGTTAATCTTGTTGTTTGAAGAGTAAAATCATTTTCTATAGAATTAATTCATTTTTTCATATTTATTATTTATTTATTTATTTTTAGTATTACACACATAATAATTTTTTTTATATATAGGTGCATTATTTTGTCCAAGTTGATGTGGTTTGTTCAAATCTACTCATGTAGTGTTGGCAGTTCGATATAAAAATTCAGTGGAAATCTTGGTAACATTGACAATTATGATTTTTTTAACACATTGGGATGAGTAATAATCAACTGAACCAAAATTAGACACATGATGTGACTAGTATAACTCTAATAAATTATTTATATTTTAAATTGACATTAATTTTAGTAAAAAAGATGACTGACGCTATGTGTCTGTCATCGGATTAAAATAGAAATTTGATTTTAAAAAGATTCACTCACTAAAAACTCATAAAAACTCTTGGATTTTCTTGATAATTTATAATATCAATTCATAAATAATTTGTGGAATGTAAGAATTGGTATCATGTAAAAATGATACACAATGTGATCCGTATGGCTCTAAGTGTACCTTTATTTAAAATTGGAATAAATTTTAGTAAAAAAGCAATCTGAACTACTCAAAATTGAACAAACACATTCATATTGTTTTGATAATTTTATAAAATGATCCATAAGTGATTTATTATTTACATGAATCATCCAAACCTCAATTTGATGCACGGTGTGATTGATATGACTTCAAATGTGTGTTTTTATTTAAAATTGACACCAATTTTTGTGAAAAGGCCAACTGACCTACTCAAAATCCAGAAATCACATTCAAATTCTTTACATACATTAGGAAAATGATACATAATTCATTTGTGATGTGTAGGAATCATCCACACCTCAATCCAATAAACAATGTGATCAGTATGAGTCAAAGTGCATGTTTGAATTTTAAAATTACATTTTAGTAAAAAAGTAAAGTGATGTATAAAAAACCAAATAGACACATTCAATTTGTTTTCATACTTCAGGAAAACAATCCATAAGTCATTTGTGACATGTAGTAATCAACCAAACCTCAATACAATACACTATGTGCGTGGTATGAATCAAAGTGTCTGTTATCAGTTTAAAATTGACATTTTAGTCCAAAAAGTGCCACTCACTGAAAACCAATCAAATGAACTCAGATTTTCTTTTTAATTTTGGAAAATGATTCATTAGTCATTTGTGATGTGTAGGAATCTGTTTAACATCAAACCAATAAAATATGTGACTAGAATGAGTCAAAAGTTTCTGTTTCTAGTTTAAAATGAAATTTTAGTAAAATAGACAACTCATGTACTCAATACTGAGTAAACACATTTAGATTGTTTTGAAACATTAGGATAATGATCCAAAAGTCATTTTAGATGTTTGGGAATCAACCAATCCCCAATCCGATGCACGGTGTGACTGGTATGACTCCCATTGCATCTTTATATTTACGATTGACATCAGTTTTAGTAAAAGTAACATTTTTTGTTAATTTATTTCTTTATATTATTACTAACATAATAATTGTTTTTTCATATAAGTTTGTTATTTTACTGAGTAGGTGTGGTTTGTTCAAAAATAGCATGAGTTGGGTCAAGATTAAAAGATAAAAGAAAACTTATGTTTTTGAATGTATGTAATATTTTTTATTTATGAAAATTTATGAACTAATGTATGAAATTTATATAATATAGTGTTTTTTTCTTGTTTTGTTTTTTAAATTTAATTTCATTTAAAACCTATAATGGGAATTTTTTGTTGATATCTGGTGTGTTTTTGGGGTTGTGGTGTGCTGTTACAACACATTGATATATGAACCTTTATTAGAACTTTTAAAATCACTGATAAATGTGGGATTTATCAATGATTTTAATAGTTCTTAGAAATGTATACTTTATTAGTTCTGATAAAAGTGCTGATAAAGGTTTATTTTATCAATGCTCATAACAGTGCTGAAAAAGGGTCCATTGTTAGTGCTTCTATAAGCATTGATAAAATAGACCTTTATCTGGAATTTTATAAACACTGATAAATTGTTCCTTTAGCGGGGCTAAACTATAGCACTGATAAAGGACCCATTTATCAGTGATTTTTTAGAATTGATAAAAGATCAAATATTTTAACATCGCTCTTGTAGTCAATACTTTTCTTGCACTGATAAATTCCATTTCTAGAATTGTGAAAAGTTGGTTTTGTATTAGTGTTTATTTGACATAGGATCATCACAAAATTTTATATTTTAATCAATTCTAGAGAGTCTAGGTCTCAAGATATAATACTTTTGTAGCATTTTGAAACTCGATACCCCATTTGGTATCTGATTAGAAAGTGTTCTCCAATGTAATGATTGTTCTTTTGAGATAGGTAGATATATTTGTTGTGAAATATTATCATCCTTATCAAGATAGGGTTTTATGTGATTATTAGAATGGACTGGTTATCTCCCTATTTATCCAATATTGACTGTTATCATCAGCGGATGACATTCACATAACCATAGGGTGGTGTACATGTACATAAGGGAATATGGGATGACCAATTGTCTCAATTGGGACATGATAATTATGGGATGGGAATATTGAAAACTTATATTGATAGTATCTTAGTATAAGATCAGCGGTTATGACCTACTATTTTCCCGCCCATGGTGGATCATTTTAGGGAAGTATTCCCTGACTAATTTTTTACGATACATCCAGTGAGAGAGGTAGAATTATTAATTAAGAAAGTGTGAGGAGTGGAACTAGTGTCCATTCCATCTTATAGGATGACACCTACAAAGATTTTGGAGTTCAAGAAGCAGATAGAAGACTTGGAGGCTAAGGGTTTTATACATGCAAGTTCTTTTCCTTGGGGTTCACCAAACATTTTTTCCTTGACTATGGATGGTACCGTTGTTATTTTTGTAGAATACTGATGGTTGAACCAGATGAGTGACCTAGAAACACCCTGAGAAGGGAGGGGTGGATTAGGGAGTAAAATTTCTTTTTAAAAAAGTGACAGATCTTATTCTTACGTTGGTAGGAACCAATTAAACCTGTCTGAAGAGAATGTGAAGAAAATAAACCGACCGCATGCAAATATATGACACATTAATTTTTCATGGTTCACCACGAAGGGATATTCTTAGTAGAATACATCAACAGTGTGTCAGTCGTACCTAAATCCAATAATTTTCACTAGTTTTGGAATACAAAAGTTTATAAAAAGTCACTATAGGACTTGAATATTGCCTTTACAAGATTTTATGGATAACACACTACATCCCTTAGAACACTTCCATCGACTCCCCCTTGCTCACTGCTTTGAGAGAATTATAACTTATTTTATTAACTTGAATGCCTATTCATTGGATTGGAATTAAAAATTTTATCCCTATATAGCATGAGACCCTACTTGAACTATAGACTTGAGTTGATGCAATTTGAAATCCTTATTCACAGAAAACTGATATTTAAAATTGGATTTTGCGAAGCTCTTTCATGAAGCTCACTACCTTCACAAAGCTAACAGCCTTTGCCGAACAAAATACCTTGACAAAGCTGACTGATTCAATGTGCAATACTCCATCATCATGAAGTACTCATCAATCAAAATCATTAGCATCTGCTAAGACTCAACAAGTCCTTTCACGATGCTTAACCTCACATAGAATGTCAGTTTCACAAAGCTCCCATGGCTTCAAGAAATTAGAGTAATTCTATATATTCCTTGGATGAATTCATTTGAAGTTAAGATGAGTAGACTCATATTTATAGGCTTGACTATTCGTGATGATCCATCATATCATAGTTTATTTTATAGATCTTTCAAAACCACCTTCGAATATCTCCTCAATTCCCAATTCTCTATTGTGATTTGAACTTATCATGAAGCTTTTCGTCAAACTATGCACCTCTGTGATTCTCTAATTCACGTAATTATAGAAATCATCAACACTATTTGTGATGCTCAAATTATTATTTGTTTGTGATGCTCATCTCTATCACGTAGATCACAATAAAATTTCTTTAATCCTTCTCAAAACACCATTCAAAAATCCAATATTTGATAATATATTGCCTTTTCCATATTTTCATAAGGCCTTCATGGAAATCAAATTTTCATGATTCAATACATCCTTTAAATTTTGGACCCAAAAAAATTGTTAAACACTAGGAAACGATGCCACTTTCAAAACTCTTGTTAGTTTGAACTGTAAGAACTCTTTCCTTATAAAATCCCTGATATTACATGTGATGATTGAAAATAAACACAAACCATACTCTATTTATAGTAAATAACAACCTTAGTTCCAAAAATCTCCCCATTGGGGTTTTAGGAAATCTGCAAATAAATTCAATGAAGCACCAATCGTAATAAAAACCTGATATGTGAGAAATAATTAATCCAACACTCTATGTCTATGTGAGAAAACCTCAGTGTAGAAAATAAGCGGGGAATCATAAATTTGGTTCTCATGATTTGGAATTCTTAAAATTTCCTAGCTAAACTCATATTGTTTTCTCATAACACTAAATTATTTTCTCCATTCTCATTCTCCCCCTTTATAAGTCATTCTACAAATTTTTACCTCATCATTATACCATTTTGTAACTCATTGAATTTATCCATTTCCCCCCTTTTAAAATAAAATGAAAACCTAAATTTTACTTGTAGAGATAAAAAACACACTCCCCTTGGACAATATATCTCCCATAAACATGCATCATTTCCACAAAAAGTTTTAAAATGGTAACACAACTAGGTAGAGGGGATTACTCATAACCATCTCATGCACTTGGTGGTGGCTAGACACTGAGGTTCAACTAATGTTTCTCAAACGCATGTGTTTCCAGTGGCTTTGTTATAATTTAAGCCACATGATCATTAGTTCCAAAATGATCAATTTTAATCATGCCTTGTTCAACTTTTTCCTTGATGAAGTTGTATCTAATTTCAATATGTTTCTTATGATAATACTAAATAGCATTCTTCGTAATATTTATCGCACTCTTGTTATCACAGTGAATCACTATTGGATGTTTCACCTCATCACCAATATCTATCTGTTGTTGCATCATCCATAATAGATGAGTACAATCCTTTATAATAAAGATATACTCATCTTTAGGAATACTAAGAGAAGTACATTCTTATTTCTTACACAGAAAACCCACACATTTCTTGCTAATAATGAAAGCTCCACCACTTTTGGAATTTCTATCAACAACATATCTCTCTTAATCAACGTCATAAAACACTAATAGTTCAGTATCTCTTCTTGTAGAAAAGTATAATCCATAATTGAGAGTAACATGAATGTACCTCATGATTCTTTTCACCGCTACCATATGTTCTTCCTTATGATTACATTGAAAGTGGGATATGAAGCATGTTGTAAAGATAATATATGGACATGTCACTTTCATGTATAATAAGTCTCCAAGTATTATGCTATATATTTTGGGATCTACATATGTTCCATCTACATGGTTTTCTAGTTTTATCCCAACCAAAATCAGAGTCTACATTGGTTTGGAGTCATGAATATTGAATTTATTGAGAAACTCTATAACATAATTTTCTTGAGAACATAAAGTGTGGTCACTTATCTGAATCACATGTATCCCTTAGAAGTATGTGAGTTCACCAATAATAGACATTTCAAATTCTGATTTCATGTGATTAGAAAGTTTATCCACTGACCCATGTCTACTTTCCCCAAATATGATATCATCTACATACACCAATACCAAGAAATCATATTTAATAGAATTATTTACATAGAGATTGTGATCCACTCCACCTATTTTAAATTCAAGCTTCTCTAGATAAGAATCTAGCTGAAAGTACCATGCTCATGGTGCCTGTTTTAGACCATATAGTGCCTTCTTTAATCTTTAAACCTTCATTTCATCATTACCAAGAATAAAACCCATTGGTTGTTAAATATAGACTTATTCTTCAATAAAAACATTTAATAAATCTTTTTTTACATCCATTTGATATACTATATATCCTCTTTTAATTTCCATGCTAAGAAAAAGTCTAATTATCTCTAGTATAGATACCCAAGAAAAATTTTCTACAACATCAATACCTTGAATCATTGAATATAATTTACACACCAATCACACATTATTTCTGATCATACAACCATGTTCATAAAATTTATTCTTGAAAATACACTTCATACCAATACCATTGTGAATTTGAGGCATCTTAACAAGATCCCATGTCTGGTTCTTTTCAATCTGATCTAACTCTTTATTCATGGATTTCACCCATGATTCAACCGTTGAAGCTTCTTCAAATGAGTTTGGATCCACAATTAATATGAAAGAATATTTTTCATTATTCCTCATTATCCTAATTTGTGTGGGTGTTGTCCAATCCATAATGATGTTGGATTGATCAATTTTTGTTTCTCAATTTCACCTATGAGGTTCAGAAAAACTTTCTTTAGCCATGGTTTCCTCTTTTGATTCTTCTTCTGAAACAATATCATGTTATTAACATTGAATGTATTTCACTACATCTTATAAATCATAATTTGAGTCTATTCCATGTTCACTATCTTCTACATATTCTTTCACATCATCATAAGATCCCCTAAAGGTATTTTTGGTCTTATCTTCAATTATCTGGACATCACAACTTTCCAAAATTATTCCGATATGGTTATTGAAGAATTTGTAGTATTTTATATCAATTGAATATCTATGTAATATTAATTTATCTATAGCATCACCATACTTCCATTTATTTTCTTCATTATTTCAAATAAAACAATTACTTTAGAAAATAATAAAATACTTCAAATAGGGATTCCTTCAATGTCATAACTCATATGGTGTATTGGTTTCTACCATATAAATTAATTTTCAATTTTTAGTATACACTGCAGCTTGAACAGCCTTTTTCCAATAATGGTGAGAGATACGAATCTCAATCATCATAGTTATAGCCATATTGTTTAGCTGCATATTCCAGTGCTCAAGAAATCCATTTTTCTATAGGGTTCTCACAGCAGCCACCTCATGTTATATTGCATGTTTCTATAGGTAATTTTCAAACTCAATGAATGTGTATTCCCCTCCATTATTAGATATAATAACTTTTATTTTCCATTCAGCATCATTATCATATATTCATTGATATGTTTTCACGCAATCAAGAACTTGATGTTTCATATGTATAACCATCACACAATCCATTATACTATAATCATCAATAAAAATAATTAAGTACCATTCTTCATATGTTTCAACAAAATTTATCGGACCATATAATTCTATATGGATTATATCAAGAAGATTTGATTCACTTTACTTTTTAGATGACATGAACTGAAGAGTAACTTCCCTCGTATGCATGAATTACAAGTCTTATCCCGATCACGCTTCAGATTGAGGATGTCCATGACTATATTCATCATCGATATCTATTACATGTATTTTTTTATTAATGTGACCTAACCTTCGGTGACCCAAGTTGTTTTCTTCATCACCTTTCATGTATCAAATGCTCTCTATACTATCAACCTGATAAAAGTTTCTATATGTTCTACATCCTTTCATAAGCAAATTCATTGTCTTTCCTCTGATAGTGAACCCATTTTGATTAAATGTCACCATAAATCCCGAGTCACATATTTTACTCACAATTAAGAGGTTGTGATGCATACCATCCACATAGAGAGCTTTATTTTTCTTCATCTCACCATTATCCAGTTCAGTACTTCTACTTCCTTTGATCTTCAAAGCACCATAATTACCAAATATTAGTATTCCATCAACCATTTTATTAACATTTTTTAATAGTTATGCACTTCCCGTCAAATGGGATGAACATACACTATCAAGAATCTAGGTTTTACTATTATTGGTATCTTTTAGGGAGACTTCTACAAGATTGGATTTATCTACTTTCTTCTTTTCCTTCCATGAAATATGAGATTGAGTGAAGGATAAAGATGGCCTTTCAAATATTTTTTCCATGTGAACAGGTTCATCATACTCATACTCTTCTTCCAGAGTATAAAAAATATTTTTAAGAGAAAAACCATCTGGTTAATGAGTATTGACTTGTCTCTGAGTTCTGTATGTATTTTTCATGCCTTTAAAATGCCTGCAATAAACAACTTTGTGGAAAAATTTAGAACAATGAAACAATATCCATAGAAACTATTTATTCTATAAGAATTTGGTTATGAATTTATTATTTTTTGATCACTTCCTAGATATTCCCCATTCAAATTTCTTGTTGAGTCTTCATAGTATGATAAGGTATGATTCAAATTAAAATAAAATTGACATTTCATAAGAGGAAATGTCTTCCCATTTATATTCCTCTCAATGTCTCATTACATAGAAAAATATTTTTATTACCTATAATTTTGATAAACTTGTGGATATGACTAAATTATTCTTTGAGTTTGATTTTAGGAACTCTTTGTTAAGACATTAGTTGACTTTGAAATGTGTTTAACTTTTAGATTTAATTTATTTTGGCCTATATTATTTCCTACATTATATATTTTCGCATCAGAATAAATTCCACGTTTTCCCATGAATGTGGATCTTTGATCAATCAAATAATTCTACACACCTTTAAAACCATTCTTAGGTCTCTCTAACAGCTCAACATCTAAGAATATTCCAAATAGTATTTTGTTCTTTTTTTTCTTTTGAGTTTGATAAAATTTCATGTTTAATACTAATATTATCAACTTCTTCTTCATGTCCCTCAACTATCTTGGAATTATTCTCTATCCTAGATGAAATGTCACTGATGACCTTTTCAAGTTCTTCAATTCTGAGCTTATGTTTTACTTTATCTTCAATGATTTCAAAAGATGTTTAATTTTCTTTTACTACTTCTTCTAGTCAATTAATTTTAGCTTCTAGTCTGTCAAAATATTCTGATGACTCTTCCACAAGTATTCTATACTTTTTTTCTTCTATTTCATTGATTCTCAATCTCACCAAGAGCATCCCCAAATTTCATCTTGAGAACATCATTATAAATCAATTGATTATCTATAACTTTATCTTTTTATGGATATGAATTTTCAACAAAAGACATCTTATATGCATGGGTTCCAAATTTAAATTCTGATTATTATTCCTCAAAAAATTCGTTGTCATCATCTTCTTCTTTATAGACCAAACACTCTCTCTATAATTTCATTGTGGATTTGAAGTCTTCCTTTTGAGAATACCATTTTTGGGACTTTTTCAAGTTTCCTACTACACATTCTTCATCATCTATCTTTTTAAGCACTGAGAGGCAATGTTTCCAACTCTACCACATTGAAAACTTTCCAAGGGTAGTTTTCCTTCAAATCTCCATTTTACACTCTTGAACTTCTTTGAGAAAAGAGAAAGGGGTTCATCTTCTTAATCAACTTTATTAACACTATCTTGTGAAATATCACGTTTTTTATGGTTTTGAATACCATATCTTTCTTAACATGACTTGTCACATCCTCTGGTTCGAATCTCATTTACTATGGTACTAAACTATTCAGAAGATCATCCAAGGAAAGATTTAAATGATCCCTTTCATCAAGGGTTTAAAATTTTGGATTTTAAAGATGTGGAAGTATTTTAAATATTTTATTTACAATTTCAATTTGATTAATTTCTTCAACATGTCCTCAAATTTATCCTATGAATTCAATAATTTTATTGAAAATGGTATCTATATTTTCATTAGGATAAATCTTCAAACCATCAAACCCATTGTAAAAAATGTGAAGTTTGGCCTCCTTCACTTTTTTATCACCGTCATATATATATTATTTGTTTTCCAAAATATACTTGGCAAAGGTGAAAATAATTAACTTTAGATATATTTGATCAGATAATGTTATAGTAAGGGAATTTTCACTTTGGCATCTGCATCAAGATTTTTTCTGTATGTTTTATTCACAAAAAACCATGTTGCGTTAGTAACATGAATACCTTGTTCAGTAGTGAAGAGAAACTCTATTCCAAGAGATCTTAGATGAGATCTCATCACATTATTCCAAATCTATAAGTTTCATCCATCAAATAGATGGTCTCCTGTGAAATCAAATGAGTTCTTTAGGACAGAAAAGATTGACAGATTTAACACCAGCAACCTATACCCTTTGATAGCAGTTGATGGACCCTAGAACACCCTCAGTGGGGAGGGGTGAATCATGGTGTCACATATTTTTCTTAAAAAGTTATGGATGTTGATTCCACATTGTTAGGAACCAATTAAAAATGTATAAAGGGAATGTCCAAGAAAACAAACAACCACATGCTAAGAGATCGTACAATAATTTTACTTGGTTCTCCACTATGGGATTGTCCAAAGAGAATACAATGATAGTGTGTCAATCATACCTTAATCCACTAATCTTCACTAGTTGTGGAATATAAGAGTTCAGACACAGTCACTTTGTTCCAGGAACACTACCTTTACAATATTTTAGGTATAGCAAGCTATTTCCCATAGAAAACATCCATCGATACACCTAGCTCTCTACTTTGAGAGAATTATAAATTAGTTTTTCAACATGAAGGTCACTTCAATGGATTGGCATTAAAGACTTTTTAACTATCTAGAATTAGAATACTCCTTCACTATAGACATGAGTTGATGCACATTGAAATACCAAATCCCTAAAATACTGATATTTAAAACAACCTTTTGCAAAGATCCTTAACAAATATAACTACCTTCACGAAGCTAATTGCCTTCGCGGAATAGACTAACTTTAAGAAGTTGACAGAGTCAACGTGTAATAATTAATCATCACAAATAAACCATTAATCAAAAATCATTTGCATTAGTTAATAATTAAAACATTTTTTCTTGATGCTAAATATCACATGGAATGTCCCTTTTGCAGAGATCCCTTGGATTTGAAAAATTAGAGTGTTATGAGATTTTCCTTGGAAAAATTATAACAAAGTGAAAAGGGTTAGACCTATATTTATAGGCTCGGTCATTGATAATTCTCTACTGCCTCTAAGAGTATTTTCCAAATCTTTCAAAACCACATTTATCTAGCTCCTCCATTCACAATTCTCTACTGTGATTTGATGTTTTCATGAAGCATTCCGTCAAACCATCATGAGCTGTAATACACTAATTCTCGTAATGGCAGAGATAACCTTCACCATTCATGATGCTCTAATTATTTTTCGTTCGTGGTGCCCATCGATGTCGCATAGACTACCATCAAATTTCATTGATCCTTCGTGAAACACCATTTTCAAGACAAATACTTACAAAATTCATGCCTTTTTCATATTTTTATAAGGCCTTCGAGGAAATACACTTTTTTTATGCAATCCATCCTTTAAATTTTGGACCCCCAAAATTTGTAAAACACTGGGAGAAACACCACTTTAAATATTGTTTTCAAATTTAAATGAAATATATATTTCCTTATGAAATTCCTGATCTTCCATGTGAGGATTGACAATTAACACAAACCATACTGAATTTCTAGTAAAGAAAAACCTTTTTATCAACATCATCTTATAGTAATGAACTAGTATCCACTTCCCCGAATAGATAAATTATTTTATCAGATTAAGGGGTGATGGTAATTTCAAAGATTGATTTGAGGTCAGAATACTATCAGGTGAGAGTTAGGCCTTCTGAAATACCTCATAAAACTTTTCAGAGTAGGTATGGTCTTTATCAGTACATGGTAATGATTTTCGACCTCAAAAAAGAACCAACAGTCTTAATAGATATGATGAATTGAGTTTTACACTCTTATCCGGATTCATTCATAAATGTATTTGTAGATTAAATCTTAGTCCATTTTATCTCTCAACATGGTAATGAAAAACACATTGAGACTGATTTTAATACACTAAGAGAGAACCATCTTTATGAAAAGATCAATAAATTCCACTTTTGGATCAAGAAATTCCACTTCCTAGGTTACATCATCGTGAAGTCAGGAGTATCAGAAGACTATGGGAATGTGATATATGTAGTTTCCTATGTGAATCCCAATAACATATTTAATATAAAATGATTATTAGGGTTATCTGGGTACTAAAGATAGTTCATCCATAATTTCTCATGTCTACCAGTGCCTCTTATGGGCTTGAATAATAAGGGTGTGAAAATTCATATGGTTAGAATATTATGAAGGGAATTTCAAGAGTTAAAATATAGGTTGACTTCTACATCTATTCTGATTCTATCGGATCCAAGCATGACCTACATGGTTTACTCTAGCATATTATGTATTGGTATGGGAGTATTCCTAATGTTGGAAAAGAGAGTTATACTATATGGGTCTTATTAGTTGAGGCCTGAATATCAAAATTACATGATGTATGATGTCAAGTTAACCACTATTTTTATTTTTTTTATTTTTTTAGAGGCATTATACAATTGGGAAGCATTTTATGGTATTCACTGACCATAAAATCCTGAGTATATCTTTAAACTACATGGTTTGAATAAATGGTAGTGAATATGGGTTTCATACCTATAATATTTTTATTTTTAGATTGCTTATATTCCTGGAAAAGGAAATGCTGAAGATGATGCTCTAAGTCAAAATAATCAAACACAGGAGGTTTGTGAGGCTAGCAGGGAGTGGTAGCTTTTGGCCATATTTTTTAGGGAATCATGTTAAGGTTCAAAATGATCATGGCTAGAAATTCCTCATAGTTTTTTTATTACCACTACCCTTCTATAATGAGTGAGAATGAGGCAAATTTCAGATACCAAGGGCCTAGTCCTGAGGGAGAGTGTTTTAGATAAAGAATTATCTTTTAGTTGGACCATGGATAAGGATGAGACCCTATGCATACATTGGAATATTTGGGTCCCAATAGACATATAAGAGGAGATAATGAAATAATTTCATGAATCATATTAGGAAATTCATCATGGAGTTACAAAGATGTATTGGGACATACATCCCTATTATTGGTGAATTGGTATGAAATGGGAGATATAAGTCTTTACCACTCAGTGTTCCACCTATCAGTATGTGAAGGTGGAACACTAATGATTAGCATAAATTTTATATCCATTTTCCATTTACAAGTGGAATGGGGTTAATGTATCCATGGAATTATTGATAGGTTCACCCAAAATGGCTTGAGAAAATGATACAATTTGGGTAGTCATTGATCAGTTTATGAAGGTCACACACTTCTTACCTATCCAAGAAACCTTCTTGGTAGATGACATAAAGAGGATTTATATTAGGGAGATCATATAACTTCACTAATATCCATGTTTTATCATATTTTTTAGGAATTTATGCTTTACATCAATGTACTGGAAAACGTTTTAAAAGGCCTTGGGTACACGACCTATCACCCCTAGACTGGCAGACATAAAATGAAAAAGATTTAGTAGTTAGAGGAAATGCTCCATGCATGGGACCTTCACTTTGGGGGTTATTGGGAGAAATATATAGCACTGGATGAGTTATCTTAAAATAAAACATTTTAGGATACCATTTGGATGGATCTTTATGAATCCTTGTTTGATAGGTCTTTCCAAACACCTCTGTACAGGTAAGAGGAAGGTGATGGAGATTTTGTTGGACCACATCTCATTCTGGAAATGTCAAAGAAAGTGTAGTTGATCCAGAAGCACATGATGACAACTCAGTATAGGAAATAGTCTTATGCCAATTGACGGTGTGAAATATTATGTTCATGTTTGGGGATTGAGTCTTCCAGTATGTTTCACTTGGTTTGGGTGATTTCACCTAGGTTCATTGGACCCTTTGAGGTTTTGATGTGAATTTGACTTGTGGACTACTAAATAGAACTACCTCAAAGATACCATTATACGAAAATTGTCTTTCACATGTCTCTGTTCCACGAGAATTATCTAGACCCCTCACATGTTTTATTTCATGATGAGGTTGAGTTAGACACAAATGCTTCTTTTGAGGAGTACCCAGTGCATATCTTAGATCATAGCATTAAGAAACCTTGAGGTAGGTTATCTCTTTTAGTATAAGTTCTATGGAGTCATAGACAAGTACATGAAGATACCAGGGACCAAGAAGCTAAAATACATTCCCAGTGGCCGGATCTTTTCTTAGATGATCCCATTTTACCCTCATAAGGTGAGCTCATGTATGATTTTATTTAAAGAGGATATTTTTTAAGGAACTTACTTTACATGAAGGTAAAAATCTATTTTTTAGCCATAAATTCCTTGTTTTATCTAGAAAAACATGACCTAATACCTATGTAACCTATCAGTTGCATCGTGGGCTTGTTTAGGACCCATATCATTGGAAATTCGACCTGTATATTAGGTTTCATAGTTAGTACACAATTATTGAAAACCGTGAAACTTAATTATGTGGGGAACCTAGTTCATATCAAGAGGCCTCATGAGTGGTCTAAATTTTTGTGAGAAATTAAAAAATCCAATACGGGTGTCACAGAGTATTTGTTAGAGGTATTTTTCTTGACTTTCACATGGTATGGAAAACGATGTGCCTAACCCATGAGATGGAGGTTCTTGTGTAGTGGCTAGTACATGGATGGTGCATGGTTTGGTAAAAAATATATCCAAACCATTAAAACCCTTAAAATGACGGCAAATTACCTTGTTGACTCATTTTTAACCCATATACCTCTTTTATCATCTATTCCAGAGGATGTGAACCCCCGTTTCTTTTCTTGTAGAACTCTCCCATGCCTAGGTTACATTTGTTGAAATATCCCTAGCCTGATATCTATTTTCACCGCCATCAAAAGAATTAAATCCACAAGAGTAAGTTTTTTATTCCTATTAATTCCTATTTTAGATTATATTTCCCTCCATTTCACTATTTTGGGAGATATCATATTCCCTATTTTTAGGAAATTGGACGATTCTTCAGTTTCCTCGCATTTTATCTCGATTCATGGGCCGACATTGATGAAGAGAGTGATACATTCCTAAGGTAGGTGTTCTATAAATTTTCTATAAATGTATATGTGTTTTTATATTATTTTTTGTTCTGTACACTATAAATTTTCATAAGTTTCTTTAAAATGAGTCTTACCTCTTAAATTATTTTCCCCATGTTACGGAACTCCCATAGACCCATATTATCACGACCCGTCCTTGGGGCCCATGCAGTGACTACCCCAAGCCCGCCTCCCATTGGACAGGGGCTGGCGACTAGCACCAAGGCGTAAATCCCGACAAAAAGGGGAAGGCATTGCCTTTATAAAGTAAACAAACACCACAGAGTAAGCAAGCAGAAATAAACACTAAGTAAAAATGGGTACAAAAGTAGTGAAGAATAGTAAGTGGGCCAGAATACAAACCCAAACTGAATGTAAAGTACAACTGGAAAGAAAGTACAGAAACTGAAAGTAAATAAGCAACGTCGAGCCGTCCACTAGAAGTCCCACCTGAAGGGTGGGTACAGATAGCCTCCTCAGCTCCTCAGGTCCAGCCGTCCGCTCCGAGTACATCTTGCCGAGTGGTCCACCTCCAGGTGCCGACTTGCTCCACAAGCCTCAACCACGATCAGCGATGTCCGTTTTCTGCAACCAACACAACGTAGTGCAGGCATAGCCCATGCAGGGGTGAGTATACACTACTCAGTAGGGACCCCGAGACCCCCAAAGGTCTCCCAGAATCCACAAAGGAAAGATACAATCACGAAGTAATAACCAACACTACTTAGGTATATGCCCATACATATACCTAAGTCATCAATTCTAGTTCGGCTCTAAGATCCGAGCCCAAGTTCAATCATGTCCATACAGGATAGTACAACCCATTCCACATAGGAAATCACAACACAAACCACATAGGAAAGCAAGTCAATCATATCAAAGATAATGATTGAAAGTCAAGAATCATCTCACACAGGTATACTTCTTCGTAAGGTGATAGAGATGATCAGATGTAGCCACTGATTCATCTAAGCTGGGGCCCACGTAGAATACTAAACCAATCAAGCTGCTGAACCCACATAGGATTTCAGTGCAGTCTTCATTGCCGTCGAACCCACAGAGGATTTCAGTACGGTCTTAATCGATGCCGAACCCACATAGGATTTCAGTGCAGTATTCATCACCATCGAACCCACATAGGATTTCAGTACGGTTTTCATCGCTGCCGAACCCACATAGGATTTTAGTGCAGTCTTCATCACCGTCAAACCCACATAGGATTTTAGTATGGTCTTCATCGCTCCCGAACCCACATAGGATTTCAGTGCAGTCTTCATCACCGTCGAACCCACATAGGATTTCAGTACGGTCATCATCGCTACCGAACCCACATAGGATTTTAGTGCAATCTTCATCACCGACGAACCCACGAAGAATTTCAGTACGATCTTCATCGCTGCCGAACCCACATAGGATTTCAGTGCAGTCGTCACAGTCGCAGTCGCAACCAGCTCTAGGGTTCCCGCACACAGCATGCTCATTTCCGAGAGGGTCCGCTCCACGAGCCATGGGGTTGATACATCAACTAACACATAGTTCGGAGTTGATGTATCTCAAAGTTCCGTCTCGACAAGAGAACTCAACGTGACAGACGATGCGTCAATCAAACGCCCGGTCTGAGAGTTATTGGCATTTTCGTTCCAGGGGCCCGATTTATTTTTAAGTCAAAACCAACCTTACCGCAGTCCTACTACATCCAAACCTTGAGCGGATTAAGCCAAAAGGTCCTTCCCACCAAGAGGAATCCAACAAAGTCGACGGTACGTCAATCGGACGTCCGGAGCTCAAGTTATAAGCGTTTCTGCTCGGAGGGCCCGGTTGGTTTCATGTTCTAGCCAACCTGACCATACCCAAAGTTATCTTAAAACTTGAGTGTAATATACCTAAACGGCCGTCTAGATCCAAGGATTGCATCGCAACTAACGGTGCGTTGATTGGAGGTTCGTAGCCCATGTTACGGGCGTTTAAACAAACCTGTCCGAGAAAAGGGGGTCTTGGGCCCGGACCGACCCGGCCCAAGACCCCCTAGGTCGGCCCGAACCAGGTCGACATGAACCGGGTCCGGTTCCGGCCCACTAGGGCGTGGCCCACCCCAGTGGGTGCGGCCCGGCCCAGTAGGCGCGGTGCGGCCTGGCGTGGGCGCAGCCCGGCCCGGCCTGGTGCGCGCTCGCGACCCGCGTGGCCAGATCAGCAACACCGAGATGAGTGGAATAGGGGGGGTGGGGGTGGGGTGCTGCCCCCCTGATTGAGGAACCGCAGCCACCACGTGGGGGGGGGGGGGCGCTGCTTTGGCCAGCCGCGGGTTACGAACCCCGGTTTCTTGGAAGCTGGCCGGCCCGGTCTGGCCGGTCGGTGCTGCAGCCGTGGGACCACCGGGGTCCCTCCCCTCCGAGGTGCCAGCGGCCGGTGGTTCCGACCACCCCACCTTGCACCGCCATGGCTTTGAGCCGCGACCTTGTCCGACCGTCACGGCTCGACGGTGCCCCGCCCCTCCGCCGTGGCCCCGCCCCGGCCGCGGTGTCTTTGTGGTTCTCCGGCGCAGCGCGCCGCCGCCGCTCCCCATCGCTGCAGCCCGACTCCGGCCGCAGGTTTGTTTGGCCTCAATGGCGCGGCGTGACGGTGCCACACATCTTTAACACATTTCCCCATGTTTCCATGCGGTGTCGTTTCATTGCGCCGCCTTCTTTCGAACCGCAACAAACACAATCAACAAGGGGGGAGGAGGGTCGGCCATGTTCGTGCGGTCCGACCTCCTCCCGTTATTACGATAACAGGCGGCCCAAATAGAAGTCAATGAATGACAAAGGAATAATTCATGGGAAAAAACAATTAATCCCTACCTCAAGTGTTGTTGAACGAAGGTTCGTTGCGGGGAAGAGACATCGTGGAAGACGGCGTCGCGGAAGGAGGATCGTCGGCATCGCGGTACACGATGTCGCATCGTCGATCTCTGGGGAACTAGCATTTTTCGTCGTCTTCCGTCGGAGGCCAGTGTTCTTCGTCATTTTTCGCGTTCTCCAATGAAGTAGATAAAGATTTAAGGCCTTGATAAATTCCTCTCCCAATCCCTCTCGCACAACGAAACAACAAACATAAAATAAGGCATTGCCTTATTTTATTACTCATGCCATCTGTTTTTGAAAAATCAAAAATTAAAACACGATTTAATTATCAAACACTAACCAATTAATGAGGTGTTTAATAATTCAATTAAACGCGAGAGTTGACATGGCATTCAAGAGGGGTGTGTGGGTAAGTTACCATATTAAATGAACGTGGGAGGTAAAAAGGAATAAAGGGGGTGGGGCTCGTGTGGGCCCCACCTCACTAATATCCTATCTAGGAGTTAGGATATCAGTGGGTCCCACTCCAACCACCATGCCTAGGTTAACATTACTTAGAATAAAAAATAAAATCTGTTGCACAATATTTTATTTTATTCTTTAGTTAGCCAAATTAATTAATAACCTCACCCGAGCAAACGTAACTCCGGAAAATGTGTTCTTAAGAAATTACCGGTGCTATGGTTCCATCGGTGCCCTAAAATTTCAATTCCCAACACCGGTTCAAAAGTTATGAAATCCGGATCGTTCGTTTACTGAACGTACCCGAGCTAAATTTCAGAAATTGATTCCGGGCACACCAGGCCTCGAAATCAGGTGCCGTCAGAAACTGCGTTCTTGTAAAATTCCAAAGAAAATTAAGAAAAAAAAATTTCCCTTGAATTTTATGGGTCTTTACATTACTCCCACCTCAGGGATTTACGTCCCCGTAAAGATACATCATAAACTAGGGGAACAAATGTGGGTACAGAGCATGCATCTGAGCCTCCCACTCCCAAGTGCTCTCTTGGAGGTTCCCGTGCTGCCATCTGATTTGCACTAGAGTAATTGACCGCCCATGTAGGACCTGCTCCTGTTGATCCTCGATCTCCACCGGGACCTCCGCAAAAGTCTCCCCATCATCAATTTCCAGCTCACCATGGTCCATGATATGCGTCGGGTCGTGCATGTATCGCCTCAGTTGAGATACACAGAAGACATCGTGCACACGGTGCAACTGAGGTGGTAGAGCCATGTGATAAGCCACCTCGCCTATCCTGCCGAGGAACTAGAATGGTCCGATGAAGCGCAGATATAACTTGTTGTCTTGGCCAAATCTTTATAATCCACGTCGAGGTGAGACCCGTAAGAAGACATGGTCGCCACCCTCGAACTCTAGTGGCCTCCGCCTCCTGTCAGCATAAGACTTCTATCGGCTCTGACCTGTCCTCATCCACTCCTGGATGACCTGGACCTTCTCTGTTGTGTCCTGGACCTTCTCTGGTCCCACAAGTGCTGACTCCGCAGGGTCTGTCCAGCACAGAGGTGATCTGTAAGGTCAGTCGTACAATGCCTCGTATGGTGCCATCCCGATGGTGGAGTGGTAGCTGTTGTTGTATGCGAACTACACTAAGGGTAGGTGGTCCTCTCAGTTGTGACCAAAGTCGATGAGACATGCACGGAGCATGTCCTCGAGAGTCTGAATGGTCTTCTCTATCTGACCATCTGTCTGAGGGTGAAAGGTGGTGATCAGACGTAGCTGCGTTCCAAATGCCTCCTGCAACCCCTTCCAAAGCTGGGAAGTAAAGCAAGTATCTCGATCAGAGACGATAGATGATGGAACACCATGAAGCCATACAATCTCTTGATCGTAGAGACGTCCCAAGCTCTCTACTGAGCCATGCTCTCTGATGGGTAAGAAGTGATCCGACTTGGTGAGTCGATCGACAATCACCCAAATGGAGTCATGACCTCTGGACGTACGTGAAAGTCCAGTCATGAAATCCATTGATATCACGTCCTACTTCCACTCCGGGACCTCCAAGGGATTCACCAAGCCTATTGGTTTCTGGTGCTCTGCCTTCACCTACTGGCAGGTGAGGCATAGAGAAATGAACTCTGCCACAACCTTTTTCGTACCCAGCCACCGGTGCTGTCATCTGAGATCCTGGTACATCTTCGCCACTCCTGGATGTACCGCTAAAGGGGAAGTGTGACACTCTCTCTGCACCTCCTCCTGTAAAGCAACTTGTACCATGGTACGTTCTCTGAAAAGGATTTCGTGCTGTCCTCCTATAGAGAATCCATCAGGTGCCTGTCCTGAGGATATCTGCGCATGCCGCGTCTCACAGTCAGTCTCCCCACGCTGTGCCTCTCTGACCCACTGCAGTAGTGGAGGAGTGTATGTGAGTGACTGAATAAAGGCTGCTCCATCTCTATCCACGCAGGATATCTGCAAAGCGGCTAGCTGCTCCGTCGCCTCCCCAAGTAGTTGAATGCCCATCCTCCTACTGAGAGCATCGGCTACTATGTTCCCTTTTCCAGGAGTATAGACTATCACAAAGTCATAGTCCTGGAGGAACTTGAGCCATCACCGCTGTCTCAGATTCAGGTCCTTCTGCGAGAAGATGTACCAGAGACTCTGGTGGTCAGAGTAGACTGTAAAGCGCTCGCCCATCAGATAGTGTCGCCACATCTTCAGAGCAAAGACCACTACTGCTAACTCCAGGTCATGGGTAGCATAGTTCTACTCATGCTGCCTCAAGTGATGTGATCCATAGGCGATTAAGGCCCGCTCCTACATCAGGACACATCTGAGTTCGGTCCCTGATGCATTGCAGTAGACTACGTACCCTACTCCCTCCTCTAGTAGCCTGAAGATAGGCACGCTGGTCAATCTCTGTCTCAGCTCCTGGAAGCTCTGCTGACATCTGTCTGACCACACGAAGGGTTTCCCCTTCTTCGTCAAAGCTGAGTGTGGTGCCGCAACTCTGGAAAAGTCTGGCACAAATCTCTGGTAGTACCCAGCTAGCCCCAAGAAACTCCGCACCTCCGTCACGCTCCTGGGTGGATCCCAAGCTAGTACTGCCTTGATCTTTGCAGGATCCACCGCAACTCTTGCCTCAGAGATGACGTGTCCCAAAAAGTGGAACTCACGTAATCAGAACTGAAACTTCGAGAGAATTCCATAAAGCTGGTGCTCTCAGAGTGTGTCTAGTCAATCCACAAGTGGTTGGCGTGCTCTTCCTTAGTGGTCGAGTATATCAGTATGTCGTCGATGAAGACAACAAAAAATCGATCAAGGTATGGCTGAATGATCCTGTTCATGAGAATAATGAACACAACTGGAGTGTTGGTTATGCCGAAAGGCATAAACAAGAACTCATATTGGCCATACCAACATCTGAAAGATGTATTCTGCACATCCTCATCCCAAACCCTCAGCTGATGATAGCCTAAACTGAGGTCTATCTTCGAGAACCACCGTGCTCCCTTGAGGTGATCGAATAGGTCTTCAATCCTCGGTAGCGGATACTTGTTTCTCACAGTAACCTGGTTCAGGTGACGATAGTCGACAAAAAGTCGCAAGCTCTCGTTCTCCTTCTTGGCGAACAATATCGGGGAAGCCCAGGGTGAAACACTGGGTCAGATGAATCCCTTTCCTGCAAGTCATCAAACTGTACCCGTAGCTCTTGAAGCTCTGCGGGGGCCATCAGATATGCTGGAGTGGATATCGGGGATGTCCCGGGGTACAAGTCAATATAAAAGTCTACTTCTCTGCGGGGAGGTAGTCCTGGAACGTCGTCAAGGAAAACGTCTGCATACTGATCCACCACTACAGGAAAACTAGGACTCTGCACGTCAACTGCTCCTAGGATGAGGCTAGCCAACTGATGAGTGATGGGCAGTCCTCTCTTCTGTGAGAGTCCATCCTGTGCTGCAAAGGGTCTCTTCTCGCCAGTGATGGTAAAACTGCTCCCATCGGTGTGTACACACCGCACCTTGCGCCTAATATAGTCAATATGATCATGGACTGTAGATAACCAATACATGACCAAAATGACATCGTAAGTTCTTGACGCTGCTACGAGAAGATCCCAGCCGAAGCTCTCACCTCCTAGAGTATGCTCACACTGCCGGAACCAGTGCGTAATCGTCGATTCTACTCCCATAGGAGTCTCTAGCTGTAAGGATCGAGCCAATGGCTCCGTCGAAATCTCCAAGCTCTGAACAAGGGAAGTGGCAATAAAATAATGACTCGCTCCTGTGTCTATAAGAACTGCAGCAAGGGTGGAGTATACACAGATAGTACCTCAAATCATCTCTGGCGTGCCGTGGTCGTAGGCTTCCGCTGCCTGATGCTAAGCCTGTCTCTGCCCGCCAGCTCCCTATGGTCGGGGTGGACCTCCTGGTGGTGGTGGTGGTAAAGCCTCAAAGCATCGCCCACCACCTACTGCTCTTCCAGCTCCCCTGCCTCCTCCGCCTACTCTCGGAGGACCGCCATGGTCGACCCTCTACCTCTTCTTGGGTGGACCCTCAACCGTTTACAGCTCCTCTGCACGGCGGGTCGGGCAGTCACGAGCCATGTGGCCCTGCCCGCCGCATGCGTAGCACTGCCTGCTCCTCGAAAGGCTGGCTCTGAACCCTGTGCCCCGCACCTCTAAGCCAGTGTCCTGGGGTCTTCTTCCTGATGGTCCAGTCCGCCTGGATCCCTGTGACATCCGTCGACTGCCAGCTGCATACGACTCTGCTACGTGCCACCCTGCGGAAAGTCTCGCTGCTGGCGTTGGCTCAACAAGAAAGCTCTCTATGAGAAGAGCTCGCTCCAGTACTCCTGCCTGTGTCGGAATGATGAGGGAGATCATCGATGCCCTGATCTCATGCCTCAGTCCCTGCTCGATGGTCTGGGCCCTGATGAATAGGTCACGTACCATGTCCGTCGAATATCGCGAGAGATCGGTAAATCTCATCGAGTACTGGGCGACCGTCATGCTGCCCTACCGCAGCTGTAGAAGCTCTTGGATGCACACTACACGGAGGGTGGCTGGGATGAAATCCGAGCAGAATAGGCTCTCAAAGTCCATCTAGAGGAGTGATGCCTCGTCGTGCACCTGGAGCATCAAGCTCCACCATCTGCCTGCTGCCGCGTGCAGGAGGCTCACTGCGAGAATCACAATGAGGTCAACTGGTGTCCCCACTAACCTGAAAACTCGAACAACTGCCTCCATCCAATCCTCGGATGCCTGAGGGTCTATCTCCCCGTGGAACCTGGGTGTTCGCTGAAGCTGAAACTCGTGTAGTGCACTAAGGCGACGTACACTGTCAGCGGCTGGTAGCATCGGTGGCTCGGCGGGTAGAGGTACCGCTGGTGCCTCTGCTGTCAAAGGGCCCTGCACCGAGGCCTCGTTGCTCGGTGGGCTGTTGTCTCGCACAATGCTCAGAACCCTAGCTAGCTGCCATCGTGGGGACATCCTAAAAAGAAACTTGTGCGCCACCTTCAAACAGTATACCTGGTGAGCTGACACAAATTAATCACAAAGAAAACTTTTGAAACACACATGCAATCAATGTTTCCGTGGATTAAGTCGGAAATCAGAAGTCAGGGTCCTGGTGTACGGATAAATCAGCTACGACACCAACACTGGACTCCCTAGACTGATAACCACACACAATACTCTTAACACTATTACTTCACATAGAAGAAATATCAGAGTCCCGAATTATGTGGTAGAACTGAACTCCTCTGATACCAATTTGTCATGACCCGTCCTCAGGGTCCATGCCTTGACTACCCCAAGCCCGCCTCCCATAGACCAGGGGATGGCGACTAGCACCAAGGCGTAAATCCCGACAAAAAGTGGAAGACATTGCCTTTATAAAGTAAAAAAACACCATAGAGTAAGCAAGAAGACGTAAAAACTAAGTAAAACTGGGTACAAAAGTAGTGCATAATAGTAAGTGGGCTAGAATAAAAACCCAAACTGAAAGCAAACTACAACTAGAAAGAAAGTAAAGCAACTGAAAGTAAAGCATCAATGTCGATCCATCCACTGGAAGTCCCACCTGAAGGGTGGGTACAGATAGCCTCTTCCGCTCCTCGGGTCCAGCCGTCCGCTCTGAGTACATCCCGCCCAGTGGTCCACCTCCAGGTACCGACATGCTCTACAAGCCTCAACAACGATCAGTGTTGTCTGTCATCTGCAACCAACACAACGTAGTGAGGGCATAACATGTGCATGGGGGAGTATACGCTACTCAATAGGGACCCCGAGACCCCCGAAGGTCTCCCAGAATCCACAAAGGATAATCCAAAAAGGAAAGATACAATCACGAATTAACAACCAACACTACTTAGGTATATGACCATACATATACGTAAGTCATAAATTCTAGTTCGGATCTAACATCCGAGCCCAAGTTTGATCACGTCCACACAGGATAGTACAACCCATTCCACACAGGAAAGCACAACACAAACTACATTGGAAATCAAGTCAATCATATTAAAGATAATGATTGAAAGTCAAGACTCAGCTCACACAGGTATACTTTTTTCGTAAGGTGATACAGATGATCAGATGTAGCCACTGATTCATCTAAGCTAGGTCCCACGTAGTATACTAAATCAGTCAAGCTACCGAACCCACATAGGATTTCAGTTCAGTCTTCATTGCCGTCGAACCCACAGAGGATTTCAGTACGGTCTTCATCGCTTCCGAACCCACATAGGATTTCAGTGCAGTCTTCATCACCGTCGAACCCACATAGGATTTCAGTACGGTCTTCATCACTACCAAACCCACATAGGATTTCAGTGCAGTCTTCATCACCGTCGAACCCACATAGGATTTCAGTATGGTCTTCATCGCTGCCGAACACACATAGGATTTCAGTGCACTCTTCATCACCGTCGAACCCACGTAGGATTTCAGTACGGTCTTCATCGCTGCTGAACCCACATAGGATTTCAGTGAAATATTCATCATCGTCGACCCCACGGAGGATTTCAGTATGGTATTTATCACTGCCGAACCCACATAGGATTTCAGTGCAGGCGTCACAGTCGCAGTTGCAGCCAGCTTTAGGGTTCTCGCACACAGCATGCTCGTTTTCAGGAGGGTCCGCTCCATGAGCCAAGGGGTCGATACATCAACTGAAACGTAGTCCGGAGTTGATGTATCTCAATGTTCCATCTCGACAAGAGGAACTCAACGTGACAGACAGCGCATCAATCGGACGCCCGGTCTGAGAGTTATTGGCTTTTTTGTTCTAGGGGCCCGGTTGGTTTTTAATTCAAAACCAACCAGACCACACTCCAACTACGTCCAAAGCTCGAGCGGAGTAAGAAAAAACGTTTGTCTCACCAAGAGGAAACCAACAAAGTAGACGACACGTAAATCGGTCGTCCGGAGCTCATGTTATAAGCGTTTCCGCTCCAAGGGCCCGGTTGGTTTCGTGTTCGAACCATCCCGGACGTACCCAAAGTTCTACGAAACCTTGAGTGTAATATACCGAAACGACCATCTCGATTAAAGGATCTCAAATAAACTAATGGTGCATCGATCAGAGGACTATAGTCCATGTTACGGGCGTTTGAACAAGCCTGTCCAAGAAAAGGGGGTTTTGGGCCCGGACCGACCCGGCCCAAGACCCCCTAGGACGGCCCGAATTGGGTCAACCCGAACCGGGTCCGGGTTCAGCCCATTAGCGCGCTGCCCAGCCCTAGCGGCGTGACCCGGCCCTCCCTGGGCATGGCCCGGCCCGACCTGGTGCGCGCTTGCGGCCCGCGTGGCCAGCTTGGCCACGCCGAGCTGAGCGGAATAGGGCGGGGGGCTACCCCCCTAATTGAGGAACCGCGGCCCCCATGTGGGGGGGTCGCTGCTTCGGCCAGCCGGGGGTTACGACCCCCGGTTTCTTGGAAGTCGGCCGACCCTGTCAGGCCGGCCGGTGCTATTACCGCGAGACCGCCGGGGTCCCGCCCCTCCGAGGTGCCGGTTGCCGGCAGTTCCGACCGCCCCGCCTTCCACTGCCACGACTTCGAGCTACGACCTTGTCCGAACGGCACGACGTGATGGCGCCGCACCCCTTCGCTGCGGTCCGACTCCAGCCACAGGTTCATTTGGCCTCAACGGAGTGGCGTGACGGTGCCACGCATCTTCTCCACATTTCCCCATGTTTCCGCGCGGTGCCCTTGCACCGCGCCACCTTCTTTCAAACCGCAACAAACAAAATAGACAAGGGGGGAGGAGGGTCGGCCGTGTTCGTGCGGCCCGACCTCATCCCATTATTATGATATCAGGCGGCCCAAATAAAAGTTGATGAACGGAAAAGGAATAATTCACAGGAAAAAACAATTAACCCCTACCTCAAGCATTGTCGAACGAAGGTTCTTCGCGGGGAAGAGACTTCGCGGAAGACGGAATTACGGAAGGAGAATTGTCGGCATCGCGGTACACGGCGTCGCGTCATCGATCTCTAGGGAACTATCGTTCTTCATCGTCTTTTCGTCGGAGGCCGGTGTTCTTCGTCGTTCTTCGCATTCTCCAACGAAGTAGATGAATATTCAAGGACTTGAGCAATTCATCTCCCAATCCCTCTCGCACAACGAAACAACCAAAATAAGGCGTTGCCTTATTTTATTACTCATGCCATCTGTTTTTGAAAAATAAAAAATCAAAACACGATTTAATTATCAAACGTTGACCAATTAATGAGGCGTTTAATAATTCAATTAAACGTGAGATTTGACTTGTCATTTAAGAGGGGGGTGTGGGTGAGTTACCATATTAAATGCACGTGGGAGGTAAAAAGGAATAAAGGGGGTGGGGATCATGTGGTCCCCACCTCACTAATATCCTACCTATGAGTTAGGATATCAGTGGGTCCCACTCAAACCACCATGCCTAGGTTAACACTACTTAGAATAAAAAAAATCTGTTGCACAATATTTTATTTTATTCTTTAGTTAACCCAATTAATTAATAACCTCACCTGAGAAAACGCAACTTCGAAAAAGGTGTTATTAAGCAATTACCGGCGCTGTGGTTCCATCGGTGCCCTCAGATTTCGATTATGAGCACCAGTTCAAAAGTTAGGAAAACCGGCTCGTTCGTCTACTAAACATACCCGAGAAAAACTTCGGAAATTGATTTCGGGCACACCGGGTCTCGGAATCAGGTGCCTTCAGAAACTGTGTTCTTGTAAAATTCCAAATAAAATTAAGAAAAAATAAACTTCATTGAATTTTACAGGTATTTACACATATTGGATTATTATAGGATGTCATCCATGTTTAATTCCACCCATTTAGGTGTTCTAAATTCAATTACATCTTTTATATAATTTTTTTTATGAAAAAACACCATATAGATTTTTTGAATAACTCTAAAATGGAAATTTTTATGCTTTATAAATTGAATGGAGAAATTTAAATGAATGAATGTGGCAGGAAAGGAAATAGAATGTGTTGAATAATTATAAATATGAATTGTATGAACTTTGACACCCATGGTTTAATGGGGTAAAGTGATGATAAATATTTTAGAGGAAATATATCATGATTATTATTATTAGACCTTAGATGATGGTTTGTGAACAATGGTTTAGTGTCTAGTTCAGCATGGAATTTCACACTCCCATGTGTTAGATGTTGGGAATGAAATCTCACACCATTTACATTATTTGGGAAATGTTAATGATGTTACAAATTCCTCTGTATCATGTGTTGGGCATGATGACTCACCCCACACTCTCAGTTGATGAGCATGGTGCCTCAAATACATATATGATTCAGTTCTATTATCCTTGATAGATCCATTGGCTTGTTAGACTAGTCACAGATGCCTAAGTTATGCCCCACGTCAATAAAACACCTAATATCCATGTTTATGCCTCTAGATGTCTATAAATATTTATTGTACATAAATTTATAAATTATATATATATATATGATTTCTATATATATATATATATGGTAGACTGATCAGACTCATTATGGCCTATGATGAATTAGGTTAAGTTTTCCGGGTGTCCTTCTCGAACCTGAGTTGACTAGTATTCACTTTTTTAGTATTGTTTATTATTCACTAAACCAACACACAGATATTCCATTCAAACTAATTGGATTATTCCATACACTATTGGTGTTGGAATTCCGTGTTTATATCACACCCTTATTAGGCCACCTTTCGAACTCAGGTTGACTAAATGAGCACATGTGTGGACAAGGGAAAGAGACCTATAAAATATTATTTATCTATTTTACTTTTACCATAGATAATGGGAGAAGAGTATCGTGTATATTATCATGTTTCCAGTGGAGATTTATTTTAATTTTTTTTTGTATTTTGGTATAGCATGTGGTAAATGCCTATAATTTTTATCCCTTATATCCCATTTTAGTACAACAACATTGCATGAAATCATTTTGTATATGACTTAGCCCGTGGATTGATTATTATTACTTCTTGGATGTTACGTTTTTACACCATGTTGTTAGTTATCTATAATATCATGCTTCCACTATTTATCCTGTTGTTATATCAACTATTCCACTCTGATATGAGATTATAGTCTCCACATTGCACCACCTTAGACCGTCACAGTTAGTCAACAACCTCTACTGTATGGGGGGGGGGGGGGTTTAGTAGATACTATCATGAGAAAACCATGGTCAATCCCAAACTGGTCACCTGAGATATCCTGTAACAAGGCCTAAGAGGCATCTTCAATCCTCCCTGGATGGAAAATACTATCAAGCATCAAATATACTCATTTGGGAATTATTTTTCACACAAAGGACTGAATATTATATAAACAAGATCAATATAAAATAAAAAACTAATGTATGAAAATAAATAAAAACTAAATGGATGAACATAACTCAATGTGACCTCATGGTCCACCTCCAACCAAATAGCCATGATATATCCAATAAAGAACTTTAGTTGGGAGACCAATAAAATTAAAAATGATAAATATAGTAGGATGGGGAACCAAGATGTTCATTAGGGATGAAAAATGAAGAACCACACCGTATTAATTACCATTAAACATAAAACCATTCCATGATAGTTTGAAATACATTTATTAAAAATAGTTTTTTCATTAAATTAAAAACCTGTAAAAATATTATAATTTCAAAAGAATCATTTCCCATCCATTTTCAAAAACAAACTCTAGAAAAATGATAGAGTTTCTTATAAAATATTTTAAAAATAAGATATGTAGAGTGAATGAAAATATTTTAATGAAAAAAAAACAGTGGAAAATAGAGTAAAGGTAAATATGTGTTGATATAAGAATTATCAGAAGAAACATTACAATTGAAATGTTTTTATTAAAACATCACAAAAAAGTAGAATACATTTGAATCAAATATAATAGGATATACCTAGACACCAAGTAAAGAGACCCTAGATGTACTCGGTTCATATCCATTTGTTGATTTATGATGAAACTCTATAGTCAATAACAAACCTTATTGATCTACACTTGCCTCACTAGTGGCACAACCCACAAGACCCATATCTACCTTGGGGATCTAATCTATCTAATAAAGACATATATAGAAAACATATCTAGAATCTTACTACAAATCCTTGGATCCCATGTCCATAATAAAAGTGGGCGGTGAGAAAGTCATGATAATATAGAACCTATATAGAGGAATCCATCATTCATGCTATGCACACGACCTGATACCAACCATTTGAAATCCCCCTAAAATAGATAGTATCCATAGAGTTTCCCATTCATTCAAGAAAACCACAAATGGTACCAACCAAGCCTACACATCATGAGAGCTCAAAACCATTTTCAAAGAAATAATTAAAGGAGACAATATTTACTTACCAAAATTAATGAAACATCATTGAGAAAACCAACCAAACATTGAAAATAAATTACTTTTTCCAATTCTAGGTTGAAAGCATATATTAACATGAAAAACTAACATTGAAATTTTAGGTAAATTATGAAAAATGAATGAATTTACCATTTATATGTGCCACAAATAATTTTCATAGATTATAATATTTATATTATAATGAAACCATGTTTATAAAACAATTAAGAAATTATATAATTCACATTAAAGGGTTTTTCATAGGGAACCAACCTTAAATAGACGAGGACAAAGCCAAAAACTTCTTAGCACTCGACACTTCCATCAACGACCGCTCTTAGCATCCCTTTCCCGCTTCCACACATATTCATATTTTCATATACACAAGGAAACCAAGAACATATATACATATTAATATTACTATTTTTTAAAATCTATAAGGGAATCTTTACATATATACCTAAACATTTTTATACGGGTAAGCCTCCAAAATCCACCTCTACACTTACGCAAATGTACACTTTGAAATATATATATACCCCTTAATCGAATGCACATATTCCCCTTACCATGAGGGTATTTGTGCAAGGAGGACACACACAAACCTTTTTATATGTGTGCAAGACTTAAGATAGATATAATATGCCATAATGAAATATGAGGGAACCATAATAACTAAAAGACCCCAATTAAAATTGGAACAAACAAAGAGGGTGGAAGAAAGAAACCTAAATTAGTGACAAGTGAACCAAAATGGTCTGATATGCTATGTATAGGGTAGAAGATGTTGAAACATAATGGAAGAGGACTTGAGATACCCATTTCATTCACAGACAATGAAATAAAAATCCAAAAATTTAGTCAACCCTCACCCTGGATTTTAGCCACGCGAAACAGGGCGACGAGAGATAGAGGAAAGAAACCAAAAAATGGAAGAAGAAAGGAAGAGAAGTTCTTAACATGAATAAAATACCAAGAAACTCTAAAAAATATGAAGGAATCATTTTTAAAGAGGTATCCCAAGTGATAGGGTGGCTTGCATGCAAGAAGGAAGATGTAGGGGGTCGGGTCATGTGAGTTGGAGGGGAAAGGGGGAGTGTCATGTGGGTAAGGGAAGAAAACACCCTTTTGGGTAAAACATTACTTAATAATAATAATAATAATCATAATAATAATTATTATAATAATAATATTTATATTAAAAATAATAATAATGACGCCCTTTTTTATTTTATAATTTTTTAAACATGGAAGGACACATTGTTGGCCGCACGGTCTAGTAGACCATGCACCAAATATGCGGGTAGTAATTTCAAAGAGGGGAGGAGTTTGCATTGTATGATGGGGGAGGCTATATGCCTATGTTCCTAGTTGTTCACCATATATAATTCCACTGTTTAGGCCACATTATTATCACTAGGATAACATAGAGTTTCTCCTAACCATTCATCAACGGTGTGCCTCCGTGTATTCACTTAAAACTGACATTTTACTTGGAAATGACATTGGAAAACCATGGAAAAAATGTAACACAAAAAATAAATAGAATAATAGATAAGTTTTTGGTTGGGGAGTGTCAATTCTCCCCAACATTAACACATTATTCACCTAGAAAGTTACTCAACCAAATGGGAAAAAAATCAGGACTCAAAACTGATCAAGACAAAATAAATCCATGAAACATGGTGTAACCTTTCAACTCCACAAGTCACACCCGACCAACTCAGGTGAAGACATTAAAAAGGATAGTGGTGGGTCTCCCCACCATTAGGGGACTAACTAGAAAGGTGGTTTCACTATGATAAATTCTTAATGATGCCACCCAACAACATAAGAATGGTTCAATCAAAGCGACTCAAACATGGAACTTAGCCAATACATAATTATTCATCTATCAAGACACATGAATTTATAAACAAGAACCAAAAGATAACTAAAATCATTTTAAAGGAGGAATTATTATTTAAGAGTTCATATTCCACAAGTAAAACCTTAGAAATTTTAAGGAAGAGGCCACCATGATCATCAAAATGAATGGTTTCATAGGACATAAAAATCTAGTATGAGAAAAAATTAATGAATACCACTCCAATACAAGAGAAAAAATGATATATGTACATCCCTCCCACCTAAAAACTCATACACTATATTACAAGAATCACTATGAGACCTTTTTCTAAAGCCCTGATGTCTTGAAGCATCTATTTGTCCAAAATCAAGAGCTGATAATTCCCAACTAAAACATCTTTATTCGAAAGTGCTACTCACGTATGTTCTTTAGGAGTCCCATGAAACCACACAAATGATAATTATTTAAATTATTTTAGAAGGATGGCTTGGAGTATCAAAAATGACCAGATTGGAAGCATACACGTGTGTGGTATAATAAACAATAAATAATATCTCACAAAATGAAGTCATTTGAGAAACATGTTCTTCTAATTAATAATCATAATCGGATGGGGGAACCTTCATGAACACGAAGATAAATTAGATTAGAATCTAATATGGTTTTCTATCTAAGAACCATCTCAACTATAAACATACCACCCACCAACATCGAAAAAAAACATTCATGTATGAATGAACTCGATCCTTATTTTCTAGATAGAGATCCCATATAAATAGAGGATATTTCAATAGAACAATCAAATCTACTTTTGAGAAATAGGAACGATCTCCTTAAAATAGTCAACACACTCCTTCACTATTTTTTGACCATGCTGAATACTCATAATATCTTTAACTTATTTCACTTCTACTACATCAAGAGTAAACCATTGGATTCATGTAGTCTTGAAAATCTCCCAAGGTATCCAAACATTCAAGAAGAATGAAGAGATCACATTTCCTTGGTCTAAAACTGACCCTTTATATTGAACCAAAATAGCTCACACCCTCATGGCATATGGAGTTACCAAAAACCTAAAGAATCTATCAACTTCATCTACCTACACCAAAACCTCTAACAAACCTCAAATTCCATGAAAAATAGTCAAAAAATGAAAATAACTCTACTCCACTACTCCACTAGGAGTTTGGACAAAACCAATAACTGAAAGAGACTCCCCAAAAATCCTCTAGACCTTTTTAGGAGGCATAATCTAAATAATTTTAAAGCACAAAACAAAACCAAAACCAAATCAAATCTCAACTCAAAATACCATCCTCATAAACTAGAACACATCACAACACCAAATGAAACCCCTATTTAAAAACCATATTTTTTCTATTTTAAGTTGAATAATATTTTCCACCTTTCAAAAACATTTCAAACATCAATCCATTTTTCCAAAATTCTATTTCCACACGAGGTCCTATTGGAATAATAAACATTTAATCACATGTACATTAAAATTCAAAACACCATCTCACTTTTCCCTTTGAATCCAAAAATCTTATTTGAAAAAAATCCCATTTTAACAAAAACCATTTTCCTATTCATAATTCACTTATAAGAACCAAGTAAAATATTTTATTTTAAACTGACATGTGGTATCAAATAAACCATTACATATGTGTTTATACCCACTTATAATTATATATATCCACATATATATACCAACATGCACTTTATACACACACACAAACACATATGTGAATGTTTATAAAAAATGAGAAGGGTCACACATACATTTTTTCATCAAAACCAAGTGTTTACCAAATTAAAAATTCATTTTTAGACCACATTTCAAAATACATTTCAAAATTAAAAATCATATTCTCTTTAAATTTTAAACAACATAATGAATTTAATTTTGGAAACCTTATTTTTATAAAAAAACACCAATTCAGAACCCCAAGGGAAACACCCCAAGTTCAACTACAATTATTACCAAAAACAAATAATATCAACCCAATTACTAAATTAATCAAAATCTCAAAACATCAAAATAACCACTACTACACATGACTTGGTTTCAAATATTATTAAACCATGAACAAACATGGTGAGCATCTTGGAGGTCATTTGAGGCAGTTTCATGGTCTGCGTATTATTTTCCAAACCATGTACAACAACCATGAACCCCTTAAAATTCCTAAAAAAAATCCACTATAATCCTTATATTTTCTTAAAAAACCCAATAAATCTCAAAAAACAATTATAAATTTCCAAAAAATCAAAAACATCAAAAAAATGTGAGAAAAAATCTAGGATTTTGAGGCCTAAGAATCCTAGACCAACCTAGAAATTCAAGTGTCCTAAATAGGTGGTGATCAAGAACCTACCCACATATGACCACTTGAGGTTATAAAATCCTCACTTCAAACTAGCCGATATTCCCCAATTACAGGGGATAATGCTCTGATACTATTTTCTCATGAACCAACCCTGGTCAATCCCTAATTCGACACTCGAGCAGGCTGACATCAAGGCCTGATAGGTTATCCTAATCCTCCCGAGATGGAAATTAGTGTTGGTCTTAAAATATAATTAGTTGAGAACGACTTTTCCCATAAATTATAGAATAAAAACTAATAAGATCAAAAAAAATACCAAAATGGTTGCAAAAATGAAATAAAAACTGAACAGATAAACATACTTCAATGTGACTTCATGGTATACCTCCGACCTAAGAACCATGATTGCTCTAAGAGAGAGAGTTGCGAGACCTAGACAGTAAAAAGAGATAAATAGAGTACGTGTAAGCACTGAGATGCTCAATACGGATGCCAAAGAATGTACCATTCCCTTTTCCTTACCTTTAAAAAAGAAAACCATTCTAGGCTTGTTTTGAAATAAATTTTTTTAAAACAGGGTTTTGATTTCCTTAAAAACTATTAATAAGATAATAATTTCAAAGAAATCATTTTCTCATCCATTTTATAAAACGACCTCCAAAAAAGATAAAATAAAAAATGAATTATTTTCTAATAAATCATTTTAAAAAGAAGATATGTACAGTGAAAGAAAATATTTCTTTGAAAAACATGTAGTGGAAAATAGAGTAAAGGTAAATAAGTGTTGATATAAGAATTCTCAATAAAAACATAACAATTTTAATATTTTTATTAAAAAATCACAAAAAATAGAATAATTTGGAATCATATATCTTGGGATATACCTAGACATTGAGTAAAGAGACCCTAGAAGTACACGGTTCATATCCACCATCCGGTGTATGATGCAACTCCATAGTCAATAAATGACCCTACTTCTCTAAACTAGCATCACCAATGACACAAACCACACCTCCTATCTCTAAAAAGTTGATATAATCCATATAATTGTGAAATAGATAGGATTTATATGTTGGATCACACTATAATGGATAGGATCCCTTGTGACCCACTGATTCAGTGCTCACTTTTAGTGGATCATAGGATAGAATGTCACAATAATCATGCATCATACTACCACATATCTTATGAGTCACACCCATCATCATAGCTTTTCACTATAGGAAAAATATTTTTAGAAAAATAAATAAAATCACCAATAAGACTATTTTTCTCAGTAACAAAGAATGGGGATTTACTTCAATGATCCTCTAGGTTTATAAAGAATTTTTTTACAATAGTTTAGTCTTGAAAGGTCATTAAAAAATATCTTCATAAATAAAGTAAATCTTTTAAATATATGAGTTTAATTAGATATTTGATAACTGGAGAACCAAACCTTAGCTACAGACTCTACTCTTTTCACTCTTTTTATTTATTTTGTGTCTCTCACTATTAGCTCTATCTTTACATAAACATGATTTTACTTTTTATAACCATGTATTGGACACCCACCACAATCTCAATTCTATGTAATATATTATTTCAAAAATATAAATCTCTAAAATCTTCATATTTTTATTTTAATAATCAATGATATCTATTATAGATGAAAATGATCATATCTAAATAATGTATCATAAATGATTTTATTTCATATTATAATCACTATTTAAATGTCCTTAATATCCACTACAATATACTTTAAAATATACTAGAATCATGGATTGAAAACAGATTCCTATAATTATGAAATAAAACAAAACCATTCAAGTATTTTCGGAATAAATCATCATCAAAATGTTTGAATTTTTAAATGTTGTGAAAAAACCAATCCATACGTAGCAAGAAATCAAAATTGACTACATGTTTATCAATAGAAACCCGATATATAGTACATTTTACTATGTGAATTAGCTTCATGAATATATATTCAGATATATCCCCAACAAAAAATGTCGTTATCATAAAACAACCATGTGATTGAAAACAACAATGGGAATTCTAAAATCTGTTACGTTGATAATTCAACTACGCGACACATTTAGTTATATGGATGAATCAACTATGTAATTTGATTACATGAATTTTCCTACAGCAAATTAGCAACATATCATAAATTAATATATAATTATTCCATTTATGAAATCAACTATACGGATAAAATAATTAAATAAACTCAAATAATATCACTTCATACAAGTTACATCCCTTCTCCAAAACACTTTCTTACTTCATGAATCATCCTTCCATTATATGTAACTTTATAGATACCATATCAAGCATTGTAATACTATTTAATACCTCAAAAATGGTTGTTATTAAATACATAAACCAAGAATTATCAACAACTAGGACATCATCAAGATTTCTCTAACCAATCCATAGAACCATGGGGTTATTCAATTTTACCCTTTGGATTTCTTAAAAATAAATTGAATATCCTCAAAATTACTATACCTCAACCCAAATTTGGTTAATTACCATCTTTAACATATATCATGAGAATAAATATTGAAAACAATTACATCTACCCATTAGGTGTGAAGAATTATTGAATGAAAATTACATCAACCCACAAGGTAACAACCTTCCTCACTTCTTACATCCTCTATGATTTCATTACAATGTTTATCTATGATTTATCATCATTGAGAGATAATATTTAACTTCCTCATATTTACAACCCCCTATAACTTATACTCACACGTCATCATAGGCTTATCACCCCCATTAGAAACATAATCCAAAGGGCCATTAGTAATCTCAATGGAGCAACCATTCAAATGTGAGTGGAATGTTTTTAGGAATACCTCAAGCAATAGGAAATGAATGAACAAAAATTTTCAACCATAGTTCCAAAAAACTCTCTATTGAAATTGATTTGGTGCAAATATATACAACTGAATAATTTTTATATATACTTTCTTGCTTAATATCTTTATCTAACACCTTTTATTAGATAAAATAGAATCTTATATCAATATTTTTGGATCATAGAATGTTATACATGATTTTTGGGAAATCTTATATCTCTTTGATTCTCAAAAGAAAATTTCAATGGTTGATAAATTTAAATATTCAAATCTACTTCACATGAATCCTAATAATCTATGTACAATATCTTGTAGTTTCCATATATTATTCCACATCCTTTCCAAATGTCACTAAATTATACTTCTTGTTATACCAACTATAATTACCCTCTCCTAGAAAGAATGTTCCACTTGAAGTTTCTCTCATATCTATATTGTCACCAGCCAAATATGCATATATAAATCCAATTTTTTTTAAATAAGTACTATGTATATATCATTCCATAGTTCAGAGTTAATTTCACATATCTCAATATTATCTTGGTATCCAAAAAGATAAATACTTTGGGATCACTCTAAAGTTCATCACATAGAGTCACTGCATATGTTATATTTGTCCTTGACGTTGTTATATATAGAAGGATACCAATAAATATTCTGAATTATTTATAGTTAACAGAGCATCCATCTTCACCCTTGAATAATTTGGTTAAAACTAAAATTAGTATTGATTCATCCTTTTCATTTTCTATTACAATCTTTTTCATCAATCCCCCAACATACATTTCATGGGATAGAAATATTTAATTTGAATTCTATTAAATATGAAATGCTATAATGTATGTAATCTCACCATAAAAGGATATATAGAAATACATATTCGTCTTCTTAGAAAAATACTCATAGAGACACTTCTTATCATTAGAAAATATGATGTCATCCATTTAGGCCATTACAATGAGTGTTCCTTTTCTCATTTCTTTCACACAAAGGTTATATCCGACTCTACCTTTTTTAAACTGCATATCCGTTAAAAATAAATACAATATAGAATATTAGACCCCAGAAAACTATTTCAAATCATACAAATATTTCATCAATATATATACCATGATGCCATTATTATGTAAGATAAAATCATCTAGTTGTTCAATATAGACTTCTTCCTTAAGATCAGTATTTTGAAAGAAAAATTAAAAATCCTTTTGGAATTTTTTTTAATGTTTGTGAGAAAAAAATACCAAGAAAATTATGACTGTCTCCATAAATTCTAATGGTGTAAAAGTTTATTTATGTTCAATACATTCCATTTTAAAATATCATTTTTGCACTAGACTATATTTATTTCTTGATACATTACATTTTTCATTTATCTTAATTCTAAAAACCCACTCGGTTAAAAGACATTTTTACTTTTAGGTCTTCAAAAAATATCCCAAGTGAAGTTATTCTCAATCTGATCAAGTTTCTTATTCATATCTAGTATACACTTCTCATGCTCAACTACTATTTCCACTTTGTGATGTTAATGTTAGGAAATTAATCCAGTTTGATCTCTCAATCTCATATTTCTACAAGTTTAACTAAATCATATTGATTACCATAGACATTTTCATTTTATAAATTTTTCATAAATTTCTTATACCATTTTCTCTCATTTACAGGAGCTTCACCTTTGACATCTATTTGTTCAGAATCAATATCAGTAGTGATTGGATTCTTCTTAGTAACTACAATATTCTTCTATTCTAACATATTCATTACATTTTATACTAAATATTATAAATTTTAATTAATTATCATATCTAATTTGTTCTATTTTTTTATTATCATGACCTAAATACAATCTATTAGCTAGGGAATCCATTTATTCCAACATTTATCGCCCATTTTATTTGATAGGTAGCCTATGAATATTCCTTCCTCAAAATTCTCTTTAAATTTTCGCATATTACTATTCTTTATTTTAAAATTGAATTTACTAATAAAAACTATGAATTATTCAATAGTTAGATTTTTTTACCACATTTAAAATGGTGTCTTTTGTGTTTTTGGCCTTTATAGACCCATATACCATGTATGTGTATAGTGGTATACACAACACTTATCCATAAATACTTTAAGATGTTGTTTTTAGCTAGCATTGTCCTTCCCATCTCAGCTATGATTGCAATATTCCTTCCAAATACCAAAAAATTTTATGGAGTATATGGTGTTCTATACTAATTCTTGATTCTATTTTTTTGAAGGATACACTTCAAAAAAATCACATGTAAAATCCTTAACATTTTTATCTCAATTTAATTATATAGATACCCAATAACTACTTAGCTTTCCTTATAAAAATTTTAAACATTTTAATGGCTCGAACTTGTGTTTGATAAACATAAAATTAACTAATTGTGTATAATAATCAATATATTATATTAAATAATGATCACCTCTAGTAGAATTTTTCAACTTTAGACAACATAAACTTGTATTAATGCGATTAAGTGGACTATAATATAGTTTATTCAATACTTTATGAGAAACTTATTCAATTTTACCTTTTTGATATGTTTCATAGATTTCATCCCAGTCTTTATTTATCTTGAAATGATCTATCACAATATCACAATTCAATATTTTAATCATACATTATTAGAAAAGATGATCGATCCATCTATTCCATATGGTTTTTATCATTGGAACTCTTGTAAAAGGAATCATTAGGATCACCAATTTTAAATATATTGCAATTGGTTTTTATTCCTTTAATAATGATCCCTCCATCCCATGTGATGTTTATGATACATGTATCATTATTTTAAACCACCTCTTGTCCTTCATCACAACTATTGACTGACATTGAGTAAATTGGTCTTTAACCCTTAAAGAAACAAGACATTATTATTCTTAATTTTTTTATATTCAATATTGAATAAACTAACTCCCTTGATTTTAAAAGAAAAATAATTTCCAAATTTCACTACTACCGCTTCATTCCTCTCAATATATCTCAAAATTTTGTATCATGAATCATGGGTGAGGAAAAACCACTATCCAGAATCAAAGACAATGGTTTCATACTATCCTTCATATCCACTTCATAAAAACATGATTTTATTCCTTCATCTTCTAAATTCGCTTTCCTTTCTCAAAATTTTGAATTTATCCATAAATATAGTAATTTAATTTTTAGAAATATTCCCATGCTAACCATATATTGCATAGAAATCTTCTATGAAGTAAAATTTGTTTTGTATTGATAGATAGGATTAATTTTTGGTCACATCTCACTTATTTTGAAAATATGTTATCCTTTTCTTAGAATGGTCCCCCTTAGTTATGGTTTGATTTCTATAAGAGACATGTCATACTAGTATGATTATTATTTGTTCTTAAAGACACTAAAAAAACCAATATATTCTAAACATTGATTTTCCATATTGATTATATTTATGTCCTGAATATTAATGATATTCTCTACCCATATAATATATCTATATTTTCTCTAAGTGAAATGATATAATTAAAGGATACTTCTCAGTCTTTGATTTAGAAAACAATTTCCCACTATTCATTATTGTATAGATATGTATGTATTTTATTTTAGAACCTATATTTTTAGAGATAACTAGTTTATTTTGAAATTCATTAGGGGATAAAATAGCCTTCCTTTTGGACCCCTTTTTCAGTAGTTTTGTATGATTTAGAATTGATCTCAACAGAATTATTGAAATCTTATCCAATACTCTTTAAATAATTATAAGAATATAGATGTTTTGATTAATTCATTGAGTATCCTTTTTATTCTAGAGAAATTTTTCATCATGTTATTTTACTATATTATCTATTTAAACCACTCTATGTTTATATTCGTTGATCTCATTTATGAAAATAGCCTCTTTATGTCTATATTATTCATTTTCTTTAGAAATAGTCCCTTATTATTTCAATAAAAACCTCTTCTCCATCTTGATCTTTGGGTTTTTATAAATATAAGATTATATATCATTATTCAATATGTACTATATCTATATTCCTTCAAATTCATCATCTACATTATCAAACGTCTCAAAAAAATCTTACAAATTAGCCATGAAATTAGTTTCATCTTCTAATTGGATGCTTGGTGTGAAGTTAACTTCTTCTTATTTTTTAATCAAGAAGATTAGTTTACTTTTTAATAACATTTTAATACTTCCATAAAATTTGGTTGAGCCTTTTAAGATTTTCTCCATTTCTTTTTTGTGTGTTTTGTCACCATCTTTCCCAGGTTCATTAGACTTATTATTTGGAAAAGTTATAGTGAAGTATCCAATTTCATTACAATTGTAACATCTTGGGGGTAATTTACCTTTATCCTTAAAAGTTCCTATCTTGAAACTATTTGACATAAGAAAATTTATTCTCATATAATAGGCATCATCATCATCATCATTAGATTCAATTGATTCTAAAATTTAATTATCTCAAATTTTTTGATTCATAATGTCATCATTAACACACCAATATTTTAAAATAAGAACATTATGTTTGACAGTAGACACGACATGCAATAATGAGATTTGATGACCAACATAATATATTATACAAAATGGTTGTTATAAATTTTTTGTTAAAATGGTGGGTATGAATAAGAATAAAAATATTATGAAAATTATAAGGATAAAATGTGTATAAAATAAATTCATTTGTTATCAGTTTATTACAACTAAAAAAAATATTTTTGAATAAAAAGAAATGTTTTTTCTAAAAAAACTATATTTTTCTAAAAAGAAGATTCATCAAATTTATCACACTTATTGATAAAATTAATTCTTTCCAATTTTATAAATTTTTTTAAGAAAACCAACTTTCTTTTTTAAATAATAATCTCAAAATTATCTTATATTTATTTTCTAACAATTTTATGAAATGATTAATTTCTATATGAATAGTTAAAATAATATTTTAAATTGTAATTTTATTTCATTTAAAGAATTTAAAAAGTTTCATTTTGTTTAAATTTTTTATAAAACTAAAAATAGTTCAATTAGAAAACAGTAAATATTAATGACCACTGTTAGGGTTAAACCATGTTTTCTTTTTGGTTAGAATAAGAATAAAAGTGTTAAAATTATAAAACAAACTTGTCAAATTTATATTTTATATCAATATTTCAACCTTTGTCAAATAATTCTAGAAAATGATTTATTTAGGATCCATTTTTTATGTAAAAAACATGAGTACAATTTAATCTTTTAAAAAATTCCAACTGTGTCCTCCCCACTCATTTATATAAGGAACCCCATATCCTCTCTAATTCACACTTATAAAAAACATTTATAAGAAAATACCTACCCAAATCTCTTCCTTACATTCATAACTATGACTATATACCTTTTTTGGATCATAAAACCAATCTAGTAATGCTTTAGGTATAAGCCTAAAGATGTTGTTCAAAGAAGTGGTATAATTCTTAACCATAAATTTTCTATTTATTTATTCATTTTAATCCCTAAAACATTCATAAAATAAGATAATATATTAACAAAAATATCTCTCATATATTGAGATGTTATTATGTTAATTTAATGACCTATTTTATTCTCCTCTTATTTCAGATGGGATACAGAACCATTGATCTTATGTATGGCGGATTGCTGCCTCGCGAATCAATATAATTATATTTCCATAACAACCTCTCATGGCTGGATATAATGATGTATTTAATATTTATATATATATATATAATAACTATGAAATATTTAAACTTATATAATTATAATATTACATACATATTATTACCATTGAATCCATTGTAAAATGATAACTTCACTTCTGCGTAAGTGAGGACTACCGCCTCCACAAAGTGATGTGAACTTTTTTGGAATTTATTTTGAAATGGATAGTAATAAGGATATATTTAATGAATATATATGTTATAATAATTATTGTTTAAATCAAAAATATTATTTATCTTTCTTTTTATCCTTCCATAAAAAACTAAATACATCGTTCATGCGTACATATTGATTACTGTCTCTGTGAATGGGGTTACTCATTTTTCTATTTCAAACTTTTATAGATTATTATAAATAATATTATAATGAATATATATTATACATATATCATTATTATCATTATTTAAGAATTTTAACCTTGATCAATGTACAAATACAAACACTACCAAACCAAAACATTAGTGAAAATGGAAGTAGTTATCACCATAAATAATGTCTTTTTATAAATAATAGTTAATAAAGGGTGATGAAAATTTATAACAAATAATATAAGGTATGATATACATGAGTATTATTATTTAATATATTTATATTAAATTTATATTTATTATATAGGATGTTTAAACATGTATTAAGGAAATTAGATCCGAGGTAAGGGTTTCTCGTCACACTTTTACTTCCGTGATACATATTCCATATTCATAACTTATTCATTTTGTGTGGTATATGTACTACCAATTTTATATGTTATATCATTAATATATTTATATTAATTTTATTTAATGTTTCATTCGATTTTATTTCATTCATTGGGGTTATGATTCGATAGATACCAATGTGGTAATGGCTTATTTCATTATCTCATCATTATTTAGGATTGTTATGTTTATGTCTCCTATAGGAGTTTCATTTGACATTTCTATATAAAACCCAATATATTTTGTTATCCTATTATAATTAATTAAATTTCATATCAATATTAACACTTTTATATCTTTAATATTTATTATTATTGAGAATTGTTTTTAATAAAATTCAATCTTATTTCCCTCATTGGTAGAAAATACTTTTTATTCAAAATCCAAGTTTTATAAAAATATTTTCCATAATTCTTTTTATATTATTTTATTATTTTTATAATTTTTTTGGCCAGTATTATATTTTTTTTAATTTTTTTAAAAATAATATTATGATCATTTTCTAAATAAGCCACTTTTTGACTTTTCTTACAAAAAAATGTGAGAGGAACCTTTATTTTGACATAATCCGCATGATTTGAACTTTCCTACCATAATGAACACTCGCCACTTGGGATATTCATTTGAAAGGTTACAATGATCTTTTAAAATATTTTTTTACTAATATAATGTACTTTTTTAGTTTTGTATAGTGATTTTCAAAGTGAAAAAGGATATTTTCTTCAATAATGTCTTGAATAATATTTTTATGATATTTCTATTCATCAATGAAAAATACCATAATTTTACTTCTGAACTATTGAGTATATATTGTAGTGATACCATCCTTATTATTTCTGCATATGGTTTATAATTAGTTTGAATGGGATGCACTATTTTGATACCATTTTCCATAGTAATCTATAAGGTTTATGATTAAGTTTATTGATTAGAGAAAGTATTAACATTCATATACTAGTTTTTCAATATGAATGTTTATATAAATTATGTTTATTGATTGGGAAAATAATTAACATTTAATATGCTTGTTTTAAAATATTAATTTTCACTTTGATTATGTTTCTACCCTTTCATTTGAGGAATGTATCTAACTTACTACATGATGGGTGAGGCCTGCTATATCTCTTTAATGGATCGGTAGGTCTCATGAGACAAAATAGATTGTGTGTTTGGCCAATTCCTAACCGATTTATCAAATTTGTATTTCTAATAGGTCTTGATAGTATGGTTTCGATGCATATCATTATGCATTTCTTTTTTATTGTATTTTTTAATGATGTCTATGTGATTATTCAATTAGTTAGAATATCTATGGTTACATTTCAACATACTGTTATTATTTATATGAAATTATTTTGATTATCATTTATTCCTACCATATTAATATTTATTTTAAAGTTATTGAATAAATGAAATGTGATTTAGTTTGCTGCCTTTCTATATTGATGATGAATTATTTGTTTATGATAGATTCTAATTTACACATACCCTTAATGAGCATTATAGATCAACCATTTATTATGTTTCCTTTCATGTGGATTCTAAGAATTATATTTCAATTGATATATAAGGATATGCTAAAGATAATAATGGTGTTAAAAATGAAAAATATATATTGTTTTTTATTTGTTAAAATTTAATTCGTGTTTCAAATATGTATCTATATTCTAATGACTATTAAACTATTTGGTCCTTTAGGATGTGATTTCATGTAACTATCAGCAATGTAATAAAGTATCCAAAAAATCTAGGCTACTCAGGTCGAGGTCTTTAGAACATCAAAATCCATATCATCTTTGGTATTCTTCTTGAAGGTAGGTATCTTTCTTATTTCATAAGAAATTATAATTTTATGCAATTCATCAATATGAATATCTACTATATATTATAAATCTGACACTATATGGCCAAACCTTTCATGAAAAGTTCTCATCAATTTTTTGACAATAGTTGAGTCATCCAAATTTTCACCAAAACCATGAATATTACTAAAACTTTCATTGAATCATGTGAAATAATCATCAATTTTCCCCCTACCATATTGATATCTTTTAGATTTTATTCTCTAAATTTTAGAATTCTTCATCCTTGACTTTCAAATTTTTTCATAAATGTTTTCCAATTTATTCTAAATTTACTTGATATTTTAATTGTAATAACCATTATATAAATTTTTTATTAATGATAAATAAAAATATAATTTCATTGTTTCCCATTAACATCCATATTTTTCTTATTAAAAATTGTTAGAGGATAATCTTTAACAATAGGTGGTAATCCTACTCTTACTATCTTTAACTTCAAGTACAAGAGATAGTAGATAAGATAATACAATATCCTTCTAAATATGGTAGTTATTTACATCAATGTATATAAACCATTGAAATTGATTGAATTACAATTATCTATATACATCAATTAGTTGATCTTGAAAAAGGTACATAATTTTAATAATAATTGAAGTGATTGTTAGGATCAATTTCTTACATTGAGAATCGGGGGTGAATCAGTGGAGGGAGGTTTTTATGCTTTCCTTAAAATAGAAATAAACCTTGATAACCTATACAATTAAAATCCACTCAGACCAATAAAATCTCAACCTTACAAGATCATACATAAAATGAAAGGCCAGGGAACTCATAGATTTTACAAGGTTCAGATCCAATGTGTCAAACAACTCCTTTCCATGGATGGTTACCCACCCTAATTATGGATTAATTTTACTAGAAACCTAAGTGAAATCATCTTAGAAGAAATAGTGTGACATTCCACCACATGATTTTGGAGTCGGGACCAAAATTAACGATTCATTATATAGATCAAATTTTGTTTTAAAAAATGAATAAGATGACCAGTAAGACCATGTTGCTGCAATAACAATGAATTAGGATCCAATTTTATGAGAATGTATGATAAGAAAGAAATTATTTAACATACTTCAATATTTGATGAGATAAAAAATATTCTCAAACAGAAATTAAATCTTTTTAAGATGTAATTTCCATCATATTTTGATCACTAAAGGACAAAACCTCAACTGCAGACTGCACTCTATTAAGATGTTCTATTATTATGTCTCACTATTATCACTCCTCTATGCATTAATAGGAATTTTTGTTTTGTTAAAATATTTGGAAAATGACCCAAAATATCAATTCCTTCTCTTTTATTATTATTTTGAGAACATGATACATGATATCTAAATTTTTATTTTTAATAACTTAGGATCTCTATTACAGTTGACCAAACTCGTATCTGCATTGTGGATCTAAAAGGTTTTTATTTAAAATTAAAATCACATTTTCAAACTCCTCAATAACCGCTGAAATATTCTTCAGAACATAAAAGGACAATGAATTAAAAAACTATTCCTATAATTATGAAACAATTAAAACCATTCAAGAATCATTAGAATAAATTTTCATCAAAATTTATGAATTTTGAAAACTTATAGAAAAACGAATCCATACGTAGTAATAAATATGAATATTTTATGTGGTTATAAATAAAAATAATATGTATATAACATTATATAATGTGAATTGGATGTGTTAATATACATTTGGACATATCTCTAACTAGTTGCATCATTCTCAAAAAACAGTCTTATAACTGAAAAAAATTATGTGAATTCCAAAATCGGCTATGTCAATCATGATAATGTGACACATTTAGTTACATGGATGAATCATCTATGTGATTGGATTATGTTAATTTTACTATACAAAATTGGATAAATATCATAAACATCTATGTGAATCTGTCTTTAAGGAAATTGTATACATTAATTCTAAAATCACTCAAACACAAAATATATCACTTCAGCTGATCTCCAAAACTTCTAAAAACACTCTAATTCATAATAATTAATCCTTACATAAAATATAATACAATAAAAAATAAACCAAGTATTGTTAGCCTATTTAAAACCTAAAAAAATTGTTTTTAGAAAATACAACAGCCCAAACTCACTATGAACATTAGGAACTTCATGCTTTCTCAAGCAGGGCCACAAATCCATGGGATTCTTTAATTTCTTTGATTCAACTTCTTTTCTTGAGTCATAATTAAAAATTATTGGTTATAATTTAATTTTTTTATTCTTCCCCACATTGAAATTATATTTCCTTTCCTCACGTTTTTCTATAGAATTTTATTTTCAAAATAAATACATCTTGTTTAATAGATATTTATCTTCAAAAAATTTGATAATGTTAATAATAATTTCCATCCTCTCCAAATGTTATAATTTTATCCCATTACCACATTAACTATTCCAACCAATGATATAATTTTTTATTTTTCATTCCATATAAGTATTATTTTTATTTATCATCAAATTTCTCATTACCTATATTTTTAAATGGATGATTTATCAGCCCTTTTGCAATGTAGGTGTCAATAAATGAATTTTTAAAATTTTAAAATGGTATTTTCATTTCACTTCCAATCCATATTCAATATCAATAAACTTTAAATCTTTTCAAGGATTTATTATAAAAATTTCTTTTTAAATAATGTTTTAAAGAGTGTTCATTTCAATTTTTAGAAAATATATATTCCAAAGTGACTGCTAACTTCTTTTATTTACGATAATGTTTAAAAATATTTTCAAAAGGATTTCTCACACCTCGATTCCATTTTAATCCTTAAAACCAAAATATATAAATATTATGGAGTTATTTTTTATAAATCACCATTTAAATTCACTTATGAAATACTTTTTTGAGGTAATTGAATTTTCATTATCAATAGATCTACTTTAGAAATCATGTTATCTGATACCACTTGAAAATGATATAAACACCACACTCTTTCCATAGGTTTTCATGATATAATAAAATATTGATATCTTACGAAACACATATGTATGTATGTATACATGAGGGTTACTATATCACCATCAAATGCATTGGTTAAGTGTAACTACATGAGATTTTGAAATATTTGATTTCTAAATTAGCACTATATTCGACAGCTTGTTTCACACACAATGCCAAACTAAAACAAGACACTAAATATTAAATTAATATTATTAAGAAAAATTAAGAATAATAAAACCTATAGTAAATAAGATGTTTTTAATTAATTATAAAAGCATGAAAAATACTATTAAGAGCACTTATATATTTTAAAGATTATTTTTTTTCAATCAATGTTGATTTTATTTATATATTGTTTTTTAATTTAAAATATAAATTTATAAATATTAAAATATTAATTTTGAAAAATGTAATTTACTTTTTAGCTCATAATGTCAAAGCTTTATTAGGATGATTTTTTTGAGATTTTTCTCATATAATTTTTTTAGTTGAATAGTTAAAAAATAATAATTTCTCTTATACAGTCACATTTTTGGCATTATCATAATACAAAAATTAATTAAAAGTTTTTGAACCCTTATATATATAAATATTTATAAATTTAAATAAATAATTTAATAATATTATTTTTAATTGATAAGACTAATGTTTAACTTTTTGAAAACTTATGTAATGTTTTACTTTAAAAACTATTTTCAATCTCTTATGATAAAAATAAATTTTCATCACATTAATTTTTTAAAAAATATATTTCATATTTTATATAAAAAAGTTAATATTACATAATAAGGTGAATATAAATTTTATGCATAAAATTATGATTACTAAGATTAATGTTAATGACTATGATAATTGGGAAATAGTTACTTCCAAAGAATTGTTTTGTTAATATTTTTTAATTTTTATCTAGTAATTTAAATTGATATATTTTCTATAATAACTTTGATATGAATTTTAAATATATATTAAAATAAATCATCACTCATTTAATTAGTAATAAATGTTATATAAGATTAATAATACTTAATAGAGAAATAAATATGTTTTTTTAAAAATATTATATATATATATTATATTTTTAAATTTAAAAGATAACATTACCTTATTTAGAAATTTAATCATATTAATTTGGGATTATTTACAAAATACTGTGTTTTTAAGATGGGTTATTATGAATTATTAGTGAAACACATATAAATTAGTTAAAAAATAGTTACCCAGGTAAAAATGGTAAAATATATAAACATTACTGTAAATGATTGAAACATGTTTTAAAAATATTTAAAAATAATTTTTAGAGGCTTTATTGACCTTATCTCACCCATAAATCTAATATTTATTTATTTTGGTACCATTGAACCATAAGTGGTGTCATTCCATTATTGAAAAATAATGGGTGTTCACAGAGGTTCCCTTTTATTCACTTATAAAAAGAGATCACTAACACCCTCTCAAATTTAAACATAAACATCAAAATTTCATTGACACACTACCAAATAAAACTATCCCATAAGTCTATTTCATTATCTAAACCATCATATCACCATTATTTATCCTAATCCCTTAATGTCCTAGTATACTTTCTAGTGAAAGTTTGAGGCCTCAAAAAGAGTTTTACATAATCATTATCCTATTTTTATTAGAATTTATCTTCCAAAACTATAATAAAAATAGTAATATATTTACTTTATTATCATTAATATAATTAAGTATAATAATATTAATGTAAAAAATCTTATTTATTCATTTTTATCAACTAAAAAAAACTAAATAACATTTATCGTTCTTACGTGTTGACTACTGCCTCTATGAAGCGTCATAATTTTTTTTCACCACCATCTTACATGGATTAATTTAAAATTAGATTTAAGGTAAAAAAAATTATGTTTACGACACTATTAGTTTTATTTAATGATAATATGTTACATTATATAAGTGATATTAATAATAAATGATCATGGTAATCTTAACCTCCTAAGATGATCATATTAGAGTACCTTTTGTATCTTGACATCATTTTATAAGATAAAATATAAAAATATAAATTTTATAATAAATATAAAAATAAAGGACACACAAAAATACAATTTTTGAGATTTTAAAGTTATTATACAAGACCTTTAACCATGGTCAACATACCATAAAAGTTATATAGAAATTAACCTTACCCCTTCAAATGAATAAAATATGAAAAATATATATTATATAAATAACATATAATAAAAAATTATCCTTATTAAATTAAAAATATATAAATAAGGTTAAAAAGAAGTTATCAAATAAACTCAATTTTATTATTTAGTACTTTATGCACATGCTTAGAGGAAATCAGTAGAAAGTTAAGAGATTGTTCTTCCTAATTTTTTTCCTTTGAGTTACCAACTTTCTTATTAAAATATATTGTTCCAAGTTTTATATACACTAACTAATGGATAATTTGTATTTTATTTACTCCTTATATTATGTTTTATTATTTTTTCCCTTATAAAATCATTTTCAAATTATTCTTACCTCAAAGATTATGTTACATTTAAGGGTTTTTTGTTATCAATTCCAATTTCCCGAGACATACTTATTATTATACACTGATAATTTTATATGGTTTATATACTATTTATTTTGATATAATATCAAGAATTCTATTTTTTTAGGGTATTTAAAGTTCCATTTTATGATCTTACTCTTTCCATGGTTTTGATTTAGATGATACTTAAGGTATAATTCTTCATTTGTCAACCTCATTTTAAGATAGAGTCCCAAATGTGATAACCCATTTAGGGAATATTTATATTTTTTATTTCTAGTATCTTTGTATTTTTTTATACTCTAGTTATCTTTAGAGAACATTATTTCTTATTTATCTTATTTTAAATTGTAATTCATTTAATCTTTTTATTAATGTGTCTTTCAACAAAGGTATTTTTAATACAATAAAATTGAAATAAATTTTCACTCACATTTTATCTTCAACTCCATATTTTGTGTATATCTCTATATTTTTTTTGAAAAATTAAAATGTTATTTTAAACTACGTTGAATTTAAAGTAAAATCATTTTAATGTTTTTATGAGTCATTTTTGTTAAAATAATCTCTTTAAAAAATTATGTATAAACATATCTTGCCACTGAATTTATTATTTTATGAGGAAAATTATCTCTATATTTTAATGTTTTCTAAAATAAATTATTTTCCTCTTATATTTATAAAATATTTTTTAAAATAAATTCACAAGATCAATGATATTTTATATTTCCAAATTTATTTTTCTAAAACTTGTATGGAGTGTTTTACATCTAAATTATTTTTATTTGACATATATTATTGTTGATCAAGGATATTCTTGAAATGATACCATCCAACTAAATTATATCGATATATTATTTATTATTATTTTATTTCATTGAATTTATCCATCACTTCTTTTTTCTTACCTAATAATCACTGCTAAATAGGTATAACTTTTCTTCCAATTAATTTCCTCTGTGAGTAGCCTATTTTAATTCATTTGATTAATGGTTGTTCATCTTATTACCCATATATCTATTGATTTTGGAACTATTGAATAAAACAAATAACCTTTATATATATTAAATTAATACCACATGTCATCTTATTTGAATGGTATTTACATTAAGAGTCACTAAATTCTATTTCATACCCATTTATTTTCAACGAGTTTATCATTTTACGACTATTGTTAAAATTTTGATATCATTAATTAAAAATCATGATTTATTTTTTTCACATAGACATATCCATAATGATTTTTATGCATTTTTTTCCATTCATATGGTTATTCCATATTTCAATATTTTTTTTAATGCTATTACATATTTATATGAGTTTTTATTTCTTTCATAGCTATGCTATATTTACATTTCACACTTTTATGCTTATTCATTTGACTATGTTATGGTCTTATGGATTAGGATTATTGGAACATGATTTTATACTCTTTAGATTCATGTATTATATTATTCCAAGAGTTATGACCAGACATATGAAATTGGCCTATAATTTTTTTGGGTATAATACTCTTATATATATTTATTATACCAATTTGATCATATTATTCTCACTTATGATCACTGAAGGGTGTCTCTTATATGTACCATTATTTATCATTTGAGTGTACCCATTTCTTATGTTTACATTTCCCCTAGTTATAAATATAAAAAGGAATAAATTTATAGAATAATATTTTATGTGGAGAATTTGTGGGCGATATTGAAGACTTATTATAAATTACACATTTTATTATATAGTAGGTAAACATGTCTATTAGTTGAAAAATACAGGAGTTCTGTTAGTTAATTTTTCCCAATTCATTAGAACTATAATGGTAAAAGATATTTAGAATTAATTATAATGAAACATTTTATATAAGTAATGTAATTAAGATGGTCTCATGTATGGAGAATCATATTAATATTTATACCTAAGGAGAAAATACAGCAAATAAATAATTGACTTTCTCAAAAGATAAATAATGGGAATCATTGGTTTTATCATAACATAAAGCATGTGAATTATGGGTTTTCTCATGACTTAATTCATGGACCTCATGGGTTTTATCAAAACACGAAGCATGGGCATCATTGGTTCTCTCTTAATGTTACAATTTCTTATGCTTACGTTTGTTATATATTTCTATGAAATTCTTATTTTTTATGTTATGATCCCATGATTCTAGATTATATTTATATGTTTCTAAGCCATGTTGTATTTTCCATTATTACACGATGACCTTTTTGTGGTCTTATATTCCATTATCATGACCCTTAATGCTCAAAAAAGTATTACGATTTTAAACTATAATCCCATGATATTTTACTGAGATATTTCTCCCTATATATATTTTCTCACTTGTTTATGATCGAACTATTATGATTATTTGATAACATTTTCCCATACTAGGTTTTATATATCAACCATTTATTATGTATTACTACCCCAGGTTAGGAAGATGTGTATAACTTATGTGAAGTCTAGAAGAGAGTCTAGTGTGTTTTAAATATGGAGAAATATTCATAAGCATTATAAGCTAAATTTCTTATCTAGATAATCCTTAAATAAACTAAATATTTTGTTTTTAGGATTATTATATTATTTGTGTGATGTAATGTTTAACTTATAAAAATGATGTAAAATAAATTTATATTCAACTTATGTTGCATTAGATGGTATTAAATAATATATATAAAGATTGTGTTTTTATAATAAGATGTGTGAGTGTGGGTTTCATATGCTTTATTTTTGTATCTTAGTTGGTTTTACTTATTTTTTGGGATTAATTTTATTATTTTTGGAATACAATGAGAGATATTTAGAGAAAAAAACCGCGGGTAAATCCAACTATAGGATAAGATCTTGAAATTTTTGTATAGTGTAGACTATTTGTCATTTCATAGTAATAAAATTCCAGTCTGGATACCAAAAAATGGATGCAAACTCTATCATTGATACATATAGGTTTAATAACCTTAAAATAATGATTGTGTACTAAATAGATCTTCACACTGTTCACAACTAAGAGGCTTAACTACACACATGTTTTGAAACTCCTGTGGGAAATGTTTTGGTTATTCAAATTCTCTTTGTGAAACATTATGAGTGATATAAATATGTTTGGTTAGAGATCCTAATAGAAAATGAACATGAAAAATCTATATTAAAACATATAAATTCATAAGTTAGGGTATACAAATTATTTATGAGTTATTTATTTTATTTTCAATGATTTCTTTATATTCATTTACTACATTAAGAATTATAATTCCCAACATCCCCTTATTTATGTAATGGTTAGAGAAATTAGAAACTGGGTCAAAAATATGTTTCATGTAAAATTATTTGATTGTACAAATGAAAAACTAAACAATATGGGATATAGAGTGAGAAATATTATGGTTATTCTTAATAATCTATCTGAGGTTATGATTAACTAATTGAGCCTATTTGAAATTTTAATCACACCAAAGTAGATAAGGGTTGAGTATTCTGAAAGATATAGGGATGAAGGCCATGATGTAAAGAAGGTTCAACATTCTACATCTCAAAAATTTAGTACGAATCACCAATGGTAATTCCTTAATAGAGAAATAAAATGTTTTAATATGGAATAATTGGGCATTGAGATCAGGAATGTCGAAGAGATATAAATAGGAAACACAATACAATCTAAAGTATAAAGGTCTAAAATAATATTGCACTCAAAATTAAATGCTTCAAATTCCAAGAGTTTGGGAATTATGAAAATCGATTCCATAATGTCAAACTATTGAGGATAATAGTTATCAGAATCCTCCCAGACCAAGGGAATAAATATGTGACTAAAATATTAAAATCATTGAGGTATACCATGATAATTTGGGTACATTTATCCACCACTCTATATTTATGGATGTTTTATTATATTCTAGTTTTAGTCACTACAGTATATCTCATATGTTTTCTAAGAACACAAAATCTCAACCACAATGATTTGATATTGAGAAAACTTTTAATTGTATGATTACTTTATACCATGTTGAAGTTTATGGGGAATGTGCCATGTGAAAATCTAATAATTATTCCTTAGTTGAATTTGAGGTGATTTTGGGGATGGATTTACTACATCCCCAAAAATCCATAATAATCACTAAAATATGGAAATTGAATTTCATATTTCAGAAAAACCAATGATTATCTATCAATATAAGGATGACTATGAATCCTATAAGACTAATTAATTCCATTATATGGATTTTAATACTCAATAATGAGAGGTATTTATCTAAAATAATTATAAAGAAACCAAATATTATAGATATACCTATTATGAGGGAAACGATATGTTTCCTAGTTATACACAATTTAGTAAGGTTAATTCCTCAATAGAAATTATATGTTACATCACGACTGTGTTAAAAAATTCAATTTTAGATACTCATAAATGAGAGTAATTAAAATTTTCAGGACAGAATTTATTTTAGGGGTAAAATTTTATACTCCAGGTTTAGGACACATTTTATTTCCTTAAAACATATTTCTATCAATTATAAATATGTTTTTATATTTTATTAAAATATTTTAACTTTATTAGAAAGTAAATCAATGAAGATGTGAATAATTTTTAAAATGGTGTAAAACCATTTTATAATTATGAGTATATAGTTGATAGAAATAAAATTTATTTAGTTATATACATATATATATATATTTCTTAATTACTTGAAATTAAATAAATGATTTTTTTAAATAAAATAAACTAATTTGGTTTAAAATAAAATAATACTAATTCATTTATAAAAACCATTTTTCTTAAAATATTATCATTTTAAATTTGGAATTTTATTAATTTTTTTTCCATAAAATAGAATGATAAAATAAATTTATGATTATTAGAATAAATAAATAACATTCAATAAATAATTAGATAATTGCAATTAATGCTAATTTAATTAATTATATCTAAAAAATTATTTAATTTAACATATTATTTTTACATATTATATATTGTTATTAAAAAGTGAACATTCTCAAATTAAGGGTATAAAAATAAATTTTAATTATTATTTATATTATAATATGAATAAACATTGATTCATTTATTATTAATTGGTTATAAATAAATATAAAAGAATTTAATTTTAAAAGGCATATTTTTTATAAAAATTGTTTTTATATGTTATGTGTGCTTATATAAAATATAAAATTTATAAAATGTTAAAATTGAATTTAATAAAATAATTATTGAAATTTTAATTAGAATACCTAAATTTTTAAATAGGGACTTCATAATATCTAATATAAAATACATTTTCAATGCAAATACTTGTTACCACTATAACACAATTACTTTTTAATAAATTTTATTTTAATTTTTATCTAAAAAAATTTATTTGATATATTTTATATTTAAACTAATTTAATTTGTAATTAGTTAGAAATAATATTAAAAACACTTAATATATATAAATTTATCAACAATGATAAATGTATTTCTATATCTTATGTTTTAATTTGAAAGATAATGTTATAATATTAAGATATTTCATTAGAATAAATGGAGTCTAAATTTGGATTGATAATGTTTAAATTATGTTATATGGGTAATATTACTTTATTAGTAGAAAATAATTAGCATTTTTAATTTTAAATCAAGGTTAATAAGGGTTAAAATGAGTAACATAAAGTATCTCGAATTTATCTAAATTAACTTCAGGAAAACCACTTCTAAATAAAATTTGTTAGGGTTTAATTTCAAATGTAAGTTTATTTCCAATATTTACTCACATAAATCACATAAATCCCATGTGATTCCTTATTTACCCCTCACCTAACTTTCAATTGTATGGAAAATTCCCTCCTTTTCACCTATAAAATGAGATCACTTCCATCCACATCAAGAAACACATATAATTTGAAATTATCATGAAACTATGCCCATTTTACTTCCCCGTGTGTTCTCATCATGGTTTTACATACCCTTGTTCTAAGATGATTCCATAGGCCCTCTATTTCTTAAGGATCCTTCATTATAAGATTCAAAATCTCAATACGAGTATTACCCACTCTCTAACTTTCTATTCTCTATATTTCTCTTGTACCGTCCTAAAAAAATTCTATACATATTTATATAATTAAATAAGAATAATTATTAAAATAAAATGTTATTATATTTATGCTACAACAATTATCTCACCTTCTCATTTCCATATAGAAATGAAAACATCAATTGTGTTATGTGAACACTAATGCCCCCATGAATGAAATGTCCTATTTTTCATCACCACATCACATGTAAGATTATTAAAATGTTATTGATGAATAATATAATATTTATGAAATAATATACATTCTTTAATGATAAATAATTATATAATTTTCTTCCATCCCATTTATTCGAAAATAAAAACATTTCACATGTATATGTGCCAACAATCACCTCCCTAGATAACCTATTTCATTTTAATCACCACATTACACATTGATAGTTATAAAATATATTTGATGAATATATATAATATAAATGACTAATATATACCATTAATGTTATTTTTAAAGGTTGAATTTTTTTTCAACCATTATAAATTAATCTGTTGATATCAAAAAATTACCCAAATTTAGCTCACAATAGATGTCAGTCTCTGAAAGAATGCCCATTGTTTAAAAAAAATGAATAATGGATGCATAGATAATTGAAAAATGAATATTTTAATATATTTTATAATCTAATAAAGATGAACTTGGTATGAATTAATAGGGTTCAATATCTAAAATAGTGCAAAACAATAGAAATTACAAACATCTGATGTTGAAAATAAATGATAAATAAAAAATTAATGTATAATGAATGATTTAAATAAAATAGTAAAAATGGTTATAAATATTAATAAAGTGATTAAATAATTTATTAAGATATTCATTTTCTAACTATGAAGGAATCCAATGTAATGGTTTTCTTCTGGATATCCCTTCAATGAAGCATATTTTCATATGAAGTACCTATTATCCTTTTATATAGTGTACTTACTTCCCAGTGAATTATTTTGTCATTATTAATGATTATTTAACAAATTTTATAAATTTTAGGACCATTTTTATAATATTTTATTTCTTTTAATAGCTAAGTGGTAAGTGGTTTTTTAACTCAATTATTTTCCTGAGACATAATTTTTCATTTTGACGATGGTTTTACAAGATTATTTTTGTCTATATTATGATGGTATTATATTTAATTTATTACTTATTTTTTCTGGAATTAATTTTTCTTCTGAAATAAATATTCTTTAATGGATTAATTTCATAATTTTTTTTGAATATATTAATACTAATTTTTATCATCTCTAAACATGTAATTTTTCTTATTTGTCCATATTTAATATTCAACCAATTATATCCTTTATTATTTTTCAATACAAATAAGTATTATTTATGGTGATATTTAAATTTAACTTTATTTATTTTCAAATGGAATATTTTACACTATTTTAATTTTTTTGATTTCAGTAAAGTCGTTTTCAAAATTTTGAAAAGGCTTTTCTTCTTATCATCAACTCCATATTTCATCTAAATAAAATTTATGGATTTCAAAGATTAATTATTGAATTTTTTTTCCAAATAATTGTTAAATGATTTTTCCTTTAAATTCATAAAAAATTATATTTTTTACGTGAATGATGCATTCTTCTCTTTACAATAATGTTATGAAATGTTTTATAAATGCACTTTTAAGTTTAACTTCATTTTCCCTATTTAACTTGAAAAGAGATACTCCTTTTGAGTTAGGTTTTTTCAATCACATTCTTAAATGACTTTATGAAATAATTGTTTTTAATAATTGAATTTTTGGTATAAAATTATCAACTTTTGATATCATTTTAATCGATACCATTCTAAAATTATATAAAACCCATTATTTCCATGGATGTTCATGATATGATGAATGATTCATATTTTATGGAACACATATTTATGAATATTTATGGGTAGGATATTATATAAAAATTAAATTCATTGGATATATTTAAAATCACATGATATATTAAATAATGTATGTCATGGGTTTGTAAAAAATTAAATTATGGACATCCTGGGTTTTCTCACAACTTAAATTATGGGCGTCATGGATTTTATCAGAACATAATTCATGGGAATCAATGGTTTAATCACAAAATAAAGTATGGAATAATGGTTTTTTTACAATGATAATATTTCAAATTCTTATATTTGTACCACATTTCTATGATATTATTCATTATTGTATTAAACTCCCTTTATTTATGATTACTGTTATACATTTCTAAGCCATGTTATAATTGTTATTATTCCTTGGTGACCATTAAGCGGTCTTATGTTCTTATATAATTATACTTAATTCTCAAAAAAGTTTTATGATTTCCACTCATGATTCCATGATCTTTTAATTATATGTTTCTCCCCAATCCATGTTTTCTTATATGTTCATGTTCTGACCATTATGATTATTTTATAATATTTTACAACTCTAAGCATTTTAGGTCACACATTTATTATGTTTCTATTCCTAGGTTATAAAGATGAGTATAATTTATGTTAATTCTACAAGGGATCCTAGTGTGTTTTTATTATGGAGAAATATTGAAAATAATTGTAAAATATGTTTCTTATATAAATGAACCTAAAAAAAACTAAACAATCAGTTCTTGGGATTGTGAAATTATTTGTGTGATTTAATGTCTAACCTATGGAAATGATGTAAAATAATAATATTTTTAACTTTTATCACATAATTTGGTTTCAAATTATTTGTATAAATAATGTGTTTTTGGAACCAGATCTATGAGTGTAGATAAAGGGTTTGTTAGTCACAATTCTTTCTACCATAATACTTTCTAATCCTATTTTTTACTAGGTCTAGGTAGTGGGAAATAAAAATATGAACTACAAGAATGAATCCATGAAACAAATCCTCTAATAAATATATTTAATTCATCAAACTTTAGCAACCTCAATCGAGATCCAATTCACCACCATTCCATAAGAAGATCTAGGATTATGGAGGCTTAGCATATATCTTCACACTATTTAGAATTCCTGGAAAAATTTTAAGTAATATAAAAAATAATCTATAATGATATTTCTACCAAAATAACCATGAATTTTATAATTTAGACAAAGAGAACCACCAAATCACACCATCCTCAATTGACTATTAAGAAATTGATTTAAATTTTACAATTGAATTATAACACAAAAATCCATCAAGAGGTCCTTGGAACCCTAGAACATCTAAAGATAACAAGATCAGTTCACTAAATACATTACATATAAAAATATACAAATCATAAAATATCCAACCATAATCCACAATGTAGAACTATAATGATTTAAACTTTATTAGTGACATTTGTTTCTTGAATTAATGTGTGTTATATTGTATTGTATTATATATACACAACAAAATGAAGAAGAAAAACACATAATTTTTTTAATAAAATTTATTACATTATTCAAAAACTGTACCAATTAAAATTAAAAATATTATAAAGTATCAAAATAATAAGAAATAAGAAAATTAGTATGGGAAAATTTTGATCAAATCGATCTTCCAAAATCATTGTTCCCAGAAAATGAAATTATGGAAAATTAAAAAATATTAGTAAACCAATAAAAATATAAAAAAAATGAAAATATTGAACCTTGGGAATAATTATGGACAATATTAAATGAAATAATGAATAGGTATTTATTAAGTTTATATTTCAATTTGAATAAAAATGTGATCATTGGAATATTAACTTCAATATTGGGAATAATAACATAACCACTGGGAATAATAACCAGACCATTGTATTAGTAATTTGATCTAAAAATAATAAAATGTAATGTAAATAATATTTATCATGATTAATTTAATAAAATATATATATTAAAATTCCATAAATTAAATATCATGACTAAAAACTCAAAGAAATTAAAAACACCTTTTTAATAAACTGTATTTTATTGTATTTTCTAAAAATAAAATTTTTTATATTAATAATTAAAATTTATTATTTTATAAAATTATTTTGATGAAATTTATTTCATTCGTACAATTAACATGTATAAATTTTTTAATGGTGATATTTTGGTAATTTGTTGAAATACTTTTATTTTTAATTGAATAATAAAAATAGAGTTTTTTATAACCTGTTTATATTAAAGTACATCGTTCATAATGTAATAATGAACTATTAAATCATATAACTTAAGTATCAACCAAAAATATGTTTAATAGTTTAAATATTAAATTAAATTAAAATTCATAACTAGAAAAGTATTTTCCAAAGTCTAAAATCTAAAGTATTACTTTAAAATAATTTATTTTTTTATTTTTCTAACTCTCTTTTTTCTTAAACTAACAAATTGAGATTTTAATGTGTTTAAAAGTGTTAAAATCATGATATTTAATGAATATATTTTCTATAATGTCAAAAATAATACCATTTAAAGGTTTATCTTGGTTATTAAATTGTACCTAATATTTTATCACTAAAATACCCCTCTACTCAGTATAAATTACCCCTCACTAGTCCCATGGGAAACCACTCCTCCCTTATAAAATACAATGTTACAAAAAATATCATCTCTTAAGCGTATTATAATCCTTAGAGACGTTTTAGAGCCACTAAACTCCAAGAAATCAAGAAGTTTAGTGTTTTAGGAAAGAAGCAACACCGATAAAATAGTAAGTTTTCATCAAACTCTCTTTTCATTTCCCCCTTCTCTTCCAATTTTTATTAATTAATTTTGAACCAAAATATTCTAATTAAGTATTATATTTTCATTATTTTAAAATAATTAACTAATTTTAATTAATATAATTATGTTTTATTTATATTCCACACTTCTCTTCTGCCTCATTTGAAAATGTCTCATAAATGGTCGGTAAACCACCCATGAGGATGTTTCCAACTCTATAATTATCCCAAAAATTATATACAATCATAATAAATTATTTATAATATTTAAATATTTAAATATAAGTATTTATAATCTTCAAGAGTTAATCTTAATAATTTTTTTCTAACAATAAATAAATATCATTAAATTATACTATGATGAGTTATTTTACTGTGAATATCCTATCAAAATGATTCACCTTTAATGGCCGAAATTAAGAAATATTATAAGGAAACATCTTTAAAAATCACATAGTATAGTTACTTTATACAGTAATTAAGTTTCATAAATTCCAAAGGATCTTTTAGGTTTAGATATTCAGAGAGTTTGGTTAGAAATCACACAAAACGAACCCATATTTATTAAAAGTGGACACTTCTTCTAACTGTCCATTTATCCCGCAATATAAAGATTTTAAAATAAAACATGATTTATTTTCAAGAAAAATATTCATGACTTTTAACTTGACTTATTCCTTTCAGTTATCCATCCTTAAACATTGTGAATATTTTTATGACATGGGATGATGATAAAAAGCTCAGTAAGGAATATAAAATGAATAAATATGTTAGTATAGTGAAGAAAATTAAACCCATGAAATTTTTACCTATACATTATTAATATTGGATCAACTAAAATAAATCCTTTCCTTGTTAAAATCACTTAAATTTATTTTCTAAAAGAAAACCCTTAAAATCCATAGTAAGAAAATAGAAACATGTTTTTGAAATTTAGATCATCACATTCATAACACAATATCAGCCTATGTTAGAATTAACTTGATCTTAGTTAAATCCATATTAAGAACCATTTAGTAACTCCCTTAGTTTTTATTAAAATAGAAAGGTCTATTACCCAATTCATTAGAGTACTATCTGGATGTACCCATCTTATAAGATATAATAGGATCACTCGAGTCTATCTAAGCGCACCTAGTGTATAAGCTGTATCAAGCTCACTCGTGAGATATAATGGGGATAAACCCTTCATATAAGATATATCAGGCTCATCTATTTTATATATAATTTTCACATACTATATAAAACATTTTATACAAGTTCCTATTCATTATAAAATCGTTGAAAAACACTTTTAAACCCATCTAAAAAACACACTTGGACATCATTATACCCTTTTATTTTAAAAAACCCCATTTTAAATATCAAAATAAAAAGAAAAATTTAAATTGAGTTTTTATTTGAATAAATCATGAAATATTGTAAAGGAATCATAAAATAAAATAAGGGTTACAGTGGCAGTAAATTCATTGTTTCCATACATGTTAAAATAGAACACCCCTTCCTATCTTCTTGTAAAGAAATTCAAACATTATGTGAAGGGATTCATTTAGAAATTTTTTTAAATAATGTCAAGAGATATATGAAATTTCCTTTATAAATATTTTATTCCAACATCAAAACATAAAAAAATAAAATATATGGATATGGAAGAAAAAGGCAGTTTTAAGAGTATCTTTAAAAGATGATTTTTTTTATAATAAAGTACATTAACTTGAGTCTGAATCATCATTTATGTTATTTAAATTACCAAATAAAAATTTATTTTAATTTAATACATTCTTAAAATCTTTATTTATTTCCATTATTCCTTTATTTTATTTATTACCATGTTATATACAGTTACATAATCAATTTAATTCACAACAGGTGTTTCTGATGATATTCAACTCATATGTCAGAAATGAATTCTGTAGGTTTAATGTAGTAAAATTGGTTATTATTACACCATATATATAATAATAATCATGAAATATTTCTCTTTTTTATACATTAATTATAATTTTGAAACCAATCCAGAAATATGGTTATGAAAAATGAACTATGATACAATCATGAAGACAAAAAGTCGTACCTACACATGTATAACATTTACATTTTCCAATCATCATTACAAAAAGATGTTAATAAAAATTTTATCATAAAAAATATTAATATAATATCATCAGTATAACATTACTTCTTTAAATATACTTATATCTATCATCCATGTGACGCAGTGATGAAAAAATAATCACATTTCTTCGTGAAGGTGGTAGTCCACAAGTATACGTACACTACATTATCTTTTTTTAGTGAATGAAATGATAATAAGGTAAATGATATATTAAATTTTGATAATGAAAAATATTTCATGGATATAATATATACACATTAATTCCATCATTATAATCTATATATGACAGATGGTGACGAAAAATGAATTATATTGGTTTGCAAGGAAGTGGTCCACCATACACACAAACTATTGTTTAATTTCCCATTTTATGGAAGAGTAAATAGATATAGGATGTTTAATTAAGATAAAACCACCTTAGTATATGGAATATAATATTTCTGTTACATAATCATGATTTAAGTATATTTTTAGGAGGTGGAAGAATAAATAAATTAAAAACATGTGGTTAAAACTAAACCTCTTCATTGGAAAGTCTCCATTAATTAACACCTTAAGCACACTAAGGTTGGCATTATTCCCACACCATGACCTATATAATGAGTAGAGTGATTCTAGAGAAACATTTGGTCAGAGTTTGGCCAAAACATATGGGTTTTTGAGTGTGAAGTAAAGGGAAAAATATGTGCCCTTTTATAAGAGATCAGAATGATTCTCTTGGAATTTCAAAAATATTAAATTAATAAAAATTAATATTCAATTACAAAAAAAAATGATTTATTTCTAATATATGATAATAATGGGTCTCAATATCCTCATAAAATTAAAATTATACATGTTTTGATATGTTTTTGTATGCATATTTTGGATTTAACCCCTCATTAACCGCTTTCACACTTTTCGTGACAATAAATATTTTTACTCATTAAAGGCCAGGATTGTTACTATAAATGGAGAAAAGTAGTCCATAAATAAAACATGTTTTTTAATAGAAAAAAATATCACAATAACATGTAAAATATAATATTTATAATGTTTTTTCATCATTTAATAAAATACTAATTATTATAAAATACCGTTATTGTCTATTTTTAGAAATATTCATTACTTTGAATCTAATAACATTAATAATTCAAGTAAAATCCAAGAAATATATTATATTATATCACTAACACGTCTTTTTAATCTATAATATGTTTTCATTACATTAATTATCTCAAATTATATTTCTTTTGATATTTTTAATACCATTTAATTGTTTTTTCCATTAATTGAATAATTAATGTGTTATCATTGTGTAAGCATTTAATTTAATTATTTTTTGACTAAAAAATAAAAATAAATTACCATGAAGAATATAAACCTTTTATATTTTAAAATATTCACGACCCGTTCCCTGGGACCCATGTCGTGACTACCCCAAGCCCGCCTTCCATAGACTAGGGGCTGACGACTAGCTCCGAAGGTGAAAATCCCTAAACTAGGAAGGCATTGCATTTATAATTGTAAAAAAACACAATAGAGAACAAAACTAGAAGCAAAACACTAAGAAAAAATATATAAAAAAGAGTGCTAAAAAGTAAAAGGGGCCAGAAATACAAGCCCAGCTGTAAGGTACAAGTACAACTGAAAAGGGGCAAAACAACTGAAAGGTGAAAGTAGCTCCTGGATCGTCTTCTGGAAAATCCAACCTGAAGGGTAGGTATAGATGGCCTCCACAATGCTCCACGTCCATTCGTCTCCTCAATGTACCGATTCGTCATAGGGTCCACCTCCAAGCACCATCCACTCCTGCTACACTATGCCTCAGTCAGTGTTGTCCGTCATCTACAACCAACACAACGAGGTACGGGCATAGCCCGTTCAAGGGTGAGTACAATGATACTCAGTAGGGATCCCAAGACAATCATGTTCTCAAAAAATCCAACAAGGATAAACCACAAGTATGAAATCAGCAGATAACTATTACTTAGGTATATTCCCACACATATACCTAAGTTATCTAGTAACCCATCTCAATCATGAGGAAAACACAAAAGTCATTGAATCAACTCAAACTAGGATTTTTATTCAATGGGTAGTATCAATCTGAACCCTCAGCTACCGAAGAAATCCTTCTCTGTCGAGTATAGTGGGCCTTCCGTGTCACATAGAGGCACTTCCCAATAACATGTAATACTAAGGTACACCTCTTGTCGAGTACCATGGGTCTTCCACGCTCACACAGATGTGCTCCCCAACGTGGGTCTAATGTGCTCACACAGAGGCTCTCCCCCCAGTATCCTACTGAGGTACTCCATGTGTCGAGTACCGTGGGTCTACCACGATCACAGAGAGGCCTTCCCTACCATGTATTTTCTACACTTACACAGCGGCGCTGCCCACTAGGCTAGTTGAATCACTCCAAATCGAATCGATCAGGAGTTGTCAAGTCTCATCAAGCTACTATGTTCCTGCACAAATGCATGCTCGTCTCTAGAAGATCCACTCCAAAAGCTACTGATCGATACTCCAACTATCAAAAATTCCCATGTAGAAGTATCTCATAGGTCTGCCACGTCATAGGGGTCTCAATGCAATAGACGGTGCATCAATTAGATGCTCGGTCTGCTAGTTATTAGTCATTTTTTCCCGATGGTCGAGATGGATTCGTGTACCATCGAACCTGACCATATATCAACTATAACCCGAACCCAAGTGGGGTATTCTCAAAGTGATGGATTCACGCCATGAATGCCAGTGCCTCTGACAGTTTTTCAAACGGATGTCTGGTGCCAAAGATATGACCTAAGAATGTAATGGGGTCCTTAGTGGGCCCAGTTCCGGTCCGACCCGGTCAGACCGACTTGTCCCAACCCATTCTGGGCCAACCTGGTCTGGGTTGACCCGGTCAAACATGCTGGGTCTGACCTGGCCCGTTTGGGGGGTCAGCCTGCTACGTTTGGGGCTGTCCGCTGGGCCCGACCCAATGGACTGCGAGGGCGGTTTGGCCCAGATATTGACACATAGGCGACTCGGCCAACACCGCGAGGGGTGAGACTTGGGAGACTCGACCAACGTGGCTGGTCGGCCGGGAGGCAAGTGGGCAGACCGCGCGAGGCGTGAGCTGGCCGTGGATAGAGTGTGCGGGGTGCGAGAAGACCGGTTGGAAGCCGGGAAGGCCGCGGGTGGGCCGGGTAGGTCCCGATAGTGGTCGGTCATGGTTCGAGGGCACTGGTAGGGCGCGGGGGCACGGGTCAGTGTGTGGGAGCCGCGGGTAGGCAGGCCGCGCGTAGGTGAGGGCACCGGGAGGCCGCGAGTAGGCGGCCCAATGGTGTTCATCCAGAAGTTTCGATGCACCGTGGGGTGGGGGGGATTCATAGAGGTCGTGGGTAGTGCAACCTTCGTCGTCACATCCTTAGTCGTTGTTGCCTCATCGCCATGCCATAGTTTATCACAAAGAAGAATATTGACTAATGGAGTCAGGCCATGTTAGCTTGGCCTGCCCCCTCCTCAATTAGGGTGATTGCAATTGGTTCTTCAGAATATAACACAACAACTCACCCTCAATATAATCGTATCCTCATTATTTTTTTTGAAGAAAGGAAGATCATGGAACTAAAAAGGAAACAAACCCATACCTCTTGTCCGTCGTTCGTTGGTAGAGTTTCATAAGGAAGATGATGAAGACCGATCTTTGTCACATCTGCCTCACATCTCCAATTCTGAGCTGCATTGGTTCATTGGCAACGTTGCAGAGAGTAGGATTCGAGGAAGGATGTCAAAGAAGAAATCGTCGCCGATGTTCTTCGTGTTCTTTGTTGGAAGAACGGTTCTTCATTGGGATCTTTTCTCCCTTCTCCCAAATTCCATGAAAACAGAATACCAACCCAACTAATAATAATTTATTGTATATTATTTTAATGTTGACACATAATTCAAAAAGGAGAATTAAATTACATAGGATCCCCTTAATTAAACCATGAGTGTTAGAAAAATTAAATAAAGGGTAAGGTGGCACCAATTAATGGTAGAGGAGGTCAAGGGACCCCCTATCATTAATAATGTGAGTTTGGATATTTTCCACTCTCCCATTAATTGGGAGGTTTTAATCTCGTGTTTTCTCCATGTTGTAACCTCTTGCGAGAGGTTAAATTTGGGTGGGCCCCACCACCATAACCTCTCATGGGAGGTTAGGGTGTGGTAGTCCTACCTCCAACTCCCAAGTGGCAGTTTTAACCAACAAACACACACACATGGATGCTTAATAGAAAATAATGTGTTGTACACTTTATTTTATTATTATTTTTAATAAAAAGCAAAAAACTAACTTTTATTTTCTACCATCTGCTATAGAGGTGAAAGTCTTCTTAAGTGAATACTAGCGCTGTGAGTTCAACAGTGTCCTCAGATTTTAGTTCCATGCACCAGTTAAAAAGTTATAAAATCCCGCATGTACGTTTATGGAACGTACCCGAACAAAACATCAAAAATTTATTCCGAGCACACTGGTCCTCAGAATCAAGCGCCGTAAATATTCATGGACTCGTTAAAATGAAATGAATTTATGAAAACAAAAATCCATGGAAATTTACGGGTCTTTACATTCTCCCCACCTCAGGGCTTCACGTCCTCGTAAGCTACAACTTGAGATAAGGGAAAAAATGAGGGTATTGATCACACATCTAAGCCTCCCACTCCCATGTGCTCTCTTGGAGGTTCTTGTGCTTCCAGAATACGTGAACCATAAGTATCGACCGTCTACGTAGGACACACTCCTGTCGATCCTCAATCTCCACTAGAACCTCCATAAAAGTCACCCCGTCATCAATGTCCAACTCTCCATGGTCAATGATGTGGGAAGGGTCATGCATGTATCTCCTCAGCTGAGATACATGTAAGAAGTCGTGCACTCGATGCAACTTAGGTGGAAGAGCTACGCGGTAAGCCACCTCTCCTACTCTGTTGGTTTGATGAATCTCATAGATAACTTTCCGCCTCAGCCAAATCTCCATGGGCCTCATCAAGGTCAGACCCATTTAAAGACGTAGTCACCATCCTCAAACACTAAAGGTCTCCATCTCCTGTCAGCATACGACTTATGTCTACACTGTGCAGTCTTCATCTGATCCTGGATGACCTCCACTTTCTCTATGGTAGCCCATACCATCAATGGTCCCACTGGTGCTGACTCCCCTAGGTCTGTCCCACACAAAGGTGATCTACAAGGTCACCCGTATAGGGACTCAAAAAGTGCCATCCATATGGTGGAGTGATATGATTGGTTATAAGAAAACATCACCAAAGGAATGTGATCCTCCAAGCTGAAACCGAAGTCAAGGACACAGACACACAGCATGTCCTCGAGGGTCTGAATGGTCCACTCAGTCTGACTATCTGTCTGAGGATGGAAGGCGGTGCTCATGCGAAGCTGTGTCCCGAAAGTCTCCTGCAACCCCTTCCATAGCTAGGAAGTAAACTGTGCGTCACGGTCAGAGACAATTGAAGAAGGTACTCTAGGTATCTGCACAATCTCTTACACATTGAGGTGTCCCAATCTCTCTACTAAACACTGCTCTCTGATCCTTAGGAAATGGGATAACTTGGTGAGTCGGTCGACGATCACCCAAATCGAGTCATGATCCCTGGATGTACGTGGAAAACCTGTCATGAAGTCCATGTATATCCCATTCCACATATACTATGAGACATCTAATGGCTTTATCAAGCCTGCTGGTACCTGGTGCTCTGCCTTCATTTGCTGACAAGTGAGGCACCGTGAGACAAACTTCGCTACTTCCTTCTTCATACCTGGCCACCAGTGCTGTCGTCGATGGTCCAGATACATCTTCTCCAATCCTGGATGTACCTCTATAGGGGATATGTGGAACTCCCTTAACACTTCCTCTCAAAGTGCCACTCATACCAAGGTATGTCCTCTGAAGAGGATGACGTGCTCCCCACCTTTAGAAAATCAATCAGGTGCCTGACCTGTTGATATCTGAGCACATCGTGTCTCACAGTTAGTGTACCCATGTTGTGCTTCCCTAACTCGCTGAAGGAGTGGGGGAGTGATCGTAAGAGACTCTAGGAAGGCTGCTTCATCACTATCCAAAAAAGTATATATGTAAGGTAGCAAGCTGCTCTGTCGACTCTCCTAGCAGTTGTATACCAGTCCTTCTATTGAGTGCGCCTGAAACAATGATCCCCTTCCTAGGAGTATAAACTATATTGAAGTCATAGTCCTGGAAGAACTCAAGACAATGTTGTTGTCTCAGGTTCAGGTCTTTCTGAGAGAAGATATACCTGAGACTCTTATGATCAAAGTACACAGTAAAACGTTCGCCCATTAGATAGTGTCGCCACATCTTCAAGGCGAAGAACACTACTGCTAACTCCAGGTCATGGGTAGCACAGTTCTTCTCCTGCTGTCTCAACTACTGAGAAACATATGCGATCATTGCTCGCTCATACATCATGAAACACCTGAGTCTGGTCCTTGATGCTTCGTAGTAAACTACATTACCTACACCTTCATCTGGAATCCTCACGATGGGGGCACTAATTAGCCACTGCCTCAGCTCTTTAAATATTTGATGGAATCTCTCCAACCACACGAAGGGTTTCCCCTACTTTGTTGGGGATGATAGTGGTTCTGAATCTCTAGAGAAGTCTGGAACGAATCTCCGGTAGTAACCATGAAACTCCGTACTACTGTCACACTCTTGAGTGGATCCCAAGAATGTACCGCCTCAATCTTCACTGGATCCACTGAAACTCCAGCCTCTGAGATGAGATGTACCATGAAGTGAACCTCTCGAATCCAAAACCGGAACTTCGGGAGCTTACCAAAAAGCTGGTGCCCTTGGAGTTTGTCTAGTACTACCAGCAAATGGTAGGCATGATCCTCCTTAGTAGTCGAGTATATCAGAATGTCGTCTATGAAGACTACATCAAAGAGATCGAGGTATGGTTGGAAGATCATGTTCATGAGTCCCATGAACACTGCTGTAGCATTGGATATGCCAAATGGCATAACCAAGAACTCATAATTGTCGTACCGACACCTGAAGGATGTCTTCTGCACATCCTCGTCCTGAAATCAGAGTTGGTGATAGCATGATCTGAGGTCTATCTTCGAGAACCATTGTGCTTCCTTAAGCTGATCAAAGAGGTCTTAAATCCTTGAGAGTGGGTACTTTTTCTTCATGGTCAACTGGTTCAGGCGATGGTAGTTGACACAAAGCCTTAAGCTTCCAGCTGCCTTCTTTGCGAATAGAATCAGGGCTGCCCAGGGAAAAACACTTGTCCAGATGAATCCCTTTCCCTACAAGTCCTCCATCTATACCCGCAACTCACGAATCTCAGCGGGAGCCATATGATATGCTGGTGTAGATATCAGTTCCATCCCGGTGTACAGGTCAATGTAGAAACCCACCTCTCTACGAGGAGGTAGTCCTGAAAAATCTTCAGGGAAAATATCCACAGACTGCTCCACCACTACAAGATAGCTTGAACTATCCACATATACTGCTCCGAGGGTAAGGGCATCCAACTGATGAGTGATCAGCTTCACCCTCCTCCGAGTAAGTTCGTCCTGTGCTTTAAAGGGTTCGTTCTCACTGATGAAGGTGAACCTGGTCCCATCCGTGCAGACACACTGTACTTTTTTCAAAATACAGTCAATATGATCATGGACTATAGATAACAAGTCCATACCCAAGATGACATCGTAAGGCCTCGACGCCACTACTCGGAGATCCCAGCCGAATATCTTTCCTCATAGAGTAAGCTCGCACTGCCGGCACCAGTTTGTAATCATCGAATCAGCTCTCATAGGAGTCTTTAGCCGTATGGATCTAGCTAACGGCTCCTTAGGAATCTCCGAGAACCAAATGAGGGATGTGTAAATGGAAGAGTGACTGAAACCTGTGCCTATAAGAACTGTACCTATGGTGGAGTGGACAAAGATTATACCTAGAATCATCTCCGAAGCTCCGTAATCATAGGCCTCAGCTTCCTAGAGCTGAGGTCCCCCATGTCTACCAGCTCCTTGCAGTCGGGGCAGACCTCCTGGTTGTGGTGGTGGTAATACCTCATAACGTCATCCACCGCTAGACGCACGTCCAGCTCCTCTGCCACGTCCGCATCCTCCCTAAGGACTCCCTCGTTCGAACCTCTTCCTCTGCCTGGGAGGTCCCTCAACTGTCTACTAATCATCTGAATGGCGGCTCAGACAGTCCCGAGCCATGTGACCATCCCGACATATGAGTAACACTGCCTACTCCGGGCATGCCTGTCTCTGCCCCAGGTTCCCCACACAAAAGATCATGAGTCCCATGGTTGTCCACCTGTTGGTCTGGTTATCTTGGACCTCTGTGTCATCTGTCTACTTCCAGCTGCAGAAGATTCCACTGCATGTTAACTAGTGGTGGGTCTCTCTACTGGATACTGCTCTGCAAGGAAACTCTCCACTATGAGGGATCTCTCTAACACCCCCGCCTGCGTTAGGATGCTGAGTGAGATCATCGATGCTCTGATCACCCATATGAGCCCCTAATCGAAGGTTCGTGATCTGAATAAAGGTCCCCGGACAATATATGTGGAGTAGCGTGAGAAGTTGGTGAACCTCACTGAGTACTGCGCCACTATCTTACAACCCTTCTATAGATACAGTAGCTTCTGTATCCGCACTGCACGAAGAGTGGATGGGACAAACTCCACTCGAAACAGGCTCTTGAAGTCTTCCCAGAGTAGCGTCGCCTCATCCTGCACCTGAAGCATCAGGCTCCACAATCTTTCTGCAGCTTCCTAAAGGATACACGCGGTAAGGATCACCATAATGTCTGCTGGTGTCCCTACAGGCCTGAAGACTCTCACCATAGCCTCCAGTGAATCCTCATCTTCTTTTGGGTCCATCTTTGCCCTAGACCTAGGAGGCCACCAGCACTAGAACTCGTGCAATACGATCAAGCGGCGTGCATCATCTGATATTGGGGCTGGTGGCAGTGGTGGCTCAATGGGAAGTAGTACCGCTAGAGCCTCCGCTGGTAAAGGGCCATGCACCGAGGCCTCATCACTCAGTGGGCTATCTGTGCATATGACTCTCAGGGCTCTAACTGGTCATCCTCGGGGAGGCATCCTAAAACCAAAAGATGTGACATAGTCAAAAGATTATACCTGGTGAGCTGACCTAGTTGAGATTACTTAAATAAGAATTTTGGAAACACTCAAGCAATCAATGTTTTTGTGCACTAAGTCGAAAATCAGAAGTCAGGGTCCTGGTGTATGGATAAGTCGGCTTACCGCACCAACACTGGACTCCCTAAACTAAAAACCACACTTAGTACCCTTAACACTATTGCTTCACAGAAAATAAAGATCAGAGTTATAAGTTATGTGGTAGAACTGACTCCTCTGATACCTATTTGTCACGACCCTTTCCACTCTACCCGTGCCCTGACTACCCCATGCCCGCCTTCCATAGGCCAGGGGCTGGCGACTAGCACCAAAGGAGAAAATACCTAAATTGGGAAGGCATTGCCTTTATAACTGTAAAAAAAACAAAATAGAGCACAAAAATGGAAGCAAAACACTAAGTAAAACTGTATACAAAATAGTGATGAAAAGTAAAATGGGCCAGAAATACAAGGCCAACTGAAAGTATAAGTACAACTGGAAAGGGAAAAAATAGCTAAAAGGTGAAAGCAGCACCTGGATCATCCTCTGAAAAATCCTACCTGAAGGGTAGGTACAGATGACCTACACCAAGCTCCATATCTCTTCATCTCATCCGTGTATCGATTCATCGTAGGGTCCACCTCCAGGCACCGTCCAGTCCTTCTGCACACTGCCTCAGTCAGTGCTGTCTGTCGTCTGCAACCAACACAATGAGGTGCGGGTATAGCCCATGCATGGGTGAGTATAACTATACTCCATAAGGACCCCGAGACACTCAAGGTCTCACAAAATCCAACAAGGATAAACCATAAGTATGAAATCAATGGATAACCATTACTTAGGTATATTCCCATAAATATACCTAAGTTATCTAGTAACCCATTTCAATCATGAGGAAAACACAAAAGTCATTAACTCAGATCAATCCAGGATTTTTATTCCTGGGGTAGTATCAATCCAAACCCTCAGCTCTAAGAGAACTCCATATCTATCGAGTACAGTCCGCCTGCCGAGTCACACAGAGGCACTTCCCACTAACTTGGAATGCTGATGTACTCCTCCTGTCGAGTACCGTGGGTCTGCCACACTCACATAGAGACGCTCCCCACTGTGGGTCTGCTGTGCTCACATAGAGGCACTACCCTTGTAGCTTGATGAGGTACTCCACATATCGAGTACCGTGGGACTGCCACGCTCAAACAGAGGCGCTCCCCACCATGGGTCTTCTGCGATCACACAGAGGCGCTCCCCACTGGGATAGTTGAATCACTCAGAGTCAAATCGACCAGCAGTCATCAAGTCTCAACCAGCTACTAGGTTCTCACACAAATGCATGCTTGTCTTTGGAAGATCCACCCCACAATCTTCTGGTCGATACTCCAACTATCACAAAGTCCCATGTAGAAGTATCTCAAAGGTCTGCCATGTCATAAGGGTCTCAACGCAATAGACGGTGCGTCAATCAGACGCCTGGTCTGTTAGTTATTATCCTTTTTGTCCCGGGGGGCCCTATTGGATTCGTGTACGATCCAACCTGACCGTATCTCAACTATACCCCTAAATATAGTGGGGTATTCTCAGAATGATAGCTTCACTCCATGAAAGCCAGCGCCACTGACAGTTCATCAAATGGACGTCTGGTGCAAAAGATATGGCCCATGAAGGTAATGGGGTCAGTAGTGGGCCCGGGTCCGGTCCAACCCGGTCGGACCGACATGGCCCAACCAAGTCTGGGCCAACCTGGTCTGGGTTGACCTGGTCAATCATGATGGGTCTGACCTGGCTCGTTGGGTGGTTCAACCCGCAATGTTTTGCCCGGTCCACTGGGCCCGGCCCAGCAGACTGCGAGGGCGGTTTGGCCCAGATGTCGCCACGTAGGCGGCTCGACCCAAAGGCCGGGGACAGTTAGGCCTATGCTGTGAGGGTCATGGATAAGGAGACTCATCTTGGGAGGCCGGTTGGCCGGTAGACCAACGGGCAGACAGCGCGGGGTACGGGCAAGAAGCGGGTAGAGAGCGCGGGGTGCGGGTAGGGCGTCTGGATGCCGGGCAGGCCACTGGTGTGCCGGGTAGGGCATGGTAGGGTCTGGGTAGGTTGTGTGGGCGCCGACAGGGCACCGGGAAGGGTGCCAGCAGGCCGAGGGTAGGCGGGTCGGGTGCCACTTAGGCCGGCGGGGTTCGGCTGGAAGCATCGGTGCGCCGCAGGGGGGGGGGGATTTGCAGAGGCCGCGGGTAGTGTGGCCTTCGTCGTTGCTTCCTTCATCATCGTTGCCTGATCACTATACCGTAGTTTTTCAAAAAGTAGATGATTAGTGGAGGGAGTCATGCCATGTTAGCATGGCCCGCACCCCCCATGATTAGGGTGATAGCAATTTGTTCTTAAGAACAAATGACAACAACTCACCCACAATAGAATCTTATCATCGTTCTTCATTTTGAATGAAAGGAAGATCATGGAAATAAAAAGGAAACAATCCCCTAACTCTAGTTCGTCATTCATTGGAGGAGTCTTGGAAGGAAGACGATGATGATCGACATTCGTCGCATCCGCCGCATGTCCCCAATTCTGAGCTGCGTAGATTCGTTGACGACATTACAGAGGGTAGGATTCGAGGAAGGAAGTCAAAGAAGAAATCATTTTTAGTGTTCTTCGCGTTCTTCGTTGGAAGAAAGAGTCTTCATTTGGAGATTTTCTCCCTTATCCCAAATTCCACCAAAAGAGAATGCCAACCAAACTAATAATAATATATTTTCTATTATTTTAATGTTGGCACGTAATTCAAAAAAGATAATTAAATTACGTAGGCTCTCTTTAATTAAATCATGGGTGTTGGAACAATTAATTAAAAGGGGAAGGTGGAACCAATTAATGGTAGAAGAGGTAAAGGGACTTCCCTCTCATTAATAATGAGAGTTGGGAGATTTTCCACCCTCCCATTAATTGGGGAGTTTTAGTCTCGTGTGGTCCCCATGTCGTAACCTCTTGTAGGAGGTTAAATTTGGGTGGGCCCCACCACCATAACCTGTCATGGGAGGTTTGGGTGTTGTGGTCCCACCTCCAACTCCTATGTGGAGGTTTAAAAAAACATACACACATGGAAGTTGAAAATAAAATAAAGTGTTGTACACTTTATTTTATTATTTTTTATAAAAAGTCAAAAACTAACTTTCATTATCGACCATCTACCGTTGAGATGAGAGTCTTCTTAAGTGGATACCGGCATTGTGAGTTCAACGGTGCCCTCAGATTTCGGTTCCAAGCTCTAGTTCAAAAATTACAAAATCCCACATGTACTTTTACTGAACGTACACGAACAAAACTTCAGAAATTGATTACGGGCACAACGGGTCCTAGAATAAAGTGCTGTAAATTTTCACGGACTCATAAATATCCCATGAATTTAAGAAAAAAATTCCATGGAAATTTCCTGGGTCTTCACAATAATAATATTTTAAAAAAGAACATATTATCTTATTCTCCCAATAATAAAAATATTATAATTATTAATAACAATAGTGTAACATTTTTTACATTTATTTAAATAAAATATTATAATGGCTATAATCATATCCAAATAGAAAAAATGGTATGTAATATAATATTAGATGATTATTTATGAAATTTAATCATACAAAAAAAATTATGTAATCTGTTCGGTTTATTTTATAGTATTTATTGTTTCATTTTTGACCCTTAATTACATAATTCACCATTTACTATGGCAACAAAAATTACTATGGTTAATATTAATAATAAATAAAAATAAATGAGGCATATTTACTAAATTTTGAACCATTAATTCTAAATATGGAATATCTTTCTCAAAATTCAAAAATAAAACATGAAAAACACAATGAAAAAGGGTATTCAGAAAAATGTCATTTTAAAATATAAAATGATTTTATTAAAATAAATTTATAAAAACATAATTGGATTATTTTATATAAAAATGATCTAATTAAATTTACAAACTTATCTAGTATATAATTTCACTTTGTAAATACATAAAAATAAAATGATTTTTTTAATAATAATTAGTTTTTTCACTATTCATTGAAAATAAATATTTTTATAAAAGTCTGAAAATTATTCCTAAGATAAAATTTAAAATTACGAATTAAAAAATTATATTTATTTTTTCAAATAATTTTTTTAAATTACCAAAAATTAATTATAATATTCACTCATAAAAATAAAGAAAACACTTTTTTGAAGAAAATGTATTTTTAAAGAATAAAATGACTTTACTAAAAATCATGATCTTATTATAATGAATCAATTAATACATTATCAATGACTAAGACAATTATATATTTCATAATGTAGTAAATACTATTTATTTCCACCAATTTGATGCCTGGGTTATGATAGTCACATTTAAATCATAACAATTCATTATTTGTTTAATCTCAGTGCTTTGTATCATGTATATTATCGAACATAGTATTTCCTTTTTTAAATATCAGGATATTAAATTTTTCTACCTTTAATAAATTTTATCTTCCCAATTTTAACATAGGATAAAAAAATATGGGTTTTAATTTTCAAACTACCATTATTAAAATCCAACATCATAAATAGGTTTAATAAAACATTCACTTGAAATGATAGAGAAGGGAAGTATGAATTCCGTTTGGAATAACACATTACTAGGTTTCCGTATAGTAAAAAACTGGAGGGAAGTGAAACGATAAATATGGAATAAAAACCTAACTTCTAAGGATGGGTAGAGAGTGATAGATAACATAGTCATATGAATGTTAACCATCACAAAACCATAAATATGCGATGTGCTAAAATTACATTGATTTATTTATTAGAAAAGTAAATGGTAAAATTTTTATTTCAATATCACTTTCCATGATTTCAGGAATTCATTTATCATCTATACTTAAATAATAAGGAAATATACTCACTTTTCAAAAATGATGTCATATTTTAATAATTTTCCACCATAAAATCTTCTTTTTGATCCAAACAATGAGTTTTCAAGAAAAAGTTTTTTTGCCTAAAGCACTAGAATAAACTTATAAATGGTGAAATAATACAAAAAATCGTAAGAATATATTTCTGTGGTATTTATAAATTAACCAAAAACAAAATATCTAGAAAATTATTAAATAATTTCCAACATGAATAAAACTTTAAACAAAAAACTACTTTAATTCTCAAAATTCAACTGTAATACCCAATGTTCAACATATATCATTAAATAACTAAATATACTTATAATTACTTAAAATATTGTCTAATAAGATTGAAACCTAAAAATAAAAAAAAATCCTCACATAGTTTTCTATGATTTATTTATCATTTATCTCCAAATAACATCAATCACTCTTAATATCTCATACAAAAAATATAATTTCAATAATAAAAAATCTCTAAGATATGATAATAATTTATACAAATGACCTAAATAAATATAAAGCCATATTAAAACCATATATTCTTCTAAAGGATAACATGACCCCTTATTCCTCAAATAAAATCCCATAAAGTCATGTTTACCTTAATAATATTGGGTTCTAAAAATAGTAAATGCTTTATGAAATAACATTACTCACATAATCACCAAATCACCTTTCAATATCATGGTTATTTATATGGTAAAACATATTTTCCCAAAATGAGATTATCCTTTATTTATTAGATTTATTAAATGAATAAAAAAATGTTATACTAACCTGGACTTCATCCATCCCGGGGGTAGGCGATACAACCTTGTCTCCCTTTGATTGTGTATTCAATACATGCATCCTTTACTGATGCAATGGGATATCACACGACCTATGGGTATTCCCTTTTCTAAAACTATATTAATATAATCCTTATAAATTCTCAGAAATGTGATAAACATCCTAAAAAAATAATCATAATATATTCAATATTAAATAAATTTTCTAACCTCAAATTTTATCTTAAACCTTTCACATTTCATCACCTAAAATGTAATAACCCATAATTATATAAAATATACAATCATATAAATCCTAAAGATTATTCATACCTTTAAACTTATGTCCAAAAAATGAAAATATAATTCTTCATCAAATAAATTGGTCACTTCATAAACTTAAGGTTATATATAACTAAAAAATAAATGTCTCCCAAAGTAAGTCAATCATATAACACATCAAAAGAATACCAATACTTAAGATCGTCTTTAAATCATAAGTATTTAATCCTTTTATGCAGAAACCTTAATCATTTTACATTCTTTATAATCCTTTAACTAATTTTTTTCTATATTATTCCTTAATACTTCTTTCATAAAAAAAATATGAATCATGCTCTAAGATTCAATAATATCATAACATTTACCAATATATAATCCATAACATCCATATATTATTTTCAGTTACCTCATATAAAAAAATAATTGAATTAGGCACTAATAAACTTTTTATATAAGTTATTGATGATCTTGTTCATGATATTTTCCCCAAGGAAATCTATTTGTATAATTCCCTTACTCCCCACATTTAAAACAACCATTGGATTCCTTTGGAATTACGTTATTTATCTTCATGGTGTTAATTGAAAACTTCATTTTTTTCATTCTAGATAATTACATTATGTCATCCTTTACAACACTTAAAACATTTTCCTATTCTTCTATGACATTTTCTAGGGTTCTTGTTTCTATATTGATAACACATAAGTCATTGAATCTTTTTTATCTTTATATTATTTATTACCTGAATTTTCATGGATCATAAAATATCTCTTATTTTATGATTTGGGAAACATACCTAGTTTCATTTTGTTAATCATAACTCCAAATGGAATGTTAATAATAACCATAAGAGTTCTCACGACAGGTACTATTCTGTTTGGTTTCTCATTCAGAAACCACCGAATTATACTTCACATACATTGTTACTTTGGTTCCTATTAGATCATCCCATTTACTGAACAAAACATTTAGTGAAATAATATTAATAAAATCAAAATAAAACATCTTATAATGATGTAAGAAACAAATATATATTTAATTATAGTATCCTAAATAACCATAATTCTTGCTAACATACTATCATTTGTGGTTATAAAGGAATTTTAACATATGTTAAAATAACATCTTAAAATCTAAAGTTATTTAACCCTACCTTTATACCAAATTTATGTGTATGGACTCAGCCTTAAACATTACATATCCTAGAGTTTTTGAACTATGTATCACATTATAGGATATTTTCGGTTTTTATTTTTGGATAATTAATACAATATCTTTAAAGTAATCCCATAAATTTTATGTGGAAATTTATACTCATTACCCATTTTGTACACAATAATAAAATATTTAAAATAAAAAAAAAGATTTTTTTTATGAAAAATATTTACAATTGTCCCCTTGATCTCATACTTATCTCTATTCCCCCTTAAACCCTTTGAATGTCATTTTAAAAACTTGGTATGAGCACAAAATCTCAGTAAATGATACAAAAATAAAGAAAATTGTTAATTAAGAAAAAACATGAAAAATCACATAACATTTTCCATTATCTTAAAAGTTCTTTGATAATATTAAATTAATCATTTTAACATGAAAAAAAGAACCCATTTTTCTTGAAGAAAATCATTAAAACCCATAGAAAGTAATTAGAACTCCTTTATTTGATATAGAGCATTATATATACAAAAGCCTTTCAAAACCATTTCTATCAGAATAATCATATTAATGACTTCAATTTGTGTTATTATGTGATTTATTAATTCTATATGGGACACCCCATGTTAAGATGTAACTCACTTACCCGACGCTATCTGGGTCACCCTATGTTATACTGTAATGGGATTCCCTGAATCTATCTGGGCCACCCATGTTAAGCTGTTACAAGATTACAAGACACTATCTGGGCCACCCCATGTATATGTTATATTGGGAACACGCATTTTCTATAATTCTCAATTAACTAATCAATAATAAAAGACAATAATCATAAAACCATTTGAGGAAATATTTTAATTCTATATGAAAAAACATTCAAATTAAATTTTAATTTTATTTTAAAAAACCACTTTCAATGAAAAAAATACCATAAATAATAGAAGAGATTATTTTATTTAAGAAAATATATAACAATTCAAAGTAATGTTGAAATTAAATAATAATCGTGGTGGTGGAAAATTTAATGTTGCGACGTACATTAAGAATATGACATTTCTTTTTTCATTTGTAAAAAAGTTATGTATAAAAAACATAAAATGATTACATTTGATTTTTTTGAAGTAAATTACAAATAGAAATACAATTTCCATTATAATCCTTTTATATCTATATAAATAAATATGAAAAATAATAAAAATAATATTAACATAAAGAAATTTTTTTGATATTTAAATCATTAAACACTCATTGTGTTCCATAATAAGTAGAACATTTAAGTCATAATCTCCATGAAATATTAACATTTAGAAAAGAATTAAATAATATTATAATAAATAAATAAATTAAATTATAAGTTAATGGGTCCATATATATAACTCATGAAATATTTTGGGAGTATAACATTTAAATATTCTTCAATGAAAGGATGAAGTCCCTTACCTCGAGTCTAACTCCTCATGTACAATATTTATATTTCAGAATTTATAGTTAGGTTAATTATTTACATTATTTAGAACCGTTTTCAAGTTTATTATTAATTTTATATCACTTATTAATATGTTTTAACAATTACCTAATTATTTATGTTCACGTAGAATGTTTTGATAATACTCAGTACACAGGTCCAAAATGGATTTGGTATGATGTCTATAGTAAAAATTGGTCATTAGTCCATCATATCCAGAATAATATTCAAGATATAGTTATCATTTTTATACATTAATCATGATTTTAAATCCATACATTATATATGGATATTAAAAATGAATTGTTTTACAATCATAGAGATGATAAGATGTACACACCAGTAAATATAAATTTTTAATAAGACACTTTAAGGAGAAATATTAAACCATAGTTCACAAAAAATAGATTCCCCTACGTGTTGAAAGAGATCAAAAATTTATAAAACACACTGCAAGGATTTTTTTCATTATACACTCAATATAATTCCTAGTGTGGAGTACTAACTTGGTTATCTGGATCCTCATTGTTAAGATATTTAGGGTGGGTAAGCTATGCACACTTATGTGTAACATTTCCATTTTTAAATAATCATAATGCAAAGAGAAATACGATCATTTTAAATTTAAAAATTATAATAATATAATATTATTTATTAAAATATACTTATATATATTACCCATGTGATATGTTGTTGAACAACGAACCACATCGCTTCGTAGAAGTGATAATTCGAATGTACGCACGAATGACATTATCAATTTTCAGTGCAAGTAAAGGTAAGAAAATAAATTATATATTATATTTTAATAATGTGAAAAATGCCATAAAGGTCATATATAATCATTAATTCCATCATTTCAACTAGTATTGAGATATGGTGATGGAAATCAAATTATATCGGTTCGTGAGGCTATAATTTACTATATAGACAAAAAACCATTATATTCACAATTGATGAAAGTGGAGATGGATTTGGGTGATTAAATTAATTTAATAACATATAATTATGTTTAATATACCGAATTTGTTATTTCAACATGGTTGAATAATATTTGAAGGAAGTTAAAGGAGAAATAAAATAGAAATACTTGTTTAAAAATGATAACTCTTCCTCGGACCACCTCCTTTTCTTAAAAACCTAAGACCATTAAGGATAATATTATGAATAATATAATATCTCTAGATTTTGGGGAAGAATTATAATAAATTATTTGGGATGATTTTGGAAAAAATAAGTTTTTAAGTGAGGAATGGAGATGAAAATGTGCCCTTTTATAAGAGAGGGGAAGGGCACTTTTGTAATTTCTCAAAAATATTAAATTAATATAAAATAATTTTACATTAAAATGAATCAATACTGATTTATTTTAAATATAAGATGATTATGCATTTAAATACATTCCCAAAATAAAAAATATATAATTTTTAACTATTTTACAATCCTTATCGTTTTGCTTTAACCATTATTTAACCTTTTTAAGTATTTCTATGATAACATGTTTTTTATTCTTTAAGGGTTAATATTGTCATATATAATGTTTAAAAACCATAAATGGATCATTTATGAAATTTTAAACAATATAATAATTTTTTTTCCAAATTTTAGTATTTTATGAATTTCATCTCATTTAATAAAATATTATTTATATTAATATATAATTTATGTTAATTTTGACACCATCATTACTGGGATTTTTAATAACATCATAAAAACATCATATCATACAACTAAATATTTCAAATCACCTCTAACATGTTAATTTAATATATAATTTTTTAATGAAATTAATTATGTAAAATTATATTTATTTTATTAATTTTAATACCATTTATTTTACATTTCCTTTTATTAAATAATTACTATACCATCATTGTGTAAGCCTTTAGGGTAATTATTTATATCCTAAAATTTTAAAATAAAGTACCATGATGAAGATAAAAAATTTATTTTTCAAAATACCATTTATATTCTAACAATAACCTATATAAATTCATATAAAAAATATTCCACTTGTTAGAAACAAAAGTATGAAAAAATTGACTTTTCATTGAATATAATACTATAAATGGCATGAAGTCATCCAAGTGGATCCAAGAGATAAAAAAATTATCACAAGGATAATTTTGGTTGATAATAACTAATCCAATACAATTAGGACAATCGTTTAGGTAATTATTTATAATTTAAAATATTATTTTACTCTTAATTACTTGATTTACCTTCAATTATGATAATTATATTTCTTTAGTAAAGTTACATTTAATATTTTCCCAAAATAGAAGTAACATATTTAATAAATTTACATCATTTTATTTAAAATATGGAATCCATTATCCAAAATTAAATTCACAAAATGTTAAAAAATTAATTAAAAATTATCCCTATAGACGAGATGAATAGATGAGTTTTTAATGTAAAAAACAATTAATGAATTAAAATGTTTTTATAAAAACATTCAATGTCAAATTAATATTAATGACCCTAATTAGATTAATTTATAAATATTTAACAAATTATACATTAAAAAAAATCAGAAAGATAATTTTAAACTATAAATTATTTAGGCAAAAAAGCTATTTCCAATTAAAATACAGTGTTTTTTTCACTATTCATCAAAAATAAAACTTATTATAATGATTCAAAAATTTAAACCAAAGTAAATTTTCATATTACTATTTCAAATATTAATGTTTATTTTTTAATATAAAATTTTTAAAAGTATCATAACTAGATTTAAAACAAGTGTTCCATCAAACGATTAGAAAAATATCTTTTTAGAAATGTAATTATTTTATGTATAAAATTATATTTTTTCTTATATAATGTATGGAAAAAACATAAGATGAATATTAAATTTTAAATTTAATATTATATATATATATATATTTATTATTATTATCTAACAAGGGTGATTTTTTTTATTTATTGGTATAAAACAAACATGTGCACATTTATGTAGTTTTTCAGAAAACATTTAATTTTATTTTGAAAAGGATTTTATTTTCATTTATAATTAATGGGTTATAAAATAATTTATTATATATACGTGTGTAAAACATAATTTTATAATTGAATTAATACTATTCATTTTCTCCATTCTAACAGGTAGGTAATAATAGTAACATTTTAAAAAATAAAATTTAGTTCATTTAAGTTTGAAATGGAATATCATGTACACTATCAAACATTGTGATTATTTATTAAAAAATAAATATGTTACATTTTACCTCTTTTAATAAATTTTATCATCTCAATTTGAAATCAGTTTTGGTATTTAGGGGTTTCCCTTTCAAATTAGCTTTATTAGAATCCCACATCGGAATAAGGGTTAATAAAACTCCATCTTTAAAAGAATTAAAATGGATGTACAAAGGTCTTATTAAATGTCACATACTAGGGTTCCATTTATAAAAACATGTAAATGGAAGCGAAAACTAAATATCATGTTTTTAAGGAGTGTGATAAAGAACAAGGTCATTATAATGTTGACAATCACAAAACCAAAACTCTTTGAGGGGTTAAAATGTCATTTATTTCTTAATAAGAAAAGTAAATAAATAATAATTTTTTTTCAAAATATTTTTCCTAGGGTTGAATAATTCTTTTACTATCTAATAACAAAAGGAAATATACTTAATTGACATTTTTCTGTTTTCTAAGAACAATTTCATCCCCATAACATTCCCACAATTATTATGTACATATATAAAAATAAACTTAATAATTAATGATAATATAAATCTTAAAGGTTATCAGTACCTTAAAACTCATATCCAAATGCACAACTATACTAATCATTAAACAAAATCCATAAATAACATAATCCCAAAATTGAACTCCAAGAAAGGTCCTTAATCACTTATGATCACATCAAATAAAAAACTCAGAAGACATGTCGAAAACCTTTAAATTGTGGTTAAAATTAGAAAAATACGAAGATCCTAGGAGCTTCCCTCACTTAATAAGTTGTTTCAACATCAACTAAAACAGTAGAAAAATATTTTGTTGATATTTTTTTCATCTTTGATTATAACAATTTGGAAATTTTTTTTCTCAGGAATCCTTTCATCATAGTCATGAATCTTATGAACAATCTTAACACACTAAAAAAACATCCCAAATCATGTAAAAAATTTCCTGAAATCTTTTTTCCACAATTGGAACATTTGGGGGATTACCTCTATATTTTGTATTTGTATGCTTCTCCATTTCCTAGCACCTTGAGTATTTCTAACTCTTGTCATCTTTTGGCACATAAGTTTTGGTAAACTCTATATAAAATTTTTCATCACAAAAAAACACTTTTTCATAACTTTTAAATTATCAGGATGTAAAATCTATTCATAAAAAATGTTTCAATCATGTGTAAGATATATTAATTTTACTATCAATTTCTCGAATTAAATTGAGAACATTCCTTTCCAATCTAGTGAAGTTTTCTTCACAGGTATCCCCTGAATTATTATCCTTTTACATAAATTTAAAGAATATTTTTCCATCATATAATGACCAAACATATAGAAATATTTATCAAAAGACATATTTTTAAATGTTTACCATTACATAGAACCAATATTATCCTTCTATCTAGTATTCTTAACCAAAACCAATACTAGTCAGCCTCACCTTCATGACGATAAAAGGAAATAATTACCTTTTGATGTTATGAACATCCCAAAACATCAAATGTATTCTTCAATACATTGATCCATCTGTTGACTACTACTGGGTCAGAAAATCTATTGAATTATGGGGGATGTTGGATCATGAAATGATATACTATAGTAATGTTTCTTCTTGGTAGAACATGTTCCTCTCTAGCATGGATATCACCTCTATTTATAGCATGTTTCAAAAGATCCATCCATATAACAAACTATTCTTTTCTAATTCCAACCGTCTCAGTATGATAATTTGGAAATTTATTCTCCTCTTGGTTCCTTCTCACTACAGATTCCATATTTCCTATGTAGAAAACCATTTTGAACAATCATAGATAAGATAAATAAATAAGGTAATCATAAAATTATACATTATTTTAACTTAACCATAAAGTAAAATCTTCTAAGGGAATGCTATTAATACTATCCTAACCTATAAAGTTATTTAACCGTACTTTGATTCTAAAATTAATGATTAGGAATTAAATAGTACATATCCCAGTGCTTTTAACTAGAGTTTACATTATAGGATCTTTTCAGTTTAGAGTTTTTGAGAATTAGGAAAAAATCTTACAAAGTAAACCCACACATTACAAGTGGGCATTTATACTCAGTATCCATTATTTCTATAATATAAAATTATTTAAAAAAAGATGATTTATCTTTATAAAAAAACATAACAATATTTCCTTGATGTCATCTTTGACTCTATTACCAATTAAAACCTATGAAATACATTTTAAAAACATGGGATGGGTAAAAAATCATAGTAAGGGATATAAAAATAAAGGAAACTGTTAGTTCAGAAAAACTGTGGATACTCCAATAACTTGTAACTTTATCATGAAATCACCATGAAAATATTAAAAAACACATTTTTACAAAAAACACACTTTTTATCAAACAATATCCTAAAAACACATAGAAATCAATTAAAACTCTTTTAGGTAACATAGTGCATGATATACATAAAACCCTTTCAAAACACTTTTTATTAGAATAAGTATGTGGCCGAATTCCAATTTAGCTATTAGGGGCTTACATTGATCTATTTGAGTCACCTTATGTTATGATTTAATGGGATTACCTGACGATATCTTGGCTATCCCATGTTAAGCTGTAACGGGCTTCCCCAATAATTTCTAGACTACCCCATGTTAAGATTTAATAGGATTACTTAACACTATCAGGGCCACCCCATGTATAAGCTAAATCAGATTCTATAATTTACAGTAATTTTTAATTAACATATAATTAATAAAAATACCTCTTCATAAAACCCTTTGAAATAATCTTTTAGTCTCATATGAAAAACAATATTGTATAAAAATTCAATTTTGTATTAATAAAAATTGTTTAAATATAAATAATCACAAAAAGGGAATATTGTTTTTAATTTTAGAAAACATGTAATATTTCAAAGGAATCTATAAATTAAATAATAATCATGATGGAAATAAATTCATTGTTTCCATGTACGTTAAGAATAAAATATTCCTGTTATCATTTATCAAAATATTCTATATAATACACGTAAAAAGATTCCTTTAGAAAACATTTTAATGAAATTAAAAATATTCATCAAATTTTATTTATAACCATATTATATCCATATAAATAAATATATAAAATAATTTCATGAATATTGAAATGGGAAAAAATAATTGATAATTAAATCATTAAACATTCAGGGTGTTTCATAACACTTTGAATATTTAAATCCCAAGACAGAAGAAAGAATAAAATTTAATAAACCATTAAATAGCATGATAATAAATAAATGGATAACATAGTAATTAAAAGGGTTTGTATAAATACCTCATCAAATAAGGTGGGTGTATAACATTAAAACATGTCTCAATGAAAAGAGATTGAGACAAATTCCATTACCTTAAGTCCAAATCATCACGTAGAATATTTATATTCGAGAATAATAAACATAGATTAATTACTATTTTTTTAAAGATTTTTCCTTTTTGTTATTCCATTTATATCACTTATTACCATGTTATAACAATTACTTAATTATTGAATTTCACATCAGACGTTTTGATGATATTTGGTACATGGGTCCAAAATGAATTTGGAATGATGTATATAATCAAAATTGATCATTATTCCATCATAAAAATAATAATATTCATTACATTGTAATCTTTTTTATAAACTAATTATTGTTTTAAATACATCAATTAAATATGTATATGAAAAATAAATGATGTTACAATCATGGATATGGTAAGTCATACACACTCATAAGAAATGTTTCCATTTTTAGATGATAATTAAAGAAAAAAGGATAATATTATTTTAAATTTAAATAATTATGATAATATAATATTATTTATTAAAATATACTTATATATATATTAACTATGTGATATGGTGTTGATAATGTAACATCCCTGGTAAATGAAGAATAAGATATTTTTATATTTATTAATATTTGTGAATTAAATATTAATTTTAGCTTAAAAGGGTTGCTATGTTCGATAGCGTACCCGATACGCAACAACGAGTTTCTTTGGAATCTTACGTTGCACACTAATAATATAATATTATTATTTTAAATGGTAGTTAACTCATAGCCGTTATATTGGTGGGAATGAACAAAACTAACTATAAAATGATTATACATCTATTTATATTTGTCCAATAAAAGTTATAGGCATAAAAAGTGAATCAATCTAATTTTAAGCATAATTTTCATTAAAATGCCGATTTATCGCCTTTTAATGGAAAACCCTATTTAAATATATTTTTGGTTACTTTAATACATTATAAATGACCAAATAAAATCCTTCTTTAGAATTAGGACATCAAATTTTACTTTGGGTAAATTTTTGGTATTTTTCTAATAAAGTTCATATTTTAATGAATAGTGAAAAATATTGCATTTTAATTCAAAAGTGTCTTTTAATCTAATTTATTTATATGGTTAGATTACATTTTTAATTGGTTTTAATGTGGAATTAAAATATATTTTTAGTATTTAATCCAATGTTGGTCATTGGATTTAATTTCACTTTGAAATTAGACATAAACAAGTATCAATCTTTTGATAGTTATTGTTTCTTAAAAACACGCTATTTGTTTTAACAATGGGAATTAATTTTTAAATTAATTAATTCCAATTCTATGTTTTGAATTTAGAAAAATAGACATCATTTCTGAATTCGGAATATCAAATATAGCTTAGTCTGAATTTTTGGTATTTTTCTGAAAAACTTCAATTTTTGATGAATAGTGACACCACTTAGTGGTAGTTAAAAAACTGAATTTTTCATTTAAATGAAATTTTACCACTTCTGTGAATTGAATTTCAAAAATCCGACATACATGGTTGTTATCAAGAAGTAAAATGTGGTTCAATAAGATGAAAATAATTTTTGGTGAATAGTAACTTTTGACTATTATTTACTGCGGTTAAAGGTAAATATGGTAATTCAAGATTAAAAAAATATTACAATCATTCAAAATTACTTTAACACTTGTCCAAATATTATTGGTTGAGTCATTTACGACCATTAGAATCTTTGGGTCGATTTTGGGACCCCTTTAAGCCACTTGGGTGTGATTATGACAATTTTGAATAATTAACTTAAAGAAATGACAAAAATGACAAATGAAAATATCTTTTAGTAATTTAATTTTTAGAAGGGGTTATATAAATTATCTGTTCAACTATAAATATTCATTGGAAAGATAAAAATATTTCCTACATCATGGTATTTTTTTTTTATAATTTTGAGACATAAAATAAATTAAATTATTTATGACACAATAATGATGTAGTATTTACCTCATTAATAGATGATTTAATAAAATAAGATTATAATGATTAAAATATTATCCGAAAAATGTCCAATTATTATTGGATGATTTTATTTCGGTTATGAGTCATCTTATCTTAGACCATAATTATTTTTGGACCATTAGAAACCGAATATCATTATATTATAAAATAATATTTTCACTCTTTACTAAAGAGCCCCTCCTCTCCCGTATAAAAAGAGTCCACTTCTATGCAATTCCTCACACCTATCAAGCCATTAGGCTCGTCCAAGATCTGCCCAATTAAGCTCCTTACATCCATATCTTCCTCCTAGAAGGCTTACCTTAGGCAGAAGGCACTCAAGAAGTCCTTTTGGTTTAAACCAAAGGAAGTTGCCTAAATTAAAGGTAACAGTTTCTCTTAAATTGTTTTCTTTTATTTTGCTTCTCCAACCCCTATACTCTTTTTATTTCTTTTCTTTTGTAACAACACCAGTATCCTCAATATACTAGGATGTTGTTAAAATAAGGATTCGAACTACACTTATACACACCTCCATCTAATGGATGAAGAACATAATGTTTCTGTGGATGGAAAACTAACGCCTCACGAAACGATGATTGTTCAATTACATCTTACCGCCTCTCATGGTGTCCATTATGATGGAACTGTATTTATATATGATTATATTATGTTTATGATTTATTTATGCTTCTTTACTTACCAATTATATCAAACCTTTATGGTTTCCATGGTGGGTAAATACGATAATCTCATTTGAGGAAGTGCGGACTACCGCCCCCTCAAAGTGATGTGACTCGTTAATGCCCTATGTGGGATGTATAAAGGATAGAGTTAATGATATTGTATATGATATTATACTATAATTATAATATACCTATTTATCATTATGTTTTAATTTCATTAAAATAATAAATAGAAATGAAAGTAGCGTTCATGCGTACGTACGACTTACCATCTCCATGAACGGTGCATTTCATTTCGTACCTACAAATGTTATGTACTACTATAAATACAGGTACATGCTGGATATATATTATATATATGATACCCAAATCATTAATATCATTCTGGATATAATGAAACTTTTACCACGTGAAAAATATGTAATTATAAGAAGTCCATTTTTGACTCAAGTACCAAATATCGACAAAATGAACGTTATTAACTTAAATGACTATATAATGATTATAACATGGTAATAAGTGATATAAAAGGAATGATAAACTTGAAAAAGGTTCTTATGCAAGTATAAATTAACTTTAGTTTATTATTTAGGAGATTAAAGAACGAATGGGTCAAGTCAGACACGAGGTAAGGGACTTCGTCTCAATCTCTTTTCATTGAGGCATTTCTTATACACGACTTTATTTTATATGGTGTATAAACCCCTTTGACTTTTCATTTTATCCAAAGAGAATATTTTTATATGAAGAGTTTTACTAAACGACAAAAAGGAATGTTTTTTAAGCGGTGACAACGACCTTTCCGCCGCCGTGAGTATTATTTGATCTTTGGCTTCCTTAACAAGCCGAAATATTTTTAAAAGGAAAAATAAATACCAAATACTCTTTTTACGTATTTTGGTATTGAAAATGATTTTGATAATGGATTTATTATTTCAATATCTTGAAATGATATTTTATTATTGCAATGTGGAATTGTTATCTATCCTTTATGCTTATGTTATGTGTTAAGATCATGTTATGGTTCTTGGGCATTATTTACGTATACGGGTGGTTCCATGATAAACCTAGGGCGGGTGAGCCCGAGATAGCTCTCCAATGCATTGGGTAACATGACGGAGGTAAACATGAATGTTTATCCTAATAGATTTAGGGAATATACTGTGATGGGTATTCCAAAGTAACTCCCTATGTAGCTGTGATATCTACAATGTAAGTATGGTATGGATGCTGCATGTTACCTTTATGATTTATGATTTCTATGTGTCATTCATAAATCTTATGATTTCATGAGGTAAGTAAAAGATTCCATGTTTTTTATGTATTTATGAACAAATGTTTTCATTCACTATTTTATAACCCTTACTGAGCCTTTTATGCTCATCCCATGTTTTGAAATGTTTTTCACAGGACGTAAAGATGAATAGGGTCAAGTATGGGATAAAGGAAAAGCCATGCTCTCTTTAACATGTAATTAGAACTAACTTTTTTTTCAAGAGTTTTTATTTTATAAAAAAACAAAGTGGATTCTGGGTAGAAGTACCTACTTTGTAATATTTTGAGATGTAATAGTTATGTCCTAATTCCCTAAAACTCTAAACCTGAAAAGATACTCAATGTGAATTATTCATTTAATTCAATATTATGTAATGCTTAAGGCCGGGTCCTTATAGTTGGTATCAGAGGTTGGTTTAGATAACTTTAGGAGTTAGGATATTGTTAAATTAATATCCATAAAGTAATTTATGTTAATATTGACATCATATAGCATTCCCAGATTACCATGTTGCTTTTCCTAAGATATTTCTTTGTTTAGAATGGTTTTCTGCAGAGGAAACAGGGCAGCTATGTTGGGACGACATCAGGAGGAAGACAACCTTCCAAATAAACAACCTGAGATGGTCGGAATCGGAACTGAACAGTTTGTTGCAGTGATTGCACAGTTGACTCAGGCTATAAATGGTGGTGGTATCCATGTACGAGATCTGCCAGATCAACCACAGAGGAACATGTCAGTAGTGGAGCATTTCATGAGGCAACATCCCCCATCATTCAGAGGATCATCTGATCTGGTCCTTGCTGAAGGGTGGATTAAAGCACTGGAAAAGATTTTTGATGTCATGGGTTGTTCAGAACATCAAAAGGTTAGTCTAACTGTTTACCGTTTTGAAGGTGAAGCTGATCAGTGGTGGTCGATGGTGAAAAATATTAGGGATAGTGAGGAGATTGATGCTCTTGATTGGGATGAATTCAAAGGTATGTTTCTTGAGAAATATTTTCCTAAGGTGGTTTGTCTTAGGATGGAAAAAAAATTCTTGGAATTGAGGTAGGAGGATGACTCAGTGGCTTCTTATGAAGAAAAATTCACTCGACTAGCACGATATTCTCCAAACTTCTTACGAGATATTGATAGTAAAATCAACCGTTTTAATCAGGATTAAAGCCAAAGCATTGAAGGTATTTAGTTTCTCATGAGTTCAAAAGTTATGAAAAACTTGTTCGTTGTGCGGAGAAGGTAGAAATGGAGTTTGCCAATGATCAAGTATTCTTTGAAAAAAAACAAAATAAAAGGTCGAGGTGGCAGGCGAAAGGAAAGAACTCTTCAGAAAATTCTGATGGTAAAAAGCTTAAGTTTACAGTTTGTGAAAATTGTGGTAAAAAGCATGCTGGGGAATGTCTTTTGAATTCTGTTAAGTGTTACCGATGTGGTAAAATGGGACATAAGGCTCGTAATTGTACTGAAAAAGATCTGGGTAATGGTAAGAAAAAATCTAATTTAGAGTCAGTAAAATGTTTTAAGTGCAATGAAATGGGTCATTATGCAAATGAGTGTCCAACAAGGAACTCAACCGAAGGAAAACAGCAAGACTACAAGCAGAAAGGGGTGGTGAAATCCTTTGCAACAACTTCAGCAGATGTTGGGCCATCAAATGAAGTTTTATCAGGTACATTGTTTGTTTGTTCAGATTATTCCAATGTGTTGTTTGATTCAGGGTCTACACACTCTTTCATTTCTGAAAAGTTTTCTAGTAAATTGGGAATTCCATCTCATGATATGAATAATGAACTTACTGTAAAAACACCTGGAGGAAATGTTGAGACAAAAAGAAAACATAAGAACATTCTTGTCCTTGTGTGTGGAAAGAATCTACCTGCAAACCTTATTTTTTTTTGCCTCTAGTAGAGTTTGATGTTATATTGGGCTTGGATTGGCTTTCTGTTTATCATGCTAAGATTGACTGCAGAGCTAAAGAGGTTTCTTTTTAGAATGATTTTCAGTTTGTGTACAAGAATGAACCCTTGTTTTTGATAACATATTAGGAAGTCTAAAAACTAGTAAAAGATGGAAATGAATGTTACCTTGAACATATTGTTGAAAACAAAGGAACTATTCAGATTAATGATGTTCCAGTGGTAAATGAGTACCTTGATGTTTTTCTTGATGAGTTTCCTGGTATAATACCTGACCGGGAAGTTGAATTTACTATTGACTTAGTTCCTGATGCTAAGCCAATTTCAAAACCCCCTTATCGAATGGCTCATATTGAACTTTTAGAGTTAAAGATGAAATTGCATGAGTTATTAGATAAAGGTTTCATTCGACCTAGCACATCACCCTGGGGTGCTCCTATCTTGTTTGTTAAAAAGAAACATGGTTCAATGAGACCTTGCATTGATTATAGAGCATTGAATAACATTACTGTTAAGAATAAGTATCCTTTGCATCATATAGATGATTTGTTTGATCAGCTCCGGGGAGCTCAGTATTTTTCAAAGATTGACTTGAGGTCGGGGTACCATCAGTTGAAAGTAAAAGAAGTCGGCGTTTCGAAGACCACTTTTCATACTAGATATGGCCATTATGAATTTGTAGTTATGCCTTTTGGTTTAACCGATTCACCTACTGTATTCATGGATCTTATGAATAGAATTTTCCATGAGTTCTTGGATATGTTTGTGGTTGTGTTCATTGATGATATTTTGGTTTATTAAAAAAGTAAAGTGGAACATGAAAGTCATTTAAGGGGTGTCTTAAAAACCTTAAAAGAAAAGAAAATTTATGGAAAATTCAGCAAGTGTGAGTTTTGGTTACAACAAATTTCTTTCCTTGGTCACATTGTTTCAAAAAATGGAATAACTGTTGATCCTGCAAAAACAAAAGTTGTTGAAGAATGGCTAAGACCCACAAATATAACCAAGATTCATAGTTTTCTTGGTTTGGCAGGTTATTACTGGAGGTTTGTTGAAAACATTGCACGGTTATCTAGTGCAATGACTAAGTTAACTTGAAAAGGTTTTAAGTTCATCTGGACAAAAGAATGTGATGATTGTTTTCAGGAATTGAAAAGGATATTGGTGAATGCTCCAGTTTTGGCACTGCATTCCAGAAATGGTGAGTTTTTTATCTACATTGATGCTTCGTTGAAAGGACTGGGTTGCATCCTAATGAAAAATGATTAGGTAATGGCTTATGCTTCACGTCAGTTGAAACCACATTAGTTAAATTACCCTACACATGATTTGGAATTAGCTATTATTGTTTTTGCTTTAAAAATTTGGAGACATCATTTGTATGGAGTGAAATGTGAAATATATACTGATCTCAAAAGTTTGAAGTATATATTCACTTAGAAAGAATTGAACATGAGACAGAGGAGAGGGTTGGAATTAATCGAGGATTATGATTGTACGATCCATTACCATCCGGGAAAAGCAAATAAAGTGGCCGATGCTTTGAGTTGGAAACGTATTGTCTTCTTAGCAATGCTACGTTTGGAACAAGATACTTTGGTTTTTTATTTGATGAAATTTGGCATATAAGTTGTTGGTGCAGGAAATTCTTCTGTTTTCTTTCAGGTGTTAGTGAGATCATCTCTATCAGACAGAATAAAGAAAGCGCAGAAGGAAGACAGTGAGTTGCAGAAAAAGGTAGAGTTGGTTCAGAAGTGTAAGTTTCCTAAATTTGACATTGATAATGATTGTGTTTGGAGGTTTGGAAAGAGATTATGTGTGCCTTGTGATTCACAAATGAAGAATGAGTTGTTATGTGAAGATCATAGTTCTCTGTTTTCAGTTCATCCTGGTAGTACTAAGATGTATAGAGATCTTCGGGAGTATTACTGTTGGGATGGAATGAAAAGAGATATTGCTGATTTTACTGTGAACTGTTTGACTTGCTAGCAGGTTAAAGTAGAGAGACAGTTACCGAAAGGAATGCTCCAGCCTTTGTCAGTGCCAGAGTGGAAATGGGAAAATATATCCATGGACATTTTTGTGGGATTACCAAAGACATATCAAGGTAATAATGCAATCCGGGTTATAGTTGACTGATTGACTAAATCTTCTCATTTACTTCCTATTAGAGATACATTGTCTATAGATCAACTCGCTCAGTTGTATGTTAAAGAGATAGTCAGGTTGCATGGAGTTCCCCTCTCCATTGTATTTGATCGTGATCCCAGGTTCCCTTCTAACTTTTGGAAAGGCCTTCAGAAGTCATTGGGTACTGAATTAAACTTTAGTACATCTTTTCATCCTCAATCAGATGGGAAGTCAGAACGAACAATTCAGACCTTGGAGGATATGTTACGTGCTTGCTCGATGGACTACCAGGGAAGTTGGGACCAACATCTTTATTTGGTTGAATTTTCTTATAATAACTGTTTTCATTCCAGTATACAGATGGCTCCATTTGAGGCATTGTATGGAAAGCGTTGTCGAACTCCAGCTTTTTGGGATGATGTAGGTGAAAGAAAGCTGATGGGACCAGAATTGGTAGAAGAGATGTAAGAGAAAGTTCAGTTGATTCATAAGCACATGAGAACAGCTCAAAGCAGACAGAAAAGTTATGCGGATAACCGGAGGAAGGATTTTTCTTTTGAGGTAGGTGACCATGTCATTTTCAAATTTTCTCCTTGGAAAATTGTAATGTGTTTTGGTAGGAAGGGAAAGATGAGTCCAAGGTTCATTGGACCATATGAAATTCTGGACAAAGTTTGATCATTTGCATACCGAGTGGCTTTACCTCCAAGTTTATCTTAGGTACACAATGTTTTTCATGTTTCGATGTTGAGAAAGTATATGCCAGATCCATCTCATGTTTTGAGCCTAGAGGTAGTTCAGTTGGAAGAGAATCTCTCTTATGAAGAACAACCAGTCCAGATTCTTGACCGAAGAGAGCAAGTGTTGCGAAATAAGGTAATTCACTAGGTAAAGGTTTTGTGGAAAAACCATATGGTTGAAGAGGCAACATGGGAATCTGAATATTCTATGAGGGATAAATACCCCCACTTATTTTGATAAGTGAATAAAATTACGAGGACACAATTTCCAAAAGGGGGAAGGATGTAACATCCCTAGTAAATGAAGAATAAGAGATTTTTATATTTATTAATATTTGTGAATTAAATATTAATTTTAGCTTAAAAGGGTTGCTATGTTCGATAGCGTACCCGATACGCAACAATGAGTTTCTTTGGAATCTTACGTTGCACACTAATAATATAATATTATTATTTTAAATGGTATTGAACTCCTAGCCATTGTATTGGTGGGAATGAAAAAAACTAACTATAATATGATTATACATGTATTTATATTTATCCAATAAAAGTTAGAGGCATAAAAAGTGAATGAATCTAATTTTAAGCATAATTTTCATTAAAATATAAATTTATCACCTTTTAATGGAGAACCCTCTTTAAATATAGTTTTGGTTACTTTAATAAATTCTAATTGACCAAATAAAATCTTTCTTTAGAATGGGGACATCAAATTTTACTTTGGGTAAATTTTTGGTATTTTTCTGATAAAGTTCATTTTTTAATGAATAGTGAAAAATATTGTATTTTAATTCAAATGTGCCTTTTAATCTAATTTATTTATATGGTTAGATTATATTTTTAATTGTGATTAAAGTGGAATTAAAATATATTTTTACTATTTAATCCAATGTTGGTCATTGGATTTAATTTCGCTTTGAAATTAGACATAAACAAGTATCAATCTTTTGATAGTTATTGTTTCTTAAAAACACACTATTTGTTTTAACAGTGGGAATTAATTTTTAAATTAATTAATGCCACTTATATGTTTTGAATTTAGAAATATAGACATTATTTATGAATTCGGAATATCAAATATAGCTTAGGAAGAATTTTTGGTATTTTTCTGAAAAACTTCAATTTTTGATGAATAGTGACACCACTTAGTGGTATTTAAAAAACTGACTTTTTCATTTAAATGGAATTTTAGCACTTCTGTGAATTGAATTTCAAAAATCCGACATACATGTTTTTCATCAAGAAGTAAAATTCGGTTCAATAAGATGAAAATAATTTTGGGTGAATAGTAACTTATGACTTTTATTTACTGCGGTTAAAGGTAAATAGGGTAATTCAAGGTTAAAAGAATATTATGATCATTAAAAATTACCATAACACTTGTCCAAATATTATTTGTTGAGTCATTTACGACCATTAACATCTTTGGGTCGATTTTGGGACCCCTTTAAGCCACTTGGGCGTGATAATGACAATTTAGAATAATTAACTTAAAGAAAAGACAAAAATGACAATAGAAACTATCTTTTAGTAAATTAATTTTTAAAAGGGGTTATATAAATTATCTGTTCAACTATAAATATTCATTGGAAATATAAAAATATTTCCTACATCATGGTATTTTTTTATAATTTGTAGACATCAAATAAATTAAATTATTTATGACACAATAATGATGCAGTATTTACCTCATTAATAGATGATTTAATAAAATAAGATTATAATGATTAAAATATTATCCAAAACTTGTCCAATTCTGATTGGATGATTTTATTTCGGTTATGAGTCATCTTATATTCGACCATAATGATTTTTGGACCATTAGAAACCGAATATCATTATATTATAAAATAATATTTTCACTCTTTCCTAAAGAGCCCCTCCTCTCCCTTATAAAAAGAGACCATTTCTATGCAATTCCTCACACCTCTAAAGCTATTTGGCTCGTCCAAACTCTGCCCAATTAAGCTCCCTACATCCCTCTTCTCCTCCTAGAAGGCTTACCTTAGGCAGAAGGCACTTAAGAAGTCCTTTTGGTTTAAACCAAAGGAAGTTTCCTAAATTAAAGGTAACCGTTTCTCTGAAATTGTTTTCTTTTATTTTGCTTCTCCAACACCAAAAATCTTTTTATTTATTTTCTTTTTTATCAACACCAGTATCCTCAATATACTAGGATGTTTTTATTATAAGGATTCAAACTGCACTTACACACACCACCATCTAATGGATGAAGAACATAATGTTTCTGTGGATGGCAAACTAACGCCTCATGAAACGATGATTGTTCAATTACATCTTACCGCCTCTCATGGTGGCCATTATGATGAAACTGTATTTATATATGATATATATTATTTTTATGATTTCTTTATTCTTTTTTACTTCTTAATTATATCAAACCTTTATGGTTTCCATGGTGGGTAAATACGATAATCTCATTTGAGGAAGTGCGGACTACCGCCCCCTTAAAGTGATGTGACTCGTTAATGCCCTATGTGGGATGTATAAAGGATAGAGTTAATGATATTGTATATGATATTATACTGGAATTATAATATACATATTTATTATTATGTTGTAATTTCATTAAAATAAGAAATATAAATGAAAGTAGCGTTCATGCGTACATACGGTTTACCGTCTCCATGAACGGTGCATTTCATTTCGTACCTCCAAATGTTATGTACTATTATAAATACACGTACATGCTGGATATATATGATATATATGATACCCAAATCATGCATGTCATTCTAGATATAATGAAACTTTTACCACGTGAACAACATGTAATTATAAGAAGTCCATTTTTGACTCAAGTACCAAATATCGACAAAATGAATGTTATTAACTTAAATGATTACATAATGATTATAACATGGTAATAAGTGATATAAAAGGAATAATAAACTTGGAAAAGGTTCTTAGGCAAGTAGAAATTAACTTAATTTATTATTCAGGAGATTAAAGAACGAACGGGTCAAGTCGGACACGAGGTAAGGGACTTCGTCTCAATCTCTTTTCATTGAGGCATTTCTTATACACGACTTTATTTTATATGGTGTATAAACCATTTGAATTTTCATTTTATCCAAAGAGAATCTTTTTATATGAAGCGTTTTACTAAACGACAAAAAGGAATATTTTTTAAGCGGTGACAATGACCTTTCCACCGCCACGAGTATTATTTGATCTTTGGCTTCCTTAACAAGCTGGAATGTTTTTAAAAGGAAAAATAAATACCGAATACTATTTTTTATGTATTTTGGTATTGAAAATGATTTTGATAATGGATTTATTATTTCAAAATCTTGAAATGATATTTTATTATTGCAATGTGGAATTGTTATCTTTCCTTTATGCTTATGTTATGTGTTAAAATCATGTTATGGTTCTTGGGAATTATTAACGTATACGGGTGGTTCCATGATAAACCTAGGGCGGGTGAGCCCGAGATAGATCTCCAATGCATTGGGTAATGTGACAGAGGTAAACTTTAATGTTTCTCCTAAGATATTTACGGAATATACTATGATGGGTATTCCAAAGTAACTCCCTATGTAGCTATGATAGCTACAATGTATGTATGGTATGGATGCCGCAAGTTACCTTTATGATTTATGATTTCTATGTGTCTTTCATATATCTTATGATTTCATGAGGTAAGTAAAAGAGTCCATGTTTTGTATGTATTTATGAAATAATGTTTTCATTCACTGTTTTATAACCCTTACTGAGCCTTTTATGCTCATCCCAAGTTTTGAAATGTTTTTCACAGGACGTAAAGATGAATAGGGTCAAGGATGGTGGTTCACGCCCAAATTTACCCAAGAGAAGAAGGTTAGAACGGTCCTTGTAGTGTAGCTTGGGTTGTCGATTCCACAGAGACCTAAGAAGATACCTAAGATACACAACCTAAGGGATGGATTTTTGGATATGAAGTGGCCAACTTGGATTTTTTTAAAGAGTTTTGGGAGAAGACTAATAAGCTTAGTTGAGTTCAATTTTAATGAAATGGGTTGATCTTAGGGTTACGCTTGGGTGGATTGAATGCATTTTATTTCTTTAGACAAATTTTTGGTTTTATTAATTCTTGATGAAACTATTCTTCAAAATAATACTACCTTCATCATTTTCTGGTTAGATACTAACTAAACTCAATTACTAGTCACCAACACACTTAGAGAACCAGATTCATGATCTCTCCAAGGTATATGGTTAATTTAGTAATTGGAATTAGCCTTTTCAAACACAGTGAAGATGAGGAGCGAAAATAATTGAAGAATGGAAGTCTTGAATTATTTAACCAATTAACAACAATTCATGCATTAAATATCAATCAATCCAGCCTTTGCATAATCCTAATATCAACCCATTAAAGGGTTATCCCTCCATTTATGATAGACTATCAATGGTGGGCGGAAGACGGCTTACAAGAATTGAATTGAAGAGATTAAAACCGAAGAAATAACGAGCACTCCTCCGTGTGTGTGAATGGAATTCACAACTATGTGTGAACTATATCACAAACACACAGAGTTATCACTGTGATTTTGTGATTTTAGAGATTTAAGTATAGAAATTGGAAGAAGAGTAGAGAAGGAATTGGGTTAATAACTTAGGAATACAAAAAGAAACTTACATGGGGAAATGAAAGCATTACAACAAAAATTGAGCATAATAACATTACATGAAAGAAGGTATGAGTTCCTCCTCACCACCACTGCCTTAAATAGGCAAATTTGGATCCTTAGGACGAGCTCCAACAGTCCAAGTCATCCCAATCAATGAGGGTAGGCATAGGTGGTGGAAAGTAGGTGGAGATGAGACTTCTCCACCCTTGACCCGAGATGGCATCCAGCTTGCATCCACTTGACATATCCGCTTCAAAGTCCTTCTAGATGGCCGATTTGGAGTGGGCCATATAAGACAACAATAAATACCCGGATGTCTTCTAACCTCCTGTAAAATATCAGCCCAATTTAATTTGTGGTTCGGGAGATATGGAAGATTCATTGGGCTGAAATTCTGGGCCGCAGATTCTGGCCCAGATTCTGATCTTCCATTTGGGCTGCCTTGATCACCATCATGGAGACCGAATTAGAACTTTTTCCTGAATAATGATTTGTTCCCCTGTATTTCTTCTATCATCACAAGAAATTTGGGCTTCATTGGTCCAGTATTGTGGGCCCCACATCCTCAACAGTGGGTTGATGTCCAATCTGCCTTCACCAGAATTGTCTCCTTTCATCACCAAATATCTTCATCATCCTTTATGAATATTTCCTTGATCCCTGAATGAGAAACATTTAAATTTGAAGTGAAGATACATTTACAAAAATATAATATTAAAACATGAATAATTACATTCAATAAAATCATATGATTCATTGGGCCTAAATTGGTGTACATTAGGCATGAAGTGCACAATTGATGAGAGTGGATGTTTAAAATTAAAATGTACTAACTCAGGCCCATATGATCAAAAATGAACTTTTAATCCCAATAAAATGTAATTATAAAATGTGTTTTTATTGTCTAATCACACCCCCCAACTTTAGATTTGCTAGTCCCGAGCAAATAACTCAAAGATTATGAAAATCAAATTCCCTTTTCCAAAAACATTTTAATAAACAATGCTCACCAAAATACCTCATACCAAAAAAATTATGCATCCCATCAAAATCATTTAATACAATGTAGGTTCTAAAGCATAACCCAATCCCAAGCCCATTCTTCTGATCAAATTCAATGCCACATTTCATCCAATTACCATTAATCATGATGATGTGTTGTGTGTCACAATAGACATGGGGGTTCATTTTTATTCAAGGGGGAAAAGATGGAAGCGCTAGGTGGAATCACATTTTAATATTAATATGAGTATTCATTTTTTTCTTTTTTTTCTTTTTTTTGCAATTTTGCCATGGTTATTGAAATTGAATTCAAATGAGTCAACCCTTGTAGCGAGACTTTGCCGATGACTCCCAGGCTCAAAGGCCTTAGGGCACCAAGTGAAGCCCACATACTCGGGCATCATCTCGAGTTAACTCATTCAAAAACAAATTTGAATTTCCACAAATAGAGATAAAATTACCAACTCTGGGCTAGAAAACTATGGAGTCACGATCCCCAAGTGCCGAAAGCCACACATTAAGTCATTTCATTGCTCTATGCGCAAATTTATTGTTGTTTTTTTTGTTTTTTTGTGTGTTTTTTACACCTCTTTTTTTATATATATATTTTTTAAAATACTCATATTAAATTTAAAATGATCACCAAAAATATGCTATTTATTATGGGACCCCAAGAATTCATATTAATACCCCACAATCCATCGGACGTGCATTGTGATTTTTTTATAAAAATTGGATGAAAATGTAACAGTGAAAAATCACATTAGACAGCCACACTTTCCAAAATTTTATGATCATGAACTTAAGCATGTATTAAAATCAGAATCGAGGAATACAAAATTATTTAATATTCAGTTTTCAAGGTTTGCAATGTGTAATAACATGTTCAATGTTAAGGAAAATTTTCATTCAATTAACATGAACATTTTATTGCTCTATGTGATTGAATTTTATTTTCACCTCCCCCCAACAGAATATAACACTGTCCCCAGTGTTTAAAGAAAATATAATTTAGAAGGGGTACATGCAGAGAATAGGAGCATATAACAATTTCACCTGATATTTGATGTTGAAGTTTGTGATGCTCTCATTTAATCCCTTGGTCTCCATGTCACTTGAAGAATCTTCACAGTAGTGTAAGCTTGTACTCCTATGATTTCCCTGAAAATACATCAAACTTGGCAGCCCCTGAATCTCAAAAACCAACATAGTTAGACACAATGTAAACCCCTTGAGGTTCCCTTTTCTAAAAAAAAACAACAATAAAATAAAAAAAAAATAAAAAAAATAAAGACAAAACATACTTGTTAATTTTGAAACTCCAACGATCGACACTCATAACAAGTAATAATTTTTTTTTAAAAAAAATTATGTATATATACAAAAATTTAAAATATAAGTATATATATATAGAAGATAGAATAAGGAAGCACCAACCACCGTAGTTCAGTGGTAGGCGTGCGCCCCTGTCTTCCTTCGGTCCCGGGTTCGAGTCCCGCGGCTTCGCCGGTCGTGACGGGGTTTGACCCACGTCCTACGGCGTGTCACTTTTTTTTTACAGTTTTTTTTTGTTTTTTTTTGTTTTTTGTTTTTTAATAAAATAAAAAAAATAAAAATAAAATAAAAACTTACAAACACCTATATTGTTGATACATTGTCTTATTTTTAATTTCTGGGTAAGATAATACTCAGGGATCGCACCCCGTGACACAGATGAATACGGTGCTCCCCTTTCATACCCATCCATACTCATAAGAGAAGAACAGGTCAACAATATGAGGTAAAATTATATCAAATTGTTTTGCTAAAAAAAAAATGATTAAAACAACAAAGTGATTGTAAATTTAAAAATCATGGGTTGCCTCCCATTCAACGCTTTGTTTAACGCCATTAGCTCGACTTAAACCCCTTATTTATTAATTGTTGTTTTTTTTTCATCAATGGTAGGTTCACTCATGTCTTCATCAACTTCATGTTTTTGGAATGGTTCTATGAATGGTTTGACTCTATGACCATTAACTTTAAATATTTGACCATTGGTGGGATCTTGAATTTCAACAGCCCCATGGGGGTACACCTTATGCACTATGTATGGACCGGACCATCTAGACCTCAACTTTCCCGGGTGCAAATGAAGTTTAGAACTATACAAAAGCACAGGTTTCCCTAGTTTAATGTGTTTAGTTTTAAGATTCCTAGACTGGCAGGCTTGAACTCTAGCTTTATTGATCCTTGAATTTTCATAAGCCTCCATCCTAAGTTCCTCAAGCTCGTTTAGATCCAATTTCCTCTTTATTCCGGCCAAAGAAATGTCAAAGTTCATTTTTTTGATTGACCAAAAGGCCTTATGCTCAATCTCCACTGGCAAATGGCATGCTTTACCATATACCAACCTATATGGGGACATTCCTAGGATAGTTTTAAATGCTGTTCGATATGCCCAAAGAGAATCTAAGAGTTTGCTCGACCAATCTTTCCTAGATGGATTAACAGTTTTCTCAAGAATTTGTTTGATTTCTCGATTGGCTAACTCAGCTTGACCATTGGTTTGTGGGTGGTAAGCGGTGGACACTTTCTGAGAAATTCCATACTTCTCCACGAGCGATGAGAATGGGCGATTGTAGAAATGAGTTCCACGATCACTAATGATAGCCCTAGGAATCTCAAATCTAGAGAAGATGTTTTCTTTAAGGAATCTAATCACAGTTTGATGGTCATTGGATTTTGTAGGAATGGCCTCAACCCATTTTGAGACATAATCGACAGCCAAAAGAATGTAAAGATATCCCCTAGAGTTTGGGAAGGGACCCATGAAATCAATTCCCCAACAGTCAATGATTTCAACCACTAATATTGCAGTGAGAGGCATTTGATTCCTTTTTGTGATGGACCCTACTTGTTGACACCTAGGACAGCTTTGACAAAATGTGTAGGAGTCCCTTGAGAGGGTGGGCCAAAAGAGACCACATTGAAGAACCTTGACAGAAGTTTTCTTAGAGGAAAAGTGACCTCCACAAGCCTCACTATGAAAGAACATTAGGATGGACTCTTGTTCGGATTCTGGCACACACCTCCTAATGACTTGGTCAGGACAGAACTTATATAGGTATGGATCATCAAACACATAATGCTTGACATCAGAAAGAAATTTTCTTCTAGCTTGGGTCCCTAAGAATTTTGGAATGACCCCTGAAACTAAGAAGTTGGCTATGTCAGCATACCAAGGGCAATCACTCACAGAATAGAGGTTCTCATCGGGAAATGAATCAGACACAGAAAGGTGATGTGAGTTGTCTTTGAATTCCAACCTAGAGAGGTGATCAGCTACAACATTCTCAACACCTTTTTTATCCTTAATGGTTAAATCAAACTCTTGAAGAATAAGGACCCACCTAATCAATCTAGCCTTGGCATCTTGTTTTTGGAAGAGATATTTTAGAGCTGAATGGTCGGTGAATAAAATGATGGGTGATCCTAAGAGGTAGGACCTGAATTTCTCTAAGGAAAACACAACAGCAAGTAACTCATTTTCAGTGGTGGTGTAATTGATTTGGGCATCATTTAAGGATTTTCTTGAATAAGAAATGACATATGGAGTTTTATCACACCGTTGTCCTAACACAGCTCCTACAGCAAAGTCACTGGCATCACACATGAGTTCGAAAGGAAGGTCCCAGTTTGGAGATTTCATAATGGGAGGAGAGGTGAGAGCGGATTTAAGGGTTGAAAATGAACCCTCACAGCTTTATGTCCAAACAAATGGAGCATCCTTTACTAGGAGAGCACAAAGAGGGCGAGAGATTGAACTAAAGTCCTTAATGAATCTTCTATAGAAACCAGCATGTCCTAAGAAGGACCTCACTTCCTTAACAGTTCTGGGTGATGGAAGGTGACGAATGATGTCAACCTTTGCTTTATCAACTTCAATTCCCCTACCCGAGACTATATGGCCAAGGACTAACCCCTCTTTTACCATGAAATGGAATTTTTCCCAGTTTAGGACCAGATTCTTTTCTTTACATCTTGACAAAACTCTCTCCACATTCCTAAGACATCCCTCAAATGTACCCCCAAAGACAGAGAAGTCATCCATGAAGACCTCTAGAAAATCCCCTACCATATCTGAGAAGATTCCCATCATGCACCGCTTGAAGGTTCCAGGGGCATTGCATAACCCGAACGACATGCGTTTGAAGGCAAAGGTGCCGAATGGATAGGTGAAGGTTGTCTTCCCTTGATCCTCCAAGGAGACCTCGATTTGATTGTACCCTGAGTACCCATCTAGGAAGCAATAGAATTGATGACCTGCCACTCGCTCGAGGACTTGATCAATAAAGGGCAAGGGAAAATGGTCCTTCTTGGTACAAGAGTTGAGCTTCCTATAGTCAATACAGACTCTCCAGCCACTACTCACCCTAGTTGGAAGAATTTCCCCATCCTTATTAGTGATCACAGTGATTCCATCTTTCTTTGGGACAACTTGAATTGGGCTTACCCACTCACTCTCAGCTATGGGGTAGATGATACCAGCTTTCAACAACTTAAGAAGTTCTTTCCTTACCACATCCATAAGATTTGGATTGAGTCTCCTCTGAGGTTGACGACATGGTTTGGATTCAGATTCAAGAGTAATCCTATGAGTTCCAATAAGTGGGCTAATCCCAGGAATATCAGACATGGTCCAACCAATGGCTTTCTTGTGTTTCCTAAGGACATCTAGAAGCATCCCCTCATGATTGGCTTCAAGAGAAGAAGATATGACTATAGAATGTGTTTGATTTTCCCCTAGGAAGGCATACTTGAGGGAAGTAGGAAGTTCCTTCAATTCAAGATCTGGTTGGTTCAGAATTTCAGAAGAAGATTGGGGCATTGGATCAAGATCAAATTTGTTTCCTAGATTTTCAGATTGAATTGATTCCCCATGTGTAGAAGTTTTAGCCACAAGATTGTATTGACCTGGGTTAGGGAAGGGAGTTTGAGTTGTCTCCATGAATGTGGTTTCCTGAAAGGTTTCACTGATTGTTGGTCCTAAGACATCATTATAGGAGCAATTTGAAAATGATTCGAGCCAAGGAGATAAACTTCCATCATGTGAACAAAGGAAATCAATCTCATCCTGACTTAAACATCCATCAAATATTTCTTGATGTTCTATGGATTCATTTTCAATGCTTCCTAACATGTTTACTTCATGAATGTCCTCGTCATCTCCTATTTGTGAGCTTGAATTATAGATGTTCAAGTCTAGACTCATGTTCCCAAAGGTGATGGTCATGTTCCCATTTAGGACTTGGATAACAGAGTTGATTGTTGCAAGGAAAGGACGGACAAGAATGATTGGAGTTTGCTCCCTAGGACCTAATCTTGGATGATTTTCAAGGACAATGAAGTCAGCAGGGTAGATGAAATTCTCAACTTTTACTAAAACATCCTTTAAGATCCCCTTAGGAACCCGAACACTGCGATCAACGAGTTGAAGAGTGACAGATGTGGGTTGGAGTTCTTCGAGCCCTAACTGACAATACATGGCATAAGGAATGAAGTTTACACTGGCACCTAGGTCACACAAGGCCTTGAAAACTTTTTTCTCTCCTAGTTCAACATTGATGTAAGGGAAACCTGGGTCTTTCATCTTTGGAGGAATGGTCCCTTGAATGGTGGTACTCACATTAGCAGCCAAAAGGACTTGGTTTTTATGTGAAAATTTCCTTTTAAAAGTGCACAAGTCCTTAAGGTACTTTGAGTAGGCTGGTATGGTTTGTATTGCATCGAGGAGTGGAATGTTCATCTTGCCTTGAGAGAATATTTCTCTCAAGGTTTCACTCAGTTCAGGCTTGGATTTCCCCCTCATGCGTTGAGGGAAGGGAGCAGGTTATTTGAGTGTTTGGTGTGGTTGTGGTTCCTTCTCATTCTCATTGGTTTTTTTAGAATCTATGGGTTGTTCTTCATCATTTTGAAGTGATGTTGAATCTTTTAATAGTTCTGAAATGGTTTGTTCAGGTTTTTCAATTGATTTCCCACTTCTTAAGACTGTCACTGCTTTCAATTGTTCATGATTTGATTGAGTGAAACTTGACTCTCCCCTTGATGTTTGTTGTGGAATGGCTTGGGTAGGCATGGGTGCCTTCCCAGTTTTTATTGTTTGAAGTTCTTGTTTAAGGGAAGATACTTCCGAGTTCATCCTTTCCATTTGTTTGCAAAGTTGTTCTTGTAGGCTTTGTGGAACAGTTTGGGTTGGTGCTTGAGAAGATCGGTTTATCCCTGGGGGATATTTTGAAGGTGGAATGGTTTGTTGAAAATGGACTGGTGGTTGTTGGTATTGGATAGGTTGGGTTTTAAACTGATTATGGGTTTGGTAGTTCTGTTGAGGGTAAGGATTTTTCCCTTGTGGTTGGCTATGTTGTTGGTTATCCTTCCATCGGAAGCCTGGGTGGTCATTATACCTTGGATTGAAGGTGTTTTGGTATTGGGGCTTTTGAAAGTTTAGGGCATTGACTTCCGCTGGGGGTCCTCTTAGAAGAACATATTTGATGGATGGAATGGTTGGGCAGTTGTCTGTTTTATGGTCATGTTTGTCACAAATTGTGCAAACAAGGTCTACATTTTGGATTTCATAGACTTTCCTAAGGTCTATCTCTTCAACCTTCATAGAGAGTGCTGCGAGTTTAGCCCTAAGGCTTTCCTCTTCTCTAAGTGTATGAATTCTAGTAGTTCTTTGTGGCTTTTCAGAATAAGGTGAAGTTCCCCAAGTTTGGTTTTGTTCAGCCAGACTTTCCAGATACTCATAAGCATCATTTGGGGCCTTGTTTTTAAAAGTTCCATTACACATCATGTCAATGAATTGTTTATTACCCGGACCCAACCCTTCATAGAAAATTATCACTTGTTCAGGTATGGAAAACCCATGGTGTGGAACCATGTTTAGGGTGTCTTTGAACCTCTCCCATGTTTCATAAAATGACTCTCCCTCTTTTTCAAAAAAGTTTTGGATGCTCTTTTTAAGTGCAATTGTTTTGTGATGAGGGAAGTATTTTTTGTAGAATTCTCTTTGTAGTTGGTCCCAAGAGTGGATTGATGCAGGTCTCAAGTTGTTTAGCCAATTTTTAGCTCGATCCTTTAGTGAAAAATGAAATAGCCTCATCTTAGCGGATTCTAGTTGATGTGGGGGACACATGGTTTCAACAATGTCGTTGAACTCTTTGACATGAAGGTATGGCATTTCTGACTCCATCCCATGAAAGGTTGGAAGGTGGTTTAGGACATGGGGTTTGAATATGTAGTTGGTGTCTCCTATGGAATTGTGTCTAATGCATGAGGGGGCATTGGTCCAAGCTGGAGTGAGGTAGTCGTTCATGGTTTGATCAACTACATTCCCTAAGTTTGGAGCTTCTTGGTTTTGGTTTCCCATTTGATTCCCCCCAGGGTTTACAATTTGATTTTGTGGATGAACCTCCATTGGACTTGTTTCAAGTTCTGACTTTGGGGTTTCAAGAATATTTGGATCTGATTTAAACAATACCTTAGGTGCACTTGACTCCCCTATCTTAGGACTTTCCACCCTAACTAGTCTGTTTGAGAAATCGCGGGTGTAGGCGGACATGCGCCCAAAAAAAAAAGCGAGAAAGGGACAAGATAAGAGATCTTGGGTGAGAGTAGAAGAATGGAGGTGAGGAAAGAAGTTTTTTTGGATCTAAGGTACTTACTTGGTCCCCGGAAATGGCGCCAAAATTTGGTTCACGCCCAAATTTACCCAAGAGAAGAAGGGTAGAACGGTCCTTGTAGTGTAGCTTGGGTTGTCGATTCCACAGAGACCTAAGAAGATACCTAAGATACACAACCTAAGGGATGGATTTTTGGATATGAAGTGGCCAACTTGGATTTTTTTAAGAGTTTTGGGAGAAGACTAATAATCTTAGTTGAGTTCAATTTTAATGAAATGGGTTGATCTTAGGGTTACGCTTGGGTGGATTGAATGCATTTTATTTCTTTAGACAAATTTTTGGTTTTATTAATTCTTGATGAAACTATTCTTCAAAATAACACTACCTTCATCATTTTCTGGTTAGATACTAACTAAACTCAATTACTAGTCACCAACACACTTAGAGAACCAGATTCATGATCTCTCCAAGGTATATGGTTAATTTAGTAATTGGAATTAGCCTTTTCAAACACAGTGAAGATGAGGAGCGAAAATAATTGAAGAATGGAAGTCTTGAATTATTTAATCGATTAACAACAATTCGTGCATTAAATATCAATCAATCCAGACTTTTGATCTTCCTAAGATCAACCCATTAAAGGTTTATCCCTCCATTTATGATAGACTATCAATGGTGGGCGGAAGACAGCTTACAAGAATTGAATTGAAGAGATTAAAACCGCGGAAATAACGAGCACTCCTCCGTGTGTGTGAATGGAATTCACAACTATGTCTGAACTATATCACCAAAACACAGAGTTATCACTGTGATTTTGTGATTTTAGAGATTTAAGTATATAAATTGGAAGAAGAGTAGAGAAAGAATTGGGGTAAGAACTTAGAAATACAAAAAGAAACTTACATGGGGAAATGAAAGCATTACAACGAAAATTGAGCATAATAACATTACATGAAAGAAGGTATGAGTTCCTCCTCACCACCACTACCTTAAATAGGAAAATTTGGATCCTTAGGCCGAGATCCAACAGTCCAAGTCATCCCAATCAATGAGGGTAGGCATAGGTGGTGGAAAGTAGGTGGAGAGGAGACTTATCCACCCTTGACCCGAGATGGCATCCAGCTTGCATCCAATTGACAGATCCGCTTCAAAGTACTTCTAGATGGACGATTTGGAGTGGGCCATAGAAGACAAAAATAAATCCCCAGATGTCTGCTAACCGCCTGTAAAATATCAGCCCAATTTAATTTGTGGTTCGGGAGATATGAAAGATTCATTGGGCTGAAATTCTGGGCCGCAGATTCTGGCCCAGAATCTGATCTTCCATTTGGGCTGCCTTGATCACCATCATGGAGACCGAATTAGGACTTTGGCCTGAATAATTATTTGTTCCCCTGTATGTCTTATATCATCAAAAGAAATTTGGGCTTCATTGGTCCAGTATTGTGGGCCCCAAATCCTCAACAGTGGGTTGATGTCCAATCTGCCTTCACCAGAATTGTCTCCTTTCATCACCAAATATCTTCATCATCCTTTATGATTCTTTCCTTGCTCCCTGAATGAGAAACATTTAAATTTGAAGTGAAGATACATTTAAAAAAATATAGTATTAAAACATGAATAATTACATTCAATAAAATCATATGAGTCATTGGGCCTAAATTGGTGTACATTAGGCATGAAGTGCACAATTGATGAGAGTGGATGTTTAAAATTAAAATGTACTAACTCAGGCCCATATGATCAAAAATGAACTTTTAATCCCAATAAAATGTAATTATAAAATATGTTTTTATTGTATAATCAGATGGTATCAAGGAAAATCCAATATCTCTTTAACATGGAATTAGACATGAATTTTTTTTCAGGAGTTTTTATTTTATAAAAAAACAATGTGGATTCTGGGTAGAAGTGCCTACTTTGTAATATTTTGAGATTTAATAGTTATGTCCTAATTCGTTAAAAATCTAAACCTGAAAAGATATTCAATGCGAATTATTCATTTAATTCAATATTATGTAATGTTTAAGGCTAGGTCCTTATAGATAAACAAATCTAATCTCTTCCTGGAGGTGATAGTTTACACATACGCACGAACGTTGTAATCATTTTTCTATGAAAGGAAAGGAAATAAAATAAATGATATATTATATTTTAATAATGACAAATATTTCATTAATTTAATATATAAACTTTAATTCCACCCTTTAAACTGGTCCTGAGAGACGATGATAGAAATATAATTATATCGGTTCACGAGGCTGTAGATCACGGTACACACAAATGATAATTCTATTCCCATTTGATGGAAGTAGAGATGAATTTTGGGGATGATATTATCAAAATAAAATTTATTTATATTTATTATAATATATATATTATTTAATAATGGTTGATGAATATTTTAAGTATGTGGAAGAATAATTAAAACCGAAATACTTGACTAAAAACGACACATCTTCCTCTAATAACCTCCTTTTTCTAACAACTTAAGAGAAATAAGAATGATGTTATGCCTAAAATACGATATCTATAATATGGAGAGGGATTATATGAATGTATTTAGGCAGATCATGGGAAATCCAAATATGTTTTTAAGTGTGGGGAATTGAGAAGATGGGATTCCATTTTATAAGAGAGGAAAGGGGCACTCGTGGAATTTCTCAAAATATTAAATTGATATAAATTAATTTTAAATTTTAAATGCTAGAATTTTTTTTAAAAGAAGGTATATTCATGGGTTGTGATCTCTTCATAAAATTAAAATTAGATATGTTTTGACTATTTTTTAATCATTATCTTTTAGCTTTAACCCTTATTTAACATCTTTAAATCTTACTATGATAACATGTTTATTTTTATTGAAGGGTTAATATAGTTACTATAAAATAAAAAAAGAAATATAAATGAATCATTGATGAAATTTTAAACATTATCCAAATATTTTTTCCTAATTTTATATTTTTATGAATTTTATATCATTTAATAAAATATTATTTATTTTAAAAGGTATTTTTTGTAAATTTTGGAACTTCTTATTAAATGACTTTTTAAAAATATCATAAAAACATAATATATTAATTTTTTAACTCTTCAATAACATGTAATTGTAATCTATAATTTTTTTGATAAAATTAATTGTATCATATTATTTTTATTTTCATAGTTTTAATATCCTATATTTTATATTTCCATTAATTAAACAAATTACTACCCCATCATTATGTAAGCCTTCCAGGTGGGTATTTCTCTCATAAAAATGAAAAATATATTACAATGATAAATATAATTTTCTTATTTCAAAATAATATTTATAGTCAAACATATCCCCTATATAACTTCATATTAGAAATATTTCACTTCTTAAATAGAAAAGTTTGACAAAATTGATTTTTTTTAATATAATACTATAAATGGATTAAAGTCATCCAATTTGGTCCAATAGCTCAAAAAATCATCCCAATGATAATTTTTTTCGAAAATTACTCATAAAATAAAATTTGGACAAGTTTTAGTGTAATTTTTTTATTATTTATAATATTATTTTTCCCTTAATTACCTGATTTACCCTTAACCAGGGCATATTTTTACTAAAGTTACTATTCATAATACCAAACATTAAAGGGACCTATTTAATAAATTTGAACCTTATTATTCCAAATAAATAAATCAATTTTCCAAATTTAATTCAAATAATTTTCAGAATATAATTAAAAATCAATCCCATATACTGGATGAAGCAACATGTTTTTACAGTAAAAAACCTTTAAAACATTGAAATGATTTTATATCCAAATTCAATGTGAAATTGATTCTAAACAAATAACTTCTATTAACTAATAAAAATTTATCTAAATATAATTTAAAATCAATCAAAAATATAATTTTACACTATAAATTATTTAAATGAAAAATCCATTTTCAATTAAAATGCAGTATTGTTTCACTATTCATCAAAAAATAAAATTAATAGAAAAATACCAAAAATTAAACCAATGTAAATTTTTATATTCCTATTTCAAAGAATAAATTTATTTCTTCAAATATAATATATAAATATTCAAAAAACTACATCTAAAACAATTTCTCTATCAGAAGGCGAAAAAAATAACTTTTTAGAAAAATACATCTTTTATCTATAAATTTTCATTCATTCTTATATCATGTATAGTTAATACCTAATATGAATGTTCAAAATTATACAAAATATTATATATATATAAAATCAATTAATATAATAAAAAACAATTAATTATTTATTTATTGTTATAAAAAATACATGTTTGCATTTAAATAGTTTTTCAGAAAGACTTTTCCTTTTATTTTGAAAAGGGTTTTTATTTTCATTTATAATTAATTATTACCTTAAGAATTAATTTTATATACATGTGTAAATAATATTTTTATAATTAATTTAATTCTATTAATTACCACCATTTTAATAGATATTTTATAACAGAAACATTTAAATAATAATATTTAGTTGTTCATTTATACTATATGGGGCGTATCATGTACAATTCCGACCATAGTGTTTCTTTCTTAAAGAATTAGTATGTTAAATCATGGAACCATACTTAAATATTACTTATTACGATTAATTTAGTCTATAATTTACTTTCTCACATTCCAAATATCTTTTAGATTTATATATTTAGATATTTAGAGAATTAGGTTAAAACTTTGACATAAAAATACCACACACACACATATATATATATATGATGTGGACACTTTAAATCAGTTTACATTATTACTGCAATATTTTTAAAAAAAAAATATATTTTTATTTTAATGAAAAATATGCATGAGTTTAAACATTACTTCATCCTTTCCCTAATCCATATTTAAAAACTTTAAAAAAACTTTTAAATCATGGTATGAGCATACGAATATCATTAAAGGGTCATAAAAAAGAAATCCACGAGTCCATTGAAAAACATGAAAACCCATGAAATATTTACATTCACCTCCCTGATCTTTGAGAAAATAAAAACATCATTTTCACAAGAAAAACCCAAAAGCATTTTTTTTCTAAAAGAATCATTAAATACAAATAGAAAGCTAAAAAAAACCTTTTTAAAAGTATAGATAATCTTATTCATAACCCATTTTAAACCCATTTCAGAAATAACTATATCCCAATTAAATCCTTAGGATAAATACTTTGTTAACACCTTCCTTGTTTCTTGAAAATAAAATTTACATTACCAATTCATTATAGTGCTTTTTGCGTGAACCCATCATATAAGATACAATGGGCTCACCCGATGAGATCTTGGAACACCCAACCTATAAGCTATATTAGGATAACCCATGAAATATAATTGGGATGAAACATTCATATAAGCTATATTAAGCTCCCATTATTCACATATAATTCTCAAGTACCATATAAAAAAATTTATTCTTACACATTTCCATTATAATACCTTTGAAAATTTATTTTTAAACTATAATGTAACATATTTGGATATCAAAAAACCATTTTATTTTAAAAAATCCATTCCCAATACCAAAATGCATATAAAAAGTGAGATAATGTTTTTATTCAAATAAAAAATGAAATATTTTATAGGAATCTGAAAATCAAATAATGGTTATGGTGGATGGAAATGTTATTGTCACTGTATACGTTAAAATAGATCATTCGGTTCTATCTTATATGTAAATAAAGTCAAACATTCCATAAATTTTTTTATTTTTTAAAACATTGAAATAAAATTTATAGAGACATAAATATTAATTTATAAAAATTATATTTATATATAAAAAAATCCTTAACATTAAAAATATGGACATGTAAGAAAAGTGAGTTTTAATGAAAACATTAAAAGGGGTTTTCTTTTAAAAAAAACCCCTTGACTTGAGTCTGACATGTCATGTCTGTTAATTATATTCCCTAAAAAAGAATTATGTTATTTTCACACTTTATTATAATTTTTATTTAAATTAACTATTACTTTATATATTTTAATACAATTTTATATAAATATACATAATCAATTAAATTCACTCTAGGAATTTCTGATGATATTCAGTTCATATTTCAGAAATGAATCAAGTAGACTGACTGTGGTCAAAGAGGTTATTATTCCAAAATATGAATAACAATAATAATTATGAAATAATTATCATTTTTGATTCATAAATTATAATATAAAAACCAATCATGAATGACAATAATGAAAATTATACTACTTTATAATAATGGAGATAGTATGCCATACATATGCATGAGCGAGGGTTCCATTTTAACATGATCATCATGAAAATAAGGAAAGTATTATTTTATATTTATATAATTAACATTATATCAGAAATATATTCTTAATTATTTATAATACTAACATATATCATTTATGTGAGGTGGTGAGGAAAAACCAATAACATTGCTTTGCGTAGGTGGTAATCCACACGTATGAACGAAAAACGTTATCAGTTTTCAAGGAATGGAATGGTAAAAAGCTAAATGATATTTTATATTTTCATAATGATAAATATTTCATTAATATTTTATATAAAAATTATTTCCATAATTATAATCTATCCATCAGAGATTGTTACGGAAAACGAATTACATCGATTCGTGAGGGGATATTCTCCCATACACACAAATGATTGTTTTGTTTCCAATTTCATATAAGCGAAGATAGATATAGGTTTTAAAATTAAAATTAATTTTTTTATAAGTAATATAATTATTTTATTGTATAATAATTTTTTAATAATATTTGAATTAGGTGGAAGAATAAATAAAACTAAAATATGCGGTTAAACCTATAAATATTATTTGGAAAATATCATTTTATTACCTACTAAATGCATGTAAGGTAGGTTTTATTCCTAAAGAATTATAATACAATTAGGGGTGGAATTATAGGATTGCATATCTCACACTTTGGCCAATGAAAAAGGGTTTTGGAGTGTGATTTAAAGTGAACAAGAGGGGTCCTTTTATAAGATAGAGAAGGGGAACTCTTGAAAGTTCTCCAAATATTAAATTAATATAAATTAATATTCAATTCCAATTGGGTTCAAACTGATTTATTTATAATATAGGATGATCATGGGTTGAAATAAACTCGTAAAAAAAGTAATATTTTTTCCTATGTATTCACCCTTATCTTATGGTTTTAAGCCCCCCTTAATCCCATTCACACTTACCATGACAAGAAGGAGTTTTACTTTTTAAGGTTTGAGATACCTACTATAAGTAAAAAAAAACTATTTAATAGACCATGATTTATATTATAAACAAAATAATTATCCTTTTTATGAATATAAAATTTCTATGAATTTATATCATTTAATAAAATATTATTTATTATAAAATATCAATAATTTCTAATTTTAGAACTAGTCAATAAATTCAATCTAATAACATCAATAAAACATATAAAATTTGATAAAATTATTTTATTATATACCTAAAATATATTTTTCATCTATTATATTCGTACATCGAATTAATTATCTCAAATTGTATTTATTTTAATATTTTTAATATCATTTATTTGATTTTCCGTTAATTGAATAATTACTGTATTAGCGTTGTGTAAGAATTTATAGTAATTATTTCTTCTCTAAAAATTAAAAATAAATCACCATGATTAAGATATAAAATTTATATTTGATGATTTTATTTATAACCAAATATATCATTTGTTTATACGCATGTTAAAAATATTGTATTTATTAAAAAACAAGAGTGTGGAATTTTTTTCTTTTTTGAATAATTATTATAAAATTTATAATCAAATAATAATATATATTCGATGATTATTTAAGAAATTGACTCATTCAATAAAATTAAGTCATGTTTTATTTTCATTTTCTAGTGCTTATCATTTTATTTTTAAGCCTTAATTACCTAATTTACTATTTACTATGGTAACACAAATTATGATGGTTACTGTTTAAAATGACAAAAAATAAAAGTTAACTATTTACTAAATTTGGACCCACATATTCTAAATATGGAATCAATTTTTAAAAATTCAAAACATAGAAACTTTAGATTTTAATTTAAAATCAACCTTGCAAAACACGATGAAAAATGATTTTTTCAAAAAATGACCTTTTAAAATATATAATGTTATTATCCTAAATTTAATTATAAAATACATATAAAAAAATTATTTAACTATTTTAAATCCCTAAGAGTTAATTAAATTTTAAAAATAATCCAAAAGTATAATTTTACATTGTAAATAATTCAAAAGAAAATATAATTTGTAATAATAATAATAATAAAGTTTCATTATTCATTGAAAAATCAATATTTTTCAATAATTATAAAAAATAAAACCTAATATAAATTTAAAATTATGAATTATAAAATTAAATTAAATTTTTCTAACACAATTTCTAAAATTTCCAAAAAAATAATTATAATATTCGCTCCTAAAAAGTATGGAAACCCATTGTTATAGAATAAAATATCTTTACGAAAAATTGAGTACTTGTTTAAATAACACTAATTAATAAATTATAAAGACATAGGACCATTATATATTAAATAATTCCCTTAATATTTTTCATTCCCTCTAATTTAATGGATAGTTTATAATAATCACACTTAAATAATAATAGTTCATTATTCATTTAATCTCTGTGTTGCATATATTATATGGTATCATACAAAGTCTTTCTTTTTAAAATCATAGGATATTAAAAATATAATATAGTGATAATATTTGAAAATTAGCTAAAAAATGAACATAATTAACTTCTAGTTATATGTTTTAATAAACCCATGTTTTTTATTTTAGAGACAAAAATATAATGAAATAAAGTGGTATTTAAGGTAAGGGTATTATTTTACTCAACTCCATATTTTTTTGTTATCTACTATTTAAAGTTGAAATAATTATGGATATTCCTTTAATATATAAATAATTTACTTTAATATTCATTATATTATATTTTTAAGTATATTCATGTTTCCAACTTACTAAAATGTTCTATTGGCCAAATACAATTATTTATAAAAATTAAATTATTTTTCTAAAACATAACTTTAGCTTCTATTGAGTTTTTTCTTTTTCAAAAAATATTGATATTTTAATCAGAAATATAACATCCGTTATTAATTTTGAAAACCTAAAGGTTATTCATGAAAGTATTATTTTAATAATCCTTAATGAAACAAATTTTATCTATGAGTTTATTTCTAGACTACGATTGTTTTATGTTCTATGTGGCATACATGATTATGATCATTTATGATGAGATGGGTGGGAAAGAAATTATATATCCCTAAAATACTTTGGATAATTTTTTATATCTCATTTTATTATATCTATTATGCATGATCATGATTCTATATTTCATTATAATTAATATGTTATAATTTTCATACATATGTTATGCGTGAACATGATGCTAGATGTTTTAAAAAATATGTTTGGCACTGGACCACTCTGTTATGATGTTTCATTGTTATTAATATTCCAATTTTCATGCTTTTTTAATATGTTTCTCTCATTCTTATGATGATGATCCAATTATTTTGATATTATTATTATGATTATTCGCACCCATGTAATATTGATTCATGTTTCTTATTCTTTTGATGTTATACTTTCCCTTAATGGGATTTTATCTCACCAATTTCTTTTATGAATATACTTACGATACTACATGTACAAAGAAGAACATGATTGATTTTATATGGATAAATAAGAAGTTTTTTAATAATGTTTATGTTTTATAATGTATAAGTGATGTATGATCATTATTTTCCAAAGATAATAAAACTTTTAATCCTTGACTGTGTTACTATTATGTTTTTTATATTAAAAATGATATATTAGTCATGTAAAAAAATTATTGATTTCTATTGTTAGTATTATATATATGGTTTGGTTAATTTTGGAATTAGTATTATGAAACATTAGTAAAAACCATAAATATAAGTCATAGTTTAGGTAAACATCCTTGAACCATCATTTTTGAAGAAGGATAAAAAAAGGGATCCCATAAGACATGACATTAGAATTTATTTTAGAACAATAATAAATTATTCATTCATTACATATTGACTTATGACTTTTTTAAAAAATTTATATATTAGAAAATGGTGGGAACTGGGAGAAACCATACCAATAACCTATATGAGGGACAATGCAATATTTATCCAAAATACATTCCCAATGTGATGGGAGATGGAGTTCAAAACTTCTTGGAGACTATTAACCAACAATGCCAGGATCTGAACAACAACCTAAACCATTTAGAACATTCACATTCTCCCAATACTGAATTATAAGCCATCTTTTATTTTTTATGAAAATTTCAAATGATGTTTAGTACATATTCTAATTAAATAGTCATAGAATAGTGGGATAACCCATTAGAGTAGATCATTTTTTTACCTACTGTTATATGATAGAGAAGGTGACTCTAGTCATCTGTCTTTTAGATAAAGAGGCTGATCAATTGTGGGAACTGATACATAATACAAAGTTTATAGGTGAAATGGATGAATAGAAGAAATGGAGTGGTAAGACTTTAAGAAGTTATATTGTATCAAGTATTTTCCTTTACCTATTTGAAAAAATATAGAGGGGGAATTAATTAATATTATGAAAATGGAGGGAGAATATTTCCTGACTAATGAGTTAAATTTTAAACGTTTTTAAATATATACATCATGTTTTATTATAAAAAATGTTAGAAAAATAGATAGATACTTAGTTTTTTAAATCCAAAAGAACAAAATTATCTACCTATCTAAGATTTTGGGAGTTATTAAGAAGTAATTTTATGTGTACTCAAAGTTGATATGGAATTTAAAATTTTTTTCCAATTAAATGGAGATAAGAAGAGAATAATTTAATTTCTAGATAGAAGATAAAATGAAAAAATTATAAGTAAATTATAACCACCACATTTTAGAAATGTAGAAAGAACAATCATGGGAGTTTCCTCAAAGTAATAGGTAAATGCTTCATGTGTGGGAGAGAAGGAAACTAAACTCATGAATGTTGATGATAAATTAAAAAGATGACCAAGATGGAGGAAAATAAGAAACATCTAAATGCAAAACCCATGGTTCAATGCTTCAACTTTAGAGACCAAGGGAACTATGAAAGTTAGTGCACTAAACCATGGGACATGAAGGGTAATTAGCAAAATCAACTTTAACTATTGAAGAAAAAAGGAAAGACTTATTCCAACACTTAAACTAAAGTGAAGCAAGAAAATGAAGTCATATAAGGTACACTTCATATTCACTCAAGAATAGAAAAAGTTTTATTTGATTTTAATTTTACATATTCCTTTATATCTTGAAAGTATTCTAGAACTATTAAATTGGAACCATGATCCTTGAAGTAGATATATCCATAAAAACACCAAGTGATGTGACCAATGTAACCCATGATTCTTCTATCATTAGTGTCTATCCGAATACACATCAAAAAAATCTAAAATTTGTTTCATTGGTGGAATTTGATTCTATACAAGAAATTGATTGGATATAATTATATATATATATCTCATTTATATTGTTGGGAATGGAAATCTCATTTTATAATCAAAATGATCATATTCTATTTTAAAAATGTAATAATGATAACGAATGTACTTTGGAAAATCCATTAACAGTGTGGGTGTTATAACTAGAGAAGAATCAAACCTTACCAAATGGATGAGTTGAAGGAAAGTATCAACCATGAGAAAATTACCATTATATGGAATTATACTGATATATTTCCTAAGAAATTACTTGGAGTTATCACATATCATTTGGTAGAGTTCCCAATATAGATTATATCTGGAGCCACTCCTATCTCTAAATGTCCCTATAGGATGCCCCTAATCAAACTAGAGTATTTAAATAAATATATATAAGAGAATGTAAAAAATTGGTTCATATTTCGTAGTGAATAATATTAGGGTGAACTTATTAATTTTTTTTTGAAAAAGGATGGGTCAATATAGGAGTGTGGTGATCAAAAATATTATCATAAAAATATTATCCCATACCAAGGACCGATGACTTGATTAATCATCTATCATAAGCTCAGTATTTATCTAAGGTGGATAATAATTATGGATATCATTAACTTAAGGTTAATATGGAAGATATTCTAAAGGTATCCTTATATTAAAAGTTTATACACTATGATTTCATAGTGATTACCTTTAAACTCACTAATTCCCCAACAATATTTAATGAATTTATAAATAGAGTCCTTAGAGATTACATAAAAAAATGGTAGTATTTATTGATGATATTCTCATTTACTCTAATAGAAATGAAAAATATAAAGAGTATCTAAGGATTGTTCTAGGGACATTAAGAAAGGAGAAAACATGAACTAAGTTTATGATGTGATAATTTTTGGATGTATAAAGTCACATTAATTGGGAACATAATCACAAGTGAGATATATTCTATATTCCCATAGAAAAGAAATCCAATTTATAAATGAATCATAACCTCATGTTTCATGGAAATCTATAGTTTTTATAGATAATATGGTTTCTATCAATGTTTTTTGAGAATTTAATCTTGATTATCAATCACAAAAACTATGTTAACATAGAATGGAATATGTATGTATAGAAAAATGTGGGAATAAATTTAAATGAATCAAGAAAAGGATAACCACTATCTCTATACTCATACTACCATAAAATAATGAAGGTTTTTTTGATATTAATTGATGCTTAAAAAATTATTGCGTTGTGTAATCATGTAGAGTAATAAGTGGATATCCTATGACCTATGAAGTAAGAGATCCATGAGTAGAACTACCTAACACATGATCTAAAGTTAGCAGTTATGGTCTTATCCTTGAATATTTGGAGGCACTGCATCTATGGTGAGAATTCTGGAACATATATATATATATATATATATATATATATATATATAGATCACTGTGTGTATAATATCTATTCAGATAGAATAATCTCAACATAAATTAGTGAAAAAAATATATCTGATCAAGGAATCTAATTTCTTTATTCACTGCCATCATGGAAAGGTGAATAATATAGATGATGATTTATATATATGGAGATTTTATAAGATCATATCTTCATGGATATTCAAACGATGGGTCTAGAAATCATAATGAAAAGGAATATATCCTACCTTTCCAAAATTATTTCATATCCATATATACAATAGAAGATTAAAGAGGTATAAAGGGATGATATGGAGCTTCAGATTAAGGTAAAATAAGTAAAGTAAGGGAAGTATCATGAATTCCACATTTATGGAGATGATTTAATTTGGTTTGGAACTATAATTTTTTCTTGTATCACATGATATAAATAAATATATATTGGATAATTCACATAGATAATGTTTCTCAATTTATCAGGGTAGTACAAGGATGTATCATGGTCTTTGAGATTACTTCTAGTTGGAAAACACAGATAATGATACTACAAAGTACACCTTAATGTTTATTGTATGTTAGAAATTTAAATCAGAGCCTTAAAATTACAAGGGTATGATGAAACCATTACCCATACCCATATATAAATGAGATAACATCACCATGAAAATTTTCTCTAGTTTCTCAAAGACATCCAATGAGTCAATTTCATATGGTCTATGGTTGATCAAATCACTAAGACAACCCACTTCAACACTATTTTGTAAGATTTATCTCTTTAGTGACTTACTTTTTATCTTTTTCTTTACTGTACTCTCATTATTTTCAGATAATATACAATTCCTCATATCCTGTGAAACCAATTGAAGGACCATGATTTAATTAATTACTAATATATAAATAAGATAAGTGGTTATTATTAGTGGAAAACCACTTTTGACCATATATGACCGTGATCTAAGGTTTACTTACAAATTTTGGAGAAGTATTCAACATATTCCAAACACTCAATTGAATCTCAGTAGGTCTTATCCCTCCCAAACTGATCTAAAATATGAAAGGACCATTTATACACTCAAATACATTCTATGATCCTAATAAATATAATTTAAAGAAGGATGTGATCAATATCTCTCACTAGTTGAGTTCTCAAACAACAAAAATTTCCACACGAGTATTCTACTAGCTCTATATGATGATATTAATGGAAATAAATTTTGAACTCATAGTTTTGGGTTGAAGTTATGTAATGAAAGCTATAAGTACTTGATCTTGTGAAAGTGATAATAGAAAAGGTTCAATAAATCAAAAAATGCATAAAAATTGCACAGTGTTTTTAGAAGAGATATGATAAAAAATGTTGTACAAAAAATAATTTTGAAGTTAGAGACAAAATTTTATTTCAAATATCACTATGGAAGAGATTCATGTGATTTGGAAATAAAGGAAATATTATTTCTAGGTACATCGACTACTTTGAGATCCTTCATTATATAGGAGAAACAACTTATCGACTATCACTTATACCATACATGGATCAAGTTCATGATGTGTATTATGTATCTCTTTTAAGGAAATAAATACTCGATCCATCATAGGTACTATATTCAAAATTGGTACAAATGATCATGACCTCTCTCATGAGGAGGAACTAGTGAAGATCTTGGAACGAAGAGACAAATTTCTATGCCATTAGAAAACTCAACTAGTAAAAGTGTTGTCGAGGAACCATAAATACAAATTGGTTTCACAGTAACTAGAGGAAAAAATAAAACCAAAGTACCCATATCTCTTCTAAACCATGAATATGAGATGAAAATTAAAGGATGAAATATTTATAGGGGGAATAATGTAATGACATGTAAATTGTTAGTGACATATTTTTTGTGAATAAGTGTGTGTTATATTTTATACTATTATAATATAAAGTACATAGGAATAAAAAATGAACTTTATTTAATTAATGAAAATTGTTACATTAGTCAAATAACCTATTAAAATAAAAAATATTACAAGTAAAAAAAAATATAATAAGTAAAGTAGAATGAGAAAATTTTGATCATCATTATCTACTAGAATAACCACTACTATAAACAACACTATAGAAAGGAAAAATAATATAAGTTATCCAATAAAAATCATAAAAAATTTAAATACAATACCTTGGGTGTAATTATAGTAAATGAAAGAATGATAAGTTATTTATATGAAGTAATATGACAATTGAAATAGTAACATGACCATTGAAATAGTTACATGAATGTTGAGAATAATAACTTGAACAATGGAAATAGTAACCTAATCATTGGAATAGTAATTTGACCTAAAAATAATAAATGTAAATCTAAATAAAATATATTAAGAGTAATTTAAGAATATATAAAAATTAAAATTTAATAAAATAAATATCAATATAAAACACTCAAAGAAATTATAAGCACCTATTAATAAACTTTAAATTATTTTATTTCAAAAAAATAATAATTTTTACATTAAATATTAAAATTAGATATGTCAAAAAATTATTTTTATCAAATTACTACCATTTTATGAATCTGAATATCAAAATTTTTTAATAGTGAGTTTTTGTTAATTTTCTAAAATACTTCATTTTTTAGTTGAATAATAAAAATATTATTTTTCATAACTGGTATATTTTAATTACATAACTAAAAATTTAATAATAACCTAATAAATTATAAAACTTGATACTTGACAAAAAACAAGATTAATAAGTTAAATATTCCCTGAAATTCAAATTTCAAACCTAAAAAGTATATTATATTTGTCTAAAATCAGAAGTATTCCATTAACATAATATTTTTTTGTAAACATTATAACATTACATTAGATTAATCTAATAAATATAATTATTTCTATGATTATAGAGTTAATATTAGTAATTTATAAGTAATAATAAATTAATATCATTAAATATAAGTGAGGTTGGATATTTTAAAGAAAATATAATATCGAAATGTTTCAACTTTAACAATGAAATTAAGATATATATTAGAATAATTATTATTGATTAATAAGTACAAAAATGAACATAACTAACTTTTCGTTCCATTTATTAGTAAAACTATATTTATTATTGAGGAGGTGGAAAAGAGATAAAATAAAGTGGGATTTAGTGAAAGAGAATTAATAAACCCAACACCTTCTGGGTTACCTTCTATCTAACATTTATTTTAGTATAGATATTCCTCCAATATCCTAAATAAATAATTTTAGTATTATTTCCATTTTCATTTTATGGATATACATGTTTCTACCTTACCAAAATGTTTTCTATACAAAATATAAATATTTATCAAAAATACATTATTCTTCAAAAACACATATTTGACTCCACTTGAGTTGTTTCTTCTTGAAATAACAATGATATTATTTTTCTAATGTTTGATCTCAAATGTTAATTTGGGAACCCCAAATGTTAGGAATGTAATTATTCTTTATGAAAGCTGTATAACACCCTTTACTTTCTCTGTTTTTATTTATTTACTATTATTTTATAACTTTTTATGTGGAATGCATGTTTACGAGCATTTATGATGTGATATGTGGTCTTGGAATTATATATCCCTCAAATACATTGGGTAATGTGACATATTTCATGATATTTTTTGAATTATTCATGAACATGATATTAGAATTGTTCATAATTATGATGTTTTGACTTATGAACATATGTTACAGGTGAGCATAATGCTAGATTTGTTCCCAAGTACGTTTGGTATTTGACCACTATGTTATGATGTTAGAATATTATGCATATGCCATATTAAATGACTTTTCCAAAGGCTTCCATCATTATTATTATTATGATCCCTTTATTATGATATGATTATGATTATTATGCTCACACATGTACTACTAATTCATATATTTCCCCTTCTATGTTATCCTTCATCTTATATGGATTTTATCTCACTCTTTTATTTGATGTATATCCTCATGTGACTATATGTGCTAAGGGTAATTTGACATAATTTATGTGGATAAAGAAGAATTATTTAAATAATGTTTAAGCTTTATTATGTGTACCTTATGTATTATTTTAATTCACTGAAGATATTAAACTTTTCGATCCTTGAATGTGTTACTATTATGTTATTTATATTTAAAATGATGTAATAGTCATGTATGAAAAAATTGTATCTCTATAGGAATAATATTTTTCTCACCTTGGGCTAAACAAATTCATCATTTTGTAACATGGGGAAAACTTATGGAACAACGAAGCGTGAATACACTAAATAAATTCAACTCAAAATATAGCATTGTCTAACTAGAAAAAACCACCAATACCAATTACCCATTCTTTTATCTCAAGATTCCCCATGTAAAAAATCATAAAACCAATGCATATCTCTCACTAAAAAGAAAACATCTAAAAAACACCAAACTAACTACAATATAATGAGGAATGGGCATAAAAATCCACTAAAATAGAAGCAGTGAGAAAGAAAAAAAGGCAATTATAAAATCATAATTTTCCTAAACTCATAAAGTGTGTATCCCAAAATAAATCATCACTAAAAAACCCTAATATGTATCCAAGGGTAACCTATCCCTTACATTCTTAATCAACATACAATGTATCAGATTATAAATTCTAGGAAAATTAAACCTTGATTAATTTCAGGACCCACCACTACACCACTAAGAATAGAAAACAACAACTGACATTCCATTCAAATTATAGAGAGTACAAAGAGAAGGAAATGGTTTACCCTAAACATAAGCACTATAAACTTTTATCAAGAACATTATGAGAGGACTACAATAAATAAATTAATACATGAACCCAACCTAGTCAGGTTCTTTTAATGAATTTAAATAATCAAAACATTAGATAAGGGAAAAAAATAAAAAACAACCAATTCACCAAAATAATAAAAATACATTCAAAAAATTTACATTTTATTTATGAGCCCTTAGAAGAGATATCAAAAGTAATTTCAAAGGAGAGAACATATTTGAAAAACAAGTCAACTTTTAAACATTTCACCTTATTTTGAAATCCAAAACAATCCATTTTACCAAATGGTCACAAACTAAAATCCATGTTTCATCATTTCAAATCATTAAAAATATACTACAATATAAACACCCATAAAGGGTAAAAAAAGAAGGAAAATACCAAATATATATTTTAAACACTCTATTTTTCTTTTAAATAAACAACCCACAAACACATTCATAGTTCATTTTTATTTAAAAAAACAATTCCCCATTAAATCACTTTAATACACTTTTTTTATTTTTCTTTTAAAAGTAACCACTATTAAAAACAAAATATAATAGAGTTAAATTCCCTTATAAATTATCTATCTACTAGTTTTAAAACCAATTTTTTCCTTACATTATAATGATATCAATCAATTATAATAAAAATTTCGGAAAAAATCTATTTTATAAATTCAAATCAATATTTTCCAATGAAATGTTCCTATTTAAACAATTGATATTTAAAAATGAAAACATATTAAAAATAATAACATAATCTAGAAAAATTAATACTAATTATGTAAACATATCATATGACCCACCTTGATTATTTATATAATATTTATAATCACTTGAAACATCCTATGAATCAATGGGTTTAAATAGTAAAACCAAAAAATATGTGAAACAATGATTGAATTAGCCTCATAGTCTGATGGAACATGTTAAAATTGTGAAATAATTTATAAAATTTTCCAAAATCAATTTTTTGGTAACTATAATATTTTTTAGTCCACAATATTCAACCTCATGGTTATGATTATTTTTCTATTTTTTCAACTCTAAAATTAATAGAATGAACCCCAAGGAAACTCATACAATTCCATTGGGGTTCAAAAAAATACTATCTCAAACATATATCCAATAAAATAATCATTATAAAATCAAATCCTACCTTCCCACAGAATCTTAGGGATCAGGATTATGAAAGTGATAGATATCCTCTCCCCTCACCTACATATTTATTATTTTCAATTTTATCTCTACACTACTATACTCTAGAAATATTGAGATAGTAATTCTATAACCAGTTACATCATTATAACATAGAATATAATACCATTTATAATTAACCATCCTAAGATAACCATCCACATCACCTAGGTGATCCCAATATTAGTCCTGGAGAGTGTTCATGAACACCATCATCTAGAAACTTGTGCATAGTTCACAAGAATATTAAATTTTTAATAGTTCAACATTTATATAATATTTTAAACAAATATTAAAAATTATTGAGAGTCCAATATGAGTTATCGGTACATTAGACATCCACGCATAATAAATAGGAAAATAAAAATAATTTATTAATATTCAATTTATTTTTAGTTTCTCTAACTATGCCTTAATAATGTATTCAAATCCCTTATAATAGTTCATAATGAGTATGCAATTAACCGAAAAATATCACTTGAGAGTCTCTAACTAGGAGTGCTATTTGCCTATATTTTTTACATTTAGCTAAGATTGAATTAATATCCATCCAAACTTTTTTAGTGTTATTACCCATAGGTGCATTTTTTCTAGATAATCCATCTACTTGTCAGTGTCCAGATGTAGATTTCATTGTTTGGAAACTGGAAACTCTATACGTTACCATTTTTTGTATATTATCCTATATTAAAACTTATTCCTAGATTTTAACTATTTTTTCTAGTCATAATTCCCATGAATAACATAAATTTCTTTGATACAAACTATAACATACCACCTCTTTCAAATGTGATTATGAAAAAATTTTGAGATAAAAAATAGATTAATAATTTAATTATAGAATCAAAATGTTTAGTGTCTTAGGAAAATTATATTTATATAACTTAATAATAATAAAAACTTAATTTTTGAAATTCCTTTACAAATTTATCCTATTAACATTAATGTACTCATTTTTACATGCATTCAACTAAGAATATATATCAAATAAAGGGTGAGATAAAATCCCACTAAGGGGAGGAATAAATAAGAATGAACACGTGGCATGAAATGATATAATACATGAGTGAGAATAATCATCTTCATCATCTCATAAGAAAGGTATTATCATCAAAACAATGAGGTAGTAATTCAAAATTAGCATGGTTTATGTAATATTTCTAATAATTAATAATCATAACATTATGGTTAAATACCACACATATGTTGTGAAAAATTATAGTTCCAGGTTCACGCATATCCTTTGTATAATAATCTTAATTTCATAAAATGTGAACAAATATTTCATTATGTTCACCATAATTCTCATAATGAAAAGTTATATATTGAATTACCCGATAAATTAGAGGAATATATTATTATGTTCTTACCCATCACATCATAATGTACTCATAATTTTTCTACCATATGGAAATGAAAGATATAAATAATTTTATATATGAAATAAAATTGTGAAAACATTATGTTTAATATATATTAAGTAAAGAATATGTCAATAAATAACATTATAGGTACAAAAAATAATAAGGGGAATTTTTCTAGGAATTTAATATATGTTTAAATATACCATGAGTTATGGTGTGAAGTGAAAACAATTCAAGAGTTATTAAGATCTATAGGAAAATTAAGATCTTTAAAAAATATTTATAGGTGTAATATAAATCATATAAATAATGTAAATACATAAATATACTGATAATAATAATAAGAAATAAGTGAAAATGTTATTTAGAATATATTTTGAATAAACATGTTGAAAGTAATGAGAAAATAATGTAGAATCCTAAAAGGAATGTGTTGGGTTTGAGATTCCCCATACCATAGATATTGTTAGAGTTATTTGAATTTATTCTTCCAACATATTATAATTTTATTTATTAAAACATGAATCTATAAGTGAATTCTATTCTTTTTTTTAATTTGGGATTAATTATAATATTTGGAATTTATTTAATACTATGTTATCATTTAAGAAAATTGATTAAAGAAATATTTTATTTTAAATATCCCCATTTTATTTTGAGTTGTTTAGTATTATTTAAATTATTTCAAAATGATACTAAAAATCACAAAGATAAATGAAATTATTTTCATTTCATTCATAACGATTAAATTGCCCCATAGTCATGGCCCAATGAATATAATTTTTTTTAATGGAATTCTTATCTTGGAGATATTAAAAACCATTATAAACTTGATTTTATTTAGATTAATTATTATTGATCCATTAAAAAAAATAAAATAATTTATAATGAGTTTTTTATAATCATGTTTAACAATACAATTATTTCTATAACAATCCATGATGTTGGTGTTGAAAAACAAAACACATCATCCATGGAGGTGTTTTTCCTCACATAATGTAAATCCCCAACCTCTTTTACATAGAGTCGGTACATTATTTTAATATATTTTCATGATTACAAGGAATCAAGTCCCAAAGGACCGATCAGTTTAGCAGTCTTGGAAAATAGATTACATAAATGAACGTTACATTACATTATAAAATGAAAAAAACAACAATAAAATTATCTACATTGACCACATTCATATCCCTTACATATAGGTCAGTCATAATATACTTCTTCACATCCTAGAAAAAATGAAACCTAGAAATTGGTGGGCTCAGATGCTCAATAAATATAACAATATAGCAAAAACATTCATAAATAAGAATACACATTTAAGGTAGTGTATAAAACTAAAACAAATGACTTTTAACCTAAAAATTTAGCATAATATAAAAAATATAAATCATATAATTCCATTTAATTATTCACATTGATATTCTACTAGTCGAATAATCACAAGTAATATCAATATAAAAGTTCATAATTATGTAATTCATAATTCCAAACATCAAAACCAGATAGTCAAGGACTTATGCCAAGAGTACAGAAAATATTGTTTCAAGGCCTTGTTCCAAGACAGTAGTTTGTCTCATTAGACCTATCGATGCATCGAAGAGTTATATAAGGCTATAACTGTCACTTACTAAGTCCAAAGCATTCCTCATATGAAAAGGTATAAACATATCATAAAAATTCGTATTAAAACTAGCATAAAAATGTCAATACTTTATCCATAACCCATGAATGGTATAAAAATAACACATCCATAGTAAAAAATATCACAAAACCTCCAATAAAATATATAATATTTGTATCATAATAAATCATCCTCGATCAAGAATAACATCCTTTAAAGGATGTTGACATTGTTGAAAATGATCAGTAAAAATATTTGAGAGAAATTTCCCATTTCATGAAATCATTTAAAAGTCATATAAATGAAGTCATTTAAAAGATATTTTGGAATCAAAGTGTCCCATAACACTTTGAAACATTTGAAAGGTATTAAAATTTTAAAACATTCATATCCAAATAAATAAATCCTTAAAACCATTTTTTAAAACATGGAAATTAACAAGAAAGGTTAGAAGAATAAATATTTAAAACATTTAAAATGTTGTTTTAGTAAAAATTCCCTTAAAAATATCCCCTTAGATAAATCTTTTATGAAACATGGACATTTATAATAAATATGTCTCATTAGATACTTACATAAAAACAACCTCGGATAATAATGAGATTGTGAAATTAACCCTTACCTCGCACTTTCCTTTGGTCGAGGGTACGTTTAACCTCTTGTATAATGACTATAGAATGTTATCAAATTATACCAAAACCATAATAATATTTATTATATCATTCATGATTTATTTATGACTTTATAATACCCATTTAATAATGATTTCCATGTAAAATTAACATTTTGGATAGTAATCTCTTTCTTTATCGTACGTGTTTTAACTTGTTATTATTGATCATATCATTTAGATCATGATTTAAATACTTCCATAATATAAAACTTGATTTATATATCATATATATTTAGAATATAAATATTTATAATAGATAGATACATGAAATCGAAGGCACCTTTAATGGAGACGGTAGGTCGTACGTATGCATAAACGTTGTTTCTGTTTTCACATTTTATGGAATGAAAGTCAGTGAATAAGATATATGTAAGTAAATACATATATATATATATATAAAGTATAATTATTATGTCATATATTACGTAATTATTAAAAATATATATTTTCATTGTCATCGTTGAATGGTGAACGTGGGAATGAGTCTCATCACGTTGTGGAGACGGTAATATGTACGTATGCACGAGCGAAAATATCATTATATTGATGGTGAAATAATATGTAATTGGATGGTATATAATATATAAAGAAAAACTAAATTATTATATTTGTTATTTAGATCAGTTATACTCATTATTATACCCATCCAAATAATAATGTGTTTGAATAATATACTACACCACGACGTGGAGACGGTAAGTCGTACGTATGCACATATGGCGACTTTTTCAATTATAGGATAGATAGAATAACAAATTTGGTTGTACCATATTTATGGTAACATCATAGTATATAAGAGTTACTTGATTTATTATTTGGATATGGAAACAACAATGAAAGAGGAACTGGAAGAAGAAAAGAACTTGAAGGAGTGTGGTGAAATTATAACCTCTTCTTCAGGTGTTTCCTTTTGAGTTGATCAAAAGGGATCCAAAGGATGGATTAATGATAAAATTAATGACTATAGGTTGATTTTAGGGAAGTTGGGATGATATTTTGGAAGCCTTTCGGCCGATCCAAATGGTTTTGGAGGTGTTATTTTGATAGAAGGGGAAGTACCCTTTTATAAGAGGGGTGAGGGTAACTTTAGGAAAAGATTTAAATATTAATTTATTCTAGAATACTATTCGGTGTATAATGGATCAAAATGAATTAATTTTGATCCTTATGTTGTTATGGGTCGAAATCCTATCAACCAATATGTTTTAGACAAGTTTAGTTCACCATTTTAACCATATCTTTTAGATTTATCTCTTAGTTATATTGTATAACTTTTACCGTGTTTTCTTGTATTCTTACACTATATGGTTAATAAACATACTATAAACATCCAAGATAACCTAAAGTGGTTCATTAATGAAATATATAATATTATTTAATCCATTCTTCCAAACCTTATATTTTTAGTAATATTATATCAACCAATAATAAAGTATTTGTTTTAAAAAATAATTTATTTCAATTTTGACACTATTTGGTTTTTTTGTGGAAGTTATAAAAACCATATCACTTAAGAAAAATTTTATAGTAAACCATAAAATTTCATATTAACCTATAAAATTATTTTAATTCCTCATAAGTCTCAATTTACCATTATTTGGATATTTATAATATAATTTTTTTAATATTTCATTAATAAGGCAATTACTGCATCATAATTGTGTCATAAATAAATTAAATTATATATTGTATAAAAATTATAAATAAAATAACATAATGTAGGTAATAATTTTAGATTTATAATGAATATTATTAGTTGAATTTATATTGTGTTTATCCTTATATAAAAAATGGGTTAGTTATTAAACATTGAATTTAACACTTTTAACTCTTCTTTAAATAAAATAATAATTAATGTCCTAATCTAATCCAAGTGGACCAAAAAGGATCATATTTTATTCATAAGGTTTTTTTGTCTAATTACACTTATCCAATAAAATTAGGACATGTTTTATGGTAATTATAATACAATTTGTACTTTTAATTACCCTATTTACATTTAACCGCTGTAAATAAAAGTCAAAAGTTACTATTCACAAAAAATTATTTTCTTCTTATTGAACCACATTTTAATTACTGATATCAACCGAGATTCTAGGATTTCTGAAATTCAACTCACAGAAGTGGTAAAATTATGTTTTATGAAAATATTCAAATGCTCATAGAAGGTGGGTAAAAAACGTTAAAAAGTTCAATAAAATTTTATACATAAAATTTTATTATAAAATGAATCAAATTAATTACATTGAATTTATATATGTATTATATATATATATAATTTGACTTAATACAAATTTAAATAAAATAAATAATTATTTAAATATAAAGTCAGTTTTAAATAACAGCACATTGTTTTTTACTATTCATCAAAAATTGAATGTTTTCAGAAAAATACTAGAAATTTACCTTATTCTAATTTTGATATTCCAAATTTAAAAATGTAGTCCATTTTTACCAAATTCAAAACATAGAAGTTGTATTTTTTAATTTAAAATTAATTCCCATTGTCAAAATCAAAAAGTGGGTTTTTCAAAAAGTAAAAACTATAAAAAGACTGGCTTGTGTTTATGTCAAATTTAAATGTTAAATTACTTATAATGACCTAAATTTTATTAGATGATAAAAATATAATATAACTATAAATCAAAAACATTAAAATTCACAATTTAACACTATAAATTATTACGAATAATAAAGTAGTTTTCAATTAAAACATAGTATTTTAACTATTCATCAAAATATGAAAGTTATCAGAAAAGTACCAAAAATTTTTCCAAACTAAATTTTTATGTTAAAATTCTAAATAATAAATTTATTTTGTCAAATATAATATAAAAGTATGAGATATTTCATTTAAAAAATAGTCACCATTAGTAGGCGGTAAAATTCCATTTTGTAAAAATACTTCCTTTATCTGAAAAATTGGATTTGTTCTTCTACTATTTCTAAGAAAAACAAAATATGGGTGTTAAAATTATATAAAGTATATAATATTCAAAATGAAGTTAATACTATTCATAATTGTTTTTTGAACAGCTAGTTTGGTAAGTTGTGGTGCGCTCAAACTCCGTGTTGCGTGTAGTGCAAGCTATTGAATTGCTTTAATGAGATAACGTACTATGAAATATTGGGGTGTTATATTATCCCCTCCTTCAATAAATTGCTTCCTCACAATTTGAATTTTTTTTGAAAATAAAAGGTTAAAAATAGAAAAATACCATTATGGAAAACCCACATCAGAAAATGGGTTAATAGAATTTAGTCCTAATGAGAGGAAAATGGAGTGAAAAAGTCACCACAAAATTATGATCTCTATTTTGAGAAAATTGGAAATTAAAGACACATAATTAGGGAATAAACATAAAGATTTACAGGTGTGATTTAGTTCATCAATCATGAATAAGTGTAAAATTTTGGGCCTCAAAGCCATCAATCTATGATGATTTAAAATATCGTTAGTTCAATAAAACCTAAGGTATTAGTATAACACATTTTTTGTTTTGAAATCCCTTCCCAAAAGTTTAAGAATTAATTTATTCATAGAATAAGAGGAAAAATAAATAAATATATATATATACACTTGACAAGTAGAGTTTCATCCTTCAACTAATTCCTACCACAAACTTATCTTTCACTCCAAAAGATAATAAAATTCAAAAATATTCTATTTATCCTAATCTTATAGAGTTCCAAAAATAATGAATTTATAATTCATTTGTCAGACTATTCAAAAAATCAACATTATACCAACTAGGACATCATGTATTCCAGTGTTATGTTATCCACCCTTGTCGTCCATCAATTACGGGTCAATGTCTTGCAACCTCGCTGGACGCGACGAGTTGTCGCCTAACCTATGGGTTGTCCTTTTTATGAAAATCCAAAAATAATCTCAAGAAATAATTTAACCTTAAAAATAGTATCCATGGTCCAATATAATCGATTCCAACCTTTATACTTATCCAAAATACTTATGTAAAAACTCATAGTCCAAAATTTATAAGGAGGGTAAACACGATGAAGATACTTTTTTCCGCGTAATAACATGTGAATACCCTCATCATGTAATCTTTTTAAAACATGATAACACCCTAAATTACCATAAAACCTTATTTATTACACTCATTTCCCCTTATTCTTTATAAAATATTTCATCTACTTCTTATATCCAAAAATGTTGTAAACTCCAACAAAAATTGAATAAACAAAAAATTAATTAGTTTTAAAGTAGTCAAGAATATCGAATATAATTTATCCAAATCAATCATATATTATTCCAAAATCACTACCTTTATATCAGAAACATATTAAGGTTTATCATTATCTCATCCAAATATTTTCCAGAAACTTTAACCTACTATTGAGTCACTTTTCATGGTTCCACACAATCTCATGTCCTTAATGAAATAGTACTGCAGTACAATCCTTATATACTATATAATTCTTATAACATGTATGTCATTAATACAATACTCAAATGACACAATACATTAATAACAACATACAAAATCTAATCATTCCTATTCATCTTTGGTATTATCATAACTTGATTATTATCCAATTGCAGCATTTGGGGTATACTCTGATGATTTCGACATTGATTCTCATAGTGTCCCAACTCCTTGAAGATGAAGCTTTGTACATTTGAAACTTTATTTTAACCTTGAAATCACATAATTGGTTTCCTTTTTCTCCACACTTATAATAAACTCTCATTCTTTTCATGAATTTACCAAGGTGATTCTTTTCACAATTATCACATATAGGAAAATCATTCTTTCCCCTCTTCCCTTTATCTATATTTATATATACCATCCTTTTCTTCTCTTGCTTCCATTCAAGGCCATATGAATTATAGATTTCTTCAATTATCTTATTAACACCTGATACTATTTCTTCATATGATGAGAATACGTGGGAGGATATTTCCATTCTAAATGATGGATTAAGACTGTGAAATATATAATCTTTCCTACCCTTTGGATCATGAATGTTTATGGGGTTATTATTCCATATACTGGTCACCATTTCTATATGATGACACACACTAGGTTAGATCATATAAAAATGTATAATAAAAAAACTAGAAATATTCTCAACATTATTTGAGTATTTTCACAAATCTAGTCTCATAATCATAAAAATGGTTTTTATGGAATATTTACACATATATTCTTCATAATGGGTTTTAAGTATGTTGTGAATTATCCTAAGCTTATACCCTGGGAGTGTCGTAACCAAGAGTGCAGTAAGGCCCATTGTTGTGTACCAGGATACCCCGGGTCAAGCACAATACTCATTGTCGGAGTTTTCACTCCTAGGTACATATTTGCTAGAGCCGCCTCTACTTGCTATATCTAGAGAAGGATGTATTTCTTGGAAAATACACAACATCTCTACATTACCCAAATCTAAGAAGTTATTCTATACTAATCCTCAAATTCTATCTTAGGATAATGTTCTCAAATCAGATTTTTTTCTAAATCTAGTTTCTATGGTTATTGCTAATCTTTTGATGATACCAACTGTAACACCCTGCCCCAGTTACCTTGTGTTAATGCATTATTTTAATACATTGGCATGATTACAAGGAATATAGTCCTGAAGGACCAATCAATTTAGCAGTCTTGGAAAATATATTACACACATGAACATTACATTACATTATAAATTGAAAAAAAACAAAAATATTTTTTCCCCTTTTGAACGTAGTTATATCATTGGCCTATCCTTGCAGTTCAACCATAAAATTCTTCTTCACATCCTAGTAAAAATAAAACATAGAAAGGGGTGAACTCAGATTCTTATTAAGGATAACAATATAGTGGAAATTTTTATAAATAAGCACAAACATTTAAGGTATTTTATAAGACTAAAACAAAATCCTTTTAAACATAAAAGTCGGCATAAAAAGTAAAAGATAAATAAAAAATTCCATTTCATTATTCACATGGATATTATAATAGTCTAATAATCACATTTAATATCAATATACAATTTCATAATGATGGAATGCATAATTCCAGACTTCATAACCACATAGTCAAGGCCTCGTGCCAAGACTAAAATAAGATTTTGTCAAGGCCTTATTCCAAGATACTAGTTTTTCTCATGATACCTACCAATGTATTGAAGAGCTATAGTGGGCTCCACCTATCACATACTAAGTCTAATGTATTGCACATATGAAAAAGTTTAAACATAACATAAGAATTTGTATTAAAACTATCATACGAAATGTCAATACTTTATCCATAAACCATGAATGGTATAAAAATATCACATTCAAATTCAAACATATCACAAAACCATCAATACAGTATAGAATATTTGTATCATAATAAGCCAACCTCGATCAAGAATAATATCTCTTAAAGGATGTTGAAATAGTTGAAAATGATCAATAAAAATATTTAGAGAAATATACCTTTTCATGAAATCATTTAAAAGACATTTAGAAGAATTCATTTAAAAGATTGTTTTGAATCAAAGTTTCTCATAAATATTTTAAGCTTTTGAAAGGAATTTATATTTTAATACATTCATGTCCATATAAATAAATCCTAAAAAACATTTTCTTAATCATGGACATTAATGAGAAAGGTTTAGAATAATAAATCTGTAAAACATTTAAAATGATGTTTTAGTTAAAAGTACCTTTAAAATAATCCCTTTTAAAACACTTTTATGAAACATGGACAAGGATAATAAATATGTCCCAGTATATACTTACGTAAAAACAACCTCGAATAATAATGAGATTATGAATATAACCCTTATATTGCACTTTCCATTGGTCGAGGGTTTGTTTAACCTCTTGTATAGTTACCATAGTATGTTATTAAATTATACCAGAACCATATTAATATTTATTATATCATACATGATTCATTTATAAAATTATATTACCCATTTAATAATTATTTCCATGTTATATTAACATTTTCGGTAATAATCGCTTACTTTATCATACGAGTTTTAACTTGTTATTGTTGATCATATGATTTAGATAATGATTTAAATACTTCCAGAATATAAAACTTTTATATATATCATATATATTTAGATTAAAAATATTTATATTAGATAGACATATGAAATTTAAGGTGTCTTCTATGGAGACGGTAGACCATACGTATGCATAAATGATGTTTCAATTTTCATATAGTATGGAACGGAAGTGAGTGAATGAGATATATGTAAGTAAATACATATAAAAATATATATATTCATTAGAATTATTATTTCATATATTACATACTTATTAATAATAAATATTTTTATAATCATCACTGAATGGTGAATGTGGGAATGAATCTCATCGCGTTGTGGAGACGGTAATCAGTAGGTATGCACGAGCAAAAATATCATTATATTGATGGTGAAATAATATGTAATTGGATGTTATATCATATATAAAGAATCATTAACATTTTATATTTATTATTTACATCAGTTATACTCATTATTATACCCATCCAAATAATGAAGTGTTTGAATAACAAACTACACCATGGTGTGGAGACGGTAAGACATACACACACATGTATAGTGACTTTATCATTTATAGGATGGATAGAATAAAAAATATGGTTTTACCATATTTATCATCACTTTAGAGTATCTAGGAGGTGATGAAGTTATTATTTTGGTATGGAAAAAAATAAATAGGAACTGGAAGAAGAAAAGAACATGAAAAAGGGTGGTGAAATTATTATATATTCTTTGAGTGTTTCCTTTTGAGTTGATCAAAAGGGATCCTTTGGTTGGATTTATGATCAATTTAAAGACTCTAGGTTGATGTGAGGGGAGTTGGGAGGATAATTGAAAGGGTTTGGCCTAGCCAAATTTTTTTGGAGGCGTGATTCTGGGAGAAGGGGAAGTTCCCTTTTATAATAGGGGTGAGGGTCACATTAGTAAAAGATTAAAAAATTAATTTATCATAAATCCATTTTCGGTTTATAATGGCTCCAAATGAATTTATTTAGATACATAGGTGGTTATAGGTATAAATAATCTCAACCAATAGGTTTTAGAGAATTTTAGGTTACCATATTAAACTTATCTTTTATATTTAACTCATAGTTAAATAGTTTAACTTTTACCGTGTCTTCATGTATTCTTACACTATATGGTCAATAATATTACTCTAAACATCCAAGTGAACATCAAGTGGTTCTATAATGACCCAAAATTTCATTAATGGAAATCTATATTGATCTAATTAAATTTATCCTTATGTAAAATGTTTATATAAAATGTCAACTTCTTTGGTTTTATTTTAAGTATTGTGTCCATTTCTAATATAGTCGTTGAACAGTGATCACATGATTTGTATAAGTATATGTTTTTAACAAATCTGAATTTACTCAGACAAAGGATGATATGACCTCATCTAGTAGACATGCCCCATACAAAGCCCATTTTTCAAATATCATAAAGGAATTTGTGTCTTTGGGCTTCTCTCTTGACCAAGCCTAAGCCGATCATGAATATGTTAATCTCGAGTGGGACTGCCTACGAGAGAAGTGGAAGTTGATAGAGATTACCACCTGAGAAATGTTATCCGAGCCACCACAAGAGTTTTTCACCATCACACACCTTACCTTTCGGTCTTATGTGGGTGTTATAAGGGGTTATGTAACAAGACCTTAGTACTATGGTTATGTACATTATTTTTGTATATAATAATGAATATACATTCATTTTATTATTGTTACCATGTAAATAGTTTTTAAAGAACCAATAGTATTTTAAGTTAATGTTCCATTATAAAATATATTTTGATGAATTAATGGATTTTTGAATTAAATAATATTTTAAAAAAATATTATTATTATTAAATTAATTTTTATTAAATATAAATTACCGTATAAGTTTATGAATGAAAGTGTAATTTTTATTAATGTTTGAAAGCCATTTTTTGTCAAAACCCATGAATTTTTGATAAATGTTGGTTCTGATTTTAAAAGTAAAAATTAACATATTTAGAAAATTATTTAGATAAAATTAATATTATTTCTGGAATCTAGATGTTGAAATTATCCAATGGTGAATTTTTCATAAGTTTCTGAGACATGTAATTTTTTTGGTAAAAATTAAATACTGTTTAAATATATAATGTGTTTTATGACATCTTAATGACCCAATAGAGATGTAATAAAATACTATAAGACTTATGTTTTCACAATATATGTTTTACCATTAAAATAATGTGATTTTGGGTTTGTTTGACTTATTTTACAAAGCATTAATGGACCCTTCAAGACTTATTAAACATCTTGTGTTTTTAAATTGTTTTCCTTGGGAGTGTGACTCGCCTCCACATAAGCAAACCCATTATTTTAGGAAGTTCAGGCATTGTAATTATAAAATATTGTTTTACACTTCCCTTTCCTAAAAACCATTGGCAAAAACCATGGGCTAGTTTGTGGTTCAGATTAGTTTAATGTGAGGGCCCCAAACTTAAATAATAAATAATTCCCTCATATTCCTTATACAAACCCATCCAAGCTTCCACTTCCTCCACCATCAAATCGTTTTGAGGTTTCCCAAACTATGACCTCACCTATATAGAATCCTACAATGGTTCCCCAAGCTCCCAAGAAGCCTCTCTTAAGCCTCTCTCATGCCTTTGGAAGCACACTTCCATGTAAGGGATTTTTTCTTCATTTCTCATTTTTGTATAATTTTTTTAATGTTGTTATTACCTTTTAATTTTTATTATAAATATTGGGGTATGGTTTCAAACCTCCCCCATACTTCCCTTATTATGTTTGGATGATGTGATACCCCTTTATCTACCGTTAAATTCATCCCATGTAAACATGTTATTATGCTGAACATCCAAAAGGAATTTGTCTCTCCTCATTTATGTTCAAGCAATTATTTTGTATCATGAATATAGTTTTCATTAAATTTCATGGTACATGTATATAAATTACCCCTTTAATATCTATTTCATGTAAATATGATGATCCACCCATTTCTCTCTCATCAACCATTTGTATGAATTCTTATGTCACACCGTTACGCTGCCTAAATTGCACCGATTTTCCAAGCCAATGTAATTGTGTAGTGAATACCATGCCCATTTCCCTATAAAAGGTATTAAACTTTATGTCCATTTAATTATTGAATATAAAGTTCCATGTATTAATTCTACATTCCTTTATCATGGAAAAAATGATGATGTTTTATGAATCCATGTTATATGATCCATGAGGCACACTTATGCCAGAAATGAAAGGTTTAAGAAGGGTGCGCCCTTATAGCACTCTAATGAATTGGGTAAAGTATAGTATCATGATAAATCATATGAAATGGATTTTTACTCATGATAATTCATGTGCAATGATTTTTTACTTGTGTTTCATGTGTAATGAGGATTTACTCATTCTTCATTTGCAATGAGCCTTGGCTTCTGCTAATTCCATGTTTAGTGTTGTTGCCACATTTCTATGTTATGGTTATCATGCCTTATCATGACTTTATGTTTATTATTCTCTTGTTCTCTAATGATATTATTATTATCTAACATGTATTGTATTCCTTATGTTATTCCATGATTATTCCCTTACTGAGATTTATAGCTCACCCTTTTTTATGCATGCCATCTGGTTACCCTATGCAATGCTAAGTACGAGGGAATGTAGTGGTCATGTAAATGATGTTTTCAATAAAGATATTGTTTTTCATGTTTTAAGTGGTTATTTAATGATACTTATCCCAAAAGAAACTAGACCTCTCCATCTTCTATGTTGTATCAAGTGATGTTTATGTAATAAATTATGTTTAATTGTATAATAAAAGAGCAGAGTTGTTATGGTTGGTATCAGAGGATAGGTTAAGTTATTTTTAAGATTAGGATTTGAAAACCCTAGTAAAGGCTTGGATACAAGATTCAGTATAACAAAAATTCCCTATTATTTTGTGAGCATTTAGTAAGTTTTCTATCATGCAAGTACATCATTGTTTGGATACGAGCAGGTAGTGGTGGCTCTGGAACAAATGTATCCTAGGGGTAAAACCCAAAAAATATCTTTGGGCTAGACATGAACGGGAAATCATACACGAAAATGGGCTTTGCTGCACTCCTGGTTATGAAACTCCTAGGGGATATGATTTGGTAAATTCACAAGCATAGTATGAACCATTGTTAAGGGAAAAAAAGTTCTCCAAGATTATATGTTAGAAAGTAGATCATGGATAACATAGACTGAAGCCAATATATTCATATGTTAATTAAGGAAAAGTTATTTATAAGTAACCAGTTTTGTCCTTGTATTACCCTTTATGTGTCACCTCTAACTTTCCTTTTGTTCTAGCCAATGGTCGGTAATAGGAGGACTCGGGCTAACAACCGATGTGAAGATCAATGTGATGATTGTAATAATGAGATTCCCAATCCAATGGGAGCAGGAATCACAAAATTTGTCATGATTCTCTCTCAACTAACTCAAGATTTGAAAAGAAACATGGGTCAAGAGGAACATTCAACCCCATCCTTAGAAAGAACAAGTCACTATCGATAGTTTCATGAGACAAAGGGATCATACTTTTAATGATTCATTTGATCCATCAATCACCAAACAATGAATCAACTCCATTGAAAAGATCTTCTCTATCCTTCAATTTTCTGAACAAGAGAAGGTTCTCATGGCTTCTTATCGTATGGAGTGTGAATCTATACAATGGGGGATGTTGATTAAAAATACGAAGCCTGAGGAAGAGATCGAGGTATTGGAATGGTAGGATTTCCAAAAGATGTTTTTCGATAAATATTTTTCGTCCACCCTCTGACTTAATATGGAAAGGTAATTCCTTTCTATAAGAAAAAAGACAAATAATCTATTAGAGTATACAAGGAAAACTTCACAAGACTTTCATGATATGCTTACGTCTTTGTCATTACCCCCGAATTCAAGGTTGACCGCTTCTTTGGTGTGTTGAAAACTAGCCTTTGGAAAGCACTGGCGATCCGTGACTTCGACAACTATGTGGAAATTGTCTGATGTGCCCTCAAGATTGAAAAAGAGATCAAAGAATCTTAGTGGTATCATGGGGATAAGAAGAATAAGGTAGACTTCAATGCTAGTGGTCTGATGGATAAATCCAAAAGTGCTAAGAAGATCCAACACCTGACTTCCCAATTTTATGGAAAGAAACACCCTAGAAATTGCCTAAAGGGTATGAGGAAATGATGTATGTGTAAAAGAGAAGGGACCCTAGCTATTAAATGTCAGAAATAAAGTATTACTACTGCGATAGAGGAGAGGAACTCTCCGTTCAAACCTCAATGTGTGGTTCATTGCTACAACTTCAAAGAACTAGGGCATCATTAAATTTAGTTCCCTAAGCCAAGGGTCTTCGGAGGAAACCAAAAACCTCCAAGGTAGCATGGGTGAGATTTTTCCATCACTACTTCTAAATTGAACCCTGAAAATAATATGGTGACAGGCACACTAGTTATTCATTCAAGAATAGAGAACATACTTTTTGATCCAGGTTCTACGCATTCTTTTAAATATAAAAATTTTAGTAGAACAATACCAGCACCACCACAAATCATGGAAGTGAAGATGTTGGTGAGTATGAAAAATGGAGAAATCATTGCATCCCATGAATATAACTACTCCCTTATCAAAAATTTCGGACGGAACTTTCCAGCGAACCTCGTCATACTCCCTTTGATGGAATTTCATGCAATCATTGGCATATACTGGATTTCTTTATATAGATCCAAAATAAATTTCTGTGAGAGGGAAATAACTCTCCATGTGGAGAATTGACCCCCAATTCTTTACAAGTGTAAGGATGAAGATGAACCATATTTAGCTATATCATATAATATGTGGATATTACTTCCCTATGAGCATATGTATCTAGCTCAGATGATTGAGTCTAAGGTGGAAACCATCCTAGAAGACATGCCTATTGTGAGGGAATTTGCTAAAGTGTTTCTTGAGAAATTTCATGGTCCTTTTCCTAGAAGGGATTTTGAATTCTAAATTAATATTATACCTGGGGTGTTTTCAATATACAAGACTCTATATAGAATGGATATTTTAGATCTTGAGGTGCTGAAGAAATAACTACAAGAGAATCTGTCTAAAGGAATTATACACCCAAGTGCTTCACCACGGGGTGCACCAGTCCTCTTCATTAAGAAGAAGGATGGGTCAATGAACCTTTGCATTGATTATCGTGAGCTTAAAAAAATCATGATAAAGAACAAAGATCCTCTCCCACAAATTGATGACTTGTCTGATCAGATGCGTGGAGCACAATACTTGTCTAAGGTGGATTTGTGGTTGGGATATGATCAAGTAAGGGTGAATAAGGGAGATATACCCAAGGCTGATTTTAGTACAAGATACGGGCACTATGAATTCATAATAATTCCTTTTGAACAAACTAATGCTCCAGAAATCTTCAGGGACTTGATGAATATGGTCTTTAGATATTACCTCAACAAATTTGTGGTAGTCTTTATAGATGATATTTTGATATACTCCATAACCAAGGAGGATCATGAGAAGTATCTAAGAACTGTACCAGAGACCATGCAGAAGGAGAAGCTCTATGAAAAGTACTACAAGTGTGAGTTCAAGTTGAATGAGGTCTCATTATTAGGCCATATAATCACAAGCAATGGGATATCTATGGATCCCTCCAAAATAGATGCAATTTTTGGATGTCCGAGTTCAACATCGATAACAGATATCCGTAACTTTTTGGGATTAGCTGGATATTATCGACGATTTCTGATAAATTTCTCACGATTGTCCAACCCTCTTACCCAGCTAACACATAAGGTAGTAAACTTTTCTTAGAGCGATGAATGCGAAGAAAGCTTCAAGGAGTTTAAAATGAGGTTTATCACTGCGCCCGTACTCACTTTACCCACAGGTGGAAAACTTTTTGTGGTATTTAGTGATGCTTCTAAGAAGCGACTGGGATGTGTATTGATGAAAATTGAAAATTTAATTGGCTATGATTCAAGGAAATTTAATGTTCATGATAAAAACTATCCAACACCAGATCTTGAGCTGGCTACAGTGATCATTGATTTGAAAATTTGGTGGCATTATCTATTTGGGAAGAAGTGTGAAATATATAAGGACGAAAAAATCCTCAAGTATATATTCAGACATAAAGAGTAGAACATGTGCCAATGAAGATGGTTAGAGCTTATCAAAGACTGTGACTGCTCAACCCATTACCACCCTGGGAAAGTGAACAAGGTGGCGGATGCCCTATATACAAAAGACCCAACAATTTTATCATTGATGAGAATTGTAATGGATCCAATCTTCTTAGATCTGATGAAGATGAACACGGGAGTCATAAATAAGGGAAAATCATCAATGATTTCACAAATTATTGCTCAACCATCACTTTTGGAAATGGTAAAGGATTATAAAAAAGATGATGTGGGAATTCAGGAAAAAGTTGGATCTCTTGGAAAAGGGAAATCCTCAGAGTTTAATGTTAATGAAGAAGGGATTGTGAGATTTGGGAAAAGAATATGTGTTCTATGAAGTCCGTAGATGAATAAAGAACTTTTGGATGATGCATACGGTTAAAATTTCTCTATTTACCTAGGAAACACAAACATGTATCATGATCTCTGAGATCATTATTTGTGGGATAATATGAAGAAGTATATCATTGAATATACATCAAAGTGCCTAGTGTGTTAGCATGTGAAGGAAGGGAGGAAGAAGTCTAAAGGGATGATGCAACCATTTCCCATTCCATAATGGAAATGGAAGAACATCACCATGTACTTTGTCACTAGAATTATGAATACATCCGATGGAAACAATGCAATCAGGGTTGTTGTGGATCATCTTACAAAGGAAGGACACTTCCTTGCTATTCGGGAGGATTTCTCATTGGATAAACTGGCACAAATATATATGAGGGAAGTGGAAAGGCTGAATGGAGTACCACATTCTATTGTGTCCGATCGAGATCCAAGATTCACCTCCATGTTTTGGAAGTGTCTTAAACATGCTCTAAATATTGAACTGAACTTCAGTACGGCCTATCTTCCTCAAACTGATGGCCTATTCGAACGGACTATCCAAACACTTTAGGACATGTTGAATGTATGCTCAATGGACATTAAAGGAGGATAATATCAACATATTCCTCTGGTTGAGTTCTCTTATAATAACATTTTCCACTTGAGCATCCAAATGGTACTATATAAATCCATTTATGGTAAAAGGTGAAGAACACCGATGTGTTGGGATGAGGTCGGTGATCGTATGTGTCTTGGACCATAAATGGTCGAATAAATTGTAGAAAAGGTGAAAACCATTCAGTAGTATATCAAGGAATCCAAGAGTCTATAGAATAGTTTTGTAGATAACCGTTGACAATACCATGAGTTTAATGTTAGAGACATGGTATTTCTACCAATATCTCTGTGGAAGAAGGTCAAGAGGTTTGAAAATAAAGGGAAGTTAATTCCAAGGTACACCAGCCCCTTTGAGATTCTTGATCGTGTCGGGGCAGTGGCCTATCGACTAGCAATTCCACCTACCATGGACAAAGTACATGATGTGTTTCCTGTATCCATCTTAAGTAAATACTTAATTGACCCTTTACATGTACTCTCTTCAGAGGTGGTACAATTAGATGATGATTTTTCTTATGAGGAGGAACCAGTGAAGATCTTAGATTGTAGAGAAAAAGTTCTACGAAATAAGACAATGCCCCTCATCATGGTGTTGTGGAGAAAAAACAAGTTTGAAGAAGTGATGTGGGAATCAGAGGAAATGATGAAGCAGAGTTACCCAAATCTGTTTTAGTATGTGAAGAAAAAATTTGAGGGAAAATCTTTTGAAGAGGTAAGATTGTAATGACCCAAATATTCATTAATGGAAATCCCTCTTGATATAATTAAATTTATATTTATGTAAAATGTTTATATTTAATGTCAAATTCTTTGGTTTTATTTTAGAAATTGTGACCGTTACTAATATAGCCATTGAACAGTGATCACATGATTAGTATACATGTAGGGTTTTAACAAACCCAAATTTTCCGAGATAAAGGAAGCAATGACCTCATCTAGTAGATGTGCCCCATACGAAGCCCATTTATCAGAGCTCAGAAAATAGGTTGCTTATTTGGGAATCGCTCTTGACCAAGCCAATGATGAAATTAAATATGTTATGCTAGAGCTGGACCGCCTATGAGGGACGTGGAAGTTGAAAGAGATTACCACCTAAGCAATGTTATCTGAGCCACCCCAAGAGTCTGTCACCATCGCACACCTTAATCTTCAGTCTTATGTGGGTGTTATAAGGGGTTATGTTACAAGACCTTAGTACTATGGTTATTTACATAATTTGTTATATAATAATGAATATATATTCATTTTATTATTTTTACGTTGTAAATAGTTTTTAAAGAACAAATAGTTTTTTTAGTTAAAATTAATATTATTTCTAGAATCTGGACATCTAAATTATCCAATGGTGAATTTTTCATAATTTTATAAGAATCAAATTTTTGGGTAAAAATTAAATACAATTTAAATATATAATGTGTTTTATGACATCCTAATGACCCAATAGTGATGTAATAAAATACTATAAGACTTATGTTCGGCCAATATATGTTTTATCATTAAAATAATTTCATTTTGGGTTTGTTGGACTTATTTTACAAGTAATTAATGGACCCTTAATATAACGACCCACACTTTACATACATTGTTAATACTTCAAAATTGAATCACACTTATTACAACATATGACAAAACCACAAAGGACCGTATAGGTATAGTGTCTTTAGAAACTGGGAAACATAAACAACTGGTTCATAAATCTTCTACAGTGTCTCCCATTTATTTCATCATATCTAGGGTCCCTTTTAGCATATTCTACTTAATATCCATCTTCCTGGCCTGGGGAAAAGAAAACATAAAAGGGTGAGCTCAAATGCTCAGCAAGGGCAAATAAAGGAAATAAAAATCATATCATATCTTTTTGAAAATTAAAACCTGCAAAAGAGATCATAATATCTTAACATGGAATAAATCATAGAAGTGAAAATGATATCCCCATAATCATAACATAAAACTTGAATCTTTGTGGCATGCACAGATAATCATGGAAAATCATTTCTTGTTAGTCATGACTCATTTCCAAGACTATCTTAGTGGACAAAGTCCCTTTCTGAACCGAGTTCACTCCTCGTTTCAGTCCTGTATCACTGAACCGAAATAACCTTCCGTTCCAGCCATGTCTATCTCATGAGATATAAAATCATTACCCAATGCATTGGAGGGAGATATAGGTCCCACCCATCTTATAATGAATCCTTTCTTATGTGTGCCACATAATCATAAAACATACATCATCGCATAACACATATAACAAAAATGGGATTCTTGAAACATCATGACATCATAAATCAATTCATATATGATAAAGGAATTCATAAACATAATTCCATCACAACATAGTCAAACCAATGTAAAAATATGGATATAAACAGAACCCTTTATTATCTTAGATGGAAAATAATTTTGATAAAACACTTGAATTGAATTCTTGAGGAAAATATCCTTTCTTCTTCAAAAACATTTTTCCTTTCATAACATGTCATACAACTTTAAAATAAAAGAAGTTGATTAAAAATAAACTTGAAAACTTGTAAAGGAAGCTTCTTTGAAGTAATGTTTTAAAAATCCATTCATGCCGTATAAGTTAAAAAAACATTCTTCGTACTTTTGTCGGAAAAGTCAAAAAGTACCTCGTACGGAAAAACGACAAAAGATTCCTTTCATATTCTTTACTAAAAACTCACCTAAGGGTAAAATTGGATTTAAACTATTTCAAGTGGATGGAAACAATATTACATATTGAGGGAACATGGATGTGGATGATAAAATACACCCCAGTAAATACTTACGAATAAACAATCTCGGATAAAAATGAGATTGTGATATTTCCCTTACCTTAGGTCCGATTTGCTTTGTTCGTGTCCGAAGCTCCTGTATAATGGTTTAAATAATGTTATTGACTTATTACAGAATCATACATATTGATATGAGATCATATATGGTCATATTATTAGCTTCTTGTTAGTAATATTTCATTGTTACTTGTTACTCGGGTCTTTATAACTTTTTGTTCTTATGCGTGTTTTGTCGAATAAATTCTTATTCTTATCTTTAGGTTATAGATAATTCATTTCCAGAATGGTATTAGTGTAGTATATACCATATTCATTCATTCAATTCATTTATATAATCATTATGAAATGAAGATCATGTAGAACGAGTCGCATCACATCGTGGAGACGGTATTCCGTACGTACGCACGAGTGATGATATCGTTCCTATGATCGTGGAATTGTATTGGAGTATATATATATATTATTTCAGTATCAATATTACTTAATAATAATCATATATAGTTACTGATTACACCATTATACCCATCCTTGTAAGGTGATGGTGGAAAATAGATTACACCACGGCGTGGAGACGGTATTCCGTACGTACGCACGCGCGGTGATTTCATTTTTCCGTAGGATGGATAGAAGGTGAATTAGGGTTGTTTCATATTTATAATAACATATCAGTATGTAAGTAATACTGATGTTATTACTTTATCATGAAACAACTAAAGAATAAGAAGTTGAAGAAGAAAGAAATTGAAAAGATCGGTAATGGATATTACCTCTTCTTTGGAACGCCTTTTTGAATCCTCCACTTAAGGAACTAAGATTGGTCTTTGGAGAAGACCAGGAACTCTAGGATTATTCTAGGGAAGTGGAGAAGGGAAAATGGCAGGGGTTGGCCGAGCTTGAGTGCTCAAATTGGTGTGAGGAGGAGGGGGAGGAGGTGCCCTTTTATAAGGGAGGAGAGGGGCACCTTAGGAATATCTCAAAATATTATTTTATATTAAAGTCAAAATCGGTTTATAATGGTTCCAAAGGGTCTTATTTCGAAGCTAAAGTGGGGATGGGTCGAAATCCTATCAACCAATAGGATTTAGACAAGTTTAGGGTATTATTTTAACCTTATCAATTAGATTTAACTCTAAGTTAATTAATTTAACTTTTACCGTGTCTTTTTGTTTTCTTTCACTATATGGTTAATACACTTACTATAACATGCCAAACGAACCCCAAATTGTTTATTATTAATATATATATCCTTATCTAAGTCATTTGGCCGAACCTTAGATTTTTAGGAATAGAATAACAATTAATAATATAATATTTGATTTAAAAATTATTTTGTGTCAATTTTGACACTATTTGATATATGATTTTTGTCAAAGTCATAACAGAATTATATGTTCGAACCAAGTTTATTAAATCAATACTAATATATCATAGTAACCTAGAAAATTAGTCGAATTCATAAAAAGTCTCAAATTACATTTATTTTGGTATTTATATTATCAATTTTGTCAATATTTCATTAATAAGATAATTACTGCATCATCTTTGTGTCATAAATAAATTAAATTATTTGATGTCTAAAAATTACAAATAAAATACCATCATGTAGGAAATAGTTTTAGCTTTCTAATGAATATTTACAATCGAATTTATCTTATGTATAACCCTATATTAAAAATGATTTACTTATTAAACTTTGATTTTAACTATTTTAACCCTTCTTTAAATAAATTAATAATAAATGTCCTAATCTAATCCAAGTGGGCCTAAATGGTCATATTTTATTCCTAAGTTTGTTTTTGGTCGAATTACACTTGTCCAATAGAATTAGGACATGTGTTAGGGTAATATTAATATCATATTTACCCTTAGTTACCCTATTTACTATTAACCGCGGTAAAAATAGTAAAAAGTTACTATTCACCAAAAAATTATTTTCATTCATTGAACCACATTTTAGTCCTTGATATTAACCGTGTCTCTCGGATTTTTGAAATTCCATTCACAGAAGCGGTAAAATTAAGTTTTATGCAAAATTCAGTTTTTAACCTACCACTTAGTGGTTTCACTATTCATCAAAAATTGAAAGTTTTCAGAAAAATACCAAAATTTCACCCTAGGATAATTTCGATATTCTGAGTCCAAAAATGAAGTCCATTTTGAAAAATAAAATTTATAAAATTCCAAAAAGTGGTTATTACTATTCATAACGGCTAGTTTTAATAGCATATTGTTGTTTAGTGAAACTCGGTATTGCGTACGACGCAAGCTATCGAGGAAGGTCGCGATTGCGTGTAAAGCAAGCCAAGCAAGTGTTGTGTAGAAAAATATTCCTTTGATGATTTATATAACATAAAAGTCTCGGGTGTTACATTCTACCCCCCTTAAAAAGAATTTCTCCCTCGAAATTCTTCACTTTGCAATAAACAAATGAGGATACTTCTCCCTCATCATATCCTCAAGCTCCCATGTAGCTTCTTCAAGTTGGTGGTTTCTCCATAAAACTTTCACCAAGCGAGTGGTCTTGTTTCGTAGGACTTTTTCGCTACGATCCAGAATCTCTATCGGCTGTTCTTCATAAGAAAGATCTTGCTCCAGCGGTACAACTTCTGAGCTGAGTACATGTGAAGGATCTGGTATGTACTTTCTCAGGAGAGATACATGGAACACATCGTGAACTTGAGAGAGATTCGGTGGAAGCGCCAATCGGTAAGCTACCTTCCCAACACGATCCAGTATTTCAAAAGGACCGATATATCTAGGGCTCAACTTCCCCTTCTTTCCAAATCTCATAACCCTCTTCCAGGGAGATATTCGTAAGAACACTTTATCACCCACTTCAAACTCTAGGTCTTTTCTTCGGTTGTCGGCATAACTTTTCGGTCGACTCTGAGCTGCTCTTATGTGTTGTTGAATAGATCTGACCTTTTCTGCCATTTCATCAACGATATCAGGTCCTAATAGCTTTCTTTCCCCAACTTCATCCCAGCAAGTTGGAGTCCTGCATTTCTTTCCATAGAGAGCTTCATAAGGAGCCATCTGAATACTGGAGTGAAAGCTATTATTATAAGAAAATTCCACCAAAGGTAGGTGTTGATCCCAACCTCCTTTGAAATCCATAGAGCAAGCTCTCAACATATCTTCTAGGGTTTGAATTGTTCTCTCAGACTGACCGTCTTTCTGGGGATGATAAGCAGTGCTGAAACTCAACTCTGTATCTAGAGTATGCTGAAGACTTCGCCAAAACTTCGAGGTAAATCTCGGATCTCGATCAGATATAATAGAAAGTGGTACTCCATGCAATCTTACCACTTCCTTTACATATATCCTTGCAAGCTGATCTAGAGAGAAATCCTCTCTAATAGCAATGAAGTGTGCAGACTTTGTAAGACGATCAACTATGACCCAAATAGCATTATTGCCTTTGGATGTTTTAGGAAGTCCTGTGACAAAGTCCATAGTGATGTTTTCCCATTTCCATTCGGGTATGGGTAATGGTTGTAACATCCCCTTAGACTTCTGTCTCTCAGCTTTAACTTGTTGACAAACCAAGCATCGAGAGACATATTCAGCAACATCTCTTTTCATGCCATCCCACCAGAAGTACTCTTTCAGGTCCCTATACATCTTCGTGCTTCCAGGATGAATAGAGAATGAAGAACTATGAGCCTCATCCAGCAGCTCTTTCTTTAATTCGGGGATGGGAGGAACACAAACCCGATTCCTGAACTTTATTATCCCATCACAATCAAGGTTGAATTCAGGAACATTTCTCACCTTCTTTTGTAACTCGACATCTTATTTCTGTGCCTCTTTAATCTTCACATGTATAGATGGTTGAACATTCATTTGAGAAAGATAAGATTTTTCCCCTTCCATTATAATTCCAAGATCCATCCTTTGTAAATCCATAAATATTGTATCTTTTGTGATCCTCATCATGGATAAACTAGCATGGTCTTGTCGACTTAATGCATCTGCCACCTTGTTTGCTTTCCCAGGGTGGTAATGGATTGAGCAGTCATAATCCTTAATCAGCTCCAACCATCTTCTTTGGCGCATATTCAGCTCCTTTTGTGTGAAAATATACTTTAAACTTTTATGATCAGTATAAATATCACACCTTTCACCATAAAGGTAATGCCTCCAAATCTTTAATGCAAAGATTACCGCAGCCAACTCCAAATCATGTGTTGGGTAATTTTGCTCATGGATTTTCAACTGTCGTGAGGCATAAGCTATCACCATATCATTTTGCATAAGAACACACCCCAATCCCTTCTTGGATGCATCACTATAGATCACAAACCTTTCTCCACTACAAGGCAGTGTGAGCACAGGTGCACTGGATAACCTTCTTTTCAACTCCTTGAAATTCTCTTCACATTCCTCTGTCCAGACAAACTTAACTCCTTTCCGAGTCAACTTGGTGAGTGGATTAGATAATCGTGAAAAATCTTTTACAAAACGTCGATAATATCCAGCCAAACCAAGAAAACTTTGGATCTCAGTTACTGTTGTTGGTCTTGACCATCTTTCGATAACATCTGTTTTTGCTGGATCCACAGATATCCCCTCTTTTGAGATTATATGACCCAAAAATGCAACTTTTTGAAGCCAAAATTCACACTTGGTAAATTTGGCATAAATCTTCTCTTTTCTCAGGGTCTTCAATATAATTCTCAAGTGATCTTCATGCTCTTCCTTGCTATTTGAATAGACAAGAATATCGTCTATAAAGACTACCACAAATTGATCAAGATAGTCTCTAAAGACTCTATTCATTAGATCCATGAAGATAGCAGGGGCATTAGTAAGACCAAATGGCATCACTATAAATTCATAGTGTCCATACCTTGTACGGAAAGCCGTCTTTGGTATATCCTCCCTTTTGACCCTTAATTGATGATACCCTGAACGAAGATCAATCTTGGAAAAGTATTGAGCTCCGCGTAGTTGGTCAAATAAGTCATCAATGCGTGGGAGAGGATATTTGTTCTTGATAGTGATCTTGTTAAGTTCTCGATAATCAATGCAGAGTCTCATTAATCCATCTTTCTTCTTAACAAATAGAACAGGTGCTCCCCAAGGTGACGCACTAGGGCGTATGAATCCCTTATCAAGATTCTCTTGGAGTTGCTTCTTCAATTCCTGCAACTCAATTGGGGCCATTCTATAAGGTGTCTTTGAAATAGGCAAAGCACCCGGTACGAGTTCTATTGAAAACTCAACTTCACGATTTGGTGGAAGACCCGGTAATTCCTCCGGAAAGACATCATCAAACTCCCGTACAATGGGAATATTCTTAATCGTGAGTTTCTCACCAACTATTTGAGATAAATAACCTTCATTTAGTTGAATCAATACCCATAAGATGGAAGAAATTTCCACTGGAAGGTTATGTTCATCCTTGCATTGATAGACGATCGTAGGTTGATCTGGAATATGAAATGTGACTTCCCTTCTTTGGCAATTGATATGAGCTCCATGTAGAGAAAGCCAATCCATGCCAAGAATCACATCAAATTCCACTAAAGGAAGGATCACAAGATTTGCAGGAAGCACTTTCCCACAAACTTCGATCGGAGAAGAATTATAAACTTCTGATGCGATTGATGTGCCATTAGGTGTTGTCACAGCTAACTCAACATCTAATTGTTGAGGTAATACGGTGATACCCTTAGAAAATTTTTCAGAAATAAAAGAGTGGGTGGATCCAGAATCAAATAAAACATTTTCTACTTTAGAGTGGATGGTAAGTGTACCTTTCACCACATCGTTATCGTACTCCACATCGCTGATAGAAATTGCATGTGACTTTCCTTTTTCTTTAGCCTTAAGAGTTTGTTGACGTCGACCATCATCATCAACCCTTGGATTTGGGCATTGATTGGCATAATGCCCCATCTCCTTGCACTTGAAACATTGAAGTGTAGCAGGTTCATTCTGTGTATCCCTTCCTTTGTTTGCATCATTAGACATCTTCTTCCCATTATCACGGCATTCAAATGCCCGATGACCTTCCTTTCCACATTTAAAACATTTACTTGTCCCTTTAAGAAAACTCCCTCCATGTTTCTTTCCACACTTTGAGCATAATGGAAAGTTCATCTTCTTTTCCGTGTGCTCTTTATATTTTTCTTTGAATTCCATCTTCCTCTTCTTATAAAACCCATGTGACTGATGGGTTACTCCAATCTCCATCTCGACTTTGAGAGCACATCGAACGATTTCCTCGTAGCTATTGAAGTACCTTATGGCTAACGCCCTTCGAAGACTTGGTTTTAAGCCACTAAAGAATCGATCGATCTTACTCTCAGGTTGGATAATAATACCAGAAGCGTACCTTGCAAGTCTGGTAAAATTTGCTTCATAGGTACCAACAGATTCATCATCCCTTTGCTTCACTTCAAGGAACTCTTTATCCATCTTTGTTCGGAGAATACGAGGGAAGTACTTATTGAAAAATAAGTTCTTGAACTCGTCCCATTCCATAGACTCAATTTCATCCCTTTGCCTTGTATTCTTAACAAGATTCCACCATTGATCAGCATCTCCTTCCAAACGATACACTGCTAGGATGTCTTTATCATGATCAGAACATTGAAGAACTGAAAATATCTTTTCAGTAGTACTAATCCATTATTCAGCAACTAATGGATCAGTAGACCCGCTGAAAGATGGTGGACGCTGCCTCATGAAGGATTCAACAGAATGTTGCTCCCTCTTTTGTTCGTTTGGAAATCCTGCATGATTCATAGCTTGAGAAAGTTGTGTGAGCATGGCTACAAGATTTTGCATTCCAGCTCCCATATCGTTTGGTTGCTCAGGGGGACAATCATTGCATTGCCCATCACATTCCGCATTAACACGGTTCCTTCGGGTTCCAGCCATTGACTAAAACCAAGAAGAATAGTGTGAGCAACACTAATTATAATAGGAAACCACATAATTCAAGAATAAAATTTTCATGCTTATGGTCTTATCCTAGGTTATTCATGGCCATTTCTAAGATTGTGTTCTATGCTTAGACTTATCCTTAGGGTTCTTACTAAGGCTTTCACATCCTAGTTTCCAAAGGTTGACTATACCTTTCCTCTGATACCAACTATAACGACCCACACTTTACATACATTGTTAATACTTCAAAATTGAATCACACTTATTACAACATATGACAAAACCACAAAGGACCGTATAGGTATAGTGTCTTTAGAAACTGGGAAACATAAACAACTGGTTCATAAATCTTCTATAGTGTCTCCCATTTATTTCATCATATCTAGGGTCCCTTTTAGCATATTCTACTTAATATCCATCTTCCTGGCCTGGGGAAAAGAAAACATAAAAGGGTGAGCTCAAATGCTCAGCAAGGGCAAATAAAGGAAATAAAAATCATATCATATCTTTTTGAAAATTAAAACCTGCAAAAGAGATCATAATATCTTAACATGGAATAAATCATAGAAGTGAAAATGAGATCCCCATAATCATAACATAAAACTTGAATCTTTGTGGCATGCACACATAATCATGGAAAATCATTTCTTGTTAGTCATGACTCATTGCCAAGACTATCTTAGTGGACAAAGTCCCTTTCTGAACCGAGTTCACTCCTCGTTTCAGTCCTGTATCACTGAACCGAAATAACCTTCCGTTCCAGCCATGTCTATCTCATGAGATATAAAATCATTACCCAATGCATTGGAGGGAGATATAGGTCCCACCCATCTTATAATGAATCCTTTCTTATGTGTGCCACATAATCATAAAACATACATCATCGCATAACACATATAACAAAAATGGGATTCTTGAAACATCATGACATCATAAATCAATTCATATATGATAAAGGAATTCATAAACATAATTCCATCACAACATAGTCAAACCAATGTAAAAATATGTATAGAAACAGAACCCTTTATTATCTTAGATGGAAAATAATTTTGATAAAACACTTGAATTGAATTCTTGAGGAAAATATCCTTTCTTCTTCAAAAACATTTTTCCTTTCATAACATGTCATAAAACTTTAAAATAAAAGAAGTTGATTAAAAATAAACTTGAAAACTTGTAAAGGAAGCTTCTTTGAAGTAATGTTTTAAAAATCCATTCATGCCGTATAAGTTAAAAAAAACATTCTTCGTACTTTTGTCGGAAAAGTAAAAAAGTACCTCGTACGGAAAAACGACAAAAGATTCCTTTCATATTCTTTACTAAAAACTCACCTAAGGGTAAAATTGGATTTAAACTATTTCAAGTGGATGGAAACAATATTACATATTGAGGGAACATGGATGTGGATGATAAAATACACCCCAGTAAATACTTACGAATAAACAATCTCGGATAAAAATGAGATTGTGATATTTCCCTTACCTTAGGTCCGATTTGCTTTGTTCGTGTCTGAAGCTCCTGTATAATGGTTTAAATAATGTTATTGACTTATTCCAGAATCATACATATTGATATGAGATCATATATGGTCATATTATTAGCTTCTTGTTAGTAATATTTCATTGTTACTTGTTACTCGGGTCTTTATAACTTTTTGTTCTTATGCGTGTTTTGTCGAATAAATTCTTATTCTTATCTTTAGGTTATAGATAATTCATTTCCAGAATGGTATTAGTGTATTATATACCATATTCATTCATTCAATTCATTTATATAATCATTATGAAATGAAGATCATGTAGAACGAGTCGCATCACATCGTGGAGACGGTATTCCGTACGTACGCACGAGTGATGATATCGTTCCTATGATCGTGGAATTGTATTGGAGTATATATATATATTATTTCAGTATCAATATTACTTAATAATAATCATATATAGTTACTGATTACACCATTATACCCATCCTTGTAAGGTGATGGTGGAAAATAGATTACACCACGGCGTGGAGACGGTATTCCGTACGTACGCACGCGCGGTGATTTCATTTTTCCGTAGGATGGATAGAAGGTGAATTAGGGTTGTTTCATATTTATAATAACATATCAGTATGTAAGTAATACTGATGTTATTACTTTATCATGAAACAACTAAAGAATAAGAAGTTGAAGAAGAAAGAAATTGAAAAGATCGGTAATGGATATTACCTCTTCTTTGGAACGCCTTTTTGAATCCTCCACTTAAGGAACTAAGATTGGTCTTTGGAGAAGACCAGGACCTCTAGGATTATTCTAGGGAAGTGGAGAAGGGAAAATGGCAGGGTTTGGCCGAGCTTGAGTGCTCAAATTGGTGTGAGGAGGAGGGGGAGGAGGTGCCCTTTTATAAGGGAGGAGAGGAGCACCTTAGGAATATCTCAAAATATTATTTTATATTAAAGTCAAAATCGGTTTATAATGGTTCCAAAGGGTCTTATTTCGAAGCTAAAGTGGGGATGGGTCTAAATCCTATCAACCAATAGGATTTAGACAAGTTTAGGGTATTATTTTAACCTTATCAATTAGATTTAACTCTAAGTTAATTAATTTAACTTTTACCGTGTCTTTTTGTTTTCTTTCACTATATGGTTAATACACTTACTATAACATGCCAAACGAACCCCAAATTGTTTATTATTAATATATATATCCTTATATAAGTCATTTGGCCGAACCTTAGATTTTTAGGAATAGAATAACAATTAATAATATAATATTTGATTTAAAAATTATTTTGTGTCAATTTTGACACTATTTGATATATGATTTTTGTCAAAGTCATAACAGAATTATATGTTCGAACCAAGTTTATTAAATCAATACTAATATATCATAGTAACCTAGAAAATTAGTGGAATTCATAAAAAGTCTCAAATTACATTTATTTTGGTATTTATATTATCAATTTTGTTAATATTTCATTAATAAGATAATTACTGCATCATCTTTGTGTCATAAATAAATTAAATTATTTGATGTCTAAAAATTACAAATAAAATACCATCATGTAGGAAATCGTTTTAGCTTTCTAATGAATATTTACAATCGAATTTATCTTATGTATAACCCTATATTAAAAATGATTTACTTATTAAACTTTGATTTTAACTATTTTAACCCTTCTTTAAATAAATTAATAATAAATGTCCTAATCTAATCCAAGTGGGCCTAAATGGTCATATTTTATTCCTAAGTTTGTTTTTGGTCGAATTACACTTGTCCAATAGAATTAGGACATGTGTTAGGGTAATATTAATATCATATTTACCCTTAGTTACCCTATTTACTATTAACCGCGGTAAAAATAGTAAAAAGTTACTATTCACCTAAAAATTATTTTCATCTCATTGAACCACATTTTAGTCCTTGATATTAACCGTGTCTCTCAGATTTTTGAAATTCCATTCACAGAAGCGGTAAAAATAAGTTTTATGCAAAATTCAGTTTTTAACCTACCACTTAGTGGTTTCACTATTCATCAAAAATTGAAAGTTTTCAGAAAAATACCAAAATTTCACCCTAGGATAATTTCGATATTCTGAGTCCAAAAATGAAGTCCATTTTGAAAAATAAAATTTATAAAATTTCAAAAAGTGGTTATTACTATTCATAACGGCTAGTTTTAATAGCATATTGTTGTTTAGTGAAACTCGGTATTGCGTACGACGCAAGCTATCGAGGAAGGTCGCGATTGCGTGTAAAGCAAGCCAAGCAAGTGTTGTGTAGAAAAAGATTCCTTTGATGATTTATATAACATAAAAGTCTCGGGTGTTACACTTAAAGACTTATTAGACATCGTGTCATTTAAAATTATTTTCATTGGGAGTGTGACTCAACTCCACATAAGCAACCCCATTATAATATGAAGTTCTGAATTTGGACTTATAAAATATTTTTTTACACTCCCTTTTTCCAAAAACCATGTGGAAAAACCATGGGATGGTTTTTGGTTTGGATTAGTTTAATGTGAGGGTCCCAAACCTAAATAATAAAGAATTCCCTCACCTTTACTATATAAACCAACATAAGATCCCACTTCTTCCTCACTCAAATCATTTTGAGTTCATCCAACCTCTACCCTCCTCTCTATAGAATCTTCCCAGGGTTCCCCAATCTCTCAATAAGCCTCTCTCAAGCCTTTGGAAGCATACATCCATGTAATAGTTTTTTCTTCCTTTCTCATTTCTGTCCAATTATTTTAATGTTGTTATGCCCTTTTAATTTCGATTATAAATGTTGGGGTATGGTTTCAAAACGCCACCATACTTCCCTATTTATGTTTTAATGATGGTAGACCCCTTTATCTCTCATTAAATTCCTCCCATGTACACCCGTTACTATGCCAAAATTCCGAAAGGAATTTCTCACTCCTCATTTACATTCAAGCAATTCTATTGTATCATGAATCTAATTTCCATTAAATTTATTGGTACATGTATCTATATGACCCACTTACTGCACATTTCATGTAAATATTATGAGACACCAATTTATCTCTCATTAACCATTTTTATTAATTCTTACGTCATGCCGTTACGCTGCCCAAATTGCACCGATTTTCCAAGCCAATGCCATTGTTTAGTGAATACCATGCCCATTTCTCTATCAAAGGTATTCACCATTATGCACATTTACTTATTTATTATAAGGTTTCATGTATTAATTACACATTACATTATCTTGGAATAAATGATGATGTTATATGATATATGTGGCACACTTATGCATGAAATGAAAGATTTAGGAAGGGTGAACCCTTATAGCGCTCTAATACTTTGGGTAAAGTATAGTATCAGGATACGTCGTGTGCAGTGGGAGTTGACTCATGCTAATTCATGTGCCACAAGTTTTTATTCATGCTTCATGTGCAATGAGTATTTACTCATTATCCATGTGCAATGAGCCTCAGCACATGCTAATTCCATGTTAAGTGTTTTTGCCACATTTCCATGTTATGATTATAATTATTTGACATTCCTTTATGTTTATGCTTCTCTTGTTCCCTATTGGTATTCATATTGTCTAACATGTATTGTATTCCTCATTTTATTCCATGATTATTCCCTTACTGGGATTTATAGCTCACCATTTTTTATGCATGTCCTCAGGTTACCCCATGCAATGGTAAGTGCCCGGGAATGTAGTGGTCATGTAAAGGAATTTTTTAATAAAGATGTTGTTTTTCATGTTTTAAGTCGTTATGTAATGATCCTAATCCCCAAAGACACTAGGCCTCTAGATCTTCTATATTGTATCAAGTGAAGATTATGTAATAAATTATGTTTAATTGTGTAATAAAAGAGCAGGGTTGTCATAGGTTCTTTAATTACATATATAATATTATTTAAGACCTTTAGCATAACCCTATATTTTTAGTAAAATTATATCAACCAATAATATAGTATTTGTTTTAAAAACTAATTTATGAAAATTTTGACAATATTTGGTATCTTTTATTTTTGGAAGTGATAACAACATTATCACATCAAACAAAATTTATCTAATCAAACATAAAATGTCATATTAACCTAGAATAATTGTGGAATTCATCATAATTCTCAATTTACATTTATTTAGATATTTATAATATCAATTATTTTAATATTTCATTAATAAGGGAATTAATGCATCTTCATTGTGTTATAAATAAATTATATTATTTAATGTCTAAGAATTATAAATAAAATAGCATTATGATGGAAATATTTTAGCTTTCTAATTAATATTAACCCAGAATAATTGTGGAATTCATCATAATTCTCAATTTACATTTATTTAGATATTTAACACTTTTAACTCTTTTTTTTAAAAATAATGATAAATGACCTAATCTAATCCATGTGGACCAATGAGGGTCATATTTTTTACTAAGGTTGTTTTTGGTCAAATTACACTTATCCAATATAATTAGGAAATGTGTTAGGGTAATTATAATATCATTTTTACCCTTAATTACCCTATTTACTTTTAACCGCGGTAAATAAAACTCCAAAGATACTATTAAAAAAAATTATTTTCATCTTATTAAACCAAATTTTACTTAATGATGTCAACCGTATCTCTCAGATTTTTGAAATTCAACTCAAAACTATAGTAAAATTAGGTTTTATGCAAATTTGCAAATGCTCCTAGAAGGTGGGTAAAATGGGATAAAAAGTTCAATAAAATTTTATACATCTAATTTTATTATAAAATGGATCAAATGAATTAAATGGAAATTATATAGGTATTATATATATCTATTTTTAATTAAAATAAATTTGAATAAAATAAATAAATATTTAAATAAAATGTCGGTTTTAAATAATAATGCAGTGTTTTTCACTATTTATCAAAAATTGAATGTCTTTAGAAAAATTCCAAAAAATTACCATAAGATAATTTTGATATTATAAATTCAAAAAATAAGTTCATTTTACATAATTCATAACATATAATTTGAATTTATCAATTTAAAATTAATTTCTGTCTTCAAAACCAAAAAGCGAGTTTTTCAAAGAGTAAAAATTATCAAAAGATTGGCATTTTTATGTCAAATTTAAAGGTTAAATTAATTATAATGACCTAAATTGTATTAAATTATAGAAATAAAATCTAATTATAATTCAAAACCATTATAATGAATAATTTAACACTATAAATTATTTTGATTAAAATATTTGTTTTCAAATAAAACATAGTATTTTTCACTATTCATCAAAATATGAACGTTATGAGAAAAGTACCAAAATTTTATCCAAACTAAATTTTTATTCCCCACTTCTAAATAATAAGTCTATTTTGTCTAATTTAATATCAAATTGTATGATATTTCATTAAAAAATAAACATTAGTAGGCGATAAAATTGTATTTCTGTAAAATACAACCTTTATCTGAAAAATTGAATTTGTTCTTATATTATTTCTATGAAACACATAATATGGGTGTTAAAATTATATAGATTACATAAGAATCAAAATTCAGTTAATGTTATTCAAAACCTCTTTTTGAACGGCTAGTTTGGTAAGTTGTGGGGTTCTCGAACTCGGTGTTGCCTGTAGCGCAAGCTATTGAATTACATTAGTGAGATAACATACTATGAAATCTTGGGGTGTTACAAATAAAACATGTGAATTTTTTATTTATTAATGAATGAGAGGAAGGTAGATATGGGATATTTCCTTAACATAGTATAATTTCATTATATTTATGTCACTATTTCATGTTTTATGGAATACATTTTGGGGAGGTTGAAGAAGGAATGATTAAAAGAGCTCAATTAAGAACATTGCCTCTTCCTTCAGATGTATTCTCATAGACTGCACTTTAAGGTTCCTTGTATTGGTATTTTTGTTTGAACATAACCTCTAGGACCTAGCAAAAATATTTGGGGAGATATTTTGGTATAATTGTTTTGATCTAAAAGGTTGAATGTGTTTGGAGAAGAGTGGCAGTGAAGGGATCCTTTATAGGCGAGGGTGGTGGTAGTTTAATAACAAAAATTTATTAATAAAATGGGTTTTCATTATTAATAAAAGTGAAAGTTAAATCAATTATTTATATGGAAAATATTTTTCATTTTTATTAAATCTCTTATCCAAACATTTAATGATGACACTTTGAGATATTTATAGACTTACATCTTGATTAATCATTTTTACCAATATTTAACTTTAATTATAGTGACTATTTTTTACCTTCGTACACTATTTTTTTGGCCTACAATTAAATTAAACTTTTTACATAATTTGTATTATGGTAATTATAAATATGTGATAAATTTTATTAAATTAAAATTCTAATGGTGAAAAAAGTTGTATTTAAAATAAGTAATAATTTTTTCCCTAAAAATAATCTTTTTTAGAAAAATATATTTTTTTCCCTAAGATAAAACTGATGAGATAATTTCAAAAATTAAATTAAATTTAGAGATTTAATTTTATCTATATGATAAATTATATTCATAAAGATAAATACTAATTTATAAAAAATTACTAATTTTTATTACATAATCCTATTTCTGACCCTTAAAAAAGTTCTTACGATTACATTGAAGTATATTAGATTTTATATAAAAAAATATATAATTTTTGTATGAAAATAATATTTTATTTAATTATTTAAAGTTAAATATAATATTTATTATATTGAAAATAATTCAAGTATATTTTCTAAAAATTTCATTTTCCTTTCTTCATGTCAAAAATTTGGTTTATTTATTTAACCAATTAACTTAATTATCTTGTGACATAAATTACTATAATTATGTGAATTTATTTTATAATATATTCATAAATATGGACCACATATTAATTTATAAGGTAAATTCCACTTATAAAAATCCATTTCATTCAATATGAAATCACCAGTATGCTATGAAACTAAGGATAATTTATGTTCTATCAGTATGGGATGTTGTATGAGGAACTATTGGATGATGTTGATAAAACCCATGAAGTGTTATAATATATAATTTATAGCATATATGGGGTTCTTTGGGACTATATTTATGGTTATATGATCTTTGAACTGTATGATCCATGTCAATTGATGTCAAAATTCTGATGGATACAAAAAATGAGCCAATTTCTAAGTTACAGTGTTCATGACGAAAACGATCCTATTATCATGCTTGAACTCTGGTTAATGATGAATTGATATTAGATAAATATTAAAATACCTCTACCTCATATGGATTCTCCAAAAAATATATCTTTGCAATACCCAGAAGTGTAAGTAAGATGCTACCCAAATTATAGAATAGGAAAAATTATTCGATAGAGCAATCAAAATCCTACTTTACAAGAACCATAACCAACTTATATTTTTGATCTTTTCTATTTATATAAATATAACTACATAAATCATATATATAAAAAATAAGAGTCTTTGTGCATATAGGATCATTCTGTTTCATAAAAACATATGAATATTAATTTCATGTATCAGGAGGAAATCCACAAACCAATGATAACAAATTTTTTTGAATAATGTGGTCATTTTAAAAAGGAACTTATTTTTTGAACTCCTCCTAAATGGTTTTTATTCTTGAGAATTGCGATTCCACCCCATGCACCCATTTTATTGGAATCAAGATCATTATTAGTGGGACCTAATTACCAAGTATTTATTTATGGAAATTGATGGATAAATATTTAAATCTAACTATATCATTAAGAACCAAGAATTGAAGAAGTATATTTGGTGTAGTATTTGTTCCGTGATCACTTTTCATTGATTGGAAGAAATTTAAGGTTAAAAATGATTCATTCAATTTTTTTAATGTTTAGGTGTATTAAATTCTAATTAACAAGAACTTTATGATACCTCATTAAGAATATTAAAGTTTAATGTCATTATAATTAATATTTAAAGGAGGTTTTCTATGAACTGAATCACTAGGTAAAGGATGAACCATAACGTCAAGCTTCTATCACCAATCAAGGATACAAAATTGAAAAATGAAAATACAAATAGTGGGGTCCAAGGAAGAACTTACTAGTTTGAATTTGAGGATAGGGAGAATCTATAATGATCAATAATAATTTTCTACTATGATGATATTTTAATAGGACTAGGTTGAATTAAGTGTTCCCTAAATATCTAGGTTACAAGAGAAAATTATTTTGTTCAACATGAAATTGTATAAGATAAATGATATGGTACACTGAATAATTTCCTTATAAAATCATATGTATATTCTTTCATAATTATTTCTTTATATAAATTTTTTTTCTATAAATAATTAATTCCTTTCAATTTATATGTATTTTTATAAAATTATCTAAACTGATTTTCTTATATAATATGTTCTTTGAATTAGTATTGTATGATTAAGTATGGAATGATTTATCAACATTCTAAATTTCTTTAAATTAATAATTCATGACCCGAAATATGAGTTCTCCTTTATAACCCATGATGTTTATTAGAAGTTACTATTGAGATGATCAAATCCTCTTAAACATAAAGTGATATGGTATTATTCATTAATTATGATTAAATCATTCTTGATTCAAGGGAAATAATCGCATTAATTTTTTTATCATTTAATCATTTTCACTTATATGGGTATTACCAAGTCATATGAGATTACATAATCATCATAAAAAAATTGTAGTCTATTGTATAATCAATGGAAATCTATTATCCACCAGGATTTTTGAACATTGGTGGGTATTGGAATTTCATGTGTTCTTATTCCATCACTACAAATAAATTTTTATTTATTTGGATAAAGTTTAAGGTGGGATCACTTCTAATTAGAATGCACTCTGATAGATTTTAGTTAGTCTTGTGATCTTACACCATATTAATAAATTGAGGAAAGTTTATTTGGGTTTGAATGTGTTTTGGAGGATCTAGGAAACTTAAATCATAATGTAAGGTTTATCGAAAATGAATTGTTCAAGAAATTTTTAAACACCCTTATGTAATAATCTCATTTCCATTTTTTGGAATCTAGGTTGAGAATATGTAAATAACAAAAAAAGTTATCCTAAATTTTAATATTTTAATTATAATTTATGGGAATTTATTCATATTTTTCTGGGTTGGAATGTTGGTATTATGACCATTGTTTTTTTTAGCATCTTCAAAATATTAATAGTGATTTTATTATCAAGTTTCAAATTTTCCATTTAGGTATCCTTTAATGGGTTTTTGGTTTGAATAACTTTATGTATCCTTTTATTTTGATACAATGTTTATGTTATTTCATTTTAAACTATGAGATTTTATTTTTTAGGTCATATACCTTTGAACGATGGTGTCTCTTTGTTTTAGGAAATATAGTTCAAAATAAAAAAATTGAAATTTACTCACCCAGTATGATGAATATTAATTTTTCCATGACTGAGGATTCAAATGTTGGTTCAAGTAAGATGGGGAAGGGGATTCTAGAAGATTATGGTTCTATAAATTTGACTATGAAATTGATGATGATTTAAATTTAGACTTATTTTACCATGAATGCGATTGTGGAATAATGTAAAACGTTTTTTATAAGAAATTGATAATGCATTAAGGTCAAACAACATTGGACAATGAGAAAATACTTTTTTCATTGGAGGTAAGGGCAGTCTTGATGCGTATAGATGGAGGCATTTTATGATAGAAATGTTTAGAAATTGATATACATGGATGGGCCCATGATTGGGGACATATAATCACAATTTATTTTATATTAATAATAATGAAACCACATATAATTCTTATTAAGTGTTCCCTGCATTGATATGGATCATATTCCTGATAAAAATAAATAACCCTATTATTGTGCTAGATTGTTGGAGGAAACTCAATGTAAATTGATTAGGAAACAAATACTATGATATATAGTGGAATTGAAGATGATGAAATTTTTTGTTGGACCTAGGATATAGGACTCATAAATCATTACATATACTATAAGTATAGTAATACAGAAATACATTGTATTTTTTAAAATATATAATTCCATTATATATTTGAATATAAAAAGGCTCAATGTGAATAAGGATACCATACATTGGTAGGATTTTTTTAAATGTAATTTTTCACTCAACTCATAATAATAAATATAAAAATAACTATGTATTAAAAAATAGTATGAATAAACCCACAAGGAGTTCTTGGAAAGAATTATTTTCACAAATTTGTCTCACACATTGGTTAAAATTAAATGCTATTAATGAGTTCCCTGGTGATTGGAAGAATAAATAATCCTAAAATGAAATGGAAGGGTTATAACCACGAGAGTGATATGGGGTACATTATGATAATATAATTAATGAATATTAGCAAGATAAGATAATTGATTATCATTATTTATCCTATGATAATCAGAATCAATCCACCCATTTTATTAGGGAAGAGTGATTTTTTATCCTAGTGTTGGGTCACTAATTTATGTTCCTTTGAATAGGTGAACCTCAATGTGATAATTTTTTTTACAGATCACACTATTACCTAAAGAGATCAGGTCATATTAAGTATTCAAATCGATATATTTTAATGGTCACATATGATGGACCACGAGTCATGCATTTTTACATATTTCAACAAGGAAATTTGTCCATTCATATTATATTCTTATGATGAGGACTATTATGTCTTGTAGTTTACAATCTCATGATATGAACATTCATAGAGTAATGTTTATTATCTTTTGAAAATGACTTTATACCTCTTAGTTTATAGTTTTGTGTTGGGAAATATTATGTCATGCTATTTATAGTCTTATGATAAGAATTATTATGTCATGTAGTTTATAGTCCTATGATAAAGACTATTTGGTCATGTATGTTATAGAATTTCTATGAGGGATTAATTCCTAGTAGTTTGTAGTATTGGGATAGGGTGTTTCATGTCATCCAATTTATAGAATTTTGGTAAAATTTTTATGCCTCACAATTTATAGTCTTGTGATGGGGAATATTATCAATATATGTTTACATAAAAATATTTCTTGAATAACCATGAAATTGTGGGAGGAGTGATATGTTCTCCGTCCTTGGTGTTCAAATAATATACCCATTAGAGTAATGAATTATGTCAGATGTAAGGTCCCTCCAAATTGAGATACAGATTTGGAGGTCTCCTCCTAGGGATCATTCGAATCTTTAGAACTAACAAAAACTCTCCTTAAATGAATGATCAATGTTAAACTATTTTCTAATGTTGTTCTATTATGATTTGATGAAATTCAAAACCATTGAGGGCTTGTAGACTCTTCACATCAAGACCTTCGAACTCATTTAGTTAGTGTTATAGTTGGTGCCATAAAACCAACTTATTCTTACTTTATGATAACCCATATTCATAGTTTTTAATAGTAATAAACTTATTATCCCATCATGATTGTTATTATGAAAAAATAGCATGTGATAATGTCCCAAGAGTAGCTATTGCCCTGAAAGGCCATAACAGTTACCCACTATGATGAGAACCTGGAAGTGATACGACACTATTATTAAATATATGATCTATATCCAGATGATATAATTTGATGGAAACAAATGATACAAGATATCAGGGTGGATATTCATAGGACTTTGAGGAATCTTTTAATGATTTACGCCCTTATTAGTATCATGTAGGATATTATGAGAATGAGTCCCTCTAGTAGGAATCCAAAATTTGTATGTGTGATTGGATATTACAATATTTGAATGTGTGTATTTTTCTTTAGACAATTCAATTATTATTATTGAGTATAATGAGTCATGTAGTTTGATTAATTGATGAAACTGTGATGATATAAGTTCGCATTGAGGTAGGATATGTTGGGTGTGTAATGAGTAATATTTACTTAATGAATAATGTAATAAAACCTTTTTTACCTTCTCTTCTTTGATGGAAGTTGATATCTCAGGTCCTTTTATAGAAATTATATAGCCTAAATAAATCCACATATGTGGGTTCAGTTGGAAAGTTCAATTTTTGGTAAGTCAAAGAAAGATACATCAAACACATAGGTTGATGAAAATAGCATGTAGCGATCTTGATTTGAGATATCATGATAAAGGGATTATATTACATAGTAAGCATTCATATGAGGTATCGTGTCATTGAATAATTAAAATCATTCTATATGGGTTCCATGGCATGTTTCTAGATGATAATCTTGGAGTTTAGGAAACTTCACCTTATTCAACTGAGAAGGAGGCCTAAAGGGTCACACACTATGTGTATCCATAAACTCAGTTAAATAATATATTATTATTTATTATTTTAAAAGTTGAATAAATATTAATCCAATATGTGGTTTAATATTTATTAATTTATTATTGATTTCATATATTCTATCACCATTTATTCAAGTGAATATAATGTGAGATAAATATTTAATAAATATTTCTTTATTTATTGAGGAATAATCTGGTGACATTTATCTAATAAATAAATAGTCATTATTCAGGCCCCAGTAAATATTATAAAGGAATCACATACCAAATTTAATGGTTTGTTAACAAATAATAAATATTGAATATTATTTGACTAAATAAAATTAATTTAATTTGCATGTTAAGAACATGTCGATAAATAATGATAATAATATTTTTATTAGGCATGGGGATCTATAGGGATAAAATAAATAATAAAGGGAACTTGTTCAATTATTTTATTCTAATCCTAATGATATATAAAACCCATTATATTATTTTCTCATTAAGATAATTCATTTTTTTGGTTATCCTCAATGAATTTGGAGAATCATTTCAAGCACTACAATACTCCCTACTCCAAGAACAATCCCAAGAATGAAGAGAGGTCATCCTCCACCATCCACTCTCAAGTCAAGAGAGATCCATGAGAATGATTTGGGAGAGTTTCTCGAGGAAATCAAAGGTGGAAAACGTACGCAATAGGATCCACCATGTTAGGACCCAAATATTCCTATGATGATGTTTAATGATTTTTTGAGAACCTGTGGATCACCACTACAAGAAATCTACCTTGGATTTTTACAATGCAATGGGAAAACAACAAAAAATCTATTTTTAGATCCATTAATGAAGAAATAATTCCAACAAGGTAATTCAATAGTTAATTAAATTGATGTTAAATAATATGTGATGATCCTATCTCTGATTATAGTGTTCTATCATTTTTCTATTTGTTTGGATTCAAGTCTATAGATCATGATGTTTATCATTGTTTAAATCTCATATTAATCATTGATCATGAAAAAAATAAAATTTCGTCACAACCCATCACATACATATACTATTCCCAGAACCTACAAGTGGTATCAGAGGGGTCAAATAATTATTTATAATTATTTAAAGATCATTGATGATTTACAAATTTGTTATGTAGTTTTTCATTTCAATGTAAATAATTATTTAAATCTTAATTTTGGGATATAATTATTCCTCCTTAGTTTCTCATAAATATGATCAATGAGATTAATTTTATGAATGAAATAAAATATATGAACTCATCTATAGGGGACAAGGATTATGGTTGAACAACATAAATGTTCATGAAGTGTAATCAGAGTTACATGTTTTTTACTTATGTTCAATGCATCGAGAATTAATTTGGAAAGTAATTCAATAGTTGTGAATTGATGACACAAGATGTTGTTAATTCTTACACCATGTGTTGACAAGTCTATCCTCGTGTATGGTCAGTCAGAGTACACATCATGTAGACCACACACATGATGTGTATCCATTTTGAGTCATATAAGGGAAATGTTTTTTATACATGACTTACTTGATTGGTGACCACATAACTCTAAGTCAACAAGTTGTGTAGTCCCTTTGACAAGACATGTACTCTATGTTTTTCAATATATGATTTATACAGAGAGTCCCTAATTATGTAGCTCAGATATATGGAAAGATATGTATACACTATGTAGATTTCCTATAAACACTATGTGATTATACCAAATTATATATATTTATAATTTATTTATTATAATATGTAAACATTGATATATGTTCTTGCATGTGGTAACAATAATGACATGACACACTATATAATGGGTTTTAATATATATATATATATATATAAATGTTTAATTAATATCTGTGTAGTGTTTAGATTTTCATATCATGTGTGGTTTGTATTACAATTGTTACTCTATGTGAATTGATGTGTAACACATGACTAAAAGATCATGTAATCCTTGTAATCATTAAGTTGATAGTACACATCCTGAAATTATGTGACAAGTCATGTATGATATTTTTCATAAAATTAATGCTGTGTCAGAGTATAATACATGTTGGGTGAATTTAGATGAGTATTCACCATGTTTCCTCCAAAGTACATTTAATATACATAGTTAATTTCAATTAAATTGATTAAATATTATTAAAATTACGATGGATGAGAATATTATGGAAATTCATATGATAATTAAGATAAAATAATTGATTAGTTAAAGATAATAATTAACTGATTCGAGCATGATATATCATAAATAAGAATTACTAAGAATTGAATGCTTGTTTTATTAAATTCATAATTCGTTCCATGGATGTGGATGATCATAAGACTAGAAAATACATTTGTATCTAATCGGTTTAATTTAATTTATTATTAAATTAAATTGTTGGTATGTGTTCCATATCTCCTCTTATTATGTAATAATATTTGTACCCATGATTTATTTTATATAAACCCTTTCCCCCTCACCTGCATGAGAGTAAAAGAATATGTAATAGATGGAGCTCCCAAGATAGTGGAGGCAGTTCAAGTTAGGAGCCATAGAAAAACCAATCCAAGAGAGATACATAGTTGTGCTGATGCAAAGCTAAAACAACAACCATAATTAGTTCAAGGTGTTTTCCCTTAGGTAAACAGTTAGTTTGTCAACCTTTAGATAAACTTACCATCAATATAAGCTCATGATCATACCTATTGATTATTTTATTTTTATCATGTTGTGTGTTTATTTCATTAAGGATGTTTTATCATGATCACATGAATTGAATAAATTAACAAGTATGCAATATATAATGTTAATAAATTGGATTATGATTAAATATTATCAAATACATTCTTAATCACATAATTAAATCAAATTAATGTTAACAATCATGTAATAAATATAATTATTTTAAATTTATGCAAAAAAAAGATAATATCATTCAATAATAAATATTATGTTGGTATAGCCTTCCACTAGTTCAGTTAAAATCAAACTATAGTTCAAAGTGATTTAACATCAAATGTTTGGGTGCTTTTAATTAGCTGGTAATTCAATCTTCAAGGTTTTGATTTAATTTAATTAGTTCACATCAAGGGTTGACTGATAAAGGGGGCCTGGTGTAACTAAGATGTAGGGGTTGGATAAATCCAATTTAAGGATTTTAATTCTGGGTAGTCCACTCAACATATCAAGGAACTATGATTTAATTCTATTGGAATTTAGAATTCCTACATAAAACCATTAAATTTTATTGACCAACAAAATATGGGGTAATGATAAGAGAAATATAGATCCTTGAGGCTAGAATATCCAATAAAAATAATATTTTGAATCTAATGGTGTGGTATAATGGGTTTTTATAAAATAGTGGGAGAATAATAAATATAATATATATATTTTTATTGGTCTTAATTTTATCATATAAAGTACTAAAATTATGCCCATGTTATTTGTAAAAAAATATTAAAATGACATAAAATAGATCATTTCAATCCATTGTTGAGAAGGACAACCTTCTCACTGGAAAAAATTTCATATAATGGAAAAGGTGACTAGGTGTTATCCTTTAGCATGAAATGAAATTATATGTGTTGGAATAATCTTTTCTTAAATGACATGGAAATGAGGTTAGTGATGAAGAGTTAAAATTATAAGAGAAATATTTGAATGGTTACATAGACAATCAATGTTTCATGATATCTTCCATTTACAATAATCGTTTGATTCTTTATGAAGAAATGGATGTGTATAACATGATGTCTCACCCATAGGATCTCTATCAAGAGGAGGTGATACTCAAGAGGTACAAGATATACAATACTTTGTTTGCAATTAAACATTGAGAGTTTATTCCATTTGGGCCTCATGTACTCAAGTTTGGTGTCTACATTGAAGGCATATACATCTTAGGGATTTAATTTCTGGATGATTTGTGTATAGATCTCATAATTTCATCACTACCCAATACCTATTGTGGTTTTATTATTTATTACAATATTATAAATAAATATAAGAGTGTTTTAGACCTTCTTACTTTAATTCTCCAAATGGATAAGGACATGGGGAGTTATAAACCTATGGTTTTTATGGTGAATAAGGAAAGTAAGAATAAGGGAAAGGGGAAAAACACTCATAAATAGTATAAATCTCTAGAGCACCATCTTTCCAAGAAGAATAAGAATATCCAAAGTAAAATAATAGAAAATGAGGTAGTTTGTGTTTCTTGTGGAATGTCAGGCCACTAGAAGAGTAACTGATCCATGGAGAAAGGGGAAAATAAAGGTGTGTCCGTTATCGAGTAAAATATTTCAATATATACAAATTTGGTATTATAGATAGCTTGTGGTGATCACATATATATCTAAATATAGGATTCGAGTAGATTTTGAAATATTACTAGAGGATAGGTGGATCTGAGAGCTACTAATTGATTGAGGATATCTACCCTAGCCATTTGTGTCCCGGATTGGAGACTCAATTTTGAATGAGTCTACCAAACCTATGAATGTGATAGCAGATACAGATTTACAAAAGTTAAATATGGTAGGATCTGCAAAATCTGGATCCAAGGTTCAGCATGAAGTGGAGAGATTAAATACTGACTTTCAGTACATTGGCAGGGGGTTTGCTCTGATGTAGGCTATCACCAAACCTATAGAACTGGTGTCTGAACAGAAGAACACACCTTATGTCCTGTTGCAGGTAAATCCTCATGAACTGTTTAATTGTTCTACAAATAGATTTGTAGCGCTGGTTGATGTTGGATCAAATGAGGCAAAGGAGCTTGAAGTGGAAGAGGAAATTGGAGAGAATGAAGGCCATGTTATTCTGGACAGAATGATTGATGAATACAAAATCCCTTGTTCTAATGACCCAATCAAGACACCTCAACTGGAGGGTGGGAAGGATGGCAGTGTCAACCCTCCTATGGCCCATAAAAAGAAGTGGGGGGGTAGATCTGATTGTGAAGAAGAGCTCCACAGTCACAAAACATCCTACAATGATGCTGTTAAGAATGGAAATCATGAGACCCTGAGAAAGGAAGTGGAAGAAAAAGTTCAAAGTAGGAGGAAGCCACAGAGGGACTATACGGACCTTCCCAAACCAATGGTGACAAGGTCTGCATATAAGAATGTCGGGACACAAGAAACTTTATTTGCAAATGGGAACAGTGGAAAGCGAAGGGGAGGGTCCCCTAAGATGGACAAAGGACCCAGCGGGAAACGACCACTCAAGGAGAAAATGTCTGCAGAAATGATTCAAAAGAAAAACATGTATCTTGAGCTGATGCGGAAGTACGAGTCTTCTGAATGGGAGTCAGCTGATCTTGTTGATGAGTTATCTGATGATGGGGAAAGGGATGCGTATGGTTTTGATGTAATGTAACGTTTATATTTTCTACCGCTTTTACTTGCACTTTTCCTTCAATAAATTTGCGGGACCAGGCTTTCGCCTGGTTCAGAATTTCCTAGTATAAATGGTTTTTCTTTTATAATGAAAATCATATGTTATGGTATGGAACATTTTAATATTGGTATTTACGTATTATATTATGAAAACCATGTATTGGAAATTGATAATGATTCATGTTCACATGACTCAATAACTCCCAGATTTTGCATCACCATCTTGTTCATGTAAACAAGAAGCATTTTACAATGATTTATCAAGATAGTAATTTAGTCTTCTCTAAGATAAAACAAGTGGAAATATTTCATGCTTGTTTACACGTAAAATTGATTAAACCACCATTTGGTGGATAGGGTGAAATGTCTAGAGAGCCTCTTGGATTGGTACACAATGATGCTTGTAGACCATTTAGAGTATAAGCTTGAGGTGGATATTCTTACTTCATAACATTTAATGATGACTTGAGTAGATATGGATATGTTTACTTAATGAGGTATAAGTTTGTGTACTTTAAAAAATTTAAGGTATTGAAGATTGAAGTTGACAATAAACTTGGTAAGAAGATAATTAAGCTTCATTCAGATTGAGGCGGTGAGTATCTTAACAAATATTTTATCGACCTTTTATGGAATTTTGGGAATCTATCTCAACTCACTCAACCATATACATCACAGTGGAATAGTGTAAGTTAAAGGAGGAACCATACCTTGTTAGACATGGTATGGTCTATGTTGATTCATGAGAATATTCTATTATTATTTTGGGGATATGCATTAAAAATGACGAAATATGCAATAAAATATGTTACAACTAAAGAGGAAAATAGAATTACCATAGATTTATGGAGTGGAAATAAACCTATTCTATTACATAAATATGTACGGGGTTATTGGATATTTGTTAAGGCCTTCCCAGGAAAAAATCCAGCACCCTGGGAAAAAAATTGTATCTTTATAGGATATCTTTAGGAAATAAAGGGATAAGACCAATACAACTCCTCAAATAAGAAAGTGACTATTTCCATAAAATTTATCATTCTTGAGAGGGAGAACATCCTCAAAAAGGATAGTGGGAGAAAGTTTTACTTCAATGAAGTTGATTCCCATGATATGAAAGAGTTGGATCAGGAATAGGTTATATAGGTTCTTATAGAATAACTAGTTCTTGAAACAGACATTCTATGTAGGATCACAATAGAGGTAAGATAACCTGAGAGATATGGTTTTCCAATCACTGAAGACAGTGACTCATTATTGGTTGACAATGATGAACCTATCTCCTACAAAGAGGTAGTAGAGATATGAGAATCGTCAAGATCGAAATAATCCATGAGTTCTAAAATGGATTCAATGTATTAGTACCAAGTTAGGGTTTTGATCGATGCATCATTTGATGTAAATCCCCTTGTATTAAAATGAGTATTCAAGAAGAAAATGAAAATAGAAGGTAAATTAAATATCTATAAAGAAATGATATTAGAAAAATGGTTTAAACGACATTAATGAATTGAATATAATGAAACCTCTTTACCAATTTCCATGTTTAAATAAATCAAAATTATTTTTTCTATAACATCTTACCATGACTATGAGATTTGGAAGATGGATGTCAAAACTTTATTCCTTAATGGGAACCTTCATGAAGATGTCTATATGACACAAACAAATGGATTTTTGACTCCATGTGATGCTAAAAAGATTTTAAATTTATAGAGATCCATTTATGGATTGATGTAAGAATCCAATTCGTGGAACATTTGATTCGATGAAGCCATAAAATAATTTGGATTGATTAATAATGAAAGTGAGTTTTGTGTTTACAAGAGGTTTATTAGGATTATAGTCTATATCCTAGTAGTACATTTTGATGAAATATTACTTACTTGAAATGGAATACCAGTCTTATAATCTATTATGGACCGGTTAAACATGTGTTTCTTCATCATGGAATTATGTTTATCAGCATATATTATAGAGATCAATATCATTCGTGATAGACCCGAGAGGCTTATTAGACTATGCTAAAGTACATATGTTGACTAGATACTTAAGATATTTAGTATAGAAAAATCCAAGAGGGGATTAGTTCTAGTGTCACATGGTTAAATATTTCTAGGAAAATGTGTCATTAGACACAATAAGAGAAAGAGAGAATGAGAAATATCCCATATAGTTCAATGAAAGGTTCAATCATGTATGACATTGTTTGCACTAGACTTCATATTGCTTATGCATTGAGCATGATAGGTAGATATAACGATAATCTAGGAGAATTATATTGGTATAATATTAAGGATTTCCTTAAGAATTTGAGAATAACTAAGGATATATTCTGGGTGTGTGGAGGATACGAGGAGATAGTCATTAAGGGTTATATAGATCTTAGTTTTCAAATATATCAGAATAATCATATGTCGTAGTCGGGATATGTTTTCAATCTCAACAGAGAAGCTGGGAGTTGGAAGAGTTCGAGGAAGCCAATTGTCACTAATTATAATGTGGAGTCTGAGTATATATATACTTCTTATGTAGCCAAGTAATCCATTTCGATTTATAACCTTTTGATGTGGTACCTATAAGTAAAGATTCTATCATATTATATCATGATTATAATATAGTAGTGGATCATTAAAAAGATACAAGATCACACCAATGAATAACCTCTTGAGGGATTTTCATCAAAGGGGTGAAGTTGAAGTAAGTAGTCTTCCTATGGAAGATAATGTGGTGAACCCCTTAATAATTGTTCTATCCTAGAAAAATCATGAGTATGATGTGGGAGCTAGAAGACTGATGGTTGTTAGTAGTTTTTTCTACTTCAAGTGGGATTTTTTTAGAGTTTATTCCATAGAAAAAACATACGTGTACTTTACGATAACATATAATCATATTTTCGATATTAATAAACATATTATCACATCATGATTATTCTTCTATGTAACATGGTATTGGATAATGTCCTGAGAGTAGTTGTCACACTAAAAGTTTATATCAGTTCCCTAATATGATGAGACCCTAGAAGTGTTAAGAAACTATTTTAATTATATATTCTATATCTGGATGATATCATTTTATGAATTTAAATGGTACAATCTATCAGGGGAGAATTCTTATAGGACTATAAGGCACTTTCCCATTTTTTATTCCCTTCATAGTATCCAATAGGATATTATGAGAACAAATCCCACCAGTTGGATGTCCACATTTATTTGTGTCATCAGATGTTCCTATTTAATAATGTGTGTATTTATTCTTATAATTTAAGATTATATTTAATGTGTACTTTGATTTACGTACTTTTATGCATTGAAGAAAATTGTGAGGATGTATTTTCATGACGTGGTAAGATACGTTGGGTGAGTCTTGAGTAATATTTTATTAATGAATAATGCGATAAAGGATTTCCCCTTAAGTTCGTTAATGATAGTTGATATCTTAGTCCATTTCATGGAAGTGTATAACCTAAATAAATCCATGTACATTGTGTTTAATAGGAAAGGTCAATTTCAGAGATGTCAAACAAAAAAACATCAAGCACATAGGTTGGTGGAAACAGTATACAACTTGCTTGATTTGAGATATCATGATAAATAGATAATATTACATTGTAAGCATTCGTATGAGGTATTATTTATTTGTGGCATTAAATAATTTCTATATGGGTATCTTGGCATGTTTCTAGATGCCAACCTTATACATTAGGCTTCTCCACCTAATTCCAAAAAGAAATAGGCTTAGAGGATCTCACAATAATTGTATCTAGAATACTAGTTAAGTAATATATTATTATTTATTATTTTATAAGTTGAATAAATGTTAATCTCATTCATGTTTTAATAATTATTCATATATTCTTGATCATATATATTTTATCACCATTATTTGAGATAATATATTGTTAGTGGAATATTTAATAAATATTTATTTTCCATTTAGTGAATATAATATTTATTTTTTTATTAGTGAATAATGAAGTGATATTTTTTTAATAAATAAATAGTTACAATTCAAGACCCAATAAATATTATGGAGTAATGGAAGACTGTATTTAGTGGTCAATAAAAATAATAAATGTTGAATATTATTTGATTAAATAATATTTAATTTAATTTTCAAGGTAAACACATATTTAGAAATAATAAAGATAATATTATTATGATACATGGGGTTCTGTAGGGTTTAAATAAATGATAAAGGGAACTTGTGTAATTATTGTTTTAACCCCAGTGACATATAAACCGAGATGTACTATTTTATCAACAACACTATTTATTTTTTTGGTTTTGAAAAATGGATTTGGACAATCCTATCCAAACATAGAGAGATCCATTCCTGAAGAATTTTCTTATGAATAGAGAGAGATATTCCTCCACCACCCACTCTCATGTCAAGAGAGATCCATTAGAATTATTTAGAAGCGGTTATCAAGGTGTTAAAAGGTAGATGATGCAAGCAATAGGATATTTCGTGATAGCTCAAGGTGATTCCTACAATGACATTCAAATTTATTTGAAATACCTATGGATCATCGCAAGAGGGAATCTACCTTTGATTCTGACAAAGCAATTATGGAACAACACAGATCTTCTTTCATATCCATAAATCATGAAATAATTCAAAAATGTAATTCTTTAATTAATTAAATTTATTATGAATAATATTTGATGATCCTCTCTCTGGTTCTGAAATTTTATCCTTTTTTCTGTTTTCTTGAAATCAATTACATAGATCATGATGTTAATTACTGTGTAAATCCTATATTGGTCATCGATCATGAAAAAAGGAAAAGTAGGTCATGACCCATCACACGCTTCCACTCTACCCAGTACCTATAGATAGATCCAGGAATATTCATCATCGCTCAACTGGTCATAGATGTAAGTTATAATTAATGAAATTCAGGCCCCTAATGGAATTAAATGATCTATTTTATACAATATGGAATATCGATCCACCCTTTTAAGGGTGAATATATTAGTATTAAATTCCCATAAGACAACAAGAAAATTTTATAGGTATAATTTTTTTACATTTCTATTTATCTTAATAGGATATTCAATAGTGTTTTATTGAATGACTCAATCTGTCCATTAAAAACTACATGATAATAGAAAGAGTGGTTGGAATGAATTTTATGCTTTTCATATAATTTTATTGACCCATTGACATTTAAGTTTGAGGCATTGTACATGAGGATAGTATAAAAAATTTTAAATCTAGTGATACTATTAGATCATAAAATTTTAATTATGGCCTTGGTCATAACCTCTTTTAAATTTTTACTTTATTAAATTTGTAGAATTCAGTGATGATGTGGTCAAACTTAAACTATCATTCTATTATTGAAGGGTATGTGACCATAAAATATAATACCCAAGTTGTGAATGTGTAGGATTATATGGTGACATTAAGTATCTATGGAGATTGATGTATGAAAATTGTATGCATCTAGAATTCATAACATTTTGTTGTAAACTTGTCATAATTTTACATCATTAAAGGCGAGAAGTATCTAATCCATTGGACTTGGTGAATTAGTTTGACCCCAGTTTTGTGTGGCTCACATGTTTATACATGAAATTGTTATATCAATTTAAGGATTTCCCTGCCTTCAATTCACACAGGGGAAATCCCTAAAAAAGTGCATTATAAATAATTTTAAGGAATATTGGGCCATCAAAGAGGATAAAATTCATCATTTGTCAGTTTAAATTTTATTATTTTGGCTTTATTGTATGACATATGTCCACATCAAAGATAATATAATATTGGGGACATGCAGTTAGTTATTTTAGTGTCTTAATAGGGAGGAATAACATCATCATAGTGTATATAAATACTAATTTCATCTACACTATCAATTCCATTATTGGAGAAGGGAGCCACTACCCTTTGATGTGCAACTCAATTGAAAATATCACCCTCTTTAAAGATAGTGATAGGAACATCCAAGTTAGCTAAAGAGTCCACATAGGAGTTTTAACCCTAAAATAATGACACCATACCTTATATAGGAATGTTAACAATCCATTATATAGTATAATTGAGAAAAGATCTTAGATCTTCTTTACTTATGATATATTCTCCATTAATATTCTTGATAACCATCTCTAAATCAACATTAATTTTGTGGCTGGTGATCAAAATTTTAAAGGAAATATCAAACATGTTATTAATTTCTTTTTTTCTACCTCATTATTGGTGCATTAATCTATGTAACGTAATTAATATAAAAACAATATCTTTATAGTGGGAGTGAACACAATCCTTATGTTGACCACAATGAATTTAGTATTCCCTATTTTTATAATGGTTAGGCTCCTAGAGGATCCATTAATGTACATCACTAAAATTTAGTAAGTTTCCTCATTAGAGAAAATTTGTTTTTCAAGAAATTTTATGGATAATTGTAATTCCTTTAATAAGGAGTGAAAACCAGAAAATAATTAATATCTTAACCCTTGGTTTCCTTCTAAAATACAAACCTGATATCAAATTACTGTAGAATCATTGGAAAATATGTCATGTTTCTAGTCTAAATAAGGATTCAAATGATATATTTTAGTAAATCAATATAGGATAACCAATGAACTTCAGGGTGTTATTAGTAGTGGAACAACTTTTGGAATGCAATGATCAAAGAGAGACGATTCTTTTAAACTTTTCTATTTCTTATCTTAGTTTCCCGTATATCGTGACTATAGTATTATATTATATTATATTAATCTTTATCATTTCGTATATGATAAAATATCACCAAATCAACACTCTAGATCTATCATATAGGTAATGTGATATTTTTCTTTTATGGGTGGAATCAACATTATAGGATGAGGGAGTTATTATTTAAATTATTTTAAATTATTTTTGTATTCTTCATCCCATTGATAGGTTTTATATTAATTTATTAATCTGGTGAAGGGAAAACATTTTCTAATGATATTTTGAATAAATCATCCAATATTGTCGAGGTTCCCTTAGTAGCCTTTTGAAACCTAGTGGTTCTTAAGAGGAGGAATGTCAATAATTGATCCATTATTTTCTGGATTTACCTCGACTCACTAGTTCTAGATAAAAAACTAAGGAATTTACCAGAGGTGACACCAAAGGTGTATTTAAAAAGATTCATTTTCATATTCTATCATTGTAGTGTAGTTAATACTGCATGAATATTATAAAATTATTCTCAATGATAGATGGAATTATTCACTAGACTATCAATGTAACACTCCACTATTTTTCTAATAAGGGCCTTGGATATTTGGTTTATTTCTTACTAATAAGTTTCCATGATATGTTTTAATACCAAGAGAATTTTATGATAGTAGTTCACCCCTTTTATTTACCAATAAATCCACAGATTCTTCATCTTTATGAGCTATCAAGATTTGGTAATTCCAAGAATATACACATAATAAAGAAAGGGCTTCCAAACCTTTGATTTCATAAATCAATAATTCTAGAATTGAGACTATGATGTTTTTAGGTTTTGAGGAAAAAGGGGAGTGAATCTTGGTTTAGGGCAATTTAACATTTTACATTAATGGATCATGTTCCCACATAAGTAGGAATCATGTTCAACCATTTTCTCACATTCTTCACTCACAACCTCACTAAATTCGCTCAACCTATTGAAGTTCTTGAAACATTCATGGGATATGAAGTAATTTTACATGGTTCAACCAAATGGAATAATCCAAGGAGAATGTGATATAAAATTTCTCTTTGAACTAATTAACCACCAACCTTAGTGATTAATGGTAGGGTTTATGCTAGTTCATTTCAATTATAGTGGTTTTGGGGTGGCCTACTACAAACCAAGGATCAATACCACAAACTCACTACTTTGACCACTAATCTAATGGGAAAACTACTGGGAATGTATTATAATGAAAATATATTAGGACCTGTGATGCTCCTGAGAACAGAATAGAAACTCCACATCCCAATAACTCATGGGATGCTCTCCACTGGGCCACTGAACTGGGTCGAGTATCCTTGATATCTTCCCTAGCCATTTGGGGATTTATTTTTCCTCCATAGATATTCAAACCCAGGGATGTTTGACATAGTATCCACCAAGGATAATATCCAGTACCACTGTGCTATATAGAATAGTGATACCTGAGATTCTCCTTGGTGGATATTATACAAGTCATCCTTATGTTTGAATATCTAGGGAGGAAAAATAAATCTTTAGCTGGCTAGAGGAGATATCCAAGATACTATGCCTAGTTGAGTAGCACAATGGACTGCCACACATGTGTTATTGGGATGTGGGGTATCTGGTACATTGCTGGAAGTGTCACCGGTCTTGAAAAATGACACATTTTTAACAAACCAACTCCACTACCTGGGTCGTATTCTAGGTACGTCGTAGTCCACTAACTGTGACTATTCTCCACAGTAACACTAATCGGGCCATGTACCAGGAATTGTACTTAGGACATAATGGGATTTTATATGCCTCCCATATGATTTGAACCAAGGTCCTTAGGCTTTAAAACCACCATGGAGAGTCACAAGTACCACTGCACTTTTTTTTGACATGTGATGCTCCAGAAAATGGACTGAATACCCCGTAACCCACTAACTCATGGGATGAACTCCACTACGCCACTCAAATGGGTCAAGTATCATGGATTTGTACCGAAGACAACCAAGGATTTTTTTCCTCCCTAGAGATTCAAACTCAGAGATTATTGGAATAATATCCATAGAGGAGAATCTCTAGTACCACTATGCTATATAGCACAATGTTACTTGTGATTCTCCCAAGGGGCTGTTAAGATTGATTTCCCATGTTCAAATCATAGGGGAGGCATATTAAATCTCAGTAGGACATATTTATAATACCTTCCATATGGTATGACCCTAATGAGCCCATTCCAAAGTTTAATTTGTTGGGTCATTACCAACTACGACTTATTAGTGGTGTAGATTATTTTAAAAAGGATCCTTTTTGATGGACCTATAACACTTCCAACAATGGACCAGATACGACACAACTCACTAAATCATGGGCTATACTACACTAGGAAACTCAAATGGGCTAATTATACTGAATATATCCCTTATCCAGTTAGGTATTTATATCCCATTCCTAGAGATTCGAACATGGGGCTGAGTAGAATAATAGACATTAGAGAGAATCTCTTGTACGACTATTCTAGTGTAGTGGTACTCGTGATGCTCCACGGTGGATGGTAAGCCTGATGTCCCAGGTTCAAATCATGGGGGAGGTGTATTAAATCCAATTCAGGTCTAGGGACAATAATATCCACATTGGATGGCCCTAGTTGAGCCTAGTATACATGTTTGGTGGGTAGGGGAATGGTCAGACTACGACCATGTTAATGGCATAGGTCTGTTCAAGAGACACCTTGTTGTTGGACCCGTGATGCTTATGAAAACAGAAAAAATACCCTAAATCCCACTAACTCTTGGGATACACTCCATAAGACCACTGAATTTGGCTGATTATCCTGGATATCTCCCCTAGCCATTTGAGGATTTATTTCACCTCCTCCGATATTCAAACCTAGGGATGACTTGTATAATAGCCCCCATGGAGAATATATAGGGAGGAAAATTAAATCCCAAGTTGTCTAGGGGAGATATCTAGGATACTCAGCCTTGTTGATTGGCCTACTAGAGTAAAACTCACGAGTTAATGTGATATGGGGTATCTAGTTCATTTTTTGAGCATCATGGGCCCAACAAATATCACATATTATTAATGATTCACCATGTGTGAATGGGTTTTTTTGAAATCCACTAACATCTCCTTCAAAAAAAAAAGATATGGAATTACACTCAAACAACATAATCTTTTTTTGTGATATTCTCCCTGAAATTCCAAGCCTCAATATTTAAAAAATGTGTCTAAAATATCTATAATATTTTAATTATTGTGAATGGAATATCATCACTTTTATTATCTGGATTAATATAATCATCCTATAACTACCTAATGTAGTGGTGAACAACTTATCCCCTTATTATTATTTTTAGATATGGTTGTAGCTTTTTTTACTTAATATAATGAAGAAATTATTCTTTTAACATGTGGATATATTAAGGAATGAAAGATTCTATCATATTGTCCTTCGAAATTTTGTTTTTTAAAGAATAAAAAAATAAATATGATATTTCATTCCATATTTCTAAAATGGAAAAAACCTTTATTCATAGTCTGGATATTTTTAGTACATATTAAGTCCAAATTTTATCATATTTATTTTGAAAATATATTTCCATATTTTACATATATAAATAACCGAGAAAACATATCAATAAATTCTCCATGATATCTAAAAATAAACATATTATAAATTTTATGTTTAATTGAATTAATAATAACCACCTCACTTGATTTGTCTCACACATGAAAATACTTCAAATCATAACTCTTATTTTTTGATGGGTATAATATTGTCTTTCATTTTCATTGAAAAAACATCATATTATATTAATATATCAACATTATTATTATGTTTCAATATTTTATGAATAGAGTATAAATAATATATTTTATGTGAATCAATACTCATAAATATTTTAATTTATGTTGGTACCAATAACTAATATTATTCAGTATACATGTCCTTGAATTTCTTCATAAATTTCTCATTTAAATCATTATGAATAACGAAAATGATCCTTTCAAAAATCACCATTAATCCATATGAAGTTCCGAGGTCACCCTTATAATGATACTTATAGATATGATCATATTTACAATGAAAAACCTTCATCCTTATAAACATTAATCCTTAAAAAGTTGTTTAATGATCTTTATGAATACCTAGAATCATACCTATGTTGACCAAACATCATTATTATATAGACATGTACCTTTTTTATATTTACTATAATGATCCATCCAAAACCATGAATTTTATAGATCTTCACAAACCATGGTTTTCATCTACAACATATAGAGATTTATATGGGAATTTCCTGTTCAAATTAAGTCACTGGTGCTCAATCTTCATGTATGAATCCCACAATGGTAGGTTGTAGATGATTTGAATAACATCGTAGCATCTAGTTTAGTTCATGGTTTTAATAAATTACAATATCACATGATTTTGTATCCCACATTAAAAATTAATTTTCATGGGAACTCCTTTATTAACAAGGATTAAGGGGTTATCCCCCAAATAAACCCCTTAGGGCATAACCTACCCAGTGGGATAAAATTCCACCCCACTTGGTTCTTACTTCTTATAAACCTCCCCAAGGTTACATGAATGTGTCGCACTACATGGTATCAATTATCCTTCCAAATAATTCCGTCCTCTAAGCTAAAATATATAAGCTCATCCACCATCCTATATAGAAGGATACTTGGGTTCTCACCTTGAGGGTGATAATTTTTTTTACTTTAATATTCATTCAAATAGTTTTCCAATAATAGTGGCTTCTATAATAAGACTCATGAATTGTATGCACACATGAAGCAAAAATGTCATAAATAATGTAGAAATAAATTTTATTTTTCAAATGTGGCACAAAGGATGAAAATGGTCATCTCACTTGAGGAGCGTTAAAGCTGGTTCAATCACTAATTATTTTCCACATAATCTAATTATTTTTAGTTTTTATATTATTTATGAAAATGATTGTTTTCGGGTGTTTGGAAAATGTGATATTAAAATAATGGAATACAGAATTAAACCTAAATGAATATATAGATAAAATTATATCACAAAGAAAGGTCTTAGTCCATGGTTTGATAACATGGGTTCATTCTTTATTTATTTATTGTTTAAATTTAGTTTGATAAGGAATTTAAGGAAAAGTCATAAATGAATTAATTTTCATTGATTTATTGACTGTGTAATTTTATATTTACATTGAAACACCAAACTCACGTCCTTAAATAGTCAAATAGGATAACAACACAACTAAAAATAAAATTCCTAAAATATTTGGCTCACCTATATGCCATTTCAACCCTTTAGGATACACCATATCTATTATATGAAGGGTTTTCCTGAGAAAAGGGAGGCAAAAATAAAGATTCAAAGAAAAATAATGTAATTATAAATAATTCCTTTGTGAAGGACCATCACACCCATGGAATAATTATTCATTCACCAAAATAGAATAAAACTTTTTGAATTGAAGCATAATAATTAAGAATGGAATAAAACCTACCATGGGGATAAGCATCATATTAGTTAATTTTTAGTGACCAATGCTTAACATTCATGGATATTACATCATTTTTAGGAATATTCAGCACAACACAAAAGTACATGCCTGAGGACTATAATAGTTAAGTGTGTTTGAAAAAATGGAACACATTCTACTAATTTGGTGAAAGATCATAAACATCTCTTGTAAAGATATTCCCCTTTAGTTCTCATACTTAAAACCATTATTTATAACATGGGGAAAATAAACATAAGAAAGTGGTGAGATTATATGCTCAGTAATTATTAAAAAAGGAGACACATTATCTTAATTATAAACATAAGGGTATTAGAACATGAAAATAAAATTTTGAAATCATACCCTTTATATCAAAGAGAATACACCTAAGTCGTTGCATAAATATTTTATATTCAAAAGACATTAATAATTATGGAATCAACAACATAATACATGAAATCATAATATAGGAATAATAAATGGAATTGTGGTAGTCACATAAACATATAAAATTATTTCCATAGTAGACATGGCTTATTGAAAATGACATCTTTAAGGAAAAATACTTTACTAAACTGGGTTCACTCACCATTATAGCGATGTATCATTGAACCGAGTTCACCTCTAATTCCAAACCTATATTACTGAACTGATTTCACTTCCCATTCCATCCCTGTATTACTGAACTGAGTTCACTTATAGTTATAGACCAGTATTATCGAACCAGGTTAACATCCCATTCTAGACATTTATTTCTAAACCAAGTACACTCTGCATTCTAGTCCATTATTATTGAATAGAGTTCACTCTTCTTTCCATCCTTATCATACAAAACAAAGTTCACACATATTTCTATCCCTACCATACTGAACCAAGTTCACTACTCATTCTAGCCCTCTCACACTGAACTGAGTTCACTCCTCGTTCTATCACTATCATATTAATTATATATAATTCAATAACTAATTAATTATATTGAGATATAGGTCCCACCCATCACATAATAAAATCATACATCCATGTGACACAAAATAATAAAACATTCATCATATCATGAAACATAAAAAGTGATGGGTTTCATAAATATATTATCATATACTAAGAAATAAAATTTATATTATAAATAATTAATCCAATCATAACCTATGTAAAATATACAGGCTTTACAATAATTTCATCATATAATGACCCATGAAAATAAGCAGGTTTCATAATCATTTTATCATGGTATAACTCATGAGAGAGAAATGTGTTTCATAATAATATTATCATCATAAATATAAATTATTAAATGAAATAATAAGAACAGTGTATTTGGATCATATCACTAGTAAATAATAAACTATATCAAAGGATTTCACTTTATATGGAAGATAAATTTGGAACGATCATTTAAAACCTTTCTAGAGGAAAATTATCTTTAGATATTTCAAAGTGTCCCATACCACTTTGAAACATTTGAATCATAAATACAATGATATAATAACATTACATGAATTCTATAATATCATGAAAATATATATTCATTATATAAAATTTAAAAGGAAAGTATACACACCTCATAAAATACTATAGTTGCATAGGATATCATGTGTCTCAAAAAAGGGAAATTGAGACAAAATTACATTAGCTATTTGAATTTTTTTGAATCATAATCCCGATTAAAGAGATATCATGAAATTGAGTAATAAATAGTTAAAAACATAAAAATAAAAATAATATAACACATTCATTGGAAGTATATATACCATACAAAATAAAAAAATAATTAATAATGCATATGTCTCTCAAAAATAAAAGTGAGACGAGGAAACCATTACAACATGTATAACTTTTGAATCATGATCCTCACGAAAGGATAACATCAATTGAAACTTTTAATAACATGGAATAAATTAAATTCACTGTATAAAATATCTTAGGAAATTATATGTACCACAAAAAATTAACGAGTGGTGAATATTGCATGTATCTCATGAAAATAAAAAGTGAGATAAAATTCCTTTCCCTTAAGTATTGAATATCTTTGAACCCATTAAAACATCTTGTATAATAAGTATAATGTTATTATAAATCTTCAAAATAATGTAATTATTATATATCATAGTTTATATTATTTTATTATGACTTTATATTAACCTTTTATTAACAAATTCACGTTAAAGTTATATTTTAGGTAATAATGTTTTTTTCATATATGTTTTGACCTATTATTCTTGATCTAATCACTCAAATCATGATTTACTTATTTAAATAATGTAAAATATGATATAAATATAATATATATTCAGTATATAAGTATTTATAATAACATATGAACGTTATAAACATGAAATTGTACACATCGTTCATCGAGATGGCACACCACATGTATGCATTAATACTATTTTCATTTTCTTATGATATTGAAATAATGAAATTAAATGATATATATCTATTATAATTACGTTAGAATTATTATATCATATATATAAAATATTTTTACTAAAAAAATCATTAATACATTCAATGTAAAGTGTGAACGAATCACATCACTTTGAGTTGGTGGCAGCCCACAAGTCCACAAACGAAGTTATCATATTTACAAAAAATAGAAATGTTTAAGGTATACATTATTTTAAAATTATAAAATCATAAATAAATCATAAATATCATATATATAATATAAAAATTGTTTTTATATAATAATTCTGAACCATGATAGGTGGAAAATGAAAAAAATGACATTGTTTCATGAGGCGATATTCTACTATCCACATAAACTTGAAATTCATTACCAATTTGATGGACGTGTGTGTAGGTGTAGGTTTAAACCTTAACAAAACAAAATATGAATATATTTAGGATACATATTTTATTACATAGGCAAGTAATATGAATTATTTAGTGGTTTTAGAATAAAATAACATAAAAGTTATTGTCGAAGAATGATACCTTTTTTTTCCGGGTAACTCCTTTTAGTTTTCACCAAAAGACTTCCTCGGATTTTTTATGAATTTTTTTTCTTCTAGTATTAGGGTAATGATTTTGGGAGATTATTTGGTAACATTTTGTATGAGAAAACGTTTCTAGATATTTGTGAGGATGGGGAAGAGTAAATGCCTTTTATAATGGAAGAGGATTGATATACCTATAAATACCAAAAGTTAAACACAATTGGGAGGGATACATTAACTCATGTTCTTATAAAATGAAAAAATAATGGATTAATGTAAAAATATGTCCAATATTTATCTTGAAGACAAATAAAGAAGATAATTTTAGTATAATTTTTCCATATACTTTTAGTTCCATTATAATTTTCATTTAGGTTTTTTATTTAGGTAACAAGTTTTCTAACCTATGTAATTCACACATTAAGACACAATTAAATTGATAAAAAAAATAGAACCAATGAATTATAAATATGATATATAATTTAAAAAATAATAATTATATATATGTTGGAAATTAATTTGAATAAAAGCGCATGTAACACACAAAAACACTTCTTTAACCCGAACCACGATAACAATGTTTTCACTAATTAGGGGACAATATGTTCTTTATAAAATTTAAATTTCTCAATGAATAGACCATATTTTATATTTATTAACAATTAAAAATAAATTTATTGAAGGTTGTTTTTTATTAAATTTTATATATTTAATAAAAATATCTTTTTTTATAAAAGAACATTAATCTAAATGTTGACATCATTTACCTAATTTAAAATTTTAAATATCAAGACAGTGATGGAATTAAAATATATATATTTGAAATCCAATTATCAGGAAATATTAATATAAAAAATAATGTAACATAAAAATTATTTTAATTTTCTTCTCTTTTAATATTTTGAGTATCATTTATTTTATTTAATTGTTAACTAAATAATAACTATGCTGGTATTTCATAATAATTTCAAGTAAATAATTCATCTCTAAGAAATAATGATAAATCATCATGTTAATAATAACTCATTTAAATTTAAAAATGATTTGTATAAAAAATAATACGATGTTTTTCTATATCTCATGGTTTTATAAAAGTAAAAGGTAAGGAATATTCCTTTTTTTTCATTTTCCTTAGTTAAATTTTTTATGATCCACTTTCATGAAAATGTGTCCCACTAACTCATAAAATTCAATCCTAATTTCATAATGGTCTAAAAATATCCAATAAATGGGGTTTGGACAAGTTTATAGTCATTTATACACCTTATTGTCGATGTTTAATCATTAAGTATGCTCCAAATCTTTTTATTAATTTTCTAAAATACACTTTAAGGTTTAGTGGTCACTGCACAATACATAATTTAAACACATCAAAATTCCTATCTTCACCAGTTGTAAAATAAAAAAACCAAATTGCGAAAAATAGTATCAACCCAGTAGTAGACATCCCATAGTCATTTACCATAAACCCATAAAAACTTCATGTGGATCATCCCATGATGTCATCAATATATACCTATCTGTAGCCAAAACCACCTGCTTGAGAAAAAATTGAATTAAAAGTCTCAAAATTTGAACATCAAATAAACACCATCATACAACCTCATTTGAAGAGGCGCATCGAGCCACACACCTTGATAAATGAAACTCTACAACACCCTACGGCCTTAATTTGGGGGAAACAACGTCAAGTGGAGACATGTCACCCTCATTCACCATCATAGCTTCGGCACAAAACCATTATCAGCCGCCCCTCACCGCCGTCGCCGATGACCGTAGCATTCAAAATTCAAAAGATACCTACAAATGCCAACACCTTTGTCATCGTGAAATAAAATATATTACTCTACAACAACTAAAAAATCCATCATTTACATCATAAAGTGTCAAACCATAACATCACAAACATTACCTCAAAACAGCAAACCAAATCTGAAAAAAGAAAATAAAACAACTTCAATGACGTTGTCGTATCCATCATAGAAATTCAGTATTGACAAAGAGGAAGAAACCCATAACTTCTTTAAGGGAGAAAAATGAATCCAGTAATGAATGGAACACCATCATCTACCAAATCTCACATCCCAAAACCTCTTAGTTGCCACCGCTCCAGATCTGACTAGGATATGAGCAGAGGAACATGGGGTAAAAGTAGGTATTTGAGCGGCCGAGATGACCTGTGCTAGGAAATCCAAAATCGAATAAAAAAACATTGAAATAAGAATTTTTCACACACATAAAACATTATACAGGAACCACCAAACCTCAGAGTGAAGACAGTACTAGAGGAGCCTCCCGGAACACCGTCAATCGATCAAACACACTTCCCAAAACCTCTATAAAACCAAAAATGTTGACTGAATCAGAGAGAGATGAAGGAACCAGATGCTAGAGAATTGTCTAAAATAGACCAGAATCTAAACAAAAAAGTGCTTCCATGACTGGAAGACAACCCCGACCACTAAAACCAAGGCCATGAGAAAACCACACCTGATACAACATTAGAGGAACAAAATCACCAAGAAGAAAGCACTGGGAGAGGATGGTAATAAAACAAGGATAAACGGGAAAAGGAGAAAAAAATAGGGGAAGAAAGGTTGGAGACTAATCTATAGAGAGGCACTCTGGTCTTCCGCCACACATATCATTAAGTAGGCTCATTTTTACCTTAATCATTGTAATTATTCTTACCATCTTTCACTAATATTTTTGGTCAAAAACTAAGTTGATATTATTAGTCTTAAGTGTTATAATTATTCCAACCATATGTATATGTTTTTTCAAATTCAATTCATTGAAGTGAAATAATTATATTTAAAGCTAATACTATGGACGTGGAGAGAAAGCAGCTTTTTAATGTGAAAATTTTCAACAGTTAATTATGATTTTATATGTAAATTAGATACAAAAAGTGATTCCAATGCACTATAATGGGTTTTTATATGTATAATTTCCCATTTTAATTTTAAAAAATAAAATATAATTTAACATTAATATTAATTTAAATGAAAAGGCAGTCTCTATTAAAATATAGTATTTTTCACTATTCATAAAAAATAAAACTTATACTATAATCCGTTTTTGACATTATATATTCAAAAAATATGTTTATTTTTGAAAAATAAACTATATTAATTTTGAAAAATTTAGTTATAAAATTTTTATTCTATTAGAAGGCGGTAAAACATAGCCTTACGTGTAATGTAAGCTAACTCTGTGTTGTGTGTTGTGTATGATTAACCGGGTGTTGTGTATGACTCAAGAAAAATATACTGATTTTATATAAGAAAATTTATATTCAGTTTCATGTGAAATACATTATATCAAAAATATTTAATTAATTCGATGAAAATCGACAAATTATTAGGGTGTTACATTCTACACCCCTTAAAATGAATCTATCACTTGAAATTTGTCTGGGTTATCAAAGGTTAAAAACTTGTATGTTTCATTCCTAGAAACCCAAATCCCGAAAATTAATTCTAAAACTTCCTTTAGAAAGGTATATTTAAGAACATAATTATTACCCAAAGTAACTCCTAACTAGGTTTCCACATAAGAGAACAAAGGTGGAAAGTAAAAACATAGAAATGGAAGAGAAATGAAACTATCATGATCTGAATGATATTGATAGATAATGTGGTTATGATAAAGTTAGTGGTCACAGATACATAACCCAAAGAATCTTGAAAAAGATAATTTATATCATTAAAATGATGATAATAATACAATATTTAATTTCAAGTCCATTTTTTAAAAAAGTTGAATAATTTTCATGAGAGGATATACTTACATGATTTTAAGAAAACGTAACCCTTTGTTGTGCCTTGAGAAAATTTCACACCATATTTTATTCCATTAAATAAAAGTGAAATTTTCATTCCTAAATCATTATCAGATCATGAGATCCATAAATTTAATGATAGGCTGTTTCATAATTCTTTATCACTGTAAAAAGTTTACCACAAGTTATATAATATGCATAAATCCACATATAGATTGATAATACATTAATATGTAAAACAACTTATGATTTTTAACATAATCCATTCAATAAATGGTTAACTGAATAATCCTTTTGAATGATTAAATTATGAAACATTAGAAATAAGTTCACTAAATTTCTGAAAAACAACTTAGAAATTATCCCCCATATATCATAATGTGCCTCTTGTTTTTCACAAACCAAACAAGGGAATACCTTCATCAAGAATTCTCTTAAAACATGGTAACAATTTGAATAACCATAAATCATTATTAAAAACATGCGTGTTTCATTATTCCAATATCTATTGGGTATATTCCTTAATTCCAAAAATGTTTTAAACTTCATCAATGACAACATAAACCATGTATCAATATATCCTTAATTAGTTCCAAGGTAATCAGTACCATCTAATTTATTTAATCATATACAACATTTATTTATCCAAACATCATTATCCTAACATAAGGATAATGTTAAGGGTTATATTTCTTATAATCATGTTTTCCCCATGTATATAAAGTTTCCATTAAATCATTTTTTTAAGTATTTATCACAATTTAACAAATCCTTTTAAATCCTTAATGAAAAACCTTTACTAAAAAACTTATCTATCCTAAGATTCAAATAAAAAAAATATTTTAATACCAAAACATATAAACTTTAATAATCCAACTTTATTCTTAAACCATTAATCATGATTCATCATGTTTTGTTTCTTGATAACCCTTTACTATAATATGAAAAATGAATAATTAATTAAGTTTCCTCAACCTATATCTAATAATGATTCTTATGTTAAATGTAAACAATGATATTATAACATCCCATACCTTTCACATGTTAGTCACTATCCCATTATCTTTATTTGTATAACCAAAACTCCTACCTCATTCTTGATTATATTTATGAGATTTCTACTTAGTAAATAGATTTGAATAATGCCCATAATTTACACATCTAAAACATTAAATTTTAACCAAGTTCCGTCTATTTTATTTCATTGTAAAAAATATTAAAGATTTGGGTGAGAAATAATTATCACAACAGAAAACCACATAGTCATGAAAAATTAGTTATAGTTTTTCTAAATCATGACACCTAATTTAAATTTATGGATCCTTTTGAGTATTCTTAAATAAATCCATGGAAATATCATTAGAAATAACCCTAGGTATCTCACTAAAGTTTTCTCATACTAGTTTTCAATGGTTGACTAAATATTTCCTTCAATACCAAGTATAATGATCCAGTCTTAACAGACATAGATATTATGTCATTTTTAATGACAATTCAAAACAAAAAAAATGTACATTCTTGAGTCCCTAATAGTTTAGTATATTTGAAAACATTGAAAAAATTATTATAATTTGGTGAAAAACATTTAAAACCTCCCAAAAAGATCTCTCCCCTTTAGTACTCTTACAAAAAAACCATTCTTCATAACATGGGAAAATGAAACATAAGAAAGGGGTGATCTTAGATTCTCAGTAATGGTAGACGAAGCAGATACACAAGTATAATAATTAAAACAAGAGTTTGAGATAATGATTATAACTTTATAAAATCATACCTTTCATATCAAAGATCATACACATGAGTCATGAAATAAATATTGGCATTTCATAAGACATGAATCATGAGAGAATAAAGATCATAATCCTTAAAAGTATAATATAGGAATAAAACATGGAGTTATGGTAGTAACATAAATATATTAAATTATTTCCACAAAAGTAAATGCTTAATTACAGGGCCATATTAGTGGAAAAAGTATTTTACTAAATCAGGTTCACTCCCCATTCCAACCCTCTATTACTGAACTGAGTTCACATCCCATTATTCCCTATATTACTGAACCAGGTTCACTACCTATTCAAGCCCCATATTACTGAACCAGTTTGACATAAAATTTCAGCCATATATTACTAAATGATGTTCACATCCCCATCCGTCCTTATATTAGTTAATCATGTTCACTCATTGTTTCATCCCTATTATGATGAACAGAGTTCACTTCTCATTCATGAATGGTTATACTGAATTGAGTTCACTCCTCATTCCAAAACCATTATACTGATCTTAGTTCACTGACCATTCCAGCCCTATCATACTGATCCAAGTTCACTAATAATTCTATCCCTTTTATTCTCATGATATAAAAATATTTACCCAAGGTATTAAAAGGAGATATAGGTCCCACCCCTTACATAATAAAATAATACATCTCTATGCCAAAAAATAAAAAAACATTCATCATATCTTGACCCATAAGAAGATAAATTTTTCATAAATATTTTATAATATCCCATGAAATTAAATGTATGTTATAAAAATGTAATTTAATAATAACTTATGTAAAGGAGAAAATATTCATAACAATTTCATCATAGAATAACCCATAAAAATAAGTGGGCTTCATAATCATTTTATAATGGTATAAACTATGGAAGAGAAACAGGTTTCATAAGAAACATGTCATCGTAAACATAAACCATTAAATAAAAGAATAATAATTGTTTCCATGGATCCTATACCCAATAAATCATAAAAAATATCAACTGATTTCACATTATATGGAAAATAATTATTAATAAATTATTTAAAACATTTCTTGAGAAAAATAATCTTAAATTTTTTTAAAGTCTCCCGTACAACATTGCAAATTTTGAATCACAATTCCCATGAAATAATAAAATTATATAAAAATCATAATGTCATGAAAATAATTAGATTATTTATGTTACAGTTAAAATTTAGTATATAAACGTCATAAAATACCATATATTCATAATATAACATGTGTCTCAAAGAATGAAAATTGATACAAAATTACATCACATATTTGAAAACAATTTAACCATAAACCCAATGAAAGAGAGACCATGAAATGTATATGTAAATAAACATAAATTTAATAATAATAATAACATAAAAAATTCATGGGAAGTATATACAACAGTCAAAATAACTGATCAGTGAATAGGGCATATGTCTCGCAAAAATGAAAGCGGGATGAGAAAACCATTAGGACTTGTGTAACTTTTGAATCATGAGACCATAAACGAATAACATTATATAAATATTTTAATATAATTAAATAAAGGAAATTAATCATTTAACATTTCATAGGAATCTATAGACACTACACAAAATATGCGAGTGGTGAATTTAGCATGTATCTCACAAAAAAATAAAATGTGAGATGAAATTCGATTACCTTATGTCTTGAATTTATTCGTATTTGTTAAAAACTCATGTATAATAAGTATATATTTTTTTAAATATACCAATAAACCATATTATAATATATCATACCTTATAGGATTTTATTATGACTCTATATTACCCATTTATTAAAAAATGCATGTTAAAATCATGTTTTGGGTAATAATCCCATGGATTTTGGTATATGTTTTTACTTTCAATTCTTGATACATTTAGTTAGATCATGATTTAATTATTTAAATAATTTAAAAATTGAAATAAAAATACTATCTATTCATTATATAAGTATTTATAATAATCTATACAATATATAAACATGAAATGGAAGACACTGTTCACAGAGACAGTATGTCGTACATATAAATGAAAGTTGTTTCTATTTTCTTATCATATTGAAAGAAAGAAATTAAATGAAATATATATATATATATATATTATCATTATAGTATAATTATTATTTTATATATATCATATATTTTTACTGAACTCATCCTTAATAAATTATATGTAAAGTGTGAACGAATCACATCGCTTTTTGTTGGCCGTAGTCCAGACGTCCACAAACGATGTTATCACATTTATAAAAAATATAAAAGAATGAAGGTATGAATTATATAAAAATACAGAAGAATAAATACATAATAAATATAATATATATAATTTAAAAATATTTTTCCCACCACAATTCATAACCATGAGATGTGGTAAAGGAAAAATGATGGACATCATTTCCCGAGGCAGTAGTCTGCCTCACACATGACTATAAAATTCATTAATAATTTGATATAAGTGTGTGTAGGTTTAGGTCAAACCATTAAAATAAAAAATATCAATATATTTAGGATAATCATTTTATTATATCTCCATTTAATATGAATAATTTAATGTGTTTATAAATAAGTAACAAAAAATTGTCATTGAAGAATGTTACCTTTTTTTTTCAGGTAACTCATTTTTTGTTTTCACCAATGGAATTTATTGGATTTACTTATGACAAATCTCATGCTTATAGGTATATTGGAGGAATTTTGGGAGATTGTATGGTCATAGGGTGGATGATTAGAAGTTTCTTGAGAGGTGTGAGAAAGGGGAATGATGAATTCCATTTATAGCGGCAGTGGAGTGGAATTTTTGTAAATACCAAAAGGTAAACACTAATGGGAGGTCTCCCTGACCTCATGTGATTAAAAAATAGAAAATATTGTATGAAAGGGAAATTATGGTTGTGAAAAATCTCCATCACATAAAAATAAGCACATTTTTATAATTTTGTTCCTTAGTCTTTATATTTTCTTATCATTTTTATTTTTGTTTTTCATTGAGGTAATTGAAAAAACTCTACATTAACCCGATTTGTATGAAAAACGTTTTTACTAATTTGGGGTCAATATTTTTATTATAAAAGATCAATTTTTCCATGAATATACCATATTTGATATTTATTAACATTTAAAAATAAATTATAGGAATATACTACTTTTAGAAGAATACCAATCTACCCTTTATTATAAAATAACATTAATTTCTATTTTGACATTATTTACATTTTTTAAATTAATAAATATTATGAAAAATGATTGAATTAAAATATACTAATTTAAAAACTATTTAACAAAAAATATTCATCTATAAAAATAATGTAACACAATAATTCATTTGAAGGTAAGAAAGGTTCCTTTTTTTGTCGTTTTCCATACGTGACTTATTATATGGGTCAATTTCATCAATATGTGTCCCACTAACTCATAAAATTCAAAACCATGTTCATAATGGTAATAATATATCCAGTAACCGGGCATTGGGAAAGCTTTAAGTTATTTATAAACCTTATATTCTATGTTTAATCATTAATTAAACACGTTTTTACCTTAATCACTGTAATAAATTTTAACTAATTTCCATAATAGTTTTTGTCAAAAAATATGTTGAAATTATTAGACTATAAATAAAATACTGATTCCAACCATGAATTTTTATTTTTAAATTCCATTCATTTTAGTATAAAAATTAACATTAATGCTACTCCCACAGAAGTGGCGAGAAAGTGGGTTTTTGAAGTGAAAATAATCAAATGTTCATTAAGATTTTATATCTAAATTCAATATTAAAAATCATTAAAATGAACAAAAATGGGTTTTTATATTTATAATTTATATATTGTGACTTTAAAACCAATTTTATATATACTTTATCATTAATAATTATGTAAATTAAAATTCAGTTTTCAGCTAAAATGTAGTATTTTTTAATATTCATCAAAAAATAAAACTTCTTAGAAAAATAAAAAAACTCATCCAAAGATAATTTAATCATTTTATATATAATTTTTTTTAAATTAAAATTTAAAAATGTGTCAAAATTTAGTTTTAAAATAGGGACACCATTAAAAGGTAGTAAAACTCGATCTTTCATGTAACACATGCTTACTTCGTGTTGTGTGTAGCGTAAGCTTAACATGGTGTTGCGTATAATACAAGAAAAAATTAGTGATTTAATGTAAGAAATTATAAATTCAATTTTTTTTGAAATTGAAAATATAAAAAATATTACTTTAATTGGAAAAAAAATATTTCACAAAATCTCACGGTGTTACCCACTTTCCATTGAAAAGTGAAAAGAGAACATGACTGAAATATCGAAGATATAGTGAAATGGAAGAGAAATAATGATATAAGAGGAAAAAGGAAACACTTTTATTAAAAATATGTAGATGCCTTACATTAAAAAAAGAATTGAAAATAAAATAAATAAGGAATGAAAGAATTCTTAATATAAAAATATCACTATAGTGCAATTTTATGGTGGATCCTTGAGATTTTATATTTTTTTCTCTAAACTATAATTTTATTTATAGGAGTTTTAGATTCTTTAGTTCTATCAATGACATCATAAATTTGTCAAAAATTCATCCCATTAGGTACTAGAGTATTAAAAATGGGTTTCTCCATTAATAGAATTGAATATCGTTGTTCTTTATCACATTTAATGGTTTTAGGTCATGTAATTATATTACACAATTTGTAATGTTCATGGACAAATAAATTCAAGGATTTCTTTATTCCTTGGATTCACTCTTTTTATCACTTAAAGAATCACATCATGAAATACAAACACAATGTGAACTATGTATTTCTAGGTAATTTTTATCTTTTTTTTCCAATTCTTCATTTACAAGCCTTAGAGTTGGTTATTGACTTTTCCTTGACTCTACTAAATTTTCAATATTGATTCCAAAATCTGGGTTCGTTTAATAATTCTTCATGATACAATGTGACAGGTTTAGATCCTTCTTATTTAATTCTTTATTAATTTTACAAACATATCTTCTCTATTTACAAATAATAGAAAAAAATTAAATATCAGCATGAATAAAAAGTTAAACAATAAAAATATCTTGTTTTATAATCAAAAGATGCATGAAAATTATGACTTTATCAATTACCCAAAAATTATAAATTTATTTTCCTCAATCATGTAATCTTAATAAAATATCAAAAGTATTTCATTATTCAAATATTTAAATTTTAATGAAATAGGTTGTTATGTTTATAATGGAAAACAAACATTCAATTTTTAAATAAATAAATTCTTCAAAATCTTCATTATTAATGTAAAAAAATTCAAAAATATGTTTTTCTTTTCCACTTTTTAAATAATAGTGATCTTCTGTCCTTATGTTTCTTTCTTATTTCATCATTAATGTGCATGAAAATTTCAATTTACCTCACATTGGATTCAATGAAATCATATCTCAAGTTAAATAATGTAACTGGAACTATGATAATACTTCAAGTACATGTAAATTAACACAGTATTTCAAGGAATCTATCATTTCCACCTTGTAAATATATAAATAAAAATTATTCATCGATTATTATTATTAAGGATCAAATGACTATGGGGCTGAGGGTTGGTAGGTAATGAATAAAAATATATTTCAAAGTGGATGTTTGACTCCAAACCATATTTCCTGATGTATAATGAAAATCTCAATGATAATAATCCAACAAAAATTTCTTATTCCAACACCTAATACTCAAAGTGGTCACATAACACAAGTAATAATAATGAATGAATCTCCCTCTCTTTATTTATTTTTTTATTTCTTTTATTTGTATTTTTCCCATATTTTTACTTTTTAGAATGTTTTTATTAGAAAAAATCTCACATATATCACCTAACCACTTATTATCCTTAGATCATTAATCTTGGAAAGGTTATTTTTGACCTTGAAAAAGCCCAACTGATATTTGTATCATCATTTTTTAACAATAGGGGTGAGTAATAAAGATTATGAAAATATGTATTTTCTAAAAGATCTCTTGAAAACCCCCCAAAAAATAAAGTACATCCTCAAATACCATATCAACCTATCCCCCATAATTATTCATTTCCATATCATGAAATATTCCATAAGTAGGGTAAGATTGGATATAATAAGATTCTAGCATGGCTCATTTCATAATACAGTTATTCATGGAATCTTTGGGGAAAAATAAGATTGATATCATCATGATTCCAAGGATAAAGGGCTCAATAATAAAATTAATCCATCGTATTAAAATTTATTATTTTCAGTCATAGTATCGATAAGTTTATGAACATGTTCTAGAAGATAACATGACTTGGTATCCCAAGAAATGCACTGTAGAAAGAATTGGGAAATATTGGATCAGAATTTTCTCAAGAATGATAACATATGGGTTAAGTAAATTAAGAATATACATTCAAAAAAATATAAACCAATCATTATGGGTTTTTTAAATTAAAAACATACAAAATATAAGAATAATTTCATTTTCAAAATCAACTCATCCCCATAAATCCAGTTTTTTCAAATTAATCCCCTAATGCATGACCATACTAACCCATTTTACCATTTCACTCATCTAATCATGCCAATATAAAAAAATTAGAAAATGGAATAATGCTTATACCAAGCAAATCATGTCTCCACGATCGAAAATAGAGTAGAAGGGTTCAAGGTGATGAATGAAATTTTCAATAAACCTCTTAAACATATTAAATTAATGAGAAATAATTATAATTGAAAATAAAACTACCCTCACATTGGGGCTTCAGTTTGAATTGTGGAGGTTCTTCTATATTCTATAGTAATTCATGTTGTGAATCCTTTTTATGATTTTAATTTTTATTTCACATATCTCTTATTACCTTGTTCCATCATGGTCCAGCAAAATAAAATAACTCATATATGTAAAAAACCCATGTTAAAGTAAGCTAAAAGGGTAGAGGGATCTAAGGATTAATTTTAATTATTTATTAAAATAAGAATTAAGTTGAAAAATAAATACTTAGAAAGAAAATAAAAAGATAATTCATGGTTTGATCACTAAGGAGACGATGTAATTTTTACTAACTCTAGAGGGAAGTACTAGCTGTTAACTATAATCATATGGTTGTTAGACTTAATTAGGTTTGAACCACCACATGTGGATTTTTGATACATTTACCTATTATTATTATTATTTGATTATTCTATGTGTAGATTAAACTAGATCTTCCCACATTTCAATGTGGTTCAACATTCATGCTGGGGGTTTGGTGGAAAACGGATCCCCCACCTTTTCAGTTGTGACTTATGCAATGTCTTCATTGTTATCCAATAGTTTCGTAAACTATATTGTATTAAAATAATTCTCAAATGGGATGTGACAGTGAAATTTTCTTTTAACAAAATATTAATTTGAAAACTCAATATTATATTCATTACATTTTATGTAGGCAACATGTGTCTTTAGTTATTTAGGAAGATCCATTGAGATCTTTTATTATACTCCCTCCTGTAAATTTTCAATGCCTTCAGCGAGATATTGGTGTTACTCAACAGGTGAATCTTACGTTTCCTCATTATCCTCTAGTACATAATAAGATTTTTATAATTTTATAAATTTAAAATAATATGGGGTTGTACTCAATTTAGTTTCAATGAAATTGTATGATTTGGAGTTCAAGAATGTATCATCTTCCTGTTTTCGTTTGGATTGAATCTCTAAATTAGTGGAAAACAACTCTTTGAGATTATCTTCATTGGAAAGATGAAGGTAGTCAATATCCTCTAGTATTTCATCAAATTACACTACTTGGGTGGTTTATTTTTCTTCCATGGACAACAATAGGTAGTTAGGTTCTGATTCTTCTATCTTGTAGATGTGGAGATATCTGTGCATTGAATCATCAACCATTTCTCTCAATCATTAATATCTGTCCTTCCCCATATTTATATCATCAAACAAGTAAGAATACTTAATTTCAAGATATTCATGGTTTTTTATTGTCTATATCTCATTTTGGCTAGGTCGCAGGTAGACATCAAGTGTGTCCTCAACCACTTCGATTTGTTCAAAAAAATCGAGAACGACTAAGGGATATTCCTCCGGTCCAGGTTCACATTTCTATTTATGTTGAATAGAAATTTGTGGTTATCCAATATATTTTTCCATGTAGTTGATTTATGTTCTCTTTGAGTTCTTACAATAGATTTTTAGCCACTTTTTTCTAATATTGAACAGAAGGGATTCATTCAGAAACGTTTGGAGGGAGTAAGGACAAATGTACCTATTCCATTTAAACTTCTTGAAAAAAATTCAGGAATTAATCTTGGAGTTTAGTTTGTTCTATGTACTATCCTTAAACTATCGGGTTCTTAAGGGTTTATTTATGTTACTAGTTTATGTCCTTGAATTCCTTCTCTATGAATAGTTAGCTTCATTCTCTCCCAACCTGTCTAGAACATAAAGAAACACCATATTCTATAGACTAGGGTGATTCAAATATTGATTCATGCACCTATGAGTAATTAGTCCATAAATAATTATACTAGTTTAGAAACATCATTGAAAAAAGGAGATTTTTATTATAATTTTATTGAAAATAAAACAAAGAAAATTATTTAAAAAAATTTTAATTTAGAAAAAGTTATTGAAAGACTCTTCAGATCCCACAAAATGATGCCAATTTAAATGTAATCCTATCATAGAGCATGAAAAAATAAAACAAATTTTCTTAATAATGAAAAGAAGCTGAGCAGGGTCATCTCACTTGAGGATCACCACAGTCGGTTCAATAAATAATTCTTTTCCAACTAATATAGTTTTACTGTTTTTTATATTATTTATGAAAATGATTGTTTTTGGGTTTTTGTTAAATGTGATATAAAATTAAGAGAATGTATAATTAAAACTAAATACAAATATAGAAATAATATAAATTCAAAAGAAAAGTATTGGTTTGGGATTTGATAATGCAGATTCATTCATTATTTTTTTATAAATTAAATTTGAATTTTTTTTGGTGAGACATCATTAATGAATTACTTTTATATGTTTTATTGAGTGTGTTATTTTTTCATGCATTTTCCACAAGAAACATTTAGTCTTCCATTAGTCAAAAAGGATAACACCTCAACTAAAAATGAGAATCCTAAAAGACTTGGCTCCACCATACACCATTTCTTCCATTTAGGCAACCCTATATGCACCATAAGAATTATTTTCATGAGAGAAGGGAGGAAAAAATAATGAATCATAAAAAATAATAGAAATAGAAATAATGTTGTGGTGGACGACTATATCAACCATGAAATACTATCACATCCACCAAAAATAGAATTAAAACTTATTGAATTAAAGGGTAATAATTAATAAGGCCAAAAAACCTCTTAGAGGGCCAAACCCTTAATTATTCACTTTCAATTTTGAAGTGAAAATAGTTTACAACAGAAAGATAGAAGAGACATAAAATTAGATTTGGGTTAAGAGAGAAATAAATAAGGAATAAGAAAAGGGAAACACATTAATTAAAAATATGAATTTTCATTACAATAAAAAACAAATTTAAAATAAAATGAAAAGAAAAAAAGATATCTTAAAGAAGAAGCATCCCCACAGTGCATTGCAGTGGTAGATCCTTGGAATATGATCATTTTATCCCTAACATTTCCTTGTATTGATAGGAGATTCATATGCTTAGGTGGCATAAATGGAATCATAAATGGGTTAAAAAGTCACCCAATTAGTTCTCAGGGTCTTCAAAATGATATTCTCTATTAATAAAATCATATATAGCTATTATGGGTCCCATCCAATAGTTTCATGTCATGTAATTATATTACATTATGTGTAATGTGCGAGTATAAATCAATCTATGTCTTGATTAATGCCTTTGCACCAATTCTTTTATCCCTAAAAATTACACGTCATTAAATAAATACATTATGTGAATTGTTCATTTCCAATGACTTTTTCCTCCATTTTACCTCGTTTCTTCATTTTCAAGACTTGGAGTTGGTTATTGACTTTTCTTTGACTAGGACGGATCTTCAATATTACTTCTAAAATCAAGTCTCATGTTTCTCCACTTTGCAATGCATTGTGGAGTGTTTTTAGCGTTATTATTTCAATTTTTTTTCTCCTAAAATTTTGAGTATCCTTCCATAAAAGAAATAAATAATTAAATATCAACATGGATAACAAATAAAATAGTAAAAAATCATTTTTTATAATCAAATATTCGTGAAAATTATTACTATAACAAAATGATACCATGTCATCTACTTCTACAGAAATGAATCATGTATATGTAATATTAATTCACTTATATGTAATTAATCCTTTACAAAAATAGGATTATACTCTATTCATGAAATATAATTTTCCTTCCACAAACCAGATCACCCATTTTCAGATAAATGCCCTACAACAATTTCTTTAACTATTTCCATATCAAGAATGAAATACATTGAAAACTCTTTCTAAGCATCACAAAATTCATTAATATTTTAATTATATTGAATTAAATCCAATTCAAAATAAATCCAATATAACATATATTTTCAAAAAGACTTTTATTGTCAAAAAATACAACATAAATTTTAAGGGTAAAAAATTTTGCGTCATTGGATTTTTTTTGACTTTATGGCCTTCCAATTTCACCAAATAATATATCTGGAAAAAAATATATTTATTCTTATAATTGGAAAAAAGATGTGTATTTAATGGGACTTCTACATCCCCCTTATTGGAAATTAAATAAAAAAAGTCAATATTATCTTTTGGAAAATTTAAATTGTCTCCCACTTAATTCATGAATTTCATAGGAGGGAAACACAAACTTCTCAACTCCCCTTTTTTATCAAAATATGATAGTTCTTCCACATCAACTTAAAATTACAATTTATTTCTACATTATTGGAAAACTTCATTAGTTAGACATATAACTTTGTAAATATATCTATTTCACCTTCTTAAATCAATACCACTTCATGTTTTGTATTAACCAATTTTTTGATTAATTAAATTAATAATTTTCACTTCAAAAACAATTAATCAAAAAATTATAGTGAGTGATACTAATATATTGAATTTTCGTTACAAAACAATATTCTAAACTTACCAAGTTGGGGCTTAGTGTTGGAAAAAAAGAGTTTAATATAACATCCAATAATCTATCTAAATCACCCAATGAATTTCATTTAAATAGATATAGAAAAAACCTTAAAGTTTATCGAAAAAAACACAACATGTGAATTTTTCATTTGAACCATAATTCCTTCATTTATTCAGAAGTATCTTTTACTTCTTTATTAGACTTGGTGACCTACATGAAATATCTATTAACCCCGTTGAACTTTTGTATTATTTATAATAATGTGTTAGTAAATTTATTGAGACTACTTGATAAGAATAATTACTCTAATTTAGTATTTTTTTATCCACTAACTTGGAACAACTAATACTAATTTTTAGAAAATTAATAGATAAAATTATGGTTTATCCGTGATGCTACTTCCAATTTATTCTCTTATTTTCATTGGCCGTTTATACTAACTCCATGGCCTCACAAAACTTATTTCAAGGAATGTTTAACATAATATAAGAGAATTTATTCAATCTATCATAATGATCTTGATTTAATCTAGATAATTATCCAATTTTTCAATTATAACTAGATATTACATCACTACATGCAATTTTTAGATCCAATTACTATGTTATTTTAAGTATAATTTTTATGATTGTTTAATGACATATTACAACTTTAATAAAATATTACATCAATATCTTGTGATTTTGTGAGTAAATATACCCCTTTAATTATATCTCCTCCTAAGTACTATACCATTTGAAACTAATCATTTGGTAATAAAAATACACACGGGGATAGTGGTACCTCAAATTTACTCACATTGAGGATGATATATGGTCCTAATGAACCAACCTTTTATCTTCAAACAATCATTTACCCTTTTTATATTTATCGAATGGAATTAAAATTCAACATTAATATCATATTCTTATAGATCATCCTAAATATTTTTATTCTCAAATTTCTTTTTTGTCACTCTTTTGTGTGATTCCGCTTATACAAACTTCATCTCTAGTATTTTCCTTGGAATCTTCTTTTGTTATCTTTGGCATTTTCAAAATTGTGAGGTTAATCCCACATTTTTATGCTTCTTAATTTAATTCATTTCTACTATATTATTTTTTATTCTTAATTTTTAATGTGAGTACACTAATTGATGTATTCATTTACCATATTTTAGTGGTTTTAGGGAGACCACTTAGGCAAGATTATTACTTAATGTCTATAAAATCCACCACATACTTATCCTTGGTGGAATATTCTTTTTCTGCCCTTTTTATTTTCTCAAAATAAGAGAAAATCCATGATTTTTATTGAAAATGTATATTTATTCTATCTAGGAATTCTAGTATTATTAAATTCACCTTGGTTCTTAAAACACCTTCTGCTAAGTTCTATAATCTTCCTATAATGCTATGTACCTATTTTACAACATAATAGTATTCCTTTCAAGGTAAAACCTTTCCGTGTATGTCATAAGAGTGGAGGTTATCCTTGTGACTTTTGTTTCCCACTTAGACCTATAATGCCTTTCTATATTATTGAGTTTTTAATATATATATATATATATATATATAATTTACTAGAGTAGTCACACATCATATTATCTTCTCTTGGGTAAGAAATTAGAATAACTGATGTTATTCTTCAATTAAAATCATCGACCTATGGACAAACACTAATTTTTTGTACAAATGTTCCATAAAATAATCACTTCATGGATACATTATTTTTATCCCCATTTCCCCATATTTTTATATAAAACTATACTTACTGAAAAATTATATATTTTATTCAATAATATTTTTGGTGATTCCAGGTCTGAATTTTTTGAGGCTATAATAGAGAGAACTTCCATTCCATATTTTGTATTTAATTAACTAATACTTTTTTATGTTCATTCATTATTTCTATTTTAATATTAATCTAGATATAAATCCATTTTATACTTCATGTAGCCTATATTTGAGCCTATATCATTTCTTATTGTTCAATTTTGAGTGAGGGAATAATTTATTTTAAGTCTTTTTATGGACAATTTTTTCTGATTGCTAGTGAAATTTATTCAATAAAATCAATCTTATCCTTAAAACTTTCCCTCATATTTTAATGTTAATGGTTATGCATAATTCCAATATCTCCAAAAAAATTACTTGAATATATCATCTATGAAGGAGAGGTCCACTTCATGGAAAATTTCCCCTTGATCTTCCCTTTCTTGTAACGATTGAATCTCATTCTATCTATTTGAACATCTATATTTATAGTTTAATAATTATTTCATATTTTCATTCGAATCAACCATTTTCAATCTCATGGGAGGTTTGGAACATTTTAATTTTTAATATTCCTTGACACTAGGGATAAAATTAGATAAATTTAACTAATTCAGAAAGGGTTACCTCAGTGAGACTACTCATCTTCTTAAGATTCTTATTTTGGTTTCTATTCATCATCTTTACATTAGACATGAGTTATTATTACCACCTATATATACAATTTTAAATTGAAACTATTTTCCTTTTCCATTAAAAAAATATTTTCTATATAAATCATCTAAATTTTTTCACATATCCCAATAGATAATATAGTGATCCAACATATTAAAATAATACACTTTGATATTCACCATTAACTTCTTCTTGAAAGAAGAATCAATTAGTAGGTTTTTTTATCATCCTCAAATATAATTCTAGGTTAACATAATGGAAAAATTCCTTCTGAATAACTTTTTTAAGGGACTTTCATAATATTTTTCATCTCTACCATGAACTCCATTTCTTATAGAGGGAATTTAGTTCCATTTGAAAATGTTTTCTTACTTATTTTTTCCATATGTGTCATAACATCAAAGGGTGAATAAAAAGATATAAAATTTGGTCTTTGATAACACTTATTGGGTCCAAAGACACCCTAAACGCTATGTGTGTGTTTGGTGGGTGGTTGGGTGGGGGGGTATGGGGGTAAGGGTGTAGTCCAATTCCACATTTTTCCTTTAATGGATCTTTTTCCCACATAAGTAAAAATTGTGTTAAAAAATTTTATCATGTTTTTAACTCAAAAAATCATTGAATTATCTCAAGTGAATACTATAAATTAAATATACAATTCATATTTATGATTTTTTTAAATAGGTAAAAAAATTTACTATTACAAGTAGAATGTTGTTAGTAGTCTTTTGGTGAACCTGTTAATGAGTAAGCTATATAATCAGTGGTAAGTTTTTTGGCTAGGTCAGACCTATCCAAGGTCACTACCCTTGAAATGGTTTTGGTTTGGATTACTACCCCCTGAGGATCAAAACCTCACACACCTCCTCCACTCATGAATATATAGTTAAAAATATTTGGCAGAAGATATAGAAAAAATATCACCTACTTTTATTGATGCACCATGTAATAATGGGTTCCATTGAACTCCTTAGACGCCCCCTTCCTAGAAATTCTATGAAATTTTTCTTGAAAAATATCTTCTTATTTGGTAATTTCTATATGAAACACCACACATGATTCTTTCTATAATGTTTCTATAATATCTCCTAACTTCAAGATACTGTGATTAGAATATACTTACCGTTGAATAAATTCAACAATATTCTCTTCCTTTAACTCCCAAACATATCAGTGAACACCCTCTCCTTTCATTCTTTTTCTTGGATATTATAGTGGATCTTTTTTCACTAATTTATTGTCCAATATCATCTTTTATGTGTAAATATATAAAGGAATTGAAGATTTGATCCTCTTTTACTTCCCACTTATATTATTCTTATAAAAAACATCAAAATATACATGGGATTATCTTCCACATTATATATATATGAACTTACTTTATTATTGATCATTGTATTTTTCTTACCATTCTGGTCTACCTATTTTTTATTTATTCATTAAATATATTTCAAAATTTCATATTTAGAATCAAGTAATAAAAATATTCATTTAAATATCTATAGTATCCAGAAAATATCTTATTTTTAAATTCATAGCATGAATGAATTAATAATATCCACGTGAATCAATATATCTAATGTATGAAACTAGTTCACAGTACAACTACTATATTTATGGGGTAAAAGAATATAGTCTTTATTTATTATTTCAAAAAGTGTTATCTAAAATCATGATTTCAAATTTACCCTGATGTTAAAATATTTTAATAATAATGTAAGAAACAATTTTTCAAAAGGAAAAAATCCTTATAAATACCTTAATTTATATTGTCACTGATCATATAAATGATTCTTCATATATCTCCTTAAATTTAATCTCGAATTCCTCATTGAAATATTTTTTACAAACTTGTATTAAACTAAACAAAATCACTATTCATCCTTATGAAGGCTTAATTTCATCTTTATGAGTATTATTTTAGATATTTTTATCCTAACAATGACTTTTTATTATCATTAGAAACATTTATCCTTATGATGTTATCTAATGATCCTTACTAAAACAATAAAATCCTCATTATGTTGAATGAAACTTATTCTTAGATATACCTATGCCTTTTTCACATTTACTAGAATTATCCATACTTGTCCATGGATTTTATATATATTTATACTAAACTTTTCCTTTTTGAGATAGAGAAATTTCCATGGGCATTACCAGTTTGAATAGAGTCATTAAAATCTTAATATTAATGAATATAACCTATGTATGAAGGCCGAGGATGCAAGAAATGGTGTTGTATTATCAAAAAGTTCATATTTTTAATATATTAATAGTATATCAAAATTTATCATCCCACATTATATATTAATTTAGTCAATCAATACTATATTAACATCGATCTAGGAGTTAACCACTGAAAATATCCTATAGGTTCTGACTTGCATGATGGGTCCCGGTACTACCCCATACAGTCCTATCTTCTTATGTTCCATCCCAGGATTCCATTCAAGTGATGACCCATACTATTTTCATGCTCCATATCTTCAATGACATGCTCTCATATGGATTATTGGAGTATGGAAACCATTATACATGATAGGCTTCTTAGATGCTAGCCTGGAAGTTACTGACACAATTTCTCATTTTCATGGATTCAAAGTGTTTAAGAAAATACAGTTTCCATTGGGTGACTCATGATTAAAACACTCATGATACTGAGTCATATTATTCCATGGAAATTATTCACATAAAGGTAAGTAATATTCACTCATATGAAGGTAATACTTTTCTAAAAAAATATATCTCACTACATCCATCATATATACTTTTTCTTTACAAAAACCAGACTACATCATTATAGATAAATCATATAAAAGAATTTATTCAATAATTACATTATAAATCATGATACATAATTACAAACTTGTTTATTTATTACTTATTTCTAGAGTATTTACCTTATAAAGCCTTAAATAAAAAGTTAACTCCTTCCAACATTACATATATTTTTAGAAAAACCTATATTTTCCATAAATATAACATAAAACCATTAGGATCCAAAATATTTTTTTATTGATATCTTGGATATTTATATAGAATATGATATATATTCTTCTTTTTTATTGGAGCACTTTTGGGCAACCACTTTGGTGATGAACTTCTTGATTGAAATAAGACATGATTAGATTATCCACCTTGGTTTGAACCATTTTTTCTAAGAGATAGATGCCTCATATTTTTTTCCTATTTTTAACTATAATATTAATTTAGGAGACCGATAAAATATAGAAAAACATGAGGGTTTAATCTTAATAGCTCTATGTAATTTTAATAAATTAGAACTTCACATTTCTTGAGAAATGCATTATAATGATCATACTCATCGAGGTTCATAAAAATATTGATTAAAGTAGTTTATGGTTATTTATTAGTACCTAGGATTATTTTGATATGTCTACTGACATTTTTCATGATTACCTCTTCAAATTTTTGTGTGTGGGCGGGGGGGGGGGGGGGGGATTTCAAGCTCCTTATTGGATCTAAGAGAAACGATTGATTAATATTCCCTCTTTGGATTCCGCTGTGGGGTTTTCCTTTATGAGGTTTTCCTAAGAGAATTATTATTGGGGGAATTGATTTGGTAATCTAATGGATAATTTTCTACATTATATATACCATATAGATATTGTAATAACTTCTTAATCAATACATCTTCTCCATGTGAGGATGTTGTATGCCATCAGACACCGTTGACCATATCGATTATTCATTAGTCTTACCATCATTCTAAGAAGATGTCACCATATGAGACTCTATTTTCATGGGGATAATGGGTCAGTTTCTAATTTTGGTAGAAATATAATGGTCAATGATCTCATTTAGGTTCACATTAAAAGAGAAGAAGTTGTTTTGTGGTAATTTTAATTTATAAGGACCACCATAATGTCCCATTAGATTTAATTTTAAACATAAATATGGTGACTGTGAAAACAGAAGCTACCATTCACATAATTACATAGATTAGAATCAGTGACTTTTAATATGTTTGGAGTTTCCACTAATTCAAATATCTTAGTTTGATGCTATTTTATATCCCTTTTATAATAATATTTATTGACATACGAGGTTTCACATGTTTCCAAAGGGTAACTATCACCTCTAAGAACTCTTGTTTGACCATTTACAATATAGTTCAATAATGAGTGATATATTGATGATGTTACCACATGCATATGGTGATGGGGTGAGTTTAATAAGGCATTCAATACTATGTCTTGGTAGATTAACATGAGTTTTATGCTAGAAACTAGATCCACAAATTTATTTCTCAGTATGATCTTTTGTAGTTTATTTTTCTCAATGATATTATATACTTATATTGTTAGTTAATATGGGATCAAGTTGGTTTACTTTAATCTAATTAATTAGAGGTTTCAAGATGGCCTTATATTAGTATTATTACTAAAAGAAACTAAAAATCTATTATATTATTATTAGATTATATAATTATAGATGTGTAAGGGACTGCTATTCCCCTAGATCATAGTTCATTAGTATTTCTCTATAAATGAAATCAGTAGGTGGTAGTAAAAAAATTTATTCTTAGTATAATTAACCTCAATTGTAGCCTCATAATTCTCAAATTATTGATTATTTTTTTTCATTTTGATAAGTTAATATCTTATAACTTGATATAGGAAAATATAATCCAATATTGAGAGTCCTTAGATGAATAGTGTAACACCCCGAGATTTTATGAAAAATATTATTTTTAATTTCATTGATGTCTTGTTTTTTATGCTACACTAAAAGGATCTTGCACTACACGCATCCCGAACATGGATTTCATTACACGCAATCACAACCTTTCACAATAGCGTGTGTTGTACGCAATACTGAGTTTCACTAAACGAGATATTATTATAATATTGTTATGAACTAGCCGTTATGAATAGTAATACCCACTTTTTGAAATTTTATAAATTTTAACTTTTGAAATGGACTTCATTTTTGGATTCATAATATCGAAATTAGCCTAATGTGAATTTTTGGTATTTTTCTGAAAACATTAAATTTTTTATGTATAGTGAAAACACTGAGTTACTATTTAAAAACCAACTTTTTATTTAAATAATTATTTATTTTATATAAATTTATTCTAGGTCAAAATTGATACATAATACCTATATAAGTTCAATGTAATTCATTGGATTTATTTTATAATAATTTTACATATATAAAAATTTTATTGAACTTTTGACCATCTTTTACCCACCTTGGAGAATTAGCAAATTTAGAGAAAACATAATTTTACCACTTCTGGGAGTGGAATTTCAAAAATCTAAGAGACACAGTTGATATCATTATGTAAAATTTGGTTCAATAAGATAATTTTTTGGTGAATAGTAACCTTTTTACTTTATTTACCTCAGTTAAAAGTAAATAGGGTAATTAAGGGTAAAAATGATATTATTATTACCTTAAAAATGCCCTAATTCTATTGGATAAGTGTAATTTGAGCAAAAAAAACCTTAGTAATAAAATGTTACCCTTTAGGCCCACTTGGTTTAGATTAAGAAATTTATTATTATTTTATTTAAAGAAGAGTTAAAATAGTTAAAATCAATGTTTAATAACTAAAACATTTTTAATATAGGATTATACATAAGATAAATTAGACTATAAATATTCATTAGAAAGATAAAAATATTTCATACATAATGGTATTTTATTTATAATTTTTATACATTAACTAATTTAATTTATTTATGACACAATAATGATGCATTAATTACCTTATTAATGAAATATTAACATAATTGATGTTATAAATACCCAAATAAATGTAATTTAAGACTTTTTATGAATTAAACTAATTTTATATGTTAATATGACATGTTATTATTGATTCAATTAAAATTTTTAGAATTAATCAGGCTGTTATGAGTTTCAGAAATATCAATTACCAAATAGTGTCAACATTGACATAAAATTGTTTTTAAAACAAATATTATATTATTAATTATTATTTTATTCCAAAAAATCTAAGGTTCATCAAAATGACTTAGATAAAGATATATATATTAATAATGAAACACTTGGGGTTCTTTTTTCTTTTTATAGTAATATTATTAACCATATAGTGTAAGAAAACAAAAAGACACGGTAAAAGTTAAATTATTTAACTTAGAGTTAAATCTAAATGATAAGGTTAAAATAGTAACCTAAACATGTCTAAAACGTATTTTTTGAGAGTATTTCGACCCATCCCCACATTAGCTTCGAAATAAATAAATTTTTAGCTATTAAAAACCTTATATGAATTTATTATAAAATAATATTTTATGTTTTTCCTAAGGTTCCCCTCTCTTCCCTTATAAAAAGGGCACCCCTTCCCTTTACTCTTCACACCCTTTTGAGCCTTGAAGCTAGAAAAAACCCTGAAAATTACTCTTCTAAACCTATATAGTTATATCATTGAGGTTCTGGTCTTCTAAAAAGTCTAACTCTAGTTCCCTAAGAAGAATTTTAAAGGAGGTGCATCGAAGAAGAGGTAATCTATTCTACCAATTCTTTCATGTTTTATTTCTTCTTGAAGTTCTTATTCTTTAGTTATTTAATTATAAAGTAATAACATATGTATCACTAATATACTAATATGTTATTATAAATATGAAACATCCCCATTTAACCTTATATCCATCCTACGGAATATGAAATCACCGCGCGTGCGTACGTACTGAATATCGTCTCCACGTCGTGGTGTAATCTTTTTTTCCAACACCACCTTACTAGTATGGATATAATGGTATAAATAATTACTATATATAGTTATTATAAAATCATACTGATTATGTGATATTATATCATCTACTCCAATTCAATTCAATAATTGTAGGAACGATATCATCACTCTTGCGTACGTACGGATTGCCGTCTCCACGACGCGATGAGATTCATTCTCCATGTCAACCATTCATGAATGATTATAAAATATATATAATGAATATTAATGAAATATATGAAATGATAATGCTACTGGATTTATGTATATATAAATTTCATCTACTTAATTCCATGAAAGTCAATAAGGAAAGGAAAACAGCGTTAATGCGTACGTACGGCCTACCGTCTCCATGAACAATGTATTTAATTTCATTTCTATATATATATACTAAATATATATGATATATAAACCATGATTTAAATTCTGTAATTAAGTAAATAATGATATAATTAATAATAATATCATGAACAACAATTCCAAACACGTACGATAAATAAAATGATTTTACCCAAAACGATTCTTTAACATGGAATTTACAAAAGAACGGGTAATATAAAAGTCACAAGTGAACCATATATGATATCATAACAATTAATATGATTCTTTAATAAGTCAATTACGTTATTTAAATCATTATACAGGAGGTTCAAATACGTACGAAGCATATCAGACCTAAGGTAAGGGATAATTCTACAATCTCATTTTTATCTGAGATTGATTATACGTAAGTATTTACCGGGGTTATATTTTTCATCAATTCCCATTAAATGTTTTTAATAAAGTGTTTAATATTTTTAAATGTATTTTTAAATCCAAGTTTATGACTCTTTGAGTTTTACTTTGGGTTATAGAAGGAATATTCTTTTGTATACCATACATGGTACTTTTTTACTTTTCTGACAAAAGTACGAGGAGAATGTTTTTTTAACTTATACTGAATGAACGGATTTTTACAGTTTCATATCACCTTATTTTTATAAAGATTAATCTATAATAATTCATGAATATTTTAAACAAAATTCTTTTCTTTTAAAATTGTGTGGCATTTTGTGAAAAGAAAATGATTTTGAAGAAAAAAGGATATTTTCCTCAAAAATTCATTTCAAGTGTTTTATCAAAATATTTTCCATCTAAGATGACATTATTTATCAAGTTTATGTTTCATGTATAATTTCTCTATGATTTACATGGTTTAACTTTTCTTATGATGAAATGATATCCATTTGTTTTATATGGATTATCATAGGATGTGATGATGTTTATGAAACCCATTTTATTCATTGGTTTATGATGAATGATTTATGTTTATGTTGTGTAACACATAAGAATTACTTAATTATGTGATGGGTGGGACCTATATCTCCCTCCAATTCATTGTGTAAAGATTCATATCTCATGAGATAGACATTTCTGGAATGGCAAGTTAATCCGGTTCAGTAATACAGGACTGGAACGAGGAGTGAACTCGGTTCAGTAATGGAATTTTTCCACTAAGATGGTCTTGACAGCAATGCCTTGGATACTATGGAAATCATGTCATGTGCTTAATGGTTTTCCACAATTACATGTTTTCTTCCCATCCTATTTAATCATGATTTATGTTCCATTATGATATATTCCTTACGTACTTCTAGGATTTATGTCTTTGCTCAAGATTTTGATGTTTATATTTTATGTTTATGTTTTTGAATTCAAATATTTATGGATTGTTTTATGTTTTCTATATTTACCATTAATAATAATTTGAGGTCACCCTTTTTATGTTTTATTTTCCCCAGGATATAAAGAAAGGTTTTAGGTAAGAAAAAAAGGGAATATCTTTATGGGAGATGTCGAAGATCTTTCACCATGATTAGAATATTATGTTCCAAGTTTCCAAAGACACTAAACTATTACTGTCCTTTGGTGTATATTTTTGTAATGTTTTAAGTATTCAGAAAAAGTAATGTATTATCCATGTAAGTCAAGCTTTGGGTATCTACAGTTGGTATGAGAGGTTCGGTTTAGTTAACCTTTGGAAACTAGGATGCGATAACTTTAGTGAGATCCCTAGAGATATTTATATGGTATGTCTAGGGATATCCCTAAGTTTAAGTATAAGTATAGGTTATAGTACTAGATTTATGGTAACGATATTATAATTAAACCTAATATGTTAGATATTGAAGGTAATCCCCCTTTATTATGTTGTTTTCCTAGCATGATTTTTGCCTCTCACACTATTCTTTTTGTGTTTTAGATGATGGCTGGAACCCAAAGGAACCATGTTTATCAATGTAATGGAAAATTCAATGATTTCCCTCATGAACAACCAAATGTGATGGGAGATGAAGTGAAAAATCTTATTTCTAAACTTACACAAGATATGAATCATTCTGTATTTCCAAATGATCAGAGAAGGGAACAATATTCTATTGAGTCCTTCATGAGGCAATGTCCACATTCTTTCAATGGGTCTTCTGATCCACTTGTTGCTAAAAAATGGATCAGTACCATTGAAAGGATATTTTCCATACTTCGTTGTTCAGAACATGATAAAGACATTCTAGCTATTTACCATTTAGAAGGTGAAGCAGACCAGTGGTGAAATCTAATTAAGAATACATGGCCCCATGATTAAATTGAATCCATGAAATGGGATGAGTTCAAGAACTTGTTTTTCAGTAAGTACTTCCCTCGTATTCTTCGAACAATTATAGAAAATGAGTTCCTAAAGCATAAGCATAAGGACGATGAATCTGTTGCTATATATGAAACGAATATTACAAGACTTGCAAGGTATGCATTTGTCTTTATCATCTAACCAGAAAGTAAAGTTGATCGATTAATCAGTGACTTAAAACCAAGTCATCGAAGGGCATTACCTATAAGAGTCTTCAGTAGCTATGAAGAAATTGTGTGTTGTGATATCAAGGTAGAACTAGAAGTTGGTGTAACATATCCATCTCATGGTTTTGATAAGAAACGAACGATGGAGTTCAAGGAAAAACCTCAGAACAATGGTGAAAAGAAGGTGAATGTTTCTTTATGCTCAAAGTGTGGAAATAAGCATGGTGGAGATAATCTAAAAGGTAATAGAAAATGTTTCATGTGTGGAAAATAAAGTCATAAAGAAATTGACTGCCGATGTAATGGGAAAATGGTTTTTAATGACGCAAATAGAGAAAAGACTACAAAGAACGCTCCACCAACACTTCAATGCTTCAAGTGCAAAAAAATGGGCCATTATGCTACCCAATGCCCTAATTCAAGGGTTAATGATGATTGACATAAACAACCTCTTAAGGAAAAGGATAAAGGGATGTCACATACGATCACTATTGGCGATGTTGAATATGACAAAGATGTGGTGGAATTATTATGTGTTTATGTAATGGGATTCCAAAAATATTGTATCGTGGAATATTGGAATATTTATGTATTGGTATATTGTGGTTTTCAATATATATATGGTTCTAAAAACCATGAAATGTGATTTTGGAAACCAAGAGATATGATAAGAAGGAAATGAAATGTTTAATTGTATTCATGAGCTCATGAATGATATAAGGACAAAGTGATATCATGGAATGAGTATATAGAGATTTTGGGATTTTGGTATGTGGAAAGAGTTAACTTTTGACAGCACTAATTTTTTCACTAAGGTTATATGGTAATACATGATTAAGGTATTCACATGTTTTTAATGTGTCCAACAAGATATATCTTATGATATATGGGGGATAAATGATGGTATTCACATGCTTGGTTGATGACATTTCTAGTAATCATTTTATTTATATTATGATATTGGAAAGATGTATTTTGGATAAGCCTAAATATTGGAATGGATTATGTTGGACATAAGTCATTATAGTTTAGAACTTTTATCGATATTATTTATGGAAAGTTATAATAATGTAGTTTTAGAAAAAGGACAACCTGTAGGATGAGCAACAACCCATCACGTCGGACAATACTGTGGGGATCGAACTGACAACTGAAGTATGAAAATCCTTTATCGCCTACCACTGGCCTACAAGAAGTCCTTGGTTAGTAGAAAGTAGTTTTATTAAGCGGTATGATAGATAAAGTAGAATTCCATTTTTGGAATCATATATGATTAACCTCACCATAGATAGACTTATGTATATTTGATAACTTTTCCTAACCTTTTGTTTGAGACATACGGAATGACCCATCATTCTATCACATGATCTACTAACACTTCACAAATGAAAAAATTCAACTTCATTACATTATGAGAAGAAGTGGAAATTGTTCAAGGCACGAACAACGGTGAGATTATACTGAAATAATGAAATATTTCTTCTAATTCAAATTCTTCAACTTTAGGGAAATGATCTTGAAAACCAAAAATGTTGTCCTAGTTCCCTTATATCCAATGAATCAGATGGTACCTTAGATTATCACAAATTTATGGCTTTGTGATTCTTGGATTTTTCATAGCCATGTTCTCTACCACTCTCCATCAGAACATGATGGTTTGCTTTCTCTTCTATATCTATATTTTTACCTATGTTCTCCTATGTGGAAACTCAGTGATTAGTTAATTTGGGTAATCGTTACGTTTCATACTTTAGTTATTAAAAATAGGTTTTGGTATTCCTTTTTACAATATGGGTTTCTATTAAAACTTTCGAGTAGTAAACCATTTATAACCCCAACGAATTACGAGGGCAGAATTTAAGGGGGGTAGAATGTAACACCACAAGATTTTATGAAAAATATTATTTTAAATTTCATTGATGTTTTGTGTTTTACGCTACACCAAAATGAGCTTTCACTACACGCATCCCTAACTTGTCTTTCATTACACGCAATCACGACCTTCCACGATAGCATGTGTTGAACGCAATTCTGAGTTTCTCTAAATGATATATTACTATAATATTATTATGAACTAGTCGTTATGAATAGTAATACCAACTTTTTAAAATTTTATAAATTTTATATTTCGAAATGGACTTCAATTTTGTATTCATAATATCTAAATTAGCCTAGGGTGAATTTTTGGTATTTTTCTGAAAACATTCAATTTTTGATGAATAGTGAAAACACTAGGTTACAATTTAAAAACCAACTTTTTATTTAAATAATTATTTATTTTATTTAAATTTATTCTGGGTCAAAATCGTTACATAATTCATATATATGTTCAATGTAATTCATTGGAGTCATTTATTAATAATTTTAGATACATAAAATTTTTATTGAACTTTTGACCGTCTTTTACCCACCTGCAAGGAGAATTTGAAAATTTACATAAAACATAATTTTACCACTTCTATGAGTGGAATTTAAAAAATCATAGAGACGCGGTTGATATCAATAAGTAAAATGTGGTTCAATAAGATAAAAATAATTTTTGGTGAAAAGTAACTTTTTACTTTTATTTACCATGGTTAAAAGTAAATAGGGTAATTAAGGGTAAAAATGATATTATTATTACCCTAACACATGTCATAATTCTATTGGTTTAGTTTAATTCGACCAAAAACAACCTTAGGAATAAAATATTACCCTTTAGGTCCAATTGTATTAGATTAGGACATTTATTATTATTTTATTTAAAGAAGAGTTAAAATTGTTAAAATCAATTATTGATAACTAAAACATTTTTAATATAGGGTTATAGATAAGATAAATTCGACTATAAATATTCATTAGAAATATAACCATATTTCCTAAAAAATGGTATTTTATTTATAATTTCTAGACATTAAATAATTTAATTTATTTTGACACAATGATGATGCAGTAAATACCTTATTAATGAAATATTATCATAATTGATGTTATAAATAACCAAATAAATGTAATTTGAGACTTTTTATGAATTAAAATTTTTTATAGGTTAATATGACATGTTATTATTTATTCAATTAACATTTTTCGAATTAATCATGCTGTTATGAGTCTTAAAAATATCAATTACCAAATAGTGTCAAAATTGACATAAAATTGTTTTTAAAACAAGTATTATATTATTAATTTTTATATTATTCCTAAAAATATATGGATAGTAAAAATGACTTATATAAGGATATATATTTTAATAATGAACCACTTGGGGTTCATTTGGCTTGTTATAGTAAGTTTATTAACCATATAGTGTAAGAAAACAAAAAGACACGGTAAAAGTAAAATTATTTAACATAGATTTATATCTAAATGATAAGGTTAAAATAGTAACCTAAACTTTCCTGAAACCTATTGGTTGATAGGTTTTAGACCCATACCCACCTTATCTTTGATATAAATAAGTTTTTAGATATTAAAAATAGAATATGACTTTATTATAAAATAATAAGTTTTTCCTAAGGTTCCCCTCTGCTCCCTTATAAAAAGGGCACCCCTTCCATGTTCTCTTCACACCCTTTTCTGGATTGAACCTCGGCCAAACCCAGCCAATTACTCTTTTCAAACTCTATAGTTATATCATAGAGTTATGGTCATCTCAAAAGACCAAATCTAGTGCCCTAAGAAGAAGTTTAAAAGAGGTGCGTCGAAGAAGAGGTAATCTCTTCTACCGATTCATTCATGTTTTCTTTCTTCTTAAACTTCTTCTTCTTTAGTTTTTTCATAATAAAGTAATAAAATTAGTATCACTAATATACTTATATGTTATTATAAATATGAAACAACCCAATTTCACTTTCTATCGATCCTATGGAAAATGAAATCCCCGCGCATGCGTACGTACGGAATATCGTCTCCACGCAGGGGTGTAATCTATTTTTCCACCACCACCTTACTTGGATGGGTATAATGGTGTAAATAATAACTATATATAGTTATTATAACATTATACTGATTTGTTGATATTATATAATCCACTCCAATTCAATTCAATAATTATGGGAATGATATCATCGCTCATGCGTACGTACGGATTACCGTCTCCACGACGCGATGAGATTCATTCTCCATGTTAACCATTCAAGAATGATTATAAATTATATATAATGAATATTAATTAAATATAAGACATGTTAAATCTACTAGATTTATGTATATATATATTTCATCTACTTAATTCCATTCAACTAAATAAGGAAAGGAATACAACGTTCATGCGTATGTACGAACTACCGTCTCCATGAACGGTGTATTTCATTTCATTTATATATCTATTATATATATATACTGAATATATATGATATATAAATCATTATTTACATTCTGGAACTATTTAAATCATGATATAAGTAATAATAATATCAAGATCAACAATTCCAAACATGTACGATAAATAAAACGATTTTACCCAAAACACTGCTTGAACATGGAATTTACAAAAGAAAGGGTTATATAAAGTCATTAGTGTACCATATATGATATAATAACAATTAATATGATTCTTTAATAAGTCAATGACATTATTTAAATCATTATACTGGAGGTTCAGATACGTACGAAGCATACCAGACCTAAGGTAAGGGATAATTCTGTAATCTCATTTTTATCCAAGATTGCTTATACATAAGTTTTTACTAGGGTTATATTTTTCATCCATACCCATAATTTTTTTTTTCATAAAGTGTTTAATATTATTTGATGTATTTTTAAATCCATTTTTACCCCTCATTGACTTTTACTTTGTGTTAGGGAAGGAATCTTTCTTTTGTTTACCATACGTGGTACTTTTTGACTTTTCCGACAAAAGTACGAGGAGAATGTTTTTTTAACTAATATGGAATGGAAAGATTTTTACAGTTTCATATCGCCATATTTTCATGAAGCTTACTCTACAAGATTTCATAAATATTTTAAAAAAATCCCTTTCTTTTAAAATTGTGTGGAATTTTGTGAAAAGAAAATGATTTTGAAGAAGAAAGGATATTTTCCTCAAGAATTTATTTCAAGTGTTTTGTCAAAACTATTTTCCATATAAGATGACATTACATATCATGTTTATGTTTCAAGTATAATGTCTCTATGATTTACATTTTTTCACTTTTCTTATGATGAAATGATATCCATTTATTTTATATTGATTATTTTATGATGGGATGATGTTTATGAATCCCATTTTATTCTTTGGGTTATGATGAATGATTTATGTTTATGTTGTGGCACATGTAAGAATGATTTCATTATGAGATGGGTGGGACCTATATATCCCTCCAATGCATTGGGTAACTACTTATATCTCATGACATAGACATTTCTAGAATGGAAAGTTAATCTGGTTCAGTAAAACAGGACTGGAATGAGGAGTGAACTCAGTTCAGTAATGGACTTTGTCCACTAAGATGGTCTTGGTAGAAATTCCTTGGCTACTATGGAAATAATATCAAATTCCTAATGGTTTTCCACAATTAAATGTCTTATTCCCATTATATTTATCATAATTTATGTTCCATTATGATATATAACTTACATACTTCCAAGATTTATGTCTTTGCTCAAGATTTTGATGTTTAGATTTTATGTTCAAGTTTTTGCATTCAAATGTTTTTGGATTGTTTTATGTTCTCTATGTTTACCCTTACTGAGAATTTGAGCTCACCCTTTTTATGTTTTCTTTTCCCTAGGATATAAATAATGGTTTTAGGTAAGAAAACAAAAGGGGAATATCTTTATGGGAGATGTTGAAGATCTTTCACCATGAATAGAAGATTATGTTCCATGTTTCCGAAGACACTAAACTATTACGGTCCTTTGGTGTCTGTTTTTTGTTATGTATTAAGTATTCTGAAAAATTAATGTAATGTACATGTATGTCAATATTTGGGTCTCTAAAAATACAACCATGGGTTTTATTACATCATATTTCTAGGATAATGGCCTCAAATTTATTCCATGAACCTATTACCTTATTTGGTTAATGACAAGATTTGGGGGTCGAAAGTATAATACTCCAAAATTTTAGGGGAATGACACATATATTTACCTTAGTCCATACGAATTCTAAGCAATGGGGTTTTGATATGTTTCATTCATTAATTCTCCATCTAAAGGGATGACCAATTGGATGAGAGAAAGTATGCTTTGCAAGACCTCATGTTAGGATACCACTCTTACGGATAATCTTGTGCAATGAGATTCTTTTGGACTATGTTATAATTATAACACTATTTGGGATTACAACTTTAATCCTATGAATCATTAGATATATCTACCATGTACTCAAGATAAAATTCTTCTCCCATGAGTATTATTATTATAGGCTAACTCATATAATATCTATTAACTTTCATATAAACCTATCAACTAAACTAGGCTAACCAACACATATTTCTCTTCCTCATCCAAAGAAGGATTATTTTGTTATGTAGTTACTCATTACCCATTACCAAGGATACCAAATTTGAAAGGTTTTAGACTAGTTTTGTTTAACATAAGGAGTTATTCCTCATATTTTAGAAAAGATTAGTAATGGTTTTTTGTAATCAAATAGGAATTTAATGTTGTTGTTTTTTATATAAGGTTTTTATATGGATTTAGATCATGAATACTTATTTTAATCATTATTTTATAGTGGTATTTACAATATTAATCGATTTATATATAATTTAATTGAAAAAAAACTTGGAACTTTTACTTTACAAATGTTTCAACTCTCCACTAAAATAAAAATGATTGGATTTGAGATGGGTAACATGTGTTATTTAAGGAAAAATGATAATTCTCTATCATTAACCAATTTATATAGGATATTTTAAAATGAATAATTCTTATATGGTGTTTATAAACATTTTATGAAAAGGGAAAGTAATTATAATGATCATAGAGGCCCACCTCATTGAGTATTCCACCCTCAGGACATATGATTAACTCATTATCCATGATTGATATAAATATACTTGGAACTTTTTAGGGTTATAATGAATGTAGTATATTATTCAAAGCCAAAAAATTCATGTTCTTTCTTATCCTTATATTTATACTATTTTCTATGTTTAGGGATTTCATATCTGTGATACTCCAATTGAGGTTTATGTGGGAATGTCTCTTTTATCCTAACTGTCTTAGAATATAGTGTAGGTGGTGTTATTTACTTGAGTGAAATAAGTTTTGTTTCTACATTCCCATCCTTTTTATTTTTAAGTGAGTGTTCGGATTTAGATTTTAATTGGTTTCATATAATTAATCTTAATATAATTTTTAAATATTATAAAATTAATATAATCCAATTAGTATTTGTAAAGGATAATCACCATGACCAGTTCTTATTGTATGTTTTACATATAGATTTTAAAAAGTTGATCCTATGTGAATTATAATTTTTGGGATTAATTAAAGATTTCACACTAGATAATAAAGTTGGTAAACCACTCATTATATTTTTATTTATAGTTAATATGTTGGTTGATACCCGTTTTTATCATTTTTGAGTTAAACTAGTATATGAATTTTAACTAGATGTCTTAACATCTGGTGATTTATCTTAAAAAAATGTAGTTTACTAGAAGAAGGTTTGAAACTCCATTGTTTGGATAAAGAACCTATTTATTAATGCATCCTAATATTGAGGGGTTCCCAATGTGGGGATATACCTTGATGAAAAGTGAGTAAAATGTTCTTTAAAATCCTTTATACCATTAAATTTTTAAAAAACATGAGTTTCATATTTTTTGCGATGGAAGCATCAAATTGAATAAACCTAGATATGATATCCTACCTAGATTTACTAGTGAGAATTTTTCTTTCATGGATTCCTTTTAAAAATTAATTCCTTTATAAATTTTAATTTGCACTATTGTTCCCCCTTGTGTCCAAGTGAACAATGAGTGACTCAGCTGTACTAATGTTGGATAATAATTTGATAAATTTAAAACATAGTGTTCATTGGGGGAAAATTTCCACTAGATGGGTAAGTGTGTATTGTAGAAAATTTTAAATTTAGGTTTTACCCTTATTGAAGTAGAATTCCCCTCCTGATGAGGTGAGTAACACATTAGTTGAAGTTGATCCTTCTATAAAGTATCATCAATATTAGGAAAATATCTTCATGAGAGCTTAGAATTTACATGATAATCTCATTCAATATCAAGAACATATCCATCATGTTCTTCATTTTCTATGAATATGTCAATATTCATATGTGGAGGATGTATTTATATCTCAAAAATCTACTTCCCCTTATTAGTGATTTGTTTACACTAATTCAATGATAATGGAATATATGGTGGGCCCCAAAATTCATGGGTCTACCTTGGATGTTGGGTTCACATTCCATTCTCATATACCTTAATTTGGATATGTTTTTCTACTGGATGGTCTTTATTTCTTAGTTAATTTTTGATGTTTTTTAGTGAACTCTATCATGATGACACCAAAAATGGAACACCATGAAGGAACTATCTCAACATTATGACTACTGAAATATGTGGATTTTACTTAATCTAAATACCAATCATTGGTTTATTTTTTATTAGTAATGGAAACTAGATGGTGGGAGGAGATCCCATATATATGAATCAATTATAATTTTACCACTTCTTAGGGAAGGATGTTTTTCATAATGCTGGAGTATTCTACGGATATTATGATCCTATGTTTATCCCTCACCACCTTAAAATTATCATATTTGGGGTTCAATTCTATCTAATTAGCTGTTTATGTGAGTTCCCCAAACTAAAAAACACATATTTCCTCTGAAGAGGTTCCACTGTTAAACGTACCTTTACTTGAAATAGGGGAATAGGCAGTGATGGTGGTAGGGATAAAAATATCCCCAGCCCTATGGGATAGAGATTTACCTTTGATGTAGTTTAAGCTAATGATACCATCCTCATGTATTCCCATGAGTATATCCAACCTTGATCTGAATGAAGGGATGGTTTTGTTTGTATAATGTTAGATTATGTTGGAATTCTACATGGGGTGGTCTGGTGTTAATGGGGTTTTACCTTCATAGATATGAAAACATTATTTTTTTGAATATATCCATGGATAATACTTTCAATGGATTAATATGACAAGTATCAACTCTTTTAATCCCTTAAGAAAAGAAAGAGTTATAGAGAAAACCAACTGGTGACCTATCTTGGATTTAGAGTTCCATCAGAGGTTTTCAAGATACATGATATGTCTATTGGCTGTTTTTAATAGGAATTTTATATTATATTCATCAAATCCTACCATAAATTAATGAGATGTCAAAATTTAATGGCTACATACTTTTTCTAGACTTAAATGAATACATCGGAAGAGGCCTATTTAATTACTTATTGAACCAGTTTTAGGTCTTCAATGCAAGAATGATAAAGATTCTCATAATTCTTTTATGAGCTAAGGATTCCCACTAATTACAATACAAAAGTATTGAATTTCATACAAAAACAATTGATAATGTTGAAATGCTATTCATTTTATGCATAAAATATGTTCCAAATGATAAATAGATTTAGCATTAGCCATTGATTATGGAAAAAATTGGGCATTGATTCCTCTTTCAAATTATTAGAAACCGTGTAATGAAAAGGGATGAGTGGATTATATATGATCATTATTTTATCTTCAAATAGTTCCTTCCACATCTCATTTGGGAAATCATAACTCTCTATAAATTTTTTATATATCTTTTTATCCCAAATTTTTTATTTCTTTATGGATTTATATAGTTGGGTAAAGAATATAATTATATCATTTGTTTTACTGAAGATTAGCTAATCAAATGGTGGAATAAATTAGGATCACCTTTTTGTGATTTATATTATAATGACCATGAAACGAATATCCTGAGTAGTACCCATATCATTCAACCTCTTGATTCCAGGAGATCTTCCTGATTCATAGTGGATAGTGACTGGCACCATAGGTCTCATAATGTAGTTGGGTGGAAATTCAAATTCATGAGATTAAAAAACTACAAGTAAAAAAAACCTAGACAATACTGATGAGTTTAATGATATATATCAATAATAAACAAACATGGTGAAAGCTAGAAGTGAAAATTAGGTAAAGTGTGTGTGGATAAATTAGGAAATCATAATACAGTATCTAATTACAAATTTAAGTGTATAATGAATCATAATTATGATGAAAATGGACAACAAGAATAATAAACAAGATTCCTTCCAGTAAATATTTCATCCAAAAAAATATACAAGGGACCTGCATGTCCATTGGAGTTCACATATTGGGTGTCAATATATAATACACTATAGGAAAACAAAAATGTTCCAACACATGGGGAATATACCAAAGTTAATGAATCAGATCAATCCAACCATTTATGTAATTATATATGGATCTTAATTTTAAAAATAGTTAGCAGTCATAACATAACAACAATAGATAAAGGATCACATAATAGTCATTATGAATTAAAAATGATATCACCCTTTAATTAAAGGATCTATACTCGATATACCCACCTCAAGATATGTAATTGGAATGTGAGATGTACCAGTTAGATAATGCTTTATTTTGATCATATCAAACAAAATTCTAGTAACTCACATGTAAATATATCAACCCACAAATATGAGTAAATATGTGTATAATGAGTCAGCTCATAACATTAATCTCAAATTTGAAATGGAATGAGGGAATGAGATAGTGAAACTTAATTTCAAATACTAAGAATGAGTCAAAGAATCCATTCCCATCCCAATAAATAATGAAAATACACAAGTGGATTGATATTTACAACCCCATCCATACCTTCAACCTATTCATTGATAATGAGAACAAATTACATGGTTAGGGATTTATGAACATTTCTATTATTTCAACCTTATCATTAATATGTAGTACCTACTCAAGATATTTATATAACATAATATATCAATATATGACGAGGATTAATATTTATAGAAATATTAGTAAACAAGTTTGGTGTAGAAGTATGATGATATTCTAAACAGTTAAGGTTACAATTAAATATATCATAAAATTTAATTCAGTGCATAAAAATAATATTATATAAATGAAAACAAGTAAATGAACATAAATTAATACATATTTCTAATAGTTGAATAACAGAATTTGTAAAACCCTCTAAAGGAATGCAATTCCATATCTATATTACATTTTTAGTGCTGATTAATGATTCAAAATTCTCATGAAAAACTAGAAATTAAAAATAACATGGGTAACTAATTGTGTTCATAAGACATAACTAGATGATAAGTATAGTTTTCAAAATGACCAACAGTTACGCATAGTAATCTTAATAATGGGTGAATAAGGTTTTTATAACCTAAAAATGATCTAACTCTCACATGGGTAGTATGTAGTTTTCTTTATTAGGTTACAAAGTGGTTGTCCCAATATAATATTGGTATTATCAAATTCAAAAATAATAAATACCATATAATGAAGTAATTGTTTTGTTAGTGATGAATTTAGTATACCATTTTAAAAGTAGATTTTTTTAAAAAATAATTTTTTATATTTATAATTTATTGAAGGAAAACAAACATTTGGGTATCAATGTAATAAATAGTTTTATTATAAACTCTATTGTTTAGAAAATCAAAGAGTAAAATATATTCTATAAAGGATGAAGTATTATAAAATCAATTTATGGTGGAGGAGTTTTATTTAAAATCAATAATGAATCTAATAATTTAAGAAAAAATATATGTTAATGTATTGAAAACAATGTATCTGATTTGGGGGACCCGATAAAGTGTGATTCAAGTTAGGTATGTTCACCTTATTGAGGCTTCAGAACTTTATCCGAAACAAAGAGTATTTTATAAAAAATATTATTGGTTTAGTAGATTTAAGGAGAATATATTGGAGGTGATGAGTGAATATAAATTCCTCTCATAATTTTTAATTCAAGAACCTATAAAAATAAATCCTTCAATCTCTGAGATATTTAAGTGATGATTTATAAACAAATCTGAGGTTATTAAAGGTTGCAACACAGTTGGATAAATTCAAAAACAAGGAACTACATAATTAGATTTATAGTCCGATTTGGGAATCAGGTTATCCCTATTAAATTATGATCAACCATTTGATCTAATTATGAAAATATTCTCTAAATTGCCCTTTTAGATTTAATATAGAGGAGTGAAAGGATTAGTTTTTGTCACACCATGTTTTTATTTCTTTTCATTTATTGTTTTCGATCTGGTTCATTGAAAAATCCTGATCTATTTATTAGATTTTAGGTGAGATAAATATTTAGTTTTTAACTTCCATATATTTTTAATCATCCTTCCATGGGTTCCACATTGCTTGTTTGAGAGTTTTGGAGAAAAGGGGGGTTACCTCATGATTTGGGCCAATGTGAGCCCATTTCTAGATTTAAAAACCAAATTTGTTTCTTTTATAAATCCTTAATTTTTCCACATATTGCACTAATTCCACGTCCAAATTGTCTTACACCTACATATTAAATCCAACATATCATTTTTTACCCATTATTTATTCATAATCATGGTGAATTTTGTTTATTTATTTAGGTATTGGGCCTGCCCGTGGGGCCATTTCCTGTTTTAATTTTTTTATCATATTTATGTGTTTATAATTTTCGGTGATTACACCTCCAAAGAGAGTAAATAAACCTTAAGAGAATCTCCCAAGTTACATTTTCCCTCTATTGAGCTCATCTTAGTCGCAGATTATCATAAAACTTCTCATTGATTATCAATTCGGCCATATTTTCCAAAGGTAATTTGTCTCATTCATAAATCATTCAATTAGTACTCTTTTTTGCCAAAAATATTCTCTATCGGGTTATTCCGGACCTTAGGAGCCTCTTAACGTAGTTTCAAGCCATTCCCTTTCCTCTAAGGGTGTAGATATAAAGGAATACAATGTTTTTTCTGGTTTCTAATGTGAGATTCCTTCTCATTTCTCCTTCCCCTTCCTCCTCCTTTCATTATTTCTAGTATAATTATTCTACCATGGTAATAAAAGACCTATTTCCTATGTTTTTTCATGATTTTTATTGGGTTTATATTCATTTAGTGATGTTCTTCATATTTTTAGGGTTTCTATACCCCCCAACAGGTGATTTCAGTTGTGCGTTTCCATTTTTCCAAGGATTTGAGGTAGGATTCACAATGAACATGACCTTTTTATTTAATATCCATTAATTTCATGTTTTTTTTCATCTTCCTAATTCTATGAAAAATGTAATTTATTCTTTGGATAATGTGTTTGGTGTGCCAAGTAGTTGTTAAAACCATGTTTTAGGAAAAGTGGTGTAGTTTTGTTAAAATGGATCACACCATGTGTTTGTTCAAATTATTTCATAGATTACACATATGTTTTCTAGTATTTTGAACGTGGTTCAATAGATTTAATAAATTTATGGCATAAAATTTATGTTTTATTCCTATTTGAGTTCTTAAAATGAAATGTTTTGTTAAAAAAATTCGTGCGTTGTGTTTGGTAGGATTCCCAATTGGATTTTATGTGTTGAGTGTGGTTTTAAAATTATTGGTTTGGATTTATGATCATATTTTAAGTGGGAAAGAATTTTTTTGTGGTTTCTTATGTATATTCCAAGAAGGGATTTGTTTTTATATAGAAGGTGTCTTGGTTTTAATGTATTTTGACATGTGTTGCTAATGGAAGGCACGTTTGGAACTTTTATAAATAGGGTTGTGTAATGGGTACGCAATCTGAATATTTTCAAGGTGGATACCAATGTATTTAATCTTAAAAATGTGGGTTCTCACATCCTTATTAAATATAAAATATGGGACTTGGAATAAAGTTGGTTTGCAAAAAATGTTTAAAGACCCATTTGGCCTTTCCTAAAATTGAAGAATGAATGTTTTACAAGTATATAACATGTTTCATCAATTGGTATTGTTTAATGATCCATTAAATGATTTAATTAAATGTTTTTAGGGATTCCAAATATGGATCATTATTAGAGTTCTTTTGAACGAACTTTATGTGAAAATCCTCATTAAATTCTTTGAAATTGTTTTATGAAAATTTTAAGTGGTTTATTGATCCCTGGAAGAAATGGGAATCATGTTTATGATATGTTTCTGTGTTTACGGTTTGGGAATTTAATTTCCATGTGGATAGTTTATTTTATAATATGTGTAACTTTATTTACTAGTAAAGGGAATCTCGGGTATCTAGGTGGGAGGATGTGTACTAGTATGCTAGTGATCCTGTGGGGTTTGGACACTGTTTCACATAATAAGTTTGACGATGAAAAAACTAACTAAAATATGATGATGATGTTGTTGGGGGGCCACTAGGTTATTAGTATTCTCCATACTAGTGGATCATGTGCATTAGAATTGATATTTATTATGGTTACCTTCACTGAGATACGATGTACCCAGAGATCAAAACTAACTAGTTCCTAGGGGTGTTCCCATGAATTGTTCTCATTGGATATTTCGCACTCACCGTTGATATACAGTGTGTTTCTATAGTAAATTATGTAGTGTGTGTGTTTTATGTAAAAGTGTAAATTCATTAAACAATCCCTCTTGAAAGCTATTTTCATATTGAAGTTTCTTTTATTTGGATATTGATACTACCATTATTGTTTATAAAACATGAATGTTTTTGTCTGGTAAAATTATTATAGCATGGGTCCTCATTTGGAAAAAAATACCTATATATATTGTATATAAAACATGAAATTGGTGTTTCTTTTATTTTAAAAGATGTGAATTGGGAATAGAATATCAGGATAACCTACTGAGTTTTAATATTCACGCCTATAGTCTTCTTCTGTTTTTATCCCTTGTACATGTTTCAAAATGAGTTCAATATCCTTGGGAGATGTGTGATCATTGTATTGGAGAGTGACCATAAGGGTCACATGGAGTTAGTTGGTTGTCAGGTTTGGTCGGTTTAGTTGTTGGTTCAGTTGTACATTCAGTTTCTTGTAAAAATAATGTTTGGTTCACTTTTTATGTAAATGTATTTTGGGCTGTCCGTTTATTTATTATGTTTGTTTTATTGGTTATATTGTGGGATTATCGTTCCCTTGTGTACTCTATTGATGCCCTCAGTTCTTTTTTCCATCCTGGGAGGATCATTAATGCATCTTGGGACTTTTTGTGGGCTGGCTTAGGTGACGGTTTCAGGGTCCACTCGGGATGGTTCATGAAACAATGGTATCAAAGGAGGTTGGATCGTAGCAGACCTTTATTTTTATAGTGCCTCTATTATTTGGGGGATTCCAAGGTATATATAGTATGATTTTTGAGACATAATGGGTAATTATGGGAATATCGTCTCAAACTCTTTCTTGTTTTGATCCTCAGGATTCCACGGGAATTTTGGTTTAATTATCATCCTTTGTTCAAGTTGATAGTTTGGTGTTAGGATATGATAAGGGGTGGCTGAGTAATGGCCTCTGTGAGCTCGTAGCACCATGAAATTCCTGTGGAGCTGGGGCATTTTTCTAATAAGTTTATTTCGTTTGGTGTTGTGTTTTACATATGATCACGAACCATATGGTCACATCACCCACCAACACTAGTTCCCTTTTGTGGGTCTCTTGGACATTTATTTAATTCTGTATTTTTTTTAAAAAAAATACATGTGTGAGAATTTGGGAAATTAGTTTTAAAATAAGGAATGTATTTTGAAAAGTAGAATAGGGTTTTTCAATAAATTAAATATAATAATGGTTTTGGGAGGTTTTGTTTTTGTGGAACACATTTATTTAGGATGAAGTGGAAATGATTTAACGGGATTGGATTATACCTAATCTAAACTTGTGGTTTGTTATAATAAAATGTTTTAAAAGTGTGAATCATTTTAAGGATCTTTTGAATCTTTGTTTTAAATAAGGTGTTTTGGGATGTTGGAAAGTGTTTGAATATAATAAATTAATTTTGTAAATTGGTTTTGAGTGGTTGGTGTTTTTCTATAAAGGGTATTGATCTTAATGATAATCGAATTATGAAAATATAACTTTCTAAATTTTAGAAAATGGGAAGTGGTTGATTGGAGAAGATTGGTTGTTTCAAGAGTTGTTAAAAATGAAAAGTGGTAGGTTTTTAAATTTTTTTTTATGAATATTGGTTTGTTTTGTGAAATATGATAATGTTTTTTAATTGGTTGTTAGTGTTACTTTGGAAGGTACATGATTTTTGGAATGATGTTTTTTTGTTTTAGCCTTTGATGTTTTCATGGGTGATCACATACATTATTTTATTGATGTTGGGAAAGATTTACTATATGGAATGGTTGTTGGGTGCCTTGGGTGGCATGAAATAATTCATGTGAGTGACACTTGATGAAACACCATTGGTGAATTTGGAAACCCACCAAGTTAGTTTCTTTTTCAAAATTGTTTTGAGCTGAAAAATTGTGGAATTTTTTTTATAAACTAATGGTTATGTGGATAGTTTGTTTCTATGTCTTAGAAGATTTTTTTATTGAGTATGGTTCCTTGTGATATGGAGGTCATACTCCTATTGTGTCTTGTGATGATATCTTGTTAGGGGGCTCAGTTTTGAAGTAATGTTCAGTGAGTTTCTAAAGATGTGTTGGATGTTGTGATGTGGCCATGGATAGTTCTCTGTTGGAAATATTTTCTATTGATCAATGTAAGGATTCATTTACAATGTTAAATACACCTCTTCAGATGATGACTCAGCCTATTTTTTAGAATAGAGAGATTTTTGGGATTTATTTAAAGTTATTCTAGGTCGTAATATTTCTTTTGGACATAGAAGTTTTTTTGGTGATGTTGATGTGTTTGGGTGTATTCTTTGTCCATTCTACTACTCGTTCGGAGTGAGAGAGAACAGTTCTTTGTATCATCGAGTTACTGGTTATATGACGGTGTGTTGTCAAGAAATTGATTTTTTTGGGTGTTGTGATTCTTAGCACCTGAAGGCAGTACAACAAATGCTTCAAGCATTTGGGCTCCAGTCATAGGCCTTGGAGTGAAGCTTTTCACTCTATCATGAAATCACTGGAGGTTTGGGGAGATCGACTAGGATCATGCCTCCACCATTGTGGTAAGGTAGTTTCTACACCTCTATTTTGGTTCCTCTTCATAGGGAATTTTTCTCTTGTCACAATGATAATGGTGTACTTATCCCTCACACAGTGTCTATGGTTATGTCTTCATGGATGTGGGATTTATATCAATGTCCTGGTGTGGATCTCCTTTGTAAAATGGGCATGGTCTTGGTTTTACCTATTCATAGGTGGAGAGTGTTGGTTAGTTCTTTGTTTTGTGATATTAGTGGCTTAATGATTGGGTCCCCTTCCATCCCCTCCACGAGGGGTGGGGTTATGGATCTGTGCCGGAATTGTTTCCTAGTTCTTGTCCCATCCATCTGGGAGTGGGGGCTTAAAATTTCCATGTTGTGTTCCTATTAAAATGTGTAGGTAGGCTATTTTGGGAGAGATTGGGTAGGCCTGAATAAGAGATTCCCATTCCTAGTTCATGTTTAATTTTCATTTGGTCATTGATTGTTGGTTCTTAATGGTGGGAAAAACCACCATGGGTCTCATAGGGTGTCCTCCTATGAATTGTTTTGAGTGATACTTGATTCTTTATAGTGGGGATTCCATTCCAGATTACCCAAGAATATTTTGGATTTCATGACTGTTAGTTTTTTTGGGTGATAATTGGGTTCATTGGGAGAAGTCCCAACAATCCGGTTCTTGGTCTTGTTTTGGTGGTTATGACTCGATCTTTCAGTTGATTCTCGGGAAGTTTTTGAGAGTTGTTCTTTTGGTTGAGGTAATAGGATTAAGTTAAATTAATGGTGAATGGTGTGTCATTATATTCACATAATTTATCATATTGATAAGTAATCCATAGGTGTTTTTCAATCATTTTTAATGTGTTATGGCTTTCCGGGGGTGCAAATCCTTAATGGTGGGGAGAATTATCACAACCGGTTTTTTTAGTTTCATTTCTTTGTTTTGATATGATTCATTGGAAAATAATGATCCATTTATTGTGTTCTGGGTGAGATGAATATTGAGTTTTTAACTTCCATATTTTTTAAATCATCTTACCATAGGTTCCCCATAGCTTGTTTGGGCGTTTTGGAGAAAAGGGTGGTTAATTAATGAGTTGGGCCAACCGTGAGCCCATTTCCAGATTTAAAAACAAAATTTTTTCATTTATAAATCATTAATGTTTTAAAAAATTTCACTCATTTCACTTCCCACGTGGCCTCCACAAATATATTAAAACCACCATATCCCTTTTTACCTCTTATAAATTCATAGAAATGGTGAATTCTGGTTACTTATTCAGGTATTGGGATAACCCCTGGGCCCATTTCCCGTTTAAAAAAAATAATTTGTCTCTTTTTTACATTATTCATGATTTTATTATTTTTGGTGATTCCACCTCCCAATAGAGGCCAAGAACCGTAGGAGAACCCCAACGATCCATTTTCACTCTTTGGAGTTCATGTTAGTCACGAATTAGGGTAAAAGTTATCAATATTTCTCAAATCACCCATATTTTCCAAAGGTAATTTGTTTCATACATAAATAATTCAATTCATGCTATTTTTTCTGAAAATCTTATTTCTCTTGTTATTTCAAACCTTAGGATAATCTTCAAGGAGTTTCAAGCCATTCCCTTTCCTCTAAAGGTACAGATATAAGGGAAGACGAAGAGTTTTCTAGTTTCCAAGGTGAGATTTATTCACATTTCTCCCCCCTCTTACTCCTCCTTTGATTATTTACTGGTTATTGCTTCTCCCCTAGTCATACAAGAACTAGGGTTATATTTTGGAATGATATTTTATGGTTATTATATTCATTTAGTTATTTTCTTTAATTTTTTAGGGTTTATAAACCCGCGACAGGTGATTTCATTTGTGTGTTTCCATTCCGCCAAGGATTTGAGATAGGTTTTCCATTAAACATTACCTTTTTATTTATTATACTTATATTTCATGTTTTTTTAATCTTCCTCATACTCTGAAAATTTTAATTTATTCATTGAATAATTTTTTTGGTCTGCAAAGTAGCGGTTAAAACAATGTTTTTGGTAAAATGGTGTTGTTTTGTTAAAATGGTGCACACTGCATCTTTTTTCAAATAATTTATTAGCTTCCACACATGGTTTGTGGTATTTTAAACATGTTTAAGTATCTTGAATAAATATATGTAATTCCATCTAGGTTTTATTCCTTTTTTAGATCATAAAAATAATTGTTTTGTTAAGAAATTCATGCCATGTGTTTGGTATGTTTCCCAATGGGATTTTTTGTGTTGAGTGTGGTTTAGAATTATTCTTCTGGATTTATAATTATATTGTAAGTGGGTAAATAAATTTTTTTGGGTTCCTTATGTGGATTCCATGAAGGGTTTTATTTTTAGAAAGAATTTGTCATGGTTTTAAGGTACTTGGACATGTGTTTCTAATGGAAGTCCCATTCGGAACTTTTATAAAAAGGGTTGTGTAATGGATAAGAAATATGAATATTTTCAGGGTAGATAACAATGTTTTGATTCTTAAAATTGTGGGTTCTCCCATCCTTATTAAATTTGGTATTTTTGTCTTTTAAAAATTTCGGTTTGGTAAAAATGTTTAAAGGCCCATTTCGCCGTTCCTAAAAGTTAATAATGAATGTGTTACATGTATATACCATGTAACATCAATTGGGATTATTATATGGTCCATGAAATGATTTTCATCAATTTTGTTTTGGATTCCAAATATGTTTGGGTATGGTTTTTGTGTGTGTTTATCCTTAAAAGTGTATTTTTAATGGGTTCTATGTGCAAAGCCTCATTATACTCTTTGAAATAATTTTAGGAGAATTTTAGGTTGTTTATTGATCCGTGAAAGAAATTTAAAGAATGTTAGTGAGATGTTTTTTTGTTTATGGATTAGGCATTTAATTTTCATGTGTAATGTTTATTTGATAATACGTGTAACATGATATATTACTAATGGGAATCCCGGGTATGTAGGTGGACATTCGTGTACTAGTATACTAGTGATCCCGTGGGGTTTGGCCCCTATTTCACATAGAATGTTTGATGATGAAAACAATAAATAAACTATGATTATGATGTTGTTGGGGGCCACTAGGTTATTGGTATGCTCCCTAATAGTTTATCTTGTGCCTGAGAATGAATATTTATTATGGTTACCTTCACCGAGATACGAAATACCTAGGGCTCACAACTAACTAGTGCCTAGGGGTGTTCTTGTGACTTGTGATCATTGGCTATTTTATACTCTTCATTGGCATACAATGTGTTTGGTTGGTAAATACAATAGAGTGTGTGTTTTATTTAAATTTTTAAATTATTTAAATCATCCCTCTTGAAAGCTATTTTCATTTTGATGTTGCACCTATTTGGATATTGTTACTACCATTATTGTTTTAAAACATGAATGTTTTTGTCTGGTACATTTTTATAGCATGGGTCCTCATTTTGAAAATTTACCTATATATATTTTATTTAAAACTAAAAAATGACATTTCTTTTATTTTAAAGTAATTACATTGTGAATAGAATTTCGGGATAACCTACCGGGTTTTAATACTAACTCCTATTGTCTTCTTCTATTTGTAGCCTTTGTGCAGGTTTCAACTTGAGTTTGATCACCTTGGGAGACATGTGATAATTTTATTGTAGAGTGACCAGTGAGGTGACATGGAGTTAGATGGTTTTTAGGTTTGGTCGGTAGATTTTTTTGATTTAGTACAACTTCCGGTTTCTTGTACAAATAATGTTCAGTTTATTTTTATGTAAATTTATTTTGGACTATTTGTTTATTTTTTCTGTTTATTTTATTGGTTTTATTTGGGAAAAATAATTCCCTTGTGTACTCTATTGATACCCTCAGTGATTGTCTCCATCCCAGGAGGATCAGGAATGCCTCTCGGAACTTGTCGTCGGCTGGACAAGGTGACCAGTTCAGGGTCGACTTAGGATGGGTTGTGACAGTTTTCCTACGTTGAACTTTCATAATAAGGATAAACTTATTGTAAATTTTATCAACATCAATTAGTTCTGAACCTGCCTACTCTTACATATTCAAATCCATAAATTTATCAAAAATAATTTTAAATATAAATTAAATCTTATGAAATAAATTTGGTACTTTTTCTTAGTATTAGATGATATATAGTCGATAAATCATATAAATATATAATGAAAATATATATTGAAATGAATACATTTATATCTTTATAAATAAAATAATATTTTGTTTAATTAGTTTAAAAAATATATTTGTAGATGAAGCCAATGAAAGATATAAGAAATTATGTATGGGTTGGAACCACCAACCCTTATATAATCTTGGATAATTAATCTCTCATATACTATCAGAAACATATAATACACTAAAAACATATCGCACACCATTCTTAATCAATAATTTATACAATATTTTTTTTTATGAAAACCCATTTGAAAATTAACTAAAACTATTTCTTATGACCACTATAAATATTCTAACCACTAAAAAAATTCCAAATCAAATCAGACCTAATATTTCTTAAATCAAATCCTAAAATAAATAAATAAAATACACCATTTTGAAAATGGATTAAGAAAAACAATGAAAAAAACACTAAATAACCATATTATACTCTATTAACCTAATCAAGGAGAAACCGTGGTTCTTGAATGGATTTCACCATGACCTTAGTGAAATACTTAATAAATGAACCCATTCACCACAAGGGATTGGGATCAAATTGGAGAAGAAGGAAAATTGATAAGAGGATAATACTTTACTTGGGGTTTCCTTGAATAAAACCAATGAAATAATTTTGGATCATAAGGCTTGCATTGGGGGAGAAGGAAGGCCATAGGCAAACCATGGGAGGGAAAACATATGAATGAAAGTATGTGAATTTGAAGGAGATACAATCGTGTAAAAATTATTAAATTGAAATATACCATGAGTAAACTCTAAAACAACCCATAAAAAGTATACCATATACCCAGTAGAGGTCCCTTGGGTAATTTGTGACACCCCTGGTGCCCCTTTCTCTTCCAAAATAATTAGGTCCCTAGAGTCATATATTGTCCAAAAATTTTAGGTGGATCTCCAATTTTTCTACCTATACTCTAAAACATATATAATGCATTAAAATATATCTAAAGGGTTAAATATTTCAAACATAAATAAAAAATTCCAAACTTGAATCATTAAAAAATGATCCTTCAAATAGAACAAAAAGTTCAAATAACCCACCAATTCTATCACTCAAACTTTTAAAAATATTCAAAAATTCAAATCATCATGATATAGCATATTAAAAACTCCCCACCACATTTCTTATTTTCCCTAAGAAGTCCTCAATAGAAACTTATCTTGAGATTTATTACCCCTAAGTATCTAATATGTACACCGATTCATCCACTAAATCATGATACATCACCATCCAATAAACCAAAAATTACCAACCATAACTAACATCTATAAATGTACCAGAACACAATTAAAACATATGGTTTAATTTTGATTCATAAATCCCAAATCTAATGATAACCTTTAATATCCAAAAAATCAATATAGTCACAATATCTACCAATAACTAATTCATAACACTCCTTTATATTACCCATCATGTTCCCATTTCACAACTCTTAAAATCTAAAGTAATACTTTAATCACCACAAAAAATAAACAACTAAGATATACCATCACCCTAGCTACACTTAAATATCACTAATAAATATAATATAAGATATGGTACTCCCCACCATATTATTTAAGCCATGTACACCTACCTTTATCTGAATATTATACAAGTTAATTTAAACCATTTATTCAATTTAACCGATTTTTAAATTTAATTTCAAAAATCTATTAAAAAACATTATTTTACCATATAATAATATTTATGAGTCTATAAAAAATATAAAACTTAATTTATCAATATAAAACCCTCTTAAAATTAAAATAATTATATAATTATGATTATAGTTCCTTTAAAAAATCTTAAAAATAAGTGACTGGTTCAAAAAATTGTCACTGTGAAAAATATATATTTTCAATATAAAAAAAGATATGATTTTTGCGGATCAATAAGAGAATCCAACTAATAAATAAGAATGAGGTATTAAATAAGGGTTTTTTAGTTAAATATAAACTACTAACAAGATAATTTTTTTTCATGAAAATATAAAAAACATGATGTAACCAATTATAAACACTAACGTGGGTGTAATATATATATATATATATATATATATATATATATATCAATAAAATTATTTAAACATTAATAGAAATAAATAGTTTTGCAATGGAATGTTAATATAATGGATGATGATTGTCATATAACATTTTAATTAATTTAATGAATTTTATTAAGAATTATTGCCAATGTAATTTAATAAACAACCCATGTGATTGCTTTAATTAATTATATTACCTTGAAGAAAGAATACAAGAACAAATTGTATAATTTATTAGTTTATTATTATTAATTATTTTTTATCATTGGTTTATGTATATCATAAGTATACATATACTTTATGGTTCCCTACTAGAAGATTCATGAATGTAAAAAATAAATTGATCACAATCAATACCTATACACATAATGTGTTCTAACTTATCTATAATCTTGGTAGATAAACTAATACCTCATCTATTCTGGCGTTTCTTACGTAATTACTCGGGGAACCCTAATAACATGATCTTCATCTTTAACTAGGTTCTAAATTTAATTTTATAGGTTAATTATAATCTTTCATCCATCCAAGATCAAATCTAATATCAATTTCAACCACCCCAACAACTCTAATTGAGAAATGAAATCATTTCCACTTTCTCAAATACCACAATAATGACTGTAACTGGTTGCACCCAAATTTACCATAAAGTATATGGTTGTTGTAGTATAGGTAGGGGTCGAATCCACAGGGACTGATGAAGAAACCTAGAGACACTCTGATTTTGGAAGGATTTGTCTATGGTGTGGCCAACTATTTGGATTGATTTTATTTGAATAACTATTTATTTATTTTAAAGAAAAAAAATTTAAACATACAATTACTTATTCTAAAACAATTAATGGAGATGTTTTGATCCTAAGTTGTCACTAGGGTTATATTGAATGTATTTATTTTCTTATAATGTTTCATTTTACTAATTCAAGATGCATTCAAAAAATGATATAATTACTCAACATTATTCAACAATTTATTCCCTATACAATTCCAATTCTAATCCCCAAATCACTTGTAGGATAAATTTAATTATTTCTCCAAGGAATGGGATCACACTAACACTCGAAATGTGTCATTATTGAAGTTGGTGAAGACGAAGAAGAAAACAAATAATCAAATGGAAATCTAAAAATATTGAAAATATTATGAATTTAAGCACATTAAATAACATCCAATATTCCCCATGAAACTCCATAGGGTAAAACCATAAGGGGTTATCCCTCCATTTATTCTATTCAATAAATTGAAGTCAGAATTTGACTTAAAGAAGAGGTATTGAAGAAGAAAAATAAAACAATGAAACGATCACTCCATCGTCGTGTAAATAACATCACAAGTGCTAGGGTCAAAAATATCACACCTTGGGGAAACAATATAAATGTGAAAAGAAGAATAACAGAAAATTAGAATAATAACATCTTTTATTGAAGAATAAGGTGATCTAAACAACTTACATGCGAAAGCAGAATGTTACAAAGGAAATTTGGCATAACAAAATTATAATGAAAGTAAGACTCTAGGATTTTTAAATCCTCTATCACTACTAACTTAAATATCCATTTAGGAGGCCTTGGGTCAATCCAACATCAATCCCACTACCTTTAATTAATTTTTGATGACCAAGGTGGGTGGAAATTTAATGTAGAAGAGACCTTTCAACTCTTGCCTTGATGTGGGAGCTAGCTTTCATCCACCGAATAGAAGAGCCGATAAGACCTTATAGATAGCAGAATTGGAGTGAACTATAGAACTCTGAAATGACGCCCCGACTGTCCCCTAATAGGCTGTAATATTTCAGCACAAAATAATTTTTTATTTTCAAGATATGATTTAAATGGTTGACTATTTTTCTAGGCTTTAGAATTTGGCCCATAATTGAGCCTTCAACATGGACCACCTGAAAATTCATTAAAAATTTCGAATTAGCTTGGGAAACTATTTCATGAAATGTTCCCCATGATGTCTCCTATCTACAGGTAAATTTGGAGACTCATTGGTATTGAATAATGGCCACTACAGTACGTTTATTGGGCTGTTTCCCAGCTCACTTCGCTCAAAATGTGGTTGGTTCAAAGCCCACTTTGGTGGTATTCCAAATTGAATCTCCAAGTGATCCAAAAGAATGAACTGTTACTTATATAATGGGAGACCTAAAAATTAAATATAAACATAAAATAAAGATCATTATTTGTTTTATGAGACGTTCAAGAAGGTACCATGTAATAGTTCATTTTAATAAGGAATTACAATCATAATGTGAAATAATGTTCAAAGTATAAAATGCACTAATAATAGTGTATATGATTAATAAAGAACATGAATTTTATATTATAAACAATGAATATTAGCCTCTTTTAGGGTCTAATAACACCCCCAAACTTGAGTTTTGATAGTCATGATAAAAATATATCTCACAAACATGAAATTTGAATGACCTTTTCCAAAAACATTTTAATACATATTGTTCACCCAAAGACCTCATACCAATAAATTATGAAACCCTTTCAAAATCATTTAAAACAAGATAATTCCATAGGCATATCCCTTTCCCAAGCCCATTCATTTGTTCAAATTCATCACCATATTTCATCCAAATTCAATTAAGCATGATGATGTGTTTTGTGTCACAATAGACAAGGGGGTTCATTTTCATTCGAGGGAGAAAATATGGAAGCGCTAAGAGAAATAAAATTTTAATATTAAGATGAGTACTCATTTTTTATTTTATTTTTTCTGTTTGTTTTTTTGTTTGTTATTTTTTTTGTAATTTTTCCATGGTAATTGAAATTGAACTCAATCGAGTCAACCCATGAAGTAATACTTTGACGATGACTCCCAGGCTCAAAGACATTAGGGAACCATGTAAAGCTCACATACTTAGGCATAATCTCAAGATAAATCAATAAAAAAAATTCAAATTACTACAAATAGAGATAAAATTTCCAACTTTGGGCCAGACAACTACGGAGTCATGATCCCCAAGTGCCGAAAGCCACACATTAGGTCAAATCATTGCTCTACACGAACTTGATTATTTATTTAATAATCATGTAAAAATTAAAAAGATCACCAAACCTATTCCATTTATTATAGAGCCCAAGAACTAAAAATAATACCCCACAAATGGTGAAAAATCACATCGGACAACCGAACTTTCCAAAATCTATGCACATGAACATAAACTTTCATTAAAATCAGAATCAAGGCATGCTAAGCGATTTGATATCCAATTTTAGAGATTGAAATGTGTGTTATCATGTTCATGGTTAAGTAAATTTTTCCTTCTACACATTTTTTTTCACGCAAGATCAAAATTTTTATTTCATCACCCCCCAATATAGAATAACACTGTCCCCAGTGTTTATAGAAAAGAAAATTTAGAAGGGGGGTAGGATAAGAGATCAAAGACGAAATTGAAAATGATAAACATGGAACAAATTCACCTGGTTTTTGAAGTTGAAGTTCATGATGCTCCAGATTACTCCTTTGATCTCTTGGGGGATGTCGGCACCTCCTTGATTAAAAACATATCACCCAAAATATTTCTTGAACCATTCAAAGAAGAACAAACCAGACAAAAAAAAACAACAAAATGATGTATTTAATTCCAAGTATCATCATTTTAGGGTTTTCTCTATTTTTTTAAATCAAACTAATGATACATTGTCTTCTTTTAAATTTATGGGCAAGGTATTACACAGAGATCACACCGGGTGACATGGATGAATACGGTGATCCACTTTCATACCCATCCATACTCATAAAATAAGAACAGGTCAAGACTCTAAGTTTTTTAACCTACAAAAACATAAATAAAATAAAATAAACTGATGATACATTGTCTTATTTTAAATTTTTGGGTAAGGTATTACTCAGGGATCACACCGCATGACACAGATGAATACAGTGATCCCCTTTCATACCCATACATACTCATAAAAGAAGAACTTGTAAACAGTCTAAAGTATAATAAAATTATATCAAAATTATCCACTTATCCTACTGGAAATATAATGTTGATTAAAACAACAAAATGATTCGAAACAAAAAAACCACAGGTTGCCTCCTGTGCAGCGCTTAATTTAGTATCTTTAGCTCGATTTGAACCACCAAAATTATCCAATTCCAAAAATAAAAATTTTAATGACCTAATATTTCTCCACTTCAACATGATTGAGAATGTGTATCCCTTGTGTTTGTTAAGAAGATTTTTAAATTGATTCATAAACAATCCTGTTTTCTAAAATGAATGGTAAAATCCAAGGAATATCAGAAATGGTTGATCTTTTTTCTTCTATAGTCTTTCCTATTAAATCAAAGATGAACCTCCCTTTTTTGGTTTCATGAGATGAATGAATGAAAACCCCTAGAACTTTTATCTCACAAATGATGGGATACTCGATTGGGGAAGGAAGGATAATGATTTTGAGTTCTAGTTGATTGAAATTTCCTAAAAAATATTGGAAATTTGAATGAAAATAAGTTTCTTCTCCAAAAACATTAGAATGAATGGGTTCCTTATAAAAATATGATTTATCCCCCAAAGTGTCCATTTGAATTCTAGTAGTAGGTATGGGCTCAATGTTTGGGATTTCTCTTAATTGTTCAGTGATCGGTGGTCCTAAAATTCACTAATAGAGCCATGTTTAGGAAACTCAATCCATGATGTCAAGTTATTATCTTTTGAATTAAAAAATCACTTTCCTCCTGACTTAAACACTCTTCATCTTTACTTTCATCATTATATGACCGATTCACATCATTATATAACTCTGATTTCCCAGACTCTAAAGTGGGTTCTTCATATGTTTTAATGTTTTCTAGTTCTAACCTCAAAGATGAAACCTCAGAATTCATTATCTGTTTTTGATTACATTATTGTTCAATTAATTATTACGGAACAGATAGGATGGGATTTTGAATATTATGGACTTCACTAAGATTGGACTCTTCAATCATCCTTGAGAGGGTAGGAAATTGATAATTTAAACATTCATTATCCCATTGGTTGTACGTCTCATCAGGTGTGGGGTAATAATTCAAGGTTTGATCAAAGTAATTACCTAATATTTTTTATTCAATAAATTGATTTCCAATTTGATTCCATCTTGGTTATATGTTGGGGTATTGGTGAAGATAATCCATTGGATTATAGAGAGATTTGGATTTCAGATTTTGAAGACACAGAAAAATGGAAAGGGGAAGAAAGAAGATAAATAGTGGTGAAAAAAGTGAATTTTGGGTGAGAAAAGAAATTGAGTATCTAAGATGACTTACTTGGGTCCCCGGAAATGGTGCCAAAATTTGGTTGCACCCAAATTTACCCTACAGTTATGCCGTTGTTGTAGTACTGGTAGGGGTCGAATCCATAGTGATCGAAGAAGAAATCTAGAGACACTCCTAGTTTGGAAGGATTTGGCTATGGAGTTACCAACTATTTGGATTGATATGACTTGAATAAATACTGATTTAATTTAAAGAAAATAAATAAAATCATATAATTACGTAGTCTACAAAAAATAATAGAGATGAGTTGATCCTAATTTTTTACTAGGGTTAGATTGAATGTATTTATTTTTTATAATATTTCATTTCACTAATTCAATATGCATCCACAAAATGATATAATTTCTCAACATCATTCACCAATTTAATCCCTAAAAAATTCCATGTCTAATTAAAAATGTACTTTTAGGATCAATTTAATTATCACTTCAAGGAATGGGATCGCACTAGCACTCAAAATGTTTCATTGTTAAAGTTGGCGAAGATGAAGAAGAAGGCAAATCATCAAATGGAAATCATAAAATAATGAAATTATTATGAATTTAAGAAGATTAAATAAAACCCAATCCACCCCATGAAACTCTCTAGGATCAACCCATAAGGGGTGAGCCCTCCATTTATTCTATTAAATAAATGGAAGCTGGAAGTCGACTTAAAGCGAGATTGAAGAAGAAAAATAAAACAATGAAACGATCACTCCACCATTGTGTGAATAAATTCACAAGTGCTGGTATGAATAAGTACACACCATGGGGAAACAATATCAATGTGAAAAGAAGAATAGAAAAAGATAATAAGAAGAACTTTTATTTAAAACTAAGGTGATTCAAACAACTTACATGCGGAAGAAGAACGTTACAAAGGCAATTTAGCAGAACAACATTACAATGAAAGTAAAACTCCAAGATTTTTAAACCCTCCATCGCTACTGACTTAAATAGCCATTTATGAGGCCTTGGGTCGATCCACCATCAAATAAACTCTCTTTGATTAATTTTGGTGGACCTAGGTGGGTGGACATTTAATGTAGAGGAAACCTTTCAACTCTTTCCTCGAAGTTGGATCCAACTTTCATCCACCGAACAGATGTGCCTAAAGCACCTTCTAGAATGCCAAATTGGAGTAGGAAATAGAAGACATAAATGAATCCCTGGCTGTTTCCTAATATCCTGAAAACTGTTAGCCCAAAATACTTTGTGGTTTTCCAGATATGATTTAAATAGTGGGCTGTTTTTCTTGGCTGTAGAATCTGGCCCAGAATTGCATCTTCAACTTGGGCCGCCTGGAACTCTATTTAAAACGTTTGAATTATCTTGAGCCACTATTTAATGAAATGTTCCCCATGATGTATTCTATCTCAATATAAATTTTGAGTCTCTTTGGGATTGATTAATGTCTGCTACAATATGTTTATTGGTCTGTTGTCTAGCTCACTTCGCCCATAATGTGGTTGTTCAAAGCCCACTTTGGTGGTCTTCCAAATTGGATCTCCAAGTGCTCTAAAAGAATGAATTGTTACTTATATCATGGGAGACCTGAAAATAAAATATAAACATAAAATCAAGAACATTTATTGTTTTATGAGATGTTAATGAAGGTACCATGTAATAGTACATTTTAAAAAGGAATTACAGTCATAATGTGAAATAATGTTCATAGTGTAAAATGCACTAATAATGGTGTATATGATTAATAAAGCACATGAATATTATATTTTAAAAAATGAATATTAGCCTTTTTTAGGGGCTATTGAGTTACCCAAATCACCTAGGAGATACCCATATTTATCTACCACATGACCCTATGAGAACTATCTAATATATAAGGACTAAAAAGTATCATTTTAGTTATTAGAATATAGTTTTAAATATATTTAAACACCTAGTATTATCCAAATACAACTACAAAAAGTAGGAATTATATGGATAAGATAATTGGAATCAATTCATTGTATAAAACTGGGTTCAAGAAAATATCTCAATGTATGTTAAGTTCCTGTTACTAGATTCCAAACTCATACACTAATCTCTAGTTCCAATGTTTTCTGGAATATGAATCATAATAATGATTAATATTTATAATAAAAAACAATCAATATTTCCACTTATACCTATAACTACATATTAAAAGTCCAAGGAAATATATGTTAAGAGGAGTGTACATAAAGGGTTCGAGCATATAATTTTCAGTATGAAACCACAAATTTTCTGACACATAGAAAATATATCCAAGTTTATGAATAAAATAAATCTACTATTTTATGTAATTATACAAGAATGAAATATTATTAAATAAATATTTTGTAATAAAATAAAAAACAGTTGAACAACAAGTACATAAAAATAAATATAAATTACAAATAAAAAATCAATATATTTGTATGATACATTCATAATATACCTTCTTTGATTCAAGTGATAAAATTTTGAGACATTCTAGTTAGGATAAATAGAATTCCTATCCTAACAATCAAAAGTCCAAAAACACACATGTACTCAGATACTCCTACACACATGGTTTTATGTGTGTATACAATTTCATTGTGGGACACACATCCACATGGGGAAAGGTAATGGGGGGATGAGTTAAGTAAACATATTCCCCCTTCACAAGAATAAGCTTGGGCATCACTTCCCTTCTTAACAAATTATGGACATACACATGTGGAAATGGATTTAAAATCATTTCTAATCCCACAACCAATTCAAAAATAATGAATATCGTATAAAAATATAGGAATTTATAATCATTTCCATTATTTAAATCTAATCACAATATTAATTACTTTATTAATATATTTGTATTTATATATATGAAAAATATGCCTATCTATGCTCAAGATTATCAATTCTACCAGTGTTAGTAAAAATTAATGGAATAAAATGAATCAATATAACAAACATGTGAGGATACAATAAAATATGCCTTAAAGTGAAATTTAATCCATGGGAACCATATTATGAAAAGGGTATAATAAAATGAACATCATGTTAAACATATTTCTTGATAATGGTATAAAATAATTTAATAAACCCCTAGATAAAAGTGATTTAATACTAAATTCATTGGGTAGATCTAAATTAAAGGTTCCCAATTATTTTTTTGAAAAATGAACCAAGTATAAAATGGGTAACCACTAGTGTTCCTGAGAAATTAATATATGAGAAACATTGTCCTAGACATAATAAAAACTCACTAATATTATTATTTATAAGGTGTAAAATAAGTTCACTATTAGCTAACCAAGCATAGATCTAACTTCAACATATGTAGTAACTAGTTTTCATTGGTATATTACTAAGTTAGTGACCGAATATATTATTTTTATTATCTAATAAATAATAAAATCATCCCCTATAAATATTTAGAAATTTTGGAGGTTTTGTATTTAGGAATCATTTACTTTTTTTCAAACTATATTTTCATACTTAGAAATTATTTTAATGAAAACATACTTTTGGGTCACTATGTAATAAATTTTTTTACTATAAACATCATAAATTTAGAATATATAATGTAAAATACATTTTAAAAAGAAATAAATTTTAAAAAATAAAGTTACGGTGCAATGGTTTCATATGAAATCAAAAAAAAAAAAATAGAAGACTTTATGAAAAAGTGACATGTGAAGGTTTAAAAGAAGGTATCAGATTTTGGGGACCCATAAAAGAGTGATTTGACTTAGGTAAAATCACCCAATCCATGTTTTTAGTTTTTTTCAAAGTTTGGAGTCTATTACCACATCTATTATATGTATACAAGTGTTAAAGAGAACAAAATTTAGGTGATTAGGGAATATCATTTTTTCTCACAAATGTTTTTTTCTATAATCATGAAAAAGTAAATTCTACACCATATTAGATATATAATAAATGATTTAAAAACCAAAATTAGTGGTTATTAAAGATTACGACACCGTATAATACATTTAATAATAGGGCTCTATATAATAACATCAATAAAGATATATTTTTTAATTTATACCCAATTATTTTTTATCAACAAATTTATTAAATTGTGATATATGTTATCTACTTTAACTTTGTTAAATTAGCATAGGGAAGTCATAGTAACATATTACATACATTATACTTACATAACATGTACAAAACTATTATAAATGGTATAAACATAATATTTTTTTAATCATACTCAGGTTATATATTTGAATAAATTAATATCTTATAAACCATTGATACTAGAAATTAAATATTAAGTAATCCATTTGATAAATCATTCCATGTATTAGATGATATATTGTAGATAAATCATTTTAATAAATAACTAAGATATAAATTAATAAAAATCATTTAATATATATAGAAAGTAATGAATAATTTAATTTATTAGTTTATAAATTGTAATGAACTAAGAATCAAAATGAATAAATAGGAAATTATATATGGGTTGATACCACCTACCATTAGTGAATCCTTATTGAGGAATCTTACATACTCTATCATCAATATAAGAACCCCTAAAAACACATCTGAAGCCATTTATAATCAATAACATATGAAATCATAACTATTATAAAAAACCCAATTTACACCAATTGTGAACCTAACTATATAACTATTATAATCATTCTTAACTATAATAAGAAGAAATACTAAGACAAATATGATCTAATATGACCGGAATACATGATTTTAAAAATAAAACCATAAATAAATTACTATTCAAATGTATTTTTTAAAAAAAGTGAATAAAAAACACTATAGTTCTTATCTAAGACTCCCTCAAACTAATAATGAAGAAACTATGGAACTTGAATAGAGTTCACCATGAAATTGATGAAATCCTTAATCAGGTGAATCATTCATAGAAATTGATTTTGAGGAAAAGGTACAAGAGATAAAAGATAGGAAAAGAGAAGTCTTAACATTGTTTTGGATTAAATAACACCCACTAAATCATTTATGATCATGATTGTTAGATAGAGCGACAATAAAGGCCCTATAGGAACAATGTGAGGGCCCAAATATGAATAAATGTGAGTACATTCAAATTAAATAAAGATAAATGGGTGAAATAGAAAAAATAGAAAAAATGATCTCATAAAAAAACAAGTTAGAGTCTACTGGGAAGCCGTTAGTGCTCCACTGGGTTGAAAATAGCACCACTAGGTACCCCCTCCATTATTATACACATCAATTACCAATGTCACCAATAGTTATAATATTGGCAGTGCAACTACCTCTCAGCCAACCTAATCTTAGAAACAATAACCTTGACTCATCCTACACTTAAAATCATCCAATAATTCATCCTTACACACCCAAATTCAAAACATAGTTATTGAATTAGAAAAAACCTTAATTAAAAAAAAGGTAAATGGTATCACTCTTTATATTTATTTAACTTTTCATAATTGACCGAAATCTAACTCACTAGGACACAATCCATTACATCTACTATCAGTGATAGGGTATCACTAATTAATGAGGATATATATATTGTACTTTAAAAAATTGGGAGGATATATTTATATGATGGTCTACCAAAAGGTTCTAGAGAACCCATTTTCTAGATTTTTGACCAGAGATACCAACACTTTGAGTCTTTGAGCATAGAGGAGAGAAAAGTAGATGTTGGTATTTAGATGCTAATAAATATATCCTTAAAAAGGGTATCTAGGATAAATTCATTTATTAATTTGATATGATCATGAACACAAATCATGTTATTGGTTTAAATGTTTTTAGTACTATTTAATTTTGGAACTTCTTGATTTTAACACTTGGAGGACCTCCGTGGTGACTGGAATATTCATGGAGAGAACTTACATGGTTTTTTTCTTTATCATCACACACATGATTTCCACACCTTCAAATTGTAACCAAATAAGTTTAAACATCAAGATAATGATACATTGATAAGAGGTTATGTAATTCAATGGGGATACTTGAGAACGCTTGAAAAACTACAAGGGTTTCATGAACCAACTTGGGATACACATAATTTTGACCCCTGATTTGGCATATGAAATGGCCTAAAGGGTATTCCTGATCCCCAAGGACTAGAAATTATTAGTGTGTAATCAAACGTATATAAAGAGGGATTATTTAACCCAATGAAATAAGAATAACATGAAATTGACACCCTAAATTATGATATGACCACTCAACATGTTGAATGATCACAAATTCAAAATTAGTTTTTTTTATAAAATAATATAACTAATGAATTCAAAAAAATATAACATAGCTCCAAAATATAAAAAACCCAACCAACATAAAAAAAAATATCATTATAATAGGGATAAATATAAATTAATGGCTAATATAACCATGAGAGAATAAATTTTATAACTAACATAACATTATACCATATAAGAATAATATAATATAATATAAAAAATACCATGATCACTATCTCCAAGTGTTTATTGAAATGTCCCCTTTTTATAACCATCACCATTCAATAATCGAAACCTCAATACCAACAAACATATTGAAGACAAATCTAAATACAACTTAAAATAAAAAATATGTGTGAGTTAAAATTTCAGTATGTATCCCACCCACACCACATTAAAAATATTTAGAATTATATTCCTTTCATGCTATTGTGAAAAAAACTTGAAATTAAACCTTTTATTTTAATAAATAAATCATATAAAATCATAATTTATGTTCAATATTAACCAAGCTAAATGATTAACATATTTTAAAGGAAATAAATATTTTAAAAAATTAATAAAGAGATTACATTTAAGGTAAAACAATCTGTTTAAACTATGATTTTGAAAAATACACACATTTTAGAATCAAATGAAAATAAATCACTTTGTAATAAAACTTTTTAAAATTCCACCCAGAAAAAACCATAGGAAAAAATTGTATATTTTAAAAAAAGTAAATTCAAAAAATTAATAAACACCAACATAATAGGATAAAAATAATGGTATTCAAAATTAAGTTAAATGGAAATAAAAAACTTCATGAATAAATGTAAACAGTAGAAATATCCAATTACCTAAGAGAAATGTAACTAAATATAAACAAAAATTTTATTTCATAAATAAAGGATAAATAAATTTATATCATGGGAGTAAACCTATAGAATTAATTTCAAGGAATCCTGAGATCCTTCTACTATCTATTGATCAAAAAATCCACACCCCACTACCTATGTGAGTCACTAAGTACAACATGCCTTGGCATTGTGGTTTGGTGACACCCATATCATATTACCACAACTATTTATCATAACACCAAGGAGTGAATGTCTTGGCCCAATGATGTAGTTATATCCTTATAATGAAACGTTGAGAATTTCATAGCATAGTTTCATTAGTCATATAGTATTGTTTATAGTTAAGTAAGGAATTTCATGCCAAGCAGTAGTTTTCTCAGTCTTCCCTTACAAAGTAATAAAAGTTCCCATTATAGAATTATGGAGGTGAGAAATCTCAATAATGGAATCAAGTATGTCATATCTCAGTTACAATGCAAAAAATATAACAACCCATAATAACAAATAGAACCTTTGGGATACATAAATTTCTTTCATAAACACTACCTAGACCCATTAAAATACAAATTTTAACCAATATTGATAATTAATCTCACATAATTATTAAAACCCAAAACAAATTTAGGAATCCAAATATTGTACTTAATTTTATGAAATATTTATTAAAAACATTATTTTCCTCTCTTTAAAAATAATTAATAATTAAATCATCCTTTTCATCATAAATATTCCCTCTATAATGTTCTCTTAAGGAAGTTTAAGAAACACTAATTGGTGTAAAATCCACCATTTTAAGGCTCAAATAATGGTTTTCTAATCAACAAGAAATTAAGAATAAAAATTTAAGGAGTTATTAATAGATACATGCACATGAATAAATGACCTAAGAATTGATCCCAAGCTTTCACCAACCTACCATGGTTATACGAGCACATAAATCATCCATAATCACCACTAAAATAATAAATCAAACATCTTAAAGGAAAATTCCTCAAGAGAATCATCTATTCCAAAATTAGTAGATGGAATACTATCAATGAATCATGATTAAATGTGGAGTATTATACACCAGAAACACACTATGACCTAATTAATAAACAATCACCATTTAAAACACCCATGTAGATTGTTAATTAAAATAAAATTCACTAAAATATTTTATTAATTTGTTGGAAAACATAAATCATGATGAATGATGAAGAACATAATAAAAATCTTATCTTGGGGCCTCCTCAAAGAGCTTCACATTTAATACCAATGAAATAGGACTATTTAATAATGTCCTAAAATAATTAGCTCCCCAAATACCTAGAATTGAATTTTTAAATCCCTTTATGACCACCTAGATCAAATGGGAGACAAGGGTTAAAAATAGAGAGATAAATAGGGATTTACCATCTTGTTTGATTAAATGAAACCAAGGAATCCTTAAAGGTTTCAATACTGGACCCCCTCAAATTGCATAAATCCACATTAAATGATGTTCGACAACTATGTCATAGTGTGACCATGAGAGTCACTTAATGGCTCACTCCCGCCTTGGTGAGTCAAGGATCAACCCTTATGGGTTGTGAAAAAACTAAAATTAGATCGAGGGGATTACACCTAACCATACTTCGTCATGGTGAAACCAACTAAAACTAGAGTCTTAGATTCTATTCAAAGGATAGTTATAGAATACCCACTCTCAATTGATTGATTGACCATACACCATACATTGTCTTGGAATAATCCACCTAGTTCATGGAATGAAACTATTTACACTATGAAATACATTTACCAACTCCCCCTAACTCTCTCTGTGTGTCCTTCCACAAAATTAACATGATAAAAATATCTCAAAAATTATCTTAAACACATTTAGGACTCTCACTCCTCAATAAAAGTCAAAAAATTAAAATTCATTTTGAAATTTCTACCCAAAACAACATAATTTTTTTATAAACTCTTCAGCATAAAAATAATTCACCATAGAAAAGTGCTAATTAATTTATTTAGATTAAAGAAATTACAGGAAAATGGATTTTTAATATACTAACAATATTTACATAAAAACATTCTAGAGACATTAATCAGACCTCATACACTAGTAGGCTTCTCAGTACTTTAAAAATCACCCCTTAATCCAAAAAAATATCACCGAAGTGATAACCAAAATAAGGAAAAATCATTAACAAGTTTGATAGAAATTCAAAAAAAGAAATCATATCGAGCCTAATACATCTTAAATTATAAATAACAATACAAATATAAACTATCCACAACATATAATAAATTTTACAATATAAATTAGAACTAGTAAATCGTTGAATGTAAATGAAATCCTTTAAAATAAATGATTGTAGTCATTTTAATTCCGAATATGACATAACCCCCAAGACACCGCTTAAAACAAAAATATTCAATACCCACCTTATATGACCCAAATCAATATTTTTGATGATAAAAACCAAAAACCCTTTTAAATACAGAGATCTATTTTTTTAAACAAATAAAAAGAATAAATTTTTATTTGGATGATAATTTATTAAAAAATTTAGCGATTTCTTTTGAAAAAGACAACTTTTTAAAAATTTAGATTCATACTTATACTCATGGGAATTATTATTGGTTTAAATAAATTTTGAATAAAAAATTAAATAAATATTATCAAACAAATTAAATCATGATACCTTAGACTTATATGGTTTAAATCATAATACTAGTATATAAAATGAATTGAAAACGTGATAAAAATTTTTGTTTCTACTAGAATACATTATTTATACCCAGATATGTTACTTTTTTAAGGAGGATTAAATTGAAATATGACATGATACATTTAATGAAACCTTACCAAAAATATAGAATTCAAGTCTACATACCCAACATAGAATGAGATTCATCCAAAATAATAATTTTTTCTTGTAAAAAAATATTTTAGGAAAAACATGATAATTTAATGATTATTTTATATTTTTGAAAAAGATTACACCACAATAAAACTATTAATTTTTTATAAACGTTTCCACCATCCCTTTTAAATTTTAACTTTTCTCACATTTTATGATTCGTATTAAAATGCCTCATTATAAATTTTTATTACCTTTTATGACATTCAATTAAGGGAAACTATAAATTTTTAAAAGTAAAAATCATAGATCATAAATAATAAATGAGACTAAATATAATTAAGTAATAATTCCATAAGGAAATAATCTAAATTCATTAAACACATTGAATAAACTAGGAAAAAATTTAGTGGGAACATATAAACACCATTATCTTAGATATTAATCTATCCATGTGATCAAAAACAAAAACACAAAAAAACCATACATTTACATGAAATATATTATATGTGAACAGTCTATAACATTCCCACCCACCCATAAAGGTCAATGATTCCTCTTTTATGTTTTTTCAAAACTATAATTGTACCCATTAATAATGATAAATGATACTCAAAACTGAAATTACACATTCCCCACATAGAAACATAAGTCATGATACTAAATGTGTTTATATGAAACTATTCATACATTCCACATGAGTTATGAAAATATTATATTCTTTTCTACCATGAATCCAAATATAAGATAACATAAAACTATGTTTCGATTGTATTTCATCTCGAAAAAACCTAGGATACACTTTTTCTGAGTACCCAACTAAATCCCATGACATAGCCTGAAGGGAATTCCAAATTTAAAAAGGCTAAAACTAGTCATTAGTCATCAAATGTATACATTTGGGAATGATTTTAAATGATGAAACAAAAATTACTTTAAATTTACACCCAAATTTTAGGAAATAAAATTATATATGTCAGATTGCCATAGATATAAGATAAGTAGTTTTAATAATAGAACAAACCCATCCAAAGAATAAAAATACAATATAGATCACCAATGATAAACTATATCCAACCACCATAAAAAATCATCTCAATATAATAACGTAAAAAATTAATACATGAAAAAAATCCAAGGGAGAGCGAATTATTTAACTGACAAAACAAAAAACATTAGAGGAATAAATTAAAAAAATAAGTCATGGACCATGATCACCATCTAAAATTATAAAGAATAATGTATGTATGCTTGTTTCCATCATCATAAAAAACCTAATACTGAAGATCAACTACTAAATCAAATAAAATCATGGATATAACTTGAAATATAGATAGGTGTGAGCTAATATCTTACTTGGTATCCTTACCACACCCAAGAAAAATAATTAAAAGTAACTTCTTTCCATGTTGTTTAAAAAATTAAAATGTTAACAATCTATTTTAGTTTGAAGAATTCAAATGAAGTAATAATTTTTTTTTAATTTTTTTAAACTAAAAAATACATACATCAAAATAAAACCATGCTTTAAAAACATCATTAATTGATGGTATTGATGGAAAAAGGAATCATTTTGAAACCATATTTTTGAAATATACCCACATTTTCAAGGGAATGAGAAATATAAAACTTTTTTACTTGTATCTATTAAAAATATTAGAATAAAAAAAGAGAGTGATAAATTTTTATTTTAAAATAAATGAAATACCTGAATTTAATAAACACTAACATAGTTGGCATAAAAGAACTAGCATCAAAATATCGATAAGTAGGGATAAAACGCTATATGAAAAAAATATAAACAACAATAACGTACACTCAAGTAAGATAAAAGTAACTAAATATAAATAAAAATATCATTACTTAGATACTGGGAAAATGAAATAATAACTCACATGATTGGAGTATCCATAATATATTAATGTTACAGATAACTAACATCCTTGTCCTTTTTGGTGATAAAAAAATATATACCTAACTGCATGTGTTAAAAATTAATAATATCATTCCTTATCATAGTGGTAAGGTGTCCCCATCTAATGGAACCACAACCATGAGATTTAATGATAATGAGTGCATGTTAATGGGGTGGTGATACCCATTTGATTCAATAATGACTATATAATATCATAGTTTGTATATAATTGTAGTATAATCTAAGACATTGTAGGGTATTTCTTATCTAGGGGTAATTTTCCCAATTTTACACACTCATGAACCTCTATTTTCCATGATAAACTAGTAGAGGGGGAGAAATATCATTAATTAAATCTCGAATATCAAATATTAGTAACAATGTATAACTAAATAACAGCCAATAATAATACCACTACATCACCTTCAAAAAACCATTCATAAAAACATCTCATTTGCCCCAGAATAACAATATAATATACATAAACCTTATCTAGTATAACTTAATAAAATCTGATAATTTCAATATCACATCAACTTTAAATAAAAAAATTAATGGTGATATTTTTTAGAAATTTTTTTCACCAAGTAACACTTTTTATGAATTTCAAAAAAGGCCTTTGGATAAATATATTTGAAAACCAAATTATGAATTCATATATTAAAAACATCCCCTAAAACTATACATGAAAATGTTCTAAAAACATTATTTCATAAACACCACCCCATAACAATAAAATTACAATATAAAAAATAAATAATGTATTTTAGAAAATCATTAAATCATAAAAAAACATTAGGAAACATATTCCCATTCTTAGTTTATGAATCCTCTCTAAATAAACATAAGTTTCCTCTCTTTAAAAATCATTAAGAGTAATAAAAATTCATTCTATTACCAATATTCTGTTCATAAGTACCCCTTTTGACATTTTAATGAACCCTAATCAGGGTGAATTATACCATTTTTCTATGAAAAGTTCAATTCATGGATTAAAAATAGGCAAGAAATCAAGATTTTAAATTTAAACAGTTATGAATAGAACCAACTACCTCAATGAATGACCCAGAAATTTATTCCAAGATCATACCAACCACCCTTTAATCTATGAGCATTAAACTAAGTTATAATAACTACTAAACTAAAAAATATAACATCAAAAAATCAATATCACATAAAAGAAAAATCAATATAAATATTATTAGATAACTTAATGATATCAAATCCCTAAAAAGGGTAGAGGAACACACCAAACATATAAATAGACCTAGGCTATACAAAAGTTCTAATTAAAATACCAATGTTCGCTAATAATTAAACCAAAATTCACTAAAAATATACAAAAATTCATAGGACACAAAACCCGAAGATGAATGGTAAATGATGACATGAACATCACTTAAGAGGACCTTCTCTATGTTCCTCACATTGAATAACCATGAAACGGTAATGGTTTCACTATTCATTATTGGAATCATCTCCTCAAATATTTAGATTCATTTTGAGTAATCCCTTTAGAAGAACCCAAATTAATGGAGAGACAAGGGGGATATAGGGAGCCAAGAGGGACATCACATATCATTAAATTGACTCAATCCAAAGAATAACTATGGATTTCCAAATATTACCCCTATCAAATTACCAAAATATCCCTTAAAAATACATTTGTAGATGGGTCATGGTGTAACCATGAGGTTCAGTTCATGGATCAAACTCATCTGATTTGGTCATGATGTGATCACTCTTTAGAATAAGGTTCGAAAAATGGATTTTTTTCATGATCTGACTAACCCTAGGAAGATAGCCTAATCCTAGGATATGGAGCATCACAAAATGACCCTTTTGGATCTATATGTGACTACCTCAAGGCTAAGGGATCAACCCTCAATCAAATACCATGATGAAGAAACCCACTTGGGTCATGTAATGACCCACTGTAAAATATATGATTCATCAATAAACACTCCCAATATACAATCTGGGTTTCCTTCCATTGAAGTAACTCTAAACAAATATTCCAAAATCATCATAAATATAGTCAAGACTCTCACTCCTTGACCCAAATACAAAATATTATAATTACATAGAATTCCCTAATCTATAACGAGATGTTTTGTTATAAAATCCCCAATTTATAATCTATGCATCCTTATAAATTCCCACAAACTACCTTTAGAGAAAATCATATACACAACAAGGAAAAATTAAAATACAAAATATCTTCACATTAAAACATCATAAAACCTATCATGAGATTTCATAACTAATATGGGTTCTCCCCACCACAAAAAACACTTACATTTACTCGAAATCCAAATTTCATGAAAATGATATCCAAAAATAAAAAAAATCATAAACAAGAGGGATGTAATTATAAAATAACAAAAATAAAACAACCAAGTCCTTATAAGTTTGATACATAATAAAAATGGTAAAACCTTGATTTCATAAACCATATAAAAAATATAAAATATTTTCTAGTATAAATAAGATCAATAAATCATTAAATGAAAATAAAAAACTTCAAAAGGAATCATTTTAGTCATTTAAAATAAAAAACTGGCCCAACCGTTAAAAATACCACTTAAAACCATAATATTAAATATCTATCTTACTCAACCCAGACCATAATTTTTAATGATATAAACTAGAACCCATTTATAATTAACAATATCCATTTTATTTAAAAATAATTCTAAAAAAAACATTTTTTCACATGATTATTTATTAACAATCATAACAAATTTTTTTCAAAAAATATTTTCTAAAAAGTACAAATTCCAAATTAAATCAATATGTATTTTTATTTTTGTAAATAATACATAAAAAAGAAAAAAATTATTCTAATATTACCAAATAAATAAAATCTAGATATATAAGATTTCAATGATTTTATGATGAATAATCATCTATAAAATAATATAATAAATTCTTTCCCATTTATTTTTCACTAAATATTTCATTTATCCCATGTTATGAAACTTATTTAGTGATGTTTAAATTGATTTAATTACACACCCATTATGTTAAATAATCCCTCAAATCAAGAATTTAATTCTAGAAACTCAACATAATATATTATTATTCTTAAATTATAATGTTTTTAATTAAAAAACATTTAGTAAAAAAACCCTTGTATATAAATATTCTTCTGTATTTTTTGAAAATATTTTTAATCACTTTAAAAAAGAAAAATTTTTACAAATACTACAATCAATGAGATTTAAATTTAAAATATTACCACATTTTAATATTACCATTAAAATAACTCATTATAAATATTTTTTATTTTACAAGGAATAAAAACAGTAACTATTGATTTTTAAAAGAAAAAAATATATGATATAACATAAGAAATGAGATCCAACAAAATGAAACAATAATACCTCTATGAAACCATCTCAATTCACTAAGCACTTAGAAAAAATTGATATAAAGGTGCCTTTAAAACATATATACACCATTAACATCAGTCATAATCAATCTTTGAGACTAAATGAAAACATTTGAAAACACTGAAAAATAAATAATACAACAACAATACACCTTTCATAGACATATATCCTCCGTTTACAGTATATAACCCATGTACCCTTCCCATATACCTCACTGGTTCGCCTTAAAATTTCCTTTAAATTTATTATTGTACATGTAAATTAAGATAAATAAATCTCAATTCAAAGGTAATAGATTCTTGACTTCTCTAGGGAAGTCATTGTCCAATACTAAAAGCATTGATCAAACACTCCTTAAAACCTACATCACGTGTTAAAAAAATATAATATCATATCTATATTAACTACCCAAATAATATAAAATAAACTGGGATTTTATATCATTTTTAATGAACTGTAACATCCCCATTTTAGATTCTAGTTAAGGTGCTCCATTCCCAGTTAGATAGATGACCTCAAGTTCATCTCCCCATATTCCATAGGCTGTTTACTTGTAGTAAGGTACTTGGTTTTTTAGTAGGGTGACTATTACCTCATTAGAGAAGTGTAACATATATGAAATACAAAAACAATTCAATAGCAAAAGCAATACACTATACAAGATAAATAAACAGTGGAATAATGATTGTATAAATAAAGCTAGAAGTCTAATCATACAAAAAGATAATGATATATGTTAGATATTTATAAAAAAATAGAAAAAATATGTACACAACTATCATATATAATACAAGTACAAGAAGTACAATAATTCCAAAATAATCCTAGTTATATCAAATGCCTCATCTTGATCCCATGCTCTCCTCCTCCTAATAAGCATATCAAATACCTAATTAGGGAGCCTTCCCTTATAGACACAAAAAATCATATATTCTATTTGGGTCCAAAAAGGTGACCCAAAAAGGAAGTGGGATATAATCCCTGCAGGAAACCAACCAAGGTCTATTAAAATCAGTCAGTGAATATATATATAACAAGTTATTTGGAAATATAACAATAACAATGGCGTTTCTCAAAAGTAAACATCCATCTCATTTAATCAAATAATTTAAAAATTTAATGTCCTAGAATTTTTATGTCTCAATATCTTTATCAAGCCTGAAATCCCCTTCATAGTCAATAATATAAATAATTCCTAAACATTCCATCTATAAATAGATAATTCAATCCTGAATCCAAGATTGTGTTTTGACTTGGTAGATGGTTCATATAATATTTTGTTATTAATTAAATTTGGAACCTGATCCCATCCCTAAAATTCCTAATATGAAATTTCGGTATGGTATTAGGTATAATATCAAAATATTCTCATCCTTAACATTCATATGTTGGAATTCAAGTATTTCATAGGTATGATATCCACCAACACCCTAAAATATTGTCCTGATTAACCTTTCAAGAACCCAATATCGCTTTAGGAAAGGTATAGAGTCCTACCAATCAATTCCATACTCAGTGGTCTTATAGAGAGCTCAAGTATAAATCATGGAATAAATATACAATTCCCGTTTTTATTTTGCACATGGAATCCTTCATTTGGATCCATGATTAAGTCTTCATATAAATAAATCTTAAACGAGTCCATCCATGGAATCCTTCATTTGGATCCCTGATTCACCCATGACATAAACAAGGTTAAATCCATTGAGTCTATCCATGGAATCCTTCAATTGGATCCATGAATCACCTAAGGTATATAAAAAATCCTCAATGAGAATGTCCTTTGAATCCTTTATTTTTATTTATTATTTACACATAGGAACAATCATGGTTCCAAAAAATTATGTTCATCGGTGGAATTAAAATATGAATCGACATATCACCAAGGACTATTTACCATTTAATCAATTAAATACCATTTATTAAATTTCATTTAACATTCCTAGGGGAAAACCAATGACATAAAAGTGTATCTCACCTCAAAAGATGAATAAATCATAGTCCAACATCATAATGCTTCCCCTTCCGATTACTCACTAGTTAATTTTCAACATAACAAGAATCACAAGAATGACATGATATTACATGGATTTGATATCATTTAACTCCTATAGGAAAAATATTAAGAAAATAATCTCATGATTAAACAAACCATTACATAACATGGTCTCTATATAACTCACATGGTAAAACCATTTAATGACACTAAAGAATAACAATCCAAAAAAAGATAAGGTCAAAGGTTCATACTCCCTCATCCCTTCCCATTTAATATAATAAAGAATCAAATCATTATTCAATTCATCAATTAACAATTTTATTCCCACTATTAATTCATATTAAACATCCTATATCAAGGGTATAAATGGACAATATGTGTGTCCAATGCTAAAATCCACAAATGGTCCACATAATAACAAAACCCAAGGGGGTGCTACACTTTCAAGGTATTCAACATATAAAAAACTTCAACAGGTTTTTATTATAACATAGAACACGCCATTAATTATAGGATTTTAATTCCATTTCTCAAAACACCCAAAGGTTGGGCATACAACCCAATGACATATATAAATGGCCAACTTTAGGTGAAAGGCATAAGACCACATATAATAGGTCTGTGCTAGGTAGATCTTCATGTATCAGGTCTTGATTTGGACCAAATTAGGATAATTCTGATGAAAATATGAAAAATGATAAATTTGGACATATGAGCTAAATCCAAATAGCATAGTTGGTAGCTAGAATAATGGATAATGACTAAAAAGGAATTTAGATCTTACCGTTATAGGTCCGAGGACTCAAACTGTACTTGAATAAAGGAAGAGACTAAATATATCCTTAAAAAATACTATAGGCACCAAGGAGGATCTCTCAAGGGTGTGAGCTACTACAGGTGGGGGTGAAAACTAATTTATGTTTTTAATATAATTTTTATTTAATTAATGTTATTATATTTTCTAAAAATATCATTTCTACATGGAATATGCACACAGTTTTCCAAAACATGTTCTAAACATGCACAATTTATTATAGGCGAGGGGAATTTCACACGGTTTACCTACATGGTTTAAAAACCATGTGAATATCCACCATCAAAATCTAAAATAACTACAAACCTGGCCACACTTACATGCAACCCAATCTGTATAGTTTCCACTAACCATAAAACCTCTTCCTTCCACAAAAAACATGGGCACTAGGCTATGGACTATCCCTAGACCCCATCGATCCCTCTATTACCTCTACATGCATCCATATTAGGCTATATTTAAATAATGAAACTAATAATTTATGGAAAACAAGGAATTTGTACCTTAAAGATGAACCAGGTTATTCAAAACTTCCCCCTTAAATATATTCATCCCAAAATTTCATTTCCATGGGTGGTGATGCATGATCAGAGAATAAATACGGAATCTATGATCGTACATATTCCTCCCTCTCCTAGGTCTCATCATGAACTCAGTCTTGCTACCATAGTACCTATATTAAAGGAACATACCAACCTCAGAGAACCTTCATTATATGATCCAAAATATGAATAAGATTCTCCTCAAAGGTCACATCCTCTTTTAACTCAACCTATTTTTTGTAAGGCATGAGATTAGTTTGAATAGTAATGTGGCAGTTGGGAAACATAAAAGACCTCATGCATAGCTTGGTACATCTCATGAAACTGTAACCGATAGGCTATATGCTCGATTCTCTCTAGAATCTTGAACAGACCAACATATGTATGTGAAATCTTACACTATCTCCTAATACTATTGTATCCCATCCTCAATGAAACATGTAGGAAAATCTGATCCCAAATATCAAACCTTATAGGTTAGCTATGGTGATTACCCTATGATTTCTCATTAAACTGTGCAGTATCAATCTTCTTATAAAACAACTTTGTAACACCCCGACCCTAGATACCCAGAGTCAGTGCATTATTACATAACATTGGCATTACCACAAAGGATCAAGTCTCGAAAGACCGATTAGTTTAGTAGTCTTGGAAACACTAGATATATTCATAAGTATTACATTACATCATAAGGTAAAAAAAACTACAACAACATCTTGTCTTCATATCCCCTCATACTATCCCTGTAGGTCATTCATAAATTACTTCTTCATAATCCTGGGAAAAATAAAACATTGAAAGGGGTGAGCTTAGATGCTCAGTAAGGATAACATTATATCAGAAGCTTTCATAGATAAGTATAAACACTTAAGAGAGTTTATAACTAAAACGAAAGCCTTTTAAACTTGAACTTCAGCATAAAATGGCAAAGATAAAATAAATTAATGCCATTTACTTACTCACATGGATATTCTACTAGTCAAATGATCACATGCAATATCAATAACCACTTTTATAATGATGGAATGCATAATTCCAGACTATCATAACCACATAGCCAAGGCCTCGTGCCAAGACTATAAATAAGATTTTTCCAAGGCCTTGTGCCAAGACACTAGTTTGTCTCATGAGACCTACCGATGCATCGAGGATCTATAGCGGGCTCCACCCATCACATATTAAGTCCAATTCATTCCCATATGAAAAGGTTTAAACATAACATACACATTCGTATTAAAACTAGCATAAGAAATGTCAATACTTTCACCACAAACCATGAATGGTATAAAAAATAGCACATCCACAGTCAAACATAACTCATTCGATACAATATGAAAGATTTTATTGTATCACATTAACCTCAATCAATAATAATGAAGGATTTTGACATAGATTAAAATAATCATCAAAACTATTTGAGAGAAATATCCCCCCTTTTCTTGAAATCATTTAAAAGTCACACTATTTTTCAAGAAGCCATTTAAAAAAAGATTTTTGAATCAAAGTGTCCCATACCACTTTGAAACTTTTAAAAGTATTTTTAATTTTAAAACTTTAATGTCCATATAAATAAATCCTTAAAACCATTTTAAAAACATGGACATTAATGAGCAAGATTTAGAATAATAAGTCTTTAAAACAATTAAAAATGGTATTTTAGTTAGAGTTTCTAAAAAAAGAGAGACACTTGAATACAAATAATTGAGGTAATCAAAACTTTGTAACATCATGAGAATAAAGGGATTCATGATATACTATGTCAATGTACATTATATACACCACATAAAAGTGATTTGGTGTATAATAACAAAGAAGTTTCAATGAAATGTAAATTGAGATGAAATCTCTCATAAAGGTCGTATCCTTAGGTTAAGGATAAATAAATGACATAATTATGTGTGAAAAATATAAATACACTAAATATGATTGGATATTCTGTGTAAAACAATCAAGGGACATTCACACATATTCTAGTAAAAACAACACCAATGAATTGGATGTTTATCTCAACAAATCAAGATTGAGTAAAAATTAGTCTTATCAAGTTCATATCGATGACATGAGAATTTATCAATGGAATTATTATGTGTATAAAAAGTATATCCACAGAAATGGGAGTGGAAATTTTGACATAATCAAATGAATAGTGATTCCACATATAATCATGGAGTAAAATAATCAATGAAGTATGCGTAAAGCCGAATGAGTGGAAATTGAAATTTCAAATTCCCTTATCGATTTGGTAACATAAAAAACATACACCCATGAAATAAGTATCATAAAATGGTGATGTAAATATACATGAATTAAAGTATATTACACAATGAATACAAACATGGGCAGTATACACACCACATGTAATAAATAAGTGGTGAACAATGGAATTCTCACGGAATTAAAAGTGAGATAAGAAACCCCTTACCTTGTACTTTTCCTTGGATGGGGGTAGGTTAACCTCCTGTATAATGTTGAAATAATTGTTATTAAATTATTCGTGAATCATGTACATTAATATGATATCATATATGATCTTTTAACATTGCTTTGTTAATAATATCTTAGAATTATCGTCGTTTCGGGTGTTAACTTACTCATTTTCTTTTATATGTTTTGTTACGTAGGCCATGTTTTTCATGGATAGGTTGTATCTTATTTATATCCATAATGATATAAAGTTCTTAAAAATTATTTTTAAATCATAAAATGATAATTATACTTGAATGGATATGATGGAGAATGAATCTCATCACGTTCATGGAGACGGTAGTCCGTACGTACGCACGAGCGAGAATATCATTCTTTTGATATTAAAATAATATATAATTGGATGTTATATCATATATACAGAATAATTATCATGTTATATTTATTATTTAAATGAGTTACACATCATTATTATACCCACCCAAATAATAATATATTGAATAACAATTACACCACGACGTGGAGACGGTAAGCCGTACGTACGCACGTATGGTGACATGTTATTCAAAGGGTGGATAGAATACTGAATATGGTTGTACCATATTTATAATAACATCACAGTATATATAAGATACTAGATTTATCATTTTATAATGGTAATAACAAATAAAGAAGAAGTGGAAGAAGAAAGGAACTTGAAAAGGGGTGGTGAAAACATTACCTCTTCTTCGGGTTCTTCCTTTTGATTTGATCAAAAGGGCTCCATAGGTTGGCTTTATGATCAAAATAAGGCCTCTAGGTTGTAGTTAGGGAAGTTGAAAGAGTATTTGGTCAGGTTTTGGCCGAACCAAAAGGCTTTGAAGGTGTTAAAAAATGAGAAGGAGGAGTGCCCTTTAAGAGGGGTGAGGGGCATCTTTGGAAAAGCTAGAAATATTAATTTATAATAAATTCATATTAAGTGTCTAATGGATCCAAAGTTTATTATTAAAAGGTTAAGGTGGGTATAGGTCGAAAAACATTCAACCAATAGAATTTATACAGGTTTGGGTTACTATATTAACCTTATATTTTAGTTTTAACTCATAGTTAATTAGTTTGACATTTACCATGTCACTTTGTATTTTTATATTATATAGTTAATAAACTTACTATATACATCCAAGAGACCCCCAAGTGGTCCAGTAATGATATAACTATCATGATGTAAGTCTCTTGTCCGAACCGTAGATTTTTAGGAATTTAATATCAATTAATAATATAATATTTGTTTTAAAAACTCTTTTATGTCAATTTTGACACTATTCAATAGTTGATTTTTGTGAAACTCATAACAGAATTATTACTTCGAACAAAGTGTATTAAATCAATCCTAATATGTCATATTATCCTATAAAATTAGTTTAATTCATTAAAAGTCTTAAATTATATTTATTTGGGTATTTATAGTATCAATTATTTTAATTGTTCACTATTATGGTAATTACTTCATCATCATTGTGTCATATATATATTAAATTATTTAATGTTTAAAAATTATAAATAAAATATAATTATGTAGGAAATCCTATTATCTTTCTAATGAATATTTACAATCTAATTTATCTTATGTATAACCCTATATTAAAAATGTTTTAGTAAATGAACTTTGATTTTAACTCTTTTAACTTTTCTTTGAATTAAATATTAATAAATGTCCTAATCTAATCCAAGTGGACCTAAATGATAATATTTTATTCCTGAGGTTGTTTTTGGTCGAGATACACTTGTCCAATAGAATTAGGACATGTGTTAGGGTAATATTAATATCATTTTTACCCTTAATTACCCTATTTACTTTTAACCGTGGTAAATAAAAGGAAAAAGTTACTATTCACCAAAAATTATTTTCATCTCATTGAACCAAATTTTACTTCTTGATATTAACCGTGTCTCTCATATTTTCAAAATTCAATTCACATAAGCGGTAAAATTATGTTTTTTGAAAAATTCAGTTTTTTAACTACCACTTAGTAGTTTCACTATTCATCAAAAATTGAAGTTTTTCAGAACAATGCCAGAATTTCACCCTAGGATAAATTCGATATTCCGAATCCAAAAATGAAGTCCATTTTTAGAGATATAATTTATAAAATTTCAAAAATTAGGTATTACTATTCACAACGGCTAGTTTGATTGGTTGTGGTGTGTTAGAATCTCGAAGTTGCATACAATGCACGCCATTGCATTATTCGAAGGGAAACGTACCGTGGAAGCTTGGGGTGTTACTTTCTCCCCTCCTTCAATAAATTGCGTCCTCGCAATTTTTAAAATTGTGCTTGGGAATATAATGGAAAGTCCCACATTGGAGAAAGAGTCAATAAAACTATCACTTTAAAAGAAAGAAAAAGAGGTATAAAGGTCAACCAAGATAACCCATACTCGGATTCCATGTAGGAAGACATGGATATAGATGATAAACTAAGTGTCAAGTTCTGATGGAGAGGGATTGAAATCATGATCAAGAGAAAGTTAACAATAAGAAAACCACAAACTTGTGTTGGGACAAACGATCATTAATCTCCTAGTAGGAAAAGTAAACGGACAACATTTTTTTTATTTTAAGTTACATTACATAAGGATGAGGAATTAATTTATGATATTGACTAAGAATATAAAGATATATACTTACTTTTTAAGTATAGTTTTATTCTTTAATAAATTTCCACCACTAACTAATTTTTTTAAACGATGTGTATTCAAGAAGACTTGGTCACACTGGAAGAGCTAGAATAAATTTCTATAGAATCACATGATCCATGCAGGATAAACTATATATTTACATAGTCTTTAGAGATTAATCAAAACCAAAATGGTTAGTACAAGATCTAATGATCCCCCAAAAGGATATTCCTTGAGAGAAATAAACACTAATCTTAATTTCTAAAATTAAACCAATAATACCCCAAAGATAAATAAATTCCATTCAATAATCAATTGTCCTTAAAATCCTTCAATATAATCCAAACTAATATTGAAACCCAAAACATAGAAGAATTTGATTATGTAGTCTCCCATGTTAAATTGTATCTCCAAATGACATTAATTACTCTTAAAGTCACATACTTAAAAGTAATTAACCTAATCATTTCTATAAATAACCCAAATCATTATAAATCCACAATAAAAACATAGATAAAAATACACCATTACTCCTGAAATGAAATCCCATACTACTCTATTTTCCTTTGGCATATAGTGTTTTCAGCAATGTGAACAACTTCCAAAATAACATTTATCACTTAATCACCAAATAATTTTCCTATACTCAGGGTATTCATTTGGTAAGACATAAGATCCCAAATCAAATTATTATTGATCAATAAAATCATTTAACTAAAATAATAGTCACACTAATCAGGGACTTCACGTAGTCCAGTGGTAGGCGATAAATCCCAATCGTTCTTTGGTTGTGGGTTCGATTCCCACAGCTTTGTCCGACACGACGGGTTGTCACACGGTCTACGTGTTGTCCTTTTTCAAAAACTAAGCTTTATAACATTACCAAGATGAGATAAATTCCTCAAAATAACCATAAAAAAATTTAACCAAAAATGTTATCTCATACCTTGAATTTTCATCCCAAATTATAATAATTTGTAATTACCTCAAACCCAATGATCATATAAAACCAAATGGTTATTTATAACTATATCCACAAGAGAAAAGATAATTCTTCCTCAAATATCATTCTCACATGGCAAACTGCGGGGTTACAAACACAAGAGAAAATTATTCCAAAGTAAACCCATCAACAAGGAGCACTAATACTTTTTAAACATTTCTCAGACCATTTATTTCCACATAGCTTCTTCTTTGACCAAGAAAATATCCTACAGAATAGGGCATTCACTCGGGTAATGGCAAGGTCCCCTACATTTATGGAAAATGACTGTAAATGGTCTCTTGGGACCATTTTTATCTTCTTCCATAGTACTCTTCATTTTTCTTCGGCAATTCTTCACTTTATGTCCTTCCTTCCCGCATATAAAGCATTTCTTTGTCCCATTGAGACACTTCCCTGGGTGTCTCCTTCCACATTTCCTACATGATGGAAATTGAGGATTTCTTTCTCCATGGTCTCCACTACTGGATCTCTTATCATTCATCACCTTTCTCTTCTTTGTTGAGTCCGGTAATCGGTTACTATATATATTGTTGATCATATTTTTGGAAAATTGATTTGGCATAAAGATGATATCTTTTACGCTTATCAACATTCCATTTTGTTGCTCATTTCCACCACCATTCCCACCTTGTACATCATTCTCAAAGTCACTATGACTTCCTTGTAATCTATCCATTGACTAAAAACAGAAAGCATTGTGTGAGTAATAGTAGTCATACAATAATTTAGAGATTAACATGTCACCATATTCTCAATTTGAAACACATTAGGATTAACCAAGGTCATTTACTCTCATCTTATATATATAATACTTTAAATCAGTTTTTAAAGAAAATGTAAATTATCCTAAGCATATCCCCCGGGAGTGTCGTAACCAAGAGTGCAGCAAGGCCCGTTGTCGTGCACCAGTTCCTATTCGAGTCTATCTCAAAGTGGTGTTTTCGGGTTTTACCCCTAGGTACATCTGTTCCAGAGCCGCCTCTACCTGCTCGTATCCAGACAGGGATGTATTGCTCGGAAAACTCACAAAATCTCTACAATACCAAAATTCTAGGAATTTCTTCTATACTAATCCTCAAAGTTCATCTTAGGTCTATGTGCTCTAATCAGAGTTTATCTAAATCTAGCTTTCAAGGTTTGTACTAAAATTCCTCTGATACCAACTGTAATGCCCCGAACCTAGATACCTAGATTTAGTGCATTATTACATAACATTGGCATGACCACAAAGGATCAAGTCTCGAAAGACTGATTAGTTTAGTAGTCTTGGAAACACTAGATATATTCATAAGTCTTACATTACATCATAAGGTAAAAAAAACTACAACAACATCTTGTCTTCATATCCCCTCATACTATCCCTGCAGGTCATTCATAAATTATTTCTTCATAATCTTGGGAAAAATAAAACATTGAAAGGGGTGAGCTCAGATGCTCAGTAAGGATAACATTATAGCAGAAGCTTTCATAGATAAGCATAAACACTTAAGGCAGTTTATAACTAAAACAAAAGCCTTTTAAACTTGAAATTCGGCATAAAATGGAAAATATAAAATAAATTAATGCCATTTACTTACTGACATGGATATTATACTAGTCGAATGATCACATGCAATATCAGTAACCACTTTCATAATGATGGAATGCATAATGCCATACTATCATAAACACATAGCCAAGACCTCGTGCCAAGACTACACATAAGATTTTGCCAAGGCCTTGTGCCAAGACACTAGTTTGTCTCATGAGACCTACCGATGCATCGAGGAGCTATAGCGGGCTCCACCCATCACATATTAAGTCCAATGCATTCCCATATGAAAAGGTTTAAACATAACATACACATTCGTATTAAAACTAGCATACGAAATGTCAATACTTTCACCACAAACCCTAAATGGTATAAAAAATAGCACATCCACAGTCAAACATAACTCATTCGATACAATATGGAAGATTGTATTGTATCAAATTAACCTCAATCAAGAATAATGAAGGATTTTGACATAGATGAAAATAATCATCAAAACTATTTGAGAGAAATATCCCCCTTTTTATTGAAATCATTTAAAAGTCACACTATTTGTCAAGAAGCCATTTAAAAATAGATTTTTGAATCTTAGTGTCCCATACCACTTTGAAACTTTTAAAAGGAGTTTTAATTTTAGAACTTTAATGTCCATATAAATAAATCCTTAAATCCATTTTTAAAACATGGACATTAATGATCAAGATTTAGAAGAATAAGTCTTTAAAACATTTAAAAATGGTATTTTAGTTAGAGTTTCTAACAAAAAGAGAGACACTTGAATACAAATAATTGAGGTAATCAAAACATTGTAATATCATGAGAATAAAGGGATTCATGATATACTATGTCAAAGTACATTATATACACCACATAAAAGTGATTTGGTGTATAACAACAAAGAAGTTTCAATGAAATGTAAATTGAGATGAAATATCTCATAAAGGTCGTATCCTTAAGTTAAGGATAAATAACTGACATAATTATGTGTGAAAAATATAAATACACTAAATATGATTGGATATTCAGTGTAAAACAATCAAGGGATATTCACACATATTCTAGTAAAAACAACACTAATGAATTGGATGGTTATCTCAACAAATCGAGATTGAGTAAAAATTACTCTTATCAAGTTCATACCGATGACATGAGAATTTATCAATGGATTTATTATGTGTATAAAAAGTATATCCACAGAAAGGGGAGTGGAAATTATGACATAATCAAATGAATAGTTATTCCACACATAATCTTGGAGTAAAATAATCAATGAAGTATGCATAAAGCCGAATGAGTGGAAATTGAAATTTCAAATTCCCTTATCGATTTGGTAACATAAAAAACATACAACCATAAAATAAGTATAATACAATGATGATGTAAATATACATGAATTAAAGTATATTACACAATGAATACAAACATGGGAAGTATACACACCACATGTAATAAATAAGTGGTGAACAATGGAATTCTCACGGAATTAAAAGTGAGATAAGAAACCCATTACCTTGTACTTTTCCTTGGTTGGGGGTAGGTTAACCTCCTTTATAATGTTGAAATAATTGTTATTAAATTATTCATGAATCATATACATTAATATGATATCTTATATGATCTTTTAACATTTCTTTGTTAATAATATCTTAGAATTATCGTCGTTTCGGGTGTTAACTTACTCGTTTTCTTTTATATGTTTTGTTACGTAAGCCTTGTTTTTCATGGGTAGGTTGTATCTTATTCATATCCAGAATGATATAAAGTTCTTAAACATTATATTTAAATCATAAAATGATAATTATACTTGAATGGATATGATGGAGAATGAATCTCATCGCATTCGTGGAGACGGTAGTCCGTACGTACGCACGAGCGACAATATCATTCTTTTGATATTAAAATAATATATAATTGGATGATATATCATATATAAAGAATCATTATCATGTTATATTTTTTATTTAAATGAGTTACACATCATCATTATACCCACCCAAATAATAATATATTGAATAACAATTACACCACGATGTGGAGACGGTAAGCCGTACGTACGCACGTTTGGTGACATGTTATTCAAAGGGTGGATAGAATACTGAATATGGTTGTACCATATTTATAATAACATCATAGTATATATAAGATACTAAAGTTATTATTTTAGAATGGTACTAACAAAGAAAGAAGAAGTGGAAGAAGAAAGGAACTTGAAAAGGGGTGGTGAAAACATTACCTCTTCTTCGGGTTCTTTCTTTTGATTTGATCAAAAGGGCTCATTAGGTTGGATTTCTAATCAAAATAAGGCCTATAGGTTGTAGTGAGGAAACTTTAGAGAGTATTTGGGAAGGGTTTGGCCGAACAAAAAGACTTTTAAGGTGTTAAGAAATGAGAAGGAGGAGCGCCCTTTTATAAGAGGGGTGAGGGACATCTTTGGAAAAGCTAGAAATATTAATTTATAATAAATTCATATTCGGTTTCTAATGGCTCCAATATTTATTATTCAAAGGTTAAGGTGGGGATAGGTCTAAATCCATTCAACCAATAGAATTTAGACAGGTTTGGGTTACTATATTAAACTTATCTTTTAGTTTTAACTCATAGTTAATTAGTTTGACATTTACCATGTCACTTTGTATTTTTATATTATATAGTTAATAAACGTACTATATACATCCAAGAGACCCCCAAGTGGTCCATTAATGATATACCTATCATGATATAAGTCTCTTGGCCGAACCTTAGATTTTTAGGGATTTAATATCAATTAATAATATAATATTTGTTTTAAAAACTCTTTTTTGTCAATTTTGACACTATTCAATAGTTGATTTTTGTGAAACTAATAACAGAATGATTACTTCGAACAAAGTTAATTAACTCAATACTAATATGTCATATTATCCTATAAAATTAGTGTAATTCATTAAAAGTCTTAAATTATATTTATTTGGGTATTTATAATATCAATTATTTTAATTTTTCACTATTATGGTAATTACTGCATCATCATTGTGTCATATATATATTAAATTATTTAATGTTTAAAAACTATAAATAAAAAATCATTATATAGGAAATCTTATTATCTTTATAATGAATATTAACAATTGAATTTATCTCATGTATAACCCTATATAAAAAATGTTTTAGTAAATAAATATTGATTTTAACTCTTTTAACTTTTCTTTGAATTAAATAATAATAAATTTCCTAATCTAATCCAAGTGGACCTAAATGATAATATTTTATTCCTAAGGTTGTTTTTGGTCGAGATACACTTGTCCAATAGAATATGGACATGTGTTAGGGTAATATTAATATCATTTTTACCCTTAATTACCCTATTTACTTTTAACCGTGGTAAATAAAAGTAAAAAGTTACTATTCACCAAAAATTATTTTCATCTCATTAAACCAAATTTTACTTATTGATATTAACCGTGTCTCTCGGATTTTCAAAATTCCTTTCACAGAAGCGGTAAAATTAAGTTTTATGAAAAATTCAGTTTTTTTAACCACCACTTAGTAGTTTCACTATTCATCAAAAATTGAAGTTTTTCAGAACAATGCCAAAATTTTACCCTAAGATATAATTGATATTCCAAATTCAAAAATGTTGTCTACTTTAAAAAATTCTAAAAATATAAGTTGCATTAATTAATTTTATAATTAATTCCCGCTGTCACAACAAATAGCGTGTTTTTAAAAAACAATATATATCAAAAGATTGACAATTGTTTAGGTCTAATTTCAAAGTGAAATTAATTCTAATGAACACCATTGGATAAAATGGTAAAAATATATTCTAATTATACTTCAAAACCAATCAATAATATAATTTATTACTATAAATTATTTTGATTTAAAAAGTTGTTTTTAATTAAAATTTAGTAATTTTCACTGTTCATCAAAATATATGTGTTATCCGAAAAGTTCCAAAATTTCACCCTAGGATAAATTCGATATTCCGAATCAAAAAATGAAGTCCATTTTTAGAGATAGAATTTATAAAATTTTAAAAAGTAGGTATTACTATTCATAATGGCTAGTTTGATTGGTTGTGGTGTGTTTGAATCTCGAAGTTGCATACAATGCACGCCATTGGATTATTCAAAGGGAAACGTACCGTTGAAGCTTGGGGTGTTACAAAATTGACATATTCCATAGTCTCCTAAATAAGATGAGGTCCCATAATATCTAACTCTACAACCTCTAACAAATGTAGGGGTGATCAGCATGGCCTACCGAACAATTCCTAAGATGGAACCATCTGAATAGGATCTTGAAATATAATGTTGTAGGGAAATTCAACTATGGAAATATACCCCCCCCAAGAACCCCTGTATTCTCGGATGTATTCTTGCAGCATTTCCTCGAGCACCAGAATTGTGCACTCTGACTAGCCATTTGTCTGGGGGTGGTATAGCATGTTGAGAAGCACCTATGTACCTATAAAAATTTGTATCCCTTTCCACAACCATGAATTAAACTAAGAATCCCTATCTGAAATGATATAATGATGTACCATATGATGTGGTACAATCTCATGAATATAAGAACAACCATGACCATTAACTGAAAAGGTCTCATTTTGAGGTAGTAAGTGAGTGACCATCATGATCCTATCAGCAATAACCCATGTAACATTTTTACCTTAAGGAAACCTTAATAATATAGTCATGAAATCAGTCACCACATCATTCCCCTTTCACTCAAGAATGGGTTGCTACTGTAAAAGTCCAACCAGTCCCTGGTGATCCTCCTTCACATGTTGACAGATTAAACACCTCATGACAACACCAACAAAATATCCTTTCATACCTGACCACCAATACTAATGATGTAAATCTCGATACATCTTGGTGACACATAGGTGCACTGCCAAAGGTAAAACAAGAAAATTCTGGATAAGCTCCTCACACGTTTCTATTGAAACCCATGGATGACTGTGTACTCATAGGATTCCATCATCTCATATGGTCAATCCTACAAGAGGGTCCTCACCTGCCACACTCTCACCAAAACTAGGCTTTCTAAGTCCAATATATGCCTCATCCTCACTCTATCTATTATGGTAGAGGTAACATATAATGATGAAAGGATTTCACACCTCTGACTATTATTCACCTCCATGTGAATCTCAGAGAACAAAGATATAAGCTTCCAATCACTACTGGTATAATAACGTCATGTATAATTGTTCTCATGCTCAGTGCATTGATAAATACATTTCCATTACAAGGAATGTGAGGAATCTCAAATCATAACGACTTAAGGTATTACAACCACCTTCACTTACTCAAATCCATACTATTCTATGTAAATATATACCTAAATATTTGGCTGTTTGTGTACACCACAATATATTATCCCAGTAAATATTGTCTCCAACAACACAATGTGTGAACAACTGCAATGAACTCAAGATCATGCATTGGGTAATTCGTCTCATGTAGTCTTAACTACTGAGATCTGTACATGAAAAATTGATCCCCAAGAATAATAACATTCTCTTATCCTGATACCTAATGCATCACAGTACACAATGAAACCCCTTCCAATCTATAGGAAAATCAGTATTCGCACTGAAGTAAATCTCCTTTTTAGCTCGTAAAAGGTTATGTCACAGGAATATAACCATACATACTTCATACCTTTCATAGTAAATGTAGTCAAAGATGATGCTATGTTTGGGAAGTTCGGTAAAAAAATCCTATAGTAATCATCTAAACCTAATAAAATTCCCACCTCAAAGACTTTCATGGGCTGCTCCAAAGAAAATATAACTTTCTCTTTCTCCGGGTCCACTGATACTCTTGTCCCTGAGATGATGCGGCCTAGAAAGTGAATCAGATCCATCTGAAGTTTTTCTTTGTGATATTATCATATAACTAATTCTATCTCAATGTATTCAAAAAGATCTCATGATGGGTGTAATGGTCATGTAAATTATGAGAATACACTATGATATCATCCATGAAAATCACTACAAACGAATCGAGGTATGGATAGAAAACTCAGGTCATCAGTTCCATGAATACCGCTACCACTTTTGTGACAATGAACGACACCAAAAAATAATCATATAGAGCATAATTTCTCTATAAGGGTATCATAGTAATGTTATATTTTCTAACATTCACCTGATGGTAACCAGATCTCAAACCAATCATTGAAAAGTCCCGAGCTCCTCAGAGTTAGTTGAAGAGATCATCTATATGTGGCAGAGGATAACAGTTATTAAATTTAAACCAGTTCAACTTCTATTACTCCACACATAGACTGATGTTACCATTCATGTTTTTCCAAAATGGATTAGTGGAACCTATAGAGACATACTGGTTCAGATGAAACACTTTTCTTTTAAATCCTTTAACTACCTCATAGATCTTGATACTCTATTGTAGCCATCATGTAATCAAGAATGGATACCATGGTAACTCCTATCACCAGCTCGATAGAGAAATCTACCTTTCTCACTAGAGGTAATCCAGAGAAGTCTTACAAGAATAAATTCTTAAAATGATCAACCACTAGAGGGAAATTAGTCTAACATGTTCCTTGACCATCCATATAAAAATTGAAATATAGGCTATCATCTTACCCAAAACATAATTATTTGTTACATCTCAGCTCTCTTGGACATCCCATTCACCTTGGTGATTGTAATCTCTACCCTCTGGTGATGTAAATCTCACCCTTCAATGATAAATGTCAATAAAATCATGAAATGGTACCAAAAATTACTTCCCAATAATGATATGACATCCTATCATCTTGAAGAAAAGGTTTTCCCACACGAAGTAACAACCACCATTCTTGAGGGGGAACTCCCTGCACTATATTACACCTTCCTTTATAATTCCCAATATAGTTTCAAGGTTCATGATGTCATCAAAAGATTGAACACTAATCCCAAGTCTCTCCACAATAGGTAGTTATATAAATCTATGTGAAGAACCTATATCAAAGAGTGTAGAAGCTAAAGTGGAGGATACTAGAACAGTACACTTGATAATAGAATGTTCAGGATCCTTCTCCTCATGAGTCTGTTGAAATACATATGCCTGGACTATATCGTGGCCCTATAACACAACCTTTCTATCCCGAGCTGATCTACCCATCTTTCACTGTGAAATTGGGGTCTTGCTACCATGACCAGGACCACCACCCTGTCCTATTCAACCAGCTGTACCCCAAATCCCTTCCTGATGATGAGCTCCGGACCTCACTCCTGAATGTGGAGTTGGTTCAGACCATCTCTCACTGGCTTTTGGTAGAAACATTATACACAAGCAGTATACATGGACCATGTTTTCACGATATTGACACTCAACTAGGACCATTTGACACTGTGGCCTCATATGTACCTTCCTACTTCATTGGTAGCACCTCACATGGCTACTTGAATATGTGTTCAGATAACTAATTTTACTATATGGAAGTTCAATACAATGCTTCCTACTACTAGTAAAAGCCTAACCAGATCAAGATGCCGAACTACCCTGGATCATACCCCCATCCATTCATGGGTTATTATCTATGATCAAAACCAAATTCACTATTATAGAAATGGTTGTCATTTAAAATAAATTCACCTATGATCATATTTCATACATAATACCATCCTCAAATTTCTTGGATCTATATGGCTCGTCACCCCTCAAAATAGGTGTGACTTAATGGAGTTATATATGACGGGCTAAATAATCCATAGCTAACAGAAAACCTTATTCTAGTTGTAATAACTCTCAGGATCAATCATCCCTCAAAGTAACGACATAGAAATAATTGTACAAGTCCATATAAAAATCCCTCCATACCACCTCTCCATGATGATCAGTTTGAGTGATAACATCCCACCATCTCTTAGGGGAATCTCACAATAAGTACATAGTGAGATTTAACATCCCATAATGAGGCGTCTCTAAGTGCTCGAAGATAAAAGACATGGCCTCTGGCCATTAGTCTGTAGTTTGTGGTCCTCTATCACTCGAAAACTTGGGAATATGCTATTTCTATAAATCACACATAAACTCTACCATAGTTATTGTAGGTTGTTTTTCCCCCTGAATGGTCTACATGAATCTCAAAAATCAATCATGTAACTATGACAAAACACCTATGTCTGTTACAACAGTTGGTGCCATATCTTGCTTGCCTATTGGATCAAATGATATCCAACAATTTACCACATCCAGAGTATGATCTTCACCACCCTCCTAACATACCATTGGTGGTCATCATGGTGGCATTCCAAAAAAATTCTAAACCCATGCCTCAGTGCAATATAATTAGCATTTTTTCAAGATCAATAGTATATATATCAAAACAATATAGGTAAAAACCTTACTCATTAATAAATCACACCTCTAACTTCCTCATGGGTTATGTCTAGGTGTTAAATAAGTCATCAAAAAGAAAGAGACATTACCAAACGACTACTACTAAGGTCTGGTCTAGTCATGTTCCCTACCATATGTCATTTCAATTCATCTTTATTTCACATTGACATCAAATTTCATTTAGGTTTTAAACAATTGAATGCTGAATTTCAATCCAATAGGGCCTATAATCCATTGAGACCAATTATTTAAATAGACCTATGTCACTCTATAACTCATTTCAGGTTGAACCCTGAACTAACAAATTCTGATTAGAGAGGGTCGATACACCTCAGAGACCAAAGCTTAGTGTCCATCTATTTCACACCATAATATATTTAAATATAGATAACACAACAGTAGACATATATATCACATAACTTATCACAACAACATAAAATCATTAATTCATCCTAAATCATAGGACATAATGCATGGAATGTGAAATATAATAGGTTTCTATATGATGCATGAGATGGAATACCCTCATATCAACGAGTTTTAACACAATATAACCCAAATTCATAAAAACAATTACAGCATAAATCAAGTTTATCACCCAACCATGGAATCAAATCAATTATTATAGTTAGAATCCCGATAAAAGTAATTCAATTTGAGGAAATTTGGATTTTACCTATACAAAGGTTAGGTATTCCCAGTAACAACTCATTACCAAACATTAATTCCGTTCCATCTTATCCAAACAGTAACAAATACCTAAAAAAAACCCATTAGATACCACTTTGTAATGTCTGGGTTCCGAATTCCACTTAATGGTACTCCATAATTGGTTGGCCACATGGCCTCAAGTGAATCTCCCAAAATTATAGAGGCTTCTGAACAACAATGAGGGCCTAGGTTCATCAGTGGGGATACTATTTCTACATTAACAATGTGTATCACGATAAAAATAATATAATAGTTCAATAGAGGAAGCATTAAACCATAAAATAGATATAAACATTGAAAGGATGAAAATATAAAAAATCTTTAAGTCATATCAAATAAAACATGATGATACATGTAGCATGATTCTAACAAAAAAACCGAAACAGGTACATAATAGTCATATAAAATACACACTCCAAAAGTAAAAAAGTCCAAAGGAATCCAAATAGAATTGATTCCCTCAATATGGTCCCATGTTCTCATATATTTAAGTAGCATATCAAGTACCTTTATTTTATATATTTTCCTTATCAATTCCTATAATCATATAATCTATTTCGTTCAAAAAAGGTGACCCAAATCGGCTGTGAGATATAATCACCGAAGAAAACCACCCAAGGTATGTTCCAATCAGTCTATGAATATATATAATAAGATTGGAGGATGTATAATAATAAATAAGGAAGTAATCAAAAGTGAACATCCATATCATTTAATCAATTCATTTAACAATTCTATTTCATTGAATTTATATGTCTTGAGATCCCTATCAGGCCCTACATCTCTCATATTTTCAATAGCACAAAAAATACTATACATGCCATATATAAAGATATGAGTCAATCCCGAATCCAAGCTTGTGTTTTTGATTATAATCCAATTCACATAATACATTATTATTAATTCAATTTGGAACCTAATCCCACTCCTTACATTCCTAAGATACAATTCCAGTATCACTTTAGGTATGATGCCAAAATATTCCTATAATTGACATTACTATGTTGGGATTCAATTATTTCCCATGAATGATATCCACCAACACCCTATAATTCCATTTGTACAAACCTCTCAAGAACTTGGTATCACTCTAGGTGAGGTAGAGAGTCTTTCCAATCAATTACATCCTTGGTGGTCTAATACGGAGCCCAAGTATAAATCATGTCATAAATAGTCAATTACCCTTTTATTCCATCCATGGAATCTTTCATTTGGATCCATGATTCGCTTGATATATTATTAATTCCTCAATTAGTTTTTCCATGGAATCCTTTATTTTTATATCCATGATTCACCCATAGCATAATAAAGCTTCATTCCATTGAGACCATCCATTGATTCCTTCAATTGGATCCCTAATTCGCCCAAATAATACAAATAAATCCTCAATGAGTCCTTCCATGGAATCCTTCATTTAGATCCATGATTTACCCATGGAATAATCAGGTTTCAAGGCAATTTATTCTATCTATGGAATTCTAATATGAATCCACATATGACCCAAGTCTATTAAAAATTTAATCTATTCAATTCCATTTATTCAATTTCATTTAACATTATAAGGTCAAAACCAATGAAATATAAGTGTATATCACCTCAAAAAGGTGAATAAATCATATGGAAGCATCACAAGGCCTCTTATTTAAATTACTCACATGAGAATTTTCAATATAACAAACATCAAACTCATAAAAATCTATTTCATGGATTAGATATTAATTAGCTCACATGAGAAAAATATTAAAACAAGTTTCTAAAGATTAAAAAAACCATTGCATAACATGGTACCTATATAACTGACATGGGAAATCTATTTAATGCAACTCAAGCATAATATACCAAATAAGGATAAGTGTTAAGGGACTTTCTCACTCATCCCTTCCAATTAAATAGGTTAAATTTTCAAATCATTACACAATTCATCAATTGATAATTTAATTCCCATTATCAATTCAAATTAAACATCATTTATCAATGAGAGAAGTGGCGCACTATGGGTGTCTAAGGACAAAAGCTACAAATTATCCATTAAATAACAACACCCAATGGGTGCTTCATATTGAAGGTATTCAACCAATAAAAAACATAAAAAACATTATAATCACATATAATATGCCTCAAAATTATAAAAATTTAATTTAATTTCAAGCGATACCCAGAAATTTGGCATGCGACAAAAAAATATATATAAACAACCTGACTTTAAGTGAAAGACAGGAGACCACCTAACTTAGGTCTGTGCAAGATATCTCATCCAGTATAATGTCCTCATTTTTACCAGATTACTAGAAATATGAATAATGGTTGAAGAAAAGAAGATTAGGTCATATGTGCTAAAATCTAAATAGCACATATGATAACCAATATAAAAAATAATGATTTAAAAAGTAGTTTAGTTATCACTGTTACAGATCCAAGGAGAAAAATGACATTTCAATTAGAGCTTGGATGGAACATATCTATCAAAAAACCAGGAACCAAGGAGGATATCCTAAGGGAATGAGCTGCTGTCCAATGGGGTGAAACCTGATTTTGGGTTTTAATATATTTTTAATTAAATTAAAATTATATTTATTTGTCAAAAAACACTTGTGTCACACAATTTATGCACCCAATTTACCATACTATGTGGAAACCGTGCATAGTTTCATGTAGGATTGGAGAATTTAGCACAATTTACCCATACAATTGGGAAATCATGAATAAACCATCTGAATATCCACTATAATAATTTTCATAAACTAAATATCTGGATGCACGATCATGCACTCCAACCCGAACTATTTGCACTAACCATGTGACATCCTCTTTTCACACAAAACATGGGTTTTGGGCTCCAGAATAGCCTAAGAAACCCCTGATCCTTCTATTAACTCAATGGAAATTAATATTACTCCATATTAAATCACCTAATCTAAATATTTATGGAAACAATGGATCTATACCTCAAATAAGAACTCAGTTCTTACATGAACCAACCTAGGATACCCCAAATTCAGGTACCTGAGCTGACCCATGTCATGGATGGATTGGAATTTATAATCCCCATGATCAAGAAACTAGTTCTTGGGCATCACAAATATATAATTTGGATATATTTCATCTAGATAAAAAATAATAACTTGTAACATCTATCAAGAAGTCATATAGGAGTACTCCATATGTCAGATGATCTCACATACTAAATAAGTAGTATTAATAAACTAATAGAAACTAAAACGCATAAACATATAACATATATCATAAACTATATTATAAAACAAACTTGTATAAACAAACAATATTAATATTATGGGGAATACTATAAATACCAGGAGAACATAAGTAGAGAAGAATTTGTTTGAAGTGAACATAAAATCCACTGCATACGATGCTTGGTGAATACATGCATGTAATGCATGTGGTTTCCACCTCAACTCCCAAAAAGTTTTATAAAATTTATCATATATAATATGGATCATACTATTTGGAAGATGCAAATTTATTGAATCTTTTAAATGAATAAACATCAATAAGTTGAAATGCTCAGGTGTCATGTGATGGAACATGAGATATTACAATATTATGGATGATCATTAGGAAATGAATAGTGTCAATACTTGATATATAAGGATTAGATCATCCATTGATGTTTGTGAGATACTAGTGTGCCACTTCGAAACCTCTCTTCTTCCTAAAAACTGTTCATCATTTAAAAAAAAGGTGCTAACACCCCTTCCATCTTTTGGGTATCCTCTTGATACGATCAAGGATCCCTCATTGAGTGTACTCCCTTAGAGACAGGATGCATACATATGTATCTCTAGTGACATTCTTAAAATATTCTCCTGATATTAAGGAATATAGAATCCACTACAATGAATAAAATATAGGTTTAATGTTCATCTCACTTTTTTATATTTTATACATTTGATTCTCAGAGACCAACTTACATGTGTTCCTTGGTTATATCTACTAGAAAAATTCAGAAGATTATTTAAAAACCCCATTACTGGAATTATAGTTGATTTTATTATGAATTATATGTGTTTTTATCAGTGGTTTTGAAAAAAATCAATAGAAGAAATGATTTGTAGCATTTCATAAATGTCTTTATAAATTTTCATTACTTTTATACATCATCAAAGGTCTATGTAAATATCATCTCACATAATTTTATATAAAGAACCATATTTTAGGTTTACAATAGTTTATTCTTTTATAAATTATTCTATGTAAAGATAAATCATCACATACCTTTATGTATTAAGGTAATCTATAATATACACCTACATGAAAAAGATATACATAAAGGTAATATCTTTTTATGAAATTAGTTATGTAATGATAGTACACAAGATTACTATACTATGTAAATGAATTTTAAAGATTACCTATACACATGGAATTTATGTAATGATAGAGCACTAGATAAATATTTGAAACATAAGTTTTTAATGGTTATCACTATGTTTCACCTGATCAACCATTACACATAATTATAAGGAATATTTTTCATATAGATTATAATGGTAGTTGTATATTTCATAAGGGTAAATAGTATTTACCCTCATGTAGGTATGGGTACCTTCATAAGGGTAAGGAGAAAAAATTGTTAAAAATTATTTATAACATCCATATTGATTTTAATGATTTATAAAATGTTTATAAATCATGTTGAAATGTATGTTGGGATATTTTATTTCATAAAGAATTTCTAATTTTACTATACAATGATTATAATCAACTAATTAATTTTTATGAAATATTTACCAAAACATAAAAGTTTAATATTAATATTCATTAACAATAATTTTATGGTATTCCTTGTGTTCTTGAAATTAAAGAGTATTTAGAAATTATAAAAGCAAATTTTTAAAAAATTTACGAATTTTAAAATTATATAATATTAGGATTATTCACAATGTTTATATAATATAAATTTAATTATAAAATATTTATAACTCTTAAAATATCATATAAATTCACTATAAAATAAAATAATAAAGAGTTTATATTGAAATTAACATAATTATTTTTATATTATTACCAATTTATAAAATCTATTTAAATATTAATTATTTATGAATTATTTGTAATTGTGTATCTCATGTTTAAATATTTTAATTTTTCTATTATTTAATGTTTATTTATTTATTTTTCATGATTTAATAATGGTTTTTGAAGTATTAATTTTAGGTATACATTATGTTTAATTATTAAAATACTTCTTATAGTTATATACCAACATTAAATGCTTGGTATGACTCCATAAAATTTAGTTATCATCTACCACGACCTTGATTTATATTTTGAGTAATGTTCTTGAGAAGTCCTATTGAATATAGTTTCTACATATTAGGAGTTAGTGATGTCATGAATCAAATTATCTCATGAGTAATGTATCCCCACGAAGAGGGAATTAGGGTCAGAACACCTACCAATCTGGAGGCTAATCTTTTTCTAGAATGGTGAATGGGGTCACCTATATATTCTTTTGGGATTACTTCTATGGTGATTGTTAATCTCACATGGCTCTATGCCATTAAATTAATAGTTCATTTAACTTATACATATGATACATTTGGGTGTGCTTGAATATATATGGATACTATTTTTGGATAATAACACAATATTGGGGGTTTTGTAGGGAGTTAGACATCAAGGTGGTGTGAACACATTAATTTGGTTAATGGAATAGGGATTCCAAAACTAAATAATTAGAATAATTAATTAAAATGAATGAATCAAACATGATAAAATAATATCTAAATAATTTTAAATAGTTATAAATTAAATTTTCATTTGATTTATATTAAATTAGTGAGACTAAAAAACTGCCTCAAATAAAAAGTGTGTGAGTCCTCCCAAATTTTTACTTTTTAATACCTCAACCATTTAACTATGTATGTTTTCCCAAGAATGATGCTCATGAATAATCTTATATAAGGTATGTATCTGATTGATAATACTGGATCATCATTGGGTAGATTATTTTCCTATAGTTTGCCTTTGGATTTTCATTTTTTAGTATTTTAATGATGTTTTTGAGGTAAAACTTAGATGGGATTCCCTTAGGGGGATACTAAAAGAACATAGTTGAGTGAATCAGTATAATGGATTTGGATAAAGAGTAATTTGTAGAAATATCCTAGATTCACAACTATTTTTAATGGGATAAATCCCTACCCATGTAATTAAGTGATGTTAAGAACACCCTTTCATACTCACTGCTATGTGAAATATAGGTCTTAGTTCACAAAATTGATATTATGTAAGGGATCATCATTTTTTGTGGGAGAAAATTCATTTAAATTACTTAATGAAATGATATAATAAATGATACTCACATATTTAAATGTCTTTTCTATAGATCATGGAACATTTTATCAAAATTATATTAAGATCATTACTAAATATAGTCCATATAATAGTTAAATATCAGTATTTTCGTTTGAGAAGTGTTCTAAAGGAGAAAAAATCAGATTCATCAAATGTGAATATTATAGTGACCAATCCCACTAACTCTAACTCATGATTATTAGACACATAGTGTATTTCACACATGTGTGCTGACAAACATTGACTCCGTGATACGAGAGAATTGAAAAGGGTGAGGTAGATCATCATGTTAGTAATGGAGGAAAATTTACTACATTTGATGTTGGAACATATGATCTAAGTTTACCTTGATGATTGATTATAGAGTTGATTTTTTATTATATCCCCTCTATAAATAGAAATTTGATTTATGTATATTGTCTAGAAAAGATACTAATTTCCTTCAAAATTAAAGATAATTGTTGTTCTATATATAATGATGAAATGGATAATGGCTTTAATGGTTTAAATATTAATGATATGGACAATCAAATTTATAATATTCAGAATTAGAAGGTTTGGGTTGATTATAATCCCACTGACCTTTAGCATTGGTTCCTTTGGTAATATATATGAGAAATACATTCAAGGACTCTATAGAGATAGATTTTTGGAATCATTTGAATATGAATTGTTTAATACATGAAAATCGTATTTATTACAAGAAGTGAAAAAGGTACCTTTTGGTTGAAAATGTGAAAGGGCTAGTAAAATTTTGGGAATTACCCATATTTATGTATGTGGAACAATATTTTCACAAGTATATGATGGTTTTAGGTACTTCATTTCTTTTATTAATAAATTTATCCGATATGTATATGTGTTTATGATGAAGTAGTTTGAAACTTTTTAAGAGGTCAAATATTTTAAGAATAATGTACATAATCAACTAGGAAAGAGCCTCATGATCTGTTAATCAGATCAGGTGGTTAATACCTGAGTAAATTATTTATAGATCATATATGATCATATTGAATTTTTTCAAAAAATAACTAATCGTAGAACAACATAATGGAATTATTGGTCTTAAATGAGCAATCAAACCTGGTTGGACATGGGTTGATGAATGATGAATCTATCAGACTTACCTATTTTGTTCTAGGGTTATTCTCTAGAAACTGTTGTATTCTTACTAAATTGTGTTACATATATAGAATTTATAATTAAACTATATGTGATATGGCACTAACAACATCCCAATTTATCTTCTATGAATATTTTCGGTTGTAAAACCTTCATTCAATGATTTCGTTCAAACAAACATAACCTGAAATATGAAAAATGCTTATTTTTTATTATCCTAATGATGAAAGTGGAAATTACTTTCATACTTGTACATAGAACAATGTTTTTTATTGTCATATTTTCTAAAAAAATTCAATCTAGATTTATAATTCCAAGAAATGGTTAAAATACATGGAATCTAAGATAAAATACCTATATAATAACTAAGTTTAAAAGTTATTAGATTCACCTAAATGGGTAATACCCATATGGTTTAAGAACGTTTCCCATAAAAAAATAAAAAATATGGTAGAGTGTCATCATATAAATCATTCATGGTGGGAAAGGGTTAAAAATAAGTTCATGTTATTGACTATGAAGATACATTTTCACCTATTGCAATGATATGTCGATTAAGAATTTTCTTAGAATAAAAACTCATTATGATTATGAGAAATATTATATAGATGTTAAAATTAGATTCCTTAATTAGAATTTAATTGAATATGTGTATATGATATAACTCAAGGTTTTTAATGTTCCAAATGAGTCTACTAAGGTTTTCAATTTACAACTGTCCAATTATTGGTTAAAGAAAGCATCTTAGAGTTTGTATATTTTGCATCGTATTGAAATAAGAGTTTGAAATCATTAATAACACACATGATTATTTTGTACATAAATTGGTTAGTGAGAGTATAATATTATTTTTCATATTTTATTTAGATGACATAGTGGTTCCCAAAAATGTCATCCTAAAACATCAATTTGTGAAGGTGTTTCTAGGTATGTGTTTATAAATAAGATACATGGGTGAATCTACCTAAAAACTAGGTATTAATATCTTTAAAGATAGATATAATATGTATCTTAGATTATGTCAAAATAAAAATAACGGTAAATTTCTAAAGAGGTTTATCATAGAAAACTCCATAAAGGGGCCTTTTATGGTGTTGTATGGCATGAATCATAGAAAGATTCTGGATCCTTATAAATATTTTGTAAGAATTGATATGAACGATTGTGCATCTTTCATAATATCTATTATATATTCCATGTTATATGTTTGACCTGATGTCTATTATTCTTTGATCACAACTACTAGATACCAATAATGTATGATTCAGTAGATTATAATAAATAACATCAATAGGTACATGGGAAGAACTAAGGATATATTCATGATCCTTGATGAATTGTATGATATTTCATTAAAGGGTTACACAAATTCTAATTTTCAATCCAACAAATATGATTTGATTTCTCAATATTGATTCATATTTTTCCTAAATGGGGGAGCTGTTAGTTGGCAGTGTCTCAAAAATTCCATCATAGAAGACTCAAAAATAGAGGCATAACACATTACAATATTAGATACTTTGAAAAAGTTGTTTGGATAAAACAAGTTCATTTCTGATCATGGAGTGGTTCCTTGCATCTAGGGAGAAATTGAGCTATATTTTGACGACTGTAGTGTTTTTTCTCATGAAAAGGAACAATAGAGTAAAAAAGGACAAAAACATTCCATTGAAAAAATGATATCATACATGATATCGTTAGTAGGGGCTAACAGAATGATAATTTGAGTGGATAAATAGGAGAATGTAGTATATATGTTGATGAAATCATTACCGTAGAAACAACATGATTGTCTTATAGAAAATTTGGATGTTAGAAACACGGGATATTGATTATAATTGTTGTAAAATCAATTATGTGTTTATAACAAAGTTAATATCAAATTATTATTCAATCAGTTTTGTTGTTATTTATTTAGTATGTGTGATGAAATGATAACATCCCCTCAAAGTGTGACTCTGAGTTGCTCAAACCAAGGGTCATTACATAAAAATATGGGTTATAATTATATGTTAATGTTGTATTGAATAGATTCTAACACTCAATAAAAATATTTTTAGAAGAGATTCATAGAATAAATTCATTAGGTAATTACTAGAGACTTTGAACAAACCCAACAATTTATATCTTACGTAATGTCACACAATCATCGATGTACTTAGGGATGTATACTTATTGTAAATCATCCTGGCCTATGGTTGCTAAGATACCTAGAATTAGAACCTTCATAAATTGATGCCCCATTATAGTGAGATTGAAAATAACTTATTGAATACGCGGTTGGTTAGGTATATTGACAATCATGTTTTTGGTTGGATTACAACCAATATAAATTTTTTCCACTAGCCTGAAAAGAAATGTCTTCTGACCTGTTAATTGAAATAAACCAATTAAATGCATGGAAATTATTAGTTGGGAAAAATATTATAATTTTAGCTACTTATATGAGGCTAATGTGATGTATTCATATATAATATGAATAAGATGTGATGTATTCATTGACTTGGTCATCCTTTTTGGACAATCAAGAAAATTGGAGTTGGTTATACTAGATTGATATGTTACATGTCTATTGGTCACTTGATGTCCTGAAAAAAGGGTTTATATGGCTATACATCCAATATATATGGTAAAACATATGGTGTATGTGCTCATAAAGAGATATGAGAACGTTTTATTGAGATCACATTAGATCCTTTAATACATTGAGTAAAACAAATTTACTTCTAGATGATGTTCTTTGATTACATGTTTGAAATTATGATTTCATAGTTCTTGTAAAAATTTCTATGGATCTTAGGGTCACACCATTTATCCCTTGTATATGGATATAATTTTGGAAATAATGATTGTCCCAAATGAATGATGTTTGATGAAACCATATCCAAATGAGATTGTATTGATTCACAATGAGTTTTGATGCTTTTCATAATGATATTATTGGATTTCATTATAAGTGGGAGATTATTGTAAGTGTTCATAAAATACTATCTTTTATGCATGATTAATACATTCACATGAATCATACAAATTACAACTCAACTCTTGAATGAGTTTACATCATTTATGATCGATAATATGGATCAAATTTTTTAGAAGATACTCATAAATCTATTTTTTTAATGAATTAATTTCAAGGATATGAAACACTATAGTTTCATGTGATGGAATATGAGATGTTATGATATGAATAGTGCACTTCTTGAAATTAATGTCATCGATAACAGTTTTATAAGGATGTGGTACTCTCATTAGGTGTCTGTGATACTAGTGATCCACTACTACACATCTCTTCTTTTCAAAAAATTTGTCATCATTTCATATTAAGGTTCTAGAAACCCTTTCAGATTTTAGGTATCCCCATGATATGATCAAGAGTCTAACAGCTAGTGTACTACCATAGATATATGTAGAATATATTTGTTTCTTTATTGATATTCATCAAATACTCTACTGAGATAAACAAATTGTGAAAGCTATTATAATGGTTGAAGTATAAGCACTCTTTTCATCTATGTTATGTGATATATGTTGTGTTTGGTTCTTGGATATATATATTCTTGTGTTTTTTCGTTATCTTCACAACTAAAAATCAAAATATGTTTAAAAAACCCATTAGATCGAATGATAGAGACAACATAGTACAATACAAGAGAGGAATAAAAATCCAAAATAAAACTAGGACCATGATTACCATCTTCAGGTGTCAAGTAGAATTTATCTTCTACTGGTATCATTACTATTCATTAATCAGAACTCTAAGAACAACTTCCACTACTATGTGGAATAAGAATTATAAATAGGTATGTGATAATATCATTGTAGGTATCCTCTCTACACACCATAAAAAATCATTAAAAGTAAATTATTTTCATGATAGTTTGAAAATACAATTATAAAGATAAACTTTTTCAATTAATTATAAAAAGTATCATGTGATAATAATTTGTGTTCGATTATAACCAAGGTAAAAAAGAAACCTCACCAAAAAATCTAGAATTTAAAAAAAATTGAAATATTTTTTATCAGTAAGAAAATAATAAATTTTAAACCATCCTTTTTACAAATATCCACATTTTAAAAGTAAAGGAAAATAACAAAAATTTTACTATTCCTTTTGAAACTTCCACATAGAAAACAACAGAGATAACTTTCAATATTAAAATAAGGGAATCAGAAAAGTGATAAACACATAATAAGATGGAAAATACAAATAGATTCAAAATATAGATAAGTGGGGTTAGAGAATACATGAATAAACTATAAGAAAAAAAATATCATACACCAAGATAAGATAAAAGTAACATAATATAAATATAAATGGAATTACTAAGATAGATCAAAAATAAAATAATATCTTATATCATGAGAGTAACCCTATGTATCTAAGGACCTAGTAGTATAGGATTTATATAGTATATGGTGATAAAAAAATCCATATCCAACTCCAAGCGTGGCACACTGAGGAGAACATACCTTGGCCTATTGGTTTGGTTACACCCATTGGATAACACCAAAAAATACATCACAAGATACTAAGGAGTTCTTGTTAGAGTTGTGGTGACATCCAAATGATAATTCCATGACCATATCATATCAAAGATCAGCTAGTATTTTAGCATAATCTAAGACAATGTAGGTCGTGTCATGCCTTGCAGTACTTGTACTAGTCTTCCCCACCCATGTACCAAAGATTCCCATGATCCAATAGTGGTGGTGAGAAATATAAATAATAAAATCAAGAATATAAATACTTAGTAATAATATAGAAAACTATAACCACCAAAAATAATAAACCTTCCTAACAATCAAACACTATTCACAATAATAACCCCTTTTTCCAGAATGAAAACATAATGAACATATCCCCTATATGGGATTACTCCATTAACTCACATAATATCAAAAATAACATAAACGTTTATACAAACAAACTATATTGTATCACTTTTAGGAATATTTGTCCTAAGAAAACCATTTTCATGAAGTTCCAACTAAAAAGTTTAAAATATATTTTGGAAAACCAAGCATAAATTTATCTCCTAAACAAAACCCATGAAATAAAACTTAAAAAACATTTGGAAATATTTTTTTTATAGACATAATACAACCAAATTTATATCCATACATAAATCAATATAGATACATCATATCAAATAATTATTAAAATACAAAACAACTTTAGGAACCCCAATCATATTATTAGTTTAGAAAAAATTTCTTAAAAAAACACAGTTTCCTCTCATTAAAAATCATTACGAACAAAATAATAATAATATTTATTAAATATATTATCTGTTTAAATATTCCTTAAGTCATTTTATCATCCACTAATATGTTTAAATTATAATATATATTTTTAAGGATTTTATGTATGGATTAAAAATTGGAAATAACTAAAAACTTAATGTTTAAATAGTAATGTATGGGGCCTCATACCACTATTGAAAACCCAAAATTGATCCCAAGGTCATATTGAAATCCCTTGGGTCTATGAGAACCTAAAAAATGCATAAACCCCACTAAAATAATAAATAAAACATAAAAAACAAAAATCATAGGAAAAAATCATCAATAAAAAACTCACCATATGATATAATGACGATGAACTAAGAAATAGGGGTAGTTTTCCATAGAAAAACCTAATACATGAAAATAATAATAATTAAAAGTAATAAGATTATGATTAATTAATAATAAATTCACTAAAACATTGAATAAATTAATTATAATACTTATATAGAGATGAATGAAGAATTATAAAATGAACATCACCTCATAAAACCTCCTCTATAAGACACACACTAAAAAACATAATAATTTGGATAATGACACCATTAATTGGTAGAATAAGCTCCATAAAACCCCATAATCTATGATAAAAACCCCTCTGGAATCACTCAGATTGAAATAGAGACAAAGGGGAGGAGTGAATAACAAAATAAAGAACTCCCCTCTTATTCAATTGACATGAAACAAGAAACAATGAGAGGGTTACAAGTATCACTCCTCGAATTAAAATATCAAAACCATCATTGAAAAAATTATAAAATTAATTCATAATAAAATTGTGAGTGTTATAATATGGGAACCCTTGTTTTGACTTGACATGATGCATCCACTGTGGGTCATAGTGCAACCACACTTGGAATAAGGGCCAACACCTAAAAATATCTCATGGACATACAATTCATCTGAGTTGTAACAGGACCAACCACTTGAAGAAGGGATGATCATATTTCAAGTTTCATCATAGAACAACTATTTTGGGTCACTATGAGACCATGTGTTAGAATAGGTATCAACCCTCAATAAAATAGTGTCATGGTGAAACCCACAATGGTCATGGAATGACCCTTTGTGGACTATATTATTCACCCACTATCATGGTAAGGTTTCCTATAGAAATAATTATATTGAAATGATAATCCCATTATATCCTAATGATAATATTAAAAATATTTTTGAAACCAAATACTTTAACCAAAATCCAAAAAATTAAATTCTATCAAATATTTCAAACCCAAAATGACATAGTTCATTACCTGGGGCCTCTTAAGCATCACAAACATTGGTTCCACTTAAGTAATTGGTTTGATATAGGTGAAAATTTAATTTTTTTGGTATCTTGTTCTCGAGAAAAAGTTTCTTTGGGTAATTGTAGTTTAATGTTTCCTTTATGCGACCTTTTCCTTAGTGACTATGTTCAGGAAATGATATATGGGGAGTCATAGGAAACATCTAGGTATGTTGGGGACATTTGGTGGTGGTGATGGATATAATGGACTAGAGACCACCAGTGTGATTCCCATTACACCATAAGAAAGTTGTATAAATACTCTCTAATTCTTTTCATCTGTGGTAGAAAGGATTTATCATAGTTTGGAGAGAGATTCCCAAAGACGGTTATAGTAGTGATGGGGGTGACCATCCTCTACTGTCTATTGATCATTGTATGGTACTTTATGACGATATCCTTAGTAAGTTAACTAAATCAAATCCATCTTTGATGATCATAATTTCATTCACATTTTCTATAACTATTTTAAGAATAAATTTTTAAGGAGGCATTAAGTAGGGGATATCAAGTGATGGTCCTCGACAATTGTGGGAGAGGAATCAATAATAGTGGCATAGATCTGAGGATCCACAATAGGGTATCCATAAGACTTAGGTACACCTATATTATTTGATTCAAACCATTTAATTCATGGGATTACAATATTTAGTTTACCATCAACCTTTTTCTTTAGATAATGAAGGAAACCAAAATAAATAGTACTACTATAATGACATGAACTTTTATTAATAAAATTCTATTTTTGAATGAATAAATCCGATATCAATTAATATAGTTAATGAAAACACATGCCAAATTTTGGATATTCTAGAACTTCATAAGTTATATCCTTTTTTAGTTAAAGGAACATTAAGAATCAAAATCGTTGATAGTATAAACATTATAACAATATCATATAATTAATATATATATATATATATATAGTGTTATGATAAATCCCTTTGAATAAGGAAAATGAAGCGGTGGCCTCAACAAGAAGGATTATAAACTATGAGGACCATTTGTTAAAGATTCTATGGGAGATAACATCACATGGATTTTTCTTTGACCAAGAACAAAACATGATTTAATAATTAAAGTATGAGGGAAACAATTTGTGGGTGAAGTAAAAGATCATCAGGATCCTAACCCAAACCATGTTCACCGAACCACCCCAATAATGTCACACCATAAAACAATTTATTCTTAGGGTGTTAATTAGTGTAATAAAGGTCCATCTACATTATAAATTATAAATTTTTTATTTTTAATAAAATAATAATTATATTTTTCTTTTATTACTTTATAATTATTAAATAATGATGTCTAATAGAAATTAAATTTCGATATAATGAAACACAAATTTTACTATTGGGAAATATATAGTTTCAATAAATACACTATTTCTGATGAATTAAAATTATTTTGAAATAAATTATTTTAAAATAAAATATTATTAAAACTAAAATTTTATTAAATATAAATTATAATATAACTTTATGATTTCAAATATAATTTTTATAAGGGTTCGAAAACAATTATTAAAAAAAAAATTAATTTTTCAATAACGTGGGATTTTTGATTAAAAATTAAAAATTATCTTATTTATAGGTTTAATTTAACAAAATAGATACTATTTTTTAAATCAACAAGTCAAAAATATCTAATAGTGACTCTTTCCTAATTTTTTAAGACAACTAGTTTTTTGGGTAAACAGTAAATAAATTATAATTATATGCTTCATATTATGACATACTAAAGTCCAAAAAGTTAGGTAATAAATACTATAAAGAGAATCAACGATAAAAATTATCCTCCACTTAATATATAAGTCATTTCAATAATTTTATAAACCCTAAAATAATACTCCAAAATCTATAATATATTTTATGGTTTTAGAATCAATTCTTTATAAACATGAATCACTTACAGATCACCAAGGATATTATTTTAAGGAGTTTTGTTCTGAGAATTATAGAATAATTAAATCCAAACCTCTTTGAAAAAAACCAGGTCAAAAAACCAAGGGCTATTTTTTGTGTTGGATTAATTTATCATATAGAGTCCAAAACCAATGTTTTGAAATTAATAATGAAATCACATATCGTTTTATATAAAAACCCACCACAAATACATTTAATCTTCACTAAAAACCATTATATAAATAATTTACTCTTACATTCCATTTATATATCCCTTTCAAGGTGTTTACAAGCTCTTAAGAACCTCCTACCATGCATTTAGAAGCACCCTCTCAAGGTAAGGGATTATTTCCTTCACTTTATTCGAGAACCTTCTTTATATTATGTATTTTTTACCAATTTTTCATGTTTGGGTATGTTTTTAAAATTATATATTTCTTATATTATGATTTAAAAGTTATGAGATACCACTTTAACTCTAAATAAACCCTTCGATGAGTATTTATATAACCCTGTTTTGCTGTAGAAATTAGCGTATTATTTTCCAAGAAAAAAATTTATATAGAGAATACCCATCCACATTTACACTCTAGAATATTCACCTATAGTCACCTACCATCAATTTATTTGGTACTTCCATGTGTGAGACCCTCACTCCCTAATCATGGGATTAATGGTTTTTAAAAATATCCTTATATTGCATGATCTATGTGGCACACTTATGCATATAAATGATATGAATGTGAGAGGTGGGATTGAGATTATATATCCCTTCAATCCATTAGGAAATGTTTTTATCACTTGAGAAAAGATATATGTTGCATGGGAGGTTATCGTAAGAACAAAATTCTATGATTTCACAATGGTTAGAGTTGACTTATGTATATGATGTCATGTTTTAGGTTGTTGTCACATTCCCCTATTGCCTTTATTCTATCAACATATATCATGATTACATGTTCATGTTTATAATTTTCATGCCTCTTATATTACCTTGAGATCAATCATGAATCATATATAATGATTTTACCTTATACTATGATTATACTATTCCCTTTATAGCCTTTATAGCAAACCCATTTTTGATATACATCCCCAGTTTATCCTACAAAATATTAGAAGATCAATGGATTCTAAGAACACATTGTGGGGGTTTTAAATATTTTGTTACCCATGTTTTGTGTTATTGTCCTACGTACCTAATTTATCAAATACATGAGTATTCATGATTTTCTATGGTTTTATATGGTGTATCATTATGTAATAAATCATTAATTTAGGTATATTAAAATATGGGTTATCACATTTGGCATCAGAGTGAATTCTTGTTGGTTTATGGGATTTGGATTGAAAAAAATATTGAATTATTTAAGGGTAAGACTAAACATAGTAAAATATCTACAATTTTTTAAATTATAGAGAATGTTATTTCTATGAAAATAAATCCCTCTTTTTATACTACATATAGATATAGCTATGGAACATCACCCCAGGGTAATAACCCCAAGAAGGGAATATTATTATTGACTCAATAGTTAAATAGTTAATGAAATAGAGGAATTACTTCACCACTAGTATGAAATTCTTGACGGATGTGATTTGGTAAAATTTGAAGCTCATTATAAACCATTATTAAGGTGATAAAAATTTACATAAAAATCTATGTTAGGAAATAGGTCATGGATAACATAGATTGAAACCTAAAAATCATTGGTTTAGTAATGTATTTAATTTATCAGTTATCCCTTAAATGTTCATGGTTTCTCATTTATGTCTTTAGTTGTGTAAAAATTTTCATCCCTAATTTTCAATTTATTTTAGTCAATTTCTGGAAATAGGAGGAATCCATTCAATAAATAGTGCGACAAGAAATGTTTTGAAAGCCCAAATGATATACCCACCCTGATTGGAGCAGGAGTCATGGGATTCGTGGAAATAATTTATCAATTAACCACATTTTTAATAGAAACATTAATCAAGGGGAATATCCCATCCCACTTAGAATGTGAAAGTTACAATTGGGACCTTAATGTGAAAAATTCTTATGACATGGATATTAAAATCCATTAATCACGAAACCATGGATCAAATACATTGAAAAAATTTTATCCATACTTCAATGATTTGATAAAGAGAAGGTCATGATGGTTGTTTATTGTATCACAGGAGGAGCTGAAAAATGGTGAAAATTGATGAAAAATATGTATCCCAATTAGGAGATCCACATTTTGGAGTGGAATTATTTTTGGAAAATTATTTTTGATATATATTTTTCTCACACTCACTGTAAGTACCTAGATATTCTTTTTAGGTATGTATTCCAATTTTCTGGGGTTTTTGAGAAAAGAGGAGTTTCTGGAAATTTTTGAAGTACACGCCGTGTACATTTTGAGAACACACCATGCACTTCATTGCCGCTTGAGGCCATCTGATGGCCGTGTCATGGCCACAAACACGTCCAAGTAGGGGTGACGTGGAGGCCACCTAAATCGGAGTGCATAAAATCCTAGTACACATTGTGTACTATAAATGTACACACCATGTACTTTATTTTTTTCATTAAACAGACCGGGTTGCGCCTTAACTCTAAAACCGTCTTCTTCTCCAGCTTCTTCAACTGAAGGCATCCCATATGACCATGAATCTCCTCTGAGCACCTGAGCCTCCGTCTGTTCTCCAAATCCACCACTGTCGATTACGTTGGAACCGTAGTGGTAAGCTCTTCATTCTCTTAGAGATTCATCTTCCAATTCCTCCTCTTTCTCAAGTTACTGTGTGTTGAACGTTTTAGATGTTCTTTTACATATTCTCCATTCTAGGCCAATTCACGGGCCAAGGTTCAAGTATATCAATATCCTAGGATCGAGGTACATCATTTTTTGTATTTCATTGAATGTCTTTGAGTTTTTTGTGCAAAATTACTAGATTCCCATGTATCAGGTGTCTTGGGATTGGGGTTTTGACCGTGTATTAGTATCTTCCTTATATTTCTTGTATTCTTGAGTCTATTAGCTGAATAATGATTTCTTATTATCATATTTGAGGATCACTCCATGGGTGATTCACTTGTTATGGCTGTTTATCATCATTTGGCTTAGGTTGCCTGTGAGGCATACCTTGTTGCATTGATTTCCAGCCTTGATATAATTTATTTTATGTATTAACCATAGTTTATATACTTTTGGTGAATTATATCTATTATCCAAGTATTTTGTTGAACTTACTTAGGGCTGTTGGTAGTCGATTTTTCATGACTGGACGGCCCCGGGCTGTGTGAACCTGGTGCGATAGACTAAAGAGGGAATTGACGATTAAGGGGTTCTCTAGAGATTCGGTTATAAATTAGTATCATTCACATGACCTACAGGAATAGGACTTTGTGCTTCCTTAGGGTGTCCTTAGTTACGTATCGAGACTACTGGGGGAATTAGACGTAGGTTATTCCTTAGAGAGTCTATAGCTATTGATGCAAGACCGAAGGGGAATTGATGGTGAGAGCTTCCCAGAGTGTTTGTACCTTTCTATGATTACTTGACTAGAGGGTATTCTAGTATGAGCCACCCAGAGAGTTACTGTGAATATTTTTTGGTTGGTTGTGATGAGTCCACCAAGCCAAAGCACAAGCTTGGATCTATTAGCCTGCTTGTTTGTTTAGGTAGTCTTTTTAGATACTTGTTGTGTTACTTGCCTTGCCTTGGGATAAAGAGCTTCATTAGATTCCTTGGTTGATAAATTAAATTAATGAATTACTTGTTAAATGAATATGAATGGATATTTTTAGTATTTTTACTTTAGTGTACTCCTGTTTCTCTGCTGCATTTAATTCCATTACTTTTTCAATATTTCTCAATAATAGTAGGGCACAAATATTTCCATTGTTGCCTACTAGGATTAATCTCACACCCTGTTTGGATCCTGATTTTTGTCCAAAATAGGTTATATGGTGGTAGGGGTGGATAGGGACTATGAAACTTCTACTTCAGGTAAATGATTTCTGGTGGAAGATGTGGAGCATAGGACCTATCATAGGCTTGCGATGCTGCTGGAGTTACTGTTTTCTTTTCGTACATTGTTTCTCAGTTGTATTTCATCATGTTATGGTGTTTGATACTTCCATATATACTTGTACCTACTACATCATTATCATCATTATTATATCTTCATTGCTTCTGTTGTTTAGTTTCAGTTATTGTATGGTGTTTACTGCTTCCACTATTGATTGTTATTTCCATTCCAATGTATACCTTACCAAATGAGGGCATAGTTTCCCAAATGACTCACCAAGGCCCTCACTGCTAGTCGAAAACCTCTGGAATTTGGGGAAATGCACTTATGGTCATGTGGTGAACGGGGTACAGGGAACCTGTTGAGTAGCCCCAGATTCGGGTCGTTACAATGTGGTATCAGAGGGCAGGTTTCTTTTCATTCTATTGACTTATTGTTTAGTGACATTAGACAGGGATATGATGGAATAGGTAAATGGAAAATAGTTGTGCCTGGGATTTCTAGAACCTGTGTACAAGTAAAAAACTAGGTGACCTCGAATGTTGCAATTTTTGAGTTTTGAAAATGTTACAATTTAATTGATTACACCATGGGGTGGTGCACTTGTTTAGTGCTATTACTGTTTATATGATTGTGGTTCTATTTTGTTGCAACCCGATGAGATGAGGGTATTCCATCTAATTCATCATATAGGCACTTGTTATAAAATCACATGTCATGCATTTTTCCATGCCATCTAGATTGTAATAGATGTTGCTTGCTGTTGTGATAGAAATTGTGATAGATTGTGCATGCTGTTGTGATAGCTACTATGATAGAATAACTGATATATTGATAGAGTATCATTTGATTAGAGATTATTTGTCATGGATGACAAAAATTGGTCTTAGAGGTGTTATGGTCCCTCGAGGATCAATATTTGGTGGATCGTGAGATTGTTATACTATTTACTTGTTATGTGCATTGTTATGATGTCAAACATTGATTCACGGGGAGTATGGGCCCCATTGATCGAAATTTGGCACCCTAATGCTTGTCTTTCTATGTTTTCTGGGATCCGTTCCAGTTCTGAGGCTACTATCTAGAAAAACCTAGAATACAAAGCATGTACTTTATAAATACACGACGTCGAGTCTATAGCTGTGTCACTGACCATGCGATCAAGGACACAGGGTTGTGAAAAATATTATAGGAACACATCATGTACTAGTTTAGAATGTTGTGTAGTATGAAATAGGTACCCGACCATGCCATGAACAACATGGGTCATGTTATCTTTTCACCTATACTCCGTGTATGAATTTTACACACCGTGTAGTTTTATCTAGGTACCCAGCATGTCACGAACAACATGGGTGAGTGTTATCCTTTCTCATACACGTCGTGTTTTCCTGAAACACGCCGTGTAGTGTCAGCCATGTAGTCGGTCGGGTATCTAACCACATGGTCTGTTAGGACTTCATAGTACATTCCATGTCATTTTGGTACATGTCGTGTAGTGTGACCTTGGTACACAGGCTGTGTAACTAACAACACGGTCTAGGTGAAACTTTTTAAGTACATGCCGTGTATACCTTGAACACTCCATGATGTTCGGTCTTAGGAGAGCTGTGTGGCTTAACCTTGTAGAAGAAATCTGGAAGGGAAGATAATTGAAGTAAAATCCATGTGTTGGGATAACATGCCGTGTATTTGGGGTGTTACACGAACAGTTAGGTAGGAGTACACGACCATGTAAATGACTTAAGGAAACATGTCGTGTAGTCTTTATACATGTCATGTAGTCATGTTTTGTTTTCATTCGAATGATTCATTACCCTATTTCATCCTTACACTCCTAGTTTTCAGTCCCTGGTAATGTGATCTAAGGTTTGATTTTGCCCTTGTAGAGTCATGGCACCGAGACGTCCTCCCGTTGCGCGTCAGGAACCAGGCAGTGACCGTACGCCTGATATGGCAGATCATGGACTACAAGTAGTTCCAACTATCATTATGGACATGGAAAATGCAGGGATTATAGACACTGGTGCCAATGATCAGTTCAGAGAGGGTTTCATGAGATTCATGCAGACCTTCCAGGGAGCTTAGCATCCTACCCCGTTTATGGTAGAGCTGACATGGGTTTTTCAACAGCAGCATCCTCCCACGTTCACAGGGGATGGAGGAACACATGTTGCGGAGTCATGGATAGAATCCATTTTGTCCATCTTCAAGCACCTGGAGATGCCTCCAGAGAGGAGAGTGAATCTCTTGACTTAAATTCTGCGAAATTCCTCCAAAAGATGGTGGGACGTGGTTTCACGAGTAGGGTGCCAACATGCTATGGCTTGGGACGAGTTTCAGCGTATGTTCTCTGACTACTTCTACCCATAGATGCTGAGAGCTGACAGAACCAGAGAGTTCATGAACCTGTAGTAGTGTTCTCACACAATTATAGAGTATTACTCTCTCTTCAAATAGTTACAGCATTTCACTCTCGTTCTTGGGAATGACGAGCTGTTTTTAGCGAGGATGTTTGAGGAAGGCCTCAGACCGGACATCAGATCACAGGTGAAAGTATTTCAGTTTACTAATATTTCTCTGATAGTCAACTAGGAACTTATAAAGGTGAAAAATATGATGGATAATGAAGATATGGAATAGGGCGGTTCGACACCCAGGGCTGATTCATTTCAGATAGACAGCAGGAAGCGCCACTGAGAGTCTACACGAGGTGACTTGAGGAAGTGAGGTATTTCTTCTGGTAGATGAGATCTTCCTTTTGGAAAACAAGTGGTGTGATATTAGTGTGAAAAAGTGGACATTAGAATCCTCAGTTCCTGAGAGACCCAGTGGAGTGGCGATCTTGCGGCATGATGGGTCATCTATAGCATTTCTGCAGGGTTATCCTTCCATTGTCTAGTGAAGGAGAACCAGTTTCGACTCCAAGAACAAGAGAAGGATTACTAGTTCAGCAGCATACTGGGGGATGGAGTTCTTCATGTCGTTCAGGATAGGGTAGAGGCCATGGACGTAGTGGTCAAACTCAAGGAGGGTCAGCTCAGGGATATCAGGCTAGTACACAGGGCCGCGGTGTAGGTCAGACTTTTGTGGTAAGGTAGATTAATCAGGATTAGGATCCTGGACCTTCCCCAGTTCGAGGTATGATTTTAATATCCTCAATTTTATCCTCTTCACTTTTCGATACAGTATCTTCTCATAGATTTGTTTATTTGTATACTGTGGAAATCCTTAGGCATACTGTTTATACTTCCAAGGATATGATGATGCTAGACACTCCCTTTGGAATTAGAACGGCTAATGTGCGTCAGTGCATAGACTGCATCCTTGAGGTTGGGGGGTGTCATTGTTCATGGAATCTCTATGTTTTGGAGATGTCAAGATATGATTTCATTCTCAGGATGGACTAGTTAGTTCCCTTCCTGGCCTTTGTCGATTTCTATCGCCATTGGGTGAGTTTCACATCACTGGAAAGCAGATCTTTACTTCACAAGGGAAAATGGGATGTCCATGCGAGAAGAGCTGGACCAGAGCATCATGGTTTGGGAGGTCATATGGCCCAGATTTCTAGATTATATCTAGATGACCAGGGGACTTCTCAGATAGATTTTCCTCCAGTGGTTGATTGCTTTCCAGATGTATTTCTAGAAGAATTTTAGGTTTTCCTCTAGAGCGAGAGGTAGACTTTTCTATTGAGCATGTTCCAGGAGCAGCACTGGTATCCATACCTCCTTATAGGATGGCTACATCTGAGTAACATGAGCTCAAAAAGAAGTTGGAGGATTTTCAGGAAAAAGGATTCATCTGACCTAGTACATCTCCTTGGGGTTCGCCCGTTCTGTTTGCAAAGAAGGTAGATGGTACATTATGACTTTGTATGGATTATCGAAAGCTAAAGCAGTTGACGGTATAGAACCAATATCTATTACCACGGATAGATGATCCCTTTGATCAGCTTCGAGGATCCAGAGTGTTCTAGATGATTGACTTGAGATCTAGCTATCATCAGTTGTGTGTCAGACCATCTGATATACCTCTTACAACCTTCTGGAGTAGGTATGGTCTATATGAGTATTTGGTTATGTTGTTTGGTCTCACAAACGTGCCAGCAGTTTTCATAGTTCTGATGAACATAATTTTCCATCCTTATATGGATTCTTTAGTGGTGATTTTCATGGACGATATCTTGGTGAACTCTCACACTCAACACGACCATTTTACCCATCTTGAGATCATTTTGAGTACACTGAGGGAGCATCAGTTATATTATAAGATCTCAATGTTCCACTTTTGGATGGATTAGATTCACTTCCTGAGTCTTGTCCTCTCAGATATAAGAGCATCAGTAAACAAAGAGAAGGTGAGAGAAGTAGTTACCTAGGAGAAGCTGGAAAATGTCTTCGAGGTATGATGTTTCTTAAGGCTGGACGATTTATATAGGTGGTTTATACAGGACTTCCCATGCTCAGTAGCGCTGTTGATGGTCTTGACTAAGAAGGTGGTGATGTATGTTTTGTCAGAATCCTGTGATTCAGCCTTTGAGGTGCTGAAGGGGAGATTGAATTCAGCACCAATTCTATTTTTGCCGGACCCAGGCAAGAGTTATAATGTTTTCTATGATGCATCTAGAATCAGGCATGGAGCGGTAATTTTTCATGAGGATCGTGTTGCTACGTATCGATCTCGGTAGTTGAGGCCGCATGAGAAGATATATCCTATGCACAACCTGGAGTTGGCTACAGTTGTTCATGCCTTGTGTTTTTTGATACATTATATTTTGGGAGATCATTTTATTGTATATACTTACCACAAGCACCTCAAGTATATCTTCACGCAACGTGACATGAATCTGAGATAACATATGTGGGTTGAGTACCTACAACCTTTTGAATCTGAGCTTGCTTATACGTCTGGGAAAGGCAACGCTGTGGCAGATGCACTGAGTAGGAGGACTCAGATACAGGCAGTTCAGGAGGCCAGCAATGAGTGGAAGCTTATGGCTCTGTTCCTTGAAATGCATTTGGATGTGCGTGACAGACAGGTTCAGACTATAATTTCTTCTGTAGATGTTACCTCTACTCTTCTTGACCGAGTTCGAATGAGGAATCTATCAAATTTTGATGGCCTGGTCCTATGGGAAAGCATGTCCGGAGAGGACCCTCTTCCCAGATGGACCGTAGGCGAGGGCGAGATCTTGCTTTTCCAGTGACGCGCATGGGTTCCAGTAGATATACACGAGGAGATGATGTGAGACTTTCATTACTCATTTTGGGTAGTTCATCATGGAATCACCAAAATGTATCGTGATCTACACTGCTAGTATTGGTGGCAAGGTATGAAGAGATATGTTGCTGGTTTTTTCAGGAGGTGTTCCACCTATCAGCAGGTGAAGATGGAGCACCAGCGACCAGCTGGGCTTTTACTGTAACTACCCATTCCCGAGTGGTAGTGGAATGATGTCGTGATGGAATTCGTGACAGGGTTACCAAGATCTCCTCGAAGGAATGATTTGGTATGGGTTGTCATTGATAGGCTCATGAATGTTTCTCATTTCTTGCCGATAAAGGATACCTTTGGTGTTGATGAGATTGGACGGTTTTACATCCGTGAGATTGTACAATTTCATGGGGTTCAGAGTACTATCATTTCAGATAGGGACACCCAATTCATGTCACATTTCTAGTAGTGGCTACATAGGGCTTTGGGTACACAGGTACTTGTGAGTAAAACATACCATACCCAGACAGATGGCCAGTTATTGTTCACGATTCAGGTGCTAGAGGACATGCTATGAGAATGTATCCTTGATTTTGGAGGGTTTTGGGAGATAAATATACCTCTAGTGCTGTTTTCCTACAATAATAGTTTTCAATAAACTATTCAGATGGCACCTTACGAGGCTTTGTATGGTAGGTCATGCCGATCGCCCTTGTGTTGGCTGGAGGCAGGATAGGTAGCTATGTTGGGACCTCGTCTTGTTTAGGAGACCACAAAACAGGTGGAGTTGCTTCGAAGAAGGATGGATACTACACAGTCTCAGCAGAAATTTTATGCTGATCAGTGGAGATGAACTTTGGAGTTCAAGGCCAGAGATCAGGTTTTCCTACAAGTTACCCCGAGGTTGGGACACAAGAGGATCAGGAGACATAATAAGATTTCAATGAGATACATAGGGATATTTGAGGTTCTCAAGAGAGTCGGGATGGTTTCTTATAGGTTGTAGTTACCTCAGAGGAACCAGGCTATGCACGACGTCTTCCATATTTATCTGCTTCGACACTATTTTCCATACCCATCTCATGTTTTTCAACTAGAGGTTGTTGAGCTGGAGGAGGATGCATCATTCATAGAGCATCCTATCAGGATTGTTGATCACAATGCAAAGGTACTATGTGGCTGTTCTGTTCCTCTAGTGAGGGTGTTATGGCTGCACGACCGTGCATAGGATGAGACTTGGGAGAGGGAGGCCGATATGCAATCATAGTGGCCAGAGTTGTTCGATGTTTCTTCACTGCCACCTTGTTAGGGAAATTCGGGGATTAATTTCTTGAAGGGGGAAGCTTGTAAGAACCCGAATCTTCTTTTCAGGTATGTATTTCCTTTTTCTGGAGTTTTTGAGAAGAGAGGAGTTTCTGGAAAATTTTTAAGTACACGCCGTGTACTTCATTGCCACATGAGGCTGTGTGCTGGCGGTGTCATGGCCACGCACATGGCCATGTAGGGGTGACCTGGAGGCCACCTAAAGCGGAGTATAAGAAACCCTAGTACATTCCGTGCACTCTAAAAGTACATGCAATGTACTTTTTTTCTCATTAAATGTATCAGGGTCGTGTATTAAGACCAGAACCGTCTTCTTCTTCAGCTTCCTCGACTAAAGGCATCCCGTACGGATGAGAATATCCTCCAATCCCTCGAGACTCTTTCCGTTCTCCAAATCCACTGCCGTCGATTGCATTGGAACCGCTGCGGTAAGCTCTTCATTCACCTAGAGCTACATCTTCCAATTCCTCTTCATTCTCATGTTATCATGGGATGAACGTTTTAAACATTTTTGCAGAGCTTCTCTATTCTAGGATGATTCACAGGAAAAGTTTCATGTATATCGATCTCCTAGGATCAAGGTAGGCGGTTTGTTTCCTAACGTTGAATTTCTTTGAGTTTTTGTGCAATAGTAATGGATTCCCATGTATCAGGTGTCTCAGGTTAGGGTTTTGACCTTGTATTAGTATATGCCTTAGATTTCTTGTATACTTGAGGCTATTAAATGAATAATGATTGCTTGTTATCATGTTTGAGGATCACCCCATTGGTGATTCCCTTCCTTTGGCTGTTTATTTCCATTTGGAATAGGTTACTTATGAGGCAGACCATGTTTCATTGATTTCCTGCCTTGATATATTCGATTGCATGTATTACCCACTATTTATATACTTTTAGTTCATTGTATCTATTATCCAAGTAGTTTGTTGAACTTACATAGGGCTCCTGACAGTCAACTACCCATGATGGGACAGCCCAGTGCTGTATGAACCTGGAGCGATAGACTAAAGAGGGAATTGACGATTAAGTGCTTCCCTAGAGAGTCAGTTATAAATTAGTATCGTTCGCAGGACCTATGAGAATAGGAATTTGTGCTTCCTCGGAGTTTCCTTAGTTATGTATCGAGACTACAGGGGAGAATTAGATGTATGTTCTTCCTCAAAGAGTCTATGGCTATTATTGCAAGACCGAAGGGGAATTGTTGGTGGGAGCTTTCCAGAGTATCTGTTCCTCTATATGATTACATGACTAGAGGGTCTGCCAGTATGATCCTCCCAGAGAGTTAGTGTGAATATTGTTTGGTTGGTTGTGATGAGTCTACCAAGAAAAATCACAAGCTTGGATCTATTAGCCTGCTTGTTTGTTTCAGTAGTATTTTGAGATACCTGTTGTGTTACTTTCCTTGCCTTGAGATAGAGATATTTGCTAGATTCCTTCTTTGATAAATTAAATGAATGAATTAATTTTTAAAAGAATGTGAATAGAGATTTTTATGATTGTTTACTTTAGTGTACTCCTGTTTCTCTATAGCATTTATTTCCATTACATTTTCAATATTTCACACTAAAAGTATGGCACAGATCTTGTGGTGGTTGCCTACTGGGATTAGTCTCACACCCTATTTGGGTCCTTCTTTTTGGCCCAAATAGGCTATATAGTTGCAGGTGTGGATAGGGACTGTTGCCCTTCTACTTCAGGTACATGATGGATGGTTGGAGATGGAGAGCATAAGACCGAGGTTAGGCTTACGATGCTTCTGAAGTTACTATTTACTTTTCGTACTTTGTTTCTCAGTTGTATTTCTGCACGTTGTGGTGTTTGATGCTTCCTTAGATACATGTACCTACTGCATCATTATCACCATTATTATATATTCATTACTTCCACTGTTTATTTTTCATTACTGTATGTTGTTTACTGCTTCCTCTATTGAATGTTATTTCCTTTCATGTGTATACATTACCAAATGATGGCATAGTTTACCATCTACTCACCAAGTCCCTCGCTATTAGTCAGTAGTCTCTAGCGTTTGGGGAAATGTGCTTGAGGTCATGTGGCGAACTGGGTATGGGGCACCAGTTGAGTGGCTCTGGATTTGGTTCATTACACTCAATTACTTAAAATGAAGAGATATTTTCTTTCCCTCAAGAAAGGGACGACGAGTCCATCAAGGAATATGTAGTAGACATCAAAATACATTCATAATATACCTCTGAATTTATCATTTCTCCTAAAAGAAAAGTTTACTTCCTATTTGTTGAAAAAAATATGAGTCTAAAATTTCATTAATGATATATTAATTTTACATATAAAAGGATGTTTTCTGATGTTCCCTAAATTTAAAAATAGAGATCAAGGAATATAAAGTGTCTCATGAGTCATGAGAAAATTAGTGGAGAATAGATTTTAATTATAATGTTGTGATGAAAATATATCATTGGGTAAAAGAATTATAATATCTTAGTAGCAAAAATGGGGGAGAAGATTCCTAGAAATTTATTGATGGGGAGAATGAAATTCAGAAAGTTAAGGAAGGAAGAGCACCTATATAGAGATTCCTGAATGGAGAAACCCAACAATTTTATGAAATAAAGGAATGTTTCAATTAACCATAAACCTATTATCTAATGTTTAAATATCAAAAAAAGGAAACTGTGAGAATAAATGCACTAGGATAGGGGTTTGAAATTATAAATAATAACAACAACCTCTATGGCCTAGAGAGAAATTATTATCTCAGCCCTTTATAACTACAAAGGTGGATCCCACCAACGATGTGATGAAATGTGCACTATTTTTTGACTCAAGGATAGCAAACATACAATATGATTTTGGTTCTATTCATTCCTTAATTTCATGGATATTTAGTAAAACTATTCAAAAACTATAAAAAACCATGGAAGCAGAGATACTAGTGAAAATAAAAAATTGGTAAATTATTATTTCACAAGTATATAACTCCCCTTATGTCAAACTTTGTGGGATGGATTTCTTATAAAACCTTGTGATACTTAAAACAGTAGATTTTGAATCTATTCTACGCATGGATTGGATTTTTTTTGTAATGAGACAATATAAATTGTCGATTGAATGACATTACCCTCTCTTTTACAAATCTCCCTTTGATTCTATACAAGTGTAAGTATGAAGACCAATATATTTTGGTATAATGTTCTCACATAAGGATATTATTTCCTTGTGAAGAAGGATATATTTCTTAAATGATTGATTCTATGTAAAATATTATCCTTGATTACATTCCCTTTCTAATGGAATTAACCAATGTGTTTCCTGATGAGTTTTTTGGACTTTATCCTTTCGGAGAGTCTGAGTTCTCAATCAAACAAATATGCATAAATGTCCAAATTTATAGTAATCCATATAGAGATTCCATTGTGAACATGAGGAGTTGAAGAAGAATATACTAAAGAATCAAGATAAAGGGTTTATATTCCTATGTGCTTCAACATAGGGTACACCGGTCCAATTCATTAAGAAGTATAGGGGGTCAATGTGCCTTTGCATTAATTATCATGAGCTCAAAAAAAAACATGATAAACAACAAGTATCATCTACCACTGACTATAAAATTATTTTTTAAACTATTTGGAGACCATTACTTCTCTAAGGTAGATCTCCGATAGAGATACAATCACATAATAGTGATGAAGTAAGATATACACAACACTACTTTTTAGACAAGGTACGGGTAGTATGAGTTCATAGTTATTCCATTTGGACTCTCTATTTCTATAAAAATATTTATGGACCAGATTAATAGATAATTTTATTGATCACCTTCAAAAATTATAGTAAATACAATAAATGATATTCATATCTACTAAAAAATCTAAGATAAACATGTGGAGAATCTGGATTATGTCCTAAAGAACTTCTATAATTAAAATATGTGCGTAAAGTATAGTAAATGAGAGTTTTTGATAGAGAAAGTAAACTTCATGGGGGATTTTTTTCACCATAAAAGGGATATCATTGGATCCTTCATAAATATAGGAAATTTATTGATAACCCATACAAAATAATGTGTCATAAATTTATAGTTTCCTTGGATTAGTTGGGTGCTGTCATTGATTTTTGACCAAATTATCAAAATATTAAATCCCACTAACCATGTGATCCCTAGTGGGGGTTATTTTTTTCTGGAATTATGAATGTGAATATATATTTAAAGAGATGAAAAAGAGGCTACTCATAACACCTATCCTCACATTACCCACCAGTGGGGAAGGATTTGTGATCTCTCAATATGCTTCAAAAACGGGTCTGGTTTTTTTACTGATTAAAGATGAAAAAGTGATAGCTTATGACCCCCAACAATTATATATTTATGAAAAGAACTACTAAAATCATGATATAGTTATGGATTTAGCGATCTTCATATTGAATATTTGGTGACATAATCTCTTTGGGGAGAAGTGTGACATATATATAGATGATAAAAGACTTAATTATATATTCCAAAAATGGAGCTCAATATGTGCCAACGAAGGTGGTTATATCTGATCATGGATTATGATTTTTTGATCCATTACCATCTTGAGAATGTGAATAATGTGGTAGATTCTCTGAATAGAAAGGATTTTGAAACCCTACCCTTATTGATATTTTGAAGGGATATAATATTCATGGTCATAAAGTGGATGAAAAAAGGAATAAGAAATGGATATTCACCCTACCTTTCTCAAATAACTTCTCAACTATCCATTCATAAGGGGATCAAAGTGGCCTACAAAGATGATGAGGTGCTACATAAAAAGGTTGGGAAAATTTCATGGTTAAAATATTCTAAATATGGATTTATAAGGTTTGGAACCAATATACGTGTCCCGTTAAAACCAATACTTAATAAGAAAGTTCTATATGATGTGTATATCTCATCCTTCTATATTCATTTAGGAAGCACTAATATGTATTGCGATTTGAAGAAAAACTTCTTATAAGGTAACATAAAAATAGAGATTATATAATCCTTAACATGATGATTGGTATTCAAAAATTTCAAGGATTAATAAAATATTTATAAGTGTATGGATAAAAAATTTATCATACAAGTATAGTAATGGGAAGATATAATAATGAATTTTATGATAAGACTCCATGGGTCCTCTAAAACCAGTAACTCTATAGGGTTGGTTGTCAATGTTATTACAAATTCAATGAACATTTTTACTATAAAGGAAGATTTATCTATTGGAAAACTCCCCAAGATATATATAATAGAACTGTAAATACGTCATAGATTACCACAAATCATTGTATCTGATAAATATACGAGGATTGACTTTAGGTTCTAGAGAAGCATTCATGAAGCATTGGATAAAAAGATAAGTTTAAGTATTGATTATCAACAATAGATGGATTTCCATTCTGAGAGAACCATTTAGAACTATATAGGATATTATGAGACCATGCTCAATGTATTTTAAGGATGTTGGGATCAAAACTGTAACACCCCAAGCATCCACGGTACATTTCCCATTGAATAATACAATAGCTTGTGTTGTACGCAACTTCGAATTCAAACACACCACAACCAATAAAACTAGCCGTTATGAACAGTGATACCCACTTTTTAAAATTGTAAAAATTTTATCTTTCAAAATGTATTTCTTTTTTTTTGATTTAGAATATCAAAATTAGCTTAGGGTGAATTTTTTGAATTTTTTTGAAAAATTTCATTTTTTGATGAATACTGAAAAAGTCTGCGTTATTGTTTAAAACCGACATTTTATTTAAATAATTTTTTATTTTATTTAAATTTATATTAGGTCAAAATAGATACATAAAACCTATATAAGTTCAATTTAATTCATTAGATACATTTTATAAATAGTTTAGATATATAAAAATTTTATTTAACTTTTTACTGTATTTTACCCACCTCTCAGGGGCATTTAAAAATTTACATAAAACAAAATTTTACTGCTTCTGTGAGTTGAATTTAAAATATTTGAGAGACATTGTTAATTTCAGTATATAAAATTTGGTTCAATAAGATGAAAATAATTTTTTTGAATAGTAACTTTTGACTTTTATTTACCACGGTATAAATTAAATAGGATAATTAGGGGTAAAACTGATATCATAATTACCATTACACATGTACTAATTCTATTGGATAAGTATAATTTCACCAAATAAATCTTAGTAATAAACTATGATCTTCTTTGGTCATCTTGGATTAGATTAGGAAATTTATTATTATTTTATATAAAGAAGAGTTAAAAGAGTTAAATTCAATGTTTAATAACTAAACCATTTTTAATATATGGTTACACAAAATATAAATTCTATAATAAATATTAATTATAAATATAAAATTATTTCCTACATAATGGTATTTTATTTATAATTTTTCAACATTATATAATTTAATTTATTTATGACAAAATGATGATGCAATAATTACCTAACTAATGAAATAATAAAATAATTGACATTATAAATATTCAAATAAATGTAAATTGAGACTTATGATAATTAAACTAATTTTATTGGTTAATATTACATTTTATTGTTTTCTAAATAAATTTTATTCTAAGTGATAATGTTTTTATGGCTTTTAAAAAAATCAAATACGAAATATTGTCAAAATTAAAATAATTGAGTTTTTAAAACAAATACTATATTATTAATTGTTATAATATTCATAAAAATATAATTCTCTGACAAAGGAAATAGATAAGGTTATATATATTAATAATTAACCACTTGGGTTTCTCTTTGCGTTTTATAATATGTTTATTAACCATATAATATAAAAATAAAAAGAGACATGGTAAATGACAAACTATTTAACTAAGAATTAAATATAAAAGATAAGGTTAATATGGTCACCTAAATATGTCTAAAACCTACTGTTTGATAGGTTTTTTTATCCTTACCCACATTATACTTTATATAAACAATTTTTCATCCATTATAAGCCCAAAATTATTTTATTATAAAATAATATTACAAGCTTTTCCAAAAGTGACCCTCACCTCTCTATAAAAGGGTACTTCCCCATCGCTTAATTGCACACCTCCAATGCCTTTTTTCTTAGCCAAGACCTTCCCAAATATCCTTTCAACTATCGTAAAATCATCCTAGTGGCCTTACTTTGGTAAAAAATCCAACCTATGGGGCCCTTTTTATCAAATCAATAGAAAAAACCTGAAGAAGGTGTAAATATTTCATCACCACTTTCAAGTCATTTTCTTCTTCTATATCCTATTTCATTGTTGTTTCCATTATTAAATAATAAATTCATTATGTTCTATATACTTTTAAGTTTTTATAAAAATGGTAAAACCATATTAATTATTCTATACATCATATGAATGACGAAGTCACCATACGTGCGTACATATGGCTTACCGCCTCCATGTCGTGGTCTAGTTTGTTATTCAAACACTTCATTATTTTTACGGGTATAATAATGATTATAAATAATATAAAAAATAAATATGACATGTTAATAATTCTTTAAATATAGTATACCATCCAATTACATATGATTTCACCATCAATATAATGATATTTTCACTCATGTGTACGTAAAAATTACTATCTCCATGAACGCGATGAGATTCATTCCCCATCGTAATCATTCAGGAATAATTTTCATTTTATGATTAAAAATAATGATAAAGAATTTAATATTATTCAGGATATGAATAAAATATATCCTATCCATAACAAACATGGCTTATGTAACATAGAATATAAAGGAAAAAATATCTGTTAACACCCAAAATGATGATAATACTAAAATATTATTAACAAAGTAATATTAGAAGATCATATATGATATCATATTTATGTATACGGTTTTTTATAATATAATATCAATGATTTAACTATTATGTAGGAGGTTAATGTACCCTCAACCAAAGAGTAAAAGAAGGTAAGGGCTGATTTCACAATCTCTTTATTACCAGAGGTTGTTTTTACGTAAGTATCTACTGATGCATATTTATTATCCATGTCCATGTTTCATAAAAGAGTTTTCAAAGTGATTCTTTTAAGGGTCTTTTTACTAAAACATTATTTTAAATGTTTTTAATATTTATTCATTTAAACATTTATCCTTAATTTCCATGTTTTCAAAATGGTTTTAAGGATTTATTTATATGGGCATAAATGATTTTACATGTTTATTCCATTCAAATGTTTCAAAGTGATATGGGAAATTCTGATTCAAAATATTGTTTTAAATTACTTCCTTTATAAATTATGTTACTTTTAAATGATTTAATGAAATATGGATATTTCTCTCAATGATTTTTACGGATCATTTTCAACTATTTCAACATCCTCTACGGGATATTATTATTGATCGTGGTTGATTTATTATGTTACAAATCATAAATATTATATTGAACGTTTTTTGATATGTTTGACTATGGGTGTTTTATTATTATACCATTCATGGATTATAGATAAAGTATTGAAATTTCATATGTTAGTTTTAATAATAATGTTTATGATATGTTTAAACATTTTTACATGAGGAATGAATTGGACTTAGAAAGTGTCGGGTCGAGCACGCTATAGCTCTTCGATGCATCGGTAGGTCTCATGAGACAAATAAGATTCTTGGAAAAAGTCCTTGAAAAAATCTTATTTGAACTCTTGGTACAAGGCCTTGACTATGTGGTTATGAAGTCTGTCATTATGCATTCCACCATTATGAAAGTGGGTATTGATATTTCATATGAATATTGAATTAGTATAATATCTCTGTGATTATGTAAATGGAATTATTTGATATTATTTTTGACATATTATGCTGATTTTTATGTTTAAAATTCATTTTTTAGTCTTATACATTGGAATAAATGTTTATGCTTATTTATGAAAGTTTCCGCTATATTTTTATCCTTACTAAGCATATGAGCTCACCAATTTTTATGTTTTATTTTTTCCTAGAATGTGTAGAAGTGTTTTATGGTTGACCTGAAAGTATAAGATAAGGATATAACTGTGTTAAAAAGGGGGAAATTTTTTTTGATGTTTTTAATTCATGATGTAATGTAAATATTATAAATGTACCTAGTACTTCCAAGTCTACTAAACTAATCAGTATTTCGAGAAATTATTCCTTGTATCATACCAATGTTATGTAATAATTCACTGAATCTGGGTAACTGGGTTCATGGATTTATAATTGGTATCATATGAAGTATACTATAAACCTTAGAAGCTAGATTTATAAAAACTCTTATTACAGAACATTACCCTAAGATAGAATTTTATGATTAGTATAGAATAACTTCTTAAAATTTTGGTACTATAAATATTTTATGATTCTTCCAAGAAATACATCCCTGTCAGGATATGAGCAGGTAGCGGCGGCTCTGGCATAGATCTAAATAGAGGTAAAACCCAAAAACATCACTGCGATCTAGACTCGAATAGGAATTGGTGCACGACAATAGGTCTTGTTGCACTATTGTATATGACACTCAATGTGTATATGCTTAAGATAATTCAAGTTTTATTTATAAAAAAAATTATGAAGGATTTATGAGTATATATTACCGCAAAGAAAACATTTGTTTTATTATTGATTATATCAATAAACTATTCAATTTATGTTAAGTGTTTTATAGGTTTGGAATTACGTATTGAAATTCAAAAACTAATCTAATGTATGCAATTATTTAGAAATGGCACCTAGTGGAAGGAATGGAAACTGTATCAACACATGTAATCCATGTAGGGATTTACCTCCTACTAAAGATAATTATAGTAGATCTTGTGGTGAAACTGGAGCTGATCACCTTATCAACATAGTAGGAAAAATCACTCAGTTTATGAATAATAGCCTTACCCTTATGGAACACCCAGATCCAAATCATGTAGGATCAATGTTAGACCGATTCATGAGGCAAAAACCACCATCAGTCAATGGGACTACAAATCCATTTGTAGCCGAGCAGTGGATAAGTTCCTTAGAGAATATATTTCACGCTTTGGGGAGTAGCGAAAGGGAAAATGTTGTCATGGTAGTTTATCGCCTCACGGGAGATGCAGATCAACGGTGGTCATTGATTCAAAACACAAATAAATATGATGAAGTATAAAATATGGAATGGATGGAGTTTAAAGAAATTTTCATCGAAAAATATTTTCTTCATGACCATCAAGTAGAGATGGAAAGACCATTTTGGATTATGAGACAATATGAGGATGAGAATGTCACCAAATACGCGGCTAACTTTACAAGGTTATCAAGGAATGCTGGACAAAATAAAAATAAAAAAATGAGTATGATTGATTGATTCTTTGATGGGCTAAATACATTTCATCATTGAGCATTATTCTCACAATACTTATCATCGTATGATGATATTGTCTCATTCGCTATCAAGATAGCAAATGGATTCTCTAAGTCTTATGACTTTAAATAAAATAAAGAGAAAAAGATATTTGTTGAACACTCTAGAAATCAAAATAATGGGATGAAGGGAAACGTTTAATATCCAGCCTGTGGTAAATTTGGGAAGAAACACCCCAGTACTTTCAAGAAGGGAATGAGAGTCTGTTACAAGTGTGGTGAAAAATTCCACCACACTAATGATAGAAAGGAGAATAAAGAGGTTTTCAATGTTGAATAATACAATTGTAGAGAAAAGGGGAATTATGAAAATGAATGTCCTATGCACTAAGGGAACTTACATCAGAAACGACCAAGGGAGAAACACCATGCTTATGCAATCACTACTATTGCGGTTGAAGCTCCAAAAGATGTAGTGACTTGTAATTTAATTGTTTCCTCATGTTTATCCATTGTTTTATTTGATTCTAGATCATAGAATTATTTCATATATTCCTAGTTTTCTAGGAAAATTAGATATTATCAATTAGACATAACATGTGAGTTGTCTGTCAAAACACCTAAGGGGGGTATCATCTCAACAATGTTTTGTGAATCAATTCCCATTAGGGAATATAAATTATCTTTATATGCGGATCTCATCATCATACCCATGATTTAATTTGATATAATCCTCAGAATGGATTGGATTTCAGACCATGAGGCAAAAATTTATTGTAAGAAGAAGGAGGTTACAATTTTGGATGATGATAAAGAGTACCTAATATTTCGTTTAGAAACATCACCACATGATTCTTATCTCGATCCTCCCTCAATAGCTATACTAAATTCAATTATTGGGGAAGAGGATAATGAAATAACTATGTGTGAGGAAAGGAATGATCAAATTGAGGATGTAAGTATTTTGCAAGAATATGTTGATGTGTTTCTAGAGGACTTACAGAGACATCCTCCAAAACGAGAAATTGAGTTTTACATTGATTTAATTCCTTGTTCAAAGCCCATATCGAAGACCCCTTATAGAATGGCCACAGTGGAATTAGTGGAACTTAAGAAAGAACTATAGGAATTGAGTAATGAGGTATTTATTCTCCCTATTGTTTCTCCATCAGGAATGCTGGTTCTTTTTGTTAAGAAGAAATATGGATCTATGAGGTTTTTCATTGACTAAAGGGGGATCAATGCTATTACAATAAAGAAAAATTATCCCCTACCACACATTGATGATTTATACAACCAACTTCTTGGATATAAATATTTTTAAAATATTTACCTTCTATCTGGATATCATCAGTTGTGTGTGAATAAGGAAGACATTCCAAAAACAACATTTTGATCCAGGAATGGGCATTACAAGTTTATAGTAATTACTTTTGGATTGACTAATGCACCCTCTGTCTTCATAGATCTAATTAATATAGTATTAAAAGAATATCTTGATGAATTTTTAGTGTTATATGTTTATGATATTATTGTATACTCAAAAAGCTTCAAAGATGATGAAAATAACTTACACATTATCCTATGGACTCTTAGAAGAGATGAATTATATGGGAAATTTAGAAAGTGTGAAGTCTGGATTCAAGAGATTTCTTTTCTTGGAAATATTGTCTCTAAGGATGGAATCTCTATTGATCCTTCATAGACCAAGGATATCCATGAATGGCCAGCACTGATTAGTATAACTGAGGTACACCGTTTTATTGGTTTATAATGTTATTATCGGCATTTTCCCAGAATATTTCATGATTGGCTAACCCATTAACCAATCTCACTCGTAAAGGGGTTAAATTTGTCCCGACAAAAGTGTGTGAATAATTTTGTGAAGAACTTTATAGAATATTAGTAACTTCTCCTATCATGACTCTAACATTAGGGAATATTGCGTTTGTTATTTATATTGATTCTTCAAATAATGTACTTCGTTGTGTCCTTATGAAGAATGATATAGTTATTTCCTATGAATCATGGAAGCTAAAAATTCATTAGAAAAACAATCGTAAACATGATCCTGAGTTAGCAGCTGTAATCTTTTCTATGAAGATATGAAGACACTCTCTCTATGTTGAAAAATGTGAGATTTATACTGATCAAAATATTTTAATGTTTATTTTCTCACCGAAAGAACTCAGTATGAGGAAATGACGATGTCATGAAATACTAAAGGATTATGATTGCACTATACACTACCTCCCAGAGAAGTCAAATAAAGTGGAATATGATTTGATTAGAAAGGACCATGGTGTTCTGAACAAGAAGAGAGTTTAAAGGGATTCTATTTTCATGGATCTAGTAAAGATGAATATGGGAATAACCCTGGATGGTGAAACATAAACACTTTTTCAAATGGTTTCCAAAACATCTTTACTAGAAAGGATAAAGAGTTATCATACTAATGATGAGGAGTTTCAGAAGAAGATTAAAGCTGTTAATTATGGGAGACTGAGTGACTCCATATATGAAGATGAAATTTTGAAATTTTGGTAGAGATATTGTGTTCCTAACATACTTGATCTAAAAAGGGAATTGTTGGATGATTCTCATAGCTCTAATTTCTATATACACCATGGGAGCACCAAGATGTATAGATATTTGAAAGAACATATTTGGTGGGACAAAAAGAAGAAGGAGATTTGTGATTTTTTGTCAAGATGTCTGGTTTGTCAACAAGTTAAATTTGGAATGAAACAACCTTGAGGAGTAATTCAACCTCTTCCCATACCTGAGTGTAAAAGGGATAATATTATAATGGGCTTTGTTATGGGGCTACCAAATACTCCTAGAAGGAATGATGAAATATGGGTCATTATTGATCGTCTTACCAAGACATCACATTTTCATGCTATAAGAGAAGATGTACTACTTGAACATATAAAAAGACTATATATTAATGAAGTTTTAAGACTTCATGAAAAACCCCTATTGATTTTTTATGATTGTGATCCCTGTTTTACATCAAAATTCTGGAAAAGTCTTCAGAAGTCCCTAAATACTGAACTTCATTGGAGCTCTTCCAACCACCCTCAAACAGATGGACAATCGGAATGGACTATTCAAACCTTAGAAGACATGATAGATCTTGCTCATATGACTTTCAAGGTAAGTGGGGACAATATTTTCTGCTGGTATAATTTTCCTATAACAATATATTTTATTAAATTATTCATATAAAATCATATAAAGCGTTATATGTCAAGGGTTGTCACACACCAACTTGTTGGGATGCCGTTGGTGAATGAAAACTTTTCGGTTTTGAACTTGTTGAGGAAATAATGGAAAAGGTGATGGTTATCCAATCCCACATCAAAGCAGCCCAAAGTAGGAAATAGAGATATACCGATAACCAAAGGAAGGATTTGGAATTTCAAATAGGAGACAATGTTTTCTAGATGGTATCTCCATGGAAGTGTGTTATATGTTTCAGTAAGAAGGGTAAATTGAGTCCCAGGTACATCAGACCTTTCCAAATTCTAGAACGAATTGTAGTTGTAGTTTATCATTTGGCAATGCCTCCAAGTATATTCAATGTTCATGATGTGTTCCACATATCACTACTGAGAAAATACATATCTGACCCAATTCATGTACTCAACTATGTGAAAATTGAACTTGAACTTTATCTATCTTATTCTAAAGAGCCTATCAAAATTCTTGATAACAGAGAACGAGTGCAGAGAAACTAGATGACTCTTCTGGTAAAAGTTCTATGGAGAAATCATTAGATGGAAGAAGAAACGTGGGAACCTGAGGAATATATGATGAGGAACCTCCCAAATCATTTTATGCAGTAATATTATATAACTTTAGAGGACGAAATTATTATAAGGAGAATAGAATGTAACACCCCAAGATTCCACGGTACGTTTCCCTTTGAATAATACAATAGATTGTGTTGTACACAACATTGAGTTTAAACACACCACAACCAATCAAACTAGTTGTTATGAATATTAATATCACCTTTTTGGAATTTTATAAATTTTAACATTCAAAATGGACTTCATTTTTGGATTCAGAATATCAAAATTAGCTTAGGGTGAATTTTTGGTATTTTTCTAAAAACTTTCAATTTTTGATGAATGGTGAAAAACACTGAATTATTGTATAAAACCGTCTTTTTATTTGGATAATTATTTATTTTATTGAAATTAATTTTAGGTCAATATAGATACATAATTCATATATACGTTCAATGTAATTCATTGAAGTCATTTTATAATGATTTTAGATACCTAAAAATTTTATTGAACATTTTACCCTCTTTTACCCACATCATAAGAGCAGTTGGAAACTTGCATAAAACATAATTTTACCACTTCTGTGAGTTGAATTTAAAAAATCTGAGAGACACAGTTAATATCAGTAAGTAATATGTGGTTTAATAAAATGAAAATAATTTTGACGAATAGTATCTTCTGACTTTTATTTAACATGGTTAAAATTAAATATGGTATTTAAAGGTAAAAACGATATCATAATTACCCTAAAACACATCATAATTTTATTTTATAAGTATATATTGACCAAAAACAATCTTAGGAATAAAATATTATCCTCTTTGGTCCACTAGGATTATATTAGGACATTTATCATTATTTTATTTAAAGAAGAGTTAAAAGAGGTATATTTAGAGTTTAATGAGTAAATAATTTTTAGTATAGGGTTACACACAATATAAATTAAACTATAAAAATTAATTGGGGTTCTCTTGGAGTTTTATAGTAAGCTTATTAACCATATAATATAAAAATAAAAAGAGACATGGTAAATGACAAACTATTTAACTAAGAGTTAAATCTAAAAGTTAAGATTAATATCGTGACCTAGACCAATCTAACACCTATTGTTTGAGAGGTTTTTGACCCATCCCCATCATATCCTATAAATAAATCATTTTGGAGCCATTATAAAAAGAAAATTATTTTATTATAAATGAATATTTCAAGTATTTCCTAAAGTGACCCTCACCTCTCTTATAAAAGGGAACTTCTCCCTCTCTTAATTTCACACCTCCAAAGCCTTTTGGATCTGCTAAAACCTTCCCAAATATCCTCTCAACTATCCTCCCATCATCTTAGAGGCCTTCTTTTGGTCATAAAGCCAACCTATGGATCCATTTTGATCAAATCAAAAGGAAGAACCTGAAGAAGAGGTAAATATTTCATCACCTCTTTCATGTTCATTTCTTCTTCCACTTCCTATTTATTTGTTATTTCCATTATAAAATAATAAAATTATTACCTTCTTATATATTGTGATGTTATTATAAAAATGGTACAACAATATTCATTATTCTATCCATCATATTAATGACAAAGTCACCAAACATGCGTACATACGGCTTACCGTCTCCACGTCATGGTGTAGTAAGTTATTCAAACACTTAATTATTTGGATGGGTATAATACTGAGTATAAATATTGTAATTAATAAATAAAACTTGTTAATTATTCTGTATATATTATATACCATCCAATTACATATGATTTCACCATCAATATAAAGATATTTTCACTCGTGCATATGTATGGATTAACATCTCAACGAACACGATGATATTAATTCCACATCGTAATCATTCAAGAATAATTTTCTTTTTATGATTAAAATAATTTTTTAAGAACTTAATATCATTATATATATGAATAAAATACATCCTATACATAACAAACATGGCTTATGTAACCAAGCATATGAAGGAAAACAGATCAGTTAACACCCGAAATGACGATAATACTAAAATATTACTAATAAAGTAATATTAAAAGATCATATATGATATCATATTTATGTATATGGTTCTTTTATAATTTAATAACAATGATTTAACTATTATAAAAGAGGTTAACGTACCCTCAACTAAAGAGATGTACAAGGTAAGGGTTAATTTCACAATCTCAGTATTATCTAAGGTTATTTTTACATAAGTATCTACTGGGAAATATTTATTATCCATGACCATGTTTCATAAAAGGGTTTTTAAAGGTATTATTTTTAAGGGAATTTTTACTAAAACATCATTTTAAATGTTTTAATGATTTATTATTGTAATGATTTCTCATTAATGTCCATATTTCCAAAAATGGTTTTAAGGATTTATTTATATAGGAATCAATGTTTTAAAATGATAATTCCTTCAAAATGATTCAAAGTTGTATTGGAAACATTGATTCAAAACAATTTTTTTAATTAATTCCTTTATAAATTATGTGACTTTTAAATTATATCATGAAATATGGATATTTCTCTCAAAGAAATTTTCTGACCATTTTCAACTATGTCGACATCCTTTATGGGATATTATTCTTGATCGAGGTCGATTTATTATGATACAAATAATCCAAATTATATTTAAGGTTTTGTGATATGTTTTACTGTGGATATGTTATTTTTATACCATTCATTATTTATGGATAAAGTATTGACATTTTTATGAATGTTTTAATAAGAATGTTTATGTCATGTTTAAATATTTTCATATGAGGAATGCATTGGACTTAGTAAGGGATGGGTAGAGACCGTTATATCTCCTTTATGTATTGGTAGGTCTCATTAGACAAACTAGTATCTTGGAAGAAGTCCTTGAAAAAAATCATATTTGTGGTCTTGGAATAATGACTTGACTATATGGTTATGATGTCTGGCACTATGCATTATATCATTATGAAAGATGATACTGATATTGCATGTGATTATTTGATAAGTATAATATCAATGTGATTATATAAATGGCATTATTTTATTTTTTCTTGCCCATATTTTGATGAATTTTATGTTTAAAATCTTATTTAATCTTATACACTACCTTAAATGTTTATGCTCATTTATGAATGTTTCTGCTATATTTTTATCCCCGCTGAGCATCGGAGCTCACCCCTTTCTATGTTTTATTTTTTCCAGGATGTGAAAAAGTATTTATTGTTTGACCTAAAAGGATAGGATAAGTATGTAAGTGTGTTCAAAAGGGGACAAAATGTTGTTGATGTTTTTATTTCATGTTATAATGTAAAACTTATGAATGTATCTTGTACTTTCAAGGCTACTAAACTGATTGGTATTTCGGGAAACAATTCCATGTATCATGCCAATGTTATTTAATAATACACTGAATCTGGGTAACTAGTGTTAGAGATTCACAAAAACCTTCACTAAATGGCGTTCTTATATAAAAACAATTTCCACTCTAGTTTTTAAATGACACATTATTAGGCTCTGTGTGGGAAGAGATGTCGAATTGTAACATTATAAGATGTTATTGGTGAGAATAAGATGATGGGACATGATATTTTTTAATACTTTATGGGGATGGTTTAATCCCTTCAATGTTTATTGAAAATTACATATAGTAGAAAAAAATCAATGCCGAAAATCATTGACAATACATGGAGATTCTGGTCTCAGATAAGGTGTTCATTTTTATATCAGTATGAAATAATTTCATGAGGTATTTGAACAAGTGAAATATTATTCTATGATACATCATCCCCTTATAAATCTTTGAGGACATCACAGTGGTGGCCTAACGACTAACACTCCCACCCAACCTATGTAAATTACATGTTGTGTTCAATGTATCTATCTTGACAATCTAATATATGTTCCCTCACATGTATAATATCTAGAGGTGATATCCTTAGAGAATGGTCTTTTATATGAGGAGTAGATAGTGATGATCTTATATTATAGAGACAAACTTCTACGGAATAAGAAAACTCACATTGTCTAAGTACTGTGTTAGAAAAAAAATTTATGAAGGAACTTGGGAACTGGAAGAGGAGATGAAAACAGAGTAACTTTTTCTATTTTAGTATATGAAATGAAAATTTCAAGGGAATTTTTTTTATTTTTGGTAGAATGTAATGAGTCAAAATTTTTTAAATTAAATTTCATTTTTAAATTAATACATGCATTATCAAATAACATATTAATAGAAAGAAGATGCACTACATTGGGTATTTTGGTCCATAAAAGATATTTCCCATTGGATTAAAAATATGATTATGAATTATAACTAGTGATTTTTTACCCTTTATAAAATGATCATATGATCAATATATATATATATATATATATATATATATAAGGTTATGCTTAATCAATTTGACACATAAAAAAGAAGCGATGCCTTTGACTAGTATAAGCATACCCTCTGAAGCCCTTTTATTGTTGCTTTTGAGGGAGATAATATAACTTGGATTTTACCTTTACCAAGGCCATGATTACATAAATAAAAAAATCATGAGAAAAACTATTTACCAAATAATTTCAAGCTCATCAATATCATAACCCAAACTATGTTTGTTAAACCACCCCAAGAAAATCTCACTATAGAACACATTAAACTTAAGGAATTAGATGGTTTAATAAAGGGATATGTATCTAGACCCTAATATTATGAATTTTTATATTATTATATTTAATAGAACAATGATTATATTTATGTTTTATTTTTATATAATGGTTAAATAATAAATTTTGATAATCATTTTTTATATGATATAAAATTGTATTGTTTGAAAATATATATTTTTAATCAAGACACACTGCTTGATGATTTAATGAATTATTTAGATAAATGATATTTTAATAAAATATTATAATAACATAATTTTATAATAACAATGATTATATAATTTTTTAAAGTCAAATGTAATTGTTATAAGGGTTAAAAATTTGTTATTGTTAAATAGTCATTATTTTTTCAATAAATGTGTATTTTTTAAAATTTAAAATTCATATATTTAGAGAATTATTTTGATAAAATAATTATTATTTTTTATCAACACATAATAATTATACAACTATTAATTTTTATTAATTGTTTGATACAATCTTATTTTTGGATAGAAATTAAATACAGTATAATTATACTGTATGTATAATTACATCATAAAAGTCCTAAAGTGATGTAATAAATATTATAAAGAGTATAAATAAAAAAATTATGTTTATCATTTAAAATAATGTACTTTTTCAAGTTATTTAATTAATTTAAATAAATATTAATGAATCCTCTAATACCAATATTGTATTTTATGTTTGTTAAATGAATTCTTTTTAATCATGACTCAATTCTACATCAACAAGGGTATTATATTAAAGATTTAGGTTCATAGGCATATAAAATAATTAAATAAACTCATATATTCAAGAAAAATGGAAAATAACTAGGTATGTTTTTTTTGTTTGGAATAATTTTTCATATAGTGTCCAAAACACGTGTTTAGAAATTAAAAAATAATTTTTATCTTTCTATAAAAGCCACAAAAACACCCATTTCTCTTCACTAAAAATACATTTATCCATAATTTAATCGAAACTTATCTCAATATATTCTTACCAATTTGTTTTAATTCTCTTTGTAAGACCTTCCAATTATTTTAGAATCTCCCTCTCATGGCAATGGATCATCTCCTTATCTTCTTTATTCAATAACCTTCTTTATTCAAGAGCCTTCTTCTTATTATTCCTTTTGATTTCCGATTTTTCATGTTGGGATATCATTTTACACATACCAATTACTTTACTTATGATTTAAAAGTGATTGGTGTCCTATTTCACTCTTTTTAAACCCTTCCATGAATCTTTTTGTACCCCTGTTATGCTGTCAAAATTATCTTCTGATTTTCCTTTCCAAACTTTTGATTCATGAATACCCATCCCCATTTCCAGTGAAGGGTATTATACTAGATATAAACTATACTCATTTATAGAGTAATTCCATGTATTTAACCCACACTCCAAGTTTATGGTATTAAAAATGATGAAATACATCCTTATGTTGTATGATCTTTGTGACACACTTATGCATGTACATGATATGAATAGGACATGTGGGTATAAAATTATATATCCTTCAAATATATTGATTAATGATTTTATCTAATTAAATACCATGAATGGTGTATGATAGGTTACCATAATAACACTATGCTATTATTTATTTTTGGTCATATATAACATATGTTTATGATGTCATGTTTTAGGTTGTTGCTGCATTCCCATGATGCCTTTATTCCACCATCTGAGATCATGATTCAATGTTTGTGTTTATGATTATCACCACTATTATGTTACCATTATATGCCTCTCGACTCACATGTATTACAATACATTATACTATTATTTTATTATTCCCTCAATCAGATTTATATCTCACCCCTTTCTAATGTATGTCCCCAAGTTAACCCACGCAGTATTTGAAGATCAATAGATTTTAAGTTAATGTTGTAGAGATTCAAAATAATGTTGTTTCGCCCAAGTTTTATGTTATTATTCTATGAATTAAATTTACTAAATACACTATGCCTTATGATATTCTGGGGTTTTATTGGTTTTATACTAATGTAATAAGTTAGAAACTATGGTGTATTAAAATATGGGTTTGCATAGAGACACCCATATGTGAAAAAACATAAATAGTAAAACATTATTGATCAACCTATGTTATGGGAAAATAATTTCACATTGGGATGACCATTTGTTTTAATTTTTTTTCTCTTTTTATTTCATTGTGGGTATAATATCTAAAGGCATGTGGCCATTAATGGTGTGTTAATGATGAATCAAATATTATGTTTCAAAACTGAGAGGATGTGAGGCTATCTAAGATCATAAGGGATGTTATTTTCTTGTTTTTTTGAATCTATTATAGATTTAATAATATGTTTTGGAATTAATTATTGATAACAATGACGGGATGTTTCCAATCATATACTTCCTTACTAGAAATAGTATCAATTAAAAAGGGATTGATCAATTAATACATTTACTAGATTCTACAACTAAGGAAAATTATTTTTTTATTATAACATGAGGACATGTGCGTGTGATAATTAAATAGTTTAAATACATGTGATTTGGGAACTCTATTATTTAACAGTATTTATAGAGGCAATTGATATAGTCACATTCTATAAGAATGAGTATTTTGGTGTTATATTTATTTTTATAAATGGATGATTATTGTGACAGAGCTACCACTAATAGATGATAAATATTTTTATCCAATCACTATCTGAGGATAGATGTAACCAACTAATCACTGATGGATGATGGATATCAATAGTATTCCTCCAATATGCATTGGATGATATCATATTGCAACTAATATATGATGGATATAGTTTTTTAGTGAGTAGTGCATGATATATTTTTTGGCCTCTCACTATTAGAAAATGGATATTTCCATCATATCACCAGTAGATGGATTTATCGGCTGGAGACCAATGTCCATTTGAGGTTATTTACCTATCAACAATGGATGATGGATTTCACTGGCCTGTCAAAAAAATAATATGGTTTTTTGGCTTATCACTAGTAGAAGATGGATGTTTCTAGGCTTGTAACAGGTGGATTCTTGAGGTATTTAACCTAATACCAATAGATGATGGATTGCATTATATTTATTCATTAAATTATTCCACTTCCTTATCACGAAATAAAATTATAGGTCATTATGGAGTTGGGATTCATTCAATGAGATGTGATTATGGAATATCCCTATAAATAGAATCAAATATCATCTCGTTTAGTGACATTAAATAAGAAACATTTATTATTTTTTAGGACATGTGATAAGGTAAATTTTTGTACATTTTATGGTCTTGTATCAATGACCATTATTTTTTATAATTAGGTTTTCATGATTATGTTCATTTCCATGTTGTTTAAAATCATGTTTAGTAGATAATTTTGTGAAGGATTCTAGTAAATTATATTTTCTTGACTTACACATGTGATTACATATTAGGTTTATCCTTTTAGAAATGTTGGTTGAATAAATCTTAGGGATTAAAATAGGTTAATGTCCCATTTACATTTATAATCTATGTATTGGTAACTAGAAAATAAGGTAACTATGAATAAAATCATGGTTTTTAAAAAATAATGAAGGAAATTTTTTGGAATTTCATTGTATCAATATCCTATTTTCATATCTATCTCTTAAAGTGTACATGGGAAGATGGTAATACGTATAATGGATTTGAATGTCATCATATTGGAGATAATATGAGTTTATTAGGAAAATATAAGTTTCACTAGCTTACTAAGGATATATATCTTCATTATTAATGGAATATAACATTTTATATACCTTGAGGATCATATTTTTTAGAAAAGATAACTAATAGTACATGTATTAAAAAAATACTCAATCCCCATTATTAAATGAATACATGTTAAGAGGGTGGATGAATCAATCATGTATATAGGGTTTCTATAGAGATAGAGTGATAATAATGCACATTTATGGGTTTTGACATGGGTAAAAGGATACTAATATGGTATTTTGATTCATGAGGGAAGAAAGTTCATGCTTAGCCTAGAATAGTCAATGGGTTTGATAAAAGGATGATAACCTATTCAAAATTTAGATGTAGAACTACTCACACAAAAGATAGCGAAAACGAGTAGCATGAGATCCATTTGAAATCTGAAATCCCTTTTTTGAAGGAGAACATGTAAGAGTTTTAATGATCAGTTTTGTGATATCGGGGTTTGAAACACATTCTCAAAGTCATTCCTTAATATTCAATTTATATTGTCATGGTCATTATGTATAGTGGAATATTTTTAAACAATATACATATCTTAGAATTTATTCTTGTGGTATGATGTATTGGAAGTAGCTTTAGACATAACAATTATCTAGGGATCATGCATGTGTCTATAGGGAGAGGGATCTCTTAGTTTCCCTAGGTGAAAATGGATTAATTAGTGATAAAATGTTATAGTTGAACTATTTCGTTGTTCCTTGAAACGTGTGTTCTATTTTTAAGAATCACTATTTCCAAGTAGTTTCCATTGGATTTAATCATAGATTTGAAAACTTCCAAAATTTCTTTATCCAAAGAAACAATTCTTTCCAAAGGCAATAATTCGTTAAGTTTGAACTTTAGGATACATAAGAACATGTATTAGTCAAGAGGATGGGAGGTCAGACTCATCACACCCTTTTGGGGGGAATTATTGTCTACTTGGAGACTCTTTTTAAATTTAATATATTTTCATGAATCATTATTAATTTACCAAGTATATTATAAGTATCCCTTGGAATTCCAATCACTTATTATCAAGTGTAAAATTTAGAATCATCAGTTTTCATTCAAGGTTCTTCATTATTGGAAATTTTTGTATGTATTTTAGGTTTTCCATCAATGGTATCTTCTAATATACTTCGTAGAGATTCTTTTACTCATCATTTGTGAAAATACTTGTATTTAAGCCACTCAGTGGGGCACTCTATAATTTTATTATCATCTAGGGAGACGAAGGTTTCGTTTTTATTTTGGGATCATGCATATAAGATAGGTTACCTATATATCCTTGTGAAAGGGATCAGAACCCTCATAGTTAAGTTCCACTAAATGGGACACATCGTATCTTTAAAGTTCATGTGATAAGGACCACTAAGCGGAAGTTTCTTAGTTTAAACTTAGTGTGGGACTTATGCTGAAGCAGCCCGAGGAACATGGAAAGGATATGTGTTTCCATGTAAATTCAGACCCTATTGATAATATGGACCTACGAGAACAGGTTTGATTAGAAGTGTTGGGTTTGAACCTCAAGGAGGCTTCCTACTTATTCCATAGGGATGGGAAACAAAGTCCACATAGTTTGATGTGTCTCATAGGAGAGAATGGTCCTTTTAGAGAGGTGAGTTTAGAATTACTTATTGAAAAGGATTTGTTGATGACTTGGGGGGTTTAATTTGGGGCTTATTCTTGAGGAGGATGCTCAGATTAAGGGAATTAGGTTTGGATTATTGAAGAGGATTTCTAATGAGCATGGGCCATGAGATGGCTTCTACGTATCTTTATTAGGATGTGAATAAAAGTTATCATAGTTCATTAAATTGGGAAAATTTTTTGATCCTGAAAAATCTCCAAACTCATGCGAGTCATGGTTGGTGTGAGAAATAAGAGAATTCCAAAGATTTAGCAAAGGCATTCACACATTCAAATTTTTCATCCTCCGTTAGTAGAAGAGGGCGCGTTGACCATGGAAGAGGGTGCGACAGTGAGAATTCCATCTATTATATTTACATTGGACAAGGGTCTAATGTAAGGAGGAAAGGGCCAAGGTGAGGGGATTATACCAGGATGGATGCCCTAAAATTGATCATGATAAGGGAGGGAGACTTATTCTATGCTTGCGTAGAAAACCAAGTGTGAAGTGTACCTTCTATACTATATACATAATGTTCTGGGTCTCCTCTTTGAGAAGGGAGAGGTCAAGACCCAAACCCTGCTCCAAAATGGGAACTTCCCAACACTGTTTCTAGGAGAATGTTCCATGTGACTGCGGATATACAAACCCATATACATTCAATTTATACTAACCCCATTGTGAAAAAATGGGGTAAAACTCTAACGGAGGGAATACAAACCCAAATAAGAGACACGCTGATGTGCATTCTCCAAAGGATTGATAAGTCAGGAGGTTTTGGTGGAAGTCTCAACAGAATCCTTTTCAGTAAATGGAGACAATGAATAAGAAGCATTTCCTCGAACGACTGGAGAAGGCTTGATGGCTTGTATACTGAAGAGAGTGGAGTGAATAAGTGAATCTAATATGGGCACCCAAGTAGAGAAGGGCACACAAGTATGGGCGTGCAAGTACACTTGGATGACTTGATGATCAGTTAATAGATGAACAACCTGTATGGTAATACTTTGGCGAGACCTTTCTCAAGACTTCAAGATTATTCACAGGTTATCCAAGAAGTGGGGTGCTCATGTTCATGTGAGTGTAATGGGAGGCATGGAAGTATTTCTAACTTTGGGGAGGTTGGGATGTTTAGGAGTGAAAGTGTTATGGTTTTCAAACACTAAAAGGACTTAAGTCCAATGATCCTGAATTAAATCATCCACTCATGGTGTTGAAGAACTACCTTGACAGTTTTTTAAGATTGTGGCGAGGTAATAGGGTGACCAGAGCAGCAATTGGGCTTCACAGAAATTTTTATGTACAAATAGGGGCCCCAAGGGTCTATTTATAGTAAAATAAATGACCTTCGGAGAAATGAGTTGGGCATTCAAGTGACTTGCGTGCCAGATAAGAGTGTGAAAGTAGGATGTGTGACATATTTTGGAATTCAAGTCGGCTACGCGCCACCAATGTTTTGTCTTGACTAAGGGGGTTCAAAATTCATGCCTTTACAAATCTTGATTTATTTTCTTATTTTCTTTCTAATAGGATTACCTTTTTCTTTGTTTAGACTCTTTGACGGAATGGAGTGTCAACAAAATTACCCCCCCCATAGAACTGGATCTGAAATGAAAAGAGGATCCTATACTGAGGAAAATTAATGAAGTATAAAGGAAATGGAAATACGACACACAAGTATTCAGTGCTCAAGTAGTCATGGGTGTGCATGTGTGAAACACATAATATTTTTAGAATACAGGGTGATATACGTCTCTTATATATAACAACTTCACTTTTTTGAAATGTTGTTCAACTTCTGAATTCTCAACTCTCAGTGCGCAAGTCTTCTATTCAGATGCTTCTGTTTTTCCACACTTCTTCTGTACATTTTTTAGCTGCACGCCATAAGGGGTCTCCATACTTACACGGCGACTTATACTTGCAAGCCAAGTTTAAAACTTGTGCACCTTAATGACTTTTCCATTATTTTGTAATACAAAAAATGAACTTACTTTTAAAAGATGATCTCTATATTTTTGCAGGTTCAATGGATCCCAAATGAATTGGAACTACTATTGAGCTTGCTAGCAAGAAAATTTATGACATGATGAATGTTTTTGGTCATGATTACATCAATATTTGTGAAAAATATCTTCCAAACTTCGCAAAAATATTTAAAGAAGTATCATTTCAACATTTCTTGAAGCAATGATCTTATTTTGTATAGTTATGTACATTTATTGGATTCTAACATTCCAGATTCAATGAACAATGTCCCACATTCTTGATTTCAGGATTATACCAACTTATCTTCGGCCAATGTTTATGTTGGGGGATCATTTTATAGTGCTAAGATAGTAGAGAAAGATAATATTATGCATCATATCCCATGTGCATCAGATTTGAAGGCACACAAACCTGAGCTGTGTCCACACTATTATTCATCAATATTTCATGATTCTCAGATAGATCATTCCAAGGGTTAGAAGAAAAGTTCTAATTTCTGTCCAGGAGGAGGTGTAAAACCCTCAAGTATGTGGGTATACTGAGTGCGAAGGACATGTTTAGAATTATAAGGTGATTATAGAATCGTCGGTATTTATGAATCTTTCTTGGTTTGGGAAACCTATGTTTATAGAAATGATGATATCGTGCCAGATTTATTAAGTCGATGGAGCCTATAAACCAATTCCTTCCATTTTAACACATGGATAGGTAGGTATCTACTTGTGGTTCATTTACAAAATTTTTGGAGCTCCAATCCATAGAGACAAATAGGATGAGTTTATTCCTCCCAAGGTGACATGGAATTACCTGGAGAAGACACAATATTTGGATTGTGAGTTGATGAAAATATTTAACAAACTCAAGAATTCAATCATTGAGAAAACTCACACCAAGAGGGAAATTCATCTAGAGTAAAGGATGTAAATATATTTGATAAATAAGGATAAGGGGACCACTTACACCCATCCAACTAGATGTCTATGTGAAGAGAATAGAGGCACTCCTGAAACCTTTTGGCCAATATTGGAGAAGGGAGAATTTGAAAAAAATGGGGATATGATATGAACTCAAAAATTTCAACAATGACACATCTTGCATGTTTTGTAGCCATGTGGCTCATCATATATTTATTACTAGTCCGAGACTCCAAAAGTGGTGTGAGGATGCGAACTTTAGTTATTGTAGCCAAGCTTGTAGAGAAAATGATGGTAGGGTTGGATACTTATATTTTGGGAATGATTTATAGGAGTTTGATTCATATTTAAAAATTAAAATATCCCTTCAGAATAACAGGTCCATTCCAAGTGTTGTGGGGATGGATTGCTACACACTTTAGAACATATATTGTACAAAGAGAAGAACATGTTTTTGGAAGTTCATTCTGACCGCATGTTCAAGCCTTTTTTGTTATTTCACCATTATCATTGAATTATTATGAAAATAGGGTAATATTGAGCATGAATAAGGCATTTTATTTATTTTATTTATGGGAATCCGCCTATAGGGAAATTTGTTGATGATGGTACTGCCAGTTTGGAACTGAGGGCATATATGCTAGATTGTAGAGATAGTGTGTTTGCCACTAGAATCAATAGAGAAATAAAATGTGAGGCTTATGAATTTTATAGATTTTCACATCAATTAAAATGTCAACAATAGAATATTGTATCACCTCTCATGCATTTCCAATAAGAGCAACACCTAATGGTTTCCCGACAACTATGGTTGTTGACATCTGGAGAAAAGACTGGGGCAGTTTTTAATTTACTTGTTGATGATGAAGTAAGCTGATTAACCATCTAGTATGATGAATAATAGGTTTCATCATACCCTAAAATTGTATTAAATCATGTCGTCCCCCGAGTAGGGATAAAGAGTTGTAGCTAGAATGAACCCCTTCGCTTGGAATATAATTCTTCATCATCAGGGGCCGACTTGCAAGAATCAATGAGTGGAGGTGATGATGCTCCAAATACATCAAAGAGACATTGCTCCAGATATAATCCACTTACTATAATAAAACTTTCCACTCCATCAACCCCTATTGAAGTCATATCAAGGTAATCTAGTCACTTTCTTTCTGAAGAGCGGCAAGTTTTATTTTCCAATCCTTAAACTATGACTACGGGTGATGGGAAGAAACTCAAGTCCAAGGATGTAAGATACTCATCACAACCCTCAGTCATAAATTTTTAATATATAAGACTAGAGGCTATTCAAACATGGTAGAGTCTATACTGTGATGCTGAGACCCTGTGGATGGATCTGTGCAAAGGACTGCGTATTCCAAGAGTGTTGGATTTACAGGATTATTCTAACATTATTTTTATGGATAATCCCAATGAGGTAAGGACAAATATACGATAGCTAGAAATGATCATATATTACACTAATGACACAATTCATACTAAAAATTGGGTAAAGTAAATGATTGATTGTGGTACCACCGAAGGGATTAATCATTCATTAGATAAAGAATGGCGTGACTTTGTAAATCCTAAGGATGTAAGTTCTCTTTCTTCTGTATCTTCCTCCATTTTGAAACAGTAATTTTAATCAAAACATTGGTACTTAAGAGAAATTTTGTCTTAACATACTGTTATGTAATGGAAATATAACTGAAATTCATTCACCACAATATAGTCATGGAGGTACTTCTCTTTGAGCTACCGAATCACCCCGTGAATCGGGAGAAATCTCTCTAGGCCGACAGGCCATGGGGGGGGGGGAATAGAGTGGGTAATGGGATCTCTGATACTAGTATTTTTTGATGAAGATGCAATCCCTCTTAAAAATAATAAGAAGAAAAAGAATTAAAGAATGAAAACCATGGTTAAGAGCTTTCTTAGTAGTGGTAATGCTCCTTGATAATCACGAATTTTAGTATTATTCATGAAAAAGTGTTTAACTTTTTAATATTACTGAGGATTATTCTTTTTCTTCTTTTAAGGAAACCACTGATAAGATTCAAGGAGCCATAGAAGGTGATACTGAGAAAACACATATTCACGTAAATCTAGTGGTTCATGAAGAGGCATTGTAGCCAAAGGAACCGACAACTGTCCCCAACACTGCTCTGATTCCTACTATCATAGGAGAGGAAGCTTCTGGTAAATAAATAATATTTCATAAAAAATCCAATGCAACAATAGTTGAATTCCATTCTGTGAAACTTGTAAGTTCATCACATGCACCAGAACAACTGTAAATAACTGATTCTAACCCCATAATTTTTTCTGAAGAATCTACTCACGGCCACAACTTTCCAGAGGAAGGTTGTGAAGTAAACAAGCCAAGGGTTCCCACATGTGAGACTAACATTAGATATGAGATATCATTTAATGAAATGATGAACCTTGGAATATATTTTGATAAAATATTAGAACAAGTTAAAATATCAAATTCTTTAGATGATTATGGAGTTATTTATATACAATCAACTAGATGTGAGTTCCGGTTATTTTTCTTGTTAATCTACTTATGATTAACCTAATAACCATGGTTGATTGAAATATGCAGTTCAATCTAAAGAAACTGATACCACAATTGCACCTAAACAAATATTTTATGTTAATGTCAACCCAACCATCACAAAGACATTGGATAATGTGAATCTTGAGATAATAGGTCTCCCTGAGATTCACTCTGAAAATCCTGAGCATAATAAAGATAACACTCCTAAACTCGAGACATCAAATAAAATTTCTGAAATTGAAAACATTGGTAGATTATTATAAAGATACTGACATACTTCTAGGTAAGAGATACTGATATAGTGATTACATTCACTTTTTTTATCCCTAAAATATAACCATGATTCTTGATTTACCATAAAGGGATATCAACTTCAATGGCTCAGTCTGAAGGTGAGGCCTTTGTATATAACCAAACAACATTTGAAGGTAGAGAAACCATTGTCCAAGAAGAAATAGAGAAGCTCAATTCTTTATGTGAATTTTTCCTAGAATATACCCCTCATTATGATAGTGATTCAGAATCGAACCCGTAACTGAAGAAGGCTCTTCGTCTTGCTCATCTCAAAGCATGGGAAAAATATCTGGAAGATAATATCTAAGATGCCCCTTGAGGAAATACATTCAAGAATTCCATGAAATTTATATATGTTTATCACACTAGGATTTGACGGTTTTTAATACCATGAAATTCATACTGTGGTGAAAGAGATTATCCGGAGGAGGGAGCAAGAGAAAAATCTTCAACAGGACTTGATAGAAGCCAAATTGTCTATCAAAATTGAAGAGTTACAAGAAGCATTGTCCCAAGATAAGTCTAATCATAATGTAAAGTTTAAAGGACTGAAACAAATAATTAATGAAATGGTTTTTTAGAAACCGTGCCTTCAACATTGGTTAGATATCATTACAGGGGAGCTTGACCAACTTCATAGCTCATTAGGAGAAGTCCAGAAGGAAGGTTCAAAAGCCATCACAAATGCTAAATAAGTACTTCATCATTCTGATGTGAGAAATAATGGTTAGATAAACATACTCTCACACGATCTAGATGGGGCTCAAGAAGCTATTAAATAAATAAGGAATTACATAGAAATCATTTTGTAAATTTTTTTAAGAGAGAGATTCCAATTTGTTGATGCTTCTTAGTAAAAATTTTCATAAATGAAAATTATTTTTTAATTAATCATTTATGTTTTTTCACTTTTGTTAATTACTTTTTCTTTACTTAGGATATTGGGCCTAATAAGCATAATAGGCTAATTTTCAGGAATGAAATAGATTTGACTATAAACATTTAATTAGATCCAAAACAAAACTCAATAGTTAATAATTTCATTAATATTATTTACATATTTTCAAGGGGAATCTTAAGTCATGATTTTTATGGTCACCAAATCTAAAACCTTTATCAACATAAGGGTAGTCTCTTCCATGAAGAAAGATACCATTACTTGAAAAACCCATTATAAGGGTTGTATAATGAAAATACAACTAGGGAACATACTACATAGCCAAATAGTGGCATCTTTTGACTGATAGACCTATTTTGTGGGAAAAATATACAAGGCCAACTAAGGTCACGTGCTGCATAGTTAGGAAAAAAGAGTTCATTGAAGTTTAACATTTTGCTGTTGATAGATAGGGGAAAAATAATATTTGGATGACTCAAGACCACGGTTGGTGGTTTTTCCAATTAAAGGAATTTTAAGAATGAAAAGGTCTATTTTAGATCAAAATACTTCATGAATAGTAAAACCATCTCTATACAAATTTGGTGTATGAGTAATGGTTAAAATTTATCAGCAATGGGAATTTATGACATCATATTGTGGAGTTTTATGTCATGTTGTAAAGACGTTGTACTATACAGTTTAAAGTCTTGTAGTGAGGATATTGTACTGTGCAGCTAAATGTCTTGTAGTGAGGATGTTGTGCGGCATTAATTTAAGGACTTTAGATTTGACCAAAGGTATGAGAAATCTCTCCCAATTTCTTGATAATTTGTTTGGAAACAAACTATCATATTCAGGTATTGAAGGGGAAATTGTAAACTGTGATTTGGGAAATTATGGAACAAAGGAATGATATGTGAAAGAGGGATAAAAGAATTAGAGGAAGTATTTTACGAGAACAAAGTTACAATTACTTGAAAAACCCATTATGGGGGCTGTATTATGCAGAGCCGACTAGGGAATATACTGCATAGCCAAATAGTTTAATCTTTTGGATGACATGCCTATTATGTGGGAAAGTTATGCAAGGCCTCTTAAGGGAACATGCTGCATAGTCCGGAAAAAGATCTCTTAGAATTTTAACGTTCTATTGTCAATAGTCAAAGAAAGTTTATGGAGATTCAGATTTTCCGAAGCATAGAGTTTGGTTTATGGCGAAAGGTACCGGAATACGGAAAGGGTATTTCTAACCAATATATCCAATGAATCAGAGGAATAAGACATTTATGAAGGTATGACCCAAACGTAAGAGATATGGTGTTTGTTGTTTTAGGTTATAAAACTAGGACTAGAAATGGAAATAATATATAATATGTGGCCAAGTGATTTCAAGGGTATTTAATATTTTATTGAACACATGGTGAGGAAGATGTGTAAACCATGGTCTTTAAGACTTTCATATTCTTAGAAAGATAATCAGACAAGTATAATTGAATGACTGTTTCAAAATACAGATTCTAATATATGGTCATCAAATATTAAAGGGGAAAAAGATACAATAACCAAGAATGAAGTTACCATTACTTGAACAGCCCATTATGAGGGTTGTATTATGCATTGGAAACTAGGGCATATGCTTCATATCCATATAGTGGCATCTTTTGACTAACAGTCCTTTTATGAAGGAAACTTATGCAAGGACACCTAAGGGAACATGCTTCATAATCAGGAAAAAGAACTCTCAGATATTACAAACCCTGTTACCAGAAACCGTAAGAATGATTATGAAGATTTGAAAAGTATTCAAAATTAAGAGTATGAAATATGGAAAGGGATGATGTTTAATGCATATGAGAAATATTTGAACCAGTATTAGCGATGAGTTTGACATCCTTTACATCGATCTGTCTCATATGTAAAATGGAAACATTATTTATTCATTCAAAATTAATATTACAATGTGATGTTTAAAGTCACGCAATGAGGACATTTTCTATCCTATAAGTAATTTAAACACCTTAATAATATAAAGAACCACCGTATCCAATTCTTATGCTCACATGAGTTATTCTTGGTGTGAGAGACAAGGAGTAATAAGGGTATCCTTTATAATACAATGGTGACACAGATAAATAATGATGGTGTTAGATTTCTATATAGTTTTGCATCAAGAGGTAAGGAAAAAAATGAACCGTTGTGAAAATAAATGACATATTATAACTCGGTTAAAGGATAACACACAAGTGTCAATATATGTCTTGCTGGGGAAAGGACCAAGTCTTACATAATTCTTAAAACATTTCCTATGCAGATTTGATTCTTTTAAAAGAATTAAAGGGCTTTTTTTATCATGGATGGGGCCAAGATTAGAGATCTAGGGGTCTCTATGTATCTAAAAATAGATGAGAATCAAGACGTATATAGTTCTTTAAACAATAATTCCTCACACTAATAGAGTTTGACGTGAAGAATGGGGGATTTTGATACATTCTGAGAGAAAGGTAAAACTTACAATATAAAATGGTATAAGGACCAAATCATATCTCTTAAGTAAACACTCTATATAGGATTGATTCATATAGAAGAGGAGAAAAAATAAGAAGAATTTGTGATCGTGGCTGGGCCCAAAATTACATATTTAGGCATCTCTACATATCTCATTGAAAATGTGAATCAAGAAATACTTAGTTCTTGAAACGTGGTCCCTATACAGATCTGACTTCAACATAGGAAAGAGAGGGACTCTTGTACTACAATGGATTAGTGATTATTTTAATGATGTTTTTTATGGTAGATTCTAACGTCAAATAGAGACAACGTTAGTTGTACAAATGATGTCATGAAGTTTAACGTCATGCTACAAGGAAGAAGATGTTATGCATTTCAATGTCATCCAACATGCGCGCCGATGGTTGTTATGAAGTTTAATGTTTTGTAACTAGGACATGGGGGCTATGCAATTTTATGTCTTTTAGCAAGGACATTTCACTGTTCAGTTTAATGTCTTGTAGTGTGGACTAATCATACTAAACTATAGAATGTACTTCTTCAAAAATCTCACATTGGTTAGAGTTGTGATAAGATCTCCATACAATGATATTAAGGTATATTATCCATTTGAATAGACCTTATGTATTGAATAAGGTCCTTTACACTTTGGATCATGTTTTGGATATTTTTTTCTTGGTATCATTGGTTTTCTTAGGACCAATACCAATTCTCCTTGAAGGAATTAATGAAGTTGGAATTTCTTATTAAAATCTCACGCTATTCTATTCTTATTGTCTTATAGATGATGAAATGTATTCAATATTTTCTCATCTAATTATTCCAAATCATCAAACCATTTATAAGAGCTTTCATCTTTAGAAAACTAATCACAAATTGCAACTCTATGTGAAGTAAATTGTATTTCAATTTGAAAAACTCAAATGGTTCCTTATACCAATGAATATGGAGTTACTTGGGTATCAGTACGGGTAGTTTCCTGATAAGTCCAAAAAGCATTCAATAGTTTATCATGCCATGATTTCTAATATTTATCCACCATATTATGGATTATATTTGATAGGGTCTTATTGAAGGAATCTATCTATCCATTGGTCATCGCCTGATAGAGAGATGAATGATTGGACTTGATATTTTTTTATACAACATTTTAACATCATCATAACAAAAATTGGTTCCATTTTCCATCAAAATAGTTTGAGGGACACCAAATCTGGTGACAATATTATTTTTCAAAAAACTAAAAATGATTTTGGCTCTGAATTCCTTGAGAGATATTTCCTTATCCTATTTAGAGAAAACATTAGAAATAGTGAGAATATACTTGAACTGCTTAGCGGTGGCTGGAGGATAAGTCCCTACTATATCCATTCCCCATGTGGAAAATTGACAAGAGTATTCAGCATTATGTAGAAACTCTGGGGGTTTATGAATGAAGTTCGCATGCACTTGGCAGGGATGACATTTTTTAGTGAAATCTGTACAATCCTGCATTATTGAAGGCCAAAATATCCAAGCCATCAGTTCTGATGTGAACATCTATGCTCAGATTAGCGGGCACCAAAAGCTCATGAATGTACTTCTTTCATGAAAGCTACGGTCTCCTCTCCATCAATAAATATGAAGATAATTCTATCAAATCCTCTCTTGTAAAGGATCTTTTGGAGGTCTCTACAATCATAAAGAGAAAATTGGATTCTCGTCACTGGATCTATTCTGTCTCATCCCTATCTTTTTGAAGTACCCCATTTTGAATATATTCCACGATGGATGTTCTCCATAATGTGGTATGACCATATGGTTCATAAATGTGGAAACTTTCATTAATTTTATTCATTCTGGTTTGAACAAAATGTGAGACCACACGACAATGGGTTATGCTGATAACTGTCTCATCCCTATTTGGATCTGGCAAGGCTATAACTATATTAGCCAGTACATATGCTTGGGAATTTTGTGATCACGAGACATAAGATAATGTCGAATCTGAGGGAAATTATTCTATTAACCTGCTAAGGTAATCACACAAAGGAATTAGTTATACTTTTCTGATATAATATTCCCCATTGATTTGTTTGATTAACAATTGTGAATCACCTTTTATTTTTAAATGATCCTTTTCCACCTGAAGGGACAATTCCAATCCTGGAATGGGAGCCTGATAATCTACTTCATTATTGGTACCAACTTCCGATAATATGAAGGAATAAGGCAATACTACCTTTTCTGGGAAAATAAGGACAGTTCCTAATCCAACCTTATTGAGTTTAGGGTTTTCCATTCTCTTTCCAATTATACTTATAGAAGAACCATCAAAATAAATTTCCCATGATTGAGAATTACCTTGAATAGAGAAGACCTCTTCATTAGGAAGTTCATTATTAAAAGATGTATCTTCCATAGATGGATTCATAGTAAGGAAATCAACCAAACCTTGGAATTTTATTTACTTTTGAGGTGCAAATTGGGTATCAAATTGTTTCAAAATAATATCCCACCATGCTAGACGTCCTGTAAGCATAGGAAAATTGAGGATAAATTTGAGTGGATTATTATGGGACACCAATAGGACCTCAGGATTGTTGCAGGTAGTACCTCAATTTCTAAACCGCAAATATTAATGCTAGGCAACACTTTTCAATACTTGAATATCGAGTTTCTGTATCATGCATTTTTAGATTGAGATAGTAATGTATGTCTGCATTCACAGCATCATTCTTTTGGGCGAGGAAGGCACTGATTGATCTCTCAAAAGACATCATGTAGAGAATAAGTGGTCTTCCTTTAATAGGTGGAATTAATACTGGTGGAATCAAGAGTTATTTCTTGAGGATATCAAATAATTCTTATAATTCTTCAGTCTTTTGGTAGGTAACTCCCTTCTTCATTAAATTAGTTATGGGAAAACACTTTCTTGAAAAATTGGTGATAAAGCACCAAATATTGGCTAAGTGTCCTTCGAGTCCTCTTAATTATTTCAATTTTTGAACAGGTGACATACCAAGGATTGATTTTTTATTCTCAAGATCATCTTCGATATGATGATGGAATACAAAAAAGCCAAAAAATTTACTTGAGGATTCCCCAAAAGCACATTTAAGGGTGTTCATCTTAAACTGTGTTGATGAAGTTTGTTGAATATGGTTTCCAAATCAGCCAAGTGATTAGAATGTTGTCTAGATTTGACAACCAAATCATCCACAAAACATTATAAAAGTTTCTCTAAGAAGGGTTTGAAGATATGGTGTCTGACATGTTGGTATATTGCACCTACATTCCTTAATCCAAAGGGAATTACTAGATATAAAAACACATTGTGAGGGGATCTAAAAGCTGTAGATTATTCCTTCTCTAGGGACATTCAGATTTGAATATACACAGAGTATCCATCCATGAAGGAAAGAGATTCATAGATAGATGTTGCATCAATTAGATGTTCTGTAATTGGGACTGAAAAATCATCTTTATGACAATGCTGATTAAGATCTCTGAAATCAATGCAGACTATAATTTACCCATTCATCTTTTTCACTAGGACAATATTGGATAGCCATTTGGGATTCTGTACTTCCTTGAAAAATTCATCCTTTATAATCTTATCAATATCATCTTCAATTTTAGATACATGAGTTGGGTGTTTTCTCCATGCTGGTTGCATAAATCCATGATGTTCTTATGGAAAACCCAAATGATTTGTGGCTACATCAAGATCAAGACATGACATTCTCTATATAATTCCAGGAAAATATATCTCGATGATGAATTAGAAAGGAAGTATAAACCTCTTGTTTTTTAGAGTTCATGGATACACTAATTAGAGTGGGGCGTGGATCTTCTTTTGTACCCAGATTTATTTCTCAAAGATCATCCCTGGTGGTAGAGAGACCTTCTTCAAATGTTGGAGGAGAATCCCCGAGATCTTCCTCTTCTTCTTAATTATCTATTACCTCTTCTGTTTCCACTTTCATTGTAGATGATGAGGAAAAACATCTAGTTTTAGGGGACAAATAATTTGTAACACCCCAAGCTTCCATGGTTTATTTACCTTTTAATAATTTAGTAGCTTGCATTATACGCAACTTGGAGTTTTAAAACACCACGACCAGTCAAACTAGTCGTTATAAATTGTAATAAAATTTTTTTGAAAATTTTTTAATTTTATTTTTCAAAATGGACTAAATTTTTTAATTCGGAATATCAAAATAATCTTAGGGTGAATTTTTGGAACTTTTCTGAAAACTATAAATTTTTGATGAATAGTGAAAAATATTATATTTTTGATAAAAACTAATTTTTTAATCAAAATAATTTATAGTGATAAATTATACATTTGAGTGGTTTTGACAAAACATTATGTTATATTTTTATCATTTAATATAATTTAGGTAATTCCATGTAATTTGACATTTAAACTGGATATAAACAAGTGTCAATCTTTTGGTAGTTATTATTTCTTAAATACATGCTTTTTGTTTTGACAATGAAATTTAATTTTAAATTAATTTATGCCACTTCTATGTTTTGAATTTGGAAAAATGGATTCCATATTTTTATCATGAGGTCCAAATTGGCCATATAGGTAACTTTTATTTTTAGATATTATGAATAATTACTTTGGTAATCATTTTATTTACCATGGTTAATGGGTAAATCCGGTAAATTATGGTAAAAAATAATATTATAATAATATTAGATTACCCTAAAATGTGTCTTATTCCTATTGGTTGATACATTTTCAACCATGGTCAGACTTGGGTCAATTTTGGGACCCCATGGAGCCACTTGGTTGTGATAATGATACTTTATATTAATTAATTTAAAGTAAAGATAAAATGACATTAAGATATATCTTTCATTAAAACAAATTTTTAATGGGGTTATACAAGTTAACATTTCCACAATAAATTCAAATTAGGAAGCCAAAGAAACATTCTACATAATTTTATTTTATTTATAATTTTTATACATTAAATAACTAAATTTATTTATGACACAATGGTGACGCAGAAATTACCTTATTTATGAAAGAATAAAAAAAATGATATTATAAATATTACAGTAAATATAATTTCAATGTTTGTATGAAAAACAAGAATTTTATAGGCGAATATGACATTTTAGTGTTGATTAAATGTATTTTTTTGATGTAATGAAGTTATTATGACTTTCAAAAAAACCAAATACTAAATAGTGTTAAAATTGACATAAATGAGTTTTTAAAAAAAATATTATATTATTAAATTATATAATAGTCCTAAAAATATAAGGATATTCGAAATAACTTTTATAATGATATTTATATAATTAATTAACCAATTGAGGTTCTCTTTTAATTTTATTTTATGTTTATTATCCATTTATTATAATAATACAAGAATACATGGTAAAAGATAAACTATTTAACTAAGAGTTAAATCTAAAAGATATGGTTAATATGGTGACCCAAACCACTCTAAAACCTATTATTTGAGATATTGTATACCCCTAACCACCATATCCTTGAAATAAATCATTTTGGAGAAATTTGAATCCGAAAATATTTTTATTATACAACAATATTTCAATATTTGCCTACGGTGCCCCTCACCTCTTTTATAAAAGGGAACATCCCCTTAGCTCTTAATCACACATCCAAATCCATTTGGCTTGGACAAAACCAGCCCAAATATCCTCTATATTTCCCTAAATTCAACCTAGAGGCATTATTTTGATCATAAATTCAATCTAATGATCCCTTTTGATCAACTCAAAAGGAAACACCTGAATAAGAGGCAATAATTTCACCACCCTCTTTCAAGTTCTTTTCTTTTTCGACTTCCTCTTTATTTGTTGTTTCCATTCTAAAATAATAACTCAAATATCTTCTATATAATGTGATTATATTATAAAAACTGTACATCCATATTCATTATTCTATCCATCATTTGAATGATAATGTCACCATATGTGCAAAAGTACGACTTACCGTCTCCACGTTAGTGTAGTTTGTTATTCAAACATTTTAGTATTTGGATGGGTATAATAATGATTATAAGTGATGTAAATAATAAATCTAACATTTTAATGATTCTGTATAAATGATATACCATCCAATTACATATTATTTCACCATAATTATAATGATATTGTCACTCGTTCTTATATATGGATTACCGTCTCCACGAACGCGATAAGATTCATTCCCCATCGTAATCATTCAAGAATAAATATCATTTTATGATTGAAAATAAATTTTAATAATTTAATGTCATTCTGGATATGAATAAAATAAATCTTATCCATAACAAACACAACTTATGTAACCGATCATATAATGGAAAATGGATCAGTTAACACCCGAAACGATGATACTACTGAAATATTATTAATAAAGCAATATTAGAGGATCATATAAAATATCATATTTATGTATATAGTTATTGTATAATTTAATAACAATGTTTTAACTATTATAAAAGAGGTTAATGTGCCAGAAAATAATTAAATTACAAGTTAAGGGTTAATTTCACAATCTCTTTATTATCCGCAGTTGTTTTTATGTAAGTATCTAATGGGACCTCTTTATCATCCACATCTGTGTTTTCATAAAAATGTAATTCAATTTTTTTTACTATTTACTATATTGTGGGTTAATGTCATTTATACCCTTATTTGACCATATATCTTTTGAAATTAATATTTCTGTTATTTTCCAGACAATGTACATTATGACATTTTCGAAAAAAGTTAATGTAAGAATGCCTTTTTTAACTTATACGGCGGGTGTGGATATTTTACACCATTATATCATCATCGAAGCTTTCCATACAAGCTTGTAATAATATTTTCAAAAAAATGTTTTCTTTTATAATTATATGAAATTTAAATGATTTCAATATAGAAAGAGATATTTCTCTAATTTTTTTTGATTTCATCTATGTCAACATCCTTTGATGGATTTTATACTTTTTTGAAGTTGATTTATTATGATAAAAAACAACCATATTATATTGAGGGTTTGGTGATATGTTCGACTATGGATGTGTAATTTTTACACCATTTATGGTTTATAGATAAGGTATTGACATTTTGTATGCTAGTTTTAATACGAATGTTTATGTTATGTTTAGACCTTTTCATATAAGGAATGCATTGGACTTAGTAAGTGAGGGGTGGAGCTCGATATAGATCTTCGATGTATTGTTAGGTCTTATGAGACAAAACTGTGTCTTTTCACAAGGCCTTGATAAAATATTATTTCTAGTATTGGTATAAGGACTTTACTATGTGGTTATGAAGTCTAGCGTTATGCATTCCATGATTATGAAAGTGGCTAATGATATTGCATGTGGTTATTCAACTAGTCGAATATCCATGTGATTATGTAAATGGAATTATTTGATTTTATATTTTACATATTATGTTTATGTTTTCATTTAAAAGGATTTTATTTTAGTCTTATACATTGCATTAAATGTTTATTCTTACTTATAAAAGTTTTGGCTATATTGTTATCCTTAGTGAACATCTAAGCTCACCCATTTCTATGTTATATTTTTCCCAAGATGTGATGAAGTATTTTATGGTTGACCTGAAATGATAGGATAAGGGTATAAGTGTGTTTAGAAGGAGTCAATATGTTGTTGATGATTTTATTTCATGATTTAATGTAAAACTTATGAATGTATGTAGTACTTCCACGACTACTAAACTGATTAGTATTTCAGTACATGATTCCTTGTATCATGCCAATGTTACTTAATAATGCACTGAATATGGGTAACTGGGGTCGGGGCATTATAGTTTCTATCTGAGGATGTTTATTACAAACCTTGGAAACTAGATTTAGATAAACTCCGATTAGAGAACATTACCCTAAGATAGACTTTGAGGATTAGTATAGAATAACTTCCTAGAATTTTGTAAAAGTAGAGAATTTTTGAGTTTTTCATGATATAAATCCCTGTCTAGATACGAGAAGGTAGAGGGGGCTGTGGCACATATGTAACCAGGGGGAAAAACCCGAAAACACATCTTTGAGCTAGATTTGAATGAGAACTGCTGGACGACAATGGGCCTTGCTGTACTCTTGGTTATGACACTCACATGGGTTATGATTAGGATAATTCTCATCTTATTTACAAAACATTATAAAGGGTTTATGAGTATATACTTCCTCAAAGAAAACATTTTTATTATTATAGATTGTATCCATATACTGTTCAATTTATGTTAACTATTATACAAGTATGGGATTATGTATTGTGATTCATAAAATAATCTATTGTATGCCATTGTTTAGAAATTGTTCCTAGTAGAAAGAATGTAAATTGTATAAACCCACGTAATCCATGTATGGATTTCCCTCCTACTCAAGATAATTATAGTAGAGCTGGTGATGCAACTGGTGCTGATCATATTATCAAAATACTGGGACAACTCACTCAAGTTATGAATAATATCCTTACCCCTTTGGGGCACCCTGATCTACAATGTAGAGGATTAATGTTATACTGCTTCATGATGCATCATCCACTAACATTAAATGGGAGTAAAAATCCATTAGTAGCTGAGAAATGGATATGTTCTTAGAGAAAATATTTCATTCTTTGGTTATTAGAGAAAGGTAAAAAGTTGTCATGGTTGTTTATCACCTCACGGGAGATGCAGATCAATGGTGGTCATTAATCCAAAACACATAGAAAGATGAGAAGTATCAAACATGGAATGAAGTGAGTGTGAGGAGATTTTTTTAGAAAAATACATTCCTCATTACCATCGAGTGGATATGGTAAGAAAATTTCTTATCTTGAGGCCAAAGGAGGATGAGAATGTCACAAAGTATGAGGCTAACATTACAAGGTTAGCAAATCATGAAGCATATTATAAATGTTACCCAAGTGGTAATATTGATCAATTCATTGATTGGTTAAAGCCATATTTCTATCAAGGATTAGTCTCACAATCCTTCTCAATATATAGAGATATTATCTCATGTTCTATCATGATAGAAAAGTAATTTTCTAAGTCTTATGACATTAAAGAAAAACATGAGAAGAAGAAATCTACTGGACACTCTGGGAAAGGATGTAAAGAATCAGGAAAGATTGGTAGAGTTGAATTTCCAAACTATAATAATTTTAGATGGAAGAATCTTGGTACCTATCTAAAAGGAAAAGGAGTATGCTACAAATGAGGATAGAAAGGACATATTTCTAGTGATTGTAAGGGAAAAAAGAAGCTACCAATGTTCAATTCTACAATTACAGGGAGATGGGACATTATGAAACTGAATATACTGAGTGTTAGAGAATCATAACTTATAAAATGACAAGGGATCAATGCCAAGCTTATGATATCATTACTACTGAGGCTGAAGCTCTGAAAGATGTAGTGACTTGTAATTTAATGGTTTCATCCATTTTATCCAATTCATTATTTGATTCTGGATCATAGAATTGTTTCATATTTTACATTTTTCTAAAAAAATAGATATTTCCAATTTGATTTAACAATAAATTTGTATTTATAAACTACTAAGGGAAGTATCATTGCAACAAAGTTTTGTGAATCGGTCCCTGTTAAGGTATATAAATGATATTTATCTAATTATCTAATCGTTATACCCATGATTGAATTTGACATAATCCTCGGTGTGGATTGGCTTTAAGACCATGATAAGAATGTTTATTATAAGAAGAAGGATGTTACAATTCTAGATGATGATAAGTATTACCTTATCTTTAGAGCAAAAACGTCACCATCTAATTCTTGTCTAGATCCACTCCCAATAGATCTACTAAATTCAATTATTAGGGTGGAGGATAATAAAATAATTATGGGTGAGGAAAAGAATGTTCGAATAGAGTAAATGACTATTGTGCAAGAAAATGTTGATTTGTTTCTAGAGGATTTACATAGACATCCTTCTGAATGAGAAATTTAGTTTTCCATTGATTTAATTCCTGGTTAAAGGCCTATATTAATGAACCCTTATAGAATGGCCACTGTGGAATTAGTGGAACTAAAGAAACAACAAGACTAATTGAGTAATAAGGGATTTATTCGCCCTAGAGATTCTCTATGGGGAGCCATTTTCCCTTTTGTTAACAAGAAATATGAATATATGAGATTGTGTATTGGCTATATGGAGATCAATGATATATCAATAAATAACAAGTATCTCATACCTATAATTGATGAATTATTCAACCAACTTCATGGTGCTCATTATTTTTCAAAGATTTACCTTCGATGTGGATATCATCAGTTGTGTGTGAAAAAGGAAGGCATTCCAAAAACAACATTTCAAACCATGTATAGGCATTATGAGTTTAGAGTAATGCCTTTTCGATTGACTATTTCACCCTCTCTATTCATGGATCTAATGAATAGAGGCTTCTAGGAATATCTTGATTACTTTTTAGTGGTATTTATTGATGATATCTTGATATACTCCAATGATGTGAAGATCATGAAAATCACGTGTGCATTATACTAAGTACTCTTAGAAGAAATGAATTATATGGTAAATTTAGAAAGTGTGAATTCTGGCTTCAGGAGATTTCTTTTCATGGTCATATTGTCTCTCATGATGGAATCTCTATTGCGCCTTAAAATTCTAAGGAAATCCAAGAATGGCCAACACCGATGAGTATAACTGAGATACACAGTTTTATTGGGTTAGCAGGTTATTATCGACGTTTCGTCCAAAATGTTTCTTGGTTATCTAACCCATTAACGAAGCTCACACCTAAAAGGGATAAATTTGTTATGACAAAAGTTTGTGAATAATGTTTTCAAGAATTGAAGTGAAGATTATTTAATGCTTCTATCTTGACTCTACCATCGTGGAATGAAGGGTTTGTTATTTATAGTTATTCTTTAAAGAGAGGACTTGGTTGTGTCCTTATGTAGAATTATATAGTTATTGATTATGCATCATGACAACTAAATACTCAGGGGAAAAACTATACTACTCAGGATCTTGAGTTAGTAGCTGTAATCTTTGCGATGAAGATATGAAGACACAATCTCTATATTGACAAAATGTGAAATTTATTCTCATCACAAGAGTTTAATGTATATTTTTTCGTAGAAAGAACTCAACATGATGAAATTATGATGGCAAGAACTACTCAAGGATTATGATTGCACTATAAACTACCACCAGGGGAAGGAAAATAAGGTGGAAGCTGCTTGGAGTTGAAAGGATCATAGAGTTTTAAACAAGATGAGATTTGAAAGGGATCCTATCTTCATAGATCAAGTAATGATGGATATGGGAATAACCATGGAAGGTGAAACATCAATACTTTATAAAATGGTCTTCAAACCATCTTTACTCTAAAGCATAAAGAGTTATTAGAATGATGATGAGGATTTTCAAAAGAAGATTAAAGTTATGAATGATGAGAGATTGGGTGACCTCATATATGAAGATGGAATTTTGAAATTTGGGAAGATACTTTATTTTCATAACATACCTGATCTAAGGATGATTCTCATAGCTCCAATTTCTCTATACACTTTGGGATCACCAATATGTATAGAGATTTGAAAGAATATTTTTGGTGGGACAACACGAAGAGGGATATTGCTGATTTTGTGTCAAGAGGTATGGTTTTTCAACAAGTGAAAGATAGAAGGAAATAGCCTGGAGAAGTCTTGCAACCTTTTCCCATACCTGAGTGGAAATGGGATAATATTATGATGGACTTTTCATGGTGCTTCCAAAAACTCATCGAAGGAGTTATTCAATATGGGTCATTGTTAATCATCCTACCAAGTCAGCACATTTTCTTGCTATAAGAGAAGATTTACCACGTGAACGTATGGAAAGACTATATATTAATGAATTTATAAGACTTCATGAAGTACCAAAATTTTTTGTTTCTGATCGTGATCCCTATTTTACATCAAGATTCTTGAAAATTATTCAGAAATCCCTTGATACTGAACTTCGTTCGAGCACTGCCTACCACCCTCAAACCGATGGACAATCAGAACAGAAAATTCATACATTAGAAGACATGGTGAGATCTTGATCACGTTACATTCAAGTTATGTGGGATTAATATTTACCTATGGTATAATTTTTCAATAACAATATCTTTCATTCAAGTATTCACATGGCACAATATTAAGCATTATACGGAAAAATATGTCGCACCCCAAATTGATGGGATGATGATGGTGAAAGAAAACTCGTAGTCCCAGAACGTGTTGAGGAAATAATGGAAAAAGTGATGATTATCCAAACCCACATCAAAGCAGCACAATGTAGGAAAAAGAGCTATGCTGATAACATAAGGAAGGATTTGGAATTTTAAGTAGGAGATCATGTTTTCTTGATGGTATCTCCATGTATGTGTGTTATACATTTCGGTAAGAAGGGTAAATTGATTCCCAAGTACATTGGATTTTTTGAAATTCTAGAATGAATTGGAGTTGTACCATATCTTTTGGCAATGCCTCATAGTCTCTCCAAAGATCATTATGTGTTCCACATATCATTGTTGAAAAAATACATGCCTGACCCAAAACAAGTACTCAACTATGAGGAAATTGAACTGAAACATGATCTATCTTATTGTGAAGAGCATGTCAAAATTCTTGATACTAGAGAACCAGTGCTGAGAAACCGAATGACTCTTCTGGTAAAAGATCTATGGAGAAACCATAAGATGGAAGAGGCAACATGGGATACCGAGGAACTTATGATAAAGAACCACTTGAATATTTTTATGAATTAATATTATAGAAATTTAGAGGATGAAGTTATTTTAAATAGGGGAGAATGTAACACACCAATCTTCCACAGTATGTTTCCCTTTTAATAATGCAGTATCTTGAGTAGTACGCAACATGGAGTTTTAACACACCACGACCAATCAAACTAGCCATCATAAATAGTAATAACCACATTTTGAAATTTTATAAATTTTATTTTTTAAAATGAACTTCAATTTTGAATTCAGAATATTGAAATTATCTTAGGGTCAATTGTCTGTACTTTGATGAAAACTTTCAATTTTGGTGAATAGTGAAAAATACTAAATTTTAATTAAAAACAACTTTTATAATAAAAATAACTTATTTTGTTTAATTATATATTTGAGTGGTTTTAAAGTATCATTAGATTATATTATTATCATTTAATATAATTTAGGTCATTTTATGTAATTTCACATTTAAACTAGATATAAAAAAGTCTCAATCTTTTGATAATTATAATTTCTTAAAAACACGCTTTTTGGTTTTGACAACATGAATTAATTTTAAATTAATTTCTTCCACTAATGTGGTTTAAATATGAAACAATGGATTCCATATTTAGAATCATGAGGTAAAAATTGTGTAAATAGGTAATTTTTTTGATATTATGAATATTTACCTCAGTAAATATTTTATTTACCATGGTTAAAGGGTAAATCTGGTAAATAAGGGTAAAAATAAATATTATAATAATACTGAATTACCCTAAAATGTGTCCTATTTCTATTGGTTGATACATGTCAGACCATGGGCATCCTTGGGTATATTTTTAGACCTCATAGAGCTAAATGAGAGTGATAATGACACTTTATATTAATTAATTTAATGTAAAGACAAAAATGACAAAACGTATATCTTTTAGTGAAATTTTTTTAAATGAGTTTATATAAGTTATATATTCGACTATAAATACTCCTTATAAAGATAAAAATATTTTATACATAATTTAATTTTATTTATGATTGTTAGACAATAAATAATTAAATTTATTTATGAAACAATGGTTATTCGGTAATTACTTTATTAACAAAAGAATCAAATAAATGGTATTATAAATATTAAAATAAATATAATTTCAAAATTTGTATGAAATAAAAAAAATTATAAGTTAAGATGACATGATATAGTTCACTAATTTTTTTTATGTGATCAAGTAGTTATGACTTTCACAAAAACCAAATACTAAATAGTGTCATAATTAACATAAATGAGTTTTTAAAACAAATATGATATTATTAAATTATATAATAATCCTAAAAATATAATGTTCTTTCAAATAACATATATAATGATAGGTATATCATTAATTAACCACATGATTCTCTCTTGGCATTTTATAGTATGTTTAATATACAATTATTATAATAATACAGGAATACATGGTAAAAGATAAACTATTTAACAAAGAGTTAAATCTAAAAGATAGGGTTAATATGGTGACCAAAACAATTTAAAAATTTATTGGTTGAGAGTTTTTATACCCATAACCACCTTATCCTCAAAATAAATCATTTTTGAGCCATTATAAATAGAAAATTATTTTATCATAAAATAATATTTTAATCTTTTCCTAAGGTGCCCTTACCTCTCTTATAAAAGGGAACTTCCCCTTCTCTCAAAATAACACCTCCAAATCCATTTGGATCGACCAAACCCAACCCTAATATCCTCAAAATTTCACTAAAATATCCTAAAAGACTTTGTGTGATCCAAAATCCAACCTAAGGATCCATTTTGATCAACTCAAAAGGAAACACCTGAAGAAAAGGTAATAATTTCACCACCATCTTTAAAGTTCTTTTCTTCTTCCACTTCCACATTTTTTGTTGTTTACATTCTAAAATAATATATCATGTATCATCTTTATACTATTATTTTATTATTAAAATGGTCCAACCATATTTATTATTCTATCCATCATATGAATGACAGAGTCACCATACGTGCGTACGTACAACTTACCGTCTCCACGTTTTGGTGCAGTTTGTTATTCCAACACTTCATTATTTTGATCGGTATAATAATGAGTATAAATATTGTAAAAAATAACTATAAAATGTTGATGATTATTTATATATTATATACCATCCAATTACATATGATTTTACCATTAATATAATGATATTGTCGCTCGTACGTACGTATGGATTACAGTCTCCACGAACACGATGAGATTCATTCCCCATCACAATCATTCAATAACATTTTTCATTTTGTGATTGAAAAAAATGATAAAGATATTAATATTATTTTGTATATTATTAAAATGAATCATATCCATAACAAATATGGCTTATGTAACCAAGCATATAAATGGAAACAGATTAGTTAATACCCGAAACTATGATACTATTTAAATATTATTAACAAATTAGTATTAAATAATTATATATGATATCCTATTTATTTTTTTAGTTATTTTATATTTTAATAACAAATTTCTAACTATTATACTAGAGGTTAACATACCATCGACTAAGGAAAAGTATAAGGTAATGGTAAATTTCACAATCTATTTATTATCTAAGGTAGTTTTTATGTAAGTATCTACTGGGACCCCTTTATCATCCTCATATGTGTTTTCTTAAAAATGTAATTTATTTTTTTTAATATTTACTATAATATGGGTTAATTTCATTTATACCCTTATTTTCCCATATATGTTTTGAAGGGAATATTTCCGTCATTTTCCAAACAAGGCACATTATGACATTTTTGACAAAAGTATGGTAATAATGTCTTTTTTTAACATATAAGGTGGGTGTGGCTATTTTACACCATTATATCATCATAGAATATTCCCATACAAGCTTATAAGAATATTTTTGAAATAAATGTTTTCTTTTAATAATTATATGACATTATATAATTTCAAAATAGAAAGAGATATTTCACTAAAAAAGTTTTGATTTCATCTTTTTCAACATCCTTTGATAGATTTTAATCTTCTTTTAAGATGATTTGTTATGATAAAAAACATCAATATTTTATTGAAGGTTTTGTGGTATGTTTGACTGTGGATGTGTTATTTTTACACAATTCATGGTTTATGGATAAAGTATTGAAATTTCATATGCTATTTTTGATACAAATTTTTATGTTATGTTTACAACTATTCATATGAGGAATGAATTGGACTTAGTAATTGACTGGTGGAGCCTATTATAGCTCCTCGATGCATGGTTAGGTCTAATGAGACAATATAGTGTCTTGACACAAGGCCTTGACAAAATCTTATTTGTAGTCTTGGAATAAGGACTTGACTATGTGGTTATGAGGTCTCGCATTATGCAACCCATTATTATAGAAGTGGCTATTGATATTGCATGTGATTATTCAACTAGTAGAATATACTTGTGGTTAAGTAAATGGAATTATTTAATTTTATCTTTACCATATTATGCAGAATTTTATGTTTAAAATTCTTTTGTTTTAGTCTTATACATTGCCTTAAATGTTTATGATTATTTATGAAAGTTTCCTCTATATTGTTGTCCTTACTGAGCATATGAGATCACCCCTTTATATACTTTATTAATCCTAGGACGTGAAGAATTATTTTATGGTTGACCTGTAAGGTTAGGCTAAGGATATTATTGTGTTCAAAAGGGGACAAAATGTTGGTGATGTTTTTATTTCATGATGTAATGTAAAACTTTTGAATGTATCTAGTACTTCAAAGGCTACTAAACTGATCAGTATTTTAGTACATGATTATGTGTATCATTCCAATGTTTGGTAATAGTACACCAACTCTGGGTAACTAGGGCTGGGGCATTACATCAATATTTGAACATCCTGAAGAAGAGGCCACCATATCTGATCCTACTGATGACTAAGGGTCTTCCTGTGGTAATAAATAGAAATTGATTGATTGAGAATCAACATCATTGTCTTCCTATAGCATTACCACTATATATTCTACTTTGGTTGAAGAAGTTGAGTCTTGTTGTAGTTCAGAAGATGATATGAAAAAATATCCATTCATGCTTCCATCATTGCTTGGTGTATCAATAATTTCTCCCATGTTATCATGCTCAGTTACAGCAATTGACATTGTGGATGTTACTGGACTAGTTTTTAGATTTGGTTTTACCCTTTAAGTTTATTGAGGGGTAAGACATAATTTGTACTCAAATGTTTGAATTGATTTGTTGGGATCTTTTCGGGTACATTTTTATAATTAACTCTACTTATCTCTTTTGTCATGGGCTTCATTACTTTGGTGTGATAAAACTCTGCCTCAATGTAGTGAGATTCACAAGTTTTGAATGGAGACTTATCACCAAACAATGTTCTGATTTTACCATTGAAACAATATTTTAGACATTGGAGGTATGAAGAAGGTATGGATGTATGTTGATGAATCCAAAGCCTTCCAAGAAGAATATTGAAGATGGTGTCCTGACGCACAACCATGAAATCTGAAGTAGACACAAGATCTTCAAACTGGGTTTTGAGTGTAATCTTGCCCAGAGGTTCTTTTTCATTCTTGTCATATCCTTTCAACATTAAATTCTATGGATATAAGTTAGATTTAGTCAGTCCCAATAGATGAAGTGTACAAACGAGAATGAGGTTGACCCTAGAGCCATTATCAATGAAGGTTCATCGGATGTCTATGTCATTGACCTTTCTATACAAATACAAAGGTCTGATATGTCCTTGTATAACATCATATTCATCTTCATCTATAAATTATATGACTGGATGACATTCTACAGGATCATTTTCTATATGGTAAAGCTCTGCAGCATCAACTTTAGTTTGAAACTCTTGAGGACTTGACAGAGCCTCAATGAGTACCTCTCGAAGATCTTTTGATAGATACAAAGCATCCAGAATTGACAACTTGGCCAACACATGGTCCAATTGTTTCAAGACATCATTCTTTTGGATCAAAGGTCTACATTTCCCAGCATGGAGATGTGATTTTTCAAATACATTGAAGTTGATACTTCTGATGTAGATTTACTCTCTGTCAGAGAAAAAGATGGAAATACTGTTGTCTTTGATAAATCAAACTGACTAGGTCTATTCATTTACTGAGAAGAAGATGGTGTGACTTTAAATCAGTCTTCCAAAATAATTGTGTCAGAATATAACCAGTCCTTCATGGAAGAATCTTTTTGTTCCTGTTGATCCCGCTGAAGGGATATTCCACGAGTATCGGCCACATATATGGTTTGAGCAGGGGTAAGGTTAAACTGGTGGTTTCTAGAATTCCCATGTCTTCCCTTATACCTCTACCTTGGCCCCTTCCTCTTGTTCCCCAATTAGGTATAAGGAATTATGGATCCCTATAATAAGAATCACAATTGGCATAAGGATCTATTTAATGGATAACATTAATAGAACCAAAGATCAATTCATCAACTAACAATGATTCATCTCTACTAGTTAATTCTTGTTGTACCATTTTTTGGGGTGGTGCCCATGCTTTTGAAATAGATGGAATAAAATATAGCAGGGTCAAGGACAACTTTTTCCTTGACATGATCTCATCTTCATTTAAATGAACATTTTTTATGATCACTTCTCTTCTTTGAGGAATTTCCTTTTGATTAATATGGTTTTTTTGTGGCAGGAGTGGAGGAAGACATAATTTGTTGTTTCAACTATATTAGTAAAATGGCATGAGTCTTGTTGATCCTTTTACTGATCATCCAATCATCATATATTTTCACTTTTTATTACTTTTGACCTCTTTCCATTCACCCTATTCTTCTAGATTGGTTGCAGTGACACATGTTACTTGATCTGATGAACATTTTAGTTTCACATGTCTAGATTATACCATATTTTTCACAAGCTCTTTGAATACAAAGCACCCCGGAATGGGGTGTCCTGACATCTGGTGAAAGGGACAATAATTCAAAATATCTTTATTATTGTCTTTATTTGGATTCTTCGGCCTTGGAAACTGAACCAAATTGTTTTCTAATGCTGAGATGAAGTTACCAGGAACATGTTCATTCCTAAAAGTATAAACATTATTCTTCAATTCCTTAAACTATTTAAGCCTTTGATCTTTTTGATAATCTTGATGAGGCTGTCATTACCGCTAATGCATAGGAGGTGGAGCCCTTTGGTATGATGAGGGTCTTGATGTAGAAGCAGGTACATGTGCCTGTTTGATGGTGACTGTAGCAACATCTTCCTTTCTTATCCTCCTCCCCTGAGTTGATGGAATTATACGAGTTTAAACCTTAGTTTCTATAATAGAGTCTTCTATCTATTGAGTGTATTAATTAAGGTCTCGAAACCTCCAGGGTATTTGACAGGGTTCAATGGTGTGTGTAATTCATCACACATATTTCTCACATAGATTGGCATCAATTATTTTTGAGGCAGTTCTAGACTTTAAGAATATGTTAATATTTTCCATCGTGCAATGGAATCTGAAACTCTTTCATTCTTCTATTTTTAACAATTTGTAAGATCAAAAAATGTTGTCTATAGTAGCATTGCACTAAATTAGAGAAGAAATTTCAGACAAAGATCTTACCATCCAGTAATTGATTGAGATTGAAAACTTGTATACTTGACAAAAGACGGTCCTTGTAATGACTACACAAAACACCTAAGATTTTCTGCTTCTTGTTATTGAGAAGTTCCAATCAGTGGATCACAATGATAAAAAAAGTTTATTAAGTGTTCTTCCAGATCTTATAAAGTATTAATTATTGGGAATGTGGTATTAAAAAAATTTGGTGGGGGGGGGGGGAATTGCAACCACCCATTCAGGGTAAGCTCTCTTTTTCAGCTGAACTGGTGCACATCGTTCCCCCATAGATTCCAATCAAGCTATTAATGCCTCAATTGTTTTCATATTCATTTTGGGAGCATCCGAATAAGATGGAACCTGTTCAGGTATAGCAACTGGATCTTGAGCTGTGGCAGTGAACTGTAAAAACATTGATGGCATTGTTGATATTTTCCTTGGATAACCAACAGAAATACACCTATCATGATGTATATGATCATACCAGGATTGTGTACCCAATGGATTGAATTCATTATCCACATTTTTAGTTACTACAAATCCTATTTTCTAAGGACCTCATATAGTATTTTCAAGTTAAGGAATTTCTTGGGGTGTACGTCTAGCAGAAATTATTTTTCGAAGTAACTCTATATTGAGTCTTTTTAACTCCTTCATTTTACCATCTTTTTGTGAAAATATCTCTTCAAGAAAAAGAGATTTACCTTCTCTAGTGGAAAACTGTTATGCAATCTGACTTTTTTCCTTTCCCCATATTCGATGCCTTTCGAAGAGGGGTTAATTGGTTATTTGAAGGCATACATAGATTTTGGGTAAGCCTCTGGTTTCAGGTAAACACACCTTCATCATTTTCCTCAGTGTGTACCGTATTATGGACAATAACCTCATCTTCTGATTCCCCTAAATTGGAATTATTTTCTAGAGGATCTTCTGCAATGGTGTTAATAACATTCACTGACACATAACACATTGATGGCATTCTATTAGTGTTTCTGCAAGATCGTCTCTCTTGGTGCCCTCCACAAGACTTTGTTCTCCTATATGAATAATTCCCTAGAACTGTTTGGTGGATAGTTACCTGAAGAAAATCCTTTGATAGGTCTATTGAACACTTTCCTTGTAATTTCTTCCCTAATCGGGAGAGAAATGACTTTCATTGAGGAGTCTATTGCAGACGTGAAAAATACCCCATCCCTGTTGGTTGGGGTTGTTCCTATTCTTCTTCTTCAAATCATTGAACATTTTTTAATAAATTTGAAAATTGAATTAAATGATCCCCCAACCTTGCCAGATGGGGTGATTCTTGAACTAATATGGCTGAAATTTGTGCAAATGCTCTTCTGATTTTGTGGATTTTGGTTCGGACATTAGCTGGGTGCATCATTCGACAATCAATTAAATCACCTGTTTTAGAAGATCTTTGTTGTATTTTATACATTTCCATTCTCTGACACCTCACATCCACTAAGAAAGATGCCTACACATGATTTTGAGATGCTTGATGTAAAAGCAACTCGTCAACTTCTTCTCTTTGGGCATAATTTAGATAAGAACTTTTTGAGGCATGTTATTGAGCATACATTTGATTACATACAAAACCTATTGACTGTGGCTAACCGAGGGAAATAACATTGCATGATACCTCTTTTGGTGGATTTTGATGACTTTGGAGTGTATTGAAATGCAACACTCCACATGCACCCCATTTTTTGATACAAACACTAGATGGAGAATCAAAAATTAACTTGTATAGACTTTTTAGAGCATTGAGACTTGTTCGATGAAGGGTTCTCTAGTGTTTTTAACCTTTGGATGTTGGGAAACTGAAAGAACTACCAAGTCAATTTGGTGCTACAATGATTATATTACCTTTACATGATTTTGATATTCATCATTATGTAAGACATTGGTTTTCCAATGACGATGAGTTTTCCATATGTTCAAACGAATTTCATTAATTCAATCTTCTATCATCAATTATGGAATGTTATACTGAGAATTTTCCAAAGTCCATAACATGATAGGTATTTCTTTTTTAGCTAATTGATTCACTGCATTTAACAAATCTTCATCATCTTTCACAAGAGGTTTCTCCAATTGATATGACCAAAGTGGATGCTCTGCGTTAGAAGAAAAATTACCTAAAGGAGGTTCAGAGAATGGCCATTCCATTAAGATGTTTTCTGGTTGAGAAAGTGTTTCACCCGTAAATGAAAAGGCATCATACAAGACTGGCTTTGTGTTTTCAAGCGCCTCAATATAGGAGGTATTTCTCATCGCTACATTTTAAATTATAGAATTATATTGACTATATGAATTACTATGGCAAAGAGGAATTTCGCTGCGAATGGAATCATGGGGATAATTACAATGACAGATTACAACATGGTATAAATATTCTCTCTCCTTGGTCTTCGGGCCACACAGAGGGTCTCTGTGGATCTCATCCAAAGATAGGCACTCTGGATTGACCAAATTTTCATGAATCAAGCCTTCATGATTATGTTTCCGACGGGGAACTTCAGAATTACAACAACCAATCCCATAATTTGGTAATTAGAGGATATGATCTTGAGCAGCAACAGATAAATGTATGTGGTCTTCATGAACTATAGCATTAAGAGGATCCACAACACAACTTAACCCTTAGTTTTCCAACAATTCATGGTGTTACTTTTTCTTGGATTCTCTTATATACTTAGTTGGGGCCACATTTTGGGAAAAGTGGTTATCATGGGAAATTGTATGTGCCTGCCCAGGAGTGGTTACCGGAATGGTCCAATTACCTCTAAATGGAAAGGGAGTATGTTCCCAATCCTGTTGTCTATATGATATGGGGGAGTATGCCCCATGACCCTCCTAGACTGGAACAGAGGTTTGTATCTACTCTGGGATAGCATGACGATGTTTCATCCCATGTGTGTGTGACAGATTTATGTGTATGTTTCCCTAATACTACCTAAGCAGTTAAAATATCTTTGCACATTTCTAGAATATGGGGTGAGAATTTCATTTTCATGTCACCATTGATAGAATATGTTTTGTTACTTCAGTGGAAGGAACGAGAATATACATCCATTTCGTATCAAGAGTGGGTGTATGTGCCTTCTCATATCCTCCTTTTCCTATCAATGGGTATTGACAGTACTCATGCATGGGGGTAGAGAGTTGGGTCTACCCCAAATTTGTTGTCGGAGCTTCCCGACTGACTTCTCTAGGAGCTACCAAATGAGACAGTTGGTAGGATTGATGAACATTGGAAGGTGTATGTTCCTGCTGGATGTTTCCCATCAAGTATGGTTGATGGAAAACCTTCAGTACTAGTAGATGATACTGATGATAGAATCAGTGATTGTAAATAGGTACAAGAACATGTTTACAAGTTTACACCACATTAGATTGGAAAAATTATTTAAATGCAGTCAGAAGAGCTTCTTAACAGGCTGATAACCTGTATGAAGGTGTGTGTTCTTGTTCATGGTACTCCATCGGGTTTTTCTGGTGGGATTGGTGGGTTTTTTTCAGACGAGTCTGCTGAGCAGAAAAATTAGGACGGATGAGTGTATGTGCCCGGTCATTGTTTTCCATCAAGTTAAATTGATGGACTTTTACAGAGGAGGAAAAAGTGATAACCTACTCCCTGTTACCCGGACATTGTCCCTAGAGGTTTGTCTTGCATTCCTAAGTCTGAGAGACCTGGGCCAAACGTCAAGAGGCAACACCCCCATCATATTAGAGGTTCACTACTTCATTGTTCTAGCAGTGACTGCTAGTGGGATTCCTCAGGAAGGAATTCCACATTCTTGAATTGAGGCCTTGAGGGACCTCTTGATCCACCTCCCTGTGTGATGAAAGGGATTGATTGTTTTGTTCCAGGGATAAATACCCAGAACAGTTGGAGATAGTGGTTCAACGTTTGCTTCTTGATCATTGGTGGCCGTTGGACATATGATCGAAGATTTTTTTTTGACCTGGAGGGCCTATCGAATGGACTCCAATGTCAGGATTGTACCATGATGGCGATATTCCTTTACTAGCACATTAGAGACCCATCGTTAAAGATGCTGGTTTGGTGATGACGTCCTTCCCATGGACGGAGATCCAACTTGAGCTATGGTTAGGAAGTTCACAAATGTTTTCACGGAGAAATCCATTCATGGGATTGAAAGGAGTTATGTCGAAAACATGAATACATCAACAATATCTATTAAAACAATATCTTTTTAGATGGACAATTGAATTATTAATTACCTTGTCTAGACTTCCTTTATCAATTGATAGGGTCATAACAGGTGGTTAACATTATTAACATTGTTAAGGATTCACATCGGGTTCACCATTTTTGTTTCATAGTTCCTTGAAATGTGTGTTCTAGTTTTAAGAATCAATGTTTTCAGGCAGTTTCCATTGGATTTATTCATGGAACTGGAAACTTATAATAGTTCTTTATCCAATGAGGACCTACTTTCTAAAGGCAGGCGTTCGTTAATTTTGAACATTATGATACTTAAGAACATGCATTGGTCAATAGGATGGAAGGTCAGACTCATCACACCCTATTGGGGGGAATTATGTCTACTCTAGAGAACTTTTTGTAAATTTATGATATTTTCATGAATCCTCATTAATTTACTTTGTATATCATAAGTATCCCTTGTAATTTGCAATCGCCTATTAACATGTGTATAATTTAGAATCATCAGTACTCATTCAAGGTTTTTCATTAATGGAAATATCCTTATGTATATGAGGTTTTCCATCAATGGTATTATCTAATATACTTCTTAGATATTCTTTTACTCTTCATTTCTGATGATACTAGTTTTTAATCCACTTAGTGGGGAACTATGGAATTTTATTGTCATCCAGGGAGACAAATGTTTGGTTTTTCTTTTTGGATCGTTCTTATAAGATAGGATACCTACGTGTCATTGTGAAAGGAATCATAACCCTCACAGTCTGGTGCCACTGAATGGGACACATCGTACATTTTAAGGTCACCTGATAAGGAACTCTTGGAGGAATATTCTTATTTTAAACTTAGTGTTAGACTTATTTTGAGGCAGCCATAGGAACATGGAAAATATATAGGTGTCCAAGTAAAATCTGACCCTATTTGGAATATGGACCAAGGAGAACAAGGTTGATTTGAATTGTGGGGTTTGACCCTCAATGAGGATTCCTATGTATCCCATATGGATAGGAATCAAAGCCCATGTATTTTTTTAAGTCTCATTGGAGAGTATGGTCTTTTGAGAGAGACGATTTTGGGATTACTTCATGAAATGGATGCCTTGATGACTTGGTGGTTTAATTTGGGGATTTTTCCTAAGGAGGATGTCCAGATTAAGGGAATTAGGGTTGGATTTATAAAGAGGATGTCCAATGAGCTTGAGCTCTGAGAAGGCTTCCTATGTATCCCGATTATGAATGGAATCAGAGTTCTTATAGTTCATTCAATAGGGAAAATGTTGTGATCATGGAAAATCTCTAAGCCCACGTGAGTCATGTTCAGTTTGAGAAAGAAGATAATGCCAAATATTTAACAAAGGAATTCACACTTTCATGTTTTTACTCATTCGTAAGCTAAAGAGGGCGTGCTGACCATGGAAGGGGGCAAGGTTATTATCTTTCCCTCTGTTCTATTTACATTGGATGATGGTCCAATGTAAGGAGGAAGGGGTTAAGACGGGGGGATTATACCAGGATGGATTCCATGAAATTTATCCTAATAAGGGAGGGATACATTGATTATGATTGCATGGAAAGGCAAGTGTGATGTTTTCCTTTCCTACCAGAGACCTGATGTTCCGGGTCACCTCTTCAAGAAGGGCATGGTCAGGACCCAAACCCTTCTCTAAACCGGGAACATCCAAACACTATTTCTGGGATAATGGTCCATGTGACTGCAGATATACAAACCCAGAGACATTCCAAGAATCCTAACCCTACTTTGAAACAATTGTGGGAGACTTATGACTGCGGAAATACAAACCCAAATAGGAGACACACTGATGTGCCTTTCCAAAATGTTTGATAAGTCAGGAGGTTTTGGTGGGGGTCTCAATAGAATCCCTTTTAGACAAGGGATCCAATGAAGAAGATTCATTTCCATGCAAGGTTGGGGAAGGTTTGATGGCTTGTAGACTTAAGAGAGTGAAGAGAATAAGTGAATCAATAAAGGGGTTCCCATGTAGAGAAGGGAACACAAGTATGGGTGCACAAGTACACTTGGGTGATCGGATGTTCACTAAAGAAAAAAACAACCTGTTTGGTAATACATGGGAAAGACCTTTCTCAATCTTTCATGAGTATTCATATGTGATCAAAGAAGTGGGGCGCTCAAGTTCTTGTGAGAGGAATGTGAGGCGCCTAAGTATTTCTATCTTTGGGGAGGTTAAGATATTTAGGCGCGTGAGTGTTATGGTTTTCAAACACTAAGAAGACTAAAGTCCAATGATCCTCCCTTAAATCCTCTGCTCAACATGTTGAAGAACTACCTTAAATGATTCAGACTACTAGGGAAAATTAATTGGGAGACTAGAGCTGCAATTGGGCTTCAAAAAAATTTGTCCATGCAAATGGGGTCCCCAAGTGTCTATTTATAGGAAAATAAATGACTTTTGTTGAAATGAGTTGGGCATGCAAGTGAATTGCATTCCAGATTGGAGTGTGCATGTAGGATGCGTGTCATATTTGGGCATGCATGTAGGCTACGTGCTGCCGGTGTTTTGGATTGACTAAGGAAATTCAAAATTCATACCTTTGAAAATCATGATTTTTCTTCATGTATTTTCCCATTTTCTTTCTAAGGGGATTACCTTTATCATTAATTAGAGTCTTTGATGGAATGGAGTGTCAACATGAACTTATCTCAAGATATAAGTTTCATTTAGAACAATAATATATAAAATAGGATCAATTATGTCAACACTTGAATGTTCTTCCTTGATCCAGTGTGTACGTTATGGAGTTCTGACACTATTTATTGTTTGTTACTCAAATTGTTACTATTGGAAATATAGAATTATAGGGAGGCTATAATAGCTCAAAAGAATCACTTATTTCATTTTTGATGGATATATGTAATTTTTTAGATTTTGATGTCTAATAATTTTGAATATTTCTATGAATATTTTCAGATCTATGTGCTGAGGTAGCATCAGATTCCATGACCCGATGATCCAAAAATTTGAAGTTTTAACGATATTAAATATATTAATATCACACATAGTTTTTTTCTTAAAAAATAAAATAATCACCAAATTTAATCTTAAATATGAAATATGAGACCACCATTGAGTTGAAAATGGTGGGATTACCCTAGGTATGGCCTAATAATTGTCGGTACTAAGAATTTGGTTAAAAGTCGTTGAAGGTGACAATAATGAAATAAATTAAATTTATTTATTATGTTGAAACAATGACCTAGTTTTTTATCTATAAATACACTATTATGACTAATTCCATGTCTTTCCATCATAACCTTAGGAATTGAGAAGATAGAGTGGAGGGATGTTTGTAGGAATCAATATCACGGATTGAAGATCAGAATACTATAAGGATATCCATTGATAATGTAGCTTGTGGATCTCATCGATGATAGTGATATGTAATCTTACTTCATTATAAAATGATCCAAATTGATGTAGGATGTTTGTTTTTTGTATTTTTTCCCATTTTTATCTTATACAATGATGAATCTGAATCAATAGACTTCTATATTTATTTACAGATAGATCATTTTTCGGCTATGAGTTTGTTCATCTAGGATTTAGGGGATAATAATTATTAAATTATCTATTATTGGATATAAATTTTTTCCATATACTTGAAATGTATTAATTCTAATATAAAAGAAACAAAATTAATTCATCATATTTTTATTTTTTCTTCTCCATCCTCATTATACGAGTTCAACATCATAATTATTTTGGTCTATAATTCGATGATTACCTAGAAATTTATTGTTATGTGTTTGATATTTAGAGCATCATATTTATTCTATTGGTGTAAATTCAAGATATGGTTATGAAATCCTATTTTTACGGAAACTACGATGGATATGTTATAGATCGATGTTCCTTGCTAATGGGTTTTCACATCTTGATGAGGAGTGATGACATGAGGCATGACTGTAATGATTTGGTTTCTATAATCTAGTGTGAATGAAATGTTAAGACTCAGTTGGAACATATTTAAGTTCCATGTGAGAAATTAATGTAGGATTAAAGGGATTGGAGGTACATAATATTAAACATGAAGAATCCTATAGGATCTATGAAAACCCCAATTACATGGTGTGTAATCCTATGAACACACACTATGTAGTCCCCTCTATGTGGAAGTATGGGTTCCATTAATTGATAAGTATCACACTCTATATAAAACATGTCACATATCACATGACCCTTATCCAACCATCTCGACATGTACTGTGGGTACATTCCTATGAGGACATGTAGGTTCACACTCTTTGTGTCTAAAATCAAATGCCATGTAACACACAGAGGACGACTAAGCATGTACAAGGTGGTACATGCCCAGTTGTCCATGTATCCCCACACACTATGTAAATATAAATTACACTTGTAGAGGCATTTACATGGACATGGGTAGGGCCATGTACTCATACACATCCAAGTAGAAGGGAATGTCCCAGTGTACATAGGTAAGGCATAACAGAATGCAGAGTGCCAACGTGACATTTAAACACCGTGTTACTCAACAGACATGATGTTTATTATAGAAAAGCGAATGATGTGTGACCATGCATCACAAGGAGTAGAAGTCCTTATGAGAGACACCATATACCCCTAGGTAAATTGTGTTTAGTCCTTTTATGATAGGTTTGATTCTTCTTTCACCTTATTTTATATTTTTTGTGAGATCCTATGAGCTTTCTTGGACTAGTATTGGTTGAGTGTGTTCCCTTAGTACATTCCAAAGTGGGATTAGTGAAATATCATGTTCTCTTAAAAGATGTTTACCCCAAACAACATCCTGATGAATATGGGAGTGTTGGTGAGTTCCCTTATTCATGAGTGAGTTGTCTCAATCCACTTCTATGGATGTTACCATGACATATAGTCCTAAGAATCAAACCTAATACACCCCATCAAATTGGATCTTGTATCCCATTGATTGGCACAAAAAAATCATCATTTAAAAAATTATTCTCAATGTAGTATGCATGTAATTGATGTTACCAAAACAAATACATGCATTAATCCCTAATATAGGAGGATAAATCATATTTTTTCTAGTGTCCCAGTAGTGAGCCGTAGGCATTGAACCCTATCTATGTATTATGATACGATCTTTCTAATGTGGTGTTATGTCCAATGGATTGTGTATCTTGAAAATACCATCAAAATTTTTTCTTCTTCATTGTTGATAAACAATATAAGCATGACCTCTAGGAATAGTGTCATCATTGGTAGAATAGTATGGGGAGTGGTTTCTATTGAATGATCATGACCCATGGGATGAGCATTGTTAGTTGTAGTGTTTTTTGGGGAGAGGTTTCTCCTAGAAAAGAATTACCTTTAAGGCTCATACATTCTCTTTGGATGGTAGGGGTTGGTATATATTGTGACTCAGAGTCTTTTGTGATTATATTTTGGATATCCTTTGGTATTTTTATGTCTCGTATATTATTTGATATACCTATTAATGATGAGATTACTAGTCTATATACCTTATTTTTAGTGTTTTTTTGGTGTCCAACTAAGTATTTTTATACTCGCCCTAACATGGAATCTTCCCACACTTGTTTGTTATTATATAGATGGAGATTCTTTTTATAGAGTCCATGGAAAACTAGGAGATAGTGGAGCTTAGTTTGGGCTAGATAGATTGAGGTGTATAAAATTTATTCATTTCTGAGGGGTCCCATCTGTATATGTAGGCCATAAATTATTTTATAGTATTGAGTGGGATTTTATTTGGCCCCTTTTTATGCTTTATATTATATTATTGTATACTATAATTGTGGGATTATAGATTTATTGATGCATTATTATCATGTTTTTTTAATTTTATCATTGTATGGTCTTGGAGGTCTGTGCATGCTTATATATACAATAAAAAAAGTTATAACATTTTAGGTATTCCTTCTCAATGATTCTTTCCCACACCAATCATAATGTGGCCGATTTTGAGTGTTTTCGTCTTGGCCTTCCACCGATTAAGTAGTCTATGATTGGTCAGGTCCTGACAGAGTGGTATTAGAGATTTTTTACATACTCAGAAAGGGGTTGGAGTTTATATTGTCTAGATGTGAGGTTTGGTTTGGGAACTGGGAAAAAATTACTAAAATGTTCTAAGTTTTAATTTTAGACTACGAGATATAGGGTTGGTTCCATAGAAGATGTATCCCTTCATTAAAACTTTGATAATTTTCATTTTGACTCAGTACATGTATGCACTAGTTATATAAAAAATCTTTTATGTGATTCATATCAGAATGCATTCTGGTTTATAAGTCCTTCTTGAGTTACCACACCATATATACTCATCGACCTTGGTACACCTTGTCTCTTATATAATGTTTCAATGTTGAAAACCAACATGGTTATCATATAAGTGTCAGTAGTTCTATGAAATGAGTTATGATGAATACATAAAAATAATTAGTCAAGAGGTTGTCTTTCTTCATGATAGTTAGAAGGTGATGCTTTATCCTATTGATTAGTTTACAGACCCAACTATAGAGGTTCTGGTGGATTCATCATTTTAGACTGAGTCATGAATGTATATTTTGGTCATGGAAGATGATTAATATCGGTCAAGAAAATATTATGAGATTATGAGGTTTGGATCGACTAGAATACAGGGTTAGCAGGACCCAATGATAGTAGGTGTTCGATGCAAGTCAAGAAATAGGATGATTCATCGTATATTTCAAAGACAGATCATTTATACAAGGCTGATAAATTTCTATTATTATGATGGGAAATGAGATCTCATGTAGTATTGACTTACCCATCATGACTTAGTCAGATAGATGGTCGGTGGACCTCTTAGGAAGAGGTAGTAACTGGACAATGAAGGTCCATAGAGTAGTGGATGTCATGAGGAAGCTGAGGGTGTAGTTGGAGGTGTTTGGTACATAAGTTTGTTTCTACCTCCACTAACCCTATGTGGACCACACAATTATTAGAAATATAATTGTCATACTATTATATAGCTACAAGTTATGGGTTATTTTTAGCTAGAGTCTCATAGAGTTTTTAAATTTATGATTTTTATTCCTTCTACTTTTTCTAAATAATTATTAAAAACAAGAATGAGCCGGCCTATTTACTCCTTTTTTAGACCATTATTAGTCAAGGAGGGACATCAGTAGAGTCCTATATTGGTGATGTTTTATGGGACCTTGTACATGCAATTAAGAGGTAAAATTCCCCCATAGGGACATGTTCTTGAGACATGATCCAAAAACTGTGCGGGTAAGTCAATTCCACCTGAAGAGAATAGTTTCAAGGTGTTGTAGAAGAGTAGATATAAATTTTATGTTTGATGTTTTTTGTTGTGATAATGCAAAAAAAGAAGCCATGGTTTTGGTAAATAGGTGGGAATGAGAGTGAATGAGATCTAAGTAGTAGGATCTCATGGGTGATTCAAGTGAAGTTTCAGGTACAAGAAGTGTCTTCAAAAACTCAATTTTAGTTTTCATAGGGTCATGAGCCACTTATCCATAAGAATATCCCCTATTAAAGACCTAGTGATACCATTTGATCATTTTTATCGATCGTTGTGTTGGAAGATCATGTAGAGAGGATCAATGATTACACAATCTAACATGTTGTATTACCCGAATCAAGGATGAGAGAGAGACCCTAGATGTTTTCCTCAATATGATCTAGTTTTATACCATACATGATTATTTTCCTTCAATCAGTGAGTGTAGAGGTGTTTTCATCTTGTTGGGATGACGTTTTCCTTCTTTGATAAGGTGTGATCTTATGTACAGTAGGATGAGTTCATATGAAAAAGTTTTCAACTGAAATCTTATGTGTCGTCTAGTAATACCTTTAGAGTAGTGGATCCAATAAACATTATCTTTTCAACCATCAGGGTAGATTATAAAGACATCATTCATAGATATGTTCTAGTCTTATATCCACATTTTGAGTTTGGATTCTTCTAGGACATCCCCATGGGATCACCCCTAATTTTGGTGACAACCCATTAGATGACACCTACTGATCTTCATAAGATTTAGGTGTATTTGGAAGTTTATAGAGGAAATAGTTTTTATGACCCATTGTGTACACCATGGAAACCCAAGTTTGTTCTCATAAGAGGGTAATTATTTATTGAGTTTGGGTGAGAATTTATGTCACTTGAAAAATGTGACATGATTGAGAGTATCCACTCCTGACAATCATTGAGTTCTTTTTATAGTGGTTTGGGTAAAGGGGTTTCTAGGGTTTGACCTTAGGATAGGTTATCACCAACTATTGTTTTGGAGTAAGATATATGAGAAGTGGATTTGAAAAGACACTATGGATATATTTGAGTTCATGGTGATACCCTTTAGTGTGTTTTATAAGTCAAAAGAATCGTGATACTTATGGAATGGAACATTAAACTATATTGAATCATTTAAAAATAGTTTTTTTCAATGACATCCACGTGTGATCAGTGGCTGAGTTGGAGCATTAGAGACACTTTAGGATGATTTGGTTCACCTTTAATCGACAATTTTTACCCATCTACTCCTTCAGAGATATAGGGATGTATAAATTTGGTATATCGTTTTTGAGATGTTACATGACTAGATATCCACTAGATATGTTCCTGATCGATTTCCAAGGGCCGGGAGCACATCATCCTTGTTTGGGGATGGATGGTAACACCGATCATTTTATGAGAAGTGGAACCATGGAGTTTGATTTCACTTAGTAGTATATAGAGTACAAGTGAGGATTTATCAATATCTCATGGAATTGATTGGAGAGCCAAGGGGGTTGTGATGAGTTTTCAAACAAAATACTTATTTTTTCACTTGTCTATGGGGATTACCAATAGTGATTTATGGATATTTCTATATACTGGTGCATGAAGGAGTTTTTTTGGATTCATGTCATTCTGTTGATGATCATTATAGACCATGATTCTTACATCTCAAAAAGTTTTGGTAGAGGATACGAGAAGACATTGGGGGACTTAGTTGCAGTATAACATAGTGTTTCACCCTAGTTAGTTGAGTAGGTAAAGTGGACTGTTTTGGTTTTGGTGATCATAATTTGGGGTTTTAGGTTAGTTATAGTCCATATATTAGAGGATAATCTACCATCGATGGAGTTTTCACAAAATAATGGCCACCACTCCAGTAGTTTAAGTTGAGAACAATGACAAATTCATGATCAATCTTTGACTCAATAGATTGTTTTTATAGGTCCATATTTTTGATCTAGGGATGTGTCACACCCCAAACATGGGTTTTATTTTATTTTATTCTTTTATTGGATTTGGATCTGTTTTATTATGTTTAATTCATGTTCAGGGATTGAATTTTATTGTTTTGAGTGTTTTGGTTGATTTTTCTTCCTATATACGGTTAGTGTTTAGTCTTTTGGGGTTAATTGTGTGGCTATATGAGGATGAGTTCCTTACTAGTTCAATTCATTCTTGAATGATATTCTTGGAATGACCTGTGTGTGGTTTGTGAAAAATAGTCTGAGGCCAATGAGAAACATTGAATCTTTAGGATAATGTATGGGAAATAGTGCATGAGTTTATCATCATTAGAAGAAGCCACGTGAGAAGCTTGAATGGATGATCTACAATTTGATTATGACAAATCATATAGTTGTATCACATTTTCCCAAACATTTCAGCCAAACCATGTAGGGTGTCCCTCTTCTTGAGTAGGGTGCACCTAGTTGGAACATGATTTAGAAAACTATGTAGCCAAACCATGAAACTTTACTAGGTCATTATAAACATGAAATTATCATCTTTCCCACATTAAGTTTTAACAAAAAATTGGGTACCCAATTTTCAGGACATAGCTACACTAGAGGGATTCCATAAACCATTATCCCTTTCTCTCCATCCTCTATTGAAGTCCTATAAGTATCATAAGTTGAGTTTCTCTTAATTTTTAGTAAATTTTATCTTCTTATTCTCATTCTCTCTTGAGTTCTTGGTTTATCTTGGTGGGGTTTCATCATGGATGAACCCTAATGGTTATGTTTGATGTTTTAGTTTTTTTTATTTGATGTTATGGTGTCGGGATCATCCTTAGGGGTTAGATATTCATTTCCCAAAGTTCTCATGTAATTTCCAAATTATTAAGGAATATGTTTCATTTATTTTTAATTCCAACACATTCCAGTGATGCTTGATTATTCATAATTGCAGTCTAGATGTTATTTTATTTGTTTAGGTGAGTTATTTTGAATATTTGTGATGTTTTTATGATGGAATGTGGATGAAATTTGGGGTTTGACAGTATTTTCTTACTTATGACTATATATTTATGCTACATCATGATTGAAAAAAAATACCAATTCGACTTTGGAAAATAAATTGGGCTATTTGAGTTGGGTTGGTCCTTGATCATGTCTTGGTTATTTTAAATTAATTATAAATTGAGTGTGGTGTGTATTTTGAGTGTCTCTTTATTACATAAATAGTATGTGTTAAACATTTAAAAGGTTCTTCTAACTTTTAAATTAGGAAATTTGTGTAACATGGTAATTTTTTGAGTGAACCATTTGGTGTGGGAACATCTATATGTGCATGCAGTGCACATATGGATTTTCTCACAAAGTATAATGATTTTCTTGGGAAAATATGTCTTTATCGAACCTAGGGTTTCAAAGGTTTCTGTCAGTTTCCCCATATTTTCTTTTCTCTCTTCCTAATTTCAAATGGTTCATATATAAACTCTTATTTTTTTCAAAATTGTTCCTTGAATCCTAAATGGTGACTTTTTTTCCAATTGAATATAAATATGGATTAAATTTTTTTCTCTTAAGCTTGACCCATTTGGTATTTTTTTATGTGGCATAGTTTCTAAAATGACATAAAGGAATATTTGGGACCTTTGATTGCATTTTATGTTTCATCATGGTTTTTGGAATGATTTTGAAAATGGGTTTGGTTTTCATAAAATGGAATAACCAGTTAGTCATCTTAGCATGTTTGAATAATTCTTTGAATGACCCTGTGATGTGAAAGCCCAATTGGAACTTCTGTGTGTCTTGATGTGAGAAGGGTGTTGGATTTGGTTCCCTAAAACCAAATTTTATGTACTATATGATAAACTATATTCATTTTTTTTAATATTAATAAACATATGAGCACATCATGATTGTTCTTATGCATAACATAGTATTTGATAATGTCTTAAAAGTAGTTGTCTCACTGAAAGGTTATAATAGTTTATTTCTATGATGAGAACCCATAAATGATACACAATTATTATTAAATATTTGTTCTATAGCAGGATGAAAATAGTTAAGGGGGAAAAATGATACAGGCTATCCAGGGTAGAGACTGGTAGGACATAAAGGTACCTTTTCATGGTGTAATCCCATGGTAATATCTAGTATGATATTATGATAATGACACCCGCTAGTAGGAAATCCACATTTATATGTGTCATTGGATGTTCCAATCAATAGAAAAGTGTATTGGTCCTTGGAATTTAAATTTAGTATTAATTTATATTATGGGTCATGCACGTAGATGTATTGATGAAAACTATGATGACATTTGTTTGTAGTGAGGTATGATATGTTGGATGTGTCATGAGTAATATTGAATTACTTAATAAGGTGAGAAAGGATTTTTCCCTTTTATTTATTAAAGTGAGTTTATATCTCAATCAAATTGATAGAAATGAAATAACATAAATAAATCCATGGACATGGTGTTCTATAGGTATTTTCAATTTTCGGGAAGGCAAAGAATGATATATCAAGCTCATAGGTTGATTGCACTAACATGAATCCTTCTTGATTTGAGATATCATGATAAATGGTTTATATTACCCATTAAGTATCCATATGATGTATTATATAGTTCTCACATTATCTTCTTTCTCTATGGGTTCCTTGGATTGTTTCTAGATGCTAACATTATACTTTAAGCTTCTTAGCTCAATACCACCGAGAAATAGGCCTAGAGGGTCACACAATAAGTGTATCTAGAATATCACTTAAATAATATAATATTATTTATTATTTTTCAAGTCGAATAAATTTTATTCCTGAATGTGGTTTAATAATTATTCATATATGATTGATCTTGTATAAATATTTATTTTCTATTTAGTGAATATAACATCTATATATTTATTAATGAAAAATGCATTGATTTTTATTTAATAAATAAATAGTCATTATTCAATTACCTATAAATATTATGGAGGAATGGATGATCAAGTTTTTTTTTTCTGATGAGAAATAATAAATAATAAATATTATTTGATTAAAAAATATTTAATTTTATTCTCATGTTAATCACATTGTGAGAAATAATAATAATAATAATATTTGATATGGGGTACCATAGGGATTAAATAAATAAGATAGAGAACCAGTGGAATTAATTTATTTTAACCCTAGTGGTATATAAACCAAATTATATTATTTTCTCTAAGATCCAATTCATTTTTGTTGTTGTTCACAACAGATTTGGAGAATCCTATAAAGGCCTAGGGATCTCCCATATCTAAGAATGCTTGAGAGAATCGAGAGTGATATTACTCTACCTCCCACTCTCAATTTAGGAGATATCCTAGATAATTATTTGGAAGAGGATCTAGTAGAGATCATAGGCACACGATACAAGCAATAGGGTTTGTATTGATAGCATCCTGAGATTCTTATGATGAAAATCAGATATTTTTGGATCACATGTGGATCACTTCTAGAGGAAATATACTTTGATTCCTATAATTAAATGACCATACAATGTAGATCTATTTTCAGAGCCATCAATGATGAATGAATTCAAACAAGGGGATTCTCTAATTTATTAAGTTGATTATAAAGAATATATGATGACCTCTATTTGGTTCTATCATTTTATCCCTAGTTTATATTCTTTGATTCAATTCTATAGATCATGATGTTCATTATTGTTTAAATCTTAGATTGATAATCGATCACGGGAAAAATAAACGTTTTGTAGGACCCATCACATGATTCCACTGTTCTTGGAACCTAAAAGTGATATCATTTCGGTCATATAATTATTTATAATTATTTGAGGATTATTAATTTATTTATTAATTATTAATTTATTTTTTCAATTCATGTTTAATCATTCTTTTAATCTGAATTGCGAGATCTTATTCCTCCTTCTTTGTTTCTCATAGATGAAATCGACATAATTAATTTTATGAATAAAATAAAATTGATGAACTCATATATAGGTTCTGAGGATTCTTGCTGGATAATATAGGTGTAACCTCTATGTAACCATAGTTACACTCCATGTACTGGTGTTCAATACATAAGGAGTTAATTCAAAAATTACTCAAACTGTGTGCATTGATTACAGACAGTGTAGTTAATTCTTAAACCAAATGTTGAGTGGGTCGTCCAATCCCATGGTAATCCAATTTACACATTGTACAACCCAGATACACCACGTGTAGTCCCTTTGAGTCACTGACATGATGTGTGTTACCATACACAACCGACTTGACTAGTCACCGTGTAACTCAGAGTTGACACATCAAGTGGTTGATTATACATGTTTTGTACACCAAATTTTAAGGCATGGTTCACATGATGAGTCCCTTGGTGTGTGATTTAAATTAATTTTGAGATATATAATCTTGTGTAGCTCGCCTATAAATTCCATATATTTATAAAAACATACAATGTTTTAAGATTTATTTGATATACTATGTAATCCTTATTGACATGTTCTTATTTGTGGTCATTAATTTTATCGGACATTCCATGTGATTTATATATCTATATATATATATATATAAATTTTCAATTAATATCTACATACTTTTCAGATATGCATATCATTTATGAGTCATATTATAGTTGTTCCTCTACATTCATTGAATCATAACATGTGATTATAAGATCGAGTAAATTGTGTAATCATTAAGATGAAAGTATGTGTCATTAAAGTACATGATAAGTAGTGTATTACATACATCAGAAGAGTAAACAATATATGAGTATTTATTAGGCCTTTTTATGTGATTGGATTTATATAATTAATTTTTAAATTAAATAGTTGGACAATGTGTCTTCTCTCTTCTTATTATGTAGGGAATGCATGACCATGGTTTTTTATGTAAACCCTTTCCCCTGAACTTTGTGTGAGAAAAAGCATAGGTAACGGATGAAGATTCTAAGATAGTGGATGTGATTCATGTGTAGATATGAGGTGAAAACAATTAAAGAAAGATACAATGGTGGGAACACGGAAAGATGTAACATGATCCTTAATTGGTTCTCGGTTTTTTCTCCCTTGGCCAAAAGTTAGTTTATCAACCAGTATATAAACCAAAAATCAGTAAATTCTCATGATCAAACTATTTTATTATTTTATTTTTATTAGGTTTCACAATTATTTCATTATTGATGTTTTTTCAAGATCACATAATTTATTGAAATTAAAGAGAAAGAAATATAGAATGAATATAAATTGTCTTATAGATAAATAATATATAATACATGGTTAATCACAAAAGAAAATACACATAATATTAAAAAGAATGTAATATAAAAATAATTTTAAATTTACACATAAAATGATAAAATACTTCAATTATATTTATTAAGTCAGTATAACCTTCAACTAATTCAGTTAAGATCGAACCATAGTTCAAAGTGATTGACCAACCAAAGTTTGGGTGCTTTCAATTATTTGGGAATTCTAAAATGTTTTTTTTGGTTTAACGTAACTAAATTCACTTCAAGGGTAGATTTACAAGGTAGGACATGGTGTAACGTAGATTAAAAGTTTGATGAAATCCAATTTAAGGATTTTAGGATCGGGGAGTCCTCTCAGCGGATCAAGGAATAGCGATTTAATGCAATTAGCATTTTCAATACCTATGATAACAATTCAAGTGGATTGTCCAACCAATGTTGGGGTAATGAGAAGGGAAATATGGATCCCTGACACTTGTGTATCCAAGTAACATGATATTCTAAATCCAATGGTGAGTGCTATTGGGTTTTGATATAATTGTGGGAGACTAATAAATGTAATATTTATTTATTTTTCTAAAGTTTATAAGATAAATTAATAAATTTATTCTAAACTAGTCTGTAGAAACAACAATAAAATTTCTTCAAAAATATCATTAAAATATATACTTGAGAAGGAAAACAATCTAACCTATATAAATTTCCAAGAGTGGTGAAGGTGCCTATGTTTTATCCTTCTCTAGGAAAGGAAATTGTATGTGATTTAAGAGTGTCACGACCCAAACATTTACAAATAAAATTCTATTTTTTTATTTAAATTTCTTTTGGATATTCAAAACACTTGAAATAATTTTGTTGTATTATATCCAATTATATTTACATGACTATTAAGTATCCTTACCATTGAAAATATTTAATTTTAACAGTGATCACTTGACTAGTATAAATATAGGGTTTTACCAAATCCTTTTGGCAGAGAAAAAGGAAGCGATGACGTCAACCATAAGGATTGTACCCTATGAATCCCTTTTATTAGAGATTATGAGGCAGATAGAATTTATAGTATTTTCTAAAGACCAATCCCATGATGAGATCCAACAACTTAATCATGAGAGAAACCACTTTTGGGATTATTTCAAGCTCATTAAGATCAGGACCCAAACAATGTTCACCGAACCACCCCAAGAAAGCACCATCATCGCACACCTTACTCTCAGGGACTATAATGATGTAATAAAGAGATATGTAACAATACATATGAATTATGATGATGTGAATTATTTTTTTGAATATAATAATGAATATAAGATCATTTTATTATTGTTACATTGTAAATGTTTTTTAAAGTACAAATAGTTTTATTTGTTAATATTAAAATTCAATTAATAAATTTATTTTGATGCATTCATGGATTTTTTAATTAAATAATATTTTAATTAAATATTATTAATAAATTAATTTTATTAAATATAAATGATCTAATAATTATTATGATGTCAATTGAAATTTTAATTATCGTTTGAAAACTGTTTTTCTTAAAACCCATCAATTTTCAATAAATGTTGATTTTTATGTAAAAAGTAAAAATAAAAAATGTAGAAAATTATTTTAAAAAAGAAATATTATTTTTGGAAATAGGGTGTCCATGTTATCCGACATTCAATTTTTCAGAATTTTTTGATATAGTTGAATTTTTGGAAAAAAAATTAATAAATGTATAAATATATAATGTGTTTTAGGACTTTATAAGGACCCAAATATGATATAATAGAATACTATAAAAGTTATATGATTCCAAATATATATTTTCCATTAAAATAATATAATTGGAGGTTTATTTGATTTATTTTATAATGCCTTAGTGAATCCTCCAAGACATATAAAATATTTTAGGATTTGAAAATATTTTCCAGGAATGTGTGAATCACCTCCATATAAGAAGGGGAAATATTTTAATATATTTGGACCTTATGATTTTAAAATAATGTTTAACAATCCTCTTTTATAGAAACCATTGGAATACACCAAGGTATGATTTGTGGCATTGAATATTTTTATGTGTAGTGTCCAAAACCAAAATAATAAAGAATTCCCCAACCTTTCATATATAAAACCACCCATGAAACCATTTATCTTCACTAAATAAATTTTATTCTAGAATAGAATCTCCCCCTACTCCCTATAGTCCTCCAAAAGTTTCCCCAATCTGCCAAGAATCCTCCACCATGCCTTTGGGATCACACATCCTAGTAATGGATTCTCACATTATTCCCATTCTTCCAATTCACGAAAATTATTTAAAATTATTCTTTTTAATTTCAATTAGTTGTATTGTCATTATTTTATAATGATTCCCCTACTATTAATTTGATTTGATTTCAATTAGGGATAATTTTTCCTCCCCTATTTGGACCCTTACCTATGCCGTTACTATTCTGAAATTCTGTAAGGGATCTCCCTCTCTCCTTTTTCTTCAACCACCTCTTTTTTTCATGCCATTTAATTTCAATTTTCTTTATTTGTGATATGTTCTTACGTATATCCTTACTTTCAATTGGATGTATACATGATAGGATATTACTTTTAATCCTTTTTAGTCCCCCTTTGATCCTTTATTCCCACCCATTACGATGCCAAAATCCTATAAGGGATTTACCACTTCTCATTTCCATTAAAGCATTTATTTTATATTATGAATCTAAATTCCATTTCATATGATGGGATATTATTTTATATGAACACATTATTATTCATCCCATTTATAAGTTATTATAGAACTATTTTTGTCTCATCAACCCAATTTATGAATTTCTATATGATGTTGTTATGATTCCAAAATTGTACCGTAATTTCTTATGCCAAAATCATCATGTAGTGAATACCATACCCATTCCTCTATCAAGGGAATTCAAAATTATGCACAAATACTTATATAATGGTAAAATACATTTATTAATCACACATTCCTTGATCATATAATAAATGATTATGTTGAATGAATCAATGTTATATGATCTACATGGAACATTTAATTTAGAGATTGAAATTATTATCAAGGGTGCTCCCTGATAGTGCCCCAATACATTGGGTAATGTTTAGTATCACGAAACGTCATGTTGGAATAGAGGTTTACCAAATCCCATTATATGAATTTTTCCACCTTGCTGGGACAGGGGATTACCTTATTCCTTTATGATAATAATGCAATGTTTTATGATTAAGCCACATTTCCAGGTTATTATAATCATGTTATATCGTGCCTTTATGTTGAAGTTCCTCTTATATTAAATTGATACATCTATTTAATAACATGTATTATATTATTCATGTTATAAATTTTTTACTCACTTACTAGGATTTATATCTCACCCTTTTCTTCTAAATACCCTGAGGTTATCCCATGTAATAGTAAGTATGAAGGAATTTTGTGGTTAGGTAAAAGATGTTTTCAGTAAAGATGTGTATTTCATGTTTTAAATTGTTATGTAATGTTTTTAAACCCTAAAAACACTAGAAATATCAATCTTATAAGTTATTTTAAGTTCAATTTTATGTAATAAATCAGGATTATATATGAAATAAATATTATGACTGTTATAGTTGGTATTAGAGGATTGGTTTAGTTATTTTTGGAATTAGGATTAGAAAACTCTAGTGAACGCTTTATGGATTAGACTATGTATGAGAAAAAATATACCTAAATTTTGGTTAATATAGATTAAGTGGATTATCAAGAAAATTCATCCCTATTTGGATACAAACAACTAGAGGTAGCTATGCCACAAATGTATTTATGGGTAAAACCCGAAAAGAATACTTTATGCTAGAATTGAATAAGAACGGGTGCATGAGAATAGGCCTTGTTGAACAACTTGTTCGGATATCATACGAGATATTCTTTTGAAATTTCATAATCATAGTATGAACCATTATTTATATAATAAAATTCCCATAATAATATAAGTTAGGAGTAGATCATGGAGAACTTATAATGAAGCCAAGAAATTCATATGTTAAAGAGATAAATTTAATTTATATGTGATCATTTTTAGTATCATTAGATTCCTCTTTATGTGTTGAATAGTTTAATATAAATATGCCTAAATTTCCTTTTATTTTTGCCAATTGACGATAATAGGAGGTATCGGGCTATGAACAGATGCATGATCAATGTGACAACTGCTCTAATGATATACCCAATCTAACATGAGAGGGAATCTCAAACATTGTCAAAATAGTCTCTTAGTCATCTAATGTTTTGAATTGAATATTTTATGAATAGGAAAGTCCACCCCCCCTAAGAAATAATAAGTCACAATAGAGAGATTCATGAGATAAAGGACTCCTACTTTCAATGGATCATTATATACTCCAATCGCTAAACAGTGGATAAACACCATTGTGAAGATCTTCTCCAAACTTCAATGTTACGAACAGGAGAAGGTTATTCTTGCTGGTTACCATATGGAGGGTGAAGCTGATCAATGTTGTACATTGATCAAAAATAAAAATCCCAAGGAAGAGATCATGATGATCAGATTAAATGATTTCTATTTTTTTTGATAAATATTTTTTTGATACCCTCCATCTTAAGATGAAAATATATTTCTTAGCACTCAAGAAAATCGAAGAAAAATAAATTGGGGCATAGGAGGGAAACATCACCAGACATGGATGATACACCGCTGGTTTTTTAGTTACCCCTCAATCCAAGGTTGACAGCTTCTTTGGTGGGATAAAACCTAGCCTACGAAATGCCATTGTGATCTGTAACTTTGATAGCTATGAGGAGATTGTCTGATGTTCCCTCAAAGATGAAATGAAGATCATGGATTCTCATGTGTATCATTGGATAATAATAAAAAATTGATCTTAAATTATGGTGTTCTTATAAGTAAATCCAATGGTTCTAAAAAATTAAAGCACCCCACTTTCAGAAAGTGCGGAAAAAAGCGGCATGGTAGTTACATGAATGGGACATGTTAATTCTTTATGTGCTGGTAGGAAGGGAACATAGAAAGAGATTTCTGGTAAGAAAATACTGCTACTATGACAGAGGAAAGGAACATTCCATTTGATCATCAACACATTGTTCATTTCTACAACAACAAGGAATTAGGGAAATTTGTAAACTAGTTCCCTAAGATAATGGTTTTCAGAGGCAACCAAAAAACTCCAAGGTAGCAAGGTTGATCTTTTTCCACCACTACTACTGAATTGAATCCCAACAACAATGTGGTGAAAATATCACTGGTTATTTATTCATGATTTGTGAGTAAACTTATTGATTCTGTTTCTACATACACTTTTATATCCAGAATGTTTAGTAGAATAATCCAGACTCCACCAAAATGCATGGAAGTAAAGATTTGGGTGAAAATTGAAAATGAGGAAATTATAGAATCCCATGAATATGAATTCTCCCAAGTCAAAAATTAAGTATTTAACTACTCAAAAAACCACATAATACATCCCTTGGTTGAATTTTAGGCTATTATTATCATGGATTGGATTCCTTATATAGAGAAATCATTAATTATAGTGAGAGGGAAATCCCTAGAATATGGGGATTTGACCCTCGATTGTATAAAGGTGCATGGAGTAGGATGAATCTTCTTTAGTACCATAATCTCAAACATGAATATTACAACCATATGGGCATGCATATAATTCACTGATTATTGAGTGTAAGGAAGGAACCATCCACGAAAACATTCCTATTGTTAGAGAATTTGTTGATGTGTTTCCCGAGGAATTACATGATCTTCCTCATAAAAGAGATGTTGAATTGTCGACTGATCTGATTCATGGGGTGTTTTTAGTATCCTATAATCCATATATGATGAATATTGTGTGGCTTTAATAGATAATGAAAAACTATAGGAGAATTTGGAAAAAAGGATTTATACACCCAAGTGATTTTCCATGGGGTGCAATAGTCCACTTTATCAAGAAGAAGGATGGGTCAATGCGCCGTTGCATTTATTATCGCGAGCTCCTCAAAATCTTGATAATGAACAAGTACCATTTTCGACAAATTTACGACTTTTCCAATCAGCTTCATCGAGCACAATACTTATCCAAGTTGTATTTTCAGCTTGGATATTACCAATTAAAGTTGAATAAGGAGGATATCTTCCAGACTACTTTCAATATAAGGTACAAGCACTATGAATTCATAGTAATGATTTTTGGACCTACTAATTATCCAGAAATCTTTATTGATATGATTAATATAGTATTTATAGACTACCTAGACGAAAATGTCATAGACATTATAGACGATATTCTAATATACTATAAAATCAAGAAGGAGCATGAGGACCAACTATGACAATTACTTTAGACCTTACGAAAGGAGAAGATCTATGAAAATTAAAAAAAGTGTGAGTTATGGTTGAAGGATGTCTCATTCATAGGGAATATCATCACAAGAAATAATATATATATGGATCCTTTCAAAATGAACAATCGAGGGATGGATGAGGCCGACATCTATGAATGATATCTGTAAATTAATGGGGTTAGTTAGATATTATTGGTGATTTGTGAGAAATTTATCATGATTATCAAATCTACCGACCAAGCTAACATGGATGCGAGTCATGTTTTCTTGGAATGATGAATGTGAATAAAAATTCATGGAGTTTATGAAGAGGGTTATCACTACCGTAGTTCTTAAACTACCCACAATTGGAGAGATTTTCATAATCATCAGTGATTATTTGAAGAAGGGTCTGGGGTGTGTGATGATGCCGAATGAAAAAGTCAATACCTATGCCCCATGGAAGATGAAAATTCATGAAAAAAATATCCCACGAATGATGTTTAGTTGGAAGCTGTGATCTTTATGTTGAAAATATGGTAGAATTTTCTATTTGGGGAGAATTGTGGGATATATATGGATAAAAAAAGTCACAAATATATATTCACACTGAAATAGCTCAATATGATTCAATGAAGATGGTTTGAGATCATCCTGGATTGTGACTACTCAATCCATTGATACCATGGAAAATCGAAAAAGGTGGATAATGCTCTATATTAAAAGCACCCAAAAATTGTATCACAGATGATAATTGAAAATGATCCATTCTTCAAATATTTGATAAACATAGACGTTGGATTCATAAATATTGGAACATCATCAATCCTTCCATGACTGATAGCTCAACCATATCTTTGGGAAAGGTTGAAGGATTCATAAAAAGATGATATGAGAATTCAAAAGAAATGGGAAACTATTATAAAAGTGAATTCCTTGGAGTTCAATGTTAATGAAGAAGGAATTGTAAAATTTGGGTCAGAACTACATGAAATCTAGAAATAAAGAATGAACTTTTGGATGATGTACATATTTTTAATTTCTCTATTACCTCGTGAAACACTAAGATGTATCGAGATTTGAAGGAGCAGTATTTGTGGGATAACATGAACAAGGAGATTGTTAAATATACATCAATTTTACTAGTATTTCATCAAGTTAATTCTTTGAAGAAGAAGTATAAGGGTATGATGCAACCATTACCCATACCAATATGGAAATGGGAAAACATAACCATGGAGTTTTTCATCAGACTATGAATAAATAAAAAAGAATCAATGATATCCGGGTTGTTTTGGATCACCATACAAAGACTACACACTTCATTGTAATTCGATATGGTTTCTCACTCGATCAAATGGAATAGATATACATCAGATAAGTGGTAAGGATTCCTGGAGTACCCATATCAATTCTGTCTAATCGAGATCTATGATTTGTCTCTATGTTCTGGAAGAGTCTCCAATAGTGTCTGAACACTCAGTTTTACTTCATCACGACCTATCACCCACAAACTGATGGCCAATATGAACAGAATAGCCATACACTTGAGGAAATGTTCAGAGATTTCTCAATGGACTTCAATTGAATATGGGGCTAACATATTCCTTTGGTGGAGTTCTCTTACAACAACAGTTTCAACTCAAGTATCCAAATGGATCTTTATGAATCCCTTTATGGGAAGAGATGAAGAAAATAGAAATGTTGGGATAAAAATTGGAAATGAAAACTTCTAGTTCTAGAAATGGTCAAAGAAAATGAGGAGAAGGTTAAGACGATACAACAACACATCAAAGTTTCATAGATTCAACAAAAGATCTATGATTACAATAATCAATGAGACCGAGAATTTGATGTTGGAGACATGGTATTTCATTACAAATATCCATGGAAGAGAGTTATGAGATTTAAAAAGAAAGGAACGCTTAGTCCAAGTTACATTATCCATGTTGAGATCCTTTATTGCATCATGGAAGTGGATTATTGAATAGCACTAGCACTGAACCTTTCTCAAGTACATGATGTATTCCATGTATCACTATTGATGAATTACATACTAGACCATCACATGTAAGAAATCCAGTGGTGGTGCCATTGTAGAATTACCTATCCTATAAAGAGAAGCTGATGAAGATCATAGTTCACATAGAAAAATTTCAACCAACTAAGACAATTCCCCTCATCAAAGTGTTGTGGATAAACCAAAAGTTTGAAGATGCAGCGTGGGGTCTAGTGGATGTTATGAGGTAGATTTACCCTCATTTGTTTTAGTGTGGGGAAATAAAATTTTTATGAGGAAATCTCTTAAGGGGGGGGGGGGGAGGTTGCAATGAACATAAAATTTATGAATAAAATTACATTTCATTTAATTAGATGTATTATGGATTTATAAAACACATACAGTCCTTTTATTTTATTGTATCTAATTGGTTTTAATTGACCATTATGTATCCTTATTGTTGACAATATATCCATTGAACAACAATCACATGAATTGTATAAATAAAGGTTTTAACAAATCCATGTGGCACAAAAAAAGGAAGTGATGACTGCAACCAGTAGGATAATACCCTATGAAGCCCATTTATAAGAGTTTCTAATGAAGATATCATTTTTTGGATTTTTCCTAGAATTATACCAAGTTTTGACCCAAAAACCTATGCTTGAGAAAAACCGTTTATGGGGGGATTTTAAGCTCATCGAGATCATGACCAAAACCATATTCACCAAACGACCCCATGAAAGCCCACCATCGCACACCCTACTCTTAGGGAGTATGTTTGTGTAACAAAAGGATATGTAACAAGACCCTTGAATTATAATTATGTGCATTATTTTTGTATTTAATAATGAATATGATTTCTTTTAAATATTTTTACTTTGTAGATGATTTTTAAAGCACAAATAATATTTTTATTTAATATTCAAATTCATTTAAGAAATATATTTTGATGAATTAATTAAATTTTGAAAAAATTACTAATTTAATAAATGATTATTATTAAATTTATTTTATTAAATATAAATCATCGTATAATTTTTATGAAGTCAATTGAAATTTTTATTATGGTTTGAAAACATTTTTTCTCAAAACCCATAAATTTTCATTAAATGTTGGTTTTTTATTTTCAAAGTGAGAATTCACATATTTATAAAATTATTTAGATAAAATGAATATTATTTTTTTCAATTAGGATGTCAAAATAATCCAACGGAGAATGTTTCATAATTTTCGGACATAGTTGAATGTTTGTGTAAAAATTAAATATCTTAAAAATATATAATTTTGTTTGACGTCATAATGAACCTATATTAATTTAATATAATACTATAAAATATATATTCAGAATATATATATATGTTTCTTTAAAATAATTTAATTTTAGGTTTATTTTATTTATTTTATTAATCATTAGTGAATCCTCCAAGACAAATTAAATATTTTAGGATTTTAAAATCATTTCCTCGAAAATGTGACTCACCTCCACATAATCAAGGGAAAATTATAATACATTAGGCCCTTATCCCTTTAAAATAATTTAAACCACTCCCATTTTCAAAAACCATGGGCCAAAACCATGGGATGTTTTGGGGTTTTTAATATTTTAGTGTGTAGTGTCCAAAAACAAAATATTAAATAATTCTCCCTCTGTTCCAATATTAACCCACCCAAGAACGAATTGCTATTCACTAAAGTTCCTTTATTCAAAAAAAAAAAGTTTCCCCATACTCACTATTTTCATCTCAAGGTGCCCCCAAAATCCAAAGAATCCTCCCCCCAGCTTTTGGGATACCACATTTAAGTAAGGGATTTTCACCTTCCTCTCCTTCTTTCAACTGAAGATACTTGTTTTAAATTGGTATTTCTAATTTAAATTATTTATATTTTCATTCTTTTATAATCAATTACATACTATCCATAAGATTTTATTTATAAAAGGGATCATTTATCCTCCCTCATTGGGCCCTTATCTAAGTCGTTACTATGATGAAAGTCCCTAAGGGATGTCCTTCTATCCTTTTTCTTTAAGCACCACTTTTATGTAGTGCCTTTTAATTTCCATGTGCTTGATTTTGGATATGTTATTACATAACGTTTTTACATTCCATTTTTTAATACATTATGGAATCTTCCTTTCACTCCCATTAATCTTCCCTATGGTCCTTTAAACCCACCCATCACTCTACCAAAATTCCATATGGGATTTTCTCTTCTATTTTCTATTGAAGCATTTATTTTATATTATGCATCTAAATTCCATTTCACATGTTGGGATATTATGTTCCATGACCCCTTAATGTCCATACCATTTATAAATTATGAGAGACCCATTTATCTCACATCAACCCAATTTATGAACTTACATATGACGTCTTTATGTTTCAAAAATTGAACAGTGATTTTCCATGCCAAAATCATCATGTATTGAATATCAGACCCATTCATATATAAAGAGTATTCACCTTTATGCACACATACTTATCTAATGGTGAATTAAATGTATAAATTCCACATTTCTTGATCATGAAATAAATTATTATGTTTAATGGACACAAGTAATATTATCTATGTAGTACACATAAGTATGAGATTAAAATAATTATGAAGGGTGCCCCCTGATAGTTCTATAATGAATTGGGTTATCTATAGTATCATGATACATCATGCTGGGACACAGTTTCACCTGATTCCTTTATAGTAATTATGTCCACCATATTGGGTTGGGGTTTTACCTGATTCCTTTATGTTAATGATGTAGTGTTTTAAGTTGTTGCCACATTTCCATGTTATGATAATCATGATATATCAAGCCTTTATTTCCATGTTTCAATTATACTCCATTGATGTGACTATTTCATAAAATGTTTTGTATTCTTCATGTTATTACTCGTTTACTTCTTTATTAGGCTTTATAGCTCACCATTTTCTTATGTATGGGATCATCTTATCCCATGAAATGTTATGTACAAAATAATGTTGAGGTTATGTAAAAGATGTTTTCAATAAATATGTCTTATTCATGTTTTAAGAATTTATGTAATGTTAAAAATACACAAAGACACTTGACCTCTCAATCTTATGAGTTTTATTATGTGAAAATTTATGTAATAAATCATATTTAAATCGAAGTAATGAACAAGATTATTATAAAAATCCTATAACAGATACACCTAGTAATGAGGCAATTGATGAAGAGTTAAAAATCAATGAGAAACATTTGAACAATTCCACTAATGTTCAATAATTCATGATATCATCTTTGTCCAATGAGATTTTGAAGAAACATGAAGACATGGAGGTGTATGAAATGATGTATCACCTTTAGGAACTATATCAAGAGGATGATACCCAAGAGATGTACATGATCTCCAATGTTTTGTTCACAACAAATATTGGAGAGTATAAGCTAACTAGGCCTCATGTAGTCAAGATAATTGGCTACATTGAATGCTCAACCATATTTGGGATTAATTTTTCATATGATTTGTGTATAGATCTCATACTTTCATCACTGAACATGTAATTGTACCATTTTATTTTTAATTAAAACATGATAAATAATGATAAGAGTCTTTTAGAATATATTAAATTTATTTACCACGTTGATAAGGACATGGGGAATGATAAACGCGTGGTCATTATTGTGAATAAGTAGTGGAAGAACCATGAAAAGGGGACCAAGACCTATAAACAGTCTAAATATCCCGAGAACCATTCTTCTATAAAGAAGAAGACCCAGAGGCAGGTCATGGAAAAGAAGGCAGTAAGAATTCCGTGTGGGAAACCAGGCAACTGGAAGAGGAACTACACCCAGAAGCTAGGCGAAGATAAAGGTGCATTCGTTATCAAGTGTAATCCTTCCATATCTAAACATTGTGTATTAGATAACGCTTGTGGTCCTCACATATATATCCCAATGTAGTAACCAAGTAGATTCTAAAAGATTACAAGAGGAGGGGTGTATTTGGGATATGAAAATGCTGCATGGCTGGATAATTTAGAAATTGGTGACTATCTCCATTAATTGCTGATGAAAATGATTTTGTTTTTACAAGATTGTTATTATATACCTACTATCACCAAGAAAATAATGTCTATATAAATCCTACATAATGATGGGTTTATTTTCTTGTTTGAAATAAATATTTTTTATTATAAGGTACACTTTTGTTATGGTATGGAATATTTAAAAAACAACCATTATGTATTAATGTATGAAAACCAAGTGTTTTAAATTGATAATGAATCATGATTACTTGAATCATATAACACCCAAACTTAGCATCACCATATTGGTTATCCAAATGACCAGAATTTGACAATGCTCTGTCAAGATGGTATTTTAGACTTGTATGAGCTAAAAACATTTCAAATATTTCATACATGCTTACAAAGAAAAACAGACAAACGTTTATTTTATGAATAGGGTGAAAAGTCCATAGATCATCTAGTATTATTATACACTGATGTTTGTGGACCATTTCTAGTAGAATTTAGTGGTGGGTATTCTTACTTTATAACATTTACAAATCACTTTTATAGTTATGGTTATGTATACATGATGAGGTATAAGTTTGAGTACTTTGAAAAATTCTAGGTATTAAAGAATTAAGTAGAGAATCAACATGGTAAAAACATAAATAATATTTAGTTGGATTGAGGTGGTGAATATATTAACCAAGAGTTTATTGACATTCTACAAGAGATTGGGATTCAATCTCAACTCACTCCACATTATACACCACAGTGTAATGGTGTTATTGAAAGAAGAAACTAAACCAGGTTAGACATGGTAAGGATATTGATGAGTCATGTAGATCATCCATTATCATTTTGGGGATGTGAATTACAAACTGTGGCAAAAAATTAAACCAAGTTCTAGCTAATGTGGAAACCATAATTCCCTTTGAGTTATGGAGTGGAATGAATCCTATTTTGTCACATACACATGTATAGAGATACGAGTAATTTTTTATAGCCTTCTCAGAAAAAACAAGAACTCTAGGTTAGAAACTGTATCTTAAAAGGTTATCCTAAAAAAGAAAGGGATACTACTTATACAACCCCTAAAACAAGAAATTCATTATCACCAGACAAGCCATCTTTCTTGAGAGGGATCACATCCTTGAAATCGATCATGGGAGAATTATTTACCTTGATAAGTTTATTATCAAGATACACAAAATTTATAATCATAAAGGATTCCACATATCTCCATGGAAGAAGTATTTCATAAAATATAAGTATTGCATTGGACCACAAGAGAGGTAAGAGAACCATAAAGATGTGTTTTTATCGTCACCAACTATGGTGACTCAATATTGATTGAAAATTATGAACTTATATCCTATATGGAGGAAGTATAAAGATAAGAATCTATAAGATGGAAAGAAGGATTCAATTATGAAATGTATTCCATGTATCAGAACCACGATTGGGTTTTGGTCAATGCACCAGTTGATGTGATGACTACTGGGTGAAAAAGGGTATACAAAAGATAACATGAAATTAAAGGTAAAATAAATACCTATAAAGAAAGGTTAGTGGATAAGGTGTTAACAAAATATAAATTAATTGACTATCATAAAACCTTTTCAATAGTTTCGATGTTGAAATCCATGAGAATTATACTTAAAATAGTAGCTTACCATGACTATGAGATTTAGACAACGGATTTCAATATCACATTCCTTAATAGGAAGCTTAAAAAAGAAGTCTATATGACACAACAAGAAGGTTTTTTGAATCCTTGTGATACTGATAATATTTTCAAGATGAAAATATCCATTTATAGAATGATGAAATCATTCTTGTCATGTAACATTTGATTTGACGAACCCATAAATTTTTTCTTTCACTAAGAATGAATGTAAGTAGTGCGTTTATAGGTGGATAATTTTAAATGAAATAGTGATCCATGTCGTATATTTTTTTGACTTATTACTTATTAGAAAAAATATATTAATATTACAGTCTGTTAAGGGTTGGTTAAACAAGTGATATTCTATGAAAGACGTAGGTGAAGCATCATATATTATAGAGATCAAAATCATTGGTGATAGATCAAAGATGATACATAAAAAATTCAAAGTATATATGTTGAATAGAAACTAAAGAGATTTAGTATGGAGAAATCCAAGAGGGTATTGGTTCTGGTGTCACATTGTTTACATCTATATAAGAAAATGTTCCCTCAGAACTAATAAGAGAATGAGATAATGGGAAATATTCCATACACTTTAGCGATATGATCAGTCATGTATGTAATGTTACATAGTAGACTCAACATTTCATATGCATTGATCATGGTTTGATGAAATCAAGAAGATATAGGGGAATATCATTGGACTACTATTAGGGTATCCTTAAGTATTTGATAGGAACTAAGGATATGTTCATAGTGTATGGAGGAGACAACTACCTGGTCCTCATGGGTTATACAGATTATCATCCTTAGACATATTAGAATGATTTTATGTCAAAATAAGGATATGTTTTTTGTCTCAACGAGGGAGCTGTGAGTGGAAATAGTTCAAAGAAACTAGTTGTCACTGATTCTACCATTTAATATAAGTATATAACATCTTATAATATAGAAAATGAAGCTATTTAGATTCAGAAATTTATTTTGGTGCTTGACGTTGTACCTATAAGTAATGACCCTATCACATTGTATTGTGATAATACTATAGTGGTAGGTATTGAAAAAGAGACATGGTCACACCAACAGACAATGTACACACTCTAAGAGTATCTCCTCTTGAGGTATTTTCATAATAGGGGGAAGGTGTCAGTAAATAGAGTTCCCATTGAAGATAACATGGTGGACCCCTTGAATAAAGGCCTATCCTATAAAAAGCATGAGTATCATGTGAGAGATATTGGACTAATGGTTATTAGAAGTTGGCTCTAGTGAATGTGGGAGTCTGTTGGTGTTAGTTCCCTAGAACTAACTTTTGTGTAATTTATGACAACATATACTCAATGTCTTGAATATTAATAAACTAATTCTCACACCATGATTGTTATTATACATAATATAATAAGTGATAATGTTCTAAAACTAGTTTTCCCACTAAAAGGTCAAAGCAGTTCCCACTAAAATGATAACCCAAAATTTTTAATACAATATTATTACATATATGTTTTATAACCAGATAATATAATTTTAGGAAAAAATGATACAATCTACTATGGATGGAGACTCTTAAGAATTTTATAAACCTTCTCATAGTTTATGACCTTGGAAATATGTATTAGGATATTTTTAGGATGAGACCCTCTAGTAAGAAATCAACATTTATATGTGTCATTGGAAGTTCTTATCTGCAAATGTGTGTATTGGTCCTTAGACATTAATATTATTATTAATGATTATTATGGGTCATAAAATTAGCTGTATGGGTGAAAAAATGATAAATGATGTCCACAGTGAGGTAGGATATGTTGGGTGAGTCTCGAGTAATATTGCATTAATGAATAACGTGGGAGAGGATTTGTCCCTTCTATTCATTAATGGAAATTAATATATCAGGACCACTGATGGAACATATAAGCCTAAATAAATCCATGGCCATGGTGTTCTATTCACAATATCAATTTCTAGGAAGTCAAAGAAATTTATATCGAGCACATAGGTTGATTACATCCGCATGCAACCTGCTTGATTTAAGATACTGTGATTGAGATATTATATTTCATAGTAAGCATCTCTATGAGGTATTTTTTCACCATGACATTAACTTCATTATTGATGGGTTCATTGGCTTGTTTCTAGATGCTAGCCTTGTAATTTTGGATTCATTACCTAATTCCACTGAGAAATAGGCCTATAGGGTCACATAATATGTTCTTCCATAATCATAGTTAAATAATATAATATTATTTATTATTTAACATTTTGAATAAATATTATTACTGGATGCTGTTTAATAATTATTCATGTAATATTGATTGCATATAAATATATATTTCTTCTATTTAGTGAATATAATATTTATATATTTATTGATGAATAATGTGGAGATTTTTATTTAATAAACATATAATCACTATTGAAGGCCCAATAAACAGTATAGAGGAATGACAGACTGAGTGTAATGGTCTGTTGAGAAATAATAAATATTGAATATTATTTGATTGAATAATATTTAATTTATTTGAATGATTATCATATGTCGAGAAATAATAATAATATAATTATTATTCTTTGACATTGGGTTATATAGGGATTAAATATACAATATAGGGAACTTGTGAAATTATTTAATTTCAACCCTACTGATATATAAACCAAATTGTATTGTTTGATAAAAGAGCCAATTAGTTTTTTTAGTTGTGCTCAATGGAATTGGAGAATCATCTCAGGACCCAGATTCTCCCTTCCCAACAAACGATCCCAAGAACTGAGAGAGATCTTCCTCCACCTACCTCTCTCATGTTAAGAGATATACAGTATAAAAATTTGGTAGTGGATGTCAAGGTGTATAAAGGTGGACAACATAAGCGATAGGATCTGAGGTACTATTACACGAAGAACCCTATAGTAATGTTCATAGATTCTTGGATCACATTTGGATCACCTATAGAGTGAATCCACTTCAATTGGTACAATTCAATGACCATAAAACACAAATAATTCGTCAGATCCATCAATACTTAAATAATTTCAACATGGTAATTCTTTAATTAAGTATGTTTATTATAAATAATATTTGATGATTCTGTCTTCTATTATAGAAATATATCTATTGTCTATATTCTTTTATTTAATTTCATAGATCATGATGTTATTTTCTAAATCTGATATTGATCATCTATTATAGAAAAAAATAAATGTTGGGTATGACCCATCAAATGATTCCACTAAACCAAAACCTAAAAAGGTATCCTCTATGGTAGATTTTCTGTGGAGAGGATCATCACATAGGTGGTATTGGTTTTTGGGGTGGGATGGTATGATGGATATGGTTTATTGGTTTGTGACATGCATGTGAGGACCTCCACATTCACCACATACTGTTATTTTGGTATTCTTGGGCATAATCTAGAGGGGAAAGTGAAAATGTCTTATGAAACTCAATTAGATCAGTTGGAACCCCTTGATATTTCTTAGTGTCCTAGTGGGATAGGCCTATAGATTGGATAGTTTATAGTGGATAGTTGGATACGTACTACAAAGCTACAACATATACTGAAAGGTGATCCTGAAATGATTATATCTAGGTATTTCTTCTAGAGAGGACTAGAAAATTTCCAGTATTACTATTTTTCTATTCCCTTTTACCTATGTTGCATGTTGGTTATTAGCACTGCTTGTTTATGACTGCTTATTTTATTTCCTTTACTTCCCGCATAAACAGTTTGATCATATTCTATGGAATAGAATATTCATTTTGGTTTCGAATGAGGTTTAGTAATGTAAAAACAGTGTAAAAGAAAAGTGGTATGTGTTGTTTTAAAAATATAATTTTTTAAAATATGTATTTGGTTCCTTAAAATACTAAAAAACTAATCTTTAAATTTATTCCAAACTTGTTTTTATAGACTATTTCAGGAAATAAAATTTATGGAGTATGTGGTGCTTACCTAAAGAGATATTTACAATCACACCCCACTTTTACCAATTAGAAATGACAGACCTGAGAGATTTTTCAAGTATAGATTTCTAGTTTGAGTTGAATTTAGAGGAATGGGATGAAAATAATGAGCTCTTAAAGGGATCCACATCGCTAGGTATTCCCCCACCACCACCTTCATCCCTGCAATCACATGTCGACTAGATATTTCCTCATCACTTCACTTGGCACGTTCATGGGGTGGTTTCATCCGGTGGTTCAGTTGGTGATCTCATATTTGGAGAACCATTTCGCACCTTGGTCATATTTTAACCCTAACCTTGAAACTGGTTAGTGTTTCTCGTGGGGTTGTGGTGCAGTTCTGAGTGAGGGTTTCAGATGCTTCCATCCGGGGTGGGTGTTATGTTCCATGTCGTTTGTGGGTGTTTGGGATGATCTGTTACTCAGGTGTAAGGATAATAGCGGTGATGGGATATTATTCCATGTCATTTGAAGGGGTGATTTTTCGATGAATATATTGTCTAGAAGGTCCCCCTTCTAGTTTGGTTTTTGTCTTTAGATTTTGTAGTTTTTTGGTTCTGGTTATGGGATGTTCTTATATGTGATTTTCTACTTCGATTCCAATGAAATCTTAATGGATTCTGGATGGTGGTTCTCTCTTTGATGATTTTTCTGTGGTGCTTTTATGATTTTCTGAATTGATTCTGTTTTGGTTGAATGTGTGAATTGGATCTGTGTTATTCATCCATACAGTTTAGATTCTACGAAACAATTCTTCAATTTTGACTGTAAATAATGATTTACAAAGAGGTGTAGAACATGAGCTTCCACATATCATGGCTTCTAGATTTTGATGTTTCATAGTGTATGTAGTTATCCATTCGTATGATGCCCATTTATCATTGCATGAGACTGCTAGTCGAGCAGCGATTAGATTGTGAGATCTTGTTTTATTGATTTTTATTCTTGGGAGGGGATCTTCATTCAGCTTTGAATTCGATCGTCTCTGACCTTGGGACATTGGATCATGGGTATTTTGTTATTTTATGTCTTTTATGTATATTGGGTTTCTACATACTAATTAAAAAGGGATTTATCTCAATAAAAAAAAATTAATTTTCAGTAAATTGAATTTAGGGAAGGTTGGTCTTGAGGTTTGTGGTGACCAAAAGGCAATAGATAGATCAATTTTTTTCAATTTGGTTTTTGTTTTTTAGTTTTTCTTCTATTCATTTATTGGTGTATCTAGATCAATGTAGTGTTATTAGATATTTATTTATTCTTAGTTTATGCTCATTATTTAGTGGATTTACTATTTTCTCTATTTTTATTATTTTACCTCAGTCATTAATTGGGTGAAATGGTTCCCCCTTGGATTATAGTTGATGTGTAGAACTAGTGGCCAGCCTCGGTAGATTGAGAACACCTATATCTCCATGTCTTGGACCGAGTCGGGTGTCCAGTTGGAAGGAAACCCTATCTCATTCATGAAATAATTGTATCATAGAATCTCGTAATTATTTGCGGTGTTAGGTAGTTTGTATATTATGAATGTTGGTAATCAAGATTTAGGTGTGAGAAGAACTTCATGAACCCTTGATCATTCTGATCCTTCAGTTTCTAGGGGTAATAAAGGAGATTATTTGTTTCTTTTTCTTTCGTTGTGGTGATAGGGAATGACAATGTATACGAGCAGGTTTTACATGGCAGTCTTACATCGAGTGGTCACCCATGTGGGGCTAGGTGACTAACTCAAGGTATCCCTAGTAATTGAGGTTTAATTGGGGTATGTTCTAAAAAACCATGTTACTTGGTTTTGAATCCTTACTAGTTCTCTAGTCTAGGTGTTGGGTGTGTTTTGTGTGTTGGTATAGTTTTGGTCGGTGTTGGTTGATTTTGAAATGAATAATGGTTTTTGGATAGAGGCATTTGAATGAAAAATGGGTTTCAGGGCTTTCTTTTTTTTTCCCGTAAGGAAGGACTTGATGTGTGAGTTGGTTTTGAAAAGGGGTTTTGGATTTTGGAAGGTGTCGTTGGGATAAATTCATTGAAAGTAAAACAAGAATGGTGGTTTTGAATTAGAATTTAGGCTTGTCATTATGATGTTTTTCTTCTGATCTGGTAGATTTGGATCTATATTCTCTTTTTATTGAATTTCTTGCTGATGTTTATTTTAGTCTTGTGTTTTTTTTCTTCTCAGTGCATGACACCAACAAACATCCCAAAGTTTTCCAATGTGTCACTACTAGTTGTTGGCTATTCTAAGACTTTTATTGGAATAAAAGATTCAGGTTATTCTCCCTTTTTCTTGTTTTTTTTTGTGGTGAAAAAGGTTTGTTAGAGGCTGCAGAGTGGATTGATAATGTTTGAGGTTTCTTCAGGTCACTGGGAACTCCCAAAGCTGTAAAAGTGAATCCGTTTTGGATTCATTTGAAGGATCATATTTTTATTTTTGGATGGTGATTTTCCTAGAATCATTTCAAGTTGGGGTTTCATGGGAAGTATTCAAGGCCAATTTTATCCTATGTTTCATACCTAAATAGGTGAAGGAAAGGAATTTAACAGAGGTTATGAGTGTTCAATAATGAAAATTGATTGTGAATTCCAATGTTTATCACTTTAAAGAGTTGGTTTATTTTTCTATGGAGATAGAATTGGAGGATCAATTGATATCTACTCTTTTCATATTAGGACTTCATCTAGAGAATAAAGAAAATTTTCTTTTATCCAATGGAGTTTAGTTCGAGAAGTTTTTTCTGAGATCCATTTCTAGTTGAGTTAGTTTCTGGAGTTCCCTTGATGGTATTAGGTTCTCATAAAGGTTACCAATTTGGTGATATTTTTATGACATAAGAAACTATTTTTGAAGAGTTTCACTCATTGGTTCCAGATTCAGATTTTTTATTGTAGGATCTAAATATGAATTTAGATTCTCAATTACAAGAGGTGGGTGAATATAAAGTTTAAAAACATTCAATTTTAACCTTAAGGGAAACATTGTTTAAGAAAGTAAAATATGGTAAATTCAGAAGACCTCTTCCAATTCTACAAACATTCTAGGTTTCAGAAAAATTATTCCCGAAATGAAACTTATGAAAATTTTAAAAGAAAAATAATATACCTTAGATAATATAGAATCTTAATTATCAATGTATACAAAAGAACAAAAAAGTATAAGAAGGTTATACTTTATTCCTTTATAAAAAAGAGGAAATAAACTTGAAACAAAACAAGTGAAATGTATGAAATAATTTAACCCAAAGAGTAGGGTATCCAACAACACTGAATAAAGGTGCATTGATTTATGCTTTAAAGAAATTCTGTCTTACCCATGCTAGGTTATGCCCTTGATAAGAATATCGGAATCTATATTGCTATCCCTAAAATCCATAGAACTTTAAGGTAGTTGGAACCTATATCTTCATATCCATGGAAGTCCCTGAACATTAAGGTAGTTTACACCTCTATATTCCTATCCCTATAAGTCCTCAATTGTACACAACAACAATGGGGGTTACATGAAGCTAGCTGAACAAGATGTTCAGTACGTACAAGGAACGAGAGTCTCTCTCTATAGAAATCACTTCATCAACATGTAATTTCTAGAGTTATGGATTGGTAATGAGCTCATTCAAATGTGATCCTATTTATAGGTATTTCTCTAATGTTCAGATTCCTCCTCCTACAGTCATATTTTTCCTTGAATTTCAGAGGGACCTGTACACGTGTCACCAAAAAAACTGTTAGTTAGAAATAGAATGTATGACATCGTTTCATAACTATGAAAATTATATAAAAAATAAGGTTTCTTAACCGAAAATATTTTTCCAAGTATAAGGGAAAAAATAAAAGTTCATAGTCTAAGAAAATAATCATTTAGAGACTATAAAACATGGATATTAGGATTTATTTTCAAAGAATTCAGAACCTCAATTCTATAGAATTTGGAATTTAGAGTCAGGATTTTGAGAAATTCAGAGTCCAAATTACAAGGAATTATGACTGAGAATTATAAGTAATTATGAGTCGAAATTATAAGGAATTCAGATTTTGAGTCTGAGGAATTCAGACACTGAATTCTAGAGAATTCATAGTCTAATTTTCAGAGAATTCAATGTCTGAATTTCAGAGAATTCGATGTCTGAATTTCAGAAAATTCTGAGTTTGAATCTCATAGAATTTAGAGTCTGAATTATAGATAATCAATAATTTTATTTTCAGAGTATTTGGAGTATGAATTTCATAGAATTAAGAATCTAAATTTAATTAAATATGGAATCTGAATTTTAGAGAATTCAGAGTCTGAATTTCAGAGAATTTGGAGTCTAAATTTCTGAGAATTAGGATTCTGAATTTCCCAGAATTCAGAGTGTAAAAATAGAATACTCTATAACCAATGATTTATAGGATTCCTAGGTCTTAGATATAAAAGCTAATTTTACACTTTAAAAATAAAAATAGTTACCTTTAGAAACTATAAAATGAACAATGAAAACATAGGTAAGTAAAAACATTTCCTTGAGGAAGGAAACTTTTCCTTATTAAGATAATTCTTAGAGAAAATATAATTTTCCTTAAGATATATTTTATTGTGATTTTCAAAACATAAGGGAATAAAAAATTCATAAGGAAACCTTATTGACTCAACAATCACTCCCTTTTTGGAAATCTCAAACATCCTTATGAAAAAGAATATAAGAACTTATAGTTTCTCATTATGAACATAAAAGAAAAATTATCTCCGAATCATTAGGGATACTAATAACACCCCATTACATTTTGAAATCCCTAATAATTGTATTCTAACATTTCTTGAATTAGATTTTACATTTTCATACATATGAGATCCTTTTTTGATACGAACTACCTCTTAGATGTACTCCCCCTTACTTAGGGAAATATCTTCTTTACTTATAATACTTTTTATCAATCCTTTCTCCACCTTTGTGATGCCAAAAATGAATAAATAGAATTGGAAAAAATTGTACCTGAAATATTAGTTCTAAAAAACAAATATACAAAGATCAACCAAAATTCCATTAATATTGAAAGAATTTTTACAAATAATAAAAGACAAAAAAAGATCAGATTTGGGAGAATTATCCTTCTTTCTCCTTCGGCATAAAATTCGTTACAATTGTTTTTATCTTCTTATGTTCCTTATCATGTTCTTGAAAATGATTCAGTAGTTAATCCTGTTTTTTTTATTTTCCAAGGCATTAATTTTTTCTTCCTGAGCCTTAAGACATTCTTCCAGAGCCCCCATGATTTCTTGTAGCTTAACAAGATTTTCTTCAAACACAATTCTGAGATCCCTTTCTCTCTTCCAATTCATATCCCCTGAATTAATCTTTCCATTCAAGTCTTTGACTTATTTTTTCTGATTTTTTTGTCCGAGAGTCAGCTTTTCCTCAACACTCTTACTAAGATCATTAATCTTCCCATATTCTGTGCCAAAACCATCTTTCACATTATCTTGAACTTCATCAAGGACTCTGATCTCTTCGATTGTATTTACATAGAAACTTGTAATAATATTGCATGATCTTTTATGAGCCTCATAACCAATGAGAAAAGATTTTAAATCTACCTCATGTCTAAAAAAATTATGCATAAGAATTGAAAACTGAATCTAATTTATGTTTAAACGAATGTAGAAGAAACTAGAATCTTGAATCTATACTCGGGGATAAGGGGATAGTATCAACCAACTTTTTCAAAGAATGTACCATTAAATCATGTCCAATAGAGTAATATTCTAAATTAGTGTGTTTGGTTGGTGAGGTTTATTTTTCAATCTATTCATCTTTCCTCTTTGATGAAGCACCGACATATTTTTTTTCACCACAAATTTACTAGGTTTATCCACCAAAATCATATTTCCCTTATCGGCTCTCAGAATGATTTCTTGTGCTTTGGGAGATTTATGCACACTATCTGATAGCTGAACAATATTATCTTCTACAATATTTTATTTCTCGGCACCTGTAACAACATAATATAGCTAAATAAAATCATTATTACTCCTAACTTCTTCCGATATCATATTCACTTCTTTCTTATCATTATCTTCCTTTCCAAGTGTTGCAAGTTTTGATGACTCTGCTTCAGAAGTTCTCATTGAATATTTCTCAGAAGGACCCTACTTATCATGATAATCATATACTTTTCTTATAATTTCATTGGTATCACCACTTCCTTCTTCTTCTTATTCTTATTCCACATCTTCCTATTCCACAATTTGTTTTTATTGATCTGGTTCTGGAATCACTAGCTTCTTTCCCAGAGTCACAGGAAGTGATTCCTACAAAAAGGATTCCGGTACTTGGTTTTCTTCAAAGGCATTCTCAATATCTTTGAGAAGGTATTGAACTATCTTAGCTTCAAACAACTTCCCCCTTTTCTTCTTTTCTTTCTATTGTTTTACATGATCCTCAATAGCCTTTATCTTCAAACATTTTTCCTCAGTAATGTCCAAGACAAATGTAGGCTCCCCATCATTCCTGTTCTTCTTGACCTCTCTCCACTTGACCACTACATCATCAAGGCAAGTCTTTTTTTTTGGTTTTGAGGGTTCTAATTATGATTCCTTAGCTGCATGAGTTTTTCCTTTATCTTCTGATTACTTTAGCTTTTTCTATCTTCTACCCTTCTTAGAAGTTTCATTCACTTTTAGTTTTTTTGATAAAGCTTATACTTATTATTTAGGTAGGTCAGAAAATTATTTGGATTTAGTAGAGAATCTTGCCTTCATCCTTCTCAAAGTATCATCACTATGAAACATAACCTTGTAGTTTCTTAGTTTATAACTATAAGGTATTTTGAAATATTCTAAATAAATAACTATAATATTAGAGAGAAAGGCTGAATACATTATAATTTGAGACATCAAATTTCCATTCTTGATATTATCAATCGTAATAAAGATATAATTTACCAAATTTATCTTCCTAAGGATCACCAAGAAATCCAAAATATAGAAGTCACTTTTCTTCAATGTATCTTTATCTCATTTTCTTGGAATAATAAAACCTTGAACCCACAATTCATGAATCCTGAAATTTGTAGAGGGATGAATAATTTTATGATTCTTCAAATCATTCAAACCAGGGTAGTCTAAAGCCTTTTAATTCTCAAATGATCCTGATATATCTGGTACCTTGTGAGTATATAATTCTACTCAACCCTCATAAGGGATTTCGATCAATCTTGTTGCCTTGCTGTGGGATATGAAATAGGTCTTCCCATAGCTCTTGAAGAAAAAATTATGCCTCCCATATTCTTTGAAGAAAAATGATTACTCATAAAATTCAATCAAAAAATCCAAATAGACCAGATCCTATGACTTCAATTTCATTATACATAGGCTCTCCCAGCCATCTAGCTTAATATTCTTGAAAATGATTGAGTAATACCTTGCATAGAATTTTGGAATGACCAACATTTCTTTGTAAATCTGGCACTCTAATATTTCCTATACTAAAGAAATATCTATCTGAGGAGAGTATTCCACAGACATTCAGAACTGAGGAATTCCTGAAGATTCAGAATGACCTTAAGTACAGTGGAAGACCCTCAAAACGCCATGTCTTGAAAATCGATCTGGTAAAAACATCTTGGGGGGGGGGGTGATAATATAGGAGTTAGAGGAAACAGTTTAACTTCATTGATTTATTTAATGGTTGAAATACTCTTGATCATATCTCATAGTTGAGATGATGGCCGAAGAAGAGATTTGGTAAGTTCCGATCATATGATTTTTTAAGATAAACATACTAATTTGAGAGAAAGTGAATCTGAAAAAGATTCTTAAATAAGATAAAAACACCAACATATAAAAATATGATTATGAAAATTTATGAATGAAAACATACCTTCCATATTTCTAGGAATATTATTCATAATGAGGGTGATTCTTCTTGAAGAACTTTAGACATTGAAAAGAAAAAAAAAAGAAAAATTTGATTACAAAAAAGCTGATTACAAAAATTGTGATTAACAAAAAGTTTGATTACCAAAAAATTGATAACAAAAAAATTAAATTCTGAAAATATTTTTATTATGAAAAATTTCAATTACGAAATATTTTGAATACGGAAAATTTTAATTACGAAAATTTTTAACTAACAAGAAAGTGTATCCTCCTATGAAAAGGAGTTTGATAGGGTAAGGATATATGATTGTACAAAAAGTTAATATGGAATATTACATTATAGTTATCATTACTAAATTTTTATAATGTATTCAAATCTATTAGAGGGTAATGATTTTGTGAAAATATCAGTAAGTTGACCTTCTTTTCTGATAAATTAAAGAATGATATCTTCTATGTGTGTGATCTCTAAGAATGTGATTCCTGATATATATGTGTTTTTTACGAGAATTATGTGTAGGGTTTTACATAAGGCAATGACACTAGTATTATCACACAATATTTGTGTTTTGTAAATTATCATACCATAGTCTCTAAGTGTGTGTTGTATCCACAATACTTGAGCACAACAACTTCCAGCTACTATATATTCAGCTTCAATAGTGGAATGTTCTACTAAGTGTTTCTTCTTTCATGACCAAGAAACTAGTGAATCTCTTAATAAATGAAAAGTTTTGGATGTACTTTTCCTATCAATTCTACATCTAATGAAATCAACATCTAAAAAACATTAAAAAAATCATTTCTAGAAGTATAAAAGAGTCCTAAATACATGGTTCCCTTTAAGTAGTGAAAAATATTTTCCAATGCCTTTAAATGAGATTCCATATTATTAGATTGATACCTTGCACATAATAAAATGAAAAACATTAAGTCTGGATGACTAGTTGTCATGTATAGTATGCTTCCTATTATACCTCTAAACGATGTTTGATCCATTTGTTTCCCAACTTCATCATGATCAAGTGAATTTGAGGTACCAATGGGAGTAATTATACTCTCGGTGTTTTTATATCCATACTTTTTAAGAAGATCTTTAATATGCATATTTTGAGATATATAAATTCCTACTAGTTTTTGAGAAATATGAAAAATAAGAATTTTTTTAACTCAACAATAATACTCATTTCAAACTCATATTTCATCAAATTTGAAAACTAATCAGTTAAAGAATGCATAGTTGAACCAAATATAATGTCAACAAAATAAATTTGATGAATCAAAACATTTTTATTATATATCTTTATAATGGGGTTTGAATTAGAATTTATCTTAATGTAATTTTTTTATAAAAATAAACTTCTAATTCTATCATACCTAGCTCTATGAGATTTTTTAAGTCCATAAATAGATTTGGAATGTTTGAAAACATGTTCACGATGTTTCATATCTTTAAAACAAAAATGTTATTCAAAAAATTACTTCTACTTGAACATATCTGTTAAGGAAAGCACATTTATCATGAAAATTTTTAAAGTTAAAAATGCTGCAAAGGCAAGTAGAATACAGATAGATTCAAGTCTCGCTACTTGAGAATAGTTTTCTTTATATTCTATTCCTTATATTTTATTATATCCTTTAACCAATAATCTAACATTATTTCTTACTATGATTCCATTTTCATCAAAATTACTTATGAAGACCCATTTTTCTCCAATAACAGATGTTTCCATTGGTCTTTCAACCAAGGTCCCGACTTTATTCTTTTCTAATTCATTTCACTCATCTTGCATAGCTTATATCTATTCATCACTAGCTAAAGATTCATTAGTGCTTTTAGGTTCTAATTAAGAAAGGAGTGATAGACGTTATGATTCATTTACTAAGGAACTTATAGTCCTTTCCGGTTAATTTAAACCACTAAGGATTCTATCATTGGGGTGATTCTTAAGAAACAACTGATTTGTGTTTTGTAAAACCTATTCCTCAATATATTGTAGATAATATTCTAAGGTAAATGTATCAGAAACATTTTCATGAACATTTTCTTTATCAGAAGGATCTTTTATCAAGGGATGGTAATCAGTTTTGGAAAACACATTTGTAGATGTAGGTTGAGGGTGTTTAAAAACAAAAGGGTTAGTTTCATATAATTTAACATGTATTGTTTTTTGAATAGTACAAGTATTTTTATTAAAAACTCTACTAGCCATAGAAGTTGTAGAGTTTCCTAAAAAAATTACTTCAACAGATTTTGGTGAGAAGTTTTGTAAATTATCATTAGTATTCAAAAGAAATACTTGGAATACAAATACCATGAAGTATAAAAGTCTAGGATTTCTACAATTCCATAAATCATAGGGGGGTTTATTAATAAAATGTCTAATAAGAACTAAATTTATAGAATAACAAGCAATACTTAAAGATTCTTCCCAAAAATGTTTGGGTACCGAATATTCACACAACATAGTTCTTGTTATCTCATGAAGAATTCAATTTCTTCTTTCAACAACACCATTTTGTTGAGGGGTTCTTAGTGTAGAGAATTTATGAGTAATCACATTTCTACTACAAAAAGATTCAAAATCTGAATTTTGAAATTCTCCTCCATGATCACTATAAATAGTTATCAATGGGAGTTTTTTTATCATTTTTAACTTGGTATCTAAACACACTATAATAAAAAAATTCTTTAGATTTATTTGGAAGAAAATATACCCACATAAATATGGTGTTATCATCAACCAGGACAAACACATATTATTTTCTTATAATGCTTCCAGTTTGTGTTGAACTGAAAAGATCCATATGCACCAACTGTAATGCATTAAAAGTTGAATCTTCAACGGTTTATTTAAAGATTGATTTTCGTTTCTTTCTATATTAACAAAGGTCAAAAACATTTGAAGAATATTATCTATGCTCCGGTAGATCATTAACTAGTGTTTTCATAGAGAGTGTACATAAGTTCCCAAGGATACAGTGTCCTAACCATATTTTCCAAAACCATGATTGGTCTTCCATTGCACTAAGTCATATTAGATCTTGTATCTTAAGGTATTCTATTTTTAGTGTGTATTTTAGTGCCTATTGGAATAAATAATAAACTCTTCCTTGAATTTTATACTATGCACTTATCATTCCTAAAATTCATAAACTAACCTTCATAACATAAATGACTTATGCTAATGTGGTTTTGCTTAAGAAATTTAACAAATAAAACATTTGAATTAAATGTTTTTACATGAAGAAAAATGTTACCTATACCAATAATTTCCTTTTGAGCATTATCTCTGAAAGTTACTTTTCCTTCTTTTGTCTTGATAATCATTTCAAAGAAGTTTTTTTACCATTCATTTTCCGAGAACATCCACTATCCGTGTACCATGTATTTATATTGTTAATTTCCCTATTTTCCAAAAAATAGGAGAGTAAGAGTTTTCAAACCCAATATTTCTTGCATCCAGAAATTTTAGAAAGCCAAATTTTAGGTATGCACATTTTCTAATAAAAATAAGATTTATGAAAACCTAAAGACTATGTTTTTTTAAAGAACAATTTTTCCCCCAATGTTCTTCACAGTGAAATTTACTGCATAATGGAGCACTTTAAGGAAAAAAATAATTATTACTAATGACATGATTCGATTGAGTATAAACAAATCCATAATTATTCCTTAGATGTATAATTTGAGAATTCATCTTATCAATGATTTCCTTACCTAAGGTAATGTTTGACAAACAGTTCCTCAAGGAAAATATTTTTGACTTTAGTCTAATAACGGTGTTTTAACCTTAAAAAATTAGACTTATCACTAAAGTTAGTCTCTAAAATATATTTCTTAGAAATTACATTTTCATGATCCTTAGAATGTTTATCCTTCTCTGAATTAACTTCCTCATGGTTTTTGGAAATACATTAAAAATAAAAAAATTTCTTATCAAGATATATAAAAATACATGAATCTTATTTAGTATAAATATAAATTCTATAATTTTTTATTATCATGTGTTTTCTAGAGTTTAGAATTTTCATTCTCCAGAAGCTTAGGAAACCTAGATACTTATTCATAAGTAGGTAATGTATTATCTTCATTAGAAGAAGATTCTCCATCCAATGATTCATAATAATTATTATCAATATAATTTGTATTTAAGGATAAATTAGTTATGGATTCATAATTTTCTACCTTGGACATTAGACAATGACTTTCATTAGGTGTCTTGGGCATTAGGCAAAAATTATTCGGACCAAAATATTCATACTCTGAGGATTCAGTAGAAGAATCTCCACCACAGGCACTCCAGGTGTCATTGGCTTTCAAAACCTTATTAGATTTAGCATTGTATTACTTCTCTCAATTTCTCTCAGAATGATTTTCCATTCTATATAGTTTCTTAATCATTGGACAATCTTTCCTTATATGCTCTTCCATTTTTCATTCATAACAATTGACTTAGGAGTCTTTGTTGTATTATCTTTCTTTCTTCATAAACCTATTCTGAAATTGTTTCTTCCCAACTATCTTGTTCGTCCTTCAAGAAAGATTAGCTAGCTCATTCCCAGAATGTTCAGTTTCACTTGATTCAGATAAAACAATCACTTTCTTTGACTTAGAAATTGTAACCCTTTTAAGAGTTTTGGATTTTGTAGTAGTCAAGGCTACACTTCCATTTCATTTCTTCTTTTTATTCATATAATCATATCTTTTCATTCTTATCTCATGTTGAAGAAGAGTTCCAAAAATATCATCAAGAGAAATTTGAAATACTTTCATATTCTCAGCAATAGATGTTCTCTTAGATTCCCAATCATTGGTTATGATATCTATAATCATTTCCACAAGTGCCTCATGATCTAAACATTTTCACCCATTGATTATAAACTATAAACAATAGTCATAAACCTTTATTGTACATTGTATAAAATATCACTAGAAGGAAATATAAATCCATGATATTTTTCAATAAGCATAGCTCTTCTAGTTTCAATAACATTGGACGTAACAAAATGAGTAACCTCCAATTTCATCCAAATACAATTACCAGCTTCACAAGAAGAAATATCACAAAATATATTCCTAGTAATGGAACATAAAAAAGTATTGTGTACCATGTAATTATTTGATATTCTAACTTTTATTGATTAGTAAGATTCCTAACTTTCTTATTAGGAATCTTTTAAAATCCAGTAAGCATAATGAATTTGTCTACTCTAGTATTTATAACAAAAGTCTTCATATGATCTCTCAAATATTCATAATCATTACCATTAAATATAAGTGGCCTAGTAGGATTTTTATTGTCAATATAACCAACATTCCTACCTACCATCTAAAATAAAATATCTTTCCATGAAAACATGTTATTAGTAAAAGTGTGTAAACAAGGATAAAAAACCTAAGTAAAGAAAATATTCAGTACAATGAATACATGAGAAAGAAAACTTATATTTGAGCATAAGTTTTTCATATTTCTCTTTTGATACCAATTATATGGTCAAAATGTGAATGTAGATGCTCAATTACAAGAGGGGTGAATTGTTTTTTTACAAAATTTCATTTTTATCCTTAAGTAATACTATTTTTAACAATGTTAAATAGGGTAAATTCACAAGACCTCTACAAGTTCTAAAAAATTTCAATGTTCTGGAAATATGGTTCCATAAATGAATATTAAAAAAGTTTACATGAAAAATATCAAACCTTAAAGTGTATAGAATCATACTTATCAAAGTGTACAAAATAAAAAGAATTTATAAGAAGGTTAGAATATCTTAGTTTATTTTAAAAAGTGTAATAAACTTGAATCAAAACAATTAAGAAGTATGAAATATTTTAACATAAAGAGTAGCGTATCAACAACCTTGGATAAATTTCCCTTGATTTATACATTCAAGAAAGTCTGTCTTACCCACACTAGGGTAAACCCTTTCTGGGAATATCATTATCTGTCTTGCTATCCCCACAATCCCTTGAACTTTAAGTTAGTTGGAACCTCTATCTTCTTATCCATAGATGTTCTTGAACTTTAAGGAAGTCGAATCCTCTGTCTTTTTATACCAAGAAGTTCCCAATTGAACACAAAAATAATTGGAGTCACACGAATCAAGCTGAAAAAGATGTTCGGTATTAATAAGGCATGAGAGTCCCTCTCTCGTGAAATCACTTCACCAGTATGTAATTTATAGTGTAATGGATCAGTAATGAGAACATTCAAATGATCTCATATTTATATATATTTCTCCAACGGTCAACTCCCTCCTCCAACAGTCATATTTTCCATTGAATTTTGGAGGGCCTTGTACACATGTCACACCAAAAAATGGTTAGTTAGAAACAGAATGTTTGACATTGTATCATAACCGTGAAATGTATATGAAAAATAGGGTTGCTTAAACAAATATTTTTTTTAGAGTCTAAGGGAAAAAAATAAAATTTCAGAGTATATGAACATAAAAATTTGTAGACTATAAATCATGGATATTTGGATTCTATTTTTCAAAGAATTGTGAACCTGAATTATATAGAATTTATAATTTGGGGTCTAAATTTAGAGGAATTCACAATCAAAATTATGAGGAATTTGGAGTCTGAATTATGAGGAATCAGGAGTATGAATTACGAGGAATCCAGAGTCTGAATTTCAGAGAACATGAAATATGATATTTAAATAATTCAATGTTTGAATTTCAGAGAATTAAGAGTCTGAATTTTAGAGAACTCGGAGTCTGAATTTCATAGAATTTGGAGTCTGAATTTTAGTGAATTCATAGTCTGAATCTCATGGAATTCAGTCTCTGAATTTCAGAGAATTCAGAGTATGAATTTTATAGAATTTGTACTTTGACAATATAATACTCTATAAAAAATGATTTATAGGATTCAGGGGTTTTATATATGAAACAAAATTTTAACTTTTATAAATAAAAAGAGTTCAGTTTAGAAACTATAAAATGAACATTTAAAACATAAGCAAGGAAAAAATTCCATGAGGAAGGAAAATTTTCCTTATTAAGATAATTCATAGAGAAAATATAATATGTCTTAATATAGACTGTTTGTGATTTTCAAATCATAGATGACAGGAAAAGTCATATAGAAACCTTATTTACTCAACAGTTAAACCATTCATTCATTTTCTTTGAGTGTGGCTAGTTTAGGCATTCAAATCATATTTATCATGATCCTCCGAAGAATTATCGTTGATGTGTCAATTTGGGAAACCAAGAAAAGTTATTCAAGTGGATTTTATAGTATAATATGACTTAGACTAAGGATATCTGCTCCTAATAGTAGGGAATCAGATGAATCAAGACATCAGGTCTCTAGCTATAGGTCCCGGAGTGAAGAAATTCACATAATCAAGAACATTTGGGGGGTGTTGGTATATTTTTAGTTCCTCTATTATAGTTTTTTGGTTTTTTAAATTTAATTCTTGTTGTAATAGTCTTGTTGTCCATATTTATTTTTCAATTTTTTTTACAAATTTGTGTGGTCAGATTTGGGGTGGATTGTTTTGGGACTTCTATCATGCTCGCTTTGAAGGTGTTTGAGTTTAATAGAAAATATTGTTTTTATTTTGTTTTTTCTCTTAGTTTTGGGATCCTTCCTTGGGTTTCCTCTAGTTTTGGGGGCTATGGTTTATTGGAAAGATCATGTTCTTGGAGGATTCCTTTTTTAGATTATCCGAAGTGGTTTTGTGTTAGATCATACTGGGGTTTCCCGCCTTGGTTTCATGGTGTGTCTTGATAATTGTGGCGGATAGAACATTTCAATTCTCATCATAGATAAATTTTTGTTGTGATTTTCCTTAAAATTGGTTGAATTTGATGTTAGGAGTAAAATATCACCCTCGTGTTTTTGGTTCCACCTATCATCCATCGTTTCTGAACTTGAGTTTTGTTTCTCATTCGACTGGGTGAATTTTTTTGGGGAAGAAAATTGTTGAGGTGGAGAGAATTGTCACAAACCTACCATATTTTTTATTTTATTTTATTCTTTTCTGGGATTTGGATCCTTTTTTTTGGAAAATAAAGAGTTCTTGGCATAAATTTTATAGTATTGGAAGTTTCCGGTGATTTTATGGCCTTTTCACGATTCATGTTCACAATTTGAGGGTTAACCATGTGGTCTTTCTAGGATGATTTCCTTTCAAGTTAAATTCCTTATTTCATGGTTTTCATGGTGTGACCTACAAATGGTTTATTCCAAACTGTGCGAGGCTAATGAGAAATATTGTGGTTTGGGGATGGTATCTTGGAGATACCACAAATCTTGCACATAGTTAGGAGAGACTATGTGGCAAGAGTATGGGGTGGATCTTTACTTTGATAGAGAAAAATCACATATTTAATGCATGGTTTCCCAAACCATATAACCTAATTATACATGGTTTCTCTCTTATCTAGTAAGATGTGAATAGTTGGCACATATTTTGGAAAACCATGCATCCAATGGGTGTGACTTTCACAGGTCTTGAAAAACATGCAATTACAATACTTACTATTATTTTATTACCCAAAATCAGGTTCCTCTTCCTTTTATTGACCATGGTTCACTAAGGGGCTCCTATAAATCCTTTTTACCTGATCTCTTTCCTCCATTGAATCCCTCTATAGTTAATAAGGCGAGTTTCTATTATTTTTTGGTCATTTTTATCTTTTTTATCCTTATATCTTATGTTAGTGGTTTATCTTTGTGGGGATCCCAATTAGATAATCACTAAGGGTTTGGTTTAATGTCTTTTTTTGTTCCTAATTGATGTTAGGGTTTGTGAATCATCCATCATGCACAATTATTCACTCCTTGAAGGTCTCCTTGAATGAACAAATCATTGAGGTAGGGTTTTCCATTATTTTGTTTTCTAAAATATTACATTGATTCTTGAGAATACCAAATTTCTTTCTAAACATGATGTTGTTACTTGAGGTGAGTTGGTTTGAATTATTTGTATGTTCCTTTAGTAAAATCATGGTGAAAATTTGGGATTAATATGGTTTTATTAATTATTCTTATATGTATGTATGCTTACAATGTGTTCTAAAAAAGGCCATCTAAATATTGGAAAAGAAATTGGGTGCTTTTACTGGTGTTTAGACTTGGATTGTTCTTGGATGTTTTATTACAAATTGGACCTGAGTGTTTTGTGTGGTTTAAGTGTATCATCAGACTTTTATGGTAATTTGATAAAGGTTTTAATGTTTCTTCTGTATTTTAAATGGGAAATTTTTGTAACATGGTAATGTTTTGAGGGAACCACTGGGTACACGAACATCCATATGAGAATGGGTGAATATATGGATTCTCTCACAAATGATAGTGGTTTTATTTGGGAAAGATATCCCTCTCAAACAGGGTTTTTCATAGGACCACCTCCCTTTCCCATTTTTCCTTTCCACCTTCCATACATCAAATGGTTATTATAAACACTTAAGGTTTTCAAATTTCTTGGATTTGATTTGGTGACTTGGTGTTACTAGTAAATTTAAAGGTTGTTTCCAATGTGTTCTCTAATTCTTATCCCATTTGAAATTTTGTGATGTGACACAGTTTATAAAATGACAGAAATTAATGTTTGGAACCTTTCAGTGTGATTCCTATTCCATCATGGTTTTGGGAAAAGTTTGGAAAATTGATTGAGTTTTGGTAAAATGTGTGGCTCAGGTGACATTTTCACATGTTTTGGAAGTTTTTTTAAATATCGAATTATGCGAAGGCCCAGTTGGAAATTTTTTCGTACATGATGTGATATGTGTACCTCTATGTTGTATCCTCTGAGAATAGGTTCATCACATCAGTGGTGTTAGTGTTTGGGAAAGGATGGCGGGAAGTATATTAGTTATTGGATTGAGGTAAGCACCTCACAACCTCCCAATTAATCATGTACAATTATCATGGGATTCTTGGAAATCATCTAGTGGGTCGAGTGATGCCTACTTATCGACCCTGCTAGACAGGTTGGTAGCCCCTATAATTTTTGAGTGGTTAAGTTGGATGAGACACTAGATTATATTGTTTAGAGTGTCCTATTGAACATTGAATTTGGAGCTGCATTATGTACTATTAGGTGAGTGAAAACTAAAAACATTCAAGGATTGATTCTAGAGATTTTTATAAATCACCCATGATTATTATCTATATATTATTTTTTACCTCTCATTCGTGTTCTTTATTATACATGATATATTGAACCTATTTGTTTTATTTCCTTTTCCCACTGAGTTGTTTATGATCACACCCAACATGTGAAACTTGACATCGTTAGACCCGATCTGTTTTGCTGGGTTGGGTTTTTTTGAGTTTCCTCTAGATAATGTTGGTCTTAGTTGGTGGTGAGAAAGAGGTCACATGGAGATCGAGTTGTTTTCAATTTTGTTTTATTTTTATTTTTAATTGAGGTTATGTTTAATTATTGATGTGTTTGGACCATTTTTGTGTTTTTGGATATTTATTTATTATTTGTTTATGATAATTATGTAGTGGATTTACATCATTATTTTTTTATATTAATTTTTTTTTTAAAAATCAGTCTCCCTTATATTATATTTTTTCCCAGTACAAGTTTCCATCCCAAATGGATTGGGAATGCCTCTGTAGCCTTATTTAGGGATAGGTTGGGTGTTAGTTTGGATGGCAGCCTGACCTGGTTTGTGACATGATGAAATCACGTCTTGATGTAATGGATGGTGGATGAGGTGAATATTGAAGTTTCTCATGTGTGGGTTTTCACATCATAATATGGAGAGGTGATGGGAGGGTTAACTTCAATGATTTAGTGGTTATAATCTAGAGTGTAGGATATGATGATAATTAGAGGGACCAAATCCAAGTTCTATTGGTGTAATCAAGGTGGGGTCTAATGGATTTTAAGCATGGAGGAAGATATATGGAAAATATAAATGGTTATATGAAAATGTTGACTACATGATACGAAGTCCAATAAACACATGTTGAACAGTCCCCTCTAGGTGACACTATGTTTTCCATGTATTTATAAGTATTAAAATCCATGTCAAACTTGTCACTCACCATGTGACCCTTAGCCAACCATATCAGTGTGTACAACTGGTACTCGACCAGGAGGCTATGTAGTGTTACAAACCACTTGTTCCATGTCAGGTGCTATGTCACACATGGTCGATTACTTTATAGGTATATGGGGTATACACCTTGGTGGAAATTAATCCCCACACATAGTGTACTTGGGAAGTACATGAATAAATACATGTACTCAGACATGATTAGGGTTGTGTACTCGAACACATCCAAGTACGTGATCATATACCAATGTACAAGGGCATGAGAAGAACAAGATGTAGAGTTCCATGGTGATATACTCAAATCATGTAACTCAAGGGAAATACCATTTTATATATTAAAAGTGCATCTCATGTGAGTGCATGGCATTAGAGTTTCTAGGCCTTGTAAGACATGTCATGTACCCCTAGGGACACATTGTGTAATCCATTGAGTACATCTTGGAGTCCTCCTAATTCTCATATAAAATTCATTATGAGTATCTACAAGTTTCCATGGACCAATATAGGTAGAGTGTGTTCCCTTAATCCATTACTTTGAGGGTTCAATGCAGCATAATCTTCTCATAATCAAAGGTGAACCCTCAATATATTTCTGATGCTCAGGGTAGTGTGGATGAGTTCCCTTATTCTAAAGGGAGTCATCTTAGTACACTTATTTATGATTTATCATAGAATATGGCCCCAAACATTAGACCTCCGACCCGACAGTGTCTTGGAGAAGGTATCCCTTAGAGTGACCTGAAGTGAAACACATTTCCTTCCTAATTCCCTAGATAGGGTTTGTGCAATTAGCATGTCCAAAACTTATACGAGCATAAATCCCCTTTCTAGGAGGATAATTGCAGTAGGGTATGGTGTCACCTAGTGAGCCATAAGAATTAAAACCGTATCTTTTTAAGGATATATGATTGTTTCGATGGGGTATTAGTCTGATGGAGTGTGTATCTGAGCTGAACACTCTCAATTTTCATTGTGTGTCTTCTTAGCTAGACCTGATGGGAATAACCTATGTGTTAGGTTTTGTTAGTGGAAGTATAGCTTGGGGAGTAGTTCCTCCTAGATGAGAGTGACCTATAGGATGAGTGTCATCAGTTCTAGTGTATCATGGAGAGAGGTTCCCCCAGACGTGCATTACCTTGAAACATCACAGTTGATCTATGGATGGGAGTGGTTGGATCCTTTTTTGACTGGGATTCTTTTATGAGTATATATGGGATATGACCGATCATTGAAATATCTCATATCTTGTTTTAAATACTATTGTTTGATAATATAACAACTATTTATTCTTTTTGTTTCATGTTTTTGGGGTGATCTTTTGTGTATTTTTATTTTCACCACTACATGGGCTCTGCCCACACATGTTGCTTTGTATGTAGACAATGACACTTTCCATAAAGACCATGTAGTTCTAGGAGATGGGGAAGATTATTTAGGGATAGACTTATTGAGGTGAATATAAGTTTTACATTTTAGTGTAGTCCCCTCTTTAAGAGATTGTTAGCATGCCTTTTCCAGTGTTGGGTGGGATTATATTTTACCAAATTTTATGCTTTTGAGTACTTCATGTTATACTCTGATATTGGGATTATAGATGTGTGTATCCATTTTTATTAATTTTTATAGATTTATATATTGTATTGGATTGGAGACATGTCCATGCATAATGGAACACTAGAAAAATGCCTCTCCTTTTAGATATTCCATCTCGGTGCTTATTTCTAGCCCCTGGCCAATGGAGGTGGGATTGGGGTAGTTGCAGCTCAACAATTTGTTTGCCCAATGAGACCCATTTGGTTTTTTTGTGAAAGTATAATTTAAGGAATAAACATATTTTTGAATTCCATGGGTATTTATTGGAAACTATTCTAGGTTTCTTGAGGTGTAGATGTAGGCATTGGAGTCACCACATTCAATAACCTAGTGACACTTAGTTGAAGATATATTTGGATTCGTGGTTTAATTTTTTTTTCATATTTTAGGTGAGATAATTTCTTGGAATGTGACAAATTTAATATCTATATTATTTAAGTATCATAGGAACTATTGAAATGTGATGGAAATAGTACAGTTGATGTTGGTGTTGATTTGTTTTGGCATTACCCCAGCTCTGGAATGCATGTTGGGATCATGATTTTGAAGTACCCCATACATTTTTATCAATTATTATAGATTTATCACATTAATTATTAATTTGAGGATATATTAATTTTTTTAGATTCTATAGTATGTGATTAAAATAAAAGTAGTTCTTATTTTAGTTATAAAAAATAGATAAATGAAGTTAATTTATAGTTATAATGTTATATAATACATGATAATATTTACTCAGGACTCATCACCAGCCACACCACTCATCAGAATGAAATTGGATTCATTAATACAGGTTCAAAATAAATCATTGGTTATTTTATTAGAGTATAATGAAAATAAACACAATTTTTTACTTATTTGAATACGTGATAAATGTTTTCAATTATAATGTCACTTTTAAATTTAACATGAAAACCATCAGTCTTGGCCAGAACAATATGGATTATAATGTCATGAGGTTATTATTAATTGTGAAATGTAAATCATTGACCATTTTCCTAGTTTATTTTGAAATTAAAAGTTCATTTTATTAGATTTGATAACGTGACACATTTTTTGAACTAATATATCACATTAACATTAAAAATCAAACAATCAATAACATAGAGGAAACCGATCATTTGAATGAAAAATATTTTATTCCTAAAACTATTATATAAATCAATAACCAAGTGAATTATAACTAAAGTGAATAGTTGAGTCATCTCATTTGGTGGTATAATGACTATTATTACTGATTTAACTTTGACCCCCAATTAAATATTGATAGCCATTTGAGTCCCTAAATGTATTATGAAATAAATTTAATCAATTCTTAAATATTTTTTTTGGAACCAAAACCTGATGGAGAGATCCAATATGATATCTACTGGCACCTAGTTATCCCAACCAAAGAATGTGGGATTGTTTTATATGAAATTATTGATGTTATACAAATTAAATTGGCCAAGAAAGTAATCACATCTGATTCTTTATGGGTGAGATGCACTAGGATAAAATATGAAAAACTCTTTATGTGTTTGACTATGTTATTTTTAATGTCTCTTACTTGTGGAGAAACCTCAAAATTACACTTCTAATACTTTACTGAGAACAATATATGGATTATTGAAGAGTAAATGTTTCATTTTATTATGAAAATTTGTTAAGGAATACACTCATTTTACCACTTCCTATTCAAGATTTTAGAGTAAAGTATTATACATATCAAATGAAATTCTTGCTACCATCCTCGATAATGACTTGATGATTATTTTCAAATGCATATAATTGGTTGTTGGACCTGAAAAGTGTAGATAAACAAAATTGATTCAATATAAAGATATTTACATGTATTACCTATGTTGTTGTTGGGATCAACTTCAAAAATAATTTTTGGAAATCATTTTATTATAAGGGTACTGTGAAAAGTTTTTGTTGTGTTTTTTACTAGAAACATTTTTAATCATTATTCATTGGGGTACCTTTATCTAAAATTGGAATCATTGTTTCTCATCATTGATCATAATTTATAGTGACGAAATGTTTATAAAGGTTCACATATATGTAGGTGTTTCTCTATCCAGGAGGTACATAAACACTAAAGGAATTATGGTTATTATATAATTTTTCAATTCCTTAAACACAATTTTTTTTCTTTTGATCCTTGATATGGATTTAATAATACATTTTTTCACTTATAATACATTGAACTATATTTATTGTTTTTTAGGCCTAGGGTGGTATAAAAAATCATAGATGATGCGTTCATTAGTTTATTATTTATTATACCCTAAAAGTAAACATGAATGGTTATTATTGAAATATAATAATGAGAGGTTTGGTGATTAATAAGGATGGAATTGGTTTGGTGATCTTGGAATTTAGTGATTACTACAATAGTACAAGTCCATTTGAGTTGGAGAATTGGGACTTTCATAGTGGTATCTCTATTGGATGGTTTAATAATCTATCATTTTTTATTATTTATGATGACTCTGATAAGCTTATGAAATAATTTAAAGCCAATATATTTCCTCATTAATTTTTTCTATATATTATCATTGATTAAAGGAGGTTTATGAATCCAAATGAAAAATTACAACACATATGGAATGAGGGTAACATGGATGCAAACTTTTTATCTAAAAAGGTGTCAAACACCTTCCTCTCATGATCTAATATTCTTTATGATCCATTCCATGAAATTGTAAAGATAGAGCATTTTTATGTATTACAAAGGTATTAATCAACTTATACCTCCATATACTTTCATGGTGGTTTTACATCATTGAAATAAATTAAAATTTATTTTCTACATAAAAATAAATCAATGGTCATTTCTTTGGAGTGTCAAAAAAGGTTGGAATATTTTCATTGTTTTGAGTGTATAAAAATTTCATTGAATAGAAATGTCACTATGTAATTAAAAACAAGAACATTCAATCATTCCAATAAAACATGAATCGTAATTATTTGTGATTTGTTCCTAAATATCAAAAATGTTTCAATGTTAATCTACTATGTGTATCATAACATAATTAGTGTCTCTGTGCACAATTTATAGCATGTGATACATGGTTTTTTAAAAAAAAATATTTTTTTAATTTAGAGACGTGACTTTATTGATTATACACACACCACATGTTTTAATGCTTTTATTATTCATTCAAGATGATAAAAATATATTGAATTTTATTTTATTAAATTCTCATAATTATGTGAGTCTATTTTCTTGGTTTTTTTCATTTAGAACTTCAAAGAATTTACCACTTTGAAATGATGTTTGGTTCATTAATACATGTCACCAATGAATTAGATATAATTTTTCGATAGTTTTATCATAGATTGAGTGAATTGTATTTGTAATGAGTATGGAAAAAATATTTTAATTAATACAATTGAAAAATATTGTTTGAACCATTATGAGAACATCGCAAGTCATAATGATATTAAGTTCATTCCAAAATGTAAAAAAGAAATCAATAATATTTTCCTTCAAGTCTCACAATAATATGTGTGTGTTTTCTTGGATTTTAGAATGTAATACATTTTTTGAACTAAAATGACATTTTTAAAGTGAAAACACACACCTTTAGCCATTTTGATGACACAATATTCCATAATTATGTATGGATAAAACCTATTTTAAAAAAAGAATCAATTAACATTTATGTTTTGTGAAATTAAAACATTAACATGTTTTACTAATTTCAATAATGTGGAATAAATATTTAACAAAAATATAACTTTTAAATAGAAAACAAAATATTTTATTTATATCAATCACAAACTGCATAAAAATTATGTAAAGATATTTACTACATGTAAAATATTAATAAGTGATCAATTTTTTAGATTTTTATTTAAATGAAATAACATTTTATTGGTTTTGAGAATGTGACATGAATGTTTCAATTCATAAATACTTAATGAATTATTTTTACATGTGAAAAATAGATCAATGATTATGTACATAAATTATAAAAAATAATTCAATCTTGTTTCATTAGTTTTTCACATGTGAACCACATTTTAAACTAAAATGTCAGTTTTAAATCGAAAACCCACACTTTCAGTAGTTTCAAGAACCCCATGAATTATAATTTCATAAAATTAATTCATGTATTTTATAAATGAATAAATGATCATTGTTTTAGATAAATATTAAAATCAATGGGGCTTGTATAGTGTATGACCATTTTTGTTGTTTTCCTATAGTCTATAAGTGAATCAAATATTATTTTCCTAATGTTTTAACAATTTTATTAATTTTTATTATCATGATAAATCTTTGTGTGGAAATATACTGCAAAAACACATTAATATAGTATTCTTTTATATTCTATATATTTTTCCCCAAAAGTTGTAATTACCCTATATTTGAATTTCCTTACAAAGAAAATTTAACTATTACTTTTGGGAATGATTTATACCTAAGGTAGTGGTAAATATAGTTCCTCAAAGAGTGACTGTTGGATAACCAAGGGGAAATTATTCATTAGTACTTAGTTATGTAATTTTTTGTTCTTTTTATTTATATAATGTCAATTTTAGTTGATGAAATTAAAAGGGATGTGGATGGGAACTTCATGTGAACGAAAATTGTTGTATCCAATAGGTAGTTTGTTGAAATTATTAGAAATAAATAATGTTGAGGTTAATGGATTTGATGATTAAAATTATTTATCCTAATGTTAATAATTAAATTTTTTTTTGTTTCATAAGTAATAACAGAAGGTCAAATAATGGGAAATTATGAGTTTTAAGATTTATTTATTCCTTTTTATGTAATGGAAATGATGATGGAGAAGTTACATATGTTATTATCTAAAATACAAGATTTAATCTAGTGACCTACAAGTTGTTTGAAGAATGATTTTCTAAAATAAGTTATGAGTTTTTTAGTAAAGTAATATCTAAATATTGATATTCTAGATATTGTGAATCTTGTATTATAGATGATATCCTTGATGTTCTAAAAGAATTAGCTTAATTTTTTTTATAAGTAAGTTTATAAGAACCTTAAATAATGTATTATCATGGATATCAAGTATTATTAAACCATAATGGTTCTATTTTAGAATTAAAACATGAAGATACACTATTGAATTAATGTTATTAATCTATATTTAATGGATTGGATGATTATTTAAGATGTTAATGAACTGAAAGAATTTTACGATCTTGAAGTGGAGATTGTAGTTGACCTTGAATAATTAGATATTTTAAGACAGAAAAAACCAAATATTTTAGGACTATTTTAATATTCCTACAAGTATATTGACCAACTTGAAGATAAAATGACACAACATGAATATGTAATTTAAGAATATAATGTAATTAAGGATCAATATAAATAATTTATTGGTTTGAATAGAAAGGTAAAAAAACAAGCCATGATGTTTGAATATTTGAGTGAGTTTATTTAATAACTAAAGATGATTATTGAGTCCTCTAAGAAATAACTTGTGTTTAAAAGGATTATTTCTTATAATCTCTTGGATTTTGATATATTGGAATATAAAAACTATCAAGGTATATAGAGAATAATAATCATGAAATGTTAATGATGAGTGTATTTAGGATTAACATCAACCATATTTTCTGATTAAGGGAAGTGATGATGAGCTTTATAAAAATAACGTACCACTAGAGTGATGTTTCCCATGAATTGGTTCATCATTGAAAAAGGGGTGGAGGTGGGGGGGTGGGGTGTTGTTAATAAGCTTTTATTTCATCTATAATTTTTCTCAAGAAATTGACCTCAGTGACCTATTAGAATCTGATCAATTCAAATATGACTAAAAACTAATAAAAATACAATAAATAAATCAAAATAGTACAAGGAACACAGATGTTTTCCCATGTTTTAGTCCCAATGTTAGTAACTACTCCTTGTGATGATTGAGTGAGTATGAGTCCAAGATTTTCCAATAGAATGAATCACTAATTTTAAGTGGATAAGGAACAATTTTCCTCTGCTTATGATTATAACTCAATAGATACGTAACATTTTAATAGAATAAGACTGAATCCTACCAGTTAACAGTGTCCTTTAGTAAATGGTGAGTAAGATTACAAGGTATTCTAAGCCATTTCCATGGTTGATAATGATATAATTCCTATTAAGACATTAAATTAAAAAATTAAAAATATTCTCACCATATCAATAACATTGATCTCTAAAATATAGTGTTAGAAAAAATTGATCTGATCAGGCCCACTACTCCCAAAACATAAACGCTTAAATTCTTAAAATTAATCACTAATTACTTAGGATCATCAAGTTTTTTATTCACTATTAAATTAACAAGTTTATTACTTATTATTCTATCTCCCAAATTATTTAATTCTCTTAGATCACTCTCCCACATCCACCCTTCAGTTCACATGGATATTCTAATTAACTAAGATCATTTTAATTAATCCGAATTAATAAAATTTTGGGATTTAAGTGATATAAAAGTTTATATAAACTACATCATAAGGGTTTGTTCACAAGATCTCATATTATAACATAAATAATTTTTACTACATAGTGTCTGATGATTATTTTTATTGAACTGTTCATGTGTTTTTATTCCCCTAAATCATTAGAATAATTTATATAAATAACCATTTTCTCAGTTATACTGGTAGATTAAAAATACCCTTGAATATATCAAACATTAAACACCAAACTAATATCAAATTATTTCAATGTAAACACTCTATAATGTTTAAGTATGCAACAAATATTTTAATTTCCAACAAATTCCACTTAAATAACATTGTGATTATTATTTATTTTGAAATTTAAGTTTTATAATAATAAAACATTATCCGATTTTAATTTATGATATTATCTTCTATAAATTAAAATTTTATGATTTATCACAAAGTGTTAGAATATTATGCCGATTTTGGATGTATCTAATATAAGGAATATTTAATCTTACCAAATTATATATCCTATAAATTTAAATCAATAATCTTCTTATATGTGTAAATGACCCATAAGAAATCTATGATGAAACTTATATAATTGATGTTTTTATTGTAATTTTCTTAATAAACATTATAAAATTTATAATAAACCTTATAAATTTTATATTACCAATAATGTTTTCATTAATGACCCTAATGGTAATTTAGATTACTCTTTTCAATAGAATAACTTTTCCAAATTCTACAATAATGTATTATAATGATTCTGAGACAAAGAGTAAATTAACAATTTTCTCCAACTCAATAATTTTGGACCACATTAAATGATCTACAAATATTCAAAAACCTTCTCCAAACCACTTCATCCACATGATATGTTTTTGAAAAATATTCAAAAACATTTTAAAACCCCTCTCCATGGATTTTAATAATTATCACATATGGTAGAAAAGAAATACAACACTTAAATTATTCCATTTATCTCTCTCATATTCCCCATTGGATTTATTGTCAACATTAACAAATCATATCAACCGTCATAAATCACAACCTTTATCAAAGATAATATTCTTGGAACCATAATATTGGAAAGGTAATATGTTTTAAGAAATTACATATTTTAATGATAGATAATGTTTTTAAAGGTGACCTGGTTTATCAACCCATCAACACACTCACTTATTTAATATTTAATCTCCTGAAATTTATGATATATAGTAAATAGTGTACCTTTATACCATAGGAGTTGTATACTTATTACCCCACATTGAAAAAATAATCTAAAGCATAGAGAGGATTAATTCACACATATCCTATTTGATAGGGGAAGGATAAACATGAAGTTTAATCCTTAATTTAGAAAATATATCTCTTATCATTTTTTATATGGAATCCACAATTTGATAATTAATGGAATTTTATTCCAGTTTTACATATCCATTTTACACTCATTATTCATTGATATAAAAATATTATATCAATATTATTTGATCATGAGTGCTACATTGGGGTATTTGATATATCAATATAAGTTTTTTTTTCACATGAAATCCTCAGTGGCATCTCAAATTAATGTTTTATGTCATCAAGATGCACTTTAATAAAAAATATTTATATATAATAATAAGTTTATTATACATACTTAAACAATATCATTCTAAAATATAATGAAATCTACTTATTATTTTATGAGCTTCAACATATTTCACCTAAAAAAGAAGTTATACTTGATGTATAGTTTATGTCATTGTAGTATCTTATCCAATCTGCATATATGAAACCCTTTAGATTCAATTATTCAATTATTTTATACAACATACCACAATTTAGTGAGACTTTGATATATTTTAAGATTCTTTTTGTTTTCATAATGTGAGACTTCTTATGATCACCCTAATATCTTGCACATAAGGTTACTGAACATACAATATTTACACTAGATTATGTTAGATAAAGAATAATTCTAGTGATTCTCTATAAATAATTCCTATTAACAAAGTTTCTTAATATGTCTTTGCTCAATTTATGACCAGCTATTATGGGCATTAAAACTCATTTACAATCTTCCATACCAAATTTATTTAAGAATTCTAGGGCATATTTTTCATCGTATAAGTATATATATTCATATTTTTGTACTATATGTAATCCTAAAAATTATCTCATTTCACCCAACAAAGAAATTCCATATTACATATTCATTTCCTTAGAAAACATGTCACATATAGTCTCTTTTTTAACCTATGAATATTATATTATCATTATAAAATATGATAATAAAAGTACCTGTGAACATCTCTTTCACATATCAATTACTATCACCATTTCATTTAGTAAATTTTATTTTTTAGGAAACCATTATAATAAAGAGATTTTTAGCATGTTTTAACTTAAAAAATTCCCTCGATAAACTAAAAACCTTTCTAACATCGTTACTTATAATGAACCGTTTTGTTTTCTGAATGAATATTTATTTTTCTAGATCACTTTTTAAAAAGAATATGTCATCTCCAATTGGAATTACTTGATGTTACTATGTGACGAAACTATAAGAAATATCATGAAATAATATAATCATTCCATCAATGTAAAATTATTAGAAAAATCAATTTTATATCTTTTAAAATAATTGAATACTATTCCTTCTTTGTTTCTTGACACCTCACCCATTTCATTTTATTTGTTTCTAAATACCCACTTTGTTCTTATAAGGTTTTTATTTTCATATTTTGGAAGAAGTCCATAAGTATAATTATTATCAAGTTTAAATAATTTATACATTCATTTCATTAATTGTATACTTGTGCTTAACTACCATTAAAACTATTTCTAACCCAACATGTGAAAAAAGTGTAGTGTGTTTTTCAAGAATTGACCATATTATTGTCTTCATTGGAGATTCTTATATTCGAATGATATTTTCTAAAACAATACACACCTTAAAAATATATTTTATAGGTTCTCAATTTTTGTTACATTATCTTCATCATAGGTTTATTCAGAATTTACATCAATATAATTCTTCTCATTTTAAGAATCTTCTTCATCTTGTATATCATAGTTTTTTTCAAATAATACCAATGTTCTATAAATCTACATAAACTAACACAATAGATTTATATGAACATTTAATAATATTCAAATAAAAATAGTCAATTAACTTGTGAGAAATTTTAGTCTATCACCTATAGTCTTTACCATTAGAAAATTAATCGAGGAATATCCCTTCTTCAACTTTATCTTAAAAACTTCCTTGATTGGTATTTTGGATCTTCATGTATCATATTCTATGAAATAGTTTTAAATATTTGAATGGTGGAATTATCTTATAACTTATTTCATATGCTTAAATTTTTTCTTTGGTCTCATTAGAAACCTATTATTTATGTTTATATTAGTATATACAGATTCACTCTAGAATAATTTAGAGTACTATTATTCAGTTAACACTGCTCTTCACATCTCAACTAAACTTATATTATATCATTCTGTTACATAATTTTTTATTGAGTTTGTGGAACACTTTATTTATAAATAATTCTTTGGTATTCAAGATGAAATTAAAAAATTATATGTGTACTATTTTCCAAAATCTGACATCAATTTATTGATGTAGACACATAGTTCTCTTTCTAACATCATTTTATGAAATTTTACATCTCAATACATTTTTAATTGTAATTAATAATCTGTAATTGGACATCCAAGTGTAATCTTAAAATATGGTAATGAAATAAAGACCACCTCTTCATAACTGATGTCTCATTAAATTATAAAAAATAGAAGTAATGAGTTTTAATATCTTAGAAGAATAAACTTATACTCTTTTATGTGATCGTTGAAAATTTTTTCCTTTTTGAATTATTTCATAAATGACATCTATTTATATATTGATTTGGTAGGTTTTTTAAAAACATATCATAGATTTTAATCATATTTCTTTGACCATAGTGGCTGAATATTCTATGCCACAAGTTGTTCTAATATTTGGCACTCAAATAATAATAATTGGTTGGATCACCAATTTTGAATATATTTACACTTATTCCTTCAAATTTGGTAATAACTATTTCATCCTTTGAACTTTTAATGATTAATTAAAATTTATTAAAAATAACTTCATTTCCGTCATCACATAATTAACTCACTCTTAAAATATTTTTTTAAGATCTTCCACATAGAGTATATTTTATAATATTAACCTTTGTATTTCCATATAAAAAATTATAAATAATTTTATCTGTAGAGAGATTCAAATTCTAAATGTCATTATCCTTCAATAAACCACATCAATTTTTTGGAATATTTTGAGTTACAAGTTATTTTTGAGGAAGAACCACTTCATAGAACACATGGTTGGAATTTTTTACATGATTTTAAATAAAAGGTAACAATGAGTAACTTTTCTTCTTTCATTATTATTAAAATATAGGTAATTATTGAATAAATAATTTACATTTTTATTTGTATTTATAAATTAGATGGTTATATTTTTTATATTAATATTAATAATGATTAAAAAAAATGAAATGTCTTTATAATGATATTTTTTAATTTTTTTTTAAAAGATTAATTTAAAAATTATTAATTTTATTTTCTAAAAATGATTTTAATTTTCCCAATAATATTATAAAAATTAAGTTAGGAAGAAATTTTGGTAAATTTTATAGAATATTGGTTTTTCATTTAATATGGAAAATAAATCTTTTTTAAATGATCATTTATTTTTAATAAGTTTTATAATTTAAAAGTACCATTATAATTTTAATTTGATTCAAATTAACATAAGTATTATTTATTTATATTTAATTAAAATTAATTACATTTTAGTCATCATTATAATATATTTTCATATAATTTTATTTTTTGGGTTTAAAAAATATATTTTTTCTGAAAACTATTTCGAAGTGCATAATGTTTATCCATTTTCATTAATTAAAATAACCCATAATGATGTATTATTTAAATTATATTTGGAGATTATATGTATTTAAATATTAATTTATATTTATATATTGATTATTACTAGGCAAATTGTTTATATAATATCCTATTATTCATGGAAAATGGGTTTCTTGAATATAATATTTTTTGGCTCAATGGTGGATTTAATCTTATATTAAATTATTAAATATAGGAAAAATTAATTATGTAAAATTGATTACATAGTTTGAATCATCATAATTTATAATATATAATTATTTCAACATACTTTTTGTATATAATGAAATGTGAAGATGGAAAAAATCTTTTACCACGGTAAAGGTAAAAACGGGTTAACCTTAGTGTGAAATAGAACAAATAATTGTTAAAATGTCCTAAGAAATTCAATAAAATCAATTTTAGACATATTTAGTTATTATAAAATATAATTCTTGATAATTATCCATGTTTGTTCTTGTTTCATGTGAAAAACATGGGTATAACTTTTTATTTTCATAATTTCCAAGTGTGTGATCTCCCCCACTTAAAAAAGGCCACCCAATCCCATATCCTATTCCCACCATAAAAGCCTTTTTTTTAAAAATACCTTTAAAAATACCTTAATGACTTCCCTATTTAAGTCTTAGAGTCCCCACTTCGATCATAAAGATATCTAGGAGGGATTTAGGTATAATCCTAAAGACGTTGTCTGAAGAAGAGGTATTATTTTTAACTGAGCGTTCTTGTTTTATTTATTCTTCCAACTCTTACTAATATTAATTAAAACTTATGATATAATACAGTATATAAAATATACTTAATTGTTTTTATTTTATTTATATAACCTAAATCCTTCTCTTTTTCCATATAATGGGAAATTAAACACGCAGTCTTGTGTACACCAGATTACAGCCATATGAACTGATGTAATTATTTTTCCATCGTCACCTATTATGGATGGATGTAAAGAATTATTTAATTTACAGATATGATATTAATCATTTACTAAAAATTATAAAAATATGATAAATAATTTTATTTCTTACCTTTCCATGAACTGAAAAATGACATGGTTTTTCGCACGTACGTTTGGACTACACTGTCCACAAAGTAATGTGATAAATTTTTCATTACCACATCACATTGATGATATATATAATTATATATAAATTAATAATTTTTATTTATGTTATGATGATAATTTATATAATATAATTTATTTCTTAACTTCTTACTATAATTATTTTTGAAAATATAATTGTTACTTATGTAGACGTATGACCTACAATCTCTCTGATCGTAAGTCAACTCATTTTTCATAACAATATCTCATAAATGATTTTAAAATTATAATTAATTAATAAAAATTATACTTATTCAATGATTAATATTATTTATAAGATTTAATAATTAACACATTTACCACATTCAACCTACCAAAGTAATTTTAGACAAATATGATGAATACCATCCAAACATCTGAACTGAACTAAAATGATTACTTAATTTTTTATATCCTATTAAGAGATAAAACAAAATTATTAATAAAATTTAACAAGGTTTATAAAAATTTAATAATTAACATAATTTTATTATTTTTTAGGATAAAGAACACATGTGACAAGTCAGACTCATGATAGGAGACTTTATTTAAAAAATATTCTTAAAAAAATATCATTAAATATTTATATTTGAATTATTTCTCTTCTATGTACATATTTTTATAATTATTTTTTTGATATTTTTAATATGGAAAAAATATTTCTAAATTATATTTTATATCTCTTTTTAATTAATTATTTTTTAAAATAGGAATCTTTTTATAGCATATTTTTCATTCCTTATAAAATACCAAAAAATGTTCTATTTTAACATATATGATGAAAATGAATAGTCATAACACTATAACCATTATTTGATGATTTTATTCCATTACAATATTTCAAGTCACATTGGAAGGAAATCCCTTTATCCCTTATTTTTGGTATTTTGGTATTGAAAATGGGGTTTTATAGAAAAGTGGATTTTGATATCTGAAAGAAATTTTTATATAGGTTTTAAAGAGTTTTCAAGGGTTTTATAAAGAAAGATTCCGATAATAAATTGTTTTATTCGTGTTATATACCTAAAAAAATTTATATGATTGTTTCATCCTCATTATAGATAAATGTTCAGCTTGATATAGCTTATATGGTAGATTCTCTCAGATATCATTCTGATGCATTGGGTAATTATTATGTTCTGTAATGAATTATATTAGACGTCATCTTTATGATTATTTAAATTTCTAAGGGTTTTATGAAGTTGATATCCTAATACGACTACATGTATTATCTATGTTTTGTAATGTGTTTATATGGAAATAGATTGATTTCAAAAGTTATGATAATGTCATTTTTAAAGTTAAAATGATGCATATTTTTGATAAATTGGTATGTGTTGAAGAAAGGGATTTCCATGTGCTTTCATGTTTTTCCCTCGTATAATAGATATATATTTTTTATGTACCATAATAGGAATTTCATAATCATGAAATGATTTTTTTAAATTATTTTTCATGGGTTTTAAGGATGGGAAAATGAAAGGATGTACTCAAGTATAGATTCATATAGTTGTTTCAAGAAAAGAAAATTTATTTTATTTTTAAGGTATTGTATTTTTGAAAAATGGATTCTGATCAAATGTGTAAACATTATAACAAATGTGATTGTTATCCAAGTTTTATGAACTAATTATCTAATGCTCTAATCATGAAATTTTCCTCAAATGCAAGATAATGAATTACACGCATAAAACTAATGACTATGTAAAATTTAACACGATTTCCTTATATAATTATTATTATAGAAATGGTTCACATTATTTAGAGTTTATGATAATATTAATATAATAACAATTAAATATTATACTTCATGGTTATATTAAAATTATATATTATTTTAAGATTACAATATTACATTAACTAAACTATGTTTCTTTAGATTGCTTTTCTATAGATTATGTAGGGAAGATGTAGTCTGAAGGCCGAGTGAATAAAATACCATTACAAATCCTCACACTAAGATGGATAAAATTATAATTGAGCAATTAGTTACTGAGATGGACTAGCTGACATAGTCTAGAAATGTTGGTGGTATCAATACTAAAGAGAATCAAAATTTTCCACATAGGAAGATGAAAATAGTGGATAATTTTATGAGAATACATCCTATATAATTTATTATATTTTATTATCTAGTGGTTGCTGAAGGATGGATCAGTTCATTGGAAAAGTTTTTTAATGTCTTGGGATGTTCATGAAACTAAAATGAAACGCATTATATTTTTCATTTTGAATGCGATGGTGATCATTAGTGGTGTCTATTTGAGAATTTAAAACTTAGTTGAATTTTTTTCATTATATATATAATTTTGAGATAGAGTTCTCCAATACATATATTCCTTGATATAACAAGAGTATGAAATTTTTTGGTTTGTATTAAATGGGGAATCATCCCTCAAATAAATATGGAGGAAACAATTAAAGTTCCCATCTTGTGATAAGTGTGGTAAAATAATCCTATAAAATTTATGAAAAAAAACTGGGAAGTGTTTTCATGTTTTAATTTTGGACATATCACTCATGACTGTAATGAATATGATTATATGAGTAATGAAATGTTGATGGAAGGATTATTCAATTGTAATTAGTTAGGGAATTAGGATAATGTGTCTCTAAAGTTAGTTTCAAAGAATTCAAATCATCATTATAAAAAAATATAAAGGTATAGAAAAGGAATTTCATGCTACTACGGTTGGCGTAGGACCATCAAATGAAGTGGTGATAGTTCAAGGATATACATTTTTTTTTCAAATATTGATCTCAGGTTTGGGTAACATCACTTGAATGTAAAGGAGGCATATATTACAATTTTTGTTTTCAGATTAGATATAGGAACTCTAAGTTGTAGTTATGGCCTTTGGGTTTTATATTGCTCCAATTATATTTATGGAACTTAGCAATAGAGTTTTCCATGAGTTATTGGAAAAAAGTATGTCTGTGTTTATAGATGATATTTTTCTAAATTCAAAATATAAGGCAGAACATGATAGACACCTCAGGAATGTTTTTAAAACATTAAATGGGAATAAATTGTATTGATAATTTTGTATGTGTGAATTTCGAATAATTATTTTTATTAATTATACTTATTATTTTTAAATATTTGAATAACTATTAACCCAAAAAAATAAATTTTTTCAATAATGGATGATATACATCATATCACATAGATTCATAGTTTCTTGGTTTAGTATGAAATTAACAGTGGTTATACCTTACATAGGGGTCAAGCCCATTGATTATGTGAACTCAAAAAAGGAGTTAGATTCATCTGAAAAAATAAATTTGGTTATTTTTTTCGAGGAAATAAAAAAAAATATTAGTTAATGTTCTGGTATTAGTTCGACCCTCAGAAATAGAAATTGTTTTATCTATAATGATTATTATTTGAGTGAATTTGGTTGTGTCTAAATGTGGCATAATAAGGTAATTGCATATGCATTATGGAAACTGAAACCTCATGAGGTAAATTACCATACACATGATCTAGGATTGGCTATTGCGGAGTTTGTTTTTAAAATTTGGAGGACTAATTTATATGGAGTATAGTTTCAAATATAAACTGATCAAAATTTTTTGAAGTTCATATTCACTCATAAGGAGTTAAAAATGTAGTATAAAATATTAATAGAATTGAAAATGGACTATGATTAAATGATTTATTATCATTATTAAAAGGAAAAAATATCAAATTATTTGTTTAGAGAAATAATACTACATTAACCATTTTACCTTTGGAAAATGACAGTTTGTTTAATGGTTAATTGAATTTTTGCCTAGAAATAGTGTGTGAAGGAACCTCATATTTTTTACGTGTTAGTAAAATAATCATTTTTGTGAAGAATTAGGGATTTTTAGATAGAGAATCAAGTTTTATAAGAAAAGGTAGTATTGATTTAAATGGTTATGTGAATAAATTTATTTTTTAAAATGAAATTTCTTTGATATTTGGAAATAGATTTTGTATACCTTATGATTCATAGTGGAATATGGAATTGTTAAGTGAAACTTATATATTCATGTTATCCATTAATCCTAGATGCACTAAGTTATATAGAAACCATCAGGATTATTACTAGTGGATTGGAATGAAATGTTATATTGCTAACATTACCATAATATTTTTGACTTTTAAATATGCTAAGAATGAAAGATAATTATTGAAGGGAATTATTTAACATATTTTAGTGATAGTGTTGAAAGAGAAAAATATTTAAATAGATTTCAGGGTGGGATTTTAAAATAAATCATGAGGTAAAAATGAGATTTGGGTTATTGTTTATCGATTAACTAAATATTCACATTTCCATACCATTATATATACTATATATTTTGATAAAACATCATGACTTTATTTAAAGGAGTTATTTAGGTTACACAGAGTTTCTCTCCCCATTACAACAGAACATGATCCTAGGTTCACATCATAATTTTAGAAAGGTCACTAAAATCATTGGGTAGTAAGTTAAATTATAATATATCTTTTTTGTCCTATATCTGATGAATATTTCAATTGGATGACTTAGACCATGAAAGATATGTTTAGTTCTAGTTATATATATCATGAGGGATGTTGGTATCAACATTTTTCCATGGTCGAGTTTTCTAATTTTTTTTTCATTCTTCTATATAGATGAACCCATATGAGGTATTATATGGAATGTAGTTTCCTTTAAAAAAAAATTTATTAAGAGGTGGGAGAAAGGCGGTATATGTGATGAAATTTAGTATAGGGAGTGTCTTAGTAGGTATAATGGATTTAGTAATAAATAAGGTAGGCTTAGAGCTAGAAGAAATGTTATGTGGATAGCCAGATGAAATATGTCTCTTTCATGGTAGGTGATCATGTATTTCTCAAAGAATCCCTTTGGACAAGTGTTATGAAATTTTTAAAAAAGAATATTGAGATAATGATATATCAGACCACATGAAATCATTGATAATGGTGGCCTTATGTCCATGTTTATCCCAATTACATGAAACATTTCATCTTTAAATGTTAAGAAAATATGTTATGGATTCATCACATGTTTTGATCCCTGAAGTTGTTTAGTTGAAAGAGAATATTTATTTTGAGGAACAACCAGTTTAGATTTTTGACCATAGTGATCAAGTGTTTTAAAATAAGTTGATTGACTAGGTTATGGTTCTTTTTGGAAAAGAACTATTTTTTTGAATAAGGAACACAAGACTTAGAAAAATCATTGATGGAAATATATCCACAGTTATTTAATAAATGAATAAAATTTCGAGGAAACGATTTATAAAAGTGGTGATGAATTTAAAACACTATGTAATGATATAATAAATCATTTACTTGTTTATTAATATTTATAAATTAGATAGTTATTTTCTTTATGAAAAGATTAAGAAATTTTTGAATAAAAAATAACTAGATTTAATTAAATTATTTTCTTATTTTGTATTTAAAATTTTAATTTTTAAAGTTTTGAATCATAATTTTTAGAGATTAATTTCAATTTTTAATTACTATATTAAAATTAATATAGGATATATTTTTTTTAGAAAAAATAAAAATTTCAATGAATAGTGGAAATAAATTTTTATGTAAAAATTCCATTCATTTAAATAATTTAATAAATTTAAATTTCACATTATTCATTGAATTTGATTTCAAGTAAAATAATTAATATTTAGTTATAATTAATATAAATAATTACATTTTAATTTTAACATCCCTGGTAATTTAATTTTTTTTATATTTATTAGTATTTATATAATAGATAGTATTTTTATTTTAATGGGACATTATGTTCGATAGAGTACTAGACATGCAAGAATGGGTTTCCATGAAATCATACATTGCACATAAGATATAGTTATACAGAAAAATTATATATTGTTAATATTATTATTTTTAGTGGTAGTTATCACCTAGTCGTTGTATTAGACGGAAGGTAAAGAACTACCTATATTATGTTTACACATTCTTATTATAAGTTTTTACTTTTTTCTATTAAAATTTAGGGGCATAAAAAAGAATGAATCTAATTTTAAGCATACAAAGCTCTAATATTTTTAAAAGGCAGTTTTACCACATATTGATGGACAACTCTTTTGAAATATAATTATTGATAGTTTTATAATTATTATTTGAAAAATTAAACTTTATATTTAGAATTTATTTATCAAAATTTAATTTGGTTGATTATTTTGGTGTTTTTATGATAATATACATTTTTAATGAATAGTGAAAAATACTTCATTTTAGATAATTTTCTATACATTATTTATATAGGTAGATTACCAATTTAATTGGTTAAAATTATAATTAAATTATTTTATTATTATTTAATCAAATGTAGGTTAGTGGGGTATTTTTATATTAGAATTAGATATAATGACTTATAGAAAATTTAAACTTCTGTTTTACCCACCTTTTCACCACATCTACAGGATTACTGTCAAACATAATTTTTCCACTTCCATGAATTGAATTTTGAAAAATGGACATACATATTTTTAATTCATATAGAAATTTTGTTTTAATAGGATCAACATAATTTTTTTGAATAAAAACGTTGGTATTTTATTTATCACATTTAAGGGTAAATCATGTAATTAAGGTTCAAAAAAAATATTATAATAATATAAAATACCCTAATACTTGAACTAATCTTATATTATGTGTTATTGTTGACCAATAAAATCCTCGGGCCAAATATTTGGCCTTTGGAATCGATTTAGGTGTGGTTATGACTTTTATAACATTTTATTTTAAGTAAAAATAAAGATGTCATAAAAATGTTTTTATTACTAAATCAATTTCAATATGTGGTTATATAAGTGACATAATTGAATATAAATAGTATTAAGAAATATAAAAAAATTCTAGATACATAAAGTGAATTTATTTATAATTTTTAGTAAATAAATATTTATATTAAATTGTGATACAAAGATGATGTAATAATTTTTTAATTAATGATGGAATGAAATAAATGATATTATAAATATTATGCTAAATATAATTTCATGTATTTTATTCCATATATAAATTTTACAGATGAATTTATTATGGTATAGATGAGTCAAAGTTGTTTTATTTGTAGGAATCAATTTTTTTTATGATTTTTTTGAAATTAAATAATGAATATTGATATAAATTATTTTCTTAAATTATATTAATATTATAAAAAAATAATGGTCAACCAAAATTTTTATATAATTCAAAAAATATCCATTAATGACCCCTTCACTTTTTGTTTGGCATGTAATGGTAATTATTTTAATCATCAAGTGTAAATTACTTAATAAAATATCAAGAATTAAAAGGCGTTAAAACAAAAATATAAGCTTTAAAATAAAATCAATAAATGTCTAAAAACTCTTTGTTGAGATAATTTCAAACAATAATCATCTCATATTATAAAAAATATAATTTGGAGTCATTTGGAGTTTAAAATTAATTTATACTAATTTAATATTTTAAGGGTTTCCAAGGCCCCCCATCCCAAATAGAAGGCACCCACTCCAATCTGTTAGTCACACATAAAAATACATTTTTTAGAAAATATACACCAAAACATTACCTATAACAACTCCCCAAATTATAGATTCTTTATTTTAGAATTAAAACCCCACTTATAGTTGTTAATGTTTTACAAAATGAGATCATCCAATGAAAAGGTAATGTTATTATTTAAGTGTATCTATTTTAGTTCTGCTTGCACTTCCTTCAAAAAATAGTTTATCCATGATGAAATAATAAATCCATTATCCATAATATACTGAGATTTTATTATTTTAATATTATCACCTAAATATATCTCCACTTCAATTAAATTGGACAATAATTAATAATTCTTTTGAACGTGTAAACTTTCGCCTCCACGAACCGATCTAATTATTTTCCATAATATTTTTTCATGATAGGTTATAAAAATGGAATTAAGGTGAATATATGACATTGAAGATGTAACATCCGAAAACTTTATTAATTAAAATTCCTCTTGATATAAATAAATGTATTATTTTAAAAAATGGATATATAAAATATGAAATTTCTTTGTTTTATGTTTTTGGATTTTTAAATATTGTTACGAATTGTGACCATTGCTAATAGAGCAGTTGAAAAATGATCACATGATTAGTATAAATAGGAGTCATTAACAAATCCAATTTACTCAAACAAAGGAAGCAATGACCTCATCCAGTATAATTCCTCCATATGAGGCCCTTTTTTCAAAGTTTGGAAAGGAGGTGGCATCACTGGAATTTTCTATTGACCAATCCCAAGAGGCGCTTCAACACATTATGATTTAGAGGAACATCCTACAGGAGAAGTAGAAGTTAATAGAGATTACCACCCGAGCGATGTTATCTGAGCCTCCACAAGAGTCTGTCACCATCACACACCTTACCCTTAGGTCTTATGCAGGTGTTATAAGGGGTTATTTAACAAGACACTAACACTATAATTATGTGCATTATTTTTATATTGTATAAAAAATAAAGTGTCATTTTATTATTGTTAATTTTTAAATAGTTTTCAATGCACAAATAGTATTTTTAGTTAAAATTAAATTAAGAAACATATATTTGGAAGAATTAATTTATTTTTAAATTAAATAATATTTTAATAAAATATTATTTCCAAATTAAGTTTTTGTTAAATATAACGGATAATATATTTTTTATGAATACAACTGAAATATTTATTAAAATTTGAATGTTTTTTTGACCTAAGAATTTTTGATAAATGTTGGTTTTTATTAAAAAAATCACATATTTAAAAAATTACCTATGTAAAATTCATATTATTTTTGAAATTAAGATGTTGAAATTATCCAATAGTTAATATTTCACAAATTTTTAAGATAGTTGAATTTTTGGGTAAAAATTAAATACTTTTTAAAAATATAATGTGTTTTATGACATCATAATTACCCAATAGTGATGTAATAAAATAATATTAAAGGTTATTTGGACAATATGTGATTTAAATTTAAAACTATGTGATTTTATAATTTTTTGATTAATTTTATGGTGCCTTAGTGGACCATCTAAGGCTTATAAAACATTTTGACTTTTAAAATGATTTCCCTGAGAGTGTGACTCAAATCCACATAAGAATAAATAATATTTTAATATGTTAATCCATTATACTTATAAAATAATTTCTTCCACTCCCATTTGGAAATTATCATGGGAAAAACCATGGGATGTTATTTGGTTTTGAATAGTTTAATGTGTACTGTCCAACACCTAAAAAATAAAGAATTCCCTCTCTTTTCCTATATTAACCCACCTAAACTCCTGCTTCCTTTTTACTCAAAACCATTGGATCTCGACCAAACTCTACCATCCTTTCTTTAGAATACTCCAAATGTACCTTATTCTCCTAAGATTCCTCTCTCTGTCCCCTCCCAAGACTTTGTGATCACACTTCCAAGTAATGGGTTTCTTTCTCTATCATTTTTTCCAAGTTTCCTTTTGTGGATATACCATTTTATTTTCAATTAAAAATGTTGGGGTATGATTTATCACAACCCCTATACTATACTATTTATTTTTAATTATGATAAACCAATTTCTCTTTCATTAATGCCCCCATGTACACCCATTACCATGGTGAAATTCCGTAATGAATTTTTCTCTGCTCATTTACATTCAAGAAATTATTTTGTTTTTTGAATATAAATTCCATTACATATGTTGGGACATCGATCTATTTGAATCCCATAGTGTCCATTTCATATACATATGAAGAGTCTCCCCTTGAACTCCCGTCTTCTATTTTTATGAATCCTTATGTCACGCAGTTATGCTACCGAAATTGCACCACGATTTTCCAATCCAAATCCATTGTGTGGTGAATAACATGCTCATTTATCTATCAAGGGTATTTAATTTTATACACAATTACCTATTGATTATATAGTTTTATGTATGAATTAAAAATTCCATTATAGTGGAATAAATGTTGACGATTAATTAATACATGATGTATGATCTATATAGCCCACTTATGCATGACATGAAATGATTAAGAAGGGAGCTCCTTGATAGCACTCAAAACCATTGGATAAAGAATAGTATCATGATACATCTAGTGAAATGAGGGTTTAATAATTCTAATTCAAATGAATTGAGTGTTTACTCATTATTCATGTGCAATGATCCTTGTCTAATGCCAAAATAATGTTAAATGTTGATGCCACATTTCCATGATATGATAATCATTCTATATCTCAAATTTATGTTTGTATTCCTCCTTTTCTCCATTGATATGCCTATTGCATAACATATATTATATTCTCTTTTTTATTCCTTGTTTACTCCCTTACTGGTCTTTATTTCTCACTATTTTCTTATTCATGTCCTCCGGTTATCCCATGAATTTCTAAATACGAATAAATGATGTGGTCCTGTAAAAGAATTTTTCAATAAAGTTGTTGTGATTTCTGTTTTAAATATTCATTAGCCCCAAAGACATTATACCTCTTTATCTTTTGGATTATAATTAGTGCAAGTTTATATAACAAATCATGTTTAAGTGTGAAATAAAGAGCAAAGTTGATTTAGATTACATAGTAATCATTATAATATAATATATCAAATACATTAATACTTTACATGCACATAAAATTGATAAGGTCGTTCGTGAGTATGTGTGACCAATCACCTCTATGAAGCTATGTGAATCGTTTTTATTCACTACATCACTTTTATGATATATTTAAGTTTATTTAAATGATTAATAACACATTTATTATTTCTTATCATTATATAAATATAAAATGATACTTTTCATATTTCTATAATGATCAATGATAATTGGAAAACGTTACTCATAAATATGTATGACCAACTGTCTCCATGATTATAACATTGTTCATATTTCATAACCATAAATAATTTTTTTATTTAAATTTATAGTTTAATTATAAAAATGATAATAATTTATTTAATATTATTTTTTATATGATGGGATTTTGACCATAAAGAATATTTACATCACACCAAGTTCATTTTCAACTCATGTTCTTAATATCAACAAAACCCCTAATATGAACTTTTTTAATTTATGTAATTGTTATAACATGGTAAAAAGTTATATAAAAGTAATAATAAACATGAAAAAGGTCCTCGAGAAATAATAAATTAATCTATATTTATTATTCATGAAGATAAAGAATGTACGAGATGATTCAGACTCAAGGTAAGGGAATTCATCACAATATCCTTTCTGTGGGTCATATTTTGATGTTATACACCACCTTATTTTATAAGGTGTATAATAAAAAAAATTTACTATAAATTTAATTTCACTTTTTTCAAAAGTAATCTTCAATATTATGAATTTTAATTTCTTTAAAAATGAAAAATGGTATATTCTTTTTTAATTTATATGGCAACAATTACGTCTCTATCACCATGACTGTTATTTGATATATATATTACTATATAAAATGTAATGTTTATAAGATGAAAAGAAACCCCTTATTACATTTTTTGGGTGTTTTGGTATTAGAAATTGTTTTCAAAATAGATTGACTATTTCATTATCTTGAAATGATTTCTTTTGATTTCTAATGAAATTTTATGAGTGAAATGATTATAATTGAAATCTTTTCTATGTAATGATTATTTAAGGGTGCATGGAAATTTTATGTGTGGTTATGTGATAAACCATAGACAAGTAGTCCCATGATAAACCAAGTATGGGTGGTTCCGTTATAACCTCCCATACATTGGATTTGTAAATGACTGTATGACTATTCCATTTGTAAAAGTTACATGTATAGAAGTTGACAACATGGTTATTCCATTTAATGTATGATTATGTACCATGTTACCCTTATATATTATATGTGCTTTCTATGGGATTTATATTAATCTTTTGATCACATTAAAATGGTAACCGATGATATTATATACAATGGAGAGTATTTTCTACTCCATAGAGGTTAAAAGTATTATTTATGATAAAATATTCATGTTTTACATGTTTTACAGGAATAATAGTTTTCCTTCCTTGTGTATCCCTTATTTAGATTATTATGATTATCCAATGTTTTGAATTTTTTCATTGGGGTTAAGGGAGAATAGATTAATGTATGATATTAAAGAATGTTTATGATTAATAAACAAGAAAAGAAACAATGTTTTTTTAAATGTTTTTGTTTTGTGAAAAAATGGATTTTGAGTAAAAGTGATTACTATGTAATCTTTGAGTTTTTATGTATGAGTTGTGGCCTATTTCTCTAAAACTTTATACCTGAACATATCTTCAATGTGAATGAATGTGATATTTTTGTGTTATCTCAATATTATTTACTTTTTTATGGCCGAATTCTTATAGTTAGTATCGAAGGCCAATATAGACAACTGTTGAGGTTAAAGTAATATTAACAAAAAAATATTAACATATCACACTTTAAGGTCAAGTTAAAATGTTATAGAATTTGAAGATTACAATGTTCCATCATCAATGAATTTTCTGTTCATAATGGTTTTCCGTAAAGGAGACATGACAGTTGTGTTGGGATGGAATCCAGAGGAAAAAAACCTTCCAAGTCATCTTCCAAAGTTCATCAGAATTAGAACTTGATAGTTTTTTCATTGATGGATCAGTTTACTTAGATGATAAATGGAAGCGGTGTCTATATACATTATCAACTAGATCAATCGTAGAGGAATATATCGGTAGTGTATTATTTCATGAGGGAATGTCTCCCAGCATTTAGAGGATTATCTGACCCTGTGCTAGCTAAATGGTGGATTAAAGCACTTGAAATTATTTTTTATGTAATAGGCTGTATGTAAAAGAAAAATTCTAATTTTTATCTTAATCTTTTTTAAGGTGAATATAATAAGTGGTGATCAATGGTTAAAAATATCAGTGGAAGTGAAGATATTGATTCAATGGAATGGAATGAATTCATGAATTTATTCATGATAAATATTTTCCTAATGCTATTTGATTTCGGAAGGAAAATAAATTATTTGAATGGATAAAAAAGGAGTAATATTCAATGGCTGCATATGAAAAAATTTTACTCATTTGGAAATGTATGTCCCAATTTTTATCAAGTATATTTATAGTAAGATAAATCAGTTTTACACGGTATTTAAATAGAGATATAAAAGGGAATTAGCTTCTTGTGGGGGTCAAAACCCATGAGAAACTTGTCTGATGTGCTGATAATGTAGAAATGATGTTTTTTTTTATGATTATGTGTTCCATGGAAGAAAGGAAAATAAGAGGCCCAATTTGCAGGAAATGAGAAAGAATTTATCAATGATGTTTAGAGGTAAGAAAACTAGATTTACATCTGGTGAGTAGTGTGGTAAAAAACATAATATAGAATTTCTATCATAGCCTGGTAAGTGCTTCTGATATGGTAAGACTGGTCATATTGGCCATGACTGTAAGGAAATGATTAGGCAAGTAATTATAAGATAGTGGTAATATGTTTTGGTTGCAATGATCTAGGTTATTATGCCAATGTGTATCAAAAGTTGATTACCATATGTGGAAACTAGAATATCAAAAGAAGAAGGGGAAGGAAAAATATTTTTTTAATACTTTGATTGATGTCAGAGAATCAAATTTACTGGTTACATGTATGTTATAAGGTTTTTCAAAAAATAACATTACTCAATTTGACTATGGATCTTCATATTATTTTTAGAGGTTTATAAGTCAATTAGAAATATCACTATACGAATGTGATCTAGAACTTTTATTAAAAAATACATTTTGAAGTTTTAAAGAAACCCAAATTTACAAGAATCCTTCTATTCTCACTGGAGGGATTTTCTTTCCTACAAATCTTGTTGTACATTCTTTGGTAGAGGTTGACATCATTTTGTGTATGGATTGGCTTTTAGTTTACCATGATAAATATGATTACAAATCCAAGGAAGTTTGATTTAATGATTTTATACATTTGATAACATTACTAGAAGTTATGGGATTGATTTATGATGGAAGTGAAATTTATCTATCTCATGTTATTGAAATAAAGGAAATTGTTTAAATTAATGACATTGCAATATTGAATGAATTCATGGGTGTTTTTCATGATTAATTGCTCAGTATTGTTTCTATTAGAGAGGTTGAATTTATAATTGATTTAGTGTCTGATGATAATCCTATTTCTAAAACCCCTTATTGAATTTCTCAACTAGAATTGGTGTAATTGAAAAAAAGTTTCAATAATTTTTTGATAATTGTTTCATTCGACCTATCACTTCACCATGGGGTGATCTTTTTTTTGTGAATCATAAACACGGTTATATGAGACTCTGTATTTATTACAGAGATTTGAATAACATCACTATTAAAAACAATTATCCTTTGACTCATATTGATGATTTGGTTGATTATCTACAAGGAGATAAGTATTTTTCGAATATTGATTTGACGTTCAGGTACCATCAGCTAAAGGTGAAAGACGACAAAAATCCAAAGATGATGTTTCAAATGAGATATGAGAATTATTAATTTTTAGTTATTCCCTTTAGTTTATCTAAAGAATGTTTTTTATTTATGAATATCATCAATGGAGTCTTTCATCAGTTTTTGGATATGTTTTTTATTGGGTTTATTGATTATATTTTGGTATTTTCTAAAATATTGGAGGAATATTAAAGTCAACTAAGGATTGTTTTTCAAACCATAAAATAAAATAAGATATATGAAATGTTTAGTATGAGTGAATTTTGGTTGCAAAAAATTTCATTCCTTGGTAAAATTGTTTCTAAATATGGCATAACTGTTGACCCTTAGAAAATAATAATTGTTGAAGAGTGGACAAGACATACTAATATCATAAGGATTTCTAGTTTTCTTAGATTAGCTGGTTATTACTATCGATTTTTTTTCAAAGCTTATCACAATTATCTAGCCCATAAACTAAGTTAACATGTAATTTAGTTAAGTACATATGGATAAAATAATGGGATGATTATTTTCTTAAACTAAATCGAAGATTGGTAAGTGATACAATATGGGCCCAATATTATAGGAATTCTGAATTCTTTATATATAGTGATGCTTAATTTAAAGGACTTAGCTATTTCCTATTACAGAATTATCATGTAATTTCTTATGTGTCATGTTAGTTGAAATCTCAGGATTTAAATTACCCTACACATGATTTGGAATTATCTAATGTTATTTTTTGCATTAAAAATTTAGAGGTGTCATTTGTAAGGAATAAATTGTGAAATATATACTGATCACCAATAATTGAAGTATATATTCACTCAGAAATAATTGAAGATGAGATAGATGATATGGATTGATCTAATCAAAGATTATGATGTCATGATTCATTACCATCCATGAAAATAATATAATTTCGCTAATGATTTGATTCAAAAAAGTAATGCAACATTAATCAATGAATGATTTTATATGACACTTTGGAAAATGATTTTCTGAATTTTTGATTAGAAGTTTTTGGTATAGAAAATTATTCTATTTTGATTCACATGTCCTTATAATTATCTCTATCAGACAGAATTAATAAAGAAAATAAAGAAGATAATGAGTTAGATAAAAAGATAGAGTTGGTTCATTAGGGTAAGTTACCAAAATCTAAAATTGATAAAGATTTTGTTTTGAGGATTGAGAAGAAAGTTTATGTTCATTGTGATTTACAATTTAAGAAATATCTTTTATATGAATCTCATAGTTATCCATTTTTAGTTCACTCTGGTAACACTATTATTTACAGAGACCTTCGAGAGTTTTTCTAGTGGGATAGAATGGGATGAGATATTGTTAATTTTACCCTGATATTTTTGTCTTATAAATATGTTAAAGAAGAGAGGCATTTTACTAACGGTCGGATTCATCCTTTTCTAGTTCCATAATGAAAATGGGAAAATATATCCATGGAATTTGTTGTAGGATTACCAAAGATCTCATTGTAACAACATGATCTTGGTTATTGTTGATCGATTGACTAAATCTTCTCATTTTCTTCATTATCAAGATACTCTCTCTCTAGATCAACATTATCAGTTCTATATTAAATAGATAGTAAGGTTATAGAGAGTTACCATATATATTGTAAATGGTCATGATCCCAGGATCACTTCAATCTTTCGGATGTCCTCTAGAAGCCATTGGGTACTGAATCAATTCCTTGTACAGCTATTCATCCTCAACCAGTTCATAAGTTAGAATAAAAAATTCACACATTGGTGGATATTCTATAGGAATATTCAATATATTACCTAAGAATTAGGGATCAATTTCATTATTTGGTTACATAATATTATAATAATAGATTTTATTCCAATATACAGATGACACCATTTGAGGAATTATATAGAAAAAAGTGCCAAGATGTATATTTTTGGGATAATGTAAGTGAAAATATGTTTATCAGAACATAATCGGTAGAATAAATGTAAGATGAAGTTCATTTGATTTAGTGACACATTAGAATAGTGCAGAGTAAGAAACAAAATATGAATATAACTGAAGGAAATGTCTTTTTATTAATGTGGGTGATTATATATTTCTCAAAGTCTCTCTATGAAAAACTATGATTCATTTTGATAAGAAGGGGAATACGAGTCCTAGGTTTAGTGGACCCTTTGAAATCATTGAGAATGTTTTATCGATTTCCTAAAGAGTGGAATTACCTTATAGTTTATCCAAGGTACACATTGTTTTTCATATCTCTATGTTAAGAAATTATATTCCTGATCCATCTCATATTTTGAGTCACTGAGTAGTTCTATTGGAGGTGAATATTTCTTACAAAGAACAACCGGTTTATGTTATTGAATAGAGATAATGTGTTGTGGGATAAGTTTGTTCATCTGGTAAATGGTTTATGAAAAAACCATGAGGCTAAAAAGACAACATGGGAATCTAAAAATGCTATGAGGGAAAAATACTACCACTTATTTGATAAGTGAATAAAATTATAGGGAAAAAATTTCCGATAGGGTGGAAGGATGTAACATCCCAGTTAATTATATATTAATTGTTTTTTATTTTTATTAATTTCATTATATTAGATAGTAATTTTACTTTAAAGGGACGATAATTCTGACAGCGTACTTGACACACAATAATGATTTTCTCCAATATATTATATTTCACACAAGACATTATTATACAAAAAAAAATATATTATTAAAATTATTATTTTAAGTGTTAGTTATCACCTAGACATTTTGTTGGTGGTAATAAAAAAATAACTATATTATATTTACATATCACTATTAATTGATTTTACATTATTCTAATAAATTTCATGGGCATAAAATAAGAATAAATAAAATTTTAATCATAAAAAGCTCTAATATTTTTAAAAGGTAGTGTTACTACTATTTTATAATAACCCATTTTTAAATCTAATTTTAGACTATTTTATTATTCTTAGATGAAAAAAATAAACGTTATCTTTATAATTAATGTATTATAATTTACCTTTATTGTATTTTTGGTATTTTTTTGATAATATATATTTTTAATGAATAGTTAAAAATACTACATTTTAATTAAAAAAAATCATTTAAATTATTTATATAGTTATATAATCTTTTTAATTGGTTTTAATGTACAATTATATAGTTTTTTATCATCTAATCTAATGTTGGTCATTGGGGTATTTTTTATTTTGAAATTAGATATAAATACATATTGAAATATTAAACATCTATTTTACCCGCCTTCTCGCCACATTTTCAGGAATAGTGTAAAACATAATTTATTCATTTCCAGGAATTTAAACTTGAAAAATTAATTTAAATGGTTGTAATCATTATAAAAATTGTTTTTTAATTTGATAAAATTATGTTTTTATGAAGACTCACTTTAGTATTTTATTTAACATGGTTAAGTGTAAACCTGGTAATTAAAGGTAAAAAACAAATAATATTATATTATTAAACTACCCAAAAACTTTCCATAAACTTATTTGATGATTTATTAGTGACAATGATAATACCTAGGACGAATATTTTCTCTATGGAAGCCAATTCGGTGTGATTATGACATTTACAACATTTTATTTAAAGTAAGAAATAAATACGTCATAAACATCACTCTTATTATTAATTTTTTTATAATAGGATATATAAGTGGTATCTTTGAATATAAATATTTTATATATATCTAAAAGTATTACATAAATAATGGTAAATTATTTATAATTTTTAGTAAATAAATAATTAAATTAAATAGTGACACACCGATGATGCCATAATTTTTTAATTAGTGATAGAATAAAATAAACAATTTTATAAATATAAATTGAAATATTTCATGCCATACATTAATTTTTCGGAATATTATTACATGTTATGTACGTTTTAAATTTTTTTTTCAAAGAATCAACTTGTTATGATTTTTTTAAAATGTCATGTAATGAATAATGCCAAAATTGACATATTCTGTATCTTAAAATATAAAATATTTAATTAAATGATATAAAATTATAAAAATATAATATTATTTAAAAATGTTTGTATAAGGATAAATATTTCATTAAATACTCTTTTATTGGTCATTTGGCATGTGATGGTGATTATTTTAACCCTCAAGTGTAAATTACATGATAAAATGGAAAGAGTTAAAAGGGGTTAAAACAAAATGATAACGTTTAAAATAAATTCTGTACATGTATAAATATTATTATATGAGAGGATTTAAAACCGTATTCATTGTATGTTATAAATAATATAATTTTTAGTCATTTGGAATTAAAAAAATATGTTATATTATTTTAATAGTTTAATTGTTTCCATGGGTGCCCCTCCCCTGTCCTATAAAAAGGAACCCATTAATCTCTATTAATAAGACTTAGAAATCCATTTTCAAGAAACATATCTACCCAAAACCCTTAATATAATATATAACCACATTATAGAGTCCTTATTTTAGTCATAACACCGTCCTTTGAGGTGTTAAGGTGTTATGAAATGTGGTCATCTTAAGCAATTATAATGTTTTTATTTAAGTGTTTCTATTTTATTTATTATTCCACTTCCTTGAAAACATATTAATCTATGGTTAAATAATAACTCTTATATAATAAATATAATGAGATTTTATTGTATTAATATCATAAACTAAAACAATATCTACTTCAATTAAATGAGAAATAATTAATTGTTCATCTGTACATGTGAACTATCACCTCCACAAACCGATATAATTTGTTTTCCATAACTATATCACATGATAGGTTATAATAATAGAATTAATTTTCATACTTGATATTCATAAAATTATAATCATTATATGATAATAATATGTCCATTATGTTCTTAATTTTCATGTGCATAAAAATGATAAAGTCGTTCGTGCGTACATGTGAACAACCACCTGCACGAAGTTATGTGATTAATTTTTATTTACTACATATCTTTTATGATTTATATAAGTATATTTAAATTAATAATATTTTATTAATGATGTTACAGCTATTATTTAATGATATAATAATACATACCTTCTTTCTATAATGATATATGAATGGAAATTTACTCATGCGTACGCACGACCTACAATCTCCATGATTATGATGTTGTTCATTTTTTAAAACCATACTTAATGGTTTGATTTAAAACTATAATTTATGTATAAAAATGATAATAATTTAATTAATATTATTTTTGAGATGATTTTATTATTACCACATTGACTATTGACATCATACCAAGTTCATTTTCAACTCAAGTACCAAATATTGACAAAACGTCCAATATGAACTTAAATAATTTATGTAATTGTTATAACATAGTAATATGTGATATAAAAGGAATAATAAATATTAAAAAAGTTCTCAATAATGTATAAAATAAACACTATTTTTTTTGGGATGATAAATTACTTACGAGATAAGCCAGACACAACATAAGGGACTCGGTCTCAGTCTCCTTTCATTGAGTCATATTTTGATGTTGTACAACACCTTCTTTTATAAGGTGTATATCAAAACCATTTATTTTAAATTTAATTTTAGTTTTTTCAAAATGAATTTTATATATGAATCATTTTAATTTATTTACAAATGAATAAAGGAATATTCTTTTTTAATGTATACAACAAAAATGCCTTCTCCACCGCTGTGACCGTTATTTGATATTTAGATTCCTATATAGGTGTTAATGTTTTGAAAAAGAAAAAAAATACCTAATTCCCATTTTTCGGGTATTTTGGTATTTATAATTTTTTTAAATTAGATTTACTATTTAAATATCTTGAATTTATTTCTTGTGATTTGAAATAAAATTTAATGAGTTAAATGTTGGTAATTTCAATATTTTATTTATTATGGTTATATAATGGTACTTGTATATTTGATGGGTGGTTACATGATAAACCAAATATGGGAGGTTGTTTTATGATAAACCAATGTTGGGTGGTTACATTTTTACTTCTAATGCATTGGGTATGGAAGTTAGTCATATGGCTATTCTATTTGTAAGAGTGACATGTATGGAAGACGACCACATGGTTATTTCATTTAAGTATGATTATGTCCCAAGATACCTTTATGTTTTATATGTTCTTTATATATGCTTAATAATTATAATTTGATTAAAAAATAGGTAATATGTGAGATTATATTCAATAGATAGTATTTAATACTTCTTATAGGTGATAATTATTACTTTATAATTAAGTATTCACAGTTTACATGTTTTTTCAAGACTCATTATTTTATTCTTCGTGTATCCCATATTGATAATTTCTTTGAAATCCCCAGTTTCAATATTTTTTTGATAAGAATAAAGGGATAATTGAGTCATGTATGGGATAATGTAAAAGTAATGATGATTAAACATGGAAAGAAAACATGTATCTTTTTAAAAGTTGTTGTTTTGTGAAAAAAATCAATAGTGAGTAGAGGTTACTAAAATTTCATGTCTGAGTTGTTATGTTAGAGTTATGAAATATTTCTCCAAATATCTAAACCCAAAAAAATCCAGAACATGAATGAAAGTCAAATTCTTAACTTAAACTGCAATTATTTAATGTTTTAATTCTAGGTCCTTATATGAATCAACTTTTTTATATATTTTAGTATAATTTTATTTTTTGGTTTTCCAAATCATTTTTCAATAATTTATTCTATTGTGAAAAATGTTTCCCCATTTTAATTAATAGAAAACCCATAATTAGGATTGATTTAAATTTAAATAATAAATTATTTGTCTTTAAATATTAATTTATTTACTTATAATGAGGATTATTAGTCATAATATTAATATAAAATCTTCTTATGGCTAAAAAATATTTTTATTAATAAACTACTTTTTGTTGTATTTGTAGGTTTGATTTTAAATTAAATTATACCAGTTTTTTAAATTGAATTGGGTAAAATGTATTAAATATTTTAATTTAGTGTAACTTATATTATATAATAAGGTTAATTAGTTTTTTATTTTTAATTAATACTGAATAATGTAAAAATATTTTACCATAGTTAAGCATAAAATGGGTTTACGCTAAGATTAAAAAAATTATATGGGTTAACATAATCAAAAAATATATATAAATCAATTATATGGAAATAATTCAACCATATTTAATATAAATGTTTATAATGGTACTTTTTTTATCCCTATTGCATGTGAAAAACTTGGGTATAATGTTTTATTTTCAAACATTTCTACAGTGTCCCCTCCCTCACTTATAGAAGGACACACCCTCTCGTCACTTCTTCAAAAATTTAAATAATGTTTTTAATAAAATAAATACAAAAACTCTTAATTAAATCACTCCATAAGTTCTATATTCCTTAGTTTTAACAGAAATCCATTATTGGATGTCTTTAGGCATAATCCTAAAGGGGTGGTCTAAAGAAGAGACATCGTTCTTAACCGAGCATTTTTTGTTTTTTTTTCATCCTCCACATCTTTGAAAATTACTTCAACAATGATGATATAAAAAAACCATTATATCCCATATAAATATTTGTTATTATGTTAATGAAATAACCTAAATTCATATCCAATTTCATCAAATGGGTACCAAAACCATTATTCGTGTGTACGGCAGACTATCACATCATGAACCGATGTAATTCATCTTACATCATTACCTCTTATAAAAGGACATAATGATGTATTTAGAAAATATATATGATATTGATGAAATATTTTACATAATTAATATATAATATATCATTTTATTTATTAATTATAATCTCCTTTCAAAATTAAAATGTCATTCATGCGTACATGTGGACTAAAACCTTCCCGAAGTAATATTATTACTTTTTTCCTCAGAAAAATAAAAAGGTGATATATATATGAGTATATTTAATGTAGTAATATTATATTAATTATATTATAAAAATTTTATATAGGTAAAATATTACTTAACTTATTTTCATTATTTTTGTTGAAAAATGGAAACATTACTCAAGCGCAAGTACGACCAACCATCTCCATGATTGTAACATTGTTCATTTTTTCATAACCACATTTCATGAATGGTTTTAAATGAATAAATGATTTATAAAAATTATAATTAATTGTTTATTATTATTTTAGAGATTATGGAATAATTAAATCTTTGACCATACCTAACCAACTAAATTTATTTTCGACAAATAAGAATATTACCATCAAAACATTTGAAGTGAACTAAAATGATTATATAATACTGTATAGAATGGTAAGAGACAAAAAATTTAATAATAAAACAAAAAAGGTTTTTAATCAAGTAAATAATGAAATTAATTTTATTATTTAAGAGGATAATGCATACATGTGATAAGTCAAAATCAATGTAAGGGACTTTGCAATAAAAATATCTTCTTTTCTATATATATTTTCAAATATTTTTCCTTCATGAACATACATTTATAATTTTTTGGGCTATTTTATATAGAAATAAATGATATATAACGGTAATTTTATGCCTATTTTGACTTTATTTCAATGATTTTTAAAGAATAATATTTATGGAATGTCTGTATTTCTTTACAAAAGGAAAAAAGTAATGTTATAATTAAATGTAAATAATGTGAGTAAAATTTACCGTCACCAAAAAAATTAATAAAATTTGTATTTATTTATTATCTTTCATGTTATATTCAAATAAAACACATATTTTTATTTTTTGGGGTATTTTGGTATTATGAATGGATTTTTAAAAGAAAATGATATTTTGAAATCAGAATTTTTTTTGTATACAGGTTTAAAAGAAATTGAAAAAGTGTTTTATTATGAAAAGATTCAATGTCAAATTATTTTATTGAATTAATGGTAATTAGAAATTGTTTATATGATGGGTTTATCCCAATTATATCTCATAGATGAGCCCAATATTGTATATATGATGGGTGTTCTAAGACAACACTTCTATGTATTGGGTAAATAATATGTTGTCAAGAGAATTATATTAGATATTAGACATATGGTTATTCAAATTTTTAGAGAGGTTCTATGAAAATTATGTTACAAGGAACCAACATGACTTGTTTATGTTTTTAAATATGTTTTCATGGAAATCATTTGATTTTATAAGGTAAGATAATGATCTTTTTAAATGAAAAATGATTCCATTTTGTGTAAAAAAGAATGTTCTAAAGAAAATGTTTGTCATATTTTTTCATGGTTTTTAATGGACTGAAAAATTTATACATTTTTAATTACATTACTATTATTATTCTACATATACCACATTTTGTTTTAATTTTACGTAGGGTTTAAGGCTGGGTAAAGGAAATGAAGAACTAATTTTGATAGTCATTAAGAATTGTTACGAAAAAAAGACATGTTTTATTTTGAAAGTCTTATATTATAATAAAAATGGAAACTGATCATAAGTGTACACATTATAATATGTGTAATTTCTATTCATGAGTTGAGAAATAATTTTCCCAGCCCATAAACCAAAAAATATAACCAAATTTTTGAGAATAAATTATTGACATAATGCTGAAGGCTATGTAATGTTTAAGGCTGTGTCCTTATATTCACCTTCTCAATTCCATTTTCTTTTTCATCATAGAAAATAATTATAGGGTTATTTATCATGAATAATTTAGTATACTTTCCTTATTGGAAGAAACTTCCATAAATTTCATCCAAAAATTTATACCTATTCCATGTAGATAGATCAGAAGTATTATTTTCTATATTATTCCTTCTTTTAGAATTTCAATTTTATTTCTTATAGTTTATCATACATAATTTATACCTTCTCCATGGAAATTAAATATTGTACCATTTTGAGTATATTTTGTGACAAAATCCCCACAAATATATTAGTAATCCATGAATACAATTCTTTTATATTGAAAATAATTTTTTTTAAAAATTATTTCTACGGACTTATCACATACTATGATTACATTTCTCTAAGTGGGGATTAATTTATAGGGATACTAGTTTATGATTTTTTTGTTAATAATGATTCTTATCCCAATAGTTATTCCAAAACTATCAATATTATGAATTCTAACTAAAAATTTTAGTTAGCAATGTTTTATTTGGATATTTAACAATAAATGTTTTGATCTAATATTTTAAGAACATTATTTTAATAGTTTGTGACGATTATTCATTTATTTATAGTCTTTTTAAAGTCTTCTGTTATCTTCTTCAATGAATTCTCAAATTTAATAAACTTTTAGTATAAATTTTTTATAAATTCATCTTTTATATTAAATTTCATGTATATAAAATTCATGAATTTATCTTTCTTAGTAACTTTCATCAGTATTTTTTTGATTTCATCAAAAAATACCTTTCCTTTTTTTGAGGATATTCCAACCATTTATTTATATTACTATATTTTTTCTTAAATAATATAATTTCATGATATGTATATTCATTATATTGAAGACTAGATTCTAGTTCAGCCTTTTTCATATATTCTATATAAGATTATTCAACTCTTTCATCTTCACCACTTAAGGATTATTCACATTTATCAGCATTAGCCCTGAAGTTTGTGAACATTTCAAAAAATTATTCTTTGGATTCGATGCTTCAAAAGAGGTTATACTCTTCATTGTTACACATCTAAATTTTCATTTTTTTCTTGTAAACATTTCTTCTATTTCGATAAATTTTGAAACCTATTTTGAGTTTTTACCCAAACTCTTATTTTAAGGGTTCTTTTTTGATCATATCCAACATACTCAACTATTTACTTTTATTGATTGTTTATAAAAAGGCATCCCCTTCCAAAAAACATGATGAAATTTAGTGACAAATTGATTTTATATTATGGGGTTTTTATTTTAATGAAAATTGAGATAATATAAATGATTTTATTATATAAATCATCCATTTATTATTCATTATTAGAATAACTATAATCTTACACTTTTTCATCGTTCATTATTACTATTCACCTGGTTTCAAAATCCATATCTTATTTTTGGTCATTTTTAAATTATAATTACTTCCTCATAACATGTGAAATAATAATATTATGTATTTCATCATCGATAGTATCCTTTCTCCCTTTGAATATTGATATTTTTCATCCAAAATATCTAGATAACATCTCCTTCTCATCTTTACAGTGTTGGGTCTTCTATATTTTATCCATAACATTTGATATTGTTGAAAATTTCATTCACTTGTATGAATTGTTCATCAATGGATTCCAATTTAGACTTGTTCATGTATGAAAATAATTTTCTCTATATTTTAATTTTATCTTATATTACATTAAAATTTCATTTATAATTTCATTAAATATTTTCATATATTTCCTTCGATGTATGAAACCACATAAACATTATGTAATATTTTTTTGATAGAGATATTGGAATGTAATTTCATTATTTTCCATAAAATTATATATTTATTTTATGAATTATGAAATTGAATAATTTCATATGATCTGTTGAAATCCCATTGTTTGTGCATTAACAGCCCCTAGTACATGTGATAGAAGATATGGTAACATTCTATTCTTCCAACCATGAAGGTTTATTATAAAAATAACAGGGACACATTTATTATTGTAAAAGCAAATATGACCCATTTATACTAATTTTTTTGATTTGGAAGAGGGAACAAATGTATTTTTTGATACGAGTTGGAAGTCCCTGGAAATGGGTGCACCACTAATAAGGGAGTGGGAGTTAACTAAGTGGTTTTTTAATATACAATTTATTTCCTAAAATATTTTATTGATGATATATTTCTATTTTATACAAAATAATAATAATTCCTCCCTTACTCGAATAAAATATAAATGAAAAGAAGGCAAGGTACACAGAATTTATTATAAGGTTCTTCCCCATTGTAGGTACATACTTTTTGTTGTGATCAAGTGTATCCATGTAACATATTTTACAATATAATGAATCACTAATTACATGTTTTCAATTAAGTTTCGTAATATACCTATGAGGGTTTAATAAAACATAAAATAACCAATGAGAATTATATCGACTCCCATGAGTTAGATATACACTTTAGAATAGGTTGTGCTTGATCACAAGAGAGTCTGTGCTAATTCAATATCTAATAATGATGATCTTCCTCTATATAATTGTAATAAATAGGCTCAAAATATACTCACATTTTCATGAACTTCAATAATTAAAATTTAGTGATGATCGTAGATGATTAATTTTTACTCATTTCCCCAAAAACATCAATGCTCTGCTTCTCAAAGTTAAAACACTAATTACTTAGGATCATTAAATATTCTACTCACCTCTTAAATCCTATATTTAGTTAACGTTATTCTCACTTATAGATTTTTATATTATATAATACCTATTCTTTATCACACACCCATATGCTTTCACACTTATGATCATTTATTAAGAATTATTTAATTTATTAAAATTAATCTAATTAAAATAATATCGTGAAAACTAATTTTAACTTAACTGCATCATGTGGGTTTTATCCAATGATCTCATAATTCTAAAGAACTAATTTTTAGAAGACAATAATTTATGATAAACCTTATAAAACTATTCTCATGGGTTAATTCACCACATTCTTCAACAAAATTTCAATAAACCCCGCTTTTCTTATTTAATATGGTATATTAAAAAATACCATGAATTCAGTATCTTCAATCTCCAAAATAATTTCCCAATATTTCTGCTAAAAATATAAATACATTTTATCTATTGATTTCCTATTCCTGGTTCCCAAAAAACAATTTTTAAGCACAAAATGATCATTCAGTTGGCGAATTTTGAATTTCAGAATAACACAACATCACCTAACATTAATATATTAACTTAACTATTATAAATGAATATTTTTTTATAGATAACTAAGTGTTAGAGTCTGGAAATCCTTTTGAAGGAATCAAAACAAAGGAATATTATAAGGAACTGACCTTAAAAATTACATAAACTTGAGTTTTATGTTATGAATTCATTATCTTATATTTGAGGATCTTTTTAGGTTTAGTGTTTTACATAATTAAGCAATAAATCATACATAAAAATCATATAATACAAATTTTACACTTCCAATTAATGTACATTTTACTATAATATAAAACTTTGAAAATGAATCATGATTTTTCTCAATGAAATAGCTTAACGACTTTCATATTGACTTCTTCGATTCCATAGGCAATATATAAATCCTATGAAAACATTTTAATAATATGGTATGAGAAAAAAAAGATCAGTAATAGACACTGAAATAATGAAAACCACTAGTCAAGTGAAAAACAAGAAAACTCAAATAATGTTTATATTTAACATCAATATTCTTTGAGTGTAAGAAATAAATAATTTTAATACAAAAAATAACTATTTTTCACAAAAAAGGCCTCTAAAACCCAAAAAAACCAATTAAAACTCCTTTTGAGTGACTTAGAGCATCAAATTTATAAAACCATTTCATAACTATTTTAATTGAAATAATTATACCACTGATATCCAATAATAATTACCCAATGAATTGGTGTGATATAATGGGTCTCATGTTTCATATAATCTATATTGGGATCATCAAATTTTCATGAGATATAGTGAGATTCAACACTTCATATAAGCTATTTCAGGCCTACCCATGAGCTATAATGGGACACAATACATTATATATATTGTATCAAGATCACCCATTTTATAAAATTCTCATGTACAATATCATGTTTTTTTATTTTACTTTTTCGTCATAAAATATTTAAATTACTATTTTAAGCACTTAAGAAATTCACTTTTGGAAATAAAAATACTTTTTTCTTTTAAAACCCCGTTTTTAATACCGAAATGCCATTTTATTTTGAAAATAATTTTCAATACGAAAATAAAAAAAAGGGAAATGTGTTTTTCTATATAGAATAAAATAATTTTTTAAAAATAAGATATAAACAAATAAATGGTCATTGTAGATGAAAAGTCATTGTCATTGTATATGTTATGAATTGAACATTCCATTTATAGTTTGACAAAATGTTCCATATAAAACACCTAATAAGATTCATTTTAAAAAACTTTTAAAATAAAGGAAAAATTGAAATAATGTTTACTTTATAAAAATTTTATGTCCACATTTTTTTAATAAAATATTGTAAAAACATGTTCAAGGAAGAGGAAGAGATTTTGAATGGAATATTTAGAATTGGGTTTTTAAAAATAAGATCCCTTAATCACTTTTGAAATATTTGGATCATAAAATCCATAAATGAATAAAATTATAAAAAAACTTTAAATAACATGATAGAAAATCAATTCATCATATAAAATTTCAATGAGAATTTATATACACCTCATAAAAATATATAGTTGCATAATATCAAAATATGCCTCAATGAAAAAACTTTTACGCGTAGTCCCCCAAGTTATTCTGAATTATCTCATGTGTATATATATTATTTAAAAATAAAATTATGTTTATTATTTAATTTTTATAGAAATTTTTTCAGATTTATTATTCATTTAATTTCAATTATTACCATGTTATATAAAATTCAAAAAATTATTTAAGTTCACATCAAACGTTTTTACCATATTCGACTAATGTGTCTAAAATGACTTTGATAGGTCAACTATGGTCAAATGGGTCATTATATAAATTTATACAGAATAATAATAATGAAATAATAATCATATTTATAAATCTATTATACTTTTAATACCAATCACGATGTTTATTTTGATAAATGAAGTACGTTATGATCATAGAGTCGGTATTCCATACATACACATGAGTAATGTATCAATTTCTCAACAATCATTATGAAAAAGAGTCAAAAATATATATTATAATTAAATAATGATTATAATTTAATATATGAAATATTTATTCATTAAATATACTTATATTTATTATCCATTTGTTTTAGTGATGAAAATAGTGTGGAATCACTTCTGGATGGTGGTTGTCCATTCGTACATGAATGATATTATCGATTTTTCAGTGACTATAAAGTTAATAATAAAAATGACATATTATAATTTTAGAGTTATAGAACTATCATAAATATCAAAATTATGTCATATTCTCACTATATTTACCCATATTACCTTCCATCTAATGAAATATTGAATAGTGAATCACATCACTTTGTGATACGGTAGTCCGCCAGACACACCGATGACATTACTGTATCCCATACTGAATGAAATATAAAAAAGGTAAAAATGATATAATGACTACATAGGTATAATTATGTGGTAAATATCATTTATATATATATATATATAATTTATTTATAACATAATACCCAACCGTGAGATGTGGTAATGGAAAAATGAAGGACATCAGTTCTTGAGACAATAGTCCTCCACACAAACAAAATGATAAATTCCTAAACCATTTGATATAATATAGAAATGATATAGTTTTTTAAATTAATATAATAAAATATAAGAATTTTAATATGCATAATTTATTATATAATCATGGTTTAATAAGAATTTAAAGTGGTGTATAGAGAAATAAAATAAAAACACTCATTGGTGAACATTACCACTTATTAGGGTAATTTCTTTTAGTGGGCACAAAATGCATACCTAGGTTGGATTTATGGCCTAAATAAGGCTTATATTCTGAAATTAGGAACATATATAAGTGTTTTATGAATGTAGTTTTCAAAAAAATGAGTTCTGATGGTTTCAAGAGAGGAGGGGAGAGGGTGGCCTTCTATAAGTGAGGTGAGTAACAAACATGTAATTATTGAAAAAAAATTCCACAATGTGTATTTCATGTAACATGTCTCAAATAATGTAACAATATATATAATAAAAATTATAAAGTATATATATATATCGATAAAATATATTTTATAATAAAATATTTTATTTAACCCTTTTTTATTTTAACCCCCGATAAATCTATTTTTACAGTAATCCTAGTAATTATTTTTTACTCTTTTCTCTCTTCACTTTGATAAAAAAATTAGTTCGAATTATTAGAAACTATAAATTATTCTTATTAAAAAATATGTAATCCATTTTATCGACTGAAACTTCTTGAAGTGAACAAATTAATTTAAAAAAAACCCACATCTGCGATGAAAAAGAAGTTTTTCAAGAAAAGTAGGTTTTTGAAAAAAGATGGTATTATAATGACACTTTGACTAATAATGATAATTATGATAAACTAAATAAATATATAATTATATAAAATCACTAAATTTAATTCGTAATACTTTTAAATACATATATTCTTAATTAATCAAAATGTGGAAACACCAATTATTTTAAAAGAGTTTATAAACAAATCTTGTTCTTAAACCCAAAATAAACTAATACTAAAAGAAAATATAAATTTTTTTAAAAAGTAATTATTTATATTAAATATAATTTAATAAAACATATTTTACTATAAAAAATATTCGAAACATATTTTATTTTTTTAATTATTTAATTTTTTAAAAGGAAAATACTTTTTATAAATATCAATTATTTTGATAATTTACTAAAATATCATTATTTTCAAAAAATTCCCAATATTTTACCCAATGTAAAATTTGATATAATTATTTCAATTTTTTTAAATAAAATTTTTTAATTTTTTTTAAAATTAATTCTAAATTATTTTTATAAAGGGAGACTAAACCGTCTTTTGCAAAAAATAATGTTTTTCAGAAAAAAATTTCTTGTTTCATTTAAGCGATTCCTATTTTATTTTTGATCTATTGATGATCCTAATTTTAATAATTTATTTAGTACTTTTAATACCCTAAAATTTATTTGATATTTTATAATGGTATACAATATTATTATTAATTTAGACTCGCATTTTTATGTTCCTCCAGCTATCCAAGAGACTAAATTTAATGAAATATATTTCATTGGGATTTTATGTGTGGTGCTACATGTCACATATGATATCAATTTTTTTTTATTTTAAATTTTTGGGGTGTTACATACACCCAACCTTAAATAAATTACATCATTATAATTCAAAATCAATTTCTATAATCAAGGTTTGACATATTTAAAGTACTATTTTTGAAAAACCCACAGCATAAAATTGTTAATAAAATAAACTCCTAATAAGAGATAACTGGAAGTACACTAGTCATATTAAATAACCCATAATTATATTTATATTTAGGATAATATAAATAGAATTTGAGTATTAAAACATTGAAGAAAATAAATAATAATTATAGATAGTTATTTAGGACATTATTAACAATCGAGTGAATAATCAATAGAAGGTTCATAATCGCAAAAACATAAATATATTATGATTTAAATGATCTTATGATTTATTTAATATGAATGCAATTGGGTAAATTTTCATTAAATACCAATTCTCTAATGATTATGATTAATTTTACTATATAATAATCTCATAAAATATACTTTATTGATATGTTTAAATTTTATAAGAACAAGTTCATCCTTTGGTTGTGCTTCAATCAATTTTCAATTCAACCATTCCATTAATAATTTCATATCCAAAAATGATATTTGATTAGACTAAATTAATGAAATTCATTTTTATTGAATCATACGATCCATAAAATATTGAAAATTACTTTTCTTGGTCTCAAACTATTTTTAAAAACAAATATGGTTTGTAAAAGTTATTCAATATAATTATTTAATCTCCAAACCTCAAATTTAAGACCACTGGTAAATCATTAATATTAATTTTTCAAATCATTTAACTAAAAAATATCATATTAACTATAAAATATTATAGGCTAGTGGTATATGATAAACCTTTTTCATCATTAGGTCATGGGATCAAGCCCTATGACCTTACTAGAAGTGACAAGATGTCAATATTCATGCTGGTTATACTTTTTCTTAACAATATTAATATAATTAATATAACATTCCCAAAAAATATGTTGAACCATATTTGAAATAAAATTAATAATATAATAATATTTTTAATAATGTTTTCAATAGAACTATTTTTTTACTAAAGTCTAGTAATAGTATTTAACTAGTATTAAAATGTAATTATTAATGATATCAATACTAAAGGTTTTGAAACCTTTAAAATTATGTCAATAAAATTGTAAAGGGTTTATTTATCAAATATATATTCCACTAAAAAATATAATTTAGATATTTATATAATATCAATAAATGTCCCCAAGGTATTTCCATTACATAAAACATCAAATTGGGGGTTTCTATAACATTGATATTCTGATCAAACTTTGAAAAATAAAGAGATATCTAGACCAGTCACCAATTCATCAGATGACCCAACAACAACTATAAAATTAGAAAATGATTTTTATACCCCTATTTTCTTTTAATAATGATCATTTCCACCATGAGTAAGTAACATTAGACATATATTATCATAATTTCCATTATCATTGTAGAAAAAACATATCATCATAAATTAGTTATGTGATATCTAATTCTTGGATTGTTAAAGAATAATTTAATTAAAATCAGAAACATTATGACCAAACATATCATACTGATAACACTATCAAAATCCTAACGTAAATTCTTAAAAATTTATTTTACCACACTTTTAACACATTTGGGTGATACCTCTAGGAATTACTATTGGGTGCTTCCCTATTTCTTAAAACATTGACTGTTTCATTAACTTTTAATATTGTGGAACATAAATGTCAAAAAACTCCATCTCAAATTTTAATTCACAAAAAATAAAATTTTTATAACTTTTTAATTCTCATTCATCAAAATATGTTCATAAAATTAGTTTTTATCCTGAGTAAAATATATTAATTTTACTATCAGTGTCTCGATAAAAATATGTTGTGGACCTAGAAATCATTGAAAATCTTTCTTCATATGTGGACACCAAATCTTAGTCATTTTACCCTAATTCAATAAATTGTTTCTCTATATTATTCTGAACAAACATATAGATTTATTTTTAAAGGAAAGTATTCTAAAATATTTCCCATTCCGAAATATAATGTTCATATTTCTCATTGGTAATCTTAACCAAAGAACAACACTAATCAGCTTCACCATCTAAATGATAAATGATAAGGGTTACCATTTTGTGTTATAAGAATCCAATGATTTTAAATATCCTCTCCTGGGAAATGATCCTTGATTTAGCTAGAAAAGTTTTAGATGATCTATTGAATTATGGGTGATGTTACCTTTGGAAACGATCTACTATAGACATGTTCCTTCATGGTATCTCAGGTTTCTCTCTAGCGTATATACCAGAACCATTTAAAACAAGTATAAATTGATTCATCACTACATAAGACAATTATATTCCAATTCCAACCATCATGTGATGCAAACATGGAATCATATTTTACTCTCGGTTCATTCCGTCTATTACCCCCTATCTACTCAATGGAATAAAATTCTAGATATACATAATGTAGATTAAGAAAAATGGGATTCTTAAAAATCTATATCTTTTCAATTAATCCATAATTTAAACTCATTTAAGGGAGTCAAATTAAAGCTATCCTTATTTCTAATGTTATATAAACTATCTTTTGATACCAACTATAAGGACAAAACCTTCAAGATTAAATAATCTGGAGTTTTAATTCGAGAATTCATTCTCTTACATTTATGTATCTTTGTAGATTTAGAGTTTTACATAATTTTTCCATACAAATATATATAAAACCCATAAAAATAAAAATTGGACACTTTCGATTAGTATCTATTTTCCCATAATCTAAAACTGTTAAAATAAATCACGATATATTTTCCTGAAAAATAATCATGGCATTCATCTTATCTTCTTCTTTTCTATTAACCATCATTAAATAAGGTGAAATCCATTTTAAAAGCGTAGGATGAGAACAATGATCTTAGTAAGGTACATAAAAATAATTCGAACCATTTTTTCAGTGACAAAAATAAATCTCATCTAATTTTTAAGTATACCTCAAATATTCTTTGAGTGTTTGAAAAAAAATTTCACATGAAAAAAACAATCTTTTTTTCGCAAATATTTCCTTTAAAAATCATGGAATTTAATTAAAACTACATTCCAGGGGCTTAGATCATCGTATTCATAAAATCCATTCAAAAAACATTTAATTAGAATAAACATAAGGCTAAATTCCAATATAGTAATTACCTATTTCATTTTAGATCCATAATTGGGCTCACCTTCTATATAAGATATATCAGGATCAACCATTTTTCCGGATCTATAATGGGTATCAACCCTTAATATAGCTTATATTTGGATCACCCATGTGCTATAATGGGTCTCAACCCTCAATATAATTTGTATTGAGCTCAAAAATTTCATGTAGTTCTAAAGTATCATATAATGAATAAAATGTTTATATTCCTTCACTTTTCCATCATAAAACATTAGAAAAAATATTTTAAACTGACATTTAAAGGAAATTTGGATATCTAAATACCCATTTCTTTTAAAAACCTATTTTAATACCAAAATACCATTTTCTTTTGAAAACCCACGTTCAGTAAAAAAAATTACCTGATAGAAGGTAAAATGGAATTTCTTTTAAGATTACATGAAATCATGGAAAGGAATATAGAAATAAAATCATGGTAATGGAAACATAAAATTCTATTTCACCGTTTAAATTGAGATTAGAACATTATTTTTTTATATTTGTTAAAACATTTTATATAAAATACATAAAAACATTATCATTGAAAACATTTGAAAATAAAGTAAAATGATACATAACATTTAATTTATAAATCTTTTATTTCAATATAATTTTTTTTAATAATTTTTTTTAAACATGTACATGGAAGAGAATGTCAGTTTGAAGGAAAACCTTAAAAAAGGTTTTTTCTAAAATAAAAGTCCTTTATCACTTTAGAAATATTTGGACCATAAGAATCTGAAAAGAGTAATAATAAAAAAAACATTAAATACCATTAGTGTAGATAAATTCATGGTATAAAATGTAAAATGTGCTATGTATATGCCTCTTAAATGACTATAGAAGCATAAAATCAAAATATTCCTTATTGAATGGAAATTAGTATATAGTCTCTTACCTTTAGACTAACTTATAAGGCATGTATTTATCTTCATAATAATGAAAATACCTTAATTATTTACTTGATTGGGAACATTTTTCTAGTTTATTATTAAATTTCATCAACTTATTACCATGTAATATATGATTATATAATCAATTAAATTTACATGGGATGATGTGACCATATTTGGAATATGTTTGAAAAATGAATTTGTTAGGCTGAATATTTCCAAAGAGGTCATTATTTAAACATATCGTGAATACTAATAATGAAATAATTATCATATTTATATATAAATTAAACTTTTAAGTCCAATCATGAATATTTTTTGATAAATAAAGTATATTATGAACATTAATATGGTAGGTCATACGTGCAATTGAGTAACATTTCCATGTCCCAACAATCATTGTGGAAAAGTGGTAAGTAATGTTTTATATTTCCATAATGATTATAATATAATATATATAATAATATTTACTTATATCTAATAAAATAAATCACTTTTGTGGTGTTGTGATGAAAATAGGGTCACATTGATTCGTGAAGGCTGTAGTCTTCTCATTCAAAAAAAAAACATTTACACTTTTTAAGTGAGTGAAAATGTAAGAACGAAAATTATATATTGTATTAAATAATTTTTAATATGTCATTGATATAATAATTATTTCAGCTATATAAAATATATTCATTATCATTAGCCTAATAAACTTCCATGAAACATGTTAGTGAAAAAGGAATGAAATCACTTAGGGAGGCGGTAATCCCTTAGACGCAAGAGTTACATTATTATATCCTATAAGAAATGAAATTTAAAAAAATAAAATATGATATAATTAATCATGAGAATTAATTATTTTATAAATTTCATGTATATACTTTTTATATGTTATCATATCTATCATCGTACCCAATCATCAGAGATGGTAATGTAAATAAAGAATAAGATCAGTTCTCAAAGTGGTAGTCCACCGTAGACACCAAGAATGATTTAATAATAGATTTTATGGATGAGAGTAATGATTTAGGTTATTAAATTTAAATAATAACATATAATTATATTCATTATAATAATGTTATTATATAACCATGGTTTAATAATAATTGTTATTGGGGGAAGGAAGAAATAAAATGAATATGCTTATTGGAGAACATTACATCTACTTTGGGTAACTTCTATTGGTTTCAAAATAGAAATAATTGGTTATATTCATTACAAAAATAAGTATTATAGGAATAAATTTGGGAATTTTTAAATTTATGTGGTCATGTATTTTCTAAACTAATGTGTTTTGATGGTTTGATCAGAGGAGGAGAGTTAGCGACATTTTATAAGTGAGGTGAGTGGCACAATTGTAATCATTGAAAACAACAATTACCAAAATTGTTTTTTTCATGTGATAAGTCTCAAATATTTTATAAATATAGTGATAAAATATATTTTAGTCAGGTTTTTATTTCATTTTAACCATTATATTTTTTGTTTAACCCACAATATATCAATTTTTAACTTAGCCGTGATAATTAATTTTTAGTGTTTTCTCTATTAATTTTGTTCAAATATTATTTTGACATAATTAGAAAAATTAAAATATTAATATTAAAAAATAGGGAATCCATATTTCCATATTCAACATACATAATTGGGAGAAAAAAATTTAAAACAAAACTCATATACATGAAAATTTATAAGGTTTTCAGGAGGAGTATTTTTTGAGGAAAATATTTTTTTATATTTACTCAATGAATAAAAATAATTATTATTTAAAAATAAATTAATAATTTATGATATATAATATATAAATTTAATTTTAAAAATTACTCATTAGATATTTTATTTTTTAATGAAAATATTATTCATTTTAATATATTTTTCCGAAAAAAATCCCATTCTGAAACAATCAAACTAACTTATACTAAAAATTAAAATAAAGTTGATTAAAAATTAATTAAGTAGATTAAATATAACTAAATAATTATTATTTTACTTTAAAACATATTCAAAAAGTATTTAAATTTTAAATTACTAAATTTATTGAAAATAACCGAATTTATAAAAATCGGTATTTTCACAATTCACTGTAAAATCAATAATTTTCAAAAAATATGAAAATTTAAACCCAAGTAAATTTTTTATGATGATTTGAAAAATGAAGTTTAATTTTTCAAATAAAAATACTAAATCTGGTAAATAATTTTTTTAAATTATTTTCCCAAACTGTGACTAAACCATCTTACAGAAATACATATTGTTTTTTTTCAGAATTTTTTTTGTTGATTTTAAATGATTATTATTTTGTTTATAATATGTAGATTGCCATATTTTTCGTAATATAGTCAGTACTATTAATAACCTATAATTTAACAGCTATGTTATTATGGTATACTATATTACAGTTTATTTAAGGTCAAGTTTGTATACTATGTAAGTTATTGAAGAGATTAAACTTAATGAAATATATTTCATTGGTTGTTTAAGTGTTATATTGAGTGTCGAAAACACTATTGAATAAAAAGTCATTCTTTCTAAAATACTAGGGATTTAAAAAAAATACTATTACACACATCTCCATTTTTCAAATTCTTATTAGTAACACTACTGGAAATATGACTTTTACCAACAGTTTTGGACAAACCATTGGTATAGTTCATTAATTTGGACCTCTACAAACGGTTTGGCCAAAACCGTTGGTATAGGTCACTTATATAGACCTATACCAACGGTTTTGGACAAAACGTTGTTATAGAGGGGGGGGGGGGACCTATACCAACGGTTTGTCCAAAACCATTGGTATAGGTCCTAAAATCAAAGGACCTATACCAAGGGTTCTCAAAACTATTGGTATAGGTCTATACCAACGGTTTTGAGAACCGTTGGTATAGGTCCTTCGATTTTTTATCGAATATTCTTACCGAGAACATTATATAAATCAAAATTTAAAATTATTATGACAATACATATATATATTTATGAAATTATGTTCACCAAAGTCATGTTAGGTTAGTGGTAAAGTCATTCAATTATAAACTAGAGGTCCTGGGATCAAATCCCACCGAAAGTTTTTTTTGAAATAAATATACCAACGGTTTTGAGAACCGTTGGTATAAGTTTTCATATTACTTATAACAATGGTTTTCAAAACCATTGGTATAGGTCTATACCAACAGTTTTCCCAAAACCATTGGTATAGACCTACTGCCACGACTTACTTGCCAACGGTCCTCCAAACCGTTGGTATAGCCTATACCAACGGTTTGAGGGCCTATACCAACGGTTCCAAACCATTGATATATGTTATTTTTCCAGTAGTTTAATCCCATCGTAAGGGTAAATGTCCTTGAGATAATTTTTGATAGCCCTTATAAAATTTTGGATATCACTTATGGATTTATTAATGACATTTATAGAATTATTTTGTACTTTTATTTATAATCAATGATACTTTTTATTATTCAGATGAACCATAAAAAATTTATCTCATTTTCAAATTTTAGTATAAAGGATTTGAATAAATATTATACAAAGAGTACCATTTATGTTTTCTCCATCTCTAGAATTATAGATATATTCACATCAATTTTGAACTTACTCATAAATCCTCAATAAAGCTCCATCCACTATAGATAAATTAATTAAATTTCTGAATCATTCAAAACATAATCATAGTCAATTTATATAAACAGAAATATTTTTGGAAAAAAATAAAACACTTGAATAATTCCACTGGTGTCTTCATAAAGTTATTAATGAGAGTGTATATTGATAGTATAAAAAAGATTAATAATTATCTCATTAAGAAATAATTTATCAAAATAAGTATTCTTGATTTGTCATGGCTGTGAAGAATGAATTTGATGATAAATTATTGATTAAGGTCACTGAATTAATATTGAAATAAATGTAAGAATCAATCAAAAAGAGAATAATCATTTATAATCATTAGTTAGAAGCAACATAAAAAATGATTAATATTATTGAATGTTGTTTAATATCATAAAACATAGTATATTAAAATAATGTGAAGCTTATCAAAATCGAATATGGAGATAAAGTAAAATCCACAATAGATGAAGGATATTATCTTGAATAAAAGTGATTTAGTATGAAAGTAAATATATAAAATGATGCAGACTCAATTGCATTAAATAAGAAAACCAGATGTTGTTCTTTTGAAACATAGAGCATTCTTCAGGATTTTATTTTGGTTCCAAGAACAAATACTATGGAAAATCCTGGTTCAATGTTTAATAAATCATCATCCAAATATATTTATAAATCATTCATGAGTTTTAATAGGAAGTTAAAAAGAGTTAAAAAAATATTAATCGTGGAAATAATATATAAAAGTGAAGGAAATTTTTATATCAATATTTTAGAACCAAATATATATTTATGAAAAGGTGTGTATTTATTGTCGAATGAATAGTCATATAGAAATATTTTAGGATGTGTATATAAAGTTTATCTCTATGTATGAATGGGAAGGAAATTAATATCAAATCTAGAATGTAGGTTATTCTAAATAAACAATTCAGACTAAACTATTGGAGGAATTTTTTATGATGGATAACAAGGTATTTTGAGGAATAAGTGAAGAATGAAATTTTGGTTCTAGAATCTATAGATGAGAAGAATAAGTAGTGATCATTATAATTGAATATTTTATGAATATTTTTTAAGGACATCTTTCTAGGTATTGTAATATGAGGATAAGAGAAGTAATAATGAGGAAAAACATTGCTAATATGACTAGTAGTAATCAAGGTAGTATGGTATGAAAATATGGTACGTTAAATAATTGGTTCTTGATCATGAATAAAGGATAGTGAGACTCAAATAGGTACGTGTCATAGGCATCAACGTCTATTATGGTACAACATACTTCATTGAAGGAAAATAATTTTTTTTGAAAATTAATAATAAAGAGGAATATTATCACATAGCTAAAAAATATATATAAAGAAAAAGACAATGATTATAAATTTTAGAAGAAATGAATAAAAATCCAATTTTATCATTGGTATTTCAAGGTAAAAGAATGAAACTTACACATGAAGAATAAACAAAAATATTTCAACATGAGGAAAATACCTGAAGTTAATGGAGAATAATTGTGAGAAATCATAGACACGTGAGAAATATATCATTAGTGTTATCATTGAATGATATAAAACTAATAATTTATGAAGAAAAATAAAATAAATTCTTTAGTTAGACCAGTATAACCACAAAGCTCATGTTGAGGATATGTGATGCACCCCTCTATCCCAGTGCATAGTTTTCATATTTGATGAGTAGTGTGATACTATATTAAGGGAAACTATGATCCATGGAGTGTATATATATATAGTGGATGTGAATAAAATGTATTATGTTGAATATATTTCGATGAAATAGTTTCCATGAGATTAATTTAAAAATGTGGTGTTGGAAGTATCCGCTAGGGATGATAAAAAAATGTTATAGATAACCCGTGGTTTCAATGGGATTCAAAAAAAATATATTAGTAACGTTAATGATACAGAAAGTGATATAGAAATTCCTCTACTGGTTAGCCATAAATGATCATCACATCATATCAAGTAGCATCTAGGATGAATCAAATGTTCACCAGGTTATACATGCAGATATGGTGAAGTGAAAATCATAATAATCTTGATTTGGAGTAAATTTTTTTCCAAAACATATCATAATTTTCCAAACCTTATCTAGCCAATTTAGGAACTGAAAATGTGGTATCATGCCTTGATGAAGTGGTGGAAGTCCCTAATAAATAATTCAGAAAACTTATTAGTGTACTATATATATTCATGTAATATTAGCTTTTCTATTTTATTTTGATCAAATTTTTTGGTATCATTTGGATATATTAAAGTATAGTAAATATTATTATAGTAATTGATTATGACCAATAAGTGGATTATCAATATTAAATATTTTCCAAATATTTATTTTTCAATGTTTCTAATGATATTAAATAAGTTGTTTAAAGTGGAAAATAAATTGAATGTATAAGAAATTAGATGAACATTGTAATGGCATGGGTTACCCAAGGGGAGGGTTTTAATTCTCTAAATCTAGTGTATCTTAAGGTAATGACATGATGTTGTTTCTTCCTGAAAATCTGATTCAAAATTATTATCAATAAAGGGGGGATGATGTTAGTAAATATGATAGAATGTATTATTCTTTTAATATAAACCATTTTCATTTTATTGAAAAAGGTATAGGAAATATGTTTATGAATCCATATATATAGGAGGATCTTGTATTTGAATACAATAGGTGATAGATTATCTCCACCTCTTGATGTTTGATGGATTTTGGGGAATCATTCTCAACAAAAACTAAATGGGTTGGGAATTAAAAACTAGATGTTATATATTGGATTAGTTAATAATTACTGAATGATGAAGGAATATAAAAAATTAAGGTAGTATATGTTATGGTTTAATATCACTGAATAAATTGGTTATAAAGGTTGTGTATGGTTTATCATATACTTAATTTACATTCCAATACTCAATGTTTTACTGAATCTCTCCCTATTCTGACATGCCACTAGGTCTGATTTACAATATATTTTAATAATAATAACTCTTTCACTATTATAGACTATATATTTTCATTTATTTGATGGTTAATTCGTTTATTTTTATTCTTTCATAGTATAATAACATTGTTTTACTTGTATAAAAACACATGAAAATAACCTATTATTTCACTTTTTGACAGTAAACCTACAAAATTTCTTATATATCTCATTATAATAAAAATGTTCAAAAATATTATTCTTTATATATAAAATGTAATGAAAATAACCATTTTCTTCTTCTAACTTCAACATATTCATTCTTCTTCCTCTAGTCCGGTGACACACAAAATTCACTCGCTCTAAATCAACATCAATACAAATAGATTATTAAAGAGACTATCTCGGTCAGTTAACATATTCTCTTTGATACTGAGATGAATTATTCAGTTCAATATTGTATCACTTATTTGTAGTGATATCATCCCTCTATTTCCTTGAAAATATGAAAATGAAAAATCTTATATTTATTAATCTTAAACATCATCAACAACACATTATTCTAATTTAAATTTTTATTCAAAATTTAAATTCAAAATCCCAACTTATTTCAAACAATTATTAACTCATGACACTTTTTAAAAACCATTATATTATATTATAACAATTAGTTACTTTTACTAGGGTTAGTTAATTTACAGTGGGAGTATTATAGGATATGGAGTCATCAATTGAGCCATATAATTAGATCCATTTTAAATTGGAAAGTTTCTCATAAAAATGCTAGAACTATATTATGTTCGATCATGTTATGGTAAAAAAATATTCAATTACTTAGAAACCACTCTCAAAACTCCCAATACCATGTGGTGCACTCCTCATGACATTTTATATGAAAATTGTTTTTCACACCATATTTTTCTTTATGATATGTATCTACCCATTTTAGAATTTCCTTCAGCGTTATTTTTCTATCGAACAATTATGTAGTGTTTCAGCTTATCAAAATACCTACTATGGATAAAATAAGGAATTATGATCCCCAATTTTATTCCCCATTCGTTAAATCGTTGTCCTTCCACAATGGAGACATCAACTTGATGTTCCTATTATATTTTTTTTCTATAAATGAAACTCAAAATCAAAACACCAAATTAAAATACCAATTTGATGATGAGATATCTTAATGTTACACTAAGCACTCTATGTCACAAAAAAAATCTTTTTAGGGAATATATAAGATCACTATTACTAATATGTGAAACTTGCAGACAAAATTCCTTGAAAAATTACCATTTTTAGTGTAACTCACAATTTTAAATCAACATAAAATTTCTACGGTTCTTTTGATATACTACCATGGTGTAGTTATGTAACCATCAATTCAAAAACCTTAAAATTAAACAATAAATTCTTATAAATTCTTCCATGATCCTTTAATCATTCCAAAAAATTACAATTAACCTCACCCCAAGAGAAAAATTGTATCACGAGAGTATTAAACTAATTTAAGTGTTGAGAAAAAATAACAACACAACAATCATATCCACTTTATCTTCTGCTCACTTATTCTTAAACCACAGACTCACCAATGTCCACCAAAACTCTTTGGCTCAATTATTTACTTTATGTATTTAATTGGAATCCAAGGAACATAAATACTTTTTAAAAACATAAAAGTTATTGATGAATCATTTTTCAATAATTTTAACCATACATGAGAAACATCAATGTAGGGAATTAAAAAATGAATAATAAACACATGATATATATAAGAGTGACTCAGATTCACTTATTAATGTCCCTTAACACATATTTATATTAGTTGGACAAAAAAAAATAGTCCTTAATACCAATTGAGTATTTAAAAGATCCAAATCCTCATGTCCTTTTTAAATATATACATTTCTCATGCCAATGATGAAAACATGGGGCGTTGGACCCTGTTTTGGTCCAACTACACTTATCTACATGGAAATAACTCTCAAAATACTAAGAACCATATAATATATCTCTAAAATGATTTATAATAGAAATTTTTATTAACAATACAATATTACGCCATGAGGACAGAAAAAAATTCCATTATTTCTATTTTAAATATGTGAAACTCATAACAAGAAACATTTATGAAGACGTATGGAGAATCCATGATCCATGGTGGATCTCGACTGCTACTTTGATCAGAAGGATGTCTTCATCCCCCCTATCATGAAAAGGGCTAACTGCGACAACAAAATACAGACAAGCATCTGCCCTGGGAATGAAGCGGTGAACTATGTGAGTTCTTCGAAACCTAAAACCTCAAATATAATCTTTGCCAACTCAAATTTGGAATAGTTGCGTAAAAGAATCACTCAAAATGGGTCGGTCGCTTTTGTGGAGGAAAACCCTAAATTGCTTGAATACTGTCACATGATATGTCGGCATTCGCTGCTGGTTAGACTCTCAGCGACGCAGAAACAAGCTCCATGGAAGCTTGAAGACATTAAATCCCGACTTCAACAGCACTGGGGGTTGGAAGAATGGCATCTGATTTTAATTGGTAAGGGACTGTTTCATGCTATCTTCTCGTCGGAAGAATAAAAATTAGTGTCTAGGGGCTTTGGACATATTCACTTGAAGCCCAGTTACCTATCGCTTCATTAATGGGATCCTCACCCTAATTCACACTTCTCAAGAAGTACCATTATTCAATCATGGATTCGGATCACTGGACTGAATTGGTTCTTCTGGAACCCTTCAATTCTGCGAGATGTTGCCTCTTCTGTTGGAAAAACGATCAAACTGGACAAAGAAACTGAGGGAGCATGATATGGTCACAACACTAGAGCACTAGTTGAGATTTATCTCTCACAAGATCTAATTGATACAGTATTTTGACTGCTAGGAAATTCAAACTAGACCATAAAATCCAGTTTGAATGGTTGCCAGATTTTTTCTCTTGTTGTTTTAGAATGGGCCACTCCTCTGCAAGCTGTCACAAAAACTCACAATGCACCATTTACATGAAATATGGACATATTCTTTCTTTGTAGAGATTGGTTGATGTAGAAAAAACAATATGGAATGGTCCCATGAAGGAAGAACAAGAATACTGGTGCAAAATCATTGCTGATAAAACTCAGAAGGTTGGGAATACCTCTTTTGCAGATATTGTCAAAAAAGGAACTAGAAATGGGGGTCCAACAATTCCTAGTGTGGTATATACTCACACAAATAGAACTATTAGTGTTGTATCCACTCTTATACATGTACATGATGCTCTCAATAAAACTCCCCGTGATCATGGCAGAGAATAGAACATTGAAGAAGGGGCTGTTAAGTCTACTTCAATGACTTGCATTAACTTGGAGGAACATAAGAAACAGTTAGAGATTGAAGCAAAAGTTCAAGAAGGGGTGGATTTTAATTTGATGCAAGAAATTTCTATCAACTCTAATAGAAAAGGTAAGAAAAAAATAATTTATAATTATGGTTTTCAATTGACTGTTCCCATGAAATCGAAGGACCTCATCCATAATGATGTTGTGCACTCCATTGGTGTGCAAAGTGATGTAGGTGAATCCAGAAAAATTGAGTTGTCTACACGTTGTATTGATGATGTAGCTGCGAGAGTTTCTACTCCCTCCCCTTTTGATGCAGTGGTTTCACCCCAAAGCACTGCTCATAGTGGTGTGCCCCCCCTCCTGAGGATAATGGAAAAGCTGCGGATGTGTTGTCGCATGCTGATCAAGGAGTTGACACTTTGAGGGACAATGTTATGCATGTCAATAAGATCTTTGACTCAAGAAAGGAATTATTGGATGACTCCAGAAAACAAACTAAAACTTGGAAGCAAGGTCGTCATCCAAGATGTCGTGGCAGGGGGCGTGGACGGGCAGATTGGGCTGCTGCAAATGATGATTTTCAACCATTGATTGAATCTGACTCAGATGACACAGATATAGAAAGCCTCCTCCAATAGGAAATAATATTAGAACAGAGCTACTCTAGAGGCTAGGGTCATGGGCGGTAAAAAAGTATAAATTGGAACGACCTTCTAGAGAATGACAAACAATTGGCTCTAAGATTAGGCAAAAAGTTGGTCTGTAATTTCTTTGATGAGGGAAGTGGCTCTGTCTGACCCCATCCTTTCACATCCATTGTACTTGTTTTTTATTTATTCTATGGGCTTTGAACCTAATTTAAAAAAAAACATGTGGCACTATGAAATTTTGACCACCAAAACATGATCTTTATAGAAAAATCAATAGTTTGTTTTCTAATTTTTAACATTAAAAGATATAACAACATGAAAAAATATAATTTTCACTGTAGTGCACCATTTTGAATTCTCATACGATCTCCACACATGTTTCTACAAACTATCATGGTGTGTTGATGTCACCCTCACTTCATAAAAAATTAAATTACAATTTTATAGATTTAACATTCTTTTATGATCCTCAAATCACTCCAAAACTTTGTTATTAAAGTCATATCATGTAGAAAATTGAACAATATGAGTTTTTAAAAGATTTATCTATTGAAATTAATAAAACTCACCCAAATCATATCTGTATCTTCTGTTCTCCTCCCTTTCCTCATTCATGGGATAATAAATCTCCAAAAAATCTATACGGATAAAAATTTATTATATAATCTTTATGGTTTAGTAATTTGAATATTGATCAAGTATTTTTTTATGTCATTGGAGTTGGACCCAAAGATACATTCTATATGATAAGTAAAGTAGATGTTTCGATGGTAAATATAAGTTATTTATTGAATATTATGTCTAAGAGAAAGTCCAAAATTGGTTTATAAAGCAATAGAAGTATTAGATATGATTGGAGTTGAGAGAATAATACTTGAAAGGTTATCCTTGTAGAAAGCACTGATCACTTTAAAAACACATCGACCATAAAGAAAATGGATGATTATGTGAAAATTTAGTTGAATTGCTGGATTTATAGCCATGATATAAGGATTATCAATTATTGTATAGTGGTTATTTAATTTAATGTATTCCCACATCATATAAGATATTCATGTAACACTAAATATTAAAAAAATAAGATATGCAGTTTGGTCTTGCCTCGAAATTTCGACCAAGATGAGAAGAGAAATCGCAATGGGTTATCAATTATGAAATATTTTTTTTATTTTTAATTTTATATTATTGAAGTCCTGAAATATTGAAATGACATGAATTTAATTTCAATAGATTATAATATAATTTTTTTTGGATATAAAACATGCATATGGTGTAGATAAGTTGGTTTTGGAATCATAATTTGTATTATAAAATACCTATAAAAAATAAGAAGGTCCAATATGTGTGGTTTGATTAATGTTATGATATGAATGTGAGAATTTATGAAATTGTTAATTGGGGGATACCCACATCTTGAAAAATTAAATTCCACATAATGTGAATCCTTTTGATAAATGATAAGGCATGTGGTGGGTGTTTTTAGAAGATATTTTGGATATTTAGTTATAGTTAAAAGACTATACGTAAGATTCATTAATACTGAAGTGGAATAAAACATTAGGCTAATACAAAGGGATACTTGGAGAAGCACTACATAGTGGAGTAAGTGATATTTAATATCAGGTTCCCGATAATTGAAATTAAAATAGGAAAAAAATAATCTCTCAACATACATTGAATGGTTTCTTCCCTTGAAAACCACTAAATCAAGGTAAATGGTGTAACATGTCACAAATAGTATAATGTGGAAAATAATTTTTTTGGAATTACAAACTATATGGTGGTTGGATAATTAGATGTTATAACTAGGTATGTAGATATTATCCTCCTTAAACTATTTGTCAGTTATAATTTAAAATATAAAATCCCAAATAATGTTCAATGGTTGAAATATATTGGAAGGTTATCCTAGGAATTAATTTGATGTCTTAGAAGTGATAATTTGAGAAGAAGTTACTTGTTTGAATTTGAATTTTAAAAATCACTTAAATGGAGATATTATTTAACAACATAGGTTGATGATGGGGAATAAAAATTGAAAGGGAATAGAGATAATACAAATTGTTTGTTTTGAGAAATATTTTGAATAAGGTGTATATCAAAGAGGGATACATTTAATATATGATTCAAGAAGGGTGTGTTAATACATATTAATGATATATTAATGATCAAATATATTGAAATTAGTATTTATATCTAGTTTTATGTAGTGAGGGTTGTATACCACATTATAAATAATTCCTATGCTGGAATTATTAAATTTATTTTTTACCGTTGTATGGAGTTTAATAGAAAACATTTATGTAACTATATTAACAAAGATTTGAATATAAATGGTAACAAAATTGGTATAAATATAATACATCAATATGATAATAACATCAATAATAATGACATAATAAATATATTTTATCATATGGTAATTTATCATAATGTTAATAAACATAGAAGAGACCTATAATTATATCAATCAACATATTTTTGAAAAAGTCTTAAAATAAGATAATAGAATGGCCCTTTAAGACTTAGTGAGAATTGAAATAACCAAAAAGTATTTCATAAGTGATACATGGTGAGTAGTGAGTTTAGCTTAACATTTTATCCACCAAAATGGCGACTATAATGGATTTTTGGTACACTAACTCAATGGTGAGTTTACATTATTTGGATTTATCCTAGAGGGGGTTAATTGGGTCAAATCATTATTTCACTATATGATTTATATTCTACACATATTTATTATATTTAACATTGATGGATTTTTGAAAAACAATTATTCAATGTTTGAATATTGTTCCTTCTATCAAGGGAAGAAGATCTGAAGGGAAATAAAAGAGGTGAAAAAGTATAAATCTACATACACTAAAATTCAACTCACCTTAGGGTTCAATGGGTTATAAAACAATTAATTAGAAAGATTATTAGTTTTAATAATGAAAAAAATACTTTAATTGGATTTGATAAATAAAACAATTACATAATTTATAGTAAACCACCTCATTATGATGTCTGAACACATTCTTACACCATGTAATCATCCCACTAACCCACAAAAAAAATATTTATCATAGTAGAAATATTTCATCTATATACAAATTACATAGTAATTAAAAATTATAATATTTAAATGATTAATAAATTTCGTTATTGTAATTATAATTAAACTCTTAAATATGTATTTGAGTATATTAGTTTGTCAACTGGGTATGATTTTTTTAATTTTATAAACATAATAGTGAAAATATTTCCATTCATTTATTTTACACATTGTAATAATATAGGAAAATATTATTATTTATGATATATGATTTGATTTTGATATATTATTATATATTCCATATTACATATTGGGTAATATAATTTTATAGGTTTCTTGTGTTCATTAAATGCAGTTATAGCATGTTTTTGGGAATCAAAACAAAATTCACAATCGAATGATTGAAATAATTTTTAGAACGTTTTATTTTAGAATATAAGTAGTTTATAAGGGCGATAATGTGTGGTTGATTTGTTGGATATCCATGCATTAGAATAATAAAATAAAATTTTCATATTAATCAAGTAGAATATAATGATAATTCAATGAGTCACATAATAGTTAAGAGGTTAATAAGTAATTAATGTAGAAAATTATAATTATATTGTTATAAAGTTATAGTATAGAGATCTAACTCCTCATGGTAAGTATTAAGAAGATTATATCAGTAGTTAATCCATTTTAAAACTCCATGACTACTTAATATACACTTGATTAAATCTATTCTTATTATATTGTTTTTTATGTGTATAAGTGGAATGAAAATTAAAAAATCCGAAATAGTTTTCAAAAGGATTTCTATTTACTAAAGAATTATATATATATAATAAATGAAAATAGTTTTAAATAATATTAAAATTAGTATTTCAATATTTGGATTTATTAATTTTAGCAACATGCCTCATAGATACATTCACTAATGATCCAGTTGAACCTTCATGGTTAATATTTTTTTACACCCTAAAGGAACATAATGTGCTTACTGATTGTCCTATACATTTTCTATTCTAATTCAACGTCTATCATATCTCTATTTTCTAATGTTTTATTTATATATATTGAAAATATTAATAAATATGTAGCTCAATATTTTGGGTAAATGAATCCTTATAATCATTTTGAATTCAATAACTGATCCACTATATTGTGCTTTTTTGGACCACTGTCTCAATATCAATTATTATATACAGTAGTTTAGAACTTCTCAATTCATTGTAAATGGTGTTCCAAATTAATGAAATATGAAATTATATACACTTATATCAATATGTTTCTTTATAAAATTTTTATCTATATTATGAAAGTAATAATTATTTTTCCATCATGTTTATATCAATATAATCAATGAGATTATATAGATTAGAGATCAACTCAAGAGTTACATGAAGCTATACTATAATGTGATATTACAGATGTTATTTGTTGTGTATGATATTTCTTTAGATATTGAACATGGTACCTATCGCAAAAGGTTGACGAATGAGTGATGATAAATATAAATGAAAATAATCTTAACCCTGAAATATTTAAATACTAGAAAATAATTATTAATTTATTTTTATCACATTTGATATTAACTATTGTAAGAATATTGATTCCTTAACCAAGGTATTCAATTGAGGGGAATAAAAAGAAAGAAAACATGGGGGTGTGTATCTATTTGTGGTGTTGTTTTTATTATTCTTTTGATTTTACCATTGGATATATTCAAATGATATTATCTATTTCTTCATTTTAACTATTTACTATTTTGGTTAAAATTTTAATTTTTTTATTAATGTCTTTATTTTTTATTTTATATAGAAACATGTGCTTATGATTTCCTAAAACAATTCCCGGGAGATAATATGAAACCTACACATACACCACAACCATACTATTTTGGTCACATCAAATCCACTAAAGCTAGTTTTTCAATTAATATGATAGATGAAACATATTATTGTAAGACTTCTTATAAATATAAGAAAACATTTTTTGTTTTTTTAATTAACATTTCCCTTATTTTAATTAATATAAAAGAACACAAGTAGTAATAGAGGGTAAAAATAACATATATAACAAGTCACATGGGCCTAATTAAATGAAGGACTTTGGTGTGATCCTTCGTAGAATGTTTACATACCTAATGAATAATATTAAAATTATGAAAAACTTTAAGAAATTCCCATGATTAGATGAAATTAGTAATAGAGTATTCAACTAAGTTAACATATTTATGAGTATGCTATAACTGAGTATTGAACCGTCATATGAAGAGACACCTATGAATAGAGTGATTTATAATGAAATGAGGATTATACCTGGACAAATTAGACTTCAACAAAAATAATAGAGTCATATTCTAAAAATTTAGGACTGATTAATTTGACCTTGAAAATATTTAAGTCTTTTATGACTTCTTTATCTTCTGTGAGAATATAAGAATCAAACCCATTATGATTTGAGATATGGGATATGAAATAAAAGGAAATTTCACCCAAATGATTTCTCAAAATTACCCTGACTATCATGCCCTCACCCAGTGAACCAACCATGTTATATTTATGAACCAGAGTCTGTATGAGCCACTAAACCCAACATCCTTGTGTATAAATCCTAAGAAGAGGAGGCACATGAATCTATTTGCACATTATGTGCTCCCCAAAGGAAATGCAATCATCAAATGATGATGAGATGTTTTCAAACCTAAATTTTGAAAAAATTATTACTCAAATAAAAAGAAGATAGGGTGTTGAGGAAAAATAGAAAAATTCATTATAAGTAACACATAAGAACTATTAGGTATTGACAAAGACTTGAGTATCAAGATTTATATAGTGGGAACCAGCTTCACACCTAAAAAAAAAGTATTGAATGAGATGCTCAAATGAATATATATAGTGGATAATAGAGAAACATAATAAAATTGGATAAAAAACCAACACTTACTCCCATTCCACATATATATGTGACTACATATCTATACGGGGGTAGTCCCAACACATGAAAAAGGATATGATCTAGATACCACTCCGAATTAGGGATTGGTCAGTAAGGATAAGGTACCATTAGATCTTTTAAAATAGAAATCACATCTTCATCAAAATAATATAAATTAAGAGAAAATTTCATCACCTCAACCAATGGATATAATGTTAGGTAATAATTTTATAAATGGACATGGATAAGGGCCCGTTAGAACTTATTGAGAAAATAATATGGTTAGTAAATTATGGGAGAACAATATACAAGCCCAAAAAATTCCATTTTTATTAAAAATTACTTGAAAAAATGATTTAAGGTCAACAATGATATTATTTTGCGGTCTTGGTGAAGGAAAAAAAATAAAGAATAATATATCACTAGAAAATTATTCATTCCATATAAAAATGTTACCATAAAATATCACCCACTTGGAAGAACTATAGATTAAAGGGATATTCTTAACAAAGTTCTTCAACATGAATGAGGAAATAATACTACTTTATATCCCCATAAGATCAGGTGGATGGATACATTTTTAGTGCATGAATCGTTCTAAAATAGATAAACCTAGTTCCAAATCCCAAGCTATTTTAGCATGCATTTCATAGATGGTGTCCATAAAAATTAGAATGTAAAACCATCCCTAATAAACAAGGCGTGAGTGGATTTTATAAATAACTCAATTTAGGTGAAAATCAGAGTGATATTCCCCTACAAATTTGTCAAAGAAACAATCTATATCTGTGATGACACCCTTGGAAATGTATATAGAGGAGTGAATGTGAATAAACCTAGATGAAGATCATACTGAATCAGAGAAATATCCTTACCAAATAAATGTATTTTCTCCTATTATAAATATGAGTATAGATTATGAATATGTGGAAATAAAATAACATGATATTATAATTATTATAATATAAAAAGTATGCTACAATGTTACTGTAGTGACTTCTCAAATTTTTTCAATCAATTACGGTATAACATTGTTCTAGGTATGAATTTAAATCGGAATATTCATTTCGGTACTGAAACCAATGTATCTAATGAAAATTAACATGTTTGCGTTAATTAGTAGAAAATGTGCATTCCACCAAAAGTAAAATTTATTACCTCTAATTATTGTAATAATAACCTTTTATAACACCATAATGTGACATAAGTCATACCATTTTTAGTATTATATAACTTTTTTTATTTCTTACATCTGGATATTATTCACCATAAAATTTCTCACACCTTCATTATGACTCTCAACTTATTATAGTTGTAAATTTTCAAATTCTTGTGATGATTTTCCTCAATAATGATAAAATTCATTGGGAAAGAATTCATTATCTATATGAATAGTTCAATAAAAAATTTAAAATATGTAAATATAGTATTAAATAAAATATATATAGAGAAAAACATTGTATATGAAAAAACTAGTTTGAGAAATTAAACCTACTTATTATACAATTATTCATTTATAATGGTATAGTGAATCTAGAACCTATATCAATTATCCAATTTCCTCCCTATGGTCCACAATGACATAAAAGACACCATCAAAATTTTGACAACCAAAAAATGATTATGATATCCCCAGGAAAGGATCAACCTTGACGTAATTTTCTATTGATCTATAATTAAGTTTATTTTTTAATTAAAAAATGATTTTTTTGATTGATGGATTCGATGCATTAAATAAATATACCGTTATAGATTCTATTATTAAGGGTTCACATTATTATCCCTTATTTCTAAAACTCACTTTAACAAAACCCAGTTCAATGATTTTTCTACACTCTAATTACCAATACATTTACATTGAAAATTCGCACTTTGAGTGTTATATAATTCAAATCAAATATTTTTTCGATGAGTCTAAATATGACATATTCATATAAATTAGAAATATATCTTTGACACTAGGTAAATTTATCATTTTCACTATAAGAGTAACTCTAATATTTTTTTCACTGTATTATGTTCATATTGTTTCTTTATATAAAAAGTAAAATTATTGATTTTTTAACCATTATATGATAAATATTTTTGAAATTATCTTCAATCTATCCATTATTGTCTTCCTAAATTTTAAATTTGTTTTGTATATAATTATTAGATATGTTTTTCCCAAAACCAAAATATATAATATTTATTATATATATTTTATATCCATATTTCAAACCATGATGGATTGAAATTCCTTATAACTTTTTTTTTGAGTTTCAATATATTAGGAAACCACTCACTAATATGTAAAATATAAAGTTGATCATGATCAAACTCTATTAGGTTAATTGTGACAACAAATCATATTAAAATTATTTTACCCTTGAGGAATCCTTTGTGATGAGATTTTTGTAGTCCTATTTTATCCACATTTGTTAGGCATTCATTACAAAATTAAATTTCTTATTAAAAAATAAATCTCCCAACAATACAATGTTCTAGGAGACGATTTTTATATACACTTTAAAAATATTCATATAAATTTCAATGGGGTAACATCCTTAGGTAATATATATCTTTATATATTAAGATATCTCTTACTCAGTGAACCATCAAGTGAACCAATATATCAAGGAATAATGATTGGAAGAAAATCTACAATTTAAAAAATATGAATGAAATTTCCTTATTCATTGTAATAATTATTCAATGTCTTTATATTTTTAGGATATAGATTTGATAATTAATAAAACGTGGTTATAATGTGTTAGAGATATTTAGTAATAATTCAAATTATATAAAAAAATTATGTTCTACATTAAAATATGATATTCATGAAATTTATTCCCATTTCAATTCAATTAATTCATCAACATGACATTATTATTAATTTATGAACACTCATCAAGAATCCTTACACCATTTTGGAAGTGATAAAATGAAAATATATCTTTCTTGGAAAGAGTGTGACCTGCTGGGGGATGAAAATTCTATGTTCAAACCTTAATAGGTACCAAATATCTCTTTATCCCCATATCAATCATTAATAACATATATATTTAATTGATCATTAAAACCCCATAGTCGATGCCTACTACTATTACATTGGAATAATATATAAGGAAACCCATCCCAAAAGAATGATCAGTTTAGTAGTCTTGGTAAACTATATATATACTCGAGTACTGAATTACAAATGAATAAAAAAATTAAAAAAATTGTTTTTAAGAATATTATTATTTCATATAGAATGTCCCTAGATTTAATTAATATTAAACATCATGGAATCATGGGGAAAGGAATCAAAATAAGTTTGAGATCAAATACACAACAAAGGTAATGTATAACAAAATCTATGAATAAATAAGGATAATAAAAATAGAAAGGTAACTAACTAAATCACATTACATTAAATTAATAACTTTATAATAATATGACAGGAATAAGACGTGATCTAATAATTTCATAAAAATGATCACTTAAAAATGAAACAATACCATAGATATTCTATCTAATCGAATAATCACATGGAATTACTGAACTCATAATAATTAAACAGATAACAATAGATATCTAAAACCTAAAATTGATTCTTCATTCCAAGACATCTATACTATCAATTATTCCTTATAAAAATCTAACATTGTCAAGGATCTATGATAATAATCTAATATCAACTAGGTTTCATGCCAATAGTCTAATACATGGGTATAATCTTGACCAAAAAACCATATATAATTTGTCTCATGAAACCTAAAAATGTTTCAAGGGGATATATAGGGACCCAAATAAGACATAAAATGCATTTTCAATCCTATACATATAATAATATATCTATATAATGAACAATGTGTCTTATCATAAAATATCCATACTCGACAAAGGATACAAATATATAAATATTTCTATAGATAATAAAATAACTATAAATTTAAAAACCATATTTAAAAAATGAATATGATTTAGTATATAATCATATAAATCACTCAAGAATATGGATAGTTAAGATAAATTAAATTAATAATAAAATATTATTATAATAATGTGTTTTTTCCATGATAATATTAATTATCACAAAAGAAAGTGAGATTGCAATTAAAACTTTTACAACCTAGTATTTTTAAAATCAAAACCCTAGGATGAATTAAGTCAATGTGGAACTTATCAAAATATGAATTATGAGTGAATAATTATATTAAATGAAAAATGGTAAGTATATACACCTAATTAATGTTAATTGGTTCATAATAACAAATAAGTTTTAGGGGAATGTAAATTGAGACAAAATCCCCTACTAATTGACTAACCATTCAATCATAAGGGCAATGAAAGAAAAATATCTATTGAAACATTTAACATCATGAAATAAATGAAATTTATGATATAAAATTTCATAGGTAGGTATATGACCACACAAAACAAATTAGTGGTGAATACATTATATGTCTCGTATAAGTAAAAGTGAGGATGGAAATTAACTTAAATTATTCCCCATTTTGGTTGAATATGATTTAACCTCATGTATAATGGTATTAAATGTGTCATTAAATTATTTAAAAATAATATTAATATTTATGTTTTCATATATGATTCTTTAATAATATATTATTACCCATTCATTAACATTCCTATACTATTTTCATCACTTCAAAAGTTAATTTCCATGTCTTCAAGTAGGGTTTTAAATTTAGTTTTTATTATTATTAATTAGTTCATGATAAAATCATATATAAAATTTAACATGATGTAAATATCATATAAATTCATTATATCTCTATTTATAGAAATCTATACTATTTAGTGATTGGATATGAAATGCACCATTTTGGGAGACGGTAGGATGTACGTATTCATAAACACTACTTCCATTTTCTTCTTCTATTAAAAGTTGGAAAAGTAAATGAAATATATTTATATAATAATTATATTATTATTTTTATATCATATATATAACATATTTTTAATAAAAAAATCCTTGATACTTTCCATGTAAAGCATGAATGAATCACATCGCATTGAGAAGGAAGTATTCTAACAGTCCACACCCTATATTATAATATTTAAACAAATTGACTGCATTAATGTATGTGTTATATAATAATTACAGAATTATAAATACATTATAAATATCATATATATACATATATCATATATAATCAACAAATCCAATATCATTCTAAACTATAAAATTTGGTAATGGTAGAACATACAACTTCTTTTTGTGTGGCGGTAGTCCTCCGTACACACGAACGATGATTGTATATGTCTTTTGATAAATGTGTATATAGGTATACACTATATCCTTGAAATAAAAAAAATATTATAATATTTAATATTCTAATATTATTTAAAAATAAATATATACTAATAAAAAACTCATGGTTCTGTAAAATTAATTTTAATACAGACACATGTCAAGCGTAAAACCTCATTTTTATATTAATCAAATTAATAATTTTTAATTTTATTCACTAATTATTATTGTAAAAAATTAATATAACCAATATAGACATTATAAATTATTATAATTACCAATATGAAACCCATTTAACTATATTTAAGTCACACAAGTTTGTAAAATTAATTTAAAATTAATCCCATAGACGGGATGAGTGATCAGGTTTGTGAAGTGAAAATGTTTAAAAGATCACTGAGTTTTTATATATAAATTCAATATAAATATAATTAAAATTACTTTCATTAGATTAATATATAAAAAATACCAAAAACTCACCCTAATATTCATTAGATACCTATAATTCAATACTGTAGTTTATTATTTAAAATAATAGTTATAAAAGTTTTAAAATATAGTTCTAAAATACGTTTTCCATTAAATAGAGGCAAACCCGCCATAAGAAAAATACAGCTTTTTTATGTTTAATATTTGATTTTTTTTCTCATCCTATGCCTATAAAATCTATCAAAGGAATTAAGTAACATATCATTTAATATATTATATATAAATTTATCTAAAATCCCTCACTAATATTAATTAAATAAAATTATTAATAGAAATTACCTTTTGATTATAAAAATACTTTTTGAATAAAAAAATTCCTTTATAATTGGTTTCTATATTATTTTCCAATTAATTTTTATCCAATGAATTAATACATACACATTCATTAAAAAATTTCTTATTTTTTAGCATAAGATAGCATCCATGTTTCGTGTATTTTAAATTTAAACTACTGTTGCGTATTAATAAATATAGAAAAAATTACATTTATTATAAAATTGAAATAATTTAATGACTTATGGGGGTTACATTCTCCTCCCCTTAAATAAAATGCATCGTACCAATTAAAACCTCATCTCAATAATCAAGGGTTTGATATAAAAAAGTATTATTATTTAAAAAACACATCATAAATGGGTTCATAAAATATCCTCTTAATAATACGGACTTGTAAATAGAAAGGTGACATATAACTCAGTTTCTATGTAGAACAACATTAATGTAAAGTGAAAATATAAATTTGGAGAAAAAGTGTAAATATTTAATAGAGATTGATTGAAGTCATTGATTACAAGCATATTAATGATCATTGTCAATTTGTGGGAATAAAATCTATAAATGTTATATTTTTTAATAGACCAACCTTTCAATTAAAATTAAGGTAGTTTGATTACATTTTTCATTTAAGACCCTTTTCCCAGGAGTTTATGAATTCATTCACTCTCAAAGAATATTCAGAAATAAACTTACATGATATATTTATATAGAGAAAATTTTATCCTTTGGTTGTGTTAAAATAAATTTCTAGTTAGTCCATTAATTCAGTAAATTAATATCCAAAAATGCTATAAACTCCATCACTGATAGAAAAACCCACTGTGAACAAATCATTAATTAGTTCTAGGGTAACCAGTACTATCCATTTTAATTTATCCTTTTAAAAAAATATTTATACCAACATCATTATCTCAATGTGAAGAACATATTAAGGGTTATGATTTCATTAATATTATGTTTTAAAATAATTTGAAAATTTCACTAAATCAATTTTATTGGATGTCAGTACCATTCAACAAATATTTTCAAATCATTAATGAAAATTTACAATACTAGAATCCATATTTATTTCATTATTCTTACAACCAGAATATAATTAGTTAAAATAATCTTAAAACAAAATTCCTAAATCATAACATACGGAAATTAATCATTCCACATCATAAGTATTAATGAAATAATCATTATATTGATCTATTACCCTTCTTTTAGGTATATTACCTTGATTCATGGGAAATTCACATGCATAGTTCCATGTACCACTATAGTTGAATCATTAACACTAGGAAATCTATTCATTACATTTTGATGAGGGGCATGGCGGACTTTTACACTACAGTTGAATACAACTCCATTTTTTATGTATGGATTAAAGAGTTTCATTCCATAAGAATACCATTTTAGAAAATCTTTATTTCCCTTGTTCATTTATCCATCTTTTTTAATTTCATTCTTTTCTTTTCTTACTTCCCTTTAGAGTTGTGTGACTTGTAGAATTATTTCTCTCCCTTAACAGCACATGATAATTTTCTTTATATGATGATATTTTTGGGGATACTTGTTCCCATTATTGAACTATCTTAATCATATTAAAGAAACAAAAAATTTGTAACAACCCTAGTATTTATGAAATATTTTGTTTTTTTTAAGTAGTTAATTTTTTTAATGTATAATGAAATAAGTGGTATTTAAAAAAATTATGTGATATATAATAATATAATAGTGACCACAACTATGATAGTATAAATAAACTTTAATTATCTTATAAGTGAAAATATTATATACTTATCTCATGGAATAAGTAAATAAATGTTCTGAAAATTACAAATTAAGTGTTGCAAATTTGGTGACACATATATTTTTATTTACAATTTTCTACTTAATTTAAGAATTTTAAAACAATTATATTTATAAAATTTGGATCAAAATTAATATATTTTTTCTTATGATTGTAATATATTTTATAAGCCCTTAATTAATTTTTTAAATGTGTTATAAAATTAGTTATAATTTTAAAATAGGTATTTTACAAATCAATAATGACTTTAAATAAAAATTAAAATTTTCTTCTATAGAATTTTTTTAAAATATAGATCATTTTATAAATCTACATATTAAAAACAATTTGGGGTGAATTGTTTTTGTATTTTTATGAAATAGTTGAATTTTTGGTGAATAGTGAATTACTATAATTTATGGTATATATACATTAAATTTTAAATAAAATATTCCTTGAGTCATTTATGATTTAATAATAGTAATCTAGAACTCAATTAATTTTATTAATATATTTAATGATAATTCTTAAACTATTCATTGTCTTGATCCGAAAGAATAAACTAATGAATAAAGTAACGTGAAGAGTCTTCTCTCCTCACCTATAAATACCTCCCATCACTACCTATTATAGTCACCCCTCTAAAGAATTGTATCTTGTTTAATTTCTTTTCAATTCCCTTTTGAATCATCTTACCCACATCTAAGAAACTCTAGTCTCACCAAAATTATAAAACCAAGTGCTTTAAAGAGGTTCTCAAGGAGGTGAATTCAAGAGGCAAATTCCACTTTCATTTTATTTATTTTATTTTACTTTCCTTCCAATTTCTTTTATTTTCATTTTCTCCACTCCTTTACATCCATCAAAGTGACTGGATAAATTCATTATCTTACATATACTGTATTGTTACTATTTTAATGGAATATCCATCATCAAACTTCTCCTTTTGTCATCTTATTCAAAAAAATTAGAACGTTTCCCAAGTTGTGTCGATTTACCATCAATGTTGACGATGTGTTTTCATTTTATATTATCACTTTCAAGGATGGTCATAAAAACATAGTTATAGTTAAATAAAATATTTTTATACAAATTATATGTTATATAATTTTCTTGAAAAAATATAAAATACAAGACAATAAATAAAATAATATGAGTTCTTGATGGTCGTAAAAACAACCAAAATAAATTAAATCATTTTCATTAATGATTTATCTAATAAATTATCATAATATCATAAAACATAATTATATATGGTATCAATTAAAATTATTGAAACATATTAATACTATTTAATTCCACTTGTGTATTTTTTAAACCATTTGATAATAAAATCCATAATGAACCAACCATGGAAACCATGAAATAAATGCACCCAAAACAATGAAAATAACAAAATATTATTAATTAATGGGTGTATAGTTGTTATAATAAGTACCCATAATGAATTATAAATATGAATATAGTTATTGAATATATTAATTACACTATTTAATAGATCCTAGAGGAGGTTTGAAAAATTTTATGGAAGTCGAACCGGAGGTAAGGGACTTTCTTTTTAAAATCTTCTTTAATATCTCTTTTTACAAAATTCATATTAAATGTTTTTATGATTCGTGTATTCAGGTTTAATGATTGTGTTCTGGTTCATGGGATTTTTTTGATGAATTGTGGGAGATATATCTACCTCAAATTCATTGTTTATTTTTATGTTGGATGTTGATTATAATGGTTATTCCAAGTGTAACTGTGATAGTTAAACTATAAGGTAGTAATGAGAGATACCTTAAAAGGTAGATGTGTGGGTTAAATTTTAATTTATCCATGAGGGATACAAATTATATTATATCTATGAGGGTTAATGTTAGGTCCACTATGGTAGATACCCTGAGAGGGGGGTGAATCAGGGTATGACAGATTAAAACAACTTCCCCTTTTGATCTTTTTTTTCTATTAGACAAAACCATCTTCTCTCTTCTTCCTGATGCAGAGTATGAAAAAAACATAAAGCTTGCACATGACACATCGATTTTTACTTGGTTCACCCTCACTAGGCTATGTCCAAGGAGAATACACTAGCAGTGTGCCGATGTACCAATTCTACTATAAGTGCACTACTGTTTAAACGTTCGATGTGGACTCACTGTCTCTCTTGGACTACAACCACTCAAAATATGAGAACTCACTGCACTATCAACTGAAGCGAGCTCACTACATATTCAGAAGATCCAAACACAGTTTATAGAACTACAAGTCTCTTTATTACCGCTAATGAATGGATCATCCACTTTACGTATACGCTATATTGATGTTCAAAGTTCATCAACTGATGAATACCCCTTTTCCCCTAAACACCAAGCACCAAACTTTGTATATAACTTCGCAGAGCACCCTACTTTGCGAGGCTCCCAATTTCATGAATCTCAATCTAGCCTTTTCTATACTTCTTCCATTTCACGAATCACTCTCATGAAGCACTATCACGAAGCACTCTCGTGAAGCTCAAGTCGTTACAGAGTGACTTCCCTCATGAATGTCACTGAGCCAACGCAGAGATCACAACATTCACAGAGCTAGAGTAGACGTCACACAGCTCTTCTTTCTCAATGAACTCTGCATTCGAGAGTTGAAAGAAAAAATATATTATAGGAAAATTCTCTCGAAATCATGAAGAACCATAGAAATTTTCTGATTGTGTAGCTTGTCATAATCACAGAGAATCACGTCAATTCCTTCGCGCCTTCACCGCGAAGCTCCCTTGTAAATCCCTTCACTGTATTGATGCACTTTAACCCTACCATTCGCAAAGCTTGACGTAATCGCGAAGAATCACGACCATAATTTTTTTGGTCTTCGCTAAATACAATACATGAAGCATATCTTCTCAAAACTCATATCTTTTCCATATTTATATATGATCTTTAAGGATATCCACTTTTCGTGATGATCACCCAACTCCAAATTTTGGAACCCAACAATTTGGAAAACACTGGGAAACAGCGCCACAATGTACTACTCGTTTTATACTGCATGAAGATCATATAATCCATTGTTATGGTTCATTATCAACAATAATTGTCAATTACATCTCTGGAACTCAATAATTCACCATGGAAACCTGCTTTGTCAACAAACACAGTCAACCCAAATATGTTGCAATGTTACCTTGGGAGATTTCTTCCCAATAGTTAAATTCTTATGTAAGTAACTCCCAAAGTTACCTTTATGGTTTTATTTATTTTTTCTATTTTTTATGGAAATCTCATGTTTATTTGAAAAGTAACAATATGATACATTAAGGGTGAGATGTATATATTTGTGAAAATGATTTCATATGTTTATAAGTATTAATGGACTAATAGTTTCTCTCATTATTATTATGTCCCTTCATGAGATTTTTGTTCTCATGACATGTTTAAATTATTTTTAGGGTTTAAGGATGGGTAATAGAAAATAATAGTCTAATATAAATATTGTGAATATTTTTCCTGAAAATTTTTCATGTTTTATTAATAACATTTAAATTATAGATGAAATGGATATTATTTTAGTAGTACTTTATGTTTTTGTTGATATATATGATTAAATGATAATTGGTAATTTAAGAATGTGAAATCTAGAATAAATTACAAGATTAATTAATATTTAACATCAAGTACTGATTTTTGGAATTAGAGTACAATTTAGATAACATTAGGTGTTAGTATTATGTTAATAGAATAACATAAATTATTTTACCTAATTTATTAGTTAAGATGATCTATAATTTAAAATTTTTATGTTTATTAATCTATTATTATTCTATTCAAAATGATTTTATGTAGAATAAATAGGGAAGAATAAGTTGGAAGGAATACATATGTTGATATCTTTCAAAATCCCGAACCTAGAATGGTGGGAATCTAAAATAATCTATTTGTGATAGTAATCACTCAATTCACTCAAGGTATAAATGGAAGTGGAATACAAGAAAGAGAAAATCATGAGATACCACAAAGGGACATGATGATGGTGGAAGATATTATGGGGCAAAACCGTCTTACCTTCAATGGCTATTCTGACCTATTGGTTGATGAAGGGTGGATTGAAGCCCTTGAAAAGATATTCAATGTATTGGGTGTTCAGATAAATAAAATTCTCGTCTTGATTTTTTTCTCTTTAAAGGTGAATCCAATCATTGGTGGTCAATAACAAAGAATATCATGGACAATGGGGATATTAATGCTTTAATATGGGATGAATTTAATAATATTTACTTGAGAAATATTTTCCAAAGGTGGTTTGACATATAATGAAAAAACAATTCCTTGAATTGATACTTAGGGAGGAATATTTAGTGCTCAGGTATGAAACTGACTTCACTCAACTAGAATAGCATGATAAAAATATTATTTGGGATATTAATAGTAAAATTAATTATTTTTAATTAGGATTGAATCCAAGATATTAAACAACATTAGCCTCATGTGAATTTAAAAGTTATGAGAAACTTGTTCATTGTTATGAGAGGGTATTAATGGAACTTGATGATGATTGTAACGCCCCAACCCTAGTTACCCAGATTCAGTGCATTATTACATAACATTGGAATGACCACAAAGGATCAAGTCTTGAAAGACCGATTAGTTTAGTTGTCTTGGAGACACTAGATATATTCATATGTCTTACATTACACCATAAGGTAAAAAAAACTACAACAACATCTTGTCTTCATATCCCCTCATACTATCCCTGCAGGTCATTCATAAATCAATTCTTCATAATCCTGGGAAAAATAAAACATTGAAAGGGGTGAGCTCAGATGCTCAGTAAGGATAACATTATAGCAGAAGCTTTCATAGATAAGCATAAACACTTAAGGCGGTTTATAACTAAAACGAAAGCCTTTTAAACTTGAACTTCAGCATAAAATGGAAAAGATAAAATAAATAAATGCCATTTACTTACTCACATGGATATTCTACTAGTAGAATGATCACATGCAATATCAATAACCACTTTCATAATGATGGAATGCATAATGCCAGACTATCATAACCACATAGCCAAGGCCTCGTGACAAGACTACAAATAAGATTTTGCCAAGGCCTTGTGCCAAGACACTAGTTTGTCTCATGAGACCTACCGATGAATCGAGGATCTATAGAGGGCTCCACCCGTCACATATTAAGTCCAATGCATTCCCATATGAAAATGTTTAAACATAACATACACAGTCGTATTAAAACTAGCATACGGAATGTCAATAGTTTCACCAGAAACAATGAATGGTATAAAAATAGCACATCCACAGTCAAACATAACTCATTCAATACAATATGAAGGATTGTATTGTATCACATTAACCTCAATCAAGAATAATGAAGGATTTTGACATAGATTAAAATAATCATCAAAACTATTTGAGATAAATATCCCCCTTTTTCTTGAAATCATTTAAAAGTCACACTATTTGTCAAGAAGCCATTTAAAAATAGATTTTTGAATCAAAGTGTCCAATACCAATTTGAAACTTTTAAAAGGAGTTTGAATTTTAAAACTTTAATGTCCATATAAATAAATCCTTAAAACCATTTTTAAAACATGGAGATTAATGAGCAAGATTTAGAAGAACAAGTCTTTAAAACAATTTAAAATGGTATTTTAGTTAGAGTTTCGGACAAAAAGAGAGACACTTGAATACAAATAATTGAGGTAATCAAAACTTTGTAATATCATGAGAATAAAGGGATTCATGATATACTATGTCAAAGTACATTATATACACCACATAAAAGTGATTTTGTGTATAACAACAAAGAAGTTTCAATGAAATGTAAATTGAGATGAAATCTCTCATAAAGGTCATACCCTTAGGTTAAGGATAAATAAATGACATAATTATGTGTGACAAATATAAAAAAACTAAATATGATTGGATATTCAGTGTAAAACAATCAAGGGACATTCACACATATTCTAGTAAAAAAACACCAATGAATTGGATGTTTATCTCAACAAATCAAGATTGAGTAAAAATTACTCTTATCAAGTTCATACAGATGACATGAGAATTTATCAATGGAGTTATTATGTGCATAAAAAGTATATCCACAGAAAGGGTAGTGGAAATTATGACATAATCAAATGAATAGTGATTCCACACATAATCTTGGAGTAAAATAATCAATGAAGTATGCGTAAAGCCGAATGAGTGGAAATTGAAATTTCAAATTCCCTTATCGATTTGGTAACATAAAAAAAAATACACCCATGAAAGAAGTATCATACAATGATGATGTAAATATACATGAATTAAAGTATATTACACAATGAACACAAACATGGTCAGTATACACACCACATGTAATAAATAAGTGGTGAACAATGGAATTCTCACGAAATTAAAAGTGAGATAAGAAACCCCTTACCTTGTACTTTTCCTTGGTTGGGGGTAGGTTAACCTCCTGTATAATGTTGAAATATTTGTTATTAAATTATTCATGAATCATATACATTAATATGATATCATATATGATCTTTTAACATTGCTTTGTTAATAATATCTTAGAATTATCGTCGTTTCGGGTGTTAACGTACTCATTTTCTTTTATATGTTTTGTTACGTAAGCCACGTTTTTTCATGGATAGGTTGTATGTTATTCATATCCAGAATGATATAAATTTCTTAAAAATTATTTTTAAATCATAAAATGATAATTTTACTTGAATGGATATGATGGAGAATGAATCTCATCGCGTTCGTGGAGACGGTAGTTCGTACGTACGCACAAGCGACAATATCATTCTTTTGATATTAAAATAATATATAATTGGATGGTATATAATATATACAGAATCATTATCATGTTATATTTATTATTTAAATGAGTTACACATCATTATTATACCCACCCAAATAATAATATATTGAATAACAATTACACCACGACGTGGAGACGGTAAGCCGTACGTACACACGTATGGTGACATGTTATTAAAAGTGTGGATAGAATACTGAATATGGTTGTAACATATTTATAATAACATCATAGTATATATAAGATACTGGATTTATTCTTTTATAATGGTAATAACAAAGAAAGAAGAAGTGGAAGAAGAAAGGAACTTGAAAAGGGGTGGTGAAAACATTACCTCTTCTTCGGGTTCTTCCTTTTTATTTGATCAATAGGGATCCTTAGGTTAGATTTATGATCAAACTAAGTCCTCTAGGTTGTAGTGAGGGAATTTGAGAGAGTATTTGGGCAGGGGTTGGCCGAACCAAAAGGCTTTGAAGGTGTTACGAAATGAGAAGTAGGAGTGCCCTTTTATAAGAGGGGTGAGGGGCATCTTTGGAAAAGCTAGAAATATTAATTTATAATAAATTAAAATTCGGTTTCTAATGGCTCAAAAGTTTATTATTCAACGTTTAATGTGGTTATAGGTCGAAAACCATTCATCCAATAGAATTTAGACAGGTTTGGGTTACTATATTAACCTTATCTTTTAGTTTTAACTCATAGTTAATTAGTTTGACATTTACCATGTCACTTTGTATTTTTATATTATATATTTAATAAACTTAATATATACATCCAAGAGACCCCCAAGTGGTCCATTAATGATATACCTATCATGATATAAGTCTTTTGGCCGAACCTTAGATATTTAGTAATTTAGTATCAATTAATAATATAATATTTGTTTTAAAAACGCTTTTATGTCAGTTTTGACACTATTCAATAGTTGATTTTTGTAAAACTCATAACAGAATGATTACTTCAAAAAAAGTTAATTAAATCAATCAGAATATGTCATATTATCCTATAAAATTAGTGTAATTCATTAAAAGTCTTAAATTATATTTATTTGTGTATTTATAATATCAATTATTTTAATTTTTCACTATTATGGTAATTACTGCATCATCATTGTGTCATATATATATTGAATTATTTAATGTTTAAAAATTATAAATAAAATATCATTATGTAGGAAATCTTATTATATTTCTCATGAATATTTAAAATTGAATATATATTATGTATAACCCTATATTAAAAATGTTTTAGTAAATAAACTTTGATTTTAACTCTTTTAACTTTTCTTTGAATTAAATAATAATAAATGTCCTAATCTAATCCAAGTGGACCTAAATGATAATATTTTATTCCTAAGGTTGTTTTTGGTCGAGATACACTTGTACAATAGAATTAGGACATGTGTTAGGGTAATATTAATATCATTTTTACCCTTAATTACCCTATTTACTTTTAACCGTGGCAAATAAAAGTAAAAAGTTACTATTCAAAAAAAAAATTATTTTCATCTCATTGAACCACATTTTACTTATTGATATTAACCGCGTCTCTCGGATTTTCAAGATTCCATTCACAGAAGCGGTAAAATTAAGTTTTATGAAAAATTCAGTTTTTTTAACTACCACTTAGTAGTTTCACTATTCATCAAAAATTGATGTTTTTCAGAACAATGCCAAAATTTAACCCTAAGCTATAATTGATATTCAATATTCAAAAATAATGTCTATTTTACAAAATTATAAACATATAAGTGGCATTAATTAATTTTATAATTAATTCCCGCTGTCACAACAAATAGCGTGTTTTTAAGAAACAATATATATCAAATGATTGACAATTGTTTAGGTCCAATTTCAAAGTGAAATTAATTATAATGAACACCATTGGATAAAATGGTAAAAATATATTCTAATTATACTTTAAAACCACTGAATAATATAATTTATTACTATAAATTATTTTGATTTAAAAATTTGTTTTTAATTAAAATTTAGTAATTTTCACTATTCATCAAAATATAAGTGTTATCCGAAAAGTTCCAAAATTTCACCCTAGGATAAATTCGATATTCCGAATCCAAAAATGAAGTACATTTTGAGAGATAGAATTTATAAAATTTCAAAAAGTAGGTATTACTATTCATAACGGCTAGTTTGATTGGTTGTGGTGTGTTAGAATCTCGAAGTAGCATACAATGCACGCCATTGTATTATTCGAAGGGAAACATACTGTGGAAGCATGGTGTGTTACAATGATCATGTGTACTTTTACAAAAAATAAGAGAAAATTTGCATATCAAAATAAATGTGTAAGAATCAATCAAACATATTTGAAGGTAAGAATGTCCAGCTTCCAGTTTGTGAGAAGTGTAGTAGAAAGAACTATGGGGAATGCCTTAACAAATATGTGAAATATGTATTATATGTTTTGTTATGTTGAATTTACAAATAACTTAATTTCTGATGCTAAGACTATTTGGAAACATTCTTATCTAATTTCTGAAATAGAACATTTAGAATTGAAAAATTACATGAAGGATTTTCTTGATAAAGGCTTCAATCATCATAGAACATCATAATTGGGTGCTCGTGTTATGATTTTAAAAAATAAAGCTGTTTCAAAGAGGATTTGAATTGATTATAGATATTCGAATAACATTACTATTTAGAATACGTATCAATCTCCTTATATTAATGAATTTGTTGATCTGATTCAGGGAGAATGTTATTTTTTAGGATTTAATATAGATCTAGGTACCATTAGATAATGGTGATGGAGGATGAAATACAAAATATATATTTTCATAATAGATATGGTAATTGTTAGTTTCTTGTTATTTACATTGGTTTGGAAAATTCCAATTCAATATTTATCTATCTTATGATTAGAATTTTTTTTGATTATTATGATAATATTGTTGTTCTATTGATTAAATTTTGGTTTATTAAATTTATTTTATGATCATGATAAACATTAAAGGATTGTCCTTCAAACCCATCAAGAAAGGGAGTTAAATGGAAAATATAGAAAATTTTATTTTGGGTTGTAATAGATTTATTTTCTTGGGAACATTGTAAATAATGATAGCATAACATTTGATCCCTCCAAAATAAAAGTGGTTAATGAATGGTAAAAACCTAAAAATGTTAACGAGATTATTAGTTTACATGAATTAGTAGGGTGTTACCAAAATTGTGTTAATAATATTTCAATGTTTTCTATCCCACTAACTATGTTTACACTTAATGATGTCAATTTTATATTAACAGAAGGCTGTGATGTTTTTTTAATGAACCGAAAAGAATATTGTGAATTATTTAATTATGGACCTTAGTTCCAGAAATGATTATTTTTTATCTATAGTGATGCTTCATTGATGGGACTTGTTTGTGTTCTGATGCAGATTGATTAGGTATTTGATTATGCTTCAGGAAATATAAAACATCAAGAGATAAATTATCCCAAACATGAACTGGAATTAGAAACAATTTTTTTTCATAAAAAATTTTTATTCATCAATTATATAGATCTAAATATGATATATATACTCACACAAAATGTTTAATGTATATATTTACTTCAAAGAAATAGAACATGAGGCAGAGAAGATGGATAAAACAAAAAAAGGACTATGATTGCATTATCAATTACCATCGTAGCATGGAAAACAAATTGGCAGATTCCTTTAGTTAAAAAATTCTGCTACATTAACCATGTTATGTTTAAAATATGAACTCTTAATTAATGATTGGATTAGTTTTTTACTTGGATATTATTGGTGTAGGAAATTCATTTATTATTCTTCAAATTCCAATGAAGTAGTCACCTTCAGACAAAATTAATAAATTGTAGAAGGAATACCGTGAGTTATAGAAAAAGGTAGAATTGGTTAAAATGACACCACAATTTAACATGTATAAAGATTGTATTTAGAGATTTAAAAATAGATTATGATTTATTTTTTATTACCAACTGAAGAAATAATTTTTGTGTGAATCTCATAGTTCTCTATTTTCAATTAATCTGGGAAGCACTAATATGTATGGATACCTTCCAAAGTATTATTGGTTGGGCGGAATGAAAACAGATTTCACAGATTTTATAGTGAAATGTTTTTCTTTTAAATAAGTTAAATATGAGCAACAACTACAAAAGGGGACGATTAAACCTTTGGTAATGTGATAGTGGAAAAGGGAAAATATATCAACGTACATCATATCAGGACTACCAAATAATTCTAGAGGTAATAAAGTGATTTGGGTTATTATTAATAGGATTATTAAATCTACATATTTCCTTTCTATTCAAGACACTCTTTCCATATATATAATTTCTAAACTGTATAGATAAGATATTTTTTGGTCTCATGGAGTTCCTTTATCCATTATATTTGAATATGATCATAGGTTAACTTTTAACATTTGTAATGGAATTGAAAAGTCATTGGTAATGGAATTTAATTTTAGTACAGCCTTTCATCCTCAATCCAAAAGACAACCATAGCAAACAATTCATACATTGGAGGATATTATTCAAACTTATTCAATGATTTATGAGGGATTTATAGATCATTATATTTATTTAGTTGAATTCTATAATAATAATAGTTTTTATTTTAGTAAACAGATAGGTCATTTTAAAGAATTATATGGAAATAAGTGTCGAAATCCTACATTTTCGGATGAATTTATAGATAGTTAGTTGATGGGATTAGAATTAGTAGAGGATGTGGAAGAAAATGTGAATATGATCCAATGACACATAAGGATAGACCATAGAAAGCAAAAAATTTATATATATAATAAGAGGAACAAATTTTCTATCAAGGTTGATGATAATGTCTTTCTCAATGTCTCTTCATAGAAAAGTGTTGTGCATTTCGGTAAAAAGGGAATGATTTTTCCATATTTCATGGATCCTTATGAAATCCTAGAGAATGTTGGACTAGTTTCGTACAGAGTAAATTTTTATTTAATTTTATCTCATTTACACAGTGTTTTTCATGTTTCAATGTTAAAAATGTATCTGTAATATTCATCTCATGTTTTGAGCCTAGAAATAGTTCATCTAGAAGAAAAACTTTCTTATGAGGAAAATTTAAATAAAATTAGTTATCAAAGATAATAAATGTTATTGAATAAGGTAATTCACAAGGTCTTGGTTTTTTGGAGAAACCAAATGGTTGAAGAAGAAACATGGGAATCTGAAAAGGCAATGAGGGAAAAGTATCCTCACATTATTAATATGTAAATAAAAATCCTATGGACATACTTTCCATAATTTGGGAAGAATGTAACAACCCAGGTACTTATAAAATATTTTATATTCATTAAGTAGTTAAAATGATTATAAATTTATAATGAAATAAGTTGTATTTAATGAAATTGAAGACTTTATACTAACAGAATAGTAAAATAAACTATGAGAGTATAAATAAAATTTACGTGTCTTATAATTGAAATTATGATATATTTATATCATTAAATAAGTCAATAAATGTTTTGAAAATTATAAATTAAGTGTGGGTTTTTTGGGACACATAAATTTTTATTTAAAATGTTAAAATTGATATAATGATATAAAAGAAAATTTATCTTCATAAAATAGAATCATAAAATAATATTTAGTTGTCTAATGATTATAAAATAATTTTATGACCCCTTAATTAATTTTTTTAGTGTTATAAAATTAGTTATAATGTAAAATTTGTATTTTTCGAATAAATGATAATTTAATTAATGATTAAATTTATCATATTTAGGTTATCTTTTCTTAAAATTGAATTTATATTTGAATTCTAATGATCCCAAAATGTTTATGGTGAATTTTTTGGGATTTTCTAAAATAGTTTAATTTTTTTTGTGAATAGTGAAATACATTAATTTACAGTATATATACATTATAAGTTAAATATACTACTACATGAGTCATTTATGATGTAATCACCATAATGTAGAACTCCCCTACATTTTTTAATATATTTAGTGATAAATCACAAACTATTCATAGTATTGTTCTAAAATAATAAACTACGAAAAAATGTAATGAAAGAACACCCCTCTCCTACAATATAAATATCAACCCTCACCACCACTTCCCCTCATACATAAACTTCATTTTATATTATTTAATTTTTTACCAATTACCTTCCTAATAAGATTACTCAATTTCAAGACCTAATGACCTAAACAAACAACCAAAAATTATGGCCCTATAGAGGTCCTCAAGGAGGATAACTCAAGCGGTAAAATCCACTTTCATTTTCTTTTATTTTATTTTCAATTTCATTTAGTTTCTTATTATCTAATCACATACACTAATAAAAGTGACACAATAACTCCAGTATCATAAATATATTATAATATTATTTTTTAAAGGAATACCCAACATCAAACTTCTTTTTTCTCATCTTATTCAAAAAAATGAAAACATTGTCTATGTTGTGTCTCTTTATCATTATCACGGATGATGTGTTTTAATTTTATTTTACCACATTAAATTATGGTCATAAAACCATTATTATGGATAAATAATATTTTATTATTTTTATTATTATTTATATAATGTTTTGGAACCTATATAAAATCATGATATTAAATAAAATGATACGAGTTCATTATGGTCGTAAAAATAATCAAAATAAATTAAATCATTTTCATTAATGTTTTATCTATTAATCATCCTCATATAAAGAAATGAAATATGTAAAATTTTAAATTATTGAAAAATATTAACACCATTTCATTCCACTTATGGATTTTCTATTCCATTTGAAAAGAAAATCCATAATACACCATCTTTGGATACCATCAAAGAAATGCACCAAAAAATATAGAAGTAAAAAAAATTTATTAATAAAAGGGTGGGAAAATGTTATAATAAGATCATATAAAACAATTATAAAAATAACTTTAGTTATTTTATAAATTAATAACACTCCTTAAATGATTACACAAGAGGTTTTGACACATATGAATAAAGTATAACTTAAGGTAAGAACCTTTCCTTTTGAAATACTCTTTAATGGATATTTTAACAAAATTTAAAAGGAAACATTTTATGATTTTTTTTTAATTTTTTATAAATATGATAATATTCTTGGGATTTTTTTGATAAAGGGTGTTTCCTATAATTCCCTCCAATTTATTGGGTATGTTTATGTTGGAAGTTTACTGAAATTGTTATTCCATGTGTAACTGCTATGTTTACACCAAAAGGTAGTTGTGAGTGTTAAATAATAATGTAGTGGAGATAGTTTCATTGTAAGGTATCCATGAGTGTTAAAAATCATATAGTATCCAGAAGGGATAAAATATTATGTATGTAATTCTCCATGTTACCATTATTGTTTTATTTATTTATTCTATGTTTTAGGGAAATATGATGTCTTCACTATGTTAGAATATGATACATTAATGATGAGAAGAATATATTTGTTAAAATTATTTCATATACATATAAGTATTCCTGAAATAATGGTTTATTATTTTATGTCCCTTAATAATATTTTTGTACTCATCCAATGTTTTATGTTTTCCTTATGGTTTGTGTATAATTAAGGTAAAATATGAAACCAAGATGAATATTGTAAATATTTTTCATGATATGATTTCATGTTATATTAATAAAATGTTTATTATAAAATAAATGGATATTATTTTAGTATTACCCACATTGTATTCTTGTGGGTTTATATGCTTGAATTATGTTCTAAATATCTAAAACTCTGAACTGAAAAGATCTTTGGGAGTGTAATAAAGATAATTGTGAATGAATTTACCTAATTATACAATGTTTATGGTGAGGTCCACATAAAATTATTCTATATGGATTACGTATACAGTTTGAAACTTTCCCTAATAACCTTGTAACGTTTGTTGAATAATTAGTAATTTCTTTTTCATTCTCTCATAGGATCAATAAATTTTTTTCTATATCCGCATGTTTCTCAAAATGAAAATATTTTCCCATGAAAATTAAATTAAAATCATTCCACTTGAGGATTTATATTTCATCATCTTCCATAGATTTTTAATTAATATTCACCATTTATCTTCATCTCCTGGGGGTTGATAACCTACCATGAAAAATTTCTCTCCTTCATTACTTCATAGGGTTGGAAATATCTTCTCTATAGAACTTATCCATTTATCACAAAAAAATGGATTTGTAATACCATTAAATGATGGAGGTTTCTGATGCATGAATCCTTAAAAAATTATTACACGATGTGGCATATGTACAAGTTATTGGATATGGTAAAGGTTTATTACTCATAACCCAAGTTAGCTACCCAAATATGGTTATAATTACATTAGTTCCATCCCTAGCTCCAGTTTCAATATCATTATCTTTCCTATAAGGGAAAATCCCAACAAGTACTACACATATTGATATGGATCCCATTAATTTCATTAGGAACAATTTATAAACAATCTCATACACTTTATAACATTATAAAACATAATATATATTCCAAAATTTAATGAAATAGATAAACTGAAATATGTATTCTTATATAATCTCATAATAATAAATATAGTTTCTTCGGGTTTTTATTTTATACTTATCATCAAATTATATCATAGGAATATGTTCTCTAATATAGTTTTTATTAAATATAGTCCTAAAAGTTGTTAATATACATCCACTAATGTTAGATATAGTGACCTGACCCTAGAAATCCCTGATCTAATGCCACAAACCATTACATTGGCATGAGATACAATAAAACACATCCTGAAAGAACAATTAGTCTAGTAGTCTTTGTAAACTAGATAAATACATGAGTATTAATTTATAAATGAATACAAATATTACAATATTATGTTTTTTGAGAAAAATTTTATTCCATTTAGAGTATCCCTATATAGAATTCGTATTAAACGTAATGGAATCTTAGGGAAAAGAAAAAAAATAATGGTGAGCTCAAATGTTCTATAAGGGTAATGTATTGTAAATTCTATGAATAAATAAGGGTAAAAAAATGGAAAGGTATATAATTGAAACACGTGATATGAAATTAATAACATGATAATAAAATATAATGGATAATATGTGATCAAATAATTCCATATAAATAGTCAAATGAGCATGGAAGTAAATCATGGATATTCTAACTAATCGAATAAGGAGATAGAATAACTGAATTCATAGTGATGGTATACCTAATAGTGGATAACTAAAATGAGTTATCAATGATTTTTCCCATGAAATAGAACACTATAAAGGCTTTATGTTACTAATATCATACCTTTAAGGCTTCATTCAATGAATAGAATCTTGTTAGGGTTTTCTTCCCAGAATCTAATAGATGGGTAAGTCCTCATCCAATACAATATATAGTTTTTTCATGAAAACTAAAATGAATCAAGGATATATAGTGGGACCCAAACTTCACATTCAAATCCAATTTATTCCTCATACATAAAGTAATCAATTTAATTAATTAATAATGTTCATTATCATCAACAATCAATATTGTATAAATGATAAATATTTTTCAATGTTTCCCCAATTAATAAAATAATTCTCAAACTAAAAACCATTTGAAAAATTGAATATAGATTAGTATATAATCATACCAATCACCCTATAATTTTGATTTTAAATAATAATTAAATTTACAATGAAAAATTAGTATATCAAGGTTATTTTTTCAAGATAAAATTTACAATCAAAAACTAAAGTGAGATTGCAAAGATAAATTTTAACAAGTGGGAATTTTACATTCAAGGACCATGTATAACATAATTCATTATAAGCAATAAAATATCATGAATTATGAATGAAACAAGATATTAAATGAAAATGTGTAGTACACACACCCCAATATATTTAATTGATTTAGAAAAGAAAAATAAGTCTTAATGGAATGTAAATTGATATAAAATCTCATTAAATTGTGTAAATTATGAATCATGAGATCCATGAAAGAATAAAAATAAATTTTAAAATTTAATTTCAGGAATTAAATGAAATTAATTACCTAAAATTTTATTGGGAATTATATACATTACAAAAAAAAAATGAGTGGTGAATACATCATAAATCTCCCATAAATAAAAGTGAGATTATAAGTCCCCTTACCTTACACTCCCTTCTGGTTGAACATGCTTCAAACTCTTGTACAATAGTTTTAAACATGTTATTAAATTATTAAACAACCATAATAATTTTTATGTTATCATATATGATGGTTTTATAACATCGTATTGCCCTTTAATTAATAATATTACATTATTTTAATCATTTCGTGTGTTAGTTTCTTTCTTTTTTAAGTAGGGGTGACTTGTTATTATCAGATCTTTTACGAATATCATTATATGATCATCTAATGAATGTAAAAAATGATTTATATGTCATATATATTCATTATATATTTATTTAGTTTAATACTTAATATTTAGTGATTGGAGATGGAATACACCATTCATGGAGATGGTAGGCTATACGTACGCATGGACGTTGCTTCCATTTTATTTTTGTATCAATAAAAATTAAATTAAATTATATATCTGTAAATAATAATTCTATAATAATAATTATTATATATATATATCAAATATTTTTAGTAAACCTATCCTTAATAAATTCAATGTAATGCCTTAACGAATCACATCGCTTTGAGGAGGCATTAATCCACATGTCCACAAATGATATTATTGTATTCCCATAAAATGGAAATCCAGAATTTATGTGATATATACTTTTTCTAGAAGTATAAATATATTATATATATAATATATATAACTATAAACATTAAATTAATCACTATTACCAACTATAAAAGTTGGACATTGATGAAAGAATGACATCGGTTAGCGGGGCAGTAGTCTGCCACACAGATGAATGATGATTGCATATTTCATTTGATGGATGAGTGTGAGGTTTTAGGTATTAAAATTTAAATAAAATAAAATAATTATATTTATTTTAGTGAGGTAATTATAAAATATATATATATAATAATAATTTTAGGGGTGGAGAAATAAATAAAACAAAAGTTCCCATTGAGGAAAATTACCACTTCTTTGGGTAACTCCTATTAGTTTTCACCAAAGAACATACTATAATTACATTATTCCCAAAGTGAGGATTCTAGGATGAGAGGAGGGATGTTGGGAGATGATTTGAGAAGGTTTTTGGTTATCCAAATTTATTTAGTGGTGTGAAGGAGTGGGGGAGTTAGTTGTAACACCCCAGGTAAATAAAGAATATGAAATTTTCATATTTATCCATATTTGTGAATAAAATATTAATATGACTTTAAAGGGGACACTATGCTCGATGGCATACCCAACACGCAACAACGAGTTTCTTGGGAATCTTACGTTGCACTCTAATAATAAAATAATATTATTTTAAATGGTAGTTAACATGTAGCCATTGTATTGGTGGGAATGGATAGAAATCACTAAAATATGATTAAATATGTTTTTAAATGTTTTTACATTTATCCAATAAAAGATAAAGGCTTAAAATATGGAAAGAATTCAATTTTAGGCGTATATGCCATAGTTTTCACTAAAGGTTCACTTATCGCCTTTTGATGGAGAACCGTCATTAAATATAGTTTTTTTCACTCTTATACATTATATTAGACCAAATAAAACTCTTCTTTAGAATTGGGAAATCAAAATTTACTTTGTGTAAATTTTTGGTATCTTTCCGATAAAGTTCATTTTTAATGAATAGTGTAAAATGTTGTATTTTAATTCAAAACCTCTTTTTAATATAATTTATTTATATGATTAGGTGATATTTTGAATTGGTTTTAAAGTGGAATTAGAAAATATTTTTACCATTTAATCCAATAGTGGTCATTGGAATTAATTTCACTTTGAAATCGGACTTAAACTAGTGTCAATCTTTTGATACATTTTGTTTCATAAAAACACGCTATTTGTTTTGACAACGGGAATTAATTATTAAATTAATTAATGCAACTTATATGTTTTGAATTTTGTAAAATATACATCATTTTTGAATTCGGAATATCAAATATAGCTTAGGGTGAACGTTTGGTAATTTTATGAAAAACTTTATTTTTTTGATGAATAGTGAAACCACTAAGTGGTACTTAAAAAACTGATTTTTTCATTTAAATGAAAATTTGCCACCTTTTTGTTTTGAATTTCAAAAATCTGACATACATGGTTGTCATTAAGAAGTAAAATGTGGTTCAATGGGATTAAAATAATTTTTTTGGTGAATAGTAACTTATTATGTTTTTAATCGCGATTAGAGGTAATTAGTGTAGTTTAAGGTAAAAATAATGTTTCAATAATATGAGATGAGCTTAACAAATGTACTAACCTCATTGGATGTTTCATGGACGACCAAGACAATACATGGGTCAACTCGGGGACCCCATGGAGCCACTTTGGTTGGGAAATGACATAAATACCTTTTTATTTAATGTTAAAATTAAAATGACACAAACATGAAGTGTTTTACTAAAAAATTTTTTACATGGGGTTATACAAGTCAGAGTTTTGACTATAAATATTCATTGGAAATCTAAAACTATTTCCTACATCATAGTATTTGTTTTATAATTTTTAGACTTTAAATAAATTAATTTATTTATGACATCATGATGATGCAGTGATTACCTCATTAATAAAGGATTTAAATAAAATGAAACGATAATGTAAAATCTATGACCTACACATGTACAAAACCTATTGGATGGGTATAGTTAGAACCCTTATAACCTTATCCTTGAATTATATCAATGTGGGAACTTTTAAATCCGAAACACATTTTAAAATAAAGGTACATTTCATTACTTTCCAAGAGTGCCCCTCCTCTCCTCTTATAAAAGGCCCCCACCTCTACCTCCTTACCCACACTTACAGAGCATTTGGCTTGTCCAAACCCTGCCCATTTTGTCTCTCCTCATCCCTCTATAACTCCTTGAAGCCTCACTTTGGGCAGAATCTTTTTCAAGGAAGCCTTTGAGCTCAAATCAAAGGAAGTTACCCGATTTTAAGGTAATGTCTTCACTTGAGTCGTTTTGTTTTATTTTGCTTCTACAACCCCCTAAACTCTTTTTATTCAGTTCTTTTGTAACAACTCCAGTATCTTAAATATACTAGGATGTTTTTATAAGAAGTATTTGAGCTACACTTACAAACACCTACGTCTAATGGTTAAAGAACATACTGTTTCCGTGGATGGTGAATTTATGGCTCCCAAAACGATGATTGTTCAACATTCTTATAACACCTTCAAATGTGGATATTAAGATAACACTATATTTATATATGATATCTAATATGTTTATGTTTTACTTAATCTTCTTTATTTTTCATTTATGGCATACCTTTATGGTTTCCATTATGGGTAAACGCGATATCTTCATTTAAGGAAGTGCGGACTACCGCCCTCTCAAAGTGATTTGATTTGTTAATACCATATGTGGTACATATAAAGGATATATTTAATGATATTATATATGATAACATAATGTAATTAAAATAATATTATGTATCATTATGTTTTAATTCCATTAAATATGAAATAGAAATGGAAGTAGCGTTCATGCGTACGTACGACTTACCGTCTCCATGAATAGTGCGATTCATTTCTTAACTTTAAATGTTATGTAATATTATAAATTCATGAATATACTGGATATATATGACATATATGATATCTACATCATGAATAAAATTCTGGATATAAAGAACCTTTTACCACACGAACAACATGTAATTGTAAGAAGTCCACTTTCGACTTAAGATCCAAATATCGACAAAACAAACATTATTAACATAAATGATTACATAATGTTTATGACATGGTAATAAGTGATATAAAAGGAATAATGAACTTGAAAATGGTTCTTAAGGAAGTATAAATTAACTCAAGTTTATTATTCAGGAGATTAAAGAACGAACAAGAGAAGTCGGACTTGGGGTAAGGGATCCTACTCCTCTCCTTCTTTTTAAGTACACTCTTTTACGTCATTCTTTTTAAGATCATTTTTATTATGATTGGGATGTTCTTTTATATTACCACTACTGTAAGTTTTATGTTCATATGGTGAGAGACCCTATTTTCCCTCATCAATCCATTTTGGAAGTTTTGAGTGGCGCCGTTAGGCTGCCGAATTTTCGTAAGAGATCTAACCTCTCTCTCTTTTTAAGTACTCTCATTTATGTCACTTATTTTAAGCTCATATTTGTTATGTTGGGGGATGTTCTTTTATATTCCTCTTTCTGTAAACTTCATGTTAATATGATTAAGGACCCTATTTTATCTCATCAATACATTTTTGTAAGTTTTAAGTGGCGCCGTTAGGCTGCCGAGTTTTCATAAGGGATTTTTCATCTCACTTTTATTCCCATGAGATTTATGCTACATTTGCCACAATTTACTTTGAGTGGTGTATGTACTGACCATTATTTTACTCATTGTGTAATATTCGTTCATTTATGAGTATTTACATCAATTTTTTATTATCCTTTTTTCACGGGGCGTATGTTTCGAAAGATACCCATGTCGGTAAGGGAACCCTTCACCCTCTTCTTTTTAAAAGACTTATTTTGTTATGTCTTTTAATTCACATAATATTATGTTGTGATATGTTCTTATATATCCTTTTTGATTTAAATTTTCTTTCCATGTGATGAGATACCCTTTTTATCTCTCATCAACTCATTTTCGGAATTTTGTAGTGACGCCATTAGGCTGTCAAATTTTTGCAAGGGAACTTCTTAACCCAAATTTGATTCTTTGGGATAAACTTATACTCCTTGAATATGTCGTTCTATGAATATGACTGAATATCCTCTGATTGTTTTACACTTAATATCCACTTATATTTGGTGTATTTGTTTGTCACAAATAATTATGTATTTGATTTATCCTTAAACCAAGGATATCGTCTTTGTAAGGGACTTCGTATCAATCTCCTTTCATTGAGGCATATTTCGTTTTATACACAACTTTCTTTTATACGGGGTATAAACCCCTTTTACTTTTACTTTTATACAAAAGTAATCTTTTTCTGCGAAGCGTTTTACTAAACGACAAAAAAGAATGTTTCTTTTAACGTACGCGGTGACAACTACCTTTTCCGCCGCCGCGAGTATTATTTGATCTTTGGCTTCCCCAACAAGCCGTAATGTTTTTAAAATAAAATAAATACCATATAATCTTTTATGTATTTTGGTATTGAAAATGGTTTTTATAAAGTATTCTATTTTGTCAATATATTTAAATGATATATTGTGATTAAAATGTGGAAATGTTATCATTCCTTTATATTGATTTTATGTGTTATAATTTTATAATGGTACTTAGACATTTTTCGGGTGGTTATGTGATAAACCATATGACGGGTGGTGTCGTGAATACCAGGACGGGTGGTTACGTCATAACCTCCAATGCATTGGGTATGGAAGTCGGCCGTATGGATATTCCATTAATTATGTGTGGAAGTCGGCCGTATGGCTATTCCATTATGTATGTGTGGAAGTAGACCGTATGGTTGTTCCACTTAAGTATGTTTATGTCCCAAGTTACCTTTATATGTTATGTGATCTTTATATGGGTTTTATGGTAATATTTTGGTTACAGAAGGGTAAGTAATGAACCTCTATTCAGTGAAGAGTTTTTACTACTTTGAAAAGGTGAAAAGTATTACTTTGTTATAGTATACATGGTTTACTTGTTGTTTTGAAAAACTAATAGTTTTCATTCTTTGTGTATCCCTTACTGAGATTTTTATGCTCATCCCAAGTTTTTGAAATGTTTCTCACAGGACTTAACATGGAATAGGATCAAGGATGGGATCAAGGGAATGTCATGCTACCTAAAACATGGAACTAGACATGTTTCTTTTTAAGAGTTTTTATTTTATGGTAACATAGTAGAAGTTTCTACTTTTTAATCTTTTGAGATGTAATAGTCATGTACTAATTCTCTAAAACTCTAAACCTGAAAAGATCCTCAATATGAATTATTCATTTAATTCAATATTAAGTAAGGTTTAAGTCCGGGGCCTTATAGTTGGTATCAGAGGTCAGTTTAGATACCTTTAGAGGTTAGGGTATCCTCTAAGCATAATTGACATTACCATAATGGTTAGGATTTCAGAAAGAGTCCTAGTTTTAGATAAAGTGAATGAGTAAGTATATATTAGTGTTTATCTTACTCATTAGTACATGATGGTTTTGTTGATATACTCACACTGACATTTCTGTTTTTAGTAAATGGCTGGATCTAGCAGGATCCAAAGTGACAACAGGTTTGAAGGAAACTGTGGTGGTTCTCTGATTAAGATACTAGATAAAATGGGGGATTCAATGAGGAAACTCATGGTTATTCTAAACCAACTATCAAGGAGTCATGATCAACCACTTGAACCTTGGTATGTTCTGTAATGAATCATGTACAAGATGACCAATCTATGTGGAAGTTCAAGTAATAATTATAAAGGTAACCATTAGAGTTTATATGATCCTTACTTTTGAGGTAATTATGGGTAATTATATGTTATGATGGAAAATGAAAGGCATGAGATAAACTTGTGGTTAAAATATGTTATGATTATTTTTGAAGATTTTATCTCATTTTGGGGAATGTTTTAAGAATTATGTAGTTTTGGAAAAAGGACAACATGCAGACCGTGTGACAACCCACCGTGTCGGACAAAGCTGTGGGAATCGAACCCACAACCAAAGTGCAACTGGTATTTTTCGCCTACCAATGGACTACGTGAAGTCCCTGGTTAGTTGGACTGATTTTTTTTAGTTAGATGATTTTAGGAATCAAGAGTAAGTTTATTTTGGGTTATCTATGGAAATGATTAACCTATCATCGAAGATATGTGATTAGGTTAATTACTTTTCAATATGAGAATTTAAGAGCAACTGATGTTATTTAGAGATAAAAGTTAATTTGTACCTTGTAAGACTATGTGATTAAATACTTCAAATATTTGGGTTTCAATCTTAGTTTGGTTTACTTTGAATAATTTTATGGACAAATTATTTATCGGATGGTCCTCGTTGAACTTTGGGTTTTGTTGCACAAATTTTGGAGATTAAGCATAGATTTTCTTTTTAAAGGGTTATCTTTTTCTGGGTTATCTGATCTTGTACTAGCCTTTTTGGTTTTGGTTTTTGTTAAAGCCTAAAGACATGAGAATTATATAGTTATCTTTGGTGGATTAGGTGATTCTCTAGAAGTTGATTATAGTACTCTTAATATGAACAAGTCTTCCTAAATACTCGTCTTTTGGAGAAAATATGAGTTTGTGTAAGGAATCTAATAAAAGTTGAAAGTCAACATGATAAGTGATTATGTTTCCTTATGAATGAATTCCTAAATAAAAATTAACTTAAAACAAAAATGTTGTCTATTAACTTTTCCTACTGGGGAATCGAATACCGTTTAACACATCACAAGTTTGTGATTTTCTTATGGTTAACTTTCTCCTAGACATGTTTACTATCAGTCTCCCTCAAGAATATGACCCATTGATTTTTATTCCATGTCCATGTTTTCCTACACGTAATCCTATTATGGGTTAACTCGGGTGACCTCTGTACTTATCTTTCTTTATTTTAAAGTGATTGTTTCACCGACTCTTTTTCCGATGTGGGACTTCCAAGGATTTTTCCATGCTCAATTTTAAAAATTATGAGGACGCAATTCCCAAAAGGGGGGAAGGATGTAACAACCCAGGTAAATAAAGAATATAAAATTTTCATATTTATCCATATTTGTGAATAAAATATTTATATGACTTTAAAGGGGACGCTATGCTCGATGGCGTACCCAACACACAACAATGAGTTTCTTGGGAATCTTACATTGCACTCTAATAATAAAATAATATTATTTTAAATGGTAGTTAACATGTAGCCGTTGTATTGGCGGGAATGGATAGAAATAACTAAAATATAATTATATATGTTTTTAAATGTTTTTACATTTATCCAATAAAAGATAAAGGATTAAAATACGGAAAGAATTCAATTTTAGGCGTATATGCCCTAGTTTTCACTAAAGGTTCACTTATCGACTTTTAATGGCGAACCTTCATTAAATATAGTTTTTTTCACTCTTATAAATTATATTGGACGAAATAAAACTCTTCTTTAGAATTGGGACATCAAAATTTACTTTGTGTAAATTTTTGGTATCTTTTCGATAAAGTTCATTTTTTAATGAATAGTGTAAAATGTTGTAATTTAATTCAAAACCACTTTTTAATATAATTTATTTATATGATTAGATTATCTTTTTAATTGGTTTTAAAGTGGAATTAGAATATATTTTTACCATTTAATCCAATAGTGGTCGTTGGAATTAATTTCACTTTGAAATCAGACTTAAACTAGTGTCAATCTTTTGATACATTTTGTTTCATAAAAACACGCTATTTGTTTTGACAGCGGGAATTACTTATTAAATTAATTAATTCAACTTATATGTTTTGAATTTTTTAAAATATACATCATTTTTGAATTCGGAATATCAAATATAGCTTAGGGTGAACTTTTGGTAATTTTCTGAAAACGTTATTTTTTGATGAATAGTGAAACCACTAAGTGGTACTTAAAAAACTGATTTTTTCATTCAAATGAAATTTTTCCACCTTTGTGTTTTGAATTTAAAAAATCAGACATACATGGTTGTCATTAAAAAGTAAAATGTGGTTCAATGGTATTAAAATAATTTTTTGGTGAATAGTAACTTATTATTTTTTTAATCGCGATTAGAGGTAATTAGTGTAGTTTAAGGTAAAAATAATGTTTTAATAATATGATATGAGCTTGAAACATGTCCTAACCTCCTTGGATGTTTCATGTCCGACCAAGAAAATCCATGGGTCAACTTGGGGACCCCATGGAGCCACTTTGGTTGGGAAATGACATAAATACATTTTTATTTAATGTTAAAATTAAAATGACACAAACATGAAATGTTTTACTAAAATTTTTTTTACCTGGGGTTATACAAGTCATATTTTTGACTATAAATAGTCATTGGAAATATAATAAGAGTTCCTATATCATAGTATTTTTTTTATAATTTTTAGACTTTAAATAAATTAATTTATTTATGACATCATGCTGATGCAGCGATTACCTCATTAATAAAGGATTTAAATAAAATGAAAATATAATGTAAAATATATGACCTAAACATGTCCAAAACATATTGGATGGGTATATTTCGAACCCTTATAACCTTATCCTCGAATTATATCAATGTGGGACCTTTTAAATCCGAAACGCATTTTAAAATAAAGTTACATTTCATTACGTTCCAAGAGTGCCCCTCCTCTCCTCTTATAAAAGGCCCCCACCTCTACCTCCTTACCCACACTTAAAAAGCCTTTGGCTCGAGCAAAACCTACACATTTTGTCTCTTAAAACCCCTATAAAACACCTTGAAGCCTCACTTTGGGCATAATCCTTTCCAAGGAAGCCTTTGAGCTCAAATCAAAGGAAGCTACCCGATTTTAAGGTAATGTCTTCACTTGAGTCATTCTGTTTTATTTTGCTTCTCCAACCCCCTAAACTCTTTTTATTAAGTTCTTTTGTAACAACTCTAGTATCTTCCATATAATAGGATGTTGTTATAATAAGGATTGGAGCTACACTTACACACACCTACGTCTAATGGTTAAAGAATATACTGTTTCCGTGGATGGCGAATTTCTGCCTCCCGAAACGATGATTGTTCAACATTCTTCTAACACCTTCAAAGGTGGACATTAAGATGACACTATATTTAAATATAATATCTAATAAGTTTATGTTTTAATTAAGCTTATGTATTTTTCATTTATGGCATACCTTTTTGGTTTCTATTATGGGCAAACACGATATCTTCATTTAAGGAAATGCGGACTACCGCCCCCTCAAAGTGATTTGATTCGTTAATACCATATGTGGTACGTATAAAGGATATATTTAATGATATTATATATTCTAACACACGGGAATTAAAATACTATTATTTATCATTATGTTTTAATTCCATTAAATATGAAATAGAAATGGAAGTAGCGTTATGCATACGTACGACTTACCGTCTCCATGAACGGTGCATTTCATTTCTTAACTCTAAATGTTATGTAATATTATAAATGCATGAATATACTGGATATATATGATATATATGATATCTACATCATGAATACAATTCTGGATATAATGAACCTTTGACCACACGATCAACATGTATTTGTAAGAAGTCCACTTTCGACTTAAGAGCCAAATATCGACAAAACAACATTATTAACTTAAATGATTACATAATGTTTATGAAATGGTAATAAGTGATATAAAAGGAATAATGAACATGAAAAAGGTTCTTAAGGAAGTAGAAATTAACTCAAGTTTATTATTCAGGAGATTAAAGAACGAATAAGACAAGTCGGACTTGAGGTAAGGGATCCTACTCCTCTCCTTCTTTTTAAGTACACTCTTTTATGTCATTACTTTTAAGATCATCTTTATTATTATTGGGATGTTCTTTTATATTAACCCTACTGTAATTTTTATGTTCATATGGTGAGAGACCCTATTTTCTCTCATCAATCCATTTTGGAGGTTTTGAGTGGCGCCGTTAGGATGCCGAATTTTCGTAAGAGATCTAACCTCTCTCTCTTTTTTAAGTACTCTCCTTTATGTCACTTCTTTTAAGCTCATCTTTGTTATGTTGGGGGATGTTATTTTATATTACTCTTGCTATAAACTTCATGTTAATATAATGAGAGACCCTATTTGATCTCATAAATCCATTTTGGTAAGTTTTAAGTGGCACGGTAAGGCTGCCGAGTTTTCATAAGGGATTTTTCATCTCAATTTTATTCCCGTGAGATTTATGCTACATTTGCCACAATTTCCTTTGAGTGGTGTATGTACTGACCATTATTTTACTCATTGTGTAATATTCTTTCATTTATTAGTATTTACATCAATGTTTTATTATCCTTCTTTCACGGGGTGTATGTTTCGAAAGATACCCATGTCGGTAAGGGAACCTTTCACCCTCCTCTTTTTAAAAGACTTCTTTTGTTATGTCTTTTAATTCACATACTATTATGTTGGGATATGTTCTTCTATATAATTATTGATTTAAATTTTATTTCCATGTGATGAGATACCCTTTTTATCTCTCATCAACTCATTTTCTGAATTTTGTAGTGACGCCATTATGCTGTCAAATTTTTGCAAGGGAACTTCTTAACCCAAATTTGATTCTTTGGGATAAACTTATACTCCTTGAATATGTTGTTCTATGAATATGTATGAATAAACTCTGATTGTTTTACACTTAATATCCACTTATATTTGGTGTATTTTATTGTCACACATAATTATGTAATTGATTTATCCTTAAACCAAGGATACCGTCTTTGTAAGGGATTTCGTCTCAATCTCATTTCATTGAGGCATATTTCATTTTATACACAACTTTTTTTATACGGTGTATAAACAACTTTGACTTTTACTTTTATACAAAAGGAATCTTTTTCTAAAAATAGTTTTACTAAATGACAAAAAGGAATGTTTCTTTTGATGTACGCGGTGACAACGACCTTTTCCACCGCCGCGAGTATTATTTGATCTTTGGCATCCTCAACAAGCCGTAATGTTTTTAAAATAAAATAAATAAAATAAATACCATATAATATTTTATGTACTTTGGTATTGAAAATGGTTTTGATAAAGGATTCTATTTTGTCAATATATTTAAATGATATATTGTGATTGAAATGTGGAAATGTTATCATTCCTTTATATTGGTTTTATGTGTTATAATTTTATAATGGTACTTGGAAATTTTACGGGTGGTTATGTGATGAACCATATGACGGGTGGTGCCGTAAATACCAAGAGGTGTGGTTACGTTAAAACCTCCAATGCATTGGGTATGGAAGTCAGCCGTATGGCTATTCCATTATGTATGTGTGGAAGTCGGCTGTATGGCTATTCCATTAAGTATGTGTGGAAGTCGACCGTATGGTTGTTCCACTTAAGTATGTTTATGTCCCAAGTTACCTTTATATGTTATGTGATCTTTATATGGGTTTTATGGTAATATTTTGGTTACAGAAGGGTAAGTAATGAACATCTATTCCGTGAAGAGTTTTTACTACTTCGAAAAGGTGAAAAGTATTACTTTGTTAAAGTAGACATGGTTTATTTGTTTTTTTGAAAAATTAACAGTTTTCATTCTTTGTGTATCCCTTACTGATATTTTTATGCTCATCCAAAGTTTTTGAAATGATTCTCACAGGACTTAATGTGGAATAGGGTCAAGGATGGGATCAACGGAAAGTCATGCTACCTAAAACATGGAACTAGACATGTTTCTTTTTAAGAGTTTTTATTTTATGGAAACTTAATAGAAGTTTCTACTTTGTAATCTTTTGAGATGTAATAGTCATGTCCTAATTCTCTAAAACTCTAAACCTGAAAAGATCCTCAATGTGAATTATTCATTTAATTCAATATTAAGTAAGGTTTAAGGCTGGGCCCTTATATTAGTGACTTTTTAGAGTGGAGGAAGAGTGACATTTCTGTAAAAACCTAAAATCAAACACTATTGGGATGTATACATTCCCTCATGAGCATCAAAAATTAAAAATAATCGATTTTCAGGAATTTATGGTCTATAAAAACATACATGAAAGGATAATAAAATATTTTTGGTCATTTCATTCCTTATTCTTTATGTTTACTCAATTTTATTTTTATAGTTCTTTTGAAAGTAACTTGTATATTTTTATGTACCTAAGTAATTTTCAATTTATGACTATAATTATAAATACATTCATTATATAATTTTTACATAATGATTATAAATATTAATTACAATTCCTTAAATAAAAACAAAAAACGTGTAAAATTAATTCTAATACAAATTTATGTCATTTTCAAAACATCGTTTTAACATTAATGGTGTTAATTAATTTTAACTGTTTCAGTAATTATTATGATAAAAAATTAATTTAACCTCTATAAATATTATATATTATTCTAATTAAAAATATGGAATCCATTTTTCCAAATTACAAACATAAAAGTAGATGAAGTTAATTCCAAATTAATCCTATATACGTGATGTGAAAGATGGTCTTTAATGTGAAACATTCCAATATTTCACTTAGTTTTTACATCTAACTTCTAAATACAAATTATTAATATTAAATTTATTTTATAAATTAATTTATTATTTGTTAAATTACACTTTAAAACAAATTAATAATTGATTATAACAATATAATTTTTCAAGATGAAAAAGCTGTTTTCAATTCAAATTCTGTATTTTAACTATTCTTAAAAATGGAACTTCTTCATAAAAATACCAAAAAGTAAACCAAAGTTAAAATTTTAATTTCAATTTAAAATATAAATATTAATTTTTTCATATAAAATTTATAAAACTTTAATAAATTTGTTTTAAAAAAGTGTTCTATTAAAAGGTGGCAAATCTATATTTAAAAAAATTCATCTTTTTATGCGTAAAATATGTTTTTTTATTTTCTTATGCCTATAAAATGTTCCAATTTAATAGGGAAACAAAATATATAATATATAATATATATATTTGAAAAATAAAATTCATTAAAATTTATTAATTTAGCTTCTTAACAGAAAATTTCTTTTGTGTATAAAAATAGTTTTCTATGAATTTTTTTTGTAATTGGTTGTTGTATTTATTTCAAATTAATTATTTACAAATGAATAAAACCACATAAATATTCAAAATTTAGTTAATCCTTTTAAAAACATTTAATTTAATGGATATGTTATAATTTTCCTTTTAAATAATTAAATTAATAGTATTCGGTAAAACTCAGTCTTGCGTATAACATGAGTCATTCATTAAAGTCATTTTTGTGGGTAACACATACCAAGATAAATATTGTGTGAAACAAGAAAAAATAATATGGTCTTGTTTATAAATAATGATAGTAAAAAAATTAAATTTATTATAAATTAAAAATAATTAACAGTCTTGGTATCTCGCAATCTAGAAATGATTTCATATTTTTTTTTCTGGTGCATTTTGTAATGTGTCAGAGAAACTATCATGTAATTTATTTTAATATTAATGAAATAAAGAAAATATATTAAATAAAATACAATTTCAATATGAAAATTCAAATAATACGTAAACTTTTTTTCAAATACATTTTTATATGTTCTTTAATTTTTTTTACCAAAAATAGTGTGTATACCCTTTACTATATCAAACTATTCATCACTACTTAATAGAGAAGTTTTAATACACTCTTCTCACATCTAATAAAATTTTAGTACCCATCATCAATATTTTTTTCTAAAAGATTCAAATTTCAAAATTTTAAGAAATCTATTTTATATAATGATTAAACCAAACCGAGTCTATACTAACTCCAGAAATTGGATTCGTTATTAATACATTTGTGTTATATACAAAATTATTTCCTTGTGAAGAAAATTAATTTATTTTTTCATACTATATGTATATAAATACAAAAGATAAATTTCTATGGGAATTGTATATGATAAAACCCATATCCCACATCAATTTTAGATATTCAATCGATGGATCATAATATACATATATATATCATTTCCATGTTGTTTTGGTCTAGAAATTATCCCAGAAAATATCATATATTTTAACTTTATTCATAACCATTATGAAATGTTAATATTTACTAACATAATAGTTCATTTAATATACATTCTTCTTTGTCCACCAAATGGTTTAATGTCTATTCATAGATAATACATGTTCGAGGTTTCCTGAATCGATTCAAAATTTAGGACAATAATGGTCAATTTTCAACCACTAAGGATCATCTTTTGTGTGATAAGTTTTCTAATATTGAATTAATTTATTTGTCTTCTATGTTAATTGACTTGTAGTCTCCTCACATATATACATATATATAGATCTAAATCATGGAATTATTGTAATGTACCACACAAGATTAGATAGAATTAAATCATCTTTATCATATGAATCAATATAACACGTATGAAATTTTTAACCAATTTATAGTTATTGTTAAATTATATATATTCATTTATATAGGCATATATTCTTGCATATTACATAAAAATTTAAAATAATATTCATTTTTCATTATATTTTTGACAGTGAAGAGTATTATATTTTGGTAAAATGTCATTCAAGATATTTTTTTGGTAAATCGGGTTTTACTCGATATATTTCTATCTTAAATTTAATATACATTATTATTGATGAAAATTAAATATATTTAGTAAAACTTCAAAAAAAACTATAATATTAACAAGAATTCAATGAGAGGGTGGGGGTGGTGAAATGAATCATTGAATTGAATTAATTTTAATTTTTCTTTTAGAAACAAAATTCACAATATATTAAATTTAATTTATATCACTATCACAAAAAAATACAATGATCAAACCAAATAGAAAAAAAAATTTGTAACATTCACTGATCAATATGAGTAGCTATCCCGTGGAATGATTCAGATTCACCCCAAATCATACACACTACTTGATTCACTATAAACAATATACAAAAGTAGTAAATACCCTTTTATCCATGTTAGATAAATAACACCAAACTATATAAAGTTATCCATTACTTAATAATGATATAGATTTATTTATTTGATGATCAAAATAGTCTTCACGAAAAAAAAATTTCCATTTGATGTGTATTTGTGTCTCTTTTTATTTTTATTATTCTTTTAACTACACAACAATATGTTTCCTCTTCATCTTATTTCTCTCTCCAAAATAGTATATTTATATCTATTTTCTATGAATGCAATATTTTTTATAGAAGTTATATATATATATATAGCATCATCATCAAACATCACATTAAATTTAAAATTCAAAAACATATTTATGCATACAACGTTATTTAATTGCTTTTAAATTATCTCAAATTATCATATTTATTCATCTTAAGTATACAAAATCAATTTAGGTCTTCATAGTGCATTAACATATATCATGGTGACTGAGATTATTATATTTTTCAAACTGATACTCCCTTTTGTGGTACAGAAAATTACTTCATTGTGAAATCAAACTTGCATAGAACAACACGAATTTTATTATTCACAACTAATCATCATGATGTAAGGATTATATTATTCTAATAAATTATGTTTGATTATAGTGAAATATTATTTTATAGGAACAACGATTATATTACAATAACCTATATAATGATTTTTGTTCAAAAATTTTTATCCCTGTAATAAAATTTTAGGAATAACCATATATATTTTTTCTCTAAATTCTTCTTATAGTCTAGAAATAATTAATATATATATATATATATATTTAAAATTTTTATAAACTCTATCTTACAATTATCCAGGTAATGTTTCAAAAAAATATTTAGTTTATCAATGTTTATAATCCTCTCTATATAATAGAAATAAATCTTATGTAAAAATATACTTATTTTTATGTATACGAGAAAAGTCTGACATGAAATTCCAATATAACTATAACACAAGTTAAAAATGAGTCATACATCTGAGAACTAAGCCTTTATCACAATAATTAATTCAAATTTATCATTATAATTCATGAAAGTCATGATAAATTTACTGAATTCACATTGATTTTTTAGAGTTACCTATATGTGTTGACCATAATGAAATATCAGAATTGTCAAAATGGATCTTTCATTCAATTAATTTTCCACATTTCCAAGACATATGTATAATATATACTCTTATGAATACAAGTTACTGTTTTAGTAATTTTCCATGTTTACTCTCTTTGTAATGTTAATTATGAGAACAAACATATTTAATATTATATTTTTGTGTCTACCATTTTTCATATGAAATCTTCATAACTTAAATACAATTCCAAAGTACTTCTAAATAGTCATAAAATAACCCAAAACTACATAAAAAATTTCTAAACATCCAAATAACCTTTACTTAAAATAGTAACACTTTTTCTATTTGAGTTTTAATTTTATTTATGAAATTATAAAAAAATAAAAAAATAATCATTTTATTCCATTAAATATTATTCCATATATAATTATAACATGATTATGCATAACTTTTCAACTCTTTATCTAAATATTTTCTTTATTAATAAACTCCAAAATATCCTAAAACTTATATTAATATAAATAATCATCCCATTAGATTTTGTTTTCAACTAAGGAAAATAAATTAATTTCAAACACTCAACACATAATAATGAATCTTACATAAGATATTGAAATATTAAATCAAGTTTTCTATATATAGAGACATTAATTTTTTCTTTGTAGCCCTTAAAATAACTTTATACCAATTGAGAATCACTCTTTTTTCACTACATAAATTTATACTAATCTATTATTTAGATGATAATATTATATGTTTCTAGAAAAATATTATCCATATAATGTTAGAATAATTTAAAAATTTTAAAAATAAAAGACACTCAAACTAAAATCACAAAATACCCCTTTTGAAAAATATCTCTATACAAAAGGCCCCTCTAAATAAAATATCACTCAAACTATTTGGTAAAACTCATATCATTTCAATTAATCCAAAAATAAACGTGTTATCCCTTTGTAAGCATGTTATTTAATAAAAAATAAAGAGTGATTTATGTTGTATTTTTCCAACATTGAAAAAAATATATCAATAAAAAGCGACATTGGAGTCAAATTTAGTATATGTTATCCTTGAGATGGTAGAACTTAAACTCCAATCATCAATCTCAACCCATGAAATGAATTTTTTTGAAATAGTGTAGTGAATACATCTTTTATTTTTTTTCCATTATCGGAAAAAATTATAACTTCAACAATTTTTTTTATAATATCTATAATGGAGTTATATTTTATATCAATTTCCATTGATTTAAAATACTGAAATAATTATTGTTAAATTGATTCCACATTGAGTGTCATAGCTCACAAGAAGTAGAAAATCTATTTCCACCATCAGATGTTTTAATTTTTCCTCATCTATATAAATTGGGTTTTAGATTGAGATAAGAAAAATATTATTCTTCAGTAGTACACAATTTCCCCAAAATTTATTTCCTTTTGTTCCAACATACACACATTTCATCAAAAATTAAAATCCCAAAAATTTTCTTCATCAATCATCAATATTTCTATCCTAATCAGTATTTATATATCCATAAAGTAATTCTTTAAACTACATTAGTATTCTATTCCATTTTACACTTTATCTCTTTATTATTTTACTATTCTATTTATTATAATGAAATGAGACTCTTATTCACTTTGATATCTGACAAAAAATGTGATAACATTATCTATATTCAGCCTCGATGCATTAAAAGATAGAAAACTCACAATTATATTATGGAATTCACTTTTATCAACATAAATTACATCTTAATATATTTAAATCTTGGTCCCCTAAAAAATTATGGTAGAAAGTGTAATTTAATCCACCATTCAAAACATCTTTATATGTTTTCAAGCATACATATCATAAGTAACAAATATATGGTCTTCATCATAGGAAATTTCTATGCCCAAAAAATATATTAACTCCTTAAGAATGGAAATCTTCAATTTTATCTATATTTATAAAGAAAAATATTAAAGAAAACACAATTTAATACTATAAAAAATATATCCTCTACTTAAAAGATATCAATAAGATACACCTCTTCATCTTCATAGATATAGAGTTTGATGTCCACTATACCCTATTTGGAATTTTATATCTTTATGAAATTATTTTATATCTAATACCATTCTCTATGGGATTGTTTTAAAATATTAAGAACATTCTTTGACCAAAACAATATCCTCCATATTCAATAATAAATAAACAAATGATCTTAAAAATGTAAAATTCCTATTAAAACAATTCATTTAAGAAGACATAGTTGTGATCCATTTGAAAAATCATGGATCAATTTATTTATAAAAAATTATTCCAATGGTCTCAATACTATAATCTAGTGTGAAGGTATTATAAAAATAAGGTCCTTACTCAATGAGTACACCTTTCATAGTAGTATCACCTTATTTCGAATAATACATCCTATTTGTTTCATCCGGTTATGAAACTCCTAATTTTTTTGATTAAATTATTATGTATAAGAAGGGGGTCCATTTTATAAGCTTCATAATTCTTGATTTTAGTTACTTATTTATTAATGGAATCAATCAACTCTTGATGCTACATAGCCTTTATTACATATCTTGGTCGATATTAGAAAATAGTTAGGTTTGTGTTGTTTTCTTAATGATTTTCAATATTGAATCACATATCCTTGTATGAGAATGATATTTTGGACCTCCAGATGATTTCATAACCTTCAATGAGTTAAAAAATGTTGTTATCAACAATTTAATCGGATAAATCATAATACACCTATCACATATCTTCTGAATATAAATTATTTTAGGAAACATCTACCAACTTATCAAAAAAATATCTTAATCTTTATCACTTTTAGAAATTACATCTTGATGTCTATTTTAATTCATAATTGTTTAAACATATTTAAATTAAAATTATATACAATATCTATATCTCAATATTTTAATAGTGTTATCCAATTTTATTTGGAGGAAAAACTAGAAAAATTCCACTAACATCCCACTACTCAAACATCTTAGGTTTCCTATCATTCACATTAATGATAAAAGTGATTAAAAAAGATATTAAATATTTAAAATAGTAGGTCATATTATAATAAATATCATAGGGTGAAATATCTAAATTTTTTCAATGAATGTAATGGTTTTAAATGTAATCCACTATACAGATTTTGTACCTCTAAAATGACAAAAAATATTATACTCAACCAATATCACATGATCTATATCCACAAAATATTTGTTCTTAAAAAAGAACTTTTATGGTGTGTTTTGTGCATTGATCAAATTTTTAATACCATTATTCATTGGATATTCATAAAAACGGTCACTAGTATATCTATCACCACTATCCAACCATATTATCTTAATATAGAAACCACACCCCTTCTCAACACATCATTTATAAGTATTTAACATTTTAATAACCTCAGAGATATGAATCATGAACATTGTGAATTTTACATGAGTAAATTCATTGATAAAATAAATAAGATACATATATCTACTTGTGTATTGATTCATCATAGGATGATATTTATTTGAATGAATCCGCAACAAATTTGATATTTGATTCTAAACATTCTTATATTAGAAATTTACAATACTCATATTTTGACATGTATAACACGTTTAGTTTCACTATATTTTAAAAATATGCATATAATAAAAATTATATCCTATGATTAAATTTATAATGTTCTTTTGTTGATGGTTACAAATACTTTGATGCGTGAATTATATTTTACTCTTTTACGATTAGGTACCTTGAATTTTAAAATCACTAGAATGAAATAAGCCACATTTTTTGCACCATATTATAATAAATAAAAATATAAATTTTAACCAATTCACCAAGAATACATGATTTTTAAAAAACTACTTCATTATCTTCATCACATAGCTATGATACACCATGTTTCATGCCATGAAAATATTAAGTGTTTATGGACTTTATATTACCCCTTATAGTCAATATTGTTGAAAATATTTTAATTTTAAGTGAAAAATAATGTATAATGATTACTAATCCTTCATTTACCTTTTAAACATCCTTTAAGATCATTAATTATCTTATGATATGTAATGAGTTCCTATTATTGATAATATCTGTATGATTTATGTGAAAATTCAACAATAAAATCTTTTTCTTTACATTTTTCATTCTTATTTTGAGTATTTTGATTGTTATTATTCATAATAAATTGGATAGGTAGAATGGTGATTGATTATTTAGCAGAGTTACCCAACTAGTTATATCTTCCAAAGAATATTATAATGGTTGGAAGGTATTCCTAACTTTCCGTTTTAAAATTTCAGTTATTATTTAAAATTTTTCTCTTTGATTCAAAGGGCTCCTCTACAATATCTATCTTAAAAAATATAAAATATCATATAAATATTAATAAATAAACCCATATATCCTTTGTATTTTTTTAATTCTATCATTGTGAGAACAATAACTATTAAATTCATTCTTTTTTTTGAAATAATTTTTTCGTCTTGACGTTGGGACCTACTCTTATTTTAATTTTTATCCATAAATAAATGATATTTTTTGATAATTTTTAAATATATTTTCAAAATACTATTATTTATTCGTCACTTATTTACAACCAGTTTTAGATAATGATGTCATGAATTTTTTTTATTTTCATGCCAATGTACCTAGAATTTCTAGATTTTTGAGAATCATGTTGTTTTTCTATAAACATGACCTTCATAAAATGTTAATTTGAATTAAATTTTCCAAAAATAGTATTAATAAAATTTTCAACCTTCAAATGTTACATTTGTTGGTCCACCTAATTCTTATAATTCTTTTAATCCCTTTAAATAGCCATGTCGTCTCATATTTATCGAAATTCCAATATAGATTTTAGATAATTTGATTTATAGTTGTTCAATTAATTTTTATAATTTTTCAACATTTTTTGACCAATAATAAGATATTCCATTCAATTTTTATCTCATGTTAACTTCAATTTTTTAATGTATTTTCATTTGTAGAAACTTTTTGAAGTCATCAATTCCCTTCATAAGATGTAAATCTTAATCGGTATAGACATTATCATTGTTTCTAGTATAATGATTATATTCTTTTAACTTTTTTATCTACAACTCCGATTTTACATTCAAATAGAGACATTATATAGAGTTATTATTTGGGAAACTGCTTGTGTTTTAAACCATATCTTCTTAATGCTCATTTTATGTCATGTTTGGAAAATTTTCCTTAACGAATGAAATAAATCAACACCTGAAATACTCTAGGGGAATATTCTCCCTCAACATTATTTTTTATAATCTTATTCTAATAGAAAATGGTGACATGTATTTTTAATTGTTTATTGGACTTATTTTTTCTTGATTAGAATATTATTTTTCCAAAATAGATACTTCCTAACCCATATATGTTTTCAAATATATAATGGAAATTTCTTTTTCATCCATGATACTATTATTTTACACTCTACCCTTATTAATGTCATAAGAAATTAGAATATTATGATGATTATCAAATGTGATTATAACTGGACCACACTCTTCTTGTTCTGAGACCATTTCATCAAATATATCATAAAAACATCCAGTATCTCCTAAATGTTTTTGTATCAACCAATATTTCACCAAAACCCCAAAAAACTCTCATTATTTCATTATCTCGAGTGAAAATTCTATCTAAAACTTCATTGTACTTATTTTAGTAGTCTTCATATTTACACCTTAATAATTATTGTATGTCTTAATTTACTTTTACATTTCATTCGCAAATGTGTTCAGGCCTATTAAAAATACCCTTTAATTCCTTTATTTCTTTCACATTAATGAATATTTTTTAAAAGAGATGAAAAAATAACATTTGGAGCATGTCCATTATTATCCATGTTCTTTTTTAAACAAAAATCCTAACAGAACCTTTAATATAAGGAATAAAACAAAATATTATAGCCTAAAATTATTTAAAACATAGTGATAATAAATGTAGAAAAAAGGTCTATTTCTATATATAATAATTCTTCTCATCAGAAGTGGTCATAACATTATTTTTAACTAAATTAATATTTTCAATCATCATAGTAAAAATTCAGTGACAAAAACACCAAATAAATAAGAAATAATTCTCTTCACAATTCAAATAGTAGATCTTCTATAATAGAAACATAAAGTCTATAATACCATAATAATATTACCGACAAGATTAGTAAAGATTCAATGTGGGTGGGAGGTGAATTCATGAATTCAATTACATTTTAAATACAATTTAAATAATATCTTTCACTTATTTAGGTGAATATTAAATCACTATCACAAAAATTCCTCAGAGAAAATGAATATTTTTTTCTTTTCCGATGTTCAGTACTAAAAAAGAGTAATACGTCCTTAATATTATCCAAATTCACCCTACATTATACAATTCACTAGTTTTATCTTGTGTAATAAAAATAAATAGGTAATGCACTTGATCCCATGTTACAAAAATTTCCCCAACTATAGAATGTGATGGTTCTATAAATATGTATATATATAATATGTTATTTCAACAACAATTGGGTATTCAAAGAAAAAATTATTCCATTGTGTCTCTTATATAATATTAATAATAATTCTCTATATTATTTTTTCATATTAAGAGGTCTCATCATCTTCATATTTTATCAATTCTAAATAGTATCTGTATATTTTTTTCACCAAATGAAATATTTACATAGTAGAAGCACATATCATTTTACATTAGAAGAAACAAAATTCACATTTCAATTTAAATTTTAAATTCAAATTAAACATCCAAATTTCTTCGATTACTATTAAATTTATCTCAAGATATCCATCATATTCTTCTTCTTCAGTCTAAAATTTTGTTATATTTCATCGTGGTGATGCTATATGTATCACAGTGTTCTAGATTAGTTTTTCTCTAATTTAAACTACCATTATAGTATAGAAAATTTATTCACAATGATAATAATATATCTTCCTCAGAATAAAATGATGCTTATTTTTTATAGATACTCAGCAGGCTTTATTAATATTCTTATTCTCTCCAAATATTTCATGTTGTGATGAAATATTATTTTCATTTTGAAACCATAATATTCCAACATATTTTATCCTAATTTCACTTTTTTATATATTATCCATTAAATATGATATTTATCATAGTCTCATGTTTTTTGTAACATAATTATCCTCAAGAAGTAATTTTTATATAATCCCCTTTAAATTTCCCGAGACTCTATCTTTCGAACATCAATAAAAAAATAAAAAAATCTACATTTTACCTTACTCTAGAAACATATATTTATAGTAGATGTGGACCTTTTGTAAGTTCAAAATGATTATTACACATACAAGAAATGGACCTTATGAAATCATGGAATGAGTATTTTGAATATGAATAATAAATCATACATTTGAGGACATAATTGATTTACCATATCTCCTAATAAATGACCTTGAGAAGCATTGGGAAGGATTAATAAATTTTTTGAATTCCAAGAAATCTATTCAATATTAACTATATGCATAGACAATTATGAATCTTATAAATTATAAAAATGACTCATATATTTGGGGAAGTTTCCACATTTCTCAACCATCTACCTAAAATTGAATTTTATGAAAACATGATGGAATTTGTGGACTACGTAGATCATTCTATCTCTTCAAAGAGTTACTCATACAAACAAGTATAGTTACACATAAATTTTTGGACTCACAATATGAATATAATAAAATGAAAAAACAATTTGAGATTACTAGAAAATGTGGACCAAACATAACATTTACAACATCAAACATAAAAATTTATTTAAATCATTATTCTCTAGCTTCATATTATCCCTTCAAAACTAATTAGTACAAATAATATCATGAGGATAAAAATCAAAAAGGGGTGATCTAAAGGACCATAAATAGGATATATAATAACAATATAGCATAGCATGAGTAGAATCATAAAATTTCCATAAAAATCAAGATAATTAACATTAGATAAAGGCATGGAATGAGACAATGCATAAAAATGAAACATCATGTCTTAGTGGACATCTACCACACATATTTGTGAAAAAATATATCATCATGTTGACACATAATTTCAATTTAAATCATGAGATTCATTAATTTAACCAATTTATTGAAGCGTTTTATAATTATAGGTGCACTCGTCACATTCCAACATTCATATTGCGCTACATAATTCTAGGTGCACCCGTCACATCATAACATTTTCATTATCATGCATGCCACATAAAAAAAGTATAAATCATGAAAATAAATTTCAATGGAAGGTAATGAGTTTCACATTACATGAAAACATTCATAAACAAAGGGTTACCAAAAGAGATAGGGAATAGCATACTTGATAGAAGAACTATCAACCATGGGTGGAAGAAAAAGGTGTGGTCTTGAATGAATAGTTCATTTAATTTTTTTTTGTTTTAAATAAACTCAACTAGAGAGAATATATATCATAATAAAATTAAGTACAACAATAAAAATAATTATTTTTTAGGAGTAAAAATATAAAATATGGACTAATAGAGGTAGAACCCAAAGAAAGAAAGTTGGGTTAGAGAATTTCCCCTTACCTTGTATATACATTCTTTATTTAATTTAATGTCCTATATAATGAAATTATATTCATTAATTTACAATTTCAAAACCTTTTTTACATTAATAAAATCCATTAAGATTTTATTTTTTTCATTTATGGGCTTTAGGATGAGTTATAGAGTTTAATTTCCTTGTTTGGGAATGTTGGTTTTTGTAGTTTTCTTAAACTGATCACTTGTATTCCTAAATGAAAGTCCATTTAAAATGCGGTCAAACATCCAGTGTTTTAATTATATTTTATTAATGATTTTATATAACTTAAAATTATCTTATAAATTATTTTTTTTAAATCACCATGACAATGAATCAATAGATAAGAATTTATGGATGATCATTTGAGGTTAATTTGAGTGATTTTTCATCCACAACGAACTTGTATTGCTGCATCATTAATTAATATGTAAATAAGTTGGTTCTAGAACATTAATTTGGGTCTTATACATATAATAAAATCAGGTTCAACCATAAAAATGTTTTCATGACTAGAACTGAAGGTGTTAAATGAAAAAAGAAAACATGTCATTCTAGATGGATCAACCATAACAACATTTTCATTTCTAAAATAAAAAGAAGTGGAGAAAGGGGTTAGATTATATATTATCCTATTTTATCATAACATTATACAATAGGTAAGTTATTGTAGTTGCCACACCATTTGGATGAGTATAAGTGGGAAGATATTAAAAAAATAACATGAAATTGAATAGAAATTAAAGGAAGAGAGAGAGAGAGAGGAATTACCTCTTGAATCCTCCTCTTCAGATCCTCTTTATGGAACCTAGGCTCAGTTGTATGATGAGAACAGAATATATTAGATGTGTAGTAGGTGGTAGGTAAGTTGTTTGGGATTTTTTGAGACAAGTATTAAATCTTGAGAGGTGTGAGTAAATGAGGGTGTGAAGGGTGGTATTTATAGTGGAGGGGAGAGGGGTTCTATTAATATTTTAATGAATAGTGTATTAATTTACACCATGAAAATAAACAATGATGATTCCATGACCAAGAATAGTAAAGAGAGAATTTGAGTTAGATATTTTTGTGGATACATCACATGTGATGATAGAAATAGTGGATTTTAATTTTAATTTATTTATACCGTAAATTAATGCATTTTACTACTCACCAAAAAAATCATGTATTTCGGAAAAATCCCAAAAATTCACCCTAACATTTTTTTGACAAGTAGAATACAAAAAATAATTACATTTTTCAAATATTATTTTCTAAATATGATTAATTAAAATTTTAATTTGAATCATAATTTACCTTAAAAATATAGTTTATAAAATAAAAATTGATTTTATAATGTTTTCAAAAATTCCTTAATGTCTTATAAAATTATCTTCAAACCTGTAGATATAGAATTGTTAATTTATGAACACATTTTAGGAAAATAAATATTCTTTTAAATTAATTAATTAATTATAATTATTTATTTATGACTTACAAAAATACCAAATACATTGACTATAGTCAAATTGTCACTAATAAGGTGCCTAAATTTTATTTGATCATTCATGGGTAAGGTTACAAGTATATTGTAAAATTAACTAGTTATAATGGTAATAAAAATATTCATAAGGATGTTTGACTATTCAGATGGTTAGGTTACGTTTCACCAAAAATTATGTTTGTTCTATTAGACAAAAAAAATCATACCGATTGAAACCGTGTGTGTCAGATATTTAAAATTCAACACCAAGATGTGGTAAAATTATTTTTAATGGTCACATAGTATTTAGTATCATTATATATCATGGTTCTTCCTAATGTGATTATACAATAAAGAATAATTATAAGATGTGAATTCCATTTATAAAACAATGGGTCGTTACATTCTCCCCCCTTATGAATATTTTCCCTCAAAATTTATTTTTACATAAATATGTGAGGGTACTTCTCCTTAATCACCTCCTCCTATTATCAAGATGCATTTTATAACTTATTGTTCATCCACAACACATTGACAAGGTGAGTTGTCTTGTTGTGTAGAACATTATATCTCTGGTCCAGAATATTTACTCGATGCTCCTCATAAGAGAGATCATCTTCCAGTTGTACCACCTCTGAGTTCGGGACATGTGAGGGATCTGGTATGTACTTCCCCAAGAGTGATACGTGGACCAAATCATGAAAATGATCCATATTCAGTGGTAGTGAAAGTCGATAGTTTATAGCTCCAATTCATTCAACGATCTCCATGGGGCCAATGTACCTTGGGCTTATCATCGCTTTCTATCAAAACTGCATGACTCTCTTCCATGGTGATATTCGAAGGACAAATTTACCTCCAATGTAGAATAAAATTCCCTTTCAGGGTTATCAACATAGCTCTTCTTCCGACTATGAGAAGCTTTGTTATGTTTATGGATGACATGAACCTTCTTTGTCATCTATTACACAAGATTAGGTTTATGTAGCTTTCTTTCTCCAACATCATCCCAACATGTTGGTGATTTACATCGATTTCTATACAAGGATTCATATAGAGTCATATGAATGAATTAGTGGAATATACTGTTGTATGGGTACTCAACCAATGGTAGATGCTAGTCCCACCGAACTTTGAATTCTAAAGAGATGCCTCATAGCATATCTTCAATAATATGAATAGTCCTTTGAGATTGGTCATCATTTTGAGGGTGATATGTTGTGTTGAAATTAAATTTAGTACGCAAGTCATATTGATAACATATCCAGAAATTAGATGTGAACCTTGAATCATGATCAGAGACAATCGAGAGTGGAACACCATGCAGTCTCTCAACATCCATCACATATATATTTGCTAGTTGTTTAGTAGAGGGATCTTCTTGAATAGCAATAAATTGGGAAGCTTGGTGAGTAGATCAACCAACACCAATATCACATTATTTCCCTTCGACATCATTGGGAGACACATGAAAAAGTCCATAGTGACATTTGCCCATTTCCTAATGGGCATAAACAATAGTTACATTATCCCTTTGTACATTTTTCACTCTACTTTAACATGCTGACATACCAAGCACCTTCATATGTATTACACAATCTCCTTCTTCATGTAATCCCACCAGAAGTGTTCTCAGAGATCTCCGTGCATCTTGGTGCTACCAGGATAAATAGTGAAAGTTGAACTATGTGAATTTTCCACTAGATCCTTCTTTATATTGGGTTGTAAAGGCACACAAAGTCGCATTACAAACCAAATCACACCATCATAATTGATATGGAACTCTTGTAGCTTCCTTTCCTTTACTATATTCACATTATTTTGTAACTCTACATCATCCAATAATGCCTCCTTAATCATCTCTTGGATTGATGGTTGCACAATCATTTCAACAAGGAATGGTGTATCCTCTGCACTTATTATTTCCAAATCCATTTGTTTCATATCCAAGATGATGCAGTTTTTCTCAATCCGTAACACTGATAGAGTATAAGGTTATTATATATATAGAGAATCATCTACCTTTTTCTCCTTTCTTGGATGATAGTTAATAGATCAATCGTAGTCCTTGATTAGCTTTAACCATATCCTTTGACTAATGTTGATCTCATTTTGATTGAATATATAATTTTGGATATTATGGTCGATGTATGTGTCACCCTTCTCACCATAAAAGTAGTGCCAACAAATGTTTATGAAAAAAATCACAGATTCTAGCTCTAGATCATATGTTGGGGAGTTTTTCTCATGGATCTTCAACTAATGTGAGTTGTAGGATATCACATTATCATTTTTCACGAGTACACAACCCTAGCCCTTCTTGGAAGCATCATTGTAAATAACAAAATGTACTCCACTTTTTGGTAGTATGAGTACAAGTGCAATGATCAACATTATATTTATATCCTTGAAGTATACCTCACATTCTTTAATCCCAACATAATTTAACCCTTTCCTTATTAACATATTTTGCAGGAATTACAATCATGTGAAATTTACCACAAATTGTCGGTAGTACCCAACTAATACAAGAAAAATACATGTTTATGTGACACTAGAGGGTCTAGGCCATTCCTAAATATCCTTAATTTTTAAAGTTTCAACATAAATTCCCTAACATGTGATCTCATTTCCATATAATGTGAAATTCTTCATCTAAAATCACACTTGATGAAATTGGCATAAAAATTCTCCGATCTCAATGTTTACAACACATGTCTTAAATGTTCTTCATGTTCCACATTTTTATTAGAGTATATGAGAATATAATTGGTAAAAACTAATGAAAGTATGTCTAGGTAATGTCTAAAGACTCTATTCATCAAATAAAAGAATATTAGAGGGGAATTAGTAAGTTTTAAGGGCATCACTAAAAACTCATAGTGCGCATAACTTGAATTGAAGACAGTCTTATGGATATATTCATTATTCACCTTATGTTGATGATATACAAAACCGAGGTCCACCTTTGATATGTATTTAAATCCTCTTAACCGATCAAACATTTATTCAATCCTTGGAAGAAGATACTTGTTCTTCATGGTGATCCTGTTGAGATCATGATAATCGATACACAACAACACTTTTCCATCCTTCTTCTTCACAAAGGGAACTAGTGAACCCCATGATGATGCACTAGGGAATATGAAACCTTTATCCAAATGATATTTCAACTTCTTCTTTAACTCTTCTTGTTTGATAAGATCCATCCTATAGGGACACATTGATATAAGAGTAGCTCCGGGTATGAGTTCAATTAAGAACTATTGATCATGATCCAGGGGATGTCCAAGTAACTTATAGTGAAATATATTACCGTATTCCCTCTTGATGGTAATTTTTTCAAGGTTTTCACTTTCCATTGACTCAACCATTTGGGTACGGTATGATTACTCATTGGGAATAAACACCCAAATCATAGAAGGATTTTTAAAAAGAGATTCATGGTCATCCTTGCATTTGTAGAGGATAATGATATGGTTGGTATATGAAAAGTTATTTCTTTTTCCTGAATGTTTATATGTCATATATATAGCAATAGACAATTCATTCCCATTATAGCATTGAATTAAACCAAAGAAATAATTATGAGATTCACTAGAAGAATCATCTCACATACGCCAGCAGTAGAAGAGTCAAACACATGGGTTGTAATTATTGAACCACTTGGTTTTTTTAAAGATATCTCTACTTCAAAGTTTTTGGGATTAGATACTATAGTTCTAGAAAAATTGTGAGATATAAAGGAATATGTTGAACCAAAATCAATTGAGAATTCTTCCATTCTTGAGTGAATAAGAAGTGTACCTCATATAACATCATTATCTTTATAAACTTCTGTAGTAGTTATGGCATAATCATTCCCTTGATCCTTTGTCATTGGTGGCTACTGAAACTGATTTACCTCGAGAACTCAAGGTTTAGTGCACTTGATTTCATAGTGATATTTCTCCCTACAGTTGTATCTTTGAACCATGGGTGTTTCTATCCTTTCATCATCAACATTCTCCTTCCTTGTCATGTATTTTTGACACAGTTGAGCATGGGGGCCTTCATTCCCACACTTAAATCATTTCCCCATCAATTTTAGGCATTTCTTATGATACTCCTTACCACATTTTTGGCATGTGGGTCATTCAATTTTCTTCCGACCTTTATTTTTAGATAGTCCAGCTTGAAAATACATATTTTGTTTCTTATCACCATAGATATGGGACAATTCTCCAAACACCATCTCCACTTTTAGAGAACACCAATCCACTTATTCATAACTCCCAAATTATTTAATTTCAATATCCCTTCGATAGTTTGGTTTTAAACCACTAAAGAACTTATATATTTTGAAACCATTTTTAATAACAAAAAATGAATCATACCATGAAATCCTTGTGAAATTAACTTTTTAGGTTGCGATAGATTATCCTTAATTTCTCTTGATCTCTATTAATTCCCACTCCATCTTCATAGGAAGAGTTTTTGGGAGCTACTAGTTATGAATCAAGATCTAAATGACTTCCCATTCAATCTCTTCAATTTTTTCTCTTGGCTTGGTGTTCTTGATAAAATCCAACCATTGATCAGACTCTCCCTCTATATTATAAAAAACTAAATCCACTTTCTCCATATAAGAATAGTTAAACATAGAGAATATCTTCTCTATAATGTTTAACAACTATTCTGAATCTATTAGATCAGAAGATCCACTAAACATATGTGGACATTTCGGTATAAAACACTTAATAGCTAGTTTCTCCCTCATTGGTGAAAGAGGATGTTCCCCATGATTCTGGTTATTTTTCATAACCTAAGATAGTTTGTTATGTATTTCCATGATGTTTTTAACTCCACCCCCAATATAATTGGTTATGTTGTTTGGGAAATCGTTGAATTGGCCCTCACATGGGTTGTTAGCTTGGTTTCTCCTGGTACCCACTATTTTATAAAATAGATTAGGTTAGAACAAATCATAATTCAATAAGTAATTAATACATAACTTATACATTAGTATAATTACACTAAAATAATGGCTTATGGGATCCCTATGTAAAGATTCTTGTGTGCATATTTGTACTTAGTCTTATACTAGATGTTTTCTCTAGTGTTCACTAATCCTAATTCAATAATTAACAAAACCTTCCCTTTGATACCAACTATAGTGACCCAAAATTTTCTTACATTACAATTACATAATTATAAAGAGAAGAAACAAAATAGTATTACACCATGAGGATCCATAGGTTTAGTGTCTTGGAAAAAATAGGACCAAACATAACATTTACAACATCAAACATAAATATTTTTTAATTCATTCTTATCCAGCTTATTATTGTCCCTTGAAAACTTCTTATTATACAAAATCACCTAAGGATACACATGAAAAAGGGGTGAGATAAAATCCAAGTAAGATTATATATAATAACAATATATCATGGGGTGATCATAGTCATACGTCATCATCAATAATCACAACAGGAAGCATTGGATAAAGGCATAGAACATGGAAATGAGTAAAAATTAATGACCATGTCTTAGAGTTCATATATACATAATAGTTTTGTAAAAAGATATCATCATTTTCACAAATCATTTCAATTTAGATAATTAGAATCATTACATATCCCAATGCATTGAAGTGTTGAATAATTCAGGGTGCACCTTCTACATCATAACACTTTCATTATCATGCATTCTACATAAAATATAAATCATTAATTTAACATAAATGAACATGGAAGGTATTGTGTTTCAAATCTTATAAACACATTCATAAACATTGGGTTCCCAAAAGAAATAGGGAATAACATACTTGATACAAGAACTATCAACCTAGGGTGATAAGTAAAAGGTGTGTTTTTTGAAAGAAGAGTTCATTTGGATAACATTTTATTTAACATAAACTCCAGTGGAAAAAGTTTATATCACATAAATGAAAATAAAATGGTCAAAAAAATTATTTTTAAGGAGTAAATATATCTAAAATGTAGTGAAAGAGGGAGAACCTGATGAGAGAATATTGGGTTCGAGAATTTTCCATTAACTTGTATCCAAATGATTTCATCACATTAATGTCCTATAAAATAAAATTATATTCACTAATTAACAGTTCCAAAACCTTTTACACATTAATAAGATTAATTAAGGTTTTATTAAGTTTATTTATGTTCTTTTGGATGATTTATATAGTTTAATTTCATTGTTCAGGAATGTTAGTTTTTATAGTTTTCTTAAACTGTTCACTTGTATTCATTAATGGAAGCACATTTTAAACACGGATAAACATCCAGAATTTTAATTATATATTATTAATTATGTTTAATAATTTTAATTTATCAAATAAATATTTTTTAAAATACCCTGATAATGAATCACTAGAAAATAATTTAATGATGTTCATTTGGGGTTAATTAGGGTAGTTTTTCGACTACAACAAACATGTTTTTTTAATCATTTAGTAATATGTACACAATTTGGTTCGAAAATATTATATATGATATAATACATATAATGAAATATTTTTCTACCATAAAAATTGTTTTATGACCATATCAGAAGGTGGTAAAGAAAAAAACATTTTGTTCTTAAAGGTGATTAATTAACACCTAACAAACAATGATTTCTTTTCTAAAATAAAAATAAGAGGAGAGGGGGTTGGAATATATATCATCCCATTTTTATCATAAAATTATATTATATATAATGTAATTTTGTTACCATACCATTTGGATGAATATAGGTGTGAAGAGATAAAGAAACAAACTTGAAATTGTAAGGAAATTAAATGAAAAGAGAGAGAGAGAGAGGAATTACCTCTTGAATCCTCTTCTTTATATCTTCCTTAAGAAACCTAGGATTGGTCATTTTATGAGTCCAAGAGCTCTTGGACGTGGGGAATGGGCTAGGGAAGATGTTTGGTAAGAGTTTAGGAAAGTATTTAATCTTGATAGGTGTGATGAACTGAGGGTGTGACATGTGGTATTTATAGTGGAGGGGAGACGGGTTCTTGAAATATTTTAATCATTAGTTTATTAATTTACACCATGAAAAGAAATAGTTATTAATCCATGACCAATAATAGTTAATATTGAATTTGAGTTCTAGATTTGGGTTCTTACATCACTTGTGTTGTAAGAAATTGTTTCTTTAAATTATAATATATTTATATAGTAAATTAATGTATTTTACTATTCACTAAAAATCATGTATTTCAAAAAAATCCAAAATATTAACCCTAACCATTTATCGATAACTATAATAATAAAATGAATTAAATTTCTCAAAAATAATTTCCTAAGTATGATAAATTTAATTTTTAATTAAATTAACAATTTAGTTTCAAAATGCACTTTTTAAAATTTAAACTAATTTTATAATGTTTTCAAATATTGCATATCGTCTTATAAAACAATATTATAACCAGATGATATAGAATTGTTAATATATATTTTTTGTGTGGAAAATACATATTATTTTAAAATAATTAAATAATTATAAATAAGTATTTATGACTTTCAAAAATACCGATAATTTTACTATGGTCAATTTTTCACTTATAAGATGCCTAAATTTTATTTAATCATTCATGGGTGAAGTTACTGTTATATTAGATTATTTATTATTAATAATAGACCTATTAATATTCATAAGGGTAAGGTAATATTCATAAAGGTATGTTATTATTCACTAAAAATTATCTTTGTTCAATTACACTCCAAAAATTATTCTGATAGGAACCGTTTAAGTCAAACTATTGAAATTCAAAACATAGAAGTGAAAAAATTTCATTTAATGGTCACATAGTTTCTAGTTTAATTTTATGTCATTTTTATTCATAATGTGATTATACTATAAGGCTTAATTATAATAAGGTAATTTCATTAATAATATATTGGGTCGTTACAGCTTGTGTCATGCTACCATTTATTGGCATTAGATATAAGTAAATTGCCTCCTAAAGGAACGAACATTTTAGTAGACATTGAAAACTAAAAACATACATGAGTTTATTGTTATAAATTTGTAAAAAAATAAAAAAAATAATATATTTTGAGGATAAAATTATTACATATAGTATATCCATGCATATCTCTTATAGTACACTTCATTGAATTAGGGAAAGGGAACATAATAAGGGCGAGCTCAAATTCTCAGTATGGGTATGTTTAAGTGAAGCAATAATTAATCAATGAGAATAATAATTATTAAAATGTAAATGAATGAACACACATTCTAGGTAATAAATAAAATCTAAAATAAATGTGTATATAATATGGAATGTTAAATAAGTGAAACAAATTCGATTTAAATAATTGTTTTAAGAATAATAAATATGTCAAGGCAATAAAATAATAAAAAATGTGGTTTAAAATATAACCATAGAATGAAAATAATCAATAGACATTGTCATGGTGAAAATATATTGTATAAAAAATAATTAATCAAAATAAAGTAAATGATTAGTTTATGGACGTCATGTTTGCGGCACATGAAATCCTATACCAACAAGACATTTCACAAGACAATTTAAAACTACAAGTGAGATCCTATTTAGTTTTCACTACTGATTTGTCTCATGAGAGCCTATCGATGTATTGAGGGGATAAATAATTTTTGGGAACCACCTATCAATGCCTATCAAAATAATTCCCCATATTAAATAATCAATTCAATTAATAAACAATATGCCTCATTAAATATACACATAGAATAAAGGATACATATTTATCAATATTTCCCTAAAAATATAATAATTGTAAATCTTAAAACCATATGTAAAAATAATATAAATTTTAGATAGTAACATATCCATGAAAAATTTTGTGGATAATTAGTGTAAATTAAATGTCTAATGATCATAGGAAATTGAATATTTTAAGGGTAATAATATAGAAAAAAACATTCCTTCTTCGTGATAAAAAGGTTGAAAAAATGTCTTATTTATAAAGAGACAAAAATATTCATTTTGAACAATTTTTTAAAGAGAAAAGGGGTAAAAATAGATCTAATAAATCATTTTTAAATGTTTAGAAACTTTTTCTAAAACATTTTAATAAAATAGGGGTTTTTGAAGAAAATGGTTCACTAACTAAAGAGAGAAATGATGCCGAGTTTTATTAAAAACAATTCCTAATATTTTTAGTAAAAACGAGTGAAAAAATGAGACTATTACATGAAAAATGTCTTGAATGACAATATCAGGAAAAAATTAAAGTATTTTTTAAATAATTATCCAATAAGTATCTCTAATGTAATTCATGTTTAAAAAATAATGAACAAAATGAAACTGTGATATAATCCCTTGAAAAGAACAGATAATTTATTTTATAATAAACCAAAAATTATATTATGTGTGTAAATTTAAAGACACATAAAATAAGTGTAAGTAAAAAAATATATAGTAAATGATTTTTACACACATAATCTTTTAATATTAAAGATAATGATGAAGTAATATAACATAATGAAATGGTATTACGTTATGAAATTCATTACCACTTTTAAAATTTTAATTGAAATACCATTAGAATATATATTTAAAATTGTTACTAAAAATAACAAGAATATAAAATTATTTATGACATAATATATAAAAATTGGAAATAGATAGCCCCTACAAAATATGTATGTTGTGAATATGAGATTTATATCACAGATGTAAAAAGCAAGATGAAAATCCATTACCTTGTGTTTCCTTTCAGGTGAACATCCTTTATCCTTCATTATAATGTTTTTAAGCATGAAATACCCATATGAGATAACCATAATCATATTTTTAATATCATATATGAACTTCTTACAATATTTTATTATGTTTTTGTTAAAAATCGTTAATTATTTTCACCATTTTGGGTTGTAATTGTGGAGTTTTTCGGGTATGTGTTAACTTGAAATTTTTGTTCGTATAACATAGATATTGGTCAAATCATATATAGAATATAAAAAATGAATTTAATATTATATATATTCCTCATACATGTTTTTAGAATAATCTAAAATATATTGAGATAGTAAATGAAATGTAATGTTCATGGAGACTGTAACGACCCAAGAAACCGTGTTTTGAGTAATGAAAAGTTTATATTACAATGTCACCCCTTAATTGAAAAAACAATAATCTTATAAAGAAATAATAATAAAAGTAACAATGAATTAGAGAACGCATCAAAATGAATAAAAGACCCTTTTATTCAAATGAGTAACACTTTGGTGACTACAACTCACAGCGACCGAGCAAGAAGTTTATCTAACCTAAAATACCAATTAAAAACCCGATTACAATTATAGGGAGACCGCATAAAACCACAAGGAACCCAAGAAGGCGGTAAGGGTATTTGGCATCCATCAGAATAAACATAAGGATGGCCGAAGCCACCAGAGCCGTACTGAGTACCAAAGGAATCACACGAACCATCTCCTCTTTTTCTCCTTCAGTTGCCTTGAGTATGGAATGCCCCGAGACCAGACTTTTTATAAGAACACTTATTCGATCGTTGGACCCTGACGGCTATAAATATAATCATTGGATCCCCCATGATTCTCTTATCGAGTAATGTTTTATTTTGGACCGTTGAAGATAAGAGTTGATTACCCTCGAAAGGTTCGAAAAGTTAATTATGTAATTTACCTTAGTATTTAAAGAATGACATCAATAAAAATATAATTAATTTAATGCTTGTTTTCCCAAAATGTGAATTATATTTTATATTGAAAACCAGTGTGAATTAATATTATTATTTTTCCACTATTTATAATACACGTTTTGACATAAGCAAGTATTTATTTCTTGAATGAATATATTGAACCTGATGGGTTTTTACTTTGCCTATGAAAATATGTACTCAAACTCTTGAGTTATATATATATATATATATATATATATATTTTGCGTCAAAAGTTAAATTAAATGTATTATATTTATCTCTAAATTAAATTTAAGTAATAATAATACTACAAGTTTTTAAAATTTGAACTTTTTTTATATAATTACCCGTTTTGAGACGATGTCAATTTGTGATTTAATTTACGTATGTGTTTCATAATGTTAAACGCACTCTTATTTGTGAATTTGAAAATAATTAGTGATGTTGTTATGATAAATGTTTAATTTTATTAATAAGAATAACATAAATCTTCAATTATGGAAAATTAAGATAATTAATATGTAATTCAATAAAGGAAAATAAATAAAAAATATATATTTTGATACGGATGAATTAATTAATATACTTATGTATTAAATTCCCATTGAATTACCATAAAATAATAAAATATAGACCAATAATTGCATGTCAATAATATTAAAAAAATATATATAATAAATTAAAATGAAATGATATTATAATAGGTTTAAAAATAATAATAGTAATAAAACGATTTTTTTCCTACAAAAGAACCGAGAGGCCCACGTTTTTGTTTAGTCGTAGCATTTCAAAGCTGTTCGATATGGGAACCCCATTGCATCCGTCCTTTTTCTAACGTCACATCGCTTAGGAGTCATCCGATCAGAGCTCGGGTAATCCTGGTCATCCGTCCGTTTATGGATTTTTCCTCTTGCTGCAGTTTTCTTCTTCACCGCGTCCCTCGTTTTCTTCTTCCTCATGCCGTTGTACCAGTATGATAGGCGTTGTCTTCTTCTTCCTTAGGCCGGAGAGTGGACCCAAATTCTCCTCTTTTTCCACAGGTTAGGCACTGACTCCCCTCAGATACCCGCTCCACGCAAGTTGAGTCCTCTGTTAAATTTTAAAACCGCAGTTTGCACCGAAACGAGGAGAGTTCTTACTTCATGAATCTTTGATCTTTCCGAGCACCGGTCCGGCGCCGCCTACTTCTTCCTTCTCTTCCTCTCCGAAAAGGTAAGGGTAAATGTTTCCTTGTTTGTTTTCTCTAGTTTTGAAGTGTTTTTTTATATACACACTACGTATATATGTGTATACATATTTATAAGGCCGAACGAACTGTATTACACCACTTCACTCTTCCTGTTTTGTGAGTTGAACGAAGGTAAGGGTACCTGTCTTGTTTGATTTTAGTTTTGGTGAACCTACATGTTTATATAAACTTTACGTATATATATATATCTCTATATATATATACAAGTCCATGAGAGCTGTTTTACCCCCGTCTTTCTCTTCCTGCGTGGAGAATCGAACATGAGCAAAGGGATGCTCTTGGGTCTCGTTTTCTTCGGTTTAGGTGATTTCACACAATTATATATATATTTTTTATATGTATATATGTATATATATATATATATATAAGGCAATACATGCAGGTATTCACTTTATCTTATATATGTATATGACCCTGTGTTTATTTCACCGTATAAAAAATAGAGATTTCAGGTAATTTTATAGACATGTAGGATTATAAAAGTACATTAAGCACCTAGAAGTATATGTACATGTGATTATATATATGTATATATATACATTTATGTGTGAGCATAATGGAAAAAATTAATTTCTTGTTTTAAAATTTATCGCAATATAACATGATGATTTAATTAAAATTGTTTCTTACCCATAAAGATTATTATTTCATGAATAATACCAAAAATTATGCACATACATGTTTATGTATATGATGAAGTTTAAGGATAAAGTTTGATTTAAGAATTGTTTTTCTAACTGAAAATTTCGTTTATCAGCGTTTTTACAATTCATGCATTTTTATGGAAAGGTGTGGCAAGGACCCCTTAAGAATTTACATGTGGCTCGGTGAATGTGTATTTATAAGATCAGTATTCCAAAACCCTATTTCAATTAATCAAGACTTAGTTTGTATTTTTGACACATATAAGTTTCTAATAATTTTAATGAATGCTAAACCAATATGTATATTGCCCTAGTGGACTGGTTTAACTTGCAAGGTTAAGTACCCTCGATGAAATGTATACATTTATAGAACGAGTTTTTCCATTTATTAAAGAGATGAACTATGAATTTATGGGTTTTATTTAATGAACATAAAGTAATTTTACATGGCAATCCTTTATGTTCAGTTTTGCAGTTATTTTTTTCATGTACAAGTGTATGTTTATTTAGTTTATTTACATCACTGCTTAATCTGAAGTCAAAAACCTAGTTCTTTTTACATTTATGTTATGATCCACTTTAAGTTATGAATATGTATGAGAAAAGGGGGTTGATTAAGAATGTATGAATGAAACCCTATGAATGATAGACCATGTCAAGATATGTGAGGGATGTATTGGATTAAATGTTTATGGATGGGTGCACCCGGAATTATATAGTGCTCCAATGCATTTGGTAAAGTAAGAGTCTCATGAGACGTTATGTGAGACGGTCTTGCCAGTTAGCCTTGGCTTGTGCTACCATGGGAAACGGGATTGGCGGTTAGCCTGGACCTGTATTAAGTATGTTTTACGGTCTTGATGCAAGGTCTTGACAAAGTCCGACATTATACATTCTCTATGTAAGTGATGATAAATGGACAACCAGGGGTTCGTCCAACTAACTGGACATCCCCTGGTTGAAAAATTCCCTTGACTATGAGAATGAATTTGTGAGATATGAACTGTAACATGTGTTGTATGTTGTTATAAGGATTTTATGTGCCAATGAATCATGATATGGGTGTTTTCCCTATTTTCACTCAATCTTCTAGAACTGATGTAACTTTGGTTTTAAGTCATGCATCATCTATTTTTCACATGCTTGCACTCTCTGATTTATGTCTTCTTCAAAGATTATTTTAACTACGTGCTTCTTCACCGTGAAAATGGTTTTCAAAAAATGCAGGATTTATATATTTTATTAAAAGTTAATGCTTTGTTTTAGTGAAGTGTTTTAAATGACTTCTTTGAGAAATTGTTTTCTGAAAACGTTTTTAAAACCCCTTACTAGGCATATTTTCTCACCCTACATTTTTGTTTTAAAATTTTCAGGCATGGTTTGTACTAACGAAGTTTATCAGAAGCAGCTGGTTTCCCAGAACCCTGAGCCTCATGATCTTATGTTGTAATAGGATGTGATATATTATTTTTAAATGATTTAATGAAATGTTAGTATATCATGTCTCATAAGGCACTTGGGATCGGGGACTCTACAGTTGGTATCAGAGGATGGGTTCAGTCAACTCTGGAAAACCAGGTGGTATGAACATATTACAATGATTGACTAAGTAAAAATGTTATAACATTTAGATGGCTGATGAAAATGTACCTATCGACCTACTATCACTTCCAACTGAGGCTCTAGAGAACACTATATCTCTATCCAGACGTGAGAACTTTCTAAATTTTGCCCGAATTCGCACGACATGTAAGCAGTTGTATGACATGTCAAATTCTCCTAGGGTGATAAGTCTACAGCAGGGGTTGGGAATGGATTATCTCTTAATTATGACAACCCAATTCCCCTCTTATACACATCGGAGAAAGTATCATGAGGGACTCTTTCGAGTGTTCACGACTGGAAAAGAATTTTGCACGATGCTTGATAACCCCTTTCAAGAAGCTGCTGCTACCGGAGACCTCTGAGCGGCTTACCTATGTCAGATGTTACACTACGACTTCTGGGTCCTGTTAATGGACATTGGGGTGTTGGAAGATGAGTCTAACTGATTGCCTCTTAGTAAAGAGGTGTATAGTGATGTTTCCCAACTCCATACCCCTCATGCTAAACTCAGGATGTGTCATAGATGTTCCCAAGAGTTTGACCCCATTTGTTCATCTTGTGTGTGGTTTTAAGAGTTAGGGATTGTTTCCTCTCTTTGTGGTGTTTGTTTAGTATAATCAGGATCTGTTATGTAAACTTTTTCTTAAATGAGAGTTTCATGTCCCCTTCCATGCCTCTACCTTATCAGTGTTGTTATGTGATTCCCTTCATATGTTTTATTTTCAAATGGTTGGTCAAACGAACATCTCATCACTACCCGATGAGTTGGTAGAGGTTATTATGATCAGGACATGCATGGTGGATTATCCATCTTTTCTCCACCTGCGAGGGTCTTGACAACGTCTTCTCGATTTAGCGAACGGTCTTGAGATTCTTCATTTGTGTCAAGAGGATGATTGTGTTTTTCATCTCATTGCCGCTACTCAACTTCCCTGCTATAGGTGAATGGGAATATACTATGAGGGTCTCTTTCAGTGTTTTACACTTGCTCAAAACTTCTCCGCCAGAGCGTGCTTCCTCATAGCTACCCAGGATGGCCAGCTTAGTGCACCCTATATGTTACAGGTCTTAAATTTCAGTCTCCTCAATCACATAATTCACCTCGATTACCTCGAGTGTGATGTAGCCTAGAGAGTTTTCAGGGAATTTATCTACTCGAACATTTCCGAGATTTTCACCGCACGAGCCTCCCTTTGGAAGCCAGTGTGCAGTACGCACGAGCAGGAGTTCAAGACGTACTGCTCAAAGTGCATATGGGGTAGGGAAACAGAAGAACTATGTTCCAGCTTTGGTATTCTTTAACCGAGCCAGATCCCCTGTTTCGGTAATGTTGTACGTCAGGGGTTTCTGTTTTTCTTTTTATGAATAGAATTTCGAGGACACAATTCTTTGAAGGGGAAATAATGTAACGACCCAAGAAACCGTGATTTGAGTAATGACAATCTTATATTAAAATGTAACCCCTTAATTGAACAAATAATAATCTTATAAAGAAATAATAATAAATGTAACAATGAATTAGAGAACACATCAAAATGAATGAAATACCCTTTTATTCAAATGAGTAACACGTTGGTGACTACAACTCACAGCGACAGAACAAGAAGTTTAGCTAACCAAAAATTCCAATTAAAAACCCGATTACAATTATAGGCAGACCGCTTAAAACCACAAGGACCCGAAGAAGGCGGTAAGGGTCTTTTGAATCCATCAGAATAATCATAAAGATGGCTGAAGCCACCAAAGCCATACTGAGTACCAAAGGAATCACACGAACTATCTCCTCTTTTTCTCCTTCAGTTTCCTTGAGTATGGAATGCCCCGAGACCAAAATATTTATAAGAACACTTATTCGACCATTGGACCCTAACAGCTATAAATATAACCGTTGGCTCCCCCATGATTCTCTTATCCACTAATGTTTTATTTTGGACCGTTGAAGATAAGAGTTGATTACCCCTGAAAGGTTCGAAAAGTTAATTATGTAATTTTCCTTAATATTTAAAGAATGACATCAATAATAATATAATTAATTTAATGTTAGTTTTCTAAAAATGTAAATTATATTTTATATTGAAAACCACTGTGAATTAATATTATTATTTTTCCACTATTTACAATACACGTTTTGACATGAGCAAGTAAGTATTTAATTCTTGAATGAATATATTGAACCTGATGGGTTTTACTTTGCCTAAGAAAATATGTACTCAAACTCTTGAGTTATATATATATATATGTTGCCTCAAAATTTAAATTAAATGTATTATATTTATCTCTAAATTAAATTTAAGTAATAACAATAATGCAAGTATTTACAATTTGACCTTTTTTTATATAATTAACCTTTTTGAGACGATGTTAATTTGTGATTTCATTTATGTATGTGTTTCATAATGCTAAACACACTCTTATTTGTGAATTTGAAAATAATTAGTGATGTTGTTATGCTAAATGTTTAATTGTATTAATAACAATAACATAAATATTCAATTATGGAAAATTAAGATAATTAATATGTAATTAAGTATAGGAAAATAAATAAAAAAATATGTTTTGATAAGGATTAATTAATTAATATACTTATGCATTAAATGACCATTGACATACCATAAAATAATAAAAGATAGACCAATAATTGCATGTTAATAACAATAATGAAATATATATAATAAATGGAAGTGAAATGATATTAAAATAGGTTTAAAAATAATAATAGTAATAAAACAATTTTTATTCCTACAAAAAGAACCGAGAGGCCCAAGTTTTTTTAGCCGCAGCATTTCGGAGCTGTTCGATCTGGGCACCCCATCGTGACCGTCCTTTTTTTTAACGCTGCATCGCTTAGGAGCCATCTGATCAGAGCTTAGGTAATCTTGGTCATCCGTCCGTTTATGGATTTTTCCCCCTGCCATAGTTTTCTTCTTCCTTGCGTCCCACGTTTTCTTCTTCCTCGTGCCGCTATACCAGTATGATATGCGTTGTCTTCTTCTTCCCTAGGCCGGCGAGTGGACCCGACTTCTCCTCTTTTTCCACAAGTTAGGCACTGACTCCCCTCAGATACCCACTCCACGCAAGTTGAGTCCTCTTTTTTTAAAACCTCAGTTTGCACCGTAATGAGGAGAGTTCTTGCTTCGTGAATTTTTGATCTTTTCGACCACTGGTCCGGTGTCACCTACTTCTTCCTTTTCCTCCTCTCCAAAAAGCTAAGGGAAAATTTTTCATTTCTTGTTTTCTCTGGTTTTGAAGCATTTTTTATATACACACTATGTATTTATGTGTATACATATATATAAGGCCAAAAGAACTGTATTGCACCACTTCACTCTTCCTATTTTGTGAGTCGAACGAAGGTAAGTGTTCTTGTCTTATTTGATTTCGGTTTTGGTGAACCTACATGTTTATATACACTTTAAGTGTATATATATATCTACCTATATATATACAAGGCCATAAGAGCTGTTTTACCCCTGTCTTTCGCTTCCTGCGTGGAGAATCGAACAGGAGCAAAGAGAAGCTCTTGGGTCTCATTTTCTTAGTTTTAGGTGATTTCACACACTTATATATACTTTTTTAATATGTATATATGTATATACATACAGATTTATATATATAAATATATATATATATAAGGCAATACATACAGGTATTCACCTTCTCCTATATATGTATATGACCCTGTGTTTATTTCGCCCTATGAAAAATGGATATTTCGGTAAATTTTAAAACATGTAGGATTATACAAGTAAATGAAGAAAATATATGTATATGTACATGTGATAATATAGATGTATATGTACATCTTTGTGCAAGAATAAGGGATGAACTTAATTACTGGTTTTAAAATTTATCACAATATAACATGATGATTTAATTAAAATTATTTATTACCCCTAAATATTATTATTTCAAGAATAATACCAAAATTATGAACATAAATGTTTATGTTTATGATGAAGTTTAAGGGTAATGTTTGATTTAATAATAGTTTTTCCAACTGAAAATTTCATTTTTCAGCATTTTGACAATTCATGCATTTTTGTGGAAAGGTGTGGCGTGAACCCCTTAAGCATTTACATGTGGCTTGGTGAATGTGTATTTATAAGTTCAGTATTCCAAAACCCTGTTTAAATTAATCAGGACATAGTTTGTATTTTGGACACATATAAGTTTCTAATAATTTTAATGAATGCTAAGCCAATATGTATGTTGCACCAGTGGACTGGTTTAACCTTCATGGTTAAGTACCCTAGATGAAATGTATCCATTTAAAGAATGAGTTTCTCCATGTTTTAAAGAGATGGACTATAAATTTATGGGTTTTATTTAATGAACATGATGCAATTTTACATGGAAATCCTTTATGTTCAGTGTTGTAGTTATTTTTGCATGTACAAGAGTAAGTTGATTTAGTTTATTTACATCACTGCTTAATCTGAAGCCAAAAACCTAGTTCTTTTTACATTTACGTTATGATCCACTTAAAGTTATGAATATGTATGAGAAAAGGGGGTTGATTAAGAATGTATGAATGAAAACATATGAATGGAAGACTATGTCAAGATATGTGAGGGACGTATTGGACTTAAATGTTTATGAACGGGTGCGCCCGGAATTATATAGCGCTCTAATTCATTGGGTGAAGTAAGAGTATCATGAGACGTTATGTGCGATGGTATTGGCAGTTAGCCTTGGCTTGTGCTACCTTGGGAAACAGGATTAGCGGTTAGCCTTGACCCGTATCAAGTATGTTTTACGGTCTTGATGCAAGGTCTTGAAAAAGTCCGAAATTAAAAATTCCCTCTTCATGTGATGATAAATGGTCAACTAGGGGTTAGTCCAACTAACAAGACATCCCCTAGTTGAAAAATTCCCTTGACTATGAGAATGAATTTATGAGATATGAACTGTAACATGTGTAGTATATTGTTATAGGTATTTTATGTGCCAATGAATCATGATATGAATGTTTTCCCTGTTTGCACTCAATCTTCTAGAACTAAAGTAACTTTGGTTGTAAGTCATGCATCATCTATTCTTCACATGATTTCTCTCTCTGATTTATATCTTCTTCAAATAATATTTTAAGTACGTGCTTCTTCTCTATACAAGTGGTTTTAAAAAATGCACGATTTACATATTTTATGAAAAGTTAATGCTTTGTTTTAGTGAAGTGTTTTAAATGACTTCTTTGAGAAAGTGTTTTCTGAAAATGTTTTTAAAACCCCTTACTGGGCATATTTTCTCACCCTACGTTTTTTATTTAAATTTTTCAGGCATGGTTTGTACTAACGAAGTTTATTAAAAGCAGCTGGTTTCCTAGAATCCTGAGCCTCGTGATCTTCTATAGTAATGGGACGTGATATATTATTTCTATATGATGTAATGAAATGTTAGTATATCATGTCTCATAAGGTACCCGGGATTGGGGCCTCTACAGAGACGTTATGTCGTATGTACGCATGAACACAACTTCTATACCATTGTCTTATTTTAATACAATGAAAAATAAATTATATATATTTATATTATAATGATAGTATAATATTTATGTCATATATTTCATATATGTTTGTTAAAACAAACCTTAATGTATTTCATGTAATTTGTGAATGAATCACAATATTTTTTGGAGGTGGTAGTCCACATGTCCACAACCTATGTTATCATATTTACAAAAAATGATAATAATTAAGTTATGTGTTATATAAAAATTAAATAAGTATAAATGAAACCTAAATATCAAATATATAATACAAAAACAGCTTGTATATCATAATTCCCAACCATGATATGTGGTAAATGAAAAACAAAGGACATCATTTCGTGAGGTAGTAGTTTGATGTAAAGAAATAGTAAGTTCATTTCCATTTTGATGGAAGTGTGGAAAGATAAAAGAAGAATTCAGCACATAAACAAGTATCACTATATTTTAAAAAAATTCAATATATAATCACTATATAATAAAATTTAAGGTGTTTAGATATAAATGAATCTGAAGTGAATGTTGAACAATGTTACCTCTTATTTATGAAACTCCTTTTCGTTTATGAAAAAATAAGTCCTTGGATTGTTTAAAAACAAAAGGGATTCCTTTAGGATGATTTTAGGAATGTTTATATATTAGTTTAATATATTTTGGGTTATCCAAAAGTCTTGATAGCAGTGAAAAAATTGGAAGTGTGAGTGCCTTTTTATAGTGGAGGAGGAGTGACATTATTGAAAATATAAAGTAGAAAACACTATTGAGAGGACTCCCAAAAATCATATTATACCAATTATGAACAAAATTATAGAAAAAGGATTATATGGTAAGAATATGTCCATAATATTTATTTTTTACTAGTGTATATGTTAATTGGGCCCTTAGTTTTAAGGTTTAGTCCATTGTTATGCTTAATTTTACCGTAATGGATTTAATTTATTATAAATACTATCAATAATATTTTTCATCAAAAAAACATGTTACATTATTATAAAGTAAAAAATTATGATTATTAAACATATTTAATCCATTTTTAAAAATTCCAATAATGAAAGTGATATAAATTAAATTATAATAAATCCCACTGATATGATGATAAAGAATATTTTTAATGTAAAAATGCTCAAATGTTTGAAGTGTTTTTATATAAATTTTCAACATAAAATTGATTCCAATGTCAAAAATTAGATTAAGTTATGTATAATCGATCTATATAAACTTTTAAACTAAATAAAAACATATTTTAACTTTATAAATAAATTAAAAAAATATGTTTTTAATTAAAATTCAGTCTTGTTAACTATTAAAAAACGAATAATCTCAGAAAAATACCAAAAAAATCACCATAAAATTATTTTGTTATTATCTATTTAAAAAATTAATTTTATTTTGTCATATTAATTTTATGAAAGTGTCAATATTAATAATTAAAGTTGGTTCTCTATTAAAAGGAGATAAAACTACTTTTATAAACATATAATACTTTTATTTGTAATATTGGGTTTGTATTTATCTAATTCCTATCAAATATATAAGTTGAATGTTAAAATATTTTATATTATATATAATATATATTTAATTAATGTCATTTAATAATAGTAATTAAATTAATTTATGAGGTTAAAATACATTAGTGATCCTAAAATCAATATTTAGTTTCTTCTTATATTATATTCGAATTGATTAGTAACATATGAATTCATCAATATTTGTGTAATCAAAATATTATCATATGATAGTCATACTATTAATAACATCTACTTTAATGGCTATGTTATTTGTTATTATACAAGAAAATAATATTTTTATAATATATTTTCTCTCGGTAAAACTCAGTCTTATGTGTTACGTAAGATATCAAAGAATCTTCTAGGTGTTACATTATCCCCACCATATATAAAATTCATCCACACAATTAAAACTCAACCACGGTATTAATTTTTTTGATATTTCCATTATTGAAATAACACATTTTAAGAGGGGTTTTTAAAGAATCCTCTAGAATATATTGAATGGGATGTACAAAGTTCCCACATAGTAACATATATCTTGGTCTCTATGTATAAGAACAGTAGTTGAATGTAATGATACAGTCATGGAGGAAAAACAAAAATATTTATAGGGAGTGATTGATGAAATTATTAAAAAACAAGTAAAAGATCAATATTATTATAAGGTCCTCAAAGAGATAAATCTATGATAACATAAATATACCATCAGTTGAACAAAATATAATATTTATAGAAAAATTTTTTTGGTCATTTTCTTAAAATTGATTAATTATTTTAATTATTAAAAAGTTGAGAATATATATTTTGTTGATAAATTTTAATTTACATTGAGAAACTCTATATTTTGTTTGTGTTTAGATCGAATTATAATTTATCCCTTAATTCATGAAATGAATATCCTTGAATGAACATTTTTTATTTGAAGAACTAAAGTCTTCCGTAAAAAAATTATTATATTGGTCTCTAACAATTTTCAAATAAAATATTATTAACATAGTGACACTAATAGTTTATTATTAATATTTATTCATCATATTTTTTAACTAAAAATATTTACACATTAACCATGACATCATGTAGGCTAGCGGTAGGTGAAAACTCTTTATCATTCTTCATTCATGGGTTCAATCCCCTTCACCTTGTCGAATCTGATAGAGTTTCACCCAATATATAAGTTTCCATTTTTCTAATACCATGTTAATGTAATTGAAAATGAATACTATTGAAATCATTAAAATTTGAATATTAAATTGAATTTTAACTAAATGTATTAGTACATCCTTAAAACTTATATACTTTATCCATTAATTTCAACATTGGTCCTTCCTTAGTCTAACTTTTACCAAAGGTCTTTCATTATCATTCTCTATTCAAATACCTCAAAATGGGTTTTAAAGAAAATTGGAATTTTCCTAAGAATATCCCCTAAGAGTGTCAAAGCAGGTTCACATTAGGGATCATTATCACTTACCAGGTTACGCTCGAGTCAATCCCAAACAAACATTTCAGAGTTATTACCCCTAGGTTCATCTGTTCAAGAACTATGTCCACTTGTAGTATCTAGACATGGATGAATTTCTTATAAGACCTACATAATCTATACCTTTCTAAAATTCCATGACGTTATTCTATACATACCCCTAATATATACATCAGGTTTATGTTCAATAATTTATGTTTTCCTAAATTTAGTTCATGAGGATGCTGATAAACATTCTCTGATACCATATTTAGCGAATCGATCTAAGAAATCCTAGAGATGGTTTCATTCAACCATTAACTTATCTTCAGATACAAGTAAATTGTGTCCAAAAAGGCGAAACAGTTTTTTTTGTTTTGGTAAACAAGATAAATACAGGAGTCCTGTATTAAAAATTAATACACAAATTAAAACATAAATTTTTTAAGGATGAAATTGTTCCTTCTAGAATATCCATTAAAACATGTCTTTAAACACATCATATAATTCTAGGTTAAGGAAATATAATAATGGTTATCTCAAATTCTCATTAAATGTATGTACAACAGAAGTAATAATTAATCAACGAGAATAATCAATATAGATTAGAAAATAACTGAACACACATGAGTTGTAATTAATAATCAAAGAAGTAATTCCGTATACAATAAGGAAAGGAAAATAACTAAAAACACATGACATTTATAAAAATGGATAATGAAAAATCAATATTGACAAGAAAGAAACTAAAACCAAATGACATTTAATTAATATACTGATAATGAAAAGCATTCATAGATTTTATCATAGTTAAAATATTATGGATATTAAAAACTGTATAAAAAATAAATAAATTCATAATTATTGGGTGTCATGTCTGAGGAACATGAAAACCTATACTGTTAAGACCATTCAAAAGATGGTTAAAATCTTCCAGTAGAAACCTATTTAATTTTTAGAACTAATTTTTCTCGTGATAACCTACCAATGGATTGAGGGTCTATATAAAGTCTTGTCCTCACCCATCAATACCTATATAAATAATTAATCATATCGAATATCTGATTCTATTAATAAAAATTATGAATTATAAAATATATGTATTGAATAAAGGATTTGGATTTATCAATATTTCACTATAAACTAAAATTACTATCAAAATAAAACATTATGTAAAAATTATATAAGGTTTAGAAAATAATTTGATCCATAAATAATGATAAGGGTAATTAGAGGAAATTCCATGTCAAATGATAATTGGAAATTGAATATCATAAGCGAACAGACAAAGTAATAAAGGATGTGAATGAAAATACTATCCCTGGTCAATGAAATCATTAAATAACCCAAGGAAGAATAAGGATGATATCAATACAAAATTTCCAGAGTGGAGTAAAATAAATTTTTTTTGTCTATGATGAATGTAAATACTATAAAAAGATTATTTAAAAATATTTTTGATGAAAATACTGCTTTTATTTTGAAAAATATATATCTAAAATCGTTTTATTTTAAAATGTCTCTTGAAATTTTTTTCTTCAAATATTATCATTTTTAATATACAACAAAATATTTGAGGAAATGATGGAGGGTAAATATCTAATTTCTATACAAGGTAAAAATAACATTCCTTTTACACGGTAAAAAGGCTATTAAAATCCATTGTTCATAAAGGAAAAAAATATTCCTTTGAAAAAAAATTTAAAATAAAAATGGGTAAAAATGTTCTTAATAAATCATTTGAAAAATGGTTAATTTATTTTAATTTTTTTAGTAAAACATTGGTTTTTCAATAAAAATGTTTCTCCGACTGAAGAGATAAATGAAGTCGGGTTTTCTTAAAAATATTTAATAAAACGTGTTGAGTAACAAAGAGTGTGTAAATGGTAGTTTTACTTAAAATAATTAATTAATAACAATATTAGAAGAAAATGTATGGATTTATTGAACACTGAATCTATAATTTCAATTAATTTAAATTAATTTTTAAACAATCCTGAACAAAATGATACTATTAAGTAAACCATTGAAAATATCATAATATTTATGTGATAATCAATCAATGAATAGATTATTTATCTAAATTTAAATCCACCAAAAAAAATTTCAAATACAGTAATATATATAAAAATTTGACAACACACATAATCATATAATGTTAACGACAACGAGGAAGTATTATAACCCAATGAAAAGGAATCAGGTTGTGAATTTCTTTACCACATGGTAAAGTTTTATTAAAAACCCCTTATAAAAAATAACTAAAATTAAAAATAAAAATAACATTAATATAAAATTATTCATTATATAATATATCAAATTGGGATGTATATACACAACCAAAAAAAGTTAGTGGTGAATATGACATTTATCTATGAGTTGTAAAAAGTGGGATAAAAATCCCTTAAATTTCATTTAAATTAATGTGAAAATCGTATATCAAAATGTATAATCATTTTAATCATGTAAAAACATATTAATGAGTCTTAATAATATTTAATAAAATATATATTAAGTTATTATAATATCTCATTACCTGTTTGTTAATAATATTTCATTATTTTTACTATTTCAGGTGTTAGTTGACTAGTTTGTCAGGTATATTTTAACTTTTTATTTTTGGTCCAATTAAATAGATCATGATTTAGTCGTGTTTAGAATTCATAAAATTATGTAAATATTATATATATTTTGTATATATGTATTTATAATAATCTAGAATATTTGGATATAGGAATTGAAATGCACCGTTCTTGGAGATGGTAGGTTATACATACACATGAATTATACATTCATTTCATTGTCATATTTTCAAAGAATGAAAATTATTTGATATATATGAATATTAAAAATCTAGTATAATATTTATTTAATATATGTAAAATTTATTTATTAAAAATATCCTTAATACATTCCATGTAATGTCTGAATGAATCACATCATTTTCAGGTGGCGGTAGTCCACACATCCACAAATGATGTTATTGTATTTACAAATAATGGAATTAAAGAATTTATGTGCTATATAAAAATACCATTTGAATTCCATAATATAAAATAATATATATTATATAAGAATTGCGACTCCATCATAATTCCCAACCATGATATGTGGTAAAAATACCATAAGTATTTCATGAAATTGTATGTTTGTTACACATTTAATGGAAGTGTGCATAAGTGTTAGTAAAACGTTTCACATAAATACATATCATTACATTGAAGATACTAGGGTCATTATATAATCATTATATATATATATAATTTAGTATGTGGAGAGATAAATAAAATAAAAGTGATACTTGAAGAAGGTTGCCTATTATTCAGGTAAATCCTTTTGGTTTATACTAAACGAATTCCCTAGTTCTATTTATTCCAAATTTGATGCCCCTAGGTTTTGTGGAGGAATGTTTAGATATTATTTGGTATGATTTTTTCCATTATAATGGCTTTATAGGTGTGAATAAATGGGAGAGATGAGTACATTTTTATAGTGGAGGGGGAGTGAAATTATTGTAAATATAAAAAGGTAAACAATTTTGAGTGGTATCACTTACATCATGTTCCAAAAATAATACAAAAAATTAGTATAAAGGGAGGATACTGTATATATATTTTCAGGAAATATATTTTGGATAGGTCCTAAGGTAATTTTGGTCTTTAATATTAAGGTTTATTCCTTTGTTAAGCTTAAATTTACCTAAATTGCTGTAAATAATTTTAATTACATTGAATTTTTTCCAAAATTAAGTTAAAATTTATTATAAATAATAAATTATTCTGATTAAATATTATGAATAATTTTTCTATAATTATAAAAACATAATTATAAGTAATTAGTTTAAAATAAATCTTGAAGATGGGTTGACAAAGCATGGTTTTAAAGTCAACATGTTCAAAAGCTTGAATTGTCTTTCTGGATTATTTAAATTTAAAATAGATTGAAATGAACTAAATTAGATTATTTTAAATATTATTTATATAAAAAACTTTCAAATCAAATAAAAAGTTAATTTATCTATTCAAAGAAATTTCTGAAAATGCATTTTCAATTAAAAATTAGAATTTTTCACTATCCCCAAAAAATTAATCTTCATGGAAAATACCAAAAATTCACCCTAAGAAAATTAAGATGTCTATAGATCAAAAAAATTCCTTTTGTAATATTATGGTTATAAAAGATTCGAAATTATGATTTAAAATAGGTGTACCATTAAAAGGTGGTAAAACTACTTTTATAAAAATATAGTTTTTATGTGTAATATTGGGGTTGTTATTATCTTCTTCCTAAAAAATATTTTTGATGTACGTAAAAATATTTAATGGGATATATAATATAAATATTTCATTAATATAATTTATTAATTGTAAATAATTTAATCTATTTGGATAAAACACCTCTGTAAGTCTGAAAACTTTCTTTTATATTCGATTGATTTATATTCATTATTAATTTGTGGTTAAACAATGAATTCGTTTTATATTAGTGTGAAACATATATTTTCATATTTTAGTTAATACTATTAATAAAATATAATTTAATAGCAAGGTTATATCTTATGATCTTAAATAATAATATTTTAATTATGTATTTTTTTCTTAGTAAAACCCGGTCTTTTGTGTAACGTAAGCTATCAATGAAACTCACTATTTCATGGGATGCAAGGTAATTTATTTTTTCATATATTTAATGGTATATTATTTAAAAATATTAATTATACCGTAACATCTTGATAGGTTATATTCTATCAAAGAAAAGTTACTCTTTTTTAATTTTCTGGGTGTCACAATATTCACAAATTTATTTATCAAAATATTATTCTCTATAAAAAGTTCATTTTCTTGAGGATAAATATTTGACTCATGATTAATGTACCTTCTTTATTTGTTGTCTCAAAAATCCCCCAAATCATTTTTTTGTATCAACACAATTAGAATAAATTGTAATCTTTGTATAGTTATTAAACTTCTCAAATAGGTTTGGACAACCAGAATGGCCATATTTAACTAACATTTTCATTTCCACATTACAATATATGTCATTGTATACTAATGTTCTGATATCAACTGATTTGTAAACTGGACTGTTATCCCAATAACAAGCTACATTCAGTTTGTTTCTTCGGATTTGACCAACATTTATAACATTGATCTATACAATTATAGATCATGTGTTCTTCTAAATCATTTTTGAAAATTCATCTAGAATAACAACAACATTAACAATACAAAATTAATTCAACAAGGTTCATTTGTAGAGTTTATTACAAATTTGATGAACTCGTTGACCGTATCATCATAATATTTTCTCATATGATAGGTACACATCCACCTTTTATTCATATCCATCTTATTAGATTCAATATCATTCTTATTTCCCTTAGAAATGCATACATTGAATGTAAGCATATAACATATCATTTTTTACAAACGTAAATTGTATGATGTATAAATTTTGAAAATATACATATAAATATTAATACAAACATATATAAGATATAAAAATGAATACTTATAATGTTTAAATTTATTATAAATTTCTAAATTTATACATATAATAAAATAAATGTATATGTAATTTTATATAACATATTCACAAAAATATATCATAAATTTAAATATTAGTGTGTAAATATATAAATGTGTACATATGTGTGTGTGTTAATACATACATATATATAAATATAAATATACATATATATAACAATAAATATACATACATACATACATATGTACATACACAAATATATGTTGATATACACACACATACATATACATACAAATATATATATACACATATATATTGAAACATTAAATTAGAAATTAGAAATTATTAATTTTATTTTTTTTGCTGACAAATTATTATAAATTAATATATAAATTATACAAAAAATACATATATATTTATAGAATATACTTTTAAATATATATATATATGCATGTACATGCGTGAATAAATATATAAATGTCAAACAAAATATGTATCCACACACACTCATATAGAAACAAAATCACAAACACATGCACTCATGTAAAATTAGATTAAAGGCATGAAATCATAGACACACACACAAAAATGTGCTTATATATGTAGGAACACACACACACACACACAAGAATATGTATATATATATATATTGTATGATCCAGAAGTTTTGTAAGGTATGTTTTTTATGCTATAGTTTGGGTCTCTCTTTTTGGTTAAATAAGTGTTCTCTAAATTTCATGTGAAGGCTTAGTGGTGCCCTAGGGGCTTAGGGTGCGAAGGGAAGGGAAATCTGGCCAAGCAGCGTAAGGTGGACAGTCTGCATATGGTAAGGGGAAACTGTGCGTGTAAACTATGTGGACCAGCCATCCTTGGACAGTAGCCTTTACACGGTCTGATCATGGTTAGGGAAAACTATACGGGATCCAATGATACCGTGAGAAATGGTTTTTTTGGACAGTGGCTCATGCCTGGTTTTCACATGGTCTGGAAAATCATGTGGGTAAACCGTGCATCCCAGAAAAGTAGGAAATTTTTTAAAAAATTCCCATCTTTAGATTTAAACCCCCATCTTAAGATTATCCTCTATTACTCCCCTCTCAACCTTAATGAAACACTTGGGTGACCCAAGCTTCTAAGAGGTGTTCCTTCTTCGATTCTTGGTCATTCGGGATATCTTTGCTTGCAGATCGAAGCTCCAAGATGGGGCTTCAAGGGATTCTTGAATCTAGATCAAAGGCAAAGGTTAGGGTTGTGTTCATCATCAGATTTGAGGTAGGTGGTATACAAGTTATATCCCTTGAGTTTCATATAGATTTTTATAGGATGTGTTGGATTCTTACCCTCTTGTGAAGAGTTTGTCATGCTATTATTTTGACGTGATGATTTGGGAGTGTAAATAAACTAAATGAACACTCATGATCCTAGTGGGATGCATGGAGGATGAAGTGACCTATGTTAGGCCACCCATGTGATGTGCCCATGTTTCTGGACTTAAATTTTTTCTATAAAGTGTAGGGTTGTTGTGTGAGAAAATAGAGCCCAAGGAAAATATGATATTAAGCATAAATTATGTGAATGGGAGTCCTAGTAACACACATGGGTTAGGCGGTGACCTATTTGGGTGTTGGTGGGATTAAAGGGGTTTTCCGAGATAAAGGGAAAATCTAAGTGGTTAGCTTTGTAAATGATTATGATTAGCAAAACAATCATGGGAAATTTTATTTGGGAATGAATTGTGGAATGGGATAATACTTTAGAATTAGGTGGTGCACCTAAAGGATTGAATGTAATGAAGGTATTGTGTTATATGATATTATAATTGGGTTTGAAATGCATAAGTGGGTAAATACATGTGAAATGTTAAATGTGATAAATGGGTTAATGAATGGACAATAATGAATTTTTCTAAGGCTTGGGGGTTATTGAATACACATAATGGGCTAAGTCATGGGAATTATAATTTGGTTATATAGAAGTGAATTGAAATTAAAAATTGTTTTAATGGGTTTTTAAGTGGAAATTACTAGAGACCATAATAGAGTGTATTATGTGCCTGGTAATGGGGCCTACTGTGTTAGTCATAATGAACGATGCCTAGTAAGAAATGCACATAGAATGTATGCTTAGTGAGATAAGCATGATAAAAAAGAGAACATGGATAAATGGATAGATTATGTGATATATGGTAAATGGGTAAATGGTTTATATCATTGTATTAATTCCCATGTTGTTTTTTATGCATTGTGAAGGATGATTCCCAATTGAATTGGTTATGTTATGTTGTGTTATGTATTTTTATATCCAATGGAATTGAATAAAATTTGTTGTGTTATGGTATGGTTGAGGTGATTAGATAAATGAGATTCTGATCATATCTTTATAGTGTGGGGTATTAAATGAGGTTCTACGACCACATATTTTGTTGTACTGATGCTCTAAAAACCATCCCAACTGCATGGCTTAGGGATGAAGATGAATGCTTTATTCCTAAAAAAGTTTCATTCAACCCAGACTGAGGTTCTGAGGTGAGGTTATTATGTTGTCGTCATTCCACCAAGACTGAGGTTCTAAGGTTAGGTTATTGTATTGATCTCATTCCACCCAGGATAAGGCTCTAAGGAAAGGTTATTTTATATACATTATTCCACCTAGAAAAAATCTCCAAGGTGAGGTTATTTTATTGATCTCATTCCACTCAAATAGAGGCTCCATGGTGACATTATTAGATTGACTCCATTCAACCTGGAATGAGGATTTTAAGTGAGTTTATTTTATTGACCCCGTTCCACCTAGACAGAGGCTTTGAGGTGAGGTTATTGTATTGACGTCATTCCACCTAGATTGAGGCTCCAAGGTGTGGTTATTGTATTTATGTCATTCCACCCAGACTGAGGATTCAAGATGAGGAAAATGTATTGATGAGGTATGCGGATCCCTAGTTAGATAGGGAATTTCTTTGTTTTTTATATGAATTTTGAATTATTTCCTAGGACCCTTGTATATATGATATTTATTTCTAACCCATGGAACATGTGATCGTTATGGATTATGAAATGAAGATGGTATAAGAAATGGAATTAGGATTAATGATAGTCATGAATTAAATGATCCTTGTTAACTAATAGAACATGAAGAGTCCCTTGTTTACATATGATTTATTTTTTACTTGCATGCACTATCTATTAAACTGGATATTTTTTAGACACTGTTGGTGGTGGCTTACTGAGTTTTGTACTCAAACCCTACTCAAGCCGCCATTGGGCACCCAAGAGGATCTCTTGGTTGCAGGTCGGGACAAGGGAAAAGTCCCTACTCTGAGATGTTGAGTTGGGCTCGGTATGTATATGAGAAAGGACACGAACCTAGAGTTGAGTCCCAGGTGGAGTTTTGGCATTTTGTTTCATTCTGGGATTCTTCTACTTCACACTATTAGTATGGCATGGCATGGTTGTATTTTTTGTGTGGTTTGTACCCTATTTGGGAAACACTTGGTTATACTCATTTAATTGGTAGTTCAAGTTGTTTCCATTGTTTATATTGTGTTATATTTTTGATTACTCTAGTAAAGAGGGTATAGACTCCCCACATGACTTATTATACCCTCGTTGCTATTCGGCAACCTCTGACATACTGGGAGGTGTGCTTGAGTTCACGTGACGACCCGACTCGGAGAATCGATTTAGTGGCTTCGAGGTAGGGGATGTTACAATGTGGTATCAAAGGAGTTATTTTCTTTTTATTTCTATTTTGGGATGGTAGAAAGGATATTCAGATAGTGTCGGGGCATTTCTAATGAGACCATGCTTAGGAGTAGCTAACCTATGTACGAAGGAAAACCCATGTCACCCTGGGTGGGAATTGTTGTTCTTGATGCGTGTTGTTATAGTTGAATGATATTTAAACATTTTTGTGATACTAATAGTTTTTTATTTGATTAGTTTATTAAATTTCTCTCATTTCCATGAATGGCACGAGGATGTGCATCCATGCATCATTTTAGGCAACTATAGATATAGGTGACATGCATCAGTATAGGCACGAAGAGGGTATGGGTGTGCGGGGTATATAGAGTGGAATTCATTTTTACATACTTGATAAATATGATGAAAATTATTCCTAATAATTGTAATGCATGTTGATGAATTGAAATAATGAAAATGAGAAATGTTGTGACCAGGTTAATGTTTTGGGTTGGGATAAATTGTAAGGGTTGATTCGGTGTCCAAAATAAAAAGGGATTCATAATGTCGGTAAAATTGTTATTGAATATTGGCTAATGAAATTTGTAAATGTGTTAAAATGATTATTTTAACAAGTTGATAAATGGTAAATGTGCCAAAGAGGAAGGGACTGTGTTGTGAAAGAATAATTTTTTTTATGATCTGTTGATAAAATAATCCTGATTGAGTAATTTTTTTACCCCATGTTGACCATAAACGCGATAGGTATGGTAGGGGTCTGTTCTAAGTGTGATGATGAAAGTTGGGGTAAATAATGAAGAATGTATTATTTAATGTTAATTGTGTGGGATCTTCCCATCTATGGTTAAATTCTATCGGTCATTATTTGAAGTGTTGAGTGAATAACAAGTTTGGATTGAGAATGTTTGAGTGCAAAGGAGGGTATCCATTGGGTTGTCGATTATACCCTTTTATGCATGGGTTGGGGTAGTTAGAGTGTCGTAGTGGAGATTTTGGGCATGGTTTGTGAGGCCTTTCTAGTCACGATATGGCCTAGGCAGTGTGTTTGGTGATTTTTTATCGTTCAACCTTCAAGGTGACATATGATAATGGTCCTAGAATAGATATATTCTTTTGGGTGTGTTTCACACCTTTGGATGTTTTGGACATTGAAAGTGGGACATAGAATGCTACATGGGGCAATTTTGTGACCTAAGGATAAGTGGGAAGGATGATGGTCTATTTGTGTATGGTTCATTCATAAGGGCACCCTAGTGATTGTGATAAGATGTATGGTTTTTTAAAATTGTTGTATTGATTGAATGCCTAAGTCAACTATTTGAGGGAGGAATAATGGAGGTCTAGATGTTGTTTTGAATAGAAAATACATGGGTGGATATATTGTGGTTATATATTTTCGCTCGATGGTGAGACCCAAGGTAAGGGTGGCCATGTGGATGAACTTGTGTGTATGACTGGTTTTGTTGTGGAGCGATGGATGAACATGGTTTGAACTTGCTCTTGAGTGGTGATGGTTAAGTGACTATGTGGAACGTTTGGTAGGGAAGCCATAGATTCCTAGCAGGTCATGGTGTCCCATAACATGATATCATAAATAAATAAGTTGGTGGTGGTGTTCTTCAAAAACTTCATAGAGTACCTCATCTAGTGACGAGGATGCACAACATCTTGACATCGTACCGGGTCTGTTGAGAAGCTGTATCTCTCTCTAAGAGACATGGAGGTGTTTGGTTGGATGAGGGAAATCATGGAGTTTAGGAGCAAGGAAACGATATGTATGGAGTTGGATTATGGGATGTACACCATCGATGGAATATGGTGGGGACCTCAGGATCGGTTGAATGTTGAAAAATATCTTGGGTTCTGTTCATGATGGTCCAGAATGGGAATTGGGTGATGCTCGTTTTCTTCTTTTGGAAAAAATTCTGGATGGACAGGTATATGTATGGCGTTCGATTTAAGATCAGTTTTAAAATGAAGTGGTTGGAATCCCTCATGGAGAGCAAAGGTAACGAAAAACATAAGGTGGGGAGTGATAAATCAGCCTTGGATGTCGGTAGGAGAACATCAGGATGACATTGTGGCACCGGAGTAACAATGCGAAATCGATGAGGTGCGTGTTAGGTTCATTGGAGAGGCATGCGAGACATGGATGTGGTGACAAATGAGCCATGTGTTCGCTTGAGCTCAGGGTGGTTCCATGCAAATCTTGTGAGATCTGTACTGATTACAAGGAGGGTGTGGTTGGATATGAGAAAAATTCGTGGTAGGTGATGTAGGGGACTTATAACTCCAATGGGGATTGGGGTTAGACTTGGTTCAGTTTCCCTTATGTGGTTTTAGGACACCTTGATGTTTGGTGAACCTTGGACATGTAATGAGGTGTCTTGCCAAGGGTAAAGTTGATGACAGTCTATAGGGCAGTAATGTAGTGATAATGAATTCTATAGGAATTCTAGAAATGACCTTTGTGGGTGTATGTAATGATAATTATAGACTTCAAGTTAGTGAGAATGTTGGGAAGGTGAAAAGGGGTTGTGTACCATCAGTGAAAGGTGGGGGTGCTCAGGAAAGGCAGTTGAATGTAGTCTTACATGAGATGGTAATCTTGAATAGGTGAGGTTAGAGTAACCATCTCCATGCTTATTTTTTATTGGAACGTTCCTTTAGAAGCGATGTTGTACTTGCGTGAGGTCAGGATGATCATAGATCTTGAATGTATGGTGTAGGTATGTCTGCACAATGGTTGTGATGGTGCGGCTAGATGTCAAGGTAGGGTAGTCCTTGGGCAAAGTGAGTTTGAACATGTTATGAAATGGGGAAGTTGGGTTGAGTAATGATCATCCTTCATCGATGGAGGAGGTTCCATGTAACTATAAATGGTTGATAGAACCTTTCCAGATAAATGGTTGGATGATGATGTGGTCATAGTTTCTAGTTTGAAGGACTCGAGTGGTCACAGTTCGGGTGATTTGGCCCTGGTAGAGAGCTTTGGAACGGTTAATCTGGTCTGGTAGCTGAGATTTTTGAGTTGCGTATGGTGTATTGTTTGGGAGTGATATCTTTAGGAAATGTGGTTGTAAGGGTCGTGTGTTTTTATCCAGGTGATACCGGGTTGGGTCACCATTAGAGTTCAGTGAATAGAAATGACCCCAAGTGATTTGGGTCATGCATTTTGCAGAGGATCGAGATGATGAGGTGTCGATTGGTTCCCCCATGATGATGGGATGTTGTGTTTTATGTTTCCATGTGTTTTGAGTTGGATATTGTCACCTACGTTTCCCCCCCGAAGTATTTGTGGAGAGAACGGTTGATGTTGATGTATCCTTTAGGGGATTTTAGCTCGTCTTGTGGTTTCAGTGAGGAAGGCATGTAGGGAAAGATTGTGCCATTGATTCATGTTTGGTAGTAATTGTGATGTACAACCAGAAACATGGAAAGTGGGAGTGAATAGGTAGACCTTGTGTCATGATCATTTGTTAGGGATGTTAGTGATTCTTTGAAGAGTGGCTTGAGGACAAGTAGTTATAAGGTGGGGAGGTTGTAAGATCCTAGATTTTCTTAAGTTATGTTTTGTCTATGTTATGGTTTGGGTCTCTCTTTTTGGATAAGTATGTGTTCCCCGAAGATCAAGGTAAGGTTTGGGGGTGACCTAGGGTCTTGGGGTGTGAAGAGAAGGGCAATCATGTCCATCAATGCAAGGTGCATATTCAGCGCATGGTTAGGGGAAACCATGTGTGTAAACTGTGCAGATCATCCACACTCAAACAACAACCTTCGCACGGTCTAAACATAGTTTTGGGAAAATTTTGAGGCATCCTAGGAAACTGTTAGAAATGGTTGTTTTCAGACAGTGGCTCACGCACGATTTACGCACGGTAAGGCAAACCATACGGGTAAACTGTGCGGCCCAGAAAAGTTGGAAAATTTTACAAAATTTATATCCATAGATTTAAAATGACAACTTGGTATTTTATTCCATTACTCCCCTCTCAACACTAATAAAGAACATGGAAAACCCAAGCTTCCAAGAGGTGTTTCTCATTCGATACTGGAATGTTCTGGATGCCGTTAGATGCAGAGAGATGTTTCAATTTGGGGCTTCAAGAGATGATTGAATCCTGATCTAAGGACATTCATATGTGTTTTTTCGTCATCATATTCGAGGTAGGTGGTCTACAAGTTATATCCCTTATGTTTCATATAGATTTTTGAATAGTGTCTGATTTATACCCTCTTGTGAAGATTTTGTCATGTCGTTGTTATGATGTGATGTTTAGGGAGTCTAAACAACCTAATGGAAGCTTCATGATCCTAGTGGGATGCAAAGAGGATGATGTGACCAATTTTGGGGCCACCCATGGGGTGTTCCCATGTTTTCAAACTAAGAGATTAGTTAAGTAAATTTAGGGCCATTGTGTGAGAACATAAACTTGAAGGTGAATAAGATATTAATCTTGAAGGTTGTGTATAAGAGTCCTAGAAACACACATGGGTTGGTCAGTGACCTATGTGGCTATTGGTGGGCTTAAAGTGGTTATGTGAGTTAAAGGTAAAAGATAAGTGGTTAGCATTATATATGATTTTTCTTGGTGAAATAATAATGAGAAATTTTATTTGGGTATGAATTGTGGAATGGGTTAATACAAGACAATTAGGAGGTGCACCTAAATGATTGAATGTAATGAAGAGATTATGTTATGTGATATGAGAATTCTCTTTGAAATGTATAAGTGGGTAAATTATTATGAAATGATAAATTTTCTAAATGAGTTAATGAATGGAAAATGATGAATTTGGATAAAGAAAGGGTGTTGTTGAATACACCTAATGGGTTAAGGAACAAAAATGGGAATTTGGATAAATTTATATTAAATCTAATTCGAAAATATGTTAATGGTTTATTACCTGGAAATTACTAGGGACCATAATGGAGTAGATTATGAGCCATGTAATAGAACCTAGTGAGTTTGTCTTAAAGCATGATTCCATGTGAGATAGGCACAATGAATAAATGCTCAGTAAGATAAGCATGAAAAAAGGGAACAAGGATAAATGGATAGATTATGTGAAATGTGGTAAATGTGTAAATGGGTTATGGCATAGTATTAATTCTCACATTGTTTTTATGAATTGTGAATGTTGATTCCTAATGGGATTGGTTATGTTATGTTGTGTTATGTATTATGATATACAATGAAATTGAATATACTTGGTTGTGATATGGCATTGTTGAAGTGATTTGATAAATAAGCATGTGCACATGGCTTAGTAGTGTGGGGTATTGACTAAGGTTCTACGCCCACAGGTTGAGTTGGACTGATGCTCTAAAATCGAACACTAACGCATGGGTTAGGGATGAGGACTGATTCTATATTCCCCTAACAGTTTCATTCCACCTAGACTGAGGCTACAATGTGATGTTATTGTATTGACGTCTTTTCACCTAGATTGAGGCATCGAGGTGAGGTTATTACATTGACGTCATTCCACCCGGACTGAGGCTCTGAGTTGAGGTTATTATATTCACGTCATTCCACCCAGACTGAGGCTCCATGGTGAGGTTATTGTATTGACATCATTATACCCAGACCGAGTCTCCGAGTTGAGGTTGTTGTTTTGATGTCATTCCACCTGTAATGAGGCACTAAGGAGTGGTTATTGTATTGACGTCATTCCACCCGGAATGAGGCTCTATGACGAGGCAATTATACTGACTTCAATCCACCCAAACATATGATCTATGGTGAGGATATTGTGTTGATGTCATTCCACCTGGACTAAGGCTCTAAATAGAGGTTATTGTATTGATTTCACCCCAATAAAACTGAAGCTTCGAGGTGAGGAAAATGTGTTCATGTGATATGTGGATCCCTAGTGAGATAAGTACATTCGTTGTATTCTCTATGCATTTTTAATGATTGTCTTAGGCCCTATTGTATATGTTGTTTATTCATTACCCATGGATCATGTGATCAATATGTCTTCTGTAACGAAGATGGTATAAGAAATGGAATTGAGATAAATGCTAGTCATGAAATAAATGAACCTTGTAAACTAATGGCACCCGAACAGTCTCTTGTTTACTTACCAGTTCCATTGTACTTTCATACACTATCTATTAGACTGGATATTTTGTAGACACCATTGGTGGTGGCCTATAGAGTTTAGTACGCATCCCCTGCTTAGGTAACTGTTGAGTACCCAGGAAGATATCTTGGTTGTAGGACGGGATAAGGGCAAAGGCCTTAATCTATGATGTTGAGTTGGGATTGGGATGAATGTGGGGGAAAGACCTAGGATTGGAGTCGGGACCCATGTGGAGTTTTGGACATTTGATTTATTTAGGCATTCAACCCCTTTTAATTACTGGTATGACATGTCATTGTTTTATTTGATTTGTGGTTTGTAGCCTATTTGGGAAATGCTTGGTTATGTCCATTTAAATGGAATTTCATATTTTTTCTATTATTTATACTGTGTTCTATTCTAGATTACTCTGGTAAAGTGGGTATAGTCTCCCCATAAGACTCATTAGACCATCGCTACTAGTCGGAAACCTCTAGTGTATTAGGTGGTGCTCTTGTGGTCATTTGATGACTCTTCTCATAGCGCTGGTTTGGAGGATTCCGGGTCAGGGAGATTACATATATGTATATTAATGTGTTCACGTACACACACAAATCGATGATCAATGATGAAGAATCAAAAAAACATAAAAAAATTAATCAATAAGGATATCATGAAAACATTTATTTGAATTACATAACATAAATTTCTAACTCCAATCCATCCAAAGGATTTAATAAATATTATAGGTTGAGTTCCATAATATATTTCATAATATGAAGAAAAATCGGATGACTAGTGTTCATTTAAATAGGATGTGACACTTTTATCAGTGATAAGGAAGTAAATTCATATATATAACACTTTTTACCAACATTAATATTATGCCTGATAATGGTGAGGATTTATCAGTGAAAAATTATCATTATTGAATACCAAATATAAATGGAAAATGAAAATTGGGAGATTGAGGGAGTTTTGAAATACATCAGTTGAGATGACGTGTATAATACAATTCTATTCGACACAATGAGATCATCCATCATTAATAATGGAGAATTCATTATTTATATATATTAAAACATACTTACCTCAATAATATATATATATATATGAATATATTATAACATAAATTTTATAATTTTATAATTTTACTATAAAAAATTAATTAATGTTTTTTGCATCATATTATTAATTATATAAATGTATAATTATATTTAAATAAATGAATAATTATATATAAATATAATGATATATAATAAATGACTGACTATACAATTATATACATTCTTAATTATATATAAAACATAATAATATTTATAAATTATATTCAAATATTATTAAGTATATTTAAATGTCATTAATTATATAAGTGAATAATATATTTTTATAATTTATATTGTTATAAAAACAAATATAAGAATAAATATGAAATTATTAATTACAATGTTTAAATATTAACTAATTTACAATAATTCCCTAATTATAGTAATTAATGAATTACTAAATATATTTTTCAAGACCCTAACCCTAGTACCCCATAGAAGGTTGTTATTTTATTACATTAGTAATAGATACAAGAGATCATGTCCTATATGACTGAATAATTTAATAATCGTGGAAAACTATATATATACTTGAATTTCACATTATATTTTAAAACATTAAATAAATCATTTTATTTGATTTGAGAATGGAATTATTAAATTAACCATATACATTAATATTAGTAATAACACACATGGAAATGTCATAGAGAAAGAATCATAAGAATGGGGTGAGTTCAGATGCTCAATAAGGGTACACATACAACTAAATCTAACTTGACTGCATAGTTCATAAAAAATAAGAAAATGTGAATAAATGAAAACAACTTCCATTCAAGTAATAACTTGAGAATTAATAATAATATAATAGGAATAAATGATAACTAAAAAATTCTATATATATAATCAAGTGACCTTGAATGTTATCCATGGATATCATAACCAATTATATAATCACTTGGACAACAATAACTAGAATTATAATGAAATAATGCATAATGTTGAACACCACAAACATACAACCAAATCCTTTTTCAAATAAATATTTCAAAAATAGGTAAATCCTCATCCAAATACCTAAGCAATTTGGTCTCATGAGACCTACAGATGAATAATGGGGCTACAAAATTCCTCATTCTTCATTTTCTAAGTCAAAAATATAATTCAAATGATAGGGGAGAAACAAAATCACATATATATTCAAATTTCAACACAAGAATATTAATTTTTAATAATTTCACCAATAAATAATCATAATTAATGTAAACATTCATATTGAAAAATAGAGTATGAAATGTCACTAATTTCTCCAATCAATAAACAAATTTATAAACCATATAGAGTAATGTGGATAAATGTATAAAAATAGTATATCTCTATTAAAACTGATCATAAACCATCAAGATAAATAATAATGATTTTATCATTACAATATATTCCTAATATAGATAAACTAAAATGAGGGTTGTTATTGATGATAAATAGAAATATCATAAAAATTATAAAAAAAATTAATGAGAATAATATACCTTTCACTTTGAAAATAAATTTTTAAAAAAATTCTATAATATTATGAAATAATGACTAAAAAATCATATAATCTATTAAAAATCCTCAATTTAATATAATTTGGGCCTACGGGCTATGTAATGGGATAAATTCCCACTGGGCCTATGGGCTATCTAATGGGTTTCCATCTACCCAGTTAATGAGGTCTTTGATTTGATTTAATAATAAAAATGAGGCTTCATCCCCAACATTTTGAAAAAAAATGATTGGTAATGATGAAAATTCATTTTAGACATTCTATAAACAACATTACTTTGTCATTGTTAAAAAAGGATACATGAACCTCACTCAGAAAACGATAAGAAGATTTTATCACAAAAATTTTACAAAAATTCACACATTGGTAAACATTTAATTAAAAATTCAATTTGGGTATTTTAAAAAAACATTTGAAAATATTTTCCAAATACATGGATATAAAAGTAGAAGGCTTTTCAATTGAAGAGGGAAATAAAGATTCTCATATTAAAATAATTATATCAATAATTTTAAATAAAAAAGAGTAGAAAATTATTATATTATATAAAATTTCATTAATAACCATAGGATTATAAAATTAAATGTTTTATTCAGAGTTATATCACAGGTTTTTATCATCATAAACATAATAATCAATAATATCTATAAATGATGTAATTGTAAAATATAACCTTATCACTTTGGTATATTTTTAATCATATTATCCATAAGAACTTATGAATCATTAAATAAAATTAATTAATAAACATCGATTAAATAAAATATCAATGGGGTAGTATATTCACTACCAAAAATAATTAGTGGTGAATATGACATTTGAATCACAGAAGTAAAAGTTAGACGAAAAACCGTTACCTTATATCCAATTTTATTTGAACATTATGAAACCTCATATATAATAAATAAATATTTATTATAATTACATTAAAAAAAATAATATATATCAAAACATATATGATTTAATTATAAGTTTTTACCACCAATTTATTATCAATTATTTGTTAAAATCACTGTTTTAGATAATAACAACTTCATTTTTTAGGAATTTTTGGGTTTTGTAGTTTCATTCCTTGTACATTGATCAGATTACCATGTCATCAAGAATGTTATTAATTATATAAATATTTTATATCTAAATTATATAATTATTCATAAAATCCCATAATAGTTATTGATATAAAAATAATCTACACCGTTCATAGAGATGGTAGAACATACGTTCACATTAACCCTATTTTCATTCTTCAATGGGTGAAATGAAAGATTGGTAAATAATATTTAACCATTAAAGAATAATTATTATATGGTATGAATAATATATATTCATTAAATTTTTATTTATTTCCATCCATGTGAAAATAAAATGAAAAACACATCACATCACTATTCGGATGCGATAGTCTACACGTACGTACAAGGGGCACTATTGTTTTCAAAAGGATTGGAAGGTATGGAGATATTTGTAACATCATGAGATTTTAATAAATATATTATTTGAGGTTAATTTAAATTATTTAACTGATTGGCTATATGATATACATAGTTTTTATTTCATCACCCTCAAAACAATTTTTATCTTGCATTGCCCATTATATCAGCTTTTTTTGATGACTTATGTTTCACAGAAGACCAAGTGTTGCATGAAAAAATCTATTGTTAATATTATTATTGTATTTATCACATAGAAATTGCAATGGGGGGGGGATAAATTAATTAATATATAAAAAATATATATAACACCTGATTGTAAGATGAATTCATTGGTTACAAGTTAGTTATAAATAAAAATGAATATTAATTTAATATAAAGGATGCCGCAACATATGTAATTTTATAATAAGTCTTTTTCATAATTACTAATACTTATTAATTAAATATTAATTTTATATTAAAATAGATTTTATTTCAAATAGTGTGAATAAAAATCAACCATGAGTTTCCAGGATGTCTTTCATTACATGACAGACTTATTTATACCATACAATAATATACCGTTTATATTATTATTTAATATGGTCATTTTTCCACATTTTAACGACACAGCTATGTTAAATAAAAATTTTAAAATAATTATAATATTTGTATTTAAAGACAACTTCTCATATGAAATATAAATATTAAAATTTACTTTGGGTGATTTTTTGGTATTTTTTCAATAACATTGATATTTTGATGAATAGTGAATAATAATACATTTTAGTTCAAAAATGAATTTTCATCCAATTTATTCATATGGATAAATAATGTTTCTATTTGGAATTAAAGTATAATTATATAATTATTATATAATTTTAATAAATTTATGTCATTATAAACAAGTTCACAATGATTAAATATATAAAACATATAAAACATTTGAATATTTTTACATACAAAACCTCTTTTTCATCCCATATGGGAGATTGATTTTAAATTAATTTATGCAACTTAAAATATTAAAATTTATAAAAATAGATTCATTATTTTATGTAAGAATAATTTATAATTCCTAATAATTTTAACGTAGTTTGAACAGAAAATATTAGTGAATGTTATTATAATTAATTACAATGTTTAAGGTCAAAATGTGGCTACATGGTGGTTAAACAATAATCTTATGAGCCTAAATGGTCTAGAATTTTTTTAAAACCCATCATATGTACATTATTGTACCATATAACCTCTTCTATATATTATAGATCAATATTGGAGGCACATGATATAAGAGATAATTCTCAATAGTGTTTACCTTTTTATATTTACAGGAATACCAATCCCCCTCCACTATAAAGAGGAATCTGTAACACCCCATTACCACTTCAATGTATTCTTGTGCACCTCTTTTAGTTGATCTTTGGTTGGTTTTCATTTGGAATTGTTTCGAGTCTGTTATGAAAATTTTGGTGGTTTTGGGGAAGGGGAACAATTTTTGAATGTCTTGCGCATGGTTAATGGAAACCATGTTCTAGTTCCATGTTTTGGATAGGTGGATCCACACAGTCTACACACAGTTTTCCCAAACCCTGTGTAGTTTCCTAAAAAACTTAGCAGATGGGTTTTTCTAGATCTAGAAATTTTATTAAAATTTCTATAACTCCCTTTTTAGGTTCTGAATGGACCTCCATCGACCTAAAAACATTTATCCCTTACTTGGATATCAAAATAAGGATTCTTGGCCACTTAAACCCCTTCTTAAAGTGATCCAAAGAAAGTAAAACATCAATCGATATCATTACATATAATTTCTTCCTCCCAATCTCTTCCTCCTGTGATCTCTCCATTTCCCCTTAGGGTTACATGGAGCTTGGTATTGGTTTGTGGGTCAAATACCCCTTGTTTTGGGATCTAAATCCTGGGTTTGAATCTCGTTTGTGTGATCCTTGTTCTTCATGGAAAAATTATAAATTGGATTTGGAGTTGCGAGATCCGCTGTTTTTGATAGATATTTTCTTCACGATGCTTCCTTATTTATTTAATGCAATTTCTTTTTTTTAATTTAAATTGTTTTAATATATTTCTATTGTTTTCTTTTTTTAATAAAAAGGATTTAAATCAATTTTGTTGGAAAACCCCAATTATAATGATTTAAGGTTTTGAGGAAAAACGGGTTTTTGAAAAATAAATGATATTTGTTGAGATTTTAATTGTTTAATTTAAATTTTGGTTTTTATGGAAATTAAATCAAATGAAATATTTATTTTAATTGAAGAAAAATTTATTTGATGGAATGTTTGTGAAAATCCCCGATTCATGTGATTTGGGGGTTTGGTATGAAAATGATTGAATTATTTAGAACAGAATTGTTGAATTCGAATGTGAAATGGGTTTTGAAAATTAGAGATTTTTTTTCAAACCATAGTTATGTGAAAATTGTATTAAATTTTTCTAAGGATCCCTTAGGGTCTCATATTGGTAAAAAAGGAATGTTTTCACTAAGATCTCATTATGGGTTTTAATCAGAAAATTGGAATATTTAAAATGGAGAATGGGATGAATTGAATTTACTATTATAAAATAATTTTCCCATCATTGAATTGTATTTTAGAACATAAATTCATTAGGTAGTTTTTGTGTTATTTTTGATGCACTTTACAATTCAAAAACATTATAAAAAATCATTTCAACACATCTTATTCTTTAAAATATGTGGATGATTCCCTCTACCTAAGTCTTAAAGAAGAGTATGTACAAATTTTTCCATATTCAAAGTGTTGGATCCCTATAGGCCGGTACTATCATACCTATTTGGAACATGAAGTTTTTATCTCTTTGTTTATTTAATTTTTAATACTCATATGTATTCCATTGTTATTAACTATTTAACATGCCTTGAAAATTTATATTAATGATTTATATAAAGTGTTTAGTTAATACTTTTCTGATATTTTTTTTATGAATATTATCCTTGATTTAAAATAATATAATATATTTGGAAATGTTTTCCATCATTTTAATTGTATTTCTTGATTTGGAAAATGTATTTACATATTTTAAACTATAGAGCATTATTTGTTTAAATATTATTATTAATGCCAAACATGTTTGTTTTGTAATCGAAATAACTTTTTGGGTAAATTGATATTATCCTCTATTATAGAATATTTTTCTAAAATCCAACAGGGCTTTGGATCATAAACTACATGTGCCTTCGGGTGTTTGTATATTATCTCCTTCTACGTTTGAGTAAAGGAAAAGGGTCTCTTGGAGGTGGATCCTACAGTAGAACTTTGGTCTTGGTGAGTTGTATCTTTATAGACATTGTGATGTTTTTACCTTTTTTGTACATAGGTTATAGTACATTAGAAGTTGTTCCTATTGAACTTTTGGTACCTTACTCTTAGTGTAGTTTTCCATTGATATGCATACATTCTTTTCTTCTTTTACTTTTGCATTGTTGGTGGAAAAATCATTCCCACATTCAGTTTGAATGATGATAGGTACTAGTCACCGACCTGTGGGGATCTTGAATGCCCTTCAAGATATTCCTAGACTGTCTTATCTATCGGTATACTAGGGTTACCTAGTTGGTTTGTGAAATAGTGGTATCTGAGAGAAAGGTTAATCCTTTTTCATGAAGTCAGTATGCATTATGAGATCTTGTTTGGACGTAGGAGGTAGTTTTGATTTATTTCTTGGATATCTCTTATGAAAATGAATCTTGTGTCCCTAGGGGTGGTAAGGGTAAGATATCTTGTAGTTTAGTTAAAGTATTTTTTCATGTTTTGATCGGGATAACATAATATCTAAATCTTTGTTATCCTTTCTGTTAGGATTAATTTCACATGTTGCTTAGTTTGAGCATTGTATAATGTGTAACTTGTTGTATGATGATGTCTTGTAACATCATGCCTCTACAAATATGTGAGAATCAGACCCAGGAGGAAGCTATTTCTAAACCTCAGTTAGAAAATCCTGTTGTGGACCTGAATCAGATTACTGTGATCATGTGCACTATCCATTATCTAGGGCATGCACCATGTCAAGTTTTTGTTTAGGATCAGGTTGTGGAACATTAGAGGGATGTTCTCAAGATTAGTTCTCAAGTGTTCCTTCACTAGAAACCAGCATTGTTTAAGATCTCATATGATCCTCAAGAGGATGAGGAGTGGCAGAGTGGTTTGGATAGCTTATTTGGTTGTTTGGACACACCTGAGAAGATAAAGGTATAGTGTTCCAATGTTCTGATAGAAGGACCTAGAAGAATATGGTGTGAAACTATGGTGACAGTGAAAAAACACGAGGGCTTAGAGTGGAAAAACATAAAAGCCCTTTTCACTGACCAATACTCTCAAGATTCGATGCTTCTAGCCAAGTCTACAATGTTTTTCAGACCTGAGAAGGCTGATTAGTCTATAGCAGAATATGAAAAAAATTCTGAGGTTATGCACTTTCTACTTAAGATATTTTCTATTGAGAGGATCAAGGTATGAAGATTAAATGTGGGTTTTCTTTAGGATACCCTATCTCAGGTTTTAAAGAAAAACTTTTCTTCCTATTCTGATGTACTAAAGAGAGTCCTAACGGTCAAGATGGACTAGGCTAGTAAGTTAGGGTTTTCTGGAGTTTAGATTTTCACCCCGTGGAATTGTGAGTTCCTTTAAGGGAAAAAGAAAGCATGATTATTATCATGGAAATTCATAATGACATAGTTTTTATAGACCTCCTACAGTACTAGGCACATGCCCTTTGGTTTGTTAGTTTTGTGTAAATCCAGGGATTCTAAGAAGGTTTACACTAAGGCACCCAATAATTGTGGATCCTTCGGGCATTTATGGAACTTGTAGAAGTTTTTTCATATTTATTACAATCTTCATATTGCGATAGGACCATCATCTTCTCCTAAAACAACATTTCAATTAGATGATTCACATGAAAAAGGTTTCCACCCATAGGAATCCCAAACAAAGCTTATTCATGTAAGGAAAAGTCTCCAGAGGAAGAAGAAATGGGTCCAATGACTGTGAGAGGTACCATAACAATATATTCATCTTCAATTAATGTTATATTAGATACTGGTGCATCTCATTTGTTTATTAAGACCTATGTTGTTAACATAATTAATCTTTTTATGGATATTTTTTCTTGTACAATGGATATTACTACACACCTTGGTACGAAGAGAGAGTAATGTCTCTATATCCTGTCTTATGTTTTCTCTCAATAAGATGTCAAGATAGGTTAGAACTCTCTAGTTATTTTTATGAAATCTTTTTAAATCATCTTCCGGATGGATTTACTCTTTTACAGTAAATCCCATATTTATTTTTATCATCGATGTGTCTCGTTAACTACACTCGGTGGAGCCTCTCGTGTGTTTCATGGGGATTGAGACCTGAGGATGAGTAGAGATGAACCATCTTATTTCTATTTGGGGAAAATAATCTCAGTCTTTTCATTTGACATGGAGTGGGAATATTTTATTCATGATCTCCCTTTAATCATCGTTCAGTTTTGTGAAGTGATTCTTTCTGACTTCTCTAGTTTTCCACCAGTAAGAGAGGTTGAGTACTCTGTTGACATGATTCCTGACACTCAACCATTATCTATTCCCTCTTACTACATAGAACCATCTGAATTAATATAGTTGAAATCATAGTTGGGTGATCATCTTGAGAATTTTTTTATAATCCCAAGCGTGTCACCATGGGCGACAACAGTTGTTTTCCCAAGAAGGATAATGGTTCACATCACCTTTTTATTATTATAGAAAGTTCAATCGAGTAATGGTAAAGAGTAAGCATCTTTTTCCACATATTGATGATATGATTGACCAGTTTAAGGGGTTATTTGGATCTTATATATTGATCTTCACATGGGTTTCTATCAGTTGAGGATAAAATAATCTAAAATTTCAAAAACTGCTTTTTGGAGTAGGTATGGATGTTATGAGTAAATTTTAATTACCATTAGTGTATCCAATTCTCAAGAAGTTTTCATTGCTTTAATGAATAGGGATTTCCATGTGTATCTTAATACCTTTTTGGTGATCTTTGTGGATGATGTCCTGGTGTAATATAAATCTGAGGAGTGTTATGTGAGTTATATGATAATAGTGCGGAGTTTACTGAGAATCACAAACTCTTTGATAGGATTTTGAAGGGTGAATTATAAATATTAGACATAAAGTTATATATAAACAATGTGTCAGAACATGGGATATTAGTTGATCCTGAAAAGGTGAAAGATGTTATGAAATAGGAACAACCTCATAATGTCATCAAGATTCGGAGCATCTTGTGTTTATCCGGAAACTACAACCATTACATGAAGGAATTCTCAATGTTGGATTCTCAGACAACTTCTCTTACCCGGAATAGAGTGAATTTTTTATGGAGTGAGAAATTATAGATTTTTTTAGTTACCTGATACTTCTTTTGATTACTACACTAGCATTGACTCTTTTAGTGGCCAGTTAGGGCTATGTGGTCTTTTTTGATGCATCAGGTTCAGGCATGGGCTGCATTATAATTCCGGGTTGTCATGTTGTTGCCCATAGATTACGTCATCTTAGGCCACACGAGAATAATTAACTGACCCATGACCTTGAAGTGGTATTCGTAATGCATTCTCTTAATAGATGGAAATATTAACATCATGGAGAATGGTTTTCAGTGATCTCATACCACAAAAGTTTGAGTATTATATTCTCATAAAACTATTTATATCTCTACCAGAGTCGTTGGGTGGAATACCTATAGTCTTTTGACATTGACATTTCCTTTAACCTATGGAAGGAGAATTTAATTTTTGATTCTTTATTTATGAATATTTTGACCTAGGTAGTGAGAGAATGTTTAGAAGTGTGGAACTTGATGGATCTCTTTACATAGTTAATGTTTGTACTTCAGGAGTCTGGGGAAAATTTTTCCTTGGCCAGTGTTAATTTCATACCCACTCTTCTACAAATGATTATTCATAAACAATATCTTGATAAAGAATTTTGTAGCATTATATTCATTCTAAATGGTGGGGATAATGTTTCCCAGTGGTTATTCTCTAAAGAGGTGATTCTATGATATCAGAATCTTTTTGTGGTACCATCTTTTCTAAAAAAATATGTAATAGTGGATTAGCATAACTGCCAGTGGGCTATGAACCCAGGAACCAAAAATATGTTCTATGACATGAGGAAAATATTTCATTGGCCATGTAGAGGTGAGGGATTACAGAGCTTGTCTCTCATTTATATATGTTCCAACATGTGAATACTAAGCACTGGAATCCTTTGGGGATACTTCAACCACTTCTAGTCCCAACTATGAAGTGGGATGATATCTTTATAGACTTTTTTGTTGGGTTTCTATGTAACAAAAAGAATAAGTATCTTATTTTGGTGGTATTTGATAGGATGATAAAATCATCTCACTATATACCCATTTATGACATGATCAATGTTGAGATCTGGGAAGTCTCTATGTGAAAGGGATTGTTCAGTTTCACATAATTTTATATATTATAGTTTCTGATTGAGATCCTCGGTTTACTTCTCACTTTTGTGGATTCCTTTAGGAGGTTCTAGGATTTCTTTTCCATTTGAGCATGGGATACCATCGATAGTCAGATGGTCAGACAGAAATATCCATATAGATTCTTGAGGATATTCTCTATGCTTTTATTCTGTACTTTGGTGGAGCATGAGATGATCATTTGGGATTGTTTGAGTTTTCTTATAATAATAGTTACCTGTCTGTGATTAGATTCGATCAAATTGAGGTGTTTTTTGGTCAGCCTTTTGAATCTCCATTATTCTGATCGGAGATAAGTGAGAGTTCTTTTGTTGTACTAAGAATGGTCTTAGAGATGATAGAAAATTTTTAGTTGATTCTTCATAGAATATTTATATCTAACAGTCGATAAAAATATTATTTTGATCATTACCAAGAACTTTGGAGTTCACTTTTAGTGGAAATGTGTTCTTGATGTTTTCACCCTAGTCGGGTCAATGATGGTTTGGGAGGAAAGGTAAAATAGCTTCTCATTTTTTAGTACCTTTTGAGGTTTTTGGGCAGGTGGGAAAATTTTCTTACTGATTAGAACAATCACCACAGCTAACGTCGATACATAATGTGTTTCATGTATCTCAACTTCACAATTATTTAACAGATCCATCTCGTGATTTCAATAGGTTTTTTCTTTAATTGGAGGCTGATTTATTGATGAATGAGCGACTATTCAGGATAGTTTATTCTGAGACCATGGTACTTCATGATAGAACGATACCTTAGGTTCATGTTCTATGACAACAAAATTCTGATTCTCATGTGACATGGGAGAGGGTGGCACAGATGAGGGAGAAGTGACCTCATATTTATGGTGGGGAGGCTAATTCAAATGAATTTTGGGGATTGAAAGTTTCTATGGTGGGGAGGTTGTAGCATTTGATTACTATTTTTAGATATTCCTAAGACCCTATTTTTATTGAGCTTTGGTTGGGTTTAATTTAGAGTTGTTTTGACTGATTTTATGAGAATTTTAGAGTTTTTTGGGTAGGGGCGGTTTGTGCACAAAGTGAACATGGTTTTTTGAAACCTTGTGGCAGTTCCATGTTTTAGACAGTGGGCTCTGCACGGTCTTTGCACAAGTTTCCCTAATAGTGCGCAGTTTCCCAGGAAACTATGTGAACATGTTTTTGTAGATCCGATAATTTTATTCAAATTTCATGATCCCCATTTTTAGGTCCCAAACATAACAAATTAAACCCAAACACATTGATAAATTCCATGGAGCTCCCAATAAGGATTCATGCCCCCAAAAACCCCTTCTTAATGTGATCCTAATCTAGGTGAATGTTGACCGATTTATTTCTAGTTGCCTTCCTCCTCCCGTTCTCGTCCCTAGCTGATCTCTGTCTTTTCTCTTAGGTTTCCATGGATATTAGTATTTATTTTTTATCTAATAAACCTTTATTTGGGATATTAAACCTATGTTTGATTATCATTTATGGTATCTTCATTCCTCTAGGGAGAATCCGGATTAGGATTTGGCATTGTGTGAACCATTATTTTTTATAGGTGGATCTGTCTTGATTCTCAATATTTTTTAGAACTAATTGCATTGTTTAAATGTAAATTGTATGAATAAATTTCAATTTTTTGGTTTTGGACTAAAATGGATTTAAATTTATTTTTTTTGGAAAAACCAAATTCTGATGAATTGGGGTTGTAGAGAAAAAATGGGTTTTTGGTTTGGAATTGTAATTTGGTGAGATATAAATTGTTTAATTTAAATTTTAATTTTTTTGGGAATTAAATAATTTAAAAATTTTATTTTAATTGAAGGAAAATTCATTTGATGGAACGTTTTTGAAAACCCCTAATTTAAGTGATTTGGGGGTTTAGGATGAAAATTATGGAAATGTTTAGAAATTGAATTGTTGGATTCGTATGTGAAATGGATTGTGAAATATCATTATTTGGATTAAAATCATAATTATTTGAAAAATGGTTTAAAATGTTTTGATGGAAAGCTTAGGGTCTCATCTTGGTAAAAAAGAATGACTCGAATAATAACCCATTATGGTTTTAAAGAGAAATTTGGATAATTTGAAATGGAAAATGGGATGAATTTCATTTTCTATTATATAATGAATTTCCCAACATTTAATTGTACTTGATCACATGAAAGCCTTACGTATTTAGTTAGTTATTTGAGGTTTCACTTTACAATTCTACAGTGTTCTAAAACATCATATCAGCACATCCCATTCCAAAGGTGATGGTGATGAATCCCTTTACCTTAGGCCTAAATGGTCGTATGTACATATTTTTCTATATTCCCAATGTTGGAAACCTATAGCTTGGAACTATCATAACTATTTAGAACATGACAATGTTTCTCTCTTGTTTTCATTATTGAATGCATATATATATATATATTCCATTGTTATAAAATGTTTCACTTACATTCAAAATTTATATAAACTATTTATATAACGTATTTAGTTAATACATTTGTGAGAATATCTATTTATGAAATGCATCCATAGTTTAATATAAAATTCCATCTTTTGAAATGTTTTCCATCATTGGAAATGTATAGCCTTAATTTCTAAAGGTGTTTTCATTTTTTAAACTATTGGGAATTATTTGTTTAATTATTCTTTGTTAATGCCAAAACTATTTTTTTGAAATTGAAAGATATTTTTGGTTAAATTGATGTTTGAATCTATTATGGAATCTTTTGGTGAAACCCTACTAGGCTTTGTCAACACCCTACTTGTGCCTTCAGGTGTTGTTTCCTTAGGGACATTGGGTAGTTTTTCTCTTTTTTTACTTGGGTTGTAGTACTTTGGTGGTTGTTCTTGTTTAACTTCTAGTACGTTACACTTAATGGATTTTTCCTTTGATATGAATACTGTTTTATCTTCTTTTAATTCCATATTGTTGGTGGAAAAATATTTCCAACATTCAGTTTTTATGCTTCCAGGTTCTAGTCAGCAACCCATGGGGAATGATAATTCCATTCAAGTTATGTCAGGATCGACTCGGTTATCGGGTTACTAGGGTACTCGGGTTGGTTCATGATAGAAACCACCATAATCATTAATTCACAATTGTAAATCCATTTGGATCATCCAAAAAATTCCCAAATAACATCCAATCATCAAAAACTTCACCCTATTGTTCTCGATTTGGGAAAAAATATAACCATGAATACATTTAGTGCAAACCAGAATGTGTTTCTAGAATAAGAGGTAACTTTCTACATTATGAATTCATATTTTATTTCATTATATACCCCTTAATTTATTATTATTAAATGATTATATAATAAAATACAGATCCTCAATGTGCTCATATGTTGTTATGTTAATGTTTAAACCTAAACCTACACACACATCCAAAAAATGGTTAACAAAACTCTTGTTCGTGTATAACAAACTGCCAAATAATGATATGATGTCATTCGTTTTTTCCATTACAACATCCCATGGTTGTGAATTATGATATAAATGATATTTTTATATGACATATATTTTATATATGTACTCTTAATACTTATTAATTTGTTATATAACACATGCCTTCATTAGTTTCATTTTGTTTAAATATGGTAACATCGTTTGCAGACATGTGGATTACCGCCTCCTCAAAGCGATGTGATACATTCAGACATTACATCAAATGTATTAAGGATGGTTTTAAATTAAAATATTTGACATATATGATATTAATTAAACAATTTCTTTTCATTAAATATATTATATCAATTTATATGACACTATTTTCACATCGAAAATGTTATAACGTTGTTTGTGGATTTGTGGACTACCGCCTCCTCGACACGATTTGATTCCTTTTAAATTATATGAATTATATATATAATTATATATGGATATATAATATGGTATTTAAGGTATAAATATTATTATATAAATATAAATACATCTTACATTATTTCCTTAATGATAATTAAGAAATGAGAACATTACTCTTGCCTGCATTTGGCCTGCCATTTTAATAAATTTAACATTGGTTCGTTTTTCGTAAAAAATATCAGGAATGGTTTTAAAAGTGTAATTTATGTATTTATATTTTATTTTTTTCATTATTATTGTTCTCTATATGTTTATATAATGACCCCTTTGACCATATTTTACCAACCAATGTCCTTATTGTCACATAAACATAATATGGTGAAAACACTCGATGTAAATATAATTGTTTTAGTACTTGTTTTAAAAATTGAAATATGTGAAAGAAATTTAATGATATGTTTGAAAAAAATTCTCATGAAATTATATAATTATTATAATATTATTAAAAAATAAATAAATATACATTTGACAAGTCAGAATCAATGTAAGTTATTTTCATATAATGTTTTGTATCTTGAGATATGTATTTCATTCGCCACATATTTCTATTGTGTGGTGTATATACAATACCTTTTGATATATTATATCACTAATTTATTTATCATAATTTTATGTAAATAATTAATTTTATGATTATTATATTGGGGGTTTCTAATTCATATGTTACCACAGTTATAAATAATTTTTTCTCTATCTCGTTTTATTGAGGAATTTCTAAATGATATGCACAATTAATCTTTTATAAGGTGTATATAAAACCCCTTTGAGATATCATATAATTAATTTATTCACTCTCATGTTATATAATGTTTTTAATTTTATTCTTTCATGGATATTATGATTGAAATGTTCAAAGTGGTATGTGACACTTTGAATGTTTGAAGATTTAATTTTCAAATTATTTTCTCCATGTGAATATTATTGATGATATTTAACATATTTATTTATATGGATATTGAAAAATTATAAATGAATTTTTTTGTTCTAATTTTATTTTCAATAATTGTTCTTCAAAAGGAATATTTTTAAATGTCTTAAAATGATCATTTTGACATCCGGAAAATAAAATTCTCTATTTTTAAAGTATATCGATAATGACCTTTCAGGTCATCATGAATTTTATATTATTACAATATTCCTTTAAATTTATGCTTGTTTTACAAAATTAAAAAACATATTTATTATTATTTTCATATTTTGCTATTAAATATAATTCCTCAAATAGAAGGGTGGTTGGGAATATTAAATTCGTTCTTAATAGAAAAGGGTATTTTTATCCCAAGGTGTTTTCATATGGGTTTAAAAAATTTATTTAAATTTTTTATAATGAGTGTTGTTTACTCTTGATATTTTAATTGAGAATTATGTGAATTTGGTGAGCACAATTCATATTTTACAAATGGGTTCTCCCCATTATAGATTATATGTGATCTCAATATAGCTTATATGATGGTTCTGCCCCATTATAGCTCATGATAAATCGGTGAGGCTGATATAACTTATATGAACTTTTGAGCCCCATTACAGGTCATGTGTGAGACAAAATATAGCTTATACGAAGGGTTATCACCATTATAGATATATAATTCATTGAGAATAAATGTGTGTTTTTTTAGTGTTAAACTGTTTTATTTTATATTCTCAAAGAATGATGATGAGAAATGTAAATTTAATATGAGTTTTTATGTTTTTACTAAACTATGAGTATCCTTTATTTTTATATCCCATAATGAGATATTGTGATCATCCCACGGGTTTCTAAACATTTTCATAGTGTTTAAGGATGGGTAGGGGAAAGAAATAAGTTAATTTGAATGTTGTGGATATTTTCCTTGAAAATTATTCATGATTTATTTTAGTAATCTTACACTATGTGAAAATGGGTACTAATCATAAGTTTACACTTTGTGTTTTATAGTTTTGTTATGTATGAGTTACAACCTGAATCTCTAAAACTATAAACCTAAAACGATCCCCAAACTGAATAGAAAAAATTTCTTGAATAAAACATTAGATTATATAATGTTTCAAGGAAATTACTTATATTTAATATCAAAGGGAGGTTTAGACAACTTTTTTACCTTTGGGTAGAGGTAATATAATTCCTTTAGAAGATATTAATTTAGGGGTAAGTTTAAATGTTGTAGAATTTTTAGATTTTAATGTTTCATAATCTAAACTATGTCAGGTAAGAATGGGTTTATATAGAGTACACTGGAATTCTATAGTGGGAAGGAATAAAGTGGAAAATATCCTTCAAAAATAGTATCTCGAGATGGTTGGAATTGGAACTGAGTAGTTTGTTTCAATAAATGATTAGTTTCCACTAGATATATATAGTGTTAGTGTATATGATAAAAAGTAACCCACATACCACAAATTAATATAATGATAGTGGAACACTTCATGAGGATGTATCCTTTATAATTCAATGTATAATTTTACCTGGTGGTAACTGAGGTATGGATCAATGCCTTGGAAAATATATTTGATGTTATGGGATGTTCATAATGAAAAAAGGTTACTCTTTCAAACTATCATTTCAATGATGAAGCTAATCGATGGTTGTATTTGGTTAAGAATAATAGATAAATATTTGATAGTAATTTCATGGAATGTGAGACATCAATGAAAATTTTCATTGAGAAATATCTCCCAATGGTTGATCAAATAAGTATGGAGAAACAATTCTTGGAATTAATGTAGAAGGATGATGATTTAATTACTTTATATTAAGTAAACATCACAATATTAGGCATGTATATTACATATTTTAGTGAAGACATTGATATTAAAATTAAAATATTTTACTCAAGAATGAAACCATGTCTGTTAAGAGATTTTACATCACCATAATTTAATATTCATTAAAAAGTGGTTCATAATTCTGAGAGAGGTGAAATGGAGTTTGCCAACACATACATGCCATAAGTTAGAAAGAGTATAAAATAGTCAAGGTAGATGAAAACAAAGAAGAAACTAAATAATAATAATAGAGGTAATCCTAAAACCTGTTCCAAGTGTATAAAAATACAATTTGGGGAACACGTGCTAGGATATGGAAAGTGTTTCTATTGTGGGAAGTTTACCCACAAGGCCCGGAACTATATGGAAAATAGTCCTGAATTTTCCTACAATTATATAATTGATATCTAGTCAATAGTAAGATTGTTTTCATCAGTTATTTAAGAAACTATACTAATATGTTTCCAATGAATCTTCCCCAAGGTGGAAATCATCATGGTTAGAAGAAAAAATGGATTGCGAAATAATTTTCTACTTCTATAGTTGATGTTGGGATATTTGGTGATGTGGGTAAAAACATAGAGAGTTCCATAGTTTTTGAAGACTGATTATAATACGAATGTATTATGCATCCATCATTTAATGGTTTAAATAATAAAAATACCTTAGGATATATTTAATGAGTTTATCTAGATGTATGATGTTTAAAAAAAATTAGAGGAAAAATACCTCTATTTGTGTGGATGTAAGTTTAGTAGTATCAGTTACCATTAGAGTTATATATCTATAATATGATTTATTTTCGATAATGGGTTTTTATATTTAAATTTGGATATTAATGAATTATTTCATATCAAGAATGTTTTATTTATATTATTATGTGATAACCATGTAGGTTTTGGTTGATATCATAATATAGGAGGAATATCGTATCATACATTTGTGGATTATGAGATCAGAAAGAAGATGAATATAGTTCTTCAGACATAAAAATTCATTTTGGATACTTATTATTTGGAAAAAGAGATGAGTTTGGGTAGAAAAATGATTAATGGTTAAATCTCTACTCATCATATAATTATATATCCTTATAATATTAGTATAAAAGGTGAATAAATCGTTCAACATTAGGAAAAAGTTCTTGAAATAAAATATTATCTTATTAATATATTTTCTGATGACAACTATGGACTTTTATAAATCTATTTTTCTTTTTTTTTCATCATTTACATTATCTTTATAGAGACCACATCCTTTTACACATATCATTACACGATTTAAAGCATATGTAGAGATCAAATTACATGACAATGATTTTAAATTCTAGTTTCTGGGAAGACTAGGTACATCATTAATCATCATAAAAGAAAATTTTATTTAATCTATATTTTGAGATCCTAAATTCCACTGTGCTCATAAATATGCATAGGATAACCTGGGGATAACAAGAAAAATGAGATGATCTAGAATCTCAGAAAGAGAATATACGTAAAAATAATTCTTAGAACATTGTTTAGAAGGAATATCATAATTATATAATTTTTCATGGTACATGATTAAACGTACGGAATCATAACATTTATAACATGGGATAATATAATACTATAATAATAATAATGTGGAAGAAACATAAAATATTAATTTAGAATGATTCAAGGCTCGTTGAATGTAGAGTAGAATGAGTCAAGGCTAACCACCAAGACCGTTGAACATAGAGCCTCATGAGATTAAACATTACCCAATGCATTGGGGCTCTATCTCGGAAAACCCCTCATAATATGTTCATGAATAGTTTTTCTACATAAATAATCACACATTATCAATCATACAAAAAGATAAGGTTTCCAATGTAATGAGATGTGTATCATAATCATAAAGCATAATTGTCATAAATCATACAAAAAGATAAGGTTTCCAATGTAATGAAATGTGTATCATAATCATAAAGCATAATTGTCATGAACCAACTTAGGTCGACCATGAACAGTTCACTTGAGATGGTCCACAGTATAGCCCAAAGGGTGTTCCTAAACCCCATGGGTAGGGAAATAGTGTCGGGCATCAAACAAATAGTTGGGAATAATTTATCTTTGAAAAAAAACATATAAACAGAATAAATAAACTTGGAAAAATAGGTATACAGTAAAAGAGGAAAATAAAATAATGATAACATACTAGACATAACTCGATGTGACTCCACTGGTCACCAAAAAATATAGAACCACACTATCTCTAAGAGAAATTAACAAGTAGAACCTGAAATTGAAAATTAAAGTAGGTGTGAGAACCGAGATTCTTAGTAGGATATCTGAGGATAAACAATGCATTATGCCTTTGCCTTTAGAAATAAACTCAATCACGTTGGTTTGAAAATAAGACATATTTAAATAATGTTTTTTAGTATTTTTAAAATCATGTTACAAGTTTTATATTTTTTTATGGAATCATTTCCCTTCAACTATATTTTTAAAATATATTCCTAGAATGAATTATCATTTCATTATAAAAGGGAATCAAGGGAGATTACAATATGGTTTTTCTCAACGAGGCATCATTCATGAACAATAGAGGATAAAATCACAACAAAAGCATTATTTCACAACTGATCACCATGGGAAACACATATAGGTAAGTAGAAAAAGTGGTACCCAAGAGACATTGTACCTCGATGAAAATGTGGTATAATAACCACAACCAACTACGTTCTCATGAACGAGCCACTATTAGGGAACACACCCATAACCTAGTGGTCTCCAATCATCACAAATGGTTAGTTTGTGTTTTGGATTCAATCCTGCTATACAAAACTGGTATAAACCACTTCCGTATCATCTAGCACATGATTCCTAGTCTGCCCACCTAGATACCAATGTTTCCCATGTGATCCATTTCATTTGGTGGTTTGTTTTTATCCAGAAAACATATATGAAATTATCATTTTCATTTCATAAGAACACATTCTACCTATCACCACAAATCTACCTCCTTAAGTACATCATCCTTTATGATTCACATAATAATACAAAAGCATCTTGACTGGGAACATATTATAAATCACATATTATGACTAATATCAAATTTATCAAACATGGAGGGGAATCCCTTAAGAGGTGTTTTATACATTCTCAAACCATTTTCATGTGCCAAATATGCCTCATTAATTTAAATGGAATATGGTCATTTTAGAAAAATTCAATTTTCCAAACACTTTTAATTTCCAAAACCAAATAAATGAAAATATAATTATAAAATAAATGTACTAAACTTTTTAAAACAATGTTAAAACCATGATACTATCAAAGGAACTCGTTTAAGAAAATAAAACTACAAATTAATCTCAAATTCACACCAAAATCCACGTGCTTTTATAAACATCCCAAAACATGAGATTCCCTTTTTTTTAAAAAATCACACATGAGCCCATATTCATTTAAATTATCTTTCACAAATAATATAAACAACAACAATGATCATGGGGAATATAAACCACACACCAAAACAATGTTTAAACATTTTTATGCATTTTAAGTGTCAATTATTCTAAAGAAATTATAGAATAATATTAGGATGAATATTTTACCTTTCAAAAACTAAGGAGGAGTCATAAAAAGATAGGAAAGTCCATAACCAAACATTGTAATCACTTTTCATAGATTGCATAATCTATTTAAGATTAAAAATACTCTTTAAAAAAATCATGCAATTGTGGAATATAATTTAAAGGCTTGTGCATAGGGTACCTACCTCAGGACAAACATCTTTTGATAATGGAAGCATGAGACCGCTTCAACTACATGCATATTCACACACACACACACATACATATATCCTTTGATCCAAGCCCATATTCCCTTCTCCATGAGAGAACATGGGCAAGGTGTGTATATATATATACATGCCTACCAATATATATAGATATTGGTCATTACTACTGAAAACTTGAACCCACAACACAATGACCATGACATAATTAAATGATTGCATAATACACTGAAAATTAATAATGTATCTAAATAAAACAAAATTAAAAAAGGAAGTGATATCAAACTCACCTCGAATAGTGATAGATGGATTGAAATGAACCGAAAGAACACAACACCATCAGAAAAACCTTAAAATAAATACCGAATAATTATAAATCACAAAACCCTTAAATATAAACTATGTGATAAGAATAATAGTGGAAAAGAATACCCAAAATAGTAGACAGGAGGACCAAATCAATGAGAACCACTTCAGTGGACGTTGTTAGAATGCACATGGACGTGTCGCATGATATCAATATCACCCCTTATCAAAGGAAGATATATCTAAAACACATAATGAATCAACCACTACAGAACACTAGGGATTGGCTAAACCTAGGAAGGGCGGTAGGGAGAAGAAAATCTGACCAAATTGAGAGGGAGGGAGGAGAGGAGCACTTATAATGGGGCTTATGACTGAAACCCATTATAAAATGGGGGAAAGACTAGAAGAAGTGTGATCTGAGAGGGATGAGGGAGTCACGGTTGTAGAGGAGAGGGAGTTTGGGCTCTCACACTAGAGGGTCCCGACTTGGGGGTCGCGCCATGCAGGGTTGTGGGGAGATGAGAGGGGAGTTTCTAGATAAGGGAGCATAGGAGGTGCACCATAGAGAGGGGATCTCGAGAGTAGGTGTGCCATGAAACCATGAGGAGGGGGGGGGGGGGGGGTTGGGTGAGTAGAAAAAAGACCCATTTGGGTCTTCTACAAATAATTAAATAAAACCTAATAAAACCAAAAAGTAATAGTCATAAGGAATAAAATAATTAAAATACTAATATTTCTAATAATATTGAAAATAATAATATTTAATGATAATAATATTAATAATAACAAAATAAACAGTATGCTAATAATAATAATAATCAAAATAATAATAATAATATTATTATTATTATTAATAAAGAATTATTTTTTCATTTGTATTTTCATTTCGTTTTATTTATTTTAAAGCATAGGTCGACCGCTCGGATACTTGGGTGAAGTGGCACAGTTCTTAAACTATGTTATGCCAGGGCGCCTGATGCTGCCATGTCCAAAACACTCATTTACAAATAAAAACTCAAAATAACCAAAAAGGTACACAACCCTCTTAAACACAAAATAAAATAAGACAAAATATGAATCAAGTAATTAAAATAAAAGAGCAGTGTCGGGTGAGGGTGTGATAATAACGAATGGGCATATCATGAAATGGTCCATGAAAGTATGAAATTAAAACATATGAAGAAGTTCAGGATGGAAAATAATCATATATCCTGGTATGTTATTTCATAAGTAAGTGATAACATGTATGATGATTATTTTATAAATTTTAGCTTTATAACTATTTAGTGCCATTTTAAGGAAAGATACTAAAGTGTATTTAAAATAAAAAATGGACTAATATTGTATTTAAAACTAGAAGTGAAAAAATAAGGATTTAATAAAAAATACTTATTTTATAACAAAACCATGGGGGCATAAAATAGATGATACCTTGCACTTGAAATTACATAAGAATTTGTGTAGTTCCCTTAAAATGTGCTTGGTTATTTGGAAGAATTGAGAAAAGAACCACTAACAAATATTTATATCCACAAAAGAGGATGATTAATGGAACATGATACATGTTTTTTGAACATAAAAACAAATTTTTAAATATGTTCATAAAAATTAAAGAAAACATTATTTGGGAAAAAAGAAAGAAAGAGAAACCCAATTGAATAATGGAGGTTCAGGTAGAATCCCATACCTTATGTCTAAATGTGTTGTTCAATGGATCTTAAAGTACTAGATAATAAAATTAACACGTTAAATAATAATTCTAGAACATATTATATATGTAATTGATTTAATATAACCTTATACAGTTCATTGATGACATTTTTTATGGGTAAAGAGGTTCAATTTCCTTGTTTGGTAAAGTTTGTTTCTTGGTTTTCATGATTGATTTACTTATATACATGAATGGATAATCATGTATGTTGAGGATGGTTGGCCATATTTGTAGTTAAATTTTACTATAGGAAATAAATAATATTAAATTTTTATGAAATTCATTTTGTTATTTTGAGTGAGGCTGAATCATTTATAGAACATTAATGATAACTGTTTTGGTTAATGAGTGGTTTATTGATCACAAAAAAATTAGTTTGTTTTAAAAATTAATAACATTTTTAAAAAATGATTCCAGAAAATTACATAGTATATAACACTTACATAATAATCGATTTCAACTATAAAAAGTGTTTCATGGAATTAATTAAATATTGTAATAGAAATTGAAAACCTGTTATCTTGGAATGTGATAAATTAACACATCTCAGATAGTGTTTCCATTCCATGTATAAAAGGAGGGGAAATGAGAGATGATGAATAATTATTCCACAAGTATATATAATATATAGTACAGGGAAGGTAATATAGTTATCGCACAATTTTTATGAGTAGAGAATTGGGTAAAAAAGAATACAAAAGAACTTTTAAAGAAAGAGAAAGAAAATAGAAGAGGGTTTGACCTCTTCATTCCTTCCTCTTGAGAGGCTCTTTAAGGGATTGGTTTTTGGAGTTTTGAAAAAACCAAAGAATTTGGATGTGGGATAAATGATTAAGGATATATTTGAGAATAATTTGGACAAGGAACAAGGTTTAAGAGGTGTGAGGAAAAGAGTTGGTGATGGGTGATTTTTATAGTAGAGGAGAGAGGAGTTTTCTAAATCTGTAATTCATTAGTTTATTATTTTTCTAAATACGATAAATAGTTCAAATTATTATTAACACAAATAGTAATCAGTTAATGTGAGTTTGAACCAACGAAAATTTCTATCTTCCATGAATCATGCATGATACAAAAATTCATTTTTTTAACATATTTCTAAAATTGTCTAATTTCACTATTCATAAAAAATTCACGTATTTTAGAAAAAGCACAAAAATAAACCCTAAATATTTTTCAATATATAAGCACCAAAAATGATCTTCATTTTATAAAAATAAATTTTGATTTGTTAGAAATTTAATTTTTAATTAAAATGATAATTTACTTGAAAGAAAAAAAATTTAAAATTTAAACCGTTTTTTTTTAAATTGAAAAATTAATCAATTTCGCATAAAAAAATATTAAAATAATTTGAAATCAAAATATTATTTTATAGATTTTTTTTAAAAATAAATTATTATATAAATAACTAATGTAATCATAAAATCGAAATAAACTATTTTTTACTTACCAAAAATACAAACACAATAATATTTTCACATATAAGATGGATAAATTTTATTTATACATTCATTGGTAATGTTACCATTAAAAAGGTCAATTTAATATTCCTACAGGTTCATATTATGATTCATAATGGTAACATTACTTTTCATAATGGTATGTTATTATTCACAAAAAAATAGGTTTTTCATATCATACACTAAACATCTTACTAATCACAATCGTTTATGTCATATTTTAAAAATTCAAATAAAAAATGAAGAAAAATTATGTTTAAAGGTAAAATGGTTTTTATCAGTTCATTTAAACATGAGATGTCAATTTATTGCGATTTCTTGTGATTATACTATATGAATAAATTATAATAATTGAATTTATGTTGATTAAAATTTGGGTCGTTACATTCTCCCCCCAGTATAAAATTTCACACTAGAAATTTTATTTTTCATTCTAAGCTGAAAATAGGTGTTGATAATTTTCTTTCATCGCTTCCCCCAGTTATTATATTTCCTGTTTGTACTTATGGTTCCTATATAGAAATTTGAATAGGTGAGTTGTCTTGTTTCGTAGAACTTTATCCTTACAATCAATGATCATCACTAGCTACTTCTCATAAGAAAGGCTATTCTCCAACTATTCCACCTCTAAATATAGTACATGTGAAGGATCTGGTATGTACATCCATAATATTGATATGTGGAATACGTCATGTACTTTAGACAAGGTAGATGGATGTTCTAGTCGATAGGCCATAGCTCTGACATGATCAATAATCGCAAAGGGACTGTTGTACTAGGGGCATAGTTTTCCGTTCTGCCAAAATATCATTACCTTCTTCCATAGATATATGTGAAGGAATACCATGTCTATGAATTTAAAAATAAGGTCTCATTGATGATTTTATGCATAACTATTGTGTCCCCTTTAGTATTCCTTGGTATGGTACCAAATTGTTTTTACCTTCTCCTCAATTTTATTGACCATTTCATGTCTAAGAAGGTTATTCTTTTTGAATTCCTTCTAGCACACCAGTGTTCAACACCTTTTCCCTTAAAGGGATTCATATGGAGCCATCTGGATGTGGGGGTGGGAACTTTTGTTGTAGGAGAATTCATCCAGTGGAAGATATTGGTCCCATCCTCCATTGAAGCCTATTTAACATGCTCTCAACATGTATTTCAATGTCTAAATAGGTTTCTCAGATTGGCCATTAGTTTGAGGATGATAGGACACACTAAAGTTCAATTCAATGCATAAAGAATGTAGGATACTTTTCCAAAACATCTAGGTAAATCTCAAATCTTTATTGGATACAATATGTTATTGTAATATATGTATCTTTACCACCTCTTTGACATATATCCATGTAATTTGATCTAATGATAATTCAAATCGAATTACAGTAGAGTGAGATATCTTTATAAGATGAACCATAACAAACCATATTGCATTGTTTCCTCTTAATATCCTTCGATATCTAGTGAAAAAGCACACGATGATGATATCCAACATCCATGCTGGTATGGGTAGTGGTTGCATCATCCCCTTATACTTTTTCATTTCATCCATCACATGAAGACATACCAAAAACATTGATGTATACTCATAATTCTCTATCTTTATGTTTTCAAATGAATAATTTTCCCATAGATCTCGATAAATAAATTTTCTCTCTAGGTTAATGGAGAAGGTTGAGTTATATGTGTCTTTCTGAAGCTCCTTATTTATATATGGATAATATGGTAAACATAATCATGACCCAAATCTCATGACTCCGTCATTGTCAATCATGAAATATGAGGATTTCTGATTTCTGATAGCTTCCAACCTTTTCATAATTTCCAAAACATTTCATTGAGTAGACTATATTTTCTCCATGAGGGGTGGTTATGAAATCATTTGATAAAGTATTGATGACGTTCCTAACATTTTTAATCCCATTTCAATCATCAACATATCTAAGAAGATTTGATCCTTTTCAATTCTCATCATTGATAATGATAAGAGATCCTTTCTACTTAGAGAATCAACAAACATATATTAAATACTTGGATGGTAGTGGATCAAGCAGTCATAATCCTTGATGATATCTAACCATATTCACTAACACATATTAAGATCTTTCTTCAAGAATATATATTTTATACACTTGTGATTATTATATATCTCTTATTTCTCCCCATATAGATAATGCCGCCAGATTTTCAACGAAAATATCATATATGGTAACTCCGGATCATGTGTGGGATTGTTTTAGTCTTTAATGTTCAACATCCTTGAATCATAGGCTATCAATTTATCAGTTTTCACCATAAAACATCCAAATACCTTATCTAAAGAATAATTGTACACCACAAATACTTCTTCACAGATATGAAGTTTGAGTACTGACACCATGATAAACTGAATTTAGAGCTTCTTAAAGCATTCCTCACATTCTCGAGTCCATAATATCTTTACTCCCTTCCATATAATCTTCATACATGGGTTTAAAAATGATGAAAAGTTCTTCAAAAAACATTGATAATACCCACCTATACCTAGAATGTTTTGGATCTCCGTTACAGTTGTTTGCGTGGGAAACTTTTTGATTGCCTTTGTCTTAGAAGGGAATAAAAAGATTTTCCTTTTATTGGGATAACATTCCCCAAGAATGATACTTACTTCATCCAAAACTCACTTCCACTATAATTTTCATAAATTTTACCCCTTCTCAATGTCATCAACAGGGTATTTAAATGCTCTTCATGTTTCTCCTTGATCTTGGGGTATATCAGAATATCATTAATGAGGACTACCACCAAATTATCAAGTTAATCTCTAAAGAATCTATTCATTAAATCCATGAATATTGATAGAGAATTATTGCATCTAGAGTTCATCAATATTAACTCATAGTGTTTATACCTTGTTAAAATGGTAGTCTTGGATATATATTCCTTCCTCACCATTAATTAGTAATATCCTGACCAAAGGTCCACTATAGAGAAAAAAATTTCCCCACATAGTTGATCAAAAAATTCATCTATTAGAGGAATGGGATACTTGTTCTTCTTTGTGAATTTATTGAGCTCATGATAATCAGTTCATAGACACATTTATCATTCCTTATTATTAACAAAGAGGACTGGTGCACCCTATGGTGAAGCAATTAGGTATATATATCCCTTTTCCAGATTCTCCTGTAACTTCTTCTTTATATATTCAAGATCGATGGTAGACATACTATAAGATTTATTAGATATAGGTACATATCTATGGATAAGTTCAATTTAGAAATCAAATACTCAATGAGGAGAGATACCAAGAAATTATTTAGTGAATGCATCAGTTTAATTCTTTATAATGGGTATATCTTTTAGAAGAATAATATCTTTTTTTAATCATTTGTACAAGGCATGCTTTACCAAAAGACAACATTATACACACTTGATATGATTATTCTAATAGAGATTCATATTTCTCCTTAAACTTATACCAGATTGGAGGATACTCTGGGATGTAATAAACTAATATCCCTTTTGAGATAGTTATTGTTGTATTTCTATAATGATAGACAATATCTGCCCAAAATAACATTTAACTCCACAGGAGGAAGTCTGAAAATATTTTCTAGGAGGTCCAGTTCAGAAAACATTTACAGGGTAGGAGTTATAAACCATGGATGCAATAATAGAAACATTCTATTTTCTCACAGATAACTCAACCTCTAAATCTTGAGGTGCTGTTGGAATAGTTCTAACAAACTTCAAAGATATTAATGAATAAAATGAACCAAAATTGAATAGTACATTCTCTAATCTTCAATGAATAACTTCCATATATGTCACCACATTATTTTCTATCTCCTTCTCAGTAGTAATGATAGAAAAAGCTCTTCCTTGTTTCTATGGAGGTTGTTGTTTATTACCTCTAAAAACCATTGGATTAGGGAAATTGGTCGTATAATACCCATGTTCCTTACAGTTTTAACAATGAACTATAAGCTAGATATTGATCTCAACCTTCTGTTATTCTCCCACATTAGTGGAATTTTTCAAACCCCACATGTAGTTCTTATCTATATTTCCCATTCATCGACATTTGAAGAAATTATTATTCCCTACAGATATTTACTAGGATGCTTCTTCCCACAATTTTTATATGTGGGATGTTCGATATTGTTTCCATCAGGGGATTTATTTTCAGAAACACCCATATTAGAATACATTTTCCTCATTTTTTCACTAGTCCCATTAGACTATTTATAGTCTCAAATATCCATTTCAACATTGATGCAGCAATAGAAAATATCATTATAACTGTTAAAGTCAAGAATCAACAATTACTTTCATAGGAAGATCTTTATTCCATTAAAGAAACGATCCACCTTGTTTTTAGTGTTTAGGACAAAGAAAAAATTGTATCCTATAATCACTGTAATGTTTTCTGTATAAGCCCGGATAGACTCATTTTATTTCCACTTATGTTTTAGGAATTCTATTTCTTTCTTGTGATAGAGGGTTCCGGGAATATATTTTTTGAAAAACATTTTCTTAAGTTCCTCCAAATCCATGGAATAAATTTTCTCCATGGAATTCATATTCTTGATCAACGTCCACCATAGATCATCTTCCTATTCAAAATTATAGACCAAAAACACAACTTTCATTTCTTCCTAGAAATGGAGAATAAAGAATATATTTTCAATGGATGTAATCCACTATTCTAAGATGATAGGATCAAAAGATATACTAATTATGGGAGGACTATTTCACATGAAGGATTCAATTAAAAATTTCACTTTCCTTGTAGGAGGAGGGTGTTAAACATGATTCATTTTATTTTTCATAACGTGAACTAGCTGAGCAGCACTGTCATGATTTCCTATGCACCCATTCCCATAACATTTGGTATATCATTAAGTAAATCTTCATAGTACCTATCACATTTATTGTTGTAACATGTTCTTATATTTCCCACCATTAAATAAGAAAATATATTACATATAGGGCATGAATACTTATCAAATAATCATAATAGGAAACATTGACTGTAAAAGGATAAAATTTTAATGGAAAGTTACATCCTAACTTGTGATTAGCTACGTTTAAATCTAGGTTATCCTTGATATGTTTCTTAACATATATTATTATGTTATTTTTTTATTCATTTAATAATGGTTCATAATGAGATTATGAATTTACTAAATAATAAACCCTAGGAGGGTCAAACTAGGTGCACACTAAGGCCCATTGTTGAGTACCATGTTACCCCATGTTTGGACTAGGACACCATGTTAGTGTTTTTACTCATAGGTACAACTGTTCTATATCCATGTCCATTTGTTGTATCTATACATGGATTGATTTTCCTGATAGACCACATACTCATTAATAAAAAAAAATTTGGGATGTTTTTTTATACATAGTGTTATCCATAAGGTTCTTTATAAATTAATCTATTCATAATATCCCAATATAACTAGACCATCCTATGATACCAACTATATTGACCCCATACTTTAACACAAATCATTAAATGATTTTAATTATTATATAGACATAAAATTACAATCCATGTATCATAAATTCTATTATATTGGATGACTAGGTATATAATTAAAAACCATAAAAGAAAATTTTATTAACTATCCATATTGAGATCGTAACATCCATTGTTCTCATACATCTGCAAAGGATAACCTAGGGATAAAAATAACAAAAATTTTATCTAGAATCATAGAAATGGAATACAAATAAGAATAAAGCATTAAACTTTTGTTAGAAGGCGTTAAATAATAGTATAATGAGGCATGGTACATTATTAAACATAAAGAATAATAAAATTTAGAATATGTGAGCAGATAATAATGGAATCATAGTAATGTGGAAGAAACAAAACAATGACTTCATAATGAGTCAAGGCTTGTTGTACATAGGGTAGCACAATTTGAGGCTAAACACCGTGATGATTGCATATGGAGCACGTGTCAAGGCTAACCACGAAGACTATTGCGCAAAACATCTCATGAGACTAAAATTTACCCAATTCATTGGAGAAATACCATGGTTCACCCATATCAACATGTTAATGGGTATATTTTCCACATAATTAATCACATATAATCAATCATACATAATCATAAGGGTACCAATAAGAAAAAATGGTTATCATAATCATGTCATAATGCATAATAAATGGGCCAACAATACAAGTGTCCATGAAAGAAATGAATTAAAACTTACATAGAAATTGATAAGGAAAAATAGGAATATTTCATGGTAATTAATTTTAAATATAAGTGAAAACATGGAATAATACTACTTTAGAAATTTTAGCATTAAAACATTTTTGTGTGGGTTTAAATGGAAATACTAAAGAGAATTTAAAATAGAATATAAAATAATATTTCATATAAAAACATAAGTGAACAATGAAGGTTTTAAAAATAAAATAACTGTTTTATAAAAAAGAAATAATGGATCTTGATGCATGATATTTTATGAAGTTCTCTTAAAATGAGCTTGCTTCTCTGGATGAGTTGAGAAAAGATCTACTAAAGAATATGTATACCCATGAATGAGTATGATGAATGGATCTTGATGCATGATATTTTAAAATATATACATAATTATAAACATTTATATAAAAATAAAATATAACTTTATTTGGGTAAAATAAATGATTGAGTATCCTGAAGGAATAGTGGAGGTTTAGGTAGAATCCCTTACCTTAAGTCCAAATGGGTTCTTAAAATGATCTTAATTTCAAAGATTATGAAATTAGATTAATTAGTTAATATTTAAATAACCTCTTTTACATATAATTGACTTATTATAACCTTATTATGTTCATTCATGAACTTTTTTATGGGTTAAGAGGTTCAATTTCAATTTTTGGGAGTGTCTGTTTAGTTTGTTTCCACAATCAGTTTATATATATACACGTGCAGATAATAATGAAAGATAAGGATGGTTGTCCTAGATTGAAGTTATATCATATTATATATAATAATTAATATTTAATTTTTGTAAAATTCATTTGGTTATTTAGAGTGAGGAAGGGTCATTATATAAAATAGTAATGATAACTGTTTGGATTAATTGGTAGTTTTTTTATCACAACGAATTTATTTTGTTTTATAAATTAATAAATTTTTTTTACAAAATTAATCATGAGAATTAAAGAGGATATATTTTATACATAATATCATGGTGAAACTATTAAAATGGTTTCATTATGGGAATTAAGGGCGGTAATTGAAATTGAAAACCCATCATCCATGAATGGTATAAATTAACACATCTTAGAAGATGTTTTCATTCCTAGTATAAAATGATGGGAAAAAAGAGATGACAAATTAATCTTTTAATATAAAAAATTATAGTACATTAATGTTTCTTTATTATATCACACCATGTGTGTGAGGATTGGTGAGGAAATGAATGAATACAAAGGAACTTGGAAAGAAATTGAAGGAAAACAGGAGATGGTTTTAGCTCTTGATTCCTTCCTCTTGAGAGCATCCTTAAAGTATTGGTTTTTTGTCTTTTATTAATATAAAAAGATTCTAGAAGAAAGATATAGGATTAGGGAGATATTTGAGTTGAACTTGGACATCTATAAAGGCTTGATAGCTGTGAGGAGATGAGGCGGAGAGGGGTAGTTTTAACAGTAGATGAGATGGGAGTTTTTCAATATTTTATTCATCGGTATAAATTTATTATCCAATAATCAATAGTACTTATTATTATGAACACTAATAGTAATAATATCATTTTAGTTTAATGAAATTTCCATTTATATCATCCATGACTTAGGCATGATGAAAAATTTCATTTATTTATTATATTTCGTAAATTATTGAATTTAACTATTCACCAAAAATTACAGTATTTAAGTAAAAATTCTCAAAAATTTACCATAACAATTTGATGACGTCTTAAATCAAAAAATGAATTCCATTTAATAAAAATTAATTCATAAACATGGGAAATTTAAATTTTAATTAAAATCATAATTTTGATAAAAAATACACACTTTTAAATTAAAAATTCTTTTTAAATCACTATAAAATTGTTTATTAAGGTATCATAAAGGTAAATTATAATCATATTAAATCAAAATTTTATTTTATGAATACATTTTATGATAATAAATTTTCATTTAAATTATTAAATTTATCATAAAATTGAAATGAACTATTTATGACATACAAAAAATACCAAAACTATCATATTATCACTTATAAGATGGATAAATTTTATTTATAGTTTCCTTTTTATGGTTACTATTCAAATTGACGATTTTCTATTTATAAAGTCTTTATACTATTTTAAAAGGTCACATTACTATTCATAAGGGGAAGTTACTATTCACTAAAAAATTATGTATTTCTTTTAAGACTACAAAAATATTACTAATCGCAATAGTGTATGTCATATTTTCAAAATTTAAATTACAAAAGTGGAAAATTTATGATTAAAGGTCACATGGTATTTAGTATTAAATTTAAGAAAGATGTGGCATTGTTTTGTAATTTTATGTGATTATACTATATGAAAATATTATAATAATGGAATTTCCATTTATTAATATTTGGTTCATTACACTCTATACCACATTATCAATCACTCTCTATTAGTCCACAAGAATTATTGTTTCATTCCAAATAAATATTTTAACTTCCCTTCCATATTACCTTATATAGTATCCTAGATGTGTGTAACATCTGATGAAATTTATGTATTTCACTTCCCCTTTTTAAGAGTATGTTTTGTTATCCCTTTTCACGATTTTTGTTTTAATAGTGTAACTATAGAAAAGTTAATATTTTGATAACCAAGACAAATTTCTACGAAGAATTTCATTTTAAGGGGGTATGATGTATCATACATAGATTTTATGAAAAATATATTTCAAATTAATTTAAATTATTTAATGGATTATGTTACACTCTATACATAGTTATCTTACATTTCACGAAATACCAGGATTATTTTATGCTATAGAGAACATCGACTCCCATTCATGACTTATGTTACACAAAATCTCCAGTCCTACAAGAAATTAATATAACATTAATATTATAATAATAGTTATAACATAGCCATTGGAATAGTGAGAATAATAGATATTAACTAAACGATGAAATTAATGTTTACACATGTTTATATTATGAACTCATTTGTTACTAATTTGTTATAAAGAAAAATAAATACTAATTGAATATAGTAGTTGTAATAGTCTGGCTAATGATATAATAAGTCTTTCTAATATATATTAATATTTATAAATTAAATAAAAACATTATCGTAAAATGGATGGTGTGAAAAATAGTGTGCATGACACATAATAATGAGTTTCACTGAAGTATTTCATTGAAAAAAGATTGATTTATACAAAACAATCATATATAGTTAGTATTATTATTTAATATGGTTGTTTTCCTCCTTTTATAAATAGTTGAATATTACTAAATATTAGTTCATTTTTTCATTTAATTTATTTATAAGGATGAATAATGTTTTCATTTGATTTTGATATATAATTATATCAATTTTATATCATTTAAATAAATTTATATCATTATAGACAATTCAATATTGAATTTTTATAATAAAACATAACATGCATTAGAACAATTTTACTTCGAAATCCATCTTTGTCTTCCCGTCTTTGGGATTAATTTTATATTAATTTTCCCTGTTTATTTGATTTTAATATAGATAAAAAGTTACCTTATTTGGAATAATAAAAATTTATAATTTTTAATAAGTTAAACATAGGTTTTTGACTAAAAATATAAGTTTAAGTTATTGAAACCAATAAAAATGATTATGGTAAAAATGTGGTATCTTAGTTTCTAAGCATTAATATTAAGAGTATAAATGACCTATAAACTTGGTTTAAACCCATTGTATTGTAATTATTTGAAAATATCACATATTGATTTTAATTGGGATAATTATAGGATTAACATGTTGTTGGGGAGACCTCCCAATATTGATTATCTTTTTATATTTACAAGAATGTCAGTACCCGTCAACTATAAAAAGGAATTCATCTACCTTATATATTCACACCTCTAATTACAGTTTTTAATAAATAACATCCAAAAATAAGCTCCCAATATCCCTACCTTCACCCTAAAGTATTGACTTTGTGAATAAATCCAACGACGAATCTCTTTGGTGAAAACCAAAAGGTATTTCCCGAAAAGAGCTATCATTCTTCATTATTCATTTTTAATTTATTTATTTCAACACCCCTTAATTTCTTATTATTCCCACATTATATAAAAAAAGAAGTGTTCTAAATATACTAATATGTTTTTATGGGTTCTACCTACACCTATATAAAATCACAACAAATGGGTAACTAAATCATTGTTCTTGTATGGTGAACTACCACCATGTGAAATGATGTCATTCATTTCCTTCATTACCACCTATTAGGGTTGGTAATTATGATGAAAAAACTAATTTAAATGATATTTATGATATTTATTTTTTATTCATACTTTCTAAATTTTTATATAAATCACAAATATATATTTTTTAAATACTGTAATATCATTTGTTCCCGTGTCAACTACTACCTCTTCAATGCGATATGATACTGTCATAGATTACATGGAATGTATTAATGATGGATTTAAATAAAAAAATTGACATAGAAATAACCTATATGATATTAATAACATAATTAGATTTCTATTAATATAATATATCATTTTCCTTAACACCCTTTCAAACCCTTTAAATTTGATAACATCGGTCGTAGATGTGTATACTACCCTCTCATTGATACGAGATGATTCCTTTTACACTAAAATAATTATATATATAAGAATACATGACTAAATTATATGGTACATAAGATATAATTATTATTCTATAGTTATTAATGTTACTTTCCTTCTTTCTATAATGACCTTTGAAAAATTGGAGCATTACTCATGAGCACATACATCCTATCATCTCCATGATTACAACATTGGTTCCTTTTTCATAACCAAATTTCATTATTTGTTTTAAAAGTGTAACTTATGTATAAATATTATAATTATTTAATGATTATTTTTATTTATATTTTTATATAATTATGAATTTGAAAATATATTACTAAACAATGTCATTTTTGACACATGAACCGAATATGGTCAAAACAACTGATGTGAAATTAATTGCAAAATTAGTTGTTTAAAACATTGTAATAAGTGAAATAAAATTAATTATAAAAACTAAAATGGTTTTATAGAAAGTATATAATTATCAGAAGTTCTTTATTTTAGAAGACAAAGACACACAAAACAAGTCGGACTAAATGTAGGGGATATTAATTTGAATCATTACATATGTGAGGTAAATTTCATATTCCATACTTACTTTGTGTAGGGTATATACTAACCTTTTTCAAATATTATGTCATGAAATATATTATCTTCATTGCATATAAATTTTTAGTTTTATGATTATTTCCTTGCAGTTTTTAATTCACATTTTCCCAGAGTTGTAAGGGATCTTCTCTCAATATCCAATCATTGAGGCTTTTCTTGATAATATGATCATTTATTATTTTATAATGTTTATATACAAAACATTTGATATATCATATCATGAATTCATTTTTTGTCTTGTTATTATTGTTTTTTAAAAATCTATTCATTCTTTGGGATTATTATTTTAATGTTTAAAGTGGTATATGTCACATTTAATGTATAATGTATTAATTTCAAAATATTTTTTTAAAAGTGAATATTATTTTTATTAGTTTAAATATTTATTTATGTGAATATAAAATTATTTTAAAGTATATTTTATTTATAATTTTAATTTCAATTATTTTTTTTTCGATATGAATCATCTTATGTGTATTAGAATGAATCTTTTAAAGAACGATAAAAGAAATTTCATAATTTTAAGGTATGACATTAATAACCTTTCCGGTCATCATGAATTTTCATTGATTTCATGATTCTATTTCAAGATTACATGTTTTTATAAATGGAAATCTCTATTAACATTTATTTTGTTATTTTGGTATTGAAAATAGGTTTTAAAATTTCTGGGTGTTTGGGTATTGAAAATGGATTCTCAATAGAAAAGGGTATTTTTATCTGAAGGTGATTTTAAATGGGATTAAAAAGAGTTATTAAAGGGTTTTGTGATGAGAGTTTTTTACTCTCCACAATCCATTTTTTAATTATTAAATACATTTTTTTGGGTGAGTGGGAACCATACAAAGGGAGTCACTAGTTCACACCAAAATCCTTATCCACCAAACACACCACATCCAAATATAGCTTATATGAGAGATTTTGGCCCAATATAGCTCACAGGTGTGCCTAATATATCTTATATGAATGGTTGAGCCCCATTGTTTCACATGAGAGACAAGTGATCCCTATGTACAATATACAAATGGTTGGGGTCCATTATAGCTCCCATGTGAGCCTGATATAGCTTATACGAATAGTGATTCCCATTATAGATCTCCACTAAATTGGGTAGTTATAATTTTGGAAGTCTTTCATATGGGTTTACAATTAAATATGTATTAAAATGGGTTTATGTATATAATGATCTAAGTAACCAAAGGTAGTATTAATTGGTTGTTATAGGTTTGAATGATTTTTAGTGAAAAAATGTGAGTTTTTTTTTAATTTGAAATATTTTATTTCATATTCTCAATGAAAAATGAATATTATGGTAAAAATTATATGAGTTTTTCAGTTTTTACCAAAAAAAGAATTTATTTTATTTTTATATCCCTTACTAATATTATTCCCCATTATAGGTTTTTTTAAAATATTTCATAGGGTTCAAGGATGGGTAATGGAAAGGAATAAGTCATTTTGGAAGTTGTGGAGATTTTCCTATAAAATAATTCCTAATTTGTTTTTTAAAATATTTATTATGAAAAATGGATACTTATTGGATGATTACACTTTGTATTTTAGGATTTTGTTATGTATGAGTTATGGCATAATTCTCTAAAACTATAAACCTAAACCATACTCAATGTGGAATAAAATAATATCTTTTCTAAAACTCATGATTATGTAATGATTATGCATGGGCCCTAATACTATATATTATATTATTACTTAAAAAGTATAATTTTGTCACACTTATTAAATATACTCATTAAATCAATCATTTTATCTATTCTTGAGAGGCGGTTATAGAAAACAGATAACATTGTATCCTGAGGAGGTAATCCTCCTTACACATGATCAGTGATTTTGTTCCCATTTTATTTAATATGGAATAAATATATGCTATTACATTAATAAAATAAAATATAAGTATATGTAACATTATGGTGTTAGTATTTTAGAATATTTAGAGAATATTTTAAGGTAGTATGGGAAGAAATAAGATGAAGATACATGGTAAAGGGATGTAGTGAAGGTATTTTTTAGCTCTTGCATGAACTAGATGGCCTAGTAAGTGTGAATAGAAGTGTAGAGGGAGTGTCTATTTACAGTTTGGGGATTTGACAAACATTGATGTTTTTAAAAGAATAAAATGTACCGATGTTTTACACTTAACATGAGCTATAAGGATGTATCATTACCAAAACATTGATGTTTTAAGGTAAATAATTTTATATAGAATAGTAATTAGAGATGTTTCTAGGACATTTAAACCCTTATCATTTTGGGTCAACTGCCAATAAAATACTTTTGACCATAACCATAGTAACATGTTTTTAATTTTTTTAAAATTCATTATAAACAAAAATTTATTTTATTTTTCACCTAATAATAATAATTTGGATAAAAAATATGGAATCAATTTTTTAAAATTAAAATAATATAATTAATAAAATTTAATTTATAAATAAAACTGCATGTATGTAAGAAACGATTTTTCCAAAGGAAATGTTTTCTATTGTAAATTTTTTTTATATAAAAATAAATTTAAAATTGAGTCAAATGAAGAAAAATGGATTAATTATAATAATATTAAAAACATTTTTATATTATAAAAATTTTACAAAATAATGAATCTTTATAAATTATTTAAACGATAATGAAAATTTCAATAAAAATTTTGTATTTTTTTCTATTCATCAAAAATTACACTTTTAAGTAAATTCCTAAAAATTCACAGGAAGGTAATTTTGAAATGTTGATTAAAAAAATTTAGTTATAAGTTTCAAATAAATTTTATAATTTTTTTGAAGAATAATTTTAAAATAGGTGTGTAAAACGTGATTAATCATATTTTTTGAAGATGTATTATTTTGAAAAATATTTTATTTCAAATAATTTTTTTTAATAATTTATACTGAATTGAAAACCAATTATTATTTTTTATTTTCATTTAAACTAAATAATTTTTATAATATAGTTTGTGCTATTCATACCCTTTAATTTAACTGCTTGGTTATAAAAATCTATTACAATATAGTTTATTTAGACTCGGTGTTGTGAGTACCACATTCTATCAGAGAGATTAAATTTATTTAAAAATAAATAAATCCTTAAAAATTTGGGTGTTAAATTATTCCCTCCTAAAAATTACCTTCCTCAAAATTTCTATAATTCCACCTCAAGAATATATTTGGGTTGTTCTTCATCATAATTTGTCCTCTTTTCCATGTCACCTCTTCTATTTATGATTAATCCAACATATTTTTACCACCCCAGTTATTTGATTCCTAATTTTTTTTCTCTAGTGTAATGATTCAGGATAATATCATCATAGTAAGATATATCATGTTCGATGTCTAATACATTAGGGCTGATAACATGCAATTGGTTTTTTACATACATCCTTAATAATGATATATAGAACACATCTTATACATTGAGAGGTTTTGTGGAATTTATAAACTATAATCCACTTATCAAATTCCTTACGAGACTTTAAATGGTCCAATGTATGTGGGGATTAGTTTATATTACATACCAAACATTATAAAACATTTCTATGGAGGAATTACCACAATTTCCCACTTGAATATCCAAATCGTTTCTTTGGTTATTGACATATACGTTTTCATTATTTGAGTTTCATTAGTATGGATTTGAGTAGTATTTACCCTTTTGAATGTAACCTCTTCATGATTTAGATTTATAATCTTCCTTTCACCAGCTTCAACACAACATGTCATAGCATTTCATATCATTCCAAATAATGATTCATATAATGTAATATGAATTATTTAATTGAAGATAAACTTATAATAAATCTTAGTCGAAGGAAAATATTTACCATGCATACCATGAAATTAAAGTGATCATGACCTCAACATGTATTTTATTTTTTGATATTTCATTCAGGTTATACATTGGTTTGTGAGTGTTAGGTTGTGATCAAACAAATACTGGTATGAAGTTACTTAAAATTAATCTACCATGATTTTGATGTAAATCTTGGATCATAATGCAAAACAATTAAAAGAGTTTCACCATGATGTTTTAAAATATCATTAATATAGATTTGTGCAATGATCTCATGAGGTGAGTATTTTTCTATAGATAGTAAATTTATAGATTTGGTGAGTAGATCGAAAAAAAATTGATCTATTCTTCGTAGAACTATTTGGTTATATATTGAAAAAGTATATTGAAATATTATCCCATTTCCAAATAAGAATAATAAAATGTTGCATGAATACTATAAGATGATATATATTGTCCATAAACTACCGAATAACCAAAAATCGTGATTAATAATTAGAAATTTTCCACTTCATACTATCCCAAACAATATTACTTGATATATCTATACATCTTTGGAATACCTGGGTGTGTAGAGAAATTTGAGCTATATGAATTTTTGACATCATATTGATAACGATTGACCTTTTCCAAAAAATGGTATGGTGGTCATGTGAAAATGAATTAATGTATCCCCTTCATTAATAATTCCCATATCCATATTTAGAATATCCATGAACATATAATCCTTGAATGTCAATATCTGGTTTATAACTCCATTATATTTCATGGTCAGTGTATGTTTGACCTTACTTTCCATACCTGAGTGGAAGGGTATTGAGAAATCACTATCCTTGAGTAGATAATTCTATACACATTGCCTTGTGTGTAATGCACCGACCCTAGTTACCCAACATCAGGGAATTATTACATATCATTGGCACGATACAAGGAATCATGTCCCAAAAGACCGACCAGTTTAGTAGCCTTGGATGTACTAGATTCATTCATAAGTTTTATATTACATCGTTAAATAAAAACATCAACAAAGTTTTGTCCCCTTTTTTACACACTAATATCTTTATCTTATCCTTCCAGGTCAACCATAAAATACTTCTTCACATCCAAGGAAAAAGAGAACATAGAAAGGGGTGAGCTCAGATTCTCAGTAAGGATAACAATATAGTGGAAACATTCATAAATAAGCAAAAACATTTAAGGAAACATAACAGACTAAAAGAAGATAATTTTAAACATAAACATTAGCATAATATGGAAAAGATAAAATCAAATAATTCAATTTACACAATAACATGAATATTCTACTAGTTGAATATTCACATGAAATATCAATAGCGACTTTCATAATGATTGAACAAATCATTCCATACTTCATAACCACATAGTCAAGGCCTTATGATCAGACTACAAATAAGATTATATCAAGGCCTTGTGCCGAAACACTAGTTTGCCTTATGAGACCTACTGATTAATCGAGGAGCTACAACGGGCACCACCCATCACTTACTATGTTCAAAGCATTCCTCATATGAAAAGGTATAAACATAACATAAATATTTATATTAAAACAGGCATAAAAAATGTAAATAGTTTTTCAATTACAATTAATGCAGTAAAAATAACACATCCACAGTAAAACATATCACATAAAATTCAATACAATATGGATGTTTTGTATTATAATAAATCAACATCAAACAAGATTAAAAACCATCAAAGGATGCTGAGATAGATGATTCAAATATTTTTAGAGAAATATCTTTTCTTATTTTGAAATAATTTAAATGTAATAAAATTTTAATAGAAAAAATTTATTTTCAAAAATATTCTTATAAGTTTGTATGGGAATTTAAACAAAGATATAACATAAAAAAATATCCACACCCTCCGTATAAGTTAAAAAAGACATTCATACATTAATCTTTTCGATAAGATCCTAATGTACCTTGTTTGGAAAATGATAGATTGATTCCTTTCAAAACATATATGGTCAAATAAAGGTATAAATGAATTTAAACCATAGTATATTAAATAGTTAAAATGTTGTGAATTTCATTTTCAATAAAATTTGGATGTGGAAGATAAAGAGGTCCTAGTAAATACTTTTGTGAAAACAACCTCAGATAATAAAGTAATGTGAAATTAACTATTACCTTGTACATTTCCAATTTGATAGTTTGTTAACCTCTTGTATAATATTTAAAACATTTCTATTAAATTATTCAATAACTATATACATAAATATTATATCATATATGATCCTCTAATATTTATTTTTTAATAATATTTCTGTTGTATCATCGTTTCAGGTGTTAACAGATCTGTTTTCTTTTATATGATTGGATACATAAGATATGTTTTTTATGGATATGATTTATTTTATTCATGTACATAATTATATTAAGTTCATAAAAATTAATTTTAATCATAAAAAAAATTATTCTTGAATGATTACGATGGGGAATGAACCTCAACGTGTTCATGGAGACGGTAATCTGTGTGTACGCACATGGGAAAATATCATTATATTGATGGTGAAATAATATGTAATTGGATGTTATATAATATATACTGACTCATTACCATGTTATATTTATTATTTACATTAGTATTACTCATTATTATACCCATCCAAATATTTAACTATTTGAAGAACAAACAACACCCCAACGTGGTGATGGTAAGCCGTACGTACGCACGTATGCTGACATTGTCATTTATAGGATGGATAGAATAAAGAATATGTTTTTACCATATTTATAATAACATCACAATTTGTATAATGTACTTGATTTATTATTTTTTTATGGAAATAAATAGGATGTGTTTGTTGAAAAGATCATGAATGAGGTGATGAAATATTTACCTCTTATTCAGGTTCTTTATTTTTATTTGATCAAAATGGATCCGTATGTTGGATTTATTACCAATGTATTTCCTCTATAATTAAGGGGTGAATGTTGGGAGGATATTTGGGTAGATTGTGGCCGAGAAAAATGTATTTGGAGGTGTGATTTTGAGAGAAGGGAAAGTGACCTTTTATAAGTGAAGAGAGGGTCACTTTAAGAAAAGCTAGAAATATTATTTTATAATAAAATAATTTTTGTTTTCTAATGGCTTATATATGATTTATTTTGAGGATAAGGTGGGTATGGGTATAAAATATCTCAACCAATAGGTTTTAGGCACGTTTACATCACCATATTAACATTATCTTTTAGATTTAACTCTTAGTTAAATAGTTTGACATTTAACATGTATCGTTGTATTTTTATATTAAATGGTTAATAAATGTCCTATAACATTCCAAGAGAACCCCATGCGGTTCATTATTTATATATATAACTATATATATGTCCTCTTTCCGATCCTTATATTTCTAGGAATATTATATGAATTAATTATATAGTATTTGTCTTAAAAACCCAACTATTTCAATTTGACACAAATTTAGTATTTGGTATTTTTCAAAATCAGAACAACATGATTACATTGAAAAACATTATTCAATCATCCTTAACATGACATATTAATCTATAAAATTATTTGAATTCATCAAAAGTCTAAAATTACATTTATATAGATATTTATAATATCAATTAATTTAACCATTCATTAATACAATAATTACAACTTCATCATTATGTCATAAAAAAATTAAATTATTTAATGTCAAAAAATTAATAATAAAATACAATTATACATTAAATCTTTTTATATTTATAATGAAGATTTATAGTCTAAATAATCTTATATATAACCCTATATTTAAAATATTTTAGTTAATAAACTTTGAATTTAACACTTTTAACTCATCTTTAAATAAAATAATAATAAATATCCTAATCTAATCCATGTGGACCAAAAGGGGAAATATTTTTTTCCTAAGCCAATTTTTGATCTAATTACACTTATCCAATAGAATTAGGACATATTTTATGGTAATTATAATATAATATTTTCCCTTAATTACCCTATATACTTTTAATCGTGGTAAATAAAAGCCAAAGTTACCATTCACCAAAATAATTTTCATCTTATTGAACCAAATTTTACTTACTAATATCAACCGTGTCTCTGGGATTTTTTAAATTCAACTCACAGAAGTGGTAATATTACACTTTATGCAGATTTTCAAATGCTCCTAAAAGGTAGGGAAAAGTAGGTAAAAAGATTAATAAAATTTTATATATTTAAACTTATTCAAAAATGACTTCAATGAATTACATTGAACATATATAGGTATTATGTATCTATTTTGACAATAAATAAAATAAAATAAAAAAACTAATTAATTAAATAAAAATCCAATTTTAAACAACAATGTAGTGTTTTTCTGTATTCATAAAAAATTGAATGTTTTCAGAAAAATACCAAAAATTCACCTTAAGCTAATTTTGATATTAGGAATCCAAAAATGAAGTCCATTTTAAAAATTAAAATTTATAAAATTTCACAATGTGGGTATTACTATTGATAACAACTACTTGGATTAGTCATGGTGTGTTAAAACACCACGATGCGTACAACGCAAGCTACAACATTATTCAAAGGGAAACATACTATGGAATCTTGTGGTGTAACATTCTCCCCACCTTAAAATAATTTATTCCTCGAAATTTATAGAATATTATTGCATATAAATATTTGGGTGGTTCTTCATCATAAGTTCCTCAACATCCAACGTTGACTCTTCCATCTTATGGTTTCTCTTTAAAACTTTTACCAGATGACACATCTGGTTTCTCAGCACTTGTTCTCTAGTATCCAGAAATTTTACAGGCTCTTCAACATAAGAAGAATCAGGTTCCGGTTCAATTTACTCATAGGTGAGTACATGCATTGGGTTAGACATGTATTTTCTCAACTATGATACGTGGAACACATCATGAAAATTGGATATACTCGGAGGCACTACGAAATGATACGATACAACTCCAATTATTTATAGAATTTCAAAATATTCGATGTTCCTGGGTCAAATTTACCCTTCTTACAGAAATTTATAACACCCTTCCATGGAGATACCATCATGAAAACATGGTCTCATACTTGAAATTCCAAATCCTTCCTTCATTTATCGACATATCACTTTTTCCATATTTGGGATGCTTTGATTCGGGTTTGGATAAACTTCACCTTTTCCATTATTTCCTCAACAATCTTTAGGCCTATGAGTTTGATTTCACCAACATCATCACAACAAGTTTGTGTGTGACATCTCTTTCTATATAATGCTTCATATAGTGCCATCTAAATACATGAATGGAATCTATTGTTAAAGGAAAATTCTAATAGAGGTAAATATTGATCCCATATACCTTGAAAGTATTGTGATCAAGATCTCAACATGTCTTCTAAGGTTTGAATAGTTCGTTCTGATTGTCCATCGGTTTGAGTGTGGTAGGTAGTGATCAGACGAAGTTCAGTATCCAGGACTTTCTGAGTAATTTTCTAGAATATTGATGTAAAACAGGGATCTCGATCAGAAAATATCGATAGGGGTACTCCATGAAGTCTTATAAATTCATTAATATAATGTCTTTCCGTACATTCAAGTGGTAAATCTTCTCTAATAGCAAGAAAATGTAATGACTTGGTAAGATGATCATTAATGACCCATATTGCATCATTACTTGAAGGAGTTATTCGTAGTCCCATGACAAAGTCCATCATAATTCATCTCATTTACACTCATGTATGGGATGACATTGCATGAATCCTCTAGGATGTCGTCTTGTAGCTTTCACTTGTTGGAAAACCATACATATTGAAAAAAATTTAGCAATATTCCTTTTCATGTTGTCTCACAAAAAATGTTTGGTCAAATCTCTATACATCTTGGTGCTCCTACGGTGTATAGACAAATTTGATCTGTGGGCCTCGTCCAATAACCCACTTTTTAGATCAGGTATGTTAGGAACAAAAAGCATCTTCCCAAATTTCAAAATTCTGTTTTCATATATGAAGTCACTCAATCTCCCATCATTCACAACATTAATCTTCTTTTGAAATTCATCATCATTATTCAGAGAACTTCTTATCCTTTCTAGAAAAGATTGTTTGGAAACCATTTGAAAAAGAATTGAATTTTTAACTTCCAGAGTTATTCCCATATCCATCTTTTCTAGATCCAAGTATACATGATCCTTTTCAACTCTCATATTGTTCCAAAATCCCTGATCATTTCTTCTCAAAGCATCTACAACCTTATTTTCCTTCCCTCGATGTTAGTTAATAGTGAAATCATAAACCTTGAGTAGTTCAGACCATCGACATTGCCTCAAGTTGAGTTCTTTTTGTGAGAAAATATACTCCAAACTCATGTGATCATTATAAATCTAACATTTTTCACTATAGAGATAGTGCCCCCATATTTTCAGAGCAAAGATTATAGCTGATAACTCAAGATCATGAGTATAATAATTTTTCTCATGAATTTTTTATTGTCATGATGCATAGGTAATAACTCTATCATTCTGCAAAAGGACACAACCAAGTCCATTCATTGAAGCATCACTATAAATAACAAACCCATCATTCCCTAATGGTAGAGTAACAATATAAGAATTAACTAATATTCTCTTCAGTTATTAAAAATATTATTCACACTCTTTTTTCCAAACAAATTTAACCCCTTTACGTGTGATCTTTGTTAATGGGTTGGCCAACCAGGCAATGTTATGGACAAAACGCCGATAATAACCAGCTAAACCAATAAAACTGCATACCCCAGTTATATTAATCAGTGCAGGACATTCATGGATTGCCTCAGTCTTTGATATATCAATAGAGATTCCATCCTTAGAGACAATATTGCCAAGAAAATAAATCTCCTGAAGCTAGAGTTTACACATGCTAAATTTCCTATATAATTTATTTCTTCTATGAGTCCTTAGAATAATGTGCATGTTATTTTCATGATCATCATAGCATTTGGAGTATACCAATATATCCCCAATAAATACCACTAAAATTTAATTAAGACATTCCTTGAATACTATATTCATTATATCCATGAATAATGAGCGTGCATTAGTCAATACGTAATGCATTATTGTAAAATCATAACTCTTGTACCTAGTTCAAAATGTTGTTTTCGGAATGTATTCCTTCTTCACACACAACAGAAGATTTCCAGATCGAAGGTCAATCATTGAAAAATAATGAGCTCTATGAAGTTAGATGAATAAATCATCAATTTGAGGAATGAGGTACATGTTCTTCATTGTTATAGCATTGTTCTCAATGTAGTCAATGCACAACCTCATAGATCCGTCCTTTCTATTAAAAAAAGGAAATGGGCTCCCCATAGAGAAACAATGGGGAGAATAAATCCCTTATTACTCAATTCCATCAGTTTTTTATTTAGTTCCACTAATTTCATAGTGGTCATTCTATAATGGGTCTTCGATATGGGACATGAACCAAGAATTAAATCAATGGAAAACTCAAATTCTCATTTTGGATGATGTACAAGTAAATCATCAGGAAACACATCAACATATTCTCGCACAATAGGTACATAATCTATTCCAACATTCCTTTCCTCATTCATAGTAATTTCACTCTCATCCTCCCCAATAAATGATTTTAGTAGAGCTACAGGGGGTGGATCTAGAAAAGAATTTGGTGGTGACATTTCTTCTCTAAAGAGAATGTACTCCCTATCATCATCTGAAATTATAACCTCCTCATTCTTACAACAAATTTTTACATCAAGGTCTGAAAACAAATCCATACTGAGGATTATATCAAATTCAATCATGGGTATAATGATGACATTAGAAGATAAAGATTATTTATATGCACTAATGGGAACTGATTCATAAAACATTGTTATGATGATACTCCCCTTAAATGTTTTCACTGACAACTCCCTTGTTAATTGAAATTTAAAATATCTAATTTTCATAGAAAACTGGGAAGATATGAAACAATGTGATGATCCATAATCCAAAAAATAATTGTCTAATCTTGAGGAAACTATTAAATTACTTGCCACCACGTCTTTCAGAGATTCAACCTCAGCAGCAGTGATCACATATGCTTGTACTTGCTACCATGTCCTTTACTGAGGTATGTTCTCTTGGCTCGTAGGAAATTCATTTACATAATTCCCATTTTATCTATAATTTTAGCATTCAACTTTGACAACCTCTTTCTTTCCCTTGAAATCACAAGCTTGGTCGCCTTTTCAACACACTTATAATAGACTCCCATTCCTTTCAGGAAAGTACCAGGGTGTTTCTTCCCACATTTACCACAGGATGGATATTCATCATTTCCCTTCTTCCCTTTATTTCCATTTACAGAGTGTTAAATGAATCCATTTCTCTCTTTCCTTTAATAAATTCTTAAGACTTAGAGTAATAATTTTCTGTCTTGAGATCACATAAGAAAATATCTTCGTAAAATGAGAAGGATTGTGAGACTAATGCTTGGCGGATAAATGGTTTTAACCCATCAAATAATTGATCAATATTACTCCTTCGGTAACGTATATAATCTACCACATGCCTTGCTAACCTTGTATGGTTATCCTAATACTTTAAGACATTCTAATCCACCTTTTTCCTTAGAATCAAAAATTGTTTTTCCATATCCACTCGACGATCTTGTGGAAAGTATTTTTCTAAGAAAATATCTTTGAATTCCCTCCATTACTTGTTTGATACTTATTCATGTTATTTGTGTTTTAGATTAATGACAACCATTGATCTGCATATCTCGCGTGGTGATAAACTTCCATGACAACATCTTCCCTCTCACTACACCCAAAGAATGAAATATTTTCTCTAAGGAAGTTATCCATTTCTCAGATACCAATGTATTTTTACTCCCACTTAATGTTAGTGGTTCTTTCCTCATGAAGTGGTTTAACATTCATCATCCGTGTTGTGGATCAGGGTTCTCCATACAGGTAAGGTTATTATTCATAACTTGAGTGAGTTGTCAAAGTATAGTGATAAGCTGATCATCACTAGTTGCTTTACAATACCCACTATAATTATCTAGATTAGGATAGAAATCCCTACATCTATTACTTACGTTGATATAGTTTCCATTCCTTACAGTAAGAACCATTTCTAAACAATAGAATACACTAGATTAGTTTATGAACAAAAATACATAATTTCAAATTTGTAAAAAGGTTAACATTAATGGAATAGTTTATGGGTATAATCCATAATCATAAAAATGTTTTCTTTGAGAAATTATATACTCATAAACCATTCATAATGGTTTGTCAATAAAATGAGAATTATCATAATCATATCCCCTGAGAGTGTCGAAACCAAGAGTGAAAATATGGTTGTTGTCATCCACCAATTCCCATTCAAGTCTACCTCAAAGAGGTGTTTTCGGATTTTACCTCTAGGTACATCTACCTAGAGCTACCTATACCTGCTCAAATCTATAAAAGGATGTATTGATTGGAAAACTCACAAAATATATATCGTACCAATATTCTAAGAATATATTCTATACTAATCCTACAAATCTATCTTAGGTTAGTTTTATTTAATCAAAGTTATTCTATATCTATTTTCTAAGGTTTGAACCAAACTTTCTCTAATACATACTGTAATTCTGAGACCCTAGTTGCGTAGAATCGATGCATCATTACATAACATTAGAATAATATAAGTAATCTTGTACCTAAAGACCAACCATTTTAGTACCCTCAGAATAACTGGATACATTCATAAATTTTACATTACATTATCAAATAAAAACATCAACAACATTTTGTCCACTTTTGAATACAATTATATCCTTAGCCTATCCTTGCAAGTAACCCATTAAATACTTCTTCATATCCTGGAAAAAATAAAACATAGAAAGGGATGAGCTCAGATGCTCAGTAAGGATAACAATACATTGGAAACATTCATAAATAAGCTTAAACATTTAAGGACTTGTATAAGACTAAAGCAAAAGTTTTTTAAACATAAACTTAAACATAATATAGAAAATATAAAATCAAATAATTCAATTTAATTAATAACATGGATATTTTAATATTCGAATAATCACATGCAATATAAATAGCCACTTTCATTATGATGGAATGCATAATGCCAGACATCATAACCAGATAGTCAAGGCTTTGTTCCAAGACAACGAATAAGATTTTGTCAGTGCCTTGTGTAAATAGACTAGTTTGTCTCATGAGACCTATCGATGCATCCAGGAGCTACAGGTAGCTCCACCGATCACCTACTATGATCAATGAATTCCTCATATGAAAAAGGTTTATACATAACATTAATATTTGTATTAAAACTGTCATATGAAATGTCAAAAAATTATCTGTAAAACAGGAATGCTGTAAAAATAACACATCCAGAGTCTAACATATCAAAAAACCTACAATACAATACAGATGTTTTGTATCATAATAATTCAACTTCAAACAAGATGAAAATCCATCAAAGGATGTTGACAAATATGAAATAAAAAAATTAGAGAAACATCTATTTCTATTTGGAAATCATATAAAATTCATATAATTATAAAAGTAAATATTTATTTTGAAAATATTCTTATATGATTTTATGGGAAGATTAGACGATGATATAACGGTAGAAATTATCCACACCCACCGTATATGTTAAAAAAAGACATTCTTACATTAATTCCGTCGAAAAGGTCATAAAGTACCATGTATGGAAAACAACAGATAGTTTCATTTCAAAATATATATGGTCAAATAATGGTATAAATGACCTTAAACCATGACATATAAAATAGTAAAAAAAATTTAATTACATTTTTATGAAAACTCATATGTGGATGGTAAAGAAGTCCCCTTAGATACTTAAGTAAAAACAACCTCGGATAATAAAGAGATTGTGAAATTTACCCTTACCTTGTACTTTTCTATAGCAGATGGTTAGTTAAAATCCTGTATAATAGTTAAAACAATGTTATTAAAATATACAATAACTATATACATAAATATAATATCTTATATGATCCCTTAATATTTCTTTGTTAATAATATTTCAGAAGTATCATTGTTTTGGGTGTTAACTGATCCGTTTTCCTTTATATGATCGATTACATAAGCCTTGTTTGTTATGGATAAGATATATTTTATTCATATCTAGAATGATATTATGTTCTTTGACTTTATTTTTAATCATAAAATGATAATTATTCTTGAATTATTATGAGGGGGAATTAATCTCATCACATTTTTTGAGATGGTAATCCGTACGTATGCACAAGAGAATATATCATTATATTGATGGTGAAATCATATGTAATTGGATGGTATATAATATATAAAGAATCATTAACATGTTATATTTATTAATTAAATTAGTTATACTAATTATCATTCTCATCCAAATAATGATGTGTTTGAATAATAAACTACACCACAACGTGGAGACGGTAAGTTCTACGTACGCACGTATGGTGACTTTGTCATTTATAGGATGGAAAGAATAACCAATAGTGTTGTACCATCATTAAAATAACATCACAGTATGTAGAAGTTACTGGATTTATTGTTTTGGTATGGAAATAAATAGGAAGTGGAAGAAGAAATGAACTTGAAAGATGTGATGAAATATTTACCTCTTTTTCAGGTTCTTCCTTTTTGATTTGATCAAAAGAGCTCCATAGGTTGACTTTATAACCAAAGGAATGACTCTAAGATTAATGAACGAATGTTGGGATGATATTTTGTCAAATTTTGGATGATCTAAATGGCTTTGGAGGAGTTATTTTGAGAGAATGGGAAGTGCCCTTTTATAAGAGAAGTGAGGGTCAAATTAAGAAAATCTTGAAAAATAATTTTTTAATAAAATAATTTTAGGTTTCTAATGAATAAAAAATGATTTATCTAAAGTATAATGTGGGATGGGTCTAAAAACATTCAACCTAAAGGTTTTAGACAGGTTTAGGTCACCATATTTACAATATCTTTTAGATTTAACTCTTAGTTAAATATTTTTACATTTAACATGTCTCTTTGTATTTTTATATTATATGGTTAATAAACCTAAAATTAAAATCCCAGAAAACCATAAGTGGATATTTATTAATATATATAACCTTATATATTTCCTTTTTCTGATCATTATATTTTTATGAATATTATAGCAATTAATAATATAGTATTTGTTTTAATACTCAATTAAGTCAATTTTGACAGTATTTAGTATTTGGTTTTTATGAAAATAATAACTACATGATTACTTCGAAACAAAATTATTTAATAAACCATAACATGTCATATTAACCAATAAAATCAGTGGAATTCATCAAAAGTCTCAAATAATAGTTATTTTGATATTTATAATATTAATTAATTTAATCATTATATACTAAGGTAATTACTACATCATCATTGTGTCATTAATAAATTAAATTAATTAATGAGAAAAATTTATAAATAAAATAAAATTAATTAGGAAGACTTTTTATATTTATAATTAATATTTATAGTTGAAATTATCTTATGTATAACCCTATATTGGAAATGGTTTAGTTATTATAATTTGAATTTTCCACTTTTAAGTCTTCCTTAAATAAAATAATAATAAATTTTCTAATCTAATACAAGTGGAACAAAGGGGGTCATATATTATTTCTAAGTTTGTTTTTGGTTTAATTAAACTTATCCAATAGAATTATGAAATTTTTTACGGTAATTATAATATCATTTTTCCCTTAATTACCTTATTTACTTTTAACCGTGGTAAATAAAAGTCAAAAGTCACTATTTCAAAAAATTATTTTCATCTTATTGAACCACATTTTACATACTTATATTAACTATGTTTCTTGTATTTTTGAAAATAATCTCATAGAAGTGGTAAAATTATGTTTTATGAATATTTTAAAATGTGCTTAGAAGGTGGGTAAAAGACGGTAAAAAGTTCAATAAAATTTTATATATCTAAACTTATTATAAAATGACTCCAATGAATGACATTAAAAATATATATGTATTTTGTATCTATATTGACCTAAAATAAATCAAAATAAAATAAATAATTAAATAAATAAAATTTTGGATTTAAACAATGACGTAATGTTTTTCAATATTCATAAAAAATTTAAAATTTTTAGAAAAATAAAAAAATTACCCTTAATCTAATTTTGCTATTCCGAATCCAAAAATGAAGTCCATTTTGAAAAAAATTATATTATTTCAAAACATGTGTATTACAATTCATAACAGCGAAATTGATTAGTCATGGTGTGTTAAAACTCCAAGTTGCTTACAACATAAGAAACTGCATTATTTAAAGGGAAACATACCGTGGAAGCTTGTGGTGTTACATAATGTTTCAATATTTATATGAAAATATTTATTTAAAGCCCTTAAGATGCATGCATATATGAAATATATTTCTATATGGATAATTTACCCATTACATTAAAGTTAATATTACATCAAATAACAAAATATCATGGGTTGGATTGTTTTTTTATCAATATTGAACTGCCATGATAAATAAGAAATATATTTTTCATTATTCATAATGAAAAAATGAAGTAATAACCAATATACCACAATATATAACAAAAATACATCATTTACTAATGGTAGAGTGAAAACTAGAGCATTCATCGATCTCTTATTCAATATTTAAACAAATTATTCACTTTCCTTTTTCAAAATGGATATAAACCATTTATGAGTAATCTTGGTTAAGAAGTTATCAAATTACGGAATTTTTTTGAATAGATCACTGATAGTAAGTATCCAAAACAATGAAAGTAAATACTTTAATAATGTTCATTATTGTAGGTTATTCTTTGACTACCTTTTTCACTAAAATAATTAACTGAGATTTAATTCATGGAGATAATATGAACATGAAATGAATGTTTATTAAGAAAAAATTAACACTTGATAATTTTTTTGTATATCTATTTTCATTAAGAGTCTCTAAAATAATTTCTCTGTGATTCTCATGGTCTTCATAGATCTTAGAATACACCAATATATCATCAGTTAATACAAAAAATACATCAATATCTTCCGTGAATACTATGTTAATTAGATCCATAAACATGGTGGGTGAATTAGTCAATCCAAATGGAATTAATATGAACTCGTAATGTTTATTTGACATAATAAAATATGGGTTGGGGATATCATTACTCTATTAAAAAAATTGATTATACCTAAAAAAGTGAAATCTATAAAAATTATTTATCTCTATGGTGTTAATCAAATAATTCATCAACGAGGCCATAAGGATACATATTATTTTTCATAATATCATTGACTTCCCAATAATTAACGAATACCATAAAATATCCATCGTTCCTCTTAATAAAAAGAGAATTATATACCCTAGGTGAAACACTAGGCCATATAAATCAATCATCACAAAGATCCTATTGTTTTTTCTTCAACTCAACTAAATCCACATTGATTATTTTTTAAGGAGTTTTTGTTATTGACCCTAAATTAGGAATGAAATAAATATGTACATCCTCTATCTGAAGATTACATTTTTCATTTTTAAAATGTTTCTACTCTTCTTCCCCAAGAATATAATTCAGAAGAGATATATGGGGTGGATCTTGACACAATGTAGATAAAGTAGACTCCCCTATAAAGATAAGTAATTCTACATCTTTATCATGAATCGTAACGTCGTTATATTTGAAATAAATTTTTTATCTTATTTTAAAATCCAGTACATTTCAATGATGATATCAAAACATAATATATGCATGATAATGAAGTATGAAAAAATACATGTTTATGTGTCATAATGGGAACTGACCCACGCATCATTTTTTTAGTGAGACATTCATTCGTTGTGCTGAATGAGAACCCTCGTCCAAGGTTTATTGGAAAATAAATAAATTTCTTATAAAAAATGGATGATATAAAAGAGTGAAAAAATCAGGAATCAATTTAATTATTAGATAAAATTAATGATATGATTAGATTCACTTCTACCACATCATTTAAGACATCAACCTCATTTTTTTTATTTCATAATCATCACTTTTATCCCTTTTCCCATTCTTGGGTATATTCTATTGATGCCTAAAAAATTCATTTCCATATTTCTCCATCTTCTTATAGTTAATGATATGTACATTGGTATCTTATTTATTACCCTTTAAATCATGTTCATGGTGTCTTTTCTATTCACAATTTTAATAATCTATTATTAACATCATCCATGCCCCACAGTGTTTCTTTCCACATTTATTACAAGAGAGATATTTCACTCTTCCAATTTTTATTTTTGATGTATTTACATTTATACAGTGATCAACCACCATTTTATTATACTTCATTCCTTAAAATCTATATGACATGGATAATTATTCCTATGTATTGATGTAGAATGACATTAAATCCCCTATTGATGACATTTATTGGAAGACAAGATTTCTTAGATGGATTTTATTAATCCCATAAAAAATATTTTAAATCATTCTTTTTGGATTATATATATAGAATAAAAAAACGTGATAACCTCATAGTGTTGTCTTCATACATAGAAAAATATTTATCCTCATTTTGTATTTGACTCATTAATTGTCTATTTATTTCCACTAATTTCTCATGAGGAATATATATTCTTCATGAAGAATACCTTAAAATCATTCTACATCATTTTTTATATTTCTTATTCATCCCTAGTATTTTTAATCAATAACCACTACATATCTTCATAACCTGATAGAAGATAAACTAATACGATAACCTTCTCCCATTCATTACTTCTCAATGTTTGAAATATCGTTTCAATGGAACATATACAATTCTTAGATAAAAAATAATTTATAGTACAATTAAATTATGGAGTTTTTTGACACCTAAAATGGTCCAACAATGTAACACCACACTGTGTATTAGTAGGATGATCCAATGAGGGAATTTTATTCATCATAACCTGAGTCTACTACACCAATATAGTTTTAAATTTTAATATCTGACTACATTTCTAGCTCTATCTTCATTATTTACATTGGTAGGAAACTCCCACATAGAATATTCCCATTTATATTATTTACATTGAATACACCAAGTTACATTTTTAAAGAATGTAATACACTAGATTAAATCATAACTTTATGAATAATTGTGCATAATTGTTTGAATAGTGAACCACTAAATATAAATTGAAAATATGTGTATAACTAATATCAAAATCATAAATTTGGTATATTTTTGAATATTACCAAGACATAAAACTAATCCCAAATTCTTTATAATGATTTGTAAATTAAATTTTAATTAACTCAATTATATACTCTGTGTGTTTTAACCTAGGATTGAAACATGGAAAATTCTCATGTAGTAGGTGAAGATCGAGTTAAATCCCAATTCACACAATTTATATTTATTACCCCTAGGTAAAATTAATCTATATACTTGTACAATTGTATTGTACAGACATGAATTATTACATCTAAATCCATATAATCTATAACATACCAAAACATTTGGATGTAATTCTATAATTACACACATACTAAAATTTAGTCATAGGTATATATTTTCTAATATTTTATTTCCAAAATCTATTTCACATGGTTTCTTCAAATATCATTCTAAAAAAAGTAAATAACCTTAACCTTATATCCCATAGTTGGTGGTTTCTTTATTAAATTGGTACTGGATACAAGCGATCACATCCTAAAGGATAAAATTGTTTAATGACCTCAAAAAATTATATACACACTCGAATTTCACATTTACATTAAAAACATAGAACATAATATTATAATTTCTTTGAGAAATCCATTATTACCATACGAATATCCCTATATATCAGTTATAATAAACTTCTTGGAATCTTGGGGAAATAAATAATAAGAAATAGGTGATCTTAGATGCTCGATAAGGGTATATATAAAACTGAATCTATCATGAATACATAAGGAATAAAAATTATAGAGACTTAAATAACTAAAGTACATACACTTTAATCAATAAATTTTTTATGAATAATAATATTACAAGAATAAATAATGTTAACATAATTCTATATAAATAGGTACATGATCGTGAAACTTATTAATATATGTTGTAACTACAATATTAATGAAACAAACATCAATAACTAATACAGTAATGAGGGGATACATAATTACAATCATTATAACCATACCCTGAATTATTTGCAACAATAAATCATTCATAAATGTGTAAATCCTCATAAAAATGTACAATATTGTTTGTCTCATGGGACTTACTAGTGTATCTAGTTGCTAGAGCAAGCCCCACTCATCACTAACTAGGTCTAATGGATTCCATCGATGAATGGGGAGAAACATAGTTAAGTAAAAATTGGTATTTAAAAAATAGCATAAAAAATTATATTAATTTTCCCAACATATTAATGTAATCAATGTAATCATTTGTGTTAGAAACTATCATACGATATGAAATTAATCTCTCCAATCAATAAACATAATCATAAACCATCCACAGTAATTTAGTGAATGGTTTCAGAACATTATACCTCAAGTAAAACTAATAATAAACCCCCCAATAAATAATTAGTATGTTGTCATAACAATATATTACCAATTTAGAATATGTAAAATTATAGTTCATATTCTCGGTAAATTGAAATTTCATAAAAATTCAATTATAAATATTCCTAAGGAAATTACAATTTTCACTTGGGAAGTCACTTTTAAAAACTAAAAATATATGTCATATTAAAAATATTTTCTCATTTAAATGAACACTAGAAACATTTAACAGATACATGAAAGAAATTAGTTGTCACGATAGTGGGTAATTCCATTCACACCATTAAAAACAATCCTTTTCTATAATAGTAAAAATATCATGTACCTAATTTTGAATAATGAGAAAAGGATTAATTTAAAATTTTCTAAATAGAAAAAATATGTAAAACATTAATTAATGATTAATTTTGAGAATGTTCAAATCCTTTTTAATATATTTATTTAAAACATAGATATGGAAGATAAATTTTTTTCGACAGAAGAGTGACATAGAGTCATTTTTATTAAAAATATTCTAAATCACATTGAGTGAAAAAGAGAGTAAGATTTTACAATTAGATTAAATTTTCATTAATAACCATAGGATAAGAAAATATATGAGTTTTTTGAGAGATATATCATGATATTTCATTATCAAAAACGTAATCCTAATCTATTATGGTAAATGATGATATTATAAAATAAACCCACACTACATTGTTAAATATTGAAACATATCCAATATATCATTGAATGAAAAATTAAAAAACAATGAATTAATAAACATTCATTATATAATATATGAAATTTTTATTATATTCACCCCAAAAAATAAATATGTTGTGAATATAGTATATATATCTCATGGATGTAAAACTGGGATGAGGAACCCTTACCTCTGGTCTGATTTTCTTTTTCCATGTACATACATCATTTATAATAAATGTATATTTATTTTAAATCTTTTATAAAATATAATAATATATATTATTGAATATACTATTTACATATTAATTTTTATCACCCATTTAATAACACTTCATTGCTAAATCATTATTTTGGGAAATAACCGCTTTGTTTTTCAAGTATTTTTTTTGGTTTCATTCCTTTAATTTATTCAGGCTTCCATAATATCCAATTTTTTATTATTGATATAAATATAATATATATTAATTATATATGTATTTATAATAGTCAATAAATGTTAGAGATAGAAAAATGAGTTACAACTTTCATAGAGAGGGTAGGTCGTACATATGCATGAATGTTGTCATTTATTCAACAGATGGTATGAAATAACATTGAATAATAGTACATATTTAAATAAAAATTATTATACCATATACATCATATAAATATTCTAAATATAAACTTATTTAATCCAATTTCAAAATATAATGAAAAATGGATCACATTGTTATGTGGAGACAATAGTCCACAAGTACGTGCCCACTAGGTTATAATTTTCCAACTTGTTGGAAGGTAAAATGGTAGATGTGATATAATATTTTAAAATGTATAATTATGTCAAAAATATCATATATATACATTAATCTTGAATTATATATTCAATGAGTGGGGGTAAAGGAAAACGAATTAAATTATATCACGATGTGGTAGGCTATTGTACACACAATTGACAGTATTGTTTCCCATTTGATGGAATATGGGATGTATATAGATTATGAAATTAACATAATAACATATGATTATATTTAATATAGTTTTGTTTTTATCTTATAAAAGTTTTAGAATATATTAATCAGTTAGAGGAAGATATAAGATGAGGATGATATCGTAATAACTACACCACTTCTTCGGAGGACTTATTTAGGTTTAATCCCAAAGCCTTCCTAAAATGGGGTTATGATAAAACTAGGGAGACTAATTCATTGGGATGGATTCAAAAAAATTGTTTGGGTAGGTCTTGGATAAAACATAGGGTTTATGAAGTGTGAATAGGAGATATGATGTGGTATTAATTTATAAGTGGGGGATACAACACACTAATTGTTTTTGAATAGAATAAAATTTGTACACAATTTATAGATGCTTCAAGGCTCTAAAAAGGACAATTAGAAAAAATTATATGATATAAGGTCAAAATATTGAAATAAAATATAAATTATACATGTTTATATTCCATTTTAACCCTTATATTTTTATTTAAACCCCCCAACACAACCATTTTATCATTAATCACTGTAATTAATTTTTTAATTTTTTTATAATTCATTAGGTTTGAAAATTTAGTTTAAATTATAAAATAATATTAGTATTATTATAAAAAAATATGGAAGCCATTTTTTCAGTTTCAAATCACATAACATTCATAATTTTTTTAAAAATTAAATCCCCATGGACATTTAAAATAAAACTATTTTTCAATGCAATATTTTTATGAGTAGAAATGGTTTTTATATAAAAAGAATCACAAAATTGATTATAATAACCTAATGTAGATTAATTATGATATTATTGATCTAAATTTTCAATTTACAAAAAATTAAAAACATAATGTAAGGTTGTAAATTCTTTTAACAAAAAGAAAATTTTGAATAAAAATTATATATTAGTTATTATTCATCGAAAAATTAGTATTATTAGAAAATAATAAAAAATTCACTTTGAGATATTTTTGACATGATGATTCAAAAAATGAATTTAATTTTATAAATAAATTATCTATAATTCGGAAATGTAAATTTTAAAATATGTTCACATAATTCAATTAAACCAGTTTTAGAACAATATAGTTTTCGAAAAGAACATTTAGTTTTCAATCAGATGATTTTTATTTTCATATTTAAGTAGTTGATAACCAATGAATTTATTTTATACATGTGAAAAAAATCTAGTTTTTATAATTTAGTTACAAATATTTTTACCCTCCAATTTAACTTTTAGGTTATAATGATGTATTATATTATTGTTCATTTAGAATAGGGGTTGTTTGTACCGTAATATATCGAAAAGAATAAATTCATTTAAGAAGGAATATAATTTAATGTCTTGGGTGTGAAATATAAATAAATTTTATTAATTAAGAATTAAAATAAAATATTTGTAATTATATTTAAAAATATCATTAATTTTATAAATGAATAAATATTTTACAAAATCTTTTATTAAATATATAAACATATAGTTAAATATAAAAATTTTAATGATTATTTTTACATTAAAAAATATTTATAGTAAATTATTAATAATATAAATTTATATATTAGATGGAGAGTTCATCTATTTACAAAGGAGAGCTCCTATCTCCTGGCGATCTCCCTGGCGATCACATTCTGGTGAAGACAGACTCGAATGCAAAAATCTTTCGTCATATCTCAGATACAAAAATCGTGGGGAACTTTGAGTTGGTGGTGGCATGTGGTTTCAAACATCTCTGGTGGACATATGTTGATTTCCCAGGTCTGAATAGGGATTTTTTTTCCTATTATGGAGGATCATAACTCAGATCCTCATCAAGAGGTCGGCTCAGGTGTTTTGAAAGATTGGGGTGGATTTGGTCCACTGCATATTATGGCTCATTTTCAAGCAGTTGTGACTGTAGGCATGGACAGTGAGAAGGATGGTGATTTGTTGGGGGTCGACCGGCATGTATGGATAACCCGTGCTTGCAAGCCGGGGTCCTCTTTGGGTGTGACACAACGACATCTTGTAGAGGTGACAATGGAGAAGTGGCTTTGTCTAGCGACACAGGGGTGACGACGACGATTCATAGAGGGAGGCTTCGGGAAGCGAGACCACACGATGATGGTGATCATGGTTGTCAGCCAGTGTTGCAGGATGCAGGAAACCTGGCTTGGCTTCAACATCTATATGCCGACGATGGGGAGCGGGCTGGGCGTGACCCGACATATGCAGTGTGTTGTGTGGGATCCTTTTGGCTTCGGTAGTGCTGTGATCCTGATGGAGCCGCTTCAAAGGTTGATATATGGAAGTGATGAATGACGATACATTTGGTGTGATGTCCTTATAGTTGGCGAATGACTGGTGGTGATCTTGTTTGGTTGTTCTGGCGACGACATGCTGGTTCAGTGATGATCGATTTTCAAGGAGGTTGATATGAGAGCGCGTTACGTGGGATGGATTTTGATGGGGTTGTTGTTGGGGTGGCCATGGTTGCGGCGATGTGGGTGAATTTCATGAATACCTTGTGACTGGCGATGTGTTGGATGGCCTACATGGGTCGGTGTGAAAATGAAGGCGCTCTGGCGACGATGTATTCATTGGACATGGTTGTTTCATCAAACGTGGTGACTTTGGGGTGGTGAGTCAGTGTTGCTAGATATCATCGTGAAAAGGAGGGTGATGACATCGGTATGAGAGATTACCTCGGGCACAGCCTTGGAATGCAGGTTTTAGGATACAGGTGCGTGCATAGTTTCTTACCGGGTGGAAGACCCGGGTGGGCCCTTCTCTGGTTATGAGCTCCACGAATTCTCTAAAAACATTGTGCATTTGGATGATGGGGGTTGCGACGAATTCCATGGCACAAGAAGGTGTAATCTTGAAGGATGTGATCATGACTGATGGCGATGTGTGTAGGTCCATTTTTTGGACCATGTTATCTTTATTATGGGTTGCTTGCTTTTCGATTTTTTTTTTTGTTTTGGCAGTGCGTTTGTACTGCATGTTTGTCATGTTCAGTTGTACTTTTATTTTTCTAAATAAATTTTTAGGATCGAGTTTTCTCGAGTACTGAACATTCCAGTAAAATTTATATATTACTAATTACGTACAAGAAATATTTATAATAAATAATTATATTTAAATATTAGTAACTATTTTATTAATATTATTTCTTGTACATTCAATATATTTTTTTTCACATTATATATATTAATTAAAATTATTTTATAATTTCCTCCCACAAGTGGATTGGTTGTTAGCAAGGGAGGTGTTCTGGGGCATTGGTCATGGGGTCGAGACACCAAGCCATTTATTTACAGGTTTTATTATTGCATGTGTGAGCTGTTTTTTGACAGTTGTAAACCAACACTTTTTTAAAAAATAGATTTAAAATTTTGTATATACTAATAATAATTTTAGTTAAATAAAAAAATTTCATTTAAATAATAACAATAAAAATTTATATATTATTAATTATACATATAAAAATATTAATATATATTTACTATGTTTTATTATTAATAATAAAATTTTAAAATATCATTATTTATATAAATGATTATATATTTTTTCAGCCTTTTATTAATTATCTAAATGTATAATTATATCTAAAAATATTTTAAATCATATATAAATACAAAATGAGTCACAATAAATTTCTAAATAAATATAAATATTACATTCATTATCAATATTATTAAAAAAACATTTTTATTAAATTTAGAATATTATTTTAATTTTTGAAAACTTTGTTTACATATGTATGATAAATTTATTATTAATTTTTTAAAAATATCTATAATTTAAACATATGTGTGTGTATATATATATATTTTTAATTTCTATTTATAATAATATGAATTATATTTGAATATTATTATGTATTAATTTCTAATTTTATATTAAAAACTTTCTACATATAAATATATTAATATTATAGAAAATATAAAAAAAATTAGTTATGAAAATATGAAAAAATTTAAATCCATGATTCATTTATTATTTCATTTTAAAATTAAATTTATATATTTTTTATTGATTATTTAATTTTATCTCATATCCATAAAAATATATAATTAAAATTAATTAAATATATAATATTTATTTAAATAATTTTACATGTTATATTATAATAAATATAATATCCCATATGATGTTATATAGTAACAATATAAATATATTCATCAATTTATATATATACGCAAATATATGTATATATATATATTATATTATGTGCTATATGTAGATGAAACCATAGCTCCCTTAGGATATGTGTGTGTGTGTTTATACAATTATGAGACAAGAAGATAAACCATAATGTCCCTATAAGGATGTGTGTGTGAGTATTTGACATCTATACTTTTCAATTTATTATAAGATAAATCCTTTATCAGCATAAAAAATAGTCAGCATAAATATTAATTCTTAATTAAAAATATATATAAACACAAAAATTCATAATTATAATAATAGATGTATATTATAAAATATATAACATGAAAATTAATATATCTATTTAATTATGATGTATATTAAATGTACATATATATAGTTCAATTATCTATATTTTATCATACATATGAAATTATTGTTGTATATGTAATTAATAATAACTTTAAAATTTTATGAATATAAATAAATGAAATATATATATATATTGTATTCAAGATTATTTATATATATTATATATTTATATAAATAATATTTCTACTCATTATGGTCACTAAATATTCAATAAAATAAATTATATATTACAAGAGCTAAATTTTTTGACAAAGATTTCATTTTGTTGGTGTAGAAAAACATTAACAGAAGGGACTCTTTATCAATGTTTTTATCATTGATAAAAATGAAATTTTATTATATTTTTCTTAAAGGGATGATAAATCCTTTTGTGAATTTCTTCGTAAATCCATAGTAGTGATGTGGATCCCATTAATTCATATGTGATAGTGATTTAGAAGCATAAAATGAGTTGTGCCTTTAATGTCTATCGTCTATCCATGGAGAGAAATTATTAATGTCTCCTTTGACCAATTAATTGGAGGTATGAATACCTATATAAATTTTATAAAATAATTCTAAGATCCTTTCCTATTTTAGAATTTCGGAAAATTAAAATGTTATTGAATATGTTACTTATCATGGTTAGGACATCATTTGATATCGTGAAGAGATTTATTTTTCTATGGGATTAGTTTGATATCAATATCATTGTTTTAGTGATACCATGTAATTTAATTTCATGCCTAACACATTTTATGTGATAAAATGTTTGGTTTTTTCAATTATATGAGTGATATATTAGATCTGATTGATAAGAGGTTAATAAAATCTTTGTCTCATGGTCATAATTGACGTGTTGGACAATAAAAACTTAATATAGTACACACATTCATGATGAGATCATGGAAAATATTTAATCAATATATTATAATAATGAAACAATGTTATAATTTATAATGATGATATAAAATTTTACGAGTCACATAAAATTGTTTTCTATTGATGACATTATTTATCTAATTGTTTTTAATGTTTTTTATTATATTTTAATTAAAATAATTAATATAAATAATGTAATATATTATATTTCCACTCATTTACACATCTAAACACACATTTTTATGTTCTTAAAATTCATGTCCCTATTTATTAAATATACTAGAATGAAGAAAACAGTCATTAATAATAATTTTGGATATTTGACATGATAAAACTTTTGAACTTTTCCCTAACAAGATTCCTAAATATTACCGAAATTGTGGAGCTATGTTACCTGAGGTGTGTCACTAATATATTTTAATATATTTATATTTGAAAAAAAATTTAAGTGGTTCTTATATTTCATTATACGCAATATTTAAAATAAACGAACCGTAACTTATGACTATATTTATAGAAAAGTTGTTTGATTGGAAAGTATAAATATGAAAAATTATATTATGAAATATATATACAATGTTTTTATTTAATATTATTGTTTTGATTTATTCCTAGGAAATAACCACTCAATTTTAGTAAAATCATTTAATGATAGAAGTGATATTCTTCAACGAATTGTTTAAATATACAAGTTTAGTTTTTTTTTATTTGGAAATTTTATATTGAATACTACTAGAAAATTATTTTAATGTAATTCTTTGGTAATTTATATAAATAAGTTAATAATCATTCATTTATTTATAATTAATTGGTTAGAAATGAAGAAATTTATTTCATGGTAAAAGGTGATATTTTTAGAAATCTATTTTTACGTGGAATGTGATTTTTTTAATAAATTAAAATAATATAAATTGATGAATTATTTTAATAAAAAATTTATATTATAAATTCAATGATATGAATTAAAATTTAGATAGTGGTATTTAGAAGGAATAAATTTATAATAATTATATTAATTTTGAAAAAAGTATTTTTTTAAAAATCATTTTTATCACCTTTTATAGGATTGTTTTAAATATAATTTTCACTACATATAGAGACTATCACACACTAGAATTTTTTATAGTTACTTAAATTATTGTTTTTTATTATATTTCATTGGAGTCATTACCATAGTGTTTTTGGATGGTTTTTAAATGTTCTTAATGCTTTATAGGTCTATCCATGTTTGACACATGGTTAGGGAAAACCATGTGGGACTTGGTAGGAAATCATGACACTTTTTTTGGAGTTTATGTGAAGGACGTATGGTTGTAACATGGTTTTGGAAAAACATGAATCCCTCCCCTCAAACTATAGATCATAGGATAGAGGTGTTTCACATGGTTGATGCATGATCTGTCAAATCATGTGGCTAAACTATATATCTCCACTTGTATCATAGATAGGGGAACACAATTGGTGTATAGTTTTCCAAACTATATGGCCAAATCATGTGATGTTAAAAAATTAATTATAATTTTTTTTCAAAATTTATAACACCTCCAATTGAACTCATTCCACTTCTCTAGAATTAGGTTATCATCCTAGGAAAATTCTCTTAGAGATTTTGGTGATTTCATTCCATCCCGAGTGTGAATTTATTAGATCTTAGAGCACCGTATCGCAAAAAGTGAGGGTTTGTACACATTATTTATCGTTATTAAATTTTTAGATAAAATCATTTATACTTCTACTAATCCATATATAATGTCTAATTATACTTGATCTAAGGGTTTTGAAATTATATAATTAGGCTTCATATGAATCCTTCATGGAAATAGAAATTATTATCTGGATCTTTATTGATCAGTTCACATTATTCTGTAATCATTATGGTAAGTGATTCATGTAATTTATATTTTTCTATAAATTTATGAATTAGTGATTCAAAATTAGTCTCCCCCCTTAATTTATATAACCATCATTATCTTTTGTTATAAACCCTTTGACTCATAATAAATGTTTTTCCCTATAAAACATTCTTGCATTCTCATTTCAATTGGTTCTTAAAATTGTTAAGAAACATGATTTATGGATTTATATTGAAAATGGATTTGAAATGGGTTTTAAGTAAATATTTATAATATAAAATTGTCTTGTAAATTTAAAAAAAATTGATTTACCCATCGATTAGTGTTGTTGAAAAATTATTTCAAAAATTATTTTAGTTCGATTTAAATTTGATTAAAAGAATTTTATAATTTAATAAAAGGCGATTTCATATCATTTTGTAGTTTTATGGATAGTATTTCAAATCAAGTTGAATTTTAATGGAATTTTATTTAAATGTTTTTGGTATTTAGATTGAAAATGATTTTAAAGGATAGAATATGAAATTAAATGGACTCAATGTATAGGTAAAGAATGTTATTTTCATTGAAATTAATAGAACTGATATAGGTAGTTAACATGGGAATCTACCGTATATAGGTGGGTGTTAAAGTTAGTGTAAAAACTCCAAGAATGAAATGTTTCTATTATCATAGATATATGATTTAGATCTCTAACTAACCAATGGATTTAATGACACCATCATGGGGTTACCTTATCAGGGTGTTACACTACCCCTCTGTAATTGATGTCCGAGGGACCTGTAGAATGAAATAGTCATGAACAGCCTATGATGTGTAAGCATCATAGTTAGGAAAGTCTTATTGTATTCTAGGAATTAATTTAATTTTTAACTCAATTTGTGAAATGTGTTTTCATTCACTCATAATATATTTATATGATTTATTTTTTTGTATCACATTGAATGATTGCAATGGAAAATGGTTTCATGAGATATTCCATTTAAATTTCATTTTGGGAAATTATTGTGAAAATTATTTGGGGAAAGCCTATTTATTAAAAAAAATACAGAAAAAAGCTTATTAAATTTGGTTAGGTGAACCCATAACATGTAAATAGACCAAAAAACAAATGGATTAGTGCCCCTGAAGATCCTGATTTCCCAAATGAATTTCATGATGCCCATGTTGTCATTTCCAGCCTATGGGGATCAAGAACACACTTCAGTTCTTACCATAGGATGGTTTCCGTCACTATTATAGTAATTAATTGTGTTATATTATGATGTATTCATTCACCCCTAATAATTATTTTACAGATTTTTTAGACCAATAATTCCATTCAAAACATTCCATGAGTTTATTCAAGTGTCTGAGTAAGGGATGACCCTAGTCGGTTCATAAAAAATTAGTATCAAAGGAGGTTTCAGTTCATGAACTTTATCTTCTAGACCTATGATATTTTTTGTAGATAATAGATACAATTTTTATAAGATATTGGTTGTTTATGGGAATCTTCCTATCCATAAATCTTCTTAACATGCCATTTATTACCTTGGGATTTTGCGATGTGTGTCCCTTTTGTTGAGTGATAATTTTGGCTCAGTTTTTTCTTTGTGTTCATTTTAATGAAACAGAGATTTTTCATTTATATAGTTGTCTATTTACTTCAATATATATTGTACCATTCCACCCATAAGTCTTTCCCTAGTTCCTCAGGAGTGTTTTGGGGCTTATTTTTCCACAAATCCTAACATTTTCCATAGCCAAGATCAAGTTAGAGCGGTACAACCAGAAATTGGAATAGAGAAATTTTACCATAAAGATCTTATCTAATAGAAACTATCTTCCTTCGATGGGATGAATATTCCCCATGATTAGATAGACTATTTGGGGGATGTTGTGTTACTTTTTTAAATTAATGAAGACTCTGAATTCTATTTAGATATGTGTTATACCATTCAGATTAATGGCCCCAATAAGATATTGTGGTACTCTATGGTTAATGAAAATAACCATATTATTTTAGAGTTAATAGTAATAAAGGACATATTTTTTCAATATTTTTTTATTGAATCAATAATAATGGATGAATCCAAGGATATTATACTCTTTTACTAGGGAGATCAAACTGTGATAGATTATACCAATCATTTTAAAAAGTAAGTTTTTTTATCCTAAGGTGGTTTTAAATGACATGTTAATGGCCTAGATGTTACATATGATATTAAGATAAGATATTTTTTCACAAGTAGTTATATTGTTACTTACAAGCAATGTTGAGGTGATTGAAAAAAACGGAATGTGGAGATTCAATAGTATGGAAATTTTGGGATCATTAGACATACAATTCCACTGTGTGGTTGTCTCAAGGGATCCCTTAGAAGGAATATGATATCGAATGAATTATATATGTTAGATGGTAGTGCATATAATTATTGAGATTACTCCACACTTTTTATAGTATCAGGTAGGGTACGATTGACTTGCTACTAGAGTGGAAATACCTAGAAAAAAAATTATCCCACCAGTATGAAGGTTTTCAACTCATGTTGACACTAAAGTCACATATATAGATTCCTTTTGGATTTTTATATTCCTCTTTATGGATCATGTTTATTATCTTTCAATAATAATTATGTGTTGTTTTATTCTTTATATTCGATAAAGATCCATTTACAGGACTCTAGAACGAAGTAGTTAAATAAAGTGGAAGAGTCTTTGGTGGAAGATGATGTGGTTTGAGTGAATGTGAGAGGGGATTTATTTATTTATTTTTCATTAGTGACCAATTTATTTGATATTCGATGCCTCTAAATATTTTATATTAACCCACATAGTGAATACATGAAAACATCCAACGAAACTTATTCCTTATTTGATGGAGTTAGTGATACATATTTGGATGAATGGGGAATATGGTTTCTGATGTCATTCATATCCTTTCATGTTGTATGATGTTGAGCTAGTATGAAATTTATTTATTTTTGAACTATTACTCTCTGATGTTTTTGTTAATATGGATTTGTTGATCACCTATAAATAATTGATTTATTGTTATGATATGTATTCTACTTCTATTCCACATCCACCATTTGATCATTTTCATAGTCAATGCATTCTTGAAAATTTATAACGTGATAATTCATGTCAAACAAATAATTCAATAATTGAGGACATGTTGCACTGTGCTATCACTGAGAAAAATCGGAGGTTTGAACTTCAAGATGAATGCAATGAAAAGTTTCTTCCCTCAAAAAAAGATCTATAAGATGAATTGAAGAATTTAATAAATCAAATGAAATATATTTCTGAACTATCTACGTCATTACCACATGATGATCTAATTGAAAACAATTCTTTTGAGGAGAGCGTAATAGATGTTCCATTTGAACAACATCCATGTCCCGAGTCTGATATTGAGATTGATCTGCCTTCTTATCATACAATTGATGACTCCCCTCCATCACAATGTAATTATTCCATTCTAATCACATTTCAAGAATATGAGAGCTTAGTCTTCTACCCTGTTGAACATAATGGCCCCTTAGAAAATGTGATTTTATGTCCTTCTTCTATGAATTCACAACCCATCCATCCCAATGTAAAAGAAGACATGATAAATGTCTATCAAATCACACCTTTTTAGGAGTAATATGATATTTAACTAGGACCATTCTTTACCATGATAGATTCATAAGTAAACCAAGGGACATTGGATTGCCACACTCAAGAAGACATCACGTCAAATGGATTCAAATCACCTCTTTCTGAAAATCTATGTGAGTCCGAAACATCTTCTAAAATGGAGACATATGAAGCATTTTTGGAGTCTATGAATCAATCAACATTGGTGGTATAGAACACTCATAATTTTCTAGAAATAATGGAAGAATGGGATTGCTTGTAGGATCCTGAGTTTGTGGTGACACATGTGCCTACATATATTTATTATGAGTGTGGTATATAGGGAAATTTTAATAAAGATGGAATTCTTGAAAAAATGGAGTCATATATACAAATTGATCCCACACCACTTCCTCCATGCATCAAGGATAAAAACACTTCACTTGAAATACCCACGAATGTGAACAATATTGTTGACCTTAGCACAATCAATTAAACCATCGAGCATGAATTGAGTTGGAAGCCAATATATTTCTCTGTGATAGTGGTTTGGTGTCAAAACGAATTGGGATTAATCATCATCCTAGATAGTAAATTCAAGGATGTGATGGATATAAGCCAACAACTAAATGAGTCTTGTAAGGGCACATTTTCACATGTGTATGTTCAAGGGGGTAATCTTCTTGATCATTCCATTGACTGCATTTTATTAAAATTCAATTATTCTATGAGTATTTCTTCAGGTGAGGTATATTTATCCCCTTGTGATTTGGAATATTTTCAGTTCATTCTACACATCCATTATTCTAACAATATTCTGTTGAGATTTTTTTCAGCATACAAGAGAAATTCATCTTGAATGAATGGATTCCACACTTCAACTGAAAATGAATCAGATGCATGGTTTACAGTTCTGTTCAATGCTGGTGGTGTTTCAATAACTTCTTCCTGAAGATAAAGTAAACTTGGCTCTCAATGGGAGGCTACCCATCATTTGTTTGTTTTCTTTTCAATGCATTTAATTTCATATCATTTAGTTTTCTTTTAAAAAATGGAATGCATTTACCTCAATCTGTTTTCTAATAGAACTGCAGTGGATTTGAATTCATCATACATATTTTTAGCATCCACATGATTTTGATTATGGCGTGAAATTTTTGATATAATGTGAGTATGTGTTTTCAAGGTGTATTTTTTATAGGTGTACCATTTATAGAGCTTTATCGGATACAAACAGCCTCTCCACATCTATCTGCACTTACACAGGGAAGTGTTTTAATTTTTTTCCATATTTTATGCACCCAAAAACAACATGTAAACTAACAAAAAAAATAATAAAACAAGAAAATTTTGAAAAATGAAAAAAACTATCATTCTTGTCATTGATGAACCCACATGAAATCTTGTGTATTTTTGTTGAAACACAGTCGAGAACATACCACTTGTGTCCCTAGGTAGTTTGAGCACCTGATTCTTGTTTGGAATTCTTTGATCCTTGATATCATGACTTAGATGATTTCTGATATTATTTCATTCCTTGAAAATGTTTTTCAAAAACTTGTATATTTTTGATACACTTATTTTTACTCATGCTCATCTGTGTTGTCCAACATTATAATTCCATACCTGTAAGTACTCTGGCCCACTTCAAATCATCTCTTATTTAACTTTTTATTGAGGGAATATCAACCATTTTATGTCTTCTATAACATTCCATATTTCTCCATCAAAGTGAGATAAATTTTTAAAGTTGCACTAAAATGATCGAGGCAACTGTTTGATATTTTAGCCATGTTGACCCACTGATCCACCAATATATTTTCTCCATTGTGTAGCCCTTAGAATCCATGAAGAATCCTTTTTAGGTTAATACCATAACAGATACCCTTCCCTAACCATTTCTTGAATTTCTTCATGATAATTTTCAATCTATGTGTGCGGGAGTGATTTAATCATGGAGAGGGTTCTTCGAGGGGCATTGAGTAATTTGATGTAAATTAATTGAAAATATCTCATCATGATCATATGAGTTTTATTTCACATTATCCACATTCATTACATGTGTTTTGATATAGAAATATAGAATCCCTTTGGTTCCAACAATGAGTACATTGGTGGTTAGTATGCGGTAACCCTCGACTTTGGGGATACCTATAAACGTGGGGATTCATTACTCCAGCAGCTAGAGAGTTTTCTATATGACCTACATTCATTGATATGTTACATCATATATGCTACTTGTGTACAATTATTTGGGATTATGGTCTCACATTTATTTCATAGGGTTTTAAATTTGATACTCACCAGTTTTTCCTGACCATCTTATTTGAGTGAGTTATGTCTAAAAATATTAGAAAAAAAATAGAGAGCAAAACATTGGATTATCGAATGCTTGGGGACAAGTAGTGTTTAGTGTTGGAGAGTGATAGTTTTAGGGATACATTTGTATTGACATATATCATGCATTTTTTTCAGGATTCACCACTCTTTTTTGCCAAAAAAAATAAGTCACAATTTTTTTACCCAACGCCCCAAAACCTCAGAGACATTTGAACATCATGTAAAGTCCTTCAGATTGGTGCATTATTATGATTTACTCTAGTAGAGATGTGAAATTCATGGAAAGCTTATGGTAAGAATTCATGTGTATGATAAGTGAGAATGACTTTGATCAAATATTTTCTGAGAGGTGAGAGTGATGGCGAGGTAGGTCACATGATACATGAGTGCACATACTTGTTTTGAAAAGAATGCAAGTGAAAGAAAAATTGTTTTTGAAAATTGAAATTTTAAATGAATCATGATATTTTAGGGGTAAAAGAGACCCAAAAATTTTTAACTTGTAATTTTCATTTTTTGATTTGACTACGACCACTGGTGTTTTCTTCATGACTGTTTTTCCCAGGACTGCAAAAGTTTAATGGTGGGGGATTTGATGTACATGTATTTTTGTAATTTTATAACTTTGTTTTAATTAATTAGTTTAATCATTTTTATATTTTTAGTTTATTTTGGTAGTTTTTAGTAGTTTAGATATTTTTATAATTAGAAGTAAATTTATATACTTATATTAGTAATTTATTATTTTTATTAATTTTATTTATTATATTTAACACTATATTATTGTTTTTATTTGTTTCTTTAATTTTAGTCTAGTTTATTTTATTAATTCATATTAGTATGTAAATATTAAATTGTATTTTAAATTATTTCATTTTTTCATTGTATTAATAAAATAATATTTGTTGTTATTTTATTATTATATTTAATAGTAATATAATATAATTACATGTGAAATAATATATGATTTGTATTATTATTAATAACAATTTTTTATTTTAAATAGATAAATAGTTTTTTTTAATTTGAAATTAAAGTTTTGTGTTTTATTTTTATCCCCCCTAACTGCCCATGAAAACCCCCTCCACTCCCCCCACGTCACCCATCCCCTTCCTTTTCTCTCTCCAATCTAATGCCCCTTTTCCCTCATCCCACATCTCTCTAATTCTCTCCCCCACTCACGCCCCTAATAACCCACAACCACCCCTGCTCCCTCCTCCCCACTCACGCCTACCAGCTACCCCCACAACCACCCCCACAACTGCCCCCTTACCCGCTCATCCCCAACATCCCGATCCACCTTTCCTATCTCCCTATCCTGCCTACCTATCTTACCCACTGGCCCTCCTCCCAATCCTCACCAATCCACCCCCCGATCTCTCACCCATTTCCCCCTCTTCTCCCTCCCGTCACATTCACTGGCCACCCCCCCCCGCTGGACTCCACCACCCCATTTTCCTCAGATTTCTAGAGCCCTCCTCACATCATGACATACCCACCTTCCCTTCTCGGCCACTTCAGAGTGCAGTAGGTACACCGGCCCCAACGAGCAGCTCTCCTCAGTCAGAACCAGCAACAAACCATCACCAGGAGCACATCGGAGGTTCAGACACATCATCAATGTTTTTGGCCGTTAGCATGGACTTCCAAAGATTGACGTCACATGGCGAGAGCGCGTGAAGATCAGATAATATTTTCAGCAGCGTGGTAGTTTGATTAGGAGGTGGCGACATCGACTACATAGAGTAGAGTGATGATTATTATTTTTCAATCATTGATGTTGTCTTGCGGTGAACAAAACAATGACACGAGCATGGTTATATCATCTATTTATTATTTTATGTGTCGTGTTGGCATGATGGAAGGATAATCCTTTTTGTGTTGGAGTTGTGAAGAAAGTGACAGTGATTGCATGTCTTTAATTTATCCTCATCTTTGATTTCCATTTAAATTAATTTTAATTGGATGTCAATTTAATTAATTATATATGTGTTGAATTTAATTTTCATTTGGGCTCTTCACACATGCTTTGGTACTCGTTCATGTGATACCTAATATGTAATCACAAACTGGCATTCATCAGAGAATTTATTTATTCAGAATTTGATCAGGCGCAGGAGCGAATTCTGAATAAATAAATATATTAACTAGAAAATTAATATTTTGTGTGTGTGATTCTTCAAACTTGGGTGAGTGATACTGAATAAGTGATATCATCTGAGTGAACCCGACACAGGCAGATAATTAAACTTTGTGAGAAAGGGGTCGTCATATTTCACCAAGTGATTCAGTGCTATAATGACATGCAAATTATTCGTCAGGACAGAGAACGAAATGACAGATAATTTTTGTAAACATTAAATTATTATCTAACATCAGATAATGAGACCAGATAGTATTTTGATTAAATTTTGGAATTGGTGATAATTGAATAAATAAATATTCAAATGTGGGAATTAAATAATTGACATTTCATGCACTTGAACGGATGTCACGACTCTGACACTTCCATCTCTGCCAGTTTCTTTCATATCTTAGTTCACTTAGATAGATTAAGATAATTTAAATAGTCATTATTAAAATAGTCATTTAGTTTTTAGAACTTAGTTGTTAATCACACAATTAAATCACATCTTCCTGAACATTCCTCTTAAAGGAAATTTCTAGTGTCTACTCACATTCTCTCTGTGGTTTGACCCTTCTCGCCACTTCTATAGCAGTTAGTAGATAAATAAATATTGTCCATTTGCAAAGAGTGAGTGGGAAATTTTGAGGCTCTTTTCTCAAATGAACCTAGATGTGATATATGTAAAGTCTAATATTATTCAAGAAAATTTCCCAATTTACACCATCTCTTTCATATATTAGTCTTGAATAGTAAAAATAAGATTAAGAGTTAGATTCTTTTAGAAATAATTTATATGCTGGGGTGACCAATAGTTAAGGTTCTATTTCCTTGAAATGTATTATTTGATTCAGACAATAGTTTGTTGTCTTAATATTCATGTGGACTACTGTGATGATGGATTTCCATTGTTCTTTGTGGGTTTTTCAACCAGATGATACTAATATGTTTCATGACGTGAAGGATCAATTATTGTGGCATGTTTTGAAGCATGAAAATACTGATTTTAGGTCTCATTACTATACATATCAATAAATAAAATATTAGATCCAAAATATTTATAGGTTAATTCTGTATCATTGCACACAATTATAGATGTGGTATGAAGTGTCCATGTATTTTAATTATTAAACTACCATGGAATCCCTAAGGAAGTAATTCCATATGGGTGGTGGTCAATATAATGAAATACACCACTATCATCATTCTTATTCAGGACACTACCAAGGGTGAGGATTTTGGTAAACATTATATGAAATAGATAATGAGGTTTCATAGGGTTTAATCATATTTTATTTCAGATGGGGACCTGTGATTTACATATCAATTTTGGAAAGCTCTCTATGTGGTTATGGGTTGTAAATTTAGGTTGATAGAAACTAACCATCCCAAAATTGATGAATAATTGAATCTCTCTAAAGATATCTTTATATGATATGGTTCACACTTTCATATTGGAATTAAATGATTTGTAATATAGAAACATGGGATATTTTTAGTTTGACTATAAAAAATTATAATTCATCCATTAATTTTTCTCAATATGAAGCTCTTTATGGTCACCCTTGAAAATATCTTATTTATCGGTTCAAGGTGGGTGAATTTTTTCTTGGTAGACCATGCCTTATTCAAGATACCTCATCATTGGTTTAGATTATAAATAAAAATCTGGGGAACTCTTATATTTGGAGTAAATATTATTTATATCATGACCGTTATCATTTGTAATCTCTATCGGTTATTCAAATTTCATAAAATTATCTCCTCAATTAGGTTACCATCGGCTTTGGAAACAATGGATGTGGGTTATGAAATAATGATACCATTTGAGATCACTAAATGTATAAAACCTGTGGCTTATGGTTTATATGTTACATATCATTTTAAATATATCCATAATATATTTCTTGTGTTTTTATCATGAAGAATTTATATGACACATATCATGTTTTGAATCAGGTAGAATAAAATATAGAATCAGATATCTCGGGGATTGAGAAACCAGTTCAAATTATTGAATCTAAAGAAATGATTGTACATGGGAAGCTGATACTATTGGTATGAATTATTTGGACACTTATATTAGATACTCATAGTGCATAGGAGTAGGAGTTTATTGGGAGGGAGAAATGACCTCATCTCTTTGTGGGACAACCAATTTCACATTTTCGTTTTTAAGTGAAGAAAGAAATATTATGGGGAGAATTTTCACATCATGGAATTGTTTTTAGTTACTTACAAACTACTGTTTTGATCATAATTTATTTGAGACATTCATTAGTTTTTTTTTGTGTATATTCTAGATTTTTTTATAGTTTTTCTTAGCTATTAATTTTTGGTGAGTGATTTAATAAATAGTATTAATCATCTTAAGAGGATATGAAAATTTCTTGTAGTCACAAAGGAGGTTAATAGTTTTTGTTATATTATGGGAAAAAATGATTCCTTCTCATGAAATAGTGAAACATGAGATTAAGGGATTTAAAAAGTTTGTAACATGGTTTGTCGAACTATATTTCCAAACCATGTTGCTCTAATAGTATCCTAGAAGGGGGTTCACAGTTGGCCCAATTTTTCAAAATCTTGTGGTCAAATAATTTGATGATTGGACTCCTTACTCTTATGGTGAATTTGGAACTAAAATTAGGATCCTCCAATTAGATATTTTAGAGCTTTATTTCCTTTAGGAATGTGAATTGATTGGATATAAGAGTACCAGATCATAGAAATCAATGATATGTTCCTATTATTTTATATTATTAATTATTCTTATAGATAAAATCATTTCTCATTGAACATGAAAATATATATGGTATTTCTATTCTTTAAGTATTGTCGATGATATGATATAAACAGGTTTTCAATTATTCAATCACAGAATTAATAATTATTATCTTTATCTTTATTAATCATTGTGTGTTCTTCGATAATAATTGTTTTATGTTATTCTTATATATTGAATTGTTTTATAAATTAATGAATTATATATTTTAAAATTTTCTTAATTGGTTGATGGTTACTCCATACATATACTAGAAACCACATTATCATTAGTTGTGGACAAAGTGGGATATGTTCTGAGTGGGCTAGGGGACCCCTGAGGATGTGTTTTGATAGTTGATTCTATTGGTAGGGCTCATCATGGATTAGAATTAATTATTATAAGTTATTTCATATAGTTTAGATCACCCTAAAAATTATATAGAATCATGAGTTACACTATGATTTTTAAATATTGATGGTTTCGATAATGATCAATCTTGGTAGAAGGATGATAGTGGAAGCCAGTAACTTGAACATTTATGGGTTATACACCTCACATATTGTTTTTTCATAGAAAACATGTTTCTTTTATTATAGTATAACTCACTAATTTTGTTATGAAATGATGATCTTGATAATAAATGGTTTGTGGCATGATTTCTATAGAGACTTATCAAGGAATAGAAGTCTTATGATTGGTTGGTTTTAAATCACCTTAAATTATGAGGCAGAAAAACTTTAGTAGATAATTAAATTTTTTATTTTGGATACTCATGATGGGTAAAATATTCAATTTCCAAATAATATGATCTCAATTAATTTTTTAGAACACTATAATGGTCTTAGAATAGTGTGGTTACCACTGGACATGATTATTTTGTAATTTTGATAAATTTAAATATCAGTGGAATATTTAATATTTAAAATAATAAGTATTATTTAATTAGAGACGTTTGAAGGGTGATTTCCTTTTAACAAAGTGTCATATTGAAATTACAACACCAACACTGAGTCAAAGAGTGGGGGGGGGGGGTCCTAGGTGTGACATCAATATTTTTTTGGAATCGTGTTTGGTTCTAGGACCCTTATTTAGTTTCTTTTAATCATTTTCATTTTCCTGTTATTTTTCCTCCCTCCCATTGTGTTTCATTGACATGCATAACCCCCCTTTAGGGTTTTACACTTATCATGACCAATTTATGAGTGGGGGGGGAGGTAGGTTGTAATGACCCATCATATTATTAATATAATTTCAATTATGATTATATAATTGTGTCATATTAAGTAATAAAAAAATTTATAGAGCACATAAAACACTTGATAGAAGATATATAATTTTTTTTAATTAATTATAAATTTTAATTTTATGAATACATATTTCTGGAAGAATTGAAAATACAATAATGGGATTAAAAAAAGATAACTATAATATAAAAAAATTTCAATATTATTGATCCTCCTTTATGATTATACTAAACAAAAACATTATTGAAATAAGTAGAATATTAGTTGGATGATATTCAATACAAAAATTAAAATATATAATACCTTGAGAAAAAATATAAGTGATTGAAGAAATATTTTTTTAATTTGGAGAATGTTCAGAACCCATATGACCGTTAAGAATATGACTATTGTAATAGTAATCAGACTATTGGAATATGAATATGAACATTAGGAATAAAAACCAGTATATTAAAATAGTACCAAGACCTATATAAGTGTAAAATAATATAGTTTTTTATCATATAATATGAAAATATAAAATACTTACATCATGATAAATGTAAATAATTTTCATTAAAAAAATTAAAAAATATGTGTTTTTATTATTATAAAACATAAATTTATTATTTCTATTTACATAATAAACATAATAAATTTAATAAAATTTAATTTTAATAAAAAAAATTATAAATTTAATTTAATTTTTATTATATTTATTGAATAACTTTATGTTACCACAAGTAATTTTTTAATGGGATAGATAATTGATCAAAATATTAATTTTTTTTAAATAAATAATGATTTTATTTCAAAATTAATTTTATCATATATAAAAAATTATTCTGACAAATTGGATTTCATTTTTTGGAATATAAATTTTTAAAAATTACCAGGGTGAAATTTTGTTATATTTCAAAAGTAGTTTTTTTTGTGAATAGTGGAATATGACAAAATATGAAATTTTAAATTATATTTAAAATAAATGATTTATTGAATATGGGATGATGTAAGATAAAATTAGTAAAATCAATAATAAAAAATTAGTAATACATGGTCACAATATTATTCATTGTAAGCTGTATTCTACAAAAATAATAATACAGTGATTATACTACTAAAAGACACCCCTTTCACCCCCTTATAAATGACACTTTAGCACCCCTTACCACACCTTCTACTCACATATTATAATTATTAGAGATTAGATAAATAATAAAACAAAATAGTTTAATATATCTAATTATTGACCTAGAATCCCTTCTCTCACCAAATAACATTCCATGGTGCCTTAAGTGGTGGCCTAAGGGGACACGACCAAAGGGAGAGTTAAATTCCAAACAAAACTTCTTTTAATTTTTTTATTAAAAGTCACTCACCTGACTTATAAATTTTTTTTTATTTTATCAAAAGTATCTTATGTATACATTTACATTATTATTATGTTAGAAAACCCATCTTACACTATCATTTCATTTAATTCTGAAAAGAAGTTTCTTCAATTTGGTTAGTTCATCGTCTCCATAATCAAAGTACAATTTTTTTCACCACAAACAATAAGGTTGATTATAGACATATTTCCAATGGTAAATATGATAATAATAATTATATTATAACATATTTCAAGATTATATATATTTTTAATAATATTTAATTAAATTAAACAATTAATGTCCTTTATGGTTTTCAAAATCATTTAAATAAACATACCATATTCAGATAGTGTTTTTATTAATCGAATATACTCTATGAAAAAACCCATATGGATATTTGAGACTATATAAATTTCTATATGAACATGGATATAATTTCATTTTACATTTTTATTTTTCATTCCTTTTGAAAATAACATCAATAATTATCCACAAGTGATCCGACCTTGGAACCATGAAACAAATGATATTAGAATTACAAAATTAAACATGATATCTCAATATAATGGTTGAAAATTAACATAAGGTAGTTATAGTTAATAAAATATAAATGAATAAGTTCTATAATTTGTTAATTAAGGACTCGAATTTGATTATTCAAGAGGTTATTTGAATGTGAATAATTATTCTAGAACCTAAGGTAAGGTATCTCTCTGAATAACCCTATTTTCATTGGGTTATGATTTTACTCTCTTTTCCATTCTGATTGTTATAATTTTTTTACTCTTTTTATATATTTACTACCCATATATAGCTTATTTTATTAACTTATCCTTAATGGGGATGTACATGTTTTGAGGGTTACCTTACCAATTTTTTTCGTTAACCACAATCAATTTATGGGAACTTCTTTATTTTCCTTCCTCATTTCAAGTATCACTCAATGATATCTTTCTAACCATTCAAGTTTTATAAAAATAATTAATTTTTATGTAAACCAATATTAGTATTTATTTAATTTAATATTACCTTACACTCTTCAATTGTTCTTTAACCCTTTTTTCCTAAAATTCCACTTGAATGGAATGTTACAAAAAAACTTTCTCCACTCGTCTTCATATATTCAATTATTATAGACATAATTTTCATGTGATATGGTAATTAATTTATCTAAAAACAAATAAAGATGATTTATTCCTCTATTTCACTATATTCATTATGATATTCCATTTGGTTAGTATATAATACAATAGTACACAACCCATTTAATTCTATGGATAATCTTTATGTTTATTCCTTATGTTTTTTATAAGGAACACATATGCATGTACATGTTATGATTAGTTCACCCACATAGTACTCCAACGAATTGGGTAATTATTATGTTTCATGATGCAATATGTAAGGTATTATGTAGTAAACCTAATTCAGAATATGACCATTTCTATATTGTGATGTTTTCATACAAATTTTCCTTCACTTACACTTATTCCATATTTTATATTATTTTCAAATTACAAAGTCTACATGAATATATTATTTAATATTCTTTATTTCATGATACCATATGATTAGACAATATTTTTTATGATATCATGTTTTTCCTTTTGATTCATATGGTATGCTTTGTATCAAGAAAATTCGCATATGAAGATTTATAGATCACCCCTTTTTATATATTCTCATGGTTATCCTATATAGTTTTTGGATGATAAATGGATTTAAGATCCCATAATGTACAATAACATAAATAGGTTTAATTTTATTATCATTTTGATTATTATAAACCATGTAGTCTAAAAACATTATGCTTCTTGATATTTGGGTTGAATTTATTGGATATTTATGTTACAAAACATCTAATAATATGCGTAAATGTTTTTTGTGACTATATTAGGTATCAAAGAAAGGATTAGTTATTTTGGGTATTTTGAAAGGACTGGATTAGTAAAAGAAATATTATGGATAATATATGTGTCTATAATTATCCTAGAATTTTGGTGAAGTATAGAACAAGTGGTTTCCAAATAGTTACTTCTCTCTGAAGACATTATAAGTGCATCGGTCTCTATCACAGAGTAATAATAATCACTTGATGGATTGTTTGTTATTTACTCAATTTTAACCAGCTCCATGAACCAGAGGAAATAATATACACTTAGTTTGGCGCACTCGATGAATATAAATTGGAAAATTCTTAAAATTTTTATGAACATTATAAAGGCCTTGAATATATTTGTATGTTAGTAAGCGTAATAGTTAATTTACCATGGAAAACCAATATTTTATCCAATACACACATAATATATGATACATGTTAATGTTATATGTTATTCATTCTAAGTTAATTGTTTCCATTTTTTATTCTTAATAGTTAAAGTATTCTCATCCATAAATTTATTTTCATTATTTTAGATAAAGGCAAGGAATTAGAGAAACCATGCGAGAAAAAAAATGTCAGAGGAAATGCAATGTCTTACCTAATGAGATGACTCACATGGTTGAAATGGGTGTTACTAACATTATTAATGTAATAAATAAACAAAATAATGTTTTTAATTATAACTTGAATCATGTGGAACACCACACATATCCTAATAATGTGAAATATATGGTCAATACAATTATGAGAAAAGGACTCCAAACTTATTTGGATATTCTACCACCTTTATCACTAAAAAATAGATTAAATCCATTGATACGATATTTATAGTCCTATAATTCTCAAAAATAAAAAAGTGTTATAGTATCTATTTATCATCTTGAGTGGTACAATGATTAATTCTGAAAGCTAATCAAGAACACGATGCCCAAGGTAGAAATATATTCCATGGATTGGGAAGGATTCAAGAAAAATATTTTTTAACAAATATTTTCACCAAAATATATATATTAAAATATACAGGGAGTTACTGGGATTTAGGGAAATGGTGGATGAGTTTTTTAGGGGTATGTGGTATGCTTTTCAAGGATTGTAGTCTAAACCTCTAAATTATTCATCGAACCTGAAATTAAGGTGGAACACTTTTTTAGAGGATTATTGGGGAGGTTAAATAAAATTTTTCTAATTCATGACTTGTATAACCATGATGAGATTTCACATTATAAACTTAATGCATAAATGGATAGTTGAGTCCTTATATGGTCTCACAGGTTTGGAGATAAAAAGAAAAATATGAATTTTAATTTGGGGGGATCAACTGAAAAATCCCACGGAGGAATGACACCAAAACCACACATGTGTAAAAAATGTGGGAAGATTCATCCCATGCATTTTTAAAAGGAATGGGGAAATACATAAAGTGTGTAAAAGAAGGCAATTAGGATAATCAATTATGAAGGGTTGTGGATAATCCCACCAATGTAATTGAACAAAAGAATGTTTTGATAAACACATAGATGGTAGTTTAGTGTTTCAAATATAAGAAACAAAATAATTATTGAAGAAAATTCCATAAACAAATGTCTTTTTGGATAAAATGAATTAAAATAACCTATAAGGCCTTAGGTACAAGGAAGGGAACATACTATCATAATATATGAAGTGTATTACAACAATGATGTGGTGAAATGTATGATAGTTATTCATTCAATTATAGACAACATACATTATGATTTTGGTTATATAAATTATTTTATATTATTCATGTTTATAAGATCTATTCAAGACCCATCTCAATACATAGAGATTGATTTTTTTGTTAGAACTAAAAATGGAAAAATGTTTTCATTGTAGGTTTATAAATCATCCATGATCATTGTTTGTCGACTAAACCTCTGTTATATTTTTTTCAAACATCATTTAATCTAATTTTATTCTATATTGGAAATGGATTTAATGTCCTTTTATAAAACCAATGACAAAAATTGGGATAGTAAAATAATTCTTGACATCCAAATTCATCCTATAATTCAATAAAAGTGTATGGAGGAGAGGGAATGTATTTAAAATAATTTATTGATGCGTGGATATTATTTCTTTTTTAGTAAGAATATATTGATCAAATTATTTATACAATTGAAAAAATCATTCTTGGAGACATTCCCATCACGAGGGAATATATAAATGTATTATATAATGAGTTAACTTTTATTTATTTTTATTGATTGGATGAGTTATCAATTGAAATTATTCCATGATGTCTTACCATACCCATGAATCCTTAAATTATATACACCATTTTGATGGAAGAACCTAAGAAGTAGTTTTAAGAGAATATGAACAATGATTTTACATGCCAGTAATCATTGCTACGAGGTATTCCTATTCTCATCATAAATAATAATGTTGTGTTAATGTGAATCTATATTTATTATGCTGAAAAAAATAAAATAATGATAGAGAAAAAGTATTCCCTACCATGGTTTAATGAATTGGCTGATTGGGTATGTGGGTAACAATACTTCTATAAGGTTGAACTTCATTTTGGGTATCATAAATTAAAGGTAAAGATGGTTGATATTCCATATACTACCTTTCAAATAATGTATTAATACTATGAGTTCACAGTTATTCCCTTTCGACTCAATTATTCTTGATAAATCTTTGTAGTCATAATAAATAGTGTCTTTAGAGATAAAAATGAAAAATTTATAGTAGAACATATAGATAACATTATGATATACTCTATAGAAAACCAGGATCATTAATAAAATAATAATAATATTTTAAAAAAATTGTTAAAGAATAATATATATGCAAATTATAGTAAATTTTACTCCATGATGAGAGAATTACCATTCATAGGAAATGTTATCACTTGGAAGGGGATATTTGTTGATTCTTTAATGATAAAGAAAATTTAGGAAATTCCTAGACCAATATATATAAATATATAATAGAGATATGTATTTTTATTGAACTACTTGTTTATTATCAATGATTTATAATAAAATTCTCATGATTGTTAAAAACAGTAACCATGATGAATATAAAGTGAGTAATGTTTTTTCATACTAATGAATGCGAAAAGTGATTCATGGAATAAAAAAAGTTTCTTACCAATTCACGTTTACTCAAGCTACCCTCACATAGGGTATTTTTCATGGTTTATAAAAATTCATTAAATAAGGGGATTTTGATATGTATAGTTTTAGAATGATAGATTGATTGTGTAAACCAATAGGTAGTTGAATGTTCCATTGAAGAACCATCAAACATCTGATTTGGAGTTAGTATCAGTAATATTCACATTGAAAATTTGGATGTGTTATCTATGTGGGGTAAATATTGAAAAATATAGGGGTCAAAATATCCTCAAATATATATTTACAAAGAAATAGAATAATATTCACTAATAGGTATGGTTATAGCTGATAGAGGAACATAACTTCTCATTGAACTAGCTTCATAATAAGGTGAATAAAATGACTGAATCTCTATGTAAAAAAGGATACTACACCCTATCCATGATTTTAATTGAGAAGGATATAATATTACTAGACATTCAACAGATGAAAATGGAAGTATGTTTTTTCAAAAAATGTTATTGATGGGGAAAAATGTTTATATGGGGATATAGTAGTATATCCATTTTATCTTGTGAAGGAGTTTCCACTGTTATGCATTTCACATTGAGTTCACTATTTTTTTTGAAATAAAATTACACTTTTTCTTTTTGGGGAATGATGACCATTGGTTATATTCCAGGCGGTTAATTGGTGTGCAATCAATGGAGTCTATTATAACATCTCTAATGGTCTCTAATTGGTTTTTTAAGAGAGCTAAGAACACCCAACGACTCTCATATCCATGATTCATGGACCTGCTTTCCAAATGTATTATTTCATTGGATTATTTTCCCAATGACATATAACAACTCAAATTGTTCAAGTGAATGGTATGTCAATCTCATCTCACCGTTGGGGGGGGGGGTACTATTTATTATTATAAGACAATATTATAGATGTATGATATGATCATATGTTCATGAATACATTGTTCACTCCCATGAATGTGTCCATAATATATCCCCAAGGTCGTAGTTAATCATTACTACATACGATTTTGGAATCATCTAAATGTACATGAGTTTCTTCATTTAAGGAAGGATTTGTATTTTTTTCATGGTTCTCCATCAATATTACCCAATTATGTATAAATTAGGATGATTTGGTAATTCTCTATGATAGTGATTGTTTCAAGCCATATGGGCGGCACTCTGGAGTTTGTCCTCATGTTGGTGAACGTGGGCTATTTTGGTGTCAAGATCGAACCCATAAGACATGCTTCCTGTGTATCCTATTGAATGAAATTAGAGCCCATGTAGTTTTATGTCGCATTATTGGACACATAACCTTTTAGGGTTGTTCTAAAAGGATCCAGCTATTTAATTTATCATAATGCGGCAAGGACATAGATGTGAAAGGTTCCCTGGTCAAGGGTGATGAAGGACTTATGATGAAGTGTCTAGAGGTACCCAGAGGAAATATGGTCTCCCGGGGGTGTATGACCATATAAGGGATGTAGCCCCGAAAACATTAGTGTGATTTGGATGTTGGGATTGGAAAACAAGTATTCTATGAATCAAATTTAGTTGGTAATCAATGCACTCATAGTTTAGTTTGATCTAGTACATAAACCTTAGAGTAGACCTGCTAAGGGAGGATGATTGAGACTTACACATGGGAGATTGAAGATTGAGAGTAACACCCTGACCCCAGCTACCCAGAGTCGGTGAATTACTTCGTAACATTGGCATGATCACAAAAGATCAAGTCTCGAAATACTGACTAGTTTAGTAGCCTTGGAAACACTAGATACATTCATAAATGTTACATTACATCATAAAGTGAAAAACTAATAACAAAGTCTTCATAGTCCACACTCATATCCTCTTCTGACTATCCCTGCAGGTCATTCATAAAATACTTCTTCACATCTTGGAAAATATTAAAACATTGAAAGGAGTGAGCTCAGATGCTCAGTAAGGATAACAATATTGCGGAAGCGTTCATAAATAAACCTTAAGATTAAGGCAATGTATAACTAAAACAAAAGCCTTTTAAACATGAACTTTAACATAATATGGAAAAAGTAAAATGAGATAATTCCATTTACTTATTCACATGGATATTCTACTGGTCGAATAATCACATGAAATATCAATAACCACTTTCATAATGATGGAATGCATAATGCCAGACTATCATAACCACGTAGCCAAGGCCTCGTTCCATGACCACAAATAAGATTTTGTCAAGGCCTCGTGCCAAGACACTAGTTTGTCTCATGAGACCTACCGATGCATCGAAGAGCTATAGCGGGCTCCACCCGTCACTTATTATGTCCAGTTCATTCCCCATATAAATAGTTTTAAACATATCATAAACCATAACATAATTGTATCACATAAAACATGCATAAAGGAAACATAACATTTCCACATTTCAATCACAAGATATCAATACAACACATTGATATAATAAAAAGTCTTTAAAAACCATTTTCAATATCAAAATAAAAGAATGTTAAAACTTTGTATTTATTTTTCATTAAAAAAATGATGGCTTATAGAGGAAGCCGAAACTCAAATAATGGTCACGGCGGCGGAGAATTCATTGTCGCCTCATATGTATGGAAAGAAAAACATTCCCTTTCTGTCATTTAGTAAAACGCTTCGTATAAAAATATTCCTTTTGAATAAACATAAAAGTCAAAGGGGTTTATACAACGTATAAAAGAATGTTTTGTATAAAACCAAATATGACTCAATGAAAGGAGATTGAGACGAAGTCCTTAAAAAGATAATTTTCAAAATAAAATAGATCTATTATGTGTATTAACTATAGGTACACATAAAGAAAGTAAAAATACAAAATAATACAAATAATATCATGACATAATTTGAAAGTATGAGATTAACCCAAAGAATAGAAGTTGGGTTAAGAAGTTCCCTTACAAAGAACATTTTGTAAACAAAATAGATCGCTCATGTGTATTCACTATAATATCACATAAATAAAGTATAAATACATGATAAGACATAATCATATCATGACATAATTTTAAAGTAGGAGATTAACCCAAAGAATGGAAGTTGGGTTAAGAAGTTCCCTTACCTTGCGTCTTGTCCTGACTCGACCATTCTTTAGCCTCCGGAATAATAAACTAGAGTTAATTTCTATTTACTTAAGAACCTTTTTCATGTTCATTATTCCTTTTATATCACTTATTACCATGTTATGAACATTATGTAATTATTTAAGTTAATAAAGGTCGTTTTGTCGATCTTTGGTACTTGAGTCAAAAATAGACTTCTTATAATTACAAGTTATTCATGTGGTGAAATATCCATTATATCCAGAATTATATTCATGATGTAGATATCATATATATCATATATATACATTATATACATTCATTTATAATATTACGTAACATTTAGAGGTAAGAAATGAAATGCACCGTTCATGGAGACGGTAAGTCGTACGTACGCATGAACGCTACTTTCATTTCTATTTCATATTTAATGGAATGAAATAATATTGATATAAATGTATAATATAATTCCAGTATAATATAGTGTATAATACCATTTACTCAATCCTTTATACATCTCACATATGGCATTAACGATTCAAATCACTTTGAGGGGGCGGTAGTCCGCACTTCCTAAAATGAAATTATCGCGTTTACCCATAATGGAAATCATAAAGTATGCCATAAATGAGAAATAAAGAAGCATAAGTAAAACATAAAAATATTATATATCATATATAAATATAGTGACATCTTAATGGCCACCTTTTAAGGTGTTATATGAGTGTTGAACAATCATCGTTTCGTGAGGCAGAAATTCGCCATCCACAGAAATAGTATGTTCTTTAACCATTAGATGTAGGTGTGTGTAAGTGTAGCTTGAATCCTTCTTATAAAAACATCATAGTATATTTATGATACTGGTTTTGTTACAAAATAAATGAATAAAAAGAGTTTAAGGGGTTGTAGAAGCTAAATAAAACAAAACAACATTAGAGAATACATTACCTAAAAACCGGGTAACTCATTTTGATTTGAGCCAAAGGCTTCCTTGGGAAGAATTCTGCCCAAAGCGAGGCTTCTAGGAGTAAGGGAGGGAAGTTGGGAGAGTATTCGGGTAGAGGTTGGCCGAGCCAAATGGCTTGAAAATGTGAATGAGGTGGTAGAGGTGGGGGCCTTTTATAAGAGGAGAGGAGGGGCACTCTTGGAAAGTAAGGAAATTTTACATTATTATACAATGGTTTTCGGATTCTAAAGGTAACACACTTATATAATTCGTGTATAATGTGATAAGGGTTCGAAATATACCCATAAAATTGTCTTTTTACAAGTTTATGCCTTGGATTGTACATTATCTTTTCATTTTATTAAAATCGTTAAATAATGAGGTCATCGCTGCATCATAATGATGTCATAAATAATTTAATTTATTGAATGTCTAAAAATTATAAAAAAAAATACTATGATGTAGGAAAGTTTTTTATCTTTCAAATGAATATTTATAGTAAAAAATATGACTTGTATAACCCCATGTAAAAATTGTTTTAGTAAAACATTTCATGTTTGTGTCATTTTTTACTTTAACATTAAATAAAAGGTATTTATGTCATTTTCCAACTAAAGTGGCTCCATGGGGTACCCAAGTTGACCCATGGATTTTATTGGTCGTCCATGTCACATCCAAGGAAGGTAGGACATGTTTCAAGCTCGTCTCATATTATTAAAACATTATTTTTACCTTAAACTACACTAATTACCTCTAATCGCGACTAAGAACTTAAAAGTTACTATTCACCAAAAATTATTTTAATCTCATTGAACCAAATTTTAAATCTTAATGACAACCATGTATGTTGGATTTTTGAAAATCAAAACACAAAAGTGGTAATATTTCATTTAAATGAAAAATCATTTATTTAACTACCACTTAGTGGTTTCACTATTCATCAAAAATTGATGTTTTTCAGAACAATGCCAAAATTTCATCCTAATCTATAATTTATATTCCGAATTAAAAAATGATGTCTATTTTACAAAATTATAAAAATATAAGTTTCATTAATTTATTTTATAATTAATTCCCGCCGTCACAACAAATAGCGTGTTTTTAAGAAACAATATATATCAAAAGATTAACAATTGTTTATGTCCAATTTCAAAGTGAAATTAATTCTAATGAACACCATTGGATAAAATGGTAAAAATATATTCTAATTATACTTTAAAACCACTAAATAGTATAATTTATCAGTATAAATTATTTTGATTAAAAAAGTTGTTTTTAAGTATTTTTCACTATTCATAAAAAATTAGAAGTTCTCAGAAAAATACCAAAAATTCAACATAGGCTAATTTCGATATTCCGAATCCAAAAATAAAGTCCATTTTTAAATATAAAATTTCTATAATTTTAAAAAGTGGTTATTACTATTCATAACGACCACTTTGATTAGTCGCGGTGTTTTAGAACTCGAAGTTGCGTACAATGCAAGCTATTGCATTATTGAATGAGAAACGTATCGTGGAAGATCGGGGTGTTACATTCTCCCCTCCTTCAATAAATTGCGTCCTCGCAATTTGAAATTTTTCTTTGAAAATAAAAGGTTGAAAGGAGAAAATACCTTTGTGGAAAACCCACATCGGAAATAAGATTAATAAAATTTAGCCTTAATAAGAGGCAAAGGGAAATGAAAAAGTCACCACCGTATTATGATCTAGATTAGGAGAACATTGGTGGAAATTAGAGACATATAATTGGAGGAAAAACATAAATATTTGTAGGGAGTGATTCAGGTCATCAATTACAATCAACTGTCAAATTGAGGGCCTCAAAGCCTTCAATCTATGTTGATTTAAAATATCATCAGTTCAACAAGACATAAGGTATTAGGATAACACATTTTTTTGTTTTAATATCCCTTTACTAATGTTTAAAAATTAATTTATTCATTGAATAAGAGATAGGTATATATATATTTATGCTTGACAATTAGAGTTTCAACCTTCAACTCATCTTTCACTCAAAAAGATAACAGAACTCAAAAATATTATACTTATCCTAATTATATAAGGTTACAAATGTTAACACATACCATTTAGATTAGTAAAATTATTTTGTAATAACCAGGGACTTCCTGTAGGCTAGTGGTAGGAAATAAAGTCATGTCGCACTATGATTGTGGGTTCGATTCCTACAGCTTTGTCCGACGTGATGGGTTATGCCCCACCCTGCAGGTTGTCCTTTTCCAAAAACTATAGTATTATAATATTCCAAAAATAATCTTCATAAATTTTTTAACCTTAAAAAATACTACCCAAAGATCAACTTAATCCACTCCAACCTTTATAGTTATCCAAAATACCTCTATCCAGACTTTCTCTAAAAGGTCTCTTAATTCCAAAATCAATTTATCAGATTCCCCAAAAAAATTAAAGTTTCTCTTTTTGTCACATACTAAAAATATGATTACCTTCATCATATTAAAACCTTACTGAAATCAACAAGTACTGCAGTACAATCCTTATATATATATATATCACATTATTCTAATAACCAGAATATAATCCATGAGTCTAAAAGCACCAATACATTAATTATTATGCTTCAATTGTAGTGAAAGCATAAGATTTTCCTTGATCCCTTGGCCTTTTCTGAGGTATGTTTCCTTGACGCTTAGGACATTCATTTGCATAATGCCCAATTTCCCTACAATTGTAGCATTCAACATTGATAGCCTCTTTCTTTCCCTTGCAATCACGCGCCTGGTGACCTTTTTCTCCACATTTATAACAAACTCCCATTCCTTTTAGGAAAGTATCAGGGTGATTCTTCCCACAATTATCACATAATGGAAAATACTTCTTTACCTTTTTCCCTTTATCTGTCTCTTGTTCCACCGTTCTCTTCTTCTCTTACTTTACTTTGTTGTCATAAGACTTAGAAAATTCCTTTTCTGTCTTGATAGCACATGAGACAATATCTTCGTATGTTGAGAACGATTGTGATACTAAAGCTCGATGGAGAAATGGTTTTAACCCATAAAAGAAATGATCAATCTTACCTCTTGGGTTACGAATATAATCTGATGCATACCTCGCTAACCTTGTAATGTTGGCCTCATACTTTGCGACATTCTCATCCTCCTTTTGTTTCAGACTCAGAAATTGCCTTTCCATATCTGCTCTATGGTCATGAGGAAAGTATTTTTCTAAGAAAAGATCTTTGAACTCCCTCCATTCCATATTCGATATGTCATCATCTTCCATTGTGTTTTGAATCAATGACCACCATTGATCAGCATCTCTAGTGAGGCGGTAAACTGCCATGATAACCTTTTCCCTTTAACTACTCCCCAACGCGTGGAATATTTTCTCTAAGGAGTTTATCCATTGCTCAGCTACTAATGGATTTGTACCCCCATTAAATGATGGTGGTTGTTGCCTCATGAAGCGGTATAACATTGATCCTCCACGTTGCGGATCAGGGTTCTCCATACGAGTAAGGTTATTATTCATAACCCGAGTGAGTTGTCCCAGTATGGTAATAAGTTGATCAGCACCAGTTGTATGTCCAGATCCACAATAATTATCTTGAGCAGGAGGGAAATCCCTACACGGAGTGCGTTCATTGATACAGTTTCCATTCCTTCAACTAGGCGCCATTTCTAAACAATGGCATAAACTAGATTAGTTTATGAATTAAAATACATAATTCTATATTTGTAAAACACTTTACATAAATTGAACTATTTATGGATATAATCCATAATCATAAAAAGAAATGTTTTCTTTGATAAAGTATATACTCATAACCCTTCATAGTGTTTTGTAAAGAAAATGAGAATTATCCTAAGCATATCCCCTGGGAGTGTCGTAACGAAGAGTGCATCAAGGCCCGTTGTCGTGCACCAGTTCCTGTTCGAGTCTAGATCAAAGCGGTGTTTTCGGGTTTTACCCCTAGGTACATCTGTGCCAGAGCCGCCTCTACGTGCTTGTATCCAGACAGGGATGTATCGCTCGGAAAACTCACAAAATCTCTATAATACCAAAATTCTAGGAAGTTCTTATATACTAATCCTTAAAGTCTATCTTCGGGCTATGTGCTCTAATCAGAGTTTATCTAAATCTAGCTTCCAAGGTTAGTACTAAACTGCCTCTGATACCAACTGTAACGCCCCGACCCCAGCTACCCAGAGTCGGTGCATTACTTCGTAACATTGGAATGATCACAAAAGATCAAGTCTCGAAAGACCGATTAGTTTAGTATCCTTAGAAACACTAGATACATTCATAAATGTTACATTACATCATAAAGTGAAAAACTAATAACAAAGTCTTCATAGTCCACACTCATATCCTCTTATGACTATCCCTGCAGGTCATTCATAAAACACTTCTTCACATCCTGGAGAATATTAAAACATTGAAAGGGGTGAGCTCAGATGCTCAGTAAGGATAACAATATTGCGGAAGCTTTCATAAATAAACCTTAACATTTAAGGCAATGTATAACTAAAACAAAAGCCTTTTAAACATGAACTTCAACATAATTTGGCAAAAGTAAAATGAGATAATTCCATTTACTTATTCACATGGATATTCTACTGGTCGAATAATCACATGCAATATCAATAACCACTTTCATAATGATGGAATGCATAATGCTAGACTATCATAACCACGTAGCCAAGGCCTCGTGCCAAGACCACAAATAAGATTTTGTCAAGGCCTCATTCCAAGACACTAGTTTGTCTCACGAGACCTACCGATGCATCGAGGAGCTATAGCGGGCTCCACCCGTCACTTATTAAGTCCAATGCATTCCTCATATGAATAGTTTTAAACATATCATAAACCATAACATAATCGTATCACATAAAACATGCATAAAGGAAACATAACATTTCCACATTTCAATCACAAGATATCAATACAACACATTTATATAATAAAAACTCTTTAAAAACCATTTTCAATACCAAAATAAAAGAAAGTTAAGACTTTGTATTTATTTTTCATTAAAAAAATGATGGCTTGAAGTGGAAGCCGAAACTCAAATAATGGTCACGGCGGTGGAGAAGTCTTTGTCGCCACATATGTAGGGAAAGAAAAACATTCCCTTTTTGTCATTTAGTAAAACGTTTCATATATAAAGATTCCTTTTGAATAAACGTAAAAGTCAAAGGGGTTTATACACCGTATAAAAGAAAGTTGTGTATAAAACCAAATATGCCTCAATGAAAGGAGATTGAGATGAAGTCCTCAAAAACATCATTTTTAAAATAAAATAGATCTATTATGTGTATTCACTATAGGTACACATAGAGAAAGTAAAAATACAAAATAATACATATAATATCATGACATAATTTGAAATAATTAGATTAACCCAAAGAATGGAAGTTGGGTTAAGAAGTTCCCTTATAAAGATCATTTTGTAAACAAAATAGATCGCTCATGTGTATTCACTATAATCTCACATAAATAAAGTATAAATACATGATAATACATAATCATATCATGACATAATTTGAAAGTAGGAGATTAACCCAATGAATGGAAGTTGGGTTAAGAAGTTCCCTTACCTTGCGTCTTGTCCTGACTCGACCGTTCTTTAACCTCCTGAATAATAAACTAGAGTTAATTTCTATTTACTTAAGAACCTTTTTCATGTTCATTATTCCTTTTATATCACTTATTACCATGTTATGAACATTATGTAATTATTTATGTTAATAACGGTCATTTTGTCGATCTTTGGTACTTGAGTCAAAAATAGACTTCTTATAATTACAAGTTGTTCATGGGGTGAAATATCCATTATATCCAGAATTATATTCCTGATTTATATATCATATATATCATATATATACAGTATATACATTCATTTATAATATTACTTAACATTTAGAGGTAAGAAATGAAATGCACCGTTCATGGAGACGGTAAGCCGTACGTACGCATGAACGCTACTTTCATTTCTATTTCGTATTTAATGGAATGAAATCATAATGATATAAATGTATAATATAATTCCAGTATAATATAGTGTATAATACCATTTACTACATCCTTTATACCTCCCACATATGGCATTAACGATTCAAATCACTTTGAGGGGGCGGTAGTCCGCACTTCCTAAAATGAAATTATCGCGTTTACCCATAATGGAAATCATAATGTATACCATAAATGAGAAATACAGAAGCATAAGTAAAACATAAACATATTATATATCATATATAAATATAGTGACATCTTAATGGCCACCTTTTAAGGTGTTATATGAGTGTTGAACAATCATCGTTTCGAGAGGCAGAAATTCGCCATCCACAGAAACAATATGTTCTTTAACCATTAGTTGTAGGTGTGTGTAAGTGTAGCTCGAATCCTTCTTATAAAAACATACTATTATATTGAGGATACTGGTGTTGTTATAAAAGAAATGAATTAAAAGAGTTTAAGGGTTTGGAGAAGCTAAATAAAACAAAACAACATTGGAGAAGACATTACCTAAAAATAGGGTAACTCTTTTTGATTTGAGACAAAGGCTTCCTTGGGAAGAATTCTGCCAAAAGTGAGGCTTCTAGGAGTAAGGTAGGGAAGTTGGGAGAGTATTTGGGCAGAGGTTGGCCGATCCAAATGGCTTGAAAGTGTGAATGAGGTGGTAGATGTGGGGGCCTTTTATAAGAGGAGAGGAGGGGCACTCTTGGAAAGTAAGGAAATTTTACATTATTATACAATGATTTACGGATTCTAAAGGTCCCAAACTTATATAATTAGTGGATAAGGTGATAAGGGTTCGAAACCTACCCATCCAATAGTCTTTGGACAAGTGTAAGCCTTGGATTGAACATTATCATTTCATTTTATTAAAATCGTTAAATAATGAGGTCATCGCTGCATCATAATGATGTCATAAATAATTCAATTTATTGAATGTCTAAAAATTATAAAAAAACTACTATGATATAGGAAATCTTTTTATCTTTCAAATGACTATTTATAGTCAAATATATGACTTGTATAACCCCATGTAAAATTGTTTTAGTAAAACATTTCATGTTTGTGTCGTTTTTTACTTTAACATTAAATAAAAGGTATTTATGTCATTTTCCAACTAAAGTGGCTCCATGGGGTACCCACGTTGACCCATGGATTGTCTTGGTCGTCCATGGCACATAAAAAGAGGGTAGGACATGTGTCAAGCTCATCTCATATTATTATAACATTATTTTTACCTTAAACTACACTAATTACCTCTAATCGCGATTAAGAACTTAAAAGTTACTATTCACCAAAAATTATTTTAATCACATTGAACCACATTTTACTTATTAATGACAACCATGTATGTAGGATTTTTGAAAATCAAAACACAGAAGTGGTAATATTTAATTTAAATGAGAAATCAGTTATTTAACTACCACCTAGTGGTTTCACTATTCATCAAAAATTGAAGTTTTTCAGAACAATGCCAAAATTTCACCCTAAGCTATAATTGATATTCCGAATTCAAAAATGATGTCTATTTTATAAAATTCAAAACATATAAGTTTAATTAATTAATTTTATAATTAATTCCCGCCGTCACAACAAATAGCGTGTTTTTAAGAAACAATATATATCAAAAGATTAACAATTGTTTATGTTCAATTTCAAAGTGAAATTAATTTTAATGAAAACCATTGGATAAAATGGTAAAAATATATTATAATTATAATTTAAAACCAATAAATAGTATAATTTATCACTATAAATTATTTTGATTAAAAAAGTTGTTTTTAAGTATTTGTCACTATTCATAAAAAATTAGATGTTCTCAGAGAAATACCAAAAATTCAACATAGGCTGATTTTGATATTCCGAATCCAAAAATGAAGTCCATTTTGAAATATAAAATTTCTATAATTTTAAAAAGTGGTTATTAGTATTCATAACGGCTACTTCGATTAGTCGCGGTGTTTTAAAACTCGAAATTGCGTACAATGCAAGCTATTGCATTATTGAATGAGAAGCGTATCACGGAAGCTCGGGGTGTTACATTGAGGGGATTTAGATGAGTCTTACATATTCTAGGAGGCCAATTTAAATTTATATTGGGGATTACATCTATGGAAAAGGTTCATTCTTTGGGTTGATATTAGGGACAACATCATGGGAAAAGGCTTGTGCTTCGGGATGATATTGGGGATTACATATATGTAGGAGGACCATTATTTTAGATAATATTGGCGCTTATATATATGTATCAGGCCCATGAATTGGTATGATATTAGGGATTACATCTATAGATAAGGCCTTTTCTTTGAGATTATGTGGATTTCATGATTGCCACTATCCTCTAAACCAACATGATTCATGATTGGTGTGAGAAACAAGAGGATGAATTGGATCTTCAGATTTCATGTCTCACATCATCAACAAATAGATGGTACTAGATCCTAAGGGAATATAGAACGAGATTTGGGTGTGTCTATATCCTCTTTTGTTTTCATATCCTGGATAGTCATATTTATTGACCTATCTAGATATATCCCAGATGACGGTTGAGAAGAGTACATGTTCAAAACCACGAATGAAAGGTTAGGGTCTTACCACAATTGTAGTGCCCTACTGAAATCCATATAGGGTTTACTATAGTTAAAATTCCAATATTCTGGAGGAATACAAAACTGTTTAATGTCATTTTGTAGGGACTAATACCATACAGTTTAACGTCATGTTGTCAACATAATAACTACTAGTTTTAGTTCATATAGATTGTTCAATTTGCTATAAAAACAATTATTAACTAATTTATATTCATGATGGGGTGATATGATAATCCTTGAACATGAGAGGAGAGGAATATATAAACTGTGATTCTGGGGATTATCATATCAGGAGAAATAAGATAGGGAATAGAAGCCATTGACGTGTATAGAGGTAGGAAAATCCTTTCATGAGGGTGGATTTTTCTCTAGTTACTAGAAAATTTTTATGGGAATGGTATGTTGATACACCAGGGAATATATATCAAAGTGAACAAAATGTTTTTTGAGGATGCTGAACATATTTTTCCGATGGTTTAAGAGGCTTATGACGATCTGAAATCAGATGGGACACATAGTTTGATGAAAGGATGTGTCCAAACATATAAGAAACATTTAGACCACAATTTTCCCTGGATTCATTGATCAACCTAGAATAAGAGATTGGTGAATGTGATGTAGGAATGTCGTGAGGAGTAGGTATAGTCATGGTATTAAAGAGATGGATTTTGGGGAACATTAGGGGAAAATGTAAAATGTTGTTGACCTAACCTGAAAAGTTTGCGGTGTGACACACCATTTTTCAGGGATATTAGTGATGGTAGTGAATGTTCTAATGAGTGCATAGGGTTTTCAACATTGGTTAACCCACATCGGATCTAGCTGCATATGGGATTTCATGAGAAAAAACATAGAGAGGAGTGTCCATCAAAGGATGGTCGTGATGGAGTCGTCCACATACGGTTATCCATGAAGTATTTTCTGAAAAGGGTCATCTAGAAGGCATTATCAATGAAGGGGAACTTAAGATATGTATAAATTATTTTCTTTGGGATGTAATAGGGGAACAAAAGCTGATGTGACCTAAAATGAGAGTAAAGTTCAAGACCATTCAATAGCACATCAGGGTAGCTCAAATTTACCAAAAGAGATATAATAATTGTCCTAATTGAGTCCTGGAGTTTGTGGTTGGAGGTAATGTGTTCCAAAATAAACCTTTATGAAATAGATTCTAGATATTTGGTAATAATGAAAATCCAATTCAAAGGTATGCAAATGCATTTAAAATTGTTTATCAAATAACAGATGTTTCTTATCGACTAGTACTCCCACTAACCCGGTATCAAGTACATGATGTGTTCCACATATCATTATTGACTAAATACCTACATGATCCATCACATGGACAAAATTTAATGGTGGTATAACTGGAAAATGATATCTCTTTTGATGAGTTTCTAGTGAAAATATTGGACCATAGTGAAAAGTTTCAATGTATTAGCATAACATTCCATATAAAAATGTTATGGATAAACCACAATAATGAGGATGTGACATGTGAATTAAAGGAAGAAATGAAATAAAAGTACCGTAAACTATTTTAATATTAGTGTGTGAAATCAACGTTCAATGATTGAATTTCTTAAAGTGGGAGGAATATAGTTACCATGAATTTTATGAATGGGATTTTAATTTTAAATATATAATTGAGTAGGATTTAGTAATGTAGTATAATATTTTGTACATGAATTACATGATATAACCGAATAAAAATTATGAAACTAATTTTAACAACACATTTATAAAATAAATATAGACATAATAGTGGATAATATTTCCATGGTAAATTTGACAGAAAATAATATAACTACAATAGGTTATTTTGGATATTCTCGATCCCCTATAATGATCATACTCACTAAAAGTACTACCGAAATAAACCGGATTATTAGAAGTTAAATATTCATTATGAAAATGAATATATATATAACATTGAGGATAATAAAATTTAATGAATAATGAATGAAATGTAGCTTATTTATATAATAAATAGAACCCATATGAAAGTTACATATATAACTGTTGGAATAGTTATATAATTGCTAGAATAATAATATTACTATGAAAAATTCTAACTTGACTATTATAATATTATCCTTACCATTATTAAATAATATTCCCCTGACTTATAAAATATGAAAATTACATATTTACATCATGATAGAAGTAAATAATTGTTTTAAAAAGTACAAAATAAGTTATCCTTTTTTTATAAGACACAGAAGTTTTACATTCATTTTTATTGAAAATATAATTCCTTAGAAAAAATTTAATTTTAATTAATTGGGTTTAAAATTTAATATAATATTCTATTTCTATTTTAATATAATTTTATACAACAATATTTAATTTTTTGAATGGCTTTTTCTCAAAATATTAATATTTTATTTTTCAAATAAAAATGATTTTAATTAAAAATATATGTATTAAAATATAAAAAACTATTTTTATTCAATTTATTTCATTATTGGAATCCATAAATTTAATTATTTTTAGGTTATTTTTTATTTTTCTATCACAATTTAACTTTTGGTGAATATAAAAATACAAAAAAATATGGTATTTAACATTAGAAATTGGATAAATGACTTATTTCATATGGTATAATCTTAGAACCACTTACATCAAAATCACAAACTGTGTAAAATATATATGGCCACATGATTCATCACTATGGAGAGTCAGGAGCCAAAATAATAAACCAATGAATATAATATTTAATCACCTCTCCCCCTTATAAATCCCCCAATCACCACCACTTCACCACACACATTCTATGCCATGGATATTAACAGCATTTTTTTCGAAATTACACGTCCTATACTTCCCCATTTCTATAGTATACATAATGTAACTAAAGACTATTCCATGGACCCATAACGTGTATCTTAAGAGGATACATCTAAAGGGGGAGGTAAAATCTCCCCTAAAGCTATTTTAATATCATTTATATTATACCACCCCCATATGATTTTGATAAGCCTAAAAATAGAAACATAAGTATACTTAATATAATTATATGTTATTGCTATAGAATAATCTCCACCTCCTTATCTCCCTTTATTTAATTTCAAAATGATTACATTCTTGACAATATGGTTTGTTCAAGACCTCCATAAAAAACAAACTAGTTTTTCTTTACATCCTTCATGGTTGATTTTTTTAAAATTTTATTTGTATAATATTATCAATAATATATATATATTATTATTTTTGTAACTATAGTGTATTAGTTATAATTAATTTAAATTATACGTATCTAGTTTGTGATGGTTGGTAAAATACCTAAATAAAATAATAGTATAACAATAATTTATATAAAAAATGAATCCTCACTATGTTATAAAATAAATCGATTTTTTTAGACCAATTTAATTTATATAAATTAATGTTTTTAAAATTTCACATATATATTTGATGTAAAATTTGATAAGAACTTCATTAATATCCAAAAGTGATATGATCTTGGAGCCATGAGATGAATGCTCTTAGAAAGAAAAAATTAAATAAATTATTAAATTGCATTTTTTGTAAATTTAAAAAATTTAAATTTAGTAATTAATATATATATATATATGTAATTTTTTTTTAAATTAAGTATTTTATGAATATTTTTATATTATTTAGGACATTAAGTGCATGTGGATAATGATTCTGGATCCTAAGGTAAGGGATCTCTCTGAACAACAAAATTTTCTTTAGTTTTTAATTTCATTCTCATTAAATAAATTTCTACCTCTATTATTATTATTTACTTACTCTATATTTTTTATATGTTCCCTCAAATATATACTTAACTTTACTCACCTTTTTTAATGTGGATATACAATTTTAAGATGTCCACTTCTGATATTTTTTGTTATCAATTACTAATTAATGAAGTCATATATTTTTTTCTTCCTCATTTCAACTACATCTAAATGAAATGTTTTTAATCATACAATGTTCCTAAAAACAATCACTATATAATGTAAAAGCATATTATTTAAATTTTTATAGAAATTTTTATTCCATTACCCAATTTAATGATTATATAATTTTTTTTCTTAAAACACCACAAAAACAAAATATTTAAAAAATTACTTTTCTCTACTTATTAATGTACTCAGTGTGTGTCAATGGACTCATATATATTCAACATGTGTATGGTCAAGTTTTTGTGTAACGGACACAAAAATATTCCATGTTTAGAACATAATTAGAGTCTATATATGGTATATCGCTGGACCCTGTGTACAATACATTGTTAGGTACCTTGGGTGACGTACACACAATGTGTTTTTTGTAAATATTATGTAGTTGAGATTAGTTAATGTTGTGTGAGGTTCTATAAAATGGCTCAGTAAACCATGATAGGTCCACCTTTTGTATGAGGTTGTAACACCATGTTCTTTAAAGAGTACATTCCAGCTCCTCCTAGAGACATGAGGTGGGGGGGGTATTTTGGAGAAACACATCATGTTTATGATGTACATACTATGTACACTAACAATGGATATGTTTAAATGGTCTTTAACTATGATATTTGAGTTAGACTTTTGATTAGTCCTTTCTGAGAGATTCTCTTCAAAAATCGTGTTAGTGGAATCTTATCAGTATGAAGTGGAAATCTAGATGGTGTTCTTTTTTTGGGAGAGTTTTTGCTTGATGATTTATTTATGGTTTGGATTCATAATCCTTATACTTATTGGTTTATGAGATTTGGGTCCTGATTAAGGGTGTGACTTTCAAAACGACCTTTCCTGGGTGTTTTTACATGGTCTATTTGAGGTTATTTTTGATAATTTATATAAATTGGAATCAAAAATATCTTAGATTAGGGATCAATTGTTTTTTCCTAAGGGTTATTATTCCATTTTAAAGGTATGGAATATTTAGAGTTGTCATATTGGGATGACACCATGGGGTGCTTTGTATGGTTGGTAGCCATTTAAGAGATGTTGTGATAGTTCCAGGGGACCCATAGTGGATTATTTGTGGGGGATGTACTACCCAATAATGGTTTCTATGTCAAGGATAAGGACTGAGGTATTCTTTCATTGGGATTTATTAGAGGTGTATCTTATTATGGAGGACCTCTTAGTAGATGTTTTTACCTAGGAATATGTCACAAGGGTTATTAATAATGACTAATTAGTTTGATGCTTCTATTTTATTCCATAATAGGTTTTATTAATCAATGTTTTATAGTGGGTCTCTAAAGGAAACATAAGGATGTTCATTATGCTAGGTTTTGGATGGTAACAGATGTTTTAATAAGTCATTCATCCATTTTTATTTCAATATTAGTGTTAGTTATGGATATAATTTATGAGGTTGTCATGAAACTAATATCATACACCCTGGATGCAGTAGTGATGTGATAATGAATCCTCCCCAATGGAAATAATAATATGTTTGGAATATGACCTTGGTGAGAATGTGGTGTGTAATAAATAAAACCACCATAAGAGAGGTTTTTAATAAATAATGAAATCTCTATGAGTAAGGAGGTTTGGGACTACGAATAAAAACTCTCAAAGTAGGGAGTTTTGTGATACAAAATAAAAATCTCTGTGTAGGGAGGTTTGTGATATTAAATAAAAATAATGTAGTGTGGATGTTTTTGAAACCTTTTGTTAGGATACAGTGGATTTGTAGATGGGATTTCTTTGGTTCTGATTAGAGGATTAGTCCAGGAAGGTTCGAGATACTTATTCTAGCACAATCTTTCAGCGGAGTCATAAAGTCTTCTGTATTGCGGGGGATCACTTGTCAAGACCATAACATAAAGAGATGGATAAGTTATTGGGTTGTGATAATGGGATAGATCTCACCACATGTCATTACACAATATACAAGGGGTGAGTTTTAACCCATTTAATTATAACCATATCTATGTGTAAGACTCCCTATTTTTTAGTATGGTTGGTACGATCATCATGACGGGCTCAGAGAAACTCAGGCTCTAGAATAAATAGGGGTGGTCAATCGGGGCACAGAACGGAGGATTGTAAATGGTTATTGATTTCATGGAATGAATTATTCTCTATGTGTGGTTATTTATTTATTTATTATTTTGATTAACATTGATATGTATCTACTAGGACAATAATTTCGAATGATAATGAATTTATTACAATATATGATTTTTCAACCATGGGGGGGATATGGAATATTTTATTCTTACCCCCTATACATGATCCATGGTTCTTGTGAAATCTTTATGTATACTTTTAGGTTAATAATAGAGACATGATGAATTGGGAAGAGGTCTAGTGTTTCAGGATGAGGTAGAGATGATCATGTGGTGTCTTAGACTATAATTTTACAAGTATATAGATATTGGATACCAGATCAAAATGTATCTCGATGTTAGTAATGGATCCCATATACTTTATTTTTCTATTATTTATTCTTTTATATGTGGTCATTCCATTTGTTGATTTGTTTTTGTATATGTTCTTGATGATTTTAATGTTTATGACTTATTTTCATTAATTTATTATAGAATGTTATAATTTAGTTCATTTTTGTACATTTTTTGCTATCCTGCATGTGTTTGTATTTTTTACAATTATTGTGAAATCTGATGTAGGGGGTATATAGTTACCTCATAATACAACCATTGAAACCCCTCTTCTAGTTGGTAGCCTCTGTCATATAGAGAGGCACATTTTCATTCATGTTTGACCATTCGGTTTATTGTTCATGGTGAGTTTTGTAGGGATGCTATAAATATTTAACCTATATAATAAATAGGGTGAATTATACATCTCCAAAAAATTTACCTATGTTGAATGATATATCACTGATATAACCTATAAGGTGAATAAAAAATCACTAAGTACATAATAATGGTATATGTTCTTCCAAAAACTAAATAAGGATTGTTAATATTATAACCCTAATATAATACATAAGGTTAACTACTTATCAAAATAACACATCACACAATTGTGGATGATTTATAAAAAATTGAATAATAAGGGGAGATGATCTATATCCAACCTAATAAACATGTGAAGAATGCATCACAAACTAAATGATGTGGGTGGATGATTTTCCACCAATATAATTACCATTTGGAATTATTTGTCATTATAATAAAAAATGATATATCATTAACTAAATAGTTTATGTGACCAATAAATCACATTGATAAATAATGAATATGTTAACATGTTTTCACTATATTCCCAATATGTAGGATTCTATTAAACATATTATTCCCAAGTATCATGACATATTGGCCACTAAACATTCAAAATACCATAATATGACTAATTTCACACTATCCTAAAACATATACAAGCTTCGTTTCAGAAAATATTAACCAATTAATCCTTATGAGGATCCCTAAATCCAATAATAAATAAGTGCACTCCTCATAGGCTTCATTATCTTATCGTCTCTCCACATTCCCATTAAAACATATTCATAAAAAATAATGTCTTCAAATTATTGAATTTATATTACCTATATTTATCTGGATATTCCCAATTAATCACTAAACTATTATGAAAACAATTATGGGCTCCATTATATATCTAACACACTTTTCGACTAACACCCATATATTTTATGGAACATGGAACTCATACAAAAAAATGGAAATATTTATGAACCCTCAATCACTTGTTATTAGAGGAATAATCATTGAAGATTAATATTTAATTCATCCTTATGTAATGTAATTCCCTATTCATGATGAAACCTCACATTTTGGGCATTTAGATTACATAATTATGAAATAGAAGGATATAACTCAAATAGATAATATAGAAACTCTATGTTCACCCATAGTGATCAAACAAAACCAACATAACATCAATTTGAGTAAAGATAAGGGATAATATTCAAAAAACAATAAGAGGAAACAAGGGACAGTAGGGGACATAATTTTCTATTTTAATAAGTGAAATAGAGGTATGATTTTGTAAATATTATAACAATTGATATAATTATAAATTTTATTTTTTAAAACCCCAGTACAGGTCACTAGGTACTAGGTCCTTTCTTATAGAGTAAAATGTATCCCACCAAGTACCCTCCAATAAGCTAGAGGGAGATCAGTGGCCCACTTGGCCTATATTTACATCCATTTTGTCTACTGGAGTCTAATTATAAGGATATTAGAACCATATTTTATCTATCATCCACTTATTAATTTTACCATTGAGATCATTTATCCAATTTACAAACCTTATATTTTTTTAATCACTCCAATGGATTAACAACATTTAAATATATGAGAAATGAAAAAATAAATATTGAGTTAATACCTCATAATATGGGTTTTTGAACTTCTCACCATATACCTTCTCATCCATAATATGCACAATCAAGACTCTTTAATAAAAATATTTGGAAACAATGCTCACTTTTCACACTCTTAATACCATGTCTCATTTTGGATACATTCATGATGACACTACATACATACCATAGTTTTTATATTCCCACAATGGATCTTCATACACTAATCCACTACCCATACCAGTCATTCCCCAAACAATGCATCAACATCCAACAAGTTATTGTCAAAAAAATCCCATGAGAATGTTCTTATTATCGACATCATTATCTACCCTCATTGATATAAAGAATATGATATTTTTTCTTTATCATAATATGATTTAACATATTATACTCCACACATTTGAATAAAAATTCATTAACCATTATGAAAAAAATTCAGGATTAGGGAAAGTGGATGATCTTAGGTGAAAAAATACGTTTTCTACTAGGTACATCATCTGGACTTTCATCACTCCTAACTCTACTATTTTTATCCTATAAAGTGGAACATAAATATTCAATATGCATAGAACTTGATCAATGATAAATTAAATTTCAATATTATTTGGAATCCTAGAGAAAATGGAAAATTTCATAATATTGGAAAATGATTATAAAAAAGACCAAATTTCATGGCGCATTCTCATCTCTCCGAGAAACACTCAAAAACCAGTTCATAATCATCCCTAATTTGCAATGATTATGTCCCAAATGACCTATTTATAAATCCTAATCTCTAATACAGTTATTTTATTAATCCTAAAAACAAATTAAGTATATATAAATATTATAATAGTCAACATATACATGATAGAGTGAGAACCAATCCATCCCAAGGATGATATTAAATTTTTTTATCTCTAATATAAATAATTCGTATATATTATTATAACTAACAAATAAAGTTTTCAAGAAACCTCTGAATGTACATATATTCAATACCTATTAGAGTTTTTATACACTTATTTTTAATTTATTGGTATTTGTGAACATATATATGTTTTTGGATTTAAGAATAAAATGGAAATTTTAATGTTCTTGGAATGTAATTTTGAATATTCCATTGGATTCACAATGTAAAGTTTACCCAATAAAGAGATTTATAAATTTTATGTGGTGTTAATATTCACCATTAATTTTATTTTCATGATATAATTTCATCAATATTTATTAATGTAATTATTTATTTTTTATGTTAATTTTTTATTAAATAAAAAATATTTTATTACTAATATTTTTATACAGTTTGAATAATTTTAAATTATTAAAAAAGTGGTTAGATATTTATTTTATCGATAATATGGTATGATTGTGGAATTTAATTATTTTATTTGGATAATATTTTTTTATTGGGAAGTAAATGAATTATTAATTTAAAATTATAGTTGGTAATGATGGTGTAATTGGAGGGAATTGAATGGAAATGAATAGGGATGTATGATGTAATCCACAACTATAGAAATGAGTAGAATGTTCCTATTTTCTATTTAGGTATATTATTTATAAAATTTTACTATGATTTATTGATGGATTGAACATAGATAAATGAGTATTTTTTGTGAATGAGTGATTAGTGGATACCATAAGAGGACTTATTTATATCATTCATTGTAGAATTTATGTTGGTAACTCAAATTATCATCTCTTCTAATATCATTTTAAATCCACCATGATTATGATTTTAGGTGATAGATAGATGAATCATAATAGTATATAAGAAAAAATATATGAAAAATTAAATTGTAAGTTACTAGATAAATTAGAAATAATTGAATATCAATTCTTTTATAAATAATATATTTGATTTTTTGTGAAACTGAGGGATTATTATTGAAATTGATAATCAATGGAATTGTTTTAGGAAACTCCCATAAATATAAATCAATTAATATAGAATTTTGAATTTATGGAGATTTAAAATGATGATAGAGATATACGAATCTTAAATAATGCGTTATTTTTTAATATTGATTACAATTCTTATAGGATTTCATGCCAGACACTAAATGGTTCTATAGAAGTTATGATGAGGTCTAGAAGATGATGTATCAGTGAATGACAATGGGAAATTCCTCATATGCCTGGGGTCATGCCATTTTTTATTAGAATGATCATTTTAATAAGAGATTTACTAGTCTGGTGTTAATTTCATAAATGTCCTGTCATATTGTCCTTGTGATATGCCACTTTTGGCAGTGGTTATGCATCCTATTTCAAATAAGAAATGAGTAGTATTGTTTGAGATGAAAATGGTGGGAAAATCATATCAACTATGTAACCTATATAACATATCTAGTATGATGATATGGATGTTTTAATGTGAATTTATGTTTAAAATATATGTTTTTATTTGAAATGGTTCATTGGTACATATTGGATACATGATGAGTTATTGTATTAGTTTATAACCACACACTCATAATAATCCTTTATGCCAACGATCTCGTACCCAAGTGGTAAGGGCTCCTACTTGGCAACCAAGAGACCCAAGTTCAAAACCGGGGGGAGGTGACTTTTCAGGTTACTATAGTAGGATTGAAGTAGTACTATAGCAGGTACTGTATCAATTACTACAACAGTTACTATTTGGTATTGTAGCATCCGGACCTATTCACCTGATTTGGGCCTTCGGGGCACCGGTTTGGGCCTACGGTTCTTCAGGGACTTCAGGTTATCAATGGCCTTCGAGCCATAGGGACTTCAAGCCACGAAGATCATGGAGTAGCCCAGCTCACACAGAACAGGCCCCAAAAGAGGATCCGATAAACGAGAGTAGCAACCCCCAGAAGCAGAGCTAATCGGATTGGAAGAATGAGAGGGTATGGCAGCAGCCATATGGACCATGCATCGTGCAGCTTTGTATGGGGACATGCTATCTAATCAACAATTCAAGGTGGGGAGATATGTGATCAATGATGCAGAAGTTGTGGAGGGGTAATTCAAGTGGGCTGGGCCTACGAGTCATGTATTGGGCATGGTATGCCTCTGGGGCCTTCAGGTCATGTGTTGCGGTTCAGTCGGGCCTGGTGCTTTGGGCCTACGGGTCATGTATGCGTTCCCCTTCAATATTTAAAATGTGGATTATCCATAATAAAATAGAAATGAAGGCCTTCAGGCCATTCATGCATCATAATTCTTTGAATGTGTGATGGAATAGGTGTTTGAATTAATATATTATTAGTGTCTAAATTATTATTTGATGTATGATAAGTATATATATGATGTGACTGGTGATCTGGTATTTTTTGTGATAAGTGACAATGATAATGAGGATGATGCTGAGTTAGCATAGATGATATGACTATCCATAGTGGATATGATGTATGATGGTGATGATTTACTTTGATTGTTGAGACCATGAATAAAATAAGATATTGATATCTAGAGTAGTTTTCAACATGGGGTGTTTTTTATACATAGTGGAATATTTTTGAGTCTAGAAGAAAAAGAATAATAACTATATAATAGAAGAAGTTTATAGGGTTCTTATGTTGTATTTTGTTATCAATAAAATAATAATTTTCATACTAAAGTTTTAAATGGTCATTTATTTTTTCTGAAGTTATGTCTATGGTTTTTGAGTGATTACAATAATATAAAGGAAGTATTGAGGCTTTTGGATAGAGACTAATATTTTATTTGTTTTTGATAAAAAATGAGTATGAAAATTGGAAATGTACAAAATATGTAAGGTTTTTTATCCTCAACATGTAAGGTTCACTCTTACAGTATGAAAGAGTAATCCTGTGATTATTTTTAAGGGTTATATGATGTTTCCCTATGATATATGATTTTTATGATATATATGGGTGCATAAATTTTCCAAAAATATAAGCACACCCTTCCAAACAAGAGTAGGACTATGAATATGTTAATAATGTTACGATCTAAGAAACAGAAAAATTTCTTCTTATAGTTTACTATGTAATTGAATGACTATCACACATAGTTGGGGACATTCCATACTAATGGATAGTGTTTTTCTTCTAAGATGTTGTCACACCATCCTGTGAATCCATGTTATTTATGATATATTCTATTCTGAGGCTGATAGATGGATCATACCAAAATGTATAATATCAAGTTTCGATTATGTATACATAAATTAAAGAATATAGAAATTACACTGTAGATAAGTTTATCATTCCTTAATGGGTGAAATAATTATTATATGTTGTCTAATGTATTGGTTTATCACACTAAAATGCACAATATCACTATATGATTTAATCCAGTGTACGAATTGTTTGATCCTTGATGATGTGGTTCATGTGGTACTACATAGGCTTATCTAACACAAATTATTAATAATTATGATTATATAAAAGGGTAGATATATGGTTTGGAATAATCTAAATATCAAATAATAAGGACATGTTGACAATAATTAATGATAGAGACTTATATGAAATTTTAATATAAAATTCTAATATATTGTGAAAAAATGTGTTATAGCTATTTAAGATAGTGAATAGGGGTATTAGATGAATAAATAAAGATATATATAAGAACATAATACTATTTCAGGAGTATTTGGAGATAACTTATCACATAAATAGAGAGGAATAAACTAAATATGAAGACTACATGAAGTCATGTACGAAAAATAAAAAATGAAGGAGTTTGTGCTTAGTTTCACTGTGATCATCAAACTCAAGTAGTGTATTGGGAATGAAATAAATAGTAACATTTATTCTATATAGGAGATGTAAAAGGTCACTATATACTATTAATAGGTTATCAATTTAGAATAAAATGTGTTAATACCTACGTTATCTAATTAAAATACAGTAGTAAAACTTTTCTACAGACTTATTAAGAGAAAAAATTATTGAAATTCTTGTATCATGAGTCATGGATTTACCCTACTCATTTTATCTACACTAGAGATCATACAGATCATGTTGTCATATGTTTTAACATATCATTCCATTGAATATCTTCTCATTTTGAGTGGTTACCTTATACATCAGGTTGACATTTTTTTTTCATTTGTGTTCGAGAGCCTTGTAGTGGGACCATTCAATAAATAATGTTATAAAGATTTATTTCATAAGAAATAATAAAAGTTAAAATGGAATAATATTTACTAATTCAACCCCCAATCATTAAAAAAAATATTTCATAGGGTTTTCATAAGTGGTATCACAGTATGGATTCCTATGAAGATCATGATGGTTGAAGTTTTCTGCTATAAAGGTTATTGAAATTTTTTAGTGTTTTAATTTCTTTTATCAGTTTTAGTTAAAAAAATATTCCTTTATTTTTAAATATTAGTGTATTTAATTTCTATGGTTTTAATGAAAATTATTAATGTAGTGCGGAAATATGGTATTATAACATCTAAATAGATGAATTAATATGTCTATAACGATCATATGTTTCATTATATTATATCAATCAGTTTAGATATTCTTGTGGATACTTTTAATGGTTTTGAGACCCCTGATGATTGTATACTTATGAATATATTTAATTGGAAGAATTTTTGTAATTATGGATGTCATTATAATTCTATTTTAACAAATCTTATTAAAAATGGGTTTCATAATGATTACAGGATGATAATAGTGAATATAATTACGGATAAATGTGAATATAACTCTTAAGGTAATGTGAATATGAATTAAACTAATCTAAAATTTTAGATATTGAGATAGGAATATTTCAAGATAAAAAATTACAATGCCTTGGATGAATTCGTAATTAGTGTTAATGTAGTGGTGAGAACCATTAATGTTTTTTCGTAAGAATTTGGAGGGTTCTATAGTTTTTTGGAATATGCATTTTACTTTTAGAAACATTATTGATGAAATGGTCTTAGAGCATGAAGACCGTTATCTGAGAACACCTCTACTTGATGATATATACCATATATTTATTACTTATAAAATTAGAAAAGGGTGTTATTTCAAGAATAACTACAAGGCTACGATGGAAATATACTTTAACAATATGAAGTAAGGTAAACATATGATAAATGGTTATGCTGATGAATAATAATTTGATGATGCAGAGGTTGTTGAAATTAAATTTTAAAAAAATAATATCATTCATTTTAGAATGTTTGAGAAGATGAAAACAAATATATCAAGGTAAATTTCCTATAATGTTCTTTAAATGTGGATATATTTGAAATTTTTCAGAAAACTGTAAAATGTGGGAAACTATGTATATTATGATGAAGTTGAGATGATAAGAAGTTCCATGAAAAATAAAGCACCGTAATATATTCCAAAGTGGAAAGGTAAAAATTTATGTAAATTTAAAAAGTGAAATTAATAATGTAATCTAGAAGATGATGATAATAGTAAAGATGAAGAATAATTCGAGACTTATTTTGTTGATAAGAAATTATTTTTATTGAAAAAGTTAAAGGGTAAGAATTCTAATTCAATGAGGGTAAAAATATTGAATGTGTGGAAGAAACATAAACAAATTTCTTCTTTAATTGTGATATAAAAGTCTTTATTTCAAAGATATTAATGTTGGAGAATAGGAAAAAATATTGAAATATAAATAATTAATAATATAGTAATAATGACTCTATTTTTTATAGAAAAGGAATCATATCTAGTGATTAAGACTACTAAATTGAATACGTTACTAACAAAGTAGAGAGATTGGAAGTATACACAGAGTATAAGGACACATAAAATAATAATAGGTTCTAACTTGATTAATGATAATTGATATATCTAGAAATAATATTTAAAAAAAGTCAAATTGAACTTTAAAATGTATATAAAATATGTTATAGAAAGAACATAAGTGAATATTTTGAAAATACTATAAAATAATTATAAAAGTAAATTATTCCAACTTATGTTTTATTTTAGGGTTGAAAAGTTATTAAGAGTTTTGGTTAAATGGTCGATTCTATGTTACAAGTTAATAAAGTCAAACATATAACAAAACAACTAGATTCTTAAAATTGTAAATTCTCTATGGATATAAAATTAGGTGAAATACAGTAATAATAGTGACTAGAAATATTTAAATAATTATATAATAAAGATGTAATTACTATGAGCCTATAAAAATTACGTTTTTTAAAAGTAATATGAAATCAATGGTCAAATGGTATAATATCAACATGTGTCAACTTATACGTAATATCTAGTATTTATAAAAAATTTCAAATTTTTTAGACCTCAAATGAATTATAGGGGATTTGGGTAAATGGAATGATTATTTTTGTTTCACTACCAATATCAATATGATTTTATATGTTATGGAAGTGAATAATTTAAGGGGATTCAACCCACTCAATAAAAAAACTCATATATAATTTGAAAATTTTGGATTAATGGTTTAAATTTTTTTCAATTCATTAGGTGAGGCTTTTGTAATATGTGACGAACATGGTCACTTTTTTATGATTTTCTCACAATTTCCCCTTCCCAAATCAGTATGAATTATAATAATTTATACTATAATAGTAATAAAATTTATAGAATGTAAAATACATCGATGGTTGAATTGGATATTTAAACATAAAAAAATTAGCATCCATGGATCATAGATAGTGGATTATAACCTCATATTTTAGGATATTTAAAAATAATTATGTTTTTTTAAAATTTAAGTAATGTATCAATGACATTGGGAAATTTTGGATCACACAATAATGGAGGAGTTGATAAAATAATAATTAGATAATTCAATATGAAATAAAAAAAAATGTTTTTCATTAAGCCAAACAAAAATTAACTAATCATTCATCAACTCTGTGATGATCGAAATGAAGTGGTATTTGAAAAGTATGAATTGTTCTTAAAGAATATAATTGATGGATTTTTTTTGATTAGAACGTAAATATGATGTTGGTTGTTTCGGGTTGGTGAAAATGTAAATTCATACATCTTGATCATTAAAGGAGAAAATTAATTATGATATAGAATAATTTTCTTCCTGTCCGAAAATAATATTTATAATATGATAACAGGGTCTGGGATTATTGTTTATTCTAATGATGTAAGTCTTGGACTAATCATATAATGAATCACCACATGAAGCATCACGTTCCATGTATGAATCTACTGAAGAAAAATGTATTGATAATAATGATGAATGATATACTATTTTTTGAAATAAATATAAAAGTTATAAATAATTATTTTAAGTAAAAAATATAAAAGAATAAATTGGATTTGTATTATAATATATTTTAATAGAAGGAGAAGAAGAGTACTCCGAATTTAAAATGGGAGTTAGAGAATTTTTTTATATAGTGGATTTCATTCAAAGAATGATTTTAATACTATTCAACGGCTGTTGAATGGAATTATTTTCCTTTACATATCAAAGGATAAATTATAGTGATAGTATTTAGTAACCATAGATTAAGAAGGCATAAATAATACATTAATCCTATCATATAAATAATTCATCTCTGAAAATTTCGTATAACCCCACAATCTAAAGGTTTATTATCTCTGTTATTTTCAACATTAAAAAATTATATATTACACTAATGAAAATTACCCAATAATCATTGTCCTATAGACTATTTAATACATATTTGACATGATATATCCATCTCCATAATATAGGTATTGGAAAAATAATAAATGGGTGGGATCATATTTAAAAACAATGCCAAAAACATATTAAAACATGAAGAAGACCATGAGGGAGATATAAATATCAAAATAAAAGATCTTATGACCATATATGGTAATCATAAATATTTTAATAGAATTATAGGATCATTAAAATATCATTAAGGAAGAAAAAAAGTTATGACACTTCTAAAAATAAATCTCACTAATCACATTACATGTAACCTTGATATAAAAGTATGTAATAATTTAAAAATAATAAATAATCATGAAATTATATAATTTCATAGAAATTAATTTTATCTTGAAAATGTAAATAAGATGGCCACAAACATTAAAATATGGAATATCCATAAAAATATTTAAAAATGTTTTTGAAACCCCATTATTCTCATTCCCAAGTGAACAAACACATTATGTCCACACCAATAAATGTGAGAAAACCATACATTCCCACACCCATGTTAACAAACTAAATATACATATGTCTGGTTAGGTCATGATATAATATTAATCCAATTAAATAGAAGGTGATATAGTTCCCCACCTACCATAATCCATACATATATATGATACTTGAAATATATCACCATAAAATCTTAAATAATCCATGAAGAAGAATGAGCTTCATAATTTTTTTAAAAGAATCACACATCATGAAATAATGAAATCATAAGATATCAAAAAAATGATTTTCCAAAAAAAATCATATAATTATTATTTATATTGGGTTATCAAAACATCACTCGAAGAATGATACACTATAGAGGCTGAGTAGATGTAAAAATAAAAAGGTTTTCACAAAACATTTTAAATAGTATTGTAAATGATATTAGGTAAATTACATCTAAATTAATTTAGAGGAAAAGAGGATGGATAATTTTAAAAAACATATTATAAATAATATCTCATAAAAGGTCCTACAAAAAAATAATTGTTTCATGGAATGATATGTGAAGATAAAAAAATCTATTTACATCCCAAATAATCATTAATAATTGAGGCAAGAAAACAACATATAGTTTTCAAAAAAGGGAACTAAAAATTATTTGAATACATTAAAATTAAAAAAAATTAATTAAATACTATAACCTTGATAATTATATAAAATGTATTTATATATATAATGTGGAGTGAATGAAAAAACATTTTATTTTTAAATGATGAAAAAATTGAATAATTTAAAATACCATTATTGAGAACCGACAATGATAAAAGGGTGATAAGACATTAGTTTCAAAATGAATGATGGCGGAATAGGATAATTAGAGATAAATTTTTTTGATTCCATTATAGAATGGAGAACATTGGTGGTAGGTAAGAATGTAGATATAAAGGAAAAATCCTTCTAGATAAATGAAACTTTTTATTAAAAAATTCATTTTAAGGAAACGTTTGAATTATAAAGGAAAAAGGTATTGTTGTGAAACAAGATGTACCTTTGAAATATGTTTTTAATACATTAAAAATCATAAAAGGTTATAATATAAAAATAAAGAAATCTAATTGAAAAATAAGAGTGATTATTACCCATGGAAGAGAATTGTATCACAAAAACCCCTTATGACTTAAATAATATTTGAGTCAAATGTAATTGGAAGGTTGAAAGTAATATGGTTCTATAAAAACAATTAATTAAATCTTATATTATTTTAAAATATTGTATTGAGTATTATATACACAATATAAATAATAATTTTTTGCAAAAATTTTAAAATATGTCTCTATATAGAGATGTTGTAATGAAATATCCTTACCTTTTTTATATTGTAAGATCCCAAGTTTTCCTTGAGGTTTCAAAACATGTATTTCTAGTTTTTTGTTTATCATAAACCTAATGGAAGTTCCTAATGTAGACACCTGGGTTTTGATGGGGTGTGGGGCCTATATGAAATTTAAAGACTCAGCTTTTTGAGGAAACCGGTGGGCCACATGGTTACTAAAAATAGTGCCACCTAGTCTGAAAATATTTATTAAACCATAGTGGGTGGTTGAGTGATCCTAATAGGGATAAGAGGTTTGTTTTAACCACATATAATAGGTATTAGGGATGTCCAAGTGCTACAATCCTTTTTACCGAGGGGTTTTTCATAGGCTGGATGCGATAAGTCAAATCATTTCCCTAACCCATGCTAGGGGTGTCATTGGGATGTGGTTATCAAACATGTGGTGAATGATTTAGCTGGACATATAGAAAAATCATTCAAATATATAAGAAAGTGTAAATTGGATATTTCCACTCCATTATATTAATTTCCACCTTTTATTTATTCTTCCGCCTTGCACAATTGGCTCTCCTCTTGTTGGAGTCTTCCTTCATCCTCAATATTGGAATTAAGGTATATCATATATTCATTATCCAAATAAATTTATGTTTATCAATTTTGATGTAAAATCAAATTATATTCCTTCCTTTTACACCTTTCTTTGTTTATCTGAACATCGATGGAGTTATTTTGGTGAGAGATAATATGACATATTTTTAAGTCATTAATTTATCTACTCTATTTATTCTTTCTATCTCAGATTATAGGTAGAAAACAGATGAGGAGTCGACTACCAAGGTGAGGTTGGTAGACTCATTATTTTACCTTAATGTATTTGTGTTTATTATTTTCACCATTTTGACACCCTGTATTTTCCTATGGAATGTTTCTTAAATAGAATTATTCTTAAATATAATTATTGGGATTGACCTATATGAGCAACAAGACCTATTTATATTTCATTAGAGGATATCGAGATTTAATTGTACATCACCATGGGTGTGTTTTTAAAATGTATTAAACCACCATGGAGGGGTTATGAATTTGATCCACCTCTTAAGGTGTGTTCTTTTACGCATTAGATTTGGGATGTTAAATGGAATGATTGAAGTTTATATTGAATTTACTGAAAGTGAGAATTTAAGGCCATGTCCATATTCCATTGGACATTATACCTTCATGATTTTTATAGATATTTTCTTTAAAAACATAATGAAAAATTAAGATGGTTGGGGGGATTCAGGGGATGCTAATCCACGTAAGCCTTGGATATGTTTTGTGACCAATTTTGAGTAGAGTTAACTACATATGTAAATATGATAGAAAATTTAATTAAATGTGTAGTTAAATTTTGTGGTTAGAATTTAGGCCCGTGACTATTGAAATTCCCATGTCTAGAGTTAACGATGGGTTACAACACATGATTCAATTCATGGACCCATCAAGCTTATTTAATTAAATGAATTGTTCATAAATTTGTAATGTGAATTTGGTGAAATAAGGGTTCTCGTGTGGTCCTCATTGATAGAGCCACATGGAATATAAATTATACATGACCGAGTGATATTTAGACTCGCTATGTGGGCTGTGAAGTACAGACATAGAGGGAAGACCTTTATGTGTGCCACAAGTGATAATTTTACTCCCTATGTGCACTTCCAAGGATTGAACTAAAAATAAGATCATTATATAAACCATGAGTGACACTTTGGGTCCCTTTGTGGGATGCCAAGGGAAGATCATGTTCATTTAAATCATATGGAATTAATTATACTATGTTACTATTATACCAAATAACAACCTTGGATTCATTCGAATCATTACATCTTATGGATGCCTTATTAGCCATATATTTTTAGTAGATATTATTCATGGGGGATTCTTTGGCCATGTGTCAGGTCCCAAGAGATTATATAATAACTCATGAATGTATATTTACACAGATATATTCTAGAATAGATCGATTTTGGTAATAAATGATGGGAAATCAATGGTAACATAGAAATATATGGGTTATTTAATTTCCACATTTCATTTATTGATTTTACTATCACCTCTACACTATTCATTATATGTTCTTGGACTAGAGGGAATTGTAAACCATTAGTGGTGGCCTATTGAGTATATCTCACACTTTTTTAGGGTACCACTGGGTACCCCGAAATACTTAATGGATGAATGAATATATACGCAAATGAGACATGATATGAGTTCTTGATTACCTCACTAGAATGTTGTACATGGGGGAAAGTACCAAGACTATGATCATGAGGCCACTAGAGATTGTCTTGGGAATATTTTACAGGTTATATAACATGTGTTATATGATTTCCCCATTATTCCACTATATTTCCTTTTTTGTATAGTATACCATGATCTTAGTTTTTTTACTTAAAATTTATAGATGATTTTAGATGTTTGATTATATAATGGATTATTACTCTTCTTTTATTCAGTTATTTTCTATGATTTTCCTATTGATTGATATGATTATGCCACTATGATACACTATGATAATGAGGTAATTGTCTCCCCACTATTCTATCATGGACACACACTGCCAGTCAAAATACTTTGATGTATGAGGTGAAGTGGTTATGGTCATGTGACCAATCAGGTTCAGTTACTTATGATTGAACCAGTCCCAATACAACACACGTGGGCATCACATGTGTTTCTTTTCATTTTTTATATTGATTTCTAATTGGGATTATAAAAGGGGGAATGGGATGTGTTAGGATTTTTTCATGATCTTGTTCCTATGAGTAGCTTTACCATGTTTAGTGAAAATCTAAATTACGTGGGATGTAACATGTTCTTATATATTATTAATATTTGGGTTTTTTTGAATTTATTAATGTTTGATTCAATATATGTTTGAGGTTCCATATGACTATGTATTTTTACCCCTGGATGATATTGAATGGAATTATTTCACCACGTATCATAATAGTCACTTGAGAATTTAAAATCATACATATTATATTCCATGTATATATTACTACGTGCATTGCTTATTGCATGTTTTGGAGCTTTAATTTATATGTACATGATATTGCGAAAATCATTCATAAAAAAATTTTATAAACAATTTATTTTGATTAAATGGATTCTTTATTTCATTTTATAAATTGTACGGACAGTTATAAATTGGAAATTGTAATCTGTATAATTTATCCATTTTAAAATATTTTTTATGTAAAGGAGTATGAAATTAAAATAAATTATATTCTAAAATGAAATTGTCACCATTAAATAGAGATATCAAATTTAAATTAAAGGGTGTTATAATCTATATATTGCAATTGATACAATTTCTATAGAGTCCACTGACTTATAATAGAGTATCGGATATGTAGTTGACCTCAGTAGTGGGAAGTTAGTGGTGACTCTTACATTTCATATGATGTTCACATCACTCAAAGATAGATTTAAAAGCTATAAGAGGGTTGTGACTCATATATTGATAATATTGTAGTTATATTATTCTTATACATGCATTCTTAGCTATTATTAAATTTCGTATTGAGTAGTTTGTTTGGAACATATAGAGACATTCTACCTTGAAATCCTCGAGTCAAATGCTAGAAGGGTGGAGATGACCATGCTCCTGAGGTTTTCAGCACAAGAATACTAGTATAACCATCAGTAGTGACACATGAGTATACTCTAATTATAACTAATATGGTAATGGATTCCTAGATTTAACAGGGTTTACTATTATTTAAACATGTTATTAGGGGAGACCTATGACCTTACACGTCTATGGTATAGATGACATGTGAGTTTTAGAAGATGCAACCGCTAAGATAGATAGTGATCCTGATTCCTGCATTAGATGGTCTGGCATGATTATAAAGACATTTTTTCCCCAGTATATGTCTTGGGGGGATTTTTATATGGAAAACCATGTTTATTTCAATCCTATGATGTTGACATCTAATATATCCATAGCATCTATGCACATGGGGTGGGTATCACTATCAATCATGGACTATTCAACCTATTTTCCTGGAGATCAAGTGTTTGTCACGTAATTTATTAGGTGATGAGTTATCCAATTCTAGGCGATTTAAGTATTGTCTCTGGCATTAAATCTAGTCATAGGTGAATTTATTTCAGCTTTATAGCATATTTGGAATAGTGAAAAAGGTGCTTGTCACATAGTATAACCTTAGAGTGGCTATGGTTGTGAGCTAAGTTGGGTTGATACCTAGATTTTGAATTGTATCAACTAATAGTATGAAACATCATATAGAGCTCTAATTTTTTGATATCAGTAGGTAGGGTGTGTAATCAGGTTTCCAGGTTAGGTTCCATCGGTGTGGTATCCTAGGATTTACAAAACCCTAGTGTATGAGGGACCCAGAAAAATTATGATCTTGTGGAAAGATGGGTTCAATTTAGTTCTATTTCATATATTTTCCTCCAGAATATAGAGATAAAGGGTGTACACCGACTCTATATTTTAGAGTGGGGTCAAAAACATCTTATCAAGAATGTTTTTTGAGTGAGATTGGACAATCAATCTGTGGTGGTGGTCATGGATATGGTACTTAGACAGTAGAATTACAACACCATTAGAGAATACATACTCAAGGTAGCCATGCTATATATTTTGAATGTGTTTATGTCTAGATGTATGAAATTTAATAGATACCTAAGGATTATTGTTTTGAACATTTTATGGTGGGAGGTATTATTCTAGTAGACTCTAATTTAGAATTTTGATGCATTTATTTCCCATTCCTTCAAATTTATTCCTGTTGTATAGATCCTTGGGATAAAACTTTAGTTTTCCTACTGCGTGATGTCACTCAATACTCCATTGGAAATTCAATTGGAATGTGTGTGGTAATGCAAAGAATTCTTCCATGAGGTAGGATGCTATTTTTTCATATAGGTCCTACTTTTCTATGAGATTTCATGGTTTGACATCATTTTTAGGATAGGATCGTTGGTTCAATATAATGGTTATATTGAATTCTATTATTGAAGGGTTACTTTTACATCACTATAGAGAATGAATTTTATTTAAAAGGGTGTATGGGATGTCCAAGAATGTTGAGATAGGCCCAGGCATCAAGGGCATGGGTCGATGACACCCCGAGTTGATGGTTTTAACCTAGATTACCAGAGAACTTGTTAGGATTATTTCCCTCTAATGGTAGATAATTTTATGGACATTATCCTAGATGAATTTTCAGGAATACATTCTCAAGGGAGAAGTATAGTTTTCAATCATGATAGTTCCAAGAGCTACACCGATGACCATTCCTTCTTAAAAGATGACTAATAATGACTTACATGAGATCAAGAGGACGCTAGAGGATTTGGAAGATAAGAGTTTTATATTACCCAGTTCTTCACTGCGGGCTTTACTAATCCTTTTTTTCAAAAATGGATATGGTACCCTTAGGATTTGTATGGATTTTTTTTTCAGTTAATCATACATGTGATTATGAACCAATACACACTGCCTCATATTGATGACTTCTTTGACTAGCTCTCATGGGAATGGTTTTCTCTATGATTAATTTTCAGCCAATTTATCATCATGTGCATGTTAAACCATTAGATATAACACATACAATATTATATATTAGACATGTACTATAAGTGTATTTGGGCTTACTTTTTGTCCTCATAAACACTTCACTAGTTTTCATTGAACTAATAAACTGGGTTCTCCAACCATGTCTAGACTTGTTTACGGTGGCCTTTATGGACAATATCATGGTTTATTTTCACACTCGCCTAACCATTCCAAAAATCCTGAGATAATATTGAATACCCTCATAGATCATTAATTATATTATATGATCACAAATTTACTCTTTTGGATGGAAAAATTTCACTTACTAGGTCACATTATCTCAAATATAGGAGTATTAGTTGACCAAAAGACGGTGAGATCAGTAGTTTCTTGGGATAAACCAAACAATGTCTTTAATATATATAGTCTCATGGAATATATGGTTTTTAAAGAAGAATTATTTATGTAAATTAACACCATGAAAAACCCCTTAATGGATTAAAAAATATTCGTGTGAAGATCAAGTAGTCAAAATCGTAGAAGAAAACCATTCATGTGCTGAATGGGGGGCCGACTTCAATGATGATCTTGAATTTTACGGAATGAAATTGAAACTATATAGTTAATTGTGATGCATCATCCACTGGGATGGGAGTATTTTTGATGTTGGAGAACTAATTTATTGTGTACAGTCCTATTCAATTGTGGCCACATGAGTGGAACTATATAACACATGATCTGGATTCAGCCACTACTGTTCATTCCTTACACCATTGGAGGCAATACTTTCTTGGAGATAATTTTATGGTATATAAAAATGTCACAATCTTTAGTTACATATTGAAACAATGTGATTTGAATCCTAGGTAATGAATTTAGGTTTAATACCATCATTCCTTTCAAATTGTGCTTTCAGATTTTCCTAGACTGAATTTACTTTTTATCTATGTTGGATGACCCAATCATAGGTATTTTATGATCACAGTAGAGAGTGGATGATATTGAAAATATTTTTATGAGAAACACTTGGTGGTTGAGGAACATCATTGATAGTATATACATGCATCATTATTAGTAAAATATTCACTTCTTGTGAGATTTTAGTTGAAGAAACTATCAAATCAGGAGGCTTTTGTCCAATGGTAGATAATTACAGGTGATGACCTACCACTTTATTTTGTGGGTGATGGGAATGGGGTCATACACATTAATAGAAAAATCTTGGTTCACACAAACATCTAAAAGAAGTTTATGAGAGGTTATCATGAATCTTTTTGGGAAGTACATCTCCTTCTTACCATGATGTTTTATGACAAATGTATCTAATACTAGTGGTTGGAGACTAAAAATGATAGATTAGTTTATGACATGGTGTTAAACCTGTTAGAAGGTGAAGGTATGATAGTACAAACTACATGGTATTTTATATAATTTACCTATTCTTGAGTAGAAGTTAGATTATTTCACCATGGATTTAATGACATGATTTCCTAGATTAGCTAAGGGGAGTGATTCTGTATGGATGATCATATAATTATTGAAAAAGTTCACCCATTTGTTGACTATTTGGGAGGCTTTTTTGGTGGATGAGATGGGGTGGATCTACATTTGTGAGATCATCACTCTCCATAGATTTCCACATTCTATCATATTAGACAAAGAAAATTGATTAACATCAGGGTCCTAGATAGGGTTGCAGAGGTCACTCAGTTAATAGGTTATGCTTTGTATATAATATCACCACCTGACCAATGGTCAGTCTGAGTGTATGATATAGGTTTTGGAGGACATTCCCAAAATATTAATCATTTATTTAAAAGGTTTTTGGGAGAAACAATTAGCTCTAGCTGTGTTATCTTATAAAAAAAACATTTAGGTTACTATACATACATATGGATCCTTATGAATTCATATATGGTAGGATATATTATTAATCCCTATGATAGTTACAAGTAAGAGAATTAGTGTTATTGGGTCATCATCTTGTTCTGAAGACATAAGAGTATGTTTAGTTTATTAGGTAGAAGATGTATATAACATATCCCAGATAGAAGTCATACACAAATTGTTGTCGTCGAACATAATAGTTTAATGTGGGTAGTCGGGGTTTCTTACATGCTTCACTAAAACTGAGTTACAAATAGATTTAGAATAAAGGGATGCTATCACCTCATTATGTTAGGCCCTTTGTTTTTTTGGATAGAGTCAAACAAGTATCATATCGATTCTGGTTAACTCATTGGTTTTGGTCCATTTAAAACATCTTACATGTATCTTTGATTCACCGATATAATTCAGATCCTTCTCATTTTCTTCATCTTGAGGTAGTTGAATTGGAGGTTCAGTAATATTTTGAAAAGAATCAAATCAATATTGTTGACCAGGGCATGATGGTTCTCCATGGATAGTAAGATCCATTGGTATGGGTGTTATGGAATCATGGCCATGTATAAGATGGGAAATGGGAGATGGATGTGGAATTATATTCCCAATGGAATGGGATATTCTCAGATGATACATCAATATCCTAGGAATGGAAACTCATGGATGAGTTACTTTTAAGAAATAATATTGTTCGAATCATACTTTTCCGTGAGTTATGGAACCTTTTATTTTTAGTTTTCTTAATATTTTATCCCAATAGAATTTTTTAATGAAGAAATGGAGGATAAAATGGTGTATATAGTTTTTTTGTATGGATACATGAATTTTAGAGGAAATAGGTGGGATTCCCGGTTAGTAGAAATCGTACCTCCTAGTCCACACATTTTAATTAAACCATTTGGGGTAGTTTGGTTCTCTACCTAGGGATATATAATTTTTATAATCATGTATGCCAATATTAACAGTTATTAAGGTGATGTATACATCTTTAGAGATGTGTTTTTTCACAAGATTTATATGATTAGATAAACTATTCAACTAGCCCATGCAATTACTGTCTTGGCACAGTTGATGTTTCACAGTTGGCTCGCAATTTTTATAACCTTGTGGCCAAAATATATGACCAATTTAAAAAGGATGAAATAATGATTTTACCCTCAACTATGTGTAACTAATCTCCTCATTTCTTTCCTTATACAAACATAACATGGCCTCCTCCAATTGGTGTCTTACTTACATCTCTACCTAGGCCTTGAGGTATCTCATCCATATTGACAATGAATCACATTCCCTTTATGAGATATAATATGCCCTATTTTCTGGTAATTTTTATATTTACATGGTTTCTTCTATCATATCCCATATTACAGGCCAACAGTGGATGTGGTGTCAAGTACCATACTAAGGTAAGCAGTATCAATATTTTCTACTAAATTCATAGAGTTTATGTATGGAAACATTGTGCCACATGATGGATATTTCAAAGTGTTTCTTATTAAATGAAATTATTCTTAAATTAATTGAATGGATTAAAAAAATAATCCCCCAATACCCATTTATATATCATTAGAGGTTAAGAACCTTTAATTGAACCACCAATTTGGTGTAATGTTTAATTGAATTAAACCACCATGGGTGACTTATGAAATGGATCCAACACTTCTAGGGTGTTTTTAGCCTTTGTTTGATGTTAAATGAAATGATTGAATTATGAATTTAATTGAATAAAAGAAAGAACATAAGGACTTATTCCTATGATGTTTCCATTTTCCGTTATCAAATAGGATTGATATGTTCTTTAAAATCTAAATTTCCAAACAAGAAGAATGAGGGGATTAATGGTATGTTAGTCCTTCTAAACCTATACTATATTTTAACCCATCTTTGGAGGCGAGTTTATTACATATATAAATGTTATGGAATATTCTATTAAATGTGAATGTAAATTGTATGGTTAGACATTAATCCCATTACCATTTATATTTCCATGCTGAGAGTGAAACATTTTTTACAACATTAAATTCCATTAATGGAATCATTAGTATTATTAAATTAAATGAAGTGTAAATGAATTTATCACGTGCCTTAGATGAAACATGGGTTCTCCGATGAACTCCAAGGATGAAATCACTTTTATTATGAATTTTATATTCCATATTTAAATTTGGAATCCCTAATGGACTAACAAGGAAAAACTGAGAGGGAAGACCATTATGTATTCCATGTGTGATACAAGGAAGAATTATGTGTACTTTGAAGTATAAAATTAGAGAGAAGATTATTATATATATTATTAGTGATACATAGTCTCCCTTTGTGGAAAAACAAGGTTGAAATTAGAGGGATGTGAATTTATACCACACCTAGAGCGATAGTAGGTTTCCCATGAGTAATATATAGGATAATATTATATGGTGTTTTGTTTATGTTATACCTAGAGCATTACATGGGATCTAAATTAGGAATGCTAGGGATGAGATCATGTTTCTTTCCACTAATAATGAATTAATTACTTAGTGTGACAACCAATATAAAGAACTAGATTATATTCAGTATGATCCATTCATTTTATGATGGACTCATATTTCATATATTTTGTTTATTTATTATTAGTAATGGAATATTTTCCACATTAGAGGTCCAGATACATTATTATAAATTATTTTATGATTGACTGTTTACTCAGATATATTCATTATTAGGACGAAGTTGGTAGTAGAGGACATGAATTCCATGGGAACCTGAATCTTTATGTGTTATTCATTTACCCCTATTCATTTATATATTTTTATTACATGGACACTATTAATTATATATTCATGAACATGTGACATTAGACACTGTTGGTGATGTCCTACTGACTATATATCAAACGCAGTTCAGGCTATTATTAGGTACACAGATAGACTTAATGGTTGTAGATACGGATAAGGGAATGAGACCTCCTATAGATGTTTTATTACCTATATTGGATGATGTACATGGTGTAGAGGATCAAGCCAGTGCTCGAGATGCTACTAGTGATAGTATTGAGAATTTGTTTATTTTTTTAGAATGTTATATATACCAGCTCCCCTAATTCCCTTTTATTTCCTTTTAATATCATGACATTATCATAATTTATTTATATTAAATTCATGTATGTGATTAAATGGTTATTTATATGATGGATGACTACTCTTCTACTATTCAGTTATATTTTTTTCTTATGTTATCAAATGATATGATTATACCACTGTGATACACACATATCATAATGGTATAGTGGTCCCACAATTCAACTATGGACCTCAGTTTCATGTTGGTTTCCATAAGTGTTTGAGGAGGCATGCTTCAGGTCATGTGGCCAACTTATTTTAGTTACATATGAGTGAATTATGTTAGGGATGTCACACATATATTAGTGGATTACAGTATTATTTTCTATAAAAAAATATTTAGTCTAATAATCCATTTTATAACCTTATTTATATAAGTTTCCTCATTTATTCCTTCTTTATAATCATTAATTATGGATATATTGGTTGGTTATAGCAGATTTCGACCATGGGGCATTGATAACTTTAACTATTTTGCACATTTTATTATGTTGATTTACTTACCCAACATTTTACACCAAGATAATAATTAATATATAATTTAAGATACTATAATATATATCTTTTATTTATTTATGAATCTCTTTAATAATTTCATAATAAATTTAGTTATGAAATATCAAAATGGAATTAGTGCTTGTTTATTTTGGTGATTTTTGTGAATAAAAAATAACATTAAAATTAAGTTAAATAGATGCTATAATATTTCTAGAGCCATATCAAAATATTATTTTATTATTTTAATGTAATATTTTTATTTTTCATGTTTATATACACTTCCATGATATATTCTTAGGACATTGTAAATGTAGGTGGTCAAACCGACCCAAACTTGAACATGCATGAGCTCGATTGGTGAGTATGGTGAAGGAGGTGTTTCTTCTGACATAATATAATTATAAAAATATTATAATTGTAATATATTTATTTTTATATTATTTTAAGAAATATTATTATGTTTTTTTATAAATAATTAAAAATTAGAGGATGAACGTAAAATAATTCTTGATGGAGGAGGTAGTCCACACACACTCGCGATTAACATTCTAATGAATTTATAATTGGATAAATATAAATAAATAAGTGTTTTACTATTAATGTAAAAATTATATTTATACTAATGAAACTAGATTCATAATATTATGATGGTGATATCATATTTGGTTGAGTATTAATCGGAAGAAAATCTTAATAAGGAGATAATAGTTACGCTGGATACTTGATCATTCCTTGGAAGTAACATTGAAATTGAAGGGCATAAATTTTTTTTAATAACAAGGGGATTATGTTCATGGGATAGTGTTATAAGGATAGTAAAATTAATTAGTTTTGAATTTAAATTCATAGGATATTAATTTTCCTAAATGGTGGAAGTGTTATCTTTTTATAAGTGAAGATAAGTGTGGTTTGGGAAACCCCATTTGAATTTCAATAATATAATTTCAATATTAAATGGTATAGAGATTAATGGAATCATTTAAAATTAAACATATTACTTAATTTGGAACTTATTATATTTATGTTTAAAACTATTATAACAAAAAAAATATCTAAAACTATTAAGGGATAATTTTAAAATAAAAACATTTTCAAGAGTAAAACATTTTTTTTAAATAATAAAATCATAAAATTAAAAAATTTATAAAAGAAAAAGTTATCATTATTATAGATTTTAGAGCCCTAAATTTATTTATTATGATTTTAATAAAATTTACAAGACATAAAAGTCAATAAAAATGAGAACTTCCCCTATAAAATAGTATATTTAATTTGAAGGCCAAATAAATTATTTTCTATAATAATGTAAATGGTTTATTTTAGTCTAAAAAACAAAATATGTGTTTCAAATATAAAGGGTATTTCAAAATCAATATTTTTTTTATTTAATTTCATAATTACTTTCATAATTTTTTATTCAATTTTTTAGGTTATGCTTACTATGTGATAAATCATGGAAAATAATTATCATTTGAAATTAATATATTTTTCACCTAAAAATAAAATTTTATAAAGAATGATAAAAAAAATTAATCATAAGAAAATTTGGATGTGATAACTATAAAAATTTATTATTTTTATATTTAAAATTATAAAATATTACAATTTATCTTTTAATTTAAATTGAATAATATACCAAAGACAACTTTTATTAAGAATAACATTTTGAACATTAACTTAAAAAAACTATTTATCATCTAAAGGTACTGTTTTTTAATTTATTAACAATTAAAAGAGTTTTAATATATATATATATATATATATATATTCATAATATGACTTCCAATATTTAATTGATATAAATTTAACTATTTTGGTAGAAATTCCTTTAATTTAATTTATAAATAATTTTAAAATAAACGTATCACAATTTTTAGGGTAATTAACTATAATCGAAAAAATCTAAATTTTTTACCCAAAAATGAAATTGGACCCACTAAATTATAAAATATTTTTATACAAAATATATTAATAATTTTGTCAAATTAAAATTCTATGTGTAGTGAAATTAATTTTAACGTCAGTGCATGTAATGTGTAAAACCCATTTTTAAGAAAACTGTATTATCAAGCATAATGCTATTGTATAGGAAAAAACTATCAATATTTTGGATTCTAATGATATTAATAAGATTATAATTTTTTAAAAATATGTTCTTTGACATTAAAATAAATATCAAAATAAATTCCAAAAAGCATACATTTCATTAACGAAATAGATGAATATTAGATTTCATTAAATATTACTTCATTTTCAAAACTGATATTCGTTGATTTTATATATTGAAATATTAATTTTTAAATTATTTATTTTAATTCATATATATATTTTTAAATAAAAACATATTAATTTTTTTAGTCATATGAATGGGATAATATTAAAAAATCCTTATTTTGTTATAACCACAATAATAATTGATTAAAAACATCAACATTTTCATATAGGATAATTTTGTTGTGAGGAATTAAAAAAGTAATTTAAATTTAAAAAATATAAATTTCTAAATTCTAAATTTTAAATTTTCATAGGAAAATAAATAATATAAATAAGAATAATTTAATTGAATATAACATTTTCAATAACCACTCATATTAATTATTCTCCATCTAAAGGTAAAAATTATTAATGATTTACTATATTTTATTTATTATAGATTTATTAATAATATTATTTTAATATATTTTGGTTATTTATATTATGAATTGTGTGGGACATATCTTAAATATTAAAATATTTATTTTAAAGGATCCAAAATATCTGGTCATTATATTCTACCTCCATAAATAAATTGTGTTTTCATAATTTAATTAAAAATTTCTTTCAAGAATAGGTAATGGAAGTGTAAGGAATTACATGATTCAATATATTATCTCTAATGAGATATTATACTCAATATCATATGTAAGACTAGAAGAATCATATTTCCCTGGACCACTTCAAGGGAATGTATCTCATGAAATGTTTTAAGTCCCATATAATGGATTTATATTTCATTTTAGAAAATTAAAAGTTGTACTTGCACTATTATTTAGTAACAATTGATTTAGAATGTTTTTCCCTATTCTAGAAATTAACCCGGAGTCAATGTGAATATTTAAATTTTATTTTTAAAAGAAAATCAACTGTTTTAGTGGAGGATATTATGACATAAATAAAGATAATTTCTATAATCATATCTAAAATCATGACTTGGGTGACCCATCCTGATGCTCGGATCTGGTTTGATACATGACCTCAATTAAGCCTTCAAGTATTCTAGAGGCTTTTGACTATAACCAAGGCTCAGAAATCTTATATGTGGAGACTATACTGTTATTATAAAAGCAAGACAATAGTACAATAAATAAACAATAAAAATTGGTAAAAACCATAACCAGAATAATACCAATATCACATGATGACCAAAACATTGACAAAATATCCAAAATTAATTAGTTCATATATAATTCCATTTATGTGTCATGTGAGTAAATAAAACTCAAAAATGAAGGGACATACATAACTCCCCAGGTGGGTCCCATAATCACATATTGATCCCTCATCCATGGTTCATCGCAGCTAATCCATCTAACATAGTTCCCCTTCCATTATCCTATCCTATAAAGATGAAGTCTATTTAGGTTTCGACCAGGAAACCCATGTGGGCCGTGAACATAACACAATAGGCCACAACCAATATCATCAAATACAATACCAGGTTATAATAGATTATGCATTTGTATACAAAATAAAATACAAGTGATAAAGTAAGTAATTAGCATATTAATTTTTTTATGTAACCACATAAAACACTAGGCTAATGATGACACCCAGACCCAAAATACCTATGTCGGCCTGTGATTGAGACTTTTCCATACCGCATAAGGAAATCACAATTCATTATAACATGTACTTATATTATACATTTGATTTCAATTCATATCGCGACTTCTTAGAACCACAGTTCAATGACACCATTTTGGGCCTATAATACTATATCTAGAACCTAGTGGGTATTTGATGTATGAGTCCAGGTTCAAAAATTAATTGTTATCATATATGTGATTTTTAGGCATCCATCCATTTCCTACCCACGTATATCAGTCAATCACATATGATATTTTGAAGAATGAGTCCATATACCACACACGTATATCACACATTTCACAATATCACATATATCTTAATTTCATATCCATTATGTTTAATCATCATTAAATATCTAATAAGAAAATTTCTCATTAATTTCTACAATTTCAATTTATTAAACTAGAAAGGATCACCACATTATTTTTACATAGAATAATATGACTATTCATTAATTTACTATTCATCAACAATTGAATGATATTAACCATTCAGGTATTAAGGTTAATATAACCATCCCTTAATTCCCATTACTAATTCTATTCAGCATACCATTAATAAGTCAACTCCACATTCCCATTGATTATCCAATTTCATAATCCAATTAATCAATCAAATCCACAATTCCATTAATTAACAAATTAACAAGTGAATTAATCTAATTCTAGAAAATTGTAAAAAAATCAATATAATTTTCATAATTAAATTCATGTAATAGAAATTAATAATTTTGGAATTTGATAAATAGAGAACCTACCTCGAATATTTGATAGACATTCACCAACATAAATTCCCAAAATTGAAACAGAATAATCAAGATCACTATGAAGAAATAGATATAGAACCGCATCCTAGAAACAATATCAAACATATGAACACCCTAAAAACCTGATATAAACCAATATCAATGGGGAATAAAATAATAGTTTTCATTAGTGATGGTAGATGATAGAGAGAGGAAAAACATGTAGCACCCCAAAAATTTTATGGTATGTTTCTATTAAATACATTGTATTCATTACATAGCCTATATTTCATGAATCACTTAACCTATATAGAACAAAACATGGTTACGTATAGAATATAGCCATAACATAGCCACTAAACATAAATTTACCAGCTCTATGAATTAACATGATTTTTGGGGAATAGTAACCTACCCTTATGAATAGTAACCTACCCTTATGAATAGTAACTTACCCTTATGAAAATTAATATGACTCATATGAATGGTATCCATACCCTAGAGTGTATAAATGAATCTGGACACCTTAAAAAAGAAGATGAATATTTTATGTGTTTATATATTTCGATTAAATAATGATTTAATAATATATTTAATTAATCATATTTAGAATTTTTTTTTTGAAAAATGGACTTTATTTTTAGACTCTAAACGTTGAAAAATTGTAAGGGTGAATTATTGAAATTTTTCTGAAAAACATGAATTTTTGGTGAATAGTAAAATACATTAATTTACTGTATAAAGACATTATTATTTATATTAACTATTACTAGCATCATGAGTGATGTAAGCACCCAAATCTCTAAATCACATGCATATATTACTATTCTCGGTCATGGAATACTCACTATTCCTTACCTTATGAATAAATAATAAATAAATTAATTTAATATTATGAAAACTCTTCTCTCCTCCACTAAATCCCCCCCTTCAATCTATCTTCTCTTCACTCCTCTCAAGCCTTGTGCCTTGCCAATATTATGCCCAAATAACTCCCCAATATCCTAAACCACGTCTAAAATCTCCTAGCCTCTTCAAAAGTCCAAGACCTCTACCCTTAAGAGGTTCTCAAAGGAGGATGTATCAAGAATCAAATTCCTCTTTCAAATCCATTATTTTCTTTTAAGTTCTTTTATTTTTTTTCTTTCCTCACCTCCCATCACCAAAATAGTATGATAAATCCAGTAACATTCATGAAATGTAACTTTTTCATGCTAATGGTATATATTCCATTATCTTTTCTCCTTTCCCCACATTTATTTTAAAGAAATGAAAGCACCAATTGAGATGTACTAATTTAGCACATTCAAGGACAACCGTTTATCAATTTCTATTGTAATATTTAATTATGACCATGAACCCATTTGTTTTATTGTTAAACCATATTATAAGTTTATATATCCTATTTTTAGTTCTTTAATTATTTTTTAAAAATGGTATTTTGTTATAAATCAAGACATGTTCATCGTAATCCAACCCACTGTTTCGCCAAAACGGTTATCACTACGGCTATATATATAATAATTTGATGTCAATCTATGAAACCAAATTAAATTTAAAACCATTTAATATCATGGAGGATTTCTAATAGTATACAACTTCATATCCATAGAACCACTTCTATCTTTTATATTTTTCTGAACATGAATATAAGTGAACCGATCTTTTAAAACCAAGTAAACAAATGAGCCCGAGCAATGAAATTGAACCTTATAACCAATCAAAAATAAAAATAATTAACTAAAAACGAGTATAATAAATCATTTAAATTTTAAGTATGTTCTGGAATTTAGAATTAATAAGATTAATTTGTTTATTCAGGTCTTTAATAACAATTCAAGAACACCTTCATGAATAAGGTAAGGGATCCTCTCTCTCACTTTTATTCAAGAATCCACCGTATCTTGTGTGCATTTGTTTTTTTTTAATTTATAATTTTGGGGAATGTTTTCTCACCTCCCCCATACTACCATTGTGGCATATAAATAATGGGATACCAAATTACCTCTCATCAAGACCATTCAATAACACTTGATACCATGATAAAATGTTTGTAAGAGGTTTTCACATCTCACCTTCAATTCTGTGGGATTTTCATTGTTCTCCTCTTATTTATTATATGTAGAATATGTTTATTTCAATTTGATTTATCTTATAATGATTATATTAAAATTCATGGTATATTGCTATTAATTTTGTGGTTATTAACTTTTTGTCATATTACTCAATTGATTACTATGTGGTAACGAGATTTCTCTCAATTTTCACTTAGTTGTGACATACATTGTATTGTGCACCTGCTCATTATAATGTAATGTACATAATGCCCATTTGAGATCACCTTTAAATTGAAATTATATTCCATTTAAATTTCCATATTCTCATAACATGGTTATGATTATTGTCTAATCCGTATACCACTTTACATACGGTATTTATTTTGAATGTTGTTTTGACTGTGGAAATGTTGATGAATCTATATCCTCTATTATATATGGATAATGTAGATTCAAATTTATCTTATATTGAATATATTGATAAATAATTATTTTTATGTAGAGGTGGGTGGGGCCCACTACAGGCCCTCGATACATCGGTTGGTCTCATGAGACAAAACAGTTTGACGATAAACCCTTCGAGTTTGTTTCCAAAAATCAGACAGGTTTCTACCCATATAACTATACCATATTTACGGTATTATGGTTCATGTTCCAAATACATGACGTCCAATTAATAGGAATTCTCTTTATTCATTATCATTTATTACTATCCATGATGTTTTTAATATTACAAAATCTATGGATGCAGTTTCATTCTCTGTTTATTAATGGCATGAATTTTCATTTATTCACCATGCCATATTGATTATGTCAAATTGTTTAAAAATCAGTTATTATTGTATTCATGATTCTTCTATTTGATTCCATTATTTAGAATTTGATCCCATCCCTTTCATTTTTACCATCAACAGGTGATGAAGAGGTGATTTTTTATTGAGTTCCCAATGTTGCATTTTGTTTCTAATGTATTGTATTTTGTAACCCTTTCCAATGTAATTTGTGTTAAAAATATGTATCTAGTTTCTTTAGGACTACTAAACTGATCATTCCTTTGGGATTTCCATACCTTCTAACCATGCCAATATCACAAGTAATGAACCGGATTTTTTCTAGAGGGTTCGGGGCGTTACAATTGGTATCAGAGGAAGTTTAGTATGAATCATATAAACTAGATTAGGAAATATATAGTAGGGAACAAATCCCCAAGGTATTATTCGTGGATAAACATACAAGAATGTCCTATTATTTTGGTAAGGAAAAGATTATGTGGATATTTCATGAAATACCTCCTTGTCTAGATACGAGCATGTAGAGGCGGCTCAGGCACAAATGTATCTAGCAGTAAAACCCAAAAACACTGCTTTTAGCTAGACTCAAATGGGAACTGGTACACAAAAATGGTCCCTGCTGCACTCCTGGTCACGACACTCCCGGGGGATATGCTTAGGATAATTCATTTTTCGTTACAATACATTATGATGCATTGAAATTTAAATTATTTCTCAATGAGACCATTTTTCTGATTATATGATTAGCCATGTGTAGGATCTTAAACTATGCTCTGTATTTTGTTAAGATTATACATTATGATTCATGCCCTAATATTGTGTGTTCCATTGTTTAGAAATGGTGTCTAATGGAAGAAGGGCAATCAATACTCATGGGAAATGTAAGGATCTCCCCACTGAGCAAGTCAACATGGTCAATGTTGGAGCAGATCAGGGCATGAACATATAGGGACAACATACACATGTGGTAATGGATAACCATTCCACAACTATTTTGGATCGGTTCTTGTTGAAGAAGCCCCGATCTTTTAGTGGGACTACTAATCCCATGGTTGATGAGTAGTGGATCAATTCACATGAAATGATATTCATGGCATTGAGATGCAATGAGAATGAGAAGGTGGTGCATGTAGTATATTGTCTCAAGGGTGACGCTGTCAATGGTGGTCCCTAATTTAGAATACCATAGAGGAAGAACTAATACAAGATATGTTAAGGAGGACTTTTAATGGAATATTCTTCAAAAAATATTTATCTCATGAGCAACGAAATGAAATGAATAGAAAATTCCTTAGCTTAAAACATAGGGAAGAAGACAGTTTTGCAGTGCATGAGGATACTTTTACAAGGCTATCCAGGTATGTCATAGATTACATACGTGACTCGGCAGACAATATTGATCATTTTTTTGAATGCATTATACCATATCTTAAGAGGGAACTGGCTTCTAAAACATTTTTATCATATGATGGAATTGTATCAAGTGCAATCAAAACAGAGAAGTAATTTTCTAGATCCAATCTTTTCAAAGGAATCCAAGATAAGAAGCAGTACTATGATAACAAAGGAAAAGGAAAAGCACCAATGAAGAGAAAGGGACTGAATAGATTCATATTATGTGAGAACTATTGAAAGAATCATCTTAGGAAATTCTTGAAAGGCATGAGAGTCTATTATTACAATGGAGAAAAGGTTCATCGATCTGATGAATTCAAGGGGAAGAAACAATTAAATGATATTCAATTCTACAATTTTAGAGAAATTTGACACTATGCAAATGAGTGTCCTAAGAGCCAAGGAAACATGCCTCTGAAAAATCAATGAGAATAAGGGAGGGCCTATGAGATTACAACCGTGGAGGTTGAATTTCCTAATGATGTGGTGGAAGGTAATTTAATTGTTTCATCAAACATAGACAACACTTTATTTGATTCTGGATCATCGCATTCATTTATATCATCTCGGTTTGCCAAGGAAATTAGATATGATCAATTTGATCAGTAAATGACTTATCAGTCAAAACACTTGGGGGATTTATCATTGCAATGAAGGCATGTTGACTAGTCCCCCTACAGTCACCAAAACATGCTTTAGTTGCTAACCTTGTCAACATACCAATGACTGAATTTGTTATAATTATCAATATAGATTGGCTGTCAATATATGATGTGAAGATTTATTATAAGAAGAAAGAAGTTACAATTTTTGAAAATGGTGTTGAATCCCTTGTCTTTAGGGAAGAAACATCGCCACCTGATTCTTACCTAGAACACCCCCAGTAGCTCTACTGAATGCAATATATGGAGAGGAAGATAAACCAACATCTAAGGGCGAGGAATGAAATATTCAAATTGAAGATGTGCACATAGTGCAAGAGTACATCAATGTATTTCCATAGGATTTACCTGGACATCCTCTAGAGTGAGAAGTTGAGTTCTCTATTGATTTAATTCCTGATGCAAGACCTATATAAAATAATCCCTATAAAATGGCCATTATAAAATTAGTGAAGCTGAAGAAACAAATAGAGGATTTTAGTGAAAAAATATTTATTCGACAAAGTGTTTCTCCATGGGGATCCCTTGTCCTCATTGTTAAGAAGAAAGATGGATCCATTTGTCTTTGCATTGATTACCGAGAAATCAATGTCATTATAATAAAGAATAAGTATCCTCTGCCCCGAATTAATGATTTGTATGACCAACTTCATGGAGCTCAATAATTTTCAAATATTTACCTTGGATTTGTATATCATCAGTTGTGTGTGAGGAATGAATATATTCCTAAGACATCATTTTGAACCAGGTATGGGCATTATGAGTTTACAGTGATTCATTTTGGACTTATAAATGAACCCCCTTTTTTTATAAATTTAATGAATTTAGTTTTCAAGGAATATCTTGATAACTTTTTTACAGTGTTCATCGATGATATCCTCATATAATCAAAAAACAATGAAGGCCATGAGAATCACTTGCGAGATATTCTGAGAAATCTTAGAAGAAATAAATTATATGGGATGTTTAGGAAGTGTGAATTCTGGATTCAATCGGTTCCATTTCTAGGCCATATTGTCTTTAAGGATGGAATACTAGTTTATCCTCCAAAGACAAAGGCAATCCAAGAATTTCCCACACCAATAAACATAACTGAGGTACATCGTTTTGTTGTCTTAACATGTTACTATCGGAGTTTCGTTAATAATTTCACCCAACTGACTAACCCGCTAACCAAAATCACACATAAAGGAGTTAAGTTTGTGTGGAAAAAGACGGTATGGAATGTTTCAAAGAAATGAAAATAATATTGGACAATGCTCCAATTTTGACTCTTCCATCTAGAAGTGATAGATATGTGATATACAACGATGCATCAATGAATGGGTTGGGTTGCTTCCCTATGAAAAAGAATAATGTTATTTCTTATAAAACAAGATAGTTGAAGACCCATGAGCAAAATTACCCATCTCAGGATCTTGTTTTAGAAGCTGTAATATTTCCTTTGAAAATATGGCGGCATTATCTGTACAGAGAGAGATGTGAAATTTATACAAACCACAAGAGTTTGAAATAAATTTTCACACAAAAAGAACCCAACATGAGGAAAAGGAGATGTCTTGAATTACTAATGGATTACAATTGATCAATACACTACAACATGGGAAAGGTGAATAAGGTGGCAGATGCATTAAGAATGAAATATCATGGAATTCTGACTCAAATGAGGATTGAGATAGATTCTATATTTTTGGATCTATGAAAGATGGATATGGGAATTGTTAAGGAAGGGGAAATATATTTTCTCTTTCAAATGATTGCTAATACATCTTTATTAGAGAAAATAAAAAGATCTCAACTTGATGATGAGAATCTGCACAAGAAAATTAATGCTATCAAGGATGGGATACTGGATGACTATGTGTATGAAGAATGAGTTCTGAAATTTGGGAAGATGTTATGCATCCCATTAGTAGCGGAGATAAAAAGAGAACTATTAGATGATCCTCATAGATCAAATTTCTCTATACACCTAGGTAGAACCAAAATGTATAGTGATCTAAAGGAATATTTTTGGTGGGATAATATGAAGTGGGAAATCGCTGACTATATGTAAAGATGTCTAGTTTGTCAACAAGTGAAAACATAGAGACAAAATCCCAATGTAGTGATAAAACCACTACATATTACTATATATGTGGTATAACATTACTATTGATTTTTTCACCGGACTTCTAAGGACACCTAGAAAAAATGATGCAATATGGGTAATTTTGGATCATCTCAGAAAATCAGTACATTTCCATCCAATAAAAGTGGATTTATGAATTGAGAAAATAGAAAGACTTTATATTATTGAAGTTGTAAGACTTCATGGTGAACCTCTCTCGTTTGTGTCCGATCGAGATCCCCGGTTTACATCAATATTCTGGAAAAGTCTCCAGAAATATTTGAATACTAAGCTTTGAATTTGTACGGCTTATCACCACCAAACTGATGGATAGTCTGAAAGGACTATTAAAACATTAGAAGATATACTTAGGTCATTCTCTCTTGGCTTCCCAGGTATGTGGGATCAATAATTACCTTTTGTGGAATTTTCTTACAACAATTGTTTCCATTCTAGTATCTTAATGGCTCCATATGAAGCATTATATGGAAAGAGATGTCAAACTCTATCTTGATGGGACAAATTTGGTGAGAGGAAACATATTGGCCCAGAATTTATTGAAGAGACCACGACAAAGGTAAAGAAAACAAAATCCCATATTAAAGCATCCCAAAGTAGGCAGAAGAGTTATTATGAAAACAGGAGAAAGGATTTGGAATTCCATTTGGGAGATCATGTATTTATAAAATTATCTCCATGGAAGGGTGTTTTATGGTTCGTTAAGAAAGGGAAACAAAGCCCCAAGTACATCAGACCATTTGAAATTATGGAATGAATTGGAGTTGTATCTTACCATTTAACGATGCTGCCAAATCTCTCCAGAGTTCATGTTGTGTTCCACGTGTCATTATTAAGGTATACAAGCCATACCCAACACATGTACTCACATATGAAGAGATTTAACAAGAACATGATTTTCCATACTGTGAAAATACTATTGGGATTCTTGACAGAAGGGAGAAGGTATTGAGAAATTGGAAAACTCGTATAGTTATGGGTCTTTGGAGACACTATAATATGGTTAAATAAACATGGGATCCTCAGGATGGTATGAAAAATAATCACCCATATTTTTTGTGAGTTTCATACATAAAATTTCGAGGAAGAAATTTCTGAAGGAGGCAATAATGTAGCACCCCAAACACTTTATGGAATGTTACTTTTTAATACACAGTATTAATTAGATAACCTATATTTCATGAATCACATAACCTCTATAAAAAAACATGGTTACCTATTCAATATAGCCATAACATAGCCACTAAATTTAAATTTAGCAGCTCTGTGATTTGAATTTTAAAAATCTGATATACCCTGTTGTGTTGAAGATGATATTTAGAGTCTGATAGAATTAAATTTATTTTCGGTGAATAATAACCTACCATTATGAATAGTAACCTACCCTTGTGAATTCTATATTACCCTTATGAATAGAAATATGAACCTTATGAATGGTATCCATACCCTAGAGTGTATAAATGAATCTGGATACCCAAAAAATGAAGATAAATATTTTAAGTGTTTATATATTTTGATTAATTAATTATTTAATTAAATATTTAATTAATCAAATTTAGATAATTATTTTGGAAAAAGGATCATCATTTTTTTATTCTATGTCGAAAAATGTTTTCGGTGAATTTTTGGGATTTTTCAGAAATACTTGAATTTTTGGTGAATAGTAAAATTTATTAATTTACCATATAAATACATTATAATTTAAATTAACTATTTCTAGAATCATGAGTTATTTAAGAACACAAATATCTAAATCAAATTCATATATTAATATTCTTGGTCATTGAATACTTACTATTACTTGTCTTGTGAAGAAATAATAAATTAATGATTATAATATTATAAAATCTCTCCTCTCCTCCACTATAAAACCCCCCTTCACTCCTCCCAAGCCTTGTTCCATTCCAATATTCTTCCCAAATCACTCCCCAAGATCCTTCCACATGTCCAAAATCTCCTAGACTCCTTAAAATACAAAAACCTCTCCCCTTAAGAGGTTCTCAAAGGAAGAAGTCTCAAGAGGTAAATTCCTCTTTTAAATCCCTTCTTTTCTTTTTAGTTCTTTTATTTTTGTTTCTTTCATCACCTACCTTAACCAAAATAGTATGATAAATCCAGTAACATACATGTACTATAATATATTCATTCTAATGGTATATATTCCATCATATTCTCAACTTTCCCCACATTTATTTTAATGAAATGAAAGCACCCTTTGAGATGTGCAAATTTAGCACATTCAAGGAAAACAGTTTATCAATTTCTATTATAATATTTAATTATTCTCATGAATCCATTTGTGTTATGATTTAACCATATTATTATGAAATATATGCTATTTTTAGTTCTGTAATTATTTTGTTCAAATGTTATTAAGTTATAAATAAAAACATGTTCATTGTAATCAAACCCACCGTTTAACCAAAACGGTTATCACTAATGTTATAAATATAATAATTCAACATCAATCTTAGTAATCCAAATTAAATTTAAAACCATTTAATCTAATTAAGGTTTAATAATAGTATATAACTTCATTTCTAGACAACCACATCCATCTTTCATATTATTCCGATATTAAATATAAGTGAACCGATCTTTTAAAACCAAGTAAACAAATGAGCTCGAGCAATGAAATTGAACCTTATAACCAAACAAAAGGCCTATAATGAACTAAAAAAGATTATAATAAATAATTCACATATAAAATAGGTTCTGGAATTATGAACTAATAATAATAATTTTTTTATTCAGGTCTTTAATAACAATTCAAGAAAACCTTCAAGCATAAGGTAAGGGAAACTCTCTCTCACTTTTATTCAAGAATCCACCCTTTCTTGTGTGCTTTTGTTTTTTTAATTTCTAATATTGGGGAATGTATTCTCACATCCCCCATATTTCCCTTGTGGCATATAAATAATGGGATAACCCTTTACCTCTCGTCAAGACCTTGAAATAACACTCGATACCATGGAGAAATGTTTGTAAGAGGTTTTCTCATCTCACCTTCAATCCTGTGGGATTTTCATTGTTCGCCTCTTATTTAATATACGTAGTATAAGTGTACTTCCATTTTATGTATCTTATCATGATTATATTTACATTTATGGTATTATGCGATTCATTTTGTGGTTATAAACTTTTGGTCATTCGTCTCAATTGACTACAACGTGGTAACGATCTTTGTATAAATTTTCACTTAGTTGTGGCATAGTTGGTATTGTGCACCTATTCTTTCTTATGTAGTGTACATAATTCCCATTTGATACCACCCTTAAATTTATAATATATTACATTTAAATATCTATATTATCATAACATGGATAACATTATTGTCTAAGACATATACCACTTTACATATGGTATTTATTTTGAATGTTGTTTTGACTGTGGAAATGTTGATGAATCCGTATCCTCTACTCTATACAGATAATGTAAATAAATATTTATCTTGAATTTAATATATTTATAAATAATTATTTATATTTATAGGTATGTGGGGCCCAATACAGCCCCTCGATGCATCGGTAGGTCTCATGAGATAAAAATTTTTGGTGACAAACCCTTTGGTTTGTTTCCAAAAATCAGATGGGTTTCTACCCGTAGAACTAAACCGTCTTTATGGTATTATGGTTCATGTGCCAGATACATGACATCAAATTGAAAATAATTATCTTTATTCATTTTCAGTTATTACTATCAATGGGGTTTTCACTATGACAGAATCTATGGATGTAGTTTCATTCTCTGTATATTAATGGCGTGAGTATTCATTTATTCACCATGCAATATTGATTATGTCAAATTGATTAAAAATTAGATATTATTGTATTCATTATTATACTATTTGTAACCCTTACTGAGAATTTGAGCTCACCTCGTTCATTGTTGACCCTCTATAGGTGATGAAGAGGTGATCTTTTATTAAATTCCTATGGTTTCAGTGTATTGTTTTTTGTTATGTGTTGTATTTTGTAACCATTTCAATTGTAATTTGTGTTACATATATGAATCTAGTTTCTTCAAGACTACTAAAATAATTGTTCCTTCATGATATCCATTCCTTTTAACCATGAAAATGTTAAAATTAATGCACCAACTTCTGTCTAGAGGGTTCGGGGCATTACAAAACACAAGAAGTGATTATATTCCCTAAGAGATGAAGATCCATCGAAGAAATAATTTATTCACCAAGAATAGAGTTCGAGAGGCCTAATAATCCATCTAATAGATTATAAAATCATATTAAAATGTTTTATCTTGATTAGGGTCCTATAAGTGTTATTATCAGGGGGTTTAGAAATATTAAAGAAATTTTCAGAGGATAAAAAACATTACACATAGTTTCCTAGGAAGGGGCATAAGATTTTTCTAACCATGCACCTCAGCCAAGGGGTGCATGGTTTATAATAAAAGGGAACACGAATTGAATTTTTTTTGGAAACAATGAAAAGACCCTCTTTTTATGATTTCATGGTTTTTATGGGTTAGGTGCACAGTTTTTTCCAACCATGCTCAAATAGTACATTGCCCCTTCTTCCCAAATTCCCAATTTTCACCCAAAACAACCCCAAAAAAACCCAACCTAGAAATACCAAAACATGTATAAAATATTTTCTGAAAACCATAATGATATATCTTTATTGGAGTTAAGGATATTGTAATATTCCCACCTTATAAAATATCTTAATTGAGATGTGATCATAATTATCTCTATGAGTTTGAGATAAAGTGATCGAGCTACTGAGCCGACATATCTAATTATATCTCCCATGATTACTCTTTAACACAAACAGAGTTCCAAAATACATAATCTATCAATACTATCTTTCCCCACAACACTTTATCACTATGATACACAACATCTTTCAAATGCTCCACGTAGGACACAATAGTCTCAATCTCAACATCAACCAAATATATCACAAGATAAGGGTTGAGGTGATACAAATGAAGTTGTGACACATAAAAAAATTATTCATATCATTATACAAATGTGGAAATCCAATTGTCATTCCACCAACTCTATTATATCCCAAACATCAAAATGACTGACAATATTTGGCCCCAACTTTTAGTATCTTTTAATCATGCTATGACCAAATCTTTGTGACACCTGAAGGAACACACAATCTCCCTATATAATCTCAAGGCTTCATCAAGATATATTTACACAATAATTCTATATACAATTATCTATATCCATATTTTTTAAATCATTTAAACCTTAACTGAAATCTCATACACAAGTCTCGGTCACTAAAACACTAAATAACCTACCTCTATCAAGTTTAGTGTTGATGTACATTACCTACCATTAAAAGACTCATATGTTGTTTTCCGAATAGTTCACTAATTACTATTGTTATTGAAAAACTCAATGATGTCTAGATGATTTTCCCAATAGAGAAAAATATATACAACACAAAACTATATCATATACTCTAAAACCTACATAGTATATTTCTAAATGACCATTTTTATTTTTCCGAAAATCCTTATTTGTAATACATGTAAACCCAGATCCTTCTAAAAACATTTTGGAAGTGAAAAGTGAAATACAGGTCATGGTCTGAAACTATAATCCATATCACCCATTGAAGATAAAGTATCTCCCAAAATTACTTCTATCCCAAGATATATAATAATAAAGTATCTCATATTTGTAGGTAATGTAATAATTTATTCAGTCTATCCATAAAAACCCATATAAAGTAATTCTTCTAAGGAATCCTCAAGAGAACTTCCCAAGATTAAATGGTAATGTCTTCATAATTCCTTTCTGGAATGAGAAATGGAAATAGTAAACCACCAGGTAATGTATGCTTGACATTGACTTATTGAGAGGTGTATCATCATTCCATGAACCCCACTATATCCTTTTTCATGATTGACTAAAAAAATACCATAAATGTAGGTCACATTACATTTCGGTCAAGCTTGGATTCACTACTCACTTCCAGTTATGAAATTCAGGTGTCATGTCCTCTCATATATACATGTGAAAAAATACATGCTCCCATATATAGTTGACCTCATCATAATCTATAATCCAATTGGTAGGTGACTCCCCAGAATTTAGAACTTCCATCAAAGAAAACATTATATATCTTGATACTACCCTCCTTGGCCCATCTGAAAATTGCAGACTCTACTGAAACTGAGTGGAATACTTTATTCTATTGGATCCCAAGATCCACTACATTAATCTGAAATAGCATGGTCATAATATTCTACTTAAAACTAGACTCCCAAAATTCCTCTGTATATATTTTGTCTCAATGAATCAGTACCAATATTTCTTTTACTAGGTGTATATGCTTGCTCAAAATCAAATGATTACATATAATCAACCAATCTTCACTCTTAGAGATTCAAATCTATTGTAAAAAAGGAATTCTCTATGATCTTATGGTAAGAATATAGATTAATGTTTTTTACAAAAGGATAATTGTTCCAACTCTTCAAGGAAAAAACCAATGATGCTAGCTTGAGGTTTTTCATAGGTTAATTCCATTTATTAGGCCTTAACTACCCTGAAACATACACCACAACTCGATCACCCTTCATCAACCCTGCTATATGCATGACACTAGATATGTCACAAAACATTGTATATTCCATCTAGAACTCATGTATTTTCATGTTTAGTGTGGTAGTAAACCCGTTCTTCAAATCATGGAAAGCATTTTCACATGATTTAGACAAATAATACATCACCCCTTTCTTGGTCCAGCCTAATAGTGTGGTCTCCTAGAATAAAAGGTCTTAGATGAAACTCTGATAATAAACCACTAAACCCTGAAGAATATAGAAATAAAATTTATTCTTGGAATTCTCTTTTGAAACCTCTTCTTGAAAATTGTTTGGGTCCAAAGAGAAACTTTCCTTTGAGATTATGTGACAAGGTATATATACCATATTAATACAAAATTTGCACTTAGATAGCTTGGCGTATCACCGATTATCTCTCAAGGTACATAATATGATGTCAATATATTGGGAGTAATCATAATGATTCATGGATTACACTAATATTTCATTCCAAAAAAACCCAAGATTATCTAGGAATGAGTGGAAGATTTTCTCATCAAGGCCATAAATACATATAATTCTTTTTTAAGCTATAATGGCATCATGAAAAACTCATTACGGAAATATTTTCTTTTGAAATATGTATGCCATATATCAAAAGGACTAAATCTCAATGAATTATACCCTTACCTCAATTAATTATTTGACAAGACAAATGCTCCCCTCAACTGGTCAAGGGATCCTTGAAACATGGATGGGGATACCGGTTCTTGACAAATACCTAGTTCAACATCTAGTAATAAATAAAAAAGTTCAAAGTCACATAAAACTTCATTTTAAACAAAATTATTGAACCCCAATGTGACATACATGGATTGATAACCCCATTATCCACCAATACTTATAGTTAATCATTACTGTCCATAAGCTTTGTTAGTTCCATTTCATGTGGTGGAATAAAAATGGCCCAATCATAAGAATGAGATCAATTGTTAATTACACCTCTCCCTTAGGTGGAATCCTTGATAATTACCAAGCCAAAAGATCCTGGAGCCTATACGACATGGGTAGAAATACATCATGCTACACACCACCATCATACAATATAAGACTAACAACAGGGGTGGTTATCTTCCCCAATTGCTGATAAACTGTCCCTAAATGACCTTCATGGATATCCCACTCTCCATGATCAACATAATTTCCATCCCTTGGAGTCATAAATGATACTCTCATATGGTAAAAATCTATATCGGATTAGTATTCCACTAAACAGTCCATACCCAAAATTATGTCTAAGAGTGACATATCAAGGATGCAATGATCCCTTAGAAAATGATACTCCCCAACCATGAGAGAACACCCCTTATACAAACAGTGGCTTCTCGAACATACACCAGAATGTGTACCAATTTTCATAACCCCTCTAACAAACTCATCTAGTGGTCACTACCCATTCTGGTGTTCTCAAAATATTGAATAATTAGATGAAAAAAATAAAAAATAAGGCACTAGAAAGCATAGAATATATATCGATATTATCTTTGACTATCGAAGGTTAAACCTCACTATCTGCTAGTGTAGGACGAAGAGCATGCAAATGTCCTACCCCTCTTCCTTGTGATGAAATATGAGCCCCCAAAGCTACAAAAAACTACTTATATTGACAATTTTTTTTTTCCAAAAATACCATTTCCACTAGCTTGACATCCATGATCTATAGATATACATCTGATAGACTAGTATGATGCATAAGACCCCCTTGTTATACTCTGGTTTTTCCCTTCTCCTCTGTCATTACCCATCCACCATGGCTTACCACCAAACTACAGATGATATCCCATGTTTTTGCAAGTTTGAAACTTTACGGTGGTTAGGGAAACTATATAGGAATGTTTCCTAGCATAACTACCTTGTGGTAGGTCACTTAGTTAATTTCATGAGTGAAAAATAATTCCCTTGACCATTATGCTAGTTATCACTGAGGATTTGGGTTTAAAAGTGACACTTCATACTCTCAGAAGACTTACCTCATGGTCATTCTAAGAAAACCAACAATCCTCCACTGGAATTTTCATTTAGGTTCCCCTCGGATAGAGATCCCTATTCACCATTTAAGAAAACTTTTTCAGCCAAAAGATAATAACCTATGACTTAGTCTCACTTTGAATCCCATCGTAAAATCAAGTGGTTTTATTTTCTTAATCCCCTTCCAATTTAGGATAAAATCTCTATAAATAAGTAAAGTGTCCAACATTTTCCACCACATACAAGCTCCAATAGTTCAACCTAACACACTCATATCTCCTTTCATTATAGATAATATTAGCATAAAGTTTCTCCAAGAACTCAACCTGAAAGACCTTCCACACCATATTATCCAACTACCCATACCAAGAATAGATGTCCCACCAATACATCACCTCTCTATATGACATATATGTATCCAAATTGAATCTTTTCTCAGAAATATTCACTAGGTGTCCATGGATCTTCTAGGTAGAAACAATCAAAAACTCATTTGTCTCAGGTTCTCCCACTCCAGTGAAATTAAGAGGTCTTTACATCTAGAACTCATGTTCCAAGTCATGCATACTTTTCACAACCTTCCCTGGGTCTATTTCCATTAACATTATAAAGAAATAATTTCTCTTATTGAATCATTATCCACCATCCTTGCCAAAAACATTCAGATCCTTATGTTCCACTATTGGAGGATAATTTCTTGAAATTTCCTCTTACCATCCTATAAACAAGCATAGCTGTATAAGTATATCTATATAAAGAAAACCACACTCCTTTTGAAAAAAACACAACATTAACACACATTAACAACAGAGGTTCACATAAATCCATAAAAATTCATTCCTCATACCATGCCTAATTTTTAACACTAAGTCACTATCACTACACTAATTCACCATTCATCTAGGTGATGGATAATAATAAGTATACAATTTTAGAGTTCAATATTCTCATTAGACACCCATTTTTTTATTTAAAATTATAATATTTTTTATTATTTACAATTTCTCAATTTCATATTAGGAAAATTTTTCATTTAAATAGTGGAAGCCATAAAATAATTTTCTTATAAAAAAATTTCCCCAAACTGTTCTTTTCTAGGTGATCCTAAAATGATTCATGTAATAATAAGTCCGAAGTACCTTAAACAATTCATTCTTTTGCAAAACTATTAACATTTTGGGATATAATGAAACAACATGAGAAAATAACAACTTTACACAACAAGTGCGTCTCACGAGGTGAAATTACATTAAACAATATAAACAAATATCAATAATAGAAATCCCAATCTGGGAACTTGGGTTTTACCATGGTCATTCGTTAGATACTTGCATGAAGGAGCTATTGACCAAGGTAAAAATCATCCTAATATATTTCCTATCTTTATTAAATAATATCAATGAAATAAGAAAAAATCATTTGATAACAATTTGTATCGTCTCAACCCAGGTGCCACATTTCAATGCCCTAAGCTGATTCTCTACATGAGCTCAGCTGCACCTTCCCATAAGTAAAAGTATTCCAAATAGCTGTGAGGGTCAGATATATAATTATGGGAGGCTATACCCTATTAATTTAAGAATCACAGCAGTGGAAATAAGTAATAAATAACAAAACTATAATAACAATAACAGAAGGAAAACCAGTATCACATGTCGTCCAAAACATAAATACAATGTCCAAAACTATAGAAGTTGATATTTATTCCCTATATGTGTCATGTCTTTAAATAAAACCCAAAAATTAAGACACCTTGAAAACATATGAGGCGGGTCCAAAAATCACATTTGGTTCCCCCATCCAAAATTGATCTCAATATAGAAATATAATATAGATTTTTCCCTTATCTTGTACTATATACAAGAAATCTATTCAAGTAATGATTAGGCATCCCATATAGGGCGTGATTACAACTCTGTAGGCTACTAGAAATGGTGTATAAAACAAGACAAGTCTATAACTGTGTATCTAGTTGTATACAAAATAAATAAAACGTTATAAAGTTAGAAGATTTCATCTTCAATTATTTTTCATTTAACCATAGAAATCACCAGGTTCACAATAACGCCTGGGTCAATAATACCTTATGTTTTCATTTTTATGTCTGAACCATGCCATAGATGGAAAAAAATTATTATGACATGGGATCTCATTATCCATTTAATTTCAATTCATTTCATGGATACATGGAACCATATCCTAATGGTAACATTTTGGGACTAGAATTCCATTTCTAGAACTATATGGTTAATTGAAGTATGATTCAGTGTCCAACAACTCATTTTTATCACAAATATACATTTGAAGTATCAATCCATATCCCAAAACATAAATCATTCAATCACATAATTGATTTTTATGTATCAGTCTATGTATCAAACACATGTATCAGTCAATCACATGTTGTATTTTTAAGAATCAATCCTTTTCCCACTCAATTATAATACATAAATCACAATATGACATATATAATACATTATCACATATATCACAATTTAACAAACATTTATGTTAATAATCATTAAACTTATTATCAAAACATTCTCATTAATGGGTACATTTTCAATTTATATAAAAATAATGGTTCATCACTTTAGTTTCATAAGGAATAATATGATGATTCACTATTAAAAATATTTTCGAAAATTGAATCATACAAACATTCATCCATTAAGGATAATCCAAACATTCCTTAATTTCAATTAATCAATCAATTCAACATATAATTAATCAATTGATTCCACATTCACATCAATAATCCAATTTCATAACACCATTAATATATCAATTACACTATAAATTAATAAATTAATTAAAAAATTAATAACACTAATTATATATTCAATTTCTCTACATGAAAAAACAAATTTATTATTATATTCACATAATTGAATCCAAGTGTTGCTGAACTGATAAATATACCACCAACTTCAATGTTTTCAATCGAGTTTCTCCCAATGGATTTTCACCAAATTGAAATGGTATATTCATGATCAAAAAATGAATTAGATCTACCACCAAATCCTAGATATAAGATCAAACTGATCAACACCCAACAATTAATAGATCAAAATTGATGAAAATAGAAAATAAAACACTCCAATTTATTAAGAATGTGTGACTACAGATAATGGAAACTATATGGTAAGAGATTACATACCAGTAGAGGTCAAAATCCATCCTAAAAATCTATGATTCATCATGAACGGAGTTCAATAGGCCTTGGTATCCATTCAAGAGCATCCATATATGTATAATAATGTATTAGTCTATCTAGGGTTGAATAGGGATAATATTGGGGGTTTGGTAATTTTAAAATAATTTTTTGGGGGTTTAAAAATGGAACACGTTATTTCTTGGGTAGGGGTGCAAATTCTTAAAAACCATGAACCTTATCATGGGGGTGAAAGATTTGCAAAAATGTCTTCCAACCTTGAAACTCTAATTTTTCTCATACTTGAAAATTTTGTGGGTTTGGATGAATGGTTTAGGAAAAGTGTGTTCCAACTGTGCACTACCCATTATTCCTGGGAAATTTTCCATTTTCAATTGAAATAACTCCCAACAAAAAACCCAAATGAGACACACGAAAAAGGGTAAAAGGGTAATATAAAATGAGGTCGACACATCTCTATAGAAGGCCAGGATGTTGCATCAATCCACTACATGTTTTCAATAAAATAAAAATCACTACGGGTGGTGACATTATGTTATTGGAAAAGACCCTTGATATAATAGGGATGATAGAACTAGAACACATCCACTAATTTAGGTGGGAGGGTAAGTAAAAACTAATTACCATATTTTCTTAATAAATATTCATTAAATATGTAATTACTTTCTTTATTGTTCTTAGAGGATGTGTATTCCTACAATCCTTAATGATCATTGGATAAGATCATTGAATTGGATAATTTCTATATTCTCTATACATAGGAGAGTAAATTTTTATTGTATCCCTGGGATGATTTCAGTTTTATTTCACTATGTTAAGAAAAATATCCATTTCCCTTGTATTTTTGATGCTCAATACTCTCCATTTACAAAAATAATAATCCAACTTACAATCCTTGTGAGGCAATTCCCTTGGTTCTTATTTCCAATTTTCTAACATATAAGTAATTGAATATTTTCCCTTCATTATCTTCATAACATTGTGTTTCATGAATCTCCATATTTAACATCTATTAAATGTATATGATATCTTTTATTTTCACATTTATATTTATATTTTATGATATATGGTTTTGAATAATCACAATGATTTTCATTTGAATTTCTATTTGGAAGGGTTGTTTGCTGAGTTAATCTCAACATTATCCCTCGCAACCATGGTTCCTTCAAGATTCATCCATTACTAAATCCAAAAAGGCTTAAATGAGTGATAAAACATTTACTATATGGATATATTATCATAATCAAAATAATTAATTCATCATTACAAAATTTTTGTACTTTTTCATTTTTATATTGTCCCGTTATTAATTTAGTTCAACATATATCAATGTTAGTTTAATCCATGTTACTTTATGTTTCTTAATCTTATATCACTCAAAGTTACGAGGAAATTATTCATTCATAGTGGTTTATAAAAAATACGATCAACCAAATAACTACCATAGGAGTTTCAAACAATGTTTACAATTATGCCACTATGTCAAGAACTAGGTGACTATTTTGTTAATAACAAGCACACCCTTTAGAGGGTTATTACCTATAGGTATATCCTTTCAATATCCTTCCTCCACATGTAATATCAATAAAGGGATGTATTTTTAGGAATTTATTTATAGTCATGACTTTACCAATATCCTAGGACTTCATCCTATACCTGGAGCCACATATATAGTTTTTACTAAGGATCCCTAACCCTAATATAAAAGGCCACACAAATACTTTGATATAATAAGTAAAATAACAACCAAAATTAATTAACACTTCTCAGAAACTAACTATATTTTCCCAATCTAAACATAAATAAAATAAAAAATTACTCCCTTGATATAAATACTAAATAAAAAAAATCAATCACATAGCCCCATGACAAAAATCATTAGTGTCATGTAAATTAGCTATATAAACATTTTATTTAAAACACTTCCAAAATTTCTCTATAATCATGATACTCTAGACACATTCAAAAATATATAAAATGAAATATTCATCTTGATATCATGAGGATTGGAAACATAATAAATCGATGGTCTCATATTCTCAGTATGGAAGAAACAAATATAAACATGAAGGAGGACATGATGCATACATGAATATCAAAATAAAATATTATTATACCATAAATTATAATCATAAAACATAATAAGATGACATATTATCCTTAAAGGATAATTAAATAATTAAAAATATATAACTTGAATCAAAACACATCTGAATCATAATATAACATTTGAGCATGAAATAAATGTGCGAAATACATTCAAAACTAGATATAATATTGAAAAAATTTCATTTTATGGAAATGAAATACATATTTCATGTTTGAAACAGCATGATAAACAACATAAAATGTCTCAGAAACATATTACTACAAAAATATATGTGATAATCCTTATTATGGCCAAACATATGTGAATAAAATCATTATTTTCATGCTTAAAAATGTAAGAAACCAGGTCTTATGCATTTCAATGTAAATAAAATCATTATGTCCATGCATAACTATCTCAAAAGATTTAATATTTAACTAATGAATTTGATGGTGATATATAACCCATACCATCACCATCTATACATGTGTGTTCCATTTAAAATAAATCACTATCATATCATAAATAACCCCTGGAAAAGAATGGGCCTTCTAAACATTTAAGAAACACCATGTATCTTGAACATAATAAATCAAAATATTTCAAATATCCCATTTTTAAAATGAAATAATATCATTATAATCTATATAGGTCTATCAAAAAATAACTTTATGGAAGATAAATCATTATGGGAAAACAGATGTGAAAATAAAAATGATTTTTAAATCATTTTGTATATATTTTTTGAATATAAAGTGTAAATAACATTAAAAAAGCATTGTCGAAGGAGGAGAATAAATTTTAAAAACTAATTGTGTTGTTACATTATTAAATATCATTTAAAATAAATAATGGTTTCAAAATTGAGATGTGAAAATATATTGAAGGTATTTATATTTAAAAGAATATTTAACAATGGAGACTGGAAGATGACATAAATTTTTCAAAAATCGAATTTGGAAATAAATTGAAAAAAAATACTTCGAAATAAAATTCAATAATAGAGCATTAATAAATTCATAATAGTTATAAAATGAAAATATTTCAGGGTGATATGTCTTTTTATTTTGATAGGATGGAATGTACCTTTAGAACATTTTTAAATAACCGTGTTGACAAAAAACATCAATAATAGGTTGATGAAATATTTATTTTGAAATTAATAAATCGTGTTAAAATAATCAATATAGATCAATATCTTTTAGTTTCCAATATAAAATAGGTAAATATAGTGGGATATAAAGACATGGATATGGGGGAAAATCCACTTAAATAAGTGAAATAATTCTTAGAATAAAGGGTTGTAATGAAATATTAGAAGAATCCTAGATGAAAATTTTGTAGTTAAAAAATATATCAATATAAAAAATATGGAATTATATATTGAAATCATCATATGTTAGAATATATCAATCATGAAATATCATTGAAAAATATGATTGATTATGATCTTAGGAAGTTAATTGAGTCACGAGAACCCCTTACAACATTAGTGATTTTTTAATTAAATTTTATAGGACAATTAGAAATATTATGTCTCAATAAATAATTCAAATTAAATTAGATATTATATAAAAATAAATTCATGAATATTATATAAATATCATATAATTAATAAATTGTTTCATAACATTAAAAAATGTTTGAAAGAAGAGAAGTTATGATGAAAAACCATTACCTTGTTTCCATACTAAGTTAGTCATCACACTATGATCCGATTAATTTTTTTTTTACATTTATAATCTGTTTCAAAAACATATTCACACATTTTAACTATTATTTTACTCATTTATAATTATTTATTATGGTTATATTTGTTTTTTATAGTTTATTTTAACTATCGGGTGTTAATAACTATAACTATTTTTACACATCTTTTATTGTTAATATCACTACCCATCTAGTCATATAAAGTTTTTCCTTAATATATAATCTAATAAAAATGAATAAATATATTTTATATTTATTAATAAATCTATTATATCATTCCATATGTGTTCTTAATTACAGTACATGAAAATGGAATCAGTGTTTCTATATTTTGATTATTTTAAAGAATGAAAAAGATCATTTAATAATAAGTTAAATACTTAATAAAATATATTTGAAACCATATATAATTGAATATTTGACTATTAAATTATAATAATATTATTTATCATGTACACATAGTCATTAATTATATAGTTTTATGGAATAATTCTTGTAAGCTTCTAAACTGAACCACACTTAAATATGCTTTAGCAAGATCATTGAGTATGGTTATAGTGGGGATTATTTTGATACAATATCATTATAAAATAAATGATATAAAATTAATTTTTTTATTATGGTGAACTATATTGTATTATTATTTGATAAACAATGAAAAACTAAAAGAAATAGATGGAAACCAATTCATTATGGATGCAATAGTCCAAACAGAAGAAAAATTGAGTTCATTTTTTCTCTAACTGGATAAAATTAAATAAATACAAGAAGAAAAATTAATATATTACAAATAAATACACTTATAATACCTAATTAATCATATTATTATGGTAGTAAGATAGATTCACGGGAAATAAGAAAGATAAAAAATTGATAAGGAGATGCTATTTACATTGGAGACAAGATCTTAATATTGAAGTCCGCGTGAAATAAAAGGGATTAGGTTTACTATTTGTGACTGAGAGATTATATTATATAGATAAGGTTTTATAGAGAGTAAAATTTCCGAGTTTGAAGTTGTATTTTTAACTATAAGGATTTCTTGGTGTCCGAGAAATGTTACCATTTTATAAGGGAAGATAAGGTCAGTTTTGAAATACCTTTGGAATTTTAGTAATTTAATTTCACTACTAAAGGTCTAAGGCCTAAAAGAAAAAATAATAATAAAGTGGGTGAGTTTTATTCATAAAAAACTTCAAATATCCAATTGTGAACTTGTTTTAAATATATTTTTACCTTTACCCCATATGAAAAACAAACTATAACTTTTACATTTTATTGAGGTAACTATTTTTTATCCTTGTAATTAATTTTAATAAAAAAATTTATCTAATTAACTAATTTGGACCTTTTCATGAACCAGATCTGCTTTGAATCAAAATTGATGCCCGACCAAGTCCGTGGTAAGGCTTGAGGGGCGTTTCTGATCCCCATGGGCTGGCACAAGTGACGGATTATCATAAAAAAGTGTTTTGGAATTATTTACCCAAAATTAGAAACATTAAACCAAAAACTATAAATATACTGAATCTGAAACTTAAATCCCAACAATCCTTTAATAAAAATTTAGAACTTAAATACATTTTTTTATAAATATCTTAATATGTTCACAACTCAAAATAAGTAGCAAAAAAATAAATCAAGGGACACCACCTTACAAGGGTCCATTATCCTCAAGCCTTCTCCACAACACTAAACCAAGAATGGAGCCCGGACCACCATCAAAAAAAGGTTTTCTCATACCTATGACAAATATTACAAAGTCTACATACACACAATGGTGTAATTAGGTTGTGAACCTAATCCCAATAGGATGAAACCTAAAATATTCCATGTGATAAACATTATAAGATAAAAAATCAAGCATGTTTTCATAAACAAGAAAAGGTAGTAATGATTTTCTAATCGATGCAAGTTTAAATGCATATAGTTTTCAAGGGAGTTATTTTATGGAATGAAATAACATATATAAAATACATAGGCTATTTAATTGGTCAACCCAACACACCATATACTAATGGTGAGTATCATATAGTCAATGAGAAGTAGTCAAGGGAACACCCCTAGGCACTAACTAGCTGTGAGCCCTAGGTACCTCCTATATCAGTGAAAGGTAACCATAATAAATATATCTTATCATGGAAGAGAAAGTATTAGGGAATATACCTGTAAAATAGTGGTCCCCAACATCATAATAATAGTTTATTTAGTGTTTTTATCATTAAAAATTCTACGTGAAACATGGGAAAAAATACTCGAGATCACTAGTATACTAGTACACACCCACCCACCATGAGACCCGATATTTTCTCTTTGTTCTCAATAAATTTACCCATCTCATAAAATACCATTTTCACATGAAAATTTCACTTCCAAAATACAAACACACTAGTCAGACCACAATAATGTCACAAAACACTCCACTCACTTTGAAATTCATTTTAACATCGTACTCTTAGAAAACAACCTATTAAAATGCTTCACACCCTTCTTACAATTTCATAAAACATTTCAAAAAATTAAAAAATGTTAGAAAAACGTTTTACATAAACAATCATAATTTTCTCTTCCAAGAAAAAAACCATTTTAATAGCATAAACTAACTAAAACTGTACATAAACATCATTTTCACACTTTGTATAACGGAACATACCATTGGCAATTTTCATAAAACACTTCTAAGAAGTATAATAATGTTATTCCAAAAAACCCATTCAAAATTCCACTTTCAACGATATAAGAACACCCAAACCAAAACAAAACACATTTGGAAGCCCAATACACATTCAATAAACCATTTTAATATGTTTTAGAATGACCCCAAATGCACAATAAGTTTATACAAGAAAAACACACTATTCCATGAGAAAAGAAGACATCAAAATTAATTGCTCAACCAATTCCATCAAAAAATGATTTATCAGGAAAAAAACATATCATGATCATGAAAAATATGCAAGTAAAGAAAGATAACTCATCAAATAATGCTTACACATGAAATCTCCTACATTTTCTGTGAAACCCCTCAAATATTTATGCGAATCTTTAACCGCACCACCACTGCACCCTAAGGGAGTGTAACAAAACATAAATCCCCAATATTGGACCAAGAAACCCAAAATCAGACCATAGGTATGAAACCCTTGTTGCAGGTTATTTTGAACATCACGAAGGATGGAAGATACCCTAATGAAATGGAAGGAACAAGAGATGAATTCATTTACTTGAGAAAAATGAGAGAAATCACCGCCAATACACTGATAGTTGATTCTCTAAGCAGCCAAAATTGGAAGGGAGGTCATAATAAGAATGGGGAGGTCAATTGGGGACTAAAATCGGGGGGGGGGGGGCATAAAATGAATGAGTAATGAATGAAACGAATTCCATTTGAAAATCTAGATGTTTTGAGAAAACTTGAGGAAATTATCACTATTCCAAGGTGAAGATGTGGTCCAAATATGGAAAATGGAACATGGGGGGTGTATCTAGGGTTTGTGGGATCAAGTGAAAGGTGAAATGACATAAAAATGTTAAAAAATGGATGAGATATAAAATAAATAAATTATTTATTTAAATGTATAAATTGGTTCATGGCTTGGCCAAAATCATTAAAACACCACCACACTAGACATAACCCACAAAAGGTTCCTATAAGAGTGTCACAAACTCAATTCAAATACACCTCATACTTATAACTTTCGTTTAAAAGAATACAAGTCCAAATACAATATGATATTCCTATATGAATGGATTAGATCAAGAACACCCGTGACACCAAATCTAATCCCAGAACACCTGAATACCAAGGGAAAACTAAGAACCAAAATAAGATTAAAAAACATGGAATTAAGGATCCATGTGTGAATATTCTCCCCACAATAATGATTTCCACCCCTAAAAAGGATCAATAATGCCAAATGAAAAAGAAAAACCTAACCAATAATATATGATAGACTCCCTCGCCATGTTTGTCCACCCCAAAAGGGAACAACCCCTCCAGTTGATCTATAAAATAATGTGATACTTTAACCAAACAAAATTTATCCCACTTACTAGAAATGATCAAACATATTCATGCCACATCCCTTTGGATGTGCTCTAATCCCATGTTTACCCATGGAAAAAATTGGTTGTTAGATATATCTAAATGTGACTACGTACTACCATTCCATGACCAGGAACACAACTGAATTACATATACGAGGAGCCTCAAATAGACTCCACACCATAAGAGATAACTTAATTTCCAAAGATAGAACCAGGAAACTGACAAGGGGAGATGGAATAGACTCTTTGAAGTAACCGTACATGTAAAGGAATTCCCCAACTAGTGTAATTTTGAATATTTTCCAATAGTGATCGACATGATCTTGTGGACATTGGAAAAATGATGCATAGATAAAGATGAGGATCTCACATGATGTTTTTAAGCACAAAATAAAACAGTAATATACTTGGTTTAGATGTGAATCCATACATGATGTATTATCCTCATTAAAAATCACTGATCAATGAATCTGAAGATTAATTACTCTTGATCATCCATACTTGTTTCATGAAATCCATGGGAGTGATGATCTTTGTAATCTGAGTGCTAGCACGGAGATACAATGACCCCTTCGACACTCCGATGATCACTGAATCACTCTTCTTGTAATGCCTGAGAGAGAGATTCATATGAGTTCCTTGGTTCCTAATATTTTCTCCCCAAGATGTGGGATAGAGAGGAAAAGAGAGAGAGGTAGTGAACAGTTCATGTCAAACTTCTCTACTCCTATACTAATATTGTTAAAAAAATATTTGGTATTGACACCCGACCTCTTGAATATGTAACACACTATTATATAATATTATAAATATAAAAAAATTATTAAAAATTATTCATTATTACTCTCACATTCCTATAATATATTAAATATATTATGTGATTGTAATTAAGAAATTAACTTGTCTCTTACACCCACAAATATTTATGAACCTTGAATATATTAACATTCATCCTAATAATATTTGTCATGTATTTACTTAAAACATGAAAATATAATTAATAAATAAAATTTATACCCATTATTAATAACTTGAATAGTATGAATTTATTTATTTCATTAGAAATCATTTAACTTAGGAAAAATCCTAGACCCTAGTAGTGGGGCCCACCAAGTCCAAATCTCTGATTCAACTGAATATGAGTGATTCTCGAATACGCTATTGTGTGTGACCCTCTAGGATCTTTTCTCAACAGTAGTAAATAATATTCACAGAACAAGAGCAGGATTTAGAAACCCATCATGGACCATGAAGAGATAAGGATTGTCACATCAGCGAGCACCAACCTACAAACACATACGGTGTAATATAATATTTTTTTCATTAATATCTATTAGATAAGGATGCACTCTTATGTCATCGCCCTTTTTCTTGATTTATTATTTGTTGATCTAACTGTACAGACATGACCTAGACTTCCATGTCCGTGATCTTATGAAGGTAATACCATCTATATCAACACGGCCTGTGATATATCACGTCCATATCCTAGAAGCGACAAATCTTTTGTTGACCATTCTACTAATGTAATTCCATCAATGACGCACCCAAGAGAAACTACCTCGACACAATTTCAACATCATGGTTTTTGTCTTGTAACAAAATACACAGTAAAATGACATACATTTGTAAAAATTTCAATTCAAGAGACCATTAAACATGATAATAGATAATAGCATAAAATTAAACTTGAAACGTGTGTTGTTCTTATTGGTGGGTTGGTCCTCAAGATCTCACTAATAGAGGTCACCAATTTCTATCCTCATGTGAAGAAGTCTTAATGCTTATGAGCCCCCCTCACATGATAGTAAAACATATGTTGTGTCCAATCAGTAAAATATATATTGACCATTGAACATATATTTATGATTAATTTCATAGTTTCTCATGGATTTCATTATATCATGGGATATAATATAACCTCTCGATAAGATAATTATTCTTTGGAAATTACCATTATATAGTGGATGCAGAAATGTCTACACTGTAATGGTAAGATGACATCACATTAAGAAAAATGTATACAGGATACGATAATCAAAAACACTGAATAGTTGGTCTATGGAAACCAATATTTCATCCCCCCTCTTACTCTAGATCCAACACTCTAACCAATAATGTTAGCAACTCACATGATAAAGGTCAGTTTTCTACTGAGAAACAAATTTAGCTACTAGGTCTAAAACAGTTCCTCCATGTAAAAATTCTTTTATAGAGACCTCATCTTGTTGAGTAAAACATATCAAGGGATGGTATCCCAATTATATCTCACTTTTCAAATGTTATAACTTGACTTATTATCTAATAAAAATATCATATTGGAAAATAATTGCGTCTATCTTCTTCCTAGCTTCCATAGAGCTGAAATGTACATGGTCTTTTTTGGTATGACTACCACTAGATTATATGATCTTGTATCATTCATCATAATAGCCTAACTATGATACTAGATCACATTGATCTATGAAATACTATTTTTGATACCTAAAAACTAGTATTCTTTCTTCATCACTTTCCAAGTACATATCATTTGTACTTTCCGAAGTACAATTTGATAGTTTTGATTGCATCTATTGTTGTGCATGGGATATAACTAACAATTTCCTTTTATAATGCATATCCTAGAAATACCAATTCTTTTATATATCATAGAATATGTGATTGATCCATCTCTTTAAGGTTTGGATTTAACTCATCACCTTTATCACCTTCAATATGTCAGACATGTTAACTTGGACAGATCATGCATTTAGAAATAGGCAAAAATTCAACTTAAGAATTATTCGAACTTGTGTTTTTCAATACTATGTCACATTATTAATGATTGAATAGTTCCAAGAATCTTGAATACCCACCTCATTATATCTATTTTCCCAATACTTAGGTTAATACTTTAATTCAATCATTGGAGAATCAATTTCATCTTGGTCTTAACTAACTAAGAAAACAATGTTTGATTTACTTACTAAGTTGAGCATACATTTCATAGAAAACCATTGCACTCCCACCAAACTCTGGTAGACACATGGAAAGAATTTGTTCTAAATGTATATTCTATCATATTTTTTGTTAATTTAATCATAAACTGGATTTCAGTAACTTGCAACCATTATTAGCATTATGTGACATGACCATCCCTTTCTGGTTGTGTTGTATGAACACCATCCATGTATGGTGGTCATGACATCAAATGCTCAATAATATTATCATAAAAATTATATGTGATAATTAAAATTCTAATGGATTTAGGCATAATGACTTCAAGAAAATAATCAATCCTTATTGGTCCCATGCTTGTACCATCCATGTATCAAAACAGTTGAATACCCACCACAATATTCAATTTAAAATCCCATTTGTAATATGATAAAAGGAATCCATTATTGAATTTATTTTTGTCTTGTCAAAATTATATAATTTCCATAAAATTCATACTTGTAGGAAATATCATTCACATTGAATAATAGATCATTGAATGTAGTGAATTTAATACCATCACCTTGGTTTAATAGATTTTACATAGTATGTGTCTCTGGAACATAATTTGTTTCACAAGTTCCTGTAGAACTAGTTCATATGTCATCTATTTTTGAATCTAATACATTGACTATATGTATGTCAATTTATCTCCCATTATATAAAAATAGTTGTGCATCCTTATATAAATGCAGTCGATCACTTGGATACTACTTTTCTATCTTAGGGATTCATGTAATATCCTAAGCGACTATTTGGAAAGTTACATAGATGCACCATGTGTTTATCATTATTCATGATTGATTTTTCCCTGAATAAGTTTTTACATACAAACATATTTCCATATTAAATAATGGATTAATCATCATATTATGACTCATATGATATCCATTTTTTATTTTTTTTTGGCATATAGTAATGGGATTAGGCTGTTATTTGTGTAGAATGTCATGAAATATAATGAAAGTTTCTACATGTTTAAAAATTGATACTACATGTATCAATACTCTGATTTATGAAATTTTCTTTTAAGAAAGACTCCAAACTACATTTTATTGATCAATTTTGTCATGTAAGACTTAATTATCGATCCTCCTCATTATCATCACTACCCTAATCTGTATAAGTTAATGTGTGTTTAGAAATTACTCCATCCTACATTTTATTGATCAATGTGGACATGTAAGACTTGATAATAAATTCTCATAATTATCATCCATACCCTGATGTGGACAATATAATGAGATTTTATTAATTAATCCATGGAACATTATAATGATCGATGAATGATTGGCCACGTTATTCTTTTGTATGCCAACCCAAAGAAACTCATATCTTCTGACCCTGTATGTAATTCAATTTATTATTACTTAATAACCTAAAGGAATTTTATAATGTAAATATATATACCTATGTATTACCATTGGAATAGTTCCTGTTCACGTGTTGAACTATTTTCAAAAGTTGTGTGACATACCATTATTTCTAAAGGTTCTTTTATACAAAATAATGATGCTTGATAATTAAAAAATTATTTTTCTATGGTGAGCCTAAATACCATAGTGGGTATTTTTCATGGCATCCACATTTAGTTTTACTTGAAAAAGAATTATCTTACCACAACTATGTATAGGTCTTACATTTTTATATTCATTAAATATTTCCCATAATTCATGTATTACTAAACTATTGTTTGATTATTAGATACCAAAAACAATATTCATTCTAAATCCTGGAATAATTTCTCCTTGTGTACACATGGAACGTGAGATAATTTTATTTTCTAAAATAAATAATAGTTTTAATTGAATATTTTATATGGAAATATGGAAGTTGTATAATTTACACCATTGGCCATGGTATCACCCTTTCTTAGACACATAAATAATATACCTAACTTTTAGTAATATTTCTTTACTTACATGGATACTGTATTAGAATACACATGTGTCACCAGCATGTTGTATTTAATACCCAAGTATTAAAACATAAAAATTAAAATTGACGACTATTTTTGAAGGTTGTGTCACTAATTTCTTTAATTTAGGTAATTTCTATTAAAAATACCTAATTTTATTTTATCAAATGAAATGAAAATAACTACATGTCAATACCTTTTTCATTGATGGATGTTTGTGAATGTTCCCTTGGTAATACTTTCCATTTGATCTTTTCACCTTGTCTTTCAATTTATTCTCGACATTAATGAATGATAAAACAATCTTTGAAATTCTTATTCACTTGGAGAACAATACCTCTATATGTAATGAAGCATATTCTCAATACTTGTTCATTTTATAAAATAAAAAGAAACATGAATAAAGGGGTAAAATTGTTATGTGAAATGGAACCACATAATGATCATGATCTATATTTCAATTTACACATGCTGGTGTAACCATTACATTATTCAAATCACTAATTCACATTTTCCATACAAACATCATGGAGATGAGGATTCATTTTTTTATCATCTATGTCATGATGTAGCAACCACAACTAATATTAGATGTCGATGAATGCATAATGAAATAACTATTATATGCATTGTAAATAATTCTCCAGTAAGAAATTTCACCCTCACTTCCTGGGGTAGTATAACAAGTGTTGGGGATACTGGATCATTGAGTTTATTATATCATAGTAATATGCACACACATGTACTATTCATGGATACTCGTGTTAATGAGGAAGTTTACATTGGGAAATATTTATCATTGTTTAAACATGGTGTATAAATTTTTATTTTGCTTCAAAAATAAATATTAGCAGATTGTTGCCTTTTTATATGGATTACCAGTTAATACGATTTTATTAGTTACAAAAATAATTTAATGTCTCCCACGATTTTTTTTGAAATCTATGAAGCCTATATGCAAGATTATGAATACTATTTAACTAGATTATTCTAGTCAAAAGGATATCAGAACCACATATAGTAGTCTACAAGCTAAGACTATGCCACTAGTTTGAGGGTTCAATATAGAATTTTGGCTAGAAAACTACATGAACTCATAGTTACTTGACTTGTTGAGAGATTTCCAAACATCTAAAATCCAATGTCGATTTACTCAACTCCTTCCTCTAAAAATATATCATGTTAGCTATGGATAATCCTTACCAGAACTTTAGTTATTTCAACCCATCATTCATATAAGTACTCCCTGGTAGTAAGAGGAACCATCAGTTATGGCATGACCAGAACCCCAAATAGCCAGTTCTTCCAAATTTGAATGACATAAGGTGGTTATGACTTAATATATCTTTGATGGTTTTATTAATTTAAATATGAAGAAATAAATCATTTTTTATTTTTATGAAAATGTACTAGGTGATCACACTAACCTCTGGCCAAGAGAATAATAGAAAAATTCATTGCATCACATATTTATTTTACCTTTTGTGATTTTTTATTACTATTATATGTGATCACACATTAACATCACACTCAAATAATAATAAACCCTGAAAAAAATGATGACCTAATCATGATTTGGTAATATTTTTTAATCCGTTGAAAGAATAACAGACCAACCTTGAGCCTAAGGGTAATACCTTATGTTGTGTGGCTTGAAATATAAAATTTTTCCCATACAATGCATCAATCTCTGGTCTGGTGTGTCGTCGTCACTTGTCGGGAAGAGCGTCACACCTCATCTCGTCATTATACAATAGTACTTTAAAGTTGGTGAGGGTGTCTCGGGGTATAAAATTTGAACTCTGAGAATGGGCACAAATTCCCTTATACATATAACGACTCTGAGACAAAAAGAAAATCACCATTAAATTAATTAAAATAATTATTAAAAAAATCATTAAATATTTAAAAAAATAAGTTAAATAAATAATCAAGCACTAGAAATTCATTGGTTGGCCTCTAGCACATGATCAACATACACATTAACACATGTATATAAAATAAGATCATAATAAAATTTATACTTTCATTAAATAAATTTGAGGATATTGAATTGAATTAAAATTTCACTCAAATTTTTAATTCGATAATTATGTCGGTTGGTCCCGATTAATTAATTTAAATTTAAAACTAAATGTTAAATTAATCAATTATATTAATTAAACATCAATTTAATTAATTTGTGACAAATAAATTAGTAAACTGAAAAATTAATACTAAATTAATTTAATTTTCAACATTAATTAAATTATTTATTTGTAATTAACTTTTGATCATGTTAAATTACATGTGACCCAAAACCCCCAGGTTGGCATGTTCAGGTCGTGATTTACCTATGCATGCCAATCTCAGGATGTGCCAAACCCATTCAAGAGAATTCTATGCTGGGAAGGCCTGACCACACCTGTTCCTAGCTGGCCAGATCCTTCCAGTCTCATTTTGGCTCAACTCAGGTCTAATTAGACTAGCACCACTAGTAACCTCACTCGGGTCACCCAAACATGAAATGCCAGTGTCTGCAGACTGTGGAAGGTAGCTTGACAAGGGCACACCAACTGCCACTCAAGAAGGTGTTGGCTGGCGCGAAAGGGTTTCAAGTGGGAGGTGGAAGCGAGTTGCACGTGAGCCGATGGGGTAGCCAACAGGACTAACAAAGAGAGGAGGCTAGTCCGAAGCATCGATCGGAGGTGGTGCGGCCTGGGGTCCTCACGGCAGTGAAGGGGGTGGCTAGTCGCTGTTGTGAAGCATGGTCCAGCTTTTGTGGAATTGATCTGAGATGCGTGGGCATCCAGGTCTAGTGGGAGGTGGCCTTAGGGCTACTACCTCTGTGGCTCGACTGGATGGGAGGTGTGCCGACAGGGGATGCTACCCATGGCAGCGATGCCTGGTACATGGCGGTGGGTTGCTGCAGGGGGTGAAGATGTTGGAGGCCACTAGATGGGGTGGTGGGAGGTTAGAGGGTGACCATGAGGGGAGAAGGCAGCCCAGATTTACCGACTTGGTGTAGAGAAGCTCCGAGGAGAGGGAGGGTGACCTTATTGGGCAGCGGCGTCACCTGCTAGTCGGCGACATAGAGCGGATAACCTACGAGTCTCATGCTTAGTTTTTATAACTAAACTAGACCTGCAAAGCAGGTATCCCCTTCATTTAACTTTTTTATTTAACATGACCCACAAAAGTGAGTCATTCCCTCCATTTTTTTTGATTTGTCATACCAGACCAACAAAATATGTCTCCCATACCGTTTTTTCATAAGTTTATATTTATACTAGAATGTATTAATCTTTTAGTAATAAAATATAATTATAATGAAATATTATAATAATAAATTTATTATTATTATCAAATTGTTATTATTATAATTATATTCCTATAATAGTAATAAGCATAAAACATCACTGGAAAATACTAATCTGGTAACCAGATGTCAACCTGGTGATAAATTTAAAAACCTCAGAAAACAACCTTATATCTACAATTTTAATCTTCGAATGACCACAAATGGGTTTTCCAATATCATATTCAAATGATGTATGTGGCTTTGGAACCGTAATGATTCCATCATCACAGGTTAATGAAAACATAATTATTTTGGCATAAAATCATGACACACTCCTCTAATACCACTTGATAGAACCAGGTATGTATCGGATGCCATAAACAGGTGAGATTTTAAAATAATTCCGTAGACGATCACAGAAATATTTTCAATGTTGGAAAAATGATGTCGGGTTAAAGATGAGGATCTCACAAGAAGGTTTTTAATCACAAAATATAACAATAAAATACCTAGTTTAGATTTGAAATTGCACATGATGTCTTATCATCTTTAGAGGTCACTAAACAATGAATCAGAATCTGAATCCATATAGATAATCCACACGTGCTTCATGAAATCCCTGGGAGCACCGACCATCTTAATTTGGGCGCTCACACGAAGATACAACGACTCCTTCGACACTCTGACGATCACAACATCACTATTATTCAATGCCTTCGAGAGAGCTCTATTTGAGGTCCTTGGATCTAGAGGCTCTCATTCTAGGATATTGGAGAGAGAGGTGGAGAGAAAGAGGCAGTGAATAGTTCATGGAAAACTCCTATCCTCCTCAATTTATTGTGTTATGAAAATATGTAGTATTTTCACTATACCACCAAAAGATGTAATACACAATCAAATCATATTTTTTCTACTAAACTGAGTTTTAAATATTATTACTAATTAGTATAATTTCCCTATAATGTATTAAATATATTACGTGATAATAATTAAGCCATTATCTTGGATCTTACTCCCAAAAATATTAATGATTCTTGAATATTTTAATATTCATTATGATAATATTTTTAATTTATTTACATAAAACTTGTAAATAAAATAAATAAATAAATTTATTACCCATTATTCATAATGTGAATAATATGTATATATATATTGAATTGGTGATCATTTAACCATGGAAAAATACTGGACCCTAGTGGTATGTCCCACCACGTTCAAATCTTCTATTCAACTAAATATGGAAGATTCTTGAATACACTATTGTGTGTGACCCTCTAGGCCCTTATATCCACATTAGTGAATAGAATTCAGATGCTAAGAGTGGGATCTACAAATCCATCATGGTCCCTAAATAGATATGTATTGTCATTGTAGCGACAACCAAACTATGAACATATACTGTGTAATATAATCTATTTTTCATTAATTTCTCATAAAGAATGACAAAATCAAGTGTCGTTTCCCTTTTTATTACCTTATTATTTCTTTATCTAACTGTACATACATACCCCCGACTACCATGGCCATAATATTATGATGGTACTACAATCCATATATACATGGCCTGAGATATTCTACTTCTAGTACCTATTACAAAAAAATCATTTATTAACCATTCAACAAATGTTATTCCATCAGTGATACACCCAACTCAAACTACCTCACCAAGATTTGAACATTATGGATTTTTTATTGCATATAAATACACGATCAAAGGACATACATTGGTAATGATCTCATATTAGGAATCCATTACACATGATTGTAGAAAGGAATATCGAATGAAACTTGAAACATGTGGTGTTTTTATTAGCGGGTCTATCCTCGTGATCTCACGACTAGAGATCACCAAGTGTGATCTTCATGAGAAGTTCTCTCAATGAATATGAGCCCCAAACACCTAGTAGTCAAACATATACTCTGTCCAATCAGTAATATATATGTAGACAATAGAACATATATTTAAGATTAATTTCATAGTATCTTGTGGTTCACATTGTTTCATGGAATCTACTGTAACCTCTCGATACGATTACTAATGTTTTTAAATCACCATTATATAGTGGAAAAAAAATTCTACACTAAAATGGTCAGATGAAATCATGTATTACTCATGTTATACATAACATGGTAATCAAAAACACTGAATAGTTGGGTCTAGGGAGCCCACTATTTCAACACTCCCCACCATAAGGGATAGACTGACATTAGAATTATTCAAAAAGAACCAATATGAGACCCATGGTTGGTCTCCCCACTATAAGAACCGACTATATTTACCAAATTGTAGGGTACAACCTGAAGAAGACCCATATGATCGAATACCCAGTGCAGGGGGGTGAGTCAACGGAACTCCATATCAGAAATATCACTCCATGTTTGACCACCTCTATGGCCATCACCATCAATGATTGAGCTTAACCAAGAACAATATCAAAAAGATCCTACCAGGTTATTCATACATGAACATATACACTAAGGGTTGCACCCACAAGGGTTTAAGCATTGGTTTTGAAGAAACAAAACCACACAAACCCCTAAAAATGGAGAGATATAGCCACCAACACAATTTACAACTTTGAGGGATAGTGTCCCCATGTCCCTTTCCACCACACATGACCACATGAAACAAAACAAACACATTGATACGTCAAACTATCTCCACACCCAACACCAAAGGCATAAGTGAGGCCAAGATCCCTTACACCCCTGGTGATTTTCAGATTGTGTGAAGAGCTTCACTCTGAGGCCTATTACTGCAATCCTAATGTTTGAAGCATATTCTGCACTGTGGTTAAGAGATAATGATCACAAAACCCCCTAAAAATCACTAGCTCAAACAACACACCTTTACCCATACAGGGACTTGTTTGGTTCACATTTATCACCTCTTTCACAATGAAAAAGAAATAGTAAAAGGAAAATACACAGAAGACATTGTAACATAGAAGAATGAATTCATAATTATAAGAATAGAAAAATTATTTCACATAAGAAGATACCCTGTAATGGTTACTAAACATCAATTGTTTCCATCAAAAGAAAACCAAACTCAACAAGAGAGAACTGGACATGACCTTTCAGGTGACATGGTTCTTATTAAGAGTGAAACATTGAACAGAGTTCCATATAGCATGAGATCACCACAAGAAATCATAACAACAATGAACGAACATATTTTTTTACACTGTTTTCTCAAAATGAACCCTTTCTTCAATGAGACTGACAAAAGACCCAGAGTCCCTTTAGGACAACATTATACACTGACGACCCTAGATTGTTTCCACATTATAATTTGGAATTACCCTTCACCACTTCCAATAAAACGTGTACACACAACGATGACAAACTTCTCCTTTGTCAATTGAGGAATCTCTGGAAACATAAGGACCCAAGGTGTATTTCAACCATCCACAACCACTCCAATTACATGAAATGATCCACTTAACTAAATAAAATAGAATGGGTAGTCTCATCCATGAACCCCAAGAGGAGAGTTTGTACACTGATCAACTTGAGGGCCTACCAATAGGGAATCACCAATGGGTGCACTTCAATCGTGCATAAACAATTTATGGGGGTTTAACCTAGCCAATATGAAACTCCAAGGACTGAACCAAGCTAGTACATGGGCCAAAATGTACCACAAAATAGATTTGAACACATGGGGAGAGAAACCACTTGGGCTTCATGAGACATTTCACACAAAGGTCCACCCATCATCACTTCAACCCAACATACCACCAAAACAAAACCCAAAACATAATTCAAACACGAGGGGTTATCGAACTAAATACACCCACCAAAACATTCCAAAAAACAAATAATACACTCAATCCAAAACGCTCATTAATAAATCATGTTTTCTTTTTAAATAATATATTTGAAAATAAATGGGTTTGCGGTTGGCACATCCAGAAATGGTACCCTATATGACTTACACATGTCAGTTTTTGTGCCACACCGGGTAGCCTCCTCATATCCATCTTGGCACTAATCTGTCCATTCCATCATCCATCCATATTCCCATGTATATCCATGAATGTGGTCTCTAAGGGAAATACCAATGGTTCAAAAACCATTCTTTCCACTTTTCAAAACCAATACATTCAACTGACACAAACTTTTTCTCCAAATCGCTAATAGAAAATTCAAACCCAATTTAAATACTAAAATACCTTTTAAAAAATAGCAATAATTAAATAAAACACACATTCAACTAATACATATTACATTAAAAACATCACAAACCATTTTAAAGCACTACCAGTTTTATGAAAAACATCATTTCATCAACACTCATTCATCTTGAGACTCATTTATCCCTATTTAAAACATGTTCCCAAAAATTCATGGAAAATTTTCAAAGCCCACTAATTACCAAATAAAAAAGTCATCTCAAAAATCCAAAAAATAAATTCTAAAACACATTTTCCATTTAAATCACTTTTCAACAGTTGCGATAACTCTATTTTAAATAGATTTTCAAAACCCACCTTAACATAATTCACACATTTAGAAGAGGTGTAAACAAAACATTTACTCCTTTAATACCATTTTCCAATTAATTTTATACCCTTTAATAAATCAAATGATTTATTCTTTAATTGAAAATAATTTTTAAAAAAAATCATACTTCTTAAAATCAAGTCATCATTTTTTTAAATAAAACCATGTTTAAAACATTCAAAAATAAAAATAAGAAAGACAATGCGAGGAAAAATTAGTGTTGGGGGTCGCTTGGACATATTTTTGGCAGCCATATGCCAATCCTTCACCATCACGAAGAGTGTTATAGGTAAATATCTTCATCTCCACATGGAATTATTGGCCTTATTAGCTCATTGGGACCATTAACCAAACTCTCTTTTAATTTCCCCAATCATCTAAGAGACCTGAGAACAAAAGAACTCAGATGAAACCCAACATCTCGTGGTGAAATGAATTCTATCACAAGGTGTGATGGAAAGGCACACTACAAATAATCGGAATGTTAAGGCCCACAATCTTATATCTATTATACCCATACTAATTCCCAAAAGAACATGATCGAAAAAGAGAAAATCCTCCTGTAATACCATTTTTTCCACGAACCAGATTTGGTCACCATCAAAACCGATGCTCGACATAGTCTGTGGAAAGGCATGAAGGGAGTTCTCGATCCCTACGGACTAGAAAAAGTGATCGAGTGTCATTAAAAAAAGTGTTTGGGAATGATTTACCCAAATTTAGAAGTATTAAACAAATATAAACGACAAATAAAATGATTATAAAAAATTAATCCAAACCAGCCTTTAATAACAAATAAAAACAGAAATACATGGTTTTAGACAAAGACCTAGAGGGACATAAGTCAAAATTAGTAGAAAAAATAACTCATGGGCCACCACACGACAAGGGTCTATCATCCGCCATCCTTCCCCACAACACTTCATTAAGAATGAAAGCTAATAACCCAAACAACTGGCACAAAAATATTTGTCTATACCTATGACAATGATTAAAAATTCTACTTACACCGAATGATGTAAGTAGGGTGAGAGCTTAATCCCAATAACATATAACCCAAACTATTCAATGGGATATACATTATTAGGTAAAAATCATGCATGTCTTTATAAATAAGAAAAGGTAGAAATAAGTTTCTAAAGGATGAAATTTAAATGAAAATGTTTTCGAGGGGGATATTTCTATGAAAGAACACTTTTAAATAAAATTCACATGCTACTGAATTTTCCTTCCAAACATATTTTAAACTGATAGTGAGTATCATATGATCAATATTCACTAGTGACGGGAACAACCATAGATACTAGCTTGCTCTGTGTGATATGTTCCACGTATCCTGGTGGAAAGTAACACTAATAAATATCCCTTCTCATGAACGAGATACTAGTAGGGAAAATATACGTAACATTATGGTCTCGAACATAATCTTAACAGTTTAGTTTGTCTCTTCATAATCAAAATTTCTACGTGAAACAGGGATGAAACCACTCTGTATCACCAGAATACTAGTACATGACCGCCCACCTAAATAATCAGGATTAGAACTTTGTGATCAATAATGTTATTCATCTCATAAAATACCATTTTCGAATGAAAATTCCATTTCCAAAACACACAAACACACACACCAATTAACCCAAATTAATTTTACATAACACTCCATTCACATTCAAATTAATTTAAACATCATACTCACACAAAATAGGCCACAAATATGTTTCACACCCGATATACAATTAAATAAAACATTCAATAATTCATAAAATGTTCTCAAAATGCATGACATCACTAATAATTATTTTTTCTTCCAAAAAACCATTTTATTATCATATTACCACCAAAACAGCATATGAAAATCCTTTACACAATTTTTATAACTCAATAAAGCAATTAAAGTTTTAATAAAATACTTCCAAATCCATTAAAAACCCCTCTTTTAAGGCCAAACTCAGACCAAAATGCTAGAAAACTACATTTGGTAGCCCAAGTCACATTTAATAATTTAATTTCATAAGTTATAAAATGAACCCAAATTACACCATAAGAGTTACACAATAAAAGCACACTATTTCAATATAAAATGAATCTTTTAAATTATACTCACAACGAATTCCAACAAAAACAAATTTTTTATTACAAAAAACATATGAGGAACATGATAAATAAGTAAATCAAGCATTCTATATCATTAGAGAATTCTTACACATGGAATCACCTACCTTTTCTGTTAAAACCCGTAAATCATTGTGAAAATCTTCAACTGCCCCACCGTCACACCACAAGGGAGTGAAAATGAACATAAATCAACAATATTGTTCCAAGAAAACCAAAATCAAACCCTAGTTTAAAAACATTAGTTTTTAAACATTTTGATCTTAAATAAAGAGGGTATAAACCCTCATGAAATAGAAGGAAGAAGAGATTAATTCCCTTACTCGAGAATCACTGAAATAATCTCACCCAATAAACTAATAGTTCTCCATGAAGTAAAAATTGTAAGGAAGGTTTGAATAAGGATGAGGTGGTCTAGTGTGGAATGAAATTCAGGATAATTAGTAAAAAATGAATGATTTATGAAAGAAAAATATTCCCTTTGGAAATCTGAATGATTTTTGAATCCATGAGGTAATTAATCCTTATTTATGATCAAGGTGATCTCAACAATGGGAAAACGGAACATGGATATGTTCTTATTTTTTTTGGATCTAGCGAGATGTGGAATGAAAAAAATGTTAAAAAGTTAGTGATATATATAAGAAATAAATTATTTATTTAAATTTGGAAATGTGCTCACGGTTTGGCCCAAATCCGAATGAAACCATCCAACTAAAAATACACCACAAAATGTGCCATAAGAAGATTCAAAAAGTCAACAAAAATACACCACATACTTAAATATTTCCATAAAAAAGTCAAGGCCAAATACCATCCTAGAATTAAAAGACTAATGACATAGATCAAGATAACCTGAGACACCAAATCTATTCCCAGAACACCCAAAAACCAATAGAAAACTATGAAAAATAAGACTCAAAAAAAAGCATGGAATTGAGAATATGGGTGTGATAGACCTTATTATTTAGATTTTAAAAATCATTTTACTAAATAAAATAACAATAGACATGAAAAATAAATTTTCAAACAAAATCACTTACACAAATAGAACTGTTTCTCTGAAAAATTACATCATTATAAATTTAAAAATATATTAGTTGAATTTTTTATGGTTAATGAATATTGTGACACAATTTGATTTCTAATGAATTGAATAAAATTTATGAGGCATACAAGGTAATCCAAAACTGATCCTCACCTTGAAAATACTTTATTCAATGAGATGAAAAACAATTATAATAAAGTAAAATTTTTCTTTAGTTATTTTAATGCTACTAATATATTTCATATATACAAATAACTATTAAAAAGAATAATTTTATTCCATAATATTATACTGGGTTTCACTAATTTTTTTAAAACTTCTTGTTCATTATTTTATAGTTAATAAATCATAGAAATTAAAATTTTAAATTTTTTTTCATTTTCCAATAAAAATATACCCATTCAAAAGATGATAAAAAATTCATAATAAATCAATTTATATATTTTTAAGAAATAAAATATTTTAATTTGATGTCTTTAAATTTCTAAAATTTTTATGTTTATCTTTTAATTAGAAAAATAAAAATGATAAATAATACCACTTTTATTGAAAATAATAATTTCAACATTAATATAGATTAACTATTTATCATTTAAATGTATTGATTTTAAATAGAATAATATATATATATATATATATTAATATATATATTTATGTATTTATACATCATATTGTATTTATTATTTGAAAAACTTTTTCGATATGATGTATTGAATTTGATTTCAATGTTGTGTCAATTTTTGTTTATGTGTTTATGGTGAAGTGTTGGTGGTTGAATTTTTTTTATAGATTCACATCATGGTATTTTATGTCGTTATTGAGTATAATTCCATGTTACACATTTATATTGGATTAATTTATCTTAAATATTAATGATATGTGAAAAATAAATTTGATGATGTGCTCAATGTTTAAAAAAAGTTGAAGAAGATCATGAAAATGATTATTTGAATGATGATTACAAGGTTTCCTTTGAAAATAAATTTATTACAAGAGGGAATTAAATAATCCCATGTAAAATATATATTTAAAAAATATCTATGCTGAATTTTATAATAAGAGATGTATCATATTTTTCACGACAATTTATTAGAATTATATTGCCTTTGGTTTTATATTTAGATAACTCTATTTATGATAATTTACAAAAAAATGATATGCCAACTAGAATGATAGATAAGTGAACTAGAAATCACTCTTTGGGTGGGATGATTAAACATATAGCCTACCAAAATAGTGGATAATGAATTTAAAATTATTTCCTAAATGAGAAGCCCAATTTTCTTGTGGAAGCACACATAGAATAGTAGTTCCACCATGTATGGAGACATTTCGTTGAAGTGAGCTTACATGCTTTGGTGCCAGTGCGAGTTTGATATCAAACTCTAATACACACATATGGTAGTCCAATGAAATTTATAAGTTAAAATGGGAGAACTCAATTAATAAGAACAATGATGTGGTACATGAGATTCACTAAAGTGCTAATTAATTTTGATTAAAATTTAAATAACACCCATTGTACGATCTTTTCATTCTGAGATGTCGATCATTGGATATGATCACATTTAAACTGTTTAGACAACAATGTTGTCTAGAGAATGGTTATTATAATATTATAGTTCCACGATAACCATGTCTTTAGGCTTACTTAAGACCCTATCTTCGTGATACATTTATTTACCTTTTTCTATAATAGAAACTATTATTGTATGCTTGAAATATGTACTATGGTAAGTCCCAAATCAATGCACACATGAAACTTCCTTGGATGAGATTATTAATTTAATACTAATATCTACACAAAAAAATTCATGATATTAATGAACAAGTATGATTGAAATGAAATATTCATGTATTTTCACTTGAATGAATATTCACGGAATGAATATATAAGGATTTCCATATTTCTCCGAGAAGCCAAGAGTATTTACTTCTATCATAAGAGGACAAAGAGAACCTCATTTTCTTGGGTTAATTTTATGAGGCTAGATGATGTTAGGAGAAGCTATAGTTATTTTTGAAAATAACGTTACCATGTGAATAATGGAAGATATGCAACCTTTTATGAATTAAATATGAGTTGTGGGTATTGTAGATGAATATTTTTATTAAATGGTGAGATACATGTCATGTAAAATATATAAGGAAAATTGATACCATTGGTTATTAAAAAATATAGTCCAATTATAAATTAAGTTTATATGATGAATTTTTATACTTTTTTGTTCTTGTATACATGTATAAGCTAAGCCATGAAGATAGGAAATTCATAAAGAATAACTATGGAAACCTGAAACCTTCAAGAATTCATTATGAGTTTCAGGAAACGAAATACCCATTAAAAAACTGGATATATTTAAATGAGAAATAAAATATCTGTAAAACTAATAAATGTTTATATTTTAATATGTAAAATGAAATATTTTAGTTATAAACACATTTTAATGAATGATTTAAAATGATAAATTTAAATTGTTATTATTAAGACATTTAAATGGTGAATTAAATTAGTGGCTGAAAATCATCTAATAATGAATTATTATTACATGAAAATCTTTTTTTGTTGATAACTTGTGTACATAGGTGATATTGAATATGAAGGAGAAAATATTGGTATAACTTACATCCAATGTGAAAAGGTGTTTTGAGATCCTGATATATTCATATATCAAGGATATAAGGTGAGTTTTTAGATACATAGAGCTAATTAATAATATTTTTTTGGCTGAAGATGTTAAATAGGACTTGATTCTATCAACATTAATGCTCTCGATGATGTAAAAAAGGAAGGTACATCCATATTTCTTGTGGATGAAGTCTATATTTGAAGATGTTTTCTCTCTCTATATCAATATTGAAGATGGATCTTGTATCATGATTGTCTAGCGTACTAAAAAATGTTTTCAATTAGGCTATATAACACATCATTGGAGAATTTAAATTGTGTAATTTATCCAATTATAATTATATTTAACATATGTTTCAATCTAGTAGTATTCACATTGAGAGATAGTGAAGCATATACATCATGTAGTTTCTAACCAACATGGATAAGGGTATGATATTTATCCAAACCTTATAAATACTATATATTGACCCCACTTTTTATTACTACACATGATGGCGAGTCAGTGAGAAAAATTGATGGTATTGATAACATTGAACTATCCAAGTGGATGAATTTGAAAGTAGATGTAATTCATAAAATAAAGGTACCACTGAATCCCACCTCTCAGTTTCACCTAACCTGTCCTTGTAATCTATAATTGGTATCATAAGGGGTCAACTATAAATATCCAAGAAATTTTGAAACTATAATCTGATAAATAATTCAATTTTATCACATCCCTTATTTTATGAAAATTTAAAATGGGTAAAGTTAAAAAGGTAGGAATTAAAAGGAATAAATTTGATTCATACTTGTCATCCCAATCTAGAAATGAAATCATATTTCCTTCTTTTCATAAAAATTATACGAAACCATCAAAAATATATTCTCTCATGTCATGAAAAAAATAAAAACCTAATTTTATTTCTAATTCAATGCCTTTGGTATAGAAATATTTTGATACATTATTCTTACACATGGAGCTAAATATGAAATTTGATTCTGGTTATGGTGATTCGACAACATCAAGACACTATTACATGGCATTCTCATGCAATGAAAAATATGATCATGAGTCATGCATTATGTTTACTGTTGAATAGAGAAAGAGTTTTCCTTATAAAAAACTAATAATGACTCTAATAATAATGAGTATATAAAAAATTGTGTAACAGACATTCATGTTATCCTGAAGAATATTATATGGGAATCAATAGAAGAAACAATTATCATTTATATTATATATAATCTAACTGAAATAGAAGAATACCATTTCAAGAAACTAGTAATCCATGATATAGTTAAATGGCAATTATATAAATCCTGATAAGACATGAAAAAATTAGTTGAGGTTAATTGAGAAACATATCATGTTGGTGAGATGAATGGTTCCAATGAAACTATTAAATCACCTCACTCAAAATAGATTTTTATATCTAAAAATTAAAGTCTTAATGAAAATCCATTATAACTTTGGAACAATAAATATATTAAGATAAACTCTAACCCACTAATCAATAAATGGAGTTCAAGAACATCACTTCCACATAAACATGATAAGGCTTACATTGATGAATCTATAATAGATAAATACAGAAGTTTTTGTTAGTGTTTCGGTAAGAGTGGTCACAATGAAAATTATTATTTGATTAACATGTCATTATTTGGAAAGTGTAAATAAACAAGGGAAGATTTGGTGAGAAATTGAGAAAAATATATTATTCAAAATGTGATAAGTATAAATATTTTGTTTAATAAAAGAAAAGAGTTTTTGGTTATTATTTACCAATTGGACAAAACTAAAAAAAGATAAGATTCAAAAATAAGTTCCACAATTAAGGTAAAATACGTGTGTAATGAATCTCTTATAAGAGGTAACTTTATGATTGAGGTTGTGAAAACAATCCAAATTAAGGAACTAATCCATCGGAGGACAATTTTTACCCAATCCATGAAGCATTTAAACAAAAAATAAACCACATATAATAATGAGGTTAGAAAGATTAGGAAATTATGATTGGAAACTATCAACTTAATTGTTTCTTCTAATGAAAAAATTGGGTTCTCTTTTTTATCTCTTATATTATATGTTCATAAATAACTTTCATGGAAATTAAAGAGAATTATGAGGTTTCCATTTCTGTAATGCACGATGATTTATTTCTTGTAGACTAATGGCTGGATACACTCTAGGACGAAGATGATGATTTCATCCCATAAGGGGGAGATTACAAGAAGTTAATTTTATTCTAATAAAACTATGTTCCTTCAAATATATTTTTTATATTATTTTTTGTGGGGGTGCTTGGATAATAAAAATATAAGATAATGGGGTATTTATTCTTATACACCCAAACATTCCGATGTGTTTGTTGGAATATGTGTATGATTTTCCATTTTTTTAATAAATCAGATCACATACACCATATATTTAAAATTTCTATACATTATATTATAAATATTGTTTAGTAAAATTTATAGTTATATTAGATAGCTTTTCATACATATATCTTGTTTTCTACAATAGGTTAGACCAAATTGACTTAGAGTATAGTAAATAAAGGATCCTTTCAAAGTTTCACATGATATAATTAATTCCTTTAAAAAATAGAGAATATGTTTATTAAAATGAAATTAGAGGACCTCAACAAACATTTTTATTTGATTTTCAATAAGTTTTAGAATAATTAGTGATCAAATATTTTATTTTTTGATGTGAACAAATACTAAAAAAATTATAAATTTGTATACTGATGAGACAAAGCACTTCAAGTATTGTTAATTATTTTTTAGTATGTGTTTATGGTGTTGATGGTGGATTGGTGTTTGTTGTGAAATTATAATCGATTCACTTAATGGAATTGGTTTTCATGCATTGTAACGTGTTGATCCTAGGAAAATTGTTCTGCATTCACATAATTGTATAGGATGTTAGGCTTGAGAACTTTTCCATGTTAAATTTGAGTATTTTTTGAATTAATCATAATGCTTAATGACTTGTGATAAAAGAATATGATGAATTACACAATCTTTCGAGAAATATGAAGAAGAAATGAAAATTATTATTTTCATTAGGCATTGATGGTTTCAATTAAAAAAATGTATTACAAGGGGACATTAGAAATCCAATAAAAATATAAATTTAGTTATTTTTTATAATGATTTTTTAGTTGAAGAAGTTATGAACATGAATTTTTAATTTATGATAATTATTAGTCATTTTTTAATATTTGGATAACTCTTTTTATGAGCGTTTACGAGAGAATATATTCCAACTATATATCTTGTTGATAGATCCCTCAACATTTACATAGGTGGTATGGTCTACCTCTATTTTAATTTCATTAATATTGATTCAATGAATAAATAAATATTTCATCATTTGTTAGAGAATCCGTCGAAATTTACATTTACCACATGACAAAATTGATAATATGAATCTCTCGAGGGAAAGTGATGATAATGAATGATGATATGGCAATCCTTGTGTATTTATGAAAATAATGATACAATGTGAGGAATGGATACTACCAAATATTTCAGGCATTAAAATTGATTTACTGTTATTCAAAATGAGATATTTTTGTGAATAGGTTAGCTATATTTCATGAGAAATTGTGAAGGCCACCCAATACCTTGAGTTATTGAAAAATGAATTCCATTTATGCATTTAGTTTGAGATGATGTATCTATTTGTTTATAATTATATTAATTCATGTAAAGGATGGTCTATGGAGACATGCACCACATTATGAATAAATAAGAAAACAAAAAACCTCTAGGTATTCCTTATGAGATTCATGAAATAGAATACTCACTTAAGTCAATGGGGGTATGTAAATGAGAGATATAACGCCAAATAAACTAATGAGTGATTATATTTTTTTGAGGAAAATTATATTTTTTATTTATAATCACAAATAATGGATGATTTAAAATGAAAAATTAATTTCATTATTCTTAACACATTTAAATGAGGATTAAAATGGGATATTTTAAATCATGTAAAAATTATTAACTTTCACATTATTAATTGTAGGTTTTTGGATAAAATATACATAAACATGGCGATGATAATAAAGGAAAAAATATTATCAAAAATTGAATCCATTATAAAACAAGTATTTTGATGTCCTAATAAATTCTTGTATCGAAGAGAGAAGGTGAGTTTCGAGACCATTGGAGCAGATCAATATTTTCTTTTATTAATGATCCCAATGGAGTCTGGAGACCAACATTGATGAAGCTATTACGAAAGTAAACAAAGAATGGAAATAATACTCTATTGTATTTGAAGAATATATTTGACGAAGATATTTCTAGATCGAGATTGTCATTGAATATGAATATTATTGGTGGGGGTGTGTAACAAACCACTAGATACATGAGGTTGGGATATCTAGCTGATTATAAGAGAATAGAAGTTTATGTGTCCATCCAATTATAATAATATTGTAACATATATTTATATCTTATTTTATTTAATTTTAATGATAGTGATGATAATCCATGTTGGGGTGTCTAAAAAACATGAAAAGGAGTTGGAATTTCATCTGACCCTTGTAAATATTGTTTACTTCCCTCTATCATTATTACTACACATGAAACTAAAGTTTTGAGAAAACCATTAGTGAATCAATTACATCAAACATTTCAAGAGGTTTAATATAAAATGTGATAAAATTATATTAACATGGGAACCACTAATTTAACCCTCCACTTTTAGGGGCACCAAACCAGCCCTAAAAAGAACAATTTTAAATTTAATTTATTTGATATAAATTCCAGGATATTAATAAAAAAAATTATAATAATTGTTACACCATTACCATGGGATTTGGTATTATTTTTGAAATTCTAAACATTATACCCAAAAATGATATTATCAATACTACATAATTAAAATATTATTATCTCAAATATGTCGTTTATTTTATCAAATCATCTATCTACAGGTAAGGAAATTAATCTTATCATTAGTCAATGTAATGTTTAAAAATCCATTTTTATGAAAATTGTATTGTTAAGCATAATTTTTTGATACGAAAAAATATCAATGTTATTGATTTTAATGATATTAAGAAGATGATAAATTTTTAAAATGACATGTAATTTTTTTCTTAACATGTCTTGGACCCTAGAATGGTGAGGCCTCCTTATCTGAGTTTCATATTGATCCCAAAATTACATTATGACCCTAACCACACCTAGTGGCCAACCATTTCAGTCGCCTCGTGTTGTTAATTACCCCAACTATTACAAAACACCCACCCTGATGCCATGTAGTTTCTCATCATGAACCTAAAAATTTTAAAGAAGTATCCAAAATATCTAATAAATTCCTAATTTGATCCCAAAAAATAATTATAAAACAAAATATTGTGTAAAATACTAGGAGAAAATAATACATACCTGAAACTGTTGGTGATACATTTTGATCAACATTAAGAATTCCATATTTAATAATATAAATATCAGTGTTACATTAAAATAGGCCGGGCCAATAATCCTTTATAATGTATTCCAATTAACAAGAATATTCCATAATATCTCCCTAATACCATAAAAATCTGAACAAAAATATACTTATTCATTGTAACAATTTCCCATCTCTCTCCAGAATATATCTTGGTACGCACATCAAAGTATCATATGGTGAAATATCAACATCGTCCCATAAAATCACATACTCAAGATCAGGATAATAATTTATTAGTTGAGATAGAAGAAATAAATGGGGTATAAAACTATATCATGGAGGTAAATCCAATTGATAAGGCACATTACCAATGTATTATTGTTTTTCAAAAGAGATTATTTATTTGGGATATAATTTACCATTCTTACCCAAAAACAGATCCCCTAGCCTTAGATAGACATTCCAGAACACTAGAACACCCATATTAAATGATAATGAGAGTATAATATGATACAAAAAATATTTATGACGACTTTGTGACATCATAATCATTTTCATGATCTTATAAAATAACTTTGTAATCTCATAAAAAATACATGTTAAAAAATTCTTTTTTTGTATCTACCCAATGAAGTGGGAACCAATTAGTACAAACATTAAATGCTTCAATAGTATCCATACTAATAGAGTCGTTATAGCTATTATAATATTATAACTCTATTAAAAGTACATAAGACATCCATGAGTCTCTAAAATACATAACACAAGTTCAATCATGTATTATAACATTTTATTGTTCATTTAAATTATCCATCCATTTTAAGATGATAATCCATGATCATGGTCTACACAGTACCTAAATCTTCTATAAATATCGCAAAATAAATGTGGTAAAATGTGGGTCTCTATCAATGATGAATGAAACTAGTAATCCATGCAACTTTTAGACTTCCCAAATAATGATTTTTGCAAAGTCTTCCACCATATTGGTTTCATAAATTGAGATTATGTGATCCAATTTTTTCGTAGTCCCATAATTAGCCAAATGAAATAATGATTACAATCCATTATTGGTAGTGTTTGGAAAAAATCAATAGCTATTTGTTCAAATTTACAGCCATGGATATGTAATGTTTATGACATACCAACCGGTCATTGGTTCACAACCTTGAACTTCAGAAAAGTGAGGCATATCGAGACCTACATTTCCAATTTATTTTTCATACTATACCAGCAGATAATATATGTCAATATATTATAGATATTATTAAATCATGGTTGAAAATAAAATTTCTTTTAGTGGTATACAAAAACAAGGTTTTCATGAAAATACTATCGATTGTCAATCTTATTTTGAAATACAGACACAAATTTAATAAATTTTTTCCATCCATAAATGGAAACCCCCATTTTGTTTTGACATAATATAATTGAAATCAAGAACCATTCATAGACCATCCTTAACATTATCTACCAAATCAGATATAACAGCCACCAAATATAAAACCATGAATTCATTTTTCACAATTGAATCCAAATTCATATCATTAATCATAGCCATCTATTTCATCTAACCACAAACTTCACTGACTAATTGAATATATAAATTTCATCTAAACTAAATAGAAAAAAAATTCATTTTCTTGGTGTATAAACTATATCTAATTTGGATGTCTACATATATCCAATCAATTATATTTTTCTTTGGTTCAAATATGTTTTTTAGAAAATGAGTTTCATGGATTTATGGACTCTGTACACCTTGATTTTATTACAAAATAAATATTGAAACATTATTTTTAAATATTGAACTACCAAAAAATATTCTAAATAACGGGTCAATGAATTAATATAATGAATCTTAAACTATCTAGATCTATAATCCACAAAATAATCACCTTCCAAGAGAACATAACTGAGTTTAGATCCAGATAAATCACAATAAATAACATAACCTCTACCTGGGTTTGGTATGTTAAAAAATTTGTATATTTGAGCCTCAAATTTATCCCCAAAAGGATTATTTAAAATAGTCACTCCAATTAATTGTGGTTACCTTTCATAAGAGTGATGTCTTCATGGGTTCATGCTGTAAGAATTCCTGAACAATGTTGTGATAATAATCTGCATAGACTAAAAATATTTATAACTCAAAGACATTCGTTGGTGGTTTCAAAGGAAAAATAAAATCAATATTTTATAGGGATACTGATATACCATTCATAGAAATCAAATAGATAAATATGTGTAATTTTTGTTTCTATAAATTGAATTTTGTGAATATTTAAAATATATTATTCCTTCCAATAATGATCAACACAATATATAAATGTTCCTCAAGATATTTATGAGTTAGAAAATACAACATAATTTATCCACTAATACAATAATAAGTGTTTCTAGGTTCTACTAAAATACATAATTCAATTATTGCATTAAAATAGTTGAATTTTTAATACCAAAGGTTTTGAACAAATATTCATAATGACCATAATAAATCTAGAATGATGTATATGAAATATACTCTTTGATTAAGAATGTTGGTGGTACCCTAAGTAATGATCATTTTTAGAGAACCATTTTGATCACATCAATTGATCAAAAAGATAATCCATATAACCAAGTGAATATATATCATTTATAATAATATGATTTAGATTATTATAATTATCACAGAGTCATAAAAATATTAATTATTACTACAAAAATTTTCTTGAGTATTAAAAGGCAACATAATTGTTCTTATATACCCTCTTCTGTAATGTTATTATAATTAGGATTTAAATTCCTTCAATTACATTAGTTATTTTCTATATGATGGATGTGAAATTATATTTATCCCTAGAAGTAATTAATTGAATATTACACTTCCCAATCAGTTGGATATCATGTAAAATCAAATGGAAACATGTTGGGATATCGATCCATATTGTTAAGAATTTTTCAAATAACAATTATTCCATTTGTCCCCATAGCGTCTACTACTAATTGATAAGAAATAGTTCTTAAATTTGGTTATGACGTTTTTGTTCCCTCATTTACATTGTAATTTTTTTAATGTTACGAATTATACCACTTGAAGAAGTTATAATATTGTTTACACATAACAATCAATATGAAAATTTCATGAAACTAACCAAACCACTCCTTTGTTCAATTCAGAGATATCCATGCTAAGAATTTAAAAGTACCAATCTATCGTGGATTAATAAATTATTGTAAACCATACTATATTTTAAATCCCATATATTCTCACTATACAAGAGGGGGATGTATACTCATCTTATCGAACATATTCTAGATTTTAAATCCAATTTGTATAATGTTATGTAAACCCATATTATATTCAGAAACACTAATATCAAAAATAAATTTAAATAATGTTTATTTAAGAATAATGGAACCTCATTGAATCGAATGAAATATCTTTTTTTCTATGATGATCTGCTTAATACCATATGACTACATACACACTCCCCATGTTCCATGGTTCCCTATTGTGATTTCATTTTATGAGGATTTAGGGTGTTCCTAGAAATATCCTAGTTTTGTGATTTTGAGGAGGATAACTATTGTATAGAGATATCATATAACATGGATATTATGTTATAGATAAATAATATGTGTTTCCAAAAAATGACTTTATTTAGGCCTGGAAGTAGTTCTAAATGTGCCCAATATTATTACAGTTGTATCATGATTTAGTTGGTGTCATAAAATATCACTTGATATGCTTGAGCAAACCAAATTGCAAATATATAGAATCTTTATTTGGACATAGAAGAAAGTTAACTGATCCAACAATTTTATTTTGTGATGCTCTATCACATTGGAAGTAGGCATGCCTCTTCCACTTTGATTAAACATTAGGGCTCCCACCAGTTCCTCTGCAGACAAATATACTTCATACTTTAGGATCCCATGTAATATCACCTTTATAAATTTCCACTCTATTAACCATCTCTATATAATCTATAATACATTGGAAAAATATCATTGAATGAATTTATAGCCTCTTTCCAAACTAGTATATATATCTCTTCAAGGGAGCACTAACTTCTACTTATAGAGGAAGATGAATTAAATTAATAAAATTAATAGTATATTCTAATATTGATATATTTTCTTTCTTAAGGATGAAAAAAACATTTTTTTCTATATATCTTGAATGTGTGAGTATATTTTTCCAGATAAATACTTCAAATCAGTCCCATTTAGGTCATTGTTCGAATTTATCTTGGAAAAATAAATCCCACCATTAGCATGACATAGATTTTAGAATATAGACTAATAACATGAAAATTGGATCATCTAGTCTTCCTATAAAATAAAAAATCGGAATAATTCTATTAAGACATAATTCCGTATTTTTAGGCTCTAAATCCAATTGAATGATTAATAGATTATGTTTCTAAAAGTGCAGATAGTCACCTGTTTTCTATTGTTATTCGTATTGATTTCCCTAATCAATAGATTGAAAATATTTAATAATTCGTGGAAGAATATGTCAGTTCACTTATGGTTTAGGAGAAATAGTATTTTCTACTACATCTTCTGGAAGGATTCAAGGATTCCTTGACAATTTTATTTCTCTATAAATAAAAAATAAATCACTATTTCGTATTCACACACCTAGAACGTATCTCTTAGAATATTTTAAATCACCAAAGGAATAATTCATTATATTTTTTTTAGTAAACATCAAACATAAAATGAGAAATAATGTCTGAGAGGGAATACCATTTATAATTCATTTTATGCTACACTTATTTGTAAAACCTAAAACACTGATATTAGAACACATTATTTGGTGTCTATAGAACCATATATACCTAGAAGAACCAGGAAAAATAATTTTTAGTGAAATGAGGTTAGATATGTCTTTTTAGGATATACCATTAATAATTTTACATTTAAATCCTTTTAATAGAATCCTATGATGGTGGAAAGAGAATTATTGATACAATTTGTAACATACCAACCCTAACAATTGTTTCTAAAAGAGATTGGGTTCCAATAACCCTAGGTTTCATCCCTAAGACTATAATGTCAAGAAATAAATTCTAAAACATTACCTAAACATTGGGGGATGATTGTAAGTTTTTTTAAATACTATAACCTATCAAAAATAATAATAATAATAAAAATTGTATGATACATGATTATAAATATTATAAGTTATACCAAGATAAAAAACAAAAACATAGTAAAAATGGAAGTAATAGGCATAATAAGAATATATTATGATAATACATGACATGAATCCATGGTGGATCCATTCTAGATTCCTAAGAAATAGACAACTATAATTATCTAACTTCACACAACTATATAAATAATTTATACAATATAAAATGAAACCTAACAATTTTCATGGTTTTGGAAAATAGTTTCCATATTCACTCAAAAGTGTATTTCCTAGGGGTTACTAAACATACCTAATAGATAATACACCAAAACATGACCACAAATACCACTAGGATAAAAAAAGATTGTTTATCATCTAAAAAAATAGGGTTAAAATATTAGAACAATTTACCATAAGATATACAGTTAAAGGAAAAATTGAACTGAACACAATTATTCATTCACTACTTATACATAGGATACCCATATCATGTTTCAAACACACAAACACACATGATTTCTAAATAACAGTTATGAATTATCAAGAATTTTATCATCCATAAAAGATTCATCATATGTTTATAAATACTCACAAGTATCATACATAGCACCATGAAAAAATTACATACCAACAAGGCCTCTTATATTTGAATATGAACTCATTATTCTTTGTCAACCAAGACCATATTCCATAAATATTTTTTAAAACCAAATTGATAGTGGTTTTTTTGAAAAAATAATTGAAATATAAATTTTTTTCTAAATATATTTAACGTATGATTACAAAAGTGTAAAATACATTTAAATTAAACAAAATAAATTTTAAAATAAGCATTACCTAAACTATAAAGTTGTGTAACCCTTTATTTTGAACATGATATAAAATATAGTTTTTATATAAAATCACAAAACAATTGTTTTGAATTGGAAGCCTTCAAATCCTCTAAATAATGGAGTTATTATAATTTCACATACCAAAATTTAATCATATTGGAAGAAATGAAAGGGAGATATTGATAGATAATATAATTCAAGACCACAATTGGTCTCCCAAATATCTCTACAATTGACTGTTCGAAAGACACGTGAGGCTCACTTTAAAATTATAGATTAAAAAACCTAGAAAAGTATAAATGTAAAGGTTATAAGAGGTGAATTACTATAAAAACACATTATAACTCTCCTGGAAATATCAAACATGAATCCAAAACTCCTCCCCCAAGAAAAATTTCTTAACTCATATTTTTAAAAATAGATATGATTTTCAGGAGGTCTTGTTAAAGCACCCATGACCATGGTGGCTTTGAATGCATAAAAAAAACAAAGAGTATCATGACCAACACAAATTTCTTATTGAAAGAGAATTATACATTTAGGCCTATTACACATTGTAACATTGTGTGGGGAGGCCTATGTTTCAATGTTTCAATGTTATCCTCCCAAGGTATGGTGACCCTGACTATATACATCAGCTGGTAATTTTGGTGTCCCAATGCTACATTTGAAGACACTAAGTATAACACCCACCACCATGGTGTGTTATTACCCTTAATAGACCCATAATTTTCAAAACACTCCCCCAAAATGTCATAAAACATTCTCCAAGATTCTTGATTCCAATTAATACATCAAACTGGATGTGTTACATATAAAACCATATTTTTTAATCCATTAATATATCATGAAGAGTAAAAATATTGGGGGAGAATCCAATGATATATGTTTACCCCAATGGGGGAGTGATCTCTTATCATCTTCTAGAATATATTTAGAGTGATATTTTAAAAGTGGAATGGATTGGAGTTAGTATGAGTGTGTCTGAGTTTTAAAGTATTCTATCACATTTTTTTAGTATGTATGAAATAGGTTATCTTTAATATGTTAAATAAATATATTTTTATTTGAAGGAACAAATGGTCTAATAACTGAAATTTGTTATTTTTCAATCCATGTAATAAGAAACATGATATTATTATTCTAAATTCTTATTTCATACACCATGTTCAGTCACATGTGGTTATAATTATTGAATGATGATTCATTTATAAGGGTATTTAGTTTTAATAATTATTTATAATCAATTGTTTAAAAATAATCCAATGTGGTAGATTTTTGAAATCATGAAGAAAATTGGTGTTGAGATTTGATGTAGTTGTGACTGGGAGGGGAGTGGTTCTTAAGACCTTTGGATTTATTATAGAGTTTAAAAGAAGAAGAACAAGAATATGAAAAGATAATAATTAGATACGGTTCAGGAGTTATATGACATTGGTATAATTTAAATCACGTTCTATATCATGTGATACATATTTTTTCATTTGGTGTGATGATCATCCCATAGTTTTGTTGTTAATATAAATTCATAGAGTAATTCATGATTTGTTGAGATGTAGATTAGAAGAGTTTGGAGTATGATTAGAAATGGTTTTGAAAATTGGAAAAATTCAACAACACGGAATGTTTTAATCCTCAATATATAAGGGGAATTGTTTCATTATGTAAGGTTTAATATTTGGTTGTATGAAAGGGCTATATGACTACTATAAGGTATATTTATGGTCTTTCTTAGACAAATAAGTTTTCTAACATTGACAAAATTTTAACATTGAAATTTGGAAAAGTGTTACTCATGGAATATGGTAATCACACTATGATGAATGATGTATTTGAATATGGCATTAAGGATACCTATTTGAATTAATATACAATTATATCTTGTTGGTAAGACCACATACTAGTAATGTATGATGCGTGGATTATAGGACAGATTCATGAAATGAGGAAAAGAAATGTAATTTTGGATCGTTATTAATTTGAGTTTGTTAGATGGACCACAATCTAATGAATGCTATCATGTTATGATTTTTAATACGTTAATAGAAGAAGATACTTATTACACTATGAATAATTTTATCATCATACATAGAGATATAAAATTTTTAGAAGTAGTTAGTTGAACTATTTAATCACACTACAATGCACAATGTCAAAATATACTTTATTATGGAGTGAAAAATATTAGATTATCAATAATGTGTCTCATTTGATACTAATGTTGATCCTCTAACATATATTATTATATCATATGATCATATTAAAATCTATATATATATATATAAATAAAAATGCATAAGAGGTAGATTCTATGAACCATTAAATCTAGTTACTTTTATGAACATCGAATTTTAAATTAAAACATGATGATGTAATAAGTGTCATTGTTGTGTATGACTATTATTAGGGGTATTCGATGAATTAAAAAAAGATACAATGAAAAGGAGGAGACTGGGGTAGCAGTGCGTACATATAATTGTTTATAAAAATAGAGAATACGAATTTAAAAAGAAGAGTTCATGTGGTTATTCCTGTAGAATAAAAAAAATTCCAAACTTGATTTTGGTGAGTGGTCATCACACTTGTGTTGTGTATTTAGGAATAAGGAAAATTGTAATATGTTCCACATCCACAAAGTGTAGGATCACTATAAATTATTAATATGAAAAACTAAAGGTTGAAATAAAATATCTATCTCTGTGAAGTTATTTAAAATAGTTTAACTTTTTGGGTGAATTCATAGGAAATAATTTTTTTCACATTCATTAATTATGGGTCAAAGATATACCCCAATAATTATATATGTAATGTTGATTCTAGTATATCATCTGGTCGTGGGTTTTACATGATGATGTCAATGTGTAGATAATAAATTTGGGTTGGAAAACATGAACATTGAGTGTTCTATATTTGTTTTCATTTAATGGTCTATAAGTAATTATTAGTGGAAGATTTAACATTAAAAATTGACTATTGTGGAATTCATAAGAAATAATTAATGGGAAAATAAAATATTATTAATTGGTTCACTTCTAATATAAGATAACTGACTTATTTTATTTGGATATCCCATTATGGAGTCTTTATTTCTTGTGTGGGGACACCTATTAATATAATGAGAGTCATTAAGGGTGGGTAACTACTCAATGGAATGAAATTTTAGAGGAAAGTTTCCACAATGGTAGATATGTAAAAAACACGTTGGAGTACAATATTGTGGATAAAGGGACAATATATAACTTGATGAATATTGAATTGATTAGTACGTATAAAAATGGATGTGATGATGTATATCATAGTGATATCCCTATTGTTTCATATCAATGTTGTATAAGTGATACTACTAGGATGTCGCTATATGTTGACACAGACATGGTTATTGATTGATAATAGTGGTTATTACAACCATTTTTATATAATGGAATATGAAAAGTGTGTGATGTGGCTAAGGATGTGTAATTACATTGGTTAATTTGAAAGTGGATATATAGTTCAACTTTGGTTGAAGAATATGAATTGATTGGTTTTATAAAATATATTGGTTTATTAAAATATTATATTTACATATAAAAAAATTATAGGGATGAACCTACTGAGTATATTTATTTTCTCACACCTATATTATATAAATATGTTTTGATTTTTTCTCGAGAGAGTTAGTGGTAGTACCATGTTAATTTATCTCTAGACAAAGATTTATTATTTATAAAAGTGGTTTCACTGTTAATTTTAAATTGTATAATGGAAGTGATATTATTATAGTTGTTTGGTCCATTAATTATTTCCTATTTATTACAGTACATACATCATTATACATTATTCATATATTAATTTTTGGAGATGAATTATAATATTAAATTTATTTTGAATCATTCTTTTAATGAAGGGTTTTTTCATTCCATAAATATGTGATATTATGACCTTGGTGCTTGTCATCAACCTATGGCCTATTGAATATGGGATAAATATGACACATAATAATTTTTTATTGACTTAGATAGAGTTATATCAGTGGTGTGTCATGAAATAAAGATTTTATAATGAGTGATTTAGAATTGTGTTTGGGGTAGTAACTGGTGATATTTTTTTTGGGATTGATAAATACATAGTATATTCAAACAAAAAAACAAAAATAAATATGTAAAATCATCTAAATATATGGCTAAAATATTAATTTATAAGGACCATGAAAATATATACACTATGACATTGGGTTGGTTTGCTATTTTTGTGGGTACTAGAATCTAGTGTGAAAATAAACCATGTTATTCTAAGACATGATGGTAGTGTTTGTTCTTTTTTTGGGGTGATATAATATATGGAATTGAACAATTCCAAGACAATGATAGATGTATGGTTGACAAGGTATTGTGGTTTTAAATTACTCATATATATCCTTTAGAACATGGTTTTATTAAATATTTATACTAATATTGGTTGTGAAATTCCAATGTGTTATTATGTAATTGGAGGATCAAATAATCAATCAATATATACATTAAAGAGTATAAAAATATGTTGTACACTCCTGGTAGACATCCATTAGTGAGTTTTATATGTAGAAAATAATAAATGTTGAGTGGGTTTATTTCCACAAATGAGATGATGTTTACTTATATAAGGGAGAGATAGCCTTTCATCTTATCCAGGTAAGATATGAGCACCACATTAACTTATGTGATGAGTTTTTTATGACGATTAGTGTACTATTGTTGGGGTATTTTATTAGGATATAATATTTTTTAATTTATTTGATGAAATAGATTTTTTTATATTTTAGGAAACAGTTTCTATTATAAACAATATGGTATAAGTGGTAACATGAGTTACTGGTTATGAAAAAATGGAATTATTTTTTTCCAGAGATTGGTGTGTGGTTTCTTTAGCTGATGTGATATTAAATTGATTTTATAATAGATTATAAGTTGAAATTTTTTCATTTCAATATGGATTTGAAGCAAGCGATTCTGTGAGAGTTTATAATTTTTTAATGATTCTTCACTGATATATTGGAATATTCATAGATGGTGGATAATTTATTGAAAGTATGAGACCTTTTTTGGGGATTTCCTAACTTGGTGTGACTATAGGTATATCTAGAGGTCATAGTTGTTAAATGTTAATGCAATTGGAGATTAGGTATGGAAATTGTAGTTAGTTTCCTATAAAAACTTTATTCAGATGATGTTGGTAGAATAAACCCTTGTGGTGGAAACCAAATATCATGATGCGTTCCATATGGTAGTATGATTCATTTGAATTTGGTAATATCATATTTACATAGTGGTATAGAGGATGTGTGAGTAAAACATGACTCTTAACAGACCACCTTGTCGGTAACTCCTTGATATTTTGGAATATATTTTTCCCCATAAAATTAATACTATATTCGATAGTTTTTTCAACATGTATCGCTAAACTAAAATGATCCATGATATATTTGATGGATATTACAAATATAATAACAACAACAACAATAATAATAATAATACATGTTGAAAATAGAAATATATTAACCAATCAATGATGCTTACATTTATTTGATATACAATTAATATGATTTAATATTTATGATCATTGATTTTTCATAAATAATTATTTGATATATTTATAAAATAAATCATAAAATTTTAAATGATTTTTAAAATATATAACATTTTAAATTATGAATAAGTAAATTGAAAATATATAAAGATAAAATTATTATGAAATAATATTGGGAACATATAATAAATTAAAAGAATAATTTTAAAATAATAGAGTTTTCAATTATATTTTGAATTTTCATTTTAATGATAAATTTATTAATATTTTAATCTATATTTTATAAGACAACAATAATATTTTTCTTTAGTATAATAATATTACATTTGGATAATTTTTTGATTTTTTACAAAATTGGTTTTGTGGTAAATAATGAAAAATATCATTTTTATAAAAACCATGACTTTTTTACGTAATTGTAACATATAAATTATTAAAATATTTTTAATGAATAATTTTTTCTTTTATATGTTACACTATATATATAAAAAATACTATGATCAATCTAAAGGAATATATTTTACTTTTTAGAAATTAACATGTAACTTCTATTAAAACATTTATGACAAGATTATTGTCTTAAAATTATTTTCTACTAGTTTTGGTAAACGAATATAACAAAATAGAATTCATAATTTCTATTATAATGATAAATTTTTTTAATATGGAATTATATAATAATATTACTACAAAAAACTCACATATGATAAAAATACATACCACACTAAAAGAAAAAAATGTAAAATGGGTTTACCAAAGTGCTAAAATGCCTAACATGTTAAATTTTTTGATAATTTATTATTTATGTGTTTCCCAAAAATATATCACCACACTCAATTATTATATATTTTGGAGTCTAATTGAATAGAATCACTTATTCACAATTTATATTTAGATAGAGTAATTATAAAAATTATCTTAACACTATTTATAAGAGGGGCCTCTCACCAACCGTTGAATACCACTCCCAAATTTAAATATCACATTAGAAATTTCACATGTTTAATTAACATATAATAATATATCTCCTCCTTAAAATTGTGGATATAATATGTTTTTTTAGTCCCCCCTTTCTAAGGAATTATATATAGGAATCTCAAAGATTTCTACATTGGTACTAAATTTTCCGTAACATTGTTTATTTTATATCATTCCCTTTAAAAAATATTTATCCAAGTATATAATGAATAAAAATTAACTTATATTATACATAATTTGGTTTATTTTTTTCGAATAAATATTAAGCACCTTTCCTATTCCCATTAAAAAAATTAAACATGACATTCATGCATATATGCAAACAATACTTCCATGAAGCATCATATTTAATTTTAATTGACCAACATAAATGGTTGGTATTAGTGAAAAATTTAATATAATTTTTTGATATTTATAAATTGTATTATTAAAAAACAATAAAAAATATTACAAGATTTCCCAATTTTTTAGAAAATCAAATCAACATCAATGCATACATGTGAACTACTCTCTCCATGTAATGGAATATTTCTTTTTTAATCATTACATTTAATGGATGACCATGAGAATGGGTTTAGTGGATAAATATTTTTAAAGATATTTTTAGGATTTTGGTATAATACATTGGACAACCTATTAATAAAATTTCGAACAAACAATTGTTGTAAATTCAGCCGTATAAAATATGCATACTTAAAAGAAAAACATTTTTCTCTCACAATTCCATAGTTTTATATCCACTATCACGTCATATAATTCTATTAAATTCAAATTCATCGCCTTAATGGAACATAAAAACATCAATCTTCATTTATAATAGTAATTTTACAACCAAATACATTCATAATACATATTTTATTATTGTATATTCATGTTTAGGTTTGTCTAACCACATACATAAACAATTATATAAAATTTTATAATGGATGGTGATAAGAATGTAATTATAGATAAAATATGGTATAAATATGTAAATAATTATTTGGTTTTTGTTTTGGTATGGAAACATTTATATTAGACTCGTTAATTAACTTATGAAGCCTCATTCTTTATAAATAACCAAAACATGGTCATCATATATTTCATATGTAATGATCAGAAAAAACGACCATAGAATAAAAATATAACATTATAAATAATTAAAATTCATTAATTTAATTTCCTTACTTAATCTTCTAATATTACAATTATGGATAATAATGTGTAAATACTTTGATGTTATGAAAATTGTTCAAAATTATAAGGTTTACTGACACCCGATAATAAAAATATATAATAAATATCTAATATATATGTAAGTAATAATTATAAATTATGTAGATATATATATATATATATGTGTTTCTGAAATAGTTGATCTATATAGTTAATTTTGTATAGAGGATATTAAAGTGCATTAGTGGAAGTCATGGATTATGGTAAGGGTTTCTTTATCTCATCTTCAAATCCATGAAGCATGTTTAATTTTTTGTACCATTTTTTTTCAGTATGGTATATTAAATTATCTTATTAGATGTCATATAATGAATTATATTTCATTTATGGCCTTTTATAGTCATGTTTGAGCTATCAATTTTCAAAGTTATTTTATTCAACTGTTACTAAATCCATATGGGATTTTGATCACTCAAATATCATTATTTTTGTTAAATTGACTCTTCATAAAATCCATTTTTATATAATTAGTTTCTTCCACCCTAGTATATTACGTCATGGTATTTTTTACTCTCTATGGGGATAATAAAATTTAATTAAAATATTTTTCCATGATGAATTCCTTTCTAAAAAATTATATAATTTTTTATAATAATCCCCTTTTCTTTTAGGATCCTTAATTTTTTTTTCCATATTTAGAATTCCAAATAATATATAACATTATATGGGGAATCTCAATTACCTGTATATGATGTTGTAACCACATTTTTTTTCTTCATTTCAAAATAAATTTTTTCAATCCCTATTTGCAGTGTGCATTCCAGAAATGGTATTTTAGAATATTAATGTTTATTTCCACGCATGATAATTTATTTCATCTTTCACTAATACCTTACTGATGATAACTTTTATGACATCATAAATGATCAAATATTGAAAAAAAATTATATGTAAATTTATTATATGTTTTATCATCAGCATTTCAAAATTTCATTTGAATGCTACACTAAACACCATCATTTATGATAATGTTGAATACATTCTCTAAATGTTTTTATGATTTTCACATATTTTCATCATTATCTCAAAAGTATTTAATTCCTTGGATATTACCTTTCTTTAATTTTCCTCTAAATTCTTTTAATAGTTTTTCAATTGGTATCTAAACGCATGATATCAAATGATCCAATTTTGGATCCATTTCATTTGGTACCATTTGAGAAATTATTCATATTTTGTAGTTATTCATCTATTTGGTCATCCTTTTAGGTATTTTTTGAGTTTTATACGGTATATGTTTTATGAAACGATCATAATTTTTCTCTTATATTAATTATGGAATTTTATATTGATGTGTTTATAAAACAGTTCCCTTTTCAACAATATATTTAAGTGTTATTTGATCTAATTTTCATATAGTGAATATATACATGATTTATCATGATGATATGGGTGGATTAATTATATCAATTTAATTCAATGGAAATTTCTTCTATCTCATGAGAGAATTATTTTTTGTGGGTATAATTTCAGTTAGGACATGCTAACTTAGTTGTAAATGGTAAAACATTGTTAATGATATACTAATGACATTGTGTGTGGGTACAATTAATGTTAAGATTTGATAAAATGTTTGAGAATTATAGTAATTATATTTAATTGATGATCACAAGGTTGTTCATGTGTGTATTTATGATTAAGATATTCTTAAAAGACTATGTGTGTTAATAATTGTGGTTATGATATTATTTTTAAACAATTAATGTACACAATTAGAGTTGATCTCTATTCATAATGATGTGTCTTATTTTTCTACACTCTTACGCATATTCTTATTCCCCTGTTATTCTATCATAGATAAAGCTTATTGACAAATATTTCCATAATATATTTATTCATGCATTATATTATTCCAATCCTTATGACATGATTTTTGATTTATGATTTATGATTTCTTGGGTATTATTTTCTTACTTTTCATTATTATACACTTATACTAATAATATAAATAATTAAGATCCTTGATTATTATAAATTTTTTAACACCTATTTATTATTTGAGATTACACCTTTTTTATGTTTTAATTACCCCATTAAAGAATATGAGTATAAGTTATGAGCAATAATGAATGGTTTCCAGTGTTGTTTGGAAAATGGATAAATGTTCACAAGTATTATAATATAAGACTATAATGTATCTATTATTCAAATATTGTAATTATTCAATTCATAGTATTGTGGTATTATTTTCTAGTTGTATTGTTTAACTTATAGAAATGATGTAAGATAATGATATGGTAATATAGCATTATATAAAAGCCAGTGTTTAAAGATTTTATTTTTTTCACTATATCCAGGAGTGTAGGTCTGTGGAACATCATTATAATCCTCTAAAACAATTGTTTCTATAATAGAGGTAGGAAATATGATCATTGGTATCTCCATTATAGGGTGGTACTAGAGGAATACTTAATAATAGATCATAGTATATCACAAATCAGAGATTATTTAATGACATGAAATGAGGAAAACATAAAGGTTGTGTTTGTAGAGGAAAAATCCATGTCGAATTAGACTTGGTTGGATGAGGTGTGTAACTGTAAGTTATTTTTGGGGAAAAATTATATTCAGAGAACATAATATTATTAATACGACATCCCAATTTATCTATATTGAAAATTTATAGGTTCTATTTTTATAATACCTTATTATTATTATTGATACAGGGAGATCTTGTCAAGCTTAGATAGTGGTAATGTGGTGCTTTTAGTGGTAATAATTTTTTTAGGGAATATGAACACTGAGATATAGATTATTACATCCTTGTTGGAATGTTTGATGCATTTTCATCTAACTTGTAGAAGGATAATTGTTTTCTAATTTTGAAGGTATTATGTTTTTTTTCCTACGAATATGTTACTATAATAACTCTAGGGCAAGAAATTGTGTTCGGGAATGATATGAATCTTGTAACATATATGCTATTTATAGTGGATTATGTAATATAACATCCATAGGTTATATAGTTCAAAATGTATATTGAGGGTTTATTTTAGAGAGGTTTTATTAAATATAGTTTGTTTCCAGCGTCTGTTCTTATATTTTTCACAATAAACGAAGTAGAATTTATTTTGGATTCATATATATTATCAATAATTGAATCAATTGATAGTGAAGAACTATTATAATCTATTTATGATAGATAATTTTTTTTAATTGAAATTATGTAGATTGTTTTCTAAGACCAATTTATAATCTTGATATCATAACATGATAGTTAGGGATAAAGGAATCCTGAAAAAAAAGTGATGGGATGCGAATTTTGAGTTAATGATGAATCTATAATTGGTATAAAAACAATAGGAGCAATCAAGATCTATGTGATCACTGATACTTGGAGGGGGTGAATCATTAACTTTTATTTATTTATTTTTTACTTTTTAAAAAACCTTCACCTCATGTTAAAAAGTTATTAATTTTTGGAAAATAACAACACAAGATGAAACCATAGACACCAATATTTTAAAGGTTCATTACTAAAAAAGAGTTTATCCTCCATGATATGATTTTGAAATAATCTAATGCAAAAAAATAACCCGATACAAAATAAATCTTTTAATGTGTTTCCAATAAAAAGGTAGTGAATTTTTTACCTTAATTTCAATATGATAAAACTATTGTGTATGTTATCTCTATAAAAATAAATATGTGACAATTTTCTCTTAATGATTATAAGATATCATGACTTCTAAAAAATGTTATCATTACGCTCCTGGTATTTCTTCACACATTCACTTCATGAAACTCTTTTATTCCTTATGTTTATTTCCTAGTTGTAGGAAATAACTTCCTTCTATATAATGTATTCATAAACCCAAACACACAAAAATATTTTCCTTTATATTTTATGTTTCCTTTATACTGTTCATGGGATATCATCAAAAGTGGTTCGTGCAATGTCCAATATATTATGTGCATGTTTATAAGGTAATAACACTTTTTTAGCATGAAAACTGTATACACATCATTCTTGAACATGTTATGCAATTATTATGCACAATTCTAGAGATTCTCACTTATTCTTTGTGAACCAGTATGTATATACAGGTTGTGATAGGTAGATCCCATGTACCCACATATTTTTTATACGAGCCTTGTGTAAACCTGATGAGATAAACAAAAACATTTATTTTTGTTTCAATTCATGTTTGAAACACAATTCAAAGGCCTAGGTGTATTTCTCTTCATTACCCAAGGGGCTCTGAAATGGTTCTTCTTCCTTGGACATGTAGAAGGAGTCATAGAACATGTCCTCACAATATGATAGTTTCACAATAAATTATTTTTTTAAGAAAACAAGATCAATAGTTATTATAAATTCTATAATCCTATCTTGGAATATAATATTGGTATTTTAATTTATGAATCCACCATCTCTAATCACCTTATCCTCTAGGAATAACTCCATGTCAAGTATACTGAAAAACATGTCTTGTCAATCATTTCATTTGAATACCTAATGTTAATAGTAATTTTCAAAAAAACATATTATTATTTATTGAAATAATGTATCCCAGCATCCCTAATTATGAAAAAATATTATATTACATAGTTATTATGATTTTATTTGAATTCAAGTACTCATTCATAAAATATGAATAGAAAAAAAACCTCTACAACATAATTTTCATTCAGCTAAATCTTGTCCTCCAACATCCTATGTGAATGGGAAGTGTATCTTGAATGTATAAGTCTTAAATCCTCTATCTTATAAAAATATCATACTCACAAAAATAGTTTATGATTTATGTTTGATCATGGTCATTGAAAATTCAAACCGGTAAAATTAAAGAGGTCATGAAGATTATGGAGGTTGATGGTAATAGTTTTTTCTATCAAATATATAAGATTATCCCAACTAGGTGGTAGCTAGAATGTTTTTATTTTTAAATTATGTGGTAATATAAAACCACATATAATCCATCATATATCTATTCTATGATTATTTTATTTATCCTTAATAAAGTATCATATTAACACTACTTCATTGAGCATCCATCGAGTTCGAAACCAGGATACTCATTCACCCACACCTGACACTGGACATGCCTCACCTGCACTATCCCAACCGGGCTCCTACATGCATGCTATACACATTACTTGCACACAAATCTATGTCCTCTATATAAGAGGTGTTATCTCAGTTCCTCACACATCAATTATATGGATAGCTAAGTCTTGTTCCACACACATGGTTGACCCATGGGTCCCCCATGTTTGGTTAATGTATTCCTTATTTGGATAGTAAATGGTGAGCCAATTTTCTACAAATATAAAACCCCATAGTCTCCTCATCTTTAATATTCATGTCCTCCTTCAAATAATTCCTTATTTAATAAAAATTATAATTCATGTGATTCCTCGTTAAATTATCTTCATAAATAAAATTTTTTTCATAATCATCATCACATTCCTAAAAAATGTAACATAATTGAAATATGTTATCTGAATCTAGGATGAATTCGATAATCTTTAGAGTAATTTAGGAGATTTCTGTACATTAAAAATTTATATATGTATCATTGATCATTAAAAGGTAAAAATTCCAAATAATTGCAAAAAACATGAATCTTGAAAACATCTAACAAAATTATTCCCAAAAATCCCATCCTTTGGATCTTGTATACAACCATGGTTCATAAATTACTAAAACATTGATACTTATGAAATGATTTTTTTTATAAAATTCTATTTCTACGTGAGAGAACATAGTGTTGGAATTAATAATCATTGAAACAAAATTCAAAATATATCTATAAGAAGTGATCTAAAGAAATATTTTTCATACATTTAATAATAAATATTTCTTCCTTCACATAAAACTCGTCACAAAATATACTTCATCATAAAAATTAATTTCCCTATATACACATGAACAAACTCTAAAAAAATATCATACACTAAAATCACATCTTACCTCTTATAATAACTCCCCCAAAATAAATGATTTCACTCGAATTGTAAAACACATACCAATTCATAGATTTTAGTTAATGGATTTATATAGCCTAGGAAAAAACTATCCAAAGACAAGACATATATGGTATAGATTCACATATCCTATACTATAAGATTAATTGGTTGAACACCCATTATGAACCTCATATTCCAATATGATTCTTTCAATAAAGTTTTTATGTGAATATATAACCAAATTTCATTATTATAAGATCAAAATACAGATTTATTTCTAAATTTTAAACATGATATTTGATGAAATGATATTTTATAACAATGTCCAGAAAATTATAATATTTCATGAGATTTGTTGTAAATTTTTTAAAATGATAATTATGATAACCATAAAGAATGGGTAGGTTTAAAAATCCAACAAATATTCCAACTGAGTCTTTATCCACCAAAGTTGTGTTGAATATTGAGTGGAAACTATATACTCATATTACATAGTACTGAGAGTTATATAATTTATCTTCTTTATATACAAACTAAAAATAAGATACCCTAAAATAGAAAACACTACCAGATATAAATTTTATTTCATTGACACTTCCAGGAAAAATTTAATTTATATATCCAAATAGATCATTATATTCTATGCTTTCATAATTAAATCAAAAAAATAAAAATTACATTAAAATATATGAGAATATGTTATCCAACCCTGAAATGAGAATAATTTGGTGCACTTTGATACCTTTAATAGGTTATAACAACATAAAATATATCAGACCATGAAATAATTAGATATAATAATCATACAATGAAAATTCCAAACACTTTAGGATCAAACACCTTTTCATCACGATTTTCATTATATAACACTATATCATTTAATTATGTTCATCTTTTAAAATTTAATATCATTGACAGTTTATACTTCCCACAAAACTGAGTTTAAAATCATAATGTACTATTAAATATGACCACAAGAATAGTAATGTGACCATTAGGAATAGTAATATGACCAATAGAATAGTAACCTTTCATATGAATGTATAAAAAAATATGTATCCTATGAATGAAAATAATATATATTTATATAATTGAATAAGTAAATAATTTTTTTTATAAAAATGATAAATTAATTATTTGTATTTTTGGGAAACCAAAATGTTTTTTAAAATATTATAATTAAAATAATTATTTAAATGAAAATAAATTTTCATGAAATAAATTAAAAATTTATTATTTTTTTCTTATTATTATAATATAATATATTGAGACCTTAATTAATTTTTTAATGTTCCATAAAATCTCTAATAATATTCAAATTAATATTTTTTAAGTAAATGTTGATGTTTTTCAAAATAAATTTCACATATTTAGAAAATAATTCTCATGAAATAGAGTAAAGTTTTTTGAATTCCACATGTCAAAAAATGGTTATGTTGACTTGTTGGGATTTTTTTAAAATAGTTAATTTTTAGTGAATAATGAAATATAGTAATTTATGGTATTTATCATTATAAGTAATTAACTGAATAATTATGTCATGGATGATGTATAGATAAGGTTAGAGTCCATTATTTTGAACTCACTTTCATAATTTATTTTATTTAGTCATAATAACCAAAACTATTCATAATCATGAGCTATTGGGAAAAAATCCGTCAAGGTATCATTGAAGCATTTCTATGGTGATTGTGTTTGTTGAAAAAGTGGTCATCTGTGTGGTAATTGATGACAAAGCAAAAAAATGACATAAAAATTTGTTTATAAAGGGGGTTTCATGGAGTAACGTTGAGTTCATGATATGTGGTCAACGATCCTTGTTTGATTCAAGAACGTCGGAAAAGGAATGAATGATTTGGAGGCGGTACAAAAAGAACAGATACAAGGTGGTGCCATTTTCTAGTGTATGCCAAATTTTTGGGCCTGAAAATCGACAAAAGGAGAATAATAGTTTTGGAAAAGATACATGTGCACCTTGTACTTGAAGGAGATGAAAAACGCGTGCCATATCTTTTTGAAGATCAAGGAATCAAAATATTGCAAAGGAAAGAGGGTCGCATAAGTATTGGGTTGGTCGCGCAAGTGACTTGTGCGCCGATGGCTTGGAGGATTGGAAACATGTGTGCCTGTTGTTTTTAAAGACCAGAACATCAAAATATGGCAAATGGGAAGAGGTTCGTACAATATTGGAAGTGGGTCGCGCAAGTCACTTATAGGGGAAGAGACCTTCGTGCCGAAACATGCGCGCCGAGGGGAGACTTGCGCACCGTTGCACATGTTGACCAAATGCCTATAAATACTGGACCACCCCTCCTAATTTTTTACGGAGTTCAACACTTTGAAAAATCAGATCTCCCATCATGTATGTGTGTTGGTCGAGCAAGTGGTGGTGTGTCATGCAAATAGGACTTGTGCGCTATATTTAGAAAAGGGAGATTGTATTTTTGTTGCTCGCCAATATTGGTTGGGACGTAAAGAGAAGTTTGTCACACAAGTGGTTGAGCAAGACTTGCATGCCAGTTGTGACTTGCGGCCCGATACTTGCGTGCCATATTAGACTTTCATGACAAGTAACATTTATTTCCTGGCAGTGTTTTCGGGCTACGTGGAAGCTAGAAGTTTTCCCGACAATATCTGTGAAAATAGAGATTCATATAAGGGTGGAAGTTGTACTTCAATAGAGCATCTACATACAACAGAGGATGCATTCATTAGAGATAATGAAGAATCGTACAAGTCTATAAACTGTGAGTGGATCCTTTCTAGAGTAGTGAGAAAAGGAACATGAAGAAGGTGATCCACTCCACCGGCAGTGGGCCAAAGAAAGAAAAATAGGGAGTGACCTTTGGAAAAGCAGTGAGCTGACCCTAAACATTGTAATGGTAGTGAGCCTCGGACAGACTAACCGTGCGTGAACATTGTAATCCATAGCTAGTGAAGTTTAGTGGAATTTGGTATGACCAACAAGCAGTATGTGTATGCTCTTAGGACGTAGCCCTTAGTGATGAACCAAGTAAAAATTGTTGTGTCCTATGCATGCTTTACTTTCTATTTATTTTGTGCAATGGGAAAGAGAGAGAAGTGTGTTTTCATAACAGAAAAACAAGATCAAAAGAGTATTTTATTTCAAATTATTCATACCCTTATTCACTCCCCTCTTAGGGTATTCACCCTTGTGGAACTTATATGAGGCAAAATTATAAATGAATGAACTAAATAATCAAAAAACAACCCTCTCCTCAACTATAAAAAACACCCCTCCCCACCCATTCTCCTTACACTAAAAAAGACATTAAGATTTCTTATATTTTACAAATTTCATCTCCCCGACCTCTTCCATGTGTTTTGGTCTTAATTATCTTAACAAATGATTGTTTCCATGTCCATTAAGAGGGATCTCAAAGAGACAACACTTAAGAGGTAAAACCTTCTCTCTCTCTCACTCTCCCTCTCCCTCATTGAATTCCATTTATTTTTTATCCATACCTAATATACCATGTACAAAGTGACATGATAACTGCATTACCTTTTTTATAATGTAATTTATTTTGTTAATGTTATATAAACTATCAAATCCCCCCTCTCCCCATTTTTATTCAAACATTGAAAATATAGATAGTGGGATATCTATTAACACCCTTTATGGAACTCGAGTTTTCATTTTCCATTCCTTCTTTAAGGGTGGACATGAAAACATTCTTATAGTTAAACAATACTTTAATATATGTACTAAATTTTATTTTATATTTTGTGACAAAATAAATATACAGAACATTAAATAATAAAATAAAACAAGCGTGTGAAGATTGAAAACATTCCAAAATAATATAAATGGTTATCATTAATGTTTTATCAGATTAATTATCTTTATATATAGAAAAAATGATATATAAGACCACTTATTAATATATATGTTCATTAGTTACATATAATTTTTATTCTAGAAAAATATTCCAATTTTACATGATATTTTCCACATGTATACGAGTGAACCAATCACAGAAACGAAGAAATGAACACCTCCAAAAGATGAAATTGAATCTTATAATAATATAAAGGGACAAAAATAAACATAATAAAATTATAATATATAAAATAAATGTTTTAGAGGTTCTAAATTAATTTTTAAATGAATCTAATTTCATTATCCTGGATATTAAGTAAAAGTTAATAACACTTTAGGAAACAAGGTAAGGGTTTTCTAATCACCCTTCTATTTCATGGAGACATTCTTTATTGAAAAAAATTTATTATGTGTGGTGTATGTATATTACCCATTGATTAATTATATCATGAATTTATTTATTTTCAATTTATACACTATTTTATTTTATGATCATCAATTTAATGGGACCTACAATTTGACTATTTGCAAAGTTATAAGACATTCTCCTCAAACATCCATTTGTCATTCAAGTTTCAATTTTTCTCTATTTACCCCAATTTATTTCATATTAATTATTAAATAAATATTATAAATTATATTTATAATTTCAAAAATCACTTATCTATATCATTTCATATTTCTTTTATGGGGAAGTAAATGTTTTATAAGGCTCTATTTTCTATTCATCCCATTATGCATGCCAGATTAAAGGGAACTTCTCAATTTCATACCAAATTCCAACTAAACTAAAAAATATGTTATAAGACACAAATATTTTTATAAAAAATAATTTTTATCATTACAAACATGTTTTATTCATTTACAGTTTTATAAAGACAATTATGACTTTTCTTATTTTAAAGACTCTTTTTTATTTTATCTTACACCACACTGAAGTGGCCCATTTCTACAGTTTCCTAACAACTATTTTATTTTTGTATTGACATTAGTTGGGAATAATGTATGAATAAAACTAAAATAAATTTCATTACTTCTTATTATTAGGGATAGAAATCTCTATAATATGATTTAATGAAAAATACAATTGATTTTTCAAAAAGAACTGTTCATTGAAAAGTAAAAAAGGGAATTTTTATCAAGAATTACAGGATAGATTTATTAGAATATTATAATATATTTGAAAACAATTTAATTAATCTTATGATTAATTGGAATTTACCATTTATTATATGATCTTTAAATTTTTTATTAATTGGTTTATGATTAGTTTGACTATAGATGTTCTATCTTGATACCATTAACCATACTACTCACAATAGTTTTTGATTATGTTTATTGATTGGGGAATGTTATTTAAATTTCATATGTATGTGTTTTTTAAGCTTGAAACTATTAATTTTAGAAATTAATTGGACTTAGAATGTGAAAGGAGGGGCCAGATGTATCCCCTCAACGCATCAATAGGTCTCATGAGACAAACTAGGCTAGGTTTCTACCTATTTATGTATGGTGTCTTTGACAAAGCCTTGAATGTTTATTTATGATGTCCCTAATTATTAATTCCATCATTATAATATAATTAATTGATAATCCATGTTATTTTTCAACTAACATAATATCCTTGGTTGTTTTTATTATGGCTATTTATATAGAAATATTTATTCAATTTTTATTTCGCCATAATATTCTCAAGATTATGTTTTAATGAAATGTGAATTAGTTAATCACCTTGCCTTATTTTTTATGTGTATGATAGAATCAATGTAATTTAATTCAATTACTCTACCCCAGTTACCTAGAATCGGTGCATTTTTACATTATATTTACATGATAAAAAGAATCATGTCCTGAAAGACCAATCAGTTTAGTTGCCTTGGAATTACTACAAACATATATAAGTTTTACATTACATAATGAAATAAAATACAACATTGTTTTCTCTATGAGAACTATTATATTGCATAGCCTATTTTTGTAGGTTAATAATTTTATACTTCAATACATCCTGGGAAATATAAAACATAATAATTGGGTGAGCTAAGATGCTCAGTTATGATAGAAATAGAGAGAATACTTTCAATAATAAGAATAAACATTTAAGGCAATGTATAAGACTAAAACACATTCCTTTTAAACATAATCATCAGCATAATATATCAAAGACAAATCAAATAATTCCATTTATTTATTCACATGGATTTCTTACTAGTCTAATAATAACATGTAATATAAATAGCCAATTTCATAATGATGGAATGCATAATTCTAGATATCATAACCACATAGTCAAGGCCTCGTGCCAAGACTAAAAATAATATTTTTTCAATCCATTGTCAAATATACTAGTTTGTCTCATTATACCTACAAATGCATTGAAGAGTTATAGCGGGATCCACCCTTCACTTACTAAGTCCAATGCATTTCTCATAAGAAAAATCTAAACATTCGTATTAAAAATATCATATGAAATGCTAATATTTTAACTAGAAACCATGAATGATATAAAAATAACGCATCCCTAGTCAAGAATAACTAATTTAATAGAATATGAAATATTATATTATTATAAATTATCCTAAACCAATAATAATAAATGATATTGAAATAGATGAAAATAATCATCAAAACTATTTGAGACAAATATCCCCAATTTTTATTGAAAAAACATAAAAGTTTTACCATTTATCAAGAATATATTTAAAATAAATTATTAAATAAATGTGTCCCATTCCACTTTGAATCATTTAAAAGTAATTTAAATTTAAAACATTACATTCCATATAAATAAATCCTTAAAAACATTTTTAAAACATGTACATTAATTGTATGATTTAGAAGAATTTATTTTTTAAGCATTTAAAATGATATTTTATTTATAGTTCTAAACAAAATGAGAGTTGCTGGAAGACAAGTAATTGGGGTAATAAATCATTTTAATAGAATTATTATAAAGGGATTCATGATATACTATGTCAAAGTATAGTATATACACCAAAAAATGTGAATTGGTGCATAACAACAATGAAGTCTCAATGGAATGTAAGTTGAGATGAAATCAATTATAAAGACTGTATACTTATGTTAAGGGTAAATAAATGACATAATTATGTGTGAAAAAAATAAATAAACTCAATATGATTGTATATTCAGTGTAAATAAATCAAAGTAAATTTACACATATTTTTGAAAAAACAACACCAATTACCAGGATGTTTAACTCAATGAATATAAATTGAGTTTAAATTATTCTTATCATGTTCATATCGATGACTTGAGAATTTATCAATGCAATTTTTATGTGTATAAAAAGTATATACAAACAAAAGGGAGTTGAAATTACTACATATGAAAATAAATAGTGATTTCACACATAATTTGGGAGTAAAATATTCCATGAAAATTGTGTAAAACCGAATGAGTGGAAATTGAAATTTGAAATTCTGTTGATGATTTGGTAACTTACAGAACATACACCACATGAAAGAAGGATCATAAAATTATGATTTAAATACCTATAATTTTAATTATAGTACACAAATAATACAATAATTCGATGTATATACACCAAAATAAACTTAATAGTTGAAAATATAACATGAATCTCACGGGAATAAAAGTGAGATGAAAACCCTTTACCTTGTACTTTTCCTAAGTATAGGGTAGGTTAACCTCTTGTATAATGGTAAAATCATTGTTAATAAATTATAAAATAACCAAATACTTAATTATAATATCATATATGTTCTTATAATATTTCATTGTCAAAGATATTTCAGTAGTATCATTGTTTTGGCGGTTAACTGATTCATTTTCCTTTATATGATTTGTTACATAAGTAGTGTTTGTTATGTATGGGCTTTATTTTATTCATATATATAATGATATTAATTTCATAAAAATTATTTTTAATCCTAAAATTAAAATTATTCTTGAATTATTACGATGGGTTATGAATCTCATCGCGTTCGTGGAGACGATAATCCTTACTTATGCACAAGCATCAATATCATTATATTGATGGTAAAATCATATGTAATTTAATGTTATATAATATATATAGAATCATTATCATCTTATATTTATTATTTAAATCATATATACTCATTATTATACCCATCCAAATGTTGAAGTGTTTGAATAACAAACTACACCTCGACGTGGATACGGTAAGCCATACATATGCACCTATAGTGAGTTTGTCATTTATAGGATTGATAAAATAATGAAAATTATTGTACCATAAATATAATAACATCATAGTATGTAGAAGTTAAATGAGTTATTATTTTCTTTTGGAAACAACAAATAAGGAGGATATGGAATAGGAAAAGAACTTGAAAGAGGGTGGTGAAATTATTACCTATTCTTTAGGTGTTTTCTTTGGAGTTAATCAAAAGGGCTCCACAGGTAGGATTTATGATCAAAGTAAGGAATCTAGGTCTAAGTGACGATATTTGGGAGGATATCTGGATAGATTTTGGCTGAGACAAATGCAATTGGAGGTGTTATTTTGAGTGAAGTGGAAGTACACTTTTATAAGAGAGGTGATGGATGCTTTAGAAAAACATTGAAGTATTATTTTTTAATTAACTGATTTTCGGTATCTAATGGATCCAAAAAGATTTATTTCATGGATAAGGTATGGATGGGTCGAAAACCTCTCATCTAATAGGTTATAGATAGGTTTATGTAACCATATTAACCTTATATTTTAGATTTAACTCTTAGTCAAATAGTTTATCTTTTACCATGTAATCTTGTATTATTATAATATATGGTTTATAATATTACTATAAAATTCAACGAGAACCCAAAGTGGTTCATTTATGATATATTTATTATTATATAAGGCCGTTTACAACCATTAGATTTTTAGTACTAATATATCATTTAATAATGTAGTATTTAGTTTAAAAACACATTTATGTTAATTTTAACACTATTTAGTATTTTGTTTTTTTAAGTCATAACAGCATGATTAATTCGAACAAAATTCATTTAATTAGCCATAAAATTTCTAATTAACCTATAAAATTAGTGAAATTCATCAAAAGTTTCAAATTACATATTAATATGATATTTATTATATCAATTATTTTAATCATTCATTAATAAGGTATTTACTGCATCATCATTTTGTCATGTAAAATTAATTTAAATAATGTATAAAAATATTAAATACAATACCATTATATAGGAAATCATTTTATCTTTATAATGAATATTTATAGTCCATTTTTTTGTGTAACCCTTTATTTAAAATGGTTTAGTTATTAAACATTGAATTTAACTCTTTTAACAATTCTTTATATAAAATAATAATAAATGTCCTAATCTAATCCAGGTGTACAAAACAGAACAAATTTTTTTCCCAAGTTTTATTTTGGTCGAAATAAACTAATCTAAGAGAATTTTGAAATATGTTTGGTTAATTATAATATCATTTTTACATTTAATGACCCAATTTACTTTTAACAATGTTAAATAAATGCTAAAAGTTACTATTCACCAAAAATTATTTTCATCTTATTGGATAATTTTTACATACTGATATAAACCGTGTCCCTAGAATTTTTGAAAATCAATTAACAGATGTAGAAAGATTATGTTTTATGCAAATTTTCAAATTCTTCTAGAAGGTGGGTAAATGATTGTAAAAGGTCCAATAAAATTCTATATATATAATATTATTATGAAATGATTCTAATGAATTACATGGAATATGTATAGGTATTATGTATCTATTTTTACCTAAAAAATTTAAATAAAAAAATTAATTATTTAAATAAAAAGTAGGTTTTAAACTATAATGTAGTGGTTTTCACTATTCATCATAAATTGAATGTTTTCGGATGACTAACAAAAATTCACCATAATATAATTTTGATATTTCAAATTCAAAAATGAACTCTATTTTGAAAAATAATACTTATAAAATTTCATAGAGTGGGTATTTCTATTTATAAGGTCTAATTTAATTGGTTATAGTGTGTTAAAATCCCATGTTTCTTACAACCCAAGCTACTTCATTATTCAAAGAAAGACATACCGTAGATGCTTGGAGTGTGACATTTATCCCTCTTTCAATACATTTCATCCTCGAAATTCAAAATTCTTCTTCAAAAATAAATGTATAAAAAATTAATATAAAATACCTTTGTGAAAAATCTTCATCGGAAATAGGGTTAATAAATTTTAGTCTTAATAAGAGGGGAAGGGAAACTAAAAAGTCACGAAAAATTTAGGATTTCTAATAGGAGAAATTTTTTCAAAAATATAATTAGAGGAAAAAAATAAATATTTATATGGAGTGATTGAGGTCATCAATCAGAAACAATTGAATTGAAAATTTAGGGTCTCATAGCCATAAATCTATGATGAATAATGAATGGAATTTCGATAACATATTTTTATGTTTAATATCCTTTACCGAATGCTAAATAATTAATTTCTTCATTTAATTAGAAAAAAAATACTTGATTAGTGTAGTTCCATACTTCAACTAATTTATACCAAAAACTAATCTTTCACACCAAATGATGAGTATTCCAGATAACTTGGTCAAACCTGAAGCGCTTGAAAAAACTTACGTAAAATCAAATAATTCACCATGGATGAAATATATATTTCCACTGTCATTAGAGATTAACCAAAACAATAATTGATGGTACAAGATAGGATGATCCCCAAAAAGGATAATCCTTTAGAGAAATAAATACCAATCATAATTTCTAAAATTAATCCAACAGTACCCAAAGTTCATTAAATGCCATTTAATAAATAAATTTTTTTAAAATATTTCAACATAATCCAAACTAATATGGAAACCCAAAACATAGAAGAATTTGATTTTGTAATCTTCCATGGTAAATTGTTTCTCCAAAAAACATCGATTACACTTAAAGTCACATTCATAAAATTAATTAACTTAATCACATATTTTCTATTATAAGTTAATAATTTCCATTAATAACCTAAATCACTATATGTACACAATAAAAACATAGATAAAAATCCATCATTACTCCTCATATAAAATATCATAGTATTCAATTTTATTTAGGCATATAGTGTTCCAAATTGAGAAAACATCTTCTAAAATAACATTTATCACTTAATCACAAAATCATTTTCCTATACTATGTATATCCACTTAATAATACATAAGATCGTAAATCAAATTATTATTGATCATTAAAAACATTTAATTAAAAAGAATTAATCCCACTAACCAGTGACTTCATGTAGTCCAGTGGTAGGTGATAAATCTCAATCGCACTCTCGTTGTGGGTTCGATTCCCACAGCTTTGTAAAATATGACAGGTTTTCACATGGTCTACATGTTTTCCTTTTTCAAAAACTATATTTTATAACTTTTCAAAAATGAGATAAATTCCTTAAAATGACCATAACATAATTTCACCACAAATGTTATCTCATACCTCAAATTTTCATCACCAAATTTTAATAACATGTAATTGCCTCAAATTCTATGATCATATAAACCCAAATGGTTATTTATAACTATATCCACAATAGAAAATATACATTTCCTAAAATAGAATTTTCACATAACAAACTACAGGGTTACACATACAAGAGAAAATTATTCCAAATAAATCCCATCAATAATGAGTACAAATACATTTAAACATTTCTTATTATATTTATTTCCACACAGGTTCTTCCATGACCAAGAGGTTATACTGTAGAATAGGGAACTCACTCAGGTAATTCCTAGGTCCCTTAAATTTATGGAAAATGATAGTGAATGTATTTTTGGGATCAATTTTTTAATCCATAGTAATTTTCATTTTCCTTGGAAATTATTTACTTTATGTCCTTATTTCCCACACATAAATCATTTATTTGTTCAATTGAGACACTTTCCTATGTGTCTCCTTCCACATTTCCTACATGATATTAATTAAGCTATCCATTCTCATTTTTATCCACTTCTAGAGATCTTATCATTCACCTCCATTCCCTTCTTTTTTTATTCTGGGAGTGGGTTAATATATATGATTTTTAACATTTTCTTGGAAAACTTATTCAGTATGAGCATGACATATTATACACCTATCAAAATTCGATTTCATTTCTCATTTCCACCACTGTTTCCACCTTGTACCTCATGTTCAATGTTACTTTTACTTCCTTGGAATCCAGCCATTGACATACACAACAAAGCATAGTGCGGTTCATAAAATCATTTAGAGAATATCATAACACTTTATATTCAATCTAAAACACATTAATATTAACCAATGTTATTTTTTCTCAACTTATATTTAAATACAATAAATAATATGGAAAAGAAAATTTTATTTATCATAATTATATCCCCCAGGAGTGTCGTAACCAAGAGTGAAGCAAGGCACGTTGTTATGTACCAAGATAATCTAGGTAGAGCCCAAAAATCCTTGTTAGAGTTTTCACTCCTATGTACATTTGTGCAAGACCCGCCTCTACCAGCTCATATCCAGATAGGAATGTATTGCATGGAAAACCCAGATAATATTTACATTACCAAATTTTTGGATGTTATTCTATAATAATCCTCAATGTCTATCTTAGGGTAGTGTTTTCTAAACCGAGTTTTTATAAATCTTGCTTCTAAGGTTTGTACTAAACTTACTCTAATACAAACTATAATGCACTGATCCCACTTACCTAAAATTGGTACATTATTAAATAAAATTGGCATTATAAAAGGAATAATGTCACAAAAGACTGAACAATTTAATATCCTTGGAGTACTAGATACAAATATATGTTTTAAATTACTTCATGAAATAAACAATCTACATTTTGTCCCATTTGAACACTATTATCTCCCTTAGCCTATCCCTGCAAGTTAATCGTAATATATTTATTTGAATCCTATGAAAAATTAAACATAAGAAAAGGGTGAGCTCAGATTCTTAGTAAAGATAAAAAATAGTTGAAACTATCATAAATACGAATAAAAAATTAAGAGAATGTATAAGACTAGAACACAAGCCTTTCAAACTTATAATTATTCATTATATGGAAAAGATAAATCAAATATTGTCATTTAATTATTAACATGGATTTCATACTTGTCAAATGATGACATGTAATATCAATAGCCAATTTTATAATGATGGAATGCATAATACTGGAAATCATAACCATATAGTCAGGGCCTCGTGCCAAGACTACAAATAAGATTTTGTGAAGGCCTTATTCCAAGACAATATTTTTTCTTGTGAGACCTACCAATGCATCAAAGAGTTGTACCAGGCTCCACACGTCACTTACTAAGTCCAATTGATTCCTCATATGAAATGGTTGAAATGTAATCTAAACATTCATATTAAAACTCATATGAAATGTCAATATTTTAATCCCCAACCATGAATGGTATTAAAATAGTACATCCACAATCAAACATAAAAGATTCAATACAATATGGAATATTTTATTATAATAAATTAACCTTAATTGATTATAATTAAGAATATATCCATAGATGGAAATAATAATCAAAAATATTGGAGAGAAATATCCCCCATTTTATGGAAAACATTTAAAAGTCTCACTATTTATCAAGATGCTGTTTAAAATAGATTTTTGAATCAAAGTTTCCAATGCCAATTTGAAACTTTTAAAAGGAAATTTAATTTTAAATCATTAATTTACATATAAATAAATCCTTAAAACCATTTTTAAAATGTGGACATTAATGAGAAATATTTAGGAAAATAAAATTTGAAATCATTTAAAATGATATTTTAGTTAGAGTTCATAACCAAATGAGAGACGTGTGAATAAAAATAATTGAGGTAATTAAACTTTATTATATCTTGAGAATAAATATATTTATTATATATTATATCAATGTACAGTATATACAGCAAATAAAAGTGAATTAGCGCATTACAACAAAGATATCTCAATGAAATGTAAGTTGAGAAGAAATCCCTTATATGCACGGTATCCATAGGTTAAGGATAAATCAATGACATAATTATGTGTGAAAAAATTTGAATACAATCAATATACGTTGATATTATATGTAAATCAATCAGAAGAAATTCACATATATACTTGTAAAATCAACACCAATAACCTAGATGTTTAACTCAATGAATAGAAATTTGAGTTAAAATTTTTCTTATCATGGTCAGATCAATGACATGAGAATTTATTAATTGAGTGTTTTTTATAAAAATTATATACCAACAAAGGGAAGAGGAAATTACTATATATGTTATGAAATACTGATTTCACACATAATTTTGGAGTAATGTAATCAATGAAGATTGCATAAAACCGAATGAGTGGAAATTGAAATTGGAAATTCAATTTCTGATTTGGTAACATAAAAAAATACGCCCCATGAAAGAGGGATTGTACAATGATGATGTAAATTTCCATAAATGAATTCATATTACACAAAGAATATAATAATGGTAAGTACATACACCACACAAAAGGTAATAGTGGAAATATAGCATGAATCTCAAGGGAATAAAAGTGTGATAAAAACCCCTTACCTTGTAATTTTCCTTAGTATAGGGTAGGTTATCCTATTTTATAATTGTGAAATACTTTTTACTAAATTATTCATGAACCAAATACATAAATGTGATATCATATATGATCATCTAATATTTCTTTTTTAATGATAGTTCTGTAGTGTCATTGTTTTGGTCGTTAAGTGATTCATTTTCCTTTATATGTTTTGTTACGTAAGTCATTTTTGTTATGTATAGGATGTATTTGATTCATATCTAGAATTATATTATGTTCTTAAACATTATTTTTAATCATAAAATAAAAATAATTCTAGAATGATTACGATGAGGAATGAATCTCATCGCGTTCGTGGAGACGGTAATCCGTACGTATGCACGAGTGAGAATATCTTTATATTGATGGTGAAATAATATGTAATTGAATGGTATATCATATATTAAGATTCATAAGAATGTTATCTTTATTATTTAAATCAGTTATAGTCATTATTATACCCATCTAAATAATGATGTGTTTGAATAACAAATACACTGTGACATGTAGATGGAAAGACGTACGTTTTCACGTATGGTGACTTTGTCATTAAAATGATGGATAACATAACGAATATGGTTTTACCATATTTATAATAAATTAAAAATATGTATAAGGTACTGGAGTTATTATTTTTGTATGGAAACAACAAAGAAAGAGGATGTGGAAGAGGAAAAGAACTTTAAAGAGGGTGGTGAAATTATTATCTCTTCGTCGGGTGTTTCCTTTTGAGTTGATCAAAAGGGATCCATAGGTTTTGCTTTCTTATCAAAGTATGACCACTATATCGATGTGTGTAGAGTTGGGAGGATATTTGATCAGGGGATGGATGATCCAAAGGGATATGGAGGTGTGATTTTTGGAGAAGGGGAAGTACCCTTGTAGAAGAGAGGTGATGACCACTTTAGGAAAACCTTGAAATATTATTTTATAATTAACTCACATTCAGTTCTTAAAGGATAAAAAATGATTTATTTTGAGGATAATGTACATATGGGTCAAAAAACTCTCAAAAAATATGTTTTATACAAGTTTAGGTAACCATATAAACCTTATCATTTAAATATAACTCTGGGTTAAATAGTTTAACTTTTACCATGTATTCATGAATTATTATATTATATGGTTAATAATATAATTAAAAAATTATGAGAGGAAAAATTTGGTTCATTAATGATATATATATATATATTATATATGTTCTTTGGTTGAACCTTTTATTTTTAGGACTATTATATCATTTAATAATATTGTTTTTTTAAAAAAAACTCATTTATGTCAATTTCGACACTATTCAGTATTTGGTTATTGTTAAAGTCATAACAACATGATTACATCAAAATAAATTCATTGAATGAACCATAACATGTCATATTAACCTCTAAAATTAGTTAAATTCATCAAAAGTCTAAAACTACATTTATTATGATATTTATAATATCAATTATTTTAATCATTCTTTAATAAGGTAATTACTACATTATCATTATGACATATATAAATTAAATTATATAATGTCTAATAATTTTAAATAAAATACCATTATGTATAAAATATTTTTAGATTTCTAATTAATATTTATAGTCAAATTTATCTTATGTACAACCCTATATTAAAAATCAAATAGTTATTAAACATTGAATTTAACACTTTAAACTATTATTTAAATTAAATAATAATAAATTTCCTAATCTATTCCATGCGTACCAAAAGAATCATATTTTATCACTAAGGTATATTTTTTCGAAATACACTTATCAAATTGAATTAGGAAATGTGTTAGGGTTATAATAATATAATTTTTACCATTAATTACCCTATTTACTTTAAACCGGGTGGAATAAAAGTTAAACGTTACTATTAATCAAATATTATTTTCATGTTATTGAACCAAATATTAAATAATAATATAAATCGTGTCTCTCAGATTTTGGAAATTCAATTCACATAAGATATTAAATTATGATTTAAAAAATTTTGAAAATACTCTTAGAAGTTGGATAAAAGACGTTAAAAAGTTCAATAAAATTCTATATATATAATATTATTATAAAATGACTCCAATGAATTACATTAAAAATTATTAGTTATTATGTATCTATTTTTAAATAAAATAAATTTATATAAAAAAATTATTTAATTAAAAAGTCGGTTTAAAACAATAACGCTGTGTATTTCACTATTCATCAAAAATTTAATGTTTTCATAAAAATACCATAAATTCACCCTAAGATAATTTCTATATTTTGAAATGAAAAAATGAAGTATATTTTGAAAAATAAAATTTAAAAAATTTCAAAAAGTGGGTATTTCTATACTTAACGGCTAATTTTATTGTTCGTGGTGTGTAAAAACTCCACGATGCATACATCGCAAGCTACTGCATTATTCAAAGGAAAACGTACCATATAAGCTTAGGGTTTTATATTACATACCCTTACTGAACATCCGATTTCACCCCTTAATTATGTTTTATTTTCCCCCAAGTTTTAAAGATGTATATTATTAATGAATTGCATTGATAATCTATGAGTATATCGGTGTTTCCAATAGAGTTGATATATTATTTACCATTTCAATTTTTAATGTCATACTTAGGTTTTTATCAAGTTTTCCAAATATAATAAACTATTTGGTCTATGAAGACGTAAATTCTTTGTTTATAATTCCAATTTAATAAATTAAGGCCCCAGTTTTGGGCTTGGGGTCATTACATTTACAACATATTATAAACTGAAATAGGTGTGGAAACATGATTTGAGTCATCCAATCCAAAATTATTCAATGGTTCCTCATCATAAATATAATTATGTAGAAAATTTTATTACTTATTTTGAGATATATGTAAAATAATAATGTGTTTCATTTCTCCTAGCATGTAAATCTAAAAATATGTTTTTATCTCCTTAGTAAACATTTCAAAAAAGAATCATCATTTCTTGTGAATATGTTATCATAATAAAAACCTATTACAATAGATAAACGTATTGATTTATATATATAAATACTTAATATCAACACTTCATTTATTGATGTTTATCTTTTTGTGATGAGTATATAATTTAGAATAATAGGCTCTTAGAGATTTTTTTATCCCAAAAAAAATTATTCATCAACATGATAACATATCCTTCATCTATCCAATGTATGATGCTACAAAATTGTTTAGTATAAAATTCTCTATTGAGATTCCAATTTTTAAAATATGAATCTAATTTAATTTTAAAAAAATTATATCTCTATTGAGTATAACTACCATGAAATATGCTAATTGTTTCTAATTCCACCGCTAGATAATGATTCCCATCAAAATAAATTCCTTCAATTTAGAAGTAACCTTGAAAAACTAGTCACGTAGTGTTTTTTATTACAAAACCATTTTCATTTATCTTTTTTTAGAACACACACTTTTTACCAATCACATTCTTAATCCTTATTTGGGGTACTAGTTCACAAGTATAATTAATCTTAGTTTCACCTAGTTATTCATTCAATAAATCAATCAAATACTAATTCACTAAAGAATCATTGATATATTATAAACAAACATGTAAATATAATGAAATATGTGAGACTAACATTCTTATTTTTGTTGTTTGAACCCATTGCCATTGATCTGCACTGATGTTTTGGACATCCACTACTTTTATTCAGAAAAAGATGAGATGAATGTACTTGTTCCTCATCAATTAAGATATATGAGTTGGAATATTCACCTCAAGCTATGACAAACCACCTTTTTATTATATAAGTCATTCATTCACCTATACAACATTATACAATATAGATGATATTTTGGTGTTTAGTGTCTTGTATATAAGAATATAATACATGAAAAAGACATATTCACATATATTCTTCTATTCCACTGTAATTAAATATTTAAGGTAACTTTTAAGTTTACTTTTACTTCATGTCATATCATTGGGACATAAATCAATTAAAGGGTTCAACATTAATCCCAACAACAGAATAAAAAAAGGGAATCCTTAGTGAGTTAGCAAGAGGCATATTAGTAAGTAATGATCGAATGGACATAAAAAACATCATAATATAAATAAAATTAATCATAAAATGGACATGTTGTTAAAATATAAATATGATACAATTATAAACATATCACCATAACTCATCTCTTGGGAATCATGAAACATATTACCAAGGATTTTGAGAAAGGTATATTTACCCAATACATTATTCAATTAGAAGTTACTTACCTCTGATAATCCTATCATATTAACCTTTTAAATGTAGTGTTATTAGGGAGAACCCATCATATTACCATGGTTGTTAACCAAGGAATCAATACCTAATGCGCTGATCTCTTAAGAGTTACTTGTAATAGTTAATTCCTTAATCTCTTAGGTGAAACTTACATTAGATAACTCCATAGATTTACACAATTCATAGGAGATCAATAATGTTTTAACATTAATAGACCATAATTCATGTGTTCTACATAATAAGAAAAAATATAAATCCATATATCGTCATAGTTTGAACCCATAGAAAATAAACTGATATCCAATGAAAGTAAAATTCCATATAAATACCATTCAATTAAAAAAATGAATTATAGGGTATTTTTATCATACATAATAAATGGTACGTGGTTTTATTAATAACTTCTCCCAATTAATTGATATATGAATATATAAGGACATAAACATCAACTAGACGAAGCACACATGCGTATTCATATTTATAGTATTGATTAAACATAGTTGATGATAATTAACGAAATGGGTAGTGATGGATTATTCTATAGGGAGATCATATTTCAACTAAATCAAATGTACATAAGAACATCTAAAATTTGGAGAAAGGTAATAATCATGTAAATGTGAGATAAATAAAGGGAACATTAATAATAGTTACATATTTGGTGGAAAAACCACATTTCAATGTATTAATGTGGCTATATTGATGAATATCTAAGAATCGGCTTTGGAAGCCACATGATGTTCATAATGGAAAATGGTAGTGGAAAATTGAAGTAATTATTAATTGAGGTGGTGAAGGAAGCATTCCTAGAACAGAAAAAACAATTTAGTGTAAACATCAATCCATATATTCTCATCCCTTATTATCCTTCATCAAGGGAACAAAAATTATCTAGAGGAAATCCCATGGGAGTGTCAAACTAGGTGCAAAGCCTGAAACATTATCATGGACTAGTTAAAAATTCAGTCTAGATCAATATTTGGGTTTTTCCTATAACTCCTTGGTTCCTCTATGCTATATCCAAATCCTCTTGTAGTATCCTAGTAGGAATTTAATTTATTAGGAAAAGCACACACACAGTATCTTACCATAAATATGATTTTTGTGTGGTTATAGGAAACCTTGAGCATTATAATAACTAGAAAAGGTAGAATATTGATATTTAAAAGTGATATAAAATTGATAAAAATAATAATAAATTTATATTATTGATAGATAATAATATTTTTTTGTAATTAGAATGAATATAAAATTTATTGAAAACATTGTCGTAAAAGAGGTGAGAGGAACCCTTATTTTGGAAGAGTAATGACTTATAAATAAGATATAATGAGAGGGAAATTATATATCTCATTAAAAATAAATCATATTCACTATTATAGGGGTACTTAAAATCAATTATCAATATTATAATTTGATAATCAATGGTTTACAAAAAGAGAACTTGAATCAAATGAAGAGGAGGAAAATATCCCTAGCATTGGGAGGATGCATAATAAATCTAGAGAGGGTATCAATAGAACATTGTAAGAAAATTATAGAGATGAATGAGTGTATAATTAAGAGGAAAATTGTTCTCAATGTCATTAGTGTGTAAGGTGAGGAGGTGAAGGGAGTTTTTATACTTGTAGAGGGGTGGTTTATGGGTTAAAATATGGGTAATTTTAATATATAAGCCCACCACATGGGGGTTAGTAAATTAAAAAATATAGATTATTAATGTATTTAAAAAATTTGTTTGACTTCCATGACCTTATATAATTGAGGTTCGCCTTTAAAACAATCCAATTAATGACCACAAATAAAACAAAATTATATTAAAATTCCCATTTTTGGATAAAAAATGTAATGCATGCATTTCTAAATTAAAATTAATATTAGAAAATACGTTTTGTAATTATTAAATTGATTTTTTATTAAATAAAATATTTCATTAATTTTTATTCAATCCAAAAAATAATGATGTCATAAAATTACAAGGCTTTCTAATGCATCAATTTTTACTTTTTCTCCAAAAATTAAACATTGTCAGTAAATTCCCAAAAAATCACACAATATTCATTTTGATGTGATGAGTCCAAAATTGAAGTTTATTTTAAATAATAATTATCTAAAAATGATAAGATTATATTTTAAATAAAAAACCTTACTTATTAAAATCTAGTAAATACTTAGAAAAATAAACATTCTAAGAATTATAATGAATAACATAGTACATAATTAAAATAAATTAATATTTAATTTTTTTTATAATATTATTAAATAGAAATAAATTTTAATTTCAATTTATAATTTTAAAATAAAAGGATATTTAAACTCAATATTTTAGAGTCTCTACAAAAATAATACTTTTTTTATTATAACATTAAAAAATCCCATTAATGTTCCTAGTTGTAATTTTCCATGTTGTGAAATATTACTAAGAAATAAAAAATTATTTATATTTACTCATAAAAAATTATTTTTTATAAAAATATATATTGATCAAATACATAAAGGAATATTTTTTTCTTTCACAATATTCTAGCTTAATTAAAATTAGTCCTCCCAATTTTACTCAATGAATAAAAATTTTCAAACAAAAATGTTCCATAAATATTAACTATGGAAAAGAAAAATTATGTATACATAGTTGACATTAATTGTATGGGGTCATACTAGTTAGTCATAACCTAGTACACTTATAAGAACACTGTTTTTAGAATCATGTATGGATCATTTTAAATTTGGTTTAATACATTTTTTTGGACCAAATATAGATGCCTGATGAGTTCAGGAAGAATTTATCAGTGTCTAGGGATTGTTCGGATATCAAAACCCTAGCTGGTGGAGAAAATCTATAGGACACACGATTACTAGAAACTGTGAGACCCATCCCACATAGTCTGTCCTAACGATTCAAGGTTTGATAATGGGGTGAATCATGGTGCATGGTTTACCCTAACCATGTTCCAAGTGATGCACTCCCATAAAAAGTTGTAAACATTATTGTAGGGGAGTTTTACACTGTTGTGGAATAATTACCCAAAATGTGTGACATAACTATACATTTTTTCCCTTGATTCAGTGATGGTCACATGGTTTTCAAATGTTTTAAAAAATCATGTGGCCTATCTATTTAACCCCAGTTTTTGGAAAAAAATTAAAAAAATTTCCTTAAATTTGTAATTAATAATCACCCTCTTTTCTTTTCTATGATTTCCTGTGATGGAAACCCACTTCCCATGTATTGGAAGCTCCCAAGGCTACATAAGCTAGGATCTTTTATATCACTTCCCTCTATAGTATAAAGGATGAACTATTAATCATGTTGGATCAACGTCAGTATGATCTTAATTATTAATTATCCATTTTTAATTTATCTTTCTCTCAATGGAGTTATCAAGGTTTAAGCACGTATAACCAATTTTTAGGGTGTTTAACTATTATTCAGATCTATTATAATCCATTCTAAAATAATGTCTCAACTACACAAGTAATGTCATATGTGCCTAAGTAGGTGTTTTATAACTCATTCCTCAAGTATAACCATTTTATTAATTGATGTAATTTTATGTGAACCAATTTTATCGATTATGGAATATTAAATTGGAGTTCCTTACCTATTTTCACTATAATCATTTTATAAGTTTCCTGTTATATTTTTATTTCATAATTAGAGGTTATGAACTCAATTCTGACGAATAAAATTACAGTGTTTCCCTTAACTATGCATTTTTATGTTTACTGTGTGTTTTTATGCCACCATTCAGGTGTGATTTCGTTTGACTCATATAATGGTAAGTATTCCGCAATTAAATTTTTTTTGTTTTTTATGTGGACCTGAAATATGTTAGTGTCACTTGAACCTTCTTATGTATGTTTTATACATAATTATTTAACTTTTAAATGGTATTTTTAAATTATATTACATATATGACATGGAGAAATTTAATTTAATTGAAGAATTTGGTTTCTCATCAGTTGGAAACCATTCCATTTAAATGGAATTCAGTGAAGTGAATGTAATTAATTGAATATGGATTATATTAATTAAGTAGTGGCTGCATGTCCTTTATACTTCTCATAATATTGAAAGGTATAGAATAAAATTATATCTTATTAAATCGAATGATTAATAAATGGACTTAATTAATGAATGAATTAATAATAAGGTGACATTTTTATATATCCCTTGGCGTTATTATAGGACTGTTGAAACATGATCGAGAAATGTATTCTAGATGGAATTACTTGATCATTAATTTAAGCCATTTAGATTCATGTATGTTTGTTTCCTTGGATGAGACCCACTGTGGAACATATATCTTTTCTACAAGTGGATTACAATAATGAAATTGTAGGATTAATCATTTATTATTAAAAGTTTCCATAGATATACTAATTGGAACCATAATATTGTCTTTGTACATGTGCCACCTTGGATACAACCATGGTTCTTGTTATTGGTTATCCTATTTTACCTTGTATGTATTCTGTGGACTTGGTTAGAGTAACATTATTGAGAAATGGCTTGGGTTTTGCTGTTCAATAAAACTCTTACACCTTAAATCAAAGCTACATATTATTACTGAGTTTGTTTGATCCATGAGGTCATGGATGCTTTGGTTATTACCTTGGATCCTCTTCACTATTAATATCAACAGTATTCCTTGTTATATGTTGGATCCTTTACTAATTATTATCATGTAAGGATTTTAGTATTGGTTAGACCTCATTCAATATATTATAATCTAATACAAAATCAATAGATGAAAAGATTACATGTTAAGACACCAACTGAGGTTAAAGAAGGTACATGGGTATTTATGTCACTTCCCTTCTTTACTTTCATATATGAATACTTTCACAATTTTTCATTTTATATTACAAATACTAGATGATATAGAAACCCTTGGTGGTGGCCTAATAATATTTATCTCACTCTCTGTCTGGGCCACTATTTTTACCGAAAAAGATTACATGTGTGTAGGTGTTGAAAAAGGTTAGCATGTCACTTTGTTCACATGATTTATTTGATTTGCTATGATGGAGCTAGGTAGAGTTTTAATGAGATGGTTCTTGGGATTCATAGATAGTTTTTGGATTATTTTCTTCTTCTTCTATATATAATTTAAACCCTAATCACTTGTATATTTGATGTTTATTTTTTATAGACATTACATTTATCTTTATCCTTTTGTATATGATTTAGATTCAAACTATAGTTGATTTTTGTATGTTTCTTCAATTATTTATTATTATTGTGTTCTTTTCCTTTCCATATATTTATAATTCTTCCACTATTTAATTATTATCTTTTTAATACATTGCACTTAACTTTGGTAATGAGGGAAAATTCTCCATACATACACACCCTAGGCGTTTACTACTTTTCAGAAGGCTGTGAAATTCAGGGATATATTCTTGGGTCCTTTTAGCTAATCGATATGAGGGAACCTTTGAGTGGCACCTGGTTTTAGGATCCCACAGAGTGATATGAGATGTTAATTTTAATTATTTACTGTTTGGAGACAATATAAATGAGATTAGAAATGCATTTAGACATTGATATATGCCGTTCTTGGGCATAGCTGACCCATGTTTGGGGTAAATTTTTAGTTTCCCAAAATGATATATGTTGTTATGATTTTCATATTTACTATTGATATCATTTCACCAATGGGTGAATATATTTCTATGTGGTGTCCTTTAATATTATCTTGATTGAATTTTTTATTTCATCCTTTTCTCGATGATATGAGGGAAACGATCATTGTTTCATGCATCAACATAATAAAATTGAATTCACAGTCCACGTATATTTCCATGCCATACAGCTGCATTTCACTAACTGAATTTTTTTCCTATGATTGTTGAGGGAGAACTTATATATATATATATTCCAATTATTCTCTTCCTATGTGATTGAGTGATTTATAGATACAATTCATGAGGTTTATGAGACCTCGTTAGTTGGAATAGGTAATTTAGTTTGTCCATCCATAAGAATGAAATTAAATGGTGGTCAATTTAAGTGATAAGGTGTACATTACCTGATTAACTGGGAAGATATATTGATTTTAAATTGAACTCAAAATAAGAAAAATAAGAAAATGAAACACATGAATGTAAAATTTTTATTATGAAATAAATGGTTTCTAGTGAATGTAGATGAAAGGTGATATTGAAACATTATCTACTGGAACACCTGTAATTTATAATTGAGAACATAAAAATACATGGCCATTTAAGTGGGTAGTTGGGGTAGTATACCATGGGTTGTGAGAATTTTTCTTTCATTTAGCTTCTGTTATTTCTCTATATCAATATATGTCTTTTTTCAATTCTCTTTGTTGGAATTTTTAGACCAATGGAACCACGAAACCCTTTTTTTCTATGATAGGAGAGTGAGGATGACCATGCTTCAGATGTGGTGGGCCTTGAGCAGCCAGTCTCAATACTGGGAGTTCCACTTGAGGAACTACATGTTGTAACTGATATGGGATCTTACTCTAATATTTGTAAAAGTTTCATAAGTATGATGTATACCATAGAAGGTTATCCACAATTCACACCTAGGATGGCTGATCTGACATGTGTGTTCTAGAAGCTACATGCTCCCACCTTTTTAGAAGATGGTAGTTAACGGGTTGAAGAGTCTTTGATGGAGTGCACTGATTCTATCCTTGATCATATATAATGACTTCTAGATTCGAGGGTTAATATTGATTCAAAAATCTTACAAGATTTTGTAAACTATTGGTGGGTTGTGATTACCCATGATGGGAACTATCAAGGCATGGTATGTGATGGTTTCCGTACTCCACTATGATTATTTTTTTCCTTAGAGGCTAATAGTTGTCCGATATATAGAGTTCAAGAATCTATATTATGCTGATATTTGATTAATAGAGTATTCAATGTGTTTGAATAAATTGCAACACTTTTCCCACTTCTATATGATGATCAGCTTTCACGTTCTAGTCACTTCGAGTATGTGATCAGGATGCCATTTTTATTGAGGTTAAAGACTTTCACATACAAAAATTTAATAAATTGTTATTCATTATTTGATAACTAAGAACAACCTAAGTTAATTTTATAGTACTGGTCATAGAGGATCAGTGTGGTGGTAGGCTATTAGTTCTTTTGTTAGTAGGAAACATTACCATGAGGTTTCACGTTAGGGTAGTAGAAGTCGGAGTACCCATATTGGAAGCTCTATGTAATTCCATCAGTGTGTATGACAGGTTAATCTAAATCCTTAGATTAATAAAGGATATATGAAGTGTCGGGCTTACAGCCATATGGGGAACCCTTAGATATTTTTTCATACCATTCTATCCAATTCTAGTAAAATATGTTTCACATTATCACCAACTTCAGGGGAATGTTCTTTTATGACATCTTAGGCGATAATCTAGAGTATAATAGACATGAATAACTGAGAAGGATTTTATCTCTATAATATCTAAACATCATATTTTCATGAACTCTAGCATAGCGGTCATTATTGGGTTGTTGTGACTGTGGAACATGGTTGTGGATCTTGTTAGTTGAATGAATTATAGCCGATACCTAAGGATCAGTGTACGGGACCCTAAAAAGTATGAGGTAGTATACTAGTAGCCTACACTGTAGCTTCAGCCTTATATGATATAGGTTTAACACACTCCTTCGTTTCTATATCTATTGTGGAGATTCATAGGCCAGATGTATAGTATTAATGTGGTGTAATGACTCTCGATACACCACTGTCAGTATGGTTATAGGTCATCCACCAATGCATGAACTAAACACTTCAGGTAGGAAGTTACCCATTCTTATGGGACCTTTTTTTTGAGAGGGATTCTTCTATGTCAATCTTAGGATGGGTTGTTTGGACCGATATCACACCTTTATAGAATGCTATCACCATAGGTTATCATTTTGATCTCCAGAGGGTAGAAGTTTTCTACATAAGGGTCTGTAAAGAATCTTGGCTAGTAGAGCTAGACTAGAGCATCATGAGCTAAGTCATGTGACCAACCAAATTGACAATATCATCATGGAGGATCCTTGTTTACACGTAGAATATTCTCATTCTATAGTAGAATGTTTTAAGTATGTATTCACAATTTGTTTTCAAGATTAACTCTAGAGACATAGGTAGATTTTATGATTGAACTTGTTCTAGGTGGAGCTCTTATTTCTATTCGTCTATATAGGATAAAAATTACAAATATTCATGAGATCTAGTGGAAATTAGTATATTTAGATTCCAAATGATTTATTATTCCTAGTCCTTCCACTTGGGGTTCACCCATTCCCTTCACTATGAAGGTGGATGGGACCCTTCTCCACTATTTGGATTGTAGACCATTGAACCAGTTTATGGCCATGTATTAGTATCCAATTCCTTTTACAGATGATATATTTTACCATATATATGTTTCTAGGATGTTATCTATAATATTCCATAGATTGGGATATCACCAGGTCTATGTTAGCCAGTCATTTATACCTTGGGATTATTTTTATAGCATGAATGGTCTATAAAAGTATCTCATTATGCCATTCAATCTTACAAATATGCCTTCTATTTTCATGAATTTAATGAATAGGGATTTCGAACACTATCTATATTCTTTTACCATTGTCATTTTAGACGACATCATAGTGCATTCTCACACTCAAAGATACCATTCAATGCACATTGAGGTCATTAATAGTACAGAGAGAGAGAGAGTCATCTTTATACCATATTTCTATATTCCACTTCTGGATCGAAAAATATTGGTTCTTGGGTCATATTATCTCAGAATTAGAAGTATCAATTGACCCATAGAGGGTGAGTTGTAAAGACCCGTAAATCTCAAGTAAATTTTTTTTTCTTAATTTTCTTTGGAATTTTACAAGAACGCAGTTTCTGACGGCGCCTGATTCCGAGGCCCAGTGTGCCCGGAATCATTTTCCGAAGTTTGGCTCGGGTACGTTCAGTGAACGGACGAGCGGGTTTTTCTAACTTTTGAACCGGTGCCCGGAATCGAATTCTGAGGGCACCAATGAAATCGCAGCGCCGGTATTCGCTTAGAAACGCCTCTTCCTGAGTTGCGTTTGCTCGGGTGTGGTTTTTAATTTTCCGGCTTAAAGTTAAGAAATAAAATAATTTTGCGACAACTTTATTTTATTTCACTTAAGCCACTTGGAAGCCACTTGAAGCCACTTAAAGGTGGATTGAACTGAGTTAAACTGGATAGGATGCTATCCAGAAATACCCTACCCCCTTGGTAGGATATTTGTGAGGTGGGGCCCGCACGAGCCTCGCCGTTTCTTTCCGCTAAGAAACGCACCCGTGAAAACCCGTCTTAATGAAAGTCAACCGACGCGTTTTCTAAATTATTAATAGACCATTTAATTGGGCGGTTTATTTCATGAATTAAATGGGCTGTTTCATTCGTGAATTAAATGGGTCGTTTCTTTTGTTGAATGAATTCAACGAATTGATGGATCGTTTCTTAACCAGTTTTTCAAATTCGTTGGCGTAATAATAAAATAAGGCCAACGCTTAACCTCTGGTTTTTGCGCTTGTGAAGATTTGAGAGAACCCTCGTAACTTCTTTTCCCTCGCGAAGAACGCGAAGAACGCGAAGAATGCGAAGAACGCGAAGAACGCCGAACCCGGAAATCGACGACGCCTTCGCCCGAGACGTTCTTCCGATCTCCTATCTCCGATCTCCGATCACCGACCATTTGAGGTGAGTGATTTCGGATTTCCGCTCAAGGTTCTTTTCTTTTGGTTTTAAACACAGATTTAATTAATTATAATTTAAATCTGTTGTTCTTGGTTCGTTGAGTTCGCCGACTCAATGCTGGTTTCCGCGACAACGTGACGCCTCCCCGCGAGGACGCGACGATCCCTCTCTTCCGCGACGATCCTTTCCGCGAAGAACGCCCGCGCGCAACGATCGACGAGGTGGGGATTTATTTTGGAAAATTACCCCCTTTTTAATTTTCCCGGTGAACGTTCTTTGAAAATTAAAAAGTCGGTTTCAAATGAACAATTTTTATTTTAATTATTATTGTTGGTTCATGTGTTGAACAAATTCTTCCGGTTGTTTATTTCTAACGCGGAGGGTGCGGGCCAAATGAACACGGCCCGACGACCCTCCGCCGTTCTTCGTTTTGTGCGGATTTGACGGTCGACGACGGAACATGCTGCAGCGGATGTTTGACGATCCCGCAGTAAAGAACGGATCCCGGGAGGAGCAACGGCGCAGACGGGAAGGAAAACGGGCCACCGGAGCGACGCCGACGGCCCTCGGAAGTTGCCGGCGGCGCCCTGGCTCGCCGCCGGACGAAATCCGCCATGGCTGAAGCCGCGGCGGCGGCGGCCAACGGACCCGCGCCGCGCGGGTCCGGTTCTTCCAGGCGGACGCGGCTCAGCGCGTCCGCGGTTCGCCAGCGCGGCCCGCACGCGGGCCGCAGTTCTTCCTCAAGCCGCGGGTTAGCGCCCGCGGCTTCCACCCGCGCCGCTCGGCCGAGCCGGACCGGCCCTGGCCGGGCCGGGCCGGGCCAGCCGGGTCGGACCCGGGTCGGGTCAACCCGGTTCGGGTCGACCCGGTTCGGGCCGACCCAGGGGGGGGTCGGGCCGGGTCGGCCCGGGCCCGTACCCCCCATCTTCGGACGTTTTCGTTCAAAAACCCGTATCTTGAGCTTCGTGCCTCCAAACGACCCGCCGTCAGCGGCAACGCGATCCTTGGATCGAGACGGTCGTTTCGGTATATCGCACTCAAGGTTTCAGAATACTTTGAGTTCGGCCGGGTTGGTTCGTACACGAGACCAACCGGGCCCTCTGAGCGGAAACACTCATATCTTGAGCTACGGACGTCCGATTGACATGCCGTCAGCTTTGTTGAATTCCTCTAAGTGAGACGGATCTTTTGGCATACTCCGCCCGAGGTTTGGACGCATGTGGAGTGCGGTCGGGTTGGTTTTGCCTTAAAAACCAACCGGGCCCCTGGGACGAAAATGCCAATATCTCTCAGACCGGGCGTCTGATTGACGCGCCGTCTGCGACGTTGAGTTCCTATTGACGATACAGAACTTTTGGATACATCAACTTCGGACATCGTGTCAGTTGATGTATCAGCCTCTCGGCTCGTGGAGCGGACCCTCCCGAACGAGCTTGCTGTGTGCGGGAACCGTAGGCTGGCTGCGATTGCTACTTCGACAGCGACGACCGTGCAGAGATCCTCAGTGGACTGCGGCGACGACTGTATAGAGATCCTCCGTGGACTCCGACGACGACCGTGCAAGGATCCTCAGTGGACTGCGGCGACGACTGTGTAGAGATCCTCATCGGACTGCGACGACTACTGCACTTAGCGATCCTACGTGGATCAGTGCTTCAGGTCCTGCGTGGGCCCGGTCCTGTGTGGGCCCGATCCTGTGTGGGTCCGATCCTGCGTGGGTCAGCGCTCAGCGGTTCTGTGTGAGCCAGCGCCTACAGGTCCTGCGTGGGCCCGGTCCTGTGTGGGCCCGATCCTGTGTGGGTCCGATCCTGCGTGGGTCATCTCTCTGCGGTTCTGTGTGAGCCTACTCCTACAGGTCCTGCGTGGGCCCGATCCTGTGTGGGTCACTTCAAGGTTAGTACCTATCGATCTTTCGTGGGTCCGACGACTTAGATGGTTCAATGATCATCTTTATCGTCATCCGAAGAAGTTTACCTGTGTGAGCTGAATCTTGTGTTTCTCTCCTTTGTGGATTGTGTTGAGCTATCCTGTGTGGATTTACTGTTTACTCTCCTTTGTGGATTGTGTTGTTCTATCCTGAGTGGGTGTACGTTTTGCTTTCCTGTGTGGACTGGGTTGTGCTTGGGCTCGGACGTTGGAGCCGAACGAGAATTAAAGACTTAGGTATATGTATGGGCATATACCTAAGCCGTGTCAGATGTTACTTCGTGATTGTATCTTTCCTTTGTGGATTTCGGGAGACCTTCGGGGGTCTCGGGGTCCCTACTGAGTAGTTTATACTCACCCCTGCACGGGCTATGCCCGCACTTCGTGGTGTTGGTTGCAGACGACGGACAGCGCTGATCGTGGAGGAGGCGTGCGGAACAGGACAGTACCTGGAGGTGGACCACTGGGCGGGACGTACTCGGAGCGGTTAGGTGGACCCGAGGAGCAGTGGAGGCTATCTGTACCCACCCTTCAGGTGGGACTTCCGGAGGACGGCTCGACGCTGCAGTTTTCCCTTTTCAGTTGCTGTTTTTCCTTTCAGTTGTACTTTACAGTTGGGCTTGTATTTCCGGCCCATTTTTACTTTCAGCACAGCTTGTACAGTTTTACTTAGTGTTTACTTTTCCGCTTGCTTACTTTGTAGTGCCTGTTTACTTTTCAAAGGCAATGCCTTCCCTTTTTGTGGGGATTTACGCCTTGGTGCTAGTCGCCAGCCCCTGGCCTATGGAAGGCGGGCTTGGGGTAGTCACGGCACGGGCCCCGAGGACGGGTCATGACAAATTGGTATCAGAGGATGTCGGTTCTACCGCAGACTCTGATCTTTCTTCTATGTGAAGCAATAGTGTTTAGCGTATTGAGTGTGGTTATCAGTCCAGGGAGTCCAGTGTTGGTGCGGCGACCGATGTATCCATACACCAGGACCCTGACTTCTGATTTCCGACTTAATGCACGAAAACATTGATTGCATGTGTGTTTCAAGTTTTCTTTGTGATTACTTGTGTCAGCTCACCAGGTATACTGTTCTGACCGTGGCATACTTGTTTCCTTTTCAGGATGGCACGACGACAGCAGCCAGCTAGGGTTCCCAGAGTAGGGCACGACGACAGCCCGCCGAGCGACGAGGCCTCGGTACAGGGCCCGTTGACAGCAGAGGCACCGGCGATACCTTTACCCGCCGAGCCCCCGATGCTTCCAGCACTGGCAGCTGACGACGCACGACACCTTAGAGCTCTGCACGAGTTCCAGTGCCAGCGACCACCCAGGTTCCGTGGGGAGTCGGACCCCCAGGCAGCCGAGGACTGGCTGGAGGCGGTCGTCCGAGTTTTCAGGCTAGTGAGGATGCCATCAGACCTCATGGTGATCCTCGCGGCGAGCCTACTGCACGCAGCAGCTGGACGCTGGTGGAGCCTGATGCTCCAGGTACACGATGAGGCCACCCTCATCTGGATGGACTTCGAGAGCCTCTTCCGCTCAGAGTTCGTCCCGGCCACCCTCCGAGCGGTACACATCCAGGAGCTTCTTCAGCTGCGGCAGGGCAGCTTGACGGTCGCTCAGTACGCGGCGAGGTTCACCGACCTTTATCGGTACTCGACAGACATGGTACGAGACCCCTTCTTCCGGGCCCGGACCTTCGAGCAGGGTTTGAGACACGATATCAGGGCATCGCTGATCTCCCTCAGCATCCCGACCCAGGAAGGAGTACTGGAGCGAGCCCTCCTGATCGAGAGCTTCCTGGCTGAGTCCACAGCGAGACCTACCGCAGGGCGGCAGGTAGCGGAGTTTCGGCAGCTGGTATCCGACGGATGACTCAGGGTTCCAGGTGGACCAGACCTTCCAGCAGGCGACCTCGGGACGCTGGCTCAGCAGTGCAGGGCACCCGGCCCGGAGCCATCCTTCCGAGAGGCAGACAGTGCTACGAGTGCGGCGTGCAGGGCCACATGGCTCGTGACTGCCCGACCCGTCGTACCGAGGGGCAGTAGACGGTGGAAGGACCACCAAGGCAGAGGCGGAGGGTCGACCGTGGTGGTCGGCAGGGAGGAGGTGGACGAGGCAGAGGAGCTGGCCGAGCAGCAGGTGGTGGGCGACGCTTTGAGGCTCTGCCACCACCACCACCAGGAGGCCCGCCCCGACCACAGGGAGCTGGCGGGCAGAGACAGGCTCAGCTCCAGGCAGCGGAGGCCTACGACCACGGCGCGCCAGAGATGATTCGAGGTACGATCTGTGTCTATTCCACCCTTGCTGAAGTTCTGATAGAAACAGGAGCGAGTCACTCTTTCATAGCCACTGCCTTTGTTCGGAGCTCGGAGATTCCGACGGAGCCGTTGGCTCGATCCTTACGGCTAGAGACTCCTACGGGAGCAGACTCGACGATTACGCACTGGTGCCGGTAGTGTGAGATTACTCTAGGAGGCGAGAGCTTCGGCTGGGATCTTCTTGCAGCAGCGTCGAGGCCTTATGACGTCATTTTGGGCATGGATTGGTTATCTACGGTCGATGCTCAGATTGAATGCATTAGGCACAAGGTGCGATGTGTGCGCACCGACGGGAGCAGGTTCACCTTCCCCGACGAGAAGGGAGCCTTAGAAGCACAGGATGGACTCACGCAGAGGAGAGGTCAGCCCATCACTCATCAGTTGGCTAGCCTCATCCTGGGAGCAGTTGACGTGCGGAGTCCCAGTTTTCCTGCAGTGGTGGATCAGTATGCGAACGTCTTTCCTGACGACGTTCCAGGACTACCTCCTCGCAGAGAGGTAGACTTTTATATTGACCTGTACCCTGGGAAAGCCCCGATATCCACCCCAGTATATCGGATGGCCCCCGCTGAGCTTCGAGAGCTGCGGGTACAGTTGGAGGACTTGCGGGGCAAGGGGTTCATCCGACCAGTGTTTCGCCCTGGGCTTCCCCGATTTTGTTCGCCAAGAAGGCGGACGGGAGCTTGTGACTGTGTGTCGATTATCGTCGCCTGAACCAGGTGACAGTGAGGAACAAGTATCCGCTACCCAGGATTGATGATCTCTTCGACCAGCTCAAGGGAGCACGGTGGTTCTCGAAGATAGACCTCAGGTCAGGCTATCATCAGCTCAGAGCTCGAGACGAGGATGTGCAGAAGACGGCCTTCAGGTGTCGGTATGGCCACTTCGAGTTCTTGGTTATGCCTTTCAGCGTGACCAATGCTCCAGCAGTGTTCATGAGCCTCATGAACAGGATCTTTCAGCCATACCTCGATCGATTTGTCGTGGTCTTCATCGACGACATTTTGGTGTACTCGACGACGGAGGAGGAGCACGCCTACCACCTGCGTGTTGTACTAGACACACTCCGAGAGCACCAGATTTATGGCAAGCTCTCTAAGTGTCAGTTCTGGTTACGTGAGGTCCACTTCTTGGGGCACGTCATTTCTGAGGCGGGTGTTGCAGTGGATCCCGCGAAGATCGAGGCAGTGCTAGCTTGGGAGCCACCCAAGAGCGTGATAGAGGTGCAGAGTTTCTTGGGCTTAGCCGGATACTATCGAAGATTTGTGCCGGACTTCTCCAGAGTTGTGGCCCCACTCTCAGCGTTGACGAAGAAGGGGAAACCCTTCGTGTGGTAAGACAGATGTCAGCTGAGCTTCCAGAAGCTGAGGCAGAGGTTGACTAGCGCACCTATCTTGAGGTTGCCTGAGGAGGTAGTTGGATACGAAGTCTACTGCGATGCATCAGGGACCGGACTCAGGTGTGTCCTGATGCAGGAGCGGGCCGTGATTGCCTACGGATCACATCAGTTTAGGCCTCATGAGCAGAACTACGCTACCCATGACTTGGAGTTGGCAGCAGTGGTCTTTGCCCTGAAGACATGGCGACACTATCTGATGGGCGAGCGCTTCACAGTCTTTTCTGACCACCAGAGTCTCAGGTACATCTTCTCTCAGAAGGACCTGAACCTGAGACAGCGGCAATGGCTCGAGTTCCTCCAGGACTATGACTTTGAGATAGTCTATACTCCTAGAAAGGGGAACGTGGTGGCTGATGCCCTCAGCAGGAGGACGGGCATCCAGCTACTTGAGGAGGCGACAGAGCAGCTAGCCGCTTTGCAGATATCCTTCGTGGATAGAGACGGAGCAACCTTTCTTCAGTCTCTCACAGTCTCTCCTCCACTTCTTCAGCGGTTCAGAGAGGCACAGCGTGGGGACGTCGACTGTGAAACACGGCGTGCACATATATCCTCGGGACAGGCACCTGATGGTTTCTCCCTTGGAGTAGAGCACGATGTCCTTTTCAGAGGACGTACCTTGGTACCAGTCGCTTTACGAGAGGAGGTGCTGAGAGAGTATCACACTTCTCCTTTGGCGGTACATCTTGGAGTGGCGAAGATGTACCAGGATCTCAGGAGACAGCACTGGTGGCCGGGCATGAAGAAGGCTGTGGCAGAGTTCGTTTCACGGTGCCTCACTTGCCAGCAGGTGAAGGCAGAGCATCAGGTTCCAACAGGTTTGGTATAGCCCTTGGAGGTCCCAGAGTGGAAGTGGGACGGGATATCTATGGACTTCGTGACTGGACTTCCACGCACTTCCAGAGGTCACGATTCCATTTGGGTGATTGTTGACCGACTCACCAAGTCGGCACACTTCTTACCCATCCGAGAGCAGGGCACGGTGGAGAGATTGGGGCGTCTCTACGTTCAGGAGATTGTACGCCTTCACGGTGTGCCATCGACTATCGTCTCCGATCGGGACGCTCGTTTTACTTCCCGGCTTTGGAAGGGGTTGCAGGAGGCGTTCGGGACGCGACTACGTCTGAGCACCGCCTTTCACCCTCAGACGGATGGTCAGACGGAGAGGACCATTCAGACTCTCGAGGACATGCTCCGCGCATGTGTCCTCGACTTTGGTCTCAGCTGGGAGGACCACCTACCCTTGGTGGAGTTCGCGTACAACAACAGCTACCACTCGACCATCGGGATGGCACCCTACGAGGCGTTGTACGACAGGCCTTCCAGATCTCCTTTGTGCTGGGCAGACCCTGGAGAGTCAGCACTTGTGGGACCAGAGATGGTCCGGGCCACAACAGAGAAGGTCCAGGTCATCCAGGAGCGGATGAGGATAGCACAGAGCTGGCAGAAGTCATATGCTGACAGGAGGCGGAGGCCACTAGAGTTCGAGGATGGCGACCATGTCTTCTTGCGGGTCTCACCTCGACGTGGTTTGAGGAGATTTGGCCGAGGCGGCAAGTTGTCTCCACGCTTCATAGGACCTTTCCAGGTCCTCAGCAGGGTTGGCGAGGTGGCTTATCGCCTGGCTCTGCCACCTCAGTTGCACCGGGTGCACGACGTCTTCCACGTATCCCAGCTGAGGAGATACGTGCACGACCCGACGCACATCATTGACTATGGGGAGCTAGACGTGGATGATGGAGCGACTTTTGCGGAGGTCCCGGTGGAGATAGAGGATCGACAGGAGCGGGTCCTATGTGGGCGATCGATTCCTCTTGTGCACATCAGATGGTAGCACGGGAACCTCCAGGAGAGCACTTGGGAGCGGGAGGCTCAGATGCGTGCTCCGTACCCACATTTGTTTCCCTAGTTTTTGATGTATCTTTACGGGGACGTAAAGTCCTGAGGTGGGAGTAATGTAAAGACCCATAAATTTCAAGGAAATTCTTTTTTTCTTAATTTTCTTTGGAATTTTACAAGAACACAGTTTCTGACGGCGCCTGATTCTGAGGCCCGGTGTGCCCGGAATCATTTTCCGATGTTTGGCTCGGGTACGTTCAGTGAACGGACGAGCGGGTTTTTCTAACTTTTGAACCGGTGCCCGGAATCGAATTCTGAGGGCACCGATGAAATCGCAGCGCCGGTATTCGCTTAGAAACGCCTCTTCCGGAGTTGCGTTTGCTCGGGTGTGGTTTTTAATTTTCGGGCTTAAAGTTAAGAAATAAAATAATTTTGCGACAACTTTATTTTATTTCACTTAAGCCACTTGGAAGCCACTTGAATCCACTTAAAGGCGGCTTGAACTGAGTTAAACTGGATAGGATGCTATCCAGAAATACCCTACCCCCTTGGTAGGATATTTGTGAGGTGGGGCCCGCACGAGCCCCACCGTTTTTTCCGCTAAGAAACGCACCCGTGAAAACCCGTCTTAATGAAAGTCAACCGACGCGTTTTCTAAATTCTTAACAGACCATTTAATTGGGCGGTTTATTTTGTGAATTAAATGGGCTGTTTCTTTCGTGAATTAAATGGGTCGTTTCTTTCGTTGAATTAATTCAACGAATTGATGGATCGTTTCTTAACCAGTTTTTCAAATTCGTTGGCGTAATAATAAAATAAGGCCAACGCTTAACCTCTGGTTTTTGCGCTTGAGAAGATTTGAGAGAACCATCGTAACTTCTTCTCCCTCGTGAAGAACGCGAAGAACGCGAAGAACGCCGAACCCGGAAATCGACGACGCCTTCGCCCGAGACGTTCTTCCGATCTCCGATCTCCGATCTCCGATCACCGACCATTTGAGGTGAGTGATTTCGGATTTCCGCTCAAGGTTCTTTTCTTTTGGTTTTAAACACAGGTTTAATTAATTATAATTTAAATCTGTTGTTCTTGGTTTGTTGAGTTCGCCGACTCAACGCCGGTTTCCGCGATGACGCGACGCCTCCCCGCGACGACGCGGCGATCCCTCTCTTCCGCGACGATCCTTTCCGCGAAGAACGCCCGCGCGCAACGATCGACGAGGTGGGGATTTATTTTGGAAAATTACCCCCTTTTTAATTTTCCCTGTGAACGTTCTTTGAAAATTAAAAAGTCGGTTTCAAATGAACAATTTTTATTTTAATTAAAATTGTTGGTTCATGTGTTGAACAAATTCTTCCGGTTGTTTATTTCTAACGTGGAGGGTACGGGCCAAATGAACACGGCCCGACGACCCTCCGCCGTTCTTCGTTTTGTGAGGATTTGACGGTCGACAACGGAACGTGCCGCCGCGGACGTTTGACGATCCCGCAGTAAAGAACGGATCGCGGGAGGAGAAACGGCGCAGACGGGAAGGAAAACGGGCCACCGGAGCGACGCCGGCGGCCCGCGGAAGTTGCCGGCGGCGCGGGTCACCGGCGCGGCGGTGCCGACGGCCGGAGGCGGCGGCGCCCCGGCGCGCCGCCGGACGAAATCCGCTGCGGCTGAAGCCGCGGCGGCGGCCAACGGACCCGCGCCGCGCGGGTCTGGTTCATCCAGGCGGACGCGGCTCAGCGCGTCCGTGGTTCGCCAGCGCGGCCCGCACGCGGGCCGCGGTTCTTCCTCAAGCCGCGGGTCAGCGCCCGCGGCTTCCACCCGCGCCGCGCGGCCGAGCCGAGCCGGACCGGCCCTGGCCGGGCCGGGCCGGGCCAGCCGGGTCGGACCCGGGTCGGGTCGACCAGGTTCGGGTTGACCCGGTTCTGTTCGACCCGGTTCGGGCCGACCCAGGGGGGGGGGGGTCGGGCCGGGTCGGCCCGAGCCCGTACCCCCCCATCTTCGGACGTTTTCGTTCAAACGCCCGTATCTTCAACTTCGTGCCTCCAAACGACCCGCCGTCAGCGGCAACGCGATCCTTGGATCGAGACGGTCGTTTCGGTATATCACACTCAAGGTTTCGGAATACTTTGAGTTCGGCCGGGTTGGTTCGTACACGAGACCAACCGGGCCCTCGGAGCGGAAACGCTCATATCTTGAGCTACAGACGTCCGATTGACGTGTCGTCAGCTTTGTTGAATTCCTCTAAGTGAGACGGATCTTTTGGCATACTCCGCCCGAGGTTTGGACGCAGGTGGAGTGCGGTCGGGTTGGTTTTTCCTTAAAAACCAACCGGGCCCCTGGGACGAAAATGCCAATATCTCTCAGACCGGGCGTCCGATTGACGCGCCGTCTGCGACGTTGAGTTCCTGTTGACGATACGGACCTTTTGGATAAATCAACTTCGGACTTCGTGTCAGTTGATGTATCAGCCTCTCGGCTCGTGGAGCGGACCCTCCCGAACGAGCTTGCTGTGTGCGGGAACCCTAGGCTGGCTGCGATTGCTACTTCGACAGCGACGACCGTGCAGAGATCCTCAGTGGACTGCGACGACTACTGCACTCAGCGATCCTACGTGGATCAGTGCTTCAGGTCCTGTGTGGGCCCGATCCTGTGTGGGTCCGATCCTGCGTGGGTCAGCGCTCAGCGGTTCTGTGTGAGCCAGCGCCTACAGGTCCTGCATGGGCCCGGTCCTGTGTGGGCCCGATCCTGTGTGGGTCCGATCCTGCGTGGGTCATCTCTCAGCGGTTCTGTGTGAGCCTACTCCTACAGGTCCTGCGTGGGCCCGATCCTGTGTGGGTCACTGCAAGGTTAGTACCTATCGATCCTTCGTGGGTCCGACTACTTAGATGGTTCAATGATCATCTTTATCATCATCCGAAGAAGTTTGCCTGTGTGAGCTGAATCTTGTGTTTCTCTCCTTTGTGGATTGTGTTGAGCTATCCTGTGTGGATTTACTGTTTACTCTCCTTTGTGGATTGTGTTGTTCTATCCTGAGTGGGTGTATGTTTTGCTTTCCTGTGTGGACTGGGTTGTGCTTGGGCTCGGACGTTGGAGCCGAACGGGAATTAAAGACTTAGGTATATGTATGGGTATATACCTAAGCTGTGTCAGATGTTACTTCGTGATTGTATCTTTCCTTTGTGGATTTCGGGAGACCTTCGGGGGTCTCGGGGTCCCTACTGAGTAGTTTATACTCACCCCTGCACGGGCTATGCCCGCACTTCGTGGTGTTGGTTGCAGACGACGGACAACGCTGATCGTGGAGGAGGCGTGCGGAGCAGGACAGTACCTGGAGGTGGACCACTGGGCGAGACGTACTCGGAGCGGTTAGGTGGACCCGAGGAGCAGTGGAGGCTATCTGTACCCACCCTTCAGGTGGGACTTCTGGAGGACGGCTCGACGCTGCAGTTTTCCTTATTCAGTTGTTGTTTTTCCTTTCAGTTGTACTTTACAGTTGGGCTTGTATTTCCGGCCCCTTTTTACTTTCAGCACAGCTTGTACAGTTTTACTTAGTGTTTACTTTTCTGCTTGCTTACTTTGTAGTGCCTGTTTACTTTTCAAAGGCAATTCCTTCCCTTTTTGTTGGGATTTACGCCTTGGTGCTAGTCGCCAGCCCCTGGCCTATGGAAGGCGGGCTTGGGGAAGTCACGGCACGGGCCCCGAGGACGGGTCATGACATGAGTGATATGGTATTGTTGGAGTATCCCAATAATGTGATTCATATACAATGTTTCTTGTGATTGGAATGATTTTACATGAATTTTATATGTGACATACCACACCATTCATAACCCCTTACTATTTATATGGAGAAGGGTGTCACGTTCCTATTGTTAAAAGAGTGTTAGAAATCCCTTCAATAACTGAAAGTATGTATTACCTCGACACCTTCTTTGGTTATTCTAGAACCTGGAACAGGATATATTTTGTTTTTTGATGCATTATAAATTGTCCGGGGAGTAGTGCTATTATAAGTCTATAGATACAATTAATATATATCAAGGTATTTGTGGCCTCATTAGATAAATTTCCTAACACAAAACCTTGAACTATTATCAATTTTCCATCCCTTATGTTTATTGAGACACTATCTATTGAGTGAACAGTTTTTTGTGTTTACAGATCTATAGAGCCTCAAATATAACATTAAAAAAATGTGAATTAAATATCTGATAGTGAATATGAGTCAAATATATTTAGTAATTTGATTTGGAGCTTTCCGATATGCCTAGAAATTGAAATGTAGTAGGTGATGCATTGTGTGAAAAATCTCAGGCATATATTAGGCTTCCCCTATTTTAAAGTTTGCTAACCGCTTTGGGAGCTCAGATGTTAGGCAGGGCTAGGAGGTGGAAGATGTAAAACATGATCACCAAATTGAGGATAAAGGAAGCATCAGTGAGGTATCAAGTGATTACCAATCTTGTAAATTTTCAGGAGACAGTAAGGATGGTCTCCATGTTGAAGATCTCCTTAATCAAAGGAGGAGTAAGGGTCAGAAAGTCACTAGGAAGGGTTGGAATGATTATTCCAACCTGCCCTGCCCAATGGAGATAAGATCTATCAAACTAATGAAGGGAAAGGTGATGACAATTATCCCTAAATCCTCTGGCTCTCATGTCCTAGAGGAATCTGCTATCTAAGAGGTAGTTTCTTTCAAAAAAACACTTGATGATTCTCAGAGTTCTAATCTGGAATTTCTTATGCATTTGGGAGAAGAACTTTTGGAGGTCTATCTAAAGATTAATTCCCCAGATGTGTATGCTGAAGAGATGATGGGAAAACTATTACGTGTTGACACTACTACTTAGAAAAATGATTAGATTAGCAAACAAGACCACATTTTGATAAGAGGCCTCTATGTGTGGATGATCAAAAAAGATGAATATATGAAATCATGGGATTATTTGGTGTATCTTTTTGAAGCCCTCCTAATGGACGATTCAGGAACATATGTTTCTTCTATTTCCTAGAAATTGCTTCGGGAAAACAACTCCAACTGGATTAAACTATCCTTCAATAGTTTTTTTGTTTCTTTTATTGGATGATCTTTTTTGATTGTGTGGGTTCACACGTTCCCATTAAAAGTGTTTTTTATAATAAAAAATTTAATATTGAGGATAGTTTACATACCATCCATGACATTAAACATCTTTCCATCTGGAGATGGTAAAGAGTAAGATGTTTGTTACACCCATAAGGCTTGGTTCTCCATGAGAGTATTTCAAAAGATTACCTGTCTCCAGATTGGTTAGTTGATATAGATAACGCTCCAAATTTAAAAGGTTATGTCTGTGTTTATATATATATGATACAGTAACTGATGAGGGTGTCCCACGCTTCCCAGCAGGAATTTAATCCCATAATCTATATAATTTATTTAGATATACAACTCCTGTATTGGTGGCCTAGGATGAAACATCAGATAACATGATTTATCACTAGGTGTCCCATCAATCGGCATGTGAAATAAGAGTACTAGAGACATAAGGGCCTGTTTCAACCACTTATAGTCCCTGAAGGGAAATGGGAAGATGATCTTATAGACTTTTTGTCATATTACAATTGTTTCTTAGAGGCAGAATCACAATATGGTTGTCATTGGATGAATGAACAATGTATCCCACATTCTTCCTATATAAGAGACTTTCTTAATTGATGAGTTGAGAATATTGTATACCCATGAGTACATTTGGCTAAATTGGGTCCCACATAATTTCATTTCTGATAGGGACTCTAATTTCATATCATGGTTTTAGATGGGGTTTCATAATGTTAGGGTTACATAGGTACTTCTTAGCATATCCTTTCACCCTCAGACTGATGTTTATTCAAAAAAGATGATATCAGTGTTAGATGAAATTATCTAAAAACTCATCCTTGACTTTGGTAGTTCTTAGGGGATTTATATCCCTCTCATTGTTTTTTCCTATAATAATATCATTCATCATAAAATTTATACGCCTCTTTTGGAGGCCCTGTATGGAAGGTTATGTCATTCACCTCTATGCCTTCTAGAGGCAGGAGATGTTGTGTTACTAGGTCCCCATCTCATACAGAAGTCTTTGTAGTAGGCTCAAGTGATTAGTAAGTATATGTATACTTCTCAGTTAGGAGATAAATCTTATGCAAATCACCACCTATGACACATAGAGTTTGAGGTTTGAGATTATGTTTTCTTGCTGGTATCGCCTAAGATAGGGCATAGACATATACAATGGAAATGGAAATTTTATCCTCATTATGTAGAGGAATTTGAGATTATAGATATATTCAGTCTTATATCTTATTATTTTTTACTACATAAAATGTATCATTCCATGCATAATACATTCCACATTTCACAACTTCACCGATATCATGCTGACCTATCTATGGCTTTTGATTCAAAGAATGTTGTGCTTGATGTCGATGCATAGTTTGAGGAGTATCCTATATGAATCATAGACTAGAGAATAAGAAATATCTAAGGCTTCTCTTTCACTTTAGTATGGGTGATATGGAGGCACAACAGTGTATAAGACGATACTAGGGAGCGGGATTACAATGTCCGTGGGCAATGAAAATAGTTGTTCTGAGACAGTGTTTCACCGCCCTTGTATGGTGAACTCAGGGATGAGTTTTGGTATGGGGTGAAGACTATAAAAACCTATCTTTTCACTCAGATATAGATCCCTTTAATATTAGTCTGATTGTTTTTTGGACCTTATATGGATTCCTAAACAGTTCACAATGGTTTAAATGGTGTCTAGGGTTTTTTCAATGCTCAGAATGCTAGCCAGTAGAGAAAATCATTGGGCCTCACATCTAGTTAAAAAAATATTACCCAAGTGGCATGGTCTCTTCTAAAAAGGATGGTTTTGACCGTGAGGTGATTTAGGGAATACAAATTTCCCTAACCATACACCAGAGTCTACACACCTATGAAAAAACTAGATACTTTTTTTGAAAGGAGTTTTTCATGGTTGGTTCATGGTTTTCCTAGCATTATGGTATAATATTATAGTGTTCCCCTTAAATAAGTGAAGGGCCCATGGTTGGAATGTGGTTTAGAAAAATGTGTGACTGAACCGCGTGACCTCTAAATAAATCTCACCCTATATTTTATTCTCTTATTTCCAATGAAGGATCCTCTCCTCTATCACATTGGATTCTCCCATGGTCATCAAATCTCAGATCTTCCATATCTCTTCCTTTAGAAGTATGATCCAAGAACCATCTATCTCATTGGATCCACATAATTATGATATTCATTCCTTTTTATCAGTTCTTCATTTACCTTTCTCTTGAATTTTTTTTCGAGGCACATGATCAAAATTCCCATTACCAAGGTGTTGATAAGTTAATTAAGATATCATCCATGCTAGGGAAAAAAGATGATATTTGATGGGGGAGAGTTGAATGAGCTGAAGGTAGTTGGTTTATAAATCATTCCACAAGATTATTTATTTTATAAATTGATGTAATTTTGTGCACGGTGATTCCTTCTATCATAGACTATTAAATTTATGTGGCTTGATTCGAGTCATTAGAATCTTTTTATAAGACACATGTTAAATATGTTATTCTTAGTTAGAGATAAAAACCTTAACATCAACCACCCCATATAGGGTGTTTACCATAATTACATTTTGAGGGTTTTTCTATACATCTTCTCCACTACTCAATTGTGGTTTTCATTGTCCATGCTGTTTGAAATCCTTCCCTAAATAAAGATCAATTTAATTGATATTTATAATACCATTAAAATGTTAGTGTCACATATCTATTCCATGTAATTTTTTTTATAAATTAATGGATTATTATATGGTATTTGGAAATTATATTACATATATGACATGGAATAATTAACTGTAATTAATGAATTGGGTTTCACGTCTCAAGCTCACCTTTCCATGTTAATGGAAGAAAACAGAGTAAAACAAAAGAATTAAATTTTACATATATGAATTAATTAGTGGGTTCGTGTCGTTTAGCCTTGTCATTATAATGAAAGGTATGTAATAAATCATTTACTTATAAAATGGAATGATTAAAAAAAGGCATTAATTAATTAAAAAATCATGAACAATGAGAAATTTGTAAACAGACCTACAAATTATTATACGAGTGTTCAGGCTTGAGCTAGGCTTGGATATCCATGGAAATACCTTTAGCATTATTGAATTCAATTCTGATTTGAGGATGTTGATTCCCAAGGGTGAGCCCCACCAGGAAACCCAATCATTGTCTATTGGTGGATTCCCAATATGACATTGTGAGATCCCTCTTTTATCATTACAGAACTCATTGGATACAATCTTTGAATCCATCACGATATCTATAGACATGTGACACGTTGGATATACCCCTTGGACTTGTCATTGCTTATACCATTATACCTTGGATGTTTTCCTGGGTATTAGTTATAATTACATTATTGAAGAATTCAATGGGGGGGGGGGGTATCCCTAATATTACACTCTTACACCATATATCAATGATAGAGATTATAATTGAGTTGTCTAAACCCCTGAGGTCATGGTTTCCATGGTTATTACCATGGATCCTCATTATTATTAATATCAATAGGGTTCCATGTTATATCTTGGATACTTTAGTTATTATTATCATGTCCAGAATCAGTGTGGGATATACCTCATGGGACTTATTGTAAAATTATATGTAATTAATAAATAAAATGTTTACATATTCAGACCCCAACTGAGGCCGAAGCTGGTACTTTAGTATTTACATTACTATACTAAATTACTCTCATACATGAAAGCATGCACACTATTTCAGTTTTCATTACATAGTGTGGATGTTATAGACACCATTGGTTGTAGCCTAATGATAATTATCTCAAATAATATTTTGGACACCATTGTTACTTAATAAGATTACAAGTATTCATGAGTTGACAAAGGAAAACCTCTCACATTGATAACAAGATTTCTTTCTTGCAATTGGATGGACATTGGTAGCAGATGAATGAGATGGATCTATGCACTCTAATATATTTTTTATCTTTTTTTTTCATCTTAATAACATATTATTCATGATGCCTTATGTCCCTGTTTTCCAATTTTATAGATACATTCCACGTATCAGTGCCTTTTTGTATATGATTTATATTCCAGCTATAGTTGATTATTAGCAGTTGCTTCAGTTATTTATTTTCCCTATATACATCTATTATGGAATATGTTTATACTATTTCCTCAGTTTAAATATTTTCTTATTTATCCACAATTAGTCACAATAGTAATGGGGCAATAGTCTCCCTATAGACACTTCATTGGCCTTCTATTCTTGTCGACATCCTCTGGCATACATGTAGTTGTGTTTGAGGCCATTCGACTGACAGTTCTTGAGGCACCATTGAGTATATCCCAAGTTTAGGCCGTCGCAGCAATATTGAAAATTTATATATAGATATATAATGGTCTACAAACAATGATTATGAATCCAAACATACAAAAATAACTAAACCATCATTTCATACCATCTATAATGATCCACATTTTAATACATTAAATATTCATTTCATGAAAAAAAATTTACAATATAGATGATCTGTTGGAGTTTAGTGTCTTGGAAATATGAAAATAATACATAAAAATGTCCTAAATAAAAAAATTATTATATTCTAGTGGAAACACATCTTTAGCTTCCTGAAAAGATACTTTTACAACTTCTCATTTCTTAAGGTCATACATCAAAGAATGGGGAAAGCATAATTTCAAACAAGGGAAGAAAACATTGAAATACATAACATGTAACAAATAGGTATATAAATAATGAATGATCGTATGAATTTCAGGTAAATAGTAATTTAAACAATGTAAATCATAACAAGGAAATGTGGCTAAAACGAAATCATGATACATTCATAAAAATATCTCCATATCTCATCAATAGGGTGTCGATTTCATTGGATTCTAGACAAGGTATATTTCCCCAATGCATTGGTCTCTTAAGAGTAACATATATGAGTAAACTCAAAAACATTAACTAGTGAATTAGAGTGTTATCTAGCACAACATTAATATTTCTAGGGTATCATTACACAATGCATTGGTCTCTTAAGAGTAGCTTAAAATAGGTAACTCCATATTCTATTAGAATTAATAAAAAATAGTTAAATCCATTGCATTACCCAAGGAATAAGAGTACTATTATGGAACCACCATAAAATTACATAATTCATTTCATCCAAATAATAGCAATATACATAATTCTCTCAACAATCATATTTTGAAACTGTGGAAAATAAATGTGTATCCAATGAAAGTAAGAATGTTTGAAAAAACCGTTCAATCAAGGCAATGAATTATAAGGTATTTTGACCATATAGAATAAATGGTATTTTGCTTATTCAATAATTTTAACTAGTAAATTGATGCATGGTTATCTTGGTGAATAATATTAAATCAAAATAAGCATATAAATTTTCGACCTGAATCAACGAGTCTAAGCCGGAATTCTACATGGACTCATGCATGTCGCCCCATACTTAATAGGTTATCGACTATCAGTGTGTGGCTCAAGAGGAACTTTGGGGAGACTATAACCACTGTATCAAGTCATAGGATCAATAATAAATAATAACAATATAAATAATCAGATTAAAATGTAGATATTTAAATATGACATAGATATAATGTAACTTCTACCAATGTGTCAGGAAAACAAATTAAGTACTTTAAGGAAAACTAGAAAGTAAATAAAATATCGTGAACGAGTTGATCCAATGCTATTCCTGGTCTGCTACCGCTCCATATTCCCCTGATCAAATATCATCCATAGGGCCCTTTCCCTTCATCGGATCTCTGGTCTTCAAATCTACAAGCGCACCAGAATTCCCTTACAGGGTGTGAGTTCAACACTAAATAGGACACCTCCAATGTTTTATATACCTGATGTGTTGAAAATATATTTTTATTCCATAATAAAAAGTGCATAGTAATCACACAATCCAAAACGAAGTGGTTGTTCACTAACTAAGATTCCAAAAAACTATCGATAACTTCTACTGCTATATGCCGAATAGATAAAAAAGGTGTCATATGAATCAATGATTATCCAATAGAATATTGAATCACGTTTCTTGGTGTTTATTTTTGAGAAAATATCAAATCCATACTAGAAGATATCTAATCTATATGTGTAATGTAAAAAATAGAAAATCGGCTTCACTTAACCATTGAGTTGAAATATTAAGGACCCTAATCTAATCAACATCGTTTTATCATTGAATCCCAATAGTGAGTAACATCACTTGGACCATGTGATAATTAGTGTCCCCTCTTCATTTAGTGAATCCTAAGGAATCATCATGTTACTTCCTCTTATATTGGACACTTTTCATCATTCATGCACATCCCCCCTCCAAATGATTACACAATATATGGTGGTACACTACAAGACATCCCCTAGGCATCATCACATTCCTACACCATGCATCAGACTCTCATCATTAGTCATGTAAATCATTTCCCCAAAGTATAAAACAAGTTGACAATCCACTTATATTAGCTCTAATAAAAAAACCACAAGGTATACGTAGCATGGAAGAATATACACATATATATATATGCAAGAATAACACATCATCATGAATAAGTAGCAAGTAATTTCCATGTAATGATATAAAAAATGTGAATAAAAAACTATAAGTACCCGTGAAATCTTTTGTAATATAGAGTTTCTTTGGAAATATGCATACCCACATGAATTCACAATCTTGTATGGTCATTAAACATGTCTGTGTATCGTAATATTAATGGAAATAGCTTTTAAACAATAACAAAATGTTTAGGAACTTCCTACCTTAATAGTTAAGAAAACTTTCTATGATTTTCTAATGTTAGGGAAATACATAAATGTCTTAAGCTGTTGGAACATCTGTGCTCGAGGTATGTGGATGGTTTTCCAAGAGTCATAAAATTTAAATTATTTGAAAATAAAAAGAACCTGATGTGTGATATTTCTATATCTCTATCTTAAATAATAGTCAGAATATCATTTAAGTTAACCAATGCCTTGATAAATTTTTATTTTCACTTTACCCTTTTTAAAACAACATGTCATAAAAAAACATGAATTTTAATTTAATTTTATCACGTGTGATGATAAATTAATTAATTAATTTATCATTTATAAAATATAACATGAAATGGTAAATAATTATATATATTTCAATTTTTTCATGTGCATTGATAATGTAACATGAAATGATAAATTAGGAAATTTAATTTAATTTTACTAGAGGAGCTGAAAAATTAAATAATTATTTTATCATTTCTAAAATTTCACATGAAATGATAAATCATCGCATTTAATTTTATCATTTGTGCTAATAAATTAAATTATTAAATTATAAATTTTAAAATTATATACGATGAAAACAATCATTCATGTATAATTAAAAAGCGATGATAATTATTATTTCAAAATATTAATTTTATCACTTACACTGATAAATTATATTTGCATTAAATCATTTAAATTATACATTTAAAAATCATCATAACCATCACATGATAATTTTCTCATAGTTATCGTTGATAATTTCTCAAAATTATTCACTATTAATTTATTGAAAAATATATTTTGATAATAGATAAATTAAATGATTTATCATTTGATAATATTATGAGTTCATAATATTATGATTATCATATTATTTAATGTCACACGTCTTTTTTTTGATTTTCCCTTAATAATATTAAAATTTACCGATTAATAAATTTAGAATTTATCTTTAAAAATTTTGGACATTATAAATATATTTGAATTCCACAATTTTTTTAATGATTTTGATAAGGAATAAAAATGTAGAATAAATTTTTAAAAACAATTAACAAATAATAACATAATTATGAGAACCATGCTGGGAAGGGGGTATCCAGGACTGTCACCTTGATCTGGAGGATGAACCGCAATCAGATCAGTTGGGGTGTAGAGGAGGATTTGCATTTACTCAAATCCAGAAGAAACAACATACCTAGATAAAAAATTATTCTATTTTTTATAACCCTAAAATAAATCATATCAATCATAACACTCATTTAATCATGCATTTTTTTCTTATATTTGACTTAAAAATTAATTATAGAGTCAATTGGATAATCCCATTAAGGGTTTGAAAATTTATTCAGGTCAAAACATGTGAAAAATGGGTGGATTTGAAACCATGAGGGTGCTTTAATGGGTTTCAGTGGTTGTGGGAAAGAAATTGAATAGTAACCCATTTCTTTAAACATTTAATAATACTAATTTAATATTAACACTAAAATATCTTAATAAAACTATCATCCTGACGAAACGTGAGAAAAAAATAAATGTTATACACTATTAAGGGTAGATCCCACGTTTCAGACCCAACAATGGTATCATATTTCTCATACAACACCCTGTTTGGGATGTATTAATTATTTAATATTAATGAAATGAAATGAATAATTAATTAAGATAAAAATAGTTATTTTCGAGAGCGATACATTCAAACATCCAACACCAAAAAATGTTATAACCTTCCTAGGGTAAACCGCTTGTCCCATAGGTATTTGAAATCTTGTATTTATCATTTGACACACCTTTTGAGAGATATATAATTATTTTCAATAAAATAATATATTAAATATTATTTAAAAATATTATCTCCTGAGCGATGCATGCAAATGTGAATCTCATACAAATGTTATATGCCTATTAATGTAAACACTATGTTGTTTAGCTAATGGGGGTATCATAATTTTCAAACGACAGACTATTTTTTTGTTGTTCAATCACTTTGAACAAATTGTTATGCTTAAAATAATATATTTAATATTTTTATTCTATATTTTCTGAGTCTTTTGGGGCTTCAAGAACATACACTAACTCTGTGTATAACTCTGAAAATATTTGGTTGAGTGTTCTATAGTGTTAATTGGGATTTTTTACCCTTTCATGATGCATTTTACATTTTTCATGATTTTCCGTGATAAATCATTATTTCGACTAAAGGTATTACTAATTTTTCAAAATAGGGATTTATTGTTGTTGTAAAAAAATAGGACATTAAAATTACAACCATTTATTGAATTCTCATAATTGAGAAGCATCCCTACTGGTCATGATCAAAAAAAATCATCCCTCTGATATCGAATATCAAACTAAAATTCACATGTTTCTTCTAGGATCCGTCCATGCTACCACCAAACCTGGACTATTGGCATCATCTTTCCTCATAACGCCTTCACACTATGGTCAGTGATCTGTATCAGATTCTCCTTGTAAGATGCGTCAGTCTCTAGATCAACCACCTAAAAATCAATAACATGAATAGGATTAGGTATATACCTTCAAATATTTGACACATGTAAAACTTCATGCATACTACAATAGCATGAAGGGAGGAATATATGATACACCATACCCCCTATCTACTTATTAAATTCATAGGTTCCAAAAAAACATGGTTATATCTTTTCCTGCTTCCTCACACATTTGGGCCATAATTGTGGTGTCAGTATCATGAAAAACTGATATCCTATAACAAAATCCATGGGTATCCACATTTGGATGATCAAATTTATTTATATTCTCTGTGGATTGATAAATCTCTTCTGTATGCGTGGAACCCTCTCGAAGGTTTCTGGAACCACGTAAGGGATAAGAACTGATAAATCTCACTTAATTCCAATAGAGCGGGGATTAACATTACCTCCAATAAATAACCTTTTAAGGTTCCATTTCATAGCCCGTCCATCGAGGCATGTTCCATGACTACCCCAATCTTGCCTTCGAATTGCCAGGGGCTGGCGACTAGCACCAAAGGCGTAGTTTCCTAAAACAGGGATGGAATTTACTTTATAACCTATAAAAACACACAATAGAGTCCACATCTAGAACCAAAAAACCAAGTAAAACTGTATAAAAAAGAGTTTTGAAGCTAGAAAGGGATAGAATACAAGCCCAACAGTAAAGTGCAACAAACTGAAAGTACAAGTACAACTGAAGAAACAAAAAAACAGCTGATGGGTCCTCCTCTGATGTTATTACCTAAAGGGTAGGTATAGATTGCCTCCTCAGCACTCCACGTCTGTCTGTATCCTCTAGGTACTGACATGCCGTATGGTCCACCTCCAGGTACTGTCCAGTCCTGGTACTCTCAGCCTCGATCAGTGTTGTCTGTCGTCTGCAACCAATACAACAAGGTGCGGTCATAGGCCGTGCAAGGGTGAGTATAACGATACTCATTAGGGACCCTGAGACCATCAAGGTCACACAAAATCCAACGTGGATAAACCACAAAGTATGAAATCAACATATAACCTTACATAGGTATATTACCATACATATACCTATGTTTTGAAGTAATACATCTCAATCACGAGGAAATCACAAAAGTACTTCCTCTGCTAATCCAGGATTTTATTCACATTAACAAAACATCGTCTGCTGGAGAACTCGTTCTCATTAAAGTACAGTGGGACTACCACCTATCACAGAGGCACATCCCACTATCCATGGACTACTGAGCTACTCCCCTTGTCGAGTACCGTGGGTCTGCTGTGTCTCATAGAGGCGCTCCCCACCATGGGTCGACCGCCACACCAATGCACTCCACCCTCATATCTTACATAGGTACTCCTCCTGTCATGTACCATGGGTCTGCTGTGTCTCCAAGTGAACTCCTCCACTATGGGTTTGCTGCCACAACCAGGAACTCCCCATTAGGCCTATCGAGTCACTCTGAGTGAAATGGTCAACAATCGTCAAGTCTCAGCTGGCTGCTAGGTTCCCACACAAGAGCATGATCATCTCCAGAAGATCAGCTCCACAAGCTACTGGTCGATGATACAACTATCCCAAAGTCCCACTAAAAAGTATCTCCATGGTATGCCATGTCATAGGGGTCTCAACTCAATAGACGACGCGTCAATCAGATGCCTAGTCTGTGAGTTATTAGTATTTTAGTCCTGGGGGCCCAGTTGGATTCGTGGCCAATCCAAATTGATCGTATCTCAAGTATACCCCAAACTCTAGTGGGTTATACTCAAAGGGGCCATCATGCTCCAAGGTTACCAGCGCCATTGAAAGTTCATGAAATGTACGTCTGGTGCCAATGATATGGCCAAATGAAATTTAAGTGTTGTAGTGGGCCCAGGTCTGGTCCGACCCAGTCAGACCGACCTCACCCGACGCAGCCTGGGCTGACCCAGGTCAGGTCAACCCGGCCTGACCCGTTGGGTGGGCATGCCCATTGGGTTCGGCCTAGCCCGTTGGGCCCAACCCAGAAGGCTGCGAGGGGCCATGGAGTGCTGAGAGGGAGAGGACCAGCCGTGTGGGTTCGGACCGGCCAGGAGGGTGCAGACCAGCCATGGGTTGGCACGAGGGCGGCTTAGCTTAGAGGGTTCCATGAGGGGCCGGTACAGAAGGGGTGCTACGATGGCGTGAGCTGGTTTGGCCGGGGGCTCGGGAGGGCGCAGCATGGCCGGTTCAACCAAGAGGGTCAGGAGGCGCGGCTCTCCCCAGGGCCAGGGTGGCATGGATAGGGCCTGTTTGGCTAGGGTATCGGGAAGCCGGTAGGCCAGGGAGGCGCGGCCGGGGTGCGGACGGCCAGGGCCAGTTTGGCTAGTGGCGGCACGGGACCGGTGGGTCGGTGCAGCCGGGGAGGCTCTAGAGGCAAGCGTGGCTGAGTGCTGGTTCCTCTGGGATGCCGAGGCTATTGGGGCCAGTTCGACTGGTGGATGGTGTGGCCAGGGCGGCTCGGCCCGGCCCGGGGCTGCTCGTCCCGAAGGGAGGAGACCCTGAGGGTGGTTCTGTTGGGGCGTCGCGAGGGGGCACAACCGGTTTGGCCAAAAGTGGAACAGAACACTGTGGGGGCGGTGCGGGTTGCAGTGTCCGTGGGTGGTGGGACCATTGCCTTCATCAGTGTTGTCTCCTTCCTCCATTTCTAATAACACCATAAAATGTAACGGTGGAGGGTTGGTCCATGTTGGTTTTTTCCACACCCTCCGCATTTAGGGTGGTATCATTTGGCTCATAAGAACGAAGCATAACAAACCTTCCCACAATGATTAATCCCAAAAAAAACAAAAGCAAAACTAATGCGGATCAACTAGATAGAAGTTGATCTGCATTCTTCATTTTAGAAGTAACTAATCACAAAAGTATAAAATCATTCACAAAAATCTCCTACCTTGTTCTTTGTTTGTCGACAGAGTCACGGGGAAGATGACGGAGTTGTCATCGTTCGTCGCGTCCCACGTCAGTTGCCTCTACAAGGTTCTACTGAGGAAGAAGTCTAAGACGCTCTTCACCAGTGTTCTTCGTAGAGGATGTTCTTCAATCTTTATTGGATAAAAAATCTCCCAAGAGCTCCCCCTCTCCCCAGATTCCACCCAATATGAAAGGTGTGCCAAAATAATAGATGAAACCATCTATTATTTTGTTGGCATGAATTCAAAAGGCCTAATTAATTAAGGTGGGTGGCGTAATAAATAAAGGGAGGTGGTGGAATAATTAACGGTATAGGAGGTCAAGAGGATCTCCCTCATTAATAAGGGTAGTTGAGAGTTTTTCTCAATTAAATGTGGGGTTTTAGTCCCGGGTGGTCCCCACCACCCTAACCTCTCGTGGGACGTTTGGTTTGGGTGGACCCCACCACCATATCCATTCATAGGAGGTTTAGGTCGGGTGGTCTTCACACTTAAACTCACAAATGGGTGGTTACAACAGATAAAATAAAATAATACGTGTTTTTATTTTATTTTATTATTTATATGTAAAACCCAAAAACTAACTTTCACCTTTGACCAACTTCCTTCGAGGTGAGAGTCTCCATAAAAAAATATCTGTGCTACGAGTTCAACTGTGCCCTCAGATTTAAATTCCAAGCACCAGTTCAAAAGTTAAAAAAACCATCTTGTACGTTTACTAAACGTACCCGAACAAAATTTCAGAAATTGATTCTGGGCACTCTAGGGTTCGGAATCAAGCACTGTCAATTTTTGTGGACTCGTAAAACTCCGATTTAAATTTAAAAAAAATTATATACAAATTATGGGTCTTTAAATTCTCCCCACCTCATGGATCTACTTCATCGCATGCCACAACTCATACTAAGGGATTATGTGGGGGTCTGTGCACGCATCTAAGCCTCCCGCTCCCATGTTCTCTCTGTGAGGTTCCGGTGCTACCAGTGAACGCGCACCAGACATATCAACCGTCCATGGGGGACCCACTCTTGTCGAACCTCAATATCTACTATAACTTCCTTAAAAGTCACACCATCGTCAACGTCCATCTCACCATGGTCGATGATGTGGGAAGTGTCATGCACGCATATTCTCAGCTGGGATACGTGGATGACTTCATGCACCCTGTGAAACTGAGGTGGAAGAGCTACGCGGTATGCCACCTCACCAACTTTGATGAGGACCTGGAAAGGTTCGATGAATCTCAGAGATAAATTTCTACTATGGACAAATCTCTGTAGACCTCGTCATGTTCAGACCCATAGAAAGATGTAGTCGCCATACTCAAACTTCAATGGTCTCCGTCTCCTGTCAACATATGACTTCTGCCTCCTTTGTGCAGTCATCATCCATTACTGGATGATCTACACCTTTTCTGTGTTAGCTCGTACCATCATTGGTCCCACTAGTGCTGACTCCCTAGGGTCAGTCCAACTCAATGGTGATCTTCAAGGTCACCCTTAAAATGCCGCTAAAGGTGCCATCCCAAGGGTGGAGTGAAATATTTTATTGTATAAAAACTCCACCAATGGTAAGTGATCCTCCCAGCTGTTACTAGAGTCCAGGACACATGCATGGAGCATGTCCTCGAGGGTCTGAATGGTCCGCTCAGTCTTGCCATCTGTATGATGATGGAAGGTGGGGCTCAAATGAAGCAATATCCTGAAAGCTTCCTACAACCCCTTCCATACCTGGGATGTAAAATGGGTATCATGATCGGATACAATCGGTGAAGGTAGTCCATGAAGCCGCACAATATCTTGTACGTGGAGGCGTCCCATGTTCTATACTGAACCCTGCTCTCTGATCAGTAGGAAGTGGGCTGACATTCTGAGTCGATCGATGATAACCCAGATAGAGTCATGACCCCTAGATGTACATGGAAGTCATATCACGAAATCCATGGATATACAATCCCTTATATACTCTGGGGACTCTAAAGGTTGAACCAAGACTACTGGTACCTGATGCTCTGCCTTCACTTGCTGACAATCGAGTCATCGAGAGACAAACTCAGCATCTACTTTTTTCATCCCCGACAACCAGTGATATCGTCGGAGATCCTCATACATATTCTCCACTCCTAGATTTACTATTATAGGGGATGTGTGGAATTCCATCAACACTTCCTATTGAAGTGACACTTTTACCGTGGTATGTCCTATGAAGAAAATGACCTGCTCCCCACCGCCAAAAAATGCATCAGGTGCCTGCCCTAAGGATATCTGAGCATGTCATGTCTTGTAGTCAGTTTACCCATGCTGCACCACCCTGACTCACTGATGAAGTGGGGGAGTGACAATAAGAAACTAAAGTAATTCTGCTCTATCTCTATCTACAAAGGATATCTGTATCGCAGCCGGCAGCTCAGTCACATTTCCTACCAGCTGTATACCGGATCTCTAGATGAGTGCATCTGTAAAAAAATTCCCCATTCTGGTTGTATATATTATCTCGAAGTCATAGTCATGGAGGAAATAAAACCAATTTCAATGTCTTAGGTTCAGGACCTTCTGGGAGAATTTATAGCAGAGACTATTGTGATCAGAGTACACAGTAAAATGCTCTCCCATCAGATAGTGTCACCACATCTTCTAGCTGATGACCTCTACTTCTAACACTAGGTCCTGGGTAGCATAGTTCTTCTCATGATGTCTTAACAGCCAAGAACCATAAGCGATAAATGCTTTCTCCTGCATCAGGACTCATTTGAGTCTGGTCCTTGATGCGTCGCAGTAGACTACATACACAAGGCCTTCCTCTGGAAGCCTCAAGATGAGGGAACTAGTCTGCTTCTGCCTCATCTCCTAAAAGATCTGTTGGAATATCTCCGAGCACACAAAGGGTTGACCCTTCTTCTTCAAGGCTGATAGTGGTGCTGCAACTCTGTAGAAATCTGGAATTAATATCCCGTAGTATCCATCCAAACCCAGGAAACTCCATACTTTCGTCACACTCCTAGGTGGCTCCCAAGAAAGTACGACATCAATATTAATGGGATCCAATGCAACTCCAGCCTTTGAGAAAACATTTCCTAGAAAGTGAACCTCTCAGACCTAGAACTATCACTTCAAGAGCTTACCATAAATTTGGTGCTCTCAAAGTGTTTCCAGTACTACCCAAAAATGGTAGGCATGATCTTCCTCAGTTATCGAGTGGATTAGAAGGTTTTTGATGAAGACCACTACAAAGCTGTCGAGGTACGGCTTAAAGACCCTATTCATTAGTCCCATGAACACTTCTAGAGTGTTGGTTATGCTGAAAAGCATAACCAAAAACCTGTAATGTCCATACCGACATCTGAATGTCATCTTTTGGACATCCTCGTCTCAAACTCTGAGCTGGTGATAGCCTGATCTGACGTCTATCTTCGAGAACCATTGTTCCCTCTTTAGTTAATAAAATAGATCATCAATCCTCGGAAGTGGGTACTTGTTCTTCATGGTCACCTATTTCATGTGCATATAGTCAAAACAAAGCCACAAGCTCCCATTCACTTTCTTGGAGAATAGAAATGGGACTCCCCAGGGAGAAAAATTTGACCAGATGAATCCTTTCCCTTGAAATCCATCTAGCTGTACCCACAGCTCACAATCCTCCGCGGGAGCCATTCGATACACTGATGTAGATATTGGTGTCATCCTAGGGTAAATGTCAATGTAAACATCTACCTATCGGTGCAAGAGTAGACTCGAGACATAATCATGGAAAACATCTGTTTTCTAGTCCACCACTACAGGATAACATGGACTCTCTGCATCAACAGATCTGAGGGTAAGGTAGGACAACTGATGAGTGATCCTCTGTACTCCCCTTCGAGCAAGTCCATCCTGTGCTTCAAAGGCTCCCTTCTTTTCAGTGAAGTTAAACCTGGTACCATCTGTGAGGACACACCACACTTTTCGCCAAATACAGTCAATCTGAGCATGGACTATAGATAACCAGTCCATGCCCAAGATGACGTTATAAGTCCTCGACGCCACTACTAGGAGATCGCAGCCAAAGCTCTCGCCTCCTAGATTAAGCTCACACGTCCAGTACCAGTGCGTAATCATAGAATCCACTCGTGTAGTAGTATTTTTCCATAATGATCGAGCCAAAAGCTCTTTCAGAATCTCCAAGATCCTGACGAGGGAAATAGAAATGAAAGAGTGACTGGAAGCTGTGTCTAATAGTACTTCAGCTATGGTTTAATAGACACATATAGTACATCAAATCAACTCCAGAGTGCCATGATCGTATGGCTCAGCTGCCTAGAGCTGAGCTCTCCCCTGTCCACCTACTCCGTGCTGTCGGGGTGGACCTCCTGGTGGTGGTGGAGGTAACATCTCGAATCATCACCCATTGCCTGTTGCATGACCATCTCCTCTACTACGTCCACCTTCTCCATGAGGACTACCTCGATCGAATTTATGTCTCTCCCTGGACAGTTTTTCGACATTCTGCTGATCATCAAAATGGTGGGTCAGGCAGTCACGAGCCATGTGACACTGCCCACCATATGTGTAACACTACATGCTCCTGGAATGCTTGTCTCCAATTCGGGTCCCCCACACAACCGACCCTGAGTCACGTGCTCGTACAACTATATGTCTGGCCCTCATGGACCTCTACAACATTTTTCTACTGCCAGTTGTAGAGGAATGCACTATGTGTCGATTGGTGGTGGATCTCTCTATTGAAGACTGCTCAACAAGGAAACTATCCAACATGAGGACTCACTCTAACACCCCTGCATGTGTCGGGATGCTGAGTGATACCATAGAAGCTCCAATATCTCATATAAGCCCATACTCGAAGGATCGGGCCATGAAGAATGGGTCCTGCACCATATCGATGGATTATCATGAGAGGTTTGTGAACCTCACTGAGTACTGAGCTACATTAATGCTACCCTGCTACATATGAAGTAGCTCCTGATTGTGCACTACATGAAGAGTCTCCGGAACAAACTCTTCTAGAAACAAGATCTCAAAGTCTTCCTAGAGAAGCGTCACCTTGTTATGAATCTAGAAAATCACGCTCCACCATTAACCCAATGCTTCTTGTAGAAGGCTGGTAGCAAGTATCACCGTGAGATCAGCTGGTGTCCCTACTAGTCAGAAGACTCTCACCATAGACTCCATCCAATCCTAAGCCACATGTGAGTCTTTATCTCCCCTAAACCTGGGTTTTCCTTGGCAATGGAACTTGTGAAACACGCTTAAGAGGCATGTACTTCTTCTAATAGGGCTGGTGTCATTACTGGACCAACGGGGAAAGGTACTGCTGGTGCCTTTACTGGAAAAGGGAATTCACCGAGGCCTCATTGCTCGGTGGGATATGTAAGATCACAGTTTTTTTTGAAAGGTATGATATCATTAGTTTTTGTTTGAATCCATTGTTTCAATCTTCATGGTATTTATTCTGAATGTAGGAGAGGACTTTGGGATGTTCCGGGGGCTCGGGGCACGAAAGAATGGGAAATCGGGGCAAGACATGGCTGGGCGCACGACTTGCGCATGGACTAGGTAAATAGTACGACCTGCCCAGGATAACCATGTGACCCCTCCTCCTATGGACTGTTTCATGCATAGGGTTTAAGCAAGGTTTGTAAAACCGTGTGGCCAAACCGTGCAGCCTCTTAATGTTGGGAGAAACTACAAGTTTGCCACTCCTGGATTTTAAACCCAAACTCGGGATTTTCCTCCATTCATTCCCTCTCAACCCTAGTGACGAACTTGTCTAACCCAAACATCCCAAGGGTGGTTCTCCTTCGTCATGGGCGATGTTGTTCGTTTTCGTGATCGTGTGGTTGTGCCAGAGTGTGTGAAGGAAGAGTTGATGTGTGAGTTCCTTGCATCAAAGTGGGATGCACATCCTTATTTGACCAAGATGTACCGTGATCTCCGAAGGCAGTTTTGGTGGCCTGGGATGAAGAAAGAAGTTTCATGCATTGTGGCATGGTGCCTTACCTGTCTGAAGGTGAAGGCCGAGAATCAACGTCAAGGTGGTTTGTTGCATCTATTTCCCATTCTTGAATGGAAGTGGGATGATGTAACGATGTATTTTTTCATGGGTTTTCTGAGGACGCCTAAGAAGAATGATGCAATCTTGGTGGCTGTGGATCGGTTAACGAATGTGGCTCATTTCATACCAATTCAAGAGACCATTACAATCGACCAGTTGGGTGAGATGTATGTTTGAGAAATAGTGCAGTTTCCTGGGGTTCCGCGGACCATCGTTTCGGACTGTGATTTTCATTTGACGTCGCATTTCTGGCAAGGGTTACAGAAGGCACTTGGTACACAAGTGTTTTTGATAATGGATTTAAACCCACAGACGGAAGGGTAGTTGGAGCATATAATCCAAGGGTTAGAAGATATGTTAAGAGCATATGTCCTGGAACATGGTGGTTCTTGGTAGAGGAACCCATTATTGGTTCAGTTCGCCTACAAATATAGTTTTCAGGCTACGATTCAGATGGCACCATTTGAGTCACTTTATAGGAGACCATGTAGATCTCCATTATGTTTCCTAGATGCTGGTGAATCTGAGTTGTTGGGGGCCATGTCTCATGAAGGAGACTTCAGAGTGATTTAAATTGATCATGAAGAAAATGGCTACGACTTAGAGTAGGAAGAAGTCATATGAAGATCGGAGGTGTAGACCTCTTGAGTTTGGGTTGGGTGATAAAGTGTTCCTTTGGGTGTCGCCATGGTTGGGTCACTGTCAGATCTAAATGTAGGGTAAGTTGGCAACCATGTATGTGGTACCTTTTGAGATTGTGGAGAGGATCAGACCAGTGGGTTATCAATTGGCTCTTACATAGTGGTATGGTGGGATGCATAATGTGTTTCATGTATCACAGCTTTGATGGTATCACCCTGACCCATCTCACATGGTTGATGCTGAGGATGTGGAGCTTGAGGCTGATGCATCGTTTGAGCGGTTCATGTGGGGGATCAATGTGAAAAGGTCTTACGAGGCAAGGTTGTTCCAATAGTGAGAGTACTATGACAGCATGGAAAAGTTCAGGAAGAGACTTGGGAGCAGGAATCAGATATGTGGGCTCAGTGGCCCAAACTCTTCTCATTGATGGATCAATAATGCCTGGAGGCTCGACTCAAGGATTATACGTTATAGGGTGGGGAGGTTGTATGATCCCAGTTTTTTTGAAAGGTATGTTTTTGTTATGTTTTGGTTGAATCCCTTGTTTCGGGCTTCAAGGGATGTCTTCTGAATGTAGGAGAGGCCTTGGGGGTGTTCTGGGGGCTCAGGGCACAAAAGAATGGGAAATTTCGGCAAGACATGGCTGGGTGCACGACTTGCGCATGACCTAGGTAAACTGTGCGGCCTGCCCAGGAAAAACGTGTGACCCCTCCTCCTCCGGATAGTAGCATGCACATGGTTTGTCAAACTGTGTGGCCAAACTGTGCGGCCTCTTAATGTTGGGAAAATTACAAGTTTGCCACTACTGGCTTTTAAACCCCAACTCAGAATTTTCCTCCATTCATCCCCTCTCAACCCTAGTGATGAACTTGGCCAACCAAAGCTTCACAAGGGTGGTTCTCCTTCGATTCTTGGTAGATTAGAGCACCGTTGGTTGCGAATCGAAGCTCTGGGTAAGGCTAATCCCATCCTTGCATCTCTTTTTGGTTTAGGGTTTGTATCTTCTCTCCCTCTTGTTTCGAAGCTCTAAAAACCTATCTTTTGGGTGAGTTTTAGGTTGAAGCTCCAAAGGCTGGTCAGATCAAGGTCTAAGGACTCTATTGAGAGTGATTTCAACCGTGTTTTCGAGGTTGGTGGTTTACAAGCTATATCGCATGGTTAGTTGGGTATTTGCACATGTTTAGTTCTGTTCTTGGTTCCCCTTGGTTATGTTTTTCATAACCTTGGAATGATTGGTAATAATGACGTTTAAAATGGTTAATTTGAACCCTCACGATCCCCATGGGATGTGTTGGGATGGACTTGACCTAATTCAGATCCATCCATGGGATATTACGGATTTTCCCGGGTTTAGGGATTGTTATTAAACAAGTGACCTAGTTGTAGTGAATTGTAGAGCACTTGACTAACATGTTGGCATGAATGGTTGAATCATGTAAATGATGAAAAGGTTAAATGGGTTAATGTGTAAACTGATTAAAGACCATAATGAATAGGTTATGGGTATAGTTCTAAATTCTTAGTGAGTTAGAAAAAACACATGGTATTGGGTTAATGGTTATACGGTGGGAAATGGTAATGTGTTAATGGGTTAAGGCATGATGTGTATTCCCATGTGGGGTATTGTGAATAATGTTTGCCGAAGGGAAATGGTTTTGATGGTAGATGGTTATTTATATATATAAGCATGTGCACATGGCTTCGTAGAGTGGCGTATAACGTGAAGATCTATTCCCATGGGTTGAGCTAAGACTGAGGTTCTAAACTCCACCCTAAATGCACGGGTCAGGAAAGGGGACTGGGGTTCTATTCTCCTAACGTTTGTATCCACCCGGACTTAGGCTTCGAGGCGAGGATATGGTTTCTATGAGTGGGTTATTCCTAGTGAGAAAGGACAATGATGTGTTCACCCTCTGGCATGTGATTGTTGGCCTTAGACCCATGTAACATAATGTATGTGATTAATCAAAGGAGATGTGGTGAGATGGTGAATGATGATATTTGGTGTGTAATGAAGGGTAATGGAAGTGGAAACAACTTTGGCTAAAAAATTGCTATGGAACCTAAATTAATTAACTTGAAATTATCATTCATTTTCATTTTGCCCACACTACCTATTTATACTGGGTATTTTGTAGACACCGTTGGTGGTGGCCTACTGAGTTGTACTCACACCCTCCTCGGGCCGCCATTGGGTACCCGAGTAGACCTCATGTTTTCCGGTTAGGAGAAGGGAAATGTTCCTTGCTAGATAGTTTAGTGGACATGGGTAACACTTGGTGGAGGATCCTGACTTCGAGTTGGGGTCGTTTCAGGGATTTTGGCCATTGTCCTTATTTTGGGTTTTTGTTCACTCTTGCACTTGTAGTATGACATGACATATTTATATTTGGAAATGGTTGATATAGATGTTCCTTGTTAATTGGTTATTGTTTTTGATATTTGGTTTTTTTATGTTGTGGCTTACTCTGTTAAAAAGTGGGTACAATCTCCCCACTTAACCCCATAGACCCACACTACTAGTCGGCAGCCTTTGGCATACGGGGAGGCGCTCTTATGGTCATGTAGTCACCCGACTCGGAGAAACGGTTTAGTGGCTTCTGGGTCAGGGATGATACATGCTATCTTCATGTACAACTCTTGAAACTCTAGCAAGCTATCTGCGTGGAGGAATCCTAAAAAGATACAGGTGCACTACGATTAGAAGTTATACCTACTGAGTTGATCTGGTTGAGATAACTTTAAGAAAAATTTTGAAAACACACACGCAATCCTTGTTTTTGTGCACTGAGTAAGAAATCATAAGTGAGGGTCCTGGAGTATGGATACGTCAGCCACCACACCAACACTAGACTCCCTAAACAGAAAACCAAACTCACTACACATAACATGATTATTCATAGAGAAGAATGATCAAAGTCCTTTTTTCTGTGGTAGAAACGACTCATCTGATAACAATTTTTCATGACCCGTCCCCCATGGCCCGTGCCGTGACTACCCTAAGCCCGCATTCCATAGTCCAGGGGATAAAAACTAGCATCAAATGCATAATTCCCTAAAATTAGTAAGGAATTTCCTTTATAACCTATAAACACACAAAAAATAGCCCACAACTTGAACTAAAACACTATGTAAAACTATATAACAAAAGAGTTATGATGGTAGAAAGGTCCAGAATACAAGACCAACAGTAAAGTACACAAAACTGAAAGTACAAGTTGAAATGAAGAAAAAAACAGTCACTGGGTGGTCCTTCAAAGTTCCTACCTGAATGGTAGGTACATATCGCCTCCTCAGCACTCCATGTTTTTCCATCAAATCTGGGTACCGACACGCCGTATGGTCTACCTCCGGTTATCTTCCAGTCCTGGTACTCTCACCCTCAATCAGCACTGTCCGTCATCTGAAACCCACACAACAAGGTGTGGGCATAGCCCGTGCAGGGGTGAGTATAACGATACTCAGTAGGGTCCTTGAGACCCTCAAGGTCTCACAAAATCGAACAAGGATAATCTAAAAATTATGAAATCAACAGATAATATAACATAGGTATATGAACATACAGATACATAAGTTATAAAGTAATCCATGTCAATCATGAGGAAAACACAAAAGTACTGACTTAGCTCCAGTAGGATTTTATTCACATCAACGAAACATAAGATCCTATAGAACTCCTACTAAATAGAGTATAGTGGGCCTACCATGTCACACATAGTAACTTCCCAATAATCTTGGACTGCTGAGGTACTTCTCTGGTCGAGTACCGTGTGTTTGCTGCATCTCACATAGTCACTCCCCTCCGTGGGTCTGCTGCCACACCCATGCGCTCCCCCTCATAGCTTACATAGGTACTCATCTAGTCAAGTAACGTGGGTCTACCATGTCACCCACCATGTTCCTATACCATGGGTCTACAACCACAACCAGGCTTTCCCCACTAGGCTAGTCGAGTCACTCTAATTCAAATGGTCAGCAGTCATCAAGTCTAAGACAACTACTAGGTACCCCCAAAAAATCTCATTAATCTCCATAATATCCACTCCAAAGGCTACTGGTCAATGATCCAACTATCTGTAAGTCCCCCAAAGAAGTATCTCAATGTTCTTCCACGTCACAGGAGTCTCAACGCAACAGACGATGCATCAATCGGACACCCGGTCTGTGAGTTATTATTCTTCTAGTCCTGGGGGCCCAGTTGGATTCGTGCACGATCCAACCTGTCTGTATATCATCTAAACCCTAAACTATAGTGAGGTATATTCAAAGAGACCATCAAGCTCCAAGGTTACCAGCACCGTTGACGGTTTCTCCAATGGACGTTTGGTGCCAAAGATATGGCCATAAGAAAGTAAAAGGTCGCAGTGGGCCTGAGTCCGATCCAACCCAATTAGATGGACCCAGCCCGACCTAGCCTGGGCCGACCTGGGACGGGTCAACCAGACCTGACCTTTAGGGTCTGGCCCAGCCTATTGGGTTCGGCTTGGCCTGCTGGGCCCTGTCCAGCAGGCCACGAGGGGCCGTAGAGGGCCGAGAGGGCGCAGACAAGCCGCAAGGGCACGGACTGGCCATGGGTCAGTGTGAGGGTGGCTCGTCCAGGATGGATACTTAAGGGGCCGGTTTGGCTAGGGTGTCGTAAGGGCGCGGGCCGGTTTGGATCAGGTGTCTAGGGAGGGCACCACGAGGCCGATTCGGCCCGAAGGGTCGTGGGGCGCGGCTCGAGGCATCACAGCCCGATGCTGAGGTGGCCCGGACAGGGCCAGTTCTTCTGGGGGATCGAGAAAACGGTGGTCCAGGTAGGTGCACCCAGGGCTAGTTCGGCTGGTGGCAGTACGTGGCCGGTGGGCAGGTGTAGGCGGGGTGTAGTTTGGACGGGGCCGGTTTGGCAGGTTGCAGTGCAAGGCTTGCGGGCTGTTGCGGCCGGGGCGGCTCGGGTGGCCTGAATGCCCGAGATATGCTTCGACCGGTTTGGCTTGGGTTGCCGAGGATGGATTGAACAGTGGATAGCGCTACCAGGGAAGCGCTGCCCGACCCGTGGCGGTTAGGCAAAAAAGGCGGAGACCGCAAGGGTGGTGCGGGTGAGGCGCCACGAGGTTGCACGACCGGTTCAGCTAGCAGTGGCACGGAATGCTGTCGGGGCAACGTGGGTCGCGGAGGATGTGATGGGAACGGTCGTTGCCTTTTCCATCTTCGTCTCCATTTTCTCCTTCCTCTGTTTCAAAGAACACCAAAAAAGATAATGGCGGAGGGGTCGGTCCATGTTGTTTTGGTCAGCACACTCCGCTTTTATGGTGGTAGCGTTTGTCTCACAAGAACGGAGCACAAAAAACCTTCCCACAATGATTAATCCCAAATCCTTCAAATGGAAAACATATGAGGATTAACTAGTTAGATGTTGATCCGAGTTCTTTGATTTAGAAAGAACTAATCATATAATTAAATAATCATTCACAAAAATCCCATACCATGTTCATTATTTGTCGACAGAGTCTTGGGGAAGAAGTCGGAGTTGTCGTAGTTCATCGCACCCCACGCTGGTTGCCGCCGCAAGGTTCTTCCAAGGAAGATGTTGAAGACGCTCCTCATCGGCATTCTTCGTGGTGGATGTTCTTCGTTCTTCATTGGAAAATATTCCCCCAAGAGCTCCTTCTCTCTCTATATTCCACCCAATATGATAGGTGTGCTAAAATAATATATTTAAAAATCTACTATTTTTTTGGAATGAATTCAAACAACCTACTTAATTAAGGTTGGTGGCGTATTAAATTAAGGGCAGTGGTGGCACCATTAATTGTAGAGGAATTCAAGATTCTCTCCCTCATTAATGAGGGGAGTTGACAGTTTCTCACAATTAAATGGGGGTTTTTGTCCCAAGTGGTCCCCCCCACCATAACCTCTTGTGGGAGGTTAGGTTTGGTGGTCCCCACCACCACAACCTCTCATTGGAGGTTAAGGTTAGGTGGTCCCCACACTTCAACTCCCACATGGGTGATTACAACAGATAAAAAATAATCCTTGTGTTTATTTTATTTAATTATTTATATGTAAAACCCAAAAACTATCTTTCACCCTCGACCAACTATCGTCGACATGAGAGTATGATAAAGTGAAAAACGACAATGCGAGTTCAACGGTGCCCTCAGATTTCAATTTCAAGAACCAGTTAAAAATTTAGAAAAACCCACAAGTACATTTAATGAACGTACCTGAAAATAACTTAAGAAATTGATTCCGAGAACTCCGGGCCTCGGAATCATGTGCCGTCAATTTTTTCAGACTCGTTAAATTCCCATTAAATATAAAAAAATTACATTAAAATTACGGGTCTTTAAATTCCATCAGATTTGAGGCCTGTTAATTATTGTTATATAAAAATGAATCAAGGCATGGTGTTAATCTCATGCTCTAACATGGTCTATTATTCAAGCTCATAGAATATCCTCAAGTTTTAATATAATTTTCTTAGACTATTCATCAGTCTGAGGATGGTACGTCATGTTCAATCTTAGATGAGTCCCTATGGATTTTTTCAATCCATAGAAAAAGAGTGACACACAACGTGAATCTCTATCTGAAACAATGCTCAAATGAACTCTATTTAAGTGCAAAATCACTTGGTAAAAATATTTTCTCAAATATTCCACCAAGTGAGTCTGACTAATCAGTAATAAGTATGAAGAATTCTTTAATAACTGATTTACCAACTCTCTGATTTATCTCATTACATGATATGAAGAGATATAAATATTTTGGGGTGAAATACTTATCATAGAAAAATGGAATCATATATAAAATGCCTAGGAAATATTGATTACCATCTTAGAGAAAATGTGACTGTGTACACCAGCATATGTCATTTTGATCCCATCCCATTTCACTAACATGAAAACTAATAATAAGAGTATCTAATCATGATTCATATGATAAGAATATTCCTTTTATAACATGTTAAAAAATTATAAATTATTAGTCTTGATCAATAAAAACTATCCAAAATATATTAAACAATCATTATTTACTATATTATACTAGGAAAAAACATAATATTAGATTAACTCATAATTAAGAGTAGAGTGGAAAACAAAAACTAAAATGGTAACATTTATTTGATAAGAATATTATTATAAAAAAGACAAATGATTTTATAGAAAAGTAACCAAGATGATTAATAATGATATATGTGATAAAATAAATAATTCTAATATGATTATTTAAATAAAAATAACCAAAAAAATTTATTATATTCATAAATAAATTTGGGAATGAATTATTAGTGGAAGACATTTCATTTTAATGAAATTAACACACCCCTATATAGATGTTAGTACAAGTGATTTGGATGATGAAAAGTAGAAGTGTAAACCTACATAAACGAAAGTTTCATGGTCTTTTATGGACAAAAAAGATACGATATAATGAACAATAATTATTTTAAAATATGTAGAATATTAGATTTTTGTTATTTGATAACTGCTATAAAATGAGGGTAAATATAGAAAGCAATGTGACTTTCTTACATTTAACGATGACTTAAATCATATAACATATTGATATAATAAAACTAATAAAGAGTGATGGATTTAGCATAGATATATTATTCGATTTATTAAATTTGTTATATTATACTATAGAAAAAAATCATTATATAATATTATAGGTGGTCTTTACCAACACATGATTGAATATATGCTACAATGAGAACTTGGATATGAACTAGACAATGTTTAAAGATGTATTTAGATGAAGTGGATGGTAGGGAAGGTGTAAGTGAATTAAATTCACCAAGAACTATAAATAAGGTGAATTCATTTTTTAATAGTGTCATGGGATTATATTATAGGGTGGAATGGGAAATTAAAATAACATTTAAAGAAGCGTTTTTATATTCAACGATGAACGTGTTATAGGCCACCATGTTCGTGATCTTGCAGATAGAGATTCTATAACATTCCAATCATAATCAATTACTTGCTACATGTCTAATAGATAACACATGTTTTCCCAACAACATTGTCCCTTATTATCCTCCCCCAATCATTTTCTATAATCTAATAAGTCCACTTTAAATAAAAATTACACCCAAAATAAAATTTAATGATAAAAATTTATGGTAAAAAATGAAATGTAACTGTACGGATATTTACATACCGGGTATCACCCTAATTAAACTATTTACTATGTATATATAATCTACATACAGATTTGTATCATTATAGGCATGAAGAACTATAACTACCACTCTTAGGCGTTAAACCTCATAACCAACAATATTTTTATAAATTATTTTTTAACATAATTTATTATTAAGATTTTACATTAATACATCCAATGTTATTTCTAGGTTTTTTTATTGAAATATTATTACATTTAAAAATGAATAAATATGGAACATAAGAAAAAATAATTAAATATTTACTCTCTTGGAAGAATTATTTATTATTCAATTATAGACCACCTCACCGTAGAATATTTCCATGACAAATTTGATAAATGAAAGTGGTTATTATAAAACCATGAAAGGAATTAAAAGTAATCGAAAATTAAGATCATGTTTAAAATTTTATGCATATTATATGAACATAACTATAAGGAAAATAATAATGACATGATCATAAGTACATGCGGTATAACATTCAGATGTGGATACATTATATCAATAGAATATAAAAGATAATATTAAAAAAATCACTAATAATGTGAAATAAAAGAACATTCATATGAGTTTTTACCAATGTTTCCTTAAACACTACCATGTATGATCTCTATAGTATCATGAAATTGACAACACTAGCGGAAAAATATTTAGCAAATGCATTGATCACAATTAAGGAACACCTTTCAGATGTCAATAATTATGCACCTTGCATCAATAAAAGATAATAAGAATGCATCATTTTAAAAATAGAGTAGGAAATATACATATAATAAAACTAATTCAAAAATAGATAAAATTATTTTACAACTATATTGATACTCTAGAATGATCTTGTATATGAGTATTTAGAACATGAAAATGTAAAATTATGGACTGATTTCTATTAGTTGAAAACTATAAAAAAGGGATTGTGAAATTTGTTTGATGAGTAAAAAGGGTAGTATCTCACAAATTGGTAATAATTTAGATATTAATGGTCTGATTACGAGCATAAGTAATCACTATCATTTTGAATCCAACATCATTATAACAAAGGAGGTGTTTTAACTGAATAGTGGAGGGAGAGAATAATGGAGTTATTTCCTCATCGTAATGACTATGAAATAGTTTTATTGAAAGGGTTTAATGATTTGTAATGGTAGAATATAAAATATATACAATTATTTTGATATTAAATTATTGATTATGAACACATAGAGGGATCAATATATGGAAATAGAATGTCTTTTAATGAATGATGTTCATGATTTGAAAAGAGGAGGGATGTAATCAAAGAGTCATTTTGGTTTCATAGCGATTATTCAAAAGTGATTTTGGAAAGTATTTAAGGACAGATAAGGTTATTATATCATAAATATTTCGTCATATAGATATTAAATTTTTGATTATGTTCACATGGATAAATAATCATATTGAATTAAAATTGTTATAATAAAAAAACTCCTTAAATTAATAAGTCGGGGAGGGAATCCATTACATTTCTAAGTATATTACAAAAGAATGATATGACTCCCTATAAATTAAGAACTCATTGGGAGTTATTTAGAGAGGGATAGAGAAGGGATGTTTTTTTATTAATGTCTTTTGTGTTTATTGGGATGTGAGATTGGGGGGAGTGATCTCCATTTATAGGTGAAAAGAGGTTCTTTTCATGGAAACTAAATATAGGAGAGGGATAATAAGTGAATAACATGGGGTTTATATGGGTTAGGAGATGAATTATTTGTGATAAATTTGGGATTGAACTAACTACCAAACAAAGGTATTCTAGATTTTCATAATGATAGTTATATTTTGTAAAAATCGACTCATATTGGAAACACTTTTTATCATTATTAATTGTAATTATATATTTTTGTTGGGAATTATTTTAACTATAATATTTAATGAGAAATTATATTAAAAAAATTAATTAAAAAAATAAAAATATTTTATCCATTTAATATAATTTATTTTCTAAATATGAGAATAGAAATTCTTTAATAAAAACAGAAAATGTGTTAAAGAATAGTGTTTGTAGAAAATGAAATTCCAATCATTAGGTGGTCTTAATCTTATTTATAATTATGAATCAAACACATTATAGTCAATATATATATATATGATTATATTATATTAATAATTTAGAATCAATCAATTTAAGACAATGGTATAATTGTTTTTTAATGGTATCATTATTTAGAAAATAAATGATTTACTATTGAAAATAGTATTTTATATTGTAACTTAATTTAATGTAACAAAATGAAATTTCCATGATTATCTAGTAAAAAAATTTGGATTTAAAAAAATTGATTGGATTCATTTTCTAAAATTAAAAAATTTAAATAAATATTTTCACTTATAATGTGTAAAACCCAGTTTTTTGAATATGTATATTTTTAATATTAAAATTTTTATGTTGTAAAAATAACATCTTATTTAATTTAAGTGATATAAATAATAATAATATAAAATAAATAAAATCTATGTAGATTAAAAAGAAATATAATACCAAATTTTACCAAAATAATATTTAACTAATATAAAAGAACAAAAAAATTAATGATAATAAATTAGTTATATTCATAAAATGTCCAATGTAGGATTAATAAATTTTGAATAGTTTTAAAAAATTAAATCTTAATTTAATAATTTATAAATTAAAAGTTTTTATGAACTTATAATAATTTCTTATATAATGGTAATTGAATGAAAATTAATGTTTAGTAAACTATTTATTATTTTCTATTCAACTAAAAATATACTATTTCAGAAATATCCCAAAATCATATTGAGATAATTTTGACCTTATAAATCCAAAAATATATTTATCTTTTCTAATTCAAAATTCAATATCTATATGTTTAGTATTTATGTGAAATAAAAAATATAAATTTTAACTACTGTATTAAAAATGACAATTTGGAATATCATGTGTTTTTTATATTATTCCATATCAATTTATCAATAAAATAATTCTTATATAATTTTTGAAATGTATTAAATTGAATTTATTAGAATAAATATACAACACTTACAGAAAAATAGCTGTTGAAACAATTCAAGTTAATATTAAATTATAAATATAATTAAAATTAATTTTATTGATTCTAAAATAGAATTTATGAATTTTTTTGTATTGACGTATTAAAATTAATTTCATAGATAAAAAATATCATATAATAATAATTATTTTATTATTATTAATATTTAATGAATATATATATATATATATTGAAATTTTTTGTTTCATTATTAATTATTTATGAATTATATTATTCTAAATTAACTATTATCAATACACAACATCGATATACTAATGGGATACATATATGAATGCATTTCCACTTAAAAAACCTCCAAAAGTTAATAATATAATGATGAGATTTCATTTCAATATACTGATTTATTAAACTCATTCATTCCATTCACATTTCTTAGGTAACACATTTTATATTTTCTATGAAAATTTAATACGATTTCCATACCCAACCCAACCTCCAAAAATATATTAAAAAAATAAATTTTTAAAGTGAATGAACATAGTGCAATGTTCCTACAACAAATATAAAATTAATAATTACAAATGAGACGATATAAAAAAATATAGCCCTTGGAGTAAAAAATAATAATTATAATGTATTCACCCAATTAAAACATTTATGCATGTTAGATTACCAATAAACATGGTTTAATGACACTTAAATAAAGTCCTGTTACATTAAGGAATCATACTATTACTCTCACATATTTTCCCCTACATAATTGTGGAACCATATTCAATAAATCTTCCCTAACACACTCTAAATCCTAACAAGTCCTAATACATACGTGGTTATCAACATGTTCTTCCTACCCTTAAACACATAAGGTTTTTTGCATCTATTGTATTGTGGTTTTGGGGATACCATTATTCAAGTTCCATTATGTTGTAAAAAGATAAATAGAATCAAACCCATAAATAACAACCTTCTTTCACAAGATACTCTTACAAACACATGGTTCATTACTTATGAATAATCATGGATTTAAAGATACTTTTAATTGAGATTAATTATCATTGTGCATGGTTTGTTTAACCTTATGTATAGGTCCTACGACCCTTATATCAGCATAAAATATGGATAATAATCCTGGAAAATATTACGAATTTAACAACACTATACTCACATGAAGACTCCTGCATTAACTTACTATTATCATAAATATATAGTTTATCCCTTCCTCATCATAGTGAATATAAATTTACCAATACAGAATGTTGTAAAATATGTGTACATAGGTCTATTAACCATTAAAAAGCTATAATGTTTTCAAAATATATCCAAGAGACCCTTATATACTTTAGGTTTGTACAAACAAGAATAATCCACATCTATTCTAGAGATAAACCATGTATATAAAAAAACATGAAACAATATTCTAAGATACTGATAAATTTATAGAGAATTAAAAATAAATGGAAATTTTTTCATGTCTTTTTCATAGAATGCATATAACATTGAAATTTGGGTTCTGTTCAAACTCCGTATTCATTCTGGATAACATATTTTCTCAAATTTGAAGATATTGTTCTATAGTCATATCTGTAATATAATTTTTATTATACCTAATTATATCTTTTCATAAAAAAATAATCAAAATCTACCTTATGTTATCCATATAGTGATGCCATTTTTTTAATGAGGATAGTTTTTTATCTTAATCCCTGTTAGAATCTTTGGATGATTTCAACTCAATTATAAAAGATGTAATGACAATATCATAGAATTTCATGGGAATGAACTTTCTATTTTTTTCATTAATTTACCCTTAGGGCTGGGAAGGGATACTAATATTTTCTAATAGAATCATTGAGGATCTAGTGATAAATTGTTTTTACTATTTCAAGATAACAATAACATTTTGATCCTTTCATAAATGTGGTGTGATAATTTATCTGAGTCAGCAATTATAATATTCCTTTTTTAAGAATTTTTTTGAAATTAATCATTTCTAATTTGTAAACTTGGCCATTCAATGCTTAGTTAGAATCATCATATTAAAGGGAATAAATTAGTCCTTATAGAATTCATCATCCTTTCCCAATAGAGGAGGATTATGATCCAAATTAGATGAAATATATCCAAGGGTATGTTCACAAACCATGAAGGATGGATTGGATTGTTGATCAGGAAAAATGAAAAACACATCAACAAAAGAATCATATTGGGTTCATGTGGTTTGGTAAATGTCATAATAGGTTATTACCTATGGATATTCGTCTTCAGTGGGATCAACAAGTGTCTATACTTCCTTTTCTGCCACCCACATATCCTATCTATCAGTGGGGGGGACAACTTATGGATATCATTATGTGTTAGTTACTTATATCATTTATATTTATAACCAGATTATTTATAAAAAGACAATGATTATTTTAGAAATATTTAATAAAAAGTATTATCTGAGAATCCATAATCTCCATTTTGAATCCAAATCATTTATAGTAGTAGCTTTGATATATCAACATCACCACATATAATAATAACATTAGTTATGTACATTTTTTTAGTGGATGAATTGATTTTAACAACCTTTATTAAAAGACTAGTAATTGAAAAAATTGATGCGAACGTGGAATGAAAAATATGAAAAACAAAAAAATAACCAAATGAAGAAAATGGTATGATGGATAAAAGTTTCAAAATTAAATTTAAATTTAAATTTTTTTCATGGTGAATCCCGAAAAATTACAAAAACATATGAAAAAATTGTGGTTCTCATTTTCAAAAAGTAATTTGATAAGATGTTTTTTGGAATCTAGGGGAACCAGATCAAAATCGAAAAAATCAATAATTTAATAATTATTCTGATTAATTTAAGATAATTCTATTGAGGATAGAACACACTAACATAATCTTTATCCACATAAGAACATATCATTTTATATATACATTAACATTTGATTATTCATTTTTTACTCTATGTTATCATTGATCATTTTCATATTGGGTACCCTTACCCATGTACGTTCAAATACAATGTAATGATTCACAAAGAGATTACAAATTTAAAAATCATATATACCTAGACTGTTGATCTATGTGTTAAATAATTGGATGATTTGTTGTGTACTAATGTCTATACTGAGTCAGTTCTCAACCATCCATTTTTGGGTTATTAATCATTGGTGAATTTGTTTCAAAATAGTATCCATTTTCTAGTCTCCATTCATTAATGTATTCAAATTAAACCCACATAATAAAAAATAAACCATTATATATGGATGTTTTAAAATCCATTGAATTACACCTTTAGAATATCTATACTATTTTCAGTTTTTTTAATCCAAATTTGAACAAGTAAGTAATCCTTTCTTTGATACCAACTATAATGACTCAAAATTATATACATGATTTATAAAGATAATTTTAGTTCATTAATACATCGATGGAAATTTTGATGTTTTGTTTCTTGAAAACTAGGTACATAAAACATTAAATAAGTAGGGACAATATGAAAATCAAAAATAATTCTTAACCCTCTTGAAGAACAACATTATTTTTCCATCCTGTATCACCTCCATGTATAAGACTTCTTAGAGACAATTTTCGAAGGAAAAGAATGATCATAAACCCAAGAAAGGGATAAAAATGAAAACAGTGCATGAATTAAAAACATCTATACTAATTGTGGTATAATATAAGAATATTATCATAATTACAAGAGGAATAACATCATCATATGTACATGACTCATATCATGGAAATACATCCATAACATAAACATGAGACATCTATAATAATATCACCAAACATCATCAATAAATTTTCATAAAAACCAATAAAAAATTTTATTCACCAAGGTATAATAAAACATTATGAATGCATTTTTATATAGTATCATGAAAATTTCATATGAGGTTACTTTTTTACCCAATTCATTGCCCTATTAGGGTGTTTCCATCGTATTCCCATCATTATGGGTGACACATCACTCACAGATCATAAAAATGTATAATTTATAATAAATTTAATGAATCATAGTTTTATAAAATGTATTATCCAATCAATAAAATAAATTTACCTCAAAAAATATTTCATTTAATGATATTATAGTTTTCAATCCACAACATGAAAATAAAATATCTATGAGTTAATTTGAGAACATGGTGACAATTCAAATATTATTATGAAATGGGGTTAATGATAGATGGGGTTTTTAATCATCACTATTAAATCATTATTATTGTAATATATATATTATGAACGTGTGGACGAATATTCATTTAAAACTGAAATATTTTAAAATAAAACTATGTTTGATGGGTTATACAATATAAAAACTGAGTATATAAAATTTTGATATACTGTTAAAATATTATTATTCAAATTTTACCATTATAAAAAATAATTTATATTAACTAATATTAATAGGTATAAAAAAATAAGTAATGTTAAGAACAATTTATGAAAAAATATATATTTTAAAATAAATACATAATTCATTTAAATGTCTTTATAGGATTTGAAATTATATCTATTATCTATACTAAAAATGGATTCCTCCAGCTTATGTGTCACCATAGTATGTGACCACGTCACAAGAAATACTATTATCCCTCCCTCCAATATCACGCATCGTCATTTGTGATTCCATTTTCCCCACGGTTCCTCGCTCGAGAGTTCCCTCGTCTGCGATTAGGGTTCAATCCATTTCTGCTCCGCCTCCACATATTCATCCTCTTCCACTCACGACCTCTACTGATCGCTCCGCCTCTGCATGTTCTCCATCTGATCTGGCTACACTTTATCCGCAAACCACAAGGCGATCTACCTCCCCTAGGGTTCCCGGAAACTGCATATCCTACCACAAACTACATTCAGCTGTTCTACTCTGTTTGAGTCCTCCAGTTCAACGAGAAATATTCTCCATTAGACTGATATCATCTAGGATTATCATATTTGAAGTATGACTTCGACTTCGCATACTATACACTGAATGACTCGCTTGATCATATGTCGTTTACAGACGATATCAATCAATTCCTTCGATAAATCATTGGCTCTGGAATTTTATTTCTTAAATAAGAGGTAAACCCACATATACCATAATGTTATTTACTCTAAAATGTTTATTGATTCACTGTAAATTAATTTTCTTCCCATATGCAGTTGTTCGATGGAAGAAGATGGTGACTCAATTCATCCACTCTCACGATATCCTTTATTTTTCAAATATTCACTCAGGTTTTCCTTATATCCCCAAAATCATTACGGGTTTTAAGAAATTATCGATACCTATTTGGTTTCTTGTGGAATGTTATTTTAGTAACCTTTATTAAACCTCATTGTTATTTCCGCAGCACTATCCATTCCACTTTCGGCATCACCATCCACTACTGTGGGAAAAGCCCACCAAGTTCTCTAGGAAGCCCTTCCCTTCAATGACAGGTTATTCAGATATCTTTCATATCTAATGTTTCAGAGCAGGTATATTATCTTAATTTTGATGAAATTTACTGTATTTTATCCATCATACATTATTTTCAGTTAAATGAGATTTAATGATACACTATTACTACAGTTATTATGTCCTAATACTCCATCTCCCCATACCATACATATATTCGACTATTCATTCTTCAACATTCATTATTAGGAGAGTTTCTATTGATTTCCTCAGCACAACAATGTCTGCTGCATAATCAGATAACTGTATCATATTCCATTAAATATTTAATTCTCTTACTGTCATTGATAAAATTAAATATATATTTTATTAAGATCACTAGTACTATCACTTATTAAATGCACTGTATAATAATTACAGTGTTTTATTGGATAGATTATATGTAACGATTTTCAATACATTATTATGTTAACATTCATGACAATTAAATAAAACATACCACAATAAAAACATGAAATCTCCTTCAACAAGTAGAGGTGAGGATTCAAAAAGGACTACACCGGAAACAATGAAAAATAGTTTGTCTTATTTCTATTATATACACCTTAAAGTATCCATTTATATATAATTCACCTTGCATACATATTTACTATATTTACACTATCGTAGGATACTGATCTCATGAAAATATTACTACAATTGAACGTCTAACACCCATATGATAATGTCAAAGTGGATCTTGAACACCATTGTCTCCTATAACCATTGATGGTAACCTCATATTATTGTGTCCATTTCATTTCATTTTCATCAATTATGCAAACAGATTTTTTAAAAATTGGTAAAAATAACCTATTGTTGTCTGACAATATATATTGTTACTAAAATATCACTGTTCCATGACCAATAACTATTTAAATTTCTTCTACAGATAAATCTGTCACAATAACTTACAACATACAAAGATAAACACAAATTCCATTTTCACTATTAACCATAAATGGTGAGTTCCATTTAATATGCTCATAAGGATTATTTTCATTCGATAAGGAAAAATTTTTCCAAATATTTGACTACATTATCATCACTCTATTTTACAGTTTACCATCAATGTTTTAATATAACCAGATAGAAAATTCTAATTGGGCTGTGCTGGACAATTAATCATCAACTTTTATTTCTGTAATAACAATGAATTAATTAATTATTTCTTCTCACTAAGTATATTTATATCATTGTAGAGAAATCAAGCAAGAAGATAAGCATTGTATAGAGGAACTTAAATGAAATAATTTTGTAATTAATTGTTCCCAGCTGAATTTTCTCCATTTATATTTATTATGTTCACATAATAATTAATATAAAGCATCTTATACCTTTCATGTGGTATATGAAGTTGAAAAAGATATTTCTAAAGACACTAATGAGTCATTGCTATCTTTATAAGACCTTTCAGGACTTGACCAAGCAGTCCAAATATAGGAGCATCACTTACTACAACTATTCCAAGAACTCCATCAGTATCAAGTTTATACACCGAAACATTTATCCATCAGGTGGGTTTTCACATAAAATCTTTTTGGTAGAGGGAGTCTTTAGATAAATTTTTAGTAATATTATTTTCCAATGTACTTCATTACATAACTATTTTCAAATTACTATTTCAATTGTTTTATGCGCAATTCTATTCCTTTTCTTTCGTAGTTTATAATTTGATGATCAATTATGTTAGGAAGCATGCTCTATATATATTTTTTATTTCATCATTATGATTTTCATGTTAGTTTGTGTTTTTTAAATCTGATCTGCATGTTGATGTGACTTTAATTTTAGTTTTTGTAGATTTAAATTTTACTAACCACTCTGTTTTGAATAGATTTTCCAAACCATGACAAGGTAGTATTTTCATATAATTATGGTGTGATTCAGTGATATTTCCATCCATAATGGGATATTCATCTTAGTAGAATTGTCAATGGATTTGTGGATAGATGCAAAGGTGTTGATTAGTGGGTCATGTCTAAGAGATGCCAGACGTACATCAATTTTTATCATCCTTGCATAGAGGATAAAATAAATATTGATGAATTTTTATAGGTTTATGGAATGAATGTCTTCAATTTACAAGAATAAAGGATAAACATAAGATACACGACTCATTTATGGCTCAAGGAGGATTGATCCTAGTATTTTTTTACCAAAACATTCTGTTGCAGGATAAGATGTATGTTTAATGAATCATCAATATTTTATTGTTTACAATTCAAGAGGTAAAGTATAGTCATAATCATGTTCTTGATATTGATATACTTGATTTTTTGCAGGAAATATGTTCACGTGGCTCCATTGAATAGAGGAAATTCCATCTATTTTAATATAAAAAACCAATCTTCTGGTATTTTGTAAATTCTTCTATTCTACAAAATCCATACTATTTTAATAGAGGAAATTCAAAACTTTTGTGGAGTGGGATTTGGCGGTTTTGCATTAATTTTTCTGTAAATTTATGCATTTTATTGGTTATTCATGTTACTATTTTGTGTTTCGTTCACTACAACGCTTCATATGGTCTTCTCATGGATTCTTTCCCTGGTCTATCCATGCTAGTGGATGCCCTTTCATATTTTCTCTATTTCTCCCTATACATTTTCAATTTTTATGGGTTACTGATCTTATATGAAAACAGTGTGATAAGAATAATCGATGGTTTTATATGGTCCAAGTATAGTCTCTAACTCAGTAACATTGTACCAGGGGTGGATACTATTTTATGGGGGGGGGGAATGGGTGGGAATCAATAGTGTATCCCTGATTATAGATTATTTGTTTTGGGTTATCTGGTTCTCCACTATGGTTTTTCTACAATTTTCATTTTGTTATTTGTTGCAGGCTTTGGGTGTGTTTTTCAATAGGGTTATGCTCGATGAGTGTCATCAGCAAAATACCAATGATCATGTGCTTTGACCCTACAAATATGTGTATCCCTTAGAGAATAGACATGCTACAGCTTCGAGTTTCCCTTCACTAGAGGCCCATGTAATGACCCAGAAATCCTATGGATTTTTTTCCCTAAATACATGGAAATCATACAAGTCCGCAGTTTCTAACGGCACCTGATTCCGAGGCCTGGTGTGCCCGGAATCAATTTCTGATGTTTTTTTCAGGTATGTTCAATGAACGTATGTGAAGGATTTTATATCTTTTGAACCGATGCTCAAAATTTAAATTTAATGGCACCGATGACCTCACAGCACTGGTAATCACTTAAAGAGACCTTCACTACAGTTGCGTTTTAATGGGAGTAGAATATAATTTTTGGGGGATTTCTAAATTTAGTATAAAAATATGTGCAACATATTTTTTTAAATGTGTGGTGGTTAATTTCTCCAAATGGAAGTTGGAGGTGGGACCCAACCCCTACATAACCTCCCATTGGAGGATATTATGTGGCAGGTCCCACACCAGCACCTAACCCCTCAACTCCCCTTTAACCCCTTTAACTCCCCTTGAATTTATTAAAGCCACCTCTCTTCATTTATTTTGGGTGAACTATCCACCTTCCTCCTCTTATTAATTGTGCCAACCATCTAATTAATGAATTAAACTTATTAAATTTAATTAATTCTAGCTTTTGAATTTTTAAAAAATCTTGTAAACAATAAAATAATATGAGAGCCTATTATTTATGTTTGCGTGAGGAACTTTGTGATGATTTGGGGGGAACTATTGGAAAAATAATATTCTCTGGAAGAAGAACATTGTTCTTCAACGAAGAACGCTCCACGTCTCGAAGAATGTGAAGAAACACCTTCAACCTTCATCAACTAAAGTAAGGAAGGGAAGCCCTGCAACCCACAAAGTACACCAACAGTGTCGACTCGACTCGACTACACCGGGCTCTAATCCTTCCCACATAGATGGAACAACGTCTGTCTTCCTTGACGTCCGTTTCCAAGACTCGTCAACGGTAAACAACAATCGATGTAGGGTTTTGATTTCAAGTTTCAATTCCTTTCTTTTAAGTTGTTCTTTTCCCTTGGCTAAAAACAACAACCACAGATTGACCCCCGAACTTTTCGATCCGTAGAACAGAAGTTGATTGTGGAATTGGTTTGAGATTAAGTTGGGGTTTGTTTATGGTTCTATTATATGCCAGATTACTGTTTGAGCCTCTAACATGGAGGGCATGGTCTAACAAACAAGTCTGTACCCTCCACCAATTCGTTCATGATGCACGGTTTGATGGGCAATGGGTGAACGGAATGGAAATCCTAATTTTAGGACTTCGTAGTGAATAACATGACCCGATGAGGCCATAGGCCCAGACGAGGGACAAAACAGACCATCAGAACAACTCCAGTGGCCCGCAGTGGCACAGGTCACCGGCGGGGTGGCACCGGCGACTGGAGACGACGGCCGACACCAGCTGCGGGGGTGGAGTAGAACCCGAATATGCGGGTTCAAGGAAGGATGAGAAGTGCCAATAGGATCCATCGTTACGGGATGCCCCCTGCTCCGCGCCTTGCGTGTAACTCGCTCGTCTAGTCAGCCGAGCTGCGGCCGGCCGTGCGGGCAGTGTTGCGGCGGCCATGCGGGCCGGATGCCATCCGCGTGGGCCGGGATGCAGCCGCTGGCGCGGGCTGCGCTTGCCATTCTGGGCCGCTCCCTACAGGGATAGACCTGGATCTGGGTCGGGTCGTCCCGGTTCGGGCCGACCAAGGGTGGGTTGGGTCGGGTCGAACCGGACCCATCCCCCCCTAGTCGGATCGTTTTGGTTTTTTTCACCCATAACATGATCTATGGACCTCCGATAAATGCACCATCAGTTTCATAGGATTCCTTGGATCAAGATGGTCATTTTTGTATATTACGGTGAAGGTTTTGGTGAAGTTTGGGTATGACCGGGTTGGTTCAATCCTAAAACCAACCGGGCCCTCGGAGTAGAAACACTTATAACATAAGGACCAGACGTCCGATTGATGTTCCATCAACTAATATGGATTCCTTTTTATGATATGTTCATTTTGACATACTCCACATATGATTCATATGATGATGGAGTATGGCCGGGTTGGATTGTACCCAAAACCCAACTGGCCCCTTTGAATGGAAATGCCAATAACTCTCAGACCGGGCGTCCGATTGACGCACCATCTGTCGTGTTGGGTTCCATATGATGAGGCAGAACTATGGGATACATAATATCTGGACATCATTATTATTGATGTATCGACACTTGGTTCGAGGAGTGGACCCTCCTGGAATCGAGCATGCTATGTGCAAGAACCCTAGGGCTGGCTGGGACTGTGATGACTTCTGTACTGGAATCCTTCATGGGTTCGACAGGGAATACTTCTGTACCAGAATCCTTCGTGGGTTCTACTATGATGTCTACTGTACCGGAATCCTCAATGGGTTCGAAAGTGATGACTAATATACCAGGATCCTACGTGGTTCAAACAGTTCTTACTTCTGTTCCTGGATCCAATGTGGGTCCGATAGAATAGCGGGTCCTATATCCTGTGTGGGTCCGACAGATTAGCTGGTCTTGTATCCTGTGTGGATCTGATAGCTTATATGAGGGAATAGCCGGTCCTATATCCTATGTGGGTCATACAGTTTATCAGGTCCTGTATCCTGTGTGGGTCTGAATGCATAGATGAATCAGTTACTACATCTGATCATCTCTCTCAATCTATAAAAGTTGTATACCTGTATGAGCTGAGTCATGTCTTTCAACCATTATCATCATGGTGTTTGAATTTACATCCTTTGTGGAATGGTTTGTTCTTGGTCTCGAGAGTTGGAGTCGGACTGTGATTGATAACTTAGCTATATATATGGTCATTTATCTAAGTAGAGTTGGTTGATAATTCGTGATTATATCTTTCATTGTGATTTATCTTGGTTCGAAATTGGTATACCCTGAGGGTCTCGGGGTCCCTACTGTGTATCGTTATACTCACAACTGCATGGGCTATGCCCGCACCATATTGTGATGGTTGTAGACAACAAAGAACGCTGATCGAGGTAATGATTTGTAGAGCTGGATGGTACTCGTAAGTGGACCACTTGGCGAGACATACACGTAGCGGGTGGACAGACTTGGGGTGATGGGGAGGCCATCTATACCCACCCATCAGGTGGGAATCCTAGAGGATGACTCAGTAGTTGTTGTTTTAATTTTCTACTATTTTACTAGCTTTTCAGTTGTATTGTACTTTACTGTTGGTCTTGTATTTGTCGCACCTTTACATTCAACACCCACTTTGTATACAGTTTCACATACTGTTTACTTCCAATTGCGTACTCTGTTGTTTCTTTTAATGTTATAAAAGCAATTCCTTCCCAGTTTAGAGATTTATGCCTTTGGTGCTATTCTCTAGCCTCTGGCCTATGGAAGGAAATCTTGGTTTAGTCACGATATGGGCCCAAGGGGACTAGGTTTGAGAATCCATGTGGATTTTCCATTTCTGTTTAAGTTGTAGGTTTTATTCTCTACATCTCCTTTGATAATTTTGTACCCACTTCCATTTAAATGTGTATCTTTTATAAAAAAATAGATTTGGAATGAATCATTTCCTGGATTGATTTCTTATAGAAAGAAATGGTTACTCATGTTTTCAAGAATTGTTTTTGTTATAATCTGTTTTGTATTACATTTAGTTGTAGTACCTTACAAAATACATACCTTAAGTACACTTATTCAATTTCAGAGCCGAATTCAAATTTTTTTCTCTTATAATCTTTTATAATCTGTTTTATATTAAAGTGAGTTGTAGTACCTTATCAATTTTGTTAAAATGTTTTCTAACATGTTGCAATACATTATGCGAATTAGGTCTGCAACCAAGAGCATGCAATTTGAGGAGGGTCAGGTATGTACAAAAAATTATCCTCTATAGTGAATTTTAATAGACAAAGAATTTTCATGTGTTCAAGTGTCACCTATATATTTTGTTTCTTTCATTATTAAGAGTTCTATATGAAATTGTGTTTTTTATATGACAATGTTTTCATATACATCTTATCGATCACCAACCATGATGAAAAATGGATTGATTCATTTAGAATGAAAAATAAATGTATCATCATCATCCTAATAATTATTATGATACCTCTATAAGACTCCATTTCGTATCTTTCCTAACTTTGTCCTCTCACTGAGAATTTCTATATTCACCCATGTTTCATTTTATAATGCAATGGGTAAGCATTTTGGTATGTATTTCTCTGGTGCATTCCTATTTTTTTGTTGCTTAGGTTTTTTCTTATCAGTTTTAGGTATGGAATGGGGTTGGTTGATGTAGTATTTTGGTGACATCGTTTTCTTTAGAAGCATCATTTTTTCGTTTTGTTTGTCATATGTTGTCTCTTACACTAATATTTCTATCTCAATAAATGACTTCATACTCCCACATTTTGTACCTATTATTCCATTTTATATAACCTAAATATTTTTAAACATAAAAAATATTAATATGAATTATTATGTTTCAAAACTGGTATTATATTAATGATAATAATAATTTCTTATAGTGTCATGTGAATGCACGAGCGGAGTACTTGTTTATATCCAAATAAGGTTTATCATGTTTTTAATTAAAAAATAATTAAAATAAATTCACCCAATTTTGAAGTGATAATTTTAAAAAATGAAATATAATTTTGGAATAAAAATTTTCAATTTATCTTAGGATAATCTTTTGGGATATTTCAAAAAATCACATTTTTTTAATTCATTGTGAAAATAAATGTATTTATTGAAAAATGTATTTAGGTTTAAATCATCTAAAAATACATATATATAACTTTGAAATGGTTTATAAGAAAAAATATTAAAATTATGATATTATATATACGATTTTGTTAATCATAAATAATTTTATATTGATTTTTAAATAAAAACATTTTATACTTTTGAGAATATTTTATTTTGAAAACTTTTTTTATCATGTCTATGAGCTAATTAATAAAATAAAAAAAAATTTATTTTAATTTTCCAAAAAGGATTAAATATTTATAATAAAAATATTTAATATTATATAAAATGGCGAACATTATTTTTTCTCACTCTATATGATAATACCAGTAAAACATATTTACCATGGATAAAGATAAAACAGTTCTACCGGGGAGTTAGAACTAAAAAAACTATTGTTTAAATGACCTAAAAACATGTTTAAATATTGTTACATGGACATATTATAGTCTTATAACATCTAAGGTTTGATAATGATAAATTTTGGAGACATTAGGAATGCATAAATTTTGCGTATAATGTTTTATTTTTAATCTTCCATTTCTGACCCTTATCCAGTTATTAAAAGGAACCCAATATTCCCTCATATTTACAACTCTAAAACCATGAAGTTTCAAAAATAAATTCCAATATACCTTCATTAATTACCTCATCACATTCTAATGACCTTTTTTGATAATCAATATTATCTACGGTGGTTTTAGGTGTAATCCTAAAGAAAAGATTGAAAGAAGATGTATCATTGTTAACAGAGAATCTCAGTTTATTTTATTCTTCCACATCCTTCAAATCATAATATATTCTGATTATATAATACTAATAATATCTAAAATATACTACAATGTTATTATTTTTGATTAATAACTTAAATCCATATCCTCTTCCATCAAATGGGAATCAAAACCATCAATTTTATTCTTGGAGGATTACCATCTCCGGAACCAATTCAGTTCATTTTTCATCGTTGCCTCAAATACCTGTTTATAATTAAATATTAAATATTAATATATTTTATTCATGAATGTTTTATAATTATAGTTAATTAATATATCATATACCTTATTACCATACTATCGATGGAAAAATGATAATGGTATTTTTGTGTATGGAAGACTACCACCTTGCAATGTGGTGTGGTACATTTTTTTTAACTGTATCTCCTGGATGATAAATATATGAATATTTAGAGAAAAAATATTAATTTTTTTATATTATTATAATTAATTAATTATAAAATAACAGTTATCTTCTTTCCATCTTAATCGTTGAAAAATGGAAATAATACACATGCGTACGTACAACCTACCGTCTTCATGGTATAACATAGTTCGTTTTCTCATATCCTTAATTCATGGATATTTTTGAAAGTATAATTTATTTATAAAAGTTATAATTATAAAATAATATGTATTATTTATATTATGTAACATTTAACTCATTAACCATGATTAATAAATTTATTTCTTTTTTAAATTTTGTAGTATGTGTTCTAGAAAAACCAGATGTGGAAATAACCCGATTATTAATGAAATATGAAAATAAAATAAATGAAGTAAATAGTTTAAGTACAAGGTATTATACCAAGATAATTATCATATGGAAAAAAATTATTCATGTTTGTTTATTATATAATGTATATTATATATATAAGAAAAAAATCTAGACTCAAGGTAATGGTTTCCTCTAAAAACATACTTCTTATGAGCCACATGTTTTTATGCCCCAAATTTCTTTTAAATGGGTTTTATAATAACCATTAAAAAATTATATCAATATTACATCATACATCATGAAATTTAATTCTAAAATTAATATTCTTCATTTATGGTATGTCAAATTTAAATGCTTCAAATAAAGTTAGGGTTTATGATTTAGTCTCATTTTAATCAAGATTGTTAATTCTTGAATTTGAATTTTATTTAATTATTCAATCACAATGCAATACAAACCTGATGTTTTTTCTAGAATTTTAATTTATATTTCCATTTTAATCTATTTGTTACATAATTTTACAATTAAAATTGTTTTAATGAATATATAGAATTAATTTCTCTCTTCGATTGAAAATAATTTTTCATCCATATCAACATTATCTAAAAACATTTTAAATAATTTTTTTTAAATTATATAAATGACTTTTGAATGAAAATTTTACAAATGTTTTAATTTTTATAAAATATGATGAAAGGAATCTTCTTTTTGTTTTCAGAATGAATTAATATTAAACCCTTTTACAATAGTAGTAATAGAATGTAATTGATCTAATTTGACTTAAATATAATTTCATGTGGTCCTAAAAAGTCAATTTCTTGAAGCTTAATTTATAAAATTTCATGGGTTTTATGCAATCTTTTTTCATTCCTTGGGTAATTCATATCTTATGTATTATGATTTATTAACTATTTGTTGGATTAATTAATCATTAATATGTTATTCAGGGTGGGCCTATATTGAAATCCAATTTACTGAGTTAAGGTTTAGTTTCATGATACATCATGTGTAAGATTTTTGAGTAAAACTAATACATTAATGGACTTTGTCAACTATGGGGTATAGTCTATGTATTTATCCTTCATGTAGGTTTATGCCTTGTAAAATATTTATGACTACTTTCTATTAATTCAATGATTTTATGGTACTATTTTCATTATGTTATGTTCCCATTTGATTACCCATGATCCTTCACTTTAATTATATCATGTTATACCATTGACTCTAACATTATGTTTTCTTGTTATGTTTATCCCTTTACTAGGATTTCTATTTCACATATTTTTATATGTATTACATATTTTATCCCACACATTTTTTAGTATATTTAAAGGATTTTGGATTTCAGTATAGATAATCAAATAATAATGTTATATATTTCATCTAACTTTTATGTATTATGATCCTAGTATTAAAAATGAAAAGGACTTCACGATCATTGCATTTTAATTAATGTATTTTTATGTTTAAAATCATGAAATAATATGTGAAAAAAGGAATGTGTTATAATAAATCATAAGTAAATTAAAATACATAAAAAATTGAATTTAATTAATTTATAGGAGGATAATGACTATCAAAGAATGATTTCAGCATCATGATAGTTATAAAAATATATTATGGAATGCGTTTAATGAAATTGAAGGTTATTACCTCATCAATATTTTATTATTTGGATTTAAATAGGACTATTGAGAAGACATGGAAGCATAATCATATGAAATAAAAAATTATAAAATAAAACATATAATGTGTCTTGAAATCATGCTTTTAGAAAAATAATATTTTAATCATTTTTTACTCTAATTATTATTTAACTTTAATTTTTAAAGAAAACATTTTCTATTTATTTTCATATAATCAAAAAAATAACATCGGAGTCCATATTAATATTATTTACATTCTATTATAAAATTTAATAATTTAGAAATGTATCTTTCTTTGAAAAATAATAGTGTTGTGATGGTATTTAATTTCTACATTTTTATCACAAATTTAAGAAAAAAAAAATGAAAATTCCATTATTAACAAACAAAAATGTTATTATTAAAATTATTAATATGATTTTACATTAATATAATTCATAAAATTTAAAAAATAATAATTTATTATTTAAACATGTAACACATAGGAACTTATTTTTAGAAAACAAAAATTTATGCAAAAATTTATGTGTGAGATAGTATTATCTTTGGTTTTGATTAGCGTGCAATAAATTGTTTTATTATAAAATATATAATATTTTTGTGGTTTTTAAATTAATTTAATATAAATTTTTAATAAAATAAAATATAGTGAAACAAAATTAAAAAAAATTGGTTTACTTAAAAATATTTCTTCTGTTTCTAAAATATTGAACAATGGTTTTAAAAATACTTAACATTATTATACCTACTTGAAACATGTATGAATATATTTCTAATGAACACTCTTCCAATCGATATATTTATAATGAAAAAAATTCATTAATATATATATCATTACTAAACTAATTAATTCCATTCACACTTTATAAATCACACTTCTCATATCCATAGTTTTTAGTTTATATCTTTCAATTTTCTTTATAATTTTAATATGTTCTTCCCGATTATAGGTTTTGATTGGATATTTTTCATCCCTATGTGTAAATATTAACATTGACATGTCCATGTGTAAAATAAAATATTATTTTCTATTCATTGCCCCATTTAAATTTATAAATTTTTAGATGATGAAAAAATATACAGTGAGTAATAATCCAAGATGTTTAACACTTAATGTCATTTTTGTCATTGTAATTTTTTACTATGAATAATGTTTATTTAGTTCAAATCCTAGGTAATTATTCTATTTAAATTCCTTTTTTAATATTACGTTGTTAGTGTGTATAATTTAGAATGATAAACAAATATTTCATAGAAGGAAAATTATTACCAAAAACATGGGGTGTTATAATCTCAGACTAAAAACCAATAATTATATATCATCAGAAACATTTCCACTAGTCTACTATGGGGTAATACTATAGAATATCTATAAGTTCACCATTTTACCATTGGATTTAAACTAATTGAAAAATAAATCACAATCAAGGTGAATACATAGAAACAGGTAACACCTATAGCAATCAATAGAATTATTTTATCTTAGGGATAGAATCAATCACTTTCCTTGTATGGTTTTTTTCACCATCCTTGTAATAACCATAAAAAATTTACATCATACCTCCCAATTATCTACTATTGATCTTGTTTGAAAGAGTGGGATGAATATAAATATTGGTCAACACTATGTTCCTCTTTGAATCAATACTAAATTTATGAAGTCAAAAAAATTCATGTGAAAGACATTCACTTAAATATTATATACATATATATTTTGATCCTCAAATTTTCTTATTCTACTATCCTTATCCCCATCCAATATAGATATAACTTTAGTGTCTTCCTAATGCGATATATAAATTCTTATAAGCCATATCCACTGCAATAGATGAAATTATACACATGGTATACCCCATTTAACATATTAAGAATGAAACTTTCAATGAATCATTCCATTAATTACATATTTATAATCCCTTCATTGAAATGTAAAGGGAATTAGATGTCCAACAAGTCAGTTTATGGTCTACAAATCCTTTAAAAAATCAACTCAGGCTGTCTTAACATGATACGTGACCTACCCATCCACATTCATCATTGTTCAATCCAGATCTCCATTGGATAAAAACAAGAATTGGGGAGTCAAATTTAAACAACGTGGGAAAATTTTACCATAAAAAATTATTGAGACCACATAAAATAGATATACAATGAATTAAATTATTTTGGGATGTAAAAATTAAAAAATATACTAATTTTAATTGAGATTACAACCATTAAAGGTATAATTACATAAATAAATAATCAATTGGTAATACAATAATCCACTACAAAAAAATTCCATTATTCATTAATACCACCATCTGATATTTAAATTTTATAAGAACAGGTCCCAAAATAATGAATAAAGATTATGAGGCAAAAGGGTACCTATTAAAGATGATAATATAAAAAAATAAAAACCGAAAACATAACCAACTACCTATATCTATGTGACATGAAAATAACATCACTAGGAATAGAACTGAAATAACAATAAAAATGTGATCATTACATAGATCTAATGAAACCATATTTTTTTACCAAACATGAAAAGAGATGAGAAATATATATATTGTAAATGTAATGTGGGAGTAAAATTTTCCTTGTAGTATTTCACTAAATAATCATTAAATATCCTTCCCAAATTAAATCCAAGATACAAAACATTGAACTTTAACATATCAAGACCTTATTTTTGATTAATAAAACCATTGAAAAAGGATTCTCATTATTATGTATCACTTTAAAAAACATAATCAGCTCGGTACATCTACCAATAGGGATTTTAATATAAGAATATACTATAGAGAATTCAATATGAGAGATAACATTGAATAAAAATGAAGCGAAAATCATTTTAAAGGTCATTTTATTTCATTAACATTCATCTCAAAGAAATCAATATTTATTTTCAAACTATATTTGAAATTTTTATTTGATACACCATTTATGTGATATATACTTTTAAAAAACAACTTGAAATAATTTTTTTATATTTACAGATGCGAATAAAAAAATTTATATTCATAAAAATAAAAGTATGATATTGTAACCATAAAAATAAATAACATATATAAAATATGATTCAATTATAATCCATAAAAACTAATAGATAAGAAACATGCTAACACACAACTAGAGTCACTTAAAAAGATATCATAACATACCGTGAATAATATAATAAAATTTTAAAAACTCAAATTTAATGTAAACTCATAAAATAAATATAGATACCATCAAAGTAAACACTCATGTAACCATGGACTCATTCTGAGAAACAACTAAAAATTGACATGTAGGTATTTAATTATACAAGAAATTATAAAACTCTCTTCCCTCTTCCCAAAATTACCCATGGTGTAATGTCCATATCCTCATAAATGATCATACACACATGAATATACTATATAATATTAAATCTCAACATGGGTAGTACTCAAAACCTAAACAAAAAATTATCAAACCAATGTCTCCCATGTTACATCAAATGGATGTGACATATAAAATCATGATAAAACTAAATTCTATAAAAATAAAAACACAAACGACCACATAATCAATAAATACATTTCAATAAAATACCCCCCTTAAATAATTATAATTAGGCACAGTGATTCAAATGATAGTATTCCGAATTCATAAAAATAAAAATAAAAGGTATATGTCATATCATTTTCGAACAAAAATTTAAAAACCATTATTACATTTTTCAAATGTGTCATTATTCAATGAAATTTTCAATTAAGTAAAATTATCAACTAAATATAAGTCATAAAAATTATATCAAATAATATGTAAAAATTATAAAATAAGAAATTAACAAAATCATATTTAGAGTAAAACTCAAAAAGGCCTATTTTGTAAAACATATAACCAAATATAGCCACATTATTCATTAAGAAGAACCAAAAAATATTTTACTTTATGTTTTTAAATATTATGAATCTATATTAAATTGAATAATTTAGTTATTTATTTTGATAAAATATCCAGGTATTATATTAAATTTCACAAGAGATTAATTACAATTTAGCTGAATTTTCAGACCATTTAACATAGAAAACACCCTTGATTCATATAAAATTTTATGTAAAAAATTAAAAATATATTTAATATTATATATAAATACTAAATTGATTTATATAATGTAATATAACATTTTATATTTTTAAGGTCCCACATTTCATTGGTCAAAACTAATTTAAATGATTTTCATATTAAAAGGTAAAGATTCCATTGTTAAAACAAATTATTCCTCTTAATTTAAAGGGTATGAATCATTCATAGAAATGGAGAATCCCTAAAATAAGAAAATATAAAATAAACATCATTTGGGGTAAAACCCTACATCACATGACTATTTTAGATATAGAATAAGAGAAGAAAAGTGGGAAAAGAGATGAGGTGGTAATATGCAACTTCTTATTTGAGAAATCATCTCTGAAGAATTGGGAATCCCTAAGGTTAATCTGAGAGAAGGCTCTAATTTGGTGTGGTCTATAGTCTGTGGTTGAGTGAAAATATGGAAGTAGATGTGGAACCATATATTTAGGTATATATTTTTTAAAATAAATTAAATTAGTTTTTTAATGGATTTCTAGTCTGGGTACATTTTTAGGATAACTAGGAATAAATCACACACTGGAATCTAAAATTGTACTCTTGGAAAGTATAGTATGGATTTATGGTTCCTCTAACTTTCCACAGACCATTTAAAACTGTTTATAGACCAAAATTGACTTATATGCTTATGGTATACTATACATATAATTGTGTAATAACCTTTCATATTCTTCTAGAACTCCACTTTTGACATGTGTGCTTCACATGAATGATTTGTGAAACTATGATGTAAACACACATTGAATAATTTTCTACCAAAAACATAAATTATCCACTAAAACCCAAATAAATTATAAAATAATTTAATATAAAATTATTTACCGATTTTGACATTGGATATGTCAATATTATCTATATTATGGAATTTTAAATCAAAAAAATATTCTCAAGAATAGATTGATGAGATATCAATCTTATGAATTAATAATTTATATTAAAACTACTAAAATAAAAATCTCCATTGACAAATTAATAAAATATTTCATAATAGATAACTAAATCAGTTATAAAATCACTCTATATTCTCTATGTTTAAACTAAGATAAAACTTGTAATAATATAGTTTCCCATGGGATGAAGGTTTGGTAGGGAAAAATAATTTCCATATACAATACTTTCATTTTGTAACCCAAGAACAATGAGAAGATATTGAACAATAAGTGGAGAATATAAAAACCAATGATTGTCAACTATTATTAGTTATCTTGATACCATTTTTAAAAACTATAATAATAAAATTCTAGATTCATTATACATTTTATTACATTAGTATGGAATAATCAAAATATGAATGATCTTATAGTTTAGTATTCGTAGTATACTCAATTCCAAAAATATTTCTATACTACATGGGAGTACTAATTACATTATATGAAAAATTGAAAACTTAATTATATCTCCTTTATTGTCTTACTATCACACATAGTGATCTTTTTGGTTCCTTATGGAAATGAGAAACAATAAATAGGAGTGAGATCTTAAAATAAGTAAGTGATAGAAAATAGTGTAAGGTAACATGTTGTAAACTTGAAATACAGAATATGTATATAATAAACAATCAAATTATCATATAATAAATTACAACATGATCTCAAAAAATCCATATATAACAAAACAATTGAAATCAATAATCACATTGAAAATAATAAAAGTATAATTATGGTGGATAGAATATTATTGGGCATCATAACCATACATTTATGGCTATGTCAAAGACATCATAAAAATGGGTCTTCATATACTAAATTTCCATGACTGTTTATCTTTTGATCCTAACTGATTCATTAGGGGGATGTATAATTCTATGCCCAACACATCATATAATTAGTCTAACACATACATTATATGAATATAGGAGTTAATTAATAAAATAAATAATTTTCTATATGGAACCTCTTATATAATCATTGATATGCTATAAATTGATATCTCTTTGTTAATAATGGTTATAAATAATATCAATATTTTTCTATTCAATATAATAATATGGATATATAGATGGATATCCAACAGTCAACTATAAAACTATTATATATTCACAATGAAATTTAAGGTAAAACAATCCAAAGAATTAGTAAAATCTAATGGTGTAGGTTAATTTTATGGTACAAGGATATAGATATAACATAGTAATTAAATAATGTCGTTTTCATTGGTTTGGAATAAAAATATGATAGTAGAATAATCTAATAAACTAGAAGGATGTGTCATATATATTTTTTAGGAATTAGGGACAAAAATTTTTTTCAATAAAATAGATCCGTGTTGTTATAGTTTTTTAATATGGTCCCATTAAAAACCTTCAGATGGGTTTACTTAATGTGAAATTAAATTTATACATTTATAAAGAAAAATTGGATCTTTTCATTATTTTAACTAGAACACATTTAATCTATTATATTGATCATACACATTAAACAAAAAAATGAAACAATTTAATTGAGCATGGAATCAATGATTTTACTTGGTTTAACCTCAATAATATACATACAAGGAGAACCTATCAACATTGAATTAATATTACAATTAAACACCAATCCACTAGTTTTATATTATATGATTTATGATAAACTCAACTCTTATACCTGATTCACGACAGCTTTCTCCCTTATATACACAAATTATCAATTCACTTTTATTAATTCTATTATTGACACACTAAATACATTTTAAATAAAATCAATTGTAGTTAAAATACAAAACGATAATGAGTTCTCTCTATGATACTCTATTTTTAATGTCCTATATTTTTTAATTTTCCTATAAAATATCTTCTCAACAATTTATTCTTAAATGAAATATGTTGCAATTATACATCACCTCATGATTTTGAAAATAAAATAATATCTAGTACTAATATAATATTCTCTTGTGATTCATGATATTCAGTATCACATTATCCTTATTATCTAGTATTTAGAATAAGTTTATTTCAATATCACCCTAGATTATTGAATTTACAATTTAAATTTAATATTTAGAATAATATTAAACTTTTTCTTTTTCTTATTCCACAAATCGATCAATTGATTCACATTAAAGTATATATTATCCATTGAACCTCTTTTTTTTAAATTTGTTTTGTTTTATTGATAACAATTAAATTGCTAAGGAAGTTCAAGATCATTAAAATCTAGAATTAATGTCAGGTTTTTCAAAAAAACTCCACTTGGTATGAAATCAAAACACTCTTATAGAGAATAATATCTAAACAACCATGGAATATATATTGAAATACAATGAAATAGCTCTTCTCTAGAACTCCCTAATGGCTAAATCAAGGTTCACCTTCCCATTTACTATTCATCATCTGATATATAATGCACAACTCCCTTTCTTTTATAGAACGAGACTTATTATATTCTAATGTCAGAAAACATTATTAATGCCCTAAATAGAACAAATGTACAAATATATTTTTTAAATATGAGTTATACTACAACTTCTAGAATTCCCATTATACGAATCCCTATGGTGATCATGGTATCATATAATAGAAAAACTATGTTTCATGGTGTTTTATAAATGGTTTACGAATATATAAATTATCCATGGATTGAATATACCCCCCATGATATTCGAATCCACATATTGATTCTTGGAAACATTAGAAAATCTCATGAATATCACTAAATGTGTATTGTGTTGTCATCAATTTATAAAATATCAATATGTCTTCCATTAATAAAAACGTAAAATATATTAGAAATTATCAAACATAAAAAAATGAATATGATCCATCACAACTTTAATAACTACTTTTGTAAGGGTTATTGTTTTCCATTGGTAAAATTCCCAAATATTATGTCACCAACTATAGCTTGGACAACATGGTTAATTAAAAATGAAATTATTCTAGTTTTAAATGTCATTGAAAACACCATTACCATTTCATCTATATATATTTATAGATAAAATAAAATATATCCAAGCATACAATGGTTACTACTCATATCTTTCCGAATGTTTTCAATACCAATATACTCATTATTTTAAACATCTTAATATTATTACCAATGCACATCAAATTGATAGAAATGTATAAAATATTACAAAATTTGATCATAATAATACCCCCTTTATATTTTTGTGTCAATCTCCAATTTTTTCCTTCTATATTTACAAACATATTCATTATTTAAACAATTAATTTATATTACTAGACTCCTAGCACAATCATTCTTCCCCTTTGACCTAATTATTTCCCATGGTCAGATTTTAATTTTTGATAATAAGGAATGACTACATGATAACTAGAGTATGATATTATGTTTTATATTATGTGTTATGAAAGTAAGTGAAATTATGGCATCAAAAATAGTAATGATAAATATTACATTGTAACCTTGGAGAACATAGTTGGATAGATTTTAGGTGAAAATCATTATGGGTGATTATTGGTGTTTAGTTTTTTATTTTAGTGTGTTGTATTTATGATGAAAGTGTTGTTTATAGTACGTTGGAATGGATTTTAATGTTTATAAATAGAAAGATATATTGATGTTCTATATTATTAAATGTATACACTATATGATGTGAATAATAACAATCCATTTAACTAAGATCCTATATAATAAGTTTTATGTTCATTTGTATTTTATGAGAAGGATTGGAGTGGGATTAAGTAATATATATATATATATATATATATATATATATATATATATATTTAAATGACTGATGTATGGAAATATAATAAGGAGCTAAAAATTCATAATTGATTGATTATATATGGTTTATTTAAAGAAAATACTATGACTGTATATGAATCACTCTGCATTGTGTATGTTTTACCTTTGCCAATACATGATTCACCTAAGTGAAAATTAAAAAATGAATAATAAATATAATTCATTTCCATACTCAAAATGTGTTATATAAATTATTTATTACTGACTCTAGAGTATGTTTGGGTCACTAGAGATCTTCATATGAGTCCTTCCTGAGTTATGTAAGAGTCACTAGTATCTTCATGTGAGTAATACTTGATTCTAAAATTGGAGAGTATTTTATAAGGATGAATATAGTTATAATTTCAGGTATAAGTATTTTGATAAAAATATTACTTCATAAAATATCTCAAAGATATTATTCATAGATTAAACATCATTTAACAACATTAGTATTTAAAAAAATGATTTATATGAGTTTTTTTTATTCAAAATGGAATGTTACAAGTAGCACTATATAGGTTCATTAACATGTGATTGAGTAATTCAGATGTGTTTAATGATGTTGATTTTATAGAGATATTTGGAGATGGAAATATCAATATTATCTATGTAAAATTGATTGATAATTTTTTTATGTTTGAATAATATATTGAAATTGGGAATCGTGTTGATTGATTTAAAAAAAAATTAATATTATAATTCCTAGGATCATAAAGGATTTATATATTTCATAAATGGAGATAACATTAAATTATTCATACATTATTATTTTAATATAAATTTTAATAACAAATAGAATATGTTTGGTTCCCACAAGCCTGTACCCAAGTGGTAATGTCTCATTTTGGAATCCAAAAGGCCTAGGAACGAATCCGGGCAGGGAAACATTTCAGGGTACTGTAGAAGTACTCTAGCAGTATTGTAAAAGTAGAGGAACTACAAAATTAGAGGAACTATTGAAATGGTTACAATATAGTGGAAGAGGCAGAGTAGTAGGAACTGTAGTGGTGGAGACACTATCAACCTTGTTACTGTAGTAGTACTATTCACCAAAGGGACCATTGGTAAAAAATGTTGGGTTTCGGCCCCTGTATTGGGGATTTCATGCCCTCTTTCCAATGTTCTATGTAATGGGTCCCCCTCTACTGAATCATAAAAATAAGGCTTTTCTTTAATAATAAAAACGAGGCTTCTACTCCAACCATTAAAAAACACAGAGATTTTGATTTTATGTGAGATGAAATGGAGTACCAAATAAACAATCAATCAAAGAAATACATAAGATATAAAATTAAATATTTATTCAAAATGAATACAATTTTAATTCTTTTTAGATTAAGGTAATATTGAAGATAGAAATGATAGACGTTATATATATTTTATGAATGAATGAAAAACTAGATTACGATTAATGGCTATTGATGTTCATATAATAGTAGTACATGATGAAGTGTTGATTATGAAGGCTCATGGATGAAGACCCCTTTCAGGGGTTGTGGAAGCTACTAGAAGAATAAAAATATGTATATTATTATAGTATGTTCACTTTTATAGTAGGTAGTGAGAAGTTATATATTTCTAGTGGGACTCAAGAACATGAGCACAGTGGGACTATATAAGGATGGGATAGAGATGGTCACTTTTTTATAAAATTGGGATAATAATGGAGAATTCACAATTGCGGTGACTAACCAATTCCAAAAAATAGAGGGATTTTAATTTTGAACAATGTAAAAGATAATATTCATTTGATCATAATTTCCCACTGAATTTCGGAGAGGTTATGTAATTAAACATTGATAGTATCATGGCTTTAACCATTCTAAGTGGTTAAATTAATTAGAATAAATTCATAGTGTTCATCAATAATTAAACCATAATTCAGCAGTACCTAAATGACCGAGGATTTTTTTGTAATTATTAATAAAAACTAAGGTTCCTTTTAAAATACATATAAATATGATGATTATAGAGAATATAAATTCTATTAATAAAATGTGTTTTTAGTATTTTATTGGAAATAACTACCATATATAGATAAATATCATGGTTCCAAGATTCAATCACATTATTTGGAATAATGAGATGAAATAATAGTTGAATATTCACAATTTTATAAGGTAGATGCTATGATATTTTCTTGAAATAAAATATTGGCTATGGATGGAATGACACAGAATTATATATTAATTTATATTTTAGATAATGGGTATAAACAATTCATACAGCTTCACAGTACGAAATTATTTTATAAAAAATTACAGAATGATATTGAGGGTATCATAATGGTTAAATAATCCAGATTAAATTTTTAGTGGAGAAAAAATTGGAATATTAAAAGGATGAATATGAATATATTGATTACTATATTATATGACTGAATTTTGTTTTCTGTAATTTATATGGATTTATTGAGAATTTTTATGGTTCATTTATTACCACAAAGATAATGATAAATTTTATAGATAATTTTAATTGTAAAATCACTACATTATAATATGGATAATATATTTCACATGATGAGTTACATAATATTCATAGAACATATTAGATAAGGAATTTAAAAACAATCAAAATGATATAAAAAAGATGGCATTTTATTATATGAGAATGCATAACAAAAAATAAAATGTGGAGAGAAATCCAATTATTCTGATAATGAGGATGTTGATGAAGACATTGATATAATTAGTTCCCTTGTAAAAAAAGTGTTGAAAGAGGAAATTGGAAAAGAAAATTATAGAAACCACTAATGTTCTACAATTTCACTAGATGTTAAATGTTTCTGATGAAATCACAAAAGATTAATATTGTCGGATTTGAATAAGTTGAGGAAGATGAGAAAGCCCAAAAATGAGATAGGATAAGATAAAGAAAATTTACACTAATGAAAAGAGAAATAATTTTTTAGTTTAAGATGAAACAATATGAATCATTATAAAAAAACCAGTTAGAAGAGAAATTTAGTTTTACATCTAATAATGAATATTGATTTCATTTGTCACACATTGATGATGATGTGGGAGAACCAAATAAGCAATAATTCATGCTAATGAATGAGTAAGGGGTGTTTCTGAAGTAGAGTAAAATCGGATTTAATATAATATAAAATTGAGAAATGAAAAATAAATATTGGAAAACATAAAATAAGAGTAATTTCTATACATTGAATGTATTATGAAATTTAAATCGAAAATGGATGTGTAAGAGAATATGGTTAAGGATTTTTATGTGAAATTACCAATAATAGAATAATATATACCTGATACACATTCAGTATATCCTAAGAGTCAAAATTAGTTAACAAAGATCATGGAGCGTTTTACTATGTATGATTAGGATAAAGGTAAATCTTCTAAATTTGGTGAAAGGAAGAATTTATAGTGACTAAAGAATTTTATACCCAAACCATCTTTGTGTAAACTTATCATCTATTAAAGTAATGGTGTTGAAACAAATATTCAAATTTGTGGACATGGAATACTATTTAAAGTAACATACCAAATAAGAAGAGAGAAGTATAAAATAAAGAGTAATAATACCGTGGAAATTTCAGGATCATGTTGCAATAGGAGATGAACAATATCATTTCGAAAAAACATAATATCAATATGGATGATTTTTTTAAAGGATTATACAAGGGATATGAGATTTTATGATATAAATTCTCCTTGGATAACATTAATAAGTCCACATCAGTGAATATGAATGATGTAAGGAGGAAATAAGATTATTAGATGAGGACATATTGGTAGAAAAATAAATCCATGACTAGATAATAAACCATTCATGAAACATAAAAAATATCTATATATTTAATGGATATTTTTTAAAGATGTAAATATGATGTTATATAGAAGAGGATTTCGTGAATTTCCTATCTTGAAAGGTTCAATAGGGTGTGAAAAGTAAGTAAATTCAGTTGAATGAATGATAGAATTCATTTTTTTCTAATAGTAACAAGAATATATGTGAATAACTCAATAAATCTGAGAATATTTAGAAACTATATTTCAAAATTTTAACAACACAATTATAAATTATAAATGAATATATAGAAGGAGAAAATGTTCGAGGGTGATAATTGAGAGAAATATGTTTTTTTATAAATATATCAAATTTCATGAGAGTTTGAAGAAAGTTAAACATTAAAATATTCAAGAACACCTTGGTGGAATGTGTGAACATGTTTATCATGGTCTCAATTTTTGTATGATTATCCAAACCAGAGTTGAAGAATTGATGAAAATTATGAGGTAAGAGTTATGCAAAGATGTTTCTTTGATGATTGTGGTGAAATATTAAACTACACATATAGAAATAGTTCATGGTAATTAAAGGATATGGTTTTCGACAAAGACTGGTTGTAGTAAAATAACTATAAAAAATTATTAAAATTTTGAATTTTAAAGATTTAAGGGGGATTGGTTGAGAGGAAAGTCTCATCCTTTCTATTCTAGATGATGAACCAATACAACCTATTTAATCAACTTTTTATTGTGTACTTTTACAAACCTGATTTTAATTGAAGAAAATATACAAAAAATGTTTTAGAGATGTTTTTTATATGTTGTACAACAAATTATGTGCATATTATGTAGTTTAGAATCTATTATGACAAAGGGAAAATGTGTTTATCACTTGAGGGTGAATATAAAAATAGTGATTTTTTATTTCATGAAAATTTTATAAAACTAGAGAATATTTTATATTTATCACCTTTTTAAACATTATTATTATTTTATATGATATATTTATAATGGGTGAGTGTTTTTTATATTATAATACAAATCTATTATGTATTTCACTTAAATGTTCCAATTTTGTTTTTTAGGTGATTAGAGGATACATTTTTAATGATGATTTTTTATAGTCCCAATGCTTATTAAATATAGTTGGTGTAAGATTTATAATAATTTAATTACAATATTATTGTGTTGGATATTTAATATTGTTTTCTATACTAGGTCAACCCACATTGAGTATGATTTGATTAACTTTAAGATCATTATCTTTGGTATATATTGAACCTTAATTCTCCCAACATGTGTGACACATAATAATTTGTAAAACAAAATTGCGGAATTTTTTTAGAATCATGAATGATATCTAAACATGAGTTATATACAACAAAATATATAATTATTTTAATTTTTTTCTAAATGATGGAGAAGAGAAATGAGCTGAAATAATGACATAGGAATAATTTTATTTAAAAAAAAATATATACGGATTTGGGGATTTAATTTCCAATTTATGTATTATGTTTGTTTTTTCGGGAAATCCTACATGATTATGAGAATATATCAATAAGTGTTGGATCATTTGTGAAGATATGAAGTGAGGTTTTTCAATTTTAAATGAAAAAATAAGATGTTACTCCAACCTTTAAGAACATAGTTGGAAATATTAATGGAGGTTTCTATTATTATTTATGATTATATTGAGTTTTCAAAATGACAATTATATGTATTGATGATGAGAGTGTTCTAAAAAACATGTTTGAAAGGGTTTGGAATTATCTAGTCGGTGGGAGAGATATAATGTCTATATTAATAAATGATAATGTTATATGATTTAAATATTGTCAATCCATTGATTAATGGTTCTTTAGTATATATTTAATGATCATTTTAGTTTTTTGATAAGGCTTAGATGTGGAATAAATGAGATGTAGATTTAATTGAGTAATGATTGGAAAGAAATTAGATCTTGACATTCACAAAGGGATGACTAGGTTATATTCATTATAAAGATACAACTATTGTTGTGTATGAGTAATTCTACACCATTTATGTGTCATATTACCATGTGTATTATTTAAACTGTGTGTCCCCTAAACCCAACATGAATATAATTTTTATAGTGATTTGTTTGTTTTTTACACGTACCATAATAATGATGATATTTTTTAATCCTCTATTTATATTTTAATATCTATAGATTATTTTTCATGTCATATGATTATAATATTTTCCAGGATATAATGAAAACCTTGAGATACTATGGCATTGATCATAATCATATATCTTATTTTTGATAAGGATATTGCTGATATGATACATATAATGTGTTACTATTAGGTGCTTGTGGATTACAATCATTATGATTTCTTATTAAGCAGTTCACACATATGGATATTGAGTTTATGAGATCATGATGGATGACCCTCTAATAGGAACAACACATTTTTAATGTCTCGTGAGTTTTTTAAATCAATGATCATTTGTATTGATCTCATGAATTTATGTAATTACCGATGGGTACAATATTGTTATATACTTTGATGCATGTAAAAAATTGTGTCATTATTTTCATGGTGATGTATATTATGTTGGTTGTGTCATTGGTGGTATAACATTGATTGAATATTCAAGATACAATTTTTCACTTTTGATAGGAAGATATTTTTAGTCCGAGTTGGTCAGGATAAGAGTGACATCACAAAATTCATGGACATGGAAGAAGAAGGTATTTTTAACCAGTTATTATAAAGATTAATTGAGGAAGAATGGATGATGTAAAAATATATGTTTCATACTCTACAATATGTAATGAGAAATTTTGAAAATATTAAACGACTTCTGTTTGTTTGAGGTTTTCATTGCAATGACTATTTCTTATTTTCATAGGGTCCTTGAGGGGTCTCTAGAATTTTCTCTAGTTCTATTAATATTATTCATTCCTATCATGATATGGTCCTAAAGGTTCACACCCAAGGAATATTTTAAAGTCTTTCCAATTCTAATGAACAAACGTACAACACATAGTCTGACTGACTATTGGGTGTAAGAGATTTCTAAGTATAAATGATTTCCATGAAATAAGTAAATTCAATATTTTCACAGTTGGAATAAATTTTAAGATTTATATTTATTAAAATAAATGAAATAATTTTAACACAATTTTTGGATATTATTTAATGAATAATTATTATTTTAATATTCACGATTTTATTAATGTTTGAAGGAATGTGGATTTGATTTAATGAGTCACTTTTATCATGTAATATAGTAATTATATATAAATTATGTGATAAAAATTTAAAAATCTTCTTTTACATATAAATTTTTTCATAAAATGACATTTATCACTAATTTTGTGGGTGATACATATATGGGGGATGGGGAGCCATTTTTTGGTATTTGGAATGTCATTTTATAAGTGGGAGAAGGCTCCCAGTTGTGTTACTCTTCACTATATGATTCTAAGAGTATAACATCTGAGACTTTCTATTTGTTGTTTTTAAATATTCTATGTAATATTTTCAATACTAGATTTTGTGATGACATTTTATTCCCAGCCTCAAAATTCCTATAATGATTATTATAAATACTTTAAATATATTTAATATCATGAAAGAAAAATTTTCAAAAAAAATTAAATAACTTTTAAACAAGTTTCCAAATTTCAAATCCAAGTGAACCGTTGAGTTCAGAATGACGTTTTACCATATACATGACTTAAAGTTAGTCAACATAATCCATTTGTGTAAAAGTAGCAGTTTGAAGAAAATGAATAAAGTTATTTAATAAAAATATTTTATTTGATTTTTTTGATGTTGTTATGGTATTTACATTAAGAATATTATTATATTGGAAATCATGGGTTAGCTACATAAAACTGTAGATGTCAAAGGACTATTGAAGAGAGTTCTGGATATTTCCCTCTAGCGTACGATGAAAAATCCAGATCAGATCGTAGGTCATTGCATAAAAGGAATTTGTGGACCTTGAGAATGATGGAGACACAATCATTCTTCATCAATGATAAATCTTAATAATTGTATTCTATTTTTAATATGACTACCAACTCATTCTTAATCATGGACATGTGTGTATCAATTCGATGAACAATAATTGATATGTGCATCATTGGTAGATTTCCAATTGATGTGATTTTTTCCTTTAGTTGTTTTATCCCACTTTGTTCATCATTTATATGATGAATAATTTAGGTTAATTGAAAAATGGTTGGTGTTCGTTTCTCAATTTCATGGTTTGTAGATTTATCCCTCTCTTCGTCACACATTCATCATGTGTGCTTCCTTTTGGCCCACAGTTTGATGAATACTTGGTGTTAAATCAGTGCACGAATGTACTTCAACACAATTAATAGATACCAAATGTATGTTTAATTATCAGTTATGTGTTCATGGTGTGAAAACGGGGATTGGAAACTAAAGGTGTGTCAGAAAAGAAATTGAGGTATCCGTTCAAGTGATTTTTGATGCATGAAAATGAATGGATCAACGATAATAATTTCTGAGAAGTTTCGATCATAGAATTCGTCTATCGTGAAAATATAGATTTGGAATAACCCTAATAATTAGGATGTAGAATTATTGGAGGTTCCAATAGTACACAGATCACTACAGAATAAATTCACAATAGATATGTAAAATTATAAGAAACAATACATGTATATTGGGATTACAGGTCATGTGGTAATCCTCACAACAGTCATAGAGTTTGGCTAAAGTCAAATATAAAATACTGTGTGATCCTTTTAAAACATTTTGTAACCCTCCATGATAGACTCAGTGTGTACTTTAGTAGTTCACAGAAATAGGATGAAGTACAGATTAAAAAATATGCAATGTAGTCCCACATAGACACGACTTGGTTTAGACGATCTTGTACACAGACATGACCTTAGTAAACAGAAGCAACCAGGTGACAAGAATAGGATACCAAGTTTTTCTATAGATCATGTATGTCCTTCTACATTCCATGTATATGGTGACTACAAGTTGTGTGAGGATCTTCCATATGGGAATGACTATGGATAACTGTATATGCCATGTACCCATTGAGAAATGTCATGTAGTCCCACAGAGAGTGCTTGAGGCTCTTCAATTTCATATTTTGGACCTATATATTTTGAGTTCATTCCATTGGTAAATTTCCTTGATGGTATAGTGTGGCATTATATCAACACAATTGGATTATGATCCCCTATAGAAGTCAAATATCAGAAAGTGTTTTTGTATCCCTTCTTGAGACTGGAGTGTGAAGCTCTATCATCCATAATTATAGTCTATGGAATAGAATGCCTCTCTAAGTATGGTGTGGATTATCCATATTTTAGGATATTATTGTTGGGTTTGCAGAATCATTGGCATAAGATCCTTTATGTAATGAGTTAATCCAAACTGGGTTTGTGGGGTCCCCCAGCAGTTCTAGTGTGACCCCCTATATATGTATCATGGGCCCCTTAGACCAGTGAGATTCCATATGTAGGGACCAATTTTCCAAAGATCTTCGTCGAGTGTCTATGATGGTTTCATGGCTTGTAGAGTATGTTCTACCAGAATGAGTGTTGTTTCTTGGAGAATCTTGTGGAAGGTAGTTGGTTATGACCTACATAAGGCATGGTGTATTTATTGAGTATATTGTGTTCAATGTTCTATTATACATATATTGTTACATATTTTACTAAGATTACTAATCATGGTGTTTCATGTTTAGTGTTTTTGGAGTGTCATAATGACTGTTACTGTATTCATTCAAGCACGAGATTTTACAACACATGTCATGTCTTGTGATGATGATGACCTTTTTGATAGTGTCCTCAGAGGACAGGGAGTGGGTGAAGCATAGCTCAGGCTTGAGAGACTGAGATGTATTTTTGGGAGCCTAAATTTGACTTAGTCCTTGAACTTGGAGTTTGTTTGACTCTTTAATGTTTTGTTTGGGCTTGTTTTTACCCCTTTTATATTTACAATACTTTATAGCCTTATTCTATCTTGGGATCTTCGAGGTAAGCATTAATTCATCCAATTTTTTACAATTAAAAATTTTGTGGGGTCAAAGATGTGTGTGTCAGTACATGTACCTTAGGGAAATTACTATCATTTATTAGATAAGACTACATGGCACCAGTCACCAACACATGGCTTATTGAATGCAGGAATGGTGTAGATATGGGTCAGAACCCAGTGGGTCTGGTCACCAGAGAGTTTTATCAAAGGTCTTTTTTTTTCAAGTTTTGGACTAGGAGTCTATGTAGTTGGTTTGGGGAAACAATGTTAAGTGTTTCAAGTTCATATTTTAGGATAGTGACTCTATTATTGGTGAGGAGGCTGACATATCCATACATCAGGATTCCGATCAACAACTTCTTTACTCAGAACATGAGAAAACTAGTTAAAGGGGAAAATGGTACATGTATCATATATGAATGTGTTGTGTTTTCCATTTCCTTCACTAGATTGATCATTAAATATACTCTGTTAACCATGGAAATTCTAGTTTTTGTTCAGGAATCCATCATAGGGATATCCAACAAATATTCCTCCAAATGATCATGAGGATGATCCACCTAGTGATGATGCATCAGTACAGAGACTTGTATTAGAGATAGAACCTCTATGTGGTTTTCCATCTTTACCATCACCCATTGAAGTCATCTATCACCAATTATACCAACTGAGCATTCACATAGGATATTTTCATTTCCATGGTATTAGAGGAATTTAATTGAAGCATTTTAGGTTGAGGTAGACCCCTAGCTGGCTAAGGACAGGTTAAAGGCAGTCACCCTCATGCTCCTTTTGAGGATGCATACTAATCCGATGATAGTTCTCTCAATGAGTATTATTTGAGGAATAACCAGGGGAAGGTGGAGCTTGGTGACATAGTCACACGATGAGAAATCACTCTCCTAGAAAGTCTTTGACCATATATTCAGAGAGGAGTTTCATCTAGCCACACTGTGATAGGTACTCATATAGGATGTTCTACAATTGTAGAAGGAAAGTAATACTGTGGAAAAGTATTGAGAAAGTTATACTGATCTCTCACATTACTACATGGATATGGGGTGGGGATAGTTATTCACTGCTAGGAATTTTCACCATGGCTTTTCTCATGATATCCGAGCTGTGGTGGTATCCCATATCATTTAACCTATGTTGTGTGATTGGGAAGGATTTATTAGTGGAGATATTTTGGACAAAACAGCCACTGGTTGTGAGAGAAAATAGTGGGAACCATGTATCTGAAACCTCTGTTGTAGGAAGCTGACAACAGTCAGAGGGATCCAGGTCTATCAAACATTTTTTGAGGTGATCCCTAGTTTTAGTGTAAGTTGTGTACGTATCCTAGGATATCTCACATCAGCTGAGGGGTAGGAATTGATTCTCCTTTAATGGTTGAGGACATCTAGCATGATATTACACAAACCATCATACATCTGATTGGGAGACAGTTGTGGGACCTCTTATATAGAGGTAGAGATAGGAGAAGTGTAGTTTTTTGGGTGGAATACATGGCCAAGGGGGTAATGAGGTAGAAACATGTTGTCAGAGCTTAAACCTATCACCACCACCACCCCCAGGTGGTCCACACCAGGATCCTGGAGTAGTTTGGAATAGATGATACTTGCAATGGTCTAAGGAGTCCTATGATCTGAAGGCCCTAGTGATGATACAAGGCACGATATGTGTCTCTTATACATTAAATATTGTATTATTGGACACATGTGCATTCCATTCATTATTTTCCAACTATCTATTTTTAAAAATACAGATTTTGGATAATATTTTCACTCAACCCTACATGTTGGAGACTCTGATGGGTGGATGCTCAGGGATTTCACCCTTATGTTGATAATGAAACATGATTATTGGATCTATGAGTTTTTAATGATATCTATTTTTAGTTTTATTGAGTCTTTATGACATCATATTATGTATGTAATGACTATATAAATTTTATACACAAATTCATTGTTTTAGGTGGATGATGCTGTGTGTTTTCAGTGATGGAACCATATTTTACTTTGTCGGGGAAAAAGAAACCCATGTAGAACAGGTTGGGCTAGATAAGAGGGTACATCCAATTAATCATCATTTGGACTACATAACCATTGGTGTAGTGGAGGTTACGAGTTCCAAACGTCATAAATTGGTGGAAGATTATGAGGGAGTCTTTCCTAAGGTGTACCATGTTTACCACCCTAGCATGGGGTAAATTTTTGAATCAACATTCACCATGGTATGTAAATTATATCTAAACTAAAAAAATCAGATGACTCCCATAGAGAATCATGAAATGAGGATATAGATGGAGTGTTTTTGGAGGAATAATTTTTTTCTACTCGGTGATTCACCCTACGAAGGCCCAATTTTGTCTTCCAAGAAGGAAGACAGAAGCTTGATGTTTTGTGTTTTTCATAACCACTTGAACCAGGAGACTCTAAAGAACATGTATCCACTACCAAGGATCAATGAACTCATTGATTAGTTATAAGGGGTCTGGATGTTATATAATATTGACCTCAAATTAGGCTATCACCATTTATGAGTTTATGAAAAGGATATATCAAAAGCCACCTTGAAATATCATTGTGGTCAATATACATACATGGGGATTCCATTCAGAATGAAAAACATTATAGAAGTGTTAATAGGACTCATGAAATCTATATTTTAGATTTTTTAGAGAATTTTTTTGTATTATTTATCAATGAAATACCAGTCTATTAGGTATCTGAGGAGGAGCACATGAAAAACCTGAGGATGGTATGGGAAGAAAACTGAGATCATAAAATATAAAGGAATCTATATAAATGATATTCTATGGATTCAAGAGGTCCATAGTCAAGGACACGTCATCTTAGAGGTTGGAGTTTCTGTGGATACAATGATGTTTTTGGTAGTTATTTCTTGGGAGACACCCAAGAGTGCCATCAAGGTGAGAATTTTACTTAGATTACTTGGGTACTTTCAAAATTTTGTACTTGAAATCTCTAGAGTGGATGAGCCAATGAAATCATTAACATGGAAATGTAATGATTTCATGTGGATGGAAAAGTTCCAAAATAACTTTTAGGAGATCAGGTCATGGTGGAAGAGAACTCCCTTCATAAGGATACTGAAGGAGGGTTTCAATTACATAGAGCCCTTTAATTTGTCAGGGATTGAACATGGTTGTGTTATGATGTTGAGAAAAAAAATTGTTCTCTATGCTTCCTTATAATTAAGAACATAAGAGAAACACTACATGTAACATGACCTAGAGTTATCAAAATTTGTTTTTTTATTGAATATGTGGAGACACTACCTAATGGGTGAGCGATCTAATGAACACCTTGATTTCAAGATTCTCATGTATATATTATCAATAAAAGATATTATATTGAGATATTGGAGGTCGATTGCGTTCCTCAAGGACATTGAATTTGAGATAGTCTATAATCCTGTGAAGGGGAATGTTGTAAATGATGATCTCAGTTAGAGATCCAGTTCATAGTTGATATAGTGAGGCATTTCAGAAGTTAACATCATTTCGGTTATCATTCATTGATGGAGATCATGAAACTTACTTCTAGTTGATGGTTATCACCCCTCCACTCATACAGTGATTCATGGAGGAACAACATGGGGGTACTGAATTAGAGTTATTATGTTTTCATATATAATTTGGACAAGCCCCTTATGTATTTTTGATAGTTTAACAACATTTAATTCATTTAAGAGGACACACGATTGTATGAGTGGAATAGATGGAATAAGGGAAGATGGATTTTAATACCTCACATTTGAAGGTACATCAGTGTGTTGAAGAGATATTCTATGTTCTCCATCATTATGTTTTGTGGTTAGGGATGATGAAAATAGATTCAAAGTCTATCTCTTGATGCCATACTAGTCAGCAAGTAAAGTCTGAGCATCATGTTCATGTGTGTTTAGCTCAATCCCTTGAGGTTCCAGAATAGAATTTGAATAGGACGTCTATAGTCTTCAAGATGGTGGTAGCACATATTTTAAGGGGGAATGATTATGTCTTGTTGATTTTAGATAGACTCACTAATTCAACCCACATCCTAGAAATTTGAGAGAAGAGTTACGAAGATATATTGATACTCCACTACGTCTAAGATATATTTCAACTAAATATAGTTCCATAAACTTTTGTATCTGATCGTTACCCTCGATTTATATATACATTCAAGAAAAGATAATATGGGTTTCTTGGGACCTCGTTACACTTAAGAAAATCATTCCAACTCCAAAATAATGGCCAAATAGAGTAGACCATCCTATACATGGATGAAATTATGTTGTCTTGAAAGTTGGACTTTTTCCATAGTTGGGAGTGTCACCGATTCATTTAGAAGGTTGAGAGTCAAGCCCTCTTTATTGAACATAAAAACAAGATAACTAATTTAACCACTGAGTATGAGGGATCCCATAACAGACAAGTGTATAATTCCTTTGGAAATAAAATAAAACAATGGGTAAAATCATGTTGAATTTCTAAAGGAAGTAAACATCCATGAAAGAACCATAAAATCCTCCTTTCCCCTATCTTTAGAAAGTGAATTATTGAGATTAGTCTAATGATTATTCCACACCCTCTTCCAGGAAGTTACACCGTGATGGAAGAACAACATGGCAGATCTTCTCTCAAACCAACAAAAGAGTGTAGAGGAGATCCAGATGGAATGTTTCAGCACACCCTTTTCTCATACGAGCCGCCCTCCTGAGAAATCATGAATTGAACTCATGAAATGACACCTAATATAGTGCAATATCAGATAGAAAACAAATAAGCATAAGTAAATGGAAAGACAAAAATATATCCATCAAGTTGATGAAAATTTGATGGATGATAGATTCTAACTCACCCATCCCTCAAACAAGGACTCACACGTAGTGACACATGAAAAAAGTTGTGTTGCACCAAATTCAGTAAGGAAAACATGACCTAGTGAAGAAATACACAACCAATGAATTAACAGATCCATTAGAACTAGTGTAAACTTGAATAAAATTCTTGTGAATCACTACTAATGCCACAACTGAAGAAAAAAATAGCAACTGAAAAAGGCAATAGAAAGGAAGATAAAAACGAGGCCCCATTCACTCGATCCATTAACAATATGTTTTGAAATACATCAAAAAGACCACAAAATTCAATCTTGGAAGCAATGAGTATTATCTAGAAATTGCAGCATCACATTCCTAGGACATTAGTATCCAAGGATGAACGTAAAGCATGTAGAGACAAATGAAAACCAGAAACCGTTAGATATCCACACACCCCCTCCTTCCCTTCAGAATCCACCGCTCGAAGTATCCTGATCCCTATCGGAATCCTTCACCGCTAGACAAAAGAACACCGAAGACGCTGCACTAAAAAATAACCACCATGAGAAGAATAAAAAACTGATGCAAATATGAAAGTCGATCTACACCAGCGGTGCCCAAATCGTAATCCCGATCAAAGTGTAGGGAGTATCACAAGTTCGCATTTCAAAATACACTTCACCGCCACCCGCATGCCCCCATAAAGAGACAATGTCATGAGAGATCTTTAAAACCTACCATAGATCCCACATTTGGTATGGAACTAATCGATGCATTGTACGAGTGACTGTATATGCCGACACATTGTTGGAGTGATATTGAAGAGCCACCACTCTTGGGCCCAGAGTTAGTATGAGCTATATTAATGATGGTGCAGATCATCCATGAGTATATATTGAATGAAAAATATTATTATAATAATTGTTCTAAAAGAAAAAAATTCATTTGGAGTTTGAGTAAGGAGATCATGTGTGCTCGAAGGGGCTGGCATCAATGTGGATTGGGAAGACTTGTCAATGAAGGGAAGTTACCTGTGAGATATATTGGTACTTTTCAGATTAAATGTTGAGTTTCATAGGAGGTGTTCCACTTATCTATAATCCTGATGTTGGACTGAGAACATATTGACTTCCACATGTCATAGCTAAGGAGGTTTGTGCATGACCGACAACACATTATCGACGAGGGAGATATGGGCATTGATGATGTAGAAAACATTGATGTCTATCATCTTAAGATTGAGGATTGGCACAAGGTGATACTTTGTGGGTGATTAATTCCCCCTTTTCCTATTCAGTGGTTGCACGACAATCTTAAGGAGGGAACATGGCAGTGAGAGGTTCATATTCAAGAACATTACCCACATATATTTTTGTAGCCCTTGTTTTGTATTTTTAGAATGTAAATACCCATGGAGGGGAGAATATAACATCTCATATTTTCCATGTATTATTTTTAAATATTATATGGATTATTTTGGAGACTAGGTGCTGAGACTATGTGCAGTTCAGAGGACCAATGTGGGTTCAATTTTTTTTAAAATATGTTAAATATATTAAATAGCACATGCACAAAATTTTCTTAAAAAGGTGGAATTACTTCTATGATATTTCCCTGATTAGAAATCAAAGGGCCCTATTAATTTCAAAATATATGTTATAACTTAGGCATGACTTAATATCAGTTAGTGTGATCTATTTGTAAAAAAATATCATTTGATTAAAATGAATAAAATAATTTATGAAAATAATTTTATATTGTTTTATTGACGCTATGATGGGTTTTTAATTAAATAATTGTTATGTATGCATGTTGTTCCGCATGGAAATTTTTCTTATATTACCTAAGTGTAGTTTAGTGATTAACACAAGGATGTATCTCGAAGAGAAGTGGACACAAAATAGTTTTTCACTTTTAAATGAGGGTAAATTTTTTATTTTGAATAAATCAGCAAAAAAATTAATGAAATGAAATTTGAAATTCTACTGTTTTAGAAAAATAATATTATAATGGGGATTTGGTTGGTGTCAGTTTCCCTATTATAATGCTATAATTTTTCAAAATTAAATCAAACCATATCTTCAGAGTTGTTTAAAGTGAGATTCCACAATCATTTCCTATCACTTCCTTGGTGAAATTGTTATGGTGATAGAAAACGCTACCATGTTTTCAGTTTGGTCAACTCTCTTTCCATTTGTTGAAGATATATAATTAATATCCTTAATTGACATGGTAAATACCTGATCGAGTCTTTTTTATCACAAAAATCAATAAAATATATTACCCCTAGTCTATTACATCTTATATAACCCCCAAAAATAGTGGTGGGAGATAATAAATATTTAACAAATAAAAAATTAATAACAGAATTAAATTTGTTGAACAATATTACTTGTTAATAAAATATGCTATATGAAATTGAAAAAAACATTGCGGAAGAATGAAATTTCATTCAATTATGTCCAAGAAATCAAGAATTACAAAAATACAAAACCAACCCTTCCCAAATCTATCAATATGCTTACACCAACTTGGTAAGGATAATTGAGTTGAATGGGGAAGAAGAAGGCATTGCAAATCTATGGAAGACAAAACAAATAAAATAAATAAAGATAAAAAGATCTATTTCAGGGTGTCTAAGAATGAATGGGATGGAATAATATGCTTTGAGAGGGTGGATCTCCACTCCTTTTATAGTCATAATATTTCTTCAAATAGTTGACACATTGTATTACCAATAAATGAAATGTCCACGCATATCATCCTTCTTTAATGTTCTTCATAAATATCATGTCCATTTCTACTAAAATTGTAAGCTTATTTGGACTTGTATTCTGATAGTTCTACCTGCTTTACACTGATAATTTATTATGTATAGTAAGACACTTTAAATTTAAAACATATGGATCAGAATTCCTTAATGACCATTATAAAATCATAACACATAAAACAAATATAATGGAATAAAAACATTTCCCCATTTAAATCAAAATATATCACATAAATATATTGACATAACAAGTGCGTTATCAAAACCATTTTCAATACCAAAATACATAAAATATTATATGGTATTTATTTTCCTTGAAAAAAACATTATGGCTAGTTAAGAAATCCAAAGAACAAATAATACTCACGGCTGTGGAAAAGTCAATGTCACTGCTTACATTAAAATAAAAATTCCTTTCTGCGGTTTAGTAAAACACTTTATTGAAAGAGATTCCTTTTGAAAATTCAAGGGTGTTTATACAGCGTATAAAAGAAAGTCGTGTACTAAAACAAAATATGCGTCAATGAAAGGAGATTGAGACGAAGTCCCTTACCTCGTGTCCGACGTAACTCAATAATTTTTAATCTCCAGAATAATAAAATAATGTTAATTTATACTTTCTTAAGAACTGTTTTCTATTTTATTATTCCTTTTATATCCCTTATTACCATGTTATAAACATTAAGTAATCATTTTAGTTATAACGTTAATTTTGTCGATATTTGGTTCTTGTGTCAAAAATGGAATTCATATAATTACAAGTTGTTCACATGCTAAAACGTTCATCATATAAAGAATGATATTCATGATTTAGATATCATATATATCTAGTATATACATGTATTTATAATAATACATAACCTTTGGAGGTATGAAATGAAATGCACCGTTCTTGGAGATGGTAAGTCATACGTACACATGAATGTTACATTAATTTATATTTATTATTTGAATTAAAACATAAGGATACAGAAATCTGTTATAATTCTAGTATATTATAATATATAATATCATTAACTTCATCCTTTATATGTCCCACATATGGAATTAACGAGTCACATCACTTTGAGGGGGGTGGTAGTCCAAACTTCCTCAAATTAAACAGTCATGTTTACACATAATGGATACCATAAAGGTATGCTATAAAAGAAAAATTTAGAAGAATAAAGAAAAAAACATAATATATATCATATATAATTATAGTGTCATCTTAATGGCCACCATGAGAGGTGGTAGGAGATAATTTAACAATCATCATTTCGTCAGGCGTTAGTTTTCCATCCACAGAAACAGAATGTTCTTCACCCATTAGATAGAGGTGTGTGTTTGTGTAGTTAAAATCCTACTTATAAAAACTTCCTAGTTTATTGAGTTTACCTTTGGTGTTATAAAATAAATGAATAAAAAGAGTTTAGGGGTTGGAGAAGTAAAATAAAAAAAAGAAGTTAATAGAAACTGTTACCTTTAATTTTGGTAACTCATTATGGTTTGAAACAAAATGGTTTGTTGAAATGAATTTTTCCAAATGTGAGGCTTCTAGGTGGAAGAGTGGGATGTTTGAAGCTTAATTGGGCAGAGTTTGGACCATCCAAAAGGCTTGGTTAGTGTGTGGAATTGGATAGAAATGGTCTTTTTATATAAGGGGGAGGGGCTCTTCTAGAAAATGTGAAAACATTATTTTATTAAATAATGATATTCCATTTCTAAAGGACCAAAAATCATTATAGTCGAAGATAAGAGGACTCATGGTTGAAATAAAATCAGCTAATCAAAATTGGACTGGTTTTGGATGATATTTTAATATTTATAATCTTATTTATTTAAATGACTCCTTAATGAGGTAAACAATGCATCATTATTGTATCATAAATAATTTAATTTATTCGATGTCTAAAAATTATAAACAAATACCATGATATAGGAAATATTTTTATATTTCCAATGAATATTTATAGTCAAAATTATTACTTACATAACACCATATAAAAATTAATTTACTAAAATATTTATTTAAGTCATTTTTGTCTTTACTTAAAGTTAATTAATCTAAAGTGACATTATCACTTTCAAGTGGCTCAATGAAGTCCCAAAATAAACCCAAAGATACCCATGGTCGTAAATAACTAAACCAATATGTTTTGGACAAGTGTTAAGGTAATTTGAAATTATTATAATATTCTTTTTGCCGGGAATTACCTAATTTACCTTTAACTGTGGTAAATAAAAGTCGAAAGTTACTATTCACTAAAAATTATTTTCATCTTATTGAAAAAAATATTACTTACTAATAACAACCATGTTTGTTGGATTATTTAAATTTAATTCACAGAAGAGGTAAAGTTTCATTTAAATGAAAAATTTAGTTTTTTTAACTACAACTAAGTGGTTTCACTATTCATCCAAAATTGAAGTTTTTCAGAAAAATACAAAAAATTCAGCCTATGATTTATTTAAAATTCAAATTCGAAAATGATGTCAATTTTTTGAAATTCAATACGTAAAAGTGGAATTAATTAATTTAAAACTAATTTCCTTTGTTAAAACAAGTAGCATGTTTTTAAAAAACAACAACCATCAAAAGATTGGCACTTGTTTATGTACATATTCAAACTAAAATTAATTGCAATGAACAAAATTGGATTATATGGTAAAAATATATTCTAATTATATTTTAAAACCAATTACAAAGATAATATTTAAATATAAATACATTATTTAAAAAAAAGTGAATTAAAATATAATATTTTTCACAATTCATTAAAATTGAACTTTATCGATAATATTACAAAAATTTACCAAATGTAAATTTTGATGTCCCCATTCCAAGAAAGTATTTTTATTTGGTCCAATAGAATGTATTTAATTGGAAAAAAACTATATTTAAATGGGGTTCTCCATTAAATGGTGGTAAATTGACCTTTTAATGTAAATTATGCTTAAAATTAGATTCATTTAAATTTTAAGCCTCTAAGTTTTATTGGATAAATGTAAATACATTTAAAAAACATGTATAATCATATTGTAGTTATTTATGTTCATTCCTGCCAATACAATGAATAGGAGTAAACTACCATTTAAAATAATAATATTATATTATTAGTATGAAAGTTATGATTTCAATGAAACCTGTTGTTGCGTTTCAGGTATGCTATCGAACATAGAAAACCATTTAAATTAAAATTATGATTTAATTCACAAATATTAATAAATATGAAATTCACTTATTCTTCATTTAATTGGGATGTTACACATTTCTCATAGGAGGATATATCTAGGCCATGGTTGATCAGGATATTAGTGTGTTAACTAATTCAATGGAAATTTTAGAAGAAGGTATATATGTGATGTAAGCTCAATGAATAATAATGAAATAAATATTATGAAAAAACTATATCTCCTACATTATGAGATATCATAAGAAAAGTAAAGTATTTTACAATGTTTGTGTTTATAGGAGGTTGTGGTTTCTAAAACTATTACTTATCTCTTTAGAGGCATTTATGGTTATCTATAATTTTCTTTTAGTATGTGAATAATATTAATTGATATCTATATATGGACCTTGAAGTTCACACATTTATCATATTTGAATTATTTTCAAATTAAAATGTATTCATGTATAAGACTAGGTGGGCCCCACCACATGGTTTTAGATATGACCGAGTTTAATTGAACCCCAATAAATTAATAAAATCAAAAGTTTATTATTTAAAATAAATTTCATTGAGTCTATTTATTAAATTTATCCACAATATATTAAGTGGGTATATAAAAAATATTTTATGAAAAAAAAATTTATCTTTAAAGGTTCTTATAATTTTTATTGGAATGAATATTACGGTTAGTAACTCATTTTAAAAAAAATTTATTTATTATATTAAAATTATGTTATAAAAATGAAAATGACATTTATAAAATCATTAGTTGTCGATAACATGTCATTTAAAGAATATCTAATGAGAAATACATATCTCTGGGCTAGTGGAACATTTTCTTGTATAGACATCTCACTATATAAGATAGATGTGGAAATCATTAGGGTAACCAATCACTGAATGATTTGACGAGCCTCCATATCTTATATCCCAAATCCTAGAGAGTTATCTTGATGATCTGAGCAACCAATCCATGTTTTCAATTATGTCTTGAAGGATCATTTATACAGTAATTCTCAAATTGATAAGGAATCATCTCATTCCCATTATATAACCATTATTTTAATGATATATATTCAAATATACATTCAATGTACATGTGGATGATTTAGTTTTATTCAAAATTGGTTCCTTTTATTCAAATTCACCAATAGTGAGTTTTTATTGAACAAATAATTATATTGATCAATGTAACATATTAAATTTAGTTTGTGATTAATTCATTCACATGAGATCCAAATATTTTATACCAAGATTCAAATCACTAGATAATACATATTTACATTGATGAATGATGAGAATTTTTAATTACAAGGGCCCAACTTTTTCTTTGTTCCCCAATACCTTTAATTACATTCCTTTTAATTGACAATTTTTAAGAGAATAAATGTATCCTAGTTTTTGAAATTGATTTATAAATTTAATATGAAATATTAATGATTGATTCCAATATGTTTACAGTCTATTACAGAGCTATTCAGGAGTATTTAATGATTTTTACATGAGTCGATAATAAACAATATTTGATTCATCTAGAGTAAGAAAAATAGATAATATTTTTTATTGATAAATATGTGGATAATTTGTAAAATAATTATTATGAATGATATATTAATTCAAATAATACATAAATGTTATTAATTTTTAATTAAACATCAAGGATTTATTTTTAGATTTAATTGGAAGATTGAGATGAGTTCCACAATAAAACTGGAAATTGCCACATTGTACAGAATGAGTTAACGATGAAGTGGATGATTAGTTAAAAAGTGTATAAGTAAAAAATAGGGATTTTATGAAATTAGATTACCTTATGTGTTTTGGGATAATATGATTTTAATTAAATGAGTTTCAATGAGAGATTAATGGTCATCTTTGCAAGGATCAATGATAGTGGGTGGAGGTGAATTAGTGTACCCTCTTTCTTCCAAGAATTTATCAGTTTTAATAACCCTCTATGTATGGTAATGATCTATATCTATTTATACTTATTATCCGTTAATTTATCATATGACTGAATATGCCGAAAGATAAATTACTTGAGTATAATGTTTGGCATTGATAGAATACTTCATTTCTTGTTTAGGTCAAGATACAAGATCAATATTCTACATTAAAGAACATAGAGAATATGTAAAGAAATATTTTAAAATGATTATTGGTCGAAATTATTTTGACAGCCTATTTATATTTTATCTTTATAGTATAAATGTAGTTATCTATAATCATGATAATATCTCATTAAATCCCCATTCGATCTATTGTAATTTTGTTTTTCATTGTTCTACATGAATTCCATGTGTCCTAATATTCTAAGGAATCAATTTCCTTGATCTTATTATTCACTTAAGAATATTTTGAAATCATATATTGAATGAATAGGTTCCCTCTTATCACCATATCTTTGGGATTTGACAAAAAAGAACTAGGTTCTAGCCTCCTCTTCTTAATTTAATTATTGGGGATATTATGAATGCAATAAATTACTTCCCATTCGATAATAAAATAATTATATATTATTGTTAATATCATATTCTTCCTCATTTTATATCATATTTACCTAACATTTTTATGTTTAATCATATATATAAATTAATATTCAAATATTTATAACATTATATTTTATTATATAATCTCTATGATTTAAATTTATCATATGATACTATTTCTAATTAATCTAATATGAGTCAAATACAATGTCAATAATATAACATTAAATCACATAAGGCTCTACATATATATTCATGAAAAATATTTAGAATCACTACTTATTTTCCTATGTAAAATATTATTCTATTCCTATCATAGAAATTATTTTCCTACATGTGTGTGGTCACAATCACTATAATGTTGGACTACTTCTTATGACATGGAATACAAGTCTATTGATCTTATCATAGCATAAAGATTAGTTTGATGTTACATTCTATGATTGAATCACATTGAATAATAATATCATTGTGATATTTAAATAAATAGATATTTGTTGATGAATAATATAAATTATTTGTCTTTATTATTATTTTAGACAACTATAATATTTAAATCTAAATATATAAAAAATTAAAGGAGATTTTTTTATATGGATTGAATGAACATTTTAGTTATCAGCCTTACTTGACTTGAATAATTATTATCCTCCAAACATGTAATTCATATTGAAAAAAAATATCATTACATAGATAGAAATTATACTTATGAATATGATTATGTATTCATTAGTAATACCTATAAATACCAAGATTCATTCTTAAAAAATGTGATTAATAGTAAAAATATTTGTAATTTATAATTACAATCTTAATTTCCTTTATTATGTTGAGTAAGATGGTCCTTAAAGAGTATCAAGAATGGTGTTTGTACAGATTTATGATTATCATTACATTAATTAAAATATAATCTTTTTTAAAATTATATTTTAACACTCATCCCAAATCTATATATTATAAAATTAACTCAATTAAATTTTGAACCACTTAAAAACCACATAAGTATTTCTAAAACATTTCTAATTAACAAAAATCATCCTCTGAAGAACTTTATTACTAATATTGTCATATTTAAATCCAACATACCATATGATGGTTTATTTATAATCAAAGTTATATTTTTTCCTTAAACATTATATATGTAATATCTATTTTAACCATTTAATAAAAAATAATATAAAACAATCCTCGATAGTCTCAATACATCCATCAATAATTGTCAATTATTCTCTTTAAGATGTGAAATCAAATGAACACATGTATAAACCACTAAAATAATATAAAATCAGTATAAATAGATTGATAATAAATGAAATGGTCTTTTAGGGCTGGGATATGATTAATTTAATAGTTTTTATCCATTGATAAAAATGATGTATATTGACAAAACAAAATTCTCCCTCTTTATATTTGAATTACAAAATGGTTGAAATTGCTGATATGAGGATTCAATCATGTGAATAATAGTAATGATCCATCAAATACCATCATAAATTTATCTTATGATAAAAGAGATTATAAAATTATAATGAATAAACTAATACATCAAGGTTATCCACTAGTCTATTCATCATGGGATACCACTTTTAATTATCACTTTTGAGGATGTTTTAACTAGTTTTATCATGAAATGTGTTTCAGATATCCATCTCAAAAAACATTATGAAATATCAAGTGAATAGAAAATTAAATCCCCTTGCCTCAATCTCATTTCATAACACATCAAATCCTAATAGCACTATGTTCTCATTTGTTGAAGCGTTAATGGAATGTGTGATCAGAAATCCCCAGTTTTTAATTTTAATAGCTATCTAAATTTCTCAATTATCTTCTAATATTACAAGTCACACTATTTTATTCATGGTAACTTATACTTTAGAGATGAACCTTAAAAAATATTTACCATGGTTTATATTCTTCTACTATACTCTATAGCAGGGATCACTTTTCATGCTGAATATATTGGTTAAAAAAACTCAATAGAATTTCTATATTTTATTTCAATCAATTTCCAACATGTTAGCACATAATAAAACAAATTTAAATAATTAGTGTTTACCAAGATCATTTACTAGACCAATAGTATTGAGACTGACCACTCAGAAAAATATTTACACTCATTCTAATTTAACCAATATAAGATACATTCATACTTCATTTCTTAATTATTTTTTCAAAGGTTTCCATAGACTGGATAGTGGATTTTTTTTAATTTCATACCTTCCATTTTAGTGTAATTATTCTTTTTCAGGAAGTAAATTTACTTTCTTCCTTATATATACATATTCATCATTTATTCTAGTATATATATAATATTTTTTAGTATTAATTAATAATTTATAAATATTTTCTTTCTTTCCCAAACATCCAAATTTACATATTTAAATCACTATAATTTGAAATCTTCTGATGGAATTATTTTATTGTCAATATACCTTATTTCTAAAAATTATTCATACCTATTAGTAAATCCTTCTATATCCTCATTAATTCATATCTTTAGATGTCTATGTAATCAACCTTAATAACTATATAGTTTCAAACATTTTCATTTTGAGGTTATTTATTCTTTTAAAAAAATTATATATTTTCTTCACTTAATTTATTCCCTTGATTAACATATAATCAATGTGAGAGACACTTTATTCTAGATGATATAGTCATTATTTTGATATGTCTTACAAAACAAGTAGTAGACATTAAAAAGTTTTCAACCATATTGTTAATGATTTTGGTCCTTAATGACTAATTAGATTCCACATGACCTCGAACCATAGTTTTTCAATTTTAATAAAATTATTTCCCTTATAATATCAATTCCCACATTACATGATATTTTATAGTTATTTTTAAAACATTTATCAGTGTAAAACCTCGATATTTGAAATAATATTTATTCCAATAAAATGAAATCAATTCCTTATAACATAAAATTTTGAAAAATTTTATAACATTTTGTTATAGAGGGTATTCTGTATATAATAGGGTTGATTCAGGTGAAATAACATCATATTTTTCATTATATCACTTCATGTTTTTTATTTTTTTACCATCTTTACGATACCTTTATTTTTCTTCATGTATCTCTTCATCCATTACATGAAATACAACATAACGATCATCTATAATCTTATATTATTTGGTAATTTTGAACACTAAAAATTTTATCACCACTATAAGATTTATCTTCTACTAATGTACATTTATTTTTTTTATTTTTCAACCATTATTACCCTATTATTTCGATTAGAATTTTTTCTTCAATGAAGGAAAATATATTTTAAATCAATATGTGCATAGTTTATCAATATCCTTCTTCATAACCATTTCCTAACATGCCTTTATGCCTACAAATTATTATTATGAGGGTTCATTCATGAATAAATTCATTTGATGACTCATTCTATATTAATTAATTTTCTGTTCATCCATTATCATAAAATTATGTTATATATTATTGGGGAATTTTTATTTATCTATTAAAATTTATGGTTTTCATAGATCATATTTTCTAAAATGCATGCTCATCATCACAACATTCACCCTCAACCAATTTATTCTTTATGATCAAAATAAAGAAATCCATAATGCATCTCTATGTAAATTATTTAAGGGAGAACATAATGTTTTATTTAATTATCTTATTTTTATGTTCTTATAGATAAACACTATTAAATTCACATTCATTTAAATTAATTAATCAATAATGTATGAATTCCATATATATTTAACCTTCATTTATTTGATATTTTTTCTTTTAGGGATTTTTATTCCATCCCCCCATTTAATTCATTTTGAATTATTTATCCATTTTAATTTTATTTCATAGTAGTGATTTATGAAGCTAAATAATATATATGTTTCATATATCCTCAATGTGTGATGAATACATATCTAGTAAATACAATTAATTAGTGGTATTAATCTCCTTCGTCTCAAGATGATATGATTATATAACTTGAGGTATGAATAAACTATTGTTCCTCACCCACTCCACCAAAATAGAGAAAATAAACTATTTTTCAACCTCATTCTCAGTCTTCTTAAATAAAGATGAATATTTGAAATATAATTGCATCCATATCCTTTATTACAATAAAAATATTTTGGTACAGGTAGTATCATACTATTCAAAACATTTAAACATCATTACCTATTAATTTTGTATTCACCAATGTGTCATTATTAAAATACAAATATTATTTCCCTAATAATTGATTATATAAACCAAATCTTATTTAGCTATCAGGAAATTATCCTTGAAATATATTTAAATGTTTTAAATTTATCAAGATAAATTCTCTATCAAAATCCTATAAGAATCGAGATAATTCTCCCATATGATTTTTATAATATCATTTTTTTCATTTTCTAGAAAAATAATCTAATTTTAACACAATTTATATTTTAATATATATTTTGAATCAATGATTCAATTTGACATGCAATAATTTCTTATGGTCTATAAATATATTTTCATTATATTTTCATGACATAACATTTAATTTGGATCTATAATATCTTGTTGAATAAAAATTAATTTAATTCCAAATGTGATATATAAATAATTAATGATGGATTCATGAATCATATGAATTATGTATCCTTCTTAAAATATTAATCTTTTGTAATATCCAAACATCCTAATATGATGAATCACAATTAATATTTTTTTAAGGAATGAATGACCATTTTGATGATAATACTTATGGTAAATTCAATCATACTTACAAACTAAAAAAATTCTATAATATCTCCTGAAATAAACATTATGTATGTATAAATTAAACTTATAAATATGTATACAAATAATTCAACCATCCTTACACCAAAGAATATTCCTTCTTATATTGTGGTATAATCCTTACAGAGATGAGAAATTTATCCTTTTACTGATAGTCTTCCATGAAATTTTAACTAAGATAATCCTAAGTCAATCCCTAGAATCATGTTTACACTTATCCGTGATTATTCTAATGAAGATGGAAAAAATCATCCTTATTAATTTTATTGATCCACAATCCTTATATTTATAAATTGTTGCAATTCAATTAAGAATCACATAAAAAGTCAATTGAATTTATAAATTTCTTCCAATAAAAAAAAACTTCCAAATCACATTTAATCTATTTAAATATTCCATGAATCCCAATGATATTTATATGGGTTCTCTAAACTCGTAACAAGAATCTTTCTTAAATATCTTTTATTTATCAATATTTTATCTATAACCACAAAAAAGTTTTAAACTATTGCAATTAGTTTAACTTCATCTATTAACCATTTTCATTGATTCCCTTGAAGATCATTACTATAATAATGATATTTTAATATTAGTAATACGTATCTATCTCATTTATCATCATGTCATATTTTCAAAAAATAATGAAAAATAATAAAACCCTTTCATGGGAAATTTATAGAATGAAATAATTATATTAAGCATTATTTGAGAAATTTTATTTCACCATCGAAGAATATATTGGACTTAAATAATTATTATTTGTATATAATATTAAAATACTTAAGTATTATTATGTGTGTTTAAAATAGATAAATATATAGAAGATTTGTGGGTTTTTTGTGTGCAAATGAACAACCCAATATGCAATGTATGGAATTTAAAAATGTGAGAATTATTCCCTTCGTTTTTATAAAGGTATGTAAATTGAATGTCCAATCATTTAAGGAAGTGAGAAAGATTAAAATCATTGATGATTTGAAATAGGTATGAAATAACAAGAAACATGATAATTATTAATTTCTTTGGTGTTCATTCAGGATTATCTTGTATAGAACTATTGAATAATATTCCCTAAGGAGGAATATCTATTTCAAAGAGTATTGAAAAAACTAGATCTAGAAAAGAAATATTTCTTATTATAGTAAAAAACATTAATAATTGGTGGTAGAATGCTGTGTCATTCTAGTTTACTGCCAAATATGAACATATAGAGAAACATTATTTATGGTATTAGGATGAACCTTTGTGTAACTAAATTATACTATAATAGAGAATCCTTGATTTTGGTGACTAACCAATCATTGTAAAAATAAGGTTTTAACGGAAAAATTATAAATATAGGTTAGAAAATATTTTTTATATCATGATGAATTTCATTGAGGATGTGAAATTTAAGATAATTTTGATCTTGAATTTATCTTTTATAAGAGGTTCAATTATAAGGAATAAATTAATAACCCTGTACCACAAATTAACGCCCCTCCTAATGGTATATAAAACCAACATGAATTACAAATAATTTCCAAGGAGTCCTATTTTGTGGATATGATTACTTCATGAAATTAGATTCATTAACATCAACAAGATAATCAATTCAAGGTAAAAAATGTCACTAATAACAAATGAGTAAAAAAAAATTTAGTGGAAATAAAAAAGTTTTCAACTTATTTACTATGCATATGGATTGAGTATACCTTTTTCACACAACTTATTCTACCAAGATTGTGTCTTACATTTGTCTTCATTCATAAAAGAAGATAAATTATACTAACAAAAAATTATGACAAAGAGAATAATTATATATAAATTTTAGAGGTGACCTTCAGTACTCTTTATTTTGGGGAGATATTTTGAACATGTCAGGTACACATAAATTTTATAAACAAAAATGTATTCAGATATTTAGTAATGATTTCGACTACAAGTTTCTCTATATAAAACAACTCTAGTCACACAGTGTTTTTCTCTACCTTCATCATTATATGTGGTAATAGTTTTAAATGATATTAATTAGGGGGAATTAAACATATTTTTTAATTAATTTAATGGCACTATTATGGATAGATTGAATCTAAAGAGGTTCTGAACCACTTCTCCTATATTATCTGATTTGTATTTATGGACCTCAACTTTTTATAAGCCTCATTATTATAAATATATTTTACCACTCCTATAATAAAGTACACATAATATTATGTCTTATATAATCAGAAAAAAAATTATTCCAATATTTAATGAACATCAACTAATGTATTTTTAGTCCACATTTTTCAATACTAGTCAAAATAAAATTACATTAAACCAAGCGTATTCCATATTTTAAAAAATAATATAGAATAAAAATTTCCCTATATGTACCATATTATCTACTTTATTATAATATGATTACCTCATTATAAATATGTTTCAAAACTAGATCCCAAACATTTAATAAGATGATATACATACTTTTTCGAATATGATTGTGTATATTTCTATATATTATTCTTATATAATTCCAATTAAACTACCATATGCACATCAAAATTTACATGTTTCATTTTAATTTATAACGTAGTTGAAATGGTTTCATTATTTTATGTTAATGTTCTTAAACACATTTTTAGAGTGTATCACATAGGTGAAAAAAATCAAAACCTTCCATTTTATAAACTCACTACCTATAAAATTATATTTGTTCTCCAATCATGGACATATAAAATTATGAATGTATCATACTTTTAAATCCATCAATATAATTTAAATTTATGGATACATATATATATATATATATATGATATTGTCTATATTCAAAATCACCCTGAATTATTATTCAATTAGGATTTTGAGATAGAGTTTTTTATCATCCTCTCTTCCATTTAACACTATGTTTTTAATGATACATTTCTATCCATGCATAACAGAAAAGAAATTGTTTTTTATTCAATCTGTTTATTTAATAAATTATCATACAGTTGAATCATAATTTCTAATAAGAATAAATAATTATTATTCAGTGAAGAATTTATTGTACAGGACTCTATACTGATTTTCTATCATAACATTCTATTAATGAACTCTAAACATTTTTGGAACAAATACTATAATAAAAAAAACTTATTAAATCCATTATTTCCACTAGAGAAAATTATTCCACATAATAAACCCCATCAACCTATTTATCTTCATTTCACAAAAACCATTATTTATTTTGAACTAGTAAACCATGTTTATCAAGATATATTTTGAAGACTTTTTTTGTACCAATCAAATAAAAATGTTTATGTCTATATACTTTTTCACAAGATTGATTCCTATTAGTATAATCTAAATCATAATTTATGTATTTAATCTTTGATTCAACTTTTATTACTTATTTAAATTATGTTTTTTATACTTATTATTATAGAATAATTTTATCAATTTTTATCATTCTATGAGTATATATTAGTATAGATATGTCTCTTGTAATGTTTCATAGATAAATTAAAATTTCATATATTTTTTGATTAACTAATTTAATCCATTATGAAACATAATATTCCTAGGATTGAGTATTAGAATAATTATCCATTGATGTAATTTTAGATTATCTTAAATCCTAACTAATACTTTCTTCATATTCCATTGAAAAATTTATAAAAAATTTAATAGAGTTCAATTTTAGTTTATTTTTTCAACCTTCACATCACTATATTTAAAAATTAAATTGATAATATTGTTCACATGTTCAATGAATTTACTCTTTTATGAGTCATCTAAAAATATTCCTTCACCAACTTTATTGTCATACATTCCATGATTTCTCCCATAATGATAAATTAAATTTACTTCTTTTGAAAACTTTTATAAATTTTAATGATTTTTTCCTTGAATGAATCATTTTATATTAGATTATATAATAAAAAAATAGGAAATTATGTGTTTTTAATGTAGACAACCACATTCACTACTTATTTAGAATAGCGTATATAGTTTCCATTATCTATTGGAAGCATCATATCAATATTACTTACTATGTTTCTCCTAATTTTTACCACTCAATTACATTGATGATTTGATAATGATAAAACAAAATTATTTATTAGATTATTTAAAAAATGATTTTTTTTAATTATAATGAGTATAATTGATTACTTTTCTATATCATAGAATATTCATTTTTCTATGTATTTCATTTTAAAATTTATTCAAAATCATTCTAATCAACACATCACCTCTTTTGTATTCTTCATGAATATAACACATCATATCCTTTTGTAATAATGAACAAATAAAATTAATTAATTATCTATATAATTTCTAGATTGTTTTATTTGATCGTATATATCAAAGAGGACTACATTAGGAAATAATAAATCTATATTTTTTCTTTGGACAATAAATATTTCTTACAATCTTTTACCAAAATCAAGTATTTAATTTTTTTAAAATATTTATTTTCAATAATGGATTCCCAAAAATATTTTCATCTATTAATAATTATCTATAAATTATTGATTAATGTTACAAATCCAAATATTCTATAGAATTTTATTACTTTCATTGTTTAGTGAACAAGTATTATCATTATTGTACTCCTGATATAGGTTCCCATTTTTTTGCATCCTTATAGAAGGGATTTTATATAATTTCCATTGATAATAAATCTTTTTGGGTTGAATATAACTTACAAACCCATGAACATATATGATGTAGGCTGAAAAAATAATGTGCAAAACCATCATTATAGATAATATCTATGTTTAAGGCATTTTTATAGGAGAGTCGAGCCTTAAAAAACCATTAATTTATAATGATCCAATATTTGAAAACTAAATTATTCCATCAACTATTTATTACACATTCATTAGTATATACTTATTACCTATCATGTGGAATGAATATTTAGAACCACAAATTAAACATATAATTTTTATATACTTTAAAACTATATCATGTTGATTATATATCTGTTTCATATTCATATTCTTATCTTTATGTGAAATTATTGAATTATTTTAGATGTATAGCATTCTATTATCTTATTTTTATTCATTGAAAATATGTTATATTCATCCAAATGAAATACTTAAAATATATTTCTAAATAGAATTTAATTGGATTTTCTTGCATCATCTTTTATTTGTATTACTGAGGCAAAAATTATACTTATTTTCCTATAACTAGTAGCGTTATAACCAACTTATAAGGTGTTTAATAAATATCATTATAATGAGTTTTTATTATAATTTGAGGGATATGTTTATGTTCTCAATTTTTAGAAATCAATAACATATACCATCAATTATCATTTAGAATCACCAAAATAATACATTGTGTTAACTATGTTTATATAGTATGATAACTTCATCTATGGAAATATCAAATTAGTATAATCTCATTACATATACCCTAGTTCAATGTTACTCCTAGATTATTGGTATATTATGAATGATTGATATATTACTACTTTCATCCAATATCATTCTATTATCACCTTTTTTTCATTTTTTTAATGATCTATTTTTAAGTCCAAGGCTACATTTAACCAAAAAAAGTTTACCATTGATCACTCAGAACTTCCCCAAATATTCACATTCGATATTTATCGCTTTCCATGAATACATCAACTGATTGCGTCCAAAATTATATCTTTTTCATTTACATATATATTAATATTTAATTCTTATTATTCATTATTAATGATATATATTCCACTTTATGTGTTTAAATATTCTTAAAATTATAATTTTTGGATATGTTTTTATGCCCAATGTTTGTTTTCTATTTCTTAACAATCAACCTATATTTCAAAATATCATCATGTTTTACCAAATATATTCATGATAATCTATAATTGTTTCAGAAATATCATCATTTTCTTTAATACCATCACATTAACATAAGTATTCAATTAAAAATATTATTATCATCCTTTTATTCTATGTCTATAGACCACATATATCATGTGTTTCCCCTAATTCCACATTGATAAAAAAAACTCCATCAGCATGATTATCCCGTTCTATTATTATTTATTTATTTTTTGACCAAATCTATCATATCCTCTATATCATTTTAGACAAATTTAGTTCTAAATCCTTATATGTTATTTTTTTCACCATGCTCTAACTATTTTCATACCCACACGTTTATCAATAATATCATTCCACTTGTATTTATATAATTAATGTTCATTGTAAAATAATTTTTCTTTCTTTTCCAGTGAGAGAATTGTAATTTTACATCCTCCAACTAAATTATTTTGGAAGCATTATAAAAAATTTACTAATTAATCTACACGGAAAAAAATTATAATATACACAAAAATTTTCCATTACTTTCTTAAAATGCCTTCGTGATAAGAGATAAAAAAGCATAAAAATTATATTATTCAACTTCAGTCTCAATAAATTATATCATATATACTAGTTTCATTTAAATTTCCTTATTTTAATGTTTTAAATATATTTATGTATATTCTTGTGTTTCATATAAGACTAGTTTCTTTTGGAGAACATTAAGAGATAAATAAAAAAGATTTTCTTCTTAAAGAGATAACACATTTGAATTGTTAATTGTTTATAATATTTATATGATCCATTCACTATATAAATATATCTCATCTGATGAACATGTCAACAAATATCTCTAACCAATTCCGATATATTTTTTTATCTTATATAGGCACGACATAAAAACCTCATGAGGAGGGAGGTTGGATTAATTCAAAAAAAATTAGTGATAAATTTTAAACCACTTAGGTAATCAGTTAATGGAAAACATGAAACTCAATCCCCGAGATCCACTTAATTTTCTCCCTGATTAGAATCAAGTAAAAGAACCCAGTACTTTATTAAAAAAATTATTCATAATTCATAGAATCCATAACTAATAATCCTATTAATCAAAAAGTTTTGAATGTGGATATCAATTATTAGAATTTGATTAATAATTATTATCAGAAGTAAAAAAATTATAATGGAATAACAAATTTTTTTTAAAACATCTCCAATTATAAACTATTGAAAAATTTCATTGAACTAAATACAAAAATCAAAATATCTCACAATAAATAAAATTATATGGATATCTTATAAGATTAAATTATTTCTTGTAAATTCATTATCTTCAATGAATTTCATCCCTTAATGTGATATATTGAATTTATAGATTACATAGTAAGAAACATTAATTAGCATGTTTTAAGAACATAGAGTTTAGTTACAAAACATCATAAGAATATATCAATATTTTTATAAGGTGTATAAATATTACAATGAATGTAATTGATGTTCCATCATAGAGCCCTACCATGATATAGAATATTCATGGATCTCTTATGTTCAATGGAACATACAATAAGAATTTATGATAGTGAAATAAGAACATAATCCAAATATATGTGTTTTCATAAATTATTATGTAATTTTTTTAGTAAAAGATATGATGTTCAATTTGATACTATAATATCCTCAGTTTTAATAATAAAAAATCATGCATGAGAACTCATGAAAATTAATTTTTACGACTTTCTGTAATATGTGATTAATATCTAATGAAGAAAAATATCTCAATTATGAAACATAATGGTCTACTAGTAAAGAAGCTCCACATTAACAAAACTACCTTCTTTAAATAAAATCCAAGGAGAACATACAATCCCTTATCAAATTACCCCATATTGATTTTTTTTAAATCATATAAAACCAATTAATATCAATAAATATGATATTTAAAATAAACAAGTACATAAAAGTTATTTAATTTCAATAAAAGGAACTCTAAATTTATGATAATTAATGTGTATGTGATAAAACCATACAATTAAGTATAAATGATCTCCAAAAAATAGATTTTCACTAAATGGGATGAAATTATCCCTTACTAAAATATTTAATGAAAAGTAAAACATATCCCCCATTCATTATTACTTGTAAAAGTATAATTTAATCAAATATAACAATTAATAGATGATAATAATATTATATTTGAACATTGTTTATCTAATATTTTGATCCCTAAGGATGATATTCTATTATAAAATATAGTTCCAAAAGGTACTTTGAAAATATTTTCTTTTTTTAGAATATTTTATAAAATATAAATCACTATAAATGAATTTAAAAAATGAAAAAGAAACTATTATTTTTCAAGGAGTTATTCAAAAAGGGAATATAATGAATAAATAAGTAAAACAATACATGTACAAGATTTTATATGCATCGAATTTATTATATTTTCAGTTAATATGAGACAATATATTCATATATAAGAAAAAATATCTATAATGACTATATGTAATTTTATGAAAAATAAGTAAACTCAAAAGTAAAAGTAAAATTCAGAAGAGTAAAATTAGAGTTTTTAAGTGCGATACCGATATTAATTAAATTAAAAAATATATAAATTTTTATAATGAACGATTAAACAATACATAACATATTTATGATAATTATATGCTTATTTAAGATATTCATATGAATTTAAAAATATACATAGGGAGAAAAATAATAAATAAAAGAGGGTTTATCCGTTTGAGAATATAACATTATGTTACTTTTACCAAATAGAAGTTAATTACAAGATTTTTAATATTATAATGGGAAACATCACTTCGGATTATTTTCGATAGATTTACAGAGTACTTATAATAGTTATCATTAAATAAAAAAAAAGATAATATTAAATTCATTTATTAATAGTTATCACAATTTAAAATTTGAATTTCATCCCCATTTCTACTAGATTTTTCATTGTTATGATTTAGAGAAAAAATAATAGAATAATAATTTTATTTATCATTGATCATAACTATTTTTTATCAATTTGAAATAAATAATACTTTAGTGGTTTAGATTAGAATGACGGTCCATTTTTTAAACCTATGAATACTATATCATATTTTAGGTGTGGTTTATATGGATGAAATCTTTCATTTCTTTTAGTTTAGCTTGTGAATGTTTTCTAGGATTATTAGATAATGATATTTCTCCTATATAGTCACAACGAATTTTAATTTGAGAAATACAAAAAACTAAAATATGTAAGATTTTATTGAATATATAACTATTGAGTGTGATAAATTCCAGCCACTATGTATCTAGATTCCATAGATGGATGTCCAAAGGAATGTTTCTTATTTCTCAACCATGAAACTAAATCCGTACCAATAATGTGAAATTTTCTAGATGTGATATTCTAATATACTCTACGAATTATAAAATTAACATCAAAACAAATCTTTAATTTATATTTTGTTAATGAAGAATAAGATATGTCATGTTCTATAGTTCATTAATGGTATTTCGGGTTCCAATAAACTATCTTAAGATTAGTTCATTTAATTTTTATTATTAATTAGTTTAATATAATTTGAAATATTTAAATTTATATATATATACTTTATAATGAATAAACATTCACTCATCCCTATAAAAAATTTAAATCAACTATCTTCCATGATTTATCATGTTCATGTTTACTGGTGGTAAGTACAAGAATAAAAATACAAAAATTATTTTTAAAACCATAAAATTTAAATAAAAATAATTTTTTATTTAGTTAGTATGGTTCCATTTAATTTATTTTTTAAGAAATAATGAAAAAACCCATCTTAAACCATTTAAATAATCTAAAATTATTTTTTCATATGTTTCCAAAAATTATCTAGAACTGTTTTGTTTTTTAAAATAAATATAGTGTTTTTGTAATAAATTTTTAAATTTATGTTGTAAAGAAAATAAATTTTGATAAAATTATAGGGATCAACCATTCACTTACCAATATTTTTGTTAAGGAATAAATCGATAAAATCAAACATACCAGTCTCATAGAGCTTGGTTCAATATATATAGTTTATTAGTATATTTAAAAACAAGTTTAATAAAATATTTATCTTAAAAACTAGGGTATTTAGCATAAAAATATTTTACAACATATTTATTAAGGAAGTACCTCTTCATATAAATTTGAGAAATTTTAATTTAAAAATAATATTTTAAGGCTTTGGATTCCGGATAGACTGAAGACTATATATTAATATAAAATTTCCTCTATAATATATTCCCCATTATTTTTTATATCCCATATGAGCTATTATAACATTATTCCAAACAATTGTACCATTTTCATTGCAATTAATTGAGAAATCCAATTTTAATTTAATATTTAGAAGATGCAATTGAAATTCAACTATGATCCAAAAATTATTTCGATGAAATTGATTAAGATATTAGAAATAGAAATTATCCATTTCTAATCACCCATGGAAACATATATTGTTCTAGGTTTAGATTGTGAAATGAATAAAATATTATTACATTCATATCATATATAATTTGTATTTTTAATCAATTATTCCTTATTACCAATTATATTCTTAGTGGGATTCTTTATAAATATCAACAAGTTCCAAGGATAAATGGAATGTTCTATATAAATATTTTTATATTAATATTCATTAAAATAATTACAATGAGTTTATATTACATTATTCTAGTTTATATAAAACTATTTTTGTTGCTTATGTGATTCGACTTTTTATAAAATTATAAATTTTGTTTGAAAAATAAAATCCCGATGAGTGCGTTCTAATTATTTTAGCTTCACATTAGGATCACATTCATCAATCATGATAGTTATAATTTATTTAACATTATGTGTTCAAATTTTTAATATTTTATATGTTTTACTAGTGATATATTATACAATAAATGTTATACTAACTTTGTTCAGAACAAATTTTTAATGATGATCAATAGTATTTAAAATGAACACTTTTCATCAGAAGACATTGATTTAAGAACCTATAAGATTAATTATATTCTAAAATTAATATGGGAATATACATAAAATAGGGATATTGACAAAATATTTTATAATATAGTAGGACATACACTTATATGTTACCCCAAAACACTTACCAACCATATATTCAAAACAAATGGACTTGGTAGTTTATTAAAAGGTTATATTTCTAAGTACAACTACACCGTCTTATTAATCAGTTATTTAGGATGATAAATTATGGTTTATACCTATTTCAATAAAAAAATTAAATTGTAGAATTTTTAAATTCACATTTATGATCACTCTAGATAGTAAAAATTGGGTTTTTTAAAATTTTCACTATACATCCAGAGTTTTTAAAATTTTAGATCACAAAAAACATTTTGATATAGTAAATAAGTATAATTATACATAGTGTAATAATCATATTATAAATACACATATTGTTTTCCATGGGTACTCATTAATTGTGTTTTTTTACAAATGGTCCATGTGCACTAACTATAAATATTTTTATGTTACGAATTCATTAGTAGGATTAAAAATATTTGGTGTTTATTACCCTATTAGTAATGATCATATATTATATAAGAATTTAATTTATGTTCTATTAGATATATTTGTTGTTTAGTAATTGAATATTTTTCAATTTTTTGAAAATTTTAATGTCCAACCATTAAATGATAAATTCAATATGAATCTTCAAAAATACGAATATAATGTGTGTTTTGATAAATCATGTATTTTTTAGCATTTACAAATTTATCACTACTATAAATAGATGAAATATTCATTCCAGGAGAACATATTGTGGTTTATTTATAATTCAAAAAATTAATTATTTTACTTTATCAATTAATTATTTTATAATGAAACGATTTTGTAAAAGTGGTAAAACATAAGTATATTTGAAATAAAATATTTACCATCTGTAATAATATTATGAATAAAAATTTATTTTTCATTGTGTATGTGTGTTGGTTTTGGGATATTATTTAAAAATTGTTGGATATAGAAGTCATCATTCCCCAGAGAGGCGTTTAGTTGAAAAAATTGATAAGAAAAAATAATAGTTTTCTCCAAAATATGAAAATTCCAATTTCACATTGTGAATAACATTCATTTCTTTATATAGATTTAACTAAATTCCATTGGAATGTGTTTAATAAGACATGATTAAATACTTGAGATCTCATTCCATTTTAATAATTATTTCTATTTATTTTTTATATACATCGAGCCATCTTGATATTATTCTTTATGTATCATAATATCCAAAAAACTTCCAATAAGTGAACTATCATCTCAAAAATAATGGAATATATTCCAGCCACACAATTTCTAAAATTAGTTTCTCAGTAATAAGTTCATGGATTATTCATTGATATCATGTTCATTCTAATAATTATGTCACAATATACAATCTGTACAAAGACTATGTTTAAAATAAATAACCACCGTGAATTTTAATAGAGATGGATTTTTATAATCTTATTTATAATTATTTTTCACTATAATTTATAAATTAAAACTGTAACACCATTTTATTTTTATGTAATATATTTTTTAAAATTCATTTCATATTTTGGTATTTTTCATTTATTGAAACACTAAAATAGTTATTTTATATATTTTAAAGAACTTATTGTTTTATAAATTATACATAATTAAAACACAATAATTCACTAAATTAAATAAAACAATTATCTGTCACTAAATAGATCATCGAGTATATCTTTAATTACACATAACGAATACTTTCATCGATGTTTTGCGTAACAGAAATGACTATGATTTTAAAAATAATAATATATTATTAAAATGTTATTATTTACTGTAAGAAGATATATTCCAGGCATTAAAATAGAGTGTATTAATTTTATAAAATAATTAATGAAAATATATGGTTTATAAAAATATAATATTAATTTATAAGTTACTAATTTAATTGAAAAGAATATAAAAGCTGACCGATTATAATAAAAAATATTATCAATTTTAGTGTAAAAAATATTTTTTACCCTTTTGAATTATAATAATAACCGTTAGCGAGTGGAATTAATGTAATATATATTTTAAATATTCAATAATATATTTTTTAGTTTCATCCAATAGGTTTGATAGACATAATATAAGAATAAACCCAATTTTATGCTTAAAACCCAATATTTTTATTAAGGATTTTTTCCACAATATAATAGTGATCCCATTTTAAATTCATTTTTTAAAAAATTTATATATTTTATATGTAATTATAAACTTCATATCTTTATGTGAAACTTAATATTTTTTACGATAAATATTATGGTATTTTTTGTTAAGATTTCAATTATGGATGAATAGTTAAAAATACTAGATTTTAATTCAAAACAGATTTTTAATAATGTATATTTATAAAAATTATTTTATATTAAATTTTATTCATTTTTTAATTATATAATATTTTTATCAATAAATACATATTAGGCCATTGGAACTAATTTCACATTGAAATTGGATATAAACACTTAGCAAACTATTTGGGCATTTTTACTTCAAAAAAGAGATTTTTTATCCCATAAACCTGATTAGTTTTAAATTAATTTATTCCTATTATATAATTATAATTTTGAAAAATGGATTCTATAATTTTGAATCACCCTAATATATAATCTCTAATATGTTCAAATTAGTTTTTACCAAAAATATCAGTGAAAGTGATATAAATTAATTATGACCATCATTTATTTTATTTTCCTTCTCCGTCCCCTACAATATCATTATAACATGATTATTTATCAAAAAAAACATGTTATATGTAAATTAATTTTGTTATTATAATGGTGTTACCAATATTTACATACACATCTATCTAATAGGTAACAAACATATTGTTTACCTTTACGGAGAACTACCGCTTCACGAAATGGTGATTATTCATTTTTCATTTTCTGCATATCATGATAGATATTATGGTGGAAAATATATTTATATATTTTATATATTTTATTTATTATTTTATAGAGATTCTTAAATTCATTTAAAGAACATTACTTTATGCAACTATTTTGTGTTTATATAATAATTTTTTTTGAGGAAGTGTGGACTACCGCCCCGAAAAGTGATGTGATTCATTCAAACACTAAAGATAATGTATTAAGGATAAATTTAATGAGTATATATTATATAATAATACAATCATAATAATTATATATATACATATTGATACATATATATCTTTATCTTTCTTTCTTTCAACACAACAATTAATCGGGAATAACATTCTTGTGGACTTATGACATACCCTCTCCATGAGCGGTTTATTTCATTTCATACTTATATATTTGATAGATTATTATAATAAAATCTATTGAAAAAAATTATTCTTAATTTTTTTTACATTCTATAAATCATTATATAGGTATAAGGACTGAAGGTAAAATAATTTAAGACACATGAAGAACATTGGATTTTAACAGAAGTGAAACTTTAACACATAATTGTTAACAAGAGGGTATTATAACACCATAATAAAACCCCATATTATATTTTGATTAATAATATAGTTTTTTTATTTAAAATTAATTTTTTTTCATAAAATATATTTGAATGATTATGATGAGATTCAATACACAATGTAAGGGGGTTTCATCTCACTATTTATTTACGTAAGATACATTCTTCATTCACCACCCATTCCTTTTATGTTGTGTTTATAATTACCATGTATGTAATAAATGATTCTTATAGTTATATTTATAGGTATGTATATATTCATTCTACAAAATCTATTTCTTGTGGATTATGATTCAAATGTTATCAAAACAGAAAAATTATATTTGTCTTAATTTTCCTTCTTTGAGACTCATTTTTTTTCATGCACCTAAATTCTTTTTTAAGTGTGTATTCAAACATTTTTCATGATATATCATGAATAAAAATCATTTAATTATATTATAATCTTGATATAATTTATTTTTTACATGGATATTATGATACCAAGTTACTAATTGATAAGAGTTCGGGGAATAAATCTCATCACTTTTCGAGATTTTTAATATTTGTGCTTCCAAGGAAACATATTATAACCCATATCTCATAAAAATTAATGATTTAATATCCTATTGTAATTCATGACACATTCATGTATTAGTAAAAAAATTTATACTCTTTGGTAAAAAATATAGATAAGAATTTTTTTTAGGAATTCCCAACATGACGCTATCTTCGGTTGGAAATCTATGTTCTCTCAAACCCATATTTTATATAGTGGGTTTCCACGAATATTGTACCACCCTATGATAATATTTAAAATAAATTTTTTATCATTTTTTATTTTACCAATCTCATCAATGGAATCCTTTTGTTTCCTTTGAGAAAAGATTTTTTTCTAACCTTTTTACTATTTCAAAGGGATTTTCTTTTCACCAGGTATATCATGTACGGATTTACCAAACGTAATTTATTTGAAGCTTCCATTACATGTTTTAAAAGGTTTATTCTTAATGAATCATTTTTAAACGAAATTTTATAGGGAAATTGTGTTAAATTTTTTTCATACCTTTTTTTAAATGTTATCAAAATATTTTCCATGAAATGTTTTTCAAGAAAAATTCAATAATCCTTCATATTTTTTCATGTAAAATGGTTTTCAAAACATATTGAATATTTATTAATATTTTTTCAATGTATTATAAAATAAATGTTATTCATAATGTTTTCAACTTTCTTTACAATTTTATAAAAGTTTTATTCATTAAAAAGGTTTTAAAATGTTTTTGAAGCTTATTATAAATGTTTTCCAGGAAAAAGGTTTTCAAAATGATTTAAAGTCTTCTTCATAATATTTAATGTTATTATCATTTAAAAATATTTTAAAATGGATTTATTTAATAAAAAAATTTCAAAAAATAAATAATATTTTCCTCAATAAATGTTTTTAAGATATATTTTAAATATTTTTCCAACTAAGATTAAATCCAATGATGGTACTCATAACTTTATATGAAATGATATAAATGTTACATATATATTATTTCTATGAATGCGTTATTCTTACTATAATGGTCTTTATAGAACCTGTATCTCATTCACGGGTTATACTTTTGTGAAATATATTTCACTTTTAGGGTTTATATGTTTATGAAACCCATTTATCTTTCATAGGATATTGTTTTGATGAAATGATTAGGAAAATATTGTCTCTTTTCCATATGATATGATATGATGACATGTTTATGATACCCATTTCATTTCATGGGTTGTGATATGAAATTTTATTTTTTTTGTCACTTCTATGTATGATTTAATTATGAGATGGATAGTACCTAGAACACCCTTCAGTGCATTGGGTAAAGACTTATATCTCATTAGATAGACATGTATTGAACCTGAAATGAAATCGGTCCTGTATGATAGTGATTGAATGATTAATGATCTCAATTTTGTATTATAGGGATTGAATTTTAAATGAACTCATTTCAGTATTATAGTGCTTGATTGATGAGTTAACTCAGATCAATAATAAAGTGGTAGAATGTGGAGTAAACCCGATTCTATAAAAGACTTTGTCCTATAACATGGTCTCAAAAGAAATTCATTGATTATTATTGTAATCATTACATGTTCTTATGTGTCTACCATAATCCCACATTTTATTCCAATGTTATGATTTCATTAATTATGTTCATTATTTCCATTTAATTTATTTCATATAAAATTTCTGGATTTATTCCACGGTTCATGATTTTATTTTTGGATATATAGGGTATGATATTTTATTTTCATGGTCATGTTCTCATACACTTATGATCATGAATATGCCTATGTATCTCCCTTTTTTACCCTTACTATGCATTATAGATGACAACTTTATAGGTTTCTTTCCCCCATGTTAAAAAGAAATTTATTATGTGTGTTGTGTCTAACAATCCAATGGGAGATTATATAGCTCATTTAGGTACTAGTGTTTATGATTCCATATTTCCAATGGAACTAGACTAATACAGTCTTTGGGCGTATGTTTTTTTAATGTTTTAATTATTATGAATATGTTATATAATGTTAATGTATGTAAAGTGAGGGTATCATCATGAAATCCTTACACATTTCATAATAGGATGACTTAATATTCTTTTAAAACCAACAAGAAACAAATTAGATTCTTTATTTATTATAAAATAATATATTAACTAACATTGAGATTATTGAAAAAAATTCTTATTCTGGTATCATTTTAGACCAAAATTTTTTGATTGTAAACTCAAAATACTATCCTTATTTCAATTGGATATTCATTGAAATAATCCCATGATGTAGGGTGGATTTATTTTCATAGGGAATCATATCATTAAAATTAAATCAATAGAAACTAATGAATTCCCAATTTTCATTTCTTTTTTACTTTCAAAAAACGACAACCCTTAAAATAATATCTGAATCAAACTCTGTTGACATTTCTGTATGGATCAATGTATTTATTCCATAAGTATTACATGTTAGAAATTTTACTATTCCATAATTCTCCGATTCCATATCACTCTCTAATTGGAACTCATCCATTGAAATTTCTTTATTCTTTTCCAATGAAAATATATTTTTTTCTATAATTTTTCTCTTTCCTGATTGAATATGCCACTATTAAATAATAATATAATAATATTTATGAATATAATTCCACTTAATGATGGTGATTTAATGAATTAAATAACTTATTGAAATTATTGTTAATATTTCAATCATAATTCAATGTGTTCTTCTCTAGCCTTATAAGAATAGTTATATCCTCATAAATAACATTCTCTTAATATAATATGAAATCCAAGAATTTTTTTCCCTATGTTATCTCATTGACACTATGAAATATATATATCCTATAATATATCTTAAAATTTATTACATTCCTTGATTTGTATATCTTTCTCCATATTTTGATTTTCTAACCTTGACCAAATAGATCATAATCTCTCCTTTGACAAACATACATCCGTGATAGACATACCAAATTTAGTACATCACAAAGTGAGTAATATAATCTCTATAAAATTAAAAATTATATTAAACCTAATAGATTAAGAGTTATATTGAAATTTGGAGGTTATGGCCTCATTAAAAGATCCAATATTGTTATAACATGTTTAGGAATAATTATACATCCCACCCTACACCCTTTTTCCTGGGAATAGGTGGAGGTTATATTTACATTAGTTGATATCCCCAATTAACCAATGGTTGAATTTGTTTTAAAAATTTCATAATAAATCCCCCTGCGAATGGTTTTACCAGGGACTAGAAGAACCTAAACAATATAAAACATTAATATTTTATTAATATGATGCATGAAATGTAATATAAAAGTGATCAATACCAAAATCTAATGTATAAAATAAAAATAAATAAAAGAAGTTGAAAAAAATAATAATGAATTCATAAATCAAAGAAAAAAAGTGAAATCAACCAAAGAATAAATGAATCAGAATCCATGATTTATCTACATGTCCTGATTACACAACATCACAACACATCACTTGAGAAGTACGACCCACTTCCATTTCCTGTATCTAAATAATCAATATATACATATGTAATAATGTTACCTAGAAATAGTTGTGTATAAACCACATTAGGTAATCCCTAAGACATATCAAAAAAAGAAACAATGAAATTAACCTATTTTATAGTTGTTTAAATAAAAATTTATATAAAAAATGGAACATAATAATTGTTATTATGTTTAAAATATTGTAAATAGAAAAGAAGAAAATTATATCATTAAGGAAACAATTTATGAAACATAATTCAACTAAATCCATTTGTGATCATCCTACCCTTCCTCTTAGAAAATCATTCCATTTTTCAAACATATATATAGACAATAATTCCATGTTTTAAGTTTCATAATCATGATATTTTATTCTCTTATCCACCATATTTTCATAATGAGAAAAATATATAGTTTCCCTTATGGAATATTCCAACCATTCTATGTAACATCTAAGAAAAGTTTCTCATTCAAACAATTAATTTTAAAAATTTATATCCACTAGTTACACAAAATCCATTTATTCTATTTGAAAATAATTATAAATTAACATTATTTTTTGAAAATAAGATTAAATTTATAATAAATAATTTCAAATTATAAATCCCCTAGGTTTCACAAATTCAATTAAAATTTTCATATTTCCAAATCGTTAACCAAAGGTATTACCTAAATAAACCATTCAATGAAACATTTTTAAATATAATAAAATTCGACAAAAAAAATACTTTATGTTTTAGAATAAGTGGAGAAGGTAGAGAATCCACATACCTCTCAATGGATTATAAAAGAGATAAAAGGAACATAGAACAATATAAATTTTAATCTATATCTCATTTCATTTTTATATCCCATAATGATCTACAAAAAATTCATATAATGGAGAAATAATATATCATTATCAAAATAGATCTATGGGTTTGTAAGAGATAATAATTGTTGATATATGGAGAGAAGGGATGAACATGAAATGACCATCGTTTTTGGAGATCCAAAGAATATACTATCATAAAAATACTATTTTAATCAAAATAAATTTCCCATAATGCCCATGAGTGGAGAGTATTTTGAGATCACGGGAGGATAAAATAAAAATGATAATTTCAGGATTAAATATAAGATAAATTAAATTTTGTAAATAATTTAATGATTTACACATAGGAGGCCATCAAAATTTTCAAAATTTGTTTGAAGAATGTAAATAATATTATCTTTAAAACAATGGTCCACATGGTTTTCATTCATTTTTATGAAAACAATATGTGCCAATAATGCACGTTATACACCCCATATACTACCATATTTCTCTGACTCCATTAGTCACTTGCACAATTTTTCCAAATTGTGAACCAAATCTGCACCATCATAGTGACTCATAAATCCTCCATCCATACAATCATAGATAAGTTTCATGGTTTCCCCGCAAAATTATCAAAAATTAAACACATAAAACACTTCCATAATTGTATAAAACCAACATAAAGATCAATAATCTCAAACAATCAACTATAAAATAGATAAATACATAATAAAAGGGTAATATACAGGAAAAAATGCTATTTAATTCTACCCTATTAGAAATTCTATGATCATAAAGGATGATTTTTTCCTCATATTATTATAGGATGTGCCACTATTTGTGCATTTGTTTATCATGTTCCCATGTTTCATCCAGAATATGACTATGTATCCACTAAACCTATAATAGAACAATGTGTTTACAATGACACACATTATTATATATATCCATCATCAAATTATACTCATGAATAAATGTATCATCATGATCAATATATTCATTTTCCACAAAAACACTTGTTCTCTATCATGCTATAACTTTCCATATTGACATACTTGAAATACAATCTGTCCAAAGTTGAATCTTAGTTTTAAATCCAACTAATAATCCCACTTAATAATTAATTATTATATTTAAGAATTAAAAATTTTATTTGGTGATAAAATAAATTTCATACTAAATATGACTATATACTTTCCTCAAATATACTTTTATAAAAAGAATTTGACCTATAATAAATGATAATTTTTGATGGAGATTATCTAGAAATTATTTCTAATGAATATGATTAATCACAATTATTTTTCTATCATAATGAATCTTATCTTTTTTATCATTTACAAGTAATGTTCCAATAGGTGATGTCTTTCCCACATCCAAAAAAAATTATGGAGAATACCAAGGATTTTCATAAAATGATTTTAAGAAAAATATATATATATATATTCATAAAAACATTTATACTAAGATAATTCCAAAAATATTATATAATCAACCAATGAAAGTAAAAAATATATAACACATTCACTAAGAATTTATTATAAATTTTGAATTTTCTCATTGGGATTTCTATACATTTTAGGGTGATAAGATGTGTTTAGGTTCAACTTGGTACTAATGTCTTTTTAAATGGATCTCCAAAATCATACTGTTATCATGGTTTCCCAATCAAAAACAAGTGAAAATATTATGTCATTCATTAGTAAAACTTAAGAAATATAGATTTATGACAAGTATTACAATATATTTGAGTCATTATTAAAGATATATTAAGTTGATTTTTTTATCCAATCTATAATTACCCACTCCACATCGTGTTTTTGAATGATTATAGTTAGATATATAAAATAATCATTGTCATTTTCTCTAATTTATAACTAGGCATATAAAAAAATTTCAATATACCATCTAGTCAATGAATCTCCACCATGACCCACTGACTAGTGAGGTATCTCATGTCATAATCGATAAACATCCTTTTCATGCAAGAAAACAAAAATATTTTCTCATAACATTATACATATTTTACTTTGCATGGTGAATAAAAAATAAGTGGTGGTTGGTAAAAAGTGTTCTTACTGATTATTGGGAGGAACCTTAATTTGATATCTAAAATAAATCCCAATTTTCTCATCAATCATCCATCCCATAATGGTCTTTCCAACATTGAGTTTTGGGATCATGGTCGCGAATTTAGGATTAGACAACTAACTATATTTAACTAGATAAATCAAATCTTAATGAAGTGAAACATCAAATAAAGAAACAACAAAACCTTGGTTATTAAAATATAGAAGTGTATTGACTATAATTATCATCAACAAAAAATGATTTGAAACCATATTATCAAAATAACCATATGATTTCCTACAAAGTTTTTCATCCAAAAATTTATATTCCTATGTTTATACATAAAGTCAATGTAAATCATTGAAATGTATTATACCCATATTAGTTTCATTAAGCTCATAAATCACTATGAGAATATGTGTTTAAAGATTTTATGATCTATCAACATTATGATATTCTATGAAAATATATAATGATAGCACTATTTTAAATCATGAATTACAATAGATACCTCTAAATCATAAATTGGGTAATTATTATATTCAAACCATAACATTAATGACGCATAAGAGTCCAAATGATCTCCAAATATATGAAGCATCCTAAAAACATTCAAGATAATGATAACTATGAAACATTGCCCCATAATGAATATAGAAATGTAGGAATTTTTTCAAATGTAAAATAAACCTGAATATCCTAAAATAATTTCACGAAATCCTATTTATCGTTTTTCGCAACGAATGGAACAAATAGATTTAATGGAATTGAATGTACATTTTGAATAGTGTGAAAGAAATGGGTTCATTCGATCTTGCACGTATCTATGGGAAATACCAATATTGATTGTCAAAAATGTGGATGGAATAATTTGGTTGTCTATAGAATACCCTAAAGTTATCTAGGTTACAATAATGAAAAGGTATCCAGATCTATGCATTGATGTTCCATTTGATTATTTGATCAGAGATCTGGGGTTCTCCAAAATGTTAATTTAGTTAGGATATCACCAAATTAGCTTTGAAATGATGATATTCTAAGAACACTTTTCAGTAGTAGATGTGGCCATTATGATAATGCGATTATGTGTTTTGGTCTAATTAATACACCAATATTAATTTTGGAATTAATGTATATTAAATATTATAGGTATTTGTATTCTTTGTTAGTGGTGTTATTGGATGGAATATTGGTGTATTCTAGGGTAAGGACTAAGTAAGACGAACACTTGGTGATAGTGTTCATAATCTAGAGGGATCATCATATGTATGAAAAATTATCAATGTTTAGTTGTTTATACAAGAGTTATATTTCCATTGACATTATATTTCTAAACATCATGTTTATATGATCCAAAAATATAAAAAATGTTTTCTTTTGGAAACCTTTAATAAATGTCTTCTAGATATGCAGTTTCCTTGACCAAAAAGGTTATTATCAATGCTTTATTATTAATGTTTCATTATTGGCCTCATATATATTATCATTGAAAAGGAATAATGTTCTATTACAAAGGGATGAAGATTTTCCAAAGTCTTTTAAAAAGAGAAATGTTTTCTTAAAATCATAACTAATATTGATTTTTATGGAATCACGTCCAGGGTACATGGTGCATGATGATGCTTTAGGATTTTCGTTGGGATGTTTTCTCATGCTGGGTGATCAGGTTGTTGCTTGTGATTCAATACAATTAAGGTTATATGTGATGAACTACCAAACCCATGATTTCAATTAGATTATTTTTCCTATTCTTTAAAGATATCAAATTATTTCCATTTTTTACGAAATTAATCGTTTTAATGGATCATAATAGCTTGAAATTTATTTTCTCACAATGGGATTTGTATCTAAGACAATGAAAATAGATGGAGTATCTCAAAATGTTTGACATTAACATGATGTATATAAAGGGTAAAATCAATATGATGGTGAATTAATTAAGCCAAAATTCTAATTCTATGTTATCTATAGAAGCTTCAGTCCAATGGATGTTGATGATGGTGATAGCCAACATGAACTTGGTATGTGAAAACCAAGGTGAAGTTGTGTATTTCATTCATGTTTTGTCCATTCATGATTTTTTAGATGGTTGAAGAGGAATATACGTCTGCTTTGAAATGTGTATCTATATGTAAAAAAACTCAATAGTGGGGAGAATGTTGAGGAATGAAGACTGCATGAGAGTTCAGTTTTGTAGGTTTCAAATCATATGGTCAAACCAATGGATTTTCAAGAACTACTTAGTCATTATTAACACCATTCTAAAAGGACAGTTCATCCAAGAATACAGAAGATGTATAAGTCATTCCAAGCACATATTTTGTGGTTCAGTATGAAAAGAAAGGCGGTTGAGTAAATTTTGGGGTTCATAAATTATCCTAGGTTAAAGTTGATCATTGGTGACCAGAATGAATTTCGTAGTCATTACCTATTCCTATTTGTATATGGGAGAATATAGTCATGGATTTTGTGATCGGTCGACCAATAATGGTTTATAAACATGATTCAATATCAGTGAAATATGATCATCTCAAAATGTCATACAATTTCATCACTATTCATTATTCTAATGAAGTAGAAGATTTTTCAAATATATATATATATATGAACATATAATGTTACATTAAATACTAGTTTTGATAGTATCTGAAAGAGATATGAGGTTTAAATCTTTTTCAAGAAGTCCTCACAGAAATCCCTTAGGACTCAGTTGAATTTAAAAAAATTTGTGCTATCCATAGATAGATGGGAAATTTTAATGGATAATACAATAATTGGAAAACAAGTTGAAAGCTTGTGTAATGGACTTTGGTGACTCATGGGAAGAGAACATACCATTGGTGGAGTTCTCATATGACAACTATCTGAACATGATAAAAATGGAACATTTTGAATTATTGTATAGGATTCCTTATAGTTCACCTGTTTTTTAGGTGAAAACAGGTAATATTTCATAGGTTGGGCCATTCATTGTCCAAGATACAACAGATAAGATTCATTTGATCATGAAATAGATGGAGATGGATGAGAGTTGTCAAAAATTGTATGTAGATCATCATCAGTTTTATTTTCATTCACGGTGAGTGGTAACGTCTTTTGGAAAATCTCTCAAAGGAATGTAAATCATCGTTTTAGTATTTTTAGAAGGTTATCTCTTAGATTCATAGGCCCTTTTGAGATACTTCAATGGTTTAATGAGGTGGAATATTATTTGTAATTTCCTCCATGGTTAAGTGTTATAAATAATGTTTTTAATATATTTTAGTCGAAAATGAAGCATCTTGATATTAATAATGTAATTTTATGTGATCACATTGATCTAGAGCTGAAATCTACATTGGTGTACGTTCTAGTAAATATTATATATTGGAAAGAAAAATTCTTTCATTTGAAAATCATAAATCTTGTGTGGGTTTTGGGAAAACATGGTTAGATTTATGGAGAGACTTATGAATGAGAGAAGTAATTGAAAGAGAAATAGATAGAACTCAATCATATATAATAATGGATTTCTACATTACATTGATGAAATGGACACCAGTGGGGAGAATTGAGAACCCCCAATTTCATGGACGTAACCCTTTATTAATGTATTTTTTGTGTATATGAAGTGTTTGGGGATCATTTTGTGCATTTGGAATTATTATGGATTATTTTTGGGGAATTATGTTGGAGTGCGGTTTGAGAATGATTTTTGGAAACAATTAAACTCTTATAGGAAATTATGCATAGTAATATATATGATATATTGAATGCACAGAGCTGGGTGAACTGTTTAAAAAAACCCTTTAGAATCCTAGAAAAAAACTTTACAACATGGGATATTGGGATTTTTCATTATTGGATAATAGTTTTTCTAACAATGTGGGACAATTATTAATTGTTCTCTATGATGTAATGCATGGTCTAAAATTTGTGCATGGGTCTTCCAATCATGTGGATAACTACGTATGGTTTTAAAAATGATGAAAAAAAAATTGATATGTGTCAGGATTATGATTTAGCACATCATTATTTATAAAAATCAACAATTACATTATATTTATCCCTCTAAAAGGCTTTGTAACCCTTCCCCATTGAATTGTAAGAGATCCTTTGGTGTTTCTATATGCATTCAAGGTAATTTCCTTGATAAGTCATCATTTATATTAAGTTTTCATAGCTATTTCTAGATATAAATTCCTATTTCCCTCTCTATCTCTCTAATTTTCAAAGATCTAGTTATTTTTAGACATATTTAAGATGTTTTTTGAAAATAAAGAATAGATTTTCCCTTTTTGATTTTTTGAGAAGAGATTAATTGAATGTTTCTGAATATTAAACCAGGTTTTATGGGTTTTTTCATGCCATTCTTCTCTTTCTCCAAAATTTGTAAGGAATGTTTCTTTTACTATGTAATTATCTATTGAAACCATGAAGTTATAGTTTCAAATTCATTTCTTTTATAAGTATTTATTGTGTAGTTGATTGACGGAAAAAATCTTTCATAATGGTTTATAGAATTGTGAATAATGGGGCATTTTAAAGAAAAAATTGAATTTGTTAACATGATTTTAAAATTGTTATTTAGTTTTAATAAATGTAATTTTTTCAATAATTTATTGTTTTTTCTATAATTTCCTGTTGGAATAATTTTTCAAGAAAATGATGGTTATATTTGAATGATTTTTTGTTTTACTTTTTAATAAATTGGATGTTTTATTTAAATGATTGAATTTGTTTGGAAAAGGTTTTATTAACATGGGATAGGTTTAAATGGTTGATCATGGATATAATATGAAGGATAATGGTTAGGAAAGTTCTGCAATCGAGGGGAAATGTTATAGATGTGAATGTTCCATCGTCAATAGTGACCCCATGATATTGTGTATGGGTGTGTGTAGTTATGTGATATAAAATGGGAAATCCCAATCAAATTCATGAAATGGTTAGAATGAATTGTTTGGTTTCATTACTTGTAACTTGATGTTGTTTTTGGAAAATTATTTTATCATGTCATATTTTTTATATTCCAATATAAATTATGTCAATTAATATTTATAAACTGCTTTATATAAATGTTCTAACACGATCTATCCTTATGGCATGAGGAGGGAAGTCATTTAGGGAAATCCTAATGAGTTTCATTGCCCAAATATTCTTTGGCACTATGGTGATTTTAATGATATTTTTTATTAAAACATAATAAAAGGTACCTTATAACCTTCTTTAGTTGTGCATCGATATTCTTGTCTTATTTTGTGGAGTTAGAGCACATCAGAGCTTCGATGTTCAATGGGTTCCCTTCAAGTATTGTTGGTTTTGTCTTATGATGTGTATTATGATGTTAGATTTAATTTGATGTTGTACTCTTTTTATGGTTTTTATATAAATGGTATTTCATTGAGTTGTTTTCATTATTGTCATGCAACATGTAGTGTTTTTTGGTTATTTCAGGTTTGGTTGGGTTTGTTTATTTTCAATTTTAAATTCACTCCTACCAATTAATTAATTCTCTAGGAATTTATTTCAATCCATTTTCATCTTGATTATTTCATTAATTACACGTACTTCTTATCCACCTATTCTAGAACATGATGAGGGGTGGGATATTAAATCATGTATTCTAATAGTGGGCTTGGTTTTGTGAATCGTTTTTTTGTTATTTATATAAATTATTTAGTTTATATTTCTTTGGTCATTCCCCTAATGAACATCATCCTTGATCCTAGTACCAATTCCTTGGATTTTTTGTTGTTGTACCTAGTTCCCCTTGTAGTGTAAAATATGTGTATTTTGGGCTACAATGATCAGATCGCGATTCATTGGATCACCGAGAGTCTCTTGTGGTTGTATGGAGGTGCATGGATTGGAAGAGGGATGTATGTGTCTATTTTTATTATTTTAGTTATTTAGTTCCCTATAGTGTATATTCCTACATGGTTTTCATTGGTTTTTCATGGTTTAGCCGATGTGCTCATTTTTATGTGGACTATTTCTCATAATGTGGATTGGTGATGGTTTCACGAAATATTGTAATAGTGTTTCTTTCCAACGAACATCACCTAATAGGAAATTTTGGAATGATTATGTACATTCACACTAAGGGTACATGGATTGATGGATATTTATATTTTTCTCATGGCTAAAGGTGGAAAATATGATTTAGGGGTTTGTTGATTCTGGTATATATCTATTTATTTATTTTCATTATTGGTACTTTGTGTTTGCTGTGTTTTGAAATTAAAACTCTAGTATTTTAAATTATTATAAATCATTGATCTATTTCTAATTTATTATTGTTCTATGTTCACTATCTATATTTATCCTTAATTTTTTTTCGAAAAAAATATAAAAAAAGTAAATTGGATATTGGTGGTTATTTTATTATGTTTTTATAGAATACGTAGATCACAATGTAAATGATATTATAGTTTATTAGTGTTAGTGGACTAGATACAAAAAATTACATTACATTGCATGGATGATGAAAAGTGGATCATAAGAATACATTAAAAGATACATACATAACCTTCCACATCAGTTGGTAAAATTTAGAAATCATTTTTGTTGCAAAAAAATGATAAAAAATATAAATAAATTACTCAAATGCTCAGTAGAGGTAAGGGTAATGTTAAATCTAACATAACATAAACATAATAAACATAATATAGTAGTAATACTTAGTCAAATTACTAAATAATAAATTATTAAATTACTAGTATAAATCCATAGATAGAATAATATTTGAAATATATTACCACATGTATAATAATTAGTGAATCTTAGTGATGAATGGAATATTGTCCATTATCATAATCGAACCATCATGGCCCCATATAAGACATATTATATAAATTTGTAAGAATGAACTAAATATAAAAGCTTGTTTGTCTCATGATAACTACTAATCATTGATGGGTAATATTATTCAAGACCTAAATCATCACATAATAAGTCAAATTCATACATCATATGAATAGAGTGGTAAATAAATACACTAAAAAATTTTCCCTAAAGAACCTGATACATAATCATTGTGATGTAATTAATTGTGTATTTATATTAATAATGCATCTAAAAGGTATTAATGTTTCTTCATTAAATATAATAATATTTATATATAAGTCAATATCCAACAATTAGCATAGTGAAAATAAAATATTTACAATGAAATGGGAAGTAACCTTTTCAAAGTAATGATAATGAATTAATAGTTTAGGGTACTTTCATTATAAAAGTATATTAATAGGAAATAATCATTGAATAAAATATATTATAGTGGTTAGAAACCAAATAATAAATTGAAAATTCCCTAAAAAATTTTAGTATATGTTCCATATATATTTGATTCGTATTACAGATAAAAAATATATTTATGTAAAAACATTCATGTTGTTATGTATTGATGAAAAAAGTGATTTTTTTAAATAGAGTATAGTCCCCAAGGTAATCGATAAAGGATCCACTAGATACCCAATAATAACAAAAGTTATTTATTCGTAAAAAATATCTTTCTATGAGTAAAATGTTGCTAATACCGCAAATACATGATTTACAATGGAACTTGGATAGATTAAGGTATAGTTATATGAATAGATGGGAATAATTATGCTATATGAATACGATATGATGAGGGGTAATACTATTCAATCATTAACAATAATGTAATGCAGCTGTAAATTTTTTGAATAAAATAATTGGCAATATAAATTATAAGTAATCGGTCTTAAAAAATACATATTCTTGAATTAAATAGATAATTCACATTAAGGATATTTTCAGGTTTGGAGTTATAGAGAAATTGGTCATAACCGTTACATAACAACAAGAATATTACATGTAGAAAATTCTACTCAGTAGGAATTTTTTTCATAAAATAAAAACTCTCGAAAAAAAGAGTCATGTCTAGTTCTATTCTTTTAACAACAATACTTTTCCTTGATCCCATCCTTGACCCTATTCATCTTTAAGTCCTTTGAAAAACATTTAAAAACACGCGACGAACATAAAATTCTCAGTAAGGGTTATAAAATAAGAATGAAATCATTAGTCTATCAGTACATACATAAAATAAACTCTTTTACTTACCCTATTAAAACATAATATTTATGAATAACAAATAGTAATCAGAAATCATAAAGGTACTTATGGCATTAATATCATACTTATATTATAGCTATCACAGCTACATAGGGAGTTACGTTGGAATAACCATTATAGTATATTCCCAAAATCTCTTAGAAGAAACATTCAGGTTTACCTCTGTCATGTTACCCAATGCATTGGAGGGCTATCTCGGGCTCACCCAACCTAGGTTTATCATGTAACCACCCGTATATGTATATAATGCCCAAGAACCATAACATATTCATAACACATAAAACAAACATAAAGGAAAGATGCAATTTGGTGATTTCAATCACAATATATCATTTGAATATATTAAAACAAAAAATCAAATATGAAACCATTTTCAATAAAAAAATACTTAAAAATTATATGGTATTTATTTTCCTTGAAAAAATAATACGGCTTGTTAAAGAATCCAAAGATCAAATAATACTGATGGCGGAGGAAAAAGTTCTTTGTCACCCCTTATGTAAAAAAACATTTCATTCATTCGTTTAGTAAAACACATCATATATAAATATTCCCTATGAATGAATTGATAATTAAAAGGGGTTTATACACCGTATAAAATGAAGTCATGTATAAAACAAAATATGCCTCAATGAAAGTATATTGAGACGAAGTCCCTTACCTCGTGTCCGACTTGACCGATTCATACTTTAATCTCTTGAATAATAAACTAAAGTTAAATTTTAATTTCTTATGAACACTTTTCAAGTTTATTATTCCTTTAATATCACTTTTTACCATGTTATATACATTATGAAATAATTTATGTTAATAATGGTTGTTTTGTTGATATTTTGTACTGGAGTCAAAAATGAACACCTTATAATTACAAGTTGTCCATGTGGTCAATATTCCATTATCTCTAGAATGATAGTCATGATTTAGATATCATATAAATAATATATATCCAGTATATATATGTATTTCTAACAGCACATATCATTTTGGAGATAAGAAATGAAATGAAACATTCATTGATACGGTAAGCCGTACGTACGCAAGAACACAACTTTCATTTCTATTTCGTACATTAATGTAATTAAAACATAATTATACATAGTTATATTATATATCCAATAAAATATAATATATAATATCATTAAATCTATCTTTTGTACTTCCCACATATGGCATTAACGATTCATATCATTTTAAGGGGGAGGTAGTCCGCACTTCCACAAATGAAGTTATCCCCTTTACCCATTATAGAAACCACAATGGTAGGATATAAATGAAAAATACAGAAGAATAAGGTAAAAATAAACATAATATATATCATATATAAATAAATCTTAATCTTAATGTCCACCATGAGATGTGTAAGGAGATAGTAGAATAATCATCATTTCGTGAGGCGTTAGTTTTCCATCCACAGAAACAGTATGTTCATCACCAAATAGATGGAGGTGTGTGTATGTGTTGTTGGAATACTTATCATAAAAACATCATAGTATATTGAGGATACTTGTGTTGTTATAAAATAAATTAATAAAATAGTTTTGGGCCTGGAGAAGTAAAATAAAAGAAAATAATTTTAGAGGAACTATTACCTTTAATTTGGGTAACTCATATTGGTTTGAACCGAAAGGACTCCTTGAAGTGCCTTCTGGCTAAGGTATGGATTCTAAGTGGAGGATAAAGATCTTGATAGCTGATTTGGGAAGGGTTTTGATGATCCATGGGGCTTGAGATATGTTAGGAATGAGTATGACTTGAAGGATTTTTATAATGGGGAGGAGGGGCTCTTTAGGAAAGTGTGAAAATATTATTTTATTATATAATGATATTTGATTTCCATAGGTCCAAATCTAATTAATGTAAAATATAAGATGACTCATGGTCAAAATAAATTCATCCGCTAAGAATTGGACAGGTTTTGGATATTTTTTTAATATTTATATTCTTAATTTTTTAAATCATTTTTTAATGAGGTTAATACTGCATCATTATTGTGTCATAAATTATTTAATTTATTTGATGTATAAAATATATAGAAAAAACACCATGATGTAAGAAATATTTTTATATTTCCAAATAATATTTATAGTCAAAATGATAACTTTTATAACCCTATGTAAAAATTTATTTACAAAAAGATATTTGCTTTTGTCATTTTTGCCACTATGTTTAGTTAATTAAAATAAAGTGTCATTATCACTCATAAGTGACTCTATGGGGTCTTAAAATAGAACCAAAGATTATAATGGTCGTAAATGACTCAACCAATAATGTTAGTACATGTGTTTAGGTATGTTTGTATATTATAAAATTCTTTTTACCTTGAATTACCTTATTTACCTTTAACCGTAGTAAATAAAAGACAAAATTTACTAGTAACTAAAAATTATTTTCATCTTATTAAACCAAATTTTAATAAATAATATCCAAAATTAATGTCGGATTTTCGAAATTCAATTCACTAAATCTATAAAATTTAATTTAAAAGAAAAATTTAGTTTTTAACTACTAGTATGTGGTTTCATTATTCATAAAAAATGACTTTTTTAAGAAAATACCAAAATTTCAGCCAAAGATATATTTGATATTTCAAATTCGAAAATGATGTCTATTTTAAAAAATTAAAAACTTATAATTTTAATTAATTAATTTAAAATAAATTTCCATTGTTAAAACAAATTGCGTGTTTTTATAAAACAATAACTATCAAAAGATTGATACTTCTTTATGTAAAAATTAATTGTAAAATTAATTACAATGATCAAAATTGAATTAAATGGTAAAAATCAATACCAATTACACATGAAAAATAATTTAAAAATAAATATATCTATATAAATAAATTATATTAAAAGGCACTATTGAATTAAAATATAGTATTTTCACTATTCATTAAAAAAATAAACATTATCAGAAAAATACCAAAAATATACCCAAAGTAAATTTTATATCCCGAATATAAAGAATAACTTTATTTTGTCCAATATAACATATAAAAATGACCAAAATGACATTTAATGAGGGTTCACCATCAAATGTTGATAAATTGAGCTTTTCATGAATATTAGAGTATTTATGCATAAAATTACATTCATTAATATTTTAAGCCCCTAACTTATATTGGATTAATTTGAAAACATTTAACAAACATGTATAATAATATTTTAGTTATTTATATTCATTCCCACCAATACAATGTCTAGATGTTAACTACCATAATATTATATTATTACTGTGCATCGTAAGATTTCAAAGAAACCCGTTGTTGCGTATCAGGTAAGCCATTGAACATAGCATCCCATTTAAAGTAAAATTAATATTTAATTCAAAAATATTAATAAATATGAAAATGTATTATTCTATATTTACTTGGGATGTTACATCCTTCCCCCTTTTGGGAATTGTGTCCTCACAATTTTTTAACTAATCAAATAAATGGGGGTATTTATCCCTCTAGAAATTTCAGATTCCCATGTTGCCTCTTCCACCATAAGTTTTTTCCACAAAACCATTACCTGGTGAATTAACTTATTCAACAACACATGCTCTCTATAGTCAAGAATCTAGACTACTTGTTGCTCATAATTGATATTATCTTCCAACTCAACTACCTCTAGTCTCAAAACATGAGATGGATCTGTAATATACTTTCACAACATTAAAACATGAAAAAGATTGTGTACCAGGGATAAACATGGAGGTAAAGGCACTATGTACACAACTGATCAAATTTTCTCTAGGATTTCATAAGGTCCAATGACATTCATACTCAATTTTACCTTCTTACAAAAACACATCACACTTCTCCATAGAGAAACTTTGATAAAGAAATGATCACCTACCTCAAAAGAGAGATCCTTCCACCGGTTATCCACATAACTTTTATGCTTGCTCTTAGCTGTTTTGATGTTCTTCATAATCAACTGAACCCTTTATTCCATCTGTTCTTCCAATTATGGTCCCATTAACTTCCTTTCACCAACTTCATCCTAAAATGATGGAGTTGTACAATGATTCCCATATAATGCCCCAAATGAAGCCATCTGTATACCAGAGAGAAAAAGTCTATTATAAAAATTTCAACCAATGAAAGACATTGGACCCAAATTCCTTGGTAATATAATGAACAAGAACTTAGCATATCATCCATGGTATGAATTTTTTGTTCTAACAACCCATCTGACTGCTGATAAAAAGTTGTACTAAAATATAATTTTGTACCCAACAACTTCGGAAGGCCTTTCCAAAATTTAGAAGTAAACCTAGGATCACGATTAGATACAATACAGAGGGGAACTCCATGCAACCTGACTATCTCTTTAACATATAACAGAGAAATTTGATCTACAGACAATGTATCTTGAATATTAAGTAAATGTGTAGATTTTTTCAACCGATCTACAATAACACAGGTTGCATTGTTACCTCTAAATGTATTTGGTAATTCCACAACGAAGTCAATAGAAATATTTTACCATTTCCACTCTAGCACCAATAAAGACAGAATCATTCTTTTTGGTAACTATCACTCAGCTTTAACCTACTGACAAGTCAAACACTTCAAAGTAAAATCAGCATTATATTTTTTAATTCCCTCCCACCAGTAATACTCAAGAAGATCCCAGTACATCTTAGAACTGCCAGGATGAACTGAAAATGATGAACTATGAGATTCACATAACAACTCATTCTTCAACTATGAATTACAAGGCACACATAATCTTTTTACAAACCTCAAAAAACAATCATTATCAATGTTAAAATCAGGCAACGTACCTTTCTGAACCAAATCTACCTTTATCTACAACCCACTATCTTCTTTCTAGGCTTTCTTTATTCTGTCTGATAGAGATGATTTCACTAACACCGGAAACAATATAGAAGAATTTCCTACACAAAAAAAACATATATTCCAATGTTCCTCAAATAAATAAACATATTATCTCGTTCTAAAAGTATCATGTTTAATAAAGAATTAATTTTTTGACTTAATGCATAATCCACATTATTTTTCTTTCCTGGATGGTAATGAATCATGCAATCATAATCCTAGATTAATTTCAACCATATCCTATGTCTCATGTTTAATTATTTTTCAGTGAATATATACTTCAACCAATTGTGGTCAGTATATATTTCACATTATAGTCTAAAAATATGATATATTCAAAATATTAAAGAAAAAACAACAGCAGCTAATTCAAAATCATGTGTACCGTAATTTAACACATGATGATTCAAATGACTTAAAGCGTAAGCAATTACCAGATCATTCTACAAAAGGACATAACCATGTACTTTCAACAAATCATCAGTGCAAATAAAAAAATAACCATTTCTAGAAGGCAGTTCCAAAACTGAAGCAGTCCCCAATCTTTTTTTTGATTCCTAAAAAAAATCATCAGATTCTATTTTCCAAAAGAACATAACACATTTTCAAGTTAAATTACTCATTGGACTAGATAACCATGAAAAATTATCAACAAACCTCTAGTAATAACCTGATAAAACAAGAAAACTATGAATCTTGGTTATATTTCTGGGTCTTTTCCATTCTTCAACAACTTTTGTTTTAGTTGGATCAACCGTTATGCCATTTTTTGAAACAATTTAACCATGGAATGAAATTTTCTGTAACCAAAACACATGGTTGCAGAATTTCTAAAACAATTTATTTTTTTTAAGGTTTGGAAGAAAACCCTTAAATTACCTTCATGTTCCTCTTTACATTAGGAATAAACCAAAATATCATTAACGAACATAACCAAAAACATATCCGAGAACTCACGGTGAATTCTATTCATAAGATCCATGAATACTGCAGCTGCATTGGTTAAACCAAAAGGCATAAAAAAAATTCATAATAGACATATCTAATAAAAAATTCTGTCTTTGGAATGTCTTCTTCCTTTACTTCCAACTGATAGAACCCCGACCTCAAATCAATCTTCGAAAAATACAGTGCTCCATGAAGATGATCAGACAAATCATCGATATGAGTCAAAATATACTTGTTCTTAATAGTGATGTTATTAAATGATCTATAGTCAATGCAATGTCTCATTGAAACCATCTTTATTTTTAAAAATCCAGACAATATCTCCCCATGGTGATGTTCTTGGTCAAATTAAACCTTTTCCTAATAACTCATGCAATTGCTTCACTAACACTTAATGTTTAATTTCATACATTCAATAAGGGGGTTTTCAAATTTTCCTAGCATCAATAACTAAGTCAATAGTAAATTCAACTTATCGATCATGTATTATACTTGGAAACTCAACAGGAAAAACAACAAGGTACTAATTTACGACTACCACATCATTAATATCAACACATTATTTCCAACAATATGTGCAAGGTAACATTCATTTCCATATTTTCCTAGTATCTCAGCATCTTGATATGTTATCAAAATCAAGGGTTAATTATTGTACACAAAATTAAAATCTTTCTGAAAAGAAACCACTTTTTTATGTAGTAAATAATAGAATGATAAAGTAAAGGCCAATCCATACCCAAAATAAAATCAAACTCTACTAGAGTCCTAACAATAAGTCTTGCAGGTTGATTCTTCACGCTCACAAAGACATGAATGTTCTTATAATTTATTTTTGTCTCAACATCCCCAACTATTGTTTTTAACATAAGTTTAGGATTCATATCTTGGGATAGAGTTCCCAATTTACTAGAAAACTCGTCAAGAATGAAGAAATGTGTAGCCCCTTAATCAAACAACACATTGGAATAATCTAAACAAACCAACAGTGTACCTGATACTACTTCATTTGATGGACCAACATCTACTAAAGAAGTTAAAAAGGATTTAACCAACCCTTTCTTCTTGTAGTCTAGATTCTTTCCCTCAGTTTAGTTCTTCATTGGACACTCATTTCCATAATTACCCATTTCACTACACTTAAAACATTTTACTGATTGTAAATTGGATTTTGTCTTACCATTGACCTGACATTTTTCAGTTAAATTTCGAGCCTTATGCATCATTTTACCACATTGGTAGCACTTACAAGAATTCAATAGAAATTTTGTAGAATGATTTGTCCCACAATTTTAACAAAATGTAATCTTACGTTTCTTACTATCAGACTGTTTTGAAGAGTTCTTCCCTTTCACCTTCCTTGTTGACCTCTTATTCTATTGTTTGTCAAAAAAACCCATGATCATTGGAAAACTCTATTTCCACATTATCCACAAAATGAAAAAGTTTTTAATAACTTTTGAAATCATTAGATTCTAAAGAACATTGATACTTTGGCTTTTATCCTAAGTAAATTTTTTTAATTTTACCATCAATATCCCGTATGAAATTTGGGACATACCTAGATAATCGAGTGAATATTTCTTTATAAGAATCCTATGAGTCACCTTCCTACCTCAATTCCAGGATTTTTTTTCTATTATAAGATGATCCATCCTAAGAAATTATTTCTCAAGAAACAATCCTTTGAATTAATTAGAATCAAGAGCATAAATTTGCTCACTATCCCTGATATTTTTCACCATCGAGCACCATTGATCAGATTCACCCTCAAAACGGTAAACATCAAGACTAACCTTTGATGTTCTGAACACCACAGGACGTCTAAAATATTTTCTATTGCTTTAATCCACCCTTTTGTTAGAAAAGTTCCGTGTGATCCTTTGAATGTTGAGGCATGTTGCCTCTTAAAATGCACCACTACTGACGTGTTCCTCTATGGTTGATCTGGCTGATCTCATGCATGGATATCACCACCATTTATAGTCTGAGTCAACCATGCCATCACTACAACAAACTATTAAGTTCCATTTCCGAATATCTCAGGTTTCTGATTTGGAATGTTGTCTTCCTCCAGATGTAATCCCAACTTATATTTCCTAGTTTTTCTTTGAAAACACATTCTGAACACAGAAATATCATAACCGATGCACCATAGTAATCTGTAAATGCTATATCATTTCAATCATAACATATGCTAAAACATAATTTATGGATATTAATTTAAGTATATTCTAACTCCTAATGTTTTCTAAACTGACCTCTGATACCAACTATAAGGATTGTCCTTAAACAATAAATATTATTTAATTATCTAGATAATTCACATTGATGATAATTTCAGGTTTAGATTTTTAGATAATTCTGTCATAACTTTTACATAACAACATGAATATTACATGTATCCAATTCTAATCATTATCAATTTTTCATAAAATAAAAACTATTGAAAAAAAGAGTCATGTCTAGTTCTATGTTTTAGACAAAAATACGTTTCCTTGATCCCATCCTAAACCATATTCATCTTTAAGTCTCGTCAAAAATATATCAAAAATTTGGATGAGCACAAATAGCTAAGGGTAATAAAATAAGTTAGAAATAATTAGTACATCAATATATTCAAAACATAAGAATTTTACATACCTCATGAAAACAGATGATTTGTGAATAACACATAGTAATAACAAATCATATAGTTACTTATGGAATTCATATCATACTGACATTGTAGCTATCACAGCTACATATGGAGTTACATCGGAATTCCAATCACAATATATTCCCTAAGTCTTTTAGGATAAACATTCATGTTTAACTCTGTCACGTTACCCAATGCATTCCGAGATATTTTCTAAATTACCCTCCCTAGTTTTACCAAGGAACCACACGTATACGTAAATAATACCCAAAAACCCTAACATATTCATAACACATAAAAAATAAAGGAAATATGCCATTTCCACATTTAAATCACAATATATCATTTAAATATATTGACATAAAAAATCAATTATCAAAACCATTTACAATACCAAAATACATAAAAATTATATGGTATTTATTTTCCTTTAAAAAACTAGTACGACTTGTTAAGGAAACCAAAGATCTAATAATACTCGTGGCAGTGAAAAAAGGGCGTTGTCACCACATACATTAAAAAACAATTCATTTTTGTGGTTTATTAAAAAAATAATATAAAAATATTTTTTTTAATCAAATGGAAATTCAAAGGGTTTTATACATCGTATAAAATAATTTCATGTATAAAAAAATTTATGCCTCAATGAAAGTAGATTTAGACGAAGTCTCTAACCTGATGTCCGATATGACCCATTAGTTCTTTAATATCTTGACTTATAATCCAAAGTTAATTTCTACTTACATAAGAACATTTTTCATGTTTATCACTTTTTTTATATCTCTTATTACCATGTTATAAAAAATTAGTAATCATTTATCTTAATAATGGTTGTTTTGGTGATATTTGGTACTTATGTAAAAAATGAATACCTTATATTAGAAGTGGTCCATGTGTTCAATAGTCCATTATCTCCATAATGATATTCATGATTTAGATATCATATAAATCATATATATCCAGTTTATATATGTATTTATTACATTACATAACATTTTGGAGATAAGAAATGAAATGTACCGTTCATGCATACGGTAAGTCGTACGGACGCATTAATTCTACTTTCATTTCTATTTCTTACTTTAATGTAATTAAAACATTATGATACATAAGTATATTATAATTATAGTCTAATATAATATATAATATCAATAACTTTATCCTTTATACGTCCCACATATGGCATTAAAGAGTCATATCACATTGAGGGGGCAGTAGTGCACACTTCCTCAAATGAAATTATCACGTTTACCCACAATGGAAACCATAAAGGTAGGATATAAATGCAAAATATCAAAGAATAATGAAACAATAAACATAATATATATCATATATAAAAATGTTCCATCTAAATGGCCACCATGAGAGGCGGAATGTGATAATCGAACAATCATCGTTTCGGGAGGCATTAGTTTTCCATCCATAGATTCAATATGTTCTTCACCCATTAGATAGAGGTGTGTGTAAGTTTAGTTCGAATAATTCTCATAATATCATCCTAGTATATTTATTATACCTGTGTTGTTATAAAAGAAAGGAATAAAAATAGTTTAGGGGTTGGAGAAGAAAAATAAATGAAAAGAAGTTAAGAGGAACTGTTACCTTTAATTTTGGTAACTTTCTTTGGTTTGAACCAAAAATATTTCTTCAAGATACTTCTACCAAAGTTAATGCTTCTAAGAGGAAAATAGGGATCCTGAATGCTTATTTGGGCAGGGGTTGGATGAGCCAAGGGGATTGAGAGGTGTATGTAATGAGTACAAAGTGAGGGAATTTTATATGGGGGTCTCTTTAGGAAAGTGTGAAAATATTATTTTATTATATAATGATATTCGGTATCTAAAGGCCCATAACTAATGAAGGTTGAAGAAAAGATGCATCATGGTAGAAATAAAATCATCCAATAAAAATTGGACATGTTTTAGATATTTTTTTAATATTTATTATCATATTTATTTAAATCATTTATTAATGAGGTAAATACCACATCATTATTGTGTCAAAATTATATTATTTATTTATGTGTAAAAATTGTAACAAAAATATAATGTTGTAATAAATGTTTTTATATTTCCAATAAATATTTATAGTTATAAAGATAACTAATATAACCCCATGTAAAATTTGTTTTACTAAAAAATATTAGTTTATGTCATTTTTGACTTTATATTATGTTAATTAAAATAAAGTGTCATGATCACTCATACGTGGATCCATGGAATTCAAAAATCGACCCAAAGATACACATGGTCAGTGATGACTCAACCAATAAGGAATGACATGTGTCAAACTAATTTTGTATATTATAAAATTATTTTTACATTGAATTAACCTATTTACCATTAACCGCGGTAAATAAAAGTGAAAAGTTACTATTCACCAAAAAATATTATCATCTTATTGATCCACATTTTACATTCTAATAACAACCATGTATGTCATATTCTTGAAATTTAATTCACATAAGTGGTAAATTTTTATTTAAATGGAAAAGTCGGTTTTTTAACTACTACTATGTGGTTTCACTACTCATAAAAAATTAATGTTTTTCAGAAAAATACCAAAAATTCCGCCTAAGATATATTTGATATTCCAAATTCAATAACGATTTTTATTTTACCAAATTAAAAACATGGTAGTTGTATTAATTAATTTATAATTAATTTATGTTGGCAATACAAATAGAGTGTTTTTAAGAAACATTAACTATCATAAAATTGATAATTATTTATGTCCAATTTCAAAGTGAAATTAATTACAATGAACAACATTGAATTAAATGGAAAATATATATTGTAATTATACTTTAAAACCAATAAAAAAGATAATATAACTATTTAAATAAATTATAATAAAAGGTACATTAGATTTAAAATATTTATTTTTCACTATTCATTTAAAAAAGAACGTTATCTGAAAAATACCCAAAATTTACCCAAAGTAAATTTTGATATCACGAATTTAAAGAGAAATTTTATTTTGTCAAATAGAACATATAAAATTTACCCAAACTATATTTAAATATGGTTGTCCTTTAAAAGGCAATAAATTGACATATTAGTGAATATTAGAATATTCATGCTTAAAATTAGATTCATTCATTTTTTAAGCCCCTAACATTAATTAGATAAATGTAAAAACATTTAACAAACATTTAAAATCATATTTTAGTAAGTTATATTCATTCCTTCGAATAAAACAGCTAGGATTTAACTACCATAATATTATATTATTAGTGTGAAATGTATGATTTCAATGAATCATGTTGTTGTGTATCAGGTAGGCCATTGAACATAGCATCCCCTTTAATTTAAAATTAATATTTAATTAAAAAATATTAATAAATATGAAAATTTTTATTCTAATTACTTACATGGGATGTTATAGAAATGCAAATGAATTTAAATTATTTGAAATGAGAAATGAAGAGAACATGTTCATATCATTCCATGGAAATTTATCCTTATTTATAATGAATTTTCTAATTAAATTCATAACATGAATTTGAAAAAAAAACTTATATTAAACTTAGAACATATACATAGTTTATGGAATATATATACATTGATAACTTATATGTTATCAAATGGGTGAACTTAATCAAACTGTTATCAAGGGTAAATTTAATTAAAGGCATATGTTTAGTAAAATTGAGTATAATATTTAATTTCCAGGAATCAAATTAACAAATTTTTGTTTTTGGGGTTATTTTCTATTCAAAGAAAAATTCCATCTTATATACATGGTGTTATATAATTTATATATATTATAATATCAAATATAAATAATGGATCCATCCATTATAAAATATTATGTGACTGGATAATCTGAATCAAATACTGGTAAATGATAGAATTTTATAAAATGTTGGGAGATAAGAATTATTAATAAATTAACTGTTTAATAAAAATATTAATCCATAAAAATATTATATTCTATTTTACCCTACTTTTGATGTTATTTAATACCATAATTATATTATAACATGAATTTTCGACATATAATACCAAAAGATTAATTTTAATGATTCATTGAATTTCAAATGAATCATTTTATCATGTATGTTATGTGAGTTTTACAAAATAGTTTGAGGATAAATATATACATTCATACACCAATGTCTGAAGTCAATGATCTAATTAAGAGAATACTATGAATGAATTTTAATATATTTATGATGAATATTTATCATTAATGTAAGGAAAATTAGTCCATGGTAGTTATCATTTTCCCATATGGATTGGGTAAATTAGTTGATTAGTGAAGATTATATTCCATAAATATAAAGAATTGTTCATCGATCTCATACATTATTCTTGACCATCAAAAATATCTATAATAATTTTTTATTTTATAGTGAAACATCATAGATGTTCCACTCATTTTCAAATTTTCACTGGGTTTTAAGATATAAATTGGTCAAATTACATGGAATATGGGAAACAATTAAGAAATAAAATAACCATTGGTTTGTTAATGAGGTTCTCATCTATTGTGTTTGACCAAATAACTGATATATAGTAGTTTCTATACAACTGTCACACAAATCCTACTTTATAATCATGTAGAATATAATTTTAGGTTATATACATGGACCCATAATATAGTCAAAGAACATTTTTAATAGAATGAACTGACTTATTGTTAAACATTAATCTCTAAATATAAATCACTTTACTGAATATATGATATCATACTTCATCCCATGAAGCAATAAAAAATTATATCGAATCATGTTCTATATATACTAATATATCATATCATATTACAGTGATAGTAGAAAACATAAGGGATTCCACACACTTCCACAGATGGTATGATATAAAATATAATTTCATAGTCTTATCACTAATGTATCCTAAATGATTGTATATATAATAGAATAATATATTCATTATTATTATAATTTATTAATATAAAATTATAAACCTATATAGAATCATTATTTCTCCTCCTGATCTACAATAAAATGTATATTGTTTGTAGAAATAGTGCTTGGTCTCATTCATCGATACTTATATAATGAAATTTTTTCCATTATAATAATGTATAATTTTTATACCATACATTATATTCATAAGATCATGTGAATATTTTCCCCATAATAATCAACACTTTTATTCTTTTTTGATATCAATATTTAATCATAGTTTATCTTTAGACTTCATGCCTCATTTAAAATTTATCCCATTTAAGATTCATTGAATTCAAATGGTGACAAGACGTACGAATGACATTCATGAATATTATACCATTATATAATAATATTTAATTCATCTCAAAATAATATACTCTGAATAATATAATGGTTATGTTTCTTGATAATAATAATAGATAAGAAATTTATTTCATAAAATATCTTTTACATCCCCTAAAAAAATTTCTCATATAGTGAACTTATAATACACGTTATACTTAAATTGTTTTTAATTACATGGGAAAATAGAAACATATGAAACTATGACGTCATATTCTCATTATGGGTTACCATTTTAGATATAAATTAATGAAAATAGTGACCATAAGATTAAAATAATGCCACAAAACAAGATCACAATGTCTGTGATCAGAACCAAAAATACATAAAATAGAAAATATTACTAACGGAATAAGGTTTTTAATAAAATAGTTATAATTAACAAGTGTTAATAATTATCAAAAATCAACCATGATTCATGAGAACATATCATTAATAAAAGATATAAACATTTGGAATAAAAGTGAACCATATGAATAAGAAAAGAAATAATATATAAAGGCTAACCAGCATCACATTCATCATATATTATTATTGGTATAAAAACCAATGTTCCTTACTTTTATTAGATCAATCACTCATGTACCCTCTATGGTCTTGGAAAATACTCACATTCTACCTCTTGGGATTATGTTAATCACATGTGTACTCACATTGGGAACATAAGAACCTACACTATAAACAAGGGATTAGGAAAATCATTGGTGTACACACCTTTGGAGTGGGAAAACCTCCCACACACCATTAGGCATAGGATAATCACTAGTGTACCCTATTTTGGCTTAATACATCCTTTTGTATACAACTATCATGGGAAAAACTCATGTGTACCCTTTTTAGAGAATGGGATATATAATTTTAATCAATTTATTAAAGGGATACAATGAAACCACCATCCACATAATTATCAATTTATATAAATTCTATAAGAATAATATTCCACAAAAATTGCATTGATTGTTTGATTAACTTATGATAAATAAATGAGGTTTTTTAAGCCTCATCAAAGAATCATCAACATAATCTATATGGATAATGTCAATATATGTTATCATAAAATCATAACCTCAATATATTATTGCAATAATTAAAATAAAGGTATATATGTACAAAATACTTTTATAAGTATATTAAAAATATGATTTTAAATACAAGAGAAAGCATCATTTTTTTGGTTTATTTAAAAAATTATCCAAGGAAAATAAAAATTATGTTTTCAATATAAATATTTAAAAAATATTAAATTAAGATTTAAAATGTATAAAGTTCATTGAGTAGGAATAGTAATTTCATGTCTTGATCATTTAAAAACATTTTGCTATCACTTTTTAAGATTAAAAAATAACCCATTTAGAAGACAATAAAAATATATTTTTTAATCCATTGAATAAATTGTTAATGATAATAAAATTACCTTGAATTTTTTTTGAAATAATATAAATAATGAATAATTTAAAATTTAATGTGAAACGGTGAAAATATTCCTAACCATATTGGATAAATACATTTAAGAAATATAACATTTAATTTTCTACATTTTGAATTGAAACATAAATAATCCCAATAGAAAGTGAGACTACTACATAAACTGCTACCACAAGTGTGAAATTTATTCATTTGCACCATATCCTATTATTTAATAATTTTAATTTCATTATACATATATAATATAACCATATTCAAATTTATGTTAATATATCTCATTACCTTATTGTAACATGCCGAGTTTTTAAAAGGAAACCTGATGTTTGATATCATACATGATACCCATCATCGAGCCTAAATGAACAACTAAATATTATATGTAATATAGTATTATATCATAGCCATTAGAATATAGGTATTGAGTAATTTTAAATAGATTATGAAAATATTGATCAGATATATTTATTTAATGATTGATTTATTACCAAATTTTCATGAAATGAAACTAAAAACTAATTGAATATAAGGGATGTATTTTTATAAAAAACTATTTAAATATGAATAATTGGTTTCATAAAACAATAAAATATATATTAATAAATTATGTTAATGAAATATTAATTCAATATAATGTATAAAATTTATCTTAGTTATTTTCTGGACATTATATAATAACATATAAAATTTTTCGAATAAAATGAGTGTTTTTATGAAAATTTATATTTACCAACCATTGATAGAGAACACATTTTAAATATAGAATTTGAAAATCATATATCTTATATTTGACAAAATAAACAGTTTCTTTGGATGTGGGATTTAAAAATTTTCTTTGACTGAATTTGTTGGTATTTTTCCGAAAAGATTAATTTTATGAATAGTGAAAAATAATGCATTATAGTTAAAAAATTATTTTTCATTGAACTTACAATTATACTTTAAACTGATTTTCAAAGACATTAGGGATCATTAATACACGTACTATTCCAATTTATTTCATTGATTTAATATTTTAAATTAAAATTAAATATAAAAATTTATTGAAATCTTGGACGTCTCGTTTACCTTCTTTCTTGCCACATATACAGGATTAGTGTTAAATTGAATTTAACATCTTATGTGAATATTATTTTAAAAAAATTATATACATGGTTTTAATCACTAAGAAAAATTTAATCTAATAATAACCACATATTTTTTTGTTGAATCAAAACGTTAGTATTTTATTTACCAACGTTAAGGGAAAATCATTTAATTATAGGTAGATATATATATATTAATTTTGTGAGACTACCCTAAAAAATTTCCTAATATTATTGGATGAGTTATTTTCTACCAATAATATACCTATAATATGATTATTTCCTTTTAAATCCACTTCGTTGTGATTATGATAGTTGTAAAATTAGATTTATAGTGTCAATAAAATACAATAAAAAATTCTCTAATTACTAAAACAATTTCTATATGGAGTGATATAAGTGATAAAATAGACTATAAATATCCATTATATATTGAAATATATTAACTATATTAGTGTAATTAAATTATAATTTTAATGAAATAAATAATTAAATTTAATTATTAAATAATGATGATGCAATAATGAAATTATTATAAGAAGAATCCAAAATTGATATTAATTCTATTAAAATAAAGATATTTTGTAATAAGTGATTACACACAATAATTTTATGTATTATTTTCAAACTGTATAGATGATTAAATGTAGTTATTTATAAGTAATCATGTTTTAATGATTTTATAAAATGTCTCTTAATGAATATTGTCAAAATTGACATAATTCATATTTTAAAAACTAAAATATTTCATTAAATGTTATAAAATTTATAAAAATACATGATTAATACAAAGAGTATTGGTAGGTATAAAAAATTAATAAATCAATCATTTGAGTTTTTACATTTTATAGTAATTATTTTAACTATCAAATTGTACATTACTTAATAAAACAGTAAGAGTTAAATGCGTTAAACAAGAACAATGAGGATTAATAAAATTAAAAACTTGTTTAAATTTAATTTGATGATATAATTTTGACCCATACTCATCATATATTAGATATATAATTTTTTTTGTAATTTAAAATATAAATAATTTTTTATATTAATTTAATACTTTGTATAATTTAAAAAGCGCCCCTCTACTCTCCTATAAAAGGTCACCGATACATTTCTAAATTTCACACAAAGTAATATTTTTTATTGGACATGATCTACCTAGAACACATCCTAGAATCCCTCCCCATATCCAATAATCCTTATTTAATGTGAAACACACATCATAGAGCTTTTAGGGTGTTATGAAAGGCGATCGTCGAAGGAAATGTAATGCTTTAAAATATTATTGGTATTTTGTTTCATATTCATAATACTTAAATAATAATCCATGAATAATGAGAAAGAAATTAATTTATCCTTAATATTATGATATTCCATTATGTAAATATCATTTATTAAATATATATAAAAATACATCAAATAGGAAAGGTATTAATAATTTGTGGGTATGTGTGATATATGTCCTCCACAAATCGATATAATTTGTTTTTGATAACTTTCACTCAAAACTGGTTATAATGAGTGAATAAATGTTCAAATTCTAGAGTCACGACATATTAATAATTATAAGATAATAATATATAAATTATTTTCTATCATTCTATGCCATTAAAAAGATGATGGCGTTCATGCGTACGTGTTAACTATTACCTCTCGAAGCAATGTGATTCATTTTTATTCACCGCATCACTTGTATGATATATATCATTATATATAAATGATTAATATAATGTTAATAATAATAATATAATTTTTGAATTGATAAATAATATTAACCTAATTTCCCTAATGATAAATGAAATTTTGAAACATTACTCAGGACAAAGTACGACATACTGTCTCAATGATTATAACATTGTTAATTTTTCATACCACAATTAAAGGGTCTAATTTAAAAATATCATTGATGTATAAAAGGTATTATTATGTCATGAATATTTTTCTAGAGATGGGGGACTTTTGATCACATAAACTATTTACATCCTATTAAGATCATATTTGATATGATGTATTGAATATTGAAAAAATTTCCAACATGAAATTCAATAATTAAGTAATAGATACAAAATTATAAATATCGTATATAAATGGAATAAAAAATGAAAAATGTTCTCAACTAAGTAGAAATTAATCTATGTTTAATATTCAGGAATATAAATCTTTTAGGACATAAGTCTGACTCATGAAAAATGAATTCGTCTAAATATTATTTCCTTGGGTTATATCATGATTTTATTTATAAATTTATTTTATAAAGTGTACAGTGATCTCTTTTGACTATTAATTTAATTCAAAAGATTTCAGAAAAAATATTTTTATATAAAGCATTTTTCAACATGAAAAATGGAATCTTTTTTTATGTATAAGGTGACAATGACTTCTACCAACATCATGAGCATTATTTGGTATTTGGAATCATCTATAAGCCATAGTGTTTTTAAAATAAAAATAAATACCATTTAATTTTTAGGAATTTTGTTATTTAAAATATTTTTTATAATTCATCGATTAAATAATTATATAGGAATTGAAAATTCTAATTGAAAAATGGGAACACGACTTTTTTATTTTATTCTTGGTTTATGTATTTTGATTATGTTATGGTTTTTTGAAATTTCAACTGTATACAAGTGGTTTTCTGATAACTCGTGGGTGGGTGAGCCTAGGGCATTTATCAAATTCATACTGTAATGAGGTAGAGTTAAATTTTAGAGTTTCTCCTAAGAGATTTTGATATTATATTGTGATGGATATTCCAAATGTAACCATGAAGGTTACTAAAAATGTATCCAAGAAATATACAATGTAAGAATGATATGGATGCAAAAATTCACCATTAGGATTTTTCATTACAAGGATGTTATTCAAGAATATTATTATTACATACGGTATATTAAATAGATTATGTTTTATATGATAATTGTATAATTTTGTGAAAATGTTTTCATATGATTATATGTATTCATTGACTCACAATTTCATTATATATTTTATGCCCCTTATTGTGCTTTTTGAAATCATCCAATTTATTAAAAAGTATTTCATACGATTTAAGGTAGAATATAGTGAAGTATGGTTCATGGAATTGTGATGATTATTAAACATTAAGGAAACCATATTTCAATTTAAAATTTATTATTTTATGAAAGAAATAGACATTGTTATAGTGTCCTCATTCTATTTTTTTGTTTTGTTAGGTAATGGTTGTGACCCAATTCTCTAAAACTGTGATCCTAAAAATATCATCAATTTCAATTTTTTACTTATCTCGATAATATTAAATTGTTATGGTTAGGGCCATATAGTTGGTATCAAAGGGAATTTTAGATTTCTTTAGAGGTTAGGGTGTTATTTAATCTTAAGTTACAAGTTGTATAAAACTATAATGGATACCATGATAGAAATATTAATAGTTATTTTAGATTAATTTAATTAGTTCTAGATAAGATGAAAATGTATTTATTAGTTTTTATCTTCCTCATAAGATATTATATGGGGATTTTATTGATATATTCATAGTAAATTATTTGTTTTAGTAAATGGTTGAATCCAGTCGGCACCAAACTAAAAATGGATGTAAAGGAAAATGTGATTGTTCTCTGAAAAACAATCCAAATGAAATGGGATATACAATGAGAACTCTTGTGGTTATTATAACATAACTATCAAGAGTAAGGATTAACTAGTTGAACATTATTTATTTTTCTGATGCATCATTTAAGAGGAAAAAACCATTTAGAAATTTATGTAATGATGATCATAAAGTACTGTATATTCTAGGACATATGTGCCAAGGTTATGGAAAGAAGAACCTCAGAAAATTTTGTAAAGGGATGAGAATATATTTTATATTAGGTAATTTATGACATAATATAAATAATATTCCATGGAAATTGGATGTGTTCTATTGATTCTATTAAAGGCTATGATGTTATTCCATAGTTATTAATTGGATTAAAATGGAGGAGTATGGTCATTATGATAATTTATATCCAACGATGAAGGTTAATGAATATGTGTAGGAGGATCATATAAATAAATTTTTAGCAATACATAATTCCATTAAAACTGAAGACGGGGAAACTAAAAATGACATATGAAAGGTATATATTATTTCTTGACTCATGTTTTCAAATTTTTTAATCATAGGACATGATTAAGGTTTTTGTTTTTAGGAATTTTGTATTATGAAATAATTTTAAAAATAGTGTATAAAAGATCACTAAGAACCTTGAATTATTATGAATTATACATATAAAAGATTCATGATTTATGTTATATTATAGGATGATTATTTGATTTAATATATTAATAATATTTTATTGATGAGATTACATTGGATCATTTTTTTCTGGTATGTATATTCTTAATTTATATTAAATGAAAATAATATTCAAGGAATAATTATATTTTAATATGTGGAAATAATTATTAATGTATATAAAACCATTAATGGTTTATATGAGCCTGAATTTTAAGGTAATTATGGGATATTAAATTTTGGTATTCAATTTGAAATACATGATTTAAAATTTGAGGATAAAATATTTTATGGTTATTGTTGAGGATCTTGTCTCATTTGGGATATTTTATAAGAATTTTTTATTTTTAGATAAGGTAAAAAATAGATAATGGGTTAAATCATGTCTCGTCTAACAAAGGCATTATAATTGAACCCATAACTAACGGGTGACAAGGATGCATCACCGAAAACTGGAATACATGATGTCCTTGTTTAGTATAACATTTTATTTTGATTTAAGTTGGTTGATGGAATAATAATATGTTTATTTTTAGAACACATACTCTATCAAATGAATATCCTTGGTATTGGAAAATTATTTAGGGATTACGTGATATATGTTATATTGGAAGACAATAACTATTTCGGAGACATTGTATAATTACGGTAAATAGAACACTATGAGATTTTAATTTTGGAGTAATGGTTTTAATATATTATTGATTGAAAAATCTATTATTTTATTGTGGAATTATAGTGATTTATGATTTTTTATTGAAATGAACCACCTATCATTGAGAATATGGGATTTTAAAAATTACATTTTTCATATGGGACATTAAGAGTTATTTATTATATTTATATATAAATTCTAAATTTTAACTTAGAATAATATTTTAGAAAATACTTATTAATTTATGGTTTCAATCATACTTTGGATTACTTTGAAAAAAATTTGGGATTGTTATTTTTGGAATGGTCTATGTTGTTCATTGGGTATTACTGTTGACTCTTAGAGAATAAAACTATAATTTCTTCTAATAATGGATTATTTTTTTGGGAAATTATCTTATATTATGTTTACCATTAATTTTATAACTAAGGAATCAATGATATTTTTACCAATAACAAACCTATGGGTTTTTAATTTTACCTTTATCTTGATCATCTTTTCAATCACTCTCCATCAGAACATGATGGTTAGTTTTTATTCCACAAATATGCTTTTCCTGTATGGATTCATAGTATGTGTTATCCCTGTTCACCTTCATACTATCTTTTCATTATTTTAATGTGTACTTTTTATTAATCATTTTTCCACCTTAGTAATGAAATAAATTTATTCTAAAAATTCATGCATTAGTTGATGACTCGAAATTAAAAATTGCGAGGGTGAAATTTCAAGGGCGGAGAGAATGTGACATCCAAGGTTTTTAAAAGGAAACACAATGGTTGATATCATAAATTATATGTCTGGTTTTCCCATTAACCCATAAGAGGTGGTTTTTCAAAAATTAATTAAAAATAATGTTCTTCATCCCATTTAGGCATACCTGATATGCCACATCGCGAATAAACAAACAACTAAATTTTATTATTTAATACAGTAGTTATCACCTAGAAATTATAATATAGAGAAATAATTATAAACTGAATTATGAAAATTTGGTTTACACATGTTTATATAGTGGTTCATTGATTACCAAATTAATATTAAAGGTAACTGAAAGCTAATTGAATATGAAGAAAGTATTTTAATGGAAAAAAATTTAAATTTCAATCCATGTGTTTACAAACTAATCAAATAAATCATGCTAGATAATATTACTGAAATTTTAATTCAATATAATGTTTATAATTCATCTTGTCTATTTCCAAGACATTATATAAAAATAAATACAATTTTATGGATGAAATGAGTGTTTTTATAAAAAAATATTTACCTCCTTTTAAAAGAGAACCCATTTTAAGTATAGTTTTAAAACTATTATAAGATTTATTTTAAATGATAAAATTATTATTCGGAGTAGGACATAAAAAGTTAGTTTGATGAAATTTTGGTATTATTATTAAGAAAGTTCATTTTTGATGAATAGAAAAAAAAATATTGCATTAGAGTTAAAAACTGATTTTCAGTTTATATAATTATTATACATTAAACATATTTTTAAATTCATAATAGATCATTAATTTATGTATAAATACAATTTAGGAAATTGGAATAATTAATTATATTGAAATTAGAAAGAAAATTTTCTTGAAATATTGAATATCCCTTTTACCCTCATTTTCATCATATCTGGGAGATTAGTGTTAAACCTAATTTACCCACTTTTGTGAATTTATTTTTTAAAAATGATCATACATGCTTATAATTAGTATAAATATGATATCTAATAGATTTGAAATAATATTTTGTGAATGGTAACTTTATTATTTATTTTACAATAGTTAATGGTAATTCAAATAATTAAAGGTAAAAATAATATTATAATATTTTATAATTATCATAACTCCTGTCAATATTTCATTGGATGAGTAATTATAGACCAATAAAAATCATGGGCCTAAATCATGGCCTTTTGATGCCACACAGATATTATTATTAAATTGATAACATTTTATTTAAATAAAAAATAATGATTTCAATAACATAACTGTTATTACTAAATAATTAAATTTAGTTTTGAAATAATGATGATGCAGTAATAAATTTATCAAAGAAGGAATCGAATAAATTATATTAATAATAATAAAATAAAAATAATTGGAAGTAGTTGATTCCATGAAATAATTTTATTGATTTATCTGGCATGTTATAGATGAGTTAATGTGGTAAGTCTGAAGGAATCAAGTTGTTTTATTTTTTTAAAAATTCATGTAAAGGATTGTGTAAATAATTTCATAATTCTTATTCCAAAATAAATAATATCTTATTAAATGTAATAAAATTTATAAAAATATAATATTTATAAATATAGTTTATATAAGTCCAAAAATGTCATTAATAACACATTAATTGGTTTTTTTGCTTGTTATGGTAATAATTTTAACACAAAAATTGTAAATTAATTAATAAAATGGAAAGAGTTAATAGGTTAAATCAAAAAATGAAAGGATTAAGAAAATATTCAAATATGTATAATTTTAATTGGTTGATAAAATTTTGACCCAAACTTATCTTATATTATAGATTCAAAAATTTTGACCCATTTAAAATAGGAAATGAATTTATATTAATATAATACTTTTCATAATTCTAAGAGTGGCATCCAATCTTTTATAAAAGGGAACCAATTCCTCTCTATTACTCTGAATTCCAAAACACTTTTTTCGGCCAATAAATACCCAAATATCGACATATAATTCATCCCATCATCATAGAGTATTTATTCTAGGTAAAACCTCTTATTACAGGGGTTAGAGTGTAAAGAAATGTGATCTTATGAAAGAAAGGAATAATTTAAAATTAAATATTTTTTATTTTGTTTATCATTTAACATCTTAAAAAACTTATACAACCATGATGAGATTTTAAATCAAGTATAATCTATATAATAATATTTTATTACATTAATAGCAACACCTAAATCCATATCCACTTCCATGAAATGGGAATATAATTAATCATTTGTGCGTACATGTGAACTATCACCTCCACGAATCGATATAATTCATTTTCCAAAACTTATCTCTCATGATTTTTTATAATGATGTAATTTATGTTAAAATGTTATATTCATAAAATATTAATCACTATAAGATAATAATATATCAATTATGTTATTAATTTCGATGCATATAAAAATGATAATGGTATTCATGCATACGTTTGAACTATCATGTCTACAGAGTGATCCAATTTGTTTTTATTCCCCATATCAGTTTTATTCTATATATAAGTAAATTTAAATTATTATTATGATTCTAATAATATTTTCAAATTTATTTAGACATAAAATAATAATTTCTATATATCTATAAAGATTAATTAAAAATGGAAACATTACTCATGCTTACGTACAACCTATCATCTCTCTGTTTATAATGATGTTCATTATTCAAACCATAAATAAAAGGTTTTATTTTTAAATATAATTAGTGCCTAAAAGTTATTAGTAGTTAATTATAATTTTTCTATAGAATATGGACTTATTAACATATGGACTATTTACATCATACCAATTTAATCTCAGAACTCTAGTACTGAATATTGACAAAACGTCAGATGTGAAAATTAATAATAATAAAAATTATAACATGATAAATAATTGATATAAATGGAATAATAATCATTAAAAATGTTCTCAATCAAGTATAAATTAATTTATGTTCATTATCCAGGAATATAACTAATGTATGAGATGATTCCGACTGAAGGTAAGGGACTTCGTCTAATTCCCCTTTCATTAGGCCATATTTTGATGTTATACACCACATTCATTTATAAGGTGTGTAACAACCCCATTTGAATGTCAATTTTATTATATGGTTTTGAAAAGAAATATATTTATATGAATTATTTTACTAAATGATCAATGGAATTTATTTTAATATTTGCAGTGATAAGGATGTTTTCCATCGTCGTGACCATTATTCCGTATTTGGCTTCCTTTATTAGCTGTAGTGTTTCTTAAAGAAAAAAAATACTATTTCCCAATTCATGTATTTTTTTTAACGGGTTTTATAATGGATTTATTTTTTCAATATCTTGAAATAATATTTTGTGATTGTAACATGAAAATTTTATTTTTCCTTAATTCTTATTTTATGTTGTATGATTATGTTACGGTAATTGGGAATTACATGTGTATACGACTGGTTCCATGATAAAATTAATATGGGTTAGATGGTGATAGTTATCCAATTCATTAAGTTATGATATGGAGTTAAATGTTAGGGTTTCCCATAAGAGATTTAGGGAATATACTATTATGTGTATTCCAAATGTAACCATGTACGTAACACCCTATATATCAATGAAATCTACAATTTAATAATGATATTGATGAAAAAAAGTTTCCTTTATGATTTATGATTTCTATGTGTTTTTTAGGATTCTTATTATTTCATGATGCGTGTTAATATGATTATTATTTATGGGTGAAATGTATGATTTCATTAAAAAAATTTCATGATCTTAGAAGTATTCACAGACTAATAGTTTCATGGTTTATTTTAAACCCCTTACTGATATTTTTCTCATCATCCAATGTTTTAAAAACATTTCACATTATTTAAGGGATAATATATTCACCGATGGATGATGGTCAAGTTAAGAAGATTAAATATGAAAGAATCCATTTTTCATTTTAACATTTTTTTATAAATGAAACAGATATGGTTGGATGTGTCCACTTTTTATTTGTTTTTTTATCTAAATATTATGACCTCATTCTCAAAAAATCTAAACCGAAAAGTAAATCAATGTTAGTTCTTGACCTAACTCTATATTATTTTTATCATTTATAGATGGATCATTATACTTATTATTCCTTATCATTAATTTATGAAAAATTATTCATTAAAATCAATATTCAAGTGTCAAATGTATATTACCCACATATTCTCCAGTTCAATGATTTTAGTCCGTTCACCTTGGTAATAGTTACATTATCTCAAAAATAAGAATCATAAAACAATTGTCATGTTTATTCATTATATAATCTTTTATAACTACCTATTTATGGCGGTGTTGAATGTTTATTTACATCACATCATGGAGTTGATAGTTTCTGTTTACACACAAGTGACGATTCCAAGTTTCAATGGATGGAAATAAAAATGGAAAATAATTTTTTTCGATAAAAATTCATAAATATATCGAATAAATAAAATATATTAATTAATTCAATATATATAAACATATATTAACGAAGGTAATTAAAATTGAAAATTTTCACTTCATAGAGGCTATAGTCTGCATATAAGTGAGAGTAATGTTTTATATTTTTTGATTAAATATAATGGAGAAACATAATTCATATAAAATTAATGTAAATATTTTTTATCATCATAATTCTTCTGATGTAATTATTCTAATATAGATATAAATGATTTGTAGAATCCAAATGAAGAATGAAACATGAATAAAGTCGGTATAAACATATGCATCTAGTTTGGATAATCCCCTTTAGAAGACACTCTAAGGATTCATGGATGATTATTTTAGGACGTTTATAAACTATTGGACATTTATATGTTATTTGAGAGGTGTTTGGTAAGATGTTGGATGGGCTATGGAGGATAAGTGGTTTTAATAATTGAGAGTACTGAGTTCCCTTTTATATGTGATGTGAGGTTAGTAAATGTAAATATTAAAAACATTAAAATATAAAATAAATATCTCATTGAAATTGGATCTAATTAATAAAAATTTGAAATATACAATATTAAAATTTAAAAATTCATTCATCCAATTAGATAATGATATTTTTTCTGATATTTGAATTCTGATCTCATAGTTTAACCCCTTTGTTAACACGTTTTCCATAAACCATTTTGAAAATATTTTCATTGTGGTAACCAATTGATATGTATTCAAAATAATTTTAAATTATCACATAATATATAGTTTTCTACTAAATGAATATATGAAAAAAAATTTATAATATTATATTATAAGTGGATTTTGAAATTTATTCTTGTATCCCCTTAGAAAACAACTCAATACAATTTTGTGAGTAAAAATAATCATAATGCATAAAAATAAATTTATTTTCACTTAAATCCTAGTAAAAACCACAATACGAATGATAATTCAACTTATTGAATATATTATCAACATATTTTAGTAAAAAAATACATTAATAGTGTTTAATTTTATTTCTGATGATATAAAATACAATGTGATCATAAAAATTGTTTTTCATAAAATATATCATTTTTCCATCAAATATTTTTTTATTTATTTTGAATTAATTTTTATCACATGTATGAATGAAAATTAAATTTTATACATTTATAAAAAATAAAATTCAATGTGTTAGATTCTCAAAATAAAATAAAATATATTTTAAAATATATCATATAAAAATAAATAAAATATGTAAGGAAATAATTTAATTTTAACAATGAATATAAATAGGAATTTTATATTTAATAAGTTGTTATTAGTAATTATTTACCATTTAATTGTCTTGAATTATATCCTAGTTTTTAATTTATTAAATAATTAATCATTCTGTTTAGTGTTTCAGGCATCCAAAGTTATCAAATACATCAAATGCATTTAAGAGAAAAATATTCTAAAATATCATGGTGCAACAATAAAGATACATGTATTATTTTTTCTCATGAAATATTTCTAATCAAGAGAATAAAAAAAATAAACTTCTTCCACATAAAAACTCATTTTCCCACAGAGAATCAGCAAATTTATGGTTTAATCACAAAATAGTGACAAAGTACAGAATGATTTTTCCCAGTACATTGTGTCTTATATACCAAATCTAAATAATTTTATCTTCATAACAATATTCATTCTATAGTTATACAACATCCAAGACTAGTATAGTTGAAATATTTAGTATTTACATCATTAAAAATAATCATGGAACACATTTTTTTACATTGGGTAGGTTCAGTGGGCACACTAAAAAATGACAGACCATCATGATATAATAAAGAATCCCATAAGGACAAATATATTTGGGGCTAACATTACCCTTTTATTAAAATATAATACCTTGACCCAAGGAGACATTAATAGGAATACATGTCATATAATTCTAACACTAAATAACTAAGTCGATTATGGGAATTATTTTTACATCTCTATGAGTTATTTTGTTGTGTTTTGGAATGGCTCTAACATTTCATGCCACTTCATTACCTATCATAATACCCAATATCATTTATTCTATAAATTAATCCTTGTATATTTTGGTTCTATAATTATTTCAATAGAGGTATTCATAAGGATCCTACCATATTCTCGAGTGAAAGCTATTGTTGTATTAATATTTAACAAGAAGAGGTGGTTGATCCCAAGTACCTTTGAAATCTATATTTTTGGTTAGATGAATATCTTCTATGGTTTTAGTGAACCGTTCAAAATTACCATATATATATATGGATGATATGAATTACGGACGTTAAAATCCATATTCAATTATTTTAATAAATTTTGAAGAATATTTATGGAGGATATTAATAATGAGTAGTTATGATTGGGAGTGGAACTGCATGATATTTTTCTACATCATTGATTTATATCTTGACATGTTGGTCATGCAAGAAATTATTTCAAATAATGATGTAATGCACTAATTTCTTAAGGTGATCAGCTATAATCCTCATGATATTATATCACTTACATGCCACTATAAGTCCTACAAAAAAATCCATATTTGCTTTTTCTTATATTTATAGAGGTATGGTTAGTGCTTTTCTTATCCCCTTAGACATATAATGTTCAACCATAATGTTTTGACAAACCAGGATACAAGATAAATAATTAGAATTATCTATCCTAATGTTATCCCACATGAAATATTACATTAGATCTCTATTTTTTGTACTCCCAAAAAAGATATATAATTATGAGATATGTGAATTATCTAAAAACATAATCTAATGTTTCAATATTGAAGAGACACTCACACACTTATTAAAACTGATCATTCCATAACTATCACTAATCTACTAAATAGAATTTCATACTTTATTTTTTACACAATATATTCATTATAAACTAATTTAATCTCTACATGAATGGAATATTAACTTTGATTAGAGAATGATATAATATTTCCAATTTCCAACTGATTTACAGGTACATCATTTGAAAATACATATGTATTATATCCCATTAAATACTACTAACAGGAGAAAAATAATGGTCATTATGACTCAGCATATCAAAAACATTCCATGGCGGTAATGTATTGAGAATTCATAAAATTTAATTGAATATAATCATCTATATTAATTAATTTTCAACAATTTCAGTATGAATATAAAAATAATGTTTTCATTATAAATATATTTATATCACAATGACCACTACAAATAAAAATAGCAAATATTTTTGATGAAAAATGTACAATCGTTATTTCCAAAAAATTATTAGGGTAATGTTTCACATGAACCATTAATTAGCATGAGTATTATGATACCATCAAGACATTACTTAGGGGAATATATCTCCCTCCCTAGATTAATGCATGGATGAACATCAAAACCCTTCCCCATTGTCAGTAATTGTGAGAAAATGTGAACTAAAAATCCATTTATTTAGAAGCTCAAACATTTATTAATAATTTACCATCTAAATCACACAGGATCACTTCTATACTAAATTTTATAGTGGTGTAAATATCCATGATAAATTTCGTACCAAAATCAATAGTATCCATCTGATCCAAGAAAACTATATACCTCATTCATAGCATATGATCATCATTGTTTAACAATAACATTCATTATTAATGGATACATTTATATACTCTCAACTATAATTAAATTTAATAAGATTGATATATTGTATTTATATAATTCACAATATATATAATTTTAGAAAATATTATTTATCAATTTTTTACCATAATGATTAAATTTCCTTCATCCTAATAATTTATTTTGGGATAGATGTAAATATTAGCTAAAAATATACTAATGAAATGATAAATGGAATTTATAAAGGCTATAGTCATTAGATCAATGAAGATAGATGAGACCTTAGTATGTCTAAAAGGAACCAAAATAAATTTATAAGGTCCATAAAATGTATAGATGTATAAAATGGGGAATCTCCTCTATATTTACCTATATATAATGATATATGTATTAGATATCAATCTTGGAAAATTATTGAGGTCATCTATGTTGATAAATAATGTCATAAAATAGGCTAGAGGATTCTTTTTCTTGATAGATATCCTATTATGTTTCTGATAATAAATGCAGATAGTCATTGAAACATACATATTATAAAAACATGTGTTGTTTCACCCCATTTTGACACACTAGGGGAATAAGAATCCCTTTTAAATATTCTCCAAGAGTTTCTTCTTTAATTCCAATAAAACCATCAGGGGAACTTTATAAATAATACTAGAAAAAGGTGTATCTCGAGGTATATGATATATTGATAATCTAACTACTGAATTTTGCGAGAGTATATTAATGTTTTTATGACAAACGTCAGCACAATATTAAAAATATTCATATCATTAATGATGATATTCTCCCAAACCAATAAAATTAATACCACTCATGAATAGGTTGTGTGCACGAAATATTGTTAATAATTTTTATTATTGATTTGTTTTCATCCTAACATTGTTATATTATCACATATTAATAGAAAATATCAAATTTACTTCACATACATGAAAATTGGTTTTGGATCTATAAAGAGAGAGTGTTATTAAAAAAATTACATAAAATTCTTGTATAGTGAGAATTAAAATATTTACATGAAGCTCATTCCAATGAGACTCTATTAGGGATGAGATAAAGAATTGATTGGTAATAATTGTTCCCTTGGTAGGTTTTTATGATAAATAAATATCTAATAAATTTGGGTTTTAAGACCCTTCCATCAGGGTCCATGCTATTAATACCCCAATCCCTCCACCAATAGGCCAGGTGGTGGAGACTAACATCGAGTAGGTATATACCCCAAATGGGAGGAACTTTTTATGTACTTGTACACAAACAATGATCTCTGAGACTAAAATTTTGAAACTAAAAACACCAAGTAAACAAGTATATATTCCTAAATGATACCAAAATAGATTACGAGAAGTAAAAAACTATAAAGTAAACAGCGATAGAATACAATCCCAACAAAAAAAGGAAATGTACAAGCTCTGAAACATGTACATAGAAAACCCTGCCCAAAGGGTACGTATATAAACAATATCTTGATGTCACTGAATCACACTGCTTATATCATACATCTCTCTATGCACCACCTGGCCTTGTCCACCAAGGACCCCATCAATGTGTCGATTGTTTTCAAAAGGCACAGAACGTGTGGTCATATCCCATGCTTGGATTTTTAATACAATACTCAGTAGTGACCCCATAATCACAATGTAAATTAGCATTAATAAGTATAAAAAGTAGACCATAATGGAAAAAAATTATGTATGCCTCAAAAGAAAACACAAAAAGTACACCATAAATGAAACACATGAAGTGCACTAAAAAGGAAACACACGAAGTATAGCCAATGCAGATAACTAACATAGGTGGAAGTCTAATGAATAAAGAAATGGATTTTATGTTGTATTTTATATATCTTCGAGTCACTATTACTCTAGAAGTGTTGATGGTGCATTTAGAATTGATTTTGCATGGAATGTAGATAGTTCCAAGAGCGTTGATGGTGCACATAGCGTCGATGGAACACATAGATTAAATGGTACACAGAGCATCAGTGGAACACAAAGCATCATTGAATCCTATAGTAGTATTGGAATTTGGGATGATGATGGCACACAGATCATCTATGCATCTAGTAGTCTGCCATTTCACATGATCACCAATATCAAATAGTAACTACTTGTTTTAGGGTTCCACTCTCATCATGCATGTTTTGAGAGAACATACTCTTGAAGAAGTAGTTCATATTATATGTTCCAAAAGAAACTCACTTAAAACATCTAAAATGGACCGTCTCATTTCTAGTGTCTCAATTCATCAAACATATTGTGAAACGGAATCACGGTTTAAATGTTATGGTGAATTTATTAAAAATGGTTTGGTTTGGTCTGGGTCTAACCCGAACTAGTCTGGCCAACCAGACCTGTTCAGTCTAGCCCCTATCTGGCTAGGCCCATTGGGTATTTCCTAGCCCAACCATTTGGGCACTGGGCTACATTTCGTTCAACTTTTGGACCCAGCCTGGTCCATCCAGCCCGGCCCGTTGCATGTGTATAGGTTCATTCGGCACACAACCTGACTGTGCGCTCCCGATCAATGTATCTACCATGTACAATGAGAATAAAACATCATTATGGATGCCTCCCAGGTGGATTCATCCTTTGTGGGTTCCATTATAACCCCTTCCATGTTACGACCCCGCCCATTCTCTATGTCACTGTCACTTCTCATGGCCCCCACTACCACGAGCTCCCATGTGGTTCTATCGAACCATGTTCTACTGGACTGTGAACCATCTCTTCCACTGCATGACTGTAATGTTTCATGCTCTACCTAGAATTCCCCCCTATCGAGCCACCACTAAAACCACATTTGACCCTTCTAGTGGCCACCGCTACTTTACGCCTCCCCTGGATTGACAATGTTGGTCGTGTCCCATTATCACCACTAACTACTATGACGATGGCCCTCTTTATTCCGCCTGGGCATAAATTCATCACGCCTATCATCTCACCTCTGTGGCGTTGTTGTTTTGTTTGATCTTCAGTGTTAGATCATTGCACCATAGATTAAATACGAAATGATCCTTCAAATATACCACACAAAGAATCAATAACATAATAAATGTTGTGGTAATGAGATAAATGCAGAATAATGACCAAAGAATGGTTCTTTTTCATAATTTTGTGGGCCTCGATCCATTCATTTTAGAAATAAATAATGGATAAGAAACAAAAAAAATCACAAAATTGAAATCGTTCCTGATAATCGACCTGAAAAAATTAACCATCCCACCAGAACAACATGACCATAGATCAACCTATTCATGGGTTGGTCAGCATTTATTGAATGAATTTCTGAAGGGGAAATGAAATAAAAATGATATCAAAAGCATACCTTAATTTTTATTTCTCACAGATGATGATTTATGGTCATTCTCATTTTCTTTCATGAGATACTTCCAATAAGAGGTGTGTCGCTAATTGTTTATTCATGATCCACCACCATTTTTTTGAGAGTTCCTCAATGTTTATCTCAAGAATGTCTCTAATGTTTCTATGGTTATGTAGATAAATCTAGAAAATCTCCATATAAATCTTTTTTAATATTAGTTTCACTATGTAAAAAAAATTTATTAGAATTTTATAATGAAGTTTTCAACCAAAATTTATCATTCACACCGAACCTGCACTGACGGATGTTATGTCTCACGTAAGGAAAAAAATATGCTAAAACTCAAGTTTGGGATTATGTTTCTAATACAAGATACCACTTCTGAGGTCTATGTATTTGATAATAAAATTATTTTATTTATGGTTACATCTGCCAAACTACTTTTCAAAATAGACCCACACAGCCAACCTTACATCACACCTTGAGTAACATCACTTCTCAGAACACAATGTTACCATCATATATATGATTAGGGAACCTATTTATATTTTATTCCCATTTACAGAAGAAACCCCCATTAACATTATCTAAAATTTACATTTTTTTCCATATCATTCCAAGAACATCTGCCCTTAGAATTTAATTCCGTCTCAAAACATGGTCTCAGAATATTCCCAATTAATTTATAAAAATAAAACTATAGAAAATATAAGTCATTAAATTGTCCCCATCATATAGATTCACATCCATTATAGCCAAAAAAGGGCTACTAAAAAATAAGTCTAGAATACTAAGCTTGATTTTATTAATTCTACTACTAATCTCTCTTCTAGAGATTCTGATGCTACCACTAAATGCACACCAGTGGAATTGACAACCCATGACTGAATCGCCCGAATGCCATATATTTTTTATTATGGAATATCCCACTTTTATGGGTTGAAGGGGAACCCGTAAATGACCCATAGGCCCATGACACAAGGCCTAGCATGACTTGCAATACATGACCTGAAGGCCCTGAGGCATACCTTGCCCATTACATGACCCATAGGCCAAACCCACTAGAACTTCCCCTCCCTAGAATCTACATCATTGATCACCATAGCTCACCACCTTGCATTGCTGACTGGCTAGCATTTCCCCATACAAAGATGCTTGGTTCCTGGTCCCGATGGTTGTTTCCATACCCTCTCATTCCTCCAATATGGTTAGCTCTGCTTCTGGTGAATGTTATTCTTGTTTCTCTTGATATTCTTATGGGGGATTCACTATGTGAATTGGGCACTCCATGGTCTCATTGGCTCGAATTCCTTGTGGCCTGAAGGCTATTGATGGCCCAAATGCCCTTGAGACCCGTAGGCCAAAACCGGTGGCCTGAAAGCCCAAATAAGGTGAATAGTTCTAGCTGCTACAGCTCGAACTGTAACTACTACAGTAACTCCCCTAATAAATGAAGGGTGATGGATCATTCACCTACCTCCTCAGCTATGACATGTGGAAGACATCATGCCACTAGTGAAACTGTGGTGTAATAGCTAGTTAGTATTAAACCTCCCCATAACTACTCAAAATATGAAATGATCCAATATATCTTGAAGTGATCTTTCCACCCCCTCCAGAACTCCGAAATCCCCATTGAGGTGAGTCTCGAAGGAACACATGGCCTCCCTTATTATACTCCATAGGCCTCAACCTCCTATCATCATACGAATTTTTTCTGGATCAATAAAGTCCCCATACACTCATGGATGTTCTACACCATCTTAGTGGTATCCCTTATCAACTCTGGACCCATGAGTTCTGACGCTCCTCGGAATGTCTAGTATAGTGGTAACCTGCATGGTCACCCATATAAGGTCTCAAATGGTTCCATTTCAATGGTGGAATCTTAGTTGTAATAACACAAAAAACATTACCACTATTAGGATATCCTCCTAACTTGGAAAAAATTCTAGGATGCAAGCCCATATCATGTCCTCTAAAACCTATATTTTCCTCTCTGTCTGAGACTCTGTATAGGGATGAAATGCCCCGATCAAGTGCATCTAATCCAAAAAACCCTCTTTCAATACCATAAAATACTAATATTTAATGTGTGAATCATGATCTGTGACTATCATTGATGTAACCCCATGAAGTCAAACTATTTCCTGCACATAGTGGCATCCCAATATCTCTACGAAACACTACTCACATATCAGCAGGATGTGGGATGACATGGTGAGTCTATCATCAATCACCAAGATTGTATCATGTAATGAAGACATGCATGGTAAACACCACAATAATTCTACTAATATTCTATCCCACTTCAACTCTGGCCCCACAAGGGGTTGAGTCAAAACCTAAAACTTGTATCCTGTCCACTAGAACATGGTACTCAGCCTTCAATTACTGACATATGAGGCATCTAGAAATGAACAATGACATCCCCTTCTTCATACTAGGCCACCAAAACTGACATCAGTGGTACTGATATATCATTTAAACTCCTGGATTTACTAAAAATGTGGACTTTCAAACTCCCTCATGACCACATCCTACAATGTCACGGGTACTACTGTGTGTCCTCTAAAAAGATATACGTGCTCCTCGCCTTTTCAATATCTTTCAGGGGTATTCTCTGTGGAAATTTGAGCACATGTATTATCAAAGTCAGTATCTTTGATTTGTGCCTCCCAAATTTATTATAATAGTGGAGGGGTAGATACCATCAACTAGATATAAGTTGATTCATATCCATTAAAAAATGATATTTGTAATGAGGCTAACTACTTGGATGCCTCATTCAGTAGTTTTGAACATGATATCTGGTAGAGGGTATCTTCCACCATGTTCACTTCCCATGATAATAGAGTATCTAGAAGTTATATTCTTGGAAGAACTATAGACGATTACTCAGTCTCATGTTCAAATCATTTTGAGAGAATATATACATGAGACTCTTGTTGTTAGAGTAGACTGTTACCCTATCTCCCATCAGGTAGTGACATGACATCTTTAGTGTGAACACTGCTGCTACTAACTCTAGATCATGGGTGACACTCTATCATAACCCAGAGGAAATAACATCTTTCCCCTACATTAGGGAACAACCAAGATAGGTCCCTGATGAATCACATAACATAATGAACTCCACACCCTCCTACAGTAAACTCAAAATAAGAGCGCTCATCAATACATTGTATTGGATACTTATTCATATCTATGACCATGTCTAGGTACTAGATGTCGACACAAAAAATCAAGATCATATCTTCCTTCTTGGAAAACAACATCAGGTCTACCCAAGGTGAAACACTAGGTCTCTTGAATCCCTTCTTATTTAAGTCCCCTTATTGTACTCTTAGGTCATGAATCATCATGGGAGATATCCGATATGATGAAGTATATGTCATTGTCCTACCTGGGTACAAATATATGTAGAATTACACCTCCCAATGAGGTGGTAATCCTAGAACATCTACCAGAAATAAGTCCTCAAACTCATCCACCACTGTTGGAAACAAGGGACTCATCTCATCTACTACACTGAGGGTCAAGTTATCCAATTAGAGTGTGATTGGCCACACCCTCATACGTGTGAGTCTACCATGCGCTACATGGGTTTTTTTTCACCAAAGAATGTGTCATTGGTCCTATATTCATTGAAACCCTACATTGTGTGCCTAATTGAATCAATCTTGTAATTAAATGTGGATAACTAGCCCATACCAAGGACAACATATTAAGGGCTTGACGCTACAACCAAGAGGTCCCAACCAAAACAATCACTCCCATGATTAAGTCCATGCTATCAGAACCAATGTGTGAATGTAAAATCTCCTCACATAAGAGTTTTTATGTCTATGGATCGATTCAATGGTTCCATTGAAATCTCAAGGCTCTTTGATGGGTTGTGGACAAAAAAGAGTGACTAAAACCCATGACTATAAAAAAATGAAACTCAGTTTAAAAGGGTATAGATTGTACCTCTAATCATCTCTAGAGAACTGGGGTCATATTCACTCATTTCCTAAAGCTGGCCTCGTTTATGGACACCAGCTTCGTGAGCCTGTGGTGGACCACCTGGTTGAGGTGGTGGTAGTACCTTGAACCACCATCCACCGTCGGCTACCCATCCAGCTCCTCTTCCTCATCTACTACATGGAATACCCCCATGTCCATGGCTTCTCCTATGCCTCAATAGTCCCTTGATCATCTTCTAATATTCTGTATTGAGATTCAATGAATCATGATCCATATTTCATTGACCACTATATGAGTAACACAACATGTCCTTCAGCTAACTGGATCTACCTTGGGAGACTCACATCAGTGACCCTATGTCTTGGGGTCATCCACTGAACAATGTGATATACTTTTATCCCTATATCGGGAATTAGATATCTTCTTCTAAATATCTAGCTACCAAGCGCCTAGTGGGGGCTCATAATTCAAGTGTCTACTATTCCAGAAATCTCTCTACTAGTAGAGATCTGTCTATAACCCCATCATATGTTGGAATGCTAAGGGATATCATGGATTCCATGATATCCTAACATAGCTTCTAGATAATGGTTTGGACCCTAGAGAACAGGCCTTACACCAAATCCCCAGAGTATAATAACGACTTGTATGCCTCATCGAATACTCTAGTACTGTCTGGCTGCCCTACTATAGATGAATTAGATTCTGTGTATGCACATAACATAACATCACTAGAATGAACACCTCTCTATTGAGTTGGTCGAATTCTCATTAAGTGAGGTTCATCTCTTCATGTGTTTGTATCTTTAATCTCTACCATATTTCTACTGTTTCATGTAGTAGGCTAATAGATTGGACTACCATCTAGTCGAGAGGAATCCTCACTACGTATAAGACACACATAATCAACTTAATCGAATCCCCAACCACATGGGGTTCTATATCACTCATGAACCTAAGAGGTAGCATGCACTGGAACTCAAGCAATGATATCAGCCTATCTGCATCCTATACCAATAGAAATGGTAGTAATTACTTCTCTCTTGGTGGTGGTAAAACATGTTGGCCACCCAAGTGAGCTATCTATGGTATAGTTCCCTGTATATATTATTCATCACTAGGACGATCATCCTTGTGACCACGCATCAGAATCCTAGCTAGATTTTTAAATAGATCCATCCGGAGAATGGTTAATATGAACCATTGATAATAGAGTATACTTGGAGAGACGACACTGAATCAAGAAGGACATGATAACACACTATATATTATTTGATTTATTTTCCATTTTTTCCTACAACAAGTTTTTTCATGTACAAAGTCAAAACAAAGAATTGATAGTCTAAGTGTATGGAGATGCCGGCTGCCACACCAACAGTAGTGTCTGTAGTCTGAACGACGAACATGAAACACATAAGACTATTTCCCTAAACCAATTTCATCAACTAATGGTTCTTTAGGTAGAATCTACCACCTCTTATACCACTATGTAACCACCCATCCCTCAAGGACCATTATGTGACTACCCCATTCTCTCCTCCAGTAGGCATGGGGCTTCCGACTAGCACCGAGTGAGAATATACCAGAAAAGGGAGGAATTTCTTAAGTAACTATACACACCCACACCCATCAAAAATACCATAATGATGAAACTAAAAACACTAGGTAAACATGAATGTGTTCCACTAAGATACCAAAAACATAGTATTTCAAAAATAAAATAAAAAATGAAGTATGCCAGATTACAAAACAAACCAAAAAGTAAAAGTAAAATCTCTTGAAATATATATAAGTAGAATAAACTCAATGAATGTTTGCTACAAAAATAGAGGTCTAAAGTCTATAAATCACACCTCATATATCGGGAATCTCTTTAATAACCACATGTTCACGGTCCACCATGGAATACTTCAAAGAGTCGATCGTTATCATAAGACACGACATGTACATGCATAACATGAGTGGGGGTGAGTAAAACAATACAAATTTGGGACCTTGAACCATAAAATAAAATACCACTAATAACTAAAAAAAGTTCCCATAAACAAAACACATGTTGTATGATAAAAATGAAAAACAAAAAGTACACCACAAAGGAGACACACGAAGTACACCATAAACTAAACACGTGATGCACTATCAATATAGTCCGCTCACACATGTAAAAGTCTAAAGCAGAAAGAGAATGATTTCTTATTATAGTATATAGATCTTCAATAATCAATGAAATTATATGTGTCGATGATGCATATAGAATTGATTCTTCACAGAGCATCGATGTTTCACCAAGCATCGATGGCGCACAACGCGTTAGTGGCGCATGAAGAGTTGGTTATGCCTGGAGCATTGATGAAGCTTGTAGCGTAATGGGGTCTAGTTTCTCAACGGTGCATGGAGAATCGATAGTGCATGGAGCATCGATAGTGCATGGAGCATCGATGGAACATGGAGTGTTGATCGGCCAAGCAGTTCCAGAAGCTAAATGGTATGCAAGATTACCTAGTCACAACCAAACACTTTCTTCCACTCAAAGAACCATTATTCTGGGAGAACATACTCCTCGTGAAATTTGGTTGTATGCGAAATTCCTCAAAAACTAACTTATAATATATAAAAATGTCTCTCATCACAAGGGTCCTAGTTCCAAAAATGAGTCATTAAATGGACACACGGTATGAGTGTAATGACCAATTTAGTAAAAAGGATCTGGTCAGGTACATGGCTGATTCACCTTACCCATCTCAGCTCAGTTTGGCTGACCCACACCAAGCCTGTTGTTCTAGTCTTAGTCTGGATAGTTTGACCACTGGATGGCTAGACCCAACCCATTGGGCCGTTGGAGTGGCCCAGCCAGTGTATCCTATCTTTCTATATGCCAACTAGCTCCTTCAGTGCATGACTAGGCCATGTGATCTTAGTCAACACGAACGACACCATCAATATTTTTCCCCCCTATCGCCGCATCCGGGTTACTGACCGTGGCCCCCACTACCACAGGATCCAATTTTTTCCTACCAGAGTGCATTATATCAACTCCACTAGCCACCCTATCGTGGGCCTGCCCGAATCCACCTTCTAACTAGCCTGACCCCCTATCTGGCTGCTTTTTCCAACACCACCGATGACTGCCCATCTGACAGCCTCTAGTGCCTCACACCTACCTAGGAGCATCCCTATAAACCACTTGTATCGAGTTATTCCTTATGCGACATTGATTAGAATGTGTCACACATGTCGTTTCACCTCTGTGGTGTTGTCATGACTTTGGATCTCCGGTTTGCATCATTGCACCACATATAGAAAGGCAAATTACCATTCAACCATACATCATAAATAATTATGAATAGAATAAATTTTGGGGGAATGAGATAAATTAACAAGAACATCCAAAGAGCATATCTTGTTCTTGTCTGTGTCGGCCTCAATCCATTCACTTTATAGATAATGAATGGAGAGAAATGGAAACAAATATCTAAACAAAAAACTTCCTTGATAATCAACCCACATAATTTAACCCTCCCTCAAGAATGAAGAACCATAGATAAACGTGTCAATGGGATGATCCACAATCATCATTTGATTATAACAAGGGTAAAAGAAATCATATTGAGATTAACACCCTACATGGATTTGGAAAAATCAATGATAAATATTGATGGTCATTTCATTATCATGGGAATAATCCTTCAAATATATGGTTCATCATTGATCATTGATTCATGATCCACGACCATTTGTTTATGATATTTCTTCAATGGTTTTCTCTTGTAGATATCCATTGTTTCTAGGTTATGCAAATAACCCTATAAATTATCCACAATAATACTTTTAAATATTTTTTCACTATGTGAAAAAAATAATTTTTGTTCCATTATATTAATGATGTTTATGTCCAAAAAATTCATCCACAGCCAGTCAGTGTTGGCCGATGTGAGTACATACCTATGGAAAACACCCCCTTATCAACTCAAGGATGGTCTATGATTTCTCATACAAGTTACCATTTATGAGTTATTAGGATTTAAAATAAAATAATTTTATTTAATTATTTTATTTACTGTTACATCCCAAAAATTACTTTTCATAGTTGAACTGTGTCTTACAAACTTTGATCGCACCTAGGATAAACTCGTGACTCTAAACACAAATATTCCCTTATATATCTGATCTTCGAACCCATTTATATCTTATTCCTATTTAATGTATAAATCATCCATGATCTTTATTAAACACGTATTAATTTTCACAATATCATTCTTAGAACATCGGGCCTTAGAATTTCATGTCATCTCAATGCCTACTCTTATAATTTTTCTATTTTATTTTTAAAAATAAAACTAGATAAAATATATCTTTTTACCATGGGGGTGATATGATACAGTTAGAAAATCATTATCATTAATAAAATGGGTATAATATATATCAATAATTATAATTGAAGCTTTAATGTACATGATAATTATAAATTTACGCACTTAATTCTTTGGAACCACTTATGTTGTTGTGAATTTATATGAATTTAATTTTTTATTTTCATTAAGATGTTATTCAACCTGATTGTCATCATTAACAGTTAGATTGTTGAACCAATATTAATAATGTCTATAATATTTTTACATAGAGCATTGGAGTGTGTATGGTGAACTTAGTTGTTGATTCTATCCAATGAATTCATTGGTTGGCCTCTTCACATCACTTGCACATTTATTTTCTCATCATTCTTCTCTTCCAAACCTGATTTATATCCATACTAGACATTTTACACTATTTTCATTCATATATTTTTTATATAATTGATATTTTTCTTGTAATTTGATATTTTAATCTCCATAAATATCAATTTTCACTTAATTTCACCAAATTTTTTACCACAATGAGAGTTTCCACTCATAAAACCAACCTTGATAGTACATAAGATAAATTATTAATAGTAATCAAATCCTATTTTAGATTGTTCATTTTGAAGAAATGTTTTCATCCACTAATGAATTGATCAACATTACATTCAAGGATGATGATAAAACCAAAAGCATATATTTAATGCTGTATAAAATACCATTGGTATCATCATAATTATAAGTCTGTTCTACGAAATACCTACAATATTTAGAGAGAATTGTTTATGGAAAATACATATTGAGATATTCGGTTTTCAAGTCATCCCATTTTAGGGTGTTAATATCTTCCACTTTCACAATATTAATTATAAAATTCCACCGTTGGTTGGATTAACATTCATAATAATATGTATCTATAAAAACATTTTCATGGTGTGATAATTGTATAAAGAATAATATATTTTCTATAATATGAATACATTGATGATAAATATGTTTATTAAAGGACACAATAATGGTGGTGGGTCATTAATATGTAATATAATTAATGGTGAAATGTTATTTCTTTTGTAAATTTTGTGTTTTCATTATGAATCATTGTTATAGGACACTGTTTGGGAGATTTGGGTGAGTATAGAAACATGGTTTTGATTTCCATATTCCACTCTATTTGGTTAATCATGTGGATGGTCATTGCATTGGGAAAAAATTAAACATTAAGATCATTCAATATAGTTCTAGCAATTGAAGAAAACAAAAAATATCATGAGAGTATGAATCATCGATAACCTTTTAAAAATTCGGTTCATCCTATATCCTATTTATTTATCATAGTTTTATACTAGTTATATACATTAATTTCTCATAAAATATTCAAAAAAAATCCTACATTCATAGCAATTGATGTGAAGATAGTATCACATTAATATAGATTAATTAATTTTATATGAATATTTAATAAATTTAACAATAATAAATTCTATATAAACATCATGGTTTAGTATCTTTACATCCTGTAAACATATTCATCTTATTTCACAAAGGATCATTAAAATATCATACAGACTTATTCTCATATTGTTCCATTCATTGGTATATCCATCTTAAAAATAATTCTCCATACCATATGGAAATGGAATCAAAATAAAGGGTTATATTTCATTCATAGAAAGGCTAAAAATAGTAGGGATCAATCAGTGATCATAAGTGATTATAAATAATGTAAGGTGAAGTGAACATGAGAAAAACTTATGAGATCATAACAAACAAGTAATATAACATAAAAAATTATTCATTTCATTATGATTTAAAAAAATAAAGAAAAAAGTAATAATAGTTAATAATTATCAATAATTAGTCATGAGCACTGATATCATATCATAAGAATAAGAAATATGTTTTTTAAAAAAATAAAAAAATCGTTAGCATGGAAATCAAATATCAATGTTTCTCCATAGGGCATTCATTATGTCTTAGTATTGTAATAACCACATGTATACCATATCTAGCAAGTGAAGTTACCCCTTGTATCATCCTTTGATAAGGGAAAAAACCTATGTACCGTTCTAGGTTCGGTATAATCTCTCATGTACCCAAATAAGGCTTGGTAGAACTTTTTTTACCCTTAAACATAGAAAACTAACCCTTTAATCTATTTTGACCTATGATAACCATTTTTATTAACATGTTCTTCGATTAATCACCTATGTACCCTCTTTGGTCATGGGATAACCTCTAATGTACCTATGATTGTGAGAAAACATAAAATTTTCTATTTTCATATAATGAGATATCAAATATTCATTATTTCATTGTATGGAAATAATGGACCCACACAACACATAATAAATCATTCATACATATTCCACAAGAACTTACAATTAATTACAATGTTGTCGTAGTTTAATTAACTAGTGGGAAAGAGTTGTGTTTCATGAAACACCAACAACAAATAACTATCATAAGGAATCGAATGAATGGATTTTGAAGGTATCATATGAACATATCCATAGTGAATCAAATCAAAAATAAAATATTGGTGACTTAGATAAAAAATACTTTTTTAAAATTAGTAGAAATTCTTTGAAAAAAGTAAAATAATCATCTATTATGGTGACTCTTAAAAATTAATTATTCCAAAAAATTAGAAACACCATTATTTATATAAAACACGTGAAAAATTTTATGTAATATTAATTATAAAAATTAAAATCAATGTGGGAAGATCGATTGATTTCGTAAATTGTTACATGCATTATTTTTTACACAATAATAAAGGGAGTTAAAAATTAACAATTCTTAATAACATAAAAAGATTACTTTTAATGAATTATAATTAATGAAAAATAGTTTAAAAAGAAAATTAAGGGATTTTTTATATGTAAGATCATTTTTTAATTATTTAAATAATATGTATATGAAAGGAATGTATTCCTATACTTAAAAGATAAATAAAGCATTATTTTTATAAAAAAAATCTTATTATGTTTTAGAGTATCAAACAAGAAAATTCGAAAAGAAAATTTGAAGTAAATAGAAATAAATATCACATAATAAAATAATAATAATTATTATGTGTAGAACATATAATTTCCATTAATGAAATTTGAAACATAAACAATCCTGATAAAAACTGGGATTGTATCATAAACCATTACCTAATCTTCGAAACAAATGTGTATGAAATATTACCTATTCAGTAAATATTTTAAAATTTTTATTAATATATATTAGAAATATATTAATACTTATATTACAATATATCACTCATTCGTAATTTATATATACCCATTTAGTAATTATTAATCAATAAAATCAATATTCATGTGTCAATTGTACCATTTTCCATATTTATATCACTTTTGTGATTCCAGACATTGCATCATGGTCATAATATAATAACATCTATAATATTAACCAGATTTTGATTTTTTTTTGTTTTTTGATTGTTTAAATTATTACAAAATCCCTATATGTTTTTGGTTCAAACAAAATTACATCACATCAAGGTGATGGTAATTTGTACTTAAGCATGAGTTATGTTTCCACTAGTCAATGGATGGAATGACTGAATGTTAAAAATAATTCTTTTGAGAATTATACATTTATAATAAATATAATATATTTTATATAAATATAGATGAATAATTATATATTAGAGATGAAAAGGAAACATGAAAAATATCATTTTACGATGGTGGAAGTTGCAAGTACAAATGAGAATGTTTTAACATTTTCTATTAGATGAAAAGGAGTTAAAAAATATTTTATAAGTAATAAAGATAAATTTTAATATTTTAAATTTAAATATTAAACTATAGTAATAATTTTATTTTCTATTTATAGTAGGTTTAAGAGGAATGAAACTACAGATGGTTGATAAGAACATATGCCTTTTATTGGTTAATATCCATTGAAAAACACCTTATACTTCTTTAGATGGACATTTTTGGATGAATAAAACCACTAGGATTTAGATATGAATTTTCATAAAATAATTGGTATATCTTTGTCCATATAATGTTATCAATATTTTTGAATATTTGAAAATAAGTTATTCCCCTCTATAATTGTGGCGAGTGGAAACCTTCTAAATATTAATAACATAAAAATATAATAAATTTATTTCCCATGTTAAATAGATCAATTTTTTTTCTCGGTTTTAAGATAGTACATTGTAGCTAAAAATAAATTGATCTAATTAGATTTAGATAATTTATCACTATATTTTTTTCTTATCTATAATTTTAACCCCCTCAATAAACCATTTAACCCTTTATATGACGTGAAATTTCTAACATAGTTTCATTTAAATATTTATGAAATTATGTTAAACATTTTACCCAGTATTAATTATGATGATTCAATATATTGAATACATTATTAAATACAAAATTCAAATATTTGGTACAAATAATTTATAATATCCAACAAAAAATGTGTAAAAATTATTTAATAAAATTAATTTAAGAATAAAAATTATTTTATTGTTATTCATTTCCTGGTAAAAACAACATGAGAATGAAAATTTATGTTATTGAATAAATTGTCTATAAATATTATTTATACTATTCATGAAAAATGTTTAATTTAATTTATTGTGATATAATGTTTTTACAGTCATAGAAACATTTTTATAAAACTATATATGGTTTACCATAAAATGGTTTAAACAATATTTCAAATCAATTGATAAAAAATGTATGAATGATTATTATTTTTTATAAATGTAAAAAAATAACACTCTGTAGGTTTTCTAATCATAATACTAGAAATTAGAATTCATATTAAAACATATAAAACACGAGTTATTTAAACCAAACCATTTCATTTAACCAATAATAACTAATATTTTATTTATTATAATTAAATTATAAATTTTACAAATTATGTTTCATTTAGGTATCTTGAAATATATGTATTTGTTATAATAAATCATCATTTACTTATGTTTAGTTTTGTGTATATATTGTTCTATGAAACACATAAAATGTTTTAAATAAATATATATTATTATATGTTGGGGTTTTATACTCAAAGGATTCACTTTAAACTCCCTATGATAATATGCGTTTATCATAGAATTTTATTTCTGAAACAACCCTAAGAATATTAAATGCCTATAAAATATTATAACTTTATAAATACTTGAAATAGATTCCATTATGGTATTGGATCCTTCTGTTGCGGTGTGAATCTCCCACATTATTCTCCACTATAACATGCACTCCAGTACAACCCACTCCAGGTGGATTGATTGTCCCATGAATTACAAAACAAGATTAAACTCATTGTACACCTAAAATTTTATGATAGTATTCTTTAATCATCATGATAGAAAGGAAAACCATTAACAAAAAAATATTATCAATGATTTCATATCTTTTCATATATGTATAATTAACATTTTAGAATTGATATTTAAGCTTTGATTATCAGAACTATATCATAAGATTAGTTTATTCTAAAAAAAATAAATCTTATGACACCTATATATCATTGATATATAGTTGAATATATATAATAATTTTTTTTAAATTACATCATATTATTATGTGTATAATTTTCCAAATTTATAGTTTATAATGAAACAATACCCTTATATAAGAAATATTTATTTTTATCCATATAATAAATGATTTCATAAATTGTCCAATTTTATAATGTCTCTAGTGAGAATGATAATCTTTTTAGAATTTACTAATCTTATATATTAATTTGATACAACATTTCATTTCCATTTTTTTCTATCTAAAGGATTTGGAATATTGGATTCTCACTCTTATATATCATAGACTCAAAAATTCACATTCTTATAAAAGTATTATGAATCATATTAAATAAAATATTCACAAAAAATAAATTCATGCATGGTATACATATCCACTTCTCATTAATATATATAAAATGTTTCTCTTATTTATTTTATGACTACATAGTGTGTTACATCATTATAGATTTTAATCCTTGATTTTTATTTTGTACCAGGGTAAAATAATCAGGTAATTTACTAAAATTTGTATCTCGTAAATATATGATGTATCATTAGACTTCAAAAAAATATGGGAAATATGGGACTAATCATTTACATTGTGACCTAGAATCTTCTTTTTATATTTTTAAAAAGTCTACTACCCATATGATGAGAACCAAACTCATGGTGCCATCGACACTTCAGAGCTTCTTTAGGCCATCTAAAATTAGTACTACAATAGTTATAAATAGAACTATATAAGAAAATATTCCTAACAATATTTTAATGATATTATAATTCTTTAAATATTATTTAATTATTCTATTATTATACAAAATTATTTCGCAAAATAATATCAATTATATTCAATATATGAAAATACGTTGGATAGATCTTCTCAGCTGGTTTTTAGTTTTCCTTATATAGATTTTAATTTCTTCATTATCTAAACTGTGTGGAACAAATCTTCTTAAAATAGTTATTATTTTCTTAGACTTTTTTAATACATTAAATAATAAGAAAAATCAAATAAAATATATATTATCTCTGTGAAATTATTTTCAACTACATACTATTGATGTGTATTCATTCTCATATGGGTAATAAGACAAAACTCACATTATTTGACACATAATTAGTTGATGCATCTCACAATCAAAGTGAAAACTGTGTCATAAATTACCATGCATTGAGGTGGGGAAACATTTCTTGGAAAATAATTTAATATTAATAAACATTATATAGGTACATTCAAATTCTTATAAGATTATCTATCATCAAATATGTATATCAAGATCACTAGTGTTTTTTCTACTGAGTTATTAATAAAAAATATAACACAACAAGAAAGAGAATTTAAAAATCACAACCATTAATTTTTTGGGCCAAAAATTATATTGAAAAGTATATTAAATAAGGTATTCAACCATTTTATTCTACCCTACATTATTCAAACTAAGTATTAATTTATATGAAAGATTGTGGTATCATTTTAGTTTATGTATGTAACGCCCCGACCCTAGTTACCTAGAGTCGGTGCATTATTACATAACATTGGCATGATCACAAGAAAGATCAAATATCGAAAAACCGATTAGTTTAGTAGCCTTGGAAACACTAGATATATTTATAAAGATTTACATTACATCATAAAAATGAAAACTACAACAACATAGTGTCCATATTCTACACTCTTATCCCCTCATACTATCCCTACAGATCATTCATAATTTACTTTTTCACATCCTGGGGAAAATAAAACATAGAAAAGGGGTGAGCTCAAATGCCCAATAAGGATAACAATATAGTAGAAACTTTCATAAATAAGAATAAACATTTAAGGGAATGTATAACTTAAACAAAATCCCATTAAACATTGAACTTCAATATAGTATGAAAAAAACAAAATGAAATAATTCCATTTACTTATTCACATGGATATTATAATAATCGAATAATCACATACAATATCAGTAACCACTTTCATAATGATGGAATTCATAATCCCAGACTATCATAACCACATAGCCAAGGCCTCATTCCAAGACTACAAATAATATTTTGTCAAGGACTTGTTCCAAGACACTAGTTTGTCTCATGAGACCTACCGATGCATCTATGATCTATAGCGGTCTCCACCCGTCACATATTAAGCCCAATGAATTCCCGTATGAAATGGTTTAAACATAACATAATCATTCGAATTAAAACTAGCATACAAAATGTGAATACTTCATCCATAAACCATGAATGATATAAAAATAACACATCCATAGTCAAACATATCACAAAACCTTCAATACAATATATAAGTTTTGTAATATAATAAATCAACTTCAAATAAGCATAAAATCCATCAAAGGATGTTGACATAGATGAAATCTAAACACTTTTTAGAGAAATATCTCTTTCTATTTTGAAATCATTTAAGAGTAATATATTTATAAAATAAAACATTTTCTTTGAAAATATTCTTATAATATTGTAAGGGAAGCTTTGAAGATTTTATAACGGCGGAAAATAGCCACACCCGCCTTATAAGTTAAAAAAACATTCTAACCTTAATTCTGTCAAAAAGGTTAAAAACACCTTGTTTGGAAAATGACGGAAATATTAATTTGTAAAGCACTTATAAAAGTCAACAAGGGTATAAATGACTTTAAACCATATTCTAGTAAATATTAAAAATTCTTTGAAATACATTTTTAAGAAACATGGATGTGGATGATAAAGAAGATCCCGGTAGATTATTACGTATGAACAACCTCTGATAATGAAGAGATTGTGAAATAACCCTTACCTTGTACTTTTTTTTGGTTGGGGGTAGGTTAACCATCTGTATAATGGTGAAATAATTGTTATTAAATTATACAAGAATCATATACATTAATATGATATCATATATGATATTTTAACATTGATTTGTTAATAATATCTTAGTATTATCGTTGTTTTGGGTGTTAACTTACTCGTTTTCTCTTATAGGTTTTGTTACGTAAGCCCTGTTTTTCATAGATAGGTTGTATAATAATCATATACAAAATGATATCAAGTCCTTAGATACTATTATTAATCATAAAATGAGAATTAGACTTTAATTGATATGATGGAGAATTAATCTCATCGCGTTCGTGGAGACGGTAGTCCGTACGTACGCATGAGCGACAATATCATTCTTTTGATATTAAAATAATATATAATTGGATGTTATATCATATATACAGAATCATTATAATGTTATATTTATTATTTACATGAATTACACATCATTATTATACCCATCCAAATAATAATATATTGAATAACAATTACACCATGATGTGGAGACGGTAAGCCGTACGTACACACGTATGGGGACATGTCATTCAAAGGATGGATATAATACAGAATATGGTTGTGCCATATTTATAATAATATTAAATTATATAGGAGATACTGGATTAATTTTTTTTAGAATGGGAATAACAAAGAATGAAGAAGTTGAAGAAGAAATGAATTTGAAAAGGGGTGGTGAAAACATTACCTCTTCTTCAGGTTCTTCCTTTTGATTTGATCAAAAGGGATCCTTATGATTGCTTTATGACTAAAGGAAGGCCTCTAGGATGAAGTGAGGGAAGTTGAGAGAGTATTTGGGCAGTGTTTGGCCGATCCAAAAGGCTTTGAAGGTGTGAGTTAATGAGAAGGGAGAGTGCCCTTTTATAAGAGGGGTAAGTGGCACCTTTGGAAAACCTAGAACTTTTATTTTATAATAAATTCATATTCGGTTTCTAATGTCTCCAAAGTGGATTATTTAAAGTTTAAGTTCGGGATAGGTCGAAAACCGCTCAACCAATAGAATTCAGACAGGTTTGGGTTACTATATTAACCTTATAATTAAGTATTGACTGTTAGTTAATTAGTTTCACTTTTACAATGTATCTTTGTATTTTTATATTATATGGTTAATAAACATACTATATACATCCAAGCGACTCCAAGTGGTATATTAATGATACAAATATCATGATATAAGTCTCTTGGCTAAACCTTAGATTTATAAGAATTTAATATCAATTAATAATATAATATTTTTTTAAAAAACTCTTTTATGTCAATTTTGACACTATTCAATAATTTATTTTTTTAAAAATCATAAAAGAATGATTACTTCAAAAAAAGTCAATTAAATAAATTGGAATATTTCATATTATCCTAAAAAATTTGTGTAATTCATTAAAAGTCTCAAATTATATTTATTTGTGTATTTATAATATCAATTATTTTAATTTTTCTCTATTATGGTAATTACTGCATCATCATTGTGTCATTAATAAATTAAATTATTTAATATCTAAAAATTATAACTAAAATATCATTATGTATGAAATATTTTTATCTTTTTAATGAATATTTACAATTGAATTTATCTTATTTATAACCCTATATTAGAGATGTTTTAGTAAATAAACATTGATTTTAACTCTTTTAACTCTTCTTTGAATTAAATAGTAATAAATGTCTTAATCTAATCCAAGTGGACCTAAATGATAATATTTTATTCCTAAGGTTGGTTTTGGTCAAGATACACATGTCCAATAGAATTGGAACATGTGTTAGGGTAATATTAATATCATTTTTACCCTTATTTACCCTATTTACTTTTAACCGTGGTAAATAAAAGTAAAAAGATACTATTCAACAAAAATTATTTTCATCTCATTGAACCGGATTTTACTCATTAATATTAAATGTGTCTCTTAGATTTTGGAAATTCCTATCACAGAAGAGGTAAAATTAAGTTTTATGAAAAGTTTAGTTTTTTAACTACCACTTAGTAGTTTCACTATTTATCAAAAATTGATGTTTTCAGAGCAATGCAAAAATTTCACCCTAAGCTATAATTGATATTCTGAATTCAAAAATGACGTCTAATTTAAAAAATTCCAAACATAAAAGTTTCATTAATTAATTTTATAGTTAATTCCCGCTGTCACAAAAAATATCGTGTTTATAATAAACAATATATTTCAAAAGATTGACAATTGTTTATGTCCAATTTCAAAGTGAAATTAATTATAATGAATAACATTGGATAAAATGGTAAAAATATATTCTAATTATAATTTAAAACCACTATATAATATAATTAATCCGTATAAAATATTTTTATTAAAAAAGTTGTTTTTAAGTATTTTTCACTACTCAAAAAAATTGAATGTTCTCAGAAAAATACCAAAAATTCAACTTAGGATAATTTCGATATTCTGAATCCAAAAATGAAGTTCATTTTGAAATATAAAATATATATAATTTCGAATATTTGGTATTACTATTCATAACGGCTAGTTTGATTGGTTTTGGTGTGTTAGAACTCGATGTTGCGTACAACACACGCAATCGCATTATTCCAAGTGAAGTGTACCGTAGAAGCTTGGGGTGTTACATTCTCCCCTCCTTCAAATAATTTCATCCTTGAAATTTCTAGAATACTACCGCATGAAAAGAATCATGGTGGTTCTTCATCATATGTTCCTCGGGTTCCCACGTTGCCTCTTCCATCTTATGTTTTCTCCACAAGGCTTTCACCAGACGAGTCGTCCAGTTTCTCAGTACTTGTTCACTCGTATCAAGAATCCTGACTGGCTCTTCGAAATAAGACAGATTGGGTTCCAGTTCTAATTCCTCATAGGTGAGTACATGCGTTGGGTCAGGCATGTATTTCCTCAACAGAGACATGTGGAACACATCGTGAAATTTGGAGAGACTTGGCAGCATTGCCAATCTGTAAGCTATAACCCCAATTCGTTCTAGAATTTCGAAATGTCTGATGTACCTGGGACTCAATTTACCTTTCTTACCAAAACTTATTACTCCCTTCCATGGATATACCTTCAAGAAAACATGATCTCCGACTTGAAATTATAAATCCTTCCTTCGATTATCAGCATAGCTCTTCTGCTTACTTTGAGCTGCTTTGATATGGTTTTGGATTACCTTCAGCATTTCCATCATTTCCTCCACTAGTTCTAGGCCTACAAGTTTTCCTTCACCAACGTCATCCCAACAGGTTGGTGTGCGACATCTCTTTCCATATAACTCTTTATATGGTGCCATATGAATACTCGAATGGAATCTATTGTTATTGGAAAATTATACCAGAGGTAAATATTAATCCCACATACCCTGAAAGTCAAGTGAGCAGGATCTCAACATGTCTTCTAAGGTTTGAATAGTTCTTTCTGATTGTCCATCTGTTGGAGGATGGTAGGTAGTGCTCAAATGAAGTTCAGTGTCCAAGGATTTCTGAATAATTTTCCATAATCATGAAGTAAAATGGGGATCACGATCAGAAAGAATCGATAGGGGTACTCCATGAAGTCTCACAACATCATTAATATATAGTCTTGCTAGACGTTCCACTGGTAGATCTTCTCTTATAGAAATAAAATGTGCTGAATTGGTATGATGATCAACAATGAACCATATTGCATTGTTCCTTCTAGGTGTCTTTGGTAGCCCCATGACAAAGTCCATCGTAATATTGTCCCATTTCCATTCTGGTATGGGAAGAGGTTGCAATACTCTACTAGGCTGTTGCCTTCCAGCTTTCACTTGTTGACAAACCATACATCTTGACACAATATCAGCAATCTCCCTCTTCATGTTGTCCCACCAAAAACGTTCCATCAAATCTCTATACATTTTGGTGCTCCTAGGGTGTATTGAGAAATTGGAACTATGAGCATCATCCAACAATTTTCTTTTTAGATCAGGTATATCGGGAACAGAAAGCCTCTTCCCGAATTTCAAAATTCTTTCTTCATACACAAAGACTCTCAATCTCCCATCATTCACAGGTTTAATCTTCTTTTGAAATTCTTCATCATCGGTCTGAGAACTTGTAATCATTTCTAGTAAAGATGGTTTGGCAACCATTTGAAAAAGCATTGATGTTTCATCTTCCCCGGTTATTCCCATGTCCATCTTCACTAGATCCATGAAAATTGGATCCCTTTCAATTCTCATATTGTTCAAAACTCCATGATCTTTTCTGCTCAAAGCATCTTCCACCTTGTTTGCTTTCCCTAGGTGGTAGTGTATCGTACAATCATAATCCATGAGTATTTCAATCCATCTTCTTTGCCTCAGGTTGAGTTCTTTTTGTGAGAAAATATACTTCAAACTCTTGTGATTAGAATAAATCTCACATTTTCCACCATAAAGGTATTGCCTACAAATATTCAAAGAAATGATCACAGCTGCTAACTCAAGATCATGAGTAGGATAGTTTTGCTCCTAAATTTTCAACTGTCATGATGTAAAGGCAATAACCCTATCATTATGCATAAGGACACAACCAAGTCCTTTCTTTGATGCATCACAAAAATAACAAACCCATCATTCCTCGATGGTAGAGTCAATATAGGATCATTGACTAATCTTCTCTTCAGTTTTTCGAAACATTCTTCACACACTTTTGTCCAGAAAAATTTAACCGCTTTACGTGTGAGCTTCATTAATGGGTTTGTCAATCGGGCTAAATTCTGGACGAAACATCGATAATAACCTGCAAAACCAATAAAACTGTGTACCTCAGTTATACTCATAGGTGCTGGCCATTCTTGGATTTCCTTGGTCTTAGAAGGATCAACATAGATTTCATATTTAGTGACAATATGGCCAAGAAAAGAAATCTCATGAAGCCAGAATTCACACTTGCTAACCTTCCCATATAATTCATGTCTTCTCAGAGCCTTCAGGATAATGTGCAAGTGACTTTCATGATCCTTGTAGATTTTAGAGTATACCAAGATATCTTCAATAAATACCACCAAAAATTCATCGAGATATTATTTGAAAACTCTACTCATCAGATCCACGAATACAGAGGGTGTATTAGTCAATCCAAAAGGCATTACAGTAAACTCATAATGCCCATACCTGGATCAAAATTCTGTATTCAGAATGTCTTCCTTCTTTACACACAACTGATGGTATCCAGATCGAAGGTCAATCTTTTAAAAGTATTGAGATCCATGCAGTTGGTCAAATAAATCATCAATGCTAGGTAGGGGATACTTGTTATTTATTGTTATAGCATTGATCTCCCTGTAGTTGATACATAACCTCATAGATCCATCTTTCTTTTTAACAAAATGAACAGGGGATCCCCATGGAGAAACACTAGGGAGAATAAATCCCTTATTAATAAATTCTTCTAGTTGTTTCTTTAGTTCATCTAATTCTACAGTGGACATTCTATAAGGGGTCTTCGATATAGGCCTTGATCCAGGAATTAAATCAATGGAAAACTCAACTTCTCATTCTGGAGGATGTCTAGGTAAATCATCCGGAAAAACATCTACATATTCATCCACAATAGGTACATACTCTATTTGAAAATTACTTTCCTCACCCACAGTCATTTCATTCACTTCCTCCCCAATAAATGAATTTAGTTGAGCTACTGGGGGTGGATCTAGATAAGAATTAGGTGGTGACGATTCTTCTCTAAAGATAAGGTGTTCCTTATCGTCATCATCAAGAATCGTAACCTCATTCTTCATAAAATAAATCTTCGCATCATAATCCAAAATCCAATCCATACCGAGGATTATATCAAACTCAATCATAGGTATGACAATGAGATCAGCGGATAAAGAACATTTATGTGCCCAAATGGGGAATGATTCACAAAACTTTGTTGCAATGATACTTCCCTTAGGAGTTTTAACTGACAACTCCCTTGTTAAATAAAATTTGAAATATCTAATATTCTTAGAAAACTGGGAAGATATGTAACAATGTGATGATCCAGAATCAAATAATGCATTTTCTAAACTTTAGGAAACCATTAAATTACCTGCCACCGCGTCTTTTGGAGCTTCTACCACAGCAGTAGTGATAGCATAAGCTTGGCCTTGATCCCTTGGCCTTTTCTAAGGTAAGTTCCCCTAACGCTTTGGACATTCATTTTCAAAATGTCCCATCTCCTTGAAATTCTAGCATTGAACATTGGTAGCTTCTTTCTTCCCTCTGCATTCACGAGCTTGGTGGATTTTTTCACCACACTTGTTACAGACACCCATTCCCTTCAAGCAAGTACCGAGGTGTTTCTTCCCACATTTACCAAAGGATGAATATTCAACCTTTCTCTTCTTCCCCTTATTTCCTTTCCCTGATTGATCATTAGATCTCTTCTTCTCTTTCTTTTCTTAAAGACATGAGACTTAGAGAATTCTTTCTCTATCTTGATAGCACATGAGACAATGTCTTCATACGATGAGAAGGATTGTGAGACTAATTCTTGATGGAGAAATGGTTTTAACCCATAAAATAAACGATCAATCTTACTTCTTGAGATACATATATAATCTACACCATACCTTTCTATCCTTGTAAAGTTATCCTCATACTTTGCAACATTTTCATCCCCCTTTTGTCTTGGACTCAGAAATTGCCTTTCCATATCTGCTCAATGGTCATGAGGAATGTATTTTTCTAAAAATATATATTTGAACACTCTCCATTCCATATTTGATACTTCATCATCTTCCTTAGTGTTTTGAATCAATGACAATCATTGATCAGCATCTCCAGTGTGGCAGTAAACTGCCATGATAACTTTTTCCCTTTCACTACTCCCCAAAGCCTGATATATTTTTTCTAGGGAACTTATCCATTACTCAGATACAAATGGATTTGTACTCCCATTGAATGTTGGTGGTTTCTGCCTCATGAAGCGATCTAACATTGGTCCTCTATGATGCGGATCAGGGTGCTCCATACGGGTACGATTTTTATTCAGAACCTGAGTGAGTTGTCCCATTATGGTGATTACCTGATTAGCACCAGTTTCATCACCAGCTCCACTATAATTATCTTGAGGAGGAGGGTAATCTCTACATGGAGTGCGTGCACTGATACAGTTTTCATTTCTTCCTCTAGGTGCCATTTCTATACATTGTCATAAACTAGATCAGTTTATGAATCAAAATACATAATTCCATACTTATAAAACACTTAACAAAAATTGAACTATTTATGGATATAATCCATAATCATAAAAAATGTTTTCTTTAAGGAAGTATATACTCATAAACCTTTCATAATGATTTGTAAAGAAAAGGAGAGTTATCCTAAACATATCCCTCAGGAGTGTTGTAACCAAGAGTGCAGCAATGCCCGTTGTCGTGCACCAGTTCCTATTCGAGTCTAGCTCAAAGTGGTGTTTTCGGGTTTTACCCCTAGGTACATCTGTGCCAGAGCCACCTCTACCTGCTCGTATCCAGACAGGGATGTATTGCATGGAATACTCACAAAATATCTACAATACCAAAATTCTAGGAAGTTCTTCTATACTAATCCTCAAAGTCCATCTTAGGTCTATGTTCTCTAATCAGAGTTTATCTAAATCTAGCTTCCATGGTTTGTACTAAACTTCCTCTGATACCAACTGTAACGCCCCAAACCTAGTTACCTAGAGTCGTTGCATTATTACATAACATTTTCATGATCACAAGAAAGTTCAAATCTCAAAAGACCGATTAGTTTAGTATCCTTGGAAACACTATATATATTCATAAAGTTTTACATTACATCATAAAAATGAAAACTACAAAAACATAGAATCCATATTCCATACTCTTATCCCCTCATACTGTCCCTGAAGATCATTCATAATTTACTTCTTCGCATCCTGGGAAAAATAAAACATTGAAATGGGGTGACCTCAAATGCCTAGTAAGGATAACAATATAACGGAAACTTTAATAAATAAGAATAAACATTTAAGGCAATGTATAATTAAAACAAAAGCCTTTTAAACATTGAACTTAAACATAGTATGGAAAAAACAAAATGAAATAATTTCATTCACTTATTCACATGGATATTCTACTAATCTAATAATCACATGTACTATCAGTGACCACTTTCATATTGATGGAATGCATAATTCCAGACTATCATAACCCCATAGCCAAAGCCTCGTGCCAAGAATACAAATAAGATTTTTTCAAGGACTTGTTCCAAGACACCAGTTTGTCTCATGAGACCTACCGATGCATCGTGGAGCTATAGTGGTCTCCACCCGTCACATATTAAGTCCAATTCATTCCCATATGAAAAGGTTTAAACATAACATAAACATTTGTATTAAAATTAGCATACGAAATGTAAATACGTCATCCATAAAACATGAATGTTATAAAAATAACACATCCATAGTCAAACATATCACAAAACCTTTAATACAATATAGAAGTTTTGTATCATAATAAATCATCTTCAAATAAGCATAAAATCCATCCAAGGATGTTGACATAGATGAAATCAAAACTCTTTTTAGAGAAATATCTATTTATATTTTGAAATAATTTAAGAGTAATATATTTATAAAATAAAACATTTTCTTTGAAAATATTATTATATGATTGTAAGGGAAGCTTCAAAGATTGTATAACGGCAAAAAATAGCCACACCCGCCGTATAAGTTAAAAAAACATTCTTACCTTAATTCTGTCAAAAAGGTTAAAAAAACACCTTGTTTGGAAAACGACGGAAATATTCCTTTATAAAACACTTATAAAAGTCAAAAAGGGAACAAATTACTTTAACCCATATTCTAGTAAATAGTAAAAATTCTTTGAAATACATTTTTAAGAAACATGGATGTGGATGATAAAGAAGATCCCAGTAGATTATTACGTATAAACAACCTCGGATAATGAAGAGATTGTGAAATAACCCTTACCTTGTACTTTTCCTTGGTTTGGGGTAGGTTAACCTCCTGTATAATGGTGAAATAATTTTTATTAAATTATACAAGAATCATATACATTAATATGATATTATATATGATTATTTAACATTGACTTGTTAATAATATCTTAGTATTATCGTTGTTTCGGGTGTTAACTTACTTGTTTTCTTTTATATGTTTTTTTATGTAAGCCATGTTTTTAATGGATAGGTTTTATCTTAATCATATCCATAATGATATAAAGTACTTAGATACTATTATTAATCATCAAATTAGAATTAGACTTTAATGGATACGATGGGGAATGAGTCTCATCGCGTTCGTGGAGACGGTAGTCCGTACGTATGCACGAGCGACAATATCATTATTTTGATATTAAAATAATATATAATTGGATGTTATATAATATATACAGAATAATTATCATTTTATATTTATTATTTACATGAATTACACATCATTATTATACCCATCCAAATAATAATATATTGAATAACAATTACACCACGACGTGGAGACGGTAAGCCGTACGTACGCACATATGGTGACATGTCATTCAAAGGATGGATATAATACTGAATATGGTTGTGCCATATTTATAATAATGGTAATGTATATAGGAGATACTGGATTCATTATTTTAGAATGGGAATAACAATGAAAGAAGAAGTGGAAGAAGAAATGAATTTGAAAAAGGGTTGTAAAAACATTACCTCTTCTTCGGGTTCTTCTTTTTGATTTGATCAAAAGGACCCCATAAGTTGGCTTTATGAATAAATGAAGGCCTCTAGGATGAATTTAGGGAAGTTGAGAGAGTATTGCGGAAGAGTTTGGCCGAGCCAAAAGGCATTGAAGGTGTGAGTTAATGAGAAGGGAGAGTGCCTTTTTATAAGAGGTGTGAGGGGAACCTTTGGAAAAGCTAGAAATATTATTTTATAATAAATTAATATTTGGTTTCTAATCGCCCCAAATTAGATTATTTAAATGTTAAGGTGGGGAGAGGTATAAAACCACTCAACCAATATATTTTAGACAAGTTTGGGTTACTATATTAACCTTATCATTAAGTATTAAGTCTTAGTTAATTAGTTTCACTTTTACAATTTCTCTTTGTATTTTTATATTATATGTTAAATAAACATACTATATACATCCAAGAGACCCCAAGTGGTCAATTAATGATACGACTATCATGATATAAGTCTCCTGGCTGAACAATAGATTTTTAGGAATTTAATATCAATTAATAATATAATATTTGTTTTAAAAAACTCTTTTATGTCAATGTTGACACTACTCAATAATTTATTTTTTTAAAAATCATAACAGAATGATTACTTTGAAAAAAGTCAATTAAATCAATCCTAATATGTCATATTATCCTAGAAAATTCGTGTAATTCATTATAAGTCTCAAATTATATTTATTAGGGTAGTTATAATATCAATTATTATAAATTTTTACTATGATGGTAATTACTGCATCGTCATTGTGTCATAAATGACATAAACTATTTAATATCTAAAAATTATAAATAAAATATCATTATGTAGGAAATATTTTAGATTTCTAATGAATATTTAAAATCTAATTTATCTTCTGTACAACACTATATTAAAAATGTTTTAGTAAATAATCTTTGATTTTAACTCTTTTAACTATTATTTTAATTAAATAATAATAAATGTCCTAATCTAATCCAAGTGGACCTAAATGATAATATTTTATTCCTGAGGTTGTTTTTGGTCGAGATAGAGTTGTCCAAAATAATTAGGACATGTGTTAGGCTAATATTAATATCATTTTTACCCTTAATTACCCTATTTACTTTTATCCGTGGAAAATAAAAGTAAAAAGTTACTATTCACCAAAAATTATTTTCATCTCATTGAACCTGATTTAACTCCTTGATATTAACCGTGTCTCTAGGATTTTCTAAATTCCAATCACATAAGCAGTAAAATTATGTTTTATAAAAAAATTTAGTTTTTTAACTATCACATAGTAGTTTCACTATTCATCGAAAATTGAAGTTTTTCAGAACAATGCCAAAATTTCACCCTAAGATATAATTGATATTATGAATTCAAAAATGATGTCTATTTTATGAAATTACAAACATAAAAGTTGCATTAATTACTTTTATAATTAATTCTCGCTGTCACAACAAATAGCATGTTTTTAAGAAACAATATATATCAAAAGATTCACAATTGTTTATGTCCAATTTCAAAGTGAAATTAATTCTAATGAACACCATTGGATAAAATGGAAAAAATATATTCTAATTATACATTAAAACCACTAAATAATATAATTTATCACTATACATTATTTTGATTAAAAAATTTGTTTTTAAGTATTTTTCACTATTCATAAAAATTGGATGTTCTCAGAAAAATACCAAAAATTCAACATAGGATAATTTCGATTTTCTGAATCCAAAAATGAAGTCCATTTTGAAATATAAAATATATATAATTTCAAAAAGTCAGTATTACTATTCATAACGGCTAGTTTGATTGGTTGTGGTGTGTTAGAACTCGATGTTGTGTACAACACACTATCGCATTATTCCAAGAGAAACATACCGTAGAAGCTTGGGGTGTTACAATGTATTATCCCCTAAATTATTCAAATATAAAAAATGTGATCTTTTTTATTGTAAAAATAAGAGTATATTATCTAATAAAAAACCAATACATATATAAAAAATCTCAAAACAACTAAAAAATTATGTTTTATTGGTTAAAAAAATGTTTTCTAAGTGATTGAAAATCCTTGAATTAATTCTCATGACACAAAATTTTAAATGAAATATCAATTAATTTTTTGAGTTTTATATAATTTAATTATTATTCATACACATTTTAATGAAATAAAAAATATATAACTTATTGTTCATTAAAAACTACCACAGAAATGTTTTATATTCTTTCCATGGGTCAATTCAACTCACAAAATTAACGTCACAACCTATTCTAGAATAAAAAGGACGAGATATTTTGAATACATAGTAATTAAATGATAAATTTCTAGTATATTTTAAATGTTTTATATTTTTTTTTGTAAGATGTCATTCGGAAATCTTCTCAACCTTCTCCATTTTCACCCCCCATGGGTATGTTTTAACTTCACATCATGAAGGTTGATCACCAAATATGATTCGCGATACAAAAGATAATTCATATAAATATTGTTATTTAATTAATATTCTATAAAATATGTATAATAATTATATTATGTTTTTTCTCCCACAAAACACATGAATCACCCCACACTCATTTCATAGAAATTAAAACTACAAAACTACAAATATTTGAATAATGTGGAATTTTCCTTATCAATAGTAAGATTAAAACGGATAAAAATTTATTCTCAACCAATATATTCCATTCATTATTGATCCAAATTTAGGGGGAAAATTGATGTTTTTTTATATTTTTAAATCAATGATCTACATGGGAAGCATGGTCTTCTTTATTATTACATCAATTTCATTTTGTTATCTTATTTTACTAACATCTTCCAATAAGGAATATACAATCCCTAGGGTTTGTTTTAACATCTTTAGTATTACTTATTTTGATAGATGGTTAAAAATTCAATATAAATATTCCTAGAATATTGAATGTGCTATATTTACCATCATTTTAACACACTAATATTTTAAAATAAACCAACTATTGATACTCTTTAAAACACACATAAATTAATTTTACTGAAATCAGACATACTATTAATATTTCATAACTAAAACATGATTTTTATAACCATCTATTAAATGGTGTATAATCAATAGGAATAAACAAGTTTTAAATATTATTTATGGTTTAAAATTAATGATACTGAAAAATGGGAGCATAAATCATGGTAAATTGTTCGTAGGATTCTATGATATATATGTCTCAGGAAAATGATTTTATCCAATTTTCAAAAAAATAATTAAATTATTCTGTCACAACATTATCAAATATATTTACTAAATAATAAATTAATTTTGCAATGAACAAGCTAATATTATTTGAGGATGATGTTTTGGGATTTAGCTGAAAAGTTTTCTTTTTTAATGAATGGGGAAAATTATTGGTTTTCAAAGAAAAGTTCATTTTCATTAAAAAAATTAGAAGTATATATATTTTTTTAAATTGTATAAATGTAAAATAGGTGTAATTATTTTTTTATATGTTGAATTTAGGTCATTGTAATAAATTTCCTGTTGAATATATATATATATAATTTACATATGAAAAAATTTTCTCTAGAAGGAAATTATCCTTCGATTCAATAGGTTCAATTTTAAAATAAATTCTTACACATAATTGAATTTATAAAAATTGATTAATTATTTTGAATCTAAATTATTAAGATTAATTAATACTGTACAACTTATTTTTTGTCATCATAAATAGTAAAAACAATAAAAATTAATTATTTCAATTAAGGTTATAAATGGTTTTCCTAGGCATCATACTAAAAATATAATCGTTAACAACACCTAAACACATTTTGAAATCCCATTTTATGACAATAATTTTTTCATATATCATATATTATTTGTAAATGAGACATTTTTAACATTGTGGAATGTGTAAAATTTCGGTTAATGATTGTCTTTAAAATAAATCCATGTGTGTTCTCTCCCCTTCTTATAAAAAAGTAACACAAAATCCTCTCCAATTTACACCAAGAAATATTTTATTTTCATCCACTACCTACCTAGATTCATTCCTTACTTATCTAACCATTTTTTATTGTTAATTATTAGAGCACAATTCAACTATTAGGAGGCCTTAGAATAACAATAATAAATTGTTGATCCCTAAAAGATGTATCACCGAGAAGTTTTTTTTTTTTTAATCATCTTCAATAAAATATACAACAATCATGATCATATAATATTCTCAGTATCATACATATGAAAATATTAAGAGGTTTTATTATGTTCATATAATAAGATAAACAAACATAACTTCCATCAAATGGGAAATAAAACCATCCTTAATTTGTTCAGAAGACTATCACCTTGTAAAATGATGTAATTCCATCATTGCCTCTAATTGATTTTCATGATGATGAATTTAATTATAGTATATTATATGAATGAAATATTAATACTTATATAATATTAATGTATCATATTACTTTATATGATACCATCCACTGTAGAATCACAATGTCATTCATGTATATAGAGGACTAAAACCATGAAAATGGACCCTTTTGAAGAATTGTATGCGCATATATGTTATTCCTCACTTTGATGTTGGAAATAGGTGAGAATTCACAGTTTGGGCCAAGCCTTGTCCAAGAGACAACAGAGAATATTAAATTGATTTTTAAATGGGTTGAGGCGGTTCAAATTCAACCAAAATCATATGCGGGTCATCGTCAATGTCTTTGGCATTCAAATTGAGTGATCATGTGTTTTTTGAGTATCTATCCAAGGCTCAGAAAAAATAATTTTTGGAAGCATGGAATGTTATCTAATTAATTCATATGCCCATTTTTCATACATAGTGAGTTGGGATATCAGTTGGTATTTTCAACATGATTCATTGATGCTCATATTATGTATAATCTATCTCAATTGAAAAAGTACCAACCATATCTTGACCATGTTATTATATGAGACCATGTTGACCTAGAGACAGATTCATTATTGTTGTATGTGATAGTACATAGTTTGGATAGGAATGATGATTTCATTCAAGGGAAATACATCTGACTATAGCGAGTTTTGTGAGAAATGTCCATATTCAAGAATTGAAATGGGAATGTGATAAGGAAATGAAAAATCAATTTCCATAAATCATTTTGAGTAATAATTGTTTTTTACTTTTTTGGAATGGAATAGAAACTAATAGGGATAGTGTAGAACAATGAATATTAATCATGTAACCCTTAATTTATGTATTTTATAGTATATGAAGTGCTAAGTTGATGTTTTGGTGGGTATGGAAAACTTTTGGAATGTTTTGAGATTTTATATAGGAATATGGTTTGAGAAGTGTTTATAGAAACTATGATATTTTTATAGGATATGGTGAATAATTAGACAAATGTTCTGTAGAATGTGCATGGTTAGGTGCACAGTTTGACGAAACTCAAAAGAATACTATGAGACAATCTTTAATCCATGATAGTGGGATTTTCCCGGGTTTTAGAATAAGTTTTCTAGTTGTAATGGATAGTCCTTCGAGCCATCCTTAAGGCAGTTGCTGGTGAACAATTAGCACATGGTTTTTCCTGATCATGATACTAACCACACATGTTTTAAATATAGTATCATTAAAACATTTTTCATTGTTGGGATTATGTTTTAACCTCTCATATCTCTTCAAATCAACCATAACATGATATTTATCCATTCCAAAGGCTTTTTAAGCCTTCCCCATCAAATTAGAATAAATCCGGAGGTGTTTCTTGGTTTATTGAATGTAGATTCCCTTGGAATGTCATTTTTTATGTTATTTTTTCTTTGTTTTTCATAGATATACATCCCTATATCTCTCTTTGTTAACTAGTAATATAAATTTTGGATAGATATAAGGTAGTTTATAAAATCATGGATATATTTTACATTAATCAAATTAGAGGTAGAGATCTAAGGCTAGGTTTTTTGTAGTTCAACCAAGTTTTGTGTGTGCTTTCCAACCATTATTTACTCTTTCAAAAGTTACCAAGGTAGGATCTTTCAATCTCGACTCCTCAATTTATAAAATAAAGGACAGGTTCCAAATTCATTATTTTTATTGAATTTTTTTCCTGAAGTTCATTGATTGAAATCTTATTTCACTATAGTTTCTGTTATTATAGAAAATTGGGAGTTTTGAAAAAAGTTGAATTTGGTAACATGAATTTAAAATGGTTTTTTGGTTTTAATGAGTTTAATTTAATTTTTCAATAATTGGTTGGTTTTGTTTTAATGGTTTCCTGGAAATGGCTTTCCAATAAAAGGATGGTTTCATTTAAATAAGTTGTTATTTTTGTTTTCAATAAACAAGTGGGGTTTTTAAAATGATATTTTTTTTTGGAAAATGTTTTATTAGAGCATGATAGTCTTAAATCGTTATGCATGGATGGAATGGGATGGATAATGTTCGTGAATGTTCCATGATCAAAATGATGGGTTTTGGAACATTGTTTCTTTTGATGATATTTTTTATCATGACATTGGAAAAATTAAAATATAACTCTTTATTTGGGGTTCATCATGATACATCTGTTGTTTTTTGGTGTTGGCGAAAAATCATATTAGTGATTTGAATTTATATGGGTTATATTGTATTTTTTTTATTTTTCATCCAATGCGTACTATGATATTAGTGTTATACTAATGTGGTACTCTATTTCATTTTGGTTTGGATATAATTTATATTCCATTGAGATTTTGAAAATTGTTGTCATGAATCATGTAGTGGTTTTTGGTTATGGAATTTTTCGTTAGATTGTTTTATTTTGAAAGGAACGTTCATCCCACATCTATTAATGAACCCCTTGGAATTTATTTACAACCTTTGTAGGCCTGAATATGTTATTATGTCCCTATAATTCACTTCTTCATTCTCCAGTCAATGAGTAGGGGCATGAAATTACTTCTTGTGTACTAACGGTGGGCTTGGTTTTGTACATACTCAGTTGGTTCCTAAGATTAAATATTTAGTTTCAATTTTTTTGTTCATTCACCTCTTCATCTTCTTCCATTATCCTAGTCCTAAATACAATGATATGTTTCTACATAGTTCCCCACATTGGGTTCTATAGGTATAGTTAATGATACTATGCTGTGATCCTGACACATTTGAAATTTGAGCACCTATTGTGGATGTATAGAGATGTATGGATTTGAATAGGGATAAGAATTTCTATTTATATTATTCCTGATTTTTAGTTCCCTATGGTTTATATTACTTCATAGTTTTTATTGGTTTTCCATGGTGTTGGTGATATTCTCATATTTTTGTTGACTATTTCTTATAGTGGGGATTGGTTATGGTTTCACATTACATGGTATTAGGGGTTATTTCTTGTGAAAATCACCTTGTATGAAATATTTAAATTATGATGTACATTCACACAAGTGGTTCATGGATTGATGTATGTTTCTAGGTTTCTCATGAAACAAGGATGAAACTGTTATTCAAGGGATTGTGGCCTTTGTTAGATAACTATTTTATTTTTTTCTTTTTTGGTATATTTTTTATTGTATATAAAACTCTAGTCTACAACCTGAATATAAATCATTGATATATTTCTAATTTATTATGGTTTTATTTTAACAATATATTTATCATTAATTTTCTAAAGAAAAGAATAAAAATTTTATTGGATATTTTTTGTTATTTTATTATGTATTTAAAAAATATATAGATCACAATATAAATTATATAATAGTTTAGTTGAGTTAGGAGGATAGATACATTATAAAACATTACATTTAATAGAAAATTTAATGTAAATCACACAAAAACATAAAAAAGTCATTATTTCACCTTCCATATCCTTTTGTTAGATTTAGTAATCTTGATTGTTGCATGGGAAATGAGAAACAATATAAGTAGATGAGTTAAAATGATTATAAATGGTAAGAGAAATGTTAAATCCAACAATAAATAAACAAAAATAATAATATGGTAGTAATAATTAGTCAAATTATTACATAATAAATTACTACATGACCCTAAAAAATTCACATATGGAATTATATTTTAAATAAAGAACCTCAAGGGTAATTAATTGGTTGGAATATATTTAATATAAAAGACATTTTATCTCTTGATAACTACGGATTCATTGAAGGGTGATATTATTCACGACCCCACCATCAAATAATTAGTCTAATGAATCCATCCTATGAATAGAGTGGTAAATAAATACAACAAAAATTGATCCCTAAGGAACTTCATACATAGTCATGGTGTATAAAGTTGTATTTATATTTATAGTAATAATGCATATAAAAAATAATAAAATTCCTAAATTTTAAATAATAATATATCTATCTAAGTTAATATCAAACAATCAACTTAGAGGCAATAAATTATTTACAATGAAATGTAAACAAACATCATCAATGGAATTCTAATGACATAAATGTTTTGGTAACATTCATCTTTCAAGGATATAAATAGGGAATAATCATTTAATAAAATAGATTATAGTGGTTATAGGGAAAATAATTAAAAGAAAAGTTCCCTAAACAATTTAGAGTATGTGTAATATTTATTTGATATATATTAGGGATACAAAAAATTTTGAAGGAAAAACATATAGGTTGGTATGGATTGATGAAAAAGGAGAACATATTCTATAATAAAGATTAATCCCTTTGGGATTATATAGAGGATCCACTAGGTACATCATCATCATTACTATTTATTAGTAAAAACAATCACAATAAAAATAATATTTCTATAATTCCAAAAATAAATTTTATACAGTAGAACTTGATTATTTTAGTGTATATATATATGAATGATTTATAATAATTCTAGCTTATGGAGATTATATAAAGAGTGGTAAGATTATTCGCTCATTAACAATACAATATTAGATTTGTAATATGGATGAATAAAATATGTGGATATGGAACAATAAATGAATTAAATGGTTTACAAAGGAAAACTGTAGAGAATAAGTTCATGTAATTTAATGGAAATGTGTTTATATATGTAAATAAATTGACATTTATATTCCAAAATTGAATTTGAAAACAAACATAAATAAATGTTATAATATATCCCTAATTAAGAAAATATCCACCTACTTATAATTTATAACGTATTTAATGGGTGGAAATAACCATATTTTTATCAAAATTAAAATATATAATCATATTAGGTAATTTAAAGGCTTGTGTTTAGTATAATTGGCTATAATATTTAATGACTAGGAATCAATAGAACTGATTTTTCTGATTGGGTTTAATGTTGATTCCAAGCATAAAGCCTACCTAAATACCTTTGGGTAATATAATTTCTATAGTATCTTCTATAAAATATGAATACTATATCCTTCCACAAAAAAAAATTAAAAAATAGGATATTGTGAATTAAATAGTGATATATGATGAAATTTTATAAAATGGTGGGAGAAATAAATTATTAATCAATGATCATTTTCTTAATGATATTAATCAATAAAAACTAATATTCTATTTTAACCTAATATAGATGGAATTTAATATCATAATTATATTATAACATGGAACTATATACAAAATAAAATTTTTACCAGAAATGAAAATTTGTTGAGTGGTATGGGTGTTTTATATCATACTATGACATGAGTGGAAATAATATAGATTTAAATCTTCTTTGGGATGTTCCTCCTTAGAAATCATGTATTATTGACATGTAATAAATATATGGGTACTTTGATAATGAATTAAATTTGTAATGAATCATGTTATCATGAATGTCATCTGAGTTATAAAAAATACCTTGAGAATAAATTTATACATATATTCCATGGTTTCTGAAATCCTTGATCTATATTAGGAGAGGACAGGGAATGATTTTTATGGGATTTGTAATTAAACGTATACTTTAATGTTTGGATAATTAATCTGTTACAGTATTCATTTACCCACATCAAGTGGGTGAATTAATTGAATGGTGATACTTATATTTAAGAAATGTAAGAAATTTTTCACCAATATCATAAATTATTCTTAACCACCCATCTTTTGTAGTTTCATTATTTATTTTTTCATGGAACTACATAGAGGTGTCACTCATGTTCATTTTTTATCTAGTTTTTAAGATAATAATTATTAATATAACATGGGATATGGAAACAAATGTCGAGTGGGGTATGAATTACTATTTGTTTCTATGTGACTAATGGAAACATGCAAATGTTTTTAAATTTTCTCTTATTCAGTTAATGGATCCCTCTCCCATTTCGATAACCATTTGTTTCCAAGCTTGTACTAAACTAGAAATGCAGAGCAACATAGGAATATTGAGTATTTTAATGATGTGTTTATATAATGTGGATTATGCTATCCATGATTAATAGTGGCTTCTATCCCTCTATCACACTACTCTTATTTTCATCATATAGAATTCCGGTCAGGGTAATATACTTGGACACATGAAATAGTAACAAAATTGGTATAATATCAAGTAATAAATTGTAGTTTAGTATTTACCACCAACTAAAAATTACATTACTAAATATATGATAGAGTAATGCACTAAATGATGTAATCAATAATTCTACCAAAGTATATTCATTGAGTAGTAATACATCTAATCTCAATAATATAATTGTATAAAACATAATGGATTCCTCACACTTCCTCAAATGTTGTGATATTGGTTACCATACTATTGTCTTCTAATTATATTATATTGAATTTTATTATGGATAATTCATGGATAGAATCGTTATTTTTCTACATTATGAAAATATAATAACAATCCTTCATAAAATTGTTTGTTCTCTTCTCGATCTATGACCCAATGTATTTTCATAGTAATAAATGAGTCTGGTCACATTCATTGATACTTATATAATTTAATTTTTGGTTCTAAAAAATTATATTATTTTTATAAAATAAATCATATTCATAGGATCATGTGAATATTATCTCCATAATTATCAACTCTTTAATTACTTGTAAATATCATTCTTCAAACACATTATATCATTGGACTTCAAGCCTTATTTAAAATTGATCACATTTAACCATATTTGAATTCACATGATGAATATAATGGATAATCACTTACATATATATTATGTCATACTATTATAATATTTAACTAATCCTATAAAAGTAAGCACCCATTAAGGAAATGGATGATTGTCTTGATAATGTGGATAGATAAGAAACTAATTTCAAAAAATATATTCAATATCTCCAAAAAATTCTTTTCATATAGTACACTTTTATTACACTTGATACTTACAAAAATTATTCATCACATGGTGAAATAGAACCATAAGAAATATAAATCATAGATTATCAATATGGGTAACCATTAGATATATAAATAAATTAATGTAGTGATCAAAATATAAAAATAAGGATATGAAAACACGATCATAATGTATGAAATCAGAATAAAAAATTCATATACTAGAAAACATGATTCATGGATTGTGGTCATTTTATAAAATATATATAATTCATAAGAGCAAGGAATTATATATAATAACTCATGATCCATGAGAACATAACATTAGTACAAGACATAAATTTGTGGAAAAATATATGCCATATGCCTAAGAAAATTAAAAATTTAAAAATGCTTATCACCATCACATTCATCATATATTGTGATAGGTTTAACTACCCATGCACCTTCTTGAGCTTAGTTAAATCACCCTGATACCGTCATTGGTCTTGATAAATACACCCACTCTACCTCATGGGTTATACTACCAAACAATGTACTCACTCTGGGCTTGGAAGAGATATAATGCTACCTATGACTTAGGCTATTCATCATTGTACACACATTGGGCTTCAGACAACCTCCCATGTACCCTTAGGCCTAGGACAATCAATTTTGTGCCCACTTTGGTCATAATACAAGCTTCTACATAAGAATATCAAAGAAAATCCTTATGTGTACACTTTTATTATCATGAGATATAAATTATTACCTAATGTATTGGAGGGATATAATGGACCCACTAGTCACAGAATAACTCATTCATATAAATTTCACAAGAATGGAATAACATTCATAATTCATTGATAGTTTAATTAACCGATGAAAAATTAATGGGTTTTATGAAGCCTCATCACAAAATAATCACCAGAAGTCATCAAGAGAATGTAAGAAGATAGTATCATAAAATCATATTTACCTTGAAGTTGAACAATAATTTAAATATAGTTACATAACCAAAAAACAGTTTTATAATATAACTATAAATAGGAGTTGAAATATAGGAGGAAACATAATTTTATATTAGATGATTTAAAAGAAAAATCCATTGCAAAATAAAACTTTGATTGTATTTATAAAATTTACAACAATTTTAATGGAATATTTATATTGTATAAAGGAAATGGTGGATGAAGAATATATTCATTCCATGAACGTTTAAATACTTTTTGTTTAAAACTTTTTTAATGGTGTTAAAAATGAACCATTCAGAAGACATAAAAAATAAATTTTTAATGAATTTTGGAAAAAGTAAATTTTATTGAAATAAACAAAAAAAATCATTGAAATATTATAATTCATGAAATATTTTAGATAGTAAGGAAAATGAAAATATATTACTGACAGAAATAGAGAAATAATTTCTGATTTTCATAGAACATTTCATTTGTTTTTTATTAGTTCCAGATTGGTGAAAGTGGGAAGAGTAGATGAAACAACAATAAATTTCAATTGGATATAAATATATAGTTGGGTTTGGAGGTATTAATAATTTAATTTAAATAATTTAGATTGAATCATAAAAAATTGCAATAAAAATTTAGATTATAACATCAACTCATACATCATGTCCCGAATTTATTCATTTTCACATTTACCTCTTTTATAATACCTTTATACTTATTATAAATCCACAATAAAAACATATTTATCTTTATCATAATATATATCGTTAACTTATTATTTTATATTATCTATTAATTAATAATTATAATTTAAAATAAATATTCAAGTGGTAAGTGTTTTATTGTACACACTTGTTTAAATTCAATTATTTTAGTCCTTAGACCATTGTAAGAGTTTCATCATCTCAGAAATTGTAATAATATAATAATAATCATATTTAGTAATTAAATACTATTTTATAACTACTTATATATTAGGGTGAGGAAAAATTATATAGATCACTTCATAGAGGTGATAGTTTATCTGTACACATGAGTAATGATTTCACATTAAAATGGATGGAAGTAAGGACCTGTAAATAATTATTTATTTAAATATAAAAAAAATTTACAATATATTAATTAAATACATATATATTGACATATAATAAAGAATGGAGTGAAAAATTAAAAATTTCACATCAAAGAGGAGATATTCGGCATTAAAGTATGATGTTTAACATATTTTATTAAATGGAATTGAGGAGAAAAAATCATACAAAATTAATGTAAATAAAATTTTATAGTAAAAAATATGACATTAATTTATTAATATGGCTATAGAAGATTTTTAGGATCTTTAATAAGAGACAATCCTGAATAATTTTGGTAAGAGCAGATGCATTATCCTTAAATCATCCCCTTTTGAGAATAGATTAAAGATTCATGGATGGGTATTTGGGAAAGATTATAATAAATAGGATGTATGGATGTCATTTGGGATGCGTTTGGAAAGAACATTATTTAGATAAAGTGTATAAGTGAATTCAATAATTGAAAGGAGGATGCACCATTTTATAAGTGACGTGAGTTGCATAATTTTAAATATTAAGAATATTAAAATACAATAAATTTATTTCTCATTGTATGTGGATTCAATTTATAAAAATCTAAAATTTTAGAAAATTTAAAATAACAAATCTGTAAACCATTTAGATTATGTAATTTTAGTGATATTTGAAATCTAATATCTTTTTTAGTCTCGTTAGTAAACCTTTTCCCCATACCATTTTGACAATAATTTCACCACGGTAATTATTTATTATGAATAAAAATTAATATGAAATTAGTATATATTATTTATTATTATATTTAAATAAGATATGAAATACCTTTTAAAATATTCTATTTTATGTGGGTCTGTTTATCTATTCTTATATCCCAACACAAAATGCCTTAGAAGCATTTTAAGAATGGAAATTATCACTTAAATTCCAATCCTATTAACAACCACTATATAAAATATAATTCATCTAATTGAATATTTTTTCAACAAATATCATTTAAAAAAATTCATGAATAATTTTTTTTAAATTATTAATATACACAATACATTGTGAACATAACAAATTGTTTTTTCTTAAAATATGTCATTTTAACTTCAAAAAATTTAATCATTATTTTGAATCAATTATTAATATATTTAAAAATTACAATTAAATTTTATCCATTTATATACAATAATATTCAATGAGTGAGATAATCAAAATAAAATAAATTATCTTTTAAGATAAATTATATTAAAATAAAATAATTTTTAACAAAATAATTTCCTTTTAACAAGGAAAGATAACAATTGTATTTTTTATATTTAATTCATTGTTATTACTAATTATGTTTCATTGAAATGACTTGAAATTTATCCCATTTTAAAACTTAGTAATGAATTATTAACATATTCCCATTATTTCATGCATCACAGGTGACAAAAAAACATAATTTATTAAATATGATTATATTCTAAAATCTCACGGTGTAAAATTCCAGACAAATATAATAATTTATCACTTGAAATTTTTTAAATAAGAAGTATAAACTAAATAAACATTTTCTTGATAAAAAACGATTATCCCACATAGTTTCATCAAATTTATATATTAACAGGAAACATTGATAGGGTATATAGTCTTGTTTGAAAACACATTTTATCTTCTTTCCTAAATCATTATTATCTAGTTTTTATTAGAAAGTTCAATCGATAGCGATTCAAAATTAATTTCTAGTAAACAAGAATGGGTTTTATGTAAATTCTTGAACAAGTACATATAACACAACATTACAATTTGATAGGTTCAGTGGATATTTTAAAAAACAAGATACCATATTATTAGAATCAAGAATCCCACAAGGGCTGATATTTTTTTGGTTAGGATTATTTTTTTGTTAAATTTTAATAACATAGTTACAAGTAAATATTAATAAGAATACATATAACCAAATTCTAAAACTAAATCCGTCTTTCAATTATCAGAATTAATTTTATAGGACTTAGAGTAGTTTTGTTGTGCTACTAAATTGATCTAACATTTCCTACCATTTCAATAACTATCTTAAGACCCAATATATTTTATTTAGTAACTGCATACCATCAGGAAGTAGTTCTACAATAATTTATATAGAGGAATTAATAAAGATCGATACATATTATAGAATTAAATCTATTGGTGTATTAATTTTTAAAATGAGGAAGGTGTTGATCCCAATCACCTTTTAAATCCATTATTATTTTTCATTGGATATCTTTAAGATTTTGAGTGCTACTTTAAGATATACCATATGGATAAGGATGATATAAAATACTAAAGTAAAAATCAATATATAATTTTTTTTATTCCCGATTACTTCAAGTAAAAACCTAAATCCCAAGTAGATATGATTAGGATTGGAACTCTATGATGTTTTAACACTTCCTTGATTTATATCTAGCAAGTTGTTTAAGAAATAAATTTTATCTAATAGTAATAAAGTGTACTAAACTCATAAGGCATTCAACTATAATCCTTATGACATTATACAATATATATGAATTGTGGGGTTCCTACAAAAAAAATCAATAGTGGGTTTTTTCTATTACAATTATAGTATGTTTAGTGGTTTTATCATCCCCTTAGTCTTCTATTGTTCATCCTTAATGTTATTATATACAAAGAACTGAGATAGATACTCTAAAATATCCCTCTTACTATTATTCCACTTGAAATATTATTTGAGATCTATATAATATTTTATACTCCCTAGAATGTTAGATAATTATGAGATATGTTCTTTATTTGAATACACATTCTTCAGTTACTCTATTAAAGAGAAAGTCACTCAGTTATTAATACTGATCATTTAATCACTATCACTAATCAAATAAATATAATTTCAAACATTTTTTCACCTTATATTAATTCTATGCCTCTTTAATTTTCATAATAATTGATAATTAACAAATCATCTAAGAAATAATGAATTTCTCCACCATCTACATGGTTTATATGAACATTAATTGATAATAAGTATGTATTATGTTTCATTAAATCATCTTAAAAGACAAAATATAACAGTTATTATTACTAAAAATATTATAAAAATACCACGGTGGCAATGTACTGAGAATTCAGAATACTTAATCCTATTTAATCAACTCCTTTTGTTAACATTCAACTCTGTTAGTCTGAATATATATATATCATGTTATAATTATAAATTTATTTATATCACACTATTCACTAAATAGATAAATACTCTATATAATTAAAGAAATGGTTATTTTAGTTATGTCAAAATAATGAGTAGGGTAAATTTTTACATGTTCCACTAATTATCATGAGTTATATAATACCATGATGACATTCTTTAGAATAAAAATTCCCCATCCCCACTTTAATGTATTTCTATACATCACCATCCCCTACCCATTTCTAGTATGTGTGAGTACATGTTCACTAAATATAATTTTCTTTTTATACTTTAAATTTTATTTAAATTTAACAATAAAAATAACTTTTGATCCCTTCCCGACTATAACTTATAATGGAGTTAATATACATGAAAAATTTCTCACAATGAGTCAATAATATCCATCTAAATATAGAAAATAACAGAACTCATTCACAGTGATTTACCATCATTATTAATCAAGAAAATTCCGGAAAAAAGGAAACACTGATATACCCCAACTGTAATTATGTTTCATAATAATGATACACTCTATTTATATAATTCATAATTATTTATTTTTTAATTTTTTTTACATTATCATTCTTTTCAACACATGTTATAAATTATCTATATATTAATATTTTTTGGAGTAGATGAGAATATTATCAACAAATACTATAATGTACAGATAAAAGGAAAAAATAAATACTATATTCATTATATAAATGATGACATATGGGACCATAGTATGTCCAAATATAACAACTATAAATCCATAATGCCAATACATTTTACAGAATAATGATTTGGGGATATCCCTTATTTTGTACCCTTAACTGATGATATCCAGATTGAAGATCTATCTTGAGAAATTTATTGAGATCAACTCAGTTGATAAAAAAGCTATAAAGATAGGGTATATAATACATGTTCTCGATATATATAATGATATGTTCTTGATATTAAATGTAAATAAAGATTTTCACATAGGTTTTAAACAAAAAAGGACAGTTCTACCATATGGTGACACACTAGGGGTGTAATAATCTCATTTGATGATTCTAAAGGTGTTTTTTCATCAATTCAGATTAATAAATTAGGGAAATTTTATAAAGGCTCTTTTATATAGGTGCATCACTAGGTATGTGTTCTATTGAAAATTTATCTTCTCAATTTTTGGAAAGGATAATAATTCATTAAATAAATACACCATGACATTCTGAAAAAAAATTCATATCATCAATGATGAGTCTCTTCCTAACAAATAGAAATTAATTCCCCTCATTAATATGTTGTATGAACCACATATTGTTGAAAATTTTTGATTGGATGTTCATTTTAATCCTCACATCGATAGATGATTGTAGGTTCATTTAGAATATATACTATGAATACTCTACCATGAAAATTGATATGGGATATATATAGATAGAAAGAGAAAAGAAATTTGTAAATAAATTTCCCTAAAATTGCAGTATAGGAAGAATTAAAATATTTACATGAATCAAATACCTATTAGATTATATCAGAGAAGATCTATAGATTTCATTTAAAATAATCATTCCATTTAGTTTTTTCTATAATAAATCAATATATAATCATTTTTTTTCTGATTTGATACTATAAGAAAAGTCATTTGATATGAAATAATGGTTAGAATCTATATCAAAAAAATTATGTGTATATTTATGGTGAAATGTAATTATAAATTTATACACATAATTATTTTGAACCACATATGTTGTTGTGAATGTATATTCCTTTAACATGTTGTTTTGATTAAGCGTATATTGACACTGATTGTCATCATTAGCCATTGGGACTAAGAACCAATTTTTATAATTTTTATATTATTTGAAATTAAAGAATTGTTGTCTAGGTGGTGCTATTAGTTGATCATTCTATCCATTGAATTCAATGTTTTAACTCTTCACATCACTTCCACATTCATGTTCTCATTGATCCTCTCTTCTACACAAAATTCATATCCATTGGCGACACTTTCTTTTATTATTATTTTATTTTTTATGAAACAATCAAATATTTAATTTTTTTTCAAATAGTTTTATTATTTTAGTCTCTATAAGAATCCATTTTTCAAAAAATTTAATTAAAATATTGAGCTCAATAGGAGTTTATGCTCCCAAATTTTGCATTGAGATATCATAATATAAATTATTCATAGTCATCAAAGTCTATTTATTTTGATTCCTTTAAAGGAAATGGTTTTAATCCACTAGTGAATTCATCAATATTTATTTTAATATCGATGAAAAAACCAAAAGAATACATTGAATTCATGTTGATATTTTCCCCACAGGTACAATTGGAATCATCATCCTTATACTTTAGTTTGAGGAATCAATTCACAAATTATGTCTGAAGAGATTGGGGAAAATACATATTGAGATATTCTATTTTAATAACATCCCATTTATAGTAGTTAATAATATCCTCTTTCATCATATTAATTATTATATAATACCATTAATCATATTAACTTTCATAATAATAAATATCCAAAAAAATATTTTCATGGCCCAAGAACTATACAACAAAAAATATATTTTCTATAACGTAAATAAATTGATCATAAAATAAATGTATCTAAGGACCCAATAATGGTGTTTGGTGTTTATATTTAATATAATCAATGGTGAACTGTTATTGTTGTTGTCAATTTTGTAACTTCATCATGTATCACGTTATAATTCATATATTTGGATATTTGGGGGTGTATAACCTCATGGGTTTATGTCTCATATCCCACTACCTTTGGTTTATCATATGTATTATCATTTAATTGAGAACAGACTTCATATTTTACATGGTTTATCATAGTTTAATGAATTAAAAATATTGAAAATATTCATGTGACTATAATGCATCGATATTAAATGAGAGAAATGAAATGATAATGAAAATAATTCAAAATATGAATTATATTCTAAATCCATCCTACAAACAATTGGAAAATAATGGTTGAAATATATCACATTGATTTTTCATTGTTTTATATAAGTTATGAGCTATAATTTCTCATTAAATATTCTCCAAATATATCTAAAACCTAATTTCATTAAAATTGATGTTACATGAGTATCAAATACATAAATATTACAAAATTTTAGATGAATATTCAAAACACATCACAAAAATAAATTCATGAGAACCAAAATGTTTTAATACCATTAGAGGCAATATACATATTAAACTTATTTTATAAAAAACCATTAAAATATCAAATAGTCTTCGTACCATATAGATCCCATTATTTAAATATCCTACTTAAAATAATTCTACATAGAATATGGATATAGAATCATAATAAAGGATTATATTACATTCATAGTGAGGTTAATAATATGAGGTATCAATCAGTGATCATAAGTGAGTATAAGATAAACTTAGCTGACGAAGACATGATAACAACTTATAATATCATAGAAAAAAATTAATAGATATTAAAAATTTATTAATTTCATTAGAATGTGTCATAATAAAAGAAAAAAGTAATAAAATTCATGAAAAAATGATTAATCAGTCAAGATCCCTGAGAGCATATCATAATAATAGGAAATATGTTTTTTGAAAAAAAACTGACAGAATCATAACCATAGAAATCATATACTATAAGGAATTGGCCTTATAAATTACTTAATATTGAATTAAATGAATAATTAACATTGAGGATCTTTTCAGGTTTATAGTTTTAGGGAATTAGTCCTAAAAATTACATTACAACATGAATATTACATGTAGACACTACTACTCAGTATCAAATTTTTTCATAATATAAAAACAATTAAAAAGAAATATGTATAGTTCCATGTTATAGATAGCATGACTATTCTTGGATCCTATATTTGACCTTATTCATCTTTACGTCTTGTGGAAAACACTTCAAAAACATGGGGTGAGCACAATAAGTTTAGTTAACGTTCTCAAATAAGGAATGAAAACATTTGCCTATCAATATATACAAACCAATGAAACCATAATTTTCAATCTTAACATACCCTATGAAATCATAAGATTTATGAATAACACACACAAATCATAAATCATAATGGTTACTTATGGCTTCCATATCAAACATATATTGTAGTTATCACAGCTACATATAGAGTTACACTTGTAATACTAATCAAAATATATTCCCTAAATCTCTTAGGAGAAACAACACGTTTACCTCCGTCACGTTACCCAATGCATTGGAGAGCTATCTTGGGCTCACCCGCCCTAGGTTTATCACGGAACCACCCATATATGTAAAACAATTCCTAATAACCATAACATAATCATAACACCTGACACATGTATAAAGGAAATATAACATTTCCAAATTCGAATATATCAAATCAAGATATTGAAATAAACAATGTTTTATCAAATAATTTTCAAAACCATTTAAAAAGAGATTTTTGATTCAAAGTGTCCCATACCACTTTGAAGATTTTAAATGAATTATCAATTGAAAACATTAATGTCCATATAAATAAATCCTAAAACCCAATTTTAAAACATGGACATTAATGATAAATATTTAGAATAATAAATCTTTAAAACATTTAAAATGATATTTTTGTTAAAGAGTTTTTTTAACAAAAAAAGAGAGATGATTGAATACAAAAAATGAAGAATAACATTTAATCATAACTTTATAATATCATGAGAATAAATGTATTCATGATATAATATGTCAAAGTACATTATATACACCATATAAGAGTGAATTTGTGCATAACAACAATGAAGTGTCAATGGAAATGTAAATTGAGATGAAATCCTTTATAAAGATGGTATCCTTAAATTAAGGATAAATAAATCACATAATTATGTGTGAAAAATATAAATACACCCAATATAAGTGGATATTAAGTGTAAAACAATAAGGGTTCATTCACACATATTCATTGGATGATATATTCAATAAGTACAAGTTAAACCCAAAGAATCGAAATTTGGATAAGAAGTTCCCTTGTAACAATTCGATAGCCTAACAGCGCCACTTCAGAATTCAGAAAATAATTTTATGAGATAAAAAGGGTATCTCATCACTTTAACATAAAATTTACATCAATAAGGATATATAAGAACATATCCCAACATAATAATATGTAAATTAAAAGACAAAACAAAACGAAGTCTTTTAAAAAGAGGAGGGTGAAAGGTTCCCTTACCGATTTGGTAAATTACAAAACATATGCCACATGAAAGATTGATCCTAAAATGAAGATTTAAATACTCATAAATGAAATTATATTACACAAATAGTTCAATCATGGGTAGTACATTCACCACACAAAAGTAAATAGTTGCAGATATTGCATGAATCTCACAGAAATAAAAAGTGAGATGAAAAACCATTACATCATTGAATTCAAATTGAATCGTATGACAAAAAGTTAATAACCACAAAATTAATCACCTAATACCATGAATATAAATCTAATCATGATAATATATATCAATGTTAGTACACATTTATCCACATATAATATATAAGTGACGAACAATGGAAATCTCACGGAATTAAAAGTGAGATAAGAAATCCCTTACCTCGTGTCCGACATGAATCGATCATTATTTAATCTCATTAATAATAAGGTAAAGTTAATTTTTACATGCTTAAGAACCTTTTTAACATTTATTATTACTTTTACACCACTTATTACCATGTTATAAACATTATGTAATCATTTAAGTTAATAATGTTTGTTTGGTAGATATTTGGTAATTGAGTCAAAAATGGACTTCTTATAATTACATGTTGTTCATGTGGTAAAAGGTTAATTATATAAATAATTATATTCATTATTTATATATCATAAATATCATATATATCCAACATATACATGTTTTTATAATATTAAATAACATTTAGAGGTAAGAAATGAAATGTATAGTTCATGGAGATTGTAAGTCGTACGTACGCATGAACGCTACAATAATTTCTATTTATTATTTTAATGGAAATAGAACATAATTATACATAAGTATATTATAATTCAATTATAATATAATATATAATATCTTTAACTCCATCCTTTGTACATCCCACATAAGGCATTTATGAATCAAATCACTTTGAGGGCGCGGTAGTCCGCACATCCTCAAATGAGATTATCGTATTTATCCACTATGGAAACCATAAATGAGTGCTATAAATGGGAAGTACAGAAATGTAAGGAAATAATAAACATAATATATATCATATATAAATATTTTTCCGTCATAATGTCCACCATGGGAGGCGATAAGAGGTAATTGAACAATCATCATTTCATGAGGCGTTAGTTTGCCGTCCGTAGAAACATTATGTTCTTCACCCATTAGATGGAGTTGTGTGTATGTGTAGTTCAAATACTTATCATAACAACATACTTGTATATTTATAATACTGTTTTTGTTACAAAATAAAGTAATAAAAAAAAATTAGGGGTTGAAGAATTAAAATAAAAAAAACAATTTAAGAGAAATCGATACATTTAATTTGGGTAACTCCCTTTGGATTGAACGAAAGGACTTCTTTAAGTTCCTTATTCCTAAGTTAAAGCTTATAAAATGAGGATAGGTATGTAGGGATCATAATTGGTCAGTGTTGTGACAAGACAAATGGCTTGAGAGGTGTGGGTAATTGGTTAGAACTGGTCTTCTTTTATAAGGGAGAGGAGGGGCTCTTTTGGAAAGTGTGAAAACATTATTTTATTATATAACGATATTCGGTCTCTAAAAGACCAAAAATAATGATAGTCAAATATTATATGACTTAATGTTGAAATAAAATCATCTAATCAGAATTTGAAATGTTTTGGATAATATTCTAATCATTATAATCTTATTTATTTAAATCATTTATTAATGAGGAAAATACTGCATCATTATTGTGTCATAAATAATTTATTTTATTCGATGTCTAAAAATTATAAGAAAAATACTATCATGTAGAAAATAAATATATCTTTCCAATGAAAATTTCTAGTCAAAAATATTAATTATATAACACTATATAAAATTAATTTACTTAATGATTTTTTATATTGTCAATTTTGTCTTTACATTAAATTAATTAATCTAAAGTGTCATTATCATTCATAAATGGCTCCATGGGGTCTCAAAATCGACATAAGGATTCCCATGGTCTGAAACTACTCAACCAATAAGGTTATGACAAGTGTTAAGGTAATTTTGAATTATTATAATATTATTTTAACCTTGAATTACTCTATTTACCTTTAACCACTGTAAAGAAAAGTCAAAAGTTACTATTCACCAAAAATTATTTTATTATTAATGAACCACATTTTACTACTTGATAACAACCATGTATGTATTATTTTTTAAATTCAATTCATATAAGTTGTAAAATTTCATTTAAATGAAAAACTCAGTTTTTTAACTACCACTAAGTGGTGTCACTTTTCATTAAAAATTGATGTTTTTCAGAAAAATACCAAAAATTCCGCCTAAGCTATATTTGATTTTACGAATTAAAAAATGATGCCTATTTTTACAAATTCAAAACATAAGAATTGGAATTAAATAATTTTAAAATTAATCCCCTTTATCAAAACAAATAGTGTGTTTTTAAGAAATAATAACTCTCAAAAGATTGATACTTGTTTATGCGCAATTTCAATGTGAAATTAATTCCAATGACCAAAATTGGATTAAATGGAAAAAATATATTTCAATTTCACTTTAAAATCAACTATATAGATAATATAACCATATAAATAAATTATATTAAAAGAAAATTTTGAATTAAAATAAAGTATTTGTCACTATTCATTAAAAAATTAACTTTATCAGAAAAATACCAAAAAATTACCCAAAGTAAAATGTGATGTCCCCATTCTATAAAAGGATTATATTTGTTCAATTATAATGTATTAAAATGAAACAAAACTATATTTAATCATGGTTCACCATTAAAAGGCATTACATCGTCCGTTTAATGTAAATTATGCTTAAAATTAGATTCATTCATATTTTAAGCCTATAACATTTTATTGGATAAATGTCAAAACATTTAACAATCATGTATAATAAAATTGTAGTTAGTTTCATTCATTCCTACCAATACAACGGCTAGGATTAAATTACAAATTATAATAATAATATTATATTATTAGTGTGCAACGTAAGATTACAAAGAAACCCACTATTGCGTATCAGGTACGCTATCGAACATAGAATCCCATGTAAAGTAAAATTAATATTTAATTCAAAAATATTAATAAATATGAAATATTCCTTATTCTCCATTTATCTGGGATGTTACATCCTTCCCCCTTTTGGGAATTGCATCCTCGCAATTCAAAAACAAATGGGTTCGGAAACATCATTGAAAGTCCCAGATCGGAAAAAGAGTCAGTAAAACTATCACTTTTAAAGAAAGAAAGAGAAGAAAAAATGTCACCAGAGACAACAGATACATGGATTCCAAGAAAACATGGATATTGAGTAGAAAAAACCCATCATTTTCTGATGGAGATTGATATAAAACATGTTTTGGAAAAAGTTATCCACCCAAAAATCCCAAACATGTGATGGGTTAAATAGTATTTGATTCCCCAGTAAGTAAAGTTAACAGACAAGGTTATTGTTTAAAGTTACTTTTTATTGATGAATTTATTTATGATCTTAACCAAAAACATAAGGAAATATACATACTTTTCATGTAGACATTCATATTTTACTAGATTTCTAACAAAAACTCATATTTTCTCCAAACGATGAGTACTCAGGATGCCTTTTTTGTCACAATAAGGGCACTATAATCAACTTCGAGAGAATCACATAATCCAAAAGATGAACTATATATTTCCCATGTCTTTAGATATTAACTAAAACCAAAACATTTAGTATAAGATCAGATAATCCCCCAAAAGGACAAAATTTTACATATAGAAAATCTAGTCTTAATCTCCAAAACTTGTCTAACAAAACCCAAAGTTCAACAAAGACCTTTCAATAAATAATTGTCCCTAAAATTCTTCTAAATTAATCCAAACAGTGATTGTAACCCATGTCTCATCAGTATTTAATTACATAGACTTCCAATATACATCTTAACAACTATCTCCAAGTAACACCAATTTCTCATAAAGTCCCATATTGAAAGTTAATTAACCTAATAACATATTCTCCAGGATAGGTTAATCATTTTCATAAATAAATCAAATCATCATGTGTCCATAATAAAAATATAGATTATTCCAAACTACAATTTCAACCATTATTCAATAATTGAAATCCCATAGAACTCTATCTTACATAGGCATATATTGTTTCCTCAAAAGAGAGAACTTCTTCCTCCACAACCTTTATCACTTAGTCACTAAATCAATTTTCTATACAACGTATATCCATTTGATATAACATAAGATCCAAAAATCTTCTTATTACTATTCTATAAAATCATTTTCCTAAAATAATAATTCATAATAACCAGGGACTTCATGTAGGCTAGTTGTATGTGATGCGCCCTTGTCACCCTTCAGTGGTGGGTTCGATTCTGATAGCAATGCCGGATGCGATGGGTTGTCACCCATCCTACGGGTTGTCCTTTTTATAAAACTCAAAAATAACCCTAACATGTTTTAACCTCAATGGTTTCCTTATACCTTTTATTTTCATCCAAATTCATTATGATCTCAATATCTTAATTATTGAAGTCTTACTTCACCACCATATAATAAAATTAAACAATCCCCAAAATGAAGAACATCATACCTTGATCATGGTGTCCATTTGGTTTCATCGTCATATTGTTCACGGTTGTAGAAGGTCCATGCATTGCAAAAATAATTTAGAGATCCTTCAAAATCAATTTTTTCCTCCATCCAAATACACCTTGTACAACATGGTTCATAGGGGTGTTCATAGAAAAATATTTTTGAAAATAATCATGTATGGAATATAATTTCAGAACATCTGATAAAACATGATTTCTATAAAATAGTCGAACTGAATTTGAGTTGAAACATTCAATTAATGGTACATTTAAAATACCATAAGTACGTGCTGAGAGAATATATTTTAAAATCAAATATCAATAGGTTGCGTAAGGGTCTCCTTCTTCAAAGCCTTTTTTAAAATCACAATAAGCATGAAAATATTTTGATAAGGTAAAATATTTGAAAATGCCTTGATAATATTTACCTTTCTTGAAAATATGAGAATATTGTGAAAATATGATTTTTCTAAATACAACCCATGATCCACGATGATAATGAGGTATAATAGAGGTGTTTGATATCACAAACAACTTCTATCAAGTGAGTTGTATGCTAGAAAATGTTTCACAATCATCCCAACATGACTTTGCCATAATTATTGCAAGCATGTCATCAGGAAGATATAGGAATGTTGTTTGAGATCCTCCCCCTTCCATTTGTATGTGACATTCCATGATCTGAAAAACTTATAACAGGATAATTTAACTGAAATAATAGATATGGACTAACCATATGTCTAACGAAAATTCATAATCCCTAAAGTTGTCTAAACCGACCTCTGATAGCAACAATAAAGACTCAGCCTTAAACATTACTTAATATTGAATTCATAGAATAATACACATTGAGGTTATTTTCATGTTTAGAGTTTTATGGAATTATTCATAACAATTAAATTACAACATGATTATTACATATAGACACTACTACTCAGTATCCAATTTTTTCATAAAATAAAAACACTTAAAAAGAAACATGTCTTGTTCCATGTTTTATATAACATGACTATTCCTTGATCCCATATTTGACCAAATTCATCTTTACATCCTATGGATAAAAATTTTAAAAACATGGGGTGAGCATAAGAAGCTTAGTAAGGGTTATAAAATAAGGAAGGAAAAAATTATCCCAACAATATATACAAACCAATGAAACCACACTTTTCAATCATAACATACATTATGAAATTGTAAGATTTATGAATAACACCACAAATCATAAATAATAAAGGTTACTTATGGAATCCAAATCAATCATACATTGTAGCTACCACAACTACATAGGGAGTTACAATTGGAATACCCATAACAGTATATTCCCTAAATATCTTAGGAGAAACATCACGTTTACCTCCGTCATGTTACCGAATGCATTGGAGAGCTATCTCGGGCTCAGCCGCCCTAGATTTATCACGGAACCACCCGTATACCTAAAAAATTCACAATAACCATCACATATTCATAAAAAATAACACATGTATAAAGGAATGATAAAATTTTCACATTATAATATATCAAATCAACATATTGAAATAAAAGATGCTTTATCAAATCATTTTCAAAACCATTTAAAAATAGATTTTTGAATCAAAGTCTCCCATACCAATTTGAAGCTTCTAAATGAATTATCAATTGAAAACATTAATTTCCATATAAATAAATCCTAAATCCCATTTTAAATACATGGAAATTAATGAGAAATATTTAGAATAATAAATCATTAAAACATTTAAAACGGCAATTTTGATAAAGAGTATTTAACAAAAAGAGAGATGCTTGAATACAAATAAATGAGGAATAACTTTTAATCATAAAATAATAATATCATGAGAATAAACGGATTCATGATATAATATGTAAAAGTACATTATATACACCGTATAACAGTTGATTTGTGGATGACATCAATGAAGTCTCAATGGAAATATAAATTGAGATGAAATCCTTTATAAATATGGGATCCTAAAATTAAGTATAAATCAATCACATAATTATGTATGAAAAATATAAACACACCCAATATAAGTGGATATAATTATTAAAACAATAATAAGTCATTCAATCATATTAATTGGATTCCATATTCAATAAGTACACGTTGAACCCAACGAATCGAAACTGGGTTAAGAAGTTCCCCTGTAATAATTCGATAGCCTAATGGCATCACATTAAAATTCAGAAAATTATTTGATGTGATTAAAAGGGTATCCCATTACATGAACATAAAATTTACCTCAATAAGGATATATAAGGAAATATCCCAATATAATAAGATGTGAATTAAAATAAAAAACAAAAATAAGTCTTTTAAAAAGAGGATGGTGAAAGGTTCCCTTACAGATTTGGTAACTTACAAAACATACGCCACATGAAAGAATGATCATACAATGAAAATGTAAATACTAATAAATGAAATTATATTACACAAATAGTACAATCATGGGATGTACATTCACCACAAAAAAGGAAATATTGGCAAATATTGCATGAATCTCACTGAAATAAAAAGAGAGATGAAAAACCATTACTTCATTAAATTCAAATTGAACTGTATGAACAAAATTTCATAACCACAAAATGAATCACAGAATACAATGAATATAAAGATTATAATGATAATATATATCAATTTAAGTACACATTACACCACATGTAATAAATAAGTGACGAACAATGGAAATATCACGGAATTAAAAGTGAGATATGAAATCCCTTACCTCGTGTCCGACTGTACTTGATCATTCTTTAATCACATGAATAATACGATAAAGGTAATTTATACTTACTTAAGAACTTTTTTCATGTTTATAATTAATTTTATATCACTTATTACCATGTTATAAAATTTATGTAATCATTTAAGTTAATAATGTTCGTTTTGTCGAAATTTGGTAATTGAGTCAAAAATGGACTTCTTATAATTACATGTTGTTCATGTGGTCAACGGTTCATTATATACATAATTATATTCATGATTTAGATATCATATATATCATATATATCAAACATATTCATGTTTTTATAATAGTACATAACATTTAGAGTTAACAAATGAAATGCACCATTTATGGAGACTGTAAGCCGTACGTATGCATGAACGCTACTTTCATTTCTATTTCTTATTTTAATAGAAATAAAACATAATGATACATTGTTATATAATTATTCCAGTATAATATCATATATATTGTCATTAAATAAATCCTTTATACATCCCACATAAGGCATTAACGAATCAAATCACTTTGAGGGGCCGGTTGTCCGTACATCCTCAAATGAGATTATCGTATTTATCTACTATGAAAACCATAAAGGCGTGCTATAAATGGGAAGTACCGAAACATAATGAAATCATAAACATAATACATATCATATATAAATACAGTTTTATAATAATGGACACCATGTGAGGCGGTAAGAGGTAATTGAACAAACATCGTTTCATGAGGCGTTAGTTTGTTGTCCATAGAAACATTATGCTCTTTAACCATTATATGGAGGTGTGTGTATGTGTAGTTTGAATAATTATCCTAAAAAATACTATTATATTGATAATACTGGTGTTTTTACAAAATAAAGGAAAAAAAATAGTTTAGGGGTTGGAGAATTAAAATAAATGAAAACAATTTAAGAGAAACGGTTACCTTTAATTTGGGTAACTCCCTTTGGTTTGAACCAGAGGACTTCTTGAAGTTCCTTCTGCCTAAGGTAAGGCTTCTAATAGGAGGAGAGGAATATAGGGAGCTTAATTGGGTAGTGTTCGGACGAGACAAATGGATTGAGGGGTGTGAGTAATTGGTTATAAGTGGTCTCCTTTTATAAGGGAGAGGAGGAGCTCTTTAGGAAAGTGTGAAAACATTATTTTATTATATAATGATATTCAGCTTCTAAAGGTCCAAAAATCATTATAGTCGAATATTAGCTGACTCACGGTTGACATAAAATAATCCAATAAGAATTGGACATGTTTTGGTTAATATTTTAATCATTATAATCTTATTTATTTAAATTATTTATTAATGAGGTAAATACTGCATCATTATTGTGTTATAAATAATTTAATTTATTCAATGTCTAAAAATTATATAAAAAAATATCATGTAGGAAATATTTTTTACTTCCTATTAATAATTATAGTTGAAAATATGAATTATATAACACCATATAAAAATTAATTTACTAATATATTTTTGTTATTGTCAATTTTGTCTTTACATTAAATTAAATAATATAAAGTGTCATTATTATTCATAAGTGGCTCCATGGGTTCCGAAATTCAACTCAAGGATGCCCATGGTCGGCCACTACTCAACCAATAAGGTTAGGACAACTGTTAATGTAATTTTGATTTATTATAATGTTATTTTAACCTTGAATTACCATACTTATCTATAACCGCGGTAAATAAAAGTCAAAAGTTACTATTCACCCAAAAAAAGTTTCATCTTAATGAACCACATTTTACTTCTTGATAAAAATCATGTATGTATGATTGTTTAAATTCAATTAATATATGTGAAAAAATTTCATTTAAATGAAAATGTCAGTTTTTTAGCTACAACTAAGTGGTATCACTATTCTTCAAAAATTGAAGTTTTTCATAAAAATACCAAAAATTAGGCCTAAGCTATATTTGATATTCCAAATTCAAAAATGATTTCTATTTTGCCAAATTAAAAAAATAGTGGTATTAATTAATTTTAAAATTAATTCCTGTTATCAAAACAAATAGCGTGTTTTTAAGAAACAATAACAATCAAAAGATTGATACTTGTTTATGTCCAATTTCAAAGTGAAATTAATTCCAATGACCAACATTGGATTAACTCATAAAAATATACATCAATTTACCATTAAAACAAAATTAAAATATAATCTAACCATATAAATAAATTATATTAAAAGGCACATTTGAATTAAAATAAAGTATTTTTCACTATTCATTAAAAAATTAACTTTATCAGAAAAATACCAAAAAATACCCAAAGTAAAATTCGATGTCCCCATTTTAAAGAAGGATTATATTTGGTCAATTAGAATATATTAAAGTGAACAAAACAATATTTAAGGAGGGTTCGCCATTAAAAGGCTATAAATCTGCCTTTTAATGCAAATTATGCTTAAAATTAGATTCATTCATATTTTATGCCGCTATATTTTTATTGGATAAATGTAAATACATTTAACAATCATGTATAATAATATTGTAGTTATTTTCATTAATATCCACCAATACAATGGCTAAGAGTTAAATACAATTAAAAATAATAATATAATATTATTGGTGCGCAACATAAGATTCCAAAGAAACCCGCTGTTGCGTATCGGGTACGCTATCGAACATAGAAACCCCTTTAAAGTAAAATTAATATTTAATTCACAAATATTAATAAATACTAAATATGTCTTATTCTTTATTTACCTTGGATGTTACATATACCATGATTTCTGTCCAGAACATTGATTACATATTAGGCCTATAATGACCACTTGTGTATCATATTGGGCTTAGACCATTCACCCTTGTATTCTCCTTAATCATTGGAAACCCCCCCAATGTACCATTTTACGTTTGATATAATCTCCAATGTACCCGAATTTGTCTTTATAAACCACTATTTTACCCTTATCCTTATATAAGTCACAAGTTTACCCTGTTTTGACCATGCATACACTCCATTATGATCATAATCTTGGGAAATCACCTTTCTACCATTTTTAGTATTGGAGTATCCTCTATTTTACCCTTGATCATGAAAAAATCATCAATTTACTATTTTTATCTCATGAGATATAAAAAAATACCTGATTCGTTAGGGGGATATAATAGACCCACATGAAACATAATAAAACATTTGTATATATTCCAAATGAACAAATCATAATTATTCGTTTCTTTATTGTTTAATTAAATTGTGAGAAATAATTGTGTTTCATGAAATAACAATAATGAATATATATAGTAAGTAATCAAAATAAAGGTAGTGGAAGGTATCATAAGAATATATCCCTAGTGAACCAATATAAAAATTATATTCTGGTGACCTAGTTAAAAAAATACATTTATAAATTCATTATAAATATGCTATAATAAAAGAGAAATATTCTTTTATTCTGGTGAAATTTAAAAATTAAAAATTCCAAAAAAATGGGAAAAATTTATTTTTATAAAACATATAATACATATGATGTAATGTTCATTATAAAAAAATAAATGAATTTGGGAAAATCCATTCATACTGTAAACGTTGAAATTCATTATTTTTATAATTTGGTAAAGCAAATCATAAATAAACACTTTAGAAAAATTTCAAATGATTCCTTTTAAATACTGTATAATGAATGATTAAATTCGTTTGAATTGATGTTAACGGATTATTTTGTATACGTGTGTCAATTATTGAAAAAGTTAAATACAATGGATATGGAAGGAAAATATTCCCATCCTTAAAGGATAAATACAGATTTCTATTCAAAAAAACAAGATTTTTATCTTATAATGTACCAAATAGGGCGAAGAAAAAAAAGAAAACACGAAATAATTATTAATAAATGTAAGATAATAAAATATATTTTTTAAAATAAATATGGAACATATAATTTACTATAATTGAGTTTAACACATAAACAATCCAGATAATAAGTGAAATTGTTACATAAACCTTGACCTAATCTACTAACATGATTTGTATGAACCATAACCAATTTTGTAAATTATTTATATTTATTAATATTATATATAAGAAATATATTAATACCTATTGTACTATATATCACCCAATCCTAATTTATATTTAACAATTTATTAATAATTCTTCCCTAAAATCAATATTTTTGTGTCAATTGTACTTTTTCTATATTTATTTCATTTCGATTTTTCCAAACCTTACTATATAGTCATAATATGATCATATATTGAATATTAATCACATTATTACTTTAATATTTTTAAATAAATAAATAATTATAAAAATCTATATATTTAATTCATGAAAAATGATTTACATCACATCTAGGAGATGGTGGTTTGTACTGAATTATTAGTGATGTTTCCATTAGTCAGTGGATGGAAAAAATAAAATGAAAAAACAATAATTCTGAAATCATAAATATATCATAAATATAATATATATTTATGATATATTGTCTGTAACACCCCGAGTAAATAAAGAATATGACATCTTTATATTTATCCATATTTGTGAATAAAATATTAATATTACTTTAATGGAGATTCTATGCTCGATGGCGTACCCAATACACAACAATGAGTTTCTTGGGAATCTTACGTTGCACTCTAATAATAAAATAATATTATTTAAAATGGTAGTTAACGCCTAGCCGTTGTAATGGAGGGAATGAACAGAAATAACTAAAAAATGATTATATATGTTTTTCAAATATTTTTACTCTTTACAATAAATGTTAGAGGATTAAAAATGCAAATAAATCCAGTTTTTAAGCGTAAACATTCTAAAATTCTTTAAAAGGTCGATTAACCGCATTTTGATGGCGAACCCCTTTTAAATAAACTTTTTGACAATTTTATAAGATCTATTTTTTCAAAATAAAAATATTATTTATGATTGGGATATTTAAATTTACCTTGGGTTAATTTTTGGTATTTTTCTGACAATGTTCATTTTTCAATGAATAGTGAAAAATACTGCATTTTACATCAAAACTGCTTTTTCATTTAATTTTATTATATGGTTATATTATCTATTCAATTTGTCTTAAAGTTTAATTATAAAATATTTTAACCATGTAATTCAATGAAGGTTATTGGGATTAATTTCACTTTGGAATTAGGCATAAACAAGTGCCAAACTTTTCTTAAATATTGTTTCTTAAAAACCCGCTATTTGTTTTGACAACGGGAAGTTTTTTTAAATTAATTATTGCAATTTATGTGTTTGTAATTTGGTAAAATTAATAACATATTTGGAATCATAAGGTCTAAATTATTTAATTAAGACACTTTTTCTGGACATTATGAATAGTAACGACGATAATTATCTTTAATTATCTTAATTAATGAGTAATCGGGTAGTTAAATATAATAAGATAATATCATAATAATATAAAATGACAAAAAATTTTGTCCTAAGGCTACTGGTTGTCTCATGGACGACCATGGGATTCCATGTGCCAATCTTGGGGGCCCCATGGAAACACTTTTGTGAGAAAAAGACTTTTTATCTTTTTACTTTTAAAGAATGTTAAATGTAACAAAGAATGTATCACCTAAGTAAAATATTTTTAATTTTGTATACATAAACGAAATTTTCGACTATAAATATTTATTGTAAATATAAAAAGATTTCCTACATCATAGTATTTTTTTATAATTTTTAGACATTATATAAATTAAATTATTTATGGAATCATGATGATGCAGCGATGACCTCATTATTTAACAATTTAAATAAAATGGAAAGATAATGAAATATCTAAGACCTACACATGTCCAAAACCTATTGGATGGGTGTATTTAGAACCCTTATCACCTTATCCTCCCAAAACATCAATGTGGGACCATTAAAATTCGAAACTCATTTGAAAATAAAGTTACATTTTACAGCTTTCCAAGAGTGCCCCTCCTCTTCTCTTATAAAAGGCCCCGACCTCTACCTCCTTACCCACACTTCCAAAGCCTTTGTCTCGGCCAAACCCTACCCATTTTGTCTCTCCACATCCCTCCCTATCTCCTTGAAGCCTCAATTTGGGCATAAGTCTTCCCAAGGAAGCCTTTGAGCTCAAATCAAATGGAGTTACCCAATTTAAAGGTGGTGTCTTCTCTTGTGTTCTTATGTTTTATTTTGCTTCTCCAACCCCCTACACTCTTTTTATTCATTTATTTTGTTACAAATCCAGTATCTTAAATATACTAGGATTTTGTTATAAGAATTATTCGAGCTACACTTACACACACCTACATCTAATGGTTAAAGAACATATTGTTTCTGTGGATGGAGAATTTCTTTCCTCATGAAACGATGATTGTTCAACATTCTTCTAACACCTTAAAAGGTGGCCATTAAGATGACACTATATTTATATATGATATATAATATGTTTATGTTTTACTTAAGCTTATTTATTTTTCATTTATGGCATACCTTTATGGTTTCCATTATGGGTATACGCTATATTTTCATTCAAGGAAGTGCGGACTACCGCCCCCTCAAAGTGATTTGATTCGTTAATACCATATGTGGTACGTATAAAGGATATATTTAATGATATTATATATGATAACATACTTTAATTAAAATACTATTATGTATCATTATGTTTTAATTCAATTAAATATAAAATAGAAATGGAAGTAGCGTTCATGCGTACGTACGACTTACCGTCTCAATGAAAGGTACATTTCATTTCTTATCTCAAAATGTTATGTACTATTATAAGTACATATATATAATGGATATATATGTAATATATTACATCTAAATGATGTATATAATTCTGGAATTATAAAATATATATATAACTTTCATTTTATTTCCATTAATATGACAAAAAAATTAAAGTAGCGTTCATGCGTACGTACGGCCTACCGTCTCCATGAACGGTGCTTCTAATTTTTATCTAAAAATGATCTGGAATAGTATAAAATGGATATATAATGGATATATATGATATTTAATACATCAATAATATTCTAGATATGATGTACCTATAACTACATGGAAAATTATTTTCAACAAGTTCAATTTTTGACTCAAGTACTAATGATCATTTAAATGACCGTAATTAACTAAAATAATTACATAGTGTTAATGACATTGTAATAAGTGATATAAAATGAATAATTAACTTTAAAAAGTTTCTTAAGGAAGTAGAAATTAACTGAAGTTTATTATTCAAGAGATTAAATAACGATCAAGTCAAGTCGGACCCGAGGTGAGGGATCCTACACCTCTCTTTCTTTTTTAAGTACGCTCTTGTATGTCAATCCTTTTAAAGCTCATCTTTCTTGTTCTTGGAATGTTATTTTATATTAATCTTACTGTAATTTTTATTTTCATATGATGAGAGACCCAATTATCTCTCATCAATCCATTTTAGAAGTTTTGAGTGGCGCCGTTAGGCTGCCGAATTTTCGTAAGAGATCTAACCTCTCTATTTCATTTTATGTACTCTCCTTTTTTCACTTATTTTAAGATCCGCTTTGTTATGTTGGGGGATGTTATTTTATATTCCTCTTTCTGTAAACATTATTTTAATATTATGAGAGACCCTATTTTCTCTCATCAATCCATTTTGGAAGTTTTATGTGGTGCAGTTATGCTGCCGAGTTTTCGTAAGGGATTTTTCATCTCACTCTTATTCCCGCGAGATTTATGCTACATTTGTCAAAATTTCCTTTGATTGGTGTATGTATTTACCATTATTTTACTCATTGATTATAATACTTTCATTTATGAGTATTTACATCAATTTTGTATTTCCCTTCTTTCACGGGGTGCATGTCTCGAAAGATACCCATGTTGGTAAGGGAACATTTCACCCACCTATTTTTAAAAGACTTCTTTTATTGGGTCTTTTAATTTACATATTGTTATCTTGGGATATGTTCTCATATATCCTTATTTATGTAAATTTTATGTCCAAGTGATGAGATCCCCTTTTTATCTCTCATCAACTCATTTTCTGAATTTTGTAGTGACGCCGTTAGGCTGTCATATTTTTGCAAGGAAACTTTTTAACCCAATGTTGATTCTTTGGGATAATCTTGTACTCCTTTAATATGTCATTCTATGAATATGTTTGAATAACCTCTGATTGTTTTACACATAATATCCACTTATATTGGGTGTATTCGTTTGTCACACATAATTATGTAATTGATTTATCCTTAAACCAAGGATACCGTATTTGTAAGGGACTTCATCTCAATATCCATTCATTGAGGAATATTTTGTTTTATACACAGCCTTATTTTATACGGTGTATAAACCCCTTTGACTTTTACGTTTATTCAAAAGTAATATTTTATCTACGAAGCGTTTTACTAAATGACAAAAAGGAATGTTTCTTTTTACGTACGCGGTGAAAACGACCTTTTCCGCCGCAGCGAGTATTATTTGATATTTGGCTTCCTCAACAAGCCGTAATGTTTTTAAAATAAAATAAATACCATATACCTTTTTTTTGTATTTTGGTATTGAAAATGGTTTTCATAAAGGATTCTATTATGTCAATATATTTAAATGATATATTGTGATTGAAATGTTGAAATGTTATCATTCCTTTATGTTGGTTTTATGTGTTATAATTTTATAATGGTACTTGGACATTTTATGGGTGGTTACGTGATAAACCATATGACGGGTGGTATCGTGAATACCAGGACGGGTGGTTATGTTATAACCTCCAATGCATTGGGTATGGAATTCGTCTTTATGGCTATTCCATTAAGTGTGTATGGAAGTTCTCCGAATGGCTACTACATTAAGTGATATGTGTGGAAGTCGACCTTATGGTTATTCCACTTAAGTATGTTTACGTACCAAGTTACCTTTATATGTTATGTGATCTTTATATGGGTTTTATGGTAATCTTTTCGTTACAGAAGGGTAAGTAATGAACTTCTATTCAGTGAAGAGTATTTACTACTTCGGAAATGTGAAAATTATTACTTTGATAAATTATACATGGTTTACTTGTTGTTTTGAAAAACCGACAGTTTTCATTCATTGTGTATCCCTTACTGAGCTTTTTATGCTCATCCCAAGTTTTTGAAATGTTTTTCACAGGACTTAACGTGCAATAGAGTCAAGGATGGGATCAAGGGAAAGTCATGCTACCTAAAAAATGTAACTAGACATGTTTCTTTTTAAGAGTTTTTATTTTGTGGAAACTTAGTAGAAGTTTCTACTTTGTAATCTTTTGAGATGTAATAGTTATTTCCTAATTCTCTAAAACTCTAAACCTGAGAATATCCTCAATGTTAATTATTCATTTAATTCAATATTAAGTTAGGTTTAAGGCCGGGGCCTTATAGTTGGTATCAAAGGTCTGTTTAGATAACTTTAGAGGTTAGGGTATTCTTTAAGCATAAGTGACATTACCATAATGGTTATGATTTTAGAAAGAGTACTAGTTTTAGATAAAGTGAATAGTAAGTATATCTTAGTGTTTATCTTCCTCATTAGTACGTGATGGTTTTGTTGATATACTCACACTGACCTTTTTGGTTTTAGTAAATGGCTGGATCTAGCAGGCACCAATGTAACAGTGGATGTGAAGGAAACTATGACAGTTTTTTGAGAAAGAAACTGAATGATATGGGAGCTGCAATGAGAACTCTTGTGATTATCCTCAACCAACTTTCTAGAGTCATTATTGACCACCTAAACCTTGGTGATTTTTCTAAGGCATCATATAAGCGAGAAACAAATCCCTACAGAACTACAGGTAATAATCATAAAGGTAAGTGTGTTCAAAAACCTATGTGTCAAAAATGTGGAAGGAAACACCTAGGAAAATGTTTCAAAGGGACAGAAATATGCTATAGATGTGGAAATGAAGGTCCTAAAGAAAGAACCTTCCATGGAAAAAGGAAGCATCCAGTTGACTCGAGGAAAGGGAAAGAAGTTCTTTCTGAGGGATCAATTGAATGTTTTATATGTGGTGTGCATGGTAATTATGCAAACACATGTCCTATAAAGATGTTTCGTGAATGGGATCACCAATATCGTACAAATGTTCTTTTACCAATACCTAATGCCATTCCTATTGAGGATGAAGAAACTGAAAATGACCAATCAAAGGTATGGATTATTTTATAAATATTGTTTTCCTATTTTGGAATCTTAGGATATGATTCATGATTTTGTCTGTAGGAAAGAATTATTTCAGAATAAGTTGGAAAGGAATGGTTAATGTATCATGAAGAATGTTGAATGACTAAGATGTCAACATATAAGGGCACCAAGAGTTATGGTGAAATTATTAAGAGTATTAAGTCTCTTTTGATGATGGGGTTACATTAGAAGACTTTTTATAGTATGTGTAACCCTGATATTTAATATATGAAAATTTTATTCAAGGAATAGTTATCTGTTCTTTTGTGTACATAGTTATAAAGAACCATTTGGGTTTATATGATCCGTACTTTTGAGGTAATTATGGGTTACTAAACGTTATGATGGAAGTGAAAGGCATGAGATAAAATTGAGTTTAAATTATGTTATGGTTATTTTTTATGATTTTATATCTTTTTGGGGAATTATTTGAGAATTATATAGTTGTGGAAAAAGGACAACACTCAGACCCTGTGACAACCCATCGCGTCAGACAGAGCTGAGGGAATCGAACCCACAACCAAAGTGCAACTGGTATTTATCACCTACCACTGGACTACGTGAAGTCCCTGGTTAGTTTGACTAATTCTTTTTAGTTAGATGATTTTATGAATTAAGAGTAAGTTTATTTTGGGTTATCTATGGATATTTATTATCCTATCATGGAGGATATGTGATTAGGTTAATTACTTTTCAATAAGAGACATTAAGAGCAACTGATATTGTTTGGAGATAAATGTTACGATTTAACTTGGAAGACTATGTGACTAAATCATTCAAATATTTGGGTTTCAATCTTAGTTTGATTTACTTTGAAGAATTTTATGGAAAAAATTGATTACAGAATGGTCCTCTTGGAACTTTGGGTTTTGTTGGACAAATTTTGGAGATTAAGAATAGATTTTCTTTTTTATAAAGGGTTATCCTTTTCTGGATTATCTGATCTTTTACTAACCTTTTTGGTTTTAGTTTTGGTTAAAGTCTAAAGACATGGGAAGTATATAGTTCTCTTGTGGATTAGGTGATTCTCTAGAAGTTGATTATAGTACTCTTAATGTGAACAAGTCTTCCTAAATACTCGTCTTTTGGAGAAAATATGAGTTTGTGTAAGGAATCTAATAAATGTTGAAAGCCAACATTATAAGTGATTATGTTTCCTTATAAATAAACTACTCAATAAAAAGTAACTTAAGAAAAAAATGTTGTCTATTAAATTTTCCTACAGGGGAATCGAATATGGTTTAACCCATCACAAGTTTGTGATTTTCTTGTGGTTAACATTCTCCTAAACATGTTTTCTATCACTCTCCATCAGAACAGGACCCTTTGTTTTTTCCTCCATGTCCATATTTTCATACTTGGAATCCTAGTATGGGTTAACTCGGGTAACCTTTGTACTTATCTTTTTTTATTTTCATGTGATTGTTTTACCGACTCTTGTTCTGATGTGGGACTTTCGAAGATGTTTCAAAGCCAAATTTTAAAATTGCGAGGACACAATTCCCAAAAGGGGGGAAGGATGTAACACCCCAGGTAAATAAATAATATGACATATTTATATTTATCCATATTTGTGAATAAAATATTAATATTACTTTAAAGGAGATGCTATGCTCGATGGCGTACCCAATACACAACAACGAGTTTCTTGGGAATCTTAAGTTGCAATCTAATAATAAAATAATATTATTTTAAATGGTAGTTAATGCCTAGCCATTGTAATGGCGGGAATGAACAGAACTAACTAAAAAATGAATATATATATGTTTGTAAAATATTTTTACTCTTTACAATAAATGTTAGAGGATTAAAAATGTAAATGAATCCAGTTTTGAAGCGTAAACATTCTTATATTTTTTAAAAGGTCGATTAACAGCCTTTTGATGGAGAACCCCTTTTAAATAAACTTTTTGACAATTTTATAATCTCTATTTTTTCAAAATAAACATATTATTTATGATTGGGACATTGAAATTTACATTGGGTTAATTTTTGGTATTTTTCTGACAATGTTCATTTTTCAATGAATAGTGAAAAATACTGCATTTTACATCAAAACTGCTTTTTCATACAATTTAATTATATAGTTATATTACCTTTTTAATTTGTTTTAAAGTTTAATTAGAATATATTTTTACCATGTAATTCAATGATGGTCATTGGGATAAATTTCACTTTGGAATTAGGCATAAACAAGTGCCAAACTTTTCATAAATATTGTTTCTTAAAAACCCGCTATTTGTATTGACAACGAGACGTTTTTTTTAAATTAATTATTTCAATTCATGTGTTTGAAATTTGGAAAAATGAATTACATATTTGGAATCAGTAGGTCCAAATTATGTAATTAAGAAACTTTTTTTTTGGACATTATGAATAGTAACGCCGGTAATTATCTTTAATTATCTGGATTAATGAGTAATCGGGTAGTTAAAGATAATAAGATAATATCATAATAATACAAAATGACCAAAAAATGTGACCTAAGGCTACTGGTTGTCTCATTTCGGACCATGGGATGGCCTGTGCCAATCTTGGGGGCCCCATGGAATCACTTTTGTGAGAAAGTGACTTTGTATCTTTTTATTTTTAATGAATGTTAAATGTAACAAAGAATGTATCACCTAAGTAAAATATTTTTAATTATGTCTACATAAATTATCATTTGGAATATAAATATTCCTTGTAAATCGAAAAAGATTTCCTACATCATAGTAGTTTTTTTATAATTTTTAGACATTAAATAAATTAAATTATTTATGACATCATGATGATACATCGATGACCTCATTATTTAACGATTTAAATAAAATGGAAAGATAATGTAATATCTAAGACCTAAACATGTACAAAACCTATTTGATGGGTGGATTTTGTACCCTTGTCACCTCATCCTCTAAAAAAATTAATGTGGGACTATTAAAATCCGAAACACATTTGAAAATAAAGTTACATTTTATACCTTTCCAAGAGTGCCCCTCCTCTCCTCTTATAAAAGTCCCCCACCTCTACCTCCTTACCGACACTTCCAAAGCCTTTGGATCTGCCACCACCTTCCAATTTTGTCTCTACACATCCCTCACTAACTCCTTGAAGCCTCACTTTGGGCAGATGTCTTCCCAAGGATACCTTTGAGCTCAAATCAAAAGGAGTTACCCAATTCAAAGGTAGTGTCATCTCTTGAGTTCTTATGTTTTATTTTTCTTCTCAAACCCCCTAAACTCTTTTTATTCATTTATTTTATAACAAATCATGTATCATAAATATACTAGGATGTTTTTATAAGAATTATTCGAGCTACACTTACACACACCTACATCTAATGGTTAAAGAACATACTGTTTCTGTGGATGGTGAATTTCTGCCTCACGAAACGATGATTCTTCCACATTCTTCTTACACCTTTAAAGGTGTCCATTAAGATGACACTATATTTATATATGATATATAATATGTTTATGTTTTACTTAAGCTTCTTTATTTTATATTTATGGCATACCTTTATGGTTTCCATTATGGGTAAACGCGATATCTTCATTTAAGGAAGTGCGGACTACCGCCCCCTCAAAGTGATTTGATTCGTTAATACCATATTTGGTATGTATAAAGGATATATTTAATGATATTATATATGATAACATACTGGAATTAAAATAATATTATGTATCATTATGTTTTAATTCCATTAAATATGAAATAGAAATGGAAGTAGCGTTCATGCGTACGTACGACTTACTGTCTCCATGAACGGTACATTTCATTTCTTATCTCAAAATGTTATGTACTATTATAAGTACATATATATAATGGATATATATGTAATATATTACATCTAGATTATGGATATCATTCTGGAATTATAGTATATATATATATATCTTTCATTTTAATTCCATTAATATGACAAAAAAATTAAAGTAGCGTTCATGCGTACGTACGACCTACCGTCTACATGAACGATGCTTCTAATTTTTATCTAAAAATGATCTGTAATAGTAAAAAATGTATATATACTGGATATATATGATATTTAAAACATAGATACTATTCTATATATGATTTACGTATAACTATATGGAAAATTATTTTCCAACAAGTTCAATTTTTGACTCAAGTACCAATGATCATTTAAACGACCGTAATTAACTAAAATAATTACATAGTGCTCATGAAATGGTAATAAGTTATATAAAAGGAATAATGAACTTGAAAAAGGTTCTTAAGGAAGTAGAAATTAACTCAAGTTTATTATTCAGGAGATTAAATAACGATCGAGTCATGTCGGACCCGAGGTAAGGGATCCTACTCCTCTCTTTCTTTTTAAGTACGCTCTTGTATGTCATTCATTTTAAAGCTCATATTTATTGTTCTTGGGATGTTATTTTATATTAATCTTACGGTAATTTTTATTTTCATATGATGAGAGACCCTATTCTCTCTCACGAATCCATTTTGGATGTTTTGAGTGGCGCTGTTAGGCTGCCGACTTTTCGTAAGAGATCTAACTTCTCTCTTTCTTATTAAGTACTCTCCTTTTTGTCACTTATTTTAGGATCTTGTTTGTTATGTTGGGGGATGTTCATTTATATTCCTCTTTCTGTAAACATTATGTTAATATAATGAGAGACCCTATTTTCTCTCATCAATCCATTTTGGGAGTTTTAAGTGGCACCGTTAGGCTGCCAAGTTTTCATAAGGGATTTTTCATCTCACTCTTATTCCTGTGATATTTATGCTAAATTTTCCATAATTTCCTTTTATTGGTGTATGTACTGCCCATTATTTTGCTCATTGTGTATAATAATTTCATTTATGAGTATTTACATCAATGTTGTATTGACCTTCTTTCAAGAGGTGCATGTCTCGAAAGATACCAATGTCGGTAAGGGAACCTTTCACCCTCCTCTTTTTAAAAGACTTCTTTTGTTGGGTCTATTAATTTACATATTTTTATGTTGGTATATGTTCTAATATATCCTTATTGATGTAAATTTTATGTCCACGTGATGATATCCCCTTTTTATCTCTCATCAACTCATTTTCTGAATTTTGTAGTGATGCCGTTAGGCTGTCATATTTTTGCAAAGGAACTTCTTAACCCAAATTTGATTCTTTGGGATAATCTTGTACTCATTTAATATGTCATTCTATGAATATGTGTGAAAAACCTCTGATTTTTTTACATTTAATATCCACTTATATTGGGTGTATACGTTTTTCACACATTTTTATGTAATTGATTTATCCTTAAACCAAGGATACCGTCTTTGTAAGGGACTTCGTCTCAATCTCCATTAATTGAGGAATATTTTGTTTTATACACAACCTTTTTCTATAAGGTGTATAAAACCCTTTGACTTTTACTTTTATTCAAAAGGAATATTTTTTCTACGGAGCATTTTACTAAAAAACAAAAAGGAATGTTTCTTTTTACGTACGTGGTGACAACGACATTTTCTGCTGCCGCGAGTATTATTTGATCTTTGGATTCCTTAACAAGCCGTAATGTTTTTAAAATAAAATAAATACCATATATATTTTTTTGTATTTTGGTATTGAAAATGGTTTTAATGAAGGATTCTATTATGTCAATATATTTAAATGATATATTGTGATTGAAATGTGGAAATGTTATCATTACTTTATGTTGTTTTTATGTGTTAAAATTTTATAATGGTACTTGGACATTTTACGGGTGGTTACATGATAAACCATATGGTGGGTGGTGCTGTGAATACTAGGACGGGTGGTTACGTTATAACCTCCAATGCATTGGGTATGGAAGTTCGCCGTATGTCTATTCCATTAAGTATGTATGGAATTAGGCCGAATGGCTATTCCATTAAGTGATATGTGTGGAAGATGACCTTATGGTTATTCCACTTAAGTATGTTTATGCCCCAAGTTACCTTTATATGTTATGTGTTCTTTATATGGGTTTTATGGCAATATTTTGGTTACAGAAGGGTACGTAATGATCTTTTATTCACTGAAGAGTTTTTACTACTTAGAAAAGGTGAAAAGTATTACTTTGATAATGTATACATGGTTTACTTGTTGTTTTAAAAAACTGACAGTTTTCATTATTTGTGTATCCCTTACTGAGCTTTTTATGCTCATCCCAAGTTTTTGAAATGCTTTTCACAGGACTTAACGTGGAATAGAGTCAAGGATGGGATCAAGGGAAAGTCATGCTACCTAAAACATGGAACTAGACATGTTTCTTTTTAAAAGTTTTTATTTCATGGAATCTTAGTAGAAGTTTCTACTTTTTAATCTTAAGAGATCTAATAGTTATGTCCTAATTCTCTAAAACTCTAAACCTGAAAAGATCCTCATTGTGAATTATTCATTTAATTCAATATTAAGTAAGGATTAATGTCTGGGCCTTATATTGAGAGAAAAATATATATTTGATATGAAAATAAAAAATGAAAAATATAATTATATTGGTTGTGTTAGTGTACACATACACATGAGCAACGTTTTAAATTTTCAATTATATAGAAATGAGATAAAAATGTTGTGTAAATAATTTTTTTTAAAGAAACCTAATTAATTATATTTAAATTTTTATTCAATATTTCAAGGAGGTTTATTAAGAGAGATACTGAAAATTGTTAAGAAGAACATATGCCCCTTCCTAGGTTAATATACAATTGAAAACATCGTATCTATTCATAGATGGATACTTTTGAAAGAATTGAACAACTAGAATTTGGGTATAATAAATTGACAAATAGTTGGTATATATTTTTTCATCTAATCTGCTCAATGTTTATTTTTAAATTAAAATATGAGGTTCCCTTTAATATGTTTTAGGAGTGGAACCCTTATAAATATTAGGAACATTAATATAAAATAAATTTATTTCTCATGTTATGTGGATCAATTTATTTGTAGTTGTGATGATATTATGGTGTAGGTAAAAATAAATTTAACAAATAAAAATTAGAAAATTTTTCATTATATTTTTTGTCTTATCTATTAGTGGAGCCACCTCATTAACACATTTCACCCTTTCTATAAGGAGACATTTCATCAGTGGTTTCATTTATTTATGGATGAAATTAAGTGTTATAACTTACCCAATATTAATTAGGATGATAAATATTATTGAATATATTTTTAGTGGCTCAATTACATTATGTAAAAATTAATTCTAATATCTGCACAAAAAAAGTGGAAAAAATAATATTAGAAAAAATATATATTTAACAATAAATAGAATTTCATTCTCATTAATTTCTTATTAATAACCATTGGTGAATGATAATTTATATGATTGAGTAAATTATGTACACATTTTATTAATACAATCAATAAATAATGATTAATATAATTTATTAAAATAAAATGGCATTAGTCTCATAAATGTTTTTTGTAATAATATATCTTTTTTACATTAAAATAATTTAGAAATTATTTTCAATCAATTTATAATTAATGTTTGAATAGAATTTATTTTTTTACATGTATGAAAAAACAATTTGGTTTGTTTAATACTCAAGATATGATAAATTAGAATATCAATATATATATATATATATATGTTTATTTTTTTTAAACCAAACCATTTTAAATAACTAACAATAAGTATTGTATTATTTGTTATAATTACATAATAGATTTTATGAATTATGTTTCATTAAATAAGGCGTATATATAATTATTATTTTAAGGAATAATTCATCATTCACTTATGATTGTTTGATTGTGCATCTTATGCTACCAAACACATAATATTTATCAAATACAAATATATATAAATATATTGGGTCTGGAAACCTAAGGAATCCACCTTAAACACCTAATGATAATATGAAAATATCATGAAATTCTATCTCCAAAACATTACAAAAAATGATACATGCATTATGAAAATTGTAACTATACTAATAAATAAAATAGTTTCATTCCCATTCATAGAAGAATATATTGCAGTGTGAATCTCTATACTTATTCTAAACATTATTATGTACTATATAACAACCCATTCCCTATGGAATGGAAGTCAAATGAGTTATAAAAAAATATTTATCTCATTGTTTGCCTCAGGATTCATTAACACATTATTTAATCTTCATGATATAATTTTAAATCATTCATCCTAAAAAATTATCAATGAGATCCTCTCTTCTTAAAATACAGTCAATTGATATTTTAGACAAGATATTTAAGCTTTCAATATCATTAAAAAACATTTGATTAATTTATTCTCAAAAAAATTATAATATGAATACTATATAGCTTTGATGCCTAGTAGAATTTATATAATAAGATTTTTTATTATATATCAATCTATTATTTGGATAATAATCCAAATTTATGGTTTACAAGGAAACATGACCCTTATTTTACAAATATTTATTTTTATCTTTAGAATTAATTATTTCAGGAGTTTTCCAAAAATATAATGACTCAGGTGAGCATCATTATTATGTTAGAATTTCCTAATGTTGTATTTTAACTTGAAAATACATTCATTATCCATTTTCATATTCTAAAGTATCTAGAATATGATACCCTCACTCTTATATTTCATATACTCTTTAATTCATCATATTTAAAAAATCATATGCATCATATTAAATATATTATATATATAAATTAATTTCAGAGATTTTATAAATATCCACTTCATTTTTACATATATCATTTGTATCTCATAATTTTTTTACAGACACTCTGATTTACATCCTTTTACATTTTTTATCCTCGATTTATATTTTATGCTTGGGTATAATATTCATAGTATTTTCCATAATTTTAATCTCTTAAATATAAGATCTATAATTCCATATATGATGTATCATTAGATATCAAAAAAATAGGTACCTTGGAAATATGTGACATATCATTTACTTCATATTTTTTCAATTTTTCAAAAAAAAACCCACACTTTCATCACCAAACTCAAGAATTTAGAAAAACATTAGAATTACTTTAGGCCATCTAAAATCTGCACTGGAATAATTTAAAAGAAAACCCATTTTTGGATATATTCATTAAATTATATTAATGAGATTTTAATTCGTTATCATTAATTTCATTATTCAATTATTACAAAAAAATATATTTATTAATAAAATATTAACAAAATTATCTATATGAATAACACATATGATAGATCATCCCATATGGTTTTCAGTATATTCATAGATATATTAATGTCATCATTAACAAAACAATATGGATGTAATATTCACCAACTAATTCATATTTTATTAGTCTCTTTCATGACATTAAAAACTAAGAAAAAGATTAAAAAATTATCTTCACTGTGAAAAATAATATACAACAACTTCAAATGGAAGCATGTTCACTCTCATATGTGTAATCACAACAAAATAAAACTCTTTAACAAATAATTAGTTGATGCGTCAAACAATAAATGCTTAATGTGCTTCATTAATCGTCTTGTATATATATAGTAAATCATTTCGTGGTATCTCTATACATAGTAGTCAAAATTTAATGCGTACTCAAAATTTATTCATGGATTCTATTTTACCACATATTGACACCAAAATCAACTGAATTTTACGAAATTTGTTTTTAATAAAAAAATATAGCATAAACAGAATGCGGTTTTAAAAATATCTTTTTGTTGGATTTTTGATTCAATAAAAATTTTGATAATTATTGTCATTATGTTATTAATCTATTTTATTCTACAACACCTTATAGAAAATAATAATCAGTTCTCATGATAGATGGTGGTATAAATTCATTTAATTTATCGTTCCATCAATTATTCCACTATAAATATAATTTATCCCATTTTAGTGTACCAATAAGAGTGTATAATCTATTAAGAAACATATATATATATATATATAATATTTGACAAACTAAAATATATATTTTTGTGGTTATTAGAATTTTCTATGAATGATACCAAATTTTTGAATGAATTTACATGATACTAATTTATAAATGATATTTTAATTAATTTTTAGAATTTTATAATCTTGTACTCCTCTGAATATAATTGTTAAAAAATTAAAAATATGTAACATGTTATTATTTAAATATTACTCCATTAAATTTACATATACAAGGCATGGATCAATTATACTAGTTCCATTAATATCATAATCTAATCTGTTTGAAAGATGAGGATTTATTTTAAATACAAAATTTTAAAATGGTATATTTCTAGAAAATCTTATAAATTTTATATTTTTATGAAATATTTGATTCTCTAATCTTCTTCATCATGTCTATTTTTCCCCTCCACAAAGAGATGTTATAACTTCAATTGAATAATATTGATCACCTATTATGCTTCAAGATACTAAATGAATGCTCAGATAAATATGGTGATTTATTTAATATGCTATAAAATATTGAATAAATATATATAATGTTTGTTCTATCACAAAACTCATGAATCTCCACCAACTAATTTCATATAATGTACGAATACAACACTATAAATAAGGGTATATAATTTAATTTCTCAAATCATTGGTGAGAGTAAAAAGGATGAAAATTTATCATTAAGTAAGATATTTCCTTCATTAATGATCCAAATTTAAGATAACTATTGATTATTTGTTTTTATTAATTTTTAAATAAATTATATTCTTGAGAAACTAGTCTTTCTTATTATTTCAAAAAATTTATTATATTGATTTATTTTTTATCACCATCCAAGTCGGAATATGTAATCCCCAATGATTGTTTCTACTTCATTGGTATATCTTCTTGATATAGAAACATGGTTAAATATTAAATATAAATATTCCTTGAATTATTTAATATTCAATATTTTTCCTCATTTTAACACCATAATATTTGAAAATAAAACTATTTTTGAAACCGTATACAACATAAATAACTTAATTTAAAAGAAACAAGATATAATATTAAAATAATATTATTAAATAATTGAAATTATAACCAAGATAATAAAAGTTGTATCATGAATATTAATAATGAAAATTTAAAATTACTTATGGAATAGAAATGATATTCCAAATAATAAATAATTTATTAATTTTAAATTCTTTAATGGCTTCTAAGATACATTTGGCTTAAGATATTTTTTTATTTCATTTTGTGAAAAAATAATAAAATTGTTTTTTCCCACCATTAAAAAATTTATTTGTAAAATATAAATTAATTTTTGAATCAACACGTCAAATTTATCTGAGGCTGATTGTCTTGTATTTATCAAAAAAAATTACTTTTTTAATGATTTTTGAGAACTATTGATTTATATTGAATTATTTCTTTTATTTTAAATAAACTAAAAGGAAGTATTTTTTAGATAATTGTTTAAATGTATAATTAGTGTATTGATATTATTATTTATCCAATTTAAGTCATTTGAATAAATTTCAGGTTGACATTATATATATATATATATTTTACACCTAGGAAAAAAATTATTTGGAAAACTGTTTTTCATCACATCAGTACGATATATTTTAAATTAAATTAATACACTTATATGGGTAAATTTTTTAAAAATTTATTGAATACCTCAAATCAGAATTACTAATATTTTGTAACATGGTATAATAAATTTTTTATCATAATAAATAGTAAGAAAAATAAAAATTAATTATTGTGGTTAATATTAAACTTGGTTTACATGGGAATTATACCAAAAATATAATCAATTAATAACATAAAAATTTGTCCAAATAATATTATACGAATTAATTTGGGCTTATATCATATATGTAATTTTAATGAAACATTTTTATCCTTTTAGAATGTGTAAATGGGGGTATAAATTTTTTTTTGAAAAATTATTTGTGTTTCTTCTCCACTAGTCATTAAAGGGAACCAATAATCCTATCCACTTTACACAAAAAAATAATCTTGATTAAAACACATAATATATTTCCACCTTACTTAATTCCATTCCCATGTCTTATATTCAATTATTATAACAAAAATAAAATCTATGAAGCCTTTAAGAATAATCCTAAATCAGTGGACTATAAAAAACGTATCATTGTGAAATTGGATTTATTTTATATTAATTTCCATTCAAATCATTATCAATCATTCTCATATAATATATTATGTATCCTCCATGTGAAGATATTTTGTTATGTTAATGTTATAACTTAATCCATCCTCAATAACATCAAATGGGAAATAAAACCATCTTTCATGTATTGATAGGACTATCTTCTTCTAAACTGATGTAATGTTTCCCTCGTTCATTCTAATAGTTGTTCATAAAGATTGATGTATGGTTTATATATAATATCAATGAAATATTAATAATTATAGAAAAAAATATCATATAACTTTGTATTATACCATCAATTGAAGAATAATAATGTCATTCATGCATATGGTGGACTACCACTTTGCAATGTGATGTGTTTAATTTATTATTACCACATAACAAGGATTGTATATATTTTTGTATTAAAATAAATAACACAATATTTATGATATGATTATAATTATTTAAATATAATAATAGTTACCTTGTTTAGTTATGAACTTTGAAAAATAGAAATGTTACACATGAATACATACACCCTACCGTCTCAATGATTGTAATATATTTATTTTTTCATGATCCTAACTCATTAATAATTTAAAAATTATGATTTATATAATAAGAATTATTTTATGATATTTCATTGATAGATAATGAAATAATAATATACTATACCTTATTAGTCTTTCTAAGGGGATTTTTGTAACATGAGTCGAACATCATCAAAACATTTTACATGAACCTAAATGATTGGGTAATTGAATATAACCTAATAAAGAATAAAATAAAACAAACAATAAAATTGTAATGGTTTATTAATCTATTAGTTAATTAATATATGTTTTTTATTCAATAATTTAAATTATTCATGTGACTAGTCATGCTCAGGGTAAAGGATATCTTTTTGCAAAACATTTATTTGTGTTATGACCAATTTATCTATAACTCAAATTATCTATATATTTTATAATACGAAGTTCTTCCGAATTATTTAAATATTTTATAGAAATATATACCTAGATTAGTCTCTCTTCAATTAGTGTGGTGAAACATTATTTATTTTCATTTCTCAATTTCCTTCAGAAAGAATATTCATTTGATTATGATTTTATGGAGGATTATGAAAATCATTTTATTTACATTGTTAATTATTAGGTTATGTATTATGATTGATTTCTATTTTTTAGACCAGAAAAAAATTGATATGTTATAATGATGAAATTAGATATAACACCAATTTATTAGATAAGCTTATATATATTGAGACCTCATGTATGATATTAAGGAGTAAACCTAATCCCCTGTCAGAATTTTCCCACTAAGTGAAATTGTCTATGTATTTAGAATGAACTCTATTTTATATTATTTTATATGCATATACCACATTTCTTATGTTACAATGATATTATTTTACCATGTTCTATAGGTTTTTCAACAATTTTAGTAATCTCAAATCTTCTACTTTATGATATGATTTTATAGTTTTGAATTAAAATTAAAGCTTTGTTATCATTTTTATTACCATACTAGTATTTTTAGCTATATAGGTTCTATTATGTTTTCCCTAAACAATCCAATGTATTTTCATTATATAAAATGGTTTTATGAGATCATTATTGAGACTAAAATAATGAAGCCTTGTTTTATTTTTTATTTTATTTTATATTCAAGTCATCATCCAAGTATAACATGCCTCATGATAATTGTGTTGTAACTAATGGATGTTTATGTTAAAAAAATCATCAAATAATGTGTGTAAATATATTGGGACTCAATACTCATGAGGCCTTTATTATTCATATTTTGAAAAAATATCTTGAACTTTTACATCTTCAAATGGAATTAAATATTTATAATTAATGATATCCTTCCCATATCACTCCTTCAATATTTCCATATCAAACATGGTTAGCTAAATAACAATAAAATCACAAGGAACATGTCCAGATTCTATATAACATCTATATTGTATCTGTAACATGTCATCTTTGTAGCGACTCGGGTTTTTGGCCCTATTAGACATTGGAATATTTCTACGAATAATTCCAGAGCTAGGCGCGAAGACGGCGTGCGATTCCGAGGCCCGGTGTGCCCGAAATTAATTTTATAAAAATATTAAGTATTTTTATACTATGCACGTGGTGGGGGTGTGATATCTCCTAAATGGTAGCTCAAAACGGGAATCTGAGGGCACAGTTGCGTCCGGAACGTGCCTTTTACCCTAGGCGGGGTGTAATCTTTGCGGGCGTGGGCCTGCAGTGAGAAACGCCACCAGGGGCGTTTCCGTAAATAAGTAGCAAGTTAGTGTGCGAGCGTCGGCTCGAATAACTTCTGAATGGAGTCTCGGATGGAAAATCTGAGACCGATGTTGCGTTCAGAACGGCGCGTTTACCCTAGGGGTGACCTTAGTTTTGTTCGCATCGAGCGTCGGGTCCGAGGCGGGTTTGGCGCCGGCGGGCGGCTGATATAAATATCAGCCCCCCCTTTAATCGTTCTTCGCCGTTCTTCGCCGTTCTTCACCACCACTCCGCCGAATCGGGCAAACAGAGCGCCCATGAGCTCAGAATTCGACGGCGGGCGTTCCAGGAGCGCGCAACAGAAGCTCTGGAGCGCGGATCTGAGGCAGAACGTCGGTGTTTCGCCAGCGAGGGAGGCGGATTTGAGTTTTATCCTTCGATCCCGTTTTTGCTGCGTTTTTCTGCAAATTGAAGTTGTAGCAGTGTAGATCGTGTCCCGAGGGTCGTGTAGACGCCTCCAGAACGTGAAACGGACCCCTGGGGTGCTCCCGGCGGTCCGCGGAAGGTCCGCTGGCGCCGGTGGAGCCCGGCGGCCCACGGCGGAGGGCCGGCGGCCGGTCCGGGCCGGCCGGACCGGCCGGTCGGGGCCGGTCCGACCTCTTTTCGCATAGGGGGTCTTTAAACCCCCGTATCTTGCACTCCGGCAGTCGGATTCGCGCGCCGTTTGCGGCGACGTGACCCTGACGACGATTCGAACACTCCGGTATGGGTTCGAGGGTTTAAAGGTTCGGGATCGTGGCCCGGGAGCTAGAAACGTCGTATAAAATAATATTATTTTATTATTTTACGACTTCGGGCCGTTGTAACTTCTACCCGGAGCGTCCGATTGACGTGCCGTCAGTGGCATTGAGACCCTGATGGTACAATAGAATTTTTGAGATGGTTTCCGGGTGTTGGGTCTGAGAACGGGGTGCGGGCCCCACGAGGCCGGATTTTGGCGTTTACGGAGAAACACATCTTTTGCACCAGGAGTCCGATTTTGGCAGATGAATAGTCGATCCTGTGTGTTTTTCCGAGAGGATCGCAATGGTGCGATCCGTTCGATGAGTTTCGGAAACCAGGCGTGGGCCCCACCCAATCCGGCCTTCGGTGAATAATACCTTTTTCACCGGGTGTCCGTTTTGGGCGAGCGAGTAGTCGATTCCGCTTGTTTTTTCGAGGGGATCGTCGTGGTGTGATCCGCTCGATGGGTTTCGGGATCGTTGTGTGGGCCCCGCACGAGCTAGCTACGGTGAATAGTGCCTTTTTCACCGGTGCTCTGTTTCGGGCGAGTAAACAGCCTATCCTGCGTGTTTTTCCGCGTGGAACGCGATGGTGGCCTCGGTTTTGGCTTCAGAGGTGCGCAGTGTGGCGTTGTGGAGAGTCGCTCGGGTTAGCGACGTTTGGACCAGCATTGGTTGAGGGTTCTCCCTTGGTTCGTTCCTACGAGGGTTCGTGTGGTATCACAACCTTCGCATGGGTTTGTGATCCTCTCGATGGGATGTTTAAACTGTTAGAGTTGTGGTATCCCTCCGGTGGGCCCGGAGTGGATCCTCTAGCATCTTTACCCTAGATCGGGTTCTTGGTATCGCTGTGACCATTTATTTACTGGCGGCGATCCCCTATCTAGCAGGTTAACCCCATAGGGTTTGTGGCATCATCGGACATATGATCCCCTATGCGGTGGGTCGTGCACAGTAGGGTTGTGGCATCGTCGGGCTTACAATCCCCTACTCAGCATGATGTTTATGGTAGGGTTACGGTTTCATTGGTTATACAATCCCCTACTCAGCGCGTGGTTTCGGTAGGGTTGTGGCATCGTCGGTTCAATCCCCTACATCGCGAGTTTTACCAGATAGGGTTCTGGTATCGTCGTGAACATCTATATATGGACGATGATCCTCTATCTGAGTGTTGAGCTTCTGTCGAGCGATAGATCGGGTTGTGGTATCCCCCAGCGGATCCTGGGTGTGATCCCCTATCTGTGAGAACTACGTATGCCAGATCGGGTAGTGGTATCCCCCAGTGGACCCTGGGAGTGATCCCCTATCTGTGAGCTACGTATACCGGAGTGGGTCTTGGTATCCCCTAGTGGACCCTAGCGGCGATCCCCTATCCGAGGAGTTTGGTGGTTATGGTGTTTCAGCGATGTTTCCTCAGTGATGTTATCCAACGAGCGTGGTCTCTCAGGTGAGCGTCTGAGATGTTTGTTTGGGACCTGATGGAGTGTATCTCTTAGATGAGTGTCATCTGGTATGATAGTGTTTGTGGACAGTTGCTGGTGATGAAGTCGGTACCTCTTGTGGCTTTGTGGCGTGAGATGGGTATATCCGGATTGTTCAAGGTGTATGTATGGGCATACACCTGAGCTGAGATGAGCTGACTTGTTGTGTTTAGCCAAGGATGGTCACGAGATGGAGTTTCTCTCTCGTCTGGGTTCCCTCTGGCTGGGTTGACCGGGGTGTTTACCGGAGCTGTGCCGAGGGAGCTTTCCGGCGGGTGTTTGTGGCAGCGTTCCCCTTCTTCAGAGCACGTTGGACGCGCATTGTAGTTTCCTTTTGGTGGGACCTGTTTTGCCCTTGTACTTTTGCTGTTGCACTCTGGTTTGGGATAGATTGTATGCATGAATTTATTTTTCAGGTTCTGTATCTCTGCACTGTTTCATGGAGGTGTTTGTGGGTGCGTGTGTACAGTTACCTTAGGCTAATGCCTCCCATGTGTGTGATAGCCTACTCGGCGCTGGTCGCCAGCCCCTGGCCTATTGGAGGCGGGCTTGGCGAGTCGCGGCTCGAGCCCCGTTGGGTCGAGTCGTGACAGAGTGGTATCAGAGGAGGTTCCGCCTTTGGGATCTCAGAGCGTAGCTGGTCTAGCTGTGAGTTTGGTTTGGGTTGCATAGCTGCTGTGTTAGGGTGTTTCGAGTTCGGCTTTCAGGCCAGGGACTCTAGTGTTGGTGCAGCGGCTGACGTATCCATACAGCAGGACTCCGATAACCTACCTTTCGACTCGGGACATTCGTACACTGGTCGCAGGGACATCCGAGCAGGTGTGGTTTCCTTATGCCTGCCCACCTATGCTGGAGTGCTGGAGCGAGCGCTGGTTGTGGAGAGCTTTCTGGTTGAGCAGATCTCGCCTGTTAGTGCTGGGCACGCGAGAGCTGAGACTTCGTCGGTCGGATCGACATCTGGTAGCTGACGTCCGACTCAGGGGTCTGGACGTGGCCGACATTTCAGGAGGCGACCCCAGGCTGGAGGATCTGAGCCTCAGGGCTCACAGGGCTCGCAGGCCAGTTTTGGTCAGCCACAGGAGAGGCGGTGTTACGCTTGTGATGGTCGGGGACATCTTGCTAGAGATTGTCTGACCCGACGTGCTGCTGAGAGGGAGCCAGTCGTTGGACCGCCTTGGCCGAGGCAGCGTCTCGAGCAAGAAGGTCCGCAGGGCGTCGGACGTGGCGGCGGAGCTGGTGCAGCGGGAGGCGGTGGTAGGCCGTACCAGTTGCCACCACCCCCACCCCCAGGTGGTCCACGCCAAGCTCAGGGAGCTGGTGGTCGAGGGCGAGGACAGGTGCATGCCCTAGAGGCAGTCAACACAGAGGCATCACGGATGGATCGAGGTACCCCTTGTTTCCTTTTGTTTCTTTCTCGAGTTTTGTTCAGGGCGTTGGTAAGACCCTGAGTGGTTGTTTGTTGGTGAGCTCGCTGGTGTGTGAGACCCAGTTGAGAGTCCAGTCGCTTTCCTTGTGCTTAGGGATTTTCAGGGACGAAAAGTTCTAAGGGAGTGAGGATGTAGCGACTCGGGTTTTTTCCCCTGTCAGACTTTGGAATATTTCTACGAATAATTCCAGAGCTAGGCACGAAGACTGCGTGCGATTCCGAGGCCCGGTGTGCCCGGAATTAATTTTATAAAAATAATAAGTATTTTTATACTATACACGTGGTGGGGGTGTGATATATCCTAAACGGTAGCTCAATACGGGAATCTGAGGGCAAGGCTGCGTCCGGAACGTTCCTTTTACCCTAATCGGTGTGTAATCTTTGCGGGCACGGGCCTGCGGTGAGAAACGCCACCAGGGGCGTTTCCGTAAATAAGTAGCAAGTTAGTGTGCGAGCGTAGGCTCGAATAACTTCTGAACGGAGTCTCGGATGGAAAATCTGAGACAGCCGTTGCGTTCAGAACGGCGCGTTTACCCTAGGGGTGACCTTACTTTTGTTCGAATCGGGCGTCGGGTCCGAGGCGGGTTTGGCGCCGGCGGGCGTCTGATATAAATATCAGCGCCCCTGCCCCCACTTTAATCGTTTTTCGCCGTTCTTCATCGTTTTTCGCCGCCACTCCGCCGAATCGAGCAAACGGAGCGCCCACGAGCTCAGAATTCGACGGCGGACGTTCCAGGAGCGCGCAACGGAAGCTCTGGAGCACGGATCTGAGGCAGAACATCGGCGTTTCACCCGCGAGGTAGGCGGATTTGAGTTTTAACCCCCGATCCCATTTTTGCTGCGTTTTTCTGCAAATTGAAGCCGTATTAGTGTAGATCGGGTCCTGAGGGTCGTGTAGATGGCTCCGGATCGCGAAACGGACCAACGGGGTGCTCCCGGCCGCCCGCGGTGGAGCCGCTGCGGCCGGCCGCCCAGCGCGGCGGCTTGCGGCGGAGGGCTGCCGGCCGGTCCAGGCCGGCCGGACCGGCCGGTCGGGGCCGGTCCGACCTCTTTCCGCATACGGGGGTCTTTAAACCCCCGTAACTTGAACTCCGGGAGTCGGATTCACGCGCCGTTTGCGGCAACGTGACCCTGACGACGAGGCGAACCCTCCGGTATGGGTTCGAGGGTTTAAAGGTTCGGGATCGTGGCCCGGGAGCTATAAACATCGTATAAAATAATATTATTTTATTATTTTACGACTTCGGGCCGTTGTAACTTCTACCCGGAGCGTCCGATTGACGTGCCGTCAGTGGCGTTGTGACCCTGATGGTACGACGGAATTTTTGAGATGGTTTCCAGGTGTTGGGTCTGAGAACGGGGTGCGGGCCCCACCAGGCCGTGTTTTGGCATTTACGGAGAAACGCAGCTTTTGCACTAGGAGTCCGATTTTGGCGGATGAATAGTCGATCCTGTGTGTTTTTCCGAGAGGATCACAATGGTGCGATCCATTCGATGAGTTTCGGAATCCAGGCGTGGGCCCACCCAAGCCGGCCTTCGGTGAATAGTACCTTTTTCACCGGGTGTCCGTTTTGGGCGAGCGAGTAGTCGATTCCGCTTGTTTTTTCGAGGGGATCGTCATGGTGTGATCCGCTCGATGGGTTTCGGGATCGTTGTGTGGGCCCCGCGCGAGCTAGCTACAGTGAATAGTGCCTTTTTCACCGGTGCTCCGTTTCGGGCGAGTAAACAGCCTATCCTGTGTGTTTTTCCACGTGGAATGCGATGGTGGAATCGGTTTTGGCTTCAGAGGTGCGCAGTGTGGCGTTGTGGAGAGTCGCTCGGGTTAGCGACCTTTGGACCAGCAGTGGTTGAGGGTTCTCCCTTGGTTCGTTCCTACGAGGGTTCGTGTGGTATCACAACCTTCGCATGGGTTTGTGATCCTCTCGATGGGATGTTTAAACTGTTAGAGTTGTGGTATCCCTCCGGTGGGCCCGGAGTGGATCCTCTAGCATCTTTACCCTAGATCGGGTTCTTGGTATCCATGTGACTGTTTATTTACGGGCGGAAATCCCCTATCTAGCAGGTTAACCCCGTAGGGTTTGTGGCATCATCGGACATATGATCCCCTACGCGGTGGGTCGTGCACAGTAGGGTTGTGGCATCGTCGGGCTTACGATCCCCTACTCAGCATGATGTATATGGTAGGGTTGCGGTATCGTTGGTTATACGATCCCCTACTCAGCGCGTGGTTTCGGTAGGGTTGTGGCATCGTCAATTCGATCCCCTACATTGCGAGTTATACCAGATAGGGTTCCGGTATCGTCGTGACCATCTATATATGGACGATGATCTTCTATCTGAGTGTTGAGCTTCTGTCGAGCACCAGATCAGGTTGTGGTATCCCCCAGTGGATCCTGGGTGTGATCCCCTATCTGTGAGAACTACGTATGCCAGATCGGGTCGTGGTATCCCCCAGAGGGCCCTGGGAGTGATCCCCTATCTGTGAGCTACGTATACCAGAGTGGGTCTTGGTATCCCTTAGAGGACCCTAGCGGCGATCCCCTATCCGGGGAGTTTGGTGGTTATGGTGTTTCAGCGATGTTTCCTCAGTGATGTTATCCGACGAGCGTGGTCTCTCGGGTGAGCATCTGAGATGTTTGTTTGGGACCCGATGGAGTGTATCTCTCGGATGAGTGTCATCTGGTATGACAGTGTTCGTGGTGTACTCTCCTGGTTGTGGACAGTTGCTGGTGATGAAATCGGTACCTCTTGTGGCTTTGTGGTGTGAGCTGGGTATATCCGGATTTTTCAAGGTTTATGTTTGGGCATACACCTGAGCTGAGCTGAGCTGACTTGTTGTGTTTAGCCGAGGATGGTCACGAGATGGAGTTTCTCCCTCGTCTGGGTTCCCTCTGGCTGGGTTGAGCGGACTGTTGCCTTTCAGTTGCTCCCTTGGGTTTTGGGTTTTTGGGGTGCCTACTGAGTATGTTTATACTCACCCCTGCACGGGCTTTGCCCGCACATTTTTGTGTCTGGTGCAGACCACATGCCTTTTGACGAAGTCCCAGGAGGACCCGGAGCAGGCGGAGCTTAGTGATAGAGTTGACCGGGGTGTTTACCAGAGCTGTGCCGAGGGAGCTTTCTGGCGGGTGTTTGTGGCAGTGTTCCCCTTCTTCAGAGAAGGTTGGACGTGCTTTGAAGTTTCCTTTTGGTGGGCCTTGTTTTTCCCTTGTACTTTTGCTGTTTCACTCTAGTTTGGGATAGATTGTATGCATGCATTTACTTTTCAGTTTCTTTATCTCTGCACTGTTGCATTGAGGTGTTTGTGGGTGCGTGTGTACAGGTACCTTAGGCTAATGCCTCCAATGTGTGTGATAGCCTACTCGGCACTGGTCGCCAGCCCCTGGCTTATTGGAGGCGGGCTTGGGGAGTCGCGGCTCGAGCCCCGTTGGGTCGGGTCATGACAATTTTGGTGAAAAATACATATATTTAATTCATGAATTAATTTTTTAGACCATATTTTATCAAACAAAGTTAAAATTTATGGATATATGAAAAAATTTATATTATGGCCCCTTATTCCAAAATATAATAATCTATTTTAGTTTTATTCTTCTTATACTTATTATGTATAATTTTCAAAGTGGATTTCATTTTATCATGGTACATGTTAGACTATCATTTAGAAATATATTTACTTTTCATTATTACTATATTTTATTCTCTCTACAATGTATCTGCAAAATTTTGGATGATTTAAACAAACACGATTCAATAATGAGTCCAAAATTTATATTGAATAGATGGATTTTTTTCACTTTCAAATATATTTGAGATAAATTGATGTTTATCTATATTATATTCAATTTTGTGTTCTTATATATTTTAAAACATATTAAAGTATATTATTATTTTTAGTTTATTGATATACTATACCAGAAAATAATATCATTCTGGTTGAACCTTTCATAACACCAGTAGTAGAAAAAATATTGATATCTTCTATTAATATGCAATATGGTCATAATTAGATACTCATTGTTTATTAATTTTATTCCTAATTTCGAATTATTTGGTGAATCGTATTTTTTTGTGTATTCACATCCACATAGTATATTATACTATAATTTTTATAATTTTTCTATATAAAAGTTTCTCAAAATTTTGTTTTGAAACCTTTATTGTAAAAAAAATTATATAATAAAAAATTTCATAAGTGGTTCGTGAATTTCCCATTACAATTACTATTTTATGATTATTAAGTTAACTGTGACACTTCATTCCACTAATGAAATAATAATATTCCCAAAAATCATCATTAGATGTATGTTCGGTAGCGGATATTCTCAAAGATTGTTCTACAGTCTCATCATCGGTTTTCTTAATATTTTAACATCTAATTTCCAAATCAAAACACTTCAAATTAACTGTATTTTTTCACCTTATACATATTTCAATCAATATTCACAATAATGTACAATCTTATAAACATTATTTCCTTGAATTATATTAATTTTATACTATGAACTTCCAATCTTGATAATCAAAGAGATTTGATACCAAATCGAGATTCCTTAAAAGTAGTGACTTCTTCAAATGCACGTGTCTTCTATTTTTCCCTATTTATAGATCTCTCTATATCATGTACATTATTAATTAATTATTATTCAAAAACCGGGAACTGTTATTTTTGTTTAATATTTCTAGAAATTAAGTCTTTAAATTTATGGGATAATTTTACAGAAATCAACACTCATTGATCTAAATACTTTGTTAAGAAGAAATAGTCATTTCAAGGTGGGTGATCCCATCATTAATAATTATAAAAAAATATATATCTATAACTTCATCTTCCGAATCCATATAAATTTAATATTTCCAAATTTATGTTAAAATATTTATAGAACAATTTTGACAATATTTTTAAAAACAATGTATATCACATAAATGCATTCAACCCACAAAAAAAGAAAATATCTAAAATGATGGAAATTAATACCAAAGTTGTAAAAAAATCCCAATATGATGAGTTAGAGAAATGAATGACTTAATATAAACAATTATGTTTCACAATAAACAACTATGGGATATACAAAAGGTTTTATGGTATATGTCCCAATCAATATGTGGTTGTAGAAAGAGTAAATATGCAAAAGGTAATTTGTGGTATTTTGATAAAATCCTTGATGGTTGTAGGCTAGAAATGAAATTTATTAATTTATGAATTCATTGAAACATACTCACCAAATATGAGGAACAATATATATTTTAAAAACCAACAAAATCCTTCTCTATAGAAAAGTAAACCTTTACAAACATCATCACTTTTGTATGTCAAGTTATATTTTAAAATATCTCTAATACCCTTTTCATACCTCCATTATTTGAGGCCACAAACCCCACTCAGTGTACTAAAAGATATATTCAAGATGTGTCAATTATAAATTATAGGGATTCAATTTAAGCGAAGGAGAGTGAAAAATCCTAAGAGAACATGAAATAAGTGATTTCCTATTTGTAATATTTGATATTCTATAGGTAAAAATTAAAATTAAAATACATGGAAAAGAATGAAAATCTACTCGAAAAATATGTGGAGGGGCCCTAGGCATACATCTTGTTCTTCTGAAACCCCAAAAAGTGTGGGAGGTTCATTCATTTAATCTTCATTAACTAGGTTACAAAACATAATCCATTTCCATGATGTCCCTACACATGTATACTCTACAAACACACAAAATGAGAATACATTATGAGGACCATGCCCATACATCTTCACAAAAAAAAAATATTTTTCACTACGAGGTTTATTTTTTCTATGAATTTCAATAGATATGAAATTCCATGGTAAGTGAAATATTAATTTTCTAGGGTGTTCTATACCCCTTTCATATCAATCCATACACATGTAAAATTTTAATTTCCTTAAATACTTGGAAAACTGTGGAGATAGTGGTTAAACAAACAACATACATGCCCAGTTATTTTCCTAAATAACCTACAATATACATATCTATTAAAAATAAATTTTGAGATTACATTCAACAATGTTATAATACTAAAATGTATAAAAGGGTACTTCATCAAAAATCATCATACATATATGATAATATTATCCACACCAGTGTGAAACACTTTGATTGTTTATTCATATAATAAAGTGAGTCTCAGTAAATTTTAAACAATATTGGTAGTATTATCAATAGATTCACAACACAATATTCCCTTGATAAATATGGTATCTATCATGATTCTACTAGAGTTATTTATCCAAGATCATCACCCTCACCCTGGCTTTTTATTAAAATAATTGAGCCATGTTCCATTGGTATTCATTCTGAGGTTCATGCCCCATCCATGTTCACATTTATTATTTTCTAACTAGGAGACACAAATGAGATGAAATCATACATAAGAAGTATATACTCATGCGTAATCCCTAATAAATCCCCCCAAGTTCACAAGGATCATTTTGGGCATCATTTGAGGAAAATCCCTAACCCTGGACTCATAAAAGGAAACCTCATTTATCCTATCACTAAAACATGCCCCAATCTATGTAGCCCCTATGTAATCCATGATCAATATTATGTTTTGTCACCCTTATGGATATATACAACCTAGTTTTATGATGATAAAATAAATTAAAATATACATATCATATGATATAAATTACATGGTATGGTCTTATCAATTAACCATACTCTACATTCTTCATAATACAAAGAATTTGATTATTTTCAACCAAATATTTAAGACATATTTTATTGTAAAAATAAAATTCAAAACCAAATTCTTCCCCCAAAAAATTATATATATATTATAATCCTAGAGGTATATTCATAGGTTCATATTATATATAAACATTTTGTGTTGGACTATATTTCTAAAGAAGAAATATTATAACTATAGGGATATATCCCATATAGGAGAAGCCAAAAAATATTGTATGGTTCTATATTACAAATAATAAAAACCTTTATTCATCAGTTTGTGCTCTCATTGTGGTCAATTTAAAAGAACCACTTATGAGTAATCCCCACTCAATATATTAAAATGAATATTTCACAATGAAGTCTAGTCCGAATGACATAAAAAAATGTGAATGTGGTGGTGGTTTCATTTACATATAAGGAATTTTGATGATCCATTTCACATGAATATAAATTTTACTAGTTTCCCTTATATTTTTTAATAAACAATTCATTTTTTTTGATTGAATTCATAAGGATATTTAAGAATAACTTAATAGGAGCTTGATCCCAACACCACAGACACTTACCTCCTCCATAGATGGAAATACATTTTATAGTCCCATTCATTGTATATTTAAATCAGATCATTAATATTCAATAAGATAAATATTAATAATCTATAATATATAGATATTTTTACATCAAACACATGCTTTAATTCAAAAGTAGTCTTGCATAGAAATCTAGGAATAATTTACAAACAAACCATAAAATAATATTAGAGACCCAAAATGTTAAATATTTCCACCTTACGTTTTGGATGATCCCAACCTCCCATAATCTCATCCAATAAACATTACCTAGGTAAATGTTAATTTCCCATTGACCACATGAATTTTGAATGTATACCCTCTTTAACATAAAATACCTTCGTGGTGTCACATCATACAATAAAATGGTAAATACATTTTTAAATTAAATTAACTATTAAATGAGTTACTATTGGTATGATATATTTTTTATGCATATAAATATTTCATCACAAAAAAATTGTGAAAAAAACTTGAATCTATTCTCCTTAAACGCGATTAATAAATCATAACTCTACATATAATATTTTAATAATTGGGATTATTTTTTTAAGTGTTCATCTGTCATAGGAACACCTATCTATCACCCATATTGATCAAATGTGATATAAATCTCCCCAATGTTAAAAATTATAGTCTTCATCCAATATAGAGGATGGGCCCTTGATGATAAGATGAAATTTTTTTTAAACAAAGTACCTTAATCATCATATAATGATTGTACTGGTATGGGAGTACCATCATCATGGCATTATCCCAACTCTGTTATAATCCTAAAGGATCCTATATGAACTAGTTCCATACATTATACATTGTTAATGGAAAATAAAATGGAAATTTGTGACAAACAGTTCCACCTCAAACCAATTCATGAATTTATCATTGTAATATGATAACAATATCATCCCTTACTTATGTGGTGGATGATTTCACCATCATCCCCTATAGTGCCCAAGATATTCATTATAGCGATGCATTAAATTCTCAATGTCTTCAATTTTATAATCTCCTAGATCATAAAGATATCATTGAGTATATTGATCACATAGTCCTACACCTAACCACTAAGAAAAATATATTGGGGAGATACAGGAAATGGTGAAATAATATATCAAATAGTGATACATCCCATACATCCATGTCCACTAAATATTATTTATAGAAAATCTTTTCAACAACTAGGGTATAAGATCGTATCTATGTTTCCCTTGATGGATGCTTCCATATTAACATGGTGGAACTGAGGTTGTAAGACAATTATATATCTCAAATAAATGAAATATGGAAACATACTCCAACAAAAAATAGAGTATAAGAATAATCTCATGCTCACTAACCTAAATTAGATAATTGTATGAATATTTTTTCATCAATTGAAAAACATTTTTATATCTAACCCAATATTGTTCTTATCATTAAAAAATTTTGTAAACTACAACACATAATAGTAATGAAAATGTTCTGATGACCTATAAGAGAAAGAAAAAATTATCTTCCATGTACCTATAGAATATCTCTACAGTATATTCTGATAAGCCCTCAAGCATGGTCCAATATTACCACACTTATTTAGAATATGTTTAAATATTTTATGGAGGGAAAAAATGGTGGGTACATATCCATATACCTATAGAAAGTATTTTTCAACATACCTTGGAAGAAATCTAAGAGGTGGATAATATTCCCACTCCACCTTATACCGAAATGAATATTCAACAATCCTGAATGTTAGATCCTAATTTTAAATAATGTTTTAGTATACATTAATTGTAACCCTATTATAATAATTTATTATATCCCAATTAGAAATAGTTTATTTCATTCTACATTAGATGTTAAGGGAAAAGACCATATCTATTCACTAATTAATGATAGAATCCTTCATACACATGAACATATCATAGTAGATGATTAAGAATATGCTAAATATTCAAAAATATATTAAGTGAACAATACTATTAGAGTCCTTTCTATGGTACAATTAGATGTTTTTAGAATACCTCACCATCACGATCATTATAAATGTCCACCTAATAAAAACATAGAAATTGATTTTAGGGGTTTTCTTAATGACACAAACTATAAATGTCCACCATATTATAAAAACATCCATATATAGAATTTATTACCCTTCTCAAAATATACTAAAATTTCCCCACATTTCAGGAAGCACTTGAAAATATAAGCTTAGAAATACCAAATTATTCATTGCTAATATAGTACATAGAATCTATAATGATAGATGGTCAAAAGGAAAAACCAAAATTTATAACAACTATGATGTTTTGATTTAGTTCAATTGAAAATTTTCGTAATAAAATACATCCAATTAAAAATTTCATCAAAGAGTAACCTCTACAATTTGATGAGGTGGATAATTTTTTATTCTAATAATGATGAAAAATATATGTAAATGTGGATGGAGCTAGCTCAGTGTAATATATATTTTATTGTCCCTCAACAAACACCATCTATTAAATTCATAAATATTTAAAGGAGAAGTGCATACAATACCTTCACCAAAAATGTGGGTGACACATTATCATATACTATAAAAACTTTAATCTTATCGGGGGTATTCTCTTCATGTTTGAGTGTGAAGCAGTATATCTCATTAGATTGATTTTACAAAATTCGAGGAGTCCCAAAACCCTAAGCTTATAATAAATTATGATTTAATCATATCTATTTTTCTTGGTAGTATAAAATAATTTGACTAGGTTATTCATAACACTTCACATTTTGTGGAAATAAAGGAATGAGGTGATTATGTTGAATTTTATTTCACTATTCTTGTTATTCAATATAGTAAATTTTATGGCATGAAATGAACTTTCACTCTTTTAAAATAGACCTCAGTCCTGTCATCTACCTAAATTGATTTCATATTGAGTGGAGATAAACTATTTCTAAGGGAATGAAAAAAAATAACTGACTATAATTGTCTATTTATAATCTCTTGCATCATCACACCATGAAATGAAAAAATAAATTATCATTTTTGGGTGATAAATACTAGGAGGATGAAACTCTTGAGAAACATTCAATGTGAAAAAAATCATTCTAAAAAAGTTATGAACATCACAAAAATGTAAAAATTAAAATAGAGATGGTCTAATAGCATTCATAAGTTGTAATTTCCACAAAAATATATAAAAAATAACAAATTATATAGATAGGGGAATTTTTAATACTACCACTACCCCACTAGTTATAATTTATATTGAAATATGAAACAATTATGATGAAATAACATATTCTATGATATACTATAAGGATGGAAGAATTAACACCCTATTATCCCCTGTGATGATTTTAATTTTTAAACATTGGGGGATGATTCCTTATTATAATCACTTCTTTATATCTTCAAAACTATGACACACCCTCATCTTTAGGGACCCAATAATTAAGTATCATCAAAAACTATTATTGTTACATTATTTATAGTGTATATAAGATATCATAATAAGGGGAAGATAAATCCACAGATGAAGAGACATATAAAATTGTATTTAAATAAGTCACAAAAAAACACACATGAATACTCTCTTTAAGAAAATCGTAATGCAAAATATGAAAAAGTAAATGTAATTTTCATCAACTATTATGATAAAATAGGCATTGATACATACACAATAGAGAATAATTATGATATTTCTTGTCTAAAGTTTTTCCCAAAATTATAATTAAGAAGATTACTCATACACATAATATTAAATGAAGATGAAGAAATCAACATATCTAAATTATCATCTTCTTACCACCAATTGAAATTCAATGAACGAAAAATGGAATTGTGTTTCTTTTTTCAACCCACCACCTAAAGAAGTTTTGGTTTCTTCTTCTAAAGATAATATGAATCAATATAAAGATGAAATTAATGAATTAAAATAAATAAATGTCATGTTACTAAAATGAAAATTTCCAACTATTTTTATATCCTTAAAGGAGGCCAATGGAACTCTTTTACTGGATCCTTTTATACAATAAAAGTATAACAAATTGGTAAGGCTATAACATGTTTATATAATAGGTTCCATGTCTATGAAAAATTTATACATGATACCAATAGGTGTGGTCTATCAAGAGTATCTCCACTAAGACAAATGATGCCATCATTTTACCCAACAAAACCTAAGGATAACCATGATTGTGTATTTATATCCATTATGTGCAATATGAAAAAATATTTCTGGTCCTATTACCACCATTCAAGCTCTAGTCCAGTCAGATCAAGAAATAGTAAAATAATATTTTTGTTATAAATTTATCCCCTTACTACTAAAATGGATTCTTGGTGAAGAAATCATTCATAGATTCAACATGAGGGAAAAATATAATTTGATGTGGTCGAAACAACACCTTTTATTCCTAACAATTAAAAACCTATTTTCTAATGCATCGATGAAATAGAGGATCCAATGAAAAACTTTCCACACTTCATATCCTAGTGTTACCCCACGATTAGAAAAATTGTGGAGAAACAAGTGGATAAACTCAAATTCTCTATGCAGACCAAGGAAGGAATTTTTGTTTTACTCATGTAGACTACGTCAAATTTATATGACCTTCATTATATATTAATTATAAAATATAGATGTACATTTAGGTATAAAATTCTCTTGACCCTATGAAATTGAAACATTTTGATAATTAAAGAGTCTCATATTCTTTCACAAGATATATGGTTATAGATTTTCCAATTAGCATGTTTCTCCCCTAAGATAAATTTTCAAAAATAAATTTAGATATCCTTTATGATAATTTATATAAACTACTAATTCCCCTAAATTATTTGCCTGGATTTTGGGTGTTTATATTAATTTTAGAGAACTTAGAGGACTCCCTATAGATTACCGAGTTCATATCTTAACCGACCCTTGCTACATAAGTGAAAAATTGTTAAAGATGAGAATTTATTTTTAATCCTCGTTATATTAATTACACCAATATCATCAAAAAAATTACCAAATGAAACCCCCAAAGAGTATCAATAGTTATAATTGTTCCACAGCTGATAGGGGAAAATGGTGAAATATAATTTTTTTATCTTACAAATGAATATGAATTATAAATTTATGAAAAAAAATATGTTTCATGATATCTCAATCTTGTGGTGGAAAATAACAATCTCAAGACACTAAAATCATAGAGTCCCAATGAAACTGATCTCAATGAATAGTCAAACAATTTCTATTACTATTACATACTTGGTAAAAATAATCATGACTTTTTTCAATTATAGGATGTCCTCTAAAATTGAGTTTATTCAGGTATATTAATAAATAAAAGCCCCATCAATTGGTATTTTCCATATTTGGATATCCAAATATAAAGAGAAATAACATAATTAAGTCCAATAAATGAATTTAATGAAATTTATAGTCTTTACAACCAGGAAATTAGTTTTTAGCGACCACTCTATTCATAGGGTTTAATTGATTCATGCATCGATGACCTTTGATCCTTCTTTAACACATGAGGTAGTACATTTAATGAAATAATCTAAAATTACTTTAATTTGTTTTATGAAGGTAAATGAATAAGAATAGTAATATCCAATAACACTAAAACCACTATAAACTTATACAGACTTCTTTTCATTCATATTAGGTGGATGAGAACCACCATGAAAACCATAACCTTCATCAGTTGATGAAACAAGAAAACATTCTATTAAATTTATCAACTTGGAGGAACTATTATATACTTGGGGTAATTTATATGAAGTTTAATTTCCCATATATAATTGGGTAGCTATAGTAAGATTTTGTAGAATACAAGGAGGAAGGGGAAGATGTGGTCATGGTATATCCCAACACTAATGTTGTGCCTATTTCAGAGTTATATATGAAATCTAATATATGAGGTGGGAAAAACCAGGGGATAAATAAGAGATTATACTTTTCCAAAAAAAATTAGGACTCATTCGAATCAAATAATTTTATAGCTTATGTTAAAATGTTGGAATCTATATTGAAAATATCATATTATGGGTAAACCATCTCTACATGACTCATAAGAAAAAAAAGCTTACTGAATCCATTGAGTAGTGTAATTTTTTTATGAAAATATAATCAACCCCTAGAACCTCAATCAATAATGTAGAATCAAGTTAATAAATATAGGAACAAGGTATGGATGTTTGATATTCTCAAATAGTCGACTGTGTTCCAAACTAAAATCTGAATTATGGATATAATTCACCTATCAAATGAGATTTTAGGAGTGCACATTGTTCCTATACAAAGTCCTCATGAATTTGGGATTAATTCCATTTTAGCTGAAATATACTATAAGAAAACAATTCCAACAGAAATATATGTGATTAATCATTATTTTATAACAATACTAAATATATAAGATATAAAGATACATAATGGTCCTATATTATTTTGAAAAGATAAATAACATCAATTTTATTTTATGAGTTGATTAAAAATGGAATTATGATTGATGAAATTTCCATTTAGATGATACGATTCTTGGGATATTTTGTGTATAAGTTTTCTCCATCAATTTTTACTATTAAAGGATATTTTAGGATTTTAAAAAATTTTCTTGAGAATATAACTCTATGATATCCATCAATGAACTCATATCCGACACTGAATTCAATGTGGTTTATCAAGATATTTAAATTAGTATTGATGTAAAAGGTCAATTGGTTCTTACACTTACAGAGCTACCCTAACAATATAATCAGTCTTTGAAATATTATAAGAATTGTTGGATTTGGGTATTATATGGGGATAATTCTATTTATTACTATTATGAGACCCAACGTGAATAAACAATCTTCTATAAGTTGGAATGGAAGAAAATTATATTTAAATTTTCCATCCAAATCACAAACCCTGATGGCCAAGAAGCTATTATGACGGATCCATTTGGAAAACTAAATGAGGAGTATATACATAAGATAAAATTTAATGTGGAATTAGATTTAAATTATATGAATAATAGATTAATAAGTGTCTAATTTGATAATAAATTGATGTTTTTATAGGGAAAATCCTGATATGTGGAAACATTGCCTTAATCTTTGTGATACTGGTCATGTCACCATGGATGACAAACATGAAATAAGCTATGATTCCTAGGTATCTAATGACTCATGCATTACTGATTAGTTAATATATAATTACCAAATATCATCTCATAAATCTTGTGATTTATTCTCTCTATCATCCTCTAATTATTTCAAAAAAGGATAATAATGTCAAAATGACACTAATAGTTGTGCCCCCACATGAACTCCTTTTATATACAATTATTCCAATCCATCATTTATAGAAGATAAAAATTCCCTAATGTTATTTTGGGAATATTTATATTCTCTTTAATTTCATATCTCTGAGAATGACAGGGTAGAACATGAATAAAATTAATAAAATTTTGGTTATGTACCTATAATATTTGTAGATGTTTTATGAACCATAAAAGATGAATAGAAACTTATAAACCTCAATTCAAATATATATCCATGGAGAATATATAATTTTTCTTTAATAGCCATGGAATAGTATAAAGGATACAAATAATACATAAAACAACACTAAGATATTTTCACATGGAATTGTATAGAGATGCTATGTTAAATTCCATTTTGACTACCCATTATCCTCTTCCATAGGAACACATTGGGTACACAAATCATTATGGAAAATAAAACCACCCAGTCTACTAAAGGTTGTGTCAATAAAGATAAAATAAAACAAGGAAATTGTTTATGGGAGATATAACACCAAAATGGATGGAAAACATAATCCAAGTACAAAAGAAAATTAACAGATAAAATTATTCAAACAATTCATAGATCTCAACAAGAACTACCTAAAAAATAATTTACATATTAAAATTGATAATCTACGGGTTGATCCTTTTCTATATTTCGAGACAATGACATTATGGATGGGTACTCAATCTGCAATAAGATGTTGACAATCCTTGGTGATGAATATGTCATTACCATTAGGTTACCACAATGTGTCTGCTATTAACATGGGATACATTTTGGAATGGTTAATTATAGTGAAACATACCAATATATAAGGAATTATATCTCCAAATCCATCTTCTGTAAGACCACAATGTGTGGTACATATAATATTTTTGTTAAATCCAAATAAAAATGTGAAACATCTTCAAATATGGATATTTTTATCCAAAAATTATGGCAATACAAATTAATGAGAAACCCCCATAAATTTGTATATAGAGAAACTTATGGGAAATATAATGGAATCTTGGTATAACATTGTGGGATCTATGTTGAGCTTAAGAAATCTTGGGTGATATTGGATATGCACCCCAACTCAAAAACTCATGTAGTTTAAGGGACTCTGTGGAAAATATGATACATCTGAAACATCATAGACATCGATAATAACTAGTTCTTTACCATTAAAATATTGATAATGAATGGGGTTACAAAACCATGGTATTATAATTTTATGTGGCATTTGACTATGTTGATAAATATTTCATGAATCAATTGATCATAATGATTTTAGTAATAGACATGCTAATAAACATATATGTATATTCCCAAGAGTTATATATTGGATTCCTCATTAATTTTATAAATTATAATAGTAATTATAACAATCATAGTTACACGTGTAAGACAATTCGAGATGTGAAGATTTGATATTATTACAATGAAAATAACGTCTTGATGTCGATATTCATGTTTTAAAAATTAACATACTTCCAACAACATATTGATATACTCTCGTTATTTTGAATGAAATATTTGAAATATATTCTCTATAATTACATGTTAACTTGATGTTTTGTATATTGATATGTCATCAATTAATAGATAAACATCAATTTATTATTGTAGAAGGATGGATAAGGATTGACATTGACAGATTTCCTAGCTACAAATAATACTTTTGAAAGTGTTCTAGTTAATATAGTTGCTTATAATGTGGAGATTTTATAATTCAAAAGTACTCCTCATTAATGTGAAATTTTATTTGAAGGTGCTTCTAAATGTATAATTGGAAAATCAATATAATACCCAATGGTAAACTAGAATGCCTATGAGATATCCTATATCACTATAGTTAATGTTCTTCTCCTATACATTATCTCACAATAAAACTATTTTACCAATAATGATGCAGAATAACTAGACCTCATCATTATCTTGGAGATGTCCCTATATACCCTTTGGGATTTCTGAAACACTATGTGTGACTCCAAGCTATTTTTAAAGGAAATCAATTAAAGATATATTTTGAAGAAGGATGTACTAATCTATTTTTATTATTATACACAATGATTGATGGAGGAGTTCAACATTAGAAAAATATTCTATCATTCTACACATTCCATGAATGTTCATAGAGAGGAATTTTATTATATATTTCTAACCCTTGATGTTGTGTTTTGAGATTAAATGATAATATGCATTCCAAACCTGGTAGTGGTCTCCCTATTCATCACCCAAAATATGGGGGAGATCAATGATACCAATACTAACCTACTCCAAGGAAATCATATATACTCACCTATCAATAAAACAACCAAATGCATTTTACCAATTTTATACTACCTTCATAATGGTTTCAACCTAGAAGATTAAGTGATGAAAGAGATGATCTTTTAGAGAATAGTTAATTTTATCCCCTTCCAAGATCTAAAATCACAAAATATTTTATTTATGTGAGGCTTCAATGGAGTTTCTAAACCACGAATTAGAGTAGTAGATATACATTCTATGATGTTCGATGTTTATTATGGTGCTCATCCATTAGGACCCAATCTCAATCATTAGGCCAGAGGACATGTGTTATCTATCCATTGATAATTAAAGACTATATATGATTAATCATATTGTATAAATACTATCAAATACTTATAAAAATTTACCACTAAACCCTAGATATAATTGACAATAAAAAATTATGACAACATTTCTATAACACTGTCATATTTTTTTTTGAAATAACCAATTTCAATTGAATTCAATTTTGTTGAGATATTTCAATTTATGAAATACTATGTTTTAGTGTACCAAAATACACTATTAAAATTTCATTATTTTACCACAATGTTGTAAATAAGGAATTTTAAAAATTGAATTTTGATATATATACATATATTTAACATAATATAATCTTTTTTATATTTTAATAGTAATTAATAATAAAAAATTCAATAATGTCATTTTATTTTATAGAAAGTATGCTTATAAAAATGTTGTCTATTTATTTTTATGAAAAATTATATTTGATAAAATTTTGGAAAAGGATTTTTTTATAAAAAGAATATCATTTTTAAAATCATCATATTAAAATTATTATATGATGAATTTTTAATAATTTTCTAAAAAATGGATTTTCCAATGAAATGTGAAAAATATATGTTTTTATAGAAAGTTGTATTTTTTCTTTTGTAATATAAAATGTTCCTTTTTTAAAATTATTCAAAGTAAATTTATTTCAATTATATTGTTTTAAATAAATATATTCATTGCAATAAATTTTTTTAATTATTTTAGTAGAAACAACAGTCTTATACTCAATAAGGTGGTTCCTAGAAAATGGTTTTTATACATGAAATATATTTTTATTTAATATATGTATTTCATACCTATTGTATAATTATATTAATGAAATAAAAATAAAATGTCCCCAATTTTTTTAACATTAGTCAATTACTTTTCATGGCATGAGATAAAAATAAATTTGATTGTATCTTTTAAATAAATATTTATCTAAAAAGAGGTATTCATTATGTTTTTCATAATTATTTGAAAATTTATTTCTGAAACATATTTTTATTTAGTATGATAAAATTTATTCAATAATTTTAATCATAATGTTCTAATTTGGTTAATATACTACTTCTAGTTTTGGTCAATATGAATAGTAACTTTGGTAACAATTATCACATTATTAAGGGTAAATCATGTTAATATGGGTTAAAACTAAGTGATGAGGAACTAATTTTACATCACAATACTTATTGTATGAATGAAGTATACACTTATCAATATATTCTTCATAGTGATTTTAATAATGGACACTTGTCTATGAAAATTAATTTTATGCTATTTAAATCGAAGTGTCACGAACCAACCCGGGTCGACCCTGAACCGGTTACCCGAGCCGGTCCGCGGCAAGTCCTGAGGGGCGTTCCCGATCCCCCCGGGATGGCAACCAGTGCCGGGCATTAAGACTTGATCGTTGGGAACGATTTCAGCCCAAAACAAAAGTAAATAGAACAGAATAAATAAACACTAACAGCGGAAATGTAATAAAAACCACACAACCACGTACCTCCATGTGACCTCTCAGGTCACCACCCAACTAGAGAGCAACCTCGCTCCAACACTGAGCGACTCAAAACAGAAGACCTGCGACTGAAATGGTAAAAGATAGGCGTGAGCACAAAAGTACTCAGTAGGTGAGGCCAACAACAAGTCCCAAAGCACTGCCAATAAATATAGAATCTACATAATCCAGGTTTGAACTATAATGTATAAAAGTAATTTTTTTCATAACGTTTTACTTGAAAATCAAACACGAGACATTTCCCTTATTCTTTTTCGAAGGTTAGTTCTTTTTCATTAGTTTTTAAACTCATTCTGAAAAGCAAAGTGTTACATTTTCAAATCTAACCCAAAGCGAATAAAGCATTTTCATTTGAAAACCATTTTTCTCAAAGTCTAACAGTATAGGCTGTAAAATATGACTGAAGGAAAACAAGCAGGGAAAACAAGTGCAAGTAAAGGTAAACAGGTAAGGAAAACCAAGTGCAAGTACAAATAAACCAAAAGTTATCAGCAATAACCATGGGTGATCCTGAACATCCCTAGAAAACCCCTGGACGTACTCGGGTTCAGACTACCTGCCGGCATGGTACTCCATAGTCAATAACCAACTGGCCGCCCTAACAGCCAACCAGTGGCACATCCCTCCTGGCCTGTCTGTAACTCCAGGGGGTACTAACCCGTCTAATCAGGGTTAGCAAGCAACCGTCACTCGACAATCTACAAGACGCCCAGGAACCCGTGGTAGTTTAGTAACACTGTGTAAGTGGGAGACCCTCGCACGCGTGACTCATCTCACCGCACTTGCCAACCCCTTACACGGACATCACTACACGACAACCCTCGAAGGGAAGTCCCCCTGTAGAAATGCCCTCACAAGTACGTATATATAAATATAATCACTTCACATTTGATAAAGTGCCAACCGGGCCGTCATGTCACTTACATTTTGATCATTTGAGACTAAAGCATTTTTTAATAAAGGATGACACACGCCATTTCATTGGAAACCAGAAACGCACTTAGAAATTTATTTAAGAAACTCAGATCATCATCTTAAACCTGGAACACATTTGTTTCAAAAGTAGAGTCACTTTCCAATCACCAAACGCACCCCACTTTTATCAAGAGCCAAACGGGCCTTTAATCATTTTTTTTGAAGGAACACCATTTCCCAAATGAAATCCAAACTTTTGTTCGCGTAACAAAGGAAAACATCTTTCATCAACCAAGAGCCACACATAAAGTTTCCAAAACAAGTTCAAAGGTCACACGACGTTTTCTCTAATCAAGGTTCTAAGAAAACACCATTTTCCATAAACAAAACATCTACAAATTTACACACGCCAAAAACATTTCAAAACACAATTTAACATGACTTTCATTATTCAGGAAGAACCATTTAGCAATACTACCATGGAAGCACAAAACTAAATCCAAGAAGAACACTTTTAATGAAACGCTAGAATTAAAAACGGCTTTTATCATCAGCAGATCACCATACTATAAAAACTACTAAATTTTTCCTTTAAATTTACTGAAATTCAATAAAAGGAAAGGAGTAAATAAATTCTTAATTTAAAGGCGAGTGCAATGGGGGACCTACCTCAAGATCCAAGCGTGACGGTAAAAACGACCTTGGAACCGAGGCGCGATGATACGACGTGTGTCCGAAGCCACGTGATAAAGTCCAACACTCTCGAAACTGAGGCGCGGAGACGGAAGAACCTCGGAAACAAGGCGCAGCGATGGCGCCTTGTCGGAAACGCCCTCGCGGTTCCTAAAACAAAAGACCGTTAAACAGTCTCAACGATATTAATAACAGAATAATATTAATAATAATAACAATGTGAAAGTAACCGCAGTGATAACAATAATCACAATAATAATTATAACACAACATAATAATAATAATAATAATGTTATAACAATAACAATAATAATATAATTAGCATAATTATAATGTATCAATAATAATAATAATAATAATAATATCATAATATTAATACAATAATAATAATAGGAACAATGCCAATTTAACATAATCATAATATATTAATAATATAATAATGACAATAATATAAAAAAAATGTTAACATAATAATATTAATAATAATAATATAATAACAATAGCATAATAATAATAATAATTTAATAATAATAATAAGAATAACATAATATAATAATAATAATAAAAATAATGTGATAATAGCAATAATAGGGAAATATTAACATAATAACAATAATAAAATTGATGTTAACATAATTATAATAATATAATAATAATAATGACATAATAATAATAATAATATAATAATAATAATAATAAAGTATTAATCTTATAACATTAATAATAATATTATTGTTAATATGAGAAAAAAAACAAAACAAAACGTAATAATAAAAAAATGAAAACACTTACAGGGGAGGGGTTTGCGGAGGAGAAGACCGGGCTGGGGGGGGGGGGGGGGTTCGGCCGGAGGCTGGCCGGAGTAGGGAGGCCGGGACGCCGGTGGCGGGTTCAGCAGGGGGGGTGAGGCCGGCGTTGCGGCTTCGGACGCAGGAGGCAGGGCGGAGCAGCGGGGGTTCGCGGGTGAAGCGGGGCGAGCCGGGACGGGGTGGAGCGGGGCGAGCCGGGACGGGGTGGAGCGGGGCGAGCCGGGACGGGGACGCGGCAGGGAGGCGGAGGCAGCGGAGGGAGCTGGCGGCGAGGAGGAGCGAACGTGGAGGCCGAGGTTCCGGCTTGGGCGAGGCGGGACGACAGGGAGCAGGGCTGGGGTGAGCGGGAGCCGGCGAGGCAGAGGAGGCCGGAGAGGTGCGCTGGAACAGGGGCGAGGCGGAGAGCGGGTCAGCGACGGGCAAGCGGGAGCCGGCGCCGGAGAAGGTCGCACTAGTGCGGAAGCAGGGAGCAGCGAGTGAGCCCGGACGGCGGAGGCCGGGACGGCGCGCAGGTGAGTCGGAAGCCGAACGGGATTCGGCAGGCCGGGAGTCGCGCAGGGGCACGGCGACGGGGGCTGGAAGCGTCGGAGGAGGCGGGAGCAGGGGAGGTGCCGGAAGAAGCCGCAGCACCCGGTTGGGGAGATGCAGGAGGGCCGGCTCGGGGAAGAAGAAAGGGGGAGAGGGAGAGAGGAGGCGGCTACGGGAGGGGAAAACGGAAATAGGGTTAGGGGGGGTATAAAATATATATATATATATATAATAATAATAATAATAATAATAACAAAACTTATAATAAAATTAATGATAATGATATTAATATTAAAACTTTATAATAATAACAATAATAATAACAACAATAGAATAATTAAATAAATAGAGAAATCTTAATAATAATAATAAAACATCAATGGAATAAAATTTCATAGAAATAATAATAATAATAGTAATAATTAGAAAATTCATAATAATAATTATTTTAAATCAAAAATTTAAAGTATTAAAACCATTTGAAAATAAATGTGCGCGCGCGTGCACGTGCGCACACGTACTCACATATATATATATATATATATAGACATATATACATATATTTAAACATATACAAACAGATATATACACATATACCCACATAAACACATATATACATATATACCTATATATAAATATAAACACATAGATACAATATATATATACATATACATATATAAACATAACTTATTAAAGTATATACATATGTATATATATACACATATATAGACATATATATATGTATATACACTTATACACGGAAAATAACCACAATAATAGTAACGCAACTCAAATAGTAATAATAACAAAAAGAAAAAGTAAAAACTTTAATATTTAAGACGCCGGGTGGACACATCGTCACCTGGGCCGAATGCACGATCACTGCTAGCGATGCATCGGCGCGAAACCACCAATGCAATTAATCTTCGAAAAATTTAAACCGGGACCAAGAAAGAAGAAAAAAAATTACGGACGTCCGCGGTTGGGGTGTGACAATTCTCCCCACCACAGACACTTTCTGCCCCCAGAAAGTTACCAGGCCAAAAGTCGGTCAAAAAATTAAGTCCATGCCCCAACGGAACTAAAGGAACTAAAGAGAACTGAGAATCTCAGTGATGACCTTACTCTGCACAGGTCACACCCGACCGATTCAAGAGAAAACTGGGGTCCGAGATTGAGGGGAGAACACGAAGGGGTTCTCCCCACCACAAGAACTTAACTAGTGCAGGAAAGTTGACCATCTAAAAGGAAGACCCTAGAAAAGGGGGGTCGACGCGGGAACTCCCAACCAATTTAAACCAACTCTTATAAAACAATTAAAACCACACCTCCGTCTAGACATTAAATCCTCGACCAGAGTCAACAACCTTCAACACCAGGGAAAAACCATAGAAAAACATTTAACCAACATCAAACTGGAGACATGATCCACCGAATTACACAAATCATAACCACATCGACAACATTACTAGAACGAGGTCAACCCACACGAGAGTCAAAAACACTTTTAAGAAGGATAAACGATTCGGAATATTGCATTCTCACGACAAGTCCCCGTAGATTTATCATAGAACAAGTCCATGATAACCCCATGGTAAAACAATGAACATACAACTACGTCAAAACATAACAGCAGAAAAACAAGTACTGAAAGATCTTGATTGTTCCACTGCTAACACGGAACACAAAACCTGGACCAAGGCTTCACACCCCTGGGGACTCCTGACTGTGCGCGAGCTTCACCCCGAGACTTGTAGCTGGGGCTCTGATGGCTGAAGCATCTTCTGCCTCACAGTCAGGTACTGACATTCTCCCATCACAGCTTCCTCTTCAAGCGACGCTTCTTGCAAAACTTCTCCAGATGACCCAGACAACCGCAGCGATGACACCTCTTCGGAGGGTTGCGACAAGACGGCTTTAAATGCCCAAAACGACCACATTGAAAGCATACCATCGAACGATCTGATGAACTGGAAGTTGGGACCAAAGGGAATGACTTTTTAGGAACAGGTATCTCTCGCGCCTTTTCCTCACCAGAGGGGGAACTCTTACGAACAACAGGGGATGCTGAATTATTAACCACCCGCACACCAGAAACCAACTCAGCCAAGAAAGCTTTCTCCACCAGCTTCTCGAAACAAAGGTCTTTAGAAGGGAGGACACGCTCCTTGATATCTGGGCGAAGACCTCCAGTGAAAAGAGAGGCCTTCATGAGCTCATGTGACGCTACATCTGGAGAAAAGGAAATCAGTTCCTTGAAATGGTCAACATATGCCTTCACCGTCCGTTGACCTTGTTGAATATGCACAAACTCTCTCTTTTTCTCCAACTTCACTTCCTCAGGTACAAACCCTTGGATGAAAACAATTCTAAAGACATCCCACGTCATTTCAACTTGCGCCGATGGTGGGGCTACCACCTTCCACTGGTCCAGAGCTGGACCCTCGAACAACTTCATAATTGCACGAACCTTAACACTATCGGGAGTTCCCAATATTCTAAAGACACGTTCCACTTCCTCGATCCATTCCACTGCCTCTAACGGACCCTGATCACCATGGAGAACAGACAAAGTCTGAGGAGGACTAAAAACTGGGCATGACATATCTGAATCCTTAAAGACCTTTCTGGGCGGCATTTCCTGAGCGACATATAAAACACAAGGCCAAAACCCACATCAAAACGAAGCAACATCAATAAAAGCGCCTTTCTCAAAAATAGTTAGCACCAGGACCAAACAAATACAACACAACCCAAAATAAAATCTCCTCTTTAAAATTCCCTTTTCATTTTTGATTTCAAAACCACCCTTTCTCAAGATCACTTTCCAAAAACTAATCCACTTTCAAACCAAAAGCTTTCCAAAACATTTCCTCTTAAAAACCAATTTAGAAAACAAGATCAAGCCCTTAATTTCAAATACACACCCAGGTAATCTCATGAACCGCTGCACATGTCTTTATCCACATTCCATTCATACGTGCGTCAACACACACTTTCCATGCATTCTCACACATGTGCAAATGTTCATAAAGAGGAACCGAGGTTTCAACCCAAATCATTCTTATCCAATTCCAAGAAAGCAACAGATTTCCAAAACAAGAGATTTCAGTTTTAAAACCCATTTCATATATTCAAAGTCTTTTAAAAGAAACCAGTCCAATTTTCCAAAAACATTTTTTTTTTCATTTCCAACAACGCACCCACACGAACCAAGACGAAAGCAGCAACCAAGTTTGCATCACTCACCGAAATGAGGGACTAGTAGTCACGCTCAACCTGGAGACTTGGTAGTGGGCCATGTCCCAAGTCAGCGTCGACCACTAGGAGGAATTCAAACCACGTACTCGAACTCCACATGGGTCACTACTCCATGTGAAATTACGATGGAACGTCGGCTTGCCTCCATTGTCATCTCTCAATCCAAGACAAACCAGGAAAGACAAGGACACAATTCCCGAACTACCCCTGGTAACTCGAAGATCAGTGCGAGCAAGAGTTCGCGACGCTCTTCCCGTACTTACCCCTCGAGTTCCGACAGTCCTAATCTCCTTCTACCGGACAACCCAAATAACAAGAACCACCTCTGATACCATTTTGTCACGAACCAACCCGGGTCGACCCTGAACCGGTCACCCGAGCCGGTCCGCGGCAAGTCCCGAGGGGCGTTCCCGATCCCCCCGGGATGGCAACCAGTGCCGGGCATTAAGACTTGATCGTTGGGAACGATTTCAGCCCAAAACAAAAGTAAATAGAACAGAATAAATAAACACTAACAGCGGAAAAGAAATAAAAACCACACAACCACGTACCTCCATGTGACCTCTCAGGTCACCACCCAACTAGAGAGCAACCTCGCTCCAACACTGAGCGACTCAAAACAGAAGACCTGCGACTGAAATGGTAAAAGATAGGCGTGAGCACAAAAGTACTCAGTAGGTGAGCCCAACAAAAAGTCCCAAAGCACTGCCAATAAATATAGAATCTACATAATCCAGGTTTGAACTATAATGTATAAAAGTAATTTTTTTCATAACGTTTTACTTGAAAATCAAACACGAGACATTTCCCTTATTCTATTTCGAAGGTTAGTTCTTTTTCATTAGTTTTAAACTCATTCTGAAAAGCAAAGTGTTACATTTTCAAATCTAACCCAAAGCGAATAAAGCATTTTCATTTGAAAACCATTTTTTCTCAAAGTCTAACAGTATAGGCTGTGAAATATGACTGAAGGAAAACAAGAAGGGAAAACAAGTGCAAGTAAAGGTAAACAGGTAAAGAAAACCAAGTGCAAGTACAAATAAACCAGAAGTTATCAGCAATAACCATGGGTGATCCTGAACATCCCTAGAAAACCCCTGGACGTACTCGGGTTCAGACTACCTGCCGGCATGGGTACTCCATAGTCAATAACCAACTGGCCGCCCTAATAGCCAACCAGTGGCACATCCCTCCTGGCCTGTCTGTAACTCCAGGGGGTACTAACCCGTCTAATCAGGGTTAGCAAGCAACCGTCACTCGATAATCTACAAGACGCCCAGAAACCCGTGGTAGTTTAGTAACACTGTGTAAGTGGGAGACCCTCGCACGCGTGACTCATCTCACCGCACTTTCCAACCCCTTACACGGACATCACTACACGACAACCCTCGAAGGGAAGTCCCCCTGTAGAAATGCCCTCACAAGTACGTATATATATATATAATCACTTCACATTTGATAAATTGCCAACCGGGCCGTCATGTCACTTACATTTTGATCATTTGAGACTAAAGCGTTTTTAAAAAAGGATGACACACGCCATTTCATTGGAAACAAGAAACGCACTTAGAAATTTATTTAAGAAACTCAGATCAGCATCTTAAACCTGGAACACATTTGTTTCAAAAGTAGAGTCACTTTCCAATCACCAAACGCACCCCACTTTTATCAAGAGCCAAACGGGCCTTTAATCATTTTTTTTTGAAGGAACACCATTTCCCAAATGAAATCCAAACTTTTGTTCGCGTAACAAAGGAAAACATCTTTCATCAACCAAGAGCCACACATAAAGTTTCCAAAACAAGTTCAAAGGTCACACGACGTTTTCTCTAATCAAGGTTCTAAGAAAACACCATTTTCCATAAACAATACATCTACAAATTTACACACGCCAAAAACATTTCAAAACACAATTTAACATGACTTTCATTATTCAGGAAGAACCATTTAGCAATACTACCATGGAAGCACAAAACTAAATCCAAGAAGAACACTTTTAATGAAACGCTAGAATTAAAAACGGATTTTATCATCAGCAGATCACCATACTATAAAAACTACTAAATTTTTCCTTTAAATTTACTAAAATTCAAAAAAAGGCAAGGAGTAAATAAATTCTTAATTTAAAGGCGAGTACAATGGGGGACCTACCTCAAGATCCAAGCGTGACGGTAAAACGACCTTGGAACCGAGGCGCGATGATACGACGTGTGTCCGAAGCCACGTGATAAAGTCCAACACTCTCGAAACTGAGGCGCGGAGACGGCAGAACCTCGGAAACAAGGCGCAGCGATGGCGCCTTGTCGGAAACGCCCTGCGCGGTTCCTAAAACAAAAGACCGTTAAACGGTCTCAACGATATTAATAACAAAATAATATTAATAATAATAACAATGTGAAAGTAACCGCGGTGATAACAATAATCACAATAATAATTATAACACAACATAATAATAATAATAATAATGTTATAACAATAACAATATTAATATAATTAGCATAATTATAATGTATCAATAATAATAATAATAATAATAATATCATAATATTAATACAATAATAATAATAGGAACAATGCCAATTTAACATAATCATAATATATTAATAATATAATAATGACAATAATATAAAAAAATGTTAACATAATAATATTAATAATAATAATATAATAACAATAGCAGAATAATAATAATAATTTAATAATAATAATAAGAATAACATAATATAATAATAATAATAAAAATAATGTGATAATAGCAATAATAGGGAAATATTAACATAATAACAATAATAATATAGATGTTAACATAATTATAATAATATAATAATAATAATGACATAATAATAACAATAATATAATAATAATAATAATAATAAATTATTAATCTTATAACATTAATAATAATACTATTGTTAATATGAGAAAAAAAAAACAAAACAAAACGTAATAATAAAAAAAATGAAAACACTTACAGGGGAGGGGTTTGCGGAGGAGAAGACCGGGCTGGGGGGGGTTCGGCCGGAGGCTGGCCGGAGTAGGGAGGCCGGGACGCCGGTGGCGGGTTCAGCAGGGGGGGTGAGGCCGGCGGTGCGGCTTCGGACGCAGGAGGCAGGGCGGAGCAGCGGGGGTTCGCCGGTGAAGCGGGGCGAGCCGGGACGGGGTGGAGCGGGGCGAGCCGGGATGGGGTGGAGCGGGGCGAGCCGGGACGGGGACGCGGCAGGGAGGCGGAGGCAGCGGAGGGAGCTGGCGGCGAGGAGGAGCGAACGTGGAGGCCGGGGTTCCGGCTTGGGCGAGGCGGGACGACAGGGAGCAGGGCTGGGGTGAGCGGGAGCCGGCGAGGCGGAGGAGGCCGGAGAGGTGCGCTGGAACAGGGGCGAGGCGGAGAGCGGGTCAGCGACGGGCAAGCGGGAGCCGGCGCCGGAGAAGGTCGCACCAGTTCGGGAGCAGGGAGCGGCGAGTGAGCCCGGACGGCGGAGGCCGGGACGGCGCACAGGGGAGACGGAAGCCGAACGGGATTCGGTAGGCCGGGAGTCGCGCAGGGGCACGGCGACGGGGGCCGGAAGCGTCGGAGGAGGCGGGAGCAGGGGGAGGTGCCGGAAGAAGCCGCAGCACCCGGTTGGGGAGATGCAGGAGGGCCGGCTCGGGGAAGAAGAAAGGGGGAGAGGGAGAGAGGAGGCGGCTACGGGAGGGGAAAACGGAAATAGGGTTAGGGGGGGGTATAAAATATATATATATAATAATAATAATAATAATAATAATAATAATAACAAAACATATAATAAAATTAATGATAATGATATTAATATTAAAACTTTATAATAATAACAATAATAATAACAACAATAGAATAATTAAATAAATAGAGAAATCTTAATAATAATAATAAAACATCAATGGAATAAAATTGCATAGAAATAATAATAATAATAGTAATAATTAGAAAATTCATAATAATAATTATTTTAAATCAAAAATTTAAAGTATTAAAACCATTTTAAAAATAAATGTGCGCGCGCGTGCACGCGCGCGCACGTACGCACATATATATATATATAGACATATATACATATATTTAAACATATACAAACAGATATATACACATATACCCACATAAACACATATATACATATATACCTATATATAAATATAAACACATAGATACAATATATATATATACATATACATATATAAACATAACTTATTAAAGTATATACATATGTATATATATACACATATATAGACATATATATATGTATATACACTTATACACGGAAAATAACCACAATAATAGTAACGCAACTCAAATAGTAATAATAACAAAAAGAAAAAGTAAAAACTTTAATATTTAAGATGCCGGGTGGACACATCGTCACCCGGGCCGAATGCACGATCACTGCTAGCGATGCATCGACGCGAAACCACCAATGCAATTAATCTTCGAAAAATTTAAACCGGGACCAAGAAAGAAGAAAAAAAATTACGGACGTCTGCGGTCGGGGTGTGACACGAAGAATGTTTCAAAATATCACTATGTTAGTTGTATATATCACTTATGTGTCAATAGAGGGAAAAAATAATAGTATGAATTAATCTAAGGTTATAAATTTATTTTAATTATTTTATATGATATATACTTATTAAAATATTAGTTTTTATAATATAATGATCTTAAATACTTATGTAACATTTAAGAGATATTTATCCCATTAATAGAATAATATATAAAATGATTTATAAATATTAAAAGTAACATAATTTGAGTGACATAAGGTGTTAAATGTTTTTTTTAGAAATTTCTTGTTATTGTTATGATAAATTATTATATTCTAGTTCCCTCATTGTATTTATATCGTTTATAAAAAATTAAAATAAAATATTATAATTTTAATAATGATATTTTATGAATATAATATATTATGAAATTGAATCATAATCATTAAAAGATTAAAAGACAATATGGTTCAGAATATATGGTCTAAAATATAATCCCTTTTCCATTTATATGGAATTTGGTTCCATTTTTCATATGAATATCGTTAATATTATTTAATCCTTTAAGAAATCCCATGTCTCCACTCCACTCAATAATAAAAGAGAAACGATACTTTACAATCATCACACTATGTTGAGATGTCTAGATCGAACAAACAATAAATATTTATATTTTACCCTCCCATATCCAAACTCTAGTGGATATTGTTTTCCAAAATACTACCCCCGTAATCCCTAAGGGGATATCTAATGGATATATTTCAAACTGTAGCTAATCACCATAACTAATGATTTTTTTATTTATTTTTTAACCTCATATAAATCTATTATATATTTCATAATATAATTAAAAAAGGATACTATATATACATAGTTTTTATTATTATTAAGATACCATATTTATTCATCCTCTTTATATAAAATTATAATTTAATATATCAATTATGTGTACATGTGACTTATCCTTTCTACATATATGTATAATTTGTCTATAATTACCATCATTTATGGATGAGTATTTTAAAGGTTTAATGTTTATATATAACATATAAAAAATAATTATACTTATTTAATGATAATTTCATATATAATTCATTACATTATAAACTGTCTTGAAATGACAACATCACTCATGCGTACCTATAGACTACCGCTTAAAAAACTTGATTTGATTCACCTTAAATTTATATTATACATTGACAGTAATAAGAATTTAATTTATAAAAATATATTATTTGTAATATTTAAGAATTAATATTTAATGGTAAATAATTTTTAACCATTTTCTCATTCCATCTATTGAAACAATTAATGTAGTTTTCATTAGTATGTATGGATTACTGTGTCCTTGAATGGTGTATTTTGTTTTTCTATAAAAAAGATTTCTGAATGAAAACAAATTTAATGAATATATATGATATTTATGGCATGATGATCATTTATTTTATGATATAACCTTTCTAAAATAACATTGACATAAACTACTAAAAAAAAAATTTCAAAAATACATTGTTGTTATAACCGAAATCAATGATTTTAATAAATAATTAATAACAAATGGAAGACAAAACGTTATAAATAAATAATATAAGGAATGATATATTATTATGGTTCCATAATATATATATATATATATATATTAAATCTATATTTATTATATAATATGATCTAATGCATATAATGGAAGTCTGACATAGTGTAATATTTTTTCATCTCATTCTTATTTCGGTGAGACGCTTCCACATTAATTATTTGTTATTTTTATATGGTGTATATTATTCCCATGAATTTGTTTCATACTTAATAAAAAATAATTTATTGTGATCTATGTATCGATCTATGGATCTTTATTTCATAGGGTTTATGATTCAAATGTAACATGAGTGGTAAGGTTTTAATAATATAGACTCACTAGTAATTCAGATTATATATGATTAAAAATATATTTATTAATAATTAGGAAAACAATTTATAGAAACTCAGTATCATTCATAGGCTATTTTTATTCCCTTAAAATAGAATTTTAATCTTACATTTTCCCAATATAATTACTCATGAGAGAATAATTTTTTTAATGAAAAACATTCTGATTTCACTATTTGTCCAAAAAAATATTATCACTCTATTCTATGTTTAAAAAAAATATTAAATGTTTATATTTTTTTAATATTATTATTTAAGTAGTTGTTTATCAAAATTTTATATTTAATTTTTTTTAAAAAATAATAATAATTTCATATTATGAACATGGTATATTTTGATTTTAAAAAATATGAAATGAATGATTTATATAGAATGAAAACATTTCTTTCTATCAGGAATGATCAGTGCTTTGAATATTATATTATAATTATTCACTATTACTTTCAACAAAAAAATAATACTAATTTCATATATTTTATATTATAATGATGTGGTTTCAAAACTGGAAAGATTTAATCCTCAATAATATTTTATTGTTTTTTTTGGTTTTTTATAATCATCAATGAAAACAGACTAGTATATCACTTATTACATACTAGGGATATGATATAAATATACTATATTTGTTAATTATATAGATTGTTTATGTTTATAATGAAACATATTTATAAAATTAATATCATTTCCATGGTTTATAAAATGATAAAATGAAGAATATTTTTGAAAACTATTTATTTTACATGTGTTATGCTATGGTGAAATGTTAATGAATCCCTTTTATATTAATAGATTACGATATAATGAATCATTTATGATCTTTGAACAAAAATATTTATGATTTTAATTATGTTAAAAATTAGATTTATATCCCCTTCAATGCATTGGATAAATTTGTATAACTCATGAGGTAAATTTGATATGCCTGATCCTAATTTCATGTTCACAATTTCATGTATGTAACTAGATTTCATGTGAAAAATATTAAGCATGGACCTGGATTTCATGTCCATAATATTGAGCATGGACCGAGATTTCAACAACATATTATTATAGGTAGAAATTCTATTGATGTCCATAAGTATTTATGTGGACTTAGGTTTCATTTCAATACGATTTTGTATGGACCTAGCTCCCTGACCAAAAGATTTTTTCCCGAGACATATTTTATGTATTTAACATAAAGAGTGGACCTATTTCTATTTTAACATGTTCACCAACTTATAATCGTATAATAAATTCTAAAAACTAATCTATTATATAAATTATTATTCCCTTAAGATTCATGGGACATGACCATTTATTTCTTTTAATATTAATGGATTTTGAACAGTCAATATTTATTCCCTAACTCATGATTAGTATCAACAATGTACATGTTATGAAATTAAAATGTTATGATCTTTTTATCATCCAAATTGTTAACATTATATATTAAATTTATCATTGAGGTCTCTCATGTTTACCCTTATAGAGAATCTATTATCCACTTACCCACATTTCCTTTTACCTATGTTAGCATTAATGGTATCATATATAATATTTATAAAAATGGTGTTGGTTAAAAAGAATTATATGGGAGATGATGCAGATATCTTATGAAACAATTTCTTATATATAGATGAATATGAATATACTAGACAAATATGATAATGGCATGGATCATGTTGAAATGTATTAAAAATTTGTTTAAAAAGATTTAATATCTATGTATGATAATAATGGGGAAAACATTTATGTCATAATATTATGATTGATGTCATAAAAATGCTACTTTATTACATGTTAAATAAGATGAAAATTAGATTTTATGGAATTTAAGGTGAAAATTCTAATGGAGGTAATAAAGATAAATTTACTTCACATAAAATATCTGGAAAGATGAACCTAGAATAATATGTAAATCAAAGGAGAAGATGTTTTCAATTTTCAAATAAAGGTAACTGAGATGTGATTTTTTAGGAATTCAATATATTATGTGTGATAATCATTGTATTTTATGACTTCGATCTCTCTTCTAAATGCCAAATCCTAGGCTAAGGATGAACTTATACTAATTTAGTATTTATATCTAATGGATTTAATTGTTAATCTATTAATATTAAATAAACATATAAATGATATTTTTGCCATAAAATTAATGAAAAATCGATTCATTGTGATAATTTTTAGAATCTTATATGTGTTCAAATATAAGGAAACGACATTAAACATTACATAATATTGAATAAAATGAATAACATACATTGAAGATCGTTTCATGTTTATTGTTTTATAGAATTAGGCTATAACTATTACATATAATCATGAAAATTATATGTAGACACTACTACGTCGTATCCATTTTTTTTATAAAATAAATACTCTTATAAAGAAACATGTCTGGTTCAATGTTTTAGACAGCAAGACTTTTCCACGATCCAATCCTTGACCCTATTCATATTTATGTAATGTTGAAAAAAATTTATAATCTTGGAATGAGTATGAAAAGCTCAGTAAGGTATATAAAATAAGGAATTAAATCATTATCCCATCAATAAGCACAAAACAATGAAACCATACTTTTTAATCACAACACACCTTATGAAATAATATGATTTATAAATAACACACAAAAATCATAAATCATAAGTGTAACTTATGGAATACATAAAATACTTACATTGTATCTATCATAGCTACATAGGGAGTTACATTAAAATAACCACTACAATATATTACCTAAATCTCTTAGGTGAAATATTATCGTTTACCTCCATCATGTTACCCAATTCTTTGGAGAGCTATCTCAGGCTCACCTATACTAGGTTTATCACGAAACCACCTGTGTATGCAATCAATGTCCATGAACCATATCATGTTCATAAATCTTAAAAAATTAATAAATGAAATATAAAATATCCACATTGCAATCACAATATATCATTTCAAGATACAGACATAATTAATGCTTTATCAATCCATTTTGAATATCATTTAAAACAATTAATAAAGACATTCATGAATCAATGTTTCCCATACCACTTTGAAACATTTATATAAATTATCATTTGAAAACATTAATTTCTATATAAATGAATCTTTAAATCCATTTTTTAAACAAGGACATTAATTTTCAAGATTTAGAGGAATACATATTTAAAACATATAAATCGATATATAAATTATAAAGTTTTTAACAAAATGAGATACACTTGAATAAAAATAATTTAGGAATAAAATTGAATCAGAACATTATACTATCATGAGAATATAAGGTTTTCATAATATAATATGCCAATGGATAATATATACATCATATAAGAGTGAATTGGTGTATAACAACAATGAAGTCTCAATGTAATGTACATTGAGACGAAATCCCTTATAAACACTGTATTCTTATATTAAGGATTAGTAAATTACATAATAATTTGTGACAAATATAAATAATCTCAATATTATTGGATATTTAGTTTAAATCAATCAGCGAAAATTCACATATATTTTTGTAAAAACAACACCAATGACTTGGATGTTTAACTCAATGATTGAAAATTAAGTTAAATTACTGTTATCAAGTTCATATCGGTGAATTTAGAAATTATCAATGGATTTATAATGTATTTTAGAAGTATATCCATGAAAAGGGGAGTGTAAAATAATACATAAATAAGTAAATAGTGGTTTTAGACATAATCTTGGAGTAAAATAATCAACAATGTATATGTAAAGTCTAATGAGTGGAAATTGAAATTTGAAATTCCCATACAGATTTCGTGACTAATAAAACAAACAACCCCTGAAATTATTATATAAAATGAAGATGTAAATACACATAAATTAATTTATATTACCCCAAGAATACAATCATGGGAAGTAAATACCTGACACGAAAGGAAATAGTGGCTAATATAGCATGACTCTCACGAGAATAAAAAGTTAGAATAAAAATCCTTACAACATTGTAATCAATCGAGTCATATAAAAAAAAGATAATAACCAAAAAATGAATCAAAAAATATCATTAATATAAATAGAATCATGATTATATACATATATATATATATCAAATGGAAGTACAGAACACACCAAATGCAATAATTAAGTGGAAAACAATGGAAATCTCATGAATTTAAAAGTGAGATAAGAAACCCCTTACCTTGTGTCAGATATGGCTTGTTTGTTCCTTGTTCTTCCAAAATAATTAACATAAGTTAATTTATAATTGATTATAACATTTTTCATGTTTATGATTCCTTTTATATCACTTATTACCGTGTTATAAATGTTATGTAATCATTTATGTTAACAATGATTGTTTTGTCCATATTTGTTACTTGAGTAAAAAATGTTCACCATATAATTTCAAGTTGTCCATGTGGTCAAGAGTCTATTATCTCCAGAATGATATTAATGATTTAGATATAATATATATCAAATATATCCCTTATATGTATTTATAATACTACATAAAATTTATAAGTAAGAAATGAAATGAAGAGATCGGGGAGACGGTAAGCTGTAAGTATGCATGAACGCTACATTCTCTTCAATTTCATATTTAATGGAATGAAAAAATAATGATACATAGGTATATTATAATTCTAGAATAATATAATATACAATTTTATAAACTCCATTATTTATATATCCCACGTATTTCATGAACGAGTCATATCCATTCGAGGGGGCGGTAGTCCACACATTCTCAAATAAAATTATTTGGTTAATCCATAATGAAAACCTTACATGTTTGATATAAATTGAAAAATAAAGAATCACAATGAAAACATAAAATAATATATATATATATATATATATAATATAAATATAGTTCCATAGTAATGGCTACCATGAGTGGTGGTAGGAGTTATTTGAACAATCATCATTTCATGATGCTGTAGTTCACCATCCACAAAAAAAAATATGTTCTTTACCCATTATATAGAGGTGTGTGTATGGGTTGTTAAAATAATTCACATACCAACAACCTATTATATTGCGTATACTTATTTTTTTACAAAAAATGGAATAAAAAGAGGTAATGGGGTTGTAGAATTAAAATAAAACAAAAGGTCTTAATAGAAGACTTTACCTTCAATTTTGGTATCTCTATTTGGTTTGAACAAAAGGTTTACATGAAGTGACTTCTTCCTAAGGTAAGGCTTAAAAGAGGAAGATAGTGATCTTTAGATCTTATTTTAGAAGTGGTTGGAGAAGTCAAAAGGGATTGAGAGGTGTGAGTAATGGGTTAGAGAAGAGGGCTTTTTATAAGGGGGAGGAGGGTGTCTTTAGGAAAGTGTGAAAATATTAATTTATTATATTGTGATATTCGGTTTCTAATGGACCGAATAATATTAATGTTGAAGAAAAAAGGACTCATTGTCAAAATTAAATCATCTAATAATAATTGGATAGCATTGGGATGCTATTTTAATCTTTATAATCTTAATTATTTAAATCATTTTTCAATTAGCTAAACACAACATCATTATAGTGTCATAAATAATTAAATTTATTTAATAAAAATACCATGATGTAGGAAATATTTTTATATCTACAAATAATATTTTTAGTTCAACATATAACTTATATTACCCCATGTAAAAATGTATTTACTAATAGATATTTGTTTATGTCATTTTTGCCTTTACTTTAAGTTAATTAAAATAATGTGTCATTATCACTCATAAGTGGATCCATGGGGTCCAACATTAGACCCAACGAAGCCTATGGTGGGCCATGACTCATAAAATAAGGTTAGTATAATTTTTATGGTAATTTTGTATTATTATAATATTCAATTTACCTTGAATTACTCTATTTAACTTTTAGTGCGATAAATAATAGTCAAAAGTTACAATTCACCAAAAATTATTTTCACTATATTGAACCCCATTTTACATAATAATAACAACCATGTATGTTATATTTTTGAAATTAAATTCACATAATCAGAAAAGTTTCATTAAAATGAAAAATTCTTAATCTAAACTACTACTTAGTGGTTTCACTATTCATCAAAATTTTATGTTATTTAGAAAAAATACAAAAATCTCAGCCTAAGATATATTTGATATTTTGAATTGAAAAATAATATATATTTTAACAAATTAATATCATAAAATTTGTATTAATTAATTTAAAATTAATTCCCATGGTTAAATAGAACTAGTGTTTTTTAAGAAATAAAAACTACCAAAAGATTGACACTTGTTTAGGCCCAATTCCAATGTGATATTTTTTCCATTGAAAAAAATTGGATTAAATGGTAAAAATGAAATCCAATTACAATTTAAAAAAACAAAAAAGATAATCTTATCATATAAATAAATTATATTAAGAGGCATATTTGAATTAGAATACAGTATTTATCACTATTCAATAAAATTTGGGTTTTATCTAAAAATACCAAAAATTTACCCAAAGTAAATATTGATGTCCCGATTATAATAAAGAATTATATTTTGTCAAAACGAATATATAAAAGTCACCAAAAAAGTTTTTAAATACGGATCACCATCCAAAGGCAGTAAATCAACCTTTTAAAGAAAATTAGGCCTAAAATTAGATTCTTTCACATTTTAAGGATCTAACCTTTATTAGAAAAATGTAAAAACATTTAACAAGCATGTATATTCATATTGTAGTTAGTTTTATCCATTCCTACCTGTACAAATACTAGGTGTAAACTACCATTTAAAATAATATTATATTATTTTTTTCAATATAACTCAACGTTGTGTGCAATGCAAGATATCAATGAAATCCATTGTTGTGTATAGGGTACGCCATCAAACATAGCGTACCCTCTAAGTAAAATTAATTTTTAATTCAAAAATATTAAAAAATATGAAAATGTTATATTTTTATTTACATAGGAAGTTACATCCTTCCCCTTTTGGGAATTGCATCCTCGCAATTTTTAAATTGGTCTTGTAAACTTCATTGAAAGTCCCACATCAGAAAAAGTGTCAATAAAATTATTACATTAAATGAAAGAATGATAAAAACAAAGGTCACCCGAGATAACCCATACTTGGAATCCATGAAGACATGGATACCAAGTAGAAGAACTTAGTGTCACGTTCTGATGTAGAGTGACCAAAAATCATGATTATGATAAAGTTAACAACATTAAAACCTCAAATTTGCGATGTGTTAAAGGATCATTGGTTTCCTAGTAGGAAAATTAAATGGATAATATTTTTTTAAGTTCCTTTTCATAATGTTGAATAATTTATTTAGTAAATTGAATAATAAAAAAAGGAAACATACTTACTTGAAATGTAGACATTCGTCATTTACAAAATTTCTACCACAAACTCATCTTTCCAAAAAATGATGAGTATTCAAGATGAATTGGTGACATAAAAACTGCTACAATAAACTTCAAGAATATCACATAATATAAATGAGAAGAACTATATATTTCCTCTATAATTAGACATCATCAAAAAGAAAATATATTTGTACAAGATTAGATAATCCCCAATAAAGGAATATAATTTATAAAAAGAAATACTACTCTTATTATAAATAATTTAAAAAACAATACCCAAATATCAGCAAAAACCATTCAAGAAATAAATGTTCCCTAAAATTGTTCAATGTAACCCAAAATAAGATTGTAACCCAAAAATCAGATGGATTTAATCACATAGTCTTCCTCCATAAATCTGAAAATTTATCTCCAAATAAAAGAGACTACTCTTAAAGTCTCACACTTAAGTGTAATTAATAAAATAACAACTTCACTATGATAGTTTAATTATTTCTTAAAATAACCCAAATCACCATATATCTATAATTAAAACACATATTCTTTCGAAATAAAATTCCACCATTAGACATAAAAATAGAATTTAATTATTCCTTGAATAACATTTTCATATATAAAAATTTAGGGTTACACATACTATAAAAAGTATTCCAATTTAATCCTATTATCGAAAAGGACATAATACTTTTAAGTGTTTCATCATATTAAAATCTATCATAACTCATGAATCCCTTATATGTTGACTCATTATGCATTTAACATTCTTCATGATCCATTAACCATTGTATACCAACTTATTATGAAAATTTTTTCCTACAAACAAAATCAGGAACCATATCCTATGATTCAATAATATCAAAATGTATATTATGAAATAATCCATACCCTTCATTTTTCAATGTTAGATTCCTCATCCTCAATTATAATGGAATTACGTATTTAAAAACACATATTTTTATAATCCTGGTGATCCCATTCATGATCCTTCCTCAAAGGACATCTGTTTGTATAATGACCGTGAACACCAAATTTAAAACATTCAATTGATCCCTTAGAAAGAAATTCATTCCCTTTCATAGAGTCAACTGGATGCTTCCATTTTCCATGGCCAGTTCTTACTATATGACCTTCACTTCACCATCTATCTTCCCATCCCTTTTAAACAGTTTCCTATGTGTTTATTTCCACATATTTGAGACATAAGTTTTTTAATATTATAATCTTTATTTTTATTACCTGAACTTCTGTGGGGATTGTTTCCTCACATATATGATTCCTTATGGAAATCACCAAGGTTCTTGTGTTCAATCCTGACTCTAGAAAGTTGGTTGAGAATAAACACAAAATTTCTCATTACAGCTACCATTTAATTTAAATTCTCATTCAGATAAGCATCAAAGTTTTCTTCACATCAACAGTTACTTAAGTTCCTCCCAGATCTATCCATTTACTAAAACCGAAAAGGTAAGTGTGTTTATATTATTAAATTCATCATATAATATCTTATGAGGATTGTAAATACTAAGATAGAACTATTAATGTTATCTTATAATCATTCAACTTATCTAAAATAAATATGGATCTTTCTAATATCCTAACCATCATGGCAATGCCACTTATGCTTAAAGAACACCATATCTTCTAAGGTTATCTAAACTGACTGTTGATACCAACTATATGTACCCAACCTTAAACATTACAAAATCATGAATTAAATGAATAATTCACATTAAGTATATTTTCTAGTTTTGAGTTTTAGAGAATTAGGATATAACTATTGCATATCCACTTGATAATTACATGTAGATACTACTACTCTGAATCTATTTTTTCAAAATATAAAAACTCTTAAAAAGTAACATGTTTAGTTCCATTTTTTACACAACATGACTTTTCTTTGATCCCATCCTTGAACATATTCATCTTAATGTCCTGTGGAAAATATTTCAAAAACATGGGATGAGAAAAAAATTTCATTAAGCAATATTAAATCAGGAATGAAAACATTATCCCATAAACAAATACAAAACAATGAAACCATAAATTTCAATCATAATATAACTTATGAAATCATAAGATTTATGAATAATACAAAGAAATCATAAATCAAAAAGGTAACTTATGGAATACAAAAAATACTTACATTTTATATGTCACATATATGTAGGAAGTTATGTTGGATACCCATCACAGTATATTCCATAAATCTCATAGGAGAAACAATAATGTTTACCTCTGTCATGTTATCCAATGCATTGGAGAGAAATCTCGGGCTCACCTGCCCTAGGTTTATCATGGAACCAACCGTGTACGTAAACAATGACCATGAAGCATAATATATTTATAACACATAAAACAAGAATAAACGAAATATGAAATTTTCTCATTTCAATCATAATATATCATTTCAAGAAATATTCAAAATCAATGTTTTATTAAACCATTTTCGAAATCATTTTAAACATTTAATAATTTTATTTTTGAATCAAAGTGTCCCATACCACATTGAAAATTTTAAATAAATTATCATTTTAAAACATTAATTTACATATAAATAAATACATAAAACAATTTTTAAAACATTTATATTAATGATAAAATTTAGAAGAATAAATATTTAAAACATTTAAAATGATATTTTAGTTAAAGTGTTTTTTACAAAATGAGAGACTCTTGAATATAAATAATTGATGAATAACATTGAATAATAACATTATAATATAATGATAATAATGTTATTTCATGATATAATATGCCAGAGGATAGTATATACATCATATAAGAGTGAATTGGTTTGTAACAACAAAGTAGTCTCAATGGAATTTAAATTGTGACGAAATCCCTTTTAAAAAATGTATCCTTAGATTAAGGATAAATCAATTACATAAAAATTTGTGACAAATATAAATACAATAAATATGATTTTATATTTAGTTTAAATCAATCAGTTAACATTCAAATCTATTTTTGTAAAAACAACACCAATGACTTGGATCATTAACTCAATGAATTAAAATTGAGTTAAAATTACTTTTATCAAGTTCATATCGATGACTTGAGAATTTATAAATTGATTTATTAAGTGTATCAAAATTATATCCAATGAAAGGGGAGTAGAAATTAATAAATAAGTAATTAAATAGAAATTTTACACATAATCTTAGAGTAACATAATCAATGAAGTTTGTGTAAATCCCAATGAGTGGAAATTGAAATTTGAAATTCCCTTACTGATTACGTTACATAAGAAATATACACCCCATGAAAAAATGATCATACAATGAAGATGTAAATACCCATATATTAAAGAATAATACACCAAGAATACAATCATGGGTAGTAAATACACCACAAAAAAGGAAATATTGGCTAATATAGCATGAATCTCATGGGAATAAAAAGTGATATTAAATACCCTTACCACGTTGTAATCAATAGAGTCGTATAAAAAATAGTTAATAATCACAAAATTAATCACATAACACCATGAATATTTATTTAATCATGATCATATATATATCAAATGGCAGTACTCAATACACCACATCTAATAAATAAGTGTAGAAAAATGGAAATCTCATGGAATTAAAAGTGAGATAAGAAACCCCTTACCTCATGTCTGACATGTCTTGTTTGTTCCTTGTTATTAATGAATAATAAAATTAAGTTAATTTATACTTGATTAAGAACCTTTTACATGTTAATTATTCCTTTTATATCACTTATTACTATGTTATAAACATTATGTAATCATTTATGTTAATAATTATCATCTTGTCGATATTTGGTACTTGAGTCAAAAATAAACACCTTATAATTTCATGTTGTCCATGTGGTCAAGAGTCCATTATCTCTTGAATTATATTAATGATTTATATATCATATATATCATATATATCCAATATATGTACTTATAATATTACATAACATTTAGTGGTACGAAATGAAATGCACCGTTCATGGAGACGGTAAGCAGTACGTATGCATGAACGCTACTTTCATTTCAATTTCATATATAATGGAATGAAAAAATAATTATACATAGGTGTATTATAATTACATAATAATATTATATATAATGTCATTAACTCCATAATTTATTCATCCCACATATGGAATGAACAAGTCATATCACTTTGAGGGGTCGGTAATCCGCACTTCCTCAAATGAAATTATCACATTTACCCATAATGGAGCCATTAAGGTAAGATATAAATGAAAAAATAATGAATAATAAGTAAAACATAAAAATAATATACCTATCATATATAAATATAGTTCCATCATAATGCCCCCCATGAGAGGTGGTACGAGATATCTGAACAATCATCCTTTCATGAGGCAGTAGCTCGCCGTCCACAGAGACAATATGTTCTTTACCCATTAGATGGAGTTGGGCGCAATTTTAGTTAAAATACTTCTCAAAAAAGAAAAAAGTTTATTTAACATACATGTGTATTTTTATAAAAATAATAAAAGGAGTTTAGGGGGTTGGAGAAGTAAAATAAAACAAACGGACTTAATAGAAGACATTACCTTTAAATTGGGCATCTCTCTTTTGTTTGACCCAAAAGGATTAAATGACGTGACTTGTACATATGGTAAGGCTTCTAGGAGGAAGATAGGGATCTTGAGATCTTATCCGGGCATGGTTTGTATGAGCCAGAGGTCTTGAGAGGTGTTAGTGATGGGTTTATGGTAAGGGCTTTTATAAGGGGGAGGAGGGGCTCTTTAGAAAAGTGTGAAAATATTATTTAATTATATAATAATTTTTGGTTTCTAAAGTTCTAAAAATTATTAAAGTAGAAGATAATTTGACTCTTGGTTGTAATAAAATTATCCAATAATAATTGGATAGGTTTTGGAAATTATTTTTATCTTTATAATCTTATTTACATAAATCATTTATTAATGGGGTAAACACTGCATCATCATTGTGTCATAAATAATTTGATTTATTTTAAAAATAATACCATGATTTAGGAAATATTTATGTATTTAAAATTAATATTTATAGTCCAAAATATAACTTATATAACCACATGTAATAATTGATTTACTAAAATATATTTGTTTGTGTCGTTTTTTCCATTACATTAAGTTAATTAATATGAAGTGTCATTATGACTCATAATTGGCTCCATGTGGTCCTAAAATATACCAAACTATGAATATGGTCTTGAATTAATACTCAAATAAGATTAGGATAAGTGTTAAGTTAATGTTGTTTTATTATAATATTATTTTACCCAGAATTTCCCTATTTAAATTTAACCGTAGTAAATAAAAGTCAAAAGTTACTATTAACCAAAAATTATTTTCATCCTATTGAAATAAATTTTACATAATAAAAGAAACCATGTATTTCATATTTTAGATATTAAATTCAGAGATGTGGTAAAATATCATTTAAATGTAAAAGTCTTATTTTTAACTACGACTTAGTTGTTTCACTATTCATAAAAAATTGACGTTATTCAGAAAAATACCAATAATTCCACCTAATATATATATGATATTCCAAATTAAAAAATTATGTATATTTTACCAAATTCAAAACATATATGTTAAATTAATTAACTTAAAATTAATTCTCATTGTTAGAACAAAATCTTGTTTTTAATAAATAATAATTATCAAAAGACTGGCCTTTGTTTATGCCCAATTTCAAAGTGTAATTTAGTGGACTGAACAAAATTGGATTAAATGGTTAAAATATAATCTAATTACACTTTAAATACAATTAAAAATATAATACGACCATATAAATAAATTAGATTAAAGGGATGATTTGAAATAAAATACAATATTTTTCACTATTCATAAAAAATTGAATTTTATCTGAAAATTGTTAAAATTTACCCAAATTAAATTTTGATATATAGATTTGAAATAATAATTTTATATTTTCAAATAAAACATATAAAATTTACCAAAACTATATTTAATTAGGGTTTTCTATCAAAAGGCGGTAAATCAACCTTTTAAAGTAAATTATGCTTAAATTTAGATACATTGGCATTTTAAGCCTCTAGATTTTATTGGATAAATGTAAATACATTTAACAACCATATATATTTATATTGTAGTTAGTTCTATCTATTCTCACCAATACAATACTGTGGGATTTTATACCATTTAAAATAATATTATATTATAATTTTCAGTATATCTCAACGTTTTGTGCAACGTAAGATTTCATATAAACCTATTGTTTTGTATGGGGTATGCCATCAAACATAGCATCCACATTAATGAAAAATTAATAATAAATTCAGAAATATTAAAAAATATGATAATTTTATATCCTTTTTTACCTGGGATGTTACATTATGAGTGATGAAAATACGAGTTATGAGAACCATCATCTGTTTAAGAGATCATGTATGATCATGTGTTCAAATAAATAGTCACCACCATTGAGTATTTATATGATGAGATTATAATGTTAAAAATAATAGTTTGGGATAAATTTTTTTGGTTTTAGGTATATATTACCCATAGGATAAGCATTATGTATTAAATGATAAAAATTATATTTTCATAATTCTTTCTTCATTAACAACATTTACAGATAATTTTCAATTTTATGATTATTGTTATTTCTATGTATATTGACTATATTTGAAGTAATTTTATAATATATATTTGAATATAGTTTAATTAAAAATTACAATATATCACATCTGATATAGTTGTGGGTCTTGAACCCCCAAAGGAAGGGTGAAAAGGGTGAAATCTATACCATTAGCATATGTAATGTATTATTTAGTTTTTCATTTCTTTTTTAAATATGTTACAATTAAATGTTAAGTGTATTATGTGAATAGATATATTATCCTATATATAATCATGGTATTGAGAAATGACATGGTTATTAGGTGAATTTAGAATGAATTTCACTATATTGAGTACCTAATATGAATTTGGTAAAACAGAAAATTACAGGATTTGTTAGGAATAATGGTTGAATTATATTATGGAAGAATAATTTATTATAATGTGGCATTATAGTTATCCAATATATTATATGAGTTTGTCATATACATTTATGGTATGAGAAAATAATAATTATTGATGTTATCTAGAGAGAAATGTGTATTTTATCATTAAATTATATGTTATCAAATCATTCAAATCCGTATGATTGACACATCTTCTATAATATATTTTAATAATTTAATAATTATTTATTTATTGATTAATCAATTTTGAAATTTTAGTGTTATTAGTGAGACATTGGTGATTAATGTTTTATATCTTCATATGACAGTTTTGTAGTTTTTTGATTTTTCCTATGTTAACCATTTTTATTGTTTTTGGTTTAATAAAGTTGGATACGATTTTTATCCTTTATAGTATTATTTGATTAATTATATGTTGATTTATGTGTTTCAATAATACATAAATCCATATTGAATTCTCATCATTTGTATGAATTGATTAGTTCGTAGTAGAAATTGATTCAAGGATTAAATTATAATATTTATGTATGTAATAGTCATTATTATTTTAGTCTATATGGTTAATAATCCCCTAAAACAAATAAAAGGATATTAATAAAAATATTCCTATAACATTCAATTATGATGAATTGGAGGACATTTAATCCCTCACTGATTTATGGATTTTGGTTGATAACCATCTCTGATCCATATTCTATTTAACTCTCAATTAGTCAATGGGTGTTTTTTTCTCTTCCATGACCATATCTTTACATCAAACTAATGTTATCCTCATTTTTAACATATTCATGTGATATTATTTATGACCGTCAAATTTTCTGTTCCCTACATTCAAATCAATCTTTTATTAATACTTATTATGATGTTGTTTTTTAACAAAAGAATTTCCAAAAATTAAAATTGTTGATATTGAAAATATTATGTAAATATGAAGTCTCAATTTATCAAATTCATGAGATTGTAACACCACAAAATTTCTGGATTTTTTTCAATTCAATTTCTTTTCTTTGGTAGTATAGGTTACATAAACCACCAAGATCATAATAACCATGATATTATATTAAAATAATATTATTTAGATATTAAATTAGAATGTAATAGTATGACTAAATAAATTGTTAACTATATATACATTTCTTAATTTATATAAAAGTATTGATAAATACTTAGTAATTAATCAGTCTATTTTTAGTAATGTCCTTTTATTTTTTAGAAATAAATTTAAAGAAAATAATTTTATTTCATTTTGTGAAGAAATATTATGAATAATTGTTGGATGTTTTATAAATTTTAATTTATATATTGACTATTTTTTTTGAATCATTATATTCATATCATAATAGGCTGAATGTTTGTGAATTTTCAGATGAAATATTTCTTTTTTACTGAATAATAATTAATTCTTATTTTTATTAAAAACTGAAATATTTTTCTTCATCAATTTATAATGTTTCATTTTTTATAAAATGGATTAAAAGTTAATTTATATGTATGATAGTTTAGATAATATATTTAAAATATTTTTAATCATGTATATATTTTTATTTAAAATAACTTAAATTATATATAAAAATTTTCATTTTGTTGAAAAAAAAATTTATTGCACAAAATGTGTTTTTGTATTTTCGAGTTAAATTTATCACAATTTGGGAATTATATTATCTAAATTTATATATTAGAAATTACTTTAATGTTCTAAAATTCATAAAATATTTTTTTGGGATGATATATGAATAAATTGGGTGTTATACTAAATAACATTATTTTTTATAAATAGTGGTATTCATCTTTTTTCCAATTTTATTACAATCATTTCTACCACTTATTAAAAACAATTGGTAAAATTTTTCCTATATTTGGATTCATGAGGATAAAATTTGATAACTAGGCCCATTTTATTTTTGTTCAATATGAATAGTATATGTTAAAAACTTAATAGCATGAATAAAGAGTAAAAAGGTAAATTTGGGTGAAAAATACATAATATAGCAATGATATGTCATAATAATTATTTTTTTGTGAAGCTTATTTGTACATTATCTCATTTGTCTGAAAATTTATTTATTTAACAGAAAAATTACCCTGAAAATGAGCTATATAATATTTAAATCATTGAATGTTAGAAAATTTAAATCAATTAGATTTTATCATGTATTATTGGTCCAAATAGGGAAAAAGAATGTTATAAAAAAATATAATTTATAATATTATGTTAATATATTTTTTCCAAGATATGAATTTATTTAGAATTTTCATTAATTATATAATTACCATAAATTCTTATGCAACTTTAAAAAGTTTTTCTCAAATAAAGAAATATAATAAATTATATTTAAATTACTAAATGTAATTTAATTTTAGTGAGTAAATTCATACCACATGTTTTTTAAATTAATATGACAAATTTTTATTATTTTAAATGGGTATATTTTCAATATGTCATTTCGGTCAAATTAAATGAATAGAGTCTTAATTTTCATGAGTTGTATTTTATAAAAATAATATATTATTAAATTACAAAAAATAAATTAAAATAATAAAATAGGAAATTACTGATAATATATTGTTAAAAATTTCTTCCATTTAACATTTATATAACAATTGTTACCATTTTTTGGGAATTACTTTAATATCTTTTAAAGTTTTATGAAAATCCAGGAGTGACCCTCCCCTAAGTTATAAAATGGCACCCCTCCTTTCTCTTAGTTACACACCTTTTAGACTTATTGATAAATTGATGACTAAAAAAAATCTCCAGTACCATGGCCACATTATTGAGGATATAGTATTCCTATAATTTTTATCCCAAGTGTAATTATGGAAAGACCAAAATTAATTATTTCATATAAAAGAAAATCAACTTAACTGATCACATCCTCTTTAATTCTTATAATACCTCATCTAAATATATTATTTAACATAAAATTAAACATTCAGTATCGTAATTATACATAAATTTCATTATTATTATGAAACAACCTTTATTGACCTTATTTCTATTAAATGGAAGTGAATGTATTTTTTGTGTGTGTGTGTGTGAATTCTCATCTCAACCCAGAGATACACATTATTTCTCTTCACCATATTTCATTAGTGTGTATTTTAATGGGATTACTTTTTATAGGGTATTTATTAAATAATTATAAATATATAATGATAATATCTTATCTAACGTATTACATTCATATCCATCATGAAATTATAACTTCACTCATGGGAAACTATAGTCTACCACGTCTACAATGAAATGTGATAGGCTTTTTCATCTACAGTTTTAAATCGATTGTAAAAAGTGTTTATTTTATTACTATTAATAATTCATGTAATGTAGTAATGATTCTATAATTGTTAATTTATATTGTTCTTTTATTTTTTCTATATTTCAAATAAATCAAAACATTGTTCATGCATATAAAAGGTTTATCATCACTAAGAATAGTGTAATTAATTTTTCCTTATTTAAATTTTATGGATGACTATATATATAATAATTAAATATGATATATATTACTTGATATAAAATCTATATATGATTGATCTATGATAATAGTAAATTGGACAGAACTACCAAAAAATAAAATAAATTAAAAATTAAACTTTTATTATACAAAATAGTGATTTTAATAATGAATAGTGAATACATTAGTGGTAAAATGTTTCACATAAATAATATATGTTTTTATATTTATTATATTTTTCTGGAATATATGTATAATAAATATATATTAATTATATAGGAGATTCCAATTGGGACTAAGGATTTCAGTCCTAGGGTAATTGATTTTGATAACATTTTTTATATGAGACACATGCCATATTCACCATTTTTTCTTTTATAAGATGTATATAATTCTGATGAATCTAATTTATGATTTATTTTATAATGTTGTTAGGGATATATATATCTATATAAGGTTCTTTATTTAATGGGTAATACAATTCAAATGTTATTAATGATGTATTATTTTTATTTTATAATCTAATTATTTATGATGATTATTTATGATTATGTTTTTTATAATGAATTATTATAATCCACCTCTCATGAAAATCATTACATTTATTCTACAATAATTTTTTTGGAAATACATTATTTTCTTTTATGTTTCTAACTACATATAATCATGTGATCCAGATTTGTTTTAAATGAAAATTGACCGTATTTGTATCTTAAGTAAAAACCCATTTCATACCATATTTATGTTATCAAAAAAATTAAATAAGGTTTTTAATATTATCCTATGATTATATAATGTCATTTTAATGGTTGTATATTATTTTACAAAATGGTTTTATAGAAAATATTTTTTTTATTTTTTGAGGGAAATAATTGTCATTGGCGTTTAATAAACGTAAAAAAATTTAATGTTTTTTATCTGGTATGAATGAAATTTCCCATATCATGGCCAATCATTATTTTAAAGCATACATTAAATGTATCCATTTTTCTTTTCAAGGAATGTAATTTCCATATATTTTTTATTTTAATGAAGTTATTTTTAAACGGAATGGACATATTCATAATATATGTTTTAATGATATATTATTTTTATCTCTAATCATTATAGAAACTAACTCGTGATATCACTTATGATCTAACTGGGATATGATCCAGGTATACAATTATCATTCACTCTCTATATTGTTTATGATTAGATTGAATTTATTTTTATGAAAACTATTTCTTTTCTAGGGTATATAAAATGATGAACTCAAGGAATAGTTACAAAACCAATTTCATTTACATGGTTTATGTTATTGAGAATTTTTTATAAAAACCATAGATTTTATGGGTTTTATATGATGAATTTTCTATGATCTTATGTATCATGTATCTATGGTTTTCATTATGTGATAGGTGGTATGTATATATTCATCAATTAATTGGGTAAATATGGATAACATTGGATGTAAATATGATATCTGTAAATATTATTTGATGTTCAAAATTTTATTCATGGAACAATATTTCATTTCTACAAGATTAAGAATAGGCATAGATTCAAGGTTCGTTAGATAAATAATTGACTAGTTATTCATGTCCATATTATTATACATGGAACTTATTTTCATGTCCATATGTTTATGTATTGGCTTGGAATTCATAACTGTATGATTATGTGTTGACTTGATTCCATGTATTAATGTTAATGTGAAACACTAATATATTATCCTTATCAAGATGTTTGAACATATTTCTATTTATAAAATTTTATAGAGCTATAATATTTCGTGTCTTCTACAAAATCATTTATTATGATAATGATTATGCACTCATAGCTCATGTTATTTGATTTATTTTAGGAATTATGTCTAACCAAATTAAAATAATTATTATATGACTCATGATTATTACCTATGACATATAATATATGAATTTAAAATGTTATGATAATAATATCACTTCTTTTTCTCTATTGTTATAATAAATATATCATTGACATATTCTTATTTACCATACTAAAAAGATGATTTCATCCATTATTATGTTTCCTTCTTGCAAGGTTGTGAATAAATCTATTTTATATGATATGTATAAGAGGGTTTCTAGTTATGAATAACTAGGTGAGAAATGATATAGTTATCATTTGAACTAATTTTTAATATATTGATGTTTCCAAAGATATTGCACTTATGTGATTATAGATTGGATTATTATGATATATATTGAATATTACTATAAAAAAATAAATATATCTACTCATGGAATGTATGGGTATCTATTTGTTCAAAATTTGGGGAATAGATGATATGGGACCCTATAAAATAGCTACATTCAGATAGTTCACGTAAATCATTTTTTCTATTGATTTATTCTACTCCTAATATAAGCATATACACCTCAATGAATTCATCATAAATTTGGAAAATAGAATCATAGAAACCAACATCATTTCCATATTCGTTTCCAAAAACGATATTGATAGAATATTAAAACATTTATATATTAATTAGATAAAAATGTTATATCAAGAATATAACAGTGAATAAAACCACTCATATAACTACCATAAAGTGATGATTTGTAAATTAAAGGAGAATATATCCAAAAAGCTCCAAAATATTGTAGATATTGATAATAAAAATAATTGATTTCTTTTCATATTATCACAAAACATATCACAAAACAACAAAAATTTACATATTCACATGTACAGGGGATATAGTTGGTATTGACCCTAAATGTTCTATTTTTATCACAATATATTTCTAAATAAAATTATCCAAACAAAGATTATAATTATAAAATTATGTTGGATGATCTATAATGACTCAGTGATAAATGGTGGAAAACACTACATAACCAAGGGGTCCATCAAATGTATGCTTCATGAGCATTCAAAAAAGAACATCAGCCAAAATTCATTACTCAAAAGTGTAAACATAGTGATTCCAAGACTACCAATGATACCATTTAGGAGGAATCATGATTTCTAGAAAAATTGGATGTCATGTTACAAAATAAAAAATTCCCCCAAATAAATAATACTCCATTATCATGATTGATGGGCGTGTACTAGAACTACCAATAATTTAAGGATTCTCAAAAGGTAAATTGTATGAATTTATCTGTTGTTCACATGACCTAGTTACATGATGTTTGATGTTATATAATTCAATATTTTACATAGAATTTAAAAATAAATAAATGCGTTTTAGCTATGTGATGTTAAACTTCACATCCATGTCCTAAAATTCTGACAGTAAACAACACATTCCCTTTATGTCATCACTAGTGGAAATTAAACTACATATTCATGGTATTTTTTGAAGGACCATAAACTACATGAATAATTTGTCAAAAAATGATAAATGTAAACTTCATTACCCTTTAACTCCATTATATAATACATTAAACAACATTGAAATGTTTGTTGTCGCATGAAGGTGAAGTACATGAAATATAATTCCTTGTCGTGTGACATTAAAATTTATAATTTCAGTGTTCTTGTAGTATAAAATTAAATTTAAAACACACGGTTTGATTTAAAAGACAACAATATTTTAAGGGAAGTCATCCCAATGTGGAGATGTATTCTCGTGAATGAGTGAGATCATTATAAAGAGCCCCCATATTTCTAGATTATAGTTTTCGACAATGATCATATGCATTAATGGTAGATCCTCCATAGGCATACTCTATATTATAAACTATAAATTAAAATCAACCATTTATCTATAGTTTTTTCTAGAGTTTGGGTTTCACCTTTTTATATTGGGGGCCTTGAAAACCAATCATTATAATAAAGAAACATATTTCTCTTGCACTAGAGAGAGATATATGAAATGACCATTAATTTATGGTTCTAAAAAATAAACTCTAAAATAAATGGAACTTATTTATTATTAATATATATATATATATATTAGTTAAAATACATAGACTATTTATATCCCTGAAAAATAAATTTTTATATCACTCACACACTCACCATATGAAATTTATACTACAAGGATGATAATTTCTTCTGCCATGAGGTCCTTCGCAATGAGTATAATATTACAATTACTTCATATATCTCACATCAATCCTGACTCCTCTGATGTAATAGGTAATTCATGATCATCCTGATTAATTCAATTGAAATTATACATGTTCAAAATCTATGGGGAAATTTAATGTTTGTCTCATGAAATTAAATTAAAAAAAAATTTCTTCTTATTTTGGAAGGCCTTAATCAACATTATGTGGGTTAATCATTATGGACCAAAACGATTAAATAAATCCTAGATCAATTCATGATATTAGAAACCTACAGAAACCGATGAATGATAAATTCCCTAACTTATAATAAATTTTAATTTCATGAATATTGTGGCTATGTTTTATTTAGAGAATCAATGATTTTCTATTCAAGATCGATCTATAAATTCAACCAACAAAATTATACAATTTTCTATAGAATTTTGGCATTAACATAAAAATGTGTATTTATTAGTGGCTCAACACCATGGTAAAAAAAAATTACTACCACTTTACATTAGTTTTATCAATATATAAGATTCCCTAAAAATAAATATGGGTGGATTAAAACTAATTCCGTCAGGATATATAATGTTGTGAGATCTCCAATCATTATTCAAACTGAAAACCCAATCAAAGCATACAATTCATCCAAGTGATTGAATCAGTCCTCTCTCCATGGGGATCCCCTAATTGTTTCAATACTGATATTACACAATTATTCCTTTTTGCAGAATTTTAAATTAAATGACATAATTTCCTCATCGTAAGATCATATAATTGATGAAATATTCATCCTTGTAAAATTAAATTAAACTAAATGACATGCGGTCTATGCTAAAAGAATTAATATTCTTTATGAATCCCTCTTTTCATAAAATTACATTATAAATTAAGAGATAATTATTTTTATATACTTCACTGACACATTGATCCCCATCTACGATTCAAAGATCATACTGAAATCCCCAACCCTTGTATAATCATGTATCATCCCATTATTGATATGAAATGAACGTCTTTAACCTAGTAATCGATTTAACATTTCATTGATTAGGTAGGATTGAGAATGAATTAATATGATACCAAAATTTTTGAAGATAGATATTTTTAGGAATCTCATATTCCACTGACCGTTTCTATATACTAGAGTAGAGTTACATGCCATTTAACTAGGTTACATGCTGGGTAATTATCACTAAGTACATACTATAAGAGATTTATTGTCACAATAAGATTAAAACCATTAATTGTTACATTGAGTGATGAGAATTAACATTTTTTTAGTCTTTTAATGAATAATTTTACATTTAATGTGACATTTTTTTTATAGTTATGAATCTTATCTATTTCACAACATGTTATGGAATTAAAGATCATTTAATACACTGATTATAATTTTTAAACTGGATAGAAAACTAATATCTCCATTTTTATCCTTGTCATGATTCATTTCTCTTAACCCAAATCCATCCCTATGTTATCTTGGGGTCCTGCAACCATTCTAGTTCCCTTTTTTCAGCGTTTGATCATCATTTCACTTGTAGTGTGGATTCCTGGGCAAAATTTATCTCTATTAATTATATGATCATACCTTTATCCTAATTTATTTTCAATCGATCATATTTAAATTTATGGATCTATTCCCTGTGATATTGGATCATTCATATAGGACAGGCTTTGAGGTCTCTTACACCGTCATTCTCATTAATGGGTTTTTTTGCGAGTATAGAATTTTTTGAAAAAGATAGGTGATTTTGTTTCAGTTAGACAAATTGATTAACCTTGAATTTCATGATTTTTTTTTCAATTATTTATTTAAATTAAATTTATTAATATTTATATCAATATATTTGATAAATTCCAATTACGGTGAATTGAGAGATTTGAAATTTCTTTAGAATGAAAATTGAGAAAACCCCAATTCCATTGAATTGGGGAGTTTTTATTGAAAATAGATAATTTAAATTGTTTAATTTATGTTTTAGATTTTATTGATTCTATTTAAATTATATTTAGGAATTTAATTATATAAATCTATTTTGTAGGTTATTTTATTTATTTTGAATTGATTTAATACATTTGATAATGGATTAAAATCATTCAATAGAAACCCAATGGTTTTATCGTGATAATGTGGAATGCTTTGACTAAAAAATATTTTTCTTAATAGGAAAATTTGTATTTGAAATGGGGAAATGACAATTAAGTTTATTTTAATCATTATTAAAATTAATTTCCCATAAATTATTGAGTATGATAACATTCAATACATATGTTGTTTTGTAATTATTTGGACACCATCTAGGTATATATAATATTAGAAAACATAAATTCATTAGGCCACATCTTTGAAGAGATGGTGATGAGTCTCATTTGGCTAGTACTAGTGGGACATGTGTATACATATATTTATTTAATCATCTTGAGTGTGAATATTCATATAGTCTAGAACATTCGTAGCAATTTGGAAGATGAATATTTTCTCACATGTTTTATATTTGAGATATAAAAATATTCTAGTGTTGTTGAACTACTTTAAATGCCTTTGGAATTAATATAAACTTTTTTGTATTTTTGTATTATTTAATAATTTTTTTATAAATAATCTATCACTTGAAAAGACATTAATAAAGTATTTTCTATAATTTTATTTGTATATCATGATTTATTTAAATATTCTTTAAAATTACACACCTGTTTATTTTCAAATTTAGATAATTCCTTTTATTAGTCTATTTTTCGAATCACATATTGAATTATTTGTGAAAGACTATTAGGAATTTTAGATCATATTATACATGTTCCTTTAGGTGTTTTTAGATTATCTTATTCTAGTTTTGAGATAGGTGATATGATCACTTTGAGGTGGATCCATCTGTTGAACCATAAACTTGGTGAGTTGTGTCCGTAGAGACATGTATGTTTTTTCCAATTTCAAAATGTGGGTTATATTAATATTTCCTTGTTTATACATTGTTTTCTTCAGGTATATTTCACTAAGTAGTGTTTTTGTTTATATTCATACTATCATAATTCATTTCAATTGCATTGTCAGAGGAAAAATCATTCCCACTCTGATTTTTTATGATTCTAGGTTCTAGTTATCAACTCGTTGGGTCCAAAAATATCTTCTATAATATCTTAGGGAAATATTTGTTATTGGGTTACTACAGTACATGGGAGGGTTCATGAAAAAAATCCTTCTGAGCCATGTTCTTCAGATTTTTTCTGAAAGTTAGTACACATTTTTGAAATATTTTCAGGACATAGGAGGTAGTTGGGATTATTTTCCTAGCTAGATCTCACCATATTGAATTGTCTGTCACTAGGGGTGGTTAGTGAAAGGAATACTATGTTACAATTATAATCATTAAACTATTTTTATTTTTATAGAGTGTAATTCAAATCAGGTTGTTCATTATGCTTGGAAATATTTCCCTAATTTATCAGTTTTATTGTTAATATAATGTCTTCCTTATTGTCTTCTAATGATGTGTTTCACCATGAGTCATAGAAGTAGTGAGAATTAGATCCTAGTGGCAGATTCACTTTATCCAGAGTGAGATAAACCATATTTGGACCGAAATTTATTAGAGGTGATTGTTCACACTATCCATTATCTTGAATTGGCAGTACCTATAGTCCATTTATAGGATCTAGCTATGGAACCAAATGGGAATATTCTTCTGAATCATTCTCAAGAGTTCCTTCACTATAATTCCATAATTTTTATATGTTAAACTGATTCTCTACATCCTGAATAAAGCTTCCAAAATAAAAGAATTAATTTTTTAGTTCTTAGAGTCTTTAAAAGAGATTAAATGGATGTTTTCCACCTTTGTGCTAGTGGTTATAATAATGAGATGGTGGGATATCATGTCGATGATTATGAAACATGACAAATTAATGTGAAAATACATCAATTTTATTTTCATAAACTGGTTCCATATTATGTAAGTCGTGTTATTTATATTTTATGTGTTTTTAAATCATGAGAAAGTTTATGGAACTATGACTTAGTATTCAAATTTCTTTACAAAGATTATGCATATTGCACCTAAAATTTTATCTAATGTGATGAGAAATTCTCTTCGATTCCAGTTAGGAAATACATCAAATATATATTATTAGGATTTCATTTCTGAAGCCTCCCACTTATAAAAATGTGTTGGATATTGGGATGATGGTTTAGATAGATCGGGTTTGAATTTCAGGGTTTATGGGAGTTTATTTTTCTCCCAGTGTTAGTGGAGGTTACATCAAGGAGAAATATAATCAAGATGGTTCTCATGGATTTTCCTGATATTAGGATCATTCCAAAGCTCTGATATCAATATAAGGATGCTACATAATTTTTTCTCAATGAGTAAAGGTAATACATTCTAGGAAATTCTCCCCTGAGGTTTCCAAGAACTGTATCTACTACAAATGTTCCATAAACATATAGAAATTATTCCATTTTTTCTCTATCTTCATAGTATGATAAGTTGATCATATCATTCTAAAACATTTTGGATCTCTATGGACTCAAATATAAAAGGTTCCAGTCACATGAAATGTAAAAAAATCTAGTTTACATAGTGGAAGAGTCTCTGGATTATGAAGAAATGGGTCCAAAAAATATGAGAGATACCAAAACTATTACTTCTTCATTAGTGACTGGTTAATTTGATAATGGTGCATCATATTAAATTATTTCAACTCATATTGTTAATCTAATAAATATTTATATGGATGTTTTATCTTTGATAATGGATATTACTACACCCCTAAGAATAATGAGACATTGAGGTCTCCATATCCTCCCTCGTTTCTTCTCTCTATCTGATGTCGAGATGGTTTGGAGTATTCTGTTCCCTCAAATGATAACTCTTGAAATAATTTTTATTATTGATTATCTCATTTCCAATAAATCTCGAACTTATTTTTGTATTTTGTGGGTCTACCTTACTATACCAAGTGGCGTTTCTAATGTCTTTCGATGAGAATGGTACCCAAAGTAGAGCAGAGAAAAACCCTTTTATCCAAATATGGGGAATGTAATATTAGTATTTTCATTTGATCTGGATTAGAAATCATTGATTTTGGACCTCACTCTAAATATCATAGAGTTCCCCTATGTGTTTTAATGAGATATCTCTCGCCTTTTCACAAGGTAATGGAGGTTATGTTTTCTATTGACATAATCCACGGTACTCAACTAATTTATATTTCATCATACTATATGGTTCCAATAGAATTGAATGATCTAAATTCATTTTCAAATGATCTCCTTGAGAAGAAATGTATATACCAAAGTGTATCACCATTGGTGGAACCGGTCCGCTTTGCTAAGAAATATACTTATTTTATTTTCTTATTTGTGGATAACTGAAAACTCAATTGAGATATGGTGAATAAAAAATATATATTTCCACTGATTGATGATATGTTAAATTAATTGAAAGGTTCATTTTTATTTTCCATGATCAAAAATCGATCAGGTTTCCATCATTTGAGGATAAAATAATATGTTATTCAAATATCCACCATTAAGAGAAGGTACAACCATTATGAGTACCATGTTATTCCCTTTTTTCTAAAAACAAATCCTTCAGTTTTCATGGTTTTGATGAACATGATTTTCCAGGAGAATCTTCATAACATTTTGGTAGTCTTTTTTGTAGCCTTTTTGGATGGAATCTTTGTTTGATGCATGTCCAATGTGGATCGTGTACATTATATAACCACATTTATTTGTCTACCGAAAAATCAGTGACACTTTGAAAATATTTCAATGTGTGATTTATGGATTTGGGATGTCAAATTGTCGTGATATATTTTGTTTTGATATGGTATATATGTTGATCCTGAGAAGTTAGAGGATATTAGGACTTGAGAGAAACTACATAACATCTTCGATATTCCAATCTTATTGGGATTATATGAATATTATTGTCAGTTCATGAAAGAACTATCAAATATGGATTCTTTGATAAATTATATAACTTGGATGTTGGTGAGTATTTCATGTAATGATAAATGTTTGAGTTCATTTTATGAGATGAAATTAATTTTGAAAACTACACCACTGTTGACTCTTCGAGAGGCTGGGAAGTGCTTCATGGTCTTCTGTGATGCATCTGGTTATCGGTTGGGATACATTCTTATGAAATAAGATCATTTAGTTTCTCATGTGTCTCATTATATGAGGCCACATAAGAAGAACAATCCTACCCATGAACCTGAAATTACAGTTATGATGCAAGTGATTAAGAGTTGAAAGCACTAACTTTTTAGATAACCTTTTTCTATTTATTTAGTCCACAAAATATTGAGTTATTTATTCCCTAAAAATATTTTAATATCCACTAGATGTTTTGGGTGGATAAAATACTATTATTTTACCTTGACAACCCATTTACACCATGGAAACAGAATGTCATTACAGACGCATTGAGCATGAAAATTCCAACCTAGGTAGTGAATGAATATTCAGAAGAGTTTAATTTGATGGCCTCTTTGCAGAATTTTATATTAAAGTCTAGGAATCGTAGGATAAAGTTAATTTATCCTTAAATTAGTTAACATACCCTCTTATCATGATTAATCATGAGGAACAAGATATTGATAATGAATTATGAAGTATTAGAGACTATCATTGTGTTAGGGAGATAGTAGTTGGGTGGCTATTATTTAAGGATTGTGTTCTATGCTATTTGAATCGCTTCGTTGTTTCATTAGCAACAAGACTGTGATGAGAGATTGTGATAATTCATTGTGGGATATTCTCCCATGAACCACTAAGATGTTATGTGATATTCAGTGGTAGTTGTACTTGCTATGTTTGAGATGGGGCATTACTATGTTTGGTTCCCACGATTATATAGTCAAATAGGATATAGCCAAGCATAAAAAACCATCAGGTCTACATCAGCCATGTGCAGTCCCTACTTGGATTAGGGATGAAATCTCTATGTGATTTTTGGTTGGGTTTCCTCATAACCATAAGAATAAGAATTTGATATTGGTTTTGAACAACAAGAAGATCATGTTGGCTCACATAATACAAATTATTGATAAAACAATTGTTGAGGTGTTTGGAAATCTCATTTGGAAAGATATTGATTTTCTTTGAAAGAGTTCCATTTGTAGATGTTTCTAATTGGCATCATCAGTTCAATTCTCTCTTTTTAAAATGCTTTCAGGATGCACTAGGATCATAGGTCCATTTGATGATGACCTACAACTTTTAGTTGGATGTCTAAAAAGAGAGAGCTATAAATAATCTTGAGGATATAACTTTCACTTGTGATCTCATGTTTGATGGGTTTGGGGATTATCATTTGGGGATGAAAGAGTTTTCATATCACAATAGTTACTATTTTATGATCATAATTGATCATTTTGAGGCCATTTATGTATATCCTTGAAAATATCCATTGTGTTGGATGGATATTGGTTAATGTTACTTGGTTGTAGGATATTTAGTCCATGTGACGAAAATAATAATTCACTAAAACTTTTAGATAATTTCTAAGACATAGAGATTATATAATTCTTTTTTTGAGCATTGTAGTTAATATTTTGAATTATTATTTGGTTACTAGGTGTCCTTTAATGATTCATCCTTATTGGGTCATCGATATCTTGGGTGGAATGAGAAACTTTCTCCACGTTTTTTGGACCTTTTGAGGTTGTTGAGATGGTGGGGAATGTTTCTTACTAGATGGAACCTAAACCATATATGAACTCTATACATAACATATTTTTTTTATCGATGTTTGGAATGTATTTATTTCATCTATATAATGCTTTGTGCTAGAGTGATCGTAAGATTCAACCTGAGTTAACTTTGACTAAGTGGGCTATTAGGATAGTTAATTATTTGAAAAAGGTACTTTGTGGGAGGATGATACCTTTTTGATTGTTCTATAGTAGAATACATCTGATAATCATGAGACATGGGAAAGCAAGGCACTTATAAGGGAGTAGCGAGATATTGATTTTCGCATGGATGTTTTTTGAGAGTTTTTTAGGCATATAATGTTTTTATGATGGGGTGGTTATAAAATGTTGTTTCCAATATAACAGATATTTCATTAACCATAACATGGTTATCCATTTCCATTTACCTAGTAGGTTTGATAATGAAATGGGAGGATACCTATAATGGAGAAGTTATAGGGTTTTGGACTCTCATCATTAACTTACGGTTTCTATAGTCTATAGTGATGTTTAACTCTGTGTAACTAGGTTACCCATTGAGTAATTCTCGCAATGTGCATATCTTGAGAAAGTGAATGTCATATGATGATTCTCACGGAAAAAGTTACATGACATGATGTTAAATTAAAAATAATGAGTAATTAAATGAATGGTTTAAAATTTAATGTGGCACATTTTTCAGGGGTTATGATACCCAACCATTTCATGTTGTGTATTTCGATTACACATCAAGTAATACCATGATTGTAGTTTTTAAATGGACAGCATAGTTTATATCTCCCTTTTGGTCAAACTACAGTTTTATTTCTCTCTACCTAAAGCCTTCCCCAATAAATCTGGGGGCTCTCGAACCCTTTCAGGTCCTTTGTTCAGCATTCAGTCATTATTCTGCTTTTTGTGTGAATTCTTGAATATGAGTTCTCTGTATTATTAATCAATTCTTCTATTTCTCCTCCACCATGATCAATGTATAATATTTATATTGGTGGATCTATTCTCCATGCTATTGGATCACAGTTCTAGGTTTAATTTTGATGCCTTTGACACCTTCGTTCCCATTTATTATTTCTATTGCAAGTGTTGAATTTAGGTCAATGGTTTTTTATTATTTTCTATTTGAAAAAATGTATTAACATTGAATTTTTTAATTTATTGAAATTTTTTATTTAAATTAAATTTCCCAAACATGATTTCAGTTGATTTGATAAAACAGAATTCCAGTAAATTGGGAACTTGGAAAGGGTTTGGAAAGAAAATTGGGATAACACCCAATTACATTTAAATAGGGAGTTTTTATATAATTTGGATGATATAAATTATACATTTATGGAATATATTTTCATTGAATTAATAAATTTAATTATAAAAATGGATTTTGAAATTTAATGGGCCGGTTTTTGAATTGATTTAAATATTGTGAGATTTTATAATACTTTTTTGATAGAAACCAAATCGTTTCATTCTATTTAATAGTGATGTTTTTTTAAAAATATATTTTGGATTTATATGGAAACAAATCATATGAAATTGGGGGAATGAGATTTTATTTTATTTTATGAAGTATTAATATAAGTTTCCCATCATTTATTATGTTAGAGAAAATGAATGACTAAGGTATATTATAGGTTATTTGGGAACATTCAATTATTATAAAATATTCAAAAACATAATTGAAGATGGTCAAATCCTTAAAGGGATATAAATGAGTGGCCTTTGTCAAGTGTTAGTGGGACATGTGTATAAACATATTACCATAATCACTTAATGAATTCAGATCCTTATTGCCATGAACATTATTTCCTACATCGAAGAGGACCACATTTTTCACTTTTCTATATTTGAGATATAAAAATATGCCAATTTTGTTGAACATGTTTACATGCCTTCTTAATATATATACTATTTCGTTTATAAAACTATTTATTTAATCAATCTTTTTAAAAAAATATTCGATCACTTGTAAACCCATATCTTAAAATATTTTCCACCATTCCAATTGTATATCATGATTTGGTTTAGTGTTATTCAAAAACAAAAACCTGATTAATAAAAAAATCAAAGAATTACATTGGTCAATATATAGTTGTAATATGATATGGAATCCTAGGTGAGACACTACTAGGATTTTTTCTCACAACCTACGTGTTCCTTTGGGTGTTTGTATATTTTATCCATCTAGGGTCGAGAAAGTGGGAATGAACTCATGTAGGTGGATATGTATACTGTTAATTAGACATTTGGAGATTTTCCATAGATAATTGGGATGTTTTACACTTTTTTGGTACTTGGGTTATACATCACTGGGATTGTTTATACCTTATTGAAATTTGTTACATTACAACCAAAAAAAAGTTTATTTTTATATTCATACTATCTTGTTTCATTTCTATCACAATGTTAGTCGAAAAACCATTCCCACTCTGAGTTTATTTGACTCTAGGTGTTAGTTTTCAGCGCATGGGGATCATGAATCCCCTTCGGGCTATGTCTGTAACGGGTTGGTTATCAGGTTTCTAGGGTACCTCAGCTGGTTCATTACAAATCAAGATCGATATAAGTTTCTCCATCACAGGATCAAACATGATCATATTATAAGAATGTGTACTCCTGTACAGATGAAATCATCCCACATATAATCTTCATTATCTTCTATAATACTGACAAATTTTTTCCATTTACTCTTCTATGTTTCATATTATATTTAACATGCGATTACAAAGAAATATAAATTCCCCTTCTTAGTGATTCTGCCATCTATATCCATTTTAGGACATCCCCAATTTCCTTTTACAATAAAACCCAATAATAACTATATGGGTATTGATTTATATTCATGTAGGATATTTTGTGACATTAAGATATCATATCCTAGTATAAGCCATAAATTCCAATAAGCCTTGAACCCATCTTGATCTCTGTTTCGATGACTCAGTCCCCAATCAGCCTTCTGGAAATGCTGAGGAATATTTTATATCATATAGTTAAATGAGTGGCTTCCATCCTAATGTATTTTATCATTAAAAGTGTTCTATTACAAAATTTCCCATATCATCAATAGTTCAATATGAGAATAAAATCCATGGATTCAATATCAGGGTCCTTGTCCAATTGATTAGTGATATGGAGAGGAAATATAATTTTTTTTTCACATAACATTAAACGTCATGAAATAATTTCACAACTAGATAACTATAAAATAATGACTACCCGGGTCCTTATTTCATGATGAAAAATATATAAATTTAGGTCAGTCCATCATGACATCACAATTATAAAAGTGATTCATGTCATATACCCGGTTATCCCCCTTGATTTACAGACCCATGTGGGTATTCATAATGTAAGGGAGCCTATAACAGGATAAAAAATTATGTCATAGAAATTTCTTGAGTTTCGGATAGCCACATTCATAATTTACCATCATCTTGTACATTTTACTGCATAAAACCATCTGTTTATTTTTTCATTAATATTCCAAAACATTAAGAATATCCTCCCTTATATTTAAACATGACATGTGCATTGAATATACATCAAATAAGAACTATTTATAGACATATTATTATTCTTATAGGATATAAATTGATGTATGAATTATATATTCTAGACTCATAAAAGAGACTTCATTCATCCACATCCCTCTCTAAGGGATCAAAATATCATAGTATTATGAAACTATAGTATTTATTCCCACCCTAAACTTTCTTGAACATCACTTTTCCATAAATTAGGATTTAGTCCTTATGTATCTCAAATTTTCATAAACAATCCTTTACTATCAATAACAAGTGAATTCTTCAATAATGTAACTTTTTTCTAGGATTTGTATATATTCCCCAATATGGTTATGAAGATAAACCACAAATCATTAATTCCAACTAGAAGAATGTTTTTATTCTATTGAGTTGATCCTCTAATCACTATACACCCCCAAAAATCATAGTAGGTCCCATAATTTTTATATGGTCATGGGTCATCCCTTATAGACCTGTCTGATATATATATATTTTTTTAAATCTATTATTTATGATATACTACTTCCTCATTCCTATTTAAAAGTTTCTAGGAAACTATATATATTAGAACACATTTGAAATATCATTTTTTATGCCACTCATAAATGCATTATGAACATAAACTATTTGAACCAACCTACAGAATATTATTTACTATAAATGAGACACTTTCATATTTATTTTAGAAATAAATCATTATTACCTTTTGGATGACGACCCAAGATTTTTTTCAAAATAAGAAAACCTTAATCATTAAAATTACTACATTGATGATACATAACCATATATTCTATTTTGTAATAGTTCTACATTTAAATAACATAAAATATTGTTGAATGAGACCAAAAAATGATCACTCCAATAATCCAAGACATGTGAGAATGAAAAGGTCATTGTATGACCTCTATAAAAAACCATTTTTCATGTTTTATAATTTTTTAGTAGAACTGAAATAATAAGTAAATATTTTGGGAACAACAACATAGCCCCCGAAAAAGTCATATTATGCGAACTGGACAAATTATTCCAGGAAAAATTCATAACGCTCTCCTTTGATATCCTATAATTATGAGAATTAATTTAAAAAAAGGTTGTCTAACCATTATAGTTCATAAAGTCAACATGAGTGTAAAAATTTTCAGGAACCAACACCATATCCCTAATGTCTTAATCACTACCCAATTACATGAGATGTGATCATCCCCTTAGAAATCTGCAATCTTAATCACACACCATCTTGGTTGTCCCTTTTTATCACAACATTGGTAAAATGGATTTATTGATCCGAATGCACCACAATTGAATTTTGAACATCATTGTTGTCGTTAGTCAAGTAACGTAACCCTTTGGAGATCATTTTTTATGTAGGAACATCCCCTCATAACACCATGATTTATTTCATAATGGTGTAGCACTAGTTTCCACCATTAAGAATGATCAATCAACAACAACTAGTCTCTATTTATTATTGATTTAGTAATTGTTATATTTTTACTAAGACCTTTCATAATTCAATTATACAAGATGATTAGACACCATCTATGTTGTGTATTAATAATTCATATACACTTTCAATGAAAAATAAAAACATTTCATCCTTGATCATTTGATTGGTCCACGCAACATGACCTTAAATAGAATAAAATCACTTTTCAATATTTATGAATATAAATTGATTTCCCCTATTTATGAAAAAATTTATAATAGAATCATGGTCCAATTTACATTGGGTTTTATTCAATCATTCCCTAAAGAATATCTTCTATACATTTAATTAATGTTATTCTTCCAAAAAACATATAAATTTATGGTCCAAAAAACTATGAAATTAATATAAAATAATAAATACTTGAGTTTTTATATTTTTCTGTTACACTCTTCTATAAGATCATGTTAGTTTTATGATGTTACTATATATACTTATTCAAATTTGGTTTATATCTATTCAACCATAAATAGAGGCTCAGACTAGTCAATCTTGAAAAACATAAATCCACAAATGAAAAGATAAATAAATCAATATAGGTTAAAAATAAACAATGGTATGAATATGAAAAAGTAGATAATTTTCTCGCTTTAAAATTATCATGCATGATCTAGAAGGAATTTATTATTTGAAATGAAAAAAATTCTTAAATATTTATGTTAAATAATCATAGTGGGGTACATGGCAATATACTAAGCTACTATACCCAATGATTCACTAATTTAGGATTAGTAAAATGTTATGGCTATGAATGAAAATATACATGTCTTGTGGGGATAACAATATAAACATAAGTAAATTTAATTTATACTTGATGTTCCCCTTATCATTAGGAAAAATTAGAGTACTCATGCATTTCATACATACTGTTTTTTACATTCATGAAAAACTCCAAAATGATTATATTTAAGAGGTATTTAATCATTTTGATCATGAAAATAGTAATTAAAATTTTCAACCCTTCATGACCCTCATCACATGGAATCACCTCCACCTGTATCAAGTTGGTCCAACTCATGTTTTATAGTGATATGTTTATACATATCCCCACCCAATAAGTATTTACATTTGAATGAAAAAAATATTATGTTTGAATGATTTTTTATGCCTATACCCATCCTTGATCTATATAATGGAGGAAATCATTCACATCCATATTGAAAAACTCTAGTGTAATAGTGATGGTATTTATGCCTATAATTATCCATGATCTATTCTATATAGGAAATTGTCCCCATCACAATGGATGAACTCTAGTGTTACAGTTATTCTATTTTTATATACACATCATGATCCTTAATATAAGGAAATGTTTTGAGATAAATATATTATTGGAATAAATGATTAAGCATATTCATTCAATTAAAATGTTTTGGTTGTTTCATGTTATAATTATGTTTTCTTATAGAGCCTCAAATATTTTTATGAAGTCATAATTGTATTGAAATAATTGTTATAGACTCTAAAAATCATTGATAAAAATTTATTTTTAATATATTAAAAAAAATATGAGAACATATATAGTTTTTAAACACTCTATTTCATCACATGAAAGATAAAAAAATTTAAGTGTATATGACAGTTTTTTATAATACATTCATCAAAATTCAACTCAAACATGGGGATTATAATAGATAAATTATTGAATGTTAATGTATTTGGTAGGTTCTACCTTAACTAATTGACATATTTTCTAATACAAGTATCAAATTCCATGTTTTTTATTTGGAAGTCCTTGAGTTTAATGGTATTTTTCAAAATTAGCTATTTTTTCATTGAAATCTTCAAATTCAGTAAATTTTATAGTTTAAATAGACTTCTAGTTGGAAACGTATGATCCTTCATAAAAAATAAGCATCAAATCCTTCAAAACCCCTTTCACTTATTTGACATGATTGTTATATCAATTAAATTAGTGGATGTATCATTTGTGCTCCACTAATTCCTTTTATGTAGGTATGAATTATTAGATGAGAGCATGCAGATACTTGTTTTATGGAATGAGTAAGTAATGGTAGTATCTACCAATGGAATGATTATTTTTAGATATATATGAATAGTTCCACAAATATGAACTTTATATTTAGTCCCATGAGTTGATCCTACCCCTCCCAAAATACAATGGTAATGAGAAGAGATGGAATATGTATGATACATAGGGTACTTGATTGTTGGTCCCCCTTGTTTTATGATCTAATTTAATATAACATCAGGGAATATAATCTAGAAATATGTTATTATGTTATCTCATTTGGTATGCCATCCCAATCCACCAAATGGGTAACTATTTACCAATTCTCATGTTTAATCCCTTTGTTGGTTCAAGGGAGTTACAAGAAGATGGAATTAGTCCTCTCTATTTGTATCCACTTTCTCTAATACTAGAAAATGATGGGGGATAATATTAGGAATTTATTTATTCTTAATTGTAGTAAAAGGTATATGAGACTCCCACTATATGAAAATGACTTGGAAAAAAATAGGTATGGGGAATAACCTTTACAAATGAAAAATTCATCCACTCGAGCTACTATTGAACCTTACACAAAATAAAACATTGAGGAATGTTATTCTATCATGTTTTTGTCCATTACCAATGGATTTTTTGGAAGGAATATCACAATAAGGACCAATATAAAAATAAAAATAAGTAATATTATTTTTATCTAAATCATTGGTTTTCAATAACATTGGTTGGAAATAACCAATGTCATACAACCTAGGAAAATTTTATATTATGTGATATCAAAGGTATAATACTAGTCCAAGAAATTAAAATTCTCTTCCACACCATCATATAAAAATTCTAATGGAACACTAATATTATATGAATTCATCTTCTCTTATACATTTCTCAAGAAGTTGTAGATAGAGGAAATAATTGACACTATTAGATTGATTGTTTGAACTTATTTCTATTAATCCAACATTTAAAATTTATAACCCCAATTCATAAGTGTTTGTATCTGCATGGAACATTAATCTACTCAGAATCCTGGTTATGAGTCATGATAATTAAATATAGAATTTTTAATTTGACTAGACAGTGTTTACCAATGGATTAGGTTGGACCACATCCATGTAATTGCAATATAATCTTTTAAAAATTATTTTTTTGAATGTAATTTTATTGAAAATGTTTTCCCCAATTCAATTATATGGATTCAAGAAATTTTCCCCTATTCCTATTATGGGTTAATAAAATTATGATGGTGATTCCTTTCAAGAATTCTATTTTATTTGTCAAGTTGGAATCTCACAATGGATGGGTTTGTCTTATATAATCTCAATAATTCTTTATATGAATTAACATACCAATCATTTTCAAGGTCATTGTTAGCACTCCTAGTTGCTAGAAATCTCATAAATTGATCATTGTATCAACACATGGGGTATAAAATATATTGGTACATAAACACAAATGGTTGAATAGTTATGGGTCATGCTCACTAAAACTATACATCATAAAATGGGAGATATATATTGCATTAGAAATTTAAAATCCTGTCTATATTAAATTCACACCAAAGGATTTTATAGGATCTTGAAGCCCATAGACAAAAAATTAGAAAATACACTATTTATGGGTTAATTCTAAATTTTACTCAATACCGCCACTGAGTATTCTCTAGGAATGGGTTAAAATATATTAATTAATATGAAATATTTTATTTTGATACATTTCTTTATTATAATGAGATGATATAGTAATTTTATGGATATATGAACACCCATGATGAACCACGTAGCTGAAATAACCCTCAAAAGATAATTTTACAATTATATAACCCAAATATGATGTGAACCATTCTAGTAATTTTTTTTATTATGAACATGGGTTGGGATTTATTCTTTAATATTAACCATGTCATTACTAAATCTATAATATGGATGAAAATTAGGAAGCTCTCATGAATGAAAATTGTTTACGGACTCAATCTATGGAACTATATAGTGTAAATGGTATTCAAAAACATTTCTTGAGATAAACCCCCTTATTTAAATGATAATAATCCAATTAGATATTTGTGAAGATATCAAATTCATTATACTTAAAAATGTTAATGATATCAATGATTTAATAGAAAATTGAGAATATAATATTAATAAAATGGAAAAATATGGGTTTCTATATAGTAACTTCAAGGATGCTACATAGTAATAATGTGGACAATATAAATTCTATATTTATAGTAGATTTATGAATACCAAATTCACAAGAAATTGTTTTCAACAAACAAGATAACAATTAAATTTAACTATTCATTCTATCACCCATATGTTTGTTATCCAATAATAAAAAGAGAGAAAAAAGTGTTGTAGTGGGGTATTCCCTATTCATAGGGAAGGAAAATAATAATTTAAATTATAATATGATTTCTATTTGGAAAACATAGTTTTTGTAATGACTCATCTTAGTGGGGCATGCACTACGACTCACCAACCCCGCCTCTAATAGGCCATGGGCCAGTGACTAGCACCGAGTAGGCAAACTACTAACATGGGATGCATTGCCTAAGTAATTGTACACATGTGCACATATCCAACCCAAAAATTATGAAATGTAAAAGAACTATTGAGGAATAGAATACATGCATTAAACTAAACCCAACCAATAGAGTATGACAAAATTTATAGTACTGAAATGTAAACTGGGCCAAAATACAAGCCCACCAAAACAAAGAGTTTGAAAACTAAAAGTCCAAAATATAAACATAAAGAGGTACTGGGACTGTTGCTCATAGTCATAGGAACTCCTCGGCCTTTAGGGAACTCAGAAAGCTCGTTCATGTCCTGGTATTCCTTGGACTCTGTCAAATGGCTGCCCGTCTTCACAAGACACGACACATGTTGGCGAAGCCCGTCCACGAGAAAGTATAACAATAATCAGTATAGAAACATGAAAACACCAAAGTAATACACAATGGAAATGTACATTAAACTCTAAAAAATATGTATACATTACATATATCATGATTAATAGAAAATATCATGATATACTCAAAACTCAGACTTGTAGTATAAGGAAAAGTCACGAAACTGCATACCCTCGCTAGGGATTCAGTTCGAATAATCCAGGAAGCACACATCCGGTAGAACTCACTCCAAGAATATGAAATCTCAGATGATGTTCTATATAGAAGTAATGCCTATCAGGAAATGGCAGTAGAGATAGCTGTACTCATTACTAGAGAACACACTCCTGAGTGGGAAAATATCACAATACACAGATGAGGATCACAGCCAGGGCCTCGACAAGTACCACAACTCATCCGTATTCACCTATTAGTTTGAGGATCAATGCCCTATGGAAGTGGTAACATCGATACCTGAATTTACCTGGGGTCATGAATGGATAGAGAATCTTTCTCTGAGCCTCTTATAGAGATACCTGACTGTATCTCGGAAAGTCCTATTTAAGGGGTCATATTATAGTAGAAGGAAACGATACCTGACCTTTAGGGGAATGCGAAAAAGGAGAACTATCCCAAATGAAACATGTAAAAGATAAGGTGGATGAGAAGATCACGCCATTTACTGAAAATTACACGGCGTGTAGATAGTTCACAGGTCGTTTCCTATGACCCCAGGTACTGCCTGTGTACAATGGCCCATGTCATATGGCTTGACATGTGAAACACAACTACACAGATTGAAGAAATAATCACATGCCATGTCAAAGTTTCACGGGCCTTCTTCGTGTACACTAGTTGTGTGCCCGTACACAGCCTCATCCCATGTATGCCAACTCATAATATTTGTAAACGGGGCGACCCATGTTAATGGTCTCACCTGTCCAAGTGGTGGAGTACACGGTCGTGTACTCCACCTCGTGTCTGTGTATCCCCTGGATACACGTTGAGCATTGGGGATTGTCCAACACACCGTGTGACTGGGGCCACATGCCTTGTTATACCTATCTGACCCTTGAATCCCTAGCCGCCTCCACCGGTACTACACAGCGTGTTCTTCAGAATCACACATCATTTATTCCAGAATTTTCCAGACATGATGCTTTTTTCTTGTGTGCCTCCTGTGATGATTCGATCATCGTTCCAAAGATCCTATTGAAACAAAAATCGGGATTTTGGGTCACCCTGACATCCCAATGTCATCTCTATTGCCTTAGGTCCTCTGATCGTCCACGAAAACAGGCATTGATCCTCCCGCGAGAAGAACAGACTCTTCTGATCCAATACGATTTGCCACCTTCCATTGTCGTCGCACCTCTGTAGAGACATTACAATGTTAGGTCTCCATTTTCGGTTCGTTTTGTTTCCAAAAGGATGTGCAATGATCCATTGTTCATCGCCCCACAGCGAAGTTGAAGAATGTGGGGTATGAAGAGGGGAAATAAATCCCAACCATAAAATTGGAACAAACCTTCTCCATCCTACGTGACAGTGTTGATACTCTCCCATTTGATGGATTAAACAGAAATAATCAAAGCATATATTTTTAACATCATGGATTAATCCACAAAAATATCTCAATAAAATACCTCCTGTTAGAACACACGATCTGCGGATCAACCTGTTCATAGGTAGGTCTGCGTTCAACGTTTAATCCACAGAAAGGGAAAGAGAATTTAAATAAAAACCCCTACATCAAGAAGGGATCCATTGCTGATGAAGTGGATTCATTTCCATTATTGTCGAGATCCTTGAAAATTGTAGGCACATCAATTCACATTGTTGATTCGTCGTCGTTCTTTGCTGAGTGTTTTTCTCCGTATCTCTACAAATTCTCCAGATTTTCCCTCCACCTTCTGCCAATGAGCAACGTTTGATTAACCCATTAAAAAGAGGGAAAATGTTTCATCCTTTTGTTACGTTGAGTCTCTGTTGTTACGCTATGGAATTTATGATTCATCGCTGCTATTTCAGAGTGATTATGGCATGGAATTAATTATTGAAACATCTGCAACCTCACTGAGCTACAGGAGAAGTTTCTAAATAAAATAAAATAATCATTCTAAATTTTATATTTTTTATTTTACATAAAATGTATAGAAATTAACATTTTTCCTCTACCCACATTGGTCAAGGCTAGGCCTAATCATATTTAAAGTCATCGTCTCGTTTGCAATGGTGACCTCATATTTTTAAGCTGCACATTTATTAAAAAATTGGAATAACCGCGCACATATATTGATTCACTTAACTTAAAAATATTCAAACCACTATTCTGAGCTCATTGGGCTATAGAACGATGTTTCGTCTATGTGACTGGTCTTGAAATAATTCCAAATAATATTTAAAAATAATACATGGAAAATATGAGACATTATATTCTCCCCACCTTGGGGCTTTCTATCCCCGAAAAGCCAAAAAAAAGGTTACTCAAAAAGATGCTCGTACTAGGAATGAATTTGAGCCTCCCGCTCCCACTTGATCTTATGATGATTATCGTGCTGCCACCTAATTTAGACCAAGGGAACAGATCACCCACGTTGGATCCTCTCCAGCTGATCCTCAATCTCCACCAGGTAATCAGCAAAGGTTTCTTCATCCTTGAGATCCAGCTCTCCATAGTCGATGATGTGTGATTTGTCATGCGAGTACCTCCTCTGCTACAACATGTGGAAGAAGTCATCTACCCAGTGCAACTGCGGTGGTGGAGTTAGGCAGTAATCCACCTCACCAACTCTACACAATATCTGAGAAGGTCCGATGAACATCAGAGATAGCTTGTTGCCTCATCCAAATCTCTATAACCCTCGTCGAGGTGATACCCAAAAGGAAGACATGGTCTCCCTCCTCGAACTCTAGAGAAATATGTTTTCTCTCATCATAAGACATCTGCTGGCTCTGTGGAATCTTCATCTACTCCTTCATGATCTGCACCTTCTTGGTGGTAGCTCGTACCACCTCTAGACCCATGAGTGCTGACTCCCCAGGGTCAGTCTAGCGAAGTAGTGACCTAAAAGGTCTCCTATACAATGCCTCGAACGGTTCCATACCAATGGTGGAGTGGCAGCTATTGTTTTACGCAAACTTCACCAGTGGTAGATGGTCCTAGCTACTGTGACCAATGTATATGATAGAGGCCCGTAACATATCCTTTAGAACATGAATAGTTATCTCCATCTGACTAGCGGTCTAGGGATGGAATGTCGTGCTAAAGCATAGCTGAGTCCAAAAACCCACCTTCAATCCCTTCCAAAACTGGGATGTGATGAAGTGATCTCGATTTAAGACTATTGTTGAAGGGATTCCATGAAGCAGAATTATATCATACACGTAGATGGGTACCATGCTCTCTACCGATCTCTACTCTATGATATCTAGTAAGTAGGCCAACTTGGTGAGTCTATCAACGATCACCAAGATTGAATCATTTCCTTTGGAAATTCATGGTAATCATCTCATGAATACCATCAATATTCCATATCACCTCCACTCAGGTACTTCTTTGGGTGAGCCAGTCCCGCTGGAACCTGGTGCTCGGCCAGAACCTACTCGTACAAAAGCCATCATGAAATGAACTCTGCTACTTCCTTCTTCATGCCTGACCACCAGAACTATCATCAGAGATCTTGGTACATCATCAAAACTCCAAGATGTACCACCAAGGGGTATGTATATAACTACCTCAGGACCGCCTCTTGAAATTCCACTGGTACAACTGTGTCTCCTCTAAAAAGAAGTACATGACCCCGCCTTTTTAATATCCATTAGAATCATGTATTTTAGATTACTGAGCATGTAAATCCTCACAATCGACATCACCAAGTTGTTCCTGCCTCACACATTTTAAGATTAGAGGGGTGACAACCATTTACTATAGGTATGTTTCACACTCTCTATCCATGAAGGATAACTGCAAAGTGGAAAAATACTCTGTCACCTCACTCAACAGCTACGAGCTCGACAACCTACTAAGAGCATCTTCCACCTTGTTCACTTTACTAAAAGTATAGATAATCTAAAAAATCATAGTCCTTGAGGAACTATATCCATTGAATCTATCTCAGATTCGGATCCTTCTAAAAAAATTTATACTTGAGGTTCTTCTGGTTAGAGTAGACGATCAACCGCTTGCCAATAACGTAGTGTCGCCACATCTTCAACATAAAGACCATTGATTCCAACTCTAGATCATGGGTCACAAAGTGTTTCTCATGTCACCTATACTCAAATGAAGCATAAGAAATCCTTTCCTATCTCTCCATTAGGACATAGCCAAGCCCGGTCCTTGATGCATCGTAGAAAACTACGTACCCAAAACCCTCTTCTGGTATTCTCAAGATCGTCGCTCTAGTTAAACTCTTGCTTAATTGCATGAAAGCTTACAGGAACTTCTCCGTCCACATGAAGGAATTCCCCTTCCCAGTCAAGGCAATCATCAGTGCTGATTTTCAAGAGAAATCGGGAATGAATCTTCGGTAATATCCTGCCAACCCAAGGAAGCTCTACACCTCTGTCATGCTCTGAGGTGGCTCATATCCTAACACTGCCTCCACCTTGGATAGGTCCACAGCTACACCATCTGCTAAGATGACATGTCCCAGAATATGGAATTCCTGAATCCAAAAGTAGCACATAGGGAGCCTTCCATAAAGCTGGGGATCTTAGAGTACTTATAGAACCATCCGCAGGTCTCTCTCATGCTCCTCCTCTGACACCGAGTACATAAGGATGTCGTTGATGAAGAAAACTATGAACCAGTCTATGAACGGCTAGAATATCCAGTTTGTAAGTCCCATGAACACTGTGGGGGAATTTATCATGCCAAAAGGCATCACCAAGTACTCATAGTGACCATAACGACATCTAAAAGTTGTCTTTATGTATATCCTCGTCTTGAACTCATTGTTAGTGATAAACTGATTGAATATCAAACTTTTTGAAACACTATGCCCCTATCAGATGATCGAAGAGGCCATAGATTCTCAACAATGGATACTTGTTCTTCACCATTACCTAATTCAGGCACTATTATTCCACACACAACCTCAAACTCCCATAATCCTTCTTGGATTACAATAATGGGGCCGCCCAGGAGGAAACACTGGGTCTCGCGAAACGTTTTCTCTGCAAGTCCTCCAACTGCACCCTCTACTTGCGAAGCTCTACGGGAGCCATCCAATATGATGACAATTTTTTTTTTCAGAAATAGGGTATGGGTCAGTGTAGAAGTCGATCTCTCGGCAGGGAGGCAGTCCTGGAACATATTCAGGGAAGAAATCCTTGTACTCTACCACCACTGCTGGGAACTCGAAGCTCACAATATCTACTGTTCTGAGGGTAAGGCTGACCATCTCTTGAATGATCAGTTACACACTCTTACGAATGATCCCATTCTGTGCTGCATGGGTATCCATTTCTCTGACAAAGGAAAACCTCATCCCATCACTACGGACACACCACACCCATCGCCTAAAATAGTAAATATAGGAATGGGCAAAAGATAAAAAATTATTACCAAGAATGTTGTCGTAAGGCCTCGATACAACCACCCATAGGTTTCAATTGAAAATCTCTCATCCAAGGGTAATATCACATTGTTCAAAAAAGGTGTGTGATCGTTGAGTCTCCTCCCGTCTGTGTCTCCAAGCGTAAGGATCGAGTCAATGGTTCTACCAGAATCTCTTAGTCTCTCACAAGAGATGTGGTGATGAAGGAATGACTAGAACATGTGCCTATAATAATGGAATCTAAGGTAGAGAATACACAGATCGTACCCCATATCATATTTGGAGCCTTAGGGTCATACACTTCGACTGCATGCAGTTGTCCCCACCCCTATTCCCTAGCTCCCTAAGCATGGTGCAGACATCCTGGGGATGGTGGTGGGTGTAAATCAAAGCGTCTTCCACCACCTGTAGCTCTCCCTACTCCTCTGCCACATACACTACCTAGCGAGTCTGTCTACTCCGTTATATGCCTCTACCTTAGTGGTCCTTCCACCACATCCCTGTCAGTAGCTCGACGGGTCGGAAAATCTCTAGCGAGATTTCCCTTACCGTCGCATTGGTAGCGACCCTTCTCCCTAGGCTGACTAGATCCAGTTGGAGAGCTTTGGACTATGGATCCTTTGTCTTGGGTCCTCCTATGATGTCTCCCACATCCAGATCCATCTTTTTGACATCGGCTCCCTACTACGACGGTCTCTCCACCTATCTGCTTATTACTGACTATCGGAGGCTATCACTAATATTCTAAGAAGCTCTCTATCACCAAGTCTTGATCGAGAACTACAGCATAATTCGAAATTCATAAAGTCTTGAAACGATCATGGATGTCCCATATCAGACCTCACTTGAAGGTCCGAGCTCTGATGTACTGATCCCTGACCATATCCATCAAGTACCTGGCAAGGTTGGTGAACCTCTATGAATAATCATCCACCGTGAAACTACCCTACTATAGATGAAGAAGATCTTGTATATGAACATCCCTCAGCTTAACCGTTGATAACTCCTCCCTAAATAGTATCTCAAACTTCTTCTATGAAAGAGTCTCCTCTTCAAGGTTTTGTGTGGTCAGACTCCACCATCGTCCTACTGATCCCTCTAGAAGGCTCGATCCTAGGGCCACCATCTGGTTTGATGGTGTCCTCACTAGATGGAAAACTCTATTCACCGCCTCTATCTAGTCCTTAGTTTCTTGAAGGCTGGGATCGCTTCATAACCTGGTGGGTATCTGTCTCTGGAACTCATAGATCATGGTCATCCTACGCCCCCATTGGTCGGTACTACAGGTACCATATGCTTCTCTACTCGTGGGTGTATAGAAGGTGAAAAACCTGGTGGGAATGATTGGGGAACTAGTCCCTGAATCGAATCCTCATCATTGAGGGCATCATCCTCGTGATCATACTGCTGAATCCTAGCGGGTATGTATCACTGAGGCATCCTGTATGGAAACTAGATATACAATGGTCAATGAATATATCTATATAACTAACACAAGGACATGGAAAATACAACCCATTCCTATATGATGCATGTACCATTATTTTATCTCCCCACAACAAGTGTTTTCATGTACCGAGTTGAGAAGGAGGTTATCAGAGTCCTATTTTATGGATATGTCGGCTGACCGCATGCACCAACACTGGAGTCTCTGGACTGAAAGCCTCAATTGAAACACTGAACTCTGTTTCCCCAAACCAATCTCACAAAATGTTCGTCCTAAGGTATAACTGACAAACTCTTATACCACTCTGTCACGACTAGTCCTAGTGGGGATCGTGCTGTGACTTCCCAAGCCCGCCTCCCATAGGCTAGGGTCTGGTGAGTACCATCGATTTTTTATACTACTAACATGGGAGGAATTTCCAATGTACTTACACAAACACACACATATCCAAGCCCACAAATTCAGAAATGTAAAATAACTACATAGGAACTGAAGTCATGCATACAACAACACCCAACCAATAGAGTAAGATGGAGTGTAGAGTACTGAAAAGTAAACTGGGAAGAAAAACCATCCCACCAATAGAAAGAGTATGAAAACTAAAAGTCCAACCTATAAACAGAAATATGTACTAAGACTTTCTCATAGCTGTAGGAACACATCGGCTTGTATAGATCTTAGAAATCTCGGTCCTATCCTGGTCCACCAAGACTCTCTGAAAAGGTTGCTTGACTGCAAAAGACACGGCACATGGGGGCGAAGCTCATGCATGGGTGAGTATAAAAATACTCAGTTGAGGACCCAAAAAACAAAAAAAACAATACACAAATAAAATGTATAATCATCTCTAAAAAATATGTCTACTGAACATATTTAAAGAATAAATAAAAATTTATATATACTCAAAACTTAGACTCGAAGTTGAGGGAAAAGTCACAGAACTACATAACCCCGCTAGGGATTTAGATCGACGAATCCACAAATCAAACATCTGGGATAACTCACTCAATAAATCTAATATATCTAATGATGTACGTCCAAGAATTTTTGAATGTTGGGAAAATCCATGACAGATAGGTGCACTAATTACGGGAGGACATACTCTTAAATGGGAAAATATCATGATACCCAGATGAGGATCACTGCCAGGGCCTTGGTGGATACTACGACCCATCTAGATTCACCTTCTAGGAAAAGAATCAACCAACTATGGAAGTGGTCATGTCGATACCTAACTCTACCTATGGTCAAAAATGGATAGAGGATCTTGCGCATGGCCTCTCAGTGGGATAACTTACTCTTTCTTAGAATGTCCTACAAAAGTGATCATATTCCTGTAGTAGGAAATGATACCTAACCTTTAGGGGAATGAGAAGAAGGGGAACTAACCAGAACGAAACATGCCCAAGATACTGTGAAGGAAAAGAGAAAGGTAGGTACTAAATAGTGCATTTCATATTGATAGGTCACATGTTGTTTCCTCTAACACTGGGTACTGCCCGTGTGAAAATTATTATGTTGAAAGGCTTTTCATGTGAAACGAAACTACACGACGTGTAGAAAAAATCACATGTCATGTCAGAGTATCTTGGGTTTTCTCTATGTACGCTGGACATGTGCCCGTACCCAACCTCAACCCATGTACGCCAACCCGTGAAATCGATACACATGGTGACCTGCGTTACTGGACAAACCTAGTGGTGTGGTGGAGTACACGACCTTGTACTCGACCTCATGTCTATGTATCCCAGAGATAAACTCCATGCATTGGGGAAAGTCCAACATCCCATGTGACTAGGTTCAACTGCCGTGTGATACCCAAATGACCCCTGAAACCCTAGCTACCGCCACCGGTACAACATGACATGTTCTACAAAATTACACGCCGTGTATTCTGGAATTTTCCAGAAACGACGCTTCACAACTACCTGTATACTTTGATGCTTTGATCTTATATCAGATGATCTGATCACCAAGAAAATCTATATTCTTGGTCACCCTGACGTCCTTAATTCCTCTCTGTCGTTTTTGGGCCTCTAATTTGCCCCAAAACATGCACAGATCCTCCCACATGAAGAACAATCGAAGAACGGTCTCTTCCAATCTAAGCCAATTCATCATCCTCCATTACCGTCACAGCTACATTGAGTTTTTAGGAATTTGAGTTTACAGTTTTGGATCGTTAATTTTCCAACGGACATCCAACGATCCATTTTTCGTAGCCTCATGAAAAATTTATAGAATGCTGGGTACGAAAAGGGGGAAAGAAATTGAAACCAAAATGGAGGAACAAACATTTGTCACCATTTTTCACAATTTTGATACGCTCCCATTGGAAGGATTAAACAGAAGGAATCAAAACATGAATTTTTAACATAATGGATTAATCCACAAAATTAACCCAATAAAAACCATCCTGTTAGAATGCATGATCCACTGGTCAACCTATTCATTGTTTGGTCAGTGATCGGAGTTTAATCCAAGAATGAGGAAGGAGAATTTAAATAACAACCCCTACCTCAAGGAGGGATCTATTGTTGAAATAGGGGTTGCATTGTCATCATCACCGAGATCCTTCAACTTTGTCGGTGCAACGATTCACAGGTTTGATTCGTCGTCATTCGTCGTCGGGAGTTTTTCTCCAAAGCTCTAATAATTCTCCAAATATTCTCTCCACCTTCTGCTAATGTGCAACGTTCTGTTAACCCATTAAAAAGAGGGAACACGTTTCAGTGTTCTGTTATGCTGAATCAATTTTGTTACGCTAGGATATTAATGAGTTAGAATTGCTGTTTCAAAGTGAATATGGAATGACATTAATTATGGAAACAACTGCTCTGTCGTTGCGCTGTAGCAGATGTTTCCAAATAAAATAAAATAAAATATTCAAATTTTATTTTAATTTATTTTACTAAAAACGTCTGAAAATTAACTTTTTCCATTGACCTGTGATGTTCAAGGCTATAACCATTCTAATCTAAATTTGTCGTCCCCAGTGCAACGATGCCCTCATATTTTTAATCTGGGCATCAGTTTGGAAACTATGGCAACATCGCACATATGCCAACTCACATAACATTAAAAAAATTCAAACCACTATTCTGAGCTCACTGGGCCTCTGAACGATGTGTCGTCTACGTGCCTAGTCTCGTAATAATTCCATATAATATTTAAAAATAATACATTAAAAAATATGAGACATTACAATAATCTATAAAAATAACAGTATTACAAAGAGGATCATGTGGTAACAACACATGTGCCCCATACTTCCTTGGAATGGGCCCTAGTTATGATAATTAGAACCCATTTTAGTGGGGGATATTTTTCTGACACCCATAGAGTAATAAATGATAAAAAATTATTCATGTAATACAATAATTAAAATTGTATCACCCAATATAATGACATAATAAATATTTTTTCCTACTAGATAGAGTGTATTAATGTAGTAAACTTGTCAGGAAACATTAAATGATTCACATTATACAAAACAGCATGTTAATAAACATTAAAAGATTATGTTGGATAAATTCTATTAATGGTACATTGATAGAATCAAATAAAATAAGAGAATATCTTTGTGGTCCACTGACAGAAGCATTTGTTGCTTCTGCATCACCACTTAAATGCACCACTATTTTTAGAGGAACCTAAATAACATTCTAGATCTAAAAATTTGACATCATTAATAGTTATCATGAGGAATTTTATGTTATTTACTAGTACCTTAATATACATCCATTTTTTCATCTAGAAACCCCTCCTCGCATTACTAAAGTTATATTCACTTAATGGTTCTTATATATAATCGACATTTCATTACAGGGAAGGGGGGCCAATGCATTGGTATGGGAAGGAGATGAAATTAATTACTTTTTCATAAAATATATATAATTATATTATTAAATTATTGAATAAGAATATAGGTAAAATAAGGAATAATACACCTTATACAATGGGGTCGATTCACCCATGCATAATTTGTTATAGTGAGGTATCCCCCCATTATGTTCGAGGTTTGTGTGAATAAGCCAGATTTCTGAAGTGATCACATGTAAGAAAAGTCCCAAGAGTCTATACACAAGATAACTACATATAATTCCTATGTGATAAGACACTCTAAAACCCATTAATATATATTTTATTTGGAAGTTATATTCTACATGATTATATTTTCTTGGAATCATTTAATACTGGAAGATTTTAAATATATTTCCTTGGAAATAAACATAACATATTTGATATATATATTTCTATACAACGTGGAGTCTAAACGAACACATTGATAGTATAAATTTATGACCAATACATTGGATTAATGATTAAGAACTGGGTTAACCATATCAATAAAATATACATATATTGGATTAGGATGATAAAAATTTATTGGTAACAACTAAATATTAATAAAACCATTTAATTACTAAAAGATCTATTTTTAAAGAAATGTATTATTTTTAAATGTTATGTATTGAATTTTTTAAAAAAAAAATTATTTATCACTATTGAGAAATAATTTCAATAAACTATATTGATACTATATATGAAAAAATTAACAATCATATATATATATATATATTATCCAGGGGTTAGTAATGAAGGAAAAATAATTTAAATGTAAAATAATTGCATTTTATAAATCTATTTTTATGTTCTAATGGTGTGATTATAATAATAAATTTAAAAAATAATCATTTATTATTGTTTTTAATAAATATTTATAAATTATATATTATGTCATATATTTTACAATTAATTGATTTTTTTTACTATGAATTGAATAAAATTAAATTAATCTTTACACTTAGAGGTCCCCTTTTCTAGAAAACACATTTATAATTCATTCTACATCCATTTTTTGAAATTTATTACATCCATATTTAGAAATTAAATTTGATAAAAAAATTTCAATTTTTTAAATTTAAATTTTAAATTTTATAATAATGTATATTTCATTTTCATCATAGTAAATATAAAAAAATAGTTAAATTGGTGACCACTATTATGCTTAAGATAGGTTCACAAGGGGTCATACTAAGATATAATTGTAATAATTCCACATAAAAATTTATAATTTTTATTATTTATATTTATTTACACTATATATTTTCTTAATATAAAATAATTATCCTCTTCAAATTATAATACCTGGGGAAGAAGATAATATTATCTAAATACATTATATTACTCAATGTTTTTCTTACCCCTCACTTAAAAAAGAGAACCAAATCCCAAACCATATTAACCGACATAAATCCTTATATAACTTCCAATACATTCACCAAAACATCTGTTAAATCATTCCTAGATTCGTAGTTCCACTATTCTTCTACTAAGATAAATCTTTCAAGCATATGGTTTATACTAAAAAAGACATATTAAATAAAAGGTGTAAGTCATAACTGAGATCATTGATTTTTAGTTCTTTTATTTCCCATATAAAACATTTCTATCCAAATTATACTGATTTCTCTATTATCATAAATATAAATATATATTATAATGGTGACGACATAATTATTTTCTATCACGTTTCTATCCAATTGGAAATGAATGATTCAATTGTGGGTACATGTCTAAAACCACCACCACATGGTGATATTATTCATTTAATTTATATTACTAGAATAAATGAGTATATATATTGATTTTTTAATATATGGTATATTTATTATTTATTTAATATGTTATTACTAAAATCTATTTTTTTATCATTCTTTACATATTGTTATTACTAAATGAATCTAGTGTTCCTGTGTACATAGGGACAACCTTATTTATTATTAGTATAATTAGTTTTTATATCTATACCTTTTAATAAAGTTAATAAATTTTTATATAATGAATATATAATAATTACATCATTATGAAAATTTTTATATTTTGTTAAAATTATTAAAATAAAATGACAAGAATCGATGGACAAAAACATACCTAAAAAATAAATATATATTAACTAGAATAATGTTTTTAATAATGTTTTGTTAATAAATGGATGATTAGATGTTATATGAAAATCATTTTTAAAAAAAATATAAATATTGTTCATTTATATAATTAAAATAAATTTAAATTTATTATAGATGATGTTATTGTAGTTATGAAAAAAATTGAAATTGAGGTAATGGTTTTCTGTTACAATAACACCTTAAACAAGGATTATTAATGTTTAAATATTATAGAAAAAATTAAATATATATATATATATATCAAAAATATTATATATGTAAGGTCATGAATTGACCACTGAGGCCTGTGTCATGACTACACCAAGCCCACCTTCTATAGGCCACGGGCGGGAAACTAGCACCGAAAGGCAAATTCTATAAAACTGGGATGACATTTCCTTTATAACCTATAAACTCATGTATCCAAGCACAAAAAAACATTCGAACACAAGAAAACAATATAACCAAAAGTGTGTTGAAATTAAAAGGTTTTGTAATAAAAGCCCAACATTAAAGGTATAATTACTACTGAAATACAATACATCAGATGAAAAAGAATGACATCTACCATATCATCTTCTGAGGATCATACCTGAAGGGTAGGTACAGATTGTCTCCTTAACACCCCATATCTGCATGTCTCCTCTGCAAACTGACACACCGTATAGTCTACATCTGAGAACCGTCCAGTCCTGGTACACTTATCATCAGTCAGCGTTGTCGGTCGTCTGCATCCAACACAACAAGGTGTGGGAATAACCCGTGCATTGGCGAGTATAACGATACTCAGTTAGGGCCCCAAGACCCTTAAGGTCCCAAAAAATCCACCAAGGTTAATCCACAAGCTATGAAATCAAGATATAAACCTACTTAGTTATATTCCTATACAAATACCTAATTTTTTAAGAAATTAATCTCAATAATGAGGAAAACTGAGAGGTATTGACTCAGCTCACACCAGTTATAACATAGGTACGGTATTAGAGATGATTTGTCATATCTACTGAATCATCTTACTCTGTTAAGAGGCTCTTATTCTAACCTTCATAGAATCGATAGGAACTAACCCACATAGGATCGCTAGAGCTGAACCATTTAGTATCGCTAGGAGATGACCCTCACATGATCTCTAGGAGCTGATCGCTTGGAGCTGACCCACATAGGATCACTAGAGTTGACCCACACAGGTTCCATAGGAGATGCCCCGCACAAATATGCTTGGAGCTAACCCACTGAGGATCTCTAGGAGTTGAAACACATAGGATCCCTAGGATCTGACCCACATATGATTTCTAGGAGTAAACCCACACTGGATCGCTAGGAGGTGAACCACATAGGTTCGCTAGGAGCACTCTTCTCATCACATCCAGCTATTGGGATTCCGTACTAAGTTTACTTGACTTCGGGAGAGTCATCTTCCCAAGCCACTAGTCGACTCTCCAACTGCCACGACATCCCTGAAAAAAATATCTCAAAGGACCACCACGTCAAGTTGGCCTCAATGCAATAGATGGAACCTCAATCAGATGATCAGTCTGTGAGTTATTAGCCTTTTAATTCTTTGGGCCCTATTAGATTCGTGCTTGATCCAACCCGACCGTAACCTATCATAACCCAAATATCCAGTGGGGAATACGCAAAGGGACCGTCTCACTCCAAGATTTCCCGTGTCATTGACAGTTTATAAAATCGATGTATGGTACCAATGTAATGGAATAATGAGGGTAAATGGGTCGTAGTGGGTTAGGGTCTGGTCTGACCCGATCGGACTGACCCGACTAGGGCCAATGGCTCCAACCAGGAAGGCCATAAGGGACCGAAGAGGGCCACGAGTAGCTGCGAGGAAGAGGAGGGCCGCTGGTGGTGGCGATTCCGCATAGGGTTCCACGAGGGAATGAGCCCGCGGGGCAGCTCGGCCTAAGCGGTTCGCCAGAAGGGTAGTGGTGGCTCGAGCGATGACTCATCTTGGATGGTGGTGGAGGCTCGGGCGGCAGCTCGGCCTGGCTATGGTGGCTCAGCCTAGAAGTTGGCAGCGGCTCGGCCTAGATGGTGGTAGCGGCTCAAACGGCGGTGGCATCTCAAATGATGGTGGCTTTGGCATTTTCCTCGATTCTCGGTTTCTGTGGCATCCACTTTCTTGATTCCAAATAATTTTCTTCAATGGGGTTCTTCATTTGAAGAACAAGGTTTTCATTGGGATTCATCGTTCAATGAAATTAATCCCCCAAGAGCTCTCTCCTTTTCCAACCCAAATGAAAAGCGGTGCCAATATAATTTAACAAAAGAAGAAATTATGTTGGTAAACACATACAAGTTGGAAAATTTAACGTATGGCTTTGGCACAATTAATGTGGAGGAAGCTCAAGAGGCTCCTCCATAATAAAGAGGGAGCTGAGAGGTTTCTCCCTTATTAAGAGGGGAGTTCAAGATGTTTAAGCCTAGGGTGGTCCCCACCACCACAACCTCTCATGGGAGGTTAGTTCGGGTGGTCCCCACCATCATAACCTCTCATCAGAGGTTTAGATCTGGTGGTCCCCACTTCTCAACATCCACATGAAAAAAAAGCTACAAAATTTTTATTTTTATTTTATTTTTTCATGAATATGTGAAAATCTAACTTCCACCCTTGACCTACTATGGTCAAGGAGAAGGTCTCTTTTCGAGAATACTGACACTGCAATTTCATAAGAACACTCAGATTTCAATTCCGAGCACTCGTTCAAATGTTAGAATAACCCGCTCGCACATTTACTAAACATACCCGAAATAAAGTTCAGAAATTCATTTCAGGCACTCAGGGACTCAGAATTTTGCATCATCAATTTTTACGGACTTGTAAAATTCCCATTTATTAAAAAAATTCATTTAAATAACTCGTTATTATATTCTCCCCACATTTGGGATTTACGTCCCCGTAAGCCGCAACTCAATATAAGGGAGCCAGTGGGGGTGCTGAGCACAATCTGAGCCTCCTGATCCCATGTTCTCGGTTGGAGGTTCCCATGCTGCCAGCGAATGCACACCGGAGGTATCAAACATCCACAAAGAACTCGCTCTATTTGATCCTCAATATCTACTAGAACCTCCTTAAATTCCACCCCATCATCGATGTCCATCTCGCCCTGGTCGATGATATAGGAAGGGTCCTGCACGTATCTCCTTAGCTAGGATACGTGGAAGACATCATGCAACTGGTGAAATTGAGGTGGAAAAGATGAGTAGTAAGGCACCTCTACAACTCTAATGAGGACCTGGAAGGGTCTAATGAATCACAGAGATAACTTTCTGCCTCATCCAAACCTCTAAAAACCTTGTCAAGGTGAGACTCGTAGAATGATGTGGTCTCCATCCTCAAACTCTAGAGGTCTTTGTATCTTGTTAGCATATGACTTATGCCTGCAAATGTGCAGTCTTATTCAACTCCTGGATGATCTTCCCCTTTTATGTGGTAGCATATACCATCTCTGGTCCCACTAGTGCTGACTCTTCTGGGTCAGTCCAACATAAAGGTGATCTGCAAGGTCACCCATATAACACCTTAAAAGGTACCATCCCAATGGTGGAGTGATAATTGTTGTTGTATGCAAACTCCACCAAAGGCCAGTGATCCTCTCAACTATGAACAAAGTCACGGTAACAAGCACACTTCATGTCCTCAAGGGTCTAAATGGTCTACTTAGTCTGGCCATCCATATAAGGATGGAAGGCAGTTCTCAAACTAAGATGTGTCATGAATGCGTCTCGCAACTCCTTCCATAGCCGAGAAGTAAAATGTGCATCATGATTAGAGAAAATCAACAAAGGAACTCCATGTATAGACATAATATCCTACACATAGAGGTGTCCTATGTTATCCATTGAACCCTGCTCTTTGAACGGTAGGATTTGGGCCGACATGGTGAGTCGATTGACGATCTCCCAAATCAAGTCATGACCACTAGATGTATGTGGACATCCTATCACAAATTCCATTGATATCCCATCCCAAATCCACTATGGGACCTCTAAATGATGAACCATGACTATTGGTAACTGAGGCTCCACCTTCACTTGCTGAAAAGTGAGGCACTGTGAAACAAACTCAGCTACTACTTTCATCATTCCTAGCCACCAATGTTGTTGTCTAAGATCTTGGTACATCTTCACCACTACTAGATGTACCGCTAGAGGGGATGTGTGTAAATCCCTCAACACATCCTCCTAAAGAGACACTAGTACCATGGTATGTCCTCTTAAGAGGCTGACAAGATCCCCACATTTAGAAAATCTTTCAGGTGCCTATCCTGTGGATATTTAAGCACATCGTGCCTCGTAGACAGCGTCCCCACGCGGCACCTCCATGACTCACTGATGAAGTGGGGTAGTGACTGTAAGAGACAAAAGGAAAGCTGCACCGTCCTTATCCAAAAAGAATATATGAAAAGTAGCCAGTTTCTCTGTTGCCTTTCCTATAAGCTATATACCTGTCATCAAGCTTAGTGCATATTATAAAAATTCTCGTTCCCAAAAGTATATACTATCTCAAAGTCATTGTCCTAGAGGAACTGAATCCAACATCGCTATCTCAGGTTCATGTCCTTCTGAGAGAAGATATACCTGAGACTCTTGTGATCAGAGCAGACTGTAAAACGTTCACCAATCAGATAGTTTTGCCACATATTAAAGGTGAAAAGCACTACTAATAACTCCAGGTCATGGGTAGTTTAGTTCTCCTCATGTTGTCTCAGGTGTAGAGAACCATATGTGATCACTACTCCTTCCTGTATCAAGACACATTCGAGTCTGGTCCCTGATACATCACAGTAGACTGTTTACCCTATTCCCTCCTCTAGAAGACCCAATAGGAGGAACTAGTCAGCCTATACCTTATCTCCTGAAATCCCCACTTGCATTTCTCTGACCAGACGAAGGGTTTCCCCTTGTTCATAAATGATGAATGTGGTGCTACAATTCTGGAGAAATCTGGCACAATCCTTTGGTAGTATCCATCCAAACCAAGAAAATATGAATCTCTGTCACACTGCTGGGTGGCTCCCAAGCACGTACTGCCTCAATATTCATTGGATCCACTTCAACTCTGGCCTTCGATATGACATATCCAAGAATGTGATCCTCTCTGATCCAGAACTAGCACATATAGATCATGCCATAAATATAGTGCTCTCGGAGTGTGTCCAGTACTACCTGCAAATACCATGCATTCTACTCCTCGGTACCTATGTAGATCAGAAGGTCATCGATGAATACTACTACAATGTGAAAAAGGTATGGATGAAAGATCTTGTTCACGAGTCCCATGAACACTTCTAGAGTGTCGGTTACACTGATTGGTATAACCAAGAACTCATAATGGTCATACCAAAATCTGATAGCCATCTTCTACACATACTCATATCGTACTCTGAGCTAGTTATAGCCTTATCTAAGGTCTATCTTCAAGAACCACCGTGCTCCCTTCAGCTGATCAAAGAGATCGTCAATCCTCGCAAGTGGGTACCTATTCTTCACGGTCACCTGGTTCAGGCACCGATAGTCAACACTGAGCCTCAAATTCCCATTTTCCTTCTTTGTGAATAGAGTCGGGGATGCCCAAGGAGAAACACTGGGCCAAATTAATCTCTTCTTCTACAATTCCTCTTGCTATACCTGCAGCTCACGAAGATCCATGGGAGCCATCCGATATGCTGTTGTAGATATCGGTGTTGTCCCGAGGTACATGTCAATGTAAAATTCCACCTCTTTGCAAGGAGGTAGACCTGGGACATTATCAGGGAAGAAATCTTCATAGTGGTCCACCAATATATGATAATTCAAACTCTCCACATCAACCACTCTAACGGTAATGCTAGCCATCTGATGTGTAATCAGTTGTCCCTCTTCTGGGTATGTCCATCCTTCACACCAACGGCTCCCTTCTAGCCAGTGAGGGTAAACCTGGTCCCATCCGTGCAGACACTCCACACATTGCACCTAATACAGTCAATCTAGGAATGGACTATAGATAACTATTACATACCAAAGATGATGTTGTATGGCCTCGACAATGCTTCTAGGAGATCCCAATTGAAGTTCCCTCCTCCTAGAGTAATCTCACACTGTCAGCACTTGCAAGTAATAATCAAATCCACTATTGTAGGAGTCTCTAGCCATAAGGATCGAGCCAATGGCCCTGTCAGAATGTCAGAGCTCCGAACGAGGGAAGTTGCAATAAAAGAATGACTGGAAACTATGTCTATAAGTACTAAAACTAAGGTGGAGTAAAAACAGAACATACCTTATATCATCTCCAGAGCACCGTGATCGTAGGACTTATCTTTTTGGATCTGAACTCGCCTCTGTCCACCTACTCCGTGTGGTAAGTGTGGACCTCCTAGTGGAGGTGTAGGTAACATCTCGAATCTTCTCCCACTGGCAGTTTCATGACCAACTCCACTTCAATGCCTGCATGCTCTCTGCGAACCTCCTTCGTCAAACCTCTATATCTTCCTGGGCAGTTTTTTGACCATCTACTGATAATCCATACGGCGGATCAAACAGTCATGATCCATGTGATCCTGCCTGCCACATGTGTAAAACTGCTCACTCCTGGAATGACTGGATCCGCCTTGGGTGCTCTGCACAACTGATCCTGAGTCATGCCGTCATCCAGCTATAGGGATGGTCCTCTTGGAACTCTGTGAAATTTTTCTACTGCCAGCTATAGAATACTCTGCTATGTGATGAATGTTGGTGGATCTCCCTACTGGTGACTGTTAAACAATGAATCTCTCCACTAAGAGGGTTCTCTCTAACACCTTTGCCTGTTTCGGGATGCTGAGTGAGATCATCAAAGCCCAAATATCCCTAATGAGTCCCTGCTCGGAGGTTCGGGCCTTTAATAAAGGGTCCCTCATCATATCAGTGGAGCAGCGTGAAAGGTCAGGGAACCTCACTGAGTATTGAGCTACAGTCAAGCTGCCCTACTACAGATGATGAAGTTCATGTATGCGCATTGCACGAAAAGTCTCTGGGACAAACTCTGCCTAAAACAGGTTCTCGATGTCTGCCCAGAGAAGCGTCACCTCATCATGAACCTGGAGAATCAAGAACCACCATCAATTAGCTACTTCTTGTAAAATGCTGGTGGCAAGGATCACCATGAGATCTTATAGTGTCCCTACCAGTTGATAGAATATCACAACAACCTCCATCCAATCCTCAACTACCTTTGGGTCTGTCTCTACATTGAATCTAGGTGGCCTCTGGAACTGGAACTCATGCAACACGCTCAAGTGGTGTGCACCATCTCCTACTGGGGCTGGTGGAATCAGTGGCCCAATGGGAAATGGTACCACTGGTGCCTCCGCTGGTTCCTCTACTAGAAACGGGACCTACACTGAGGCCTCATCGCTCAGTGGGCTATCATTTCATGCTACTCTCGGAACCCTAGCTAGTTGTATGTGTGGAGGCATCCTGAAAAGAAACAGGTGCAAAACAGTTAATAAATTATACCTAATGATATGACTTAATAGATCATAATTAAAACTATCTAAAACACACTCGCAATCAGTGTATTCGTGCACTAAGTCAGAAATCAGAAATCAGGGTCTTGGTGTATGGATACGTGAGCCGCCGCACCAACATTGGATTCCCTAAACTGATAAACACACTCAATACACATGTCACAATTGTCTTTAAAAGAAATATCAGAGTCCTATGTTCTACAAAAGAACTGACTCCTCTGGTACCAATTTGTCTTGACCCGTCCCATGGGGCCCAGTCCGTGACTACCCCAAGCCCGCATTCCATAAAATAGGGGCTGGAAACTAGAACCTAAAGTCTTATTCCCTAAAACAAGGTAGTAATTTCATTGATGACCTATAAACTCACGTTTCCAAGCACACAACAAGATACTCTCAATAGAAAACTGTATAACCAAAAGGGTGCTGAAATTAAAAGGGGCCAGAATACAATGCCAAAAGTCGAGGTACAAGTAAAAATGAAATACAAAACTTCTGAAGAAAGAGAAAGAAAGATATTGTATTGTTTTTTGAGGTTCCTACCATAATGGTATGTGCAGATCAGCTCTTCATCACTCCACATCCACCCGTCTCCTCTATGAACTGACATGCCGTATGGTCTATCTCCGATCACTGTATATTCCTGGTACCCTTGTCCTCAGTCAGTGCTATCAATCGTCTACATCCAACAGAACAAGGAGAGAGCGTATCTCGTGCATGGGTTGAGTATAATGATACTCAGATGGGACCCTGAGATCCTCAAGCTCACACAAAATCCACTAAGGGGAAACCAAAAAGTATGAAATCAAGAGATAACCCTACTTAGGTATATTCCCATTCAGATACCTAAGTTTTCAAGTAATCCCTCTCAATAATGAGGAAAACACAGTGGTACTGAATCAAGTCACACTAGGTATAACTTAGGTACGGTAGTATAGATGATTTTTTATATCTACTAAATCATCATACTCCGTTAAGAGGATCTGTTGCTAACCTACATAGAATCAATAGGAGCTGGCCCATACATGATCATTGGAGCTGACCCAAACATGATCGCTAGGTCCTGACCCATATAGGATCGCTAGAATCTGACACAGACAGAATCGCTATGAGCTAACCTGCACAGGATCACTGGAACTGACCCACACATGATTTCTCGGAGCTGACCAGCACATGATCTATCGGATCTGACCCACACAAAATCACTAGGTTCTGACCCACATAATATTTCCAGGAGACGACCCCCACAACATCACTAAGAGCTGACCCGCATAGGATCACTCGGAGCTGACCCATACAGGTTCGCTAGGAGCACAATTCTCATCACAACCTTTAACTAGGTTTCTACACTATACTTTCTCGTCTCCTGTAGAGTCTGCTCCCCTATCCACTGGTTGATTCTCCCACTCCCATGATGTCTTCTAGAAGAATTATCTCAAAGTATTTCCATGTCATATGGGTCTCAAAGAAACAGACGTCGCATCAGCTAGATACCCGGTCTGTGAGTAATTATCCATTTAGTCTCGGGGGCCTGGTTGTATTCGTGCTTGATCCGACCTGACCGTACATCGAGATAACCCAAATATCAAGTGGGCTATACTCAAAGGGACCTTCTGGCTCCATGATTTCCATTTCCACTGATTGTTCATCAAACAGATGTCTGGTGCCAATGTTATGGCCAAATGAACTTAAATGGGTTGTAGTGGGCTCGGGTCTGGTCCGACTCGGTCGGACTGACCTGACCTGTTGGGTTCGGCCAAGCCCACTGGGTATCCTAGAATGTTGGGTCTAGCCCGGCATGCCGCAAGGGGCCATAGAGGGCCGAAGGGGGCCATGAGTTAGCGGAGGGTTGTAGGTGGCCGCGAGGCCCCGGAGGGTTCCACGAGTGCACACAGCCGTGGGGAGGCTTGTCCCTAGCAGTTCTTCCAGAAGGGCGGAGGCGGGTTAGGCAGCGAATTGACTCAGTCTTAAGCGGCATCTCGACCTGGTAGTGGTGGCTCAGTGGCGGTTCGGCTCGGATGGTGGTGGCTCGGCCCAAACGGTGACGGAAGCTCGGACGACGACGGCTCAGCGGCGGCTAGACGAGGGCGGCGACAGTGGATCGGCCTGGATGGAAGCTCTACCGTGGGGGTTCAGTCGTGGGGGGTTCGACCTCGGACGGCCAGGGCCGTGAGGTAGTGTCGTTGTTCCATCACCTTTGTCATGGCCGGCAGAGGTGCCGAGCACCGTTCTCGTGCCTCATCAAGGCCAAAAACCCACTCTGGTTGTCGTCTTCCTCCGTCACATAGAACATAACATGTCATCAAAAGCATTGTGGATAGGATGGGCCGTGTTTCTTTTTCCTTCACTCTCCGTATTATTGTGGAATAAATCCGTACAATGTAATCATGAAACATGAATGTGTATGGACGATATTTAAAAACAACAATCCCCACAACCCTGGTCAATATCTATTTCCAATCCTGAAAAATAATTAGAAAGGGAGTACATGGGAAGTGATAATCATATCAAAATAAACCCCTAACTATTTTGCTTGATGGCATCGACGAGGTCATGAGGTAGAAGATGAATCATTGGGAAAAGATGGAAGTTGGTGTCATCTAAATTTTCTTCGATTTTCAGTTTATGCATCTCCCTCTTGCTTGATTCAGAATAACGTTCTTCGATGACTTTCTTCATTCGGTGAAGAAGTTCTTCATTGGCACTCTTCGATCGACGAAGGTAAACCTCCAAGTTCTCTCTCCATTTCCAACCCAATGGAAAAGGGGTTCCAATATAATTTAACATAAGTAGAAATTAAATTTGCAAACACACATAAGATGGAAAAATTAAATATTCCATTTGAACACTTAATTTGGAAGAAGATCAAGAGGCTCATCCATATTAAAGTGGGAGTTGAGAGGTTTCTCCCACATTAAGAGGGGATTTCAAGTGGTTTAAGCCTTGGGTGTTCACCACCACCATAACATCTCATGGACTATTTGTTTGGGTGGTCTCCACCATCAAAACTTATCATTGGAGGTTTAGGTCTGGTGATCCCTACTTCTCAACATCCACATGGAATGAAAATAAAAATAAAATCCATACAATTTTTATTTTTATTTTATTCTTCCACAAATATGTGAAAATCTAACTTCCATCCTTGACCTACTATGGTCAAGGTGAAGGTCTCCTTAAGGGAATACCGGTTTGGGGAGTTCAAAAGTGCCCTCAGATTTCAATTCCGAGCACTGGTTAAAATGTTAGAAAAACTCACTTGCACATTTATTGAACGTACCTAAAATAAATTTATGAAATTCATTCTAGGCACTCTGGGGCTCAGAATTATGCATCGTCAATTTTAGAAAACTCATAAAACTACCATTTTTTAAAAAATACATGGAAATTTCAGTTCATTACCGGTTATTATACTATTTTTATTTCTAGAAATCAAATTTATTTTATTATATTACCCTATATAATACTCAAATGTCTAAAATAATGAGTTTGAGGAAAACCCCTCTTTTTTATCTATTATAGAAAATAATATTTTCATTGATTCAATAATAATATTAATATAGATTAAATAAAATTTTTATAATATTATATAAATACATGTTAAATTCATTTTTATCCATTTTTTGAATTTATATAAAAATATTTAAAATGAATCAACGAGTCATTTTCTAAAGGGGTACTTTTTTCCAAAGCGGAAAAAAATATTTGTTCTAAAAATTCAGAAATAAAATTACTTTTCCCACTATCATGAATAATAACATATTTAAGTGTTCAATAAAAATATCCCTTAATATTTTATAATGATTTTTTAAAAATATTTGTTAACTGTTTATATTTTAAATTTTTTATATAAAAAAAGTGTATTTTCTTTTAAAATATTCATGTTATCTATTAAAAGGATTTTATTATATAGGATAACATCCTATGATATTACTTATACGTTACTTGAGAAATGATCCAATGTTTTCCTCCACAATTTTTATATTGCTGGGTCTTTGTTATAATTTTGAAATATTTATGAAATCCATTTTCATTTCACTGACATGAGATATAACGAAATGGAAAAATGCATGATCTTGTGGAATACACATGAACTAATTATTTTACAGATTGGTCCACTGTATACCTCTAATTAATTGGGTAAATACTAATGTTTTATGAGCATGAATATTACATAATAGGGTATCCCAAGCCCAAAAGTAGTAAAAAATAGGTAATCCCAAGACAAAAGTAGCTACACTATTTTTTAGACTAGGATTAACATGTGACAAATGCATTTTTAGGAAGCCTTGAAAAAATGATTTATTTGGATATGATTATTATAAAAATTTTAAAAATATTATACGAGACCATATTATGAATTTGTTTATCTCTTTTATCATATTAATTTATTTTATTAAGATTAATATATTATAATCTTTCAAGAATTATTATATGACTTATAAATATGATCTATGATTTTTTTGGTTGTGATATTCAAATGTTTTCCTTATTTTCTAATATCCTTATGAACATGTTATTATTAATAAAATATCATTGATTAATGTCCCCTTTTTTACCATTTCCTTTCATCCAATATCACTCACTAATATTGTCGAGACATAAAGATTGACGTACATGGACATTACATTACTTTTTCTAAATACTTAATATATAAAATGAACCAACACTCAATGAGAGTAATAGTTTAGTGTCTTTGGAAACTTGGAAAATAATTTTATAATCATGGTGAAAGATCTTCAAAATCTCCCATAAAGATCTTCCCCTATTTTTTCTTACCTAAATCCTTTCGTTATATCCTGGGGAAAAGAAAACATAAAAAGGGTGAGCTCAAATGCTCAGTAAGGGTAAAAATAGAGAATATAAAACAATTGATAAACATTTGAATGCAAAAACAAGAACATAAAATCTAAACATCAAAATCTTTAGTTGTGAAATAAATATTGGCAGTATGTAAGGCATAGATCATAATGTAACATCAATCATGATAAAATATCAAGGCAATAAAACATGTAATTGTGGAAAACCATTAATTACTTGATATTATTTCCATAGTACCCAAGGAATTGCTTCCAAGACTATCCTAGTGGACAAAGTCCATTATGGAACCGAGTTCACTCCTCATTCCAGTCCTATATTACTGAACCGGATTAACTTGTCGTTCCATCCATGTATGTATCATGAGATATAAATCTTTACAAAATTCATTGGAGGGAGATATAGGTCCCACCCATCTCATATTGAAATCATTCTTACATCTTCCACAAAATAATCATAAATCATTCATCATAACCCAAAGAGTAAAATGGGTTTCAAAAAATTCATCCCATCATAACATAATCCATATAAAACAAATGGATAAAATTAAATCATAATAAAAATAAAACCACGTAAATAATATAGACATTTTACTTGAAACATAATCATACTAAATAATTTCATCTTAGATGGAGAATAGTTTTGATAAAACACTTGAAATGAATTCTTGAGGAAAATATACTTTTGTCTTCAATATTATTTTATTTTAACAAAATGTCATGTAATTTTTTTAAAAAAAGTATTTTGTTGAATACAACCACAATATCTTGTGGAGTAAGATTCAAGAAAATAAGGCCATATGAAACCATAAAAATCCGTTGATTCCGTATAAGTTGAAAGAATCATTCTCCACATACTTTTTTCGGAAAAGTAAAAAAGTTCCTCATATGGTAATCAAAAAAAACATTCCTTACATAACACAAAGTAAAAGTCAATGAGTGGTAAAAATGATATTAAAAATACAAGGAGAAATATTAGAAACTTTATGAAAAACATTTTATGGGCATGGATGAAAAATATAACCCCAGTAAATACTTACATATAAGCAATCTCGGATAAAAATGAGATTTGAAAAATTATCCCTTACCTTAGGTCTGATATGGTTCATACTCATACTAACCACTTTTATAGTGATTTAATTAATTACATTGACTTATTATAGAATCATATTTATTATTATGATATCATATATGGTTTACTTATGATTTTATATTACCCGTTCTTTTGTAAATTCAATGTTAAAGTAGCATTTTGGGAAAAATCGTTTTATTATCGTACATGATTGGACTTGTTCATATTATTATTACTTATATCATGATTTAATTACATAAATAATGTAAATAATGATTTATATATCATATATATTCAGTTTATATATATAATATATAGATTAAGGAAATTAAATACACTGTTCATGGAGACGGTAGGTCGAACGTACGCATGAATGCTGTTTTCTTTTCCTTATTGACTTGAATGGAAGTAAGTTAATGAAATATATATAAATACATAAATAAAGTAGAATTATTAGTTCATGTATTTCATGATTACTTATTATATATACTTTATAATCATTCTTGAATTATTAACATGGAAAATGAATCTCATTGCGTCGTGGAGAGGGTAATCCGTACGTACGCACGAGAGATGATATAGTTCCCATATTTATTGAATGGAATTGTAGTGGATGATATAATATCATAGAATAAGTGTGATATTAAAATAATCATATATAGTTATTCTTTAAACCATTATAACCATCCAAGTAAAGTGGTGGTGGAAAAACAAATTACACCACGGTATGGAGACGGTATTCCGTACGTACGTACATGCAATGATTTCATTTTCCGTAGGATGGATAGAAGGTGAAATGATGTTGTTTAATATTTATAATAACATATTAGTATATTATTGATACTGATTTTATTCCTTTATAATGAAACAACTAAAGAAGAAGATGTTGAAGAAGAAAGAAAACTAGAAAGAATCGGTAGAACAGATTACCTCTTCTTCGACACACCTATTTTAAACATCTTCTTAGGGCACTAGAGTTGGTATTCTAAGAAGACCAGAACCTATATGATATAACTAAAGGGGTTGATAAGATGAATTTTCAGGGGTTTTTCGAGCTTCAAGGCTCAAAAAGCTGTGAATAGAAGAGGGAAGGGGTTCCCTTTTTATAAGGGAGGAAAGGGGCGCCTTAGAAAAAACAAAAAATATTATTTTATAATAAAGTCATATTCGGTTTATAATATCTCCAAATTTATTTATTTATAAGATAACGTGGGTATGGGTCTAAATCCTCTCAACCAATAGGTTTTAGATAAGTTTAGGTTACTATTTCAACCATATCATTTAGATTTACCACTAAGTTAAATAATTTAACTTTTACAGTGTCTTTTTGATTTCTTACACTATATGGTTAAAAAACTTACTATAACAAGCGTAACGAACAAAACATGGTTCATTATTAATATATATAACCGTATATATGCAATTTGGCCGATCCTTAGATTTTTCAGAATAAAATAACAATTAATAATATAACATTTGTTTTAAAAACTATTTTATGTCAATTTTGACACTATTTGGTTCTTGATTTTTGTGAAACTCATAACAACATTATTAGTTAGAAAAAAGTTAATTAAATAAATAATAACATGTAATATTAACCTAGAAAATTATTTTAATTCATAAAAAGTTTAAAATTACATTTATTTGGGTATTTATAACATCAATTATGTTAATCTTTCATTAATAAGGTAATTACTGAATCATCATTGTGTCATAAATAAAATAAATTATTTAATGTCTAAAAATTATAATTAAATTACCATTATGTATTAAATCTATTTATATTTCTAAATAATAATTATAATCGAATTTATATTATGTATATACCTATATTAAAAATTATTTAGTTATTAAACTTTGATTTTAACTATTTTAAGTCTTCTTTAAATAAAATAATAAAAAATGTCCTAATATAATCGAGATGGACCTAAAGGATAATATATTTTTTTTAAGGATGTTTTTGGTCGAATTATACTTATCCAATATTATTAGGAAATGTGTTAGGATAATAATAATAACATTTTTACCATTAATTTCCCTATTTACTTTTAACCGTGGTAAATAAAAGTAAAAAGTTACCATTCACCAAAAATAATTATTATCTTATTGAACAACATTTTACGAAATAATATCAACCGTGTCTCTTGGATTTTTGAAATTACACTAACAGAAGTGGTAAAATTATGTTTTATGTAAATTTTCAAATTCTCCAAGTATGTGGGTAAAAGACGGTGAAAAGTTCAATAAAATTATTATATATCTAAAATTATTATAAAATGAATGCACTGAATTAATTGAAATTATATAGGTATTATGTATCAATTTTTACCTAAAATAAATTTAAATAAAACAAGTAATTATTTAAATAAAAATTCGGTTTTTAAATAGTAACCCATTGTTTTAACTTTTCATCAAAAATAGAAAGTTTTCAGAAAAATTCCAAAAAATAACCCTAGGCTAATTTTGATAATACGAATCCAAAAATTAAGTCTATTTTGAAAAATAAAATTTCAAAATATGTGTATTACTATTCATAACCGCTATTTCATAAAAATATTATAATAATATCTCATTTAGTGAAAATCGGTATTGTGTACAACACAAGCTATTGAGGGATGTTGCTCTGGCGTGCAACAGAAGCCTAGAATAGTGTTTTTGTATACTATAAGCTAACATGGTGTTGCGTGTACCACAAGCTAATCGTGGTGTAGCGTACAACACAAGACATCAAATTAATTAAAAATAATATTTCTCATAAAATCTCGGGTTGTTACAAATATTTTTTCCCCTTAGGATAAGAATAATGGATTTTAGTATGATATGTCTAAGAAGGGTTCTAGTTGAAAAGAATGTAGGGGGATATGATGTTGAACTTTTATGTTCCCATTGTTAATTTATCCATTTTCTAATGAAAATAAAGCATTATGGATTGAGAATGCATCAACATTATAAGTAATTAAATTTCCTCTAAAATTCTTTTGTAAAATTTTGGGTCACCACTGTTGGTATCATAGAAAGTTTTAGTTTTTTTTTAATTTCGAATGCGAAAACAATAGTAAGAACCCTTAGGATAATCCGAAGAATATAAGAAAAAAATTATACTAAATAAATAACTCTGGTTTTTCTATAAAATGAATCCATTTAATAATTATGGTTTGAGGATGAGGTTTTAGTAATATACGATCATAGTAATAACTATTATGAATGTGGTGGATTAGGTATTAACAGGATCAGCAAAGGTGCATGATGATTTTTCTTAAAATTAAACAATATTTGTAGACACATATGTGTGTTATTATTGGTTTAGTTAATATCTTTATTATAAATACATTTTGAATTATTTAAATATATGGTGACCCTAGATGACCTCAGATAAATTTAAATTTTCATATATTAAAAATAATATTTAATCATTTATAAATCATTTAATTTTTTCAGATAATTTTATTTCACACTATGATTATTTTTTCTAAAAATATGTTTCATGGTTATATACAATGAATCAAACTATATGGAATAATTTGAACATTGAATAAAAAAACAGTGTAATTATCATCCTCTAGAGAAACTAAATTTTAAGAAATTTTGAATGAAAAATATCTATTGTATGGTCAAATGACAGTATGGATCCATGAATCTTGTTTGATTCCAAACAATTAACAAATGGAAACTTTTTATAGTGTTTCCTTCATTAGGAAAAAATAAAATTATTTTAGTTGATCCACTAATTCACTACTTTTTGAGTAATGAATCACTACAACTGAAAATATATATATTTTCCATTCTCCAGATATCATATCTTGATAATGATTTTTTAGTTGTTTATGATTTGGAAGGTGAAATAGATTAAATATATAATCTTATAAAGTTTATGAGACAATATTAATGCATTTAATAATTGAGGATGGTTGAGTAATAATGGGTATTTTTTAACAAATATGTTAATTATATTCGTCGTATTAAAATAGGGAAGGGGTTATTTAAGACCCAACAGAATTACAGAATATCCAGTAATATATATACGGGAAATTTTACAAGGATATTAAGTTACACATATAATAATATCATCAATCCAATAAACAAGATTAACTTATTCATTAGTGGATAAAAGTAGTGTCTTTAAAATTTAATATCCAAAAGATTCATTATTTTATATGAATAAATCTTTTCATTTTTTCTAACTGTATAAATAGAGACCAAGGTCATCCATAATTCCAATTATTTTATTAATAAAAGAAATATGTAATTCAAATGGGATTATAATATTAAATATTCTAGGGAAAAATAAGACTCTACCATTATGGGGGATGTGTGGAATGAAAAATGGAGGAAATTATCTTATTGTGATTTATAATTTCTTTGTTTCTTGAAAGGATGTTCATTGGCCATCCCAATGATGAATTTATGGGGAAATGTTACCAGTTGATGAAAATAGAGTGAAATATTCATATAATAACAACACACACTCTAGTTTTTTATATTTATTGAGCATTTAAAATATGATAACCATTGCATGAATATGAGGGTTAATAAGGAAGATTGACAATAGAAACTTATTAATCACATATAAAGGGGGAGATATAATTAGATATCTATTTATGATAGGTGGTACGCTAATAATGTGGTGAAATCTACAATTTCCATCTACTCTATAACTACCAATGACTTGTTTTATTCTAGATCTACCCATCCTTTTATAACTAAAGAACTCAATAAGGGTATTACATGGTAACATGTATGATTAGATGATAAATAAATAGTGAACACTGTTAGTAGTATGATGATCACAACTCATGTCTATTATTAATCTCTAATTAAAGTTTTTGTGAATGTGTTTCTTAGAAATATCATTATTCTCCCTCTAGTTGAATTCGATATTTTATTATATACATAGAATCTTTAGTTATATAGATCCAATATCAATTTTTGAGGAAGGGAAGTTACATTAGACATTTTGAACCAACAAATGATCTTAAATTTTTTTGAAGTATAAATTAAAACATCAAATGGAAATTATATCCAATATATATGTCATTATTCCTATTAAATGTGGTGTTTATCATATATGGTTTGTGAGAAAATTTACATAAATGAAATTCCAATTATAATGAAGTTTGTGGATGTCATTCAACAAGTATTTCGTACAATTCTTATGACTGTTAATGTCAATATTTCAATATAAAATACTTCTTTTGTTAAAACAATTATAAAAAATCCATATAGAATACCCTAAGTTGAGTTTTACGAATTGAATATTCAATTTTGAAGGATTTATTATAAGGGATTCATTTAGCCAATTGAATCACCCTAGGGTGAACCAATTTATTTTTTATGAATAAATATGGAGAAATAAAAATCAATATTTATTATCGTGAATGTAAAAATATCATGATCAATAGTGTTTATTCTATTCTATATTTTTTTGACTTGTATGATCTATTATGATGGGATCAATATTTTTCAATTATTGATATTCAATATGAAAACAAGAAATTGAGGGCTAAATGTTAATATGTACACATGGTCACATTCTATAAAATGTATGTACTCAATGAATTTTGAATGATTCAATTTGGTTTTACTAATTTCCTCATGATATTATAGGATTTAATTAATAGATACTTTAGATATTACCTTTATTAGTATGTCATAGTCTTTATCGATAATATTCATATATATTATAATATTAAGGAAGATCATGAGGGTTATTTGAGGATTATAATGAAGACTCTAATGAAAGGTAAGATAATTCAAAAGTTATTAGATGTGAATTTTTTCTCAATAAATATTACCTTTTGGTATATATACTCTAATGAATGGTTATATTGATGGATCCATAAAGAAAGATTTATTAAAAATTGGACTCGGAAAACCAATATGACAGAGCTCAATTTTTTCATTGATTGTATTGATATTAATGACTATTTATTAATAATTTAACCCATTTACATAATCCACTCAATAATATTGTATATATAATATTCAACTTTCATTATAAATATTAATGTAATGAAAAATTAAAGGATCAAAAAATAGACGGTTAGCTTGTCTGGACTCACAGTAACTAAAAAATGGAAAAGGTTTTTCATAATTATTGAAGTGTTAATGAAATTAGTAGGCTGATTTTATATGTTAGATTATATGTAGATACCTTATGCCTCTCATTGATTGAAAATTTAATAAAAAAATTACACGATACATGAATTTGAGTTAGTGGTGGTAATTATTTCGTTAAATATATGGATGAATTTTTTATACAGTGAAATATATGACATAAAAAATAATATTATATCATTTTATTATATATTCACATGAAAATAGTTGAATATAATCTAGAAAATATAGTTGTATTTGATTAATGATTTCGAATGCTTAATAAATTACCAATACAGGAAAGAGAACAAGGTCCTTTATTTTTTGAGTCTACAATATTATACTAGTTTATCATTGTTGTGGATCAAAAATATATACTATTTATTAGTATAAAAATGATGGTCTTTGAAATATTTATATAAGGGGATAAATATTATCTTACTAAAATGAGTGTTCAACCATCTATCTATATTAATGATAAAGAGGCATCGAATGAAGATGAAGAGATGAAATAGAAGGTGGAAAATTATTCTGAGATGAAACATGATTATTATGGAATGGCAATATTCTAAAACAGACTTTGTACACTATCAATACCATAAATGAAGATGGATACACTGGAATAATTTATATCATATAATTATCCTTTAACAATTCTTGTATGAAGATGTATAGTGTTAAAAATGAGTATATCTACTAGTTCAATATGAAGAGAGACATTTAAGAGTATGTATATCAGTGCTTGGTATGACAATAATTTATTGTTTAGATATATACATCTTGGGGGTTAGTACATCCATTACCCAGATCTAAATGGTGATTATAAAACACCACCTTGGTTCTCAACCTCATACTCCCAAAAAATATGAATTCCATAATTCCTTATTTTATTTAGCCAAACACATTACAATGTAAGCATATTTTATTACTATCATATTGGTTTTATCTATTTATTTGATTGTAATGTTATTCATATTTTTTAATCAAATGTATTTTTCTACATATTATTTTTTTGTTATAAAATTATATTGATCACCATTAAAATATTATCTCAATAAAATATGTATAATTTATATTAATAAATGAATAACCATCTATATATAATTTTTCTTGTGGGTATGAATGAAGATAAAACCAATAAAAGACATGAAGTGTAATTTTTTATAATTTTTTTATAAATGGATTATGATTTCAATAGTGGTTTAATAATTAAATATTGATTGAAATTTTTACTAAAATTTATATGTTAAATATTAAAAAATATTTTTACATTAACTTGATTGTGTTTAAAAGGTAATCAATCAATGTAAATAATATTTGGTACCAAAAAATACATTTTCTAAAAATTGTGGTTTTCAAGGGATTTTGGTCCAATTTCCTAAAATTAATATTTACCACATATAAAATCACTCTTGATAAAAAGAATATTTAGTATTAGGATTTATAATTTTTTAAATTTTTTAATGAGTAATATTTTATTTTTTTCTTTAGGGAATAATAAAAACAAATTTTTCTTTACAATTGTATTTGTGAAATTTGATTTATCAGAGGGTTTAAAAAAAGAGGTAAGGTAATAATTTAAATATAAACGTGTCTAATAAATATATGTTAAATATTATTCAACTCTATATTATATTATATTTTATTCAATGTTCATATTGAACCAATATGCAGTAAAAATACATTAATAGTATTTACATATTTTAGGTTATTTAATGTGTTTCATCTACCTGATATATCGATGGGAATCTCACATCCTATATTTCTGAGAGATTTTGATCCTTATAGCTTAGTCAATCCCTACTATAAAATATTAAATCACAAATTTAATATTGTATTTGATCGATTTGTTTTCTTCTAAAACCAATCTTTCAGGTCATAAGGTGTATGCCAATAGACATCTCTCGAAGATGAGTCACAAATGATGAATACAGTCATTAAATTATATTTATTACAATTAAAACTATAAAAAATGGTATCCATCATAACATGAATATATTTTTACCATCAATATTATCATAGGTTGTTATAATTACTTCATATATATTTCCCACCACCTTTCCATCAAATGGGAATGGAATGAATCAATCATGTTTACATGGGGATTATCACCTTGGTATTGTGTAATGATTCATTTCCATCACTAAATCTCATTTATTGATATAATAAAAATATATGATATTTATTATATATTTATTTTTTTATTTAAATAATATTATTGACCATTCTTCCCTTCTATTCAGTTCAAAATGAAAATAGGGATCAATCATATGTACGTTCTACAGTATCCCTGAATGGTGTAATAATTTTTTATATCTATACCTTTAATGATTGGTTATAAATAAATATATATACTATATATATATTATTTTTTTAGTTATTGTAATTATAGTTATGATTGATCTATTAATACAATGAATGTAATGAATCTACAAACCCAAAAGAAATTTGAAAAAAAACAAATAACCCCCCATAATAGTGATTTTGATAATAAATTGTGATGTAATGGTTGATAATAAGTTATATGTTAATAAAATATGATATAATAAATATTAATATGGATCTATTATATAATTATATTAAATATGAATTTATTATATAGGATATTAGGGCATATATGATGAAAATGATACTTATGGTTTGTGATTCATTTTACAAACACTCTTTTTATCTTGATTGTTTATGTCTAAATTTTCCAATGATGAATTGTTTTTATATATATGTCATATATATTATATATATTTTTCTACAAAAGTTTTTTATTTAATTTTCATTGTTTTTTTATTTTTCACTCCCTATGTACTAAATATTCATAATTAATGTTTTTATGGAAAAAAATATTGTTTTCTATTGAACCATGAAGTCTTTCTTCCATGTACATATTTTATTGACTATAATTTAAATAATATATTTACTATTATGTTATTATTTTTTAAAATTTATTTTTATCATTGATTTAATTTATAAAATTTTTTATGAATTGAACATTCATGTATTTTTTCAAAAAAAATTACTTTTACCAATGGTGTGAAAATAATATTTTCTCTAATATACATTGTATGAATGGATTCCCATGCCATGATTACTTATATTAGAAATAAAATTTTGATATATGTTAAAATCCATTTATGTTATTTATTCTTAACTAAGGATATAATCATATGATACAATCCTCATTTAATTTTTGGAGGATTTTTTTATTATGATGATGAAATATTAATGAAATATATTTTCTTTTCAAAATGTTATTTTTTGATGAAACAATTTATTGTTTTACAATTCTTGTGGAATACATATGAGTGGATTATGATAAAGGTGGCTCTTTTATTTAACTATAATTGGTTAGTTAAATTATTTTTTATGCTAAAATGGTATATGATAGGTTATTATATGCCCAATAATGTTACATAAGATGTTATAAAAATAAAAATGAAGGTAAACTAGTGGTTATCCAAAGCCTAAACATTGTTTAATGTCTTAGTGGGTTTACTTAACATAACATTTCAATGGTTATTAATATCCCACACATTATTCCAGTCATTTCGATAATAATTTTACACTAATATCATTCTCTCATAGATCATTTTCATTGATTCATGTCGTATAAACTGAGATGATTTATTCCAAGATTCATTATTATGATATATGAATTATTGGGTATTATTTTCTTAGGATATTCTTATATATTAATGAAAATGTGGTCATGTTATGCTAAAAAATACAATTGAATGATATCTCCCTTCTTTAATATTAATATTCATAATCACTCACCCTTTATTATGTTTCCTTTTTTAATAGGATATGTAAAATGTTTTTCATATGATATGTCCATGTGGGGTACTATTTTCAATGAACATAATAGGATATGATGTAGATCATTTATGTACCATTTGATTATGCATCCATACTTCCAAAGAAACTAAATTCTTATAGCAATATTATGGAAAATAATGATATATAATTAATATTAATCGAATAAAATATAATATTTTTGTGGGAAAGGATTATTTTTCCTCAATGAACACCCCTTAAAATTGTATTCCATAATATGAAAAATATTATGTTTCCATTGTGTTTTCCACCCAATTTTTATAAATCCATAACCATTTTCTGTTTGGTATTTCATAGAACTCCTCCTAGGTGTAAGACCAAATCCTGGCATCATCAAGGTAAACTAATATTGTATAATCAATTACTTGTGCCAATGTCCTGGAATACTAAGCATGAAACCTTCTTAATCCCATATTCTTACTACCTTTATGACACATACATAAATGTCTCATGAATTGAAATTATATGACATAATCCTTATCTCAGGACATTAAACCACGTTGTATAGTTCTATTAGCCATGACATAATATTTCACAATGGACTGTATAGAAATTGATTCTTCTCAATCAGAATACATAGGTTGCTTCCATCATATTCAATCCAACATAAAAACTAACTATATCTTTATTGTTGGTCAAAATTCCCCCTAAAAAGACATCCTTTCAGTAGGGACATATTCCCTAGAAACAGTTTATATTGGGCCACATTCCTAATAAAAATCTATTCTTTCAAGTTGTACAAGGTCCAAATAGCTAAAACAACAACATATCTCACAAGAAAATTAACCTCCTAAAACAAACCCGTCATCATTCATTTTTAAACATGAGGATTCTTAATTTTATTCCACTTTTCATAATAATTATATGAAATGGTTTTCAAAAATTTATTAATGTACAAAATTAAAATAAAAATGAAATTTATAGTTTTGTAATTAAGTTTTCCTATAATATGGAAAACTATATCCATAATTTATAGTGATTTTTACCCCACTTACACATTCCACTTCTTAAATTATATGGTATAATATTGAGAAAAGGTATAGCATTGTATATTTAAGCTGAGTACCAATATGAAATAATAGTGAGCACTAAATTTTAATTTAGTATTTATCAACAATCAGGACATCTTTAATAAATATGTGATTTATATATCACCCCTTTTTGTGATCAAATATGTTTCAAATATCTCCTCAGTAGAATCTAAGTTAAAAAATATTCTTCATTAGATAGTGAAAATATGAAGGGATGACATGAAATTATTCAAAAATTAAAATATTGTATATCATAGTATGGCCATTCTAGTCATTTTTCCAAAATTTTAATATATATAAGAAATATATTGACTCATTAATACATTATATCATTAAAAAAATTTAAAAACCCTCCTAAGTTTGTTGTTTATATCCATAATCATGGAAAAATAAATTCCTAGTGGTAAAAATTTCGTTTCACCATTGATATCTAGATAATTAAATATTTGGTTATCCTTAATTTCGCTTTTTTCTTCTCATTATTTATATACATGATATTATATGAATATTATCCCAAAATTAATTGTCATTTTTATTTACATGAAATACCTATCATCAAACCTTCATCGTATTCAGTAAGCATAACTCATATAAAAATAATTACTTTTAATCTTATTTTAATTCACATAATAATGTTTCCTTCAGGTCCTCATAATAATTAGAATATTTTGTAGCCTTATCTCTCACTAACATCTCTATAATCTAAAATTAATTTAAAACTAATTAAACAAATGAAGGAATGTTTCAAATTCATATCATCAAATTAGAACCTTCTATTTCATCTTAAACCGATCTCATAATTCCACACATCATCACAAAATATGACAAATAACTTTACTAACATGGTCACTTTTTAATGAATTTTATAAATGGTTTAGATGGTTGTTCTCCTCATATTTTTATATGATGTGGTCTACTATCTATGGAAAAAAGACAAATAATTAATAAAAAAACATTATCCCCAAGTTCATATCTTATTAAATCATGTATAATTACTATTAAAATCATGATATTTATAATTTTAATATCAATTGAAGCTAGTTTTATATATTCATCGTTCAAAAGATAATTTTTATAATTCCATATATTTTTTTAATGGTGTGATATTAATATTAAAATATATGTCTCTAATGTGTCACAGTATGATTTGGAAATTATTTTAATTTTCTAATTTATGTGGAAATAAGACCACTATTTAATAAGAATTTAGTTATATTTATAAAGAATTATTTAATATCATTATGAATTTTTAAATGTATCCTATGAGAATGAATTTTACATATGAAATTATTAATCATTCATAATACACTAAACTGCTATACATATTCCATTTTTGATGTTTAATAACCCTTATATAATATATTATCTTTTATCTATATATCAAACTATCATATTACAGTTCTTATTGAGATGTAATGTAAAATAATCATTTTCTTACATATCTTATTAAAATTAATACCCTTGAAAATTTTTCACTTTTGTTAACCATATTTTATATATATCCCTCAATTATATATTGTATTCATTGTTATCTCTATCAAATTTTATTTTCCAATCAAATAATATGATTATGTTTTTGGATAAAAATGCATAATCATTGAAAATTTTTTAAGATGTGAAATATATATAGTATTATATACTATAAGAAGCATCATTAGAATTTTCAAAATTATGAATATGAGAAATATATGATTTATAAATTTTTATATGATTGATAATTTCCATTTTTATTTTTCCATAGCATGAAACCTATAATTTCAAAAAATATCCAAATTATTTATAAATAGTTGGGAATAATCCATACTCAACAATAATTATCACTGGAATAAATCCCATGCATAATAATATAATTAAATGTTATAAATAATATTTTCAGAATTTCCACCTGCTTAACATGGATTTTATTTATCTATCCTTATCCAAACATAACTCCCAAAATATATATGTATTTATATGTTGGACAATTATATACATATTATCATATGGATTTTATGTTTTTTCACTAAAAAATATATATTTAATAACCGTATCCTATGTAATTAAACTTCTTCAATGTCTTCAAATTTGATAAAAAAATTTCACCACATATACCACTAAGTAGAATCATCATCAATTGGATTATTTTAGGGAACAAATTTTTTATGAAAACAAATTAAATAAACATCATTTTAATTTAAATAATTACAAGAAACTCAATTAATTTTCTACAAAAATAGTTTCATCATATCATTATTCCAAGCTCAAATATTGGCTTCAGTATAAAATTATTTATATATTGACACCATTCTTGATGACACTTTTTATATTAATAATTATGGATTGGATAGTTTTATTTTTATACTCATTTATCCTTTACCACATATTGATATCATTATCACTACCTTGATTTTTATTATCTTATTGAAAACAAATATAAAAACATAAAAAGGGTGGGTTCAATAGTAATGGTATAAATAACTGCCAATATTACTTATTTTTGATAAAAAGACTAATGTACTAAATTTAAAAAAATATTGAAAGTTAAATTCTAATGACTCAAATAAAACAACCTCTTAGGATAAAAATTATTGATATGGATAGCAATAAATGGGATGATATACTCCTTGTATACGGAGAGAAATTACATTAGAAAATGAATTTCAATAAACTAAAGGATATGTAGTAGGATGTTCTCTGATAAATTACATTAATTACTATAAGTAATAATTCTATTTTATATTTTTGGTATTAGTTATATATTGGGCCACAAACATTATAAATCAAATAAATGAACCAACAATCCAAATGAATTTTTGTAGATGGTAAGTGGATTATTTAGTTTCTGACATAGCAATACAAGATTAATTATCCAATGAATATGACATTATCATTAATCATAGGGATTTTAGTCTTTTTTTTAATAATAATATTATGTGAATTATATTTTAGAAAATTTAATTATGTTAAATATGGAAAACAATTATTTTATGATAGAATTATGCATTGAAATAATGATGGGAATAAACCGTCTAGTAAATAAATATTTTCGTGTAAATCAATAATAATTACTAAACCAAATAACCCATATTAAACCTTATACATTATTTATTGTATTGGTAATGTGAAAATTTAATTATTTAAAATGGTTAGGTTGTGAAGGGTATTTATGATATTTTGACATCAAACACATGGATATATTTAAATATTGTTTACAATGTTAAAAGAATAAGAAACCTTGTAGTGTAGATGGTCAATGGAATTCAATTCATTTAAACTTATTAAAAATGTTATCTATCAACTACATTAATTATAAGTTTCATTAATATATATAGTTTAATGATTACATCAATCTATATAAGTTTATATGTGATTATGAATGAAATATATTACTTTTGGATTTTTATGTAATTCATAAGAGAATTATACATAGATTCAATAAAAATATTTATGTAATAAATCAAATAATTTATATCTTATTAGACATGGTTAAAATCAAGGATGGGTCATGAAATTATACTATAATCCATTTAAAAATTTGATTTAAAGAAGTAGTATATATGCTTGACATTGTGTTAACTAATGTGAAATCTATTATCACATATGAGTTATATCATGAAAAGAATCCCATTTGATCATATATTGGGATAAATAGTATTTGTTATGGAAAATGTAAAAAAACATACATCAAGGTGCTCAAATTCCAAATTTATAGGATATATGAGGAAATAAAAGTTTATTACATGCACAATCCCTTAATTAGAAAATTTTATATTAAAAGAATTGTTTTTTTAAAAGTAACCACTTGTTCAAAAGAGATATTGGATGAAATATATACTTTTATGATGTTCATGATTAAGATTATTAGTATATATATATGTGTTTTTTACAAGAAAAATAATCTTATAATAGTATTAAAGAACATTAATCTAGATACACAAGTACTTATTAAAAAAATAATGGATGAAAAATAACCAAATTTATATATTTAGTATGAAAAAGATAAATGACATGTTCTTTTTAGAAAATTATGTTTTATTATCAAAGAAAAATGAAATAAATAATAACACCCTCAGATAATAAATTATTTAATCTAGATATAAAACATGAATAAATAAAATTAAATAGGAAAAACATTCATATATGTGATAAAAATAGTGATTATTTTACCAATTAATGATGATAATGTAATCCATTATTATCTATTTTGGAAATTATCATGTATCTAAGATAATGATTCTCCACTTTGTTAAGACTATACGAAAATTTGGTGTTTTGAGAAATTTAAATTGAGATATATGGATATTAAAGTTTAGAAGTAGTGCCATTGTTTTCTTATTATTATATGAAATAAAATATCATTGTAATAAAATAGTATTTTTTAGATAAATACATATGAATGAAAAACATAATTACATATCCAATATTCTAGATATAAAAATTTATTGATATTTTTCAAAGAGAATATGAGTAATTGAACAAAATATATAAAATTTTGAAATAATAAAAAAATTAAAATCTAGATAAATACATAAGTTTTTTTCATATCCTTAATAGTATAAACAATATCCGTTAGTTATGGAATAAATTTCATAATGTGAATTGTAAAATTGTGAGTTTTGAAGAACTATAATTAGATTTGTGCAAATATTGTATTGATATTTACACTGATAATTTTACAAATATTATATATTTTTTTATTTAAAGGAGTGATGATTAGATAAAACTCTTATTACAATCATACTATTACAAGATTCATAAGAATATAATGTATTATTTTTTATTTTATGTAATTGTAAAGACCCGTAAAATTCAAGGAAAATTTTTTCTTAATTTTTTTTGGGATTTTACAAGAACGTAGTTTCTGACGGCACCTGATTCTGAGGCCCGGTGTGCCCGGAATCATTTTACGAAGTTTGGCTCAGGTACGTTCAGTGAACGAATGAGCGGGTTTTTTCTAACTTTTGAACCAGTGCTCGGAATTGAATTCTGAGGGCACCAATGGAATCGCAGTGTCGGTATTTTTTTAGAAACGCCTTTTCCGGAGTTACGTTTACATGAGAGAAGTTGTTAAATTTTTGTGGAAGGTAAAATAAAATTAAGCATCAATTTTATTTTACTCTAAGTGGTTTAAATCTTTGGGTGGAAGTTGGGGGAAACCACCCAACTTCCATTTGGAGGTTATGAGGGTGGTGGGGCCCACACGAACCCTACCCTTTCACCTTCCCTAACCTTCCATAACCCTTAATTTAATTTGACAAATTGAGTTAATTAATTGTGTGGATTAAATTTATCTTTTGAATTTCAAACTTAAGTTGTGTTAATAAAATAAGTAAGGGACATATTTCATTTTCGGTTTGAGGCTTGTTGTTTGAGAGCTTTGGGAGAAAAGATAAGGGAGGATTAAATATCTTCATCTTCCTCGTCGATGATTATGCAGAATGTGAAGAACGACGGATTCCTTAGATGTCGACGTCTCCTTCCGTGATGTCTCCTTCCGCGATGTTTCCGTCCGCGACGTCTCCCTCCGTGACAGTTATCTCCATGACGAATCCTCAACCAACTTGTTCGACGAGGTAGGGGTTTATTTTTTGATCGTGATTACTACATTGACGTTCTCCGTGAATTATGACCATTTTCTATCGATTAACAAGAGGGCGTCGGACCGCACAAACAGGGTCACGACGCCATCGCGCCGCGTTGGAGAAACCTGAAGACACCACGGCCGGAGCGGTGCTACAGTGGAGGGGCATGACGCCGTCCCACCGCGCCGGACGAACCAAGGCCGCGTCCGGTTCTGGGCCGTGGCGGAGCAGGGAGACCGTCGGTCAGTTCCGGGCCACCGGCGTCAGAGCAAGGGGGGACCGGACGTCGCCGGTCCGTGGAGGTAGAATACGGTCGGCCAGAGAGGGCTAGTCCGTCATGGATAAGCCATGGGTTACGAACCCCCGGCGGCCGGCTCATGCGGCCCCCATAATGGGGGGCCACGGTTACAAAGACAGGTGGCAGCCCCCCCCCCCCTCAACGGCTCGGCCGTTTGGCCGAGCACCTGACAAGCGCGCCCAGGCCGGGCCGGGCCGGGCCGCACCTAGGCCAGTCCGGGCCGTGCCCAAGCGTGCCAGACCCAGACCCGGTTTGGGTCGACCCGGTTTGGGCAGACCATGGGGGTATCTTGGTGGGTCGGACCAGGCCCGGACCCCTCAATACCGAACCTCTTACGGTCGGTTGCCCATAACATGAGTTATGGGCCTCCGATCGACGCACTGTCAGTTGCGATGCGATCCTTGGATAGATATGGTCTTTTCGGTATTTTTCACTCAAGGTTTCTGAATACTTTGGGTTCGGACGAGTTGGTTCGTACATGAAACCAACCGGGCCCTCGGAGCGGAAACACTCATATAACTTGAGCTCTGGACACCCGATTGACGTGACATCGACTTTCTTGGATTCCTCTTAGTGAGACAGATCTTTTGGCTTACTCCGCCTGAGGTTTGGACATAGGTGGTGTACAGTCGGGTTGGTTTTGACTTAAAAACCAACCGGGCCCCTCGGACGAAAAAGCCAATAACTTCCCGACCGGGCGTCCGATTGATGCGCCGTCTATGACACTGAGTTCCTATTGATGATACAAAAATTTTGGATACATCAACTCCAGACATTGTGTCAGTTGATGTGTCAGCCTCTCGACTCATTGAGTGGACCCTCCCGAATGAGCATACTGTGTGTGGGAACCCTAGAGCTGGCTGCGTTTGCGACTGTGATGACGAAGACGACTATACAGTGATCCTCAGTGGATTCGAAGGCGACGACTACAGAACTAAGTGATCCTACGTGGATCAGTGCTACCAATCCTGTATGGGTCTGATCCTGTGTGGGTCGGTGCTCAGTGGTTCTGTTTGATCCATCGCCTACAGATCCTGTCTGGGTATTTGTGGGGGTTAGTTACCTATCGATCCAGTGTGGGTCATTGTGGGGGTTAGTACCTATCGATCCATTGTGGGTCCGACAGCTTAGATGAATCAGTGGAAATATCTGATCATCACTATCATCATACGAAGAAGTATATCTATGTGAGATGAAACCTGTTTTGCTTTCCTATGTGAATTTTGTTGTGCTATCCTATGTGGATTTACGTTTTTCTTTCCTGTGTGGACTGGGTTGTACTTGGGCTCAGAAGTTGGAGCGTACTGGAATTTATGGCCTAGGTATATGTATGGGAATATACCTAAGCAATGTTGGATGTTACTTTGTGATTGTATCTTTCCTTTGTAGATTATCCTTTGTGGATTCTGGGAGACCTTCGGGGGTTTCGGGGTCCCTACTGAGTAGCTTATACTCACCCCTGCACGGGCTATGCCCGCACTACGTTGTGTGGGTTGCAGACGACAGACAGCGCTGATCGTGGTTGAGGCATGCAGAGAAGGACGGTACCTGGAGGTAGACCACTGGGCGAGACGTTCTCGGAGCGGACGACCGGACCCGAGGAGCTATGGAGACTATCTATACTCACCCTTCAGGTGGGATTTCCAGTGGATAGCTTGGTGTTGCAGGCTTTAATTTTCAGTTGCTATTTTCCCTTCTAGTTATACTTTACATTCAGTTTGGGTTTTTATTCTGGCCCACTTACTTTCCGCACTTACTTGTATTATCTTTTACTTAGTGTTTACTTCTACTAATTGCTTGCTCTGTGGTGTTTATTTACATTACAAAGGCAATGCCTTCTCTTTTTGCCGGGAATTTCGCCTTGGTGCTAGTCGCCAGTCCCTGGCCTATGGAAGGCGGGTTTGGGGTAGTCACGACACGGGCCCCGAGGACAAGTCGTGACAAATTGGTATCAGAGGAGTTTAGTTCTATCGTAGAACTCAGGACACTGATCTTTTTCTATGTGAAGCAATAGTTTTTAGAGTATTGGGTGTCGTTATCAGTCTAGGGAGTCCATTGTTGGTGCGACGACCGAAGTATCCGTACATCGGGACCCTGACTTCTGATTTCCGAATTAATGCGTGAAAGCATTGATTGCATGTGTGTTTCAAATTTTTTTTGTGATTACTTTATGTCATCTCACCAGGTATATTGTTTGACCATGGCGCACCTATTTCTTTTCAGGATGGCCCGACGACGGCATCCAACTAGGGTTCCGAGTGTTGTGCGTGACGATAGCCCACCGAGCGACGAGGCCTCGGTACAAGGCCCTTTGATAGTAAAGGCAACTATGGTAACTCTACCCTCCGAGCCACCGATGCTACCAGCCACGACCGTTGACGATGCACGTCACCTTAGTGCACTTCACGAGTTTCAGCACCAGTGACAACCAAGGTTCCGTGGGGAGATGGACCCCCAGGTAGCTGAGGACTGGCTAGAGGCAGTGGTAAGGGTTTTTAGGTTAGTGAGGACACTAGCATACCTCATGGTGATCCTCGCAGCGAGCCTACTGCACGCGGCAGCGGGCCGATGGTGGAGCATGATGCTCCAGGTGCACGACGTGGCATCTCTTCTCTGTACGGACTTTAAGAGCCTCTTCCGCTCGGAGTTCGTCCCAGCCACCCTCCATGCGGTGCGCATCCAGGTGCTTATTCAGCTACGACAGGGAAGCTTGACGGTCGCCCAGTACTCGGAGAGATTTACCGATATCTCGCACTACTCGACAGACATGGTACGGGATCCATTCTTCCAGGCCCAGACCTTTGAGCATGGATTGAGTCATGAGATCAGGGCATCACTGATCTCCCTCAACATTCCGACCCAGACAGGAGTACTAGAGCGATCACTTTTTATCGAGAGATTTTTTTGTTGAGCCTTCTTCAACAGCGAGACCTACCGCGGGGCGGCACGTAGCAAAGTCTTCTGCAGCAGGCAGCCTACGAATGACTCATGGGCCCAGGCAGACCATACCCTCAGGAAGACGATCTCAGGACACTGGCTTAGCTATGCGAGGCACACAGCGCGGGGCCAGTCTTTCGAGAGGCAGGGAATGCTACTCATGTGGTGGGCAGGGGCACATGGCTTGTGACTGCCCGGCCCGCCATGCCGAGGAGCATCAGACGGTTGAGGGACCACCCAGGCAGAGGCCGAGGGTCGACTGTGGCAGTCAGCAGGGAGCAGGCAGACAGGGCGGAGGAGCTGGCCGAGCAGCAGGTGGTGGGCGACGCTATGAGGCTCTACCACCACCACCACCAGGAGGTCCACCCCGGCCACATGGAGCTAGTGAGCAGAGATAGGCACAACTCCAGGCAGCAGAGGCCTATGACCACGGCGTTCCCGAGATGATTCGAGGTACAATCTGTGTCTATTCCACCCTTGCTGCAGTTCTTATAGACAGAGGAGCGAGTCACTCTTTCATAGCCACTGCCCTTGTTCGGAGATCAGAGATTCTGATGAAGCCGTTGGCTCTATCCTTATGGCTAGAGACTCCTACTGGAGCAGACTCGATGATTACGCACTAGTTCTGGTGTTGTGGGCTTACTCTAGGAGGCGAGAGATTCGGCTGATATCTTCTTGTAGCGGCGTTGAGGCCTTGCGAAATCATCTTGGGAATGGATTGGTTATCTAAATTCCATGCTCAGATCGACTGTATTAGGCGCAAGGTACGATGTGTATGCACTGACGGGAGCAGGTTCACCTTCACCGGTGAGAAGGGAGTCTTCGCATCACATGATGAACTTCCATAGAGGAGTGGACAGCCCATCACTCATCATTTGGCTAGCCTCATCCTAGGAGCTTTTGACGTGCGGAGTCCAGGTTTTCCTGCAGTGGTGGATCAGTATGCGGATGTTTTCCCCGACGACGTCCCAGGGCTACCTCCTCGCAGAGAGGTAGACTTTTATATTGATCTGTACCCCGGGACAACCACGATATCCACCCCATCATATCAGATGGCTCCCGCCGAGCATCGAGAGCTACAGGTATAGTTGGAGGACTTGCAGGGAAAGAGATTCATCCGACCTAGTGTTTCACCCTGGGCTTCCCCGAATTTGTTCGCCAAGAAGGCGGACGGGAGCTTGCGACTTTGTGTCGATTATGGTCACCTGAACCAGGTGACAGTAAGAAACAAGTATCGGCTACCAAGGATTGATTTCCTCTTCGATCAGCTCAAGGGAGCACGATGGTTCTCAAAGATAGACCTTAGTTCAGGCTATCATCAGCTCAGAGTACTGGACGAGTACATGCAGAAGACTTCCTTCAGGTGTCGGTATGGCCATTATGAGTTCTTGGTTATGCCATTCGGCGTCACAAATGCTCCAGCAGTGTTCATGGCCCTCATGAATAGGATCTTTCAGCCATTCCTCGATCGATTTGTCATGGTCTTAATTGACGGCATTTTTATTTAATCGACGACTGAGGAGGAGCACGCCTACCACATGCGGGTTGTACTGGACACACTCCGAGAGCACCAGCTTTATGGTAAGCTCTCAAAGTGTTAGTTCTGGATACGCGAGGTTGACTTCATGGGACACGTCATCTCTGAGGCAGGATTTGTGGTGGATCCTATGAAGATCGAGGCACTGCTAGCTTGGGAGCCACCCAGGAGCGTGAAGGAGGTGCAGAGTTTCTTGGAACTAGCTGGATACTATTGGAGATTTGTGCCAGACTTCTCCAGAGTTGCGGCACCACTCTCAGATTTGAAGAAGAAGGGGAAACCCTTTGTGTGGTCAGATAGATGTCAGTAGAGCTTCCAGGAACTGAGATAGAGATTGACCACTTCCCCTATCTTGAGGCTTCCGGAAGAGGGATCTGGGTACGTAGTCTACTGCGATGCATCAGGGACCGGACTCGGATGTGTCCTGATGCAGGAGCGGGCAGTGATCGCCTATGGATCATGTCATTTGAGGCCGCATGAGAAGAACTACACTACCCATCACCTGGAGTTAACAGCAATGGTCTTCCCTCTGAAGACATGGCGACACTACCTGACGGGCGAGCGCTTTACAGTCTTTTCTGACCATCAGAGTCTCAGGTACATCTTCTCTCATAGGGATCTGAACCTGAGATAGCAGAGATGGCTCAAGTTCCTCCAGGACTATGAATTTGAGATAGTCTATACTCCTGGGAAGGGAAACTTAGTAGCCGATGCTCTCAGCAGGAGGACAGGCATTCACCTACTAGAGGAGGTGACAGAGAAGTTATCCGCTTTGCGGATATCCTTCGTGGATAGAGATGGAGCAGAATTCCTTTAGTCTCTCACAGTCACCCCTCCACTACTGTAGCAGGTCAGAGAGGCCCAGCGTGGGGATGCTGATTGTGAGACGCGGCGTGCGAAGATATCCTCAGGATAGGAACCTGATGGTTTCTCCTTTGGAGAAGAGCACAATGTCTTTTTTTAGAGGATGTACCTTGGTACTAGTTGCTTTACGGGAGGAGGTGCTGAGAGAGTTTTACAATTCTTCTTTGGTGGTACATCCTGGAGTAGAGAAGATGTACCAGGATCTCAGACGACGGCACTGGTTTCCAGGCATGATGAAGGCTGTGGCGGAGTTCATTTCTCGATGCCTCACCTGCCAGCAGGTGAAGGCAGAGAACCAGGTACCAGTAGGCTTGGTACAGCCCTTGGTGGTCCTGGAGTGGAAGTGGTACAGGATATCTTTGGACTTCGTGACTGGACTTCCACGCACTTCCAGAGGTCATGACTCCATTTGGGTGATTTTCTACCGACTCACCAAGTCGGCACACTTTTTACCCATCAGAGAGAAGGGATTAGGGGAGAGCATGGGACGTCTCTATGTTCAGGAGATTGTGCGACTTCATGGTGTGCCATCATCTATCATCTTGGATCGAGATGATCGCTTTACTTCCAGGATTTGCAAGGGGTTGCAGGAGGCGTTTGGGACGCAGCTACGTTTGAGCACTGCCTTTCACCCTCAGAGGGATTGTCAGACAGAGAGGACCATTAAGACTCTCGAGGACATGATATGGGCATGTGTCCTCGTCTTTGGTCACATCTGGGAGGACCACCTACCCTTGTTGGAGTTTTCGTACAACAAAAGATACCACTCCACCATCGGGATGTCACCAAACGAGGCGTTGTACGACCGACCGTGCAGATCTCCTTTGTGCTGGACAGACCCTGGGGAGTCAGCACTTGTGGGACTGGAGATGGTCCAGGCCACGACAGAGAAGGTCCAGGTCATCTAGGAGCGGATGAGGACAACTCAGAGCTGGCAGAAGTCTTATGCTGACAGGAGGCGGAGGCCACTAGAGTTCGTTGATGGCGACCACATCTTCTTGCGTGTCTTACCTCAACGGGGATTACGGAGATTTGGCCAAGGTGGCAAGTTGTCTCTACACTTCATTGGACCATTACAGGTCCTCAGCAGGATTGGAGAGGTGTCTTATCACCTAGCTCTACCACCTCAGTTGCACCGGGTGCACGATGTCTTCCATGTATCTCAGCTGAGGAGATATGTGCATGACCCGACACACATCATTGACCATGGGGAGCTGGACGTTGATGATGGGGCGACATTTGCGGTGGTCCCGGTAATGATTGAGGATCAATAAGAGCGGGTCCTACATGGACGGTCGATTCCTCTAGTGTGCATCAGATGGCAGCACTGGAACCTCCAGGAGAGCACTTGGGAGCGGGAGGCTCACATGCATGCTCAGTACCTACATTTGTTTCTCTAGTTTTTGATGTATCTTTACGTGGACGTAAATACCTGAGGTGGGAGTAATGTAAAGACCCGTAAAATTAAAGGAATTTTTTTTTAATTTTTTTTAGGGTTTTGAAAAAATGCAGTTTCTGACGGCACATGATTCCGAGGATCGGTGTGCCCAGAATCATTTTCCGAAGTATGGCTCAGGTACGTTCAGTGAACGAAGGAGTGGGTTTTTCTAACTTTTGAACCGGTGCTCGGAATCAAATTCCGAGGAAACTGATGGAATCACAGCGCCTGTATTTTCTTAGAAACGCCTCTTCTGGAGTTTCTTTTACACGAGAGAACTTGTTAAATTTTTTTGGAAGGTAAAATAAAAATAAGCATCAATTTTATTTTACTCTAATTGGTTTAAAGCTTTGGGTGGAAGTTGGGGGAAACCACCCAACTTCCATTTGGAAGTTATGAGGGTGGTGGGTCCCACATGAACCCTACCCCTTCACCTTCCATAACCTTCCATAACCCTTCATTTAATTTGAAAACTTGAGTTAATTAATTGTGTTGATTAAATTAAGATTTTTATTTTCAAACATAAGTTGTGTTAATAAAATAAGTAAGGGACTTATTTTATTTTGGGTTGGAGGATTTTTGTTTGAAATATTTGGGAGAATAGCTAAGGGAGGATTGAAGATATTCATCTTCCTCGTCGAGGAACACGAAGAACAAGAAGAACGCCAGATTCCTCGGAGGTCAACGTCTCGTTCCGCGACGTCTCCTTCCGCGACGTCTCCTTCCGCGATGTCTCCATCCGTGACGGTTATCTCCGCGACGAATCCTCACCCAACTTGTTTGATGAGCTAGGGGTTTATTTCATGTTTGTGATTACTACCTTGAAATTCTACGTGATTTATGACCATTTTCTATCAATTAACGAGAGGGGTCCGGACCGCACAAACACGACCGACCCTCCTCCCTTATCTATGTTATTGATTCTAATGTGGATTGGAACAGGAATGGTGTGGTGTCGTCGCACCGTGCGGGATCATGCGGCAAGGAATGCGCGGCACCGTCGCGCCGTGCTGTGAAATCAAACAGGGTCCCGACGCAGTCACGCCGCATCGGAGAAACCCGAAGACACCGCTGCCGGAGCGGGGCTACGGCGAAGGGGCGTGGCGTAATCGCGCCATGCTGGACGAACCAAGGCCACGACCGGTTCCGGGCCGCGGCGGAGCAGGGAGACCGGCGGCCTGTTCCGGGCTACCGGCGTCAGAGCAAGGGGGGACCGGCCGTCGCCGGTCTGTGGTGGCAGAAGCCGACCGGCCAAAGCTGGTCGGCCGGTCATGGAGAAGCCGGGGGTTACAAACCCCTGACGGCTGGCTCTAGTGGCCCCCATAATGGGGGGCCTCGGTTTCAAAGACAGGGGGCAGGCGCCCCCCCCCCCCCACCTCAACGGCTCGACCGTTTGGCCGAGCACCTGGACAACGCGCCCAGCGCGCCACACCCAAGCGGGCCAGACCCGGACCCGGTTCGGGCCGACCCTGGGGGTATCGGGTCGGGTCGGACTGGGCCCGAACCCCTCAATACCAAACCTCTTCCGGTCGGTCGCCCATAACTTGAGCTACAGGCCTCCGATTGATGCACTGTCAGTTGCGATGCGATCCTTGGATTGATAAGGTGGTTTCGGTATATCGCACTCAAGGTTTTGAAATAATTTGGGTTCGGCCGAGTTGGTTCGTACACGAAACCAACTGGGCCCTCAGAGCAGAAACACTCATAACATGAGCTCCGGATGTCTGATTGACGTGTCATCGACTATTTTGGATTTCTCTTAGTGAGAAAGATCTTTTGGATTACTCTACCCGAGGTTTGGACGCATGTGGAGTATGATAGAGTAGTTTTGACTTCAAACCCAACCGGGCCCCTGGGACGAAAAAGCCAATAACATCCAGACCGGGCGTCCGATTGACGCGCCGTCTGTGACGCTGAGTTCTAGTTGATGATACAGATCTTTTGGATACATCAACTCCAGAATTTGTGTCAATTGATGTATCAGCCTCTCGGCTCGTGGAGCGGACCCTCCTGAACGAGCTTTCTGTGTGCGGGAACCCTAGAGCTGGCTGCGTTTCCGACTGTGATGACGACGACGACTGTACAGAGATCCTCAGTGGATTCGATGACGACGACTACAGCACTCAACGATCCTACGTGAATCAGTGCAACCGATCCTGTGTGGGTCCGATCCTGTGTGGGTCAGCGCTCAGCGGTTCTGTGTGAGCCAGCGCCTACAGATCCAGTGTGGTTCTAATCCTGTGTAGGTCTTTGCGGGGGTTAGTTACCTATCGATCCTGAGTGGGTCATTGCGGGGGTTTGTACCTATCGATCCTTTGTGGGTCCGACGACTTAGATGAATCAGTGGCAATAGCCGATCATCTCTATCGTCATACGAATAAGTATACCTATGTGAGCTGAAACCTATTTTGCTTTCCTATGTGTATTGTGTTGTGCTATCATGTGTGGATTTACGTTTTTCTTTCCTGTGTGGACTGGGTTGTACTTGGGCTCGGAAGTTGGGGCGTACTGGAATTGATGACTTAGGTATATCTATGGGAATATACCTAAGAAATGTTGAATGTTACTTCGTTATTGTATCATTCCTTTTTGGATTATCCTTTGTGGATTCTGGGAGACCATTGGGGGTCTCGGGGTCCCTACTGAGTAGCTTATACTCACCGCTGCACGGGCTATGCCCGCAATACATTGTGTTGGTTGCGGACGACGGACAACACTGATTGTGGTTAAGGCTTGCGAAGCAAGACGGTACCTAGAGGTAGACCACTGGGCGGGACATTCTCGGAGCGGACGGCTGGACCCGAGGAGCTATGGAGACTATCTGTACTCACCCTTCTGGTGGGATTTCCAGTGGACAGCTCGGTGTTGCAGGATTTACTTTTCAGTTGTTGTTTTCCCTTCTAGTTGTACTTTACTTTTAGTTTGGGATTGTATTCTAGACCACTTACTTTCCACACTTACTTGTATCAGATTTTACTTAGTGTTTACTTCTACTTCTTGCTTGATCTGTGGGGTTTGATTACTTTACAAAGGCAATGACTTCCCTTTTTGTCGGGAATTACGCCTTGGTGGTATTCGCCAGCCCCTGGCCTATGGAAGGTAGGCTTGGGGTAGTCACGACACGGGCCCCGAGGATGGGTTGTGACAGTAATGTTATATTGTTTTTAAAAAATATCATGAATATATGGGATATTATATAGAGAAAATGTGTTGAAAAAGTCATTATGTAATCCATTGGATACCCAAATCTTGTCATGGTTTTCATCATAGAAATCACTATTAGCATATAAAAAAGGGTTCATAAGAGATCAATAGAAAAAATATACATATACGTTCCAACATATTTTGATTAATATTTTTATTATATTTATAGTATCATCAATTAATGAAAACAAATAAATTGTTGTAATAATAATTTATATTTTAATGTAGGAGTTTTTTCTTCCAATTGTTCTATAAATTCGATGGTTAAGTTACTAAAACTATCTATTGTGAAAAGTGGAATGATGGTTATCGTTTACAGAAAAATAATTAGATTCCACACTCAACGGAAACACTCCATGTTCTATACAAATTATGGCATGGTCATAAAATTTAATTATCATAGTGGTGTTGATTATGGAGATGGAGTTTAGGTAGCAGTTCATCATACATGTCAACCATGTATTGGTTATATTAAAATATATATTATAGGGGGGGAATTCCTTTTCAGATAACTATGAAAACTATTATAAATTTCAGGCATTAATTATAGTAATGAATAGATAGAAAAAATAATAGTGAAACTCTACACCCATAGGTTATGGGTTCCATTAAATAATAGTTATGAATTACTTTTAGAGTTTTAAAAAACAAATTATACATGTACATATCATCTTAGGTTTATTATAGTGTCTATTTGTTGTTCCCCGGTCTCACACTTATTTATCTGTTACAAATAAACATATTATATTACCTATCGATAATTTAATCATCAAAATTTACACAAAAATACATAAATAAATGAAATAAAAATAAAATATATTTATTTTCATACATAAAAAATACATGTTAGTTTAATTTTATTATAGAATTCAGAAAAAATTAATCGAATAAAACCCATATCATTTCTATCCAAGAGACCAATTTCCCATTATTCAAATAAATCATAATTTTAATATAAGTCATAAATAAAACATAATATATTCATTACATATTATTCTCATTTAGACATATCATATATATTACACTATATCTAAACATGGGATATGAAAAAATATGAAAGGGGTAATATATGATACCTATTAAGGGTAAAAATAAGAGATAATATTTAATGATCATAAGTGAGAATATGATAACCATGTAGGTATAATATAAAAATCATTGTTAATGATCGTATCATTAGAAAAAGTGTACCTAAATAAAAATTGATCATCACTAATAAGTCAAGGCATAAGGCTATGGGGATTAAATAAGAAAAAAATTATCATAAATTTAAATGTTATAAAAATATGATTATAGAACATACAAGAGAAAAAATTTATAGTTAAATATCTCTACCAAGACCACAATCATATGATTTAGATAATCCCATAACAAATCGTTCTTACCAACTGATCATAAAAATGTTATTTCAAGAGATATAATCTATAACCATTACATTTATAATTCAGGGACCTAAAATCAACTGATAGATGTAGTACATTTGGTGTTTGGGTTCAGTCTCCATTTGGATTAATCATTTGAAATATGTATTATTACCCATTTATTTTTAGTGATATGTAATTTTTGTTTTACCCATCATATAATGAATTCCATACATTTATGTTTCATAAAATCATAAAAAAATTCACCATTTTATCTTACTTAATTATACTATGTAAATGAACTGATTTCTTGGAAAATATCAAAATATAATATCATAATATATCCAAAGAAATAATAATGATGGTATTAACATTATGTATCAATTTTTTAAAGATTAGGAGCATCAAATAATATTTCCAACAATGAAATCACCTTTTATGAAGAATATATTGAAAAATACCATATAAAAAGGGTTAGTCAATTGAGTTAGTTAGGGATTAAAATTCAATCACCCAAAATTAGTATTTCACAACTACATTTATTTGGTGATTTATGAAACATTACTCCATTGGAGATAGATATTTTAGACAAAAATATGAAAATTTAAATGTAATTTTATTTGTGAATTCGGAAATTATTTTCAATGATTTGGTAAAAAGATAATGTTATGACATCCTAATAAAAATAATTTTTAATAACGTGGAATGAAATAATATTTACAATAACACTTTGAAATAGATAAATATAATGAACCCATTAAATATAAATATGTATTTGATCAAAATATGATGAATGGAATATAGAAACTAAAAAATTTCATTCCATAAATTCTTGAAAATTACATCAAATGATTACATAAAAATGAAATACATTTATATTTATAAACAAAATTATATTTACCATTACATCCGGGAGGTGTTATTTCTAAAAAAAATTACAAAATAATTATTCCTTAACAAATTTCTATGAGAAGAAATGTAATCACCATAAAAATCTTTTATCAGAACACATGCATTTAGAATCCCATTGAAAATGAAGAATTATATTTAAATTAATAATATTTTTAATAAAAATGTGACAATATTTGTTTTCATTCAAAATAATTTGAATATATATAAATGGGAAAACCCATTTTGAAACATAAAAAAATAATTTTAAAGAAGAATACCTATTATAATTATAAAATATTCTTATCTGGAAAACTGTAAAATTGATTTCTTTTTTAAAAATGAATCATGTAAAAAAAGATAATGACTAAATTGGAAAAAATAATTAAATAAAATTATTAGAAAAAACCAAAATTCATTATTTTGAAATATACCAAGTCGTCTCTAAAATCATCTTTTACGTATATGAGTATAATTCATGGTGGTAAATAAGTGTTGGCCGACTTTCTATTACAAGAATCTCATCAGGAAAATTATTTTTCATTTAAAATGAAATTGGATGAGCCAATGTGATATCATAAGAATAATGAGTAGAGAATAGTATGGATTTTATTATAGAGTGAACGAATATAAAAATTCTAAATATGTATTTTCATTAAAAAATATAATCTATTTGTAAATGATATTGGTGATGAAACCCTTATAACATAATTTCTGTTGTGATTTTAAAAACATAAAATATACTCAAAATGCCCAGGAGCAAGTCAAACTCACTCCTAACGAATTTTATTAAAAAAGTAAATACAAGTACAAAACATCAAAATGGTGGTTTACAATGCCAGGTAAACAACTTTCCACATGCATCATCCTCAATAAAAGGCACACAAAAATAAAAATCCATAAAGGAACATTCCAATCTGGACTCCAAAATAGCATTCTTTGACAAAGAATCAACAACTTGATTAGATGCCCTATAAGAATGCATCACATCAAAAATAACACCATCAAGAAGACTAATACACTTAATCCCGGATGGTAACATCATCCAGGGGACATTCCTTGACCATATACGAAGGATATCAACAGCCACCATTGAGTCCGACTCTATACAGAGAAAACACTAACCATAAAGAACTGCATATCTGATAGATTTAATCATTCCCTATAGCTTAGCCTCAATGGCAGAGCCCTATCTGATGTAATGATAAAAGCATCCCTTAATGAATCCCTGATAGGTATGGAATACACCACCACAACCAGCAAGTCCAGGTGCACCTGAAGCCGCCCCATCAACCTTAGCCTTCACCCAAGATGGAATCATAGGAATCCTTTTAATTGACTTCATCACAAATGGTTTTCTCATCATGCCAGTGACACAAAAATTCATCAAAATAAGAAGATAATTAAACTCATTATTCATACAGATAACCTGCACTCTAGAGGCAGTACAAACTGCCCTGTGAATCTCTCAAACTCCTGACCAAAAAGTGGGCTTTATACCCTCAAATACCTGGGATTTTTGAGCCTTCCAAATAAAGCCAATGGTTTCTGCAACATCCACCATAACAATGTTACGGACCAGGTCACTATAGCATGCAGCAGCTACATAGAAGAAAAATTCCTCCACTGAGCTCCTCTCCAAGAATCACCCCACTATATCTTGAATGTATTTCTAGAGCCTACATATAAGAGTGAAATGCAGGAAAATATGATCAATAGATTACACAGCAGCAAAACAAAGTTGAAAGTCCGAGGAAAGATGGATTCCAGTTCGCTGAAGAAGGCATTGAACCGGGAGACTTCACATCCATATCCTCCATAAAAGCAAGTACATGGAAGGGAGAATGAAGAATGTCCAGAATGCAGCAATCCACTGAGGAGCTGGACACTGCCCATTACACATCAGCTGATAAACTACCTGAGTGGTAAAGGTACCATTTGAACATGGATTCCAGATAAGAGTTTCCTTATTAATCAATATGTATCTATGAATTTTAGTTCAGATCTCTGGAGGAATGACCTCATAGATGCGTGAACATTCATCCATCAAAGAACTAATCGATCACTACAACCAATCCAGTGAAATGACAGCATCTTCTTGAAATTGTCTAGACAACCAAAGAGTGCTCCAAGCATTTATAGTGATCTCCCTAAAAAACAAACCACTTCGATCATGACATTATCCCATGGAAATATGTTCTCAACGCATTCCATATAGAAGAATCAATATAATGGGAATAACTATCCCAAATCCTTGTGGTGATCCAAGCTGAAATAAAATCCATAGAACAACCTTGAGAAATAATAAGACAACATGTGAATTTATTGAGAAGTGCCTCATTAAACAGGCTCAAGTCCTTAATGCCAAGGCCCCCCATCTCAACTGATTTAACGCAGTCTTTCCATGCCCCAATAACCATCTTCTATTCATATATGGAACCGGTCCATATGAAATTTATGATGAGTATTTGTAGTTGTTTGATAAGATTATTTGGCCACATGTAAATTAAAAAACACATATAAAAACATTAAGGAAATCACTGAGTTGACAAGCCAGAATTCTCCAGCTTGAGACATAGATTTCCCCTTGCATGTTTCCATTTGAGCAGTAATATGAGAGAATATAGAATCAAGATGGAACATTTTCACACATCACAAAAAATAGGGACACCCAGATAATTTAAAGGCAATGATCCCTTTTTAACCCCAAGAGATCTTGTGAATTTTTTTTCTTTCTGATGGGAATTCCCTCCACAAAGACCACACAATATTTCTTGAAACTAATGTCTTTCCCAAATACATTCTCATAATTCTTGAAAATGTTCTTGATTGATGACACAGTCGTTGTGTCAGCATTACAAACCAAAATAATATCATCACCATAAAACAAGTGTGTAGGGGAAAAAAGATCCCTACCAACTTTAATAGGATTGTATAAACCATCTTGAATGAGGATATTAAGGCAAAAAACACAAATAATTTTTAGCAAGCGCAATCAGAAGACTATAGAGAGGGTCCCCTTGTCGAAAACCCATGAAGCACTGAAAGAAACCCCTCGGCGAACCATTGAACAGAATAGATAACCAGGAACTCTTATGAATGGAGTGAATCCGATTGATAAACCTTGTAGAAAATCCATGCATTCTATGAATATAAAGAAGAAAGGTCCATTTCATCGTCTCAAGGGCCATCGAGATATACATTTTCACTGTAAGACTTATTGTTTCACCTTCCTTCTAAGGGAATTAATTAATTCAAAGGTAGTGAAGATACACGTTTGAATAATCTTTCTTGGAAGAAAACATAAATGATTCGGAGTGATGAGACCCATGACCACATATCCCATCCTCATGGAAAGTATCTTGCTAAAGGTCTTAGGGATAGTAGTCCCCATAGCGACCGGTCTGAAATCCTTAATATCCATTGCATTCTCCTTCTTTGTTAAAATAGAAAGGAAATTAGAATTATCACCATAATTCATGGAAGTAGTGGCAAAGAACTCTCTAACTGCATAGATAACCTCATCATGAACAACTTACCCGTTAAACATGAAAAAAATATTGGTGAAACCATCCATCCCTACAACAGTATCAATATTCAGGGATAACAGGTCTTCTCGAACCTCCTTTCCCCTAGGTACCTCTACAAGTTTGTCATTTTTCTGATCGTCGATACTTGGGTTGATGTTTTTCATAATCATATTTGATCTTTCATTACCTTTTTCAGAATAGAGGTTAGAAAAATAACTCACAACCTAATTTGCAATACCATTCTCCGAGGTGAGAGTTCTTACATTAATGTTTAAGTTAGTGACTCTCCTTCTAAGATTTCTTTCCTTTTAAAGGTGAAGGAAAAAACTGAGTTCCTATCACCTTCCATTAACCACCTGATAATATAAACCGACCTGTCCAAATTTTCCTTAGTGTTGAGCAACTCATCCAGCATTGAGAAAGCCTGTATCTCATCACATGAAGGCATTGAATTTAGATGATTTAAATTCTGAAAACTCGAAAGGTGACTTTCAGCAGTCTTGATTTCTTCATAAATCTTAGAGAATGAATGCTTACTCCATTCCCTCAACCTCATCTTAGTAAGTTTCTACATTGAAGATAGAATATGAGAGGAAGATCCAAGTTTCCAAAATCTCCACACAGCAATAACATTGTCTTGGCTCCCTTTAGACACAAGCCAAGCATCATTGAATTTGAAAGGAAAGGTATCCATCCACGGACCACCGGTGGAAATATCCACCAAAAAAGGATTTTGATCAGTGTGGATTTTGGGAAGCTGAAGACCAGAGGCATTGATGGAATCATTTCTGTCATCAAATGGAAAGATGCATCAATCAAATTTCTTGGCCAGCCTCCCAATGAGTGTGTACCTCCCCTAGGTTAAATCTTCACCAAAAGTCGACACTTTAATGAGGTTATGGGTATAAATAAATTGAGATAAGACCTTGGAAGCAACCCGGTTGAAATTGAGTCTATTTTTTCTCATCAGGATGCGGAACATTGTTAAAATCACCATGGATTATCCAATTAATAGGCAATTGGGAGAATATGGAAACAATGTGGCTACATAATTCCCTCCTTTAAAAATAACAGTTCGCAACATAAACACAGGACACCAAAAATGTGACCCATTCAGCTCAACAGAGGTAGATACAATTTGGTTTCCTTGGATACAAGAAATAAATTTTATCGAGTCATGATTGAGGAACCAAAGACTCTCAACATTATCATCATTCAGATTTTTATTAATAAATGAGTAAGCAAGATATTACCATTTGAATGCCTTCTAATTGGAAAATCTAATCCTTGGCTCAGCAATTCCAATGATCAATGGCTTGTTGGTTATAAAAATATGTCTAAGGGCTTTGACAGTGGGAGAATTCCCTAGACCATGACAATTCCAGGACAAAATATTCATTTATGTAGGGCTAACGTGGACCTTTTTTCAGCCCCACCCATAACAGGCTCTCATTTGGCCTTATCGTTCACTTTATTTCAATTACATTAGCGGAGAGATTATGATTTATTAATTCCCACCTAAACATCTAGGACCTCCTCAGAACCATCAACATATTGTTCATCTCTAGTATCATCTGACCAAAACACTCTATATAGTGGACTGAATTTATTAGGAGATTTAGAAAGACCCACCAATGCATCATTCAAACACATCCTCTTGGCAGCCTCACTAATAGGGACATGGGTAAATGACCCATCCCCATAAAAAACTTGAGTATCACATGTATCATGTATGTTCCTGTTCACTGGCCGAACACAAACAGGTTCATTAGAAAGAATATAAATAATTCCCAACTCATACCCATGTGAAGTTTTCGCTGGGATCTGTCTTGACAGTGCACACTGGGTATCCTGGACAACTCTGTCAACAACTAAAGGCCCATAAAGAGCCTCAAGGACAATACCATGTGGATGTGATTTAATGACAGAGCCAACAAATTATCCATGGACCTGATGAGGGACCTGCTTTACAACCTCATAAACAACAGAAATAACAGTTACAAGCACAGATGGGTGAGAAACTGCATGCTCCTCCTATCCCTTTGTTGGAGGATCAACAACATCACTCAAGAAAGTAATCTCCAAGGGGTGAGGAAATCCATCCTCGGCAATGGTAATCAACTGTGAAATAGAATCATTCCCTAACATATCATTCTGACAATTAACCAAAAGGACCTAGATAGTATCAGCCGGGACACATCCATCAAGGAATGATTTTCTTTAACATGGGTCTCACAAATAGCAGGTAGACCCAAAGAGGGGGAGGATCAACCAATCCCCTGGGAGGATTCAGTTACATCAAAAGAGGCCATAGATGGTCCTATTAAATAGCATGTTCCAAATTCCTTGATTATAATTATTTTCAGTTTGATATATTATAATTATTTATCAATTATAATATTATTCATATTTAAATTATTTTCATGGTTCAAGACAATAAAATGCATGATGATCTTGTTTCATGTTAATTAAAATTATTAACATTAGATATTATAATGATCATTCATTTTTTTACCTTAGTAACTATATTAAAAACATATATCAATCCTTAATATAATATATTTCAATCATATATATTTTATAACAATCCATTTATTTATGTAGGGAAATTTTTTTATATAGGTTACAATAAACACATACATATAGAAGGTGATATAAATTTTATTATAACATATTCAATGTAGAAATTGACTTTTTTCAATATATATATAAATTTAGAAACCATTATCAATTAAATACACTTATTTATCTTCCATGGTATGTTTGTTTATGAAAAATATAATATTTCACTCGTAGAGGCATTAGTCCTCACATATTCATGAATGAATTTCTTTTATTTTCTTTTGATGGAGGGAAATGGTAGAAAATATTGGTCCATAATCACAAAAATATTATAAGAATAATATATTTTCATAATATTATAATAGAAGAGATAGAAATGTTAGGGAATGTGTGTTATTGATAATGAATAAAATTCTTAATGTTGTATCATACTCACTTTTAGGATTTGAGTCTTCTCTTGAAAGAATTATTTATAAATATGGATATCTATATTATTTTTAGAATAACGGGATGAAGAACTAGTAATTGGAATCCAAGATATGTATATAGGTAATATGATCAATGTAATTTTGAACTAAAAGTGTTGGTTGAAATTAGTGAATATGAAATCCTTTAATTGGTTTAAAAGAGGGCCTTTCTATTGAGTTGAATGGTAGGCGAGGGGTATAAATGGAATTTATTGAGTGTTATGTGAGTAATGGTTGGAGAGGCATGTAATTATTAAATTTAATCATAAACAATTTAGTTTCTAAGGTATATGTTTCGTTGAAACATCTTAAAATTAATTCAATTTCTGATACAATTTATGATTATAAATTTTTAATGTATTTACTAAATTTATATATGCCAAAATTATTTTCTAACCCATTATCTCGAATGAATTAAAGACACTTCTTTTCTAGAATAATATATTTTTAAATGATTAAGCATTTTTAGTCTAATTTCATAACAATGACTCATTGAGTGAATTTGGACATTTATTTTAATGAATAAAAAAAATAAATTAGAGTTATTTTTTTATACATCTCAACATATGTTATATTGATAATAATTTGGAAAAAACTTTAAAAACAATTATATGTAAATTAATTGTTCAACTTTGTAAATAACATCAACATGGGTAACATATTGTATGTAATAATAGAATGAAATTATTAAAAAATATAGATTTTATTATGAAAATATTAAAAACATTTTATAAGGCGCAATTTCTATTATTAGTATGTTTTATTTTTAATATAATCATGCATAACAAATAAAATAATTTTTTTTAGTAAAATAAATTCATATATCTAAATTTTATTTCTTTAGTTATTTTGATACTGTAAATTAATTTTTTAAATTAATTATATTTTAAAAATATTTTCTTTCTTCAAAATAAAATTCATAATATGGTTTCTACTATCTACATATTCGAATGTAATTACTATAGTGTAATGGTATCATTTCAATACATATAATTTTCACATAATAAAACATGGGATAATTTTTTTCAGTAATAATTATGGAGAATGTAATTCCCAAATGTATTTAATTAAATAATAATATATATCAAAATCTCAACGAACTAAATTATAACCCATTAAATAAATTACAACATTTCATTTTTAATTCCCACAGTCAATAAAATTTGCTGAAGGAATTATTATTATAGTCCTTACTTGAGATATAATTTCTTGTGAAATTACAGCCTAACTAACTTGGGTAGGATAAGGGAACTCATAGTTTTCCTCGTAATAAGAAATTATTTAGATTTAAATTTATATCAATTTATACAAAATATTATTTCATAGATGGGTTTTTGTAAATTTTGAGGAAATACATTTCAAAACATTATTTTGATGATCATATTTTCAATGAAATACTAGGCCAAAATGGTAATGATTATATCTAAAAAATCAAAAATAAATGATCAGACAAACATGGATTGTAAATCTGAAGATGTCTTCTACTATGAAACCATCATTCAATCCAACTATAAATTTTTATTTATATATCATATAAATGGATCATGTTATAAATCATTTAGATTAGACTAGTTTTTCCTCAGTCATATTCCATTTAATTTATGTAACATAAGTTGTAATATTTGACATACTAAAATTCTGGTTAAATACATCATAATTTTTTATATTGAGTTTTTTAATTAGAACATCATATCTCATATGAGATATAATCATGGTGTGTAGTTAAGTCACATTGTCAAGCATCCAATGAAGAGAAAGTTAATATCTAATAACCCATTTTAGTTTAATTACCCATAGGTGAATCTATACTAGAGACATCATCGATTTTTTATCCAATAAAATTATGTCATTTCTATTTATTCTTATATTTTATAATTTAACCAAAAAATAGATTGTTTTATGATCATTATAAAAGTACCTAGAGTTTACAATAATGTTCTATAATCATAATAACTAGTAATAATAAATATTATTTTCACTATTTACTAAAAAAATTCATGGAATACTATGATGTTATAATTCAACATAATTCTTATCCCAATAAACATTTTTGAATTCCACTGAATACATACCTTAATAAAATATAACACAAAATTGTATTACTATTTTCATGAATTACCAAAATTTTATTGACAATAACTCACATTCTATGCCTAATTGGTGCCTATAACTTGATAATATTGTCTTCCAAACTATTATTTTTATTTAAACCATGATTTGATACAAACTGTGTTTCCCTAGACCCGGACCCTAATATACAATGATAATAATCAGATTCATTTATATTTTGAATTTTAAATCAAATAAGGTTACACAAAACATGACAACCATAATTAAAATAACAATAATTGGTTCAATTACATATAATTAACCAGTTTGGATTTCTGTTTTACAAAACTGGGAAAAGTTTGTATCTCAATGAACCCATTTCATTTTTTTCTAATGTACATTTTTCCTATTATTCCCAAAATTACATATACTATAATATTTATTAAATGTGTCATTCAAAATTATCGACTCATGATATCATTCTAGTCCTATCATATATATTAATTTTCTTATTCGAAAGGGTTATTGGAATAAAATGATAGGGGTGAGCCTACAGTTCTAGTAAGGGTAGAAATAAAATATAACAATTGATTATCTAAAGTGAGCATAATATATGAATATGGATATGAGAGCATAATCAAGACTTTGAATATAAAAATATATGATAATTCCCAAATAAACATGGATCACCAATAAAAATCAATGATTAATGATCTGATAATAATATAACACATGAGTCATCATATTGTGAAACTTTTTCAGAACATTGTATTATTAAACAAATGTAGGAAACAAAAATAAATTCCATTTTGAATGATCACATCCTAAAAATTTGTAAAATATTGAATATAGTCTTATAATTTACAGGGTTTAGTATATAATATTAAACACATCATATTTTGATAATTATGTCTTTACACAATGAATTATAGGATTGTATAATTTTTGGCACACCCATCACATAATAGGAAAACCCCTATATGGGTTTTGGTTTTATTAAAATTTTATATCAACTCATGAGATAAAACATTACTAAAATTATTTGAGGGATTTATAATTTAAAGGACACACATCTATAAAAAACCTAATCATTTGTGCTATAAGATCATAAAATCAGTCAACATTTCATCATAGATTAATAAACCATTGGGGATTAAAATGATTCTTGAAAACATACATAGATCGTTTCATAATCCATACTGAACAAGTAGGGGGATTTACCTATAATAACTTATATATTATTGAATCAAAATAAACAAAAAAAGGATTATAACATTGAAAATAACACATTTTAAATAATAACTCTTCAAATGGTTCCACATAACAAGGTATTGATAACTGTGTTGGATGATGCCAAAAATATAATCCCCCCATAATGAATATTTTCAAGGATATTTAGGTGGTGATTAGTGAAACGGTACATAAATAGAGATAAACAATAAGATGATAATATGAAAATTTTAAATGAAATAAAAAATTATAAATCTAAAATATATTTGTATCCTTTTTGTAAAAACAAGATTCTACAAGTCGTCTTCAAAAATCCAATTCAACAATTAAACATAAATACCATTATAGATTAATAAATTAAAATAAATACAAAAAATAAATCATTTAAAAAAATAGTTCTTGTCCATTTATGTGATGTGGGAGTTAAAATATGAAATATTATAGATTTGAAATTTCTGAGACCACTATATACATGTTTCCTTTATAATAAAATAATTTTTATAGGATAATTTTAAAAAAAATTACACATCAATATAAAAATTGTTCTTTTATAATAAATCATAGAGAAAATATTCCTTTACAAAATACATATAGATGTTGTGACACCCAAGACCTAGACACCAATGTTTTACATATAAATTTTTTAATTACTTTCTTCAACAAAATATTTCAACTTTATTAAATAATATAAACTTATATACAATTATGAAATTATATTTATAATAGAGTATCACATTTATAGTAATTTCAATTAATAAAGAACTCATATGTGAAGTGTAAATTAAATTATTTGAATGTTATCTTACATTCCCTCATATTAATATTAATAATATAGTATTCATCCGAAAATTGAGTCTACTCATCCATATGACCTATGAAAAGAATTTCAAATATCACAGTAATAAAAAGATTCAGTAAGGTATTATTAAATAGTTTATAGAAATAAAATATTTATTGAAACGTATAAAATATATTTTAAAATGCGTTTTAAAAAAAAATTAGGATCCAAAAAAATTATTAATAATATACATTTTCTTTTAAATAAAAATAGGTCTTTTGATTACAATTTATGTAAATTAAATAGGGAAAAAAAGTTTCTTCAGATGCTTTCCATGATAATATTTTCAAAATAATATAATCACATAAATTAAACACTATGAATATCATATACATTTAAGTAATAAATTTTATGTTACCTCCTTTTTTTCATTAAAAAAATGTTTAATAATTATTTTTATAGAATAAATATATCATTTTCAAATAATATTTTTGTAATCATAGGAAAAAATATTGAGGTTCCCTAAAATATTTAAATCCACATTGGACCCACCCCTTAGATGGTTGAACATGTATTTTAGGGTTCAGTTCACTCAATATTTTTGATCAGTTTACAATATTGTAGTTTCATTTTTTAATTTAAATATTTGTTTCGTTTTTTCAAATGGAATTTTCATCAAAAATGTGATGTCAAAAAGTTTACAAATGTGTTTTAAAAACATTTATATAAAACTATATGCATTTGTGTTTTTGGAAAACATAAAAGGAATTCAACAAATAGATCTTAAAACATAACCATGATAAAATATATATTAATAAAGAAACATGTATCATCAACACAGTAATTTGTGTATACACACAGAAGAATTTTATAATATATTAATTCAATATATGTAAAATTGTTCCTGATAATAGAACATTTTTATAAAATAAATAATGTTTTTATAATAAACATATGGTGATATTTTTTTAAAATAAATCTCATATATATAAAAATGATAACTTTGAAATGATGAAACATAATAAAAAATTAATCGAATGTAATAATTTATATAGAAATTTATTTTGAATCAACTAACTCATGGATAATTTTTTTCAAAACATAAAGTAATACAGGAAAAAATTAAGTATAAAATTATAAATAAAATACTTTTAACTTTTAAGAGTGTTTAATTTTGAAAATCCATAAAACTATCATTAAAAAACATCACCTCACATTACGTTGATAACCAAATATCTCTTATAATTCACTTAAATTTATTCACCCACCCCCAGTTTATCTCTTTCTATCTATCTCTTTTTTTTAACATTAATACATATATTTTTTGATGAATATTTGAAGAATATAATTGAATAATTACATAAGGGTCACTATAATAATCCCACTACTATAATAGATGATACAATTAGTGATTGGATTATATATTTCGTTTTCAGTTGGTATTAAATTTTGAAATTATTTTTCAATAAAAGATATATTTGGAAAGACTTTATCATATTGTCGACTCAATAAGGATTCCTTATGGATTTTCTATTCCTCTATATTTTTAAAATCACAAAGACTCTATCTTAAAAAAATTATATTTTCTCTAAGAATTTTCATAAAAAAAATTGTATTTCCTCAAGGAAATTTTTTCCTTACATATGTATTCAATACTCATTTAGTAGTTTCTAAATCTATCAATTTTTATTTATAAAGGGTAAATTTTTATTTCAAATGTAAAACCCTAGATTCCTATAAATCCTTGGTTATACAGTATTCTTCTTTCAGACTTCGAATTCTCTAAAAATCAGACTCCTAATTATCTGAAAACTAGAATCTGAATTCTTTGAAAATTTGATTATGAATTCTTTGAAATTAAAACAGTAAATTATATGAAATTCAAACACTGAATTCTATGAAATTAAGAGTCTGAATTCTTTGACATTCAGACTCTGAATTCTCTAAAATTCAAACTCCGAAATCATTGAAATTCAGAATCTGAGTTCCTTGAAATTCAGTCTCTAAATTCTCTAAAATTCAGACTCCAAATTCTCCCAAATTCCAATTCAAAATTCTTTAAAATACAGACTCCGGATTCCTCATAAATAGGACTCTGAATTCCTCATAATTTTGACTCCAGATTCATTCGAATTCAAACTCCTAATTCCTCGTAATTCAGACCCCGAATTTCTTAGAATTCATACTACGAATTCCTCTGAATTCCGACTCTAAATTCCTTAGAATTCAGATTCAGAATTCATTTGAATTTTGATTCCGAATTCATTAGAATTTAGGTTCCCAATTCTTTGGAAAACATAATATGAATATCCATCATATATAGTTTCTAGATTTTTATTTTATTAGACTATGAAGGGTAATTTTTCCTTAGACTATGAAAAATACATTTGGTTAAGAAAACTTATTTTTCTTAAACCTATTATAGTTTTGAAACAATGTTGTACATTCTATTGCTAAGTGAACATTGTTTGAGTGACATGTGTACATGTCCCTCTGAGAATCAAGGAAAAATATGTCCGTTAGAGGAGGGAGCCAACTGTTGGAGAAATTACTATAAATAAGATCTCATTCGAACAACCCCAACAATGACTCTACCACTCTATAAATTGCATTCTTGTGACATTATTTCTAGAGAGATAGTCTCTCAGGCCTAATGCATACTGAACATCTTTTTCAACATTATTCATGCGACTCCAATTGTTGTTTTGTAAAATTGAGGACTTCCATGGATATGAAGATAGTGTTTGAAACTACCTTTAATTTCTAGGACTTACAGGGATAGGAAGATAGAGGTACTTACAACCTTAAATTTTGAGGGCTTGTGGGGATAACATGACATATTCCGATATTCCCATCAAGGTCTTACCCTGGTGTGGGTAAAACATACATTCAAGAAATTATAAATCAAGGGACCTTTAACCAAGGTTTTTTGATACCCTTCTCTTTGTGTTAATAGATTTTATACCTATTACGTGTTTTGTTTGAAGTTTATTTGTGTTGTATTTTAATAAAGGAAGAATTTATAAACTTCTTATACATTCTTGTTATTTTGTTTAAACTTATAAGTAACCTTATATGTCCCTTAAGGTGGAATATTTTACTTGTAATATTTTTTTATGTTTCATTTCAAGAACCACATTTGGAGAACCTAGATTTTTTGTAGAAGTAGAAGCGGCCTTGTAAAATTAAACTTTTTAACATTGTTAAACTTATTTTTTCCTTATGGTTAAAAAAAATATTGACTTTAAACACACAATTCATCCCCTCATGTAATTGAGCATCTATATTCATATTCTAATATTAAAATTGGTATTAAAGGAGGTATGTTAAATACATATACTCACATATAATATTTCATGCTCATGTTTTTCTTCTTTTGAATATTATCCTTGTTTATTATTTTTATCCTTGTATATAAAATATTAACATTAACAAGTTTTCTTGGACATGTGTTTTCTTTTAGATAGATGGAATGAATTTCGGTTTGATTTACAATATAAATCCTACTAGACCATCTATATTTGATGGAAATGATTATTAATATTGGACAGATCATATGGGTACTTTAGTTTTTAATACTGGAGTGGACAATATTGTTATGGTTACTAGAGATTACTAGATTCATGATAAAAAATTCATGACATTTAATAATCAAGAAAAGTTTGAATATCAATTAAACTACAAGGTACGCAATACATTTTTATGTTCCTTGACCAGGAATATATATAGTTAGATTTCTTATTGTGAAGCTAAAAATTGTATTTGGATGAAATTAGAGGTTACTGATTTTGGTACATCCAAAGTTATTGAATTTAGTAAAGCTGTGATTAGTGTAGAATATCTTGGATTTTTATTTCTTTATGGAGAACCAGTATGTGAGGTACAACAATGGTTTATGACTATTGTTAATAGTTTATAATCCATGGATGAAAAAGGATTAGATAATGAGTCACTTGTGGACAATATTATAGATATGAAGCCTAATGAGAGGGAATATAAGAGAACATCTATTGTTGAGAATAGGAAATTATCTCAAATTACACATGATGAGCTTTTTGGATCTCTTCTTCAATAGGAGACATAAATGGAATGATATGACGATATAAATAAGAAGAAGAATGGAAATGGAAGTGTAGCCCTTACTACTACAAAGCCAAGACCCTGGAAAGGCATACAAGATCAAAGTTAATGAAATTTATTGTTTTATTTGAATCAAGAGAAATTGAACATTTTGAGAATGAGCTAGTTAATGGTTCTAGAAGGATGAAAAAGATATTTTGGAATAAATACTTTCAGTATATGTTTAAGAGGAAAGAAAGAAAACTCAAGAAAGACTCTAAAGTCACCTGTTATGAATGCGAAAGAGCAAGGAATACAAGGCAATATTTCTCTATGCATAGGACAAAGTATAGAAAGATAAAGAATTCTGAGAGAAATAGAAAGAATTAATACAATGATAATGCTAAGAATGTTGTAAAAGACAATGACACCTAGAGTTCTAGTGGTGGTGATTATTCTGATGATTCCTCATTGTATGAATCTTATGGTCAGAAGAATCTTGTTCTAATTTCCAAGCTACCTATTTAAAATTATTATCAAATGGAAAAGGTATAAAATTTTGAATCCATATTTAATGTATCCTTAAATTAAAATTAACGTGATAACAATTATTATGAATCTTCAAATATAATATCTTCTTCTAATTAAGAAAATACATTACCTACATATGAATAAGTATCTATGTTTTTCAATATTTATGAGAATGAAAATTTTAATGTCATGAAAAATCATGAAAAGTTAAATTCTAGAATTTCTATTTTTACTAAAGAATTATCTGATCCATCTAACATTCTTGATAAGAAATTTTATGATTTTGAATTTATTTCCAAAAACCTTGAGGAAGTTAATTCTAAGAAGGATATAATTTCTAAGGATCTTGAAAATGTAATTTCTAAGAAAATGTTTTTAGAGACTAAATATAGTGCATAAACTATGTTTTAGAGGATAAAAACATAAATATTTGATTGAAGTTAGAAATATTTTCCTTGGGGAAGTGTTTGTTAAAAATTACCTTAGGTGTGGAAAAAATTGATAAAATGTATTCTCAAATTCGACCTATAATGAATAATTCTGGATTTGGTTATACTCAACCAAAACTGGTTTTTTAGTAATAATTATTTTGTTCATCAAAGTGAATTTTTTTTCACTAAATGTCTGTGTGGTGGAAATTGGGGAAACAATTCTGTAAGAAAAACTCTATCTTTAGGTTTTCATAATTCTTATTTTTATAATAAAATATGGATACCTACAATTTTTCATTGTTAAATTTCTTGATCCATGAATGTTTCGGTTCTGAAAGCCTAACTCTCTTATTTTAATGAAAATAATGAAATTACCAATAGGAATACATTGTTCATGGATAGTGTATGTTCATGACCCATCACTGGTAAAAAAAAATTCCTTGAAATGATTATCAGGACGAAATGAGGGAAAGTAAATTTTGGTGATAATACTCAGGGAGAAATTATTAGTATTGGTAATATTGTTCTTCTTGAAAAAACATTGATTTCAAATGTTTTATTAGTTAATATTATTAAGTAAAACCTTATTAATAGAAGTCAATTATGTGATAAAGGTTACGTTGTAAATTTTAGGATCGATAAGTTCTTAGTACACTATTCCAAGGAAGAGTTTATTCTTTCTACCCACATGCAAGAGAATGTATACACAATAAAAATAGATGACCTTAGGATCTAAGATCAACCTTGTCTTAGTGAAAATGGAGACTAATATTTGTTATAGAATTGATGTTTAGGATATTGTATCCCTCGAAAGTTGTGTAAACACCCTATGAAAAGATATGTTATGGATAAACTGGAGCTTATATCTGATTCTTAAAAAAATTTGATCCGTTTTAACACGACAATAAACATAAATGAAGCTTTAAATCAATCGACAAAGTCTCAACTTTTAATGCATTATAGTTTGTGCATATGGATGTTTTCGGTCCAACAATAACTGGAAGCATTGAAGGAAAATTCTATATATTTTTCCTCATTGATGATTACACTAGATTTACGTGGGTATATTTTCTAGCAATGAAATCTGAATCATTTTCTTATTTCAAAATATTTATATCCAATGATAGAAATGAGAAAAAAATGTCCAGTAATAACTACTCATTGTGATAATGGAGGAGGATTTCTTAATTCAAGTTTTGATACTTTTTATAGTAGAAAATGAATTTCTCATAACTTCACATCACTAAGAAATCCTCAAAAATTGTTGTTGTTAAATGAAGAAAATGAATTCTTCAAGAGATATAAAGAACCATGTTGAGTGAATATTTAGTAGAAAATTTTTCTTTGGATAGAAGACGTATGTACTTCTTGTTATAAAATAAATTGTGTTTTGATTAGACCTTTTCTCCATTAAACCCATTATGAGTTACATAATGGAATATGACCTATACATTCCTACTTCAATGTATTTGGATAAAATGTATCCATTCTGAATATTAATGATAATTTACATAAATTTGTACCCAAATATGATGAAAGAATATTCTTAGGATACTCCACAACTTTTAAGGATTATAGAGTTTTTAATGAAAATAATTATACATTTGAAGAAACATTATATGTTAAATTCTATAAAAACAATAATTTTATTTTTAAACACTCTCAACATACATCTATGAGCGTGTTTTCAATAACTGATTATAAACCGTTGATAGAACATCTTTCTGATTAGGAAAATGTCAAAGAAAATGATTCTGAGATATTTACCCCATAATATTTCCTACCATATGTTGATGAATAGGTTTTAAAAAACCCAAATTAGTTGTTTCATAAGAATCATCATAGTGAAAGTATCATTGGTGATGTAAATAAACCTTTAAGGACTAGATATTCATTAAGAAATGAAGTAGAACATCTAGAATTCATTTCTCAGTTAGAACCCAAAAGAACTAATGATGCTTTAGGTGATTATGATTGGATAAATGCCAAGAAAGATGAGCTAATTAATTTGAAAGAAATAAGGTTTGGAAGTTTGTTGAAAGACCTAAGGAAACATCTATTATTAGTGTAAAATATGTCTTCATAAATATATGTGATGAAAATGGAATCATATTATGAAATAAAGATATATTGGATTCTAAAGGATATAATCAACAAAAACTAATGGACTATAAAAAACTATGGTCCAGTAGCTAGACTTGAATCTATCTGTATTCTACTTTCCTTTGTAGCATTCATTAACATAATTTTTTTTAATGGATGTTAAATGTGATTATTTAATGGATATGTTCAAGAGTATGGTTTTTGGAACAACATCCTAGTTTTGAAGATACAAAACATCCTGAACCTATTTTCAAACTTACCAAAGCATTATATTTACTTAACCAAGCCCCTAAATCCTGGAATGATAGACTTAAAATAATTTTTTTACAAAGCAATTACATTAAGGGAAATTCTGATCCAACCCCCTTTATAAGAAATGATAAAAAAAATGTTTTGATTTTTCAAATTTATGTTGAGGGAATTATATTTGGTTTATCTCAACAATATTTAACGGATTAGTTGGATAATCTAATGGAATATGAATTCAAAATGAGTATGATTGGTGAGTTCACATATTTCCATGGTTGTAAAATTTCATAAAAACGGGAAGGCATTTATATATCTCAACATAAGAATATTAAATATCTTCTTAAAATTTTTGGATATGACAAAACCAAGAGTATTTGTACTCATATTAGAACATCAATCTCACATGATCTTCATGAATCTGGGAAACCAGTGGATCAAACATCATTTAGAGGTATGATAGAAAGATTACTATACTTGATAGCTAGTCATCCAGACATAATGTTTTCAGTATGATTATGTGAAAGGTAACAATATAATCCTAAGTAATCTCATTTAAAGGTAGTGAACAAGATTTTTCACTACTTAATGGGAACCATGGATTTAAAACACTTTTATACTTATGGAAATGATTTTGTGTTAATGTGTTTTTCAGATGCTGATTTTGGTGGATGAATAAATGATAGGAAATTTACATTTAAAACATTTCATTTCCGAGGAGATTAATAATTTTCATGGTCATGCATAAAAGAAAGACTCAGTAGCACATGCCACTACTAAATACAAATATGTAGCAGTTAAAATTTGTTGTGATCAAGTATTGTGGATACAAAAAATAGTCACAGACTATGTTATGAATTTTACCAAATCACAAATATTATGTAATACTACCACTTCCATTTCCTTAAATAAAAACCATTCACATCACCCTTGTAAAAACACATATATATCAGGCATCACTATCTTCGTGATCACACAGAAAAAGAAGATATCATTATTTTATTTATTGGAACACAACATCCACTTGATGATATTTTCACAAAATATTTACCCTCCGATAGATTTTAATACATTAAACAAACATTAGGAATGATAATCGTAAGGTAATATTCCATGTTAAATTTTGGTTTAAACATATCTCTTTATAGTAAGAAACTCATTTTCCTATGGAAAGTATATTTTTTTTGTTTGTCAAAAGCATTCATAATTGAAAATTTTCAAAATTGATATTTTTCGTAATCAAATTTTTTTTGCAATAAATTTATTCATAATAAAACATTTTTATATCCAAAATTTTTGGAATATGTTTTTTTTTTCAATATCAAAATTTTCATTGATTATTACCTTTTTCGAAGTCTAATGTTCTTTATGAATAATTTTACTCATTCTAAAGAGTCTTCCTAGAAATCCGGAAGGTATGTTTTCTTTATTAAATTTTCGTATTCAACTTTTTACTTGTTGGAATTTTTATCTGGATTAAGAAACATTTTTTGATTCACATTCTATTCAATCCGTATTTTTATGTTAAAACCCTCAAAATATCAGAACATACCAAATAGGTTATTCGGATATCGACTCAACCATCAGATCTGATCAAGATTTTTTCAACCGTTAGATCAATTGTGGAAGTTGAATTGTCTCCTCAAATGCCTATATAAGGACCCCCTTATGTTTGTCCCACATTGATTTTCAAGCCTTGGATTTTTGATGCTATGAACCTGTACATAAGGCCATTCTAAATTTTCAGGAATACCTTATTTCTGAATTTCTGTAGAAGCCACCCCTCAAAAAGATATTTTATCAGTAAAGGAAATATCTGAGTGGTAGATTTACAGAGAATGGATGGTTGATCAGAATTTATATGTTCAGTATGACTCAATAATTACATAGAATTTTAAGCTGAAGGGCTGGGAGAGGATATGTATATTGAAACTGAAGGCATAGGATCCGGTCTATCCAGAGTATTTGATTGAATTTTATGAGACAATATATTTCTTCAATGATGTGGGGAGGGATATGTTTTACTTCAAGATCTATAAGAAGACCTCTTCCGTTTCCTACAACAATACTACAAGATTGATTGGAATTTCTTATAATAGTGAAGAATAATTTTGTACTCACATGGTACCAAATATATCAGGATCATTTGACAAGGAAAAGGCATTAGACGACATTGGTTTGAGAGATGTGAAGTCTCGGGAAATTGTTCATCTCTCTTCAAATTTCTGGATTCTTTAATTATGAGATCAAGGTTTTATTATTCCAAGAAAATTAATTAAGGATACTCTGATCAAAAGTGACATCTATATTTTGGATTTCATTATGAACCTTAGGAAGATAAATTTGGTAATTTTTATCTTCATTATGATTTAGAAAATCATGAATGGAAATATAAAGTCTCAAATTATCAGGTATCTGGTCATTCTCCCCAAAATTATAGTTCTTTGTTTAGAATATTTCAAAATCATTTGTATTTATAATCCAATAAACTACAAGGTTATGATTCTTAGTGATGAAACTTTGATAAGGATGAAGGATAGATTTTGAATTTTTTTTGGAGAATTTTATGACCTAGTTGGAGAAGATGTTGAAGCTTTATCAATGAAACCAAAAGTGTCTGAAACATATAAGAAGGATGGAAGGAATATGAAGGTTAAAAAATCAAAGATAAAGGAAAAATTATTATAGCTAATGAATCCCAATCAGCACCCCGAAATACAGGAAAAAAAGTCTTACCCTGATGACATAGTGGCTAAGTGGAGAGGACAAGAAGAATAGGAAGAAAGGGGAGCCTACTTTTGAATTGGACCCTACTAAGGAAAAGGATTTAATGATAAACGATGTTGAGGATCTTGAAAAAAAATTCAAATAAAATAATAAAATAATGAAGTTGTTTGAATCTGAGATAGCTTAATCCCTTCTCAAAGATGCGATGAAAGCCTCTGAACGAAAATATATTCTAGAATCATTTTTGAAAGAGTTACTTCCAGTGACTTTGGGAAAGAGGGTACTGATTCCGAATCCAAATAAAGAAGAAGAAATTTTGCAAGAGGAATAAGTGAAATTAGAAGAAGGATGTGGTGATACCGATGACATGATAATTCATGTAGAGGATTATAATGAGAATGAGAGTACTTTGAAGAAAAATTCAATACAAACTAATAAAGCAGAGTCTTCCAATCATTATACACCTAGAAAATATGTTAAATGTTAGGAAAACGTGAATAAGATATCTAAAGAGGAAATAAATAATCATGATTTTATTCAACCATAGGATTTCGTGGAAGGTGCAGAGAAAGAAAATATTGGGGAAGATAAGAATTTTCATCTATCATATTTTGATCATGAATCTCCCAAATCACAAGAAATAATTCCTAGAACTGATAAGGGAATCTAGGTGTTTGTGGATACACATAGTAAATCTGGGGTGAAAAAGAACGAAGTTGGTGCTTTATCAAAGAGTAAATATGAATAGATTGAAAACAAATCCTCACCAACCAAACAAACTGATTCGGAATCGTCCACTCGTGGACATGATTTAATGGAACAGTCTTTGAAAATGTTGGATGATACAATACCCTTATTCTTGAGAATTGATTCATGATTCCAATTGCTTAATCATTCATTCAATCAGAAATTAGATTCAGTTTCAATGATTATGGATAAATTTTTGGGACATAAACAAGTATTAAAATATTTTTTCATTGGTTATGAGGCTCATAAAAGATCATGAAAGAACATTACAAACTGGTCAAGAAAGACAATTCAAGAGCTCAGAGACATTGATGAATTTAAAGATAATGGGAAATATAATTTTGACACAAAATATGGGAATCATTATGATCATACTATGAGTTTTGAGGAAAATCAGATTCTCGAACAATCAACTTAGAAGCAAGAATTCAATGACTTGAATGTAAAGATTAATCAAGTGGATATCAATTAAAAAAGATAAAAGGATCCTAGAATTGATTTTAAAGAAAATCATATTATACAATAAGAAATCATGAAGGCTCGAGAATAATTTCTAAAGGCTCAAGAATAAAAATTAAATCCATGGAGAAGAAAAGAGAAAATCAGGATGAACTACTGAAGCATTTTGAATAACTTCAAATGTTTCTGAAGAAGCTGAAAACCATTTTGAGGAAGCTTATGCATAAGGAGAAAGAAGGATAATTATACCAAATCTGATATTCTATTTTATTTTATTCTTTGTACAAATTATTTCAATAATAATTAAATTTTTTTAGTTCTTCATATATTTGGTTGTTTAGTAATAAATTTCCAGGTATAGTTTTTTTCATTCTCTTTATTCCTTTTTGAAAATCACAAGGCGGAAAAAGGAATGATAAAAAGAATTCTATGTATGGATGATATTTCCTTATGTAATGGGGAGTTCATTCAATAGAAAATTATTATCAAAGAAGGTTCTCATTTACAGGAAAATTCATAATCACATTCAAGAAATATTAGAATACGATCTTTAGGAATTGAAAAACTTAAGGGGGAGTTAGTCTTATTCCCAATGATTCATATGTAAAGAGATATAAGTTTTTTTATGTTAATAAAGAAAAACTAAAAAAACATATATTATTTTTTGTATGAATGCTTGTGATTTCAAAAAAGGGGGACATTATTGAGTAAATAATGTTTTATTATGAAATTTACATTCTTGTGTGTTTTGAAAATAAAAATCACTCTATTCTAAGGTAATTTAAATTTTCTCAAAGAATTATCTTAATAAGGAAAATTGTCATTCCTCAATGAATTTTTTTCCATACCTTTATTTTCAATGTTCATTTTATAGTTTCTACATCTAACATTTTTTATTTATAATGAGTAAAATTCTATTTCATATCTAAAATAATTGAATCCTATAAATCCTTGGTTATAGATTCTTCTATTTATATTCTACGAATTCTCTATAAATAAAACTCTGAATTCTCTAAAAATTAGTCTCTGAATTCAATGAATCATAGACTATGAATTATCTATAATTCAGACTCCAAAATCTCTAAAATTTAAACCATGGATAATCTAATATTAAGAATCCCAATTCTCAAAAATTAAAAAAATGAATTCTCTAAAATTCAGACTTCGAATTCTCTAAAATTTAGACTCTAAATTCTATGACATTTAGACTCTAAATTCCATGAAATTCAGACTCCAAATTCTCTCAAAATAGAACTCTTTATTCTCTCAAATTCAGTTTCTGAATTCTCTGAAATTCAGACTCTGAATTTCAAATTCATTATAATTAAAGTTATGAATTCTTTGGAATACATATCCAAAATATCCATGATGTATAGTCTCTAAATTAATAATTTCTTAGACTTTGAAGTTTTATTTTTTCTTAGACTGTGAAAAATAGAATTGGTCACACAACCTTATTTTTCCTACACACGTTATTGTTATGAAACGATTTCAAACATTTTGTTTCCAACTAACAATTGTTTGACTGACACATGTACATATCCCTCCGAGAATCAAGGAAAACATGAATTTTGGACGAGGGATCTGACCATTTGAGAAATTCCTATAAATATGATCTCATTTTAATGAGCTCAACAATGACTAGATCACTCTTGACATAGAATGATACTGAAGAGATTTCTAGAGAGAGAGACTCTCATAAATTGTATATAAGGAACATATTGTTGAGCTTGGTTCGTGTGACTCCAATTCTTGCTGCATACAATCGAGGACTTCCAGGGATAAGAAGACAGAGTTGTCGATAACCTTAATTTTTTAGGACATACAGGGATAAGAAGATAGAGGTTCTGACTACCTTAATGTTTTAGGGCTTGTGGGGATAACAATTCAAATTATAATATTTCTCAAGAGGGCATACCCCGGTGTGGGTAAGAAAAACATTCATGAAAGTATAAATAAAGGTGCCTTTATCCATGTTTGTTGGATACCCTTCTCTTTGGATTAAATGATTTCATACCAGTTACTTTTTTTTGTTTCAAGTTTTTTTCCATTGTATTCTGATAAATGAAGAAATTCAAACCTTTATATACATTCATGTTCTATTATATACTTTGATAAGTTATATTATATATGTTCTAAGGTATAATTATTTACTTGTAAACATTCCTTATGTTTCATTTTTGGAAGCACATTTCTGGAAATTAGCTAGTTTGTAGAACTAGAAGAGGTCTTGTAAATTTACCCTATTTAACTTTGCTTAAAACCATTTTACTTAAGGTCAAAAATGAACGACTTAAAACTTTCAATTAACCCCTCTCATTATTGAGAATCTAAATTCATATTTCGATCCTACACATATGATCTATTTTTTGTACTTACTATTTTAATTCTAGTAAAACATAGTAATTATCTCCCCTACTCGTACTATAAAAAAATTCCTCCTTGATCATTATGTGGTTTTTCAAAAATAAGTATAAATAAATAATACACCCATCTAAAAACTTCTCTAAAAAGAATTAATAGGTTAAAAAGAACTGATCGTAGTTTGTGTCATAACACAAGTCCCAAAATCTAAAGTTTATCCCACATTAAAGAGTGGGAGGTTATGATGTTTTATTGAGCCATCAACAATTGACTAAAATTGCTTTAGGAATACACCAGAACCATCCTTCACCCACCATTAACGACTCACCTCTAGTCCTAAATTAGAAAGAGATAGAGAGAATTAAACATTCTTAATCTGGATCAACAGAACAAAACTCCCATAGACGTCATACTATAAACATAAGTAGTAGGTCCATATATTAGTACCTAGGGCTTCTGATTTTATTGAATGATAATGATGTGGCACATAATGAACTCATTGGTTGAGAATGTACTCAATATTGAGGTTATTATCAAGATGGGGATTATTTTTAGATGTCATGTGAGTGGAAAAAGATAAAAATACTCCTTATTATTTAAATTGTACTTTTATTCATTTTACGAATATATCATGCTTCAATATATATTGATTTTTGAACAAAAAATATCATAAATATCATTACAACTACATTAATCCATAATAAAATATATACCCATCATTAATTAATATACTAAATTTTAGAAATATTATATTCAACTGAAATTTAAATAATAAAAAACATATTTCTGCCAATAAATTTTTTTCTAGGTTAATTTTATTTTCGAATAATTATATTATACATTATGTATACCCACTAAAATTATTAAATTTAATATTAATTTAAAAAATTATACATAAAAATATAAAATTAATATGATATGATATTTACCATGATATATATACCTCCCAAAAAAGTATTATTTACATATTAAAATATATTTTTATCAATTACTATAAAGTAATTCCAAATTGTTAACAAATATTTATTCATTCATAACCCATAATATTGAAAGAGATTATTAATTTATCGTCTAATTTAATTAATAATATTAACATTAAAATATACATTTTAAAATAGTAACATAATTTTATCCATTTTATAATCATTAATTATAAAATAAATATAAATCATAATTTAATATGTCAACATTTTAAAATTATTTTCGAAACATTTTATCTTCAATATAATTATATATATATAATTTAAATTAATATTTTATAGAGTAGTATATATAAAATTATAATCATCAATACTTTAATTCAGTTACTATCATCATTCAATTCAATTTTTTTTATATGATCAAATTTATATTTCAAAAGTTATTTTCAAAAGTAAGAAATTTTATTTGATATTTTATGTTTCCTAAAATATATTAATTATAAATTTGTGAATCATGATAATATAATTTATTTCAAATTATTATCCACAATTTTTTTTATTTATTCATGTTTTTATTTTATATGTCAACATTATTTTTATTTCTCTACTAAATTCTATTAAATATATATTTACGAAATATTATAAAATATATATTCATATTAATTTAAAAAATAATCTTCAGATACATGTAATACTACTTTTACAAAATATATTATTAATTATATACTATTAATATATTTTTGACAATATTATTTTATTATGAATTTATTTTATGAAATTATCACTTATACATTCATAAATATATGAATGATATATATTTTAAATTACAAACAGAACTAAATATAAATATTTCATTTAAAAAAGAAAATGAAAATTATTCTTTTGAAATTTTTTAAATATGGTTGATATAATATTTTAATAATATGAATATTTTTAATTAACATATTAATATTTTTATATTATATATAGATAAAAAAATTAATTTAATAACATATAATTATTTCTAAATATATATAATGAACTATTTTGATAAAAACAAATTAAAAGATTAAGAAAATGTCACGGTATTACTTTGAAGCTTCCATAAATAAATCTTTTCCATGAAATTTGAATTATCTATGCCATGATAATATTTAATTACCCATTTAGTAGAAACGAAATACAAAATTTTTTATTCATGATTAATTTTGAGTTTGATAATTTTTATAATGTAATTGAAAATAATTACTTTATGAAAGTCTTGATCATAATAACTCTACTAATTAGTAAATAAAAAATTAAGGAGACACCATAATGTATATAAAACACTTCCATATTTTTTAAGGTCTCTCTAAAATATGCATAACACCTATATTTAGAATAAAATTAATGTTCAAATTACTAAAATTAAAAATTTATTGCTCTTTATATTAATTTATATAATCCAAATCTAAATTTTTTAAATCTTTTTAATTAATACCAACTATGTTGACATAGACCCAAAAAACTATGTTTATTTTAAAAATACTACAATTTCTCAATTAATAAGAATTTATATCTTCCCAAATTAATATAGAGTTTTCTACATTTTAAAGAGTCATTTCAGGCTAGGGATTTGAATAATTGGTAGGTCTAAAATATATAATACTCATGGTAAATCATTAAATACAACTATTTTACTGTCATCCCAGCTTCCCACAAGGTAAGCATCCTAATCAAGTCTTAAACCAAAATATTTTCAACTCAACACAAAGAACTATGGAAAAAATATCAAATCAAGTTGTCTATAAATGTCCCATTAAGGGGTTTTAAATTTTTTATGATATTAAGAAGTCATTAGAAAAGTAGAAAACACTTAATTTTTTCATTTTAGGAATCATTGAGTAAAAATAAAAATTTATTTAGGAAATAATTCACATTTTCATTAAATGCCAAATGGGTTTTCAGTGTACAACATAATTTACATCAAAAAGTGATATTTTATTCCAAAAATATCTTTGAGAATATTTAAAATGTACTATAGATAATTTCAAATAAAAACATGTAAAATATATATATTTATTAAATCCATATTCAAATCCTCCCATTTAAATTGGATGAAAAATATCAAAATTATTTCCTTGGAGAATAAATCCTCTAATATTGAAAAAAAATTCAATATAATATAAAAAACTATGATTAACCTTGGAATTTTGAAGGAAATATATATCCTTCCCATAACATGTTTGGAAAATTCAATTTATGGTTGTGTTAGCTTCCCATTCCTCATCTTATTACACTTCCAATGATTCGTATTTTAAATAAAACATTAATACCTTGATTTTTTTTGGGGTTTTAATAGAAACTATTTTTCCAAAATATTTGAAAAAATTTATAAATTCATTTTTCTAAGTAAAATATTATATATATGTTTTGTCACAAATTAAAAGAAATACATGAAATTGAAAATAAAATAAATAGTGATAAAAAAATTTCATTATTTTATTTAAAACAATCATGGAACATCTAAAAGAAACATATTGTGGGAACATAAAATAATTTCATTATAAACAATATCTATAAGTATAAAATATATCATGATAATATGTATATTTTGATATGGAAAACTATGATTTTAAAATAAATTTATGATTATATTTATTTAGAAATTATACTATTTTGTTATAAAATCAAATTTAGAAAAGATGAAACTCCATAAAAAATGTTCCAATATTTAAATAAATTCGTGGGTTATAATTTTTCATCAAAATAACCATAGGGAAATATGTGATATTTAATATATGATGTACGATTTCAGAAAATTATAACAAAAACATTCAATAAAAACTGTTTCACTTTAAAGAGGGATTTCTTTGGAAAATTGTAAAATAGATTACATTAAAATACTTACCATATTCCTTATCTTGATAACTTAACATTGATTCTATAAATACAAAACACACCATCCAATCATATCTCTCTAGTTTTCTAATTGGAAAACATTTATCTTCTATTTTGATAAATATTAGAATCGCTTCTTTGATTTCACACCAAAGGGGATAATTAATAGTCTCACTACACTGTAATGATGTTATATTGAATAAAAAATTATTTAATTTGTAATTATTTAGTACGTTTTTACATTAATTTTGAAGATAATGATTGTTATGTGAAATTAATCATAAAGAATAACTATTTCATTTAATTCTATTGTATTCTGGAGATAACATAATTATTCATTCACCCAACACAAACTATATAGATTTATTTCCTAATTCATGTTGTCAATATGGATCAAAATGATGATATTATGTATATAACCTATTAATGTCATCCTTATATTGGAATTATAGAATATAAATAATTTATTAATTTCATTTTTCAATGATAACCCAAAATATATTGGGGATACCACTTCCATTAGCATGTGGACATTCTATTTTGTAAATCCAACCAATATTTCGTCCCAATAATTAGAAGTATGAAATTAATAGTTGTAACACCTGATATTTGATGAGAAATATTTTTTTTATTACGTTATATGAAACAACAATTGAATCTTTCACTAGACACACCATTGTCTTGGCTTGCATTACACTCAAGAGAAACCTTCCTCAATAGCTTGTGTTGTACGCAATACCAATTTTCACTAAACAATGATATGTTATAAAAATATTATTAAAACTAGTCTTTATGAATATTAATACCCACTTTTTGAAATTTAATAAATTTTATTATTAAAAATGGACTTTATTTTATGATTTGAAATATTGAAATTAGCCTAGGGTGAATTTTTGGTATTTTTCTGAAAACTTTCAATTTTTGATGAATATTGAAAACACTAGGTTACTATTTTAAAACTGAATTTTTATTTAAATAATTATTTATATTATTTAAATTTAATTTAGGTCAAAATTGATACACATTACCTATATATGTTCAATGTAATTCATTGGAGTCATTTTATAATAATTGTAGATATAGAAAAATTTTATTGAACTTTTGACCGTCTTTTACCCACTTCCTAGGAGCATTTGTAATTGTACATAAAACATAATTTAACCTCTTCTGTGAGTTGAATTTCGAAAATCTGAAAGACACGGTTAATATCAAGGAGTAATATGTGGTTCAATAAGATTAAAATATTCTTTGAAGAATAATAACTTTTTATTTTTATTTACCATGATTAAAAGTATGTAGGGTAATTAAGGGTAAAAATAATAATATTATTACCCTAACACATGTCCTAATTCTATTGGATAAGTTTAATTTGACAAAAAACAGTCTTAGGGATAAAATATTACCCTTTATCTCCACTTGGATTAGATTAGGACATTTATTATTAATTTATTTAAAAAAAGTTCAAATAGTTAAAATCAATGTTTAATAACAAAAAAATTTTAATATAGGTTTATACATAAAATAAATTCAACTATAAATATTCATTAGAAAGATAAAAATATTTCCTATATAATGGTATTTTATTTCTAATTTTTAGACATTAAATAATTAAATTTTTTTATGACACAATGATGATGTAGTAATTATCTTATTAATGAAATATTAACATAATTGATGTTATAAATAACAAATAAATGTAATTTCAGACTCTTTATGAATTAAACTAATTTTCTAGGTTAATAAGACATGTTATTATTTATTTAATTAACTTTTTTCGAACAAATCATGTTGTTTTGAATTTCACAAAAATCAAGTACCAAATAGTGTCAAAATTGACATAAAATAGTTTTCAAAACAAATATTATATTATTAATTGTTATTTTATTCATATAAATCTATTGTTCGAGAAAACGACTAAGATAAGGTTATATATATTAATTATTAATCACTTAGGGTTCGTTTGGATTTTTATATTAATTTTATTAACCATATAGTGTAAGAAAAAAAAAGACATGGTAAAAGTTAAATTATTTAGCTTTGAGTTAAATCTAAATGATAAGGTTAAAATAGTAACCTAAAATTGTCTAAAACCTTTTGGATGAGAGTATATTGACCAATCCCCACCTTATCTTAGAAATAAAACAATTTGGAGCTATTGTAAACCGAATATGACTTTATTATAAAATAATATTTTATGTTTTTTCTAAGGTGCCCCTCTCCTCCCTTATAAATGAGCACCTCCTCCCTCTTCCCTTTACACAACATTGAGCCTTCAATATCGGAAAAACACTACCCATTTCCCTTATCAACATTCATAGAAACATACTAGAGGTCATGGTCTTCTTAAAAGACCAATTTTAGTGCCCTAAGAGGTGGTTTTAATGAGGTGTGTCGAAGAAGAGTTAATATCTGTTACTGATTCCTTCAAATTTGTTTCTTCTTCTACTTCCTCTTCCTTGGTTATTTCATTCTGAATTAATATCACTAGTGTCACTCATATGCCGATATGTTATTATAAATATTAAACAACCCTATTTCACCATCTATCCATCCAACGGAACATGAAATCACCGCGCATGTGTACATACAGAATACCGTCTCCATGCCTTGGTGTAATCTGTTTTCCACCACCACCATAATTGGATTGTTATAATGATGTAAAGAATAACTATATATGATTTTTTTAACGTGATATTAATTCTGAAAAATTATACATACACTTCAATACAATTCCACAATCATGGGAACGATATCATCGCTTGTGCGTACGTACGACCTACCGTCTCAACGATGTGATGTGACTCGTTCTACATGATCTTCATTGAATAATGATTATATAAATGAATTTAAGGAATAAATATGATATATAATACACTAATAACATTCTGTAAATGAGGTATCTATTACCTAAAAAGAATAATAATAATTTATTTGACAAAACATGCATTAGAACATAAATCAATGAACACCCGAATAAAAAGTAGCAATGAAATATTAATAATAAGAAGATATGAATATGACGATATATGATATAGTAACAATGATATGATTATTTAATAAGTCAATGAAGTTATTTAAATCGTTATACAGGAAGTTGGGATACGTACGAAGCAAATCAGATTTAAGGTAAGGGAAAATATCGCAATCCCATTTTTATCCGAGATTGTTTATAATTCAGAATATACTCGGGAATATTTATCATCTACATCCATGTTTCCTCAATATGTAATATTATTTATATCCTCCTACAAATTTTTAAATCCAATTTTACCCATTGGTGTGTTTTGATTAAAATATATTAAAGGAACCTTTTTTCGTTTTTTGTACGAGGTACTTTTTGACTTTTCCGGCCAAAGTATGAGACGAATGTTTTTTTAACTTATAAGACATGAATGGATTTTTATGATATCATAGAAAATTATTTCCATGAGTCTTAACTTACAAGTTTTCAATTTTAATTTTAATCAATTTCTTTTTGTTTAAAATTCTATGACATGCTACGAAAGGAAAAAAAATTGTTCTTCAATAATAGAGTTCAAGTGTTTTATCAAAATTTTATTCCATCTAAGATAATATAGGGTTCTGTTTCTATGACTATTTTTACATTGATTTGATTTTGTTATGATGGAATTATTTTTATGATGTCCTTTTATATAGATTATGTTATGATTTCATGATGTTTAAGAATCTGATTTTTATTATATAGGTTATGAAATGATTTATGATTTTGGGGAACACATAAGAATGGTTTCATTATAAGATGGGTGGGACATATATCTCTCTCCAATGCATTGGGTAAAGATTTATATCTCATGAGATAGACATGGCTGGAATGACAAGTAAATCTGGTTCAGTGATACAGGACAGGAACGAGGAGTGAACTCGGTTCAGTAATGGACTATGTCTGCTATGATTGTCTTTGAAATGAGCCTAGATTAATATGAAATTATTTTCTATGATTATGTGTGTATGCCACTAAGTTTCATGTTTTATATAATGATTATTGGGATTACATTTCAATACTATGATTTATCCCATGTTATGATATTATGATCTCTCTTACAGGTTAATATTTTCAAAGTGTTATGTTCTTATGAAGATGATATGATTGATATTTCTTTTGTTTACCATTACTTAGAATTTGAGATCAACATTTTGTATGTTTTCTTTTACGTAGGTCATGAAGAAGGGTATTAAGTAGGATATTCCAAAAGGGACTCTAGATATGATGAAATAAATGGGAGACAATGTAGATGATTTATGAACCAGTTGTTTATGATTCCCAGTTTCTAAGGAAACTATACATATACGGTCCTATCATGGTTTTGTTATATGTTGTAATAATTATGCATTAATTCTAAAGTAATAACCATGTATGTAAAGTATGGGTCGTTATACTTGGTATTAGAGGGCGTGTATAGTCAACCTTTGGATACTAGGATGTGAAATCCTTAGTAAGAGCTCTAAGGATATGTATAAACATAGAAAACAACATTTGTGTTTTATAAATAGCAATGAACAACCTATGATAAGACCTAAAGTATGAAATTTTATTACTGATTATGTTTTTTTCCTATTATAATTAATGTTTCTCACACTATTCTTCTTGGTTTTAGTCAATGTCTAGAAACCAAAGGAAACATGTTAATATGGAATACGATGGGAAATGCAATGATTGTCCCCCTGAGCAACCAAACATTATGGGAGATGGAATTCAATATATTGTCGCCCTGCTCACACAACTCTCTCAAGCTATGAATCATGCATGACTTCCAAACGATCAAAGTAAGGAGCAACATTCTTTTGAATCCTTCATGAGGCAGCGTCTACCCTCATTTAGTGGGTCTAATGATCCATTGGTGGATGAACAGTGGATCAGTACCACTGAAAAGATATTTTCAGTTCTACAATGTTCTGAACATGATAAAGTCATCATAACAGTATATCATTTGGAAGGTGAAGTTGATCAATGGTGGATTATTATTAAGAATACGAGGCAAAGGGATGAAATTGAGTCCACAGAGTGGGACGAGTTCAAGAAATTATTTTTTAATAAGTAAATCCCTCATATTCTCTAAACATGGATGGAGAATGAGTTTCTTGAATTGAAGCAAAAGGATGATGAATCTGTTGGTACCTATGAAGCAAATTTTACATGACATGCAAGGTACGTTTCTGGGATTATTATCCAACCTGAGAGTAAGATCGATCGATTCTTTAATGGCCTAAAACCTAGTCTCTGAAGAGCATTATCCATAAGGGACTCGAGTAGCTACTAGGAAATTGTTCGATGTGATCTCAAGGTTGAGATGGAGATTGGATTATCCCATCAATCATATGGGTTTGACAAGAAGAGGACAATGGAATTAAAAAGAAAATCTAAAGACCAGACTGAAAATAAGACGAGTTTTCCCTTATTCTCAATGGGTGGAAGGAATCATAGAGGGAATTTTCATAAAGGGAAAAGTAAATGGTTTAATTTTGTAGAAGAAGGACATCGGGCAGTTGAATGTTGAAATAATGGGAGGAATATGTCTAATGATGTGAACAAAGAAATGGATACACATAATTCACCTCCTACACTTCAATGATTCATGTGCAAGGAAATGGGGAATTATGCCAATGAATGCTCTAATCCAAGGGTTGTTGATGGTGATTGATGTCAATAAAATCTTAATGCCAAAGTCAAAGTAATGCCGCATGGAATTTCTATCGGCAATGTGGAGTACGATAATGAAGTGGAGAAAGGTACAATAACCATCCACTCTAAAGTTGAAAATGTTTTATTTGATTCTGGATCCACCCACTCTTTTATTTCTGAAGACATTTCGAAGGGTATCTCCATATTACCTGAGCAGCTATATATTGTGTTAGTTGTGACAACACCAATGACCCAACTGTCACATCAAAAGTTTACAATTCTTCTCCGATTCAAGTTTTTGGGAAAGTGCTTCCTACAAATCTTGTGATCCTTCCTATAGTGGAATTTGATGTGATTCCTGGCATGTATTGTCTTTCCTTATATGGATCTCATATCAATTTCCAAATAAGGGAAGTCACATTTCAAATTCCAGGTCAATCTATGATCATCTATCGATGCAAGAATGAACATTACCTGCCAGTGGAAATTTCTTCCATCTTATTGGTCTTGATTCCACTAAATGAAGGTTATTTATCTCAAATGGTTAAATAGAATCTCACGATTAAGAATATGATCATTGTACAAGAGTTTGATTATGTCTTTCTAGAGGAATTTCCTAGTCTTCCAGCAAATCGTGAAGTTAAGTTTTCAATAAAACTCGTACCGGGTGGTTTACCTATTTCAAATACACGTTATAGAATGGCCCCAATTGAGTAGCAGGAATTGAAGAAGAAAGTCCAAGAGAATCATGACAAGGGATTCATATTCCCTAGTGCATCACCTTGGGGAGCACCTTTTCTGTTTGTTAAGAAGAAATATAGATCAATTAGACTCTACATTGATTATAGGGAACTTAACAATATCACTAACAAGAACAAATATCCTCTCCCATGTATTGATGACTTATTTGACCAACTACGCAGAGCTCAATATTTTTCCAAGATTGATCTTCATTCAGGGTACCATCAATTAATGTTCAAAATGGAGGATATACCATAGACGACTTTCCGTACAATGTATGGACACTATGAATTTATAGTGATGCCATTTGGTCTTACTAATTCCCCTGATATGTTCATGGATCTAATGAATAGAGTCTTTAGAGACTATCTTGATCAATTTCTTGTGGTCTTTATAGACAATATTCTTGTCTATTCAACAAGAAAGGAAGAACATAAAGATCACTTGAGAATTTTATTGAAGACCCTAAGAATGGAGAAGCATTATTCCAAATTTACCATGTGTGAATTTTGGATTAAAAAATTTACATTTATGGGTCCCATAATCTCAAAAGAGGGGATAGTTATGGATCCCGTAAAAACAGAGGTTATTGAAAGATGGCTGATACCAACAATAGTAACTGAGATCCGAAGTTTTCTAGGTTTAGCTGGGTACTATCACCGTTTTGTGAATGATTTTTCAAGATTATCTAACCCACTCACCAAATTGACATGGAAAGGAGTTAAGTTTGATTGGATAGAGTAATGTGAAGAGAATTTCATGGAGTTAAAAAGATGATTATCCAGTGCACCTGTGCTCACACTGAATTGTAGTGGAGAAAGGTTTGTGATCTAAAGTGATGCATCCAAGAAGGGGTTGGGGTGTGTTATCATTGAAAATGATATGAAGATAGCTTATGTCTCAAGATAGTTGAAAATCCATGAGAAAATTTACCCAACTCATGATTTGGAGTTATCTGCGATAATCATTGCATTAATGATTTAAAGGCATTATCTTTATGATGAAAGGTGTGATATTTATACTGATCATAAAAGTTTAAAGTATATTTTCAAACAAAAGGAGCTGAATATGAACCATATAATATGGTTGGAGTTCATTATGGACTATGACTGGTCAATTCAATACCTCTCTGAGAATGAAAATAAGGTGGTAGATGAATTAAGTCGACAAGACAATGCTAGCTAATCCACGATGAGGATCACAAAAGATCCAATTTTTATGGATTTACAAAGGATGGATCGTGGAATTGTAATGGAAGGGGAAAATATTATCATTATAAAATGAATGTTCAACCATCTATACATGTGAATATTAAAGAGGCACAGAAAGAAGATGTAGAGTTACAAAAGAAGGTCAGAAATGTTCCTCAATTCAACCTTGATTTTGATGGGATAATAAGGTTCAATAATCGGGTTTTTGTTGCTCCAATCCCAGAATTAATGAAGGTTTTTCTGGATGAGACTCATATTTCTTCATTCTCTATTAATCCTGGAAGCATGAAGATGTATAGGGACATGAAAGAGTACTTCTGGTGGGATGGCATGAAAAGGGATGTTGTGAAATATGTCTCTCGATGCTTGGTTTGTCAGAAAGATAAAGCTGAGAGATAGAAGTCTAAGGGGATGTTACAACCATTACCCATACTTGAATGGAAATGGAAAAATATCACTATGGACATTGTCACTAGACATCCTAAAACATCCAAATGCAATAATTCTATATCGTCCATAGTTTATTTTCTTACGAATTCGGCACACTTCATTGTCTTTAGAGAGTATTTATCTCTTTATCAGCTTCCCAGGATATATATAGAAGAAGTGGAAAGATTTCATGGTGTAACACTTTCCATTATATCTGATCGGGATCCGAGGATTACCTCAATGTTTTGGAGAATTCTTCAGCATACTCCTGATACGGATTTGAGTTTCAGCACTACTTATCATCCTCAAACAAATGGTCAGTCTGAGAAGACAATTCAAACTCAAGAAGACATTTTGAGAGCTTACTCTATGGATTTCAATGGAGGTTGGGAACAACACCAACCTTTCGTGCAATTTTCATATAATAATATATTTCACTCTAGTATTCAAATGTCTCCTTATGAAACTCTCTATGAAAAGAAATGTAGGACAACAACTTGCTGGGATGAACTTAGGGAATGAAAGCTATTAGGACCTAATCTTATTGATGAGATGGCAGATAAGGTCAAATCTATTCAAGAACACATAAGATTAGCTCAATGTCGACAAAAAAATTTATGTCAACAACCGAAGAAAAGATCTAGAGTTTTATGTGGGTGATAAAGTGTTCTTACAAATATCTCCTTGCAAGAGAGCAATGAGATTTGGAAATAAGGGGAAGCTGAGCCCTAGGTATATTAGTCATTTTGAAATGGTGGATCATGTTAGGAAGGTAGCTTACCGATTGGCGCTTCCACTGAATCTCTCTTAAGATCATGATGTGTTCCATGTATCTCTCCTAAGAATGTATATACCTGATCCATCACATGTACTAAGCACAGAAGTTGTACCGCTGGAGGAAGATCTTTCTTATAAAGAAAAACTGATAGAGATTCTGGATCGTAGCTGAAAAGTCCTACGGAACAAGACCACTCACTTGGTGAATGTTTTATGGAGGAACCACCAATTTGAAGAAGCTACATGGGAACTTGGGGATATGATGAGTGAGAGGTATCCTCATCTGTTTGTTTCAAAGTGATGAATTTTGAGGACAAAATTCATTTTAAGGGGGGTAGAATGTAACACCTGAGATTTTATGAGAAATATTTTGTTTTTATTTATTATGTTATACCAAACACAAAAAGAATCTTTCACTACACACAACACTCCCTTGGCTTGCATTTCACGCAAGAGCAACCTTCCTCGATAGCTTGTGTTGTACGCAATACCGAGTTTCACTAAAACATGATATGTTATTAAAATATTATTAAAACTTGCCGTTATGAATATTAATACCCACTTTTTGAAATTTTATAAATTTTTTGATTCAAAATGGAATTCAATTTTGGATTTGGTATATATAAATTATCCTAGGGTGAATTTTTGGTATTTTTCTGAAAACATTCAATTTTTGATGAATAGTGAAAACACTAGGTTACTATTTAAAAACTGACTTTTTATTTAAAAATTATTTATTTAATTAAATTTATTTTAGGTCAAAATTGATACACAACACCTATATAACTTCAATGTAATTCATTGTAGTCATTTTATAATAATTTTAGATATTTAAATTTTTTTTTGAACTTTTGACCATATTTTACCCACCTCCTAGGATAATTTGTAATTCTACATAAAACATAATTTTACCACTTCTGTGAGTTTAATTTCAAAATTCAAGAGACACGGTTAATATGAACGTGTAAAATGTGGTTCAATAAGATAAAAATAATTTTTGGTGAATAGTAACTTTTTGCTTTTATTTACCACGTTTAAAATTAAATAGGGTAATTAAGTGTAAAAATGATATTATTTTCACCCTAACACATGTCCTAATTCTATTGGATAGTTTTAATGCTACCAAAAACAACCTTAGGGATGAAATATTTCCCTTTAGGTCCACTTGGATTAGATTAGGACATTTATTTTTATTTTATATAAAGAAGAGTTCATATAGTTAAAATCAAAGTTTAATAACTAAAACATTTTTAATATAGGGTTATACATAATAAATATAAGACTATAAATATTCATTAAGAAGATAAAAATATTTCCTACATAATTGTATTTTATTTATAATTTTTATACATTATATAATTTAATTTATTTATGACACAATGATGATGCAGTAATTACCTTATTAATGACATATAAAAATAATTGATGTTATAAATACCCAAATAAAATTAATTTTAGAATTTTTATGAATTCCACTAGTTTCCTAGGTTAATATGACATGTTAGTAATTATTTAGTTATCTTTTTTCGACCTAATCATGCTGTTATGATTTTCCCAAAAATCATGTACCAAATAGTGTCAAAATTGACATAAAATAGTTTTTTAGAAACAATATTATATTAATAATTGTTATTTTATTCTTAAAAATCTAAGGATTGGAAAAATGACTTTTATAAGGATATATATATTAATAAGAACTACTAGGGGTTCGTTTGGCTTGTTATGGTAACTTTATTAACCATATAGTGTAAGAAAAAAAAAGACATGGTAAATGATAAATTATTTACCTTAGAGTTAAATCTAAATGATAAGGTTAAAATAGAAACCTAAACATGTCTAAAACCTATTGGTTGAGAGGATTTAGACCCATCCCCACCTTATCTTATAAATAAATAAATTTTAAACTATTATAAACCGAATATGACATTATTATAAAATAATATTTTAAATTTATCCTATGGTGCCCCTCTCCTCCCTTATAAAGGGGCACCTCATCCCTCTTCTCTTTACACAACTATGAGCTTTCATGCTCGGCCAAACCCTACCCGTTTCCCTTCTCGACTTACCTAGAAACATACTAGAGGTCCTGGTCTTCTTAAAAGTCCAATTTTAGTTCCCTACGAGAAGGTTTCAAATAGGTGTGTCGAAGAAGATGTAATATCCATTACCTATTCTTTCATATTTATTTCTTCTTATACTTACCCTTCTTTAGTTGTTTCATTATGAAGTAATAACATCATTATCACTCATATACTGATATGTTATTATAAAAATGAAATAACCCTATTTCACCTTCTATCGATCCTATTGAAAATGAAATCACAGCGCATGTGTACGTACGGAATATCATCTCCATGCCGTGGTGTAATCTGTTTTCCACCACCACCTTACATGGATGGGTATAATGGTGTAATAAATAACTATATAAGATTACTGTAATGTGATATTTATTCTTAATGAGTATACATACACATCAATACAATTCCACGATCATGGGAATTATATCATCGCTCGTGCATACGTACGGCCTACTGTCTCCACGTTGTGATGCGACTCATTCTACATGACCTTCGTTGAATAATGATTATATAAATGAATTTGATGTTCCCGGATCAGTGTGATCACTGAGAGGAGGAGGGGGAGAATCAGTGATCCTTTTATATTTTTACTAATCGATTCGTTATCAATTAATCCTCTATGGCTTTTTATGGCCTCGATCCACTTTTCTTGTATCTCTTAGCCTTTCCCTGAGTGATGCAGCAAAATGTAAAGGCAGAGGACATAAGGATTTACATTGTTCAGCTCCAAAGTCCTATGTCCTTTCCATATTGGTTAAGAACCCCATCATGTATTCTCCACTATAATCTTTCACAATTACAATGGTCAGTACAGAGTCACATTGTACCTCTTCTGAGTCCCACAGGAGGTTCTTTATACTACTTCACACAGTGTCACCAGAGTCCCACTGGCCTGCTTCTGCTTCCACTAAAGACTTCTCCTCCCTGAGTCTCACAGGGGGGCATCTCCTGGCTTCTCGAGTGACACGAGTAGCTCTTCTTCTTTAAGCTCATCAAGAGTCTTCAATAGCCTTGAGTAAGGTCTGTTGGCCTTGATCACTTATTCTGATCACTTATGGTTATCAGGACAACTCTTCTTTGCTCATACATTATCTCCTTCTTCTAAGGATGACCTTACCTCTATCTTCAAGAATCATTATGGGAAAATATGTTCTTGCATTGAGTATGCCCACTCAAATCTCTTGGTCTTCTCAACTTTAGAAAACTCAGATGAATGATGTATTTTAACATCAGTCTGGATTCAGTCTCTCTTTAATTCAACTTCATGCACTTAGTGCATGGCATCTCTAAATCTTCATGCAATGTTTGCATGGCATCTCAATCTTTATGCATGACATGCATAGAGTCTCAAATATCTTCAAGAACCATTGATCTTGGACTTCTCAAATGAACACACATAAATTATTCTGTATTTACGTGTGCATATTCATACAAGATTACATGAACTCCCCTTTTATTTGTGGTGTGATAAACCCCCAATGGGTGTACACTCTTCTTTCACACACACCTTCTTCTTTTACTTTACACATTTTGATCTTTTCTTTTTCTTAAATGTGTGCACACTCCACTTGTGTACACACTAAGGTTATGGACTCTTCACTTATTTAGCACACACAACCCATAGGGTCTTGGGCATGCACTTGCATGCAACCTTCACCCACACGTGTGATCCTTTGGGCCAACTCATCTTCTATGCACACACTCACCTGATAGGTGTGTGGCCTTCTTTCTTCAACCCATGCACACACCCGTGAGGTGTTCACTTCCACTTCAGCCGGTACACCTCACCAACAGAGGGCATGAAAATGATGTGACCAACTCATGTCTTCCACCATGCATGGTACATGAGCAGCGGGCACACATGTTCTGTGGGAAGAAGGCACGTAGGGTCGCACGGCTCGGCCTCTTCCTGTCATTCAAAAGAGATCGCGTAGGGTGAAACTGTCCTCCTTCACGCAGGGGTTGTGTAAACGGTTCCCTCAGAGCTTTGGGTTGCTCCGGAATAAACTGTCACGTGTTCGGCTTCTTTCACGAACCAAAATGGTTCACGTTTCTCCACTTCGCGCAAGTAATGAAAAGAACTCCTTCATCACTCATGAGTTGTGTGGATCTTTCATGAACCAAGTGGTTCGTCCTTATCATCCTTAGAAGACCTATGTGGGGGTCCTTCGCGCAGCAGGGCTGCGCGGAATATTTTGTGCCGTGCTCTGTTTCTCGGAGAAACAAGATCCCTCTATCAATAATGGAAACACCTGCTTCACGACTTGGGCTCCTCCTTTTTATAGGCAATGAGCACGTTCAAAATCTGTCTAAGATTCCACAGTATTAAAATATTTGAATACCCATTATCTTCAGTTTGATTATTTCAAACGTGAATGAGATATATCTAAAATATCAGTTGTTTCCTTTTTCTTCTTCAACCATGGGATCCTTCATTCTTGGTGTGTGCATCACGTGCATGCATTTATAAATTCATGTGATGTTTTTACTTGTACGTCAAATGGGGAAGTACACCCTCGGCAACTTCGTTTTCCTCGGGCTCCCTTGAATTTCTTCATCTCGTTGCATGCATGTATTCGGTTTGTCAAAAAGAAAACCACACGCTAGATTTGAGCTTCAATAGTGGTCAGGAATTTGATCATGGTGGATCAGAAGTGGTGATGGCAAACTGGTTTAAGTCGGGTGGAGCTCGGGTTTCTGGAGGTTGAAGACAACCTCAGTGCCTCTCATCAGCCATTGGATCCGCGTGTAATGATCGTGGATGGTGGAGATTATATCATGGCACAGTGAGATGAATCATGCGGCTGAGATCGTATGTGAGATCAAATGGACAACCAAGATTAGATCCACATCTTAAAAATGTTGTCCCACATCGATGTTGAGCACTAAGGGAGCGCGGTATTTCAAGCTCAACACGGTGAGCATAGTTCAATTGTCTCTTCTCCCTCCTCGGTGCCGCCCCGCACCATTTCTCTGCAGGCGCGCTTAGCGCCTCTTATGCCTCCTTATGTGTGCACCCTTGGCTCCCATGCTACATGAGCTTGACCTCCATGTGGCTCAGTCTAACACATGGCCCAGCTGCTAATGGGCAGGCCCATGCGGTTTCCCCATGGGCGTGGTGACCTAGTCCCACATGTGCCTTGGGTGAGACCCTAAGGCTGGCCCAATTAGTTGGCATGTATTTTTTTACATAAGCTCCACCTTGTATACTTGGTTAAACCAAGTAGGAACAAGTCTAATTCAATGCCATTCTCCTCTTCTTCAACATTAGAATTCATCATCTCCTCTTCAACATTTATTCTCTACTTTGGAGGGAATTCTCGAAGGTTCTTCATCAACCATTACTCTTGAATCAATTGTTTCTCAAGTGTTTTTCAATGATCCAATCAGAGAAGAGGTTGGATCATCATTAAATCATCATGCACTATGAGATAGTGAATGGTCTTATTCAAACCAATTCATCCAATTTGTAGCTGTGGATGGTTCATTTTCACTTCATCCACTTAGAGATTGTGGATGGTTCACCTTTATCTCCTCATGCATTTTGATGACCATGAATGGACTTCTAAAAATTTTGTGACATTGTATCTTCTTGATACAAGTTCATTGAACGTAAGATCAACTCTACCAACGTCTGATTTTGTATGAAGAATGTTTCAACCAATACCTCCTATGATACTTAGTGATTCTCCTAAGTGACATGCTTCTTATTACCATGGACATTCTCCAATCATCACCATCACCATCACTTCATTTTTCATTCACATATTGACACTCCTTGATATCCATTCAATACTTGACACCTTATTGACAAAAAATGCAACACAGTGATTTTCCTAGGTGACATGATTCTTAGTACCAGGGTCATTCTCCAATCATCCCCATCACCATCACATACTTTTTCATTCATATATTGACACTTCTTGACATCCATTCAATCCTTGATAGCTTATTGACAACAAATGCAACACGTTGCACAACAATCTCCCCCTTTGTATATGTTGTCAATATCACTAAAGCACATATGAATGGGAAAATATATGTTCCCATCTTTTCTCCCATTTATTGGCAACCAAATGTAATGGTGTGGTGTGGTTCTCTTCAAAATATTTCTTCCACCCTTTGAATAGCATATTCATGAAAATCACTAAGAGAGGGATGATGTCACATGTTCACTTTAGCAAAGAGCCTTTAGTAAATCATCTCTAAGTCTACTTGGGTAACCCGGTGTAGAAAACAATAGTGATGTAACCAGGGAATTCAATGTTGTCCACAATTCACTATACATGTGAGATCATGCTTAGGCTCCAAGGGGTAGAAATTTTTCAGAAATATCAATTAATTGCTAAATCCTGCACATACTTCAACAAACTCATTATAAAGATCACGTGCAAAGATAAAGCTCCCCCTTTAATCCATTTGTCTTCAATAAATTACACCCCCTTAATTGGCATGATAAATACAATTATGAAACAAGGGATGAAAGTGTGATTGGAATACCTTCATCTTTCAAAAGATGATATGAATCTCAAAATATCATCTTCTACATATTGTATCCCCCTCAAGGGGTGCACTCCATTCTGTCCATAACATTCTCAATTTTAGAATTATCATCATCTTCAATTCTATGAAATGTAAGCACATGTATATACCAGTGATTAGGGAATAAGATGGAACCGCCTTGGTTCATCAGTGTGAACAACAAGGTTGAGAAGATTCTCTCAACCAAGATGTTCCACTTTCTTTATTCTTCACACATGCACATTTGATCTTCAATGATGCTTGTGCTGGTGTGGATCTTAACAACTCTTCAACTTCTTTCTGTATGAAACCTCTCTTTCTAAGTGCCTTCTGAGCACTAGAATCTCCTGGTGCAATCATTATTCTTTTGAAGAATTATTTTTGAGCTGGAAGGAGTGTCATGCATTTATTACTAATATGACCAGTTTTATTGCACCACATACATAGAACATCATCTTAATGCGAACTCTTTTGTTTTTCTTTTTCACTAGCATTGGCCTGTGCATTTTCTGCCTTTCTCATTATTTCATAATCTTCTGGCCAGAAGATTAAAATGTCATTTGGAAGTGAGGCATCAGATTTGGATGTACTACATGGTTCCTTTGATGCTTTTAAGTTACCTTTCTTAGGAAACTTATTTTCAATCAATCCCTTATTCTTCATTTGGATTTATTTTCCTTTTGAGTGTGGTTTGCATCTATTTAATTCTAGGGATTGTTTACAATGATCCATGGTATGACCTTTCTTTCCACAATAGAAGCATTTTTTCTTGGTGGTCCTTCTCGATGCATCACCCTTCTTTGGGTTTGGAATCCAAGGACTTCACTTTCTTTTTCAAAATCTTCTTGGGAGCATTTTCAACATTCTTCTGCTTGCTTCACAAGGATACTCTTTGAGTCAGGTTCTGTGAACTTATTTTTTTCAGATTTGGATACATTTGGAGATTGACATTGTATCACTCTTGTGACCACTTTTGCAAACATCCCAGATGTTATCAAACATTCCAAATTTTTTTGTAGTAAACAAATGTTTCTAGACCTGTGGATGTTTCTTCTTCTTCTCTATATTTCTCCCCCTTGGCATGGGCTTCTTTTTTGCTTTTACATTTATAGGATTGTACCAAAAATCCATTGCAGAATTACCATACCTATTGTAACACCAACATTGACTCACAAATGTTTTCTTCTTGACTTCTTCTGATTGTTGGGTCTTTCTCTTGAATTGATGTGTTTTTGTTTTCAGGAGAGCTCTCTTTCTTCATCTACATCATCCATACTTGTTTAGAGTAATTCTTATATCCTGCACTTTTTGTGGAAACACCTTTAGAATCATGAGTTTAAGATGGTATGGATGGTGCCTTCTTCTTAGAAGATGTTACCCTTTCATTAGAGGATGTCCATATATTGGAATCAGCATTCTCAATGCACACTTGATTGTCAACATTTCTTCTTCCAGCTGACTGGGAGGTTTCGTCCTTGGGTGATTGCTGATCTTTCAATGTCTCCTCTAGTTCAATGAATTTCATGTTGAGAGAGTTCATCTCATTCTCAACAAATGATAGTCTTCCTTCCCAATTCTCTATCAGTTGTTTCATCTGGTCTTCATACACATTCTTCATTTCTTGCAATGAATTGTCAAGCTCCTTTACCCTTTATTACTTTGTCTTCTAGTTGAGCATCTTTGAAAATAATTGAAGCTTTGTGCCACTTTTCCAGTGCATGGAAAACTTCTTTGTACACTATCTCAATGAATTCTTTCTCAGAAATGCTTCTTTGAAATTCTTCACTAACATCTTCAATTCTTTCATTTCAAAGGGAAATTCTTTAATCCTTGGCCTTCACCAACTTTGTGAGAGTGTTGGTTATGCCAACCCTTCTTGCCAATTGGTCTTCTATATAATTTGATTCTTCTTCTAGCTGTAATTTATCTTCTTGAAGATCATGGATTCTTGTAGCAATACACATTGCCACTTCCCTGGGGACTGTCTTCCGAAGTCCTTTGAGTACAATTAGAAGGTCATTTATTTCTCGATCATCATTAAAGCTAGAGCAGGCTTCATCAATATAGTGATAAAAGGAATTACCAATTTTTGTGACTTTCACATTACCTTAAGTAGAAGGTGTTTCTCCATTGATAGCAAGCTTCTTCTTCATCTTCCTTGCATGTTTCTTCTTTCTATTTTCTTGAGTCTTGGGAGATATCTCCCTTTGAGGTTGTTCACTTATTTCCTCAAATCTTAACTTCATAAAGATTATCTTGGACCTTTTAGAGGGAACCTCTCACTGATACCAATTGAAGTTCCCGGATCAGTGTGATCATTGAGAGGTGGAGGGGTGAATCAGTGATCCTTTTTAACTTTTTACTAATTGATTCTTTATTAATTAAACCTATATGTCTTGTTAAGGCCTTGATCCACTCTTCATGAATCTCTCAGCCTTTCCTTGAGTGATGTAGTAAATGTAAAGACACATGACACAAGGATTTACAAGGTTCTGCTCCAAAGGCCTACGACCTTTCCATGTTGGTTAACTGCCCCAACATGGATTATCCACTATAATCATTCACAATTACAATGGTCGGTAAAGAGTCACATTGTACCTCTATTGAGTCCCACAGAAGGTTCTTTATACCGCTTCACACAGTGTCACCAGCGTCCCACTGGCCTGGTTCATCTTCCATTGAAGACTTCTCCTCCCTAAGTCTCACAGGGGGTCTTCTCCTGGCTCCTCGAGTGACACGAGTAGCTATTCTTCATTAAGCTCTACAAGAGTCTTCAACATCCTTGAGTAATGTTTTTTGGCCTTACTCACTTCTTATGATCACTTGTGGTGATCAGGACTCCTCTTCTTTGCTCGGTCTTTATATCCTTCTTCTAAGGATGACCCGACCTCTGTCTTAAGGATTCATGATTGGAAAATATGTTCCTGCACTGAGTATTCCCACTAAAACTTATTGGTCTTCTGAACTACCGAATCTTCAGATGAATGATGTCTTTTAAGTTCAGTCTGGCTTCAGTCTCTCTTTTATTCAACTACATGCACTTAGTGCATTGAATATTTGAATCTCATGAAATGCTTGCATGGAATCTCAATCGTCAAGCATGACTTGAATTGAATCTCAGATATCTTCAAGAACCATTTTTCATGGACTTCTCAAATGAAAAAACACAAATGATTCTTTATTTACGTGTGCATGTGCATGCAAGAATGCATGCACTCCCCTTTTATTCTTGGTGTGATAAACCCTCAATGGGTGTAAACTCTTTTTGCACACACACCTTCTTCTTTTCCTTTACACAATTTGTTATTTTATTCTTCTTCAATGTGTGCACACTCCACTTGTGCACACACTATGGTAATGTCATATTCACTTTTTTAGCACCCACAACCCATAGGGTCTTGGGCAGGCACTTTCATGAAAACTTCACCCACACGTGTGCTCCTTTGGTCCAACTCTTCTTCTATGAACACACTCACCTGAGAGGTGTGTGTCCTTCCTTCTTTAACCCATGAACACACCCGTGAGGTTTGAACATCCACTTCATCCCGTACACCTCAACAATAGAGGGCACACAAATGATGCGGCCAACTCCTATCTTCCACCGCGTAGGGTGCAGGAGCAACGGGCACGCAGGTTCAGTGGGCAGAAGGCGTGAAGGGTTGCGTGGCTCGACCTCTTCCTGTCACCCAAAAGGGAGTGTGCAGGGTGGATCTACCCTCCTTCGTGTAGGGGTTGTGTGAACGGTTCCCTCAGAGCCCTGGGTTGCTCCGGAATACACTATCATCTGTTCAGATTCTTTCACGAACCAGAATGGTTCGCGTTTCTCCACTTCGCGCAGGTGATGCACGGAACTCCTTCTTATCGCAAGAGTTGCACGACTCTTTCACGAACCAAGGGGATCATCCTTCTCCTCCGCACAAGACCTGTTATGGGATCCTACACGTAGCAGAGCAGCACGGAACGTTTTGCACAGTGCTGTGTTTCTCGGAGAAACAAGAGCTCTCTCTCAATAATGGAAGCACCTGCTTCACGGCTTGGGCTCCTCCTTTTTATAGGAAAGGAGCACATTCAAAATCCTTCTGAGATTCCTCGGTATTCAAATCTTTGAATACCCATTATCTTTAGTTTGATTATTTCCAAAACGGATGAGATATCCTAGAAATCTCTGTTGTTTTCTTTTTCATTTTCAACAACGGGATCTTGCATTCATGGTGTACTCATCACGTGAATGTGTTTAAAAATGCATGCGATGTTTTTCATTGTACATTGAATGGGGCAGTACACCCTCGGAAACTTCGTTTGCCTTGGTATCCATCGAATTTCTTCATATCGTTTCATGCATGTATTTGGTTTGTCAAAACGATCATCACACACTTGATTTGAGCATCAACGGTGCTCAGGAATTCAATCACGGTGGATCAGATGTGGCGACGACGAAATAGTACACGTCTGGTGGAGCTCGGGTATCTGGAGGTTGAATACAACCTCGGTGCCTCTCATCAGCCGTTGGATCCGTGTTTAATGATCGCGGACGGCGAAGATTATATCATGGCATGGTGAGATGAATCATGTTGATGAGATCAGATGTGAGATCAGATGGAAGACCATGATTAGATATGCGTCTTAAAAATGTTGTCCCATAATGAATTTTCCCCCTGAGGGAGCGCGGTATTTCAAGATCGACGCGGTGAGCACGGTTTAATTGTCATTTCTCCCTCCCCGGTGCTGCCCCGCACCAGTTCTCTGCAGGCGTGATTAGCGCCTCCTTTGCCTCCTTCACGGGTGCAGCCTTGGCGGCCATTCTGGGTGGACTTGACCTCCGCACGGCTCAGGCTTACACACGGCTCGACCTCTAATGGGCTGGCCCATGCGGTTTCCCCATGGGCATGGTGACCTATTCCCACATGTGCCTTGGGTGAGACCCTAAGGCTGGCCCAATTAGTTGGCATGTATTTTTTACATAAGATCCACCTTATATACTTGGTTAAACCAAGTAGAAACAAGTATACATCAATTCCATTCTCTTCTTCTTCAACATTAGAATTCCTTATCTCCTCTTCAACATTTATTTTCTGCTTAGGAGGGAATTCTCAAAGGTTCTTCATCAACCATTACTCTTGAATCAAATGTTTCTTCAGTGTTCTTCAATGATACAATCAGATATGAGGTTGGATCATCTTTAAATCCCCATGCACTAAGAGATAGTGAATATTATTTTTCAAACCACTTCATCCACATAGAAGCTATGGATGGTTCATTTTCACTTCATCCAATTAGAGATTGTGGATGGTTCACCTTTATCTCCTCATGCATTGTGAAGAAAATGCATGGACATCTAACAATGTTGTAATATTGTATCTTCTTGATACAAGTTCTTTGAATATAAGATCAGCTCTACAAACGTCTAATTTTGTATAGAGAATGTTTCAACCATTACCTCCTATGCCACTTAGTGATTCTCCTATGTGACATGCTTCTTAGTACCTTGGTCATTCTCCAATCATCACCATCACCATCACTTCCTTTGCCATTCACATACTTACACTCCTTGACATCCATTCAATCCTTGAAACCTTATTGACAACAAATGAAACATGGTGATTCTTCTATGTGACATTCTTCTTAGAACAATGGTCATTCTCCAATCATCACCATCACCATCACTTCCTTTGTCATTCACATACTTACATTTGTTGACATCCATTCAATCCTTGACACCTTATTGACAACAAATGCAACACGGTGCACAACAGAATTGAATGAATAAGTATGATATATATTACACTAATAGCATTCTGGAAATGAGGTATCTATAACCTAAAAAAAGTAATAAGAATTTATTCAACAAAACCTGAATAAGAACATTAAGTAATGAACAACTGAATAACAAGTATCAATGAAATATTATTAATAAGAAGATAAGAATATGACCAAATATGATATCATAACAATTATATGATTCTCTAATAAGTCAATGACATTATTTAAATCATTATATAGGAGGTTCGGATATGTACGAAGAAAATCAGACATAAGGTGATGGAAAATCTCGCAATCTCATTTTTATCCCAGATTGTTTATACCTAAGAATTTACTGGGGAATATTTATCATCCACATCCATGTTTCCTCAATATGTAATATTATTTCTATCCTCCATTAAAATTTTAAATCCAATTTTACCCATTTTGTGTTTTTAGTAAACGATATGAAAGGAGTCTTTTGTTGTTTTTTGTATGAGTTACATTTTGACTTTTCCGACCAATGTACGAGAAGAATGTTTTTTAATTTATACGCCATTAATAGATTTTTATGATTTCATAGAACATTATTTCCATGAAGCTTCCTTTAAAAGTTTTCAAGTTTAGTTTTAATCAACTTATTTTAGTTTATCATTGTATGACATGCTAATAATGGAAAAATGTTTTTGAAGGAGAAAGGATATTTTCCTCAAGAATGGAGTTCAAGTGTTTTGTCAAAATTATTTTCCATCTAAGATAATATAGGTTTCTGTTTATATCCATATTTTTACATTGATTTGATTATGTTATTATGGAATTATTTTTATGATGTCCTTTTATATGGATTAATACATGTTGTCATGATGTTTAAGAATCCTATATTTATTACATGGGTTATGCTATGATTTATTATTTTCTAGAACTCGTAAGAATGGTTTCATTATGAAATCGGCGGAACCTATATCTCTCTCCAATTCATTGGGTAATGATTTATATCTCATGAGATAAACATGGCTGGAATGACAAGTTATTCTGGTTTAGTGACACAGGTCTCGAACGAGGAGTAAACTTGGTTCAGTAATGGACTTTGTCCGCTATGATGGTCTTGGAAATGAGCCTGGACTAATACAAAATTATTTTCTATGATTATGTGTGTATTCCACAAAGATAAATTTTTTATGTTATGATTATTATTCGATTACATTTCACTAATATGATTTATCCCATGTTATGATTTTATGATCTCTCTTGCGGGCTATGATTTTAAAAATGTTACGTTCTTATGAATATTATATGATTGATATTTCTTTTGTTTACCCTTACTGAGCTTTTGAGCTCACCCTTTTGTATGTTTTCTTTTCCCCAGGTCAGGATGAAGGGTATTAAGTAGGATATTCCAAAAAGGACTCTAGATATGATGAAATAAACGGGAGGCAGTGTAAATGGTTTATGATCCAGTTTTTTAAGTTTCCCAGTTTCTAAAGACACTATACTTATATGGTCATATCATGGTTTTGTAATATGTTGTAATAATTATGATTCAATTCTGAAGTAATAATCATGTATGTAAATTATGGGTTGTTATAATATTCATCACAAACTTCAAATAAATTTCCTATAATCCAAAATTTTATACTGATAGTGATAATCAAACAAGACCAATCTGACATAGCTTGCTAAAACTTCTTCACACATTACACTATAAACTCATGTTGTGCGTCCCCACAATAGTACCCAACTCTTCTACTTGATGTGATCAAGAAAAGTTTTGCATTCAATGAACTCCCATGTCTTGTGGGTACCAAAGATTATGGAAAATGGATAATAGATTTATTTTTTGAATAACATATGCATGAAGGAAGAAGAAGAAACTATTTATTAGATCATTTTTGGTTTTTTTACATTTTAAAATTCTAACATTTGTTTATATATAAATATCAAGAATATAATCATAGTTTTTAACCTAATATAAGCAGTACATCAATACCTAATTAATAAACTCTAATTTGGACATCTTATATTCATTTTGAATTAAAATTGGTTTTATATTAATACCAGTATTGATACTACCCTACCCAATATAATTATTTATATTTAAAAATAATTTTTATAAAATTTACATAAAAATTTTATATAGCCATTCTGATTAATTCATATTATAATACTATAAATAATTAAATATTTCCAATTCATAATAAAATTTTATTTTATATACAATTAAATATATCGTTCTTTTAAAAAACAATTATATGAAAAAATACATATTTTCCAACTACATTGAATCTTATTAAATAAATCCTTATAATGTTAACTTATAGAATTTGAATTTTCTTCATTGTTTAATTGAAATAATTTATACAATGAAAGAGTGTATATAAATAATACTAAAAGATGTGAATGTTTTGAATTGATTTCAACTGTATTTAATCTTTAATATAATTCACATTAAATATATTTGTTTCAAATTAACATTTTAATTCAATCCCATAAAATTTATAATTGAAATTAATGCATTTCACCAATATTTATCCTTCAATCACATTTAGTACTTTTAATTTCAAGACATTTATACATATAAAATATTATTTAATATTCATATATATTTTTTAATATTATATATGTCATTAAATATATTCCATTTATATGATTTTGGGATGAAAATAATAAAATTATTTTAAATTATAATGGACATAAAATTATATTTATTTGTGTTATTTTCTTTCACTATAAATATTATTTAATTATTAAATTCAGTTAACTATTTATTTATGAAATATTGTGTTAAATAAATTTATAATTAATAATTATCAAATATTTCAATAAATATAATATTTTATTACAGTTAATATCATTCATTGTCATTAACATATATATGTTAAACAATTTCAATTTTTTCACATTATTTAATAAATGTATTTCTCATCATTTCATAAAAATATAAAATATATACATTTTAAAATGAATATATTCTATATATAACATTATTTTAATAAAACTAAATTCAAATAATTTATTTTATAATGTATAAATATGATTAATATAAAATTATTATGTTATTATTATTTTAAAATAACTTATCCCATAATTTATATTGTTTATTTTTATGAGCAATCAATGGATAACCCCGAACCATTCACTCGAGATGGCCCACAACATGATATGAGGGTTGGTCTTGATCCTCCTCGGTCAGTAACTAGTAGAGGTCATTAATAGAAACTCATTTGGGATTTATTTTGTCTATAATTGATATATAAATAGAGAAATGGATAAAAATGAATAATAACTTAAACACTAGTAGTGGAATGAAAATAACTAAAAACTACACATACCTCTATGTGAGTTCCTGAGTCACATCCTACCATAGATCTGCACTTGATCCATGAGGTTATCATATCTTGTTGGAAAATGAAATTGAAGAATGAAAAATATTGTAGGCATTAGCATTGAGATTCATTATAAGGATAAAAATAGTTGAACAATGACATATTTCATGACATTAAAAACAAAGAAAATTGTATTCAATTTTTTAAATAAATAAATTTACCAAAAGGTTTTAATTAAAATTATAAAATATGTAATATTTTAATAATTATAAATAAATATTTTTCCTTTATTTTTCAATAAATAGTTTCTAAATAATAATAGAATTCAAGAAATCCCATTTTGAGAAGAATCATGCACCAAGAAGATTTTTCTGTGAGAATTAGTCAAAAACAAATCACAATAGATAAATTGAGAGTTTCCTTTATAACTGTAAAAGTTACAATTATTTTATAAAAAAATTAACAAATGAGGGAAATTAGAGTACATGTGACAATGTAATCATAGGATATACCTAAACACCATGTGACGCGACACCAGATATACTCAGTTCAGAAACCATATTCATACCCATCATCGTAATCCAATGTCAATAAACAACCTAGATGATCTCAATTATCCCCACCATAAGCATAACTCAAATGGATAATCTATAGGGATCTATTTCTTGAAATCCATAATAAATAGTAAGTTTATAACAACTCTCACTATGAAATCTAAGATCCCATTTCTATAGAAAATGTGCAATGTGAATACGAATTCATGAATACAAGGAAATATATCATAAATGAAAATTAACTCATCTAGAAACCCATCAATGGAAATTCCACCTAGAATGGAGAGTATCTATATAGGCACCCTGTTTTCCTTAAATCATTCAATAGTACTAATCAGGTCTCATCATTTTATATAATCTTTTTACAAATTAAAACCAATTTTTAAACTCATACTTATATTAACATTATATTAATATTTTATGTTAAACATCAATAGGTTGGCCGCAAAAATATTGAATGTATATTAAAATCTTGGAAAATTATTATTGAAGTTAAAATAAGAACTTGTGTGCTTCACCTTTTAAAAAGATTTTCTTTTTTGAAAAGATATGTCATCATGGAAGACACATGGAAAAAGCATAACAAACCATGAGTACTAAATATGTCAATTTCATCTTTCACAATAATATTTTCTTATTATACATTTTTCATAATATAATAAAAAAACCAATAAAAAAAGAATTGAATTATAATTTAAAAATTAAAGGTTCAAAAAAAGGAAACCTACCTCAAAACACACTTCATTTGATGATGGTTACACCACACATACAAGAATATCAACGTTCATATATATATATATATTCATGCACTATTTTACACAATATAAATGAATTTTTCATAAAACAATGATGAAAACATATATTTTCCATAAAAAAATTTATCAAAAGAAATTATTTTTAATAAATATTAAAGTAACATCCATAATGAAAATGGTGTGAGATAGGGGAAACCCAACGAAATAGTGTTGGGTTCGAGAACCCCCTAAACCTATGTATAAATGAATTCATCACTTCATTATCCTAGATAATAAAATTAATTTCATTGATTTAAAAATGAAAAACCAATTTCATATGTATTTTATTTAATATAGACTTATTTATTTCATTTTTGGCCTTTTTCTTGAGTTATATAGGTCAATTTCATCATTTGGGAGTGTTCATTTTATTGGTTCTCCTAGTTTGTTATCTTGTTTATATGTAAGTAAGTTCATATATAATTAGAAAAATTCAATATAATTGAAATTCTATGTTTTTAATGATAATAAATATGTGTAATTGGTCTAATATAATATTTTGTTTCTATATATTAGGGTGATTTATTCGATAAAATTTAAACAATAGTAGTTTAAATTAATTTTAGGGGTTTCTGATCACAAAATAACACATTTTGTGTTATTATTTAATATTATATATATAATAATGTTCTATAAATTAAAAAAGATATTAAATAAATTTTATAATATAGTTTTACATTATAAATTTCTATGATGAGCATCAAAAGAGGTAAAATAAAATGAAAATGAATCTTCCATATTGGTGGAGAATCGACCTCCCTTGAATAGTGGTTTAATTTTTTAGAATAAAAGGGATAGGATAAGAGGTTTGATTATGGGTTATTAAATTAACACATAAATGTTATAGTATATATAAGATACTATAGTTATAATGCATCTTCTATGGGGGGATACGAGGAGAGAACAAGAAATAAAAATAAATCAAGAATAAATTAAAAGAAAATGAATGTGGGTTTTACCTCATCTATTACCCTTCATGAGAACGTCAATAAGTAAATTTGTTTTGGTATTTAGTTGAGACCAATGGATCTAGGATGTAGGGGTGGTTCATGAGAAGTGTAATGTGTAGAATTTGGGATCAGATCAATGAATGGAATGTCTAAGAAGAATAAGCGTTGAGGGGTTTTAATTAAAGGGGAGGTGAGGGGTATTTTCTCATTATGTTATTTATTAGTTTATTATTTATGATCAAAAATATGAATAGATTTTAAATTATAACAACATATATTTATTGAAAATGTATATTTATTTTATAGTGTTCTTACATCACCCATAACTCAAGGAATATTTTATTTCATTTATAATGTATATATATACCTTAAATTACTGTATTTTACTTAAAAAAATTTTTATATCTCATAAAAATCCAAAAAATTCACCCCAAACTTTTTTTGATTTTTATAAGCAAAAAATGAGATCAATTTAATGAAAATAATTTCTTAAATATGAGCTATTTAATTTTAAATAAAATCATCATTTATTACAAAATACTAATTTTAAAATAATTACTCATTTTATGAAACTTTGAAATATTACAGGAGGTATCATAAAATTATTTTCAAAATAGAAGAAGAAAGATATCAATTTATGAAAATTTCTTATTAAAAAAGATTTTATTTTAAATTATTATATTGTAGACAAATTTGTAAATGAACATTTAGGATTTATAAATATACTAACAATTAATTATTAATTTTTAAAACATTTATTCACTTATACTATGATATAATAATATAAAATTTAAATTTATGAGATGCAAAAAAATTATTTATTAATTAATAGATGAGGTTACTATTCTATTTGACTGATTAGTATTCCTCATGGCCAAATTACTATATTTATGTTCATGTTACTATTCCAAAGGTCGTGTTACTATTCTAATGGTATAGGTTCCATGACCTATAAATATTCATCTTATTCTATTAAATTTTATTTATAATGTTTATATTTTTTATTCTATATGATTATATGTGTTTTATACTACTTGGATTAATTATATGAATGAAGTTCACATTGATAACATTTGGGGTTGTTACATTCATTACCCTATTGAAATATCACCCATGAAATTTTATCTTGCATTCTATATTGAAAATAGTTGAGGGTACTTATCCCTCACCAATTCCCCTATTTGTAATGTTTCCTCATCATATATACGGTTTCTCAATAGTTATTTGACATAGTGAGTAGTATTTTTTCCCAGAACATTATCTACATAGTCCATGATCAAAACTGGATGCTTCTTGTAAGAGAGATCATTTTACAACTACACCACCTTTTGATTAAGTACATGAGAGGTATACCGTGTATACTTTATCAATAGGTATACATTAAATAAATCATGCAATTGAGACATGCTAGGTGAATGTGATAGTAAACATGGAACTACTCCTACATGATCAATAATATCAAATGGGCCGATGTACGAGGGTAATAGATTTCATTTCTTCTAAAATCTCATGATCCTGTTTCATGGAGATATACAAAGGAATACTATCTCTATCCATTAACCCTTGGACTCTTGATGTTTTTCTGCAAATATATTTTGGAAAAATTGGAATTCCTTGTTATGTTGCTAAATAGTGTTCACATTCTCCAAAATTTAATCAATCATTTCAGGTCCTATTAGATTATGTTCACCGACCTCATCCCAGTATGTGGGTTTCTATATAATTTCCTATAAAAGTATTCATATGGATTCATTTGGATGCTCGATTGGAAACTATGGTTTTATATGATAACTTTGATAGAGTTAGATATTGGTCCCATCATCCTTTGATGTTTATAGAACATGATCTAAACATGTCATCTAGTTTTTAAATTTTCTATTTATATTGGACTTTAATTATTTTGAGGATGATAAGGCACATTAATGTTCAACTCCATTTTTAGATCATGTTGGAAATTTTTCCAGAGATATAAGGTTATTCTTATATATCAATTATATATATTAGATACTATTACTCCATGCAGTATTACCACTTACCTGATGTATATATATGAATGTTTTTATAATGATAAGTCCTCTCAAAGTGTGATAATGTGATTTGACTTTGTTTAATGAACCAAAACAACCCATATAGCATTGTTTCTGCTAGACATCTTTGAATGTCCTATGAAAATTCCAATGGTGATGTTTTTCATATCCATGTTTGAATTGTTATTGGTTGCACCATCCCCTTATAATTTTTCACTTCGGCCTTAAATTGTAGAAATACCAGGCACATTGATGTATATTCAATGATATAATTCTGTATATTCTCCCCCCAATAGTTCTCTTGGAAGAATTGATACATCCCTATGTTACTTAGGTTTATATAGAATGTTGAGAAATGTGTATCATTAAAAATAACATTCATTATATCTGGATTAGATAGTACACATAGTTTTGACCCAAATAATACAAATCCTTCCTCATCAATTATTAACACTATGTATTTCTCTTTTCTTAGAGCATCCACCTGCTTCAAAGATTTATCAACATTTCATTGTCTATACATAAGTTTCTCCTTTTGGGATGGTTGAGAAATTATTTGAGAAAGGATTGATGATATTCCTTCTATAATGATTATCATGATTATAAATTTCATATATTTAAATATTGGATCATTCACAATTATCATCATTGATAATTTCATAGGATCCTTTCGTCACAGAGAATCCTCAACTTTATTTTCCTTACCTAGATGGTAGTGTATTTTTCATTCATAATAATTTATGTTCTCTATCTATCTTCATAGGTGGATATTATACACATTCTACGTGAATATATATTTGAGGATCTAATGATCAGTATATATTTCATTCTGTTTCCCATTGAGATAATGCCACTAGATTTTTCACACAAATATCATAGCATCCAATTCTAGATAATGTGTTTGTAGTTTTGCTTACGTATTTTCAACTTCATTGAGACATTGGCTATCAATTCATCATTTTTCATCATTACACATCCTAATCCCATTATTAAATCATCAATGGATACCACAAAGAGTTCTCCACTTATCGAATGTGTGAGTAATAGAGTGGTTATAAGCCTCGTTTTTAACTCTTTGAATATGTATTCACATTCATTAGTTCATAGAATTTTTTCTCCCTTTCAAGTCATCTTGGTTAGTGTGTTTGAAAACCATGATAAGGTATTCCAAAAGTGTTGGTAATACCAAGATAGAAAAATAATACCATGGATCCATATTAATAATATTATCTGCGTCCATTATTTGATTTATTTTTCTAATAGAAGTGTCTATATATAAAACTTTTCATGGGATAAAATTCCCCAAGAAGAATACGACCTCCATCCATAAATCACATTTTCATTACAATACATTAGGCTTCTCTATTCCCAATGTATTTATAATAGTATTTAAATGGTCCTCATGTTACTCCTCGCTCTTGGAGTATATCATAACATTATCTATGAATACTACTGAAAAAAATAAAGGTAATATCTAAAGACTCTATTTATTAGGTTCTTGAATATTTCTGGATAATTACTGAGTCTGAATGGAATCAATATGAACTCATAGTTTTCATACCTCATTAGAAAAATAGTATAGGGACTATATTACTCTATCACCTTTAATTGGTGATATCTAGACAGAATTTCCACTGTAGAGAATAACATGGCCCCACATGGTTTATATAATAGGACATGTATACATGTAATGGGATACCTTTTCTTTGTCATGATTTTTTTAGCTCACAATAACCATTTTAGAGGCACATTGATCCATCCTTATCCCTAAAAAATAGGACTCATGCACCCAATGGTGAATCACTCATGAATATAAAATATTTTACCAATTATCATATAAATTCTTGTTCAGTTATTCAAAATCAATGGTGGTTACTTAATAAATTTTCATTGATATTGGAAGTAATTCTTAAATAAGTTCCATTGAAAACTCAACATCTCGGTGAAGAGGAAGACATGTAAATTCTTTATGGACTACATTAGTGTAGTCCCTTATAATAGGAATTTCATCGATCATGATTATATCCTTTTTCTCAATAATTTATGATTGATATTATTTCTCATAAATTAATGACATCAAAACATGAGATGATGATTTTGAAAGAGATTCATCATCTTCTATACAGTTGTACATAATTGGAGAATGCATCCGGATGTGATGAGTTATACTTCTTTCCCAATAATTGATGTTTTCCTTATATAATGATAGATAATACATTCCTAATATAATATTAAAACACACTAAATCAATTAAGAGAAAACTTACAAGGAGGTGAAGTCCACAGACATTTACCATGGAAGATTCATAAACATTAGATGAAATAATTTTCTCATTATCGATTATTATATAAAACATATCCTCCAAATTATATGGTGGTGTTTGAATTATTCTACCAAACATTAATGATATAAAAAAATATATGTAAATATAACCAAATAGTACCTTTTCTTTTCAACAATGAATATCCAATGCATCTATCACTAATTCTACTTAGGATCCACCTCACCAATTCTAATGGAATAAGATTTCTATTTCTTTTGAATTTTTTGGTTGCTGGCATTGATTACCCTTATAGACACATGGTTTACTACACTAGATAATGTAGTTAAATTGATTCCTACATTTAAATTATTTAACCATGGGAGGTTCACTCTTTTTCTCCCTAAAACTATCCTTATTCCTCATGTTTCTTCACTATTCATGATCTTGGTGGCCTTCTCTCCAACACTTAAAGCATTTCACAATACTTTTTAGGAAAATACAAGGGTTATTATTCCCATTTTTTTGATATGTGAGGGGTTGATATTTAATTCCACCAACGTCATTAGATAATAGATATTAAAAAACAATATTATGTTTCATATATCAATTTCTCTTGGAGAATTCACTAATCACCAACTCCACTTTGAGAGCTCATCGCACCACATCTTCATAAATGAAAATGATTCAATTAACTAGATCCTTTATATGGTGTAGTTTAAATTAACTAAGAATCTAAATTTTTTTATGTTATTGTGGATAAAAAACCCCAAATAATAATTGGAAAACATGGGAAAATTTATTCTATGGATATAAAAGATTCACTTTCCTTCTTCTTCAACTATATGAATTATATCTAAATATTTTTATGTTTATTCTGAGTGATATACTTATTAAGAATGATTATATTAAATCTTCCCACTCCATATCTTTTATTTCATCATTCATTGTGTTTTTCTTAATCAAAGGGAAATAATTATTAACATCTCAAGGTAGATAATATAAATACAACATCACCTTCTCCATATCAGAACAGTGAGGCACAAAAACATCATCTGCATTTAGTTAAACCATTGTTCAGGGAGGAGTGGATTAAGAGATCATCTAAATGTTGGTGGTCATTTCTACATAAAAGGCTTGATATCCATTTTCTCCATTTTATGTGAGGGGGGATGTTCCCCATTATAAAATTTATTGTTTATATCCTTCGATAGTTGGTAAATTATTTCCATAAAATTTTTAAATCCCCCTATAAATTCATTGGGGACGTTATTTATGAAATCACTACATCATCCTTCACATCGATTGTGGGCATGGTTTCTACACATTCCGACATATTTCTAATATTGAAAAGGGTTGAACAAGGAATAAGTCAAAAAGACATGAATAAATAAATCATTCCTTTTTGAAATTAACTTTAATGGAATATCTTGTGGGATCCCTATATTTTGATTTTTTTCCTAAAACTAGTATTATTTGGTTCTATCATATACATAGTCTCAAAAAAGGTTTTTATCTAAGGTTCTATATCCCTAATTCCAAAATTAAATAAACCATACTCTAATTTCAACTATAGTGACCCTAATTTTCTTACATTATAATTACATCATATTGAAGATAAACAATATAATTTTGTTGAAAAATCCAGATCCAAAGGATTAGTTCATTTTGAAAATCAGACCCAAATATATCATTTTCATAATTTAATATAACTTTATTTTAATTAATTATTCTACGGCTTCTTAGTGTACCTAGTGTATTCAATAATACAAGTAATATCTTGGGGATATAAATCAAATGAAGAGGTGAGCTAAAATCTCAGTGGGAGGATAGATTAGAAAATTAATCAATAGAACATTAGTAATAGTAGTCATCATCATACAAACATAAAAATAGGGTATTCATCATAATTATGAGATAAATAATTAGATAAAATTATAGAATGTGTAAATTCATAAAAATGATACATCATGTACTAGTGGTCATATACCACATATAGTTGTGATCATAGTTTGCATTATGTTCACAATTAATATATGTTAATAATCATAACATCATAATTATGTACAAAGATATTATAATGTTAACTCATATTTCACATTATCTCATAAGATACATCACATTAAATAACACATTGGGGCATTAAAAATTTATAGGAACACCCATCATTTCATAACAATTTCATAATCTTGCTTGCCACATAGAACATATTTCATTAATAGACATAACGTAAACAATGGAATGGAAATGGATTTACTGAAACTTTTAGAAAACATTAATTCAGGAATAAACTTTTGGGTTCTAAAAAAAGGGTGTAAAATATTTGGTATAATAATAATAATCAGTCTTGTGTGAAGATGAATCATTATTAATTGAAGAAAAAGAAGGTTTTTTTACGAATGCATAGTTCTTTTGAAAAAATCATTGATGTCGTCATAATACCAAATTGGAACGATATTATCCCAGAAAAGAAATTAGAAGAAAAATAAAAGATAATTGATTAATATAAATTTAAAATACATTGAGAAAATGGCATGAGATATTGAAAATACCAAGGAAGAGACTTCAATTTCCTCATTCATGAGTGCTCATTTCATTTTTTTAAAGATCAATTATCTTTTTAATAGTTTTAGAAGTTTTTGTATAATATGAATGATTCTCCTGAATTGATATTATATGTTATTAATGGACATAAAAAGTGTAATTGGTATTATATATTATTTTTCTTCTACATATAAGGACTATTAAATTGGTAAAATTCTCAAGATACTTGTTTATATAAAATATTGTTGTTTTCAATTAGAAAAAACATGTTTTATTTTTTATCTAATAATACGTACATAATTTATTTCCTAACATAAAAAATTATATAAAATAAATTTTAAAATATTTTTGAACAATTATAATTGTTTTATGACCATCTTTGAAGGTTGTAAAATAAAATGAGAACACATCATCCACGATGGCAGAAATTCGACACATCACAATGGATGATTTCCTTTTTTAGAATAATAGAAAGAGAAGAATGGGTTAGAGGATAAATTATTACATTAACATAATATAATTATAGTATATATAATTTAATATAGTTACCATTACACTTGTATAATGGGAGATAATTAGATAATACGAAAAGAAAATAAATTCAAATGATATTAAACGAAAAAGAAATATTTTTTTTACCTCAAGAATTATCGTCCTTGAGATCCTCATTTGGGAAATTGGTGATAAACTTTTGTTGATAAAAAAGTGTCCTAGATGTGTGTTAGGGTATTGGGAATATTATTGGTTTGATTATTTAAAAGGATAAAATCTTTTAAGGTATGAGGAGAAGAGGTGGTGAGGGGAGGTATTTAGAGCGGAGGGAAGGGGTTTTCTCTCATTATTTCAACAGTTGATTTATTATTTTGGATTAAGATTATTAATTTTATAAACATTATAACTAAATATATTAAATATTTAATGGATGTTACATATAATAATTCTTACATTATCCATGAATCATGTAGTAGTGTATTTAATTTATAAGTTATATATATTATAATCCACTATATTTTACTATTCACCAAATTTTATTTATTTCAAAAAAATTAAAAAAAATATCCCCAACCATTAATAAATATTTAGAAATAAAAGAGAGATAAATTTTTTTAAAATAATTTTACAATATGAGAAATTTAATTTTTAACTAAAATAATCATTTATTGGAAAAATCTCATTTTTAAAATTATAACATACTTATCTCACTATTTAAAATTACATATGGTATAATAGAATAATATTATAGTAATAATAAAACAAAAAACATATTTATGAATACATTTTTAGAAAATAAATTCTCTTTTAAATCATGATATAAATTATAAAATTGTAAATTGAAATTTATGTTTTATAAAAATTACAACACAAAATGAACGATTTTTAAAAAATATATTCAATTATATTATGATATAATTTGGTCATGTAATCATTTATAAAATTCCTATTTTTATTTCACTGTTTTGGATAGAATTGTATTTGCGAGATTACTAGTCTGAATGGTCACGTTACTATTCAAATGGTGAAGTTACTATTCTATTGGTATAAGTTTTTTAACTTCTAGAAATACATATTATTCCATTAATAAATCATTATAATTTTTATATTGTGTTTTATATGAAATTTTATATGTTTTTTAATATATGTATTAACTATATAATGATAAATTTCATTTAAATTTTTTAGGTCATTACAGTATATTAAAAATATATCCATGAGTATTATATACAATAAAAAATAAGTTGTGAATATAAAGCAACAAGGATGGAAAATAAGAGATATAGGGATACCCTTATGTCTCTTGTAACATATGAATCACTACAATTTTAAGTATAAAACAAGAAATGTAGTATTATTTACAATGATTAATATTTAATAATGCTGGAAAATTCAACACAATCTGTAATGAATATTTTTTCTCTTTTAAATATTTTAATAATTTATAGAATATTCTTCAGGATAGTCACTAAGTCAATATATTCATCTTGTGGTAGAGGAGAAAATATAATGATTTAAAAAATATGAAATATATTATATCATGGATGAATAATATTTTTTAAAAAATAGAACGAATCAGGAAAGGTGTCTTAGATGAAAAATATGGGACCTCAATCAAATATTAGAGGTGGGGTTTACGTGAGGATAGACATAAACATTTTTTAGTTAATGTGTAGGGATTAATAGAGATCATGTGTTGAATGCTAATTAAGTAAATTAATTATTAAATTTATTAGTAATTTAATTTACATGACGTAGATCCAGTCAATTTAAACCCAGTTATGGGAAAATCATAGTGCTAGCTACATAAACATTAAAATATTTAAAGGGTGTGGATGTGAAATTTTGTGCAAGATACGTGATCCTGGACTGACGATCAATACCAAGAAGTTAATATTATCCAACTTAATTAATTGATTTCTCTTATGACAACATGGTTGAAAAATAATTCATTAGAGATCAATGAGATGTCTTGGTAATTCATGTTTTTATGTTGTTGTTATTCTCCTTTTGATTATATTATATCAAATGTAAATCAATTTTTTCATACCATTTATTTTGTTGATATTTTATTTAGGAGTATAGAATTATCTTTATAGAATTATGAATTAGTATGTTTTAATAATCATTTATTTTTATCTTATTCATTTCACTACTGTGAAGAAACATATTGAGGAAAAATCGATTAATATCTCAGGTTTTATCTAGAATTTTCTATTTTATGCTTTTCTCCTCATGATCATCATGAGTTTATCATCAGTGTTATATTTGACTAGAAGTTCATCAATAACCAAAAAAATTAATTAATAGAAAATAGATCTTTGGTGCAACATAGTGTTTCTTATGGGATTAGATTTAATATTAGAAGCATGGTTTGGGAATGATGTAGTTAGGTTTGATATCAAACATAAATCCAAGACTCAATAAAATTTTCATTGTGTATAATTTTGATTGCTTAGTTATGTGGTGTGTTTGGATGATCCGAACAGAAATCAGGTGGTTGGAATCCATCTACAAGAAATAATTTAAGTACATCTAATCCCAAATATGAGTTTCAAGGAAATTTTTTTGTTGGAATTAAAGGAAGAAGTATAATAGGTAAAAACATCAAAACTATTTTTGATTCGGAATAATCATGAAATACACGACATGTAGTTTGTACAAAAACACATCACATCGAACCTTTCTATACACGGTAGGGTTTGTTGAAAAATTAGATATCAGACACTCTGTATACCCTATACTCTCTATGTGACGCATTTTTTGTGGCTCAATTTATACACCTGGGGTATAGAAGCATGGAAATGATGAAGTACATGGGGAAAAATAGTAGATTGGAATGAACATGTACACATACACAACATAGTCTCGATAATGGACACAAAACCCAAGCATGGACGATGTATATGGGAATTCCCATAGTACACATTCACCCTCTAATGTACACAATCACAAGCTAGAGAACATGTGAATTCATGAGGTCGTGAATACACATCATTTATACCATAAATAAATAGTTCACATATTCATGGGTAAATCAAGGACATTGTTCACTCTAGTGTAAGGAAGTATATATTCGGTGGGTCCCCTACAGTCATTATTATGTTATTTCATTGAGGCATCATGTCATGATGATAGAATATAATCCCCTAAATTTTATTAGTCTTAGATAGTGTATGGAATCCATATGTGTGACCCATGGTGTGGTACTCTATAGTTTTATTCACATGGTTGGGTTAGGAATCCCATTATATAATGTCAGGGAATGTAAATCCAATCCTACTGGGTTTACTCTGGTTATTGTCAGGAGTCCCCTATAGGGTCTAGGTGAGAACCCCAATCTATAAATCCATATCATCATTTTTCCATAATATACATCTTTATGGTGAGACTCAAGGTTTATGTCCTCTTATATGATCTCTATTATTGTTTGATGTCCTGAGGTGAGTGTTCTCACCGAATGAGCCCACCTTGATGCCTTGATAAGAATACTAGTTTAGCATCATTATTGTGGTCTACCTATATGAATGGTGTATATATTGAGAATTATTGGTTTATTATAGTTCTTTATCACAATCATAATTACATATCTTCCTGATAATGTTATTTTTTCTCTCTCTTGATTATTTATGAGTTGTGATTTCTGGGTCTCCTAATTGGTATTGTTATGATCACCCCTAAACGGGATCTACCCATAGATTTTATGTATTATATAAATGAAAGTAACTATTACATATTCCTATGTAGACCAGAATTAGTTATTGAACCATTAAGATACATTGGTTTTTCATGGTACTATGTGTTTCATGTAACAATAAAAAAACCATTGTTAGTAGGCTATTATTATTACTGTTATTATGGGATAATATTTTAACCATTAATATTTCCCATAAATATTCATACTATAATGTTGAATATATATGTATGAATTCATTATATTATCAATTATGTTTTACATGCAATTATTGTAATGGTAGATAGATAATTTTGTATTTGTGTGTCTACACAAGAATCTGTGTTCTCCAATGTGTGTGATGTGCCCACTCTATTCTTGTCATAGATCCATATTCAATTGGAGGAAGTATTGTGGTTTCAATCATAGATAACCACCATCTAGGTGGTCTGTCGTTGGTCTGGTCCTTAAAAATTTGTATCATATGTTGTTTCTAAAAGTCCATATTTTTAATATTCATAACTATAAGGGATATTTTAGTAATTATAGAAAAAATGTAATATTATGTTGAGTTCCACTCTTTGGTGAGGGAACCCGGTATTGGTGTCACATCTGACATATCTATTCACTAGGTATCTGAGATCTGACATGTCTATTCACTAGTTTGGACTAACCATCTCAGTTGACATACATACATGACATCTTCCATGTCTCCAATTTGAAGAAATGGAACCTGAATCCATCACATGTAATGAATGGGGTGAAGTTGGATATAGAACATGGTTTATCTGTTCTTGATTGGCCAGTACGAATAGTGTACTTCCAATAAAATGTTCTTTGGGGAAATTCTATTCCACTATTCCGTGTTCATTGGATCATGGTAATGATACTCATGAGGCATGGGAGCATAATTCCTGGGTATAGGAAGAGTACTCGTTCATGTTTTCCGATCAAGCTTCAAGTTAACATTCAAAGACAAAATGTTTTCATGGTGGGGAGATTTGTCACACCCATATCCATCATTTAAATAAAATTTATCTCTTATATTCAAGTCCTAAAATTCCCCCTATATTTCCTCTTTTCCACCATGAATTTGAAGTAAATTTTACTCCATTTTAGTGGACAATAGGGGGGACATGGTTTAGACACACGATTTTCTGAAACCTACAAGAAAACTGTACGCCCATGTCCAGCTCATTAAAAATGTTGAGAAATTCCATTTTTTTCCTTCCCAAGATTTATCCAAACTCGCCATATTCTTTCCCCATTTGACCATTACATCCATTTCATCCTCACAAGAACCTTAAACCCTCCTTGGAACATCATTTTGAATAGGTATTTTTTGTAGAAACATCAAACTTCTTCATGTAATTTAATCTCTTACTTAGTTCCTTCCATTTGCATGAGGTTTTTTCCCTATTCATGAATTCCATTATATACAAATATTAGGGTTTGGAACCAATGGTTTGATTATGGAATTCTTGGACTATTATTTAGGTTTTTGTCTTGATCTATGTACCTTATGGGGTAGTGGTTGTACAATTGGATTTTCGACCAAATATTCAAGGGTATTGTCATTTGTGGTAGGTGATTCTACGGGTAATCAGTTCTAGATGTGTTAGGTTTTCCAAATTTCGGTCTTTATCACAATTATCATTCATTATAATTTCTGTGAAATCTGTTTTTGGTGTCGTTTGTTAAGAAAATCATATTTATTTACCAATTTCGGGTTAAATTTGTTATTTTACATGCCTATTTTATGTTATACCAATGGGGGTTGTTTTATAAATCATGAAATGGGTTTTTAGTGATGTTCTTGGTGATTAATATTATGTGATGATTAATATGGTTTTCACATGGTGTCCAAAGTTAGGTTTTTATGATATTTTGTGTGCAAAACATTGTTAAGTTTTGTGATGTTATTTTATTGAAATCCTAAAAGTTTTTTTGAGTTGTGTAAATGGTGAAAAACATGTGTAGGTACTATTTTGACATGAATATGAAAATATCTGATGTGTTTATGTGATAATGGATTTTGGTATTAGGAGACAATGGTTTGAGCACAAAGGGGGAAACCTGAGTACCTAGGTTGGCGAATATGTACTAGTACGCTTGTGATCTGGATGGGTTTTATCGTTGTTACACTAAGTATGATGGGAAAATAAAATACTCAAAAAAATATATTGATGATGATTGGGGACCAAAAGTTTATGTGTATGTTCTCCACTAGTTGATAGTGCATGATAACAGAATTTTCTATGGTTACATTACACCGAGGTACGAGGAACATTGGGTCCGAGTCTACATAGTACCTAGGGGTGTTCTCGAGATTGGTGCTCATTGAATCGTGTGTATTTATCTTTTTAATATGGTGGATTTTTATGAAAAATAAATTTTCAAACCTTTTTTTATATTTTTTCGCTCATAGAATATTACATTGAAAAATTTCTTAGATTCAAAAGTTTCATCCTTTATAAATAATTTCCACCACTTCTTGTTTTTCAAAAGTAGCATGTTTTTATCATGTATTGCTTACACTCTAGTACCACTTATTCGTATCTTATTGGGATTAGTATCAAACCCTTATCAGGAAACATGGGTTTAATAATAATTTTTGATGTTATACACATGTAACGGAATGTCATTAAGTGATAGTGGTTCGGTGTGTTAGTTCCCATGTATGGTGTGTCATTGTGGAGACAGCTTGTGGGTGATGACCCCTTATCTTGTAGAGTCCTTAGGGATGTTTTTATACTATTATAACATGTCCATGGACCTCTTTTTATATTTTCTAAACTATTTATTCAGTTCGGAATTTTTTTAATCTTTCTTTGTATGAATTTTTCAGATTCAGTTTATCGATTTTTGTTTCTGTTTTATGCTTCCATAATCATGTAAATTGTTCCCAAACAAAAATATATAATACTCAGGAAATTTTTATATCCATTGAAGATCGGTAATTTCCTTCTATACATATCACAAGCTGGGTTTGGTGCTAGTTTTAATGGTGACATGATTTGGTTTGTGACAGAGGAGATATCATATAGTTGGTGCACAGTTTGGGAAAATAATTCAGCCACCCTCCCAAAACTCTGCACCTGAAATAGTTGGTGTTTCAACTGACAGCACATGGTTTTTTTAAATATTGATCCACTTAAGAGAAACAAGGAACCCCCTACTATGAAGCGCATTTTTATAGTGCACATTTTGGAAAATCATGAGCCTCCTCCTGGAAACCCATGTACCCTGGTTATTTAGAAACCAAAATTTTATTTAAAATTCCCAAGCCACTAGTTTTTGACACTAATCATTTCTATTATAAAAAAATGCTTAATAATATTTTTTGAAGTCCAAGAAAATATTCCTTGTCTCTGTGAACATTAATTGATGAATCAATTATCTAGTTGATGAATCAGATCCTCATTTGGATGTGCTTTCACTAAAGTGGAATGAATTTTACTCTAATGATGATGTTTTAGATCTAGGTTTTTATGGATCTTCTTTATTTAGTTTTTTATTATTATGTTTTCCTCCTCTATATTTTTTTTCATTGTTATTTTCATATTTCCACATAAACTCTTCAATTTTGGAATAGGGATATTCTACCAAAGTCAATAAGGATGGTGGTCTAATTATAAATTCCAAAATTTGTGATTATGATTTTTTGTATATAGTTGTAAAATTGTTATTTCCACATTGGGAAATTTCATACCAACCTGAATTAATTAATTGGGTTTAAATGGGATTATGTAATTGATTGATAAATGTGAATATAAAATTAGTGGCAACCCATGGGGTGTGGTGATACAATTGAGTTGATGAAATATGAATTATTCATTAATATTAATGAGATTTTCAATATTATTTATACTTGAAATTATGAAAATTTGTTGAATAAAGGGTTTTGGAAATCATTGATAAATGGGTTTAGAATGCTGAACCATGTGATGTGATAATTTTGATTCTTTTTTAGTATACGTAATGCTGCTCCAAATACCCATGGGGTTCTACGATACTACTCTAGTACCCCAATATATATATATATATATATGTTTGTGTGTGTGTGTTTTTTTGTGTGTGTATTCCATGTGATCACTGTGTTGTGGGAAAATGACTACTTCTCTAAATACCCACTAGGTTCTAGACCACTGATCTAGGCCCAAATTTAAGGATTGTGAAATTGGTAATTAAATGATTGATGAGAAAATTGATATATTAAAATGTTATATGATTTTGTGGATGGTTTAGGTCCTTCCATGGGCCAATGTATATATTGGTTCTAGTGTGACATTGAACCCGAGGATTATGTGGTTAATTGATGGATACTTTTATTGCAGAAACTTTTTTACATTATCATTTTTATTTTATTCATTATAAATCTATATACATTGTTATAGAATTTATATTGTTTAAATATTTGTTGGTGGTGGCCAAATAGTTGTTACTCGTGCCCTATAAGGGATGCCTGATGGGTTACCAATTGGAAATCATGTATACAAAACAATATAAATTGATTATCCATATGATATATGTGTATGTTAGAAATTATGATGATTCTTGAATGATGGAACCATAAGAGATGTCGGGACCCACATATTGAGTTCTTAGTGGTCTTTATTTTGTGTCTTTGTTTGACACTTGACATAAAAATTTCATTACAAATCTACTTTTTTATTTTGGTCATTTATCCACAATTTTTATTACCATGTGATTTTTTATTGTGTAGGCATTATTATGGTTATTGTTTATTATTAATTTCCTCACATTTTTTTATTATGGTTTTTTAGATATTTTATAATGATGGTATAGTCACCCCAAACTATATAGTATATCCTTGTTGCATGTCGGAACCCTCTTGCATATAGGGAGGTGTGCCTATAGTCACATAACCAACTGGATCAGGTCACTCACATGCATCAATCATGTAGGGATGTTACATATCGTTATTAAAGTGGGTTTGTTTTTAAATTTTCTTACAATTTAGGAAAGGTAGACATGATACTAGGATGGGTCGATACATGTTCATGTGCTCATGTGTGGGAGTATATGACTCCTCTATGTTTAAAATCCATGTAACCATGGTGAGATTGTTGTTATTGATGATTTCATTTATGATTTCATGTTATTTCACCATGGGTTATACTATTTCATAATGATGTTAATGTTTTACTATATTTTACTTGTAATATGACATGGAAAAAATGTTGAGTATACATGAATCATTCTCAGAACAAAGGGTTTATTATCACATGAATCATTTTTGAACACCAAAAGTTGTAGGTTTTTGGTTAAGCTGTATAAATGAAAATTTATTTCATTATTAATGTATTTTAAAAATTGAATAGTTCCTAATGAGGAAATAATAATCATAAATGAAGTGAATTTTGGAAATTTAAAATGGATAATGTGTGATTATAATAAGAAATTATTAAATATGAATGAGTTTTTACTTAACATATCCATGAACCAGATGAGTGATGTTGAGGTTAGACACAATGCCTTGGATTTGATTATGCAGTGGTGTGTGCAGGAGGATTTGTTATAGATTTATGTGAATCTATCATATTTTTCGTAAATGACATTTTATGCATCTTACGACATGTACTCACCATGGTAGATATATTTATATATAGGATTCTTATTTATATGAATACAATAGTCCATGGTTAAGAAATGTGCATCAAGCTACGTTTCAAGAGGCTTCGATAGTTCCCAATGAAGGATCCGAAGAGAATATCCAAGAGATTATTACTCAAATGAAATAGTACATGGGAAGATACCTTGGGTGGGTTGTGTGGAATATTTATATCCTATAAATATAAATCTAGTTGCATCACCATATGACCTTCACTAGAGATAGTGGATCTGATGAATATTTGTTCTAGATTGAGTCTATCCAGATGATCCTTGAGCATTTGCAGAATCCTAAAGAGAAAACTGTAATGTTGGGTTCTGAATTGTTACATGGTTGATTAATTTTTTTTGATATTCATACATAGGATAGATATCTGGAGAACATGGTATGGAAGGAAATTCAAGAAATGTCTGTTGAACACTTTTAACATGAGACGCTCAGGCAAAAAAGGGATACTGATATTATATGGTTGACCCATGGGTGTGTTTTAATGGAGGATTATGGTGGGTTCTTTACAAATTTGCAGTAATTTATTCCATATATTGGGAATATATGAGGTTTATCCAATGAATCTTTTGTTGGATGTGATTAAATGTGAGATTATGTCCTAGGGTAATATATTTAGATAGAATAATATTGCTGAGGTTTTGAACCAGGATCACTTTTATGAGGGAAACCTAAAAGAGTCTTCTAGTTTATTGCAGGTGGTTTCTAATTGATGACAAAGAGGTGCATATTCTAATAGAAGGAAGTGGCTCTATGGGAATATTAACTAGTGAGAGGGAAATTACAGTGTCTATAGATACATTTCAGTAACATAGATAATTTTTTGGATATACTACAACAGGTGTGGTAGGTATGGTCACATTCCAAAATAGTGTCCTAATCCACTAGTGGAGTCCCGAGCATACGATAGAACGGGGAACCTATAGAGGTATTGTAGGGACCCTGGATATATTGGTAGTGACAAGGGAACTAGGAAGAATTAAAATGATCAATGGTGGTATTCTGGCCCATTTCATTCGAGTAGTTGTAGGTATTCAGGTCCTGACGTTTGAAGTGGGAGAGACATTATGTCATGGAAATAGAACCTACATCAGTTGAGTGGTGAATATTTGGGGACACAAATTGTAACACAAGAAATTGTGGGACAACTATTTCAAATAAATTATCATGTAAATGTTGATAGTGAGTTTGGACCATAAGTAGTTAGAGGTAATATTCATATAGGTTATACCCATCCTAAAGATTTAATTGATAGAAGATCCTATAATTATTTCATATATTATAATATTTTAAAAATTTATGAAAATGGTGTTTTAGAGATTATTTATTATGATTAACACGCCCATAAGGGTATGTTATAGGGAAATATATTTATATAATTGGTTGTTTTGTGGTTGGGGATTTTTATTTATGTAAGGATAATAATATACTCTAATTTTTGGGATTTATTTGATTTTTGTTATAGAATCGATTGTATCATTTCAATCCGATATTAAATTTTCTATAGGAGACTGACCATTTTGTCTTTTAGGGGTAGAAATTATTTACATTTTGGATTGTGAGAAATTCATCCAGACAGGAAGGGCCAGTATGTCCATAAATTAGGACGAACCTTACCCACGTTGTATGTATTGTGTTAGATAATGGTGGTGTGAGGCTAGATATCTCTATACTAGAAGTTCATCATTTCTATAATTTGTATCTTGAGGACCACATGGGGATAACACTTGATAGGGATAATGATTTCACAATTGATATTTTTCCTAGAAAAAAACCATTATATATTCCACTTTATATAATAGAACCAATATAGATCCATGATCTTTATAATCAGTTGTAAGAGTTGATATGTTGGGGATTTATGCATCTGATTATATCATCATGGGCTTCCCTGGTTTTTTTCATGAAAAAATGCTAATGGGATGATGTGATTATGTGTTGATTAATTGAATTTTAACTACATGAAATTTGTGAACTAGTATCTTATAGCATCCCGCCTTTTTATCACATAAACTTTCATTACATTATACAAAACTGAGGATCTTTAAGGTTTAGTGTCTTGGAAACCAGGAACTTAAAACATGAAAACAGAAAACATTCTTCTAAAAGACTTGACAGGATTCTCCTCATGTTCATCCTAGGTTCATTACGGCATCACATAACTTGGGAGCATACATCAAAAGAAAGGGTGAGCAGAAGGCCCAGTAAGGGAAACAAGGGAAACATTTAACATGTGAACTTGAGATACATCAACAATGTCATGAACAAGAACTTTAAGGCATGATAAAAAAATCATGTGGCATATCATAATAAAAATAACATTTTCATAACTTGAAGATGTGGCTACATCATTTAACATAGACAATCATGAACATATCACCAAGGTCCATCCCCAAGGTGTCATTTGAAAATTACCAAGGTTATTCACCAAGGTATCGTGAAAATTGTAATCTCTAGTGGTTACATCATTACCCAATGCATTGGAGCGCTATCAGAGCGCACCCTTAAATTTGCCTTTATTATCATGTGAGCCACATATATCATCATAAAACATTTCATAAATAACCCACATAGCATAAAATAAATGGGTTTCATTTCATAATCATAACGTTTTAAAAACTGCTTTAACGACATGATCTTTACGTCACTTTAAACCCACGGAAAGGGAAAGCGGGTCTCATGTATGTAAATCCCAGAATTTAAAATGGAACATTTTGATATATATTTGAATACCCTTGTAGAAATAAGAGCTTTGAGTATTCACTTTATAACATAAAATAATTTTTGAGAAAAGAGAGAGGCATTTTGAGGGGAAAATTCTGCAGCATAACGGCTAAGTTTCGGGGTTTTAGAAAACATTGAAATGAGAGGGGACATGGGTCACCCCCTCATAAATGATCCATAAAACAGTAGGGTGAAAGAATAAGAAATACATATGGACATGGTAATGAAATTTTAGGGACATACCATTTGAAATGAAAAAAATGGAAGGAAAAAAAAAATTTGATTTCTCTTATGAAAATTCGGCAGCCTTACGGCGTCACTTAACATCAAAAGAAAATGATTTGACAAGATCTTATAGGGTCCCTCATCATATGATCATAAGAGATCAGTATGATATATATAGAGATAATTCCACAACATAACAAAAAGGAACTTGAAAGAATTGACATGAAAGTAGAACTTCAAAACGAGAAGGGTGAAGAACCACTTAAAAATTTGGCAGCCTAACGGCGCCACTTAAAACATCAAAATACTGAATTGAAGAGATCAAATGGGGTCTCTCATCATATGAACATAAGAGTCAAGTATGATATATATAGAGATCATACCCCAATATAACAAAAAGTAACTTGAAATAATTGACATGAAAGTAGAACTTCAAAACGAGAAGGGTGAAGAACCACTTAAAAATTCGGCAGCCTAACGGCGCCACTTAAAACTTCAAAATACTGAATTGAAGCGATCAAATGGGGTCTCTAATCATATGATCATAAAAGATCAGTATGATAATTTAGAGATCATACCCCAACATAATAAAATGGAACATGAAATACTTGAATGAAAATAGAACTTGAAAACGAGGAAGGTGAAAGAATCCCTTAAAAATTCGGCAGCCTAACGGCGCCACTTAAACATTCTTAAAACGAATTGATGAGAGCAAGGGGGGTCTCTCATCATATGAACATGAAATATTCAGTAGGATGAATATAAAATAACATCCTCCAACATAAGAACATGGAGTATAAAAGAAATGACATAAAAGAGATTACTTGAAAAGAAAGAGAGGGGTCGAATCCCTTACCTTAAAATGTAACTCTTAAACCTCAAAGGTTGGGACCTTGAGGGCTTGGGGGAACCTTGGGAGGACTCCTTGGGAGGTAATGAGACCAGAAATTCGTTGGGAATGAGTGGGGAGTCGAATGGATGAGAGGAGGGCTTGGTATTAATAGGGAAAGTGAGGGGACAAGGCATTAATGGCCAAGGGACACCTCACATGTGCTTTTCTCAAACCCATATGCTCTCCCTTGTCATTTATCATGGATTTAGGCCACATGGGGCCCCCAAAACAATAATTCATCACCCTTGGCCGGCCAACCCTCAAAAGTTCTCATGACATCATCATGACACCGTTATGATGTCATTAAACATACCGAAACCCTAAAACTGTATTTCTACTATTCACTGAAAATTCAACTTTCTCAGAAAAAACCCAAAATTTCACATTAACCAAATATCAATGCTCTGATTTCAAAAATGAAATCCATTTTATAAAAATAATTTTCTAAATATTTTTAATTTAATTTTTAAATAAAAACACTATTCATCGAAAATTCATTTTTTTCAGAAAAAACCCCAAAAATTACCATAACATAATATCGATGCTCTGAGTTCAAAAATAAAGTCATTTTTATAAAAACAATTTTCTAATTATTTTTAATTAAATTTTTAATTAAAAAACACTATTCACTCGAAAAAACTAATACTTGAATAATAATTAATGAAACCGTTATTTAACTATTTTATTGAATCACATTACTTAATCAAGGTGCCTAGATTATTTTAAAACTTTCTTTAAGTGAGATTACTAATCCATTTGGTCATATTACTAATCCTAATCATAAAATCACTATTCATAATTTACTATTCATCAAAAATCAAGTTGATCTTATTAGACTCTAAATTTAGTACTGAACATATTTGCAGAAGACCATTTTTTGAAAATCATTACACATTTTTAATTATTTAGGGTTTACATAAACATATTTAAAATATCCTTTTTCTAAAATTCATCAAAAATATGCATACTATATTTATCCGGTCATTTCAAAATTCATAAACTTCATCATAAGAAGAAATCCCAATTTTTATTTAAAACAAGGATTACACAAGGTAGTTACGGTCTCGTTACATAACCCCTTATAATACCAGCATAGGACCTAAGAGTAAGGTGTGCTAGGGTGATAGAAGCTTGGGGCGGCTCAGTCAACATTGCCCGAGTAGTAATTTCTATTAGTTTGAACTTCTCACGAAGGCGATTTCGTTCCAGCTTCACATGATGAAGTTCGGCTTGGATTTGATCCAGAGCAAAGCCCAGTGGTGCTACCTCCTTCCCAAGCTCTGTTAGATGGGATTCGATCAGTCCAAGACTACTAGGTGAGGCCATCGAATCTTCTTTCTATAATAATTAACCAAGATTACTTATATTTAGAGACAATAATCAAAACATTTTGTTCCCAGCGGTCATGTTGACCGATGGTTATATAATAGTCAAAACCCACAGATCTCATTTTAATTATAATCATGTTTATCAAATAAAACATTTTTGTTGAGTATAACAATAACACATAAAATTAGGAAACAAAATTTATTTAAAAATTTCGGGTCGTTACAATCTTCCCCCCTTAAGAAATTGCGTCCTCGCAATTTTAAAATTGGGTTTTGAAATTTCATTGAAAGTCCCACATCGGAAAAGGAGTCAGTAAAACTATTACTTTAAAATAAAGAAAGGGAAGTACAATGGTCACCCGAGTTAACCCACACTAGGGTTCCATGTAGGAAAACATGGACATGGAGGAAAAAACAAAGGGTCAAGTTCTGAGGGAGAGTGATAGAGAACATGAATAGGAGAAAGTTAACCATGAGAAAATCCCAAACTTATGATGTGTGTAAACGGTCTTTGATTACCTAGTAGGAAACGTAAACCAACAACATTTTTGTTTTACGTTTCTTTTCATAATTTTGAGGATTTCATTTACTACATAAGAAAATATACTTACCTTTAAGTAGAGTTTCATCCTTTAACAAGTCCCTACCAACACTAATCTTTTCTCCGAATGATGAGAATTCAAAAATACTTGGTCTCATAAAAGAACAAGAATCATCTTCTATAGAATCACATAATCTACAAAAGATTAACTATCTATTTCTTCTATCTTTAAACATTATCCCAAAAACAGAAGGGTTAAGGTAAAACAACTCTTCAAAAAGAAAGAATCCCAGAGGAATGGAAACTAATTTTAAATCATCAAAGTTCCATGGTACTACCCAAAGTTCATCATAGACCATTCCATAAATAACGGTCCTTAAAATTCCTCAAAACAAACCAAACTAAGATTGAAACCCAAATACAATAAGGATTTGATAACATAGTCTTCCAAAACAACTTCATTGTTCATCTCCAGACAACATCAACCACTCCTAACATCTTATAAAAAAGTAGCTAACCTAAACATATTTTACCCAAGATAGGTTAGTCATTACCATAAGTAACCTAAATTACTATAAGTTCACCTTAAATTCATCGATTCTTCAAAATATAAGTCAACCTTACTCCTCAATGAAAATACCGTAGTAATCTATTTACCTCGATCAAATATGGTTCCCAAAATAATGAACGTCTTCCAAAATAATAATCATATTTTAATCCCCTAATCATCCCTGTCATATTAATACGAAAATCGTCGCATTTCCTATCACATTGGTTGTCGGAACATGTTCTTCCATTTCCCACCATTAACTAAGAAGAGAAAGCATAATTAGGGGCTTAAGTACTTAGCTAATAATCATGAAAAGGAACTGAAAGCATATAAGGATAACTTGTATATGAAAGGTATACCCTAACTTGTGATCTCCTAGGTTCCCATCTAGGTTATTAATGATCATATATTCTTATGTGAACCTTTATTTTATTTTATCTTTGTTCCTTTAACAATGGTTCATACCAAGCTTATGAATTTACCAAAGCATATCCCCCGGGAGTGTCGTAACCAAGAGTGCAGCAAGGCCCGTTGTCGTGTACCAGTTCCCGTTCGAGTCTAGCTCAAAGCGGTGTTTTCGGGTTTTACCCCTATGTACATCTGTGCCAGAGCCACCTCTACCTGCTCGTATCCAGACATGGATGTATTTGCTTGGCAACCCCTTACTCAATACTCACCAAAATACCAGGAAGATTTCCTATATTAAACTTTTCTATAGGGTTCCTCCTAGAGTTTTCATATCCTAATTTCCACAAATAACTAAACCATCCTTTGATACCAACTATAGCATCCCGCCTTTTTATCACATAAACTTTCATTACATTATACAAAACTGAGGATCTTTAAGGTTTAGTGTCTTGGAAACCAGGAACTTAAAACATGAAAACAGAAAACATTCTTCTAAAATACTTGAAAGGATTCTCCTCATGTTCATCCTAGGTTCATTACGGCATCACATAACCTGGGAGCATACATCAAATGAAAGGGTGAGCAGAAGGCCCAGTAAGGGAAACAAGGGAAACATTTAACATGTGAACTTCAGATACATCAACAATGTCATGAACAAGAACTTTAAGGCATGATAATAAAATCATGTGGCATATCATAATAAAAATAACATTTTCATAACTTGAAGATGAGGCTACATCATTTAACATAGACAATCATGAACATATCACCAAGGTCCATCCCCAAGGTGTCATTTGAAAATTACCAAGGTTATTCACCAAGGTATCGTGAAAATTGTAATCTCTAGTGGTTACATCATTACCCAATGCATTGGAGCGCTATCAGGGAGCACCCTTAAATTTGCCTTTATTATCATGTGAGCCACATATATCATCATAAAACATTTCATAAATAACCCACATAGCATAAAATAAATGGGTTTCATTTCATAATCATAACGTTTTAAAAACTGCTTTAACGACATGATCTTTACGTCACTTTAAACCCACGGAAAGGGAAAGCGGGTCTCATGTATGTAAATCCCAGAATTTAAAATGGAACATTTTGATATATATGTGAATACCCTTGTAGAAATAAGAGCTTTGAGTATTCACTTTATAACATAAAATAATTTTTGAGAAAAGAGAGAGGCATTTTGAGGGGAAAATTCTGCAGCATAACGGCTAAGTTTCGGGGTTTTAGAAAACATTGAAATGAGAGGGGACATGGGTCACCCCCTCATAAATGATCCATAAAACAGTTTGGTGAAAGAATAAGAAATACATATGGACATGGTAATGAAATTTTAGGGACATACCATTTGAAATGAAAAAAATGGAAGGAAAAAAAATTAGATTTCTCTTATGAAAATTCGGCAGCCTTACGGCGTCACTTAACATCAAAAGAAAATGATTTGACAAGATCGAATAGGGTCCCTAATCATATGATCATAAGAGATCAGTATGATAGATATATAGATAATTCCCCAACATAACAAAAAGGAACTTGAAAGAATTGACATGAAAGTAGAACTTCAAAACGAGAAGGGTGAAGAACCACTTAAAAATTTGGCAGCCTAACGGCGCCACTTAAAACATCAAAATACTGAATTGAAGAGATCAAATGGGTTCTCTCATCATATGAACATAAGAGTCAAGTATGATATATATAGAGATCATACCCCAATATAACAAAAAGGAACTTGAAATAATTGACATGAAAGTAGAACTTCAAAACGAGAAGGGTGAAGAACCACTTAAAAATTCGGCAGCCTAACGGCGCCACTTAAAACTTCAAAATACTGAATTGAAGCGATCAAATGGGGTCTCTCATCATATGATCATAAAAGATCAGTATGATAATTTAGAGATCATACCCCAACATAATAAAAAGGAACATGAAATACTTGAATGAAAATAGAACTTGAAAACGAGGAATGTGAAAGAATCCCTTAAAAATTCGGCAGCCTAACGGCGCCACTTAAACATTCTTAAAACGAATTGATGAGAGAAAGGGGGGTCTCTCATCATATGAACATGAAATATTCAGTAGGATGAATATAAAATAACATCCTCCAACATAAGAACATGGAGTATAAAAGAAATGACATAAAAGAGATTACTTGAAAAGAAAGAGAGGGGTCGGATCCCTTACCTTAAAATGTAACTCTTAAACCTCAAAGGTTGGGACCTTGAGGGCTTGGGGGCACCTTGGGAGGACTCCTTGGGAGGTAATGAGACCAGAAATTCGTTGGTAATGAGTGGGGAGTCGAATGGATGAGAGGAGGGCTTGGTATTTATAGGGAAAGTGAGGGGACAAGGCATTAATGGCCAAGGGACACCTCACATGTGCTTTTCTCAAACCCATGTGCTCTCCCTTGTCATTTATCATGGAGTTAGGCCACATGGGGCCCCCAAAACAATAATTCATCACCCTTTGCCGGCCAACCCTCAAAAGTTCTCATGACATCATCATGACACCGTTATGATGTCATTAAACATACCGAAACCCTAAAACTGTATTTCTACTATTCACTGAAAATTCAACTTTCTCAGAAAAAACCCAAAATTTCACATTAACCAAATATCAATGCTCTGATTTCAAAAATGAAATCCATTTTATAAAAATATTTTTCTAAATATTTTTAATTTAATTTTTAAATAAAAACACTATTCATCGAAAATTCATTTTTTTCAGAAAAAACCCCAAAAATTACCATAACATAATATCGATGCTCTGAGTTCAAAAATAAAGTCATTTTTATAAAAACAATTTTCTATTTATTTTTAATTAAATTTTTAATTAAAAAACACTATTCACCCGAAAAAACTAATACTTGAATAATAATTAATGAAACCGTTATTTAACTATTTTATTGAATCACATTACTTAATCAAGGTGCCTAGATTATTTTAAAACTTTCTTTAAGTGAGATTACTAATCCATTTGGTCATATTACTAATCCTAATCATAAAATCACTATTCATAATTTACTATTCATCAAAAATAAAGTTGATCTTATTAGACTCTAAATTTAGTACTGAACATAATTGCAGAAGACCATTTTTTGAAAATCATTACACATTTTTAATTATTTAGGGTTTACATAAACATATTTAAAATATCCTTTTTCTAAAATTCATCAAAAATATGCATACTATATTTATCCGGTCATTTCAAAATTCATAAACTTCATCATAAGAAGAAATCCCAATTTTTATTTAAAACAAGGATTACACAAGGTAGTTACGGTCTCGTTACATAACCCCTTATAATACCAGCATAGGACCTAAGAGTAAGGTGTGCTAGGGTGATAGAAGCTTGGGGCGGCTCAGTCAACATTGCCCGAGTAGTAATTTCTATTAGTTTGAACTTCTCACGAAGGCGATTTCGTTCCAACTTCACATGATGAAGTTCGGCTTGGATTTGATCCAGAGCAAAGCCCAGTGGTGCTACCTCCTTCCCAAGCTCTGTTAGATGGGCTTCGATCGGTCCAAGACTACTAGGTGAGGCCATCGAATCTTCTTTCTATAATAATTAACCAAGATTACTTATATTTAGAGACAATAATCAAAACATTTTGTTCCCAGCGGTCATGTTGACCGATGGTTATATAATAGTCAAAACCCACAAATCTCATTTTAATTATAATCATGTTTATCAAATAAAACATTTTTGTTGAGTATAACAATAACACATAAAATTAGGAAACAAAATTTATTTAAAAATTTCGGGTCGTTACATATCTAATTCCACGTATCATTGATCTCCATTAATAGCATAGAAGATTGGGTTTGTTATCCAATATTAACATTAGGTCGGAGTATCATTAGTTGAGTTTTATACCTTCAGAAATAACACTAACTATTTTGTGTAGTTGGTATGGAATATTTTAGTTCATCATGGGGTTGTTCGGGTTTACGAATGATCTAGATGTGTTTATATCAATGACGAACTGAGTCTTATGTGCATACATGGATCTGTTTCTTATTTTTTTTGTTGATGAAATATTGGGGTACTCTAAGAATCATGATGATCATTCACAAAAACATGAAATCATCATGAGTAAACCGAGTGAGAGTCACCTATATTCAAATATATCTAAGTGTAAATTCTAGAGAAAAAATTCATATATCATTGGTCACATCATCTCTGAGAAATACATGTCAGTGGAACCAAAGAAAATTTCATGTAGTCCTTCCATGAGAAAATCACAAGATTTCTTTTGATATCTGATGATTTATAGGGTTAAAGGGTTATTATCAAATATTTATACATAAAATTTCTTATTTTTAATGACCTATTTCATGATTGGAAAAGAAGGGGATTAATTTTAAATATTTTTTATTATATTAAGATTATTACGCAGAGTTGATGAAGTGTTTGAATACATAATAAATTTTTATCCAAAGCATACCATGTGTAGAGTATACCATGTTTAATGATGCATTTGGGATCTGAATTGGATAATTTTTGATACAGAGAGATATATTTGTAGTGTATAGTTCATAATAGTTGAAACCACATGAATAGAATTACTCTCTTCATGATATTGAGTTAGTTGTGTTAGTATAATCATTAATGTGTTGGGGGTATTATATATTGGTTGAAAAGATTATTTATTAAATACATAAAATGTGTTTAAGGTACATAATTTCATTGTATTATTTGAATCACTATTAGTGGATACAGTATCATTATGTGAAATCATATGATTTTGATCTAGAATATACACATGGGAAGGGAAATAGTGTTACTGACACTTTGAGAAGGAAGAAAAAACATAGGTAGTTCAAAATATGGGTTTTTAGTGGAATATGAAGAAATTAATGTAGAAGATGCATATTTTGTTTTAGGATGACAAGGAAAATATTTCTATCAGATCAATATCATTTGATTCCAAAATTATAATTTAGACAAGTGAGAGGTTGTATAAAGACAAATTGTTTTTTCTTGAGGGAATTCATTCATTGTGTTGAGTAAAATTTCAAATAGAATATAGTTGAGGATGAGATCATCTATGTTTTTAAACAGGTTATTTTTTCTCTTTCAATGTGGGATGAGGTGATACATGAGGATCATGCCATGAAGTTGGTGGTTCATCCTAGTTTGAACAGAATGTAACATACCCTACGTCGTTAGTATTGATAGATGGTAATGAAAAACAATACTGCATGGTTTGTGACATGCCGGTACACCTGTCAGCTGGGGAAGACCCAGAATCATTGACCTTGAGGTTTATTTTAAATTTTACCCATTCTAGAAGGGAAGTTGGAGGTTATTACACGAACATTGTGGTGGTAATTATGAGGACACCTCAAAAGAATGAGGTTATATGGGTTTATTTTGGAGCATTTGAGAATGCTTCTCATTTATTACCTATTTAGGAGTCTTTCATAGTGAAAATATTAAGGGACATGTAAATTCAATATATATTATTTTTACATAATGTATCGATAAATATTGTTTCTGAATGTGATCCATGAATTACATCACATGTCTTGTAGGGATTACATATAACATTAGGAACCCTCATATTTCTGAGTATTACCTTCCTAATACAGAAATCAAGGTAGTCAGAACATACTATATAGGTATGTTAGGATATGAAACAAGCATGTTCCATATACATTTTTGGTTCTTTGTAGAACCACTTATCACTCACTAAGATCACCAAAAAAATTATTTACTAGGAGATTATTTAGAATGAACCATATGAAGAAATATGTAGTATACCATTGAAATCACCACTATGATGGATGAAGGTAAGTGAGTCTATGTTTTTGGGATAGAGCCTCTTACTATAGATATCAGAGAAGGTTCAATTCGTTCAAAAATATATAGACACTTCTCAGAGTAGAAAAAATCCGTATGATGATAGACGCAAAAGACACTTATAGTTTATAGGGGTGAATGTGCCTTGTTTTAGGAGTTTACAAGACTAGGTCACCATATTATACCAAGGTAGTTATAAATAAAACCCAAGAGTCTTGATAATTTTCAGAGTAACTATCAAATTGGAGTAGTGTATTTCTTATTATCGTTTCCGTAAAGAGATATTGTTATGTAATTTATTTTCATCTGTCATATATTCAAAAGTATCATCACAGCCCATATAATGTGATCCATGTTGATGATGTAGATCTTAAGGCTAATATAGTAAATGTGGGAAAACATTTATATGTTTGGGATCGTTGTGATAAAGTGTTACGAGGAATGATCTTTCTCACTTTTTCCAACTATGGGGGAGTCCTGTAAGGGTTCCCTAGGAAACGTTGGGGTGGGATGTAGATATATAAGATAACAATCCTGATATTTTTTTCCATCAAATCATAGATATTTTTGGGAGTAAAATTTTAGGAAGAACAATTATATAGTGGGTATATTGCATGATCTCATCCATTGAAGATATGACACAACACGCTTTCATGAACTCTTTTATAGTAATTTTTGTTATACCTTATTTTAATTTTATTTGGTTTGTTGTGAAATTGGAGATGTTAAAAATACCATGAGGTTTTCATAGTTTTCACAAGGCTAGAGAAGACATGATGTTTCCCCCTAATAACCGTGAATCTTATTTTGGAGAAGTAGAAGGTGGTGCATGGTCAGTGTATGATTTTTTCAAAACATGTCACCACACATCCCAAACCATCCAGTCCAAAACAATGGGGGTTTATACCATCAATTCATGGATTGATAAATAGTTCACCATTTTGGAGAAAACATGACCCCCATTTGTAGTAGTGAATGGTTAAGGTTCACAGTTTTGAATATTATGACCTTATATCCTAGAAACCAGGAACACGTGTTATTAATATCCTGATAAATTTATTTAAAAATAGAAACCCCATTAGTTTTTAACCCTAGTCACCCCTATTCCATGTTACATGATTGGAAATTTTTTTGAATGTTCTATAGAGGGTAACAAAGAACATGAAATGCCTTTCTAGAAGAAATTATGATCAATTTGAAAGATTTTTCATTCCTTGGTAATTTTTTTCTTCCACATTTGATTTATATTCACTCCCATATCTATTTTCTAATAAAGGTGTATGAGTTTTCCCTTTTTGATTATGGTTTAGATCGTGGTTTTTAGGGATCATATTCCATTGGAATTTTATTCTTATGGTAGTTTCCTTAATGTATCAGGTCCTTCTGATTTCAATATTTTGGCATCAAATTGGTTATTTTCTTTGGATAATGTCTATCAATGACCTTAAAGTCGGTGTTCTAATTGTAAATTCCCATTCAGTTGATTATTATTGAATGTACATAATTTTGAAATTTAAATTTCAACAAAATAAATTTAATTTTGAAATAAATTAATTAATTGGTTGATAATTAGATTATGAAATCGATTAACTAATGAGATTATAAAATTGGTGGAGACCCACGCAGTGTGATAATATAATTGAAATGATTGAATATTAATTATCCATTGTTGTGTAATGAAAATTTGATTATGGTGTATAATTGAAATTATAAAAATTTGTTGAATAAGGGATTTCAGAAGCAATTGATAAATGTGTTGAGAATATGGATCCATCATATGAGATATTTTTGAATGATTTATAAGATAGGGACTAGTACTCCAAATATCCACAGAGTGAAATAATTCAGCTCTAAGCCCCCAATACATATGGAATGAATATGATCCATTTCTTGTGGGACATGGTCTACTAATCCAAATAACCATAGGGTGAAGGACTATAGCTCTAATATGTACTTTCATGATTGTGAATCTGGTTATTCAAAGATTAAAGGGAACCCTTGATAGAATAAAATGTGATAATCTTTTACTGGTGGTACATACTCTAGAATAGGACGAAGTAGTTATTATTATTTCCGTAGTCACTGAAAACTAATGGATTGTGTGGTTAGTTAAAGAAAAATATAAAAGTGGTAATAGTTTACATTATCATTTATATTTTATTCTTTATACAACCACATATTCCATTATGGACTACATATTTTTTAGACATTGTGGGTGATGGCCTACTTAGTTGTAATCAAATCCTTCCCTGGCTGCCTAATTAACACAGAAAATACATAATTTATAAAAAAATGATAGGGGAATGATCCCTATGGTAGATGGATGATTTGGGATTCTGAATGGAGCTTGGATGAGGGAACTAGACAATATTGAATTGGGGATTGGGAGTTGATAGTTACATAATATAAAATATATAATATTTTTTCTCATTGTAATTTTTCATGTTTTGTATTGTCTGGTGATGTTGGTAGTTTTTTTGTAATGTGATATTATGGTTATTGTTTATATCATTTTCATATCATTCATTTATTTCATTTTTTTGGATTATTTGATAAATAGTTTGTGGTCCTCCCACGTTATATATTTGACCATCACTACAAGTATAAATCATCTACAATATGGGGCAGCTCACTTGAGGTCCCTTACACAACCATTTTGGGGGAACAACATATGGAACCTTGGTGGGGATGTTACAACCTACCATTAGTAAAAAGTAAAGATTCTTTTTTTTGTGTTGTTTTGAAAAAAATAAAATACCCTATCATCACAGAATCTATCTAGTGACTATTAGGGAAGTGATTTAGAGAAGTTGAATATTCACAAATTATAAATCCCTTGGAGGTACTCTATGTATATGAGGTAAATCTATTAATTATTTATTAATACTACTTTTTGATGTGAAAGTATACTGTTATATAAATTTTTCAGTATGTGGGGACTATCCTTCTAGTCTAACCACCTAGATAATCATTATTAAAAAAATATGTGTTAAATGGTATCAAATTCCAAGAACAAAAAGGACATAAAAACTAGATAAAATTATTATCATAATAATATAAAAATATCTCATGTTTATGGGAATTATACCTCTCACTATCTTTATCTATTATTGGTTTCATAGTTTTCATGAGATCATATTCTCTTACTAAAATGGGATCATTTATGATATTCAAATTATTTTTTAGTAGCATCGATTAACCCCTGAAATGCCCGAGGTGTTATGATAAATTATTTTTATTATTATTTATCTCAATGTTTTTAAGGAAAATTTATTTATTCTTTCAGAAGGATTGAGACATGACTATTAAATACTCCCTACAACACCTGAACCATTCTAAAAACAATTTATTCATTAATAAGATGGACATTGAAAAAATGTCCCTTACAACTAAGTACTTCACACCATAGATTAGTACTCCCCACGAGTGATGTATATATATTTAAATTGGATAAATTAATTTGGTGGATTAGGTATAAAAGAAAAAAAATAATCATTTTTGGTAAGCCTAGGGGATAATCATAAACCCTAAGGATAAATGACAGTAAAAAACTATAAGGATGATGATTACCTAAAATGAAGAATGAATGAATTAAAATATATTTTATGAAATAAAAATGATTCATTGTTAAGTGAGAGTGGAATAAATGAATAGTAATATATGTATGTATGTAACGGATCATTCGTTCATTCCACTCTGACTTCACAAGTAAAATATTTCTCACTGCTTATTTTCTGTCAGTTACCTCCCTTTTTCCCATATCTCCAATCTTCAGAGGGATTTTCATGTTTCATTATATATTATTAAATAACTTAATATCATAATTATATATTTTATATTTTAAATGAAATTTTAACTTTTTTTATAAAAATGTTAAATAATTACATTCTTATCATTTATGTGTGAACATGTATTTAACCACAGATTTCTTATATTATATTATTCATTCCCTATAATTTTTTATGAATTCCAATGAAATTATTTTTGACATAGTTTGTGAACTATTTATTGTAAAATTATATTAAATTAACATGATTATTTATTATTTCCACTTTTTTCATCTAAACTGATAATCATTTTTTTCATTTTTTCCATTATCCACTAATATAGATTTTCCATGATGATAGATAGTATTCAAATTAAGCAATTAAATTTACTTAATAGGATATCAAAAAAAAATTATACATATCATGAAAATGATATATCACTACCTATGTATTTAAGATTCATTGATGGTTTATAATCCTATTTATTATTCAAGATTATTCTTTCTATAAATGTCCTTTTTTTATTGGAGAGTTTTATCCTATATTCTACGAATTGATTTAATTGGGAAAATTAGTTTATTAATTAAATACTCATTATCTATATAGTTTAAATATGTTATATATTATTATATTTATCTAAAGTAATTTACCGACAAACATAATCTATTTGATGGGATACCTGTTTATTTTTCAAGGATTTATCTTGTTATCATTATTAACAGAATTAAATATGATTATATTATGTGAATTTGATAATAATGGGAGATGTAATGAGATGCCTTGTGATTATTTGATGCCATCAATTAAGAAATGTGATTCAAAATAGAAACACAGTAGATTATTCATACTCACCAATGTATATATGGATTGATTGTCATGAAATATCAAGTCGAGAATATGAGAAAGTAAAAAAAGTTCAATTTCATATATGATAGAAGTATTTGAATAATTTATAAGAAAATTGTTTTATGGTTAAAATAATATAGATTAATTTTATAACTTTTTCTCATAGAGAATCAAATTGACTTTGGAAAATGTACACTTCATGTAACAATATTGAAATAAATAAACACCGTCCTATTTTTTTATAATTAATTGTCTTATTATTGGGGAAATTATACATTATCCAGGTTAATTCCCTAATACAAAGACTAACGATTGTATTAACATTAGAAAATATCTAAATCCAAGAAAACAATATAATTTATATTAAATCACTACTTCAAATGTGGATCATGATATTTAATTTATACGTAGCCTCTAATATGGTGGTTTATATGTGTTGTCTGAATTTGAATATTTGGGTTTTATTATATGTAATAATTTTTATATGATCATAAGATTACCACCATGATGATTTTATTGTTGATTAAATATTCTAGTGGTAATATTACAATATTCCTTGTTGTTTTTTATTGGAACATAAATTTTAGTGATATTATTATACTTCCAATATATTTATTTAACATGATTATATTAATGGATTGGTTGTATCCCCATAGAGGAAAAAGTATCTGGAAAATGATTTCATATTAACCTATTATATTATATTAAAATATAATAATTAATCCCCTTTGTAGAAGGAAATTAAATAATTTAGATCATGATATGAAATTATATTTAACACCTGGCCAAAATATTTGGTGGAAAACCAAATATTAGGGACATGGATATTCTGAGGAAATGTAAATATTTCCCAAGGATGATATATTTCTATGAATTGTATCTTTATTCTTCTCTATAATTCCGAATCCCATTGCTTATTTAATTTAATTGTAAAAATTTGGATTGCGAAGAAGCATTTTATATATAGTGATAATGTAATAAAGATGATATTATAAGACATTATTACTATAATAATTACTATTTATCCATTTCTAAATTTATAAATAAAATTTTTATATTATTAAAAAAACAATAAAAATGATAAGAAAATTTTATCTATAAGATATTAACCAGACAAAATACAATTTATTGACAAATATATAAGAAATTACAAAAAATATCATAAATATATGTATTTTAAAATAATGATTATTAATCACCATGGATGACGTGAATCCATTATAATTAAATAAATCAATTGGGAGAAATGGATAAAAATTATTAGAATATTCATGACATGGGAATAACCTAGGTGAAATTCAAACTTTTCCATCCTTAGTATAAAAATAGAAACTATAATGAGGAAAATCATTATAAAAATTGAATGCTTTAGAATAAATCAATAATATAAAATTATAACTATGCATTGTGATGTGAGAGAGGAATTAACAAATAATTTAGTAATGCTACATATAAGAATAGAATTATAAAATTTCAAATATAGTCCTTACAAATATGGTGGTTCAAAATATGTCTATTGTTCATATATCAAATATGAATTGTTGATTTTGTAATTTTTATTAAATATAAGTAATAATGAAATAAAAATATGATAGTAATGTATTATAAATATATATATATATATATTCATGTTAAGTATAATAATAATTATTATCCTTAATCATGAAATGTTGTATATATAATATTTTATTTAATATTTCAATCTAAAGGGAGTAGGAAAATTAAATTTTGTATTATAAAGAAATAATTAATGAAATTTGTTACAGAGAATGTATAAAAGTAAAATTTATTTTAAAAGAACAGTTTTATTATTTATTTAATACTTATTATAATAATTTAAAATAAAACATATAATATACTATTATATATGAACTAATATATTTCCCACTCTTAAATTATAAATAGAAAATAAATAATACGAGGAACACATACTGTAAAAATGAATTTTTTAATAAAATAATTTTTATTTATAATTTATAATTTCATTTAAATGATAAATATATAAATTTATTAAATTTAATTTTAACAAATTATGTGAATTATTTAATTACTCATATCATTTAGAGATATATATTTTTTATATGTCTAAAATATATGATATTTAGATTAATAGTAAAAATATTGATTTTTCTAAAAACTATTTATTTTATTATATAAGAATGGAATAAATGGTTAATAAACCCATTATACATATAATATTTATTTAATATGCAATATAGATATTTAAAAAATGAGTTTTACTTTATTAGAAACATTTTTATAATTTTTGAAAATCAGGTAATATATCTTAATAATAATTATTTGTATTCACCTCTATTAAATTTTATAATTTATCATATTTAGAAATTATATAAAACCGAATAAGTTCAATGTTTTATTTCAACACGCCAACACTATTTATAATGATAAATTCCATTTTTAGGTATCTATATAATATTATTTTGATTATTGTTAACTACCCGGTTAATAGTGGGACAATGTTTTGAAGGAAATATTTTATTAATATTGCGTTGTTTTTATCTAATCGGTTAAATAAATATAATATAAATGTTGAATAATATATTATTTTTAATATAATATATAATTATATGGGCACTCATTCCATCATTAATAAATACGAAATTATATTAAGAACACATATTGGTTAAATGTCTTTTTTATAAAATAACTAATATATATATATATATATATATATATTGATTTAATCATATTTGTAAATTCATATAGTGTAACAACCTGAGATTTTATGAGAAATATTATTTTTAATTACTTTGATGTCTTGTGTTGTATGCTGCACCAAGATTAGCTTTCACTACACGCATCCCTGACTTGGCTTGCATTACACGCAATCACGGCCTTCCACGATAGCGTATGTTATACGCAATACCGAGTTTCACTAAACAACGATATGTTATATAAACTAGCCATTATAAATATTAATACCCACTATTTGAAATCTTATTTTTCAAAATGGACTTCATTTTTAGATTCAGAATATCAAAATTATCCTAGGGTGAATTTTTGGTATTTTTCTGAAAACATACATTTTTTGATGAATAGTGAAAACACTGGGTTACTATTTAAAAACCAACTTTTTATTTAAATAATTATTTATTTTTTATAATTTTATTTTAGGTAAAAATTGATACATAATACATATATAAGTTCAATGTAATTCATTGGAGTCATTTTGTATTAATTTTAGATATATAAATAGTTTATTGAACTTTTTATCGTCTATTACCCAACTCCTAGAAAAATTTGAATATTTACATAAAACATAATTTTTCCGCTTCTGTGAATGGAATTTAAAAAATCCGAGAGACACGGTTGATATTAGTATGTAAAATTTAGTTCATTGAAATGAAAATAATTTTTTTGGAATCGTAACTTTTCACTTTTATTTACAACGGTTAAAAGTAAATAGTGTAATTAATGGTAAAAATGATATTATTATTACGATAACACATGTCCTAATTCTATTGGATAAGTGTAGTTTAAACAAAAATAACCTTGGGTATAAAATATCACCCTTTAGGTCGACTTGGATTATATTAGGACATTTATAATTATTTTATTTAAAGAAGAATTAAAATTGTAAAATCAATGTTTAATAACTATAACATTTTTAATATAGGTTTAAAAATAAGATAAATTCGACTATAAATATTAATTATATATCTAAAAATATTTAATACATAATGTATGTTATTTATAATTTTTAGACATTAAATAATTTAATTTATTTATAACACAATGGTGATGCAGTAATTACCTTATATTAATGAAATATTAACATATTAGATGTTATAATCACCCAAATAAATGTAATATTAGACTTTCTATGAGTTCCACTAATTTTTTAGGTTAATATGACATGTTAGTATTGATTTAATTAACATTTTCTAACTAATCATGCTGTTATGATTTTCACAGAAATCAAGTACCACATATTGTCAAAATTGACATAAAATAGTTTTTCAAAGAAATATTATATTATTAATTGTTATTTATTCAAAAAAATCTAAGGTTCGGACAAATGGCATAGATAAGGATATATATATATTAATAATTAACCACTAGGGGTTCGTTTGGCTTGTTAAAGTATGTTTATTAACCATATAGTGTAAGAAAACAAAAAGACACGGTAAAAGATAAATTATTTAACTTAGACATAAATCTAAATGTTATGGTTAAAATAGTAACCTAAACTTGTCTAAAATCTATTGGGTGAAAGTATTTCGACCCATACCCACCTTAATTTATAAATAAATCAATTTTGAGCTATTAAAAACCGAATATGACTTTATAATAAAATAATATTTTATGTTTTTCCTAAAGTGCCGCTCTCCTCCCTTATAAAAGGGAACCTCCTCCCTCTCTTCTCTTCACACACTTTTGAGCCTTGAATATCGGTAAAATCCTACCAATTCCTCTTCTCAACCTCTCTAGTTATATCATTGAGGTTATGGTTATCTCAAAATACCAACTCTAGTGCCCTGAAAAGAAGTTTAAAGAAGTGGCGTCGAGGAAGAGGTAATATGTTCTAACAAATCTTTCATGATTATTTCTTGTTCTACTTCCTATTCTTTAGTTTTTTCATTATAAAGTAATAACATAAGTATTAATTATATACTGATATGTTATTATAAATTTTAAACAACCCCATTTCACCTTTTATCCATCCTATGGAAAACAAAATCATCGTGCGTGCGTACGTACGGAATACCGTCTCCACGTCGTGGTGTAATCTATTCTTCAACCAACACCTTACTTGGATGGGTATAATGGTGTGAAGAATTACTATATATAGTTATTATAACATCATACTGATTATGAGATATTATATCATCCACCCCAATTAAATTCAATAATTATGTGAATGATATCATCGCTCGTGCGTACGTACGGATTACCGTCTCCACGACGCGATTAGATTCATTCTCCATGTTAAACATTAAAGAATGATTATAAATAATATATAATAAGTAATCATGAAATATAGGACATAATAATGCTACTGTATTTATGTATTTATATATGTACATCATCTACTTAATTCCATTTAATTCAATAAGGAAAGGAAAACATCATTCATGCGTATGTACGACCTACCATCTCCGTGAACGGTGTATTTAATTACATTCATCTATCTATTATATATATTTATATAATTAATATATATGATATATAAATAATTATTTTCATTATAGAAGTAATTAAATCATATTTTAATTAATAATAATATCAAGAACAACAAGTCCAAACACATACGATAAATAAAACGATTTTACCCAAAATGCTGCTTTAACATGGAATTTACAAACGAACGAGTAATATAAAATCATAAATGAAACATATATGACATCCTAACAATGAATATAATTTTGTAATAAGTCTATGACATTATTTAAATCATTATACATGAGGTTTAGATACATACGAAGCATACCAGACATAAGGTAAGGGATAATTTTGCAATCTCATTTTAATCTGAGAATTCTTATACATAAGTATTTACTGGGGTTATATTTTTCATCCATGTCTAGATAAATGTCTTCATAAAGTGTTTAATATTCTTCCATGTATGTTTAAAGTCATTTTTACCCATCTTTATTGTGACTTTGTGTTATGGAAGTAATATTTCTTTTGTTTATCATTCGCGGTACTTTTTTACATATCCGTCAAAAGTACAAGGAAAATGATTTTTTTAACTTATAATGTATGAATGGATTTTATGGTTTAACACCTCCTTATTTTCATGAATCTTAATCTACAATATTTCATGACTATTTTCAAAAAAAATTATTTTCTTTTAAAATTTCATGGCATTTGGTGAAAAGAAAATGATTTTGAATAAGAAAGGATATTTTCCTCAAAAATTCATTTCAAGTGTTTCATCAAAACCATTTTACATATAAGATGACATTATTTCATATGTGTATGTTTAATGTATAATTTCTATATGATTTACATGCTTTCAATTTTCTTCTGATGAAATGATATCCATTGGTTTTATATGGATTATGTTATGATGGGATGATGTTTATGAAACCCAATTTGTTCTTTGGGTTATGATGAATGATTTGTGTTTATGTTGTGTCCCAAATAAGAATGATTTCATTCTGAGATGGGTGGGACCTATATCTCCCTCCAATTAATTGGGTAATGATTTATATCTCATGAGATAGATATGGCTAGAACGGTAAGTTAATCTGGTTCCGTGATACAGGACTGGAACGAGAAGTGAACTCGATTCAGAAAGGGACTTTGTCCACTAAGATGCTCTTAGCAGCAATGCCTTGGCTACTATGGAAATCCTATCATGTGATTAATGATTCTCCCCAATTAAATGTCTTATTTCCATGCAATTATATTATTATTGATGTTACTTTATGATCTATACCTTACGTACTTCCATGTTTTATGTCATTTCTCAAGATTTCGATGTTTAAACATTATGTTCATGTTTTTATGTTCAAATGTATATGGTTTGTTTTATTTTCACCATGCATACCCTTACTAAGCATTTGATCTCACCCTTTTTATGTTTTCTTTTCCCATGATATAAAGAATGTTTTTAGGTATGAATCTAGAAGGGTAAGATCATTATGGGTGATGTTGAAGATCTTTCACCACGATTAGAATATTATGTTCCGAGTTTCCAAAGATACTAAACTATTACGGTCCTTTGGTGTATATTTATTTACGTATTAAGTATTCCTCAAAAGTAATGTAATGTCTATGTACGTCAAGATTTGGGTCACTACACTTGGTGTCAAAGGAAAGGTTTAGTTAACCTTTGGAAACTAGGATGCGAAAACTTTAGTGAAATCCCTATATATTTTTCTAAGATATGTATAGGGATGTCTCTACGGTTAAGTATATGTATAGGTTATAGTCCTAGAATTATTGTAACGATCTTATAATTAGACCTAAGGTGTTAAATATTGATGGTACTCCCCCTTTATTATTTTGTTTTCCTAGCATGATTTTTTTCCAGTCACACAATTCATCTTGGGTTTTAGAAAATGGTTGGAAACAGGAAGATTCGGGATAATATAGGATATTATGGACAATGGAATGAAATTATTCATGAGCAACCAAATGAAATAGGATTTGGAATTCCAAACATCGTTATTATGCCTAATCAGCAATTTCATAATATGATCAATAATCTTAACTTTTGTATGTTTCCTGACTCAGCTAATAAGAGAAATATGGAGTTTCATGATGATCATAGAGGAAAGAAAGTTCAATTTCCATCATGTAATTAATGTGGTAAAAGGCATCAGGGAGAATGTTTCAACGTAAGTGGAAGATTCTTTGGGTGTGGAAAAGCAGGACACCAATCCAATAAGTGCAAAGGAAAAGGTTCAGTTAACCCCATGGACACGGATAATGGTATTTCTACGACATCAACGATGATTAAATGTTATAAATGTGGAATTTATGGGAACTATGCAAACCAATGCTCTAAGGGAATATTTCATGAAGAGAATCAGCATGGTCGTATGGGTAGTATTTATGTTGATGATGACGAATAGACTACAAATGATATATGAGATGAAATAAATGATGAGGCTCAGTCAGTTTTTTAAGAAGGTAGTGGAATGATTGTATTTTTATCAAGAATAATGTTTGGTTCTATGGAATGAAGAAAAATCTAATGATTGTTAGACTGCTGTCTTTCCATGAGTTTTTTTAAAGTATATGATGAATGGTACCGGTAACCATGAATGTTTATTCAGATATTTTTGGAATGTAGATGACATTCACATAATGAAACGATAATAAGATAATGAGATGTTTGATAGTATTCACAAGATCATTACTAATTTAAGGACTAAGTGATATTATGGTTTGAGTATATAAACTTTTTGTGATTTCTGTATGAGGAAAGTGTTAACTTCTGACAACATTCATGTTTTCACTAAGTTTCATGGGGTATTAATTTTTCAAGAGAATACATGATTAAGTTATTCACATGTTTGTAATTTTACCAACAAGATATGTTGTATGATATATGGGGGATAATTGATGATATTCACATTCTAGAAAGAGGACATTTCTAGTAATTGTTTTCATAATACAATGAACTTGGAAGAAAGTATTTTGAATAAGCCTAAATAATAGAATGGAATATATTGGACATAAGTTAGTATTGTATAAGGATATAACTTTTTTGATATTATTGATGGAATGTTATAATAATGTAGTTTTAGAAAAAGGACAACCTACAGGATGGGGGACAACCCATCACGTTGGACAAGGCTGTGGGAATTTAACCCTCAACCGAAGTGTGACATGCCTTTATTTCCTACCACTGGCCAAAAAGAAGTCCCTGGTTAGTAGAAACTAGTTTTATTAAGCAGTATGATCGATGAAGTATAAGTCCATTTTTGGAATCATATATGATTAACCTCACTATAAATAGACTTATGTATATTTGATAACATTTTCTAACATTTTGTTTGAGACATATGTAATGACCCATCATTTTATCACATGATCTGCTAACACTCAATGAATGAAAAATTCAACTTAATTTCTATAAGAGATGATGTGGAAATTTTTCAAGGCATGAACAACAGTGAGATTATACCGATATAAAGTAAGTATTTCTTCTAATTCAAATTCATCAACTTTAGGAAAATCATCGTGAAAACCAAAAAAAGTGTCCTAGTGCCCTTATATACGATGAATCAGATGGTACCTTAGATCATCACAAATTTATGGCTTTGTGATTGTTGTATTTTTCATAGCCATGTCCTCTACAACTCTCTATAAGAACATGATGATTAGATTTTTCTTCCACATCCATATTTCCACCTATGTTCTCCTATGTGGAAATCCAGTGATGAGTTAATCTGGGTAATTGTTACATTTCTAACATTTATTTTTTAAATGATTTTTTAGTATTCCTTGTTACGATGTGGGTTTCTATGAAAGAATCATTCTTGTAGTAATCCATTTATAACCCCAACAAACTTCGAGGGAGAAATTCATTTTAAGGGGGGTAGAATGTAACAACCCAATATTTTATGAGAAATATTATTTTTAATCATTTTGATGTCTTGATTTCTATGATACACCATGAATAGCTTGCACTAAATACATCTTTTACTTGGCTTGCATTACATGAAATTGTGACCTTCCACGACAGAGTATGTTGTATGCAATATCAAGTTTCACTAAAAAACGATATGTTATATAAACTAGATGTTATGAATAGTAAAACCCACTTTTTGAAATTTTATTTTTCAAAATGGACTTCATTTTTGGATTCAAAATATCGAAATTAGCATATGGTGATTTTTTGGTATTTTTCTGAAAACTTTCAATTTTTTATGAATAGTGAAGACACTGTGTTACTATTTAAAAACCATCTTTTTATTTAAATAATTATTTATTTTATTTAAATTTATTTTAGGTAAAAATTGATACATAATACCAGTATAAGTTTAATGTAATTAATTGGAGTCATTTTATAATAATTTTAGATATAAAAAAATTTTATTGAACTTTTCACCGTCTTTTACCCACCTCCATGGAGAATTTGAAATTTTACATAAAACATAATTTTACCACTTCTGTTAGTGGAATTTCAAAAATCCAAGAGACATAATTGATATCAGAAAGTAAAATGTGGTGCAATGAGTTGAGAATAATTATTTGTGAATAGTAACTTTTTACTTTTATTTACCACGGGTAATAGTAAAAAGGGTAATTAAGCATAAAAATGATATTATTATAACCCTATAACATGTCCAAATTCTACTAGATAAATGTTTTTTCGACCAAAAAAACCGTAGGAATAAAATATTACCCTTTAGGTCCACATGGATGGGATTAGGGCATTTATTATTATTTTATTTAAAGAAGAATTAAAATAGATTAAATCAATGCTTAAAAAATAAATCTTTTTTAATATAGGGTTATACATAAGATAAATTAGACTATAAATATTCATTAGAAAGATAAAACGATTTCATACATAATGGTATTTTTTTTTATAATTTTTAGACTTTAAATAATTTAATTCATTTATGACATAATGATGAAACAGTAATTACCTTATTAATGAAATATTAACATAATTGATGTTATAAATACCCAAATAAATGTAATTTTAGACTTTTTATGAATTAAACTAATTTTATAGGTTAATATGAAATGTTACTATTTATGTAATTATGTTTTTTAGAATTAATCATGCTGTTATGATTTTCACAAAAATCTTGTACAAAATAGTGTCAAAATTGACATAAAATAATTTTTAAAACAAATATTATATTATTAATTGTTATTTTATTCCTAAAAATCTATGGCTCAGAAAAATGACTTAGATATAGATATATATATTAATAATTAACTACTTGGGGTTCGTTTCACTTGTTATAGTAAGTTTATTAACCATATAATGTAAGAAAACAAAAAGACTTGGTAAAAGTTAAATTATTTAACTTAGAGTTAAATCTAAATGATAAGGGTAAAATATTAACTTAAACATGTCTAAAATCTTTTTTAGAGTATTTAAACCCATTCCCACCTTATCATAGAAAAAAATAAATTTTTATCTATTAAAAACCGAATATTACTTTATAATAAAATAATATTTTATGTTATTTCTAAAGTGCCCCTCTCATCCCTTATAAAAGGGAACCTCCTCCCTCTCTTCTCTTCACACACTTTTGAGCCTTGAAGCTCGGACAACCCCTGCCTATTACTCTTCTAAACCTCTCTATTTATATCATAGAGGTAATAATTTTCTCAAAAGACCAATTGTAGTGCCCTAAGAATAATTTTAAAGGAGGTGCGTCGAGGAAGAGGTAATCTCTTCTAATGATTCTTTCCAGTTTCTTTCTTCTTCTACTTCCTCTTCTTTAGTTGTTTCATTATAATGGTATTACATCAGTATTAAATATATACTATGTAACACCCGCGACTTTTATATGAAAGACTTTGTTTTTATTTTATATAAATCATCAAAGGAATCTTTCACTACACACAACACTAGCTTGGCTTGCTTTACATGCAATCACGACCTTCCTTGATAGCTTGCGTCGTACGCAATACCGAGTTTGACTAAACAACGATATGCTATAAAAATATTATTAAAACTAGCCATTATGAATATTAATAACCACTTTTTGAAATATTTTAAATTATATTTTTCAAAATGGACTTCATTTTTGGATCCGGAATATCAAAATTAGCCTAGGGTGAAATTTTGGTATTTTTCTAGAAACTATCAATTTTTGATGAATAGTGAAAACACTAGGTTGCTATTTAAAAACCGACTTTTTATTTAAATAATTATTTATTTAATTTAAATTTATTTTAGGTAAAAATTGATACATAATACCTATATAAGTTCAATGTAATTCATTGGAGTAATTTTATAATAATTTTAGATATATAAAAAGTTTATCGAACTTTTCACCGTCTTTTACCCACCTCCTAGGAGAATTTTCAAGTTTACATAAAACATAATTTTACCACTTTTTTGAGTGGAATATCAAAAATATGAGAGACACAGTTCATATCAAGGACTAAAATATGCTTCAATGAGATGAAAATAATTTTTGTGAATAGTTAATTTTTACTTTTTTTTACCACGGTTACAAGTAAATAGGGTAATTAAGAGTAAAATTGTAATTATTATTACCCTAACACTTGTACTAATTCTATTGGATAAGTTTAATTCGACCAAAAACAACCTTAGTAATAACATATTACCATTTATGCCCACATGGATTAGATTAGGACATATATTATTAATTTATATAAAGAAGGTTAAAATAGTTAAAATTAATGTTTAATAAGTAAATAATTTTTAATATAGGGTTATAAATAAGATAAATTAGATTATAAATATTCATTATAAATCTAAAACGATTTCCTACAAAATGGAATTTTATTTATAATTTTTAGACATTAAATAATTTAATTTATTTATGACACAAAGATGATGCAGTAATTATCTTATTAATGAAATATTGACATAATTGATGTTATAAATACCCAAATAAATGTAATTTAAACTTTGTATGGATTCCTCTAATTTTCTAGGTTAATATGACATGTTAGTATGGATTTAATTAACTTTTTTAGAACTAATAATTCTTTTATGAGTTATAAAAAAATCAATTACTAAATAGTGTCAAAATTGACATAAAATAGTTTTTAAAACAAATATTATATTATTAATTGTTATTTTATTCCAAAAAATATACGGTTCAGCCAAATGGCTTAGATAATGTTATATATATTAATAATAAACAACTTGGGATTCGTTTGTCTTGTTATAGTATGTTTATTAACCTTATAATGTAAGAACACAAAAAGACATGATAAAAGTAAAATTATCTAACTTAAAGTTAAATCTAAATGATAAGGTTAAAATAGAAACCTAATCTTGTCCAAATTCTATTGTATGAGAGGATTTCGACCCATCCCCACCTTATATTCAAAATAAATCAATTTGGAGCTATTTAAAACCGAATATGACTTTATAATAAAATAATATTTTTAGTTTTTCCAAAGGTGCCCCTCTCCTCCCTTATAAAAGGGCACCTCCTACCTCTTTTCCTCACAACACATTGAGCCTTAAAGAACGGCCAACACCTTCCAATTTCTCTTATACACTTCCCTAGAAACATCCCAGAGGTCCTGGTCTTCTTCAAAGACCAATCTTAGTACCCTAAAAGGAGGTCTCAAAGAAGCGCTTCAAAGGAGAGGTAATGTCCGTTGCTGATTCTTTCAACTTTATTTCTTCTTCCACTTATTCTTATTTAGTTGTTTCAATATGAATTAATCACATCAGTATCACTCATATACTGATATGTTATTATAATTATGAAACAACCCTATTTCACAATCTATCCATCCTACGGAAAACGAAATCACCGCGCGTGCGTACGTACGGAATACCGTCTCCACGTCGTGGTGTAATCTATTTTCCACCACCACATTACTTGGATGTGTATAATGGTTTAAAGAATGAATATATATGAATATTGTAAAGTGATATTGATTCTGAAATAGTATACATACACTAAATACAATTCCACGATCATGGGAATGATATCATCGCTCGTGCGTACGTACGGAATACCGTATCCATGATGTGATGCGACTCGTTCTACATGATTTTCATTTCATAATGATTAAATAAATGAATTGAGTGAATAAATATGATATATATTACACTAATACCATTCTGTAAATGAGGTATCTATAACCTAAAAAGAATAATAGGAGTTTATTCGACAAAACACTCATTAGAACAAAAAGTAATAAACACCGAATAACAAGTAGCAATGAAATATTACTAATAATAAGAAAGAATATGACCATATATGATATCATAACAATGACTATGATTCTATAATAAGTCAATGACATTATTTAAATCATTATACAAGAGGTTCAGACACTTACGAAGCAAATCGGACCTAAGGTAAGGGAAATGTCACAATCTCATTTTTATCCAAGATTGTTTATACATTGGAATTTACTAGGGTGTATTATATCATCTAGATCCATGTTTCCACAATATGTAATATTATTTCCATCCACCTACAATTTTTTAAATCCAATTTTACCCTTCGGTGAGTTTTTAGTAAAATATATGTAAGGAATATTTTGCCATTTTTTGTATGAGGTACATTTTGACTTTTCCAAAAAAAAGTACGAGAATAATGGTTTTTTAACTTATACAGAATAAATGGATTTTTAAAACATTTTTTTTCCAAGAATCTAAATTTACAAGTTTTCGTGTTTATTTTTAATCAAATTCTTTTAGTTTAGAATTGTATGACATGTTGAGAAAGGAAAAGTGTTTTTGAAGTAGAAAGGATATTTTCCTCAAGAATGGAGTTCAAGTGTTTTATCAAAATTATTTTCCCTCTAAGATAATAAAGGGTTATGTTTATATCCCTATTATTACATTTATTTGATTATGTTGTGATGGAATTATTTTTATGAATTCATTTATCTTATATTAATTGTTTTATGATGTCATGATGTTTAAGAATCCCATTTTTATTACATGGGTTATGCTATGATGTATGGATTTTGATTTGGTGGCACACATAAGAATGGTATCATTATGAGATGGGTGGGACCAATATCTCCCTCCAATGCATTGGGTAAATATTTTATTTCTCATGAGATAGACACGGCTGGAACGACATGATAAATCGGTTCAGTGAAACAGGACTGAAACGAGGAGTGAACTCGGTTCAGAATTGGAATTTGTCCACTAAGATAGTCTTGGAAATGAGTATTGACTACTACGAAATGATTTTCTATGACAATGTGTGTATTCCACAAAGCTTCATGTTTTATGTTATGATTATTGTGATTAAATTTCACTACCATGCTTTATCCCATGTTATTAAATTATGATCACTTTTGTAGGGTATGATTTCCAAAATGTTATGTTCTTATGAATATGATATGATTGATATTTCTTTTGTTTACCCTTACTGAGCATTTGAGCTCACCCTTTTGTATTATTTCTTTCCCCGGGTCAGGAAGAAGGTTATTAAGTAAGATATTCCAAAAGGGACTATAGATATGATGAAATAAATGGGAGAAAGTGTAGATGGTTTATGAACCAGTTTCTTAGGTTTCCCAGTTTCTAAAGACACTATACCTATACGGTCCATTCATAGATTTGTTATATGTTGTAATAAGTGTACTTCAATTTTAATGTATTAACAATGTATGTAAAGTATGGGTCGTTATAGTTGGTATCAAAGGAAAGGTATAGTCAACCTTTGGAAACTAGGATGTGAATGCCTTAATAAGAATCCTAAGGATAAGTCTAAGCATAGAACACAATCTTAGTGTTTTAGAAATGGCCATGAATAACCTAGGATAAGACCTTAAGTGTGAAATTTTATTCTTTATTATGTGGTTTTCCTATTATAAATAGTGTTGCTCACACTATTTTTCTTGTTTTTAGTCAATGGCTGGAACCCGAAGGAACCATGTTAATGTGGAATGTGACGGGAAATGCAATGATTGTCCCCCTGAGCAACCAAATGTTATGGGATCTGTAACACATAATATTGTAGCCATGCTCACACAACATTGTCATTCTATGAATCATGTATGACTTCTAAACGAGCAAAGGAAGGAGCAACATTCTGTTGAATCCATCCTGAGACAACATCCACCTTCATTCAACGGGTCTACTAATCCATTTGTTGCTGAATAATGGATCAGTACTACTGAAAAGTTTTTTTTCAGTTCTTCAATGTTCTGAACATGATAAAGTCATCTTAGTAGTGTATCTTTTAGAAGGTGATGCTGATAAATGGTGGAATCTTATCAAGAATACGAGGTCAAGTGATGAAATTGAGTCCATGGAATAGGATGAGTTCAAGAACATATTTTTCAATAAGTACTTCCCTCGTATTCTCCGAACAAAGATGGAGAAGGAGTTTCTTGAACTAAAGCAAATGGATGATGAATCCGTTGGTACCTATGAAGAAAATTTTACAAGACATGCAAGGCATGCTTCTAGTATTATTATCCAACCTGAGAGTAAGATCGATCGATTCTTTAGTGGCTTAAAACCAAGTCTTCAAAGGGCGTTAGCCATAAGGGACATCAATAGATACGAGGAAATCGTTCGATGTGCTCTCAAAGTTGAGATGGAGATATGAGTAACCCATCAGTCAAATGGGTTTGATATGAAGTGGAAAATGGAATTCAAAGGAAAATATAAAGATCACACTGAAAAGAAGATGAGTTCTCCCTTGTGCTCAAAGTGTGGAAAGAAACGTGGAGGGAGTTGTCTTAAAGGGACAAGTAAATGTTTCAAATGTGGAAAGGAAGGTCATCGGGCATTTGAATGCCATAATGATGGGAAGAAGATGTCTAGTGATGCGAACAATGAAAAGGATACACAGAGTGCACCTCCTATACTTCAATGTTACAAGTGCAAGGAAATGGGGCATTATGCCAATCAATTCCCTAATCCAAGGGTTTTTTATGATGATCGACGTCAACAAACTCTTAAGGCTAAAGATAAAGGAATGTCACATGCAATTTCTATCAGCGATGTGGAGTACGATAACGAAGTGGTGAAAGGTACACTTACCATCCACTCTAAAGTAGAAAATGTTTTATTTGATTCTGGATCCACCCACTCTTTTATTTCTGAAGAATTTTCTAAGGTTATCACCGTATTACCTCAACAATTAGATGTTGAGTTAGCTGTGACAACCCCTAATGGTTCAAAAGTCGCATCAAAAGTTTATAATTATTCTATGATTGAAGTTTGTGGGAAATTGCTTCCTTCAAATCTTGTGATCCTCCCTATAGTGGAATTTGATGTGATTCTTGGCATGGATTGGATTTCTCTATATGGATCTCATATCAATTGCCGATGAAGGGATGTCACATTTCATATTCCAGAACAATCATTGATCGTCTATCGATGCAAGGATGAACATAACCTTCTAGTGGAAATTTCTTCCATCTTATAGGTCTTGATTCCACTAAATGATGATTATTTATCTCAAATGGTTGGTGAGAAACTCATGATTAAGAATATTCCCATTGTACTGGAGTTTGATGATGTCTTTCCGAAGGAATTGTCGGGTCTTCCACCAAAACGTGTAGTTGAGTTTTCAATAGAATTCATACCGGGTGCTTTACCTATTTCAAAGACACCTTATTGAATGGACCCAATTGAGTTGCAATAATTGAAGAAGAAACTCCAATAGAATCTTGATAAGGGGTTCATAAGCCCTAGTGCATCACCTTGGGGAGCACATGTTCAGTTTGTTAAGAAGAAATATGGATCAATGAGACTCTGCATTGAATATCAAGAACTTAACAAGATCACAATCACGAACAAATATCTTCTCCCGCGCATTGATGAATTATTTGACCAACTACACAGAGCTCAATACTTTTCCAAGATTGATCTTTATTCGGGGTATCATCAATTAAGGGTTAAAAGGGAGGATATACCATAGATGGCTTTCTGTACAAGGTATGGACACTATGAATTTATATTGATGCCATTTGGTCTTACTAATGCCCCTGCTATCTTCATGGATCTGATGGATAGAGTCTTTAGAGACTATCTTGATCAGTTTATGGTAGTCTTTATAGACGATATTCTTTTGTAATCAAAGAAAAGGAAGAACATGAAGATCACTTGAGAATTATATTGAAGACCATGAGAAAGGAGAAGATTTATGCCAATTTTATGAAGTGTGAATTTTGGCTTCAAAAAGATTCATTTTTGGGTCACATAATCTCAAAAGAGGGGATATATGTGGATCCAGCAAAAACAGAGGTTATCAAAAGATGGTCGAGACCAACAACAGTAACTGAGATCTGAAGTTTTCTTGGTTTGGCAGGATATTATCGACGTTTTGTGAATGATTTTTCAAGATTATCGAATCCACTCACCAGGTTGACTCGGAAAGGAGTTAAGTTTGTTTGGACAGAGGAATGTGAAGAGAATATCAAGGAGTTGAAAAGAAGGTTATCCAGTGCACCTGTGCTCACACTGCCTTGTAGTGGAGAAAGGATTGTGATCTACAGTGATGCATCCTAGAAGGGATTGGGGTGTGTTCTTATGCAATCTGATATGGTGATAGCTTATGTCTCACGACAGTTGAAAATCCATGAGCAAAATTACCCCACTCATTATTTGGAGTTAGCTGCGGTAATCATTGCATTAATGATTTGGAGGCATTATCTTTATGGTGAAAGGTGTGACATTTATACTGATCATAAAAGTTTAAAGACTATTTTCACACAAAAGGAGCTGAATATGCGCCAAAGAAGATGGTTGGGGCTGATTATAGATTACGACTACTCAATTCATTACCACCCTGGGAAAGCAAAAAAGGTGGAAGATGCATTAAATCGACAAGACCATGCCAGTTTATCCATGATGAGGATCACAAAAGATCCAATATTTATGGATTTACAAAGGATGGATCTTGGAATTATAATGAAAGAGGAATATTCGTATCTTTCTCAAATGATTGGTCAACCATCTATACATGTTAAGATTAAAGAGGCACATAAAGAAGATGTAGAGTTACAAAAGAAGGTGAGAAATGTTCCTTAATTCAACCTTGATTGTGATGGGATAATCATGTTCAGGAATCTGGTTTGTGTTCCTCCTATCCCTGAATTAAAGAAGGAGCTTCTATATTAGGCTCTTGGTTCTTTATTCTCTATTCATCATGGAAGCATGAAGATGTATAGGGACCTGAAAGAGTACTTCTGGTGGGATGGCATGAAAAGAGATGTTGTTGAATGAGTCTCTCGATGCTTGGTTTGTCGACAAGTTAAAGCTGAGAGACAGAAGTCTAAGGGGATGTTACAACCATTACCCATACCAGAATGGAAATGGGAAAACATCACTATGGACATTGTCAGAGGACTTCCTAAAACATTCAAAGGCAATAATGCTATCAGGGTCATAGTTGATCGTCTTACAAAGTCTGCACACTTCATTGTTGTTAGAGAGGATTTCTATCTGGATCATCTTGCCAGGATATATGTAAAGGAAGTGATAAGATTTCATGGAGTAACACTTTCTATTATATCTGATCAGGATCCGAGGTTTACCTAAAAGTTCTGGCGAAGTCTTCAGCATACTCTGGATACAGAGTTGAGTTTCAGCACTGCTTATCATCCTCAGACAGACGGTCAGTCTGAGAGGAAAATTCAAACACTAGAAGATATGGTGAGAGCTTGCTCAATGGATTTCATAGGTGGTTGGGATCAACACCTACCTTTGATGGAGTTTTCATATAATAATAGCTTTCACTCCAGTATTGAGATGGATACTTATGAAGCTCTCTATGGAAGAAATGCAGGACTCCATCTTGCTAGGATGAAGATGGGGAAAGAAAGCTATTAGGACCTGATCCTGTTGATGAGATGGTAGAAAAGGTCCGATCTATTCAACAACACATAAGAGCAGCTTAGAGTCGACAAAAACGTTATGCCGACAACTGAAAAAACGACTTAGAGTTTGAAGTGGGTGATAAATTGTTCTTACGAATATATCCTTTTAAGAGAGTAATGGGATTTGGAAAGAAGGGAAAGCTGAGCCCAAGGTATATCATTCCATTCGAAATACTGGATCATGTTGGGAAGGTAGCTTATCGATTGGCACTTCCACCAAATCTCTCTCAAGTTCACGATGTGTTCCATGTATCTCTCCTATGAATGTACATACCTTCTCTATCACATGTACTCAGCTCAGAAGTTGTACCGCTGGAACAAGATCTTATGATGAATAGCCGATAGAGATTCTCGATCGTAGTGAAAAAGTCCTACAGAAACAAGACCACTCGCTTGGTGAAAGTTTTATGGAGGAACTACCAATTAGAAGAATCTACAAGGGAGTTTGAGGATATGATTAGGGAGAGGTATCCTCATATGTTTGTTACAAGTGATGAATTTCGAGGGCAAAATTCATTTTAAGGAGGGTAGAATGTAACACCCGAGACTTTTATAAGAAATATTTTGTTTTTATTTTATATAAATCATCAAATGAATCTTTCACTACACACAACACTAGCTTGTATTGCTTTACACGCAATCGCGACCTTCCTTGATAGCTTTTGTCGTACGCAATACCGAGTTTCACTAAACAACGATATGCTATTAAAATATTATTAAAACTATCTGTTATGAATAGTAATAACCACTTTTTGAAATTTTGTAAATTTTATTTTTCAAAATAGACTTCATTTTTGGATTCGGAATATCTAAATTAGCCTTGGGTGAAATTTTGGTATTTTTCTGGAAACTTTCAATTTTTGATGAATAGTGAAAACACTGGGTTACTATTTAAAAACCGAATCTTTATTTAAATAATTATTTATTTTATTTAAATTTATTTTATGTCAAAATTGATACATAATACCTATATAAGTTCAATGTAATTCATTGGAGTAATTTTATAATAATTATATATATATAAAAATTTTATTGAACTTTTCACCGTCTTTTACCCACCTCCTAGGAGAATTTTCAAATTTACATAAAACATACGTTTACCACTTCTGTGAGTGGAATTTCGAAAATCCAAGAGACACACAAATTATCAAGGAATAAATATGGTTCAATGAGATGAAAATCGTTTTTTTTAATAGTAACTTTTTACTTTTTTTTACCACGATTAAAAGTAAATAGGGTAATTAAGGGTAAAAATGTTATTATTATTACCCTAACACGTGTCCTAATTCTATTGGATAAGTGTAATTCGCCCAAAAACAACCTTAGGAATAAAATATGACCATTTAGGCCCACTTGGATTAGATTAGGACATTTATTATTAATTTATTTAAAGAAGGGTTAAAATAGTTAAAATCATAGTTTAATAAGTAAATAATTTTTAATATGGGGATATACATAAGATAAATTCGACTATAAATATTCATTATAAATCTAAAAGTATTTCCTACATAATGATTTTTTTTGTAATTTTTAGACATTAAATAATTTAATTTATTTATGACACAAAGATGATGCAGCAATTATCTAATTAATTAAATATTGAAATAATTGATGTTATAAATACCCAAATAAATGTAATTTGATATTTTAAATGAATTAAACTAATTTTATAGATTAATATGACATGTTATTATTTATTTAATCAACTTATTTTGAACTAATAATTATGTTATGATTTTTAAAAAAAAAATCAATTACCAAATAGTGTCAAAATTGACATAAAATAGTTTTTAAAACAAATATTATATTGTTAATAGTTCTTTTATTCCTAAAAATCTATGGTTCTTCCAAATGACTTAGATAAGGTTATATATATTAATAATAAACAACTTTGGGTTCGTTTGGATTATTATAGTAACATTATTAACCTTATAGTGTAAGAACACTAAAAGACATGGTAAAAGTAGAATTATCCAACTTAAAGATAAATCAAAACGATAAGGTTAAAATCGTAAACTAATCTTGTCCAAATTCTATTGGATGATATTATTTCGACCAATCACCACTTAGATTCGAAACAAATCAATTTAGAGCTATTTATAACCGAATATGGCTTTATAATAAAAGAATATTTTTAGTTTTTCCAAAGGTGCCCCTCTCCTCCCTTATAAAAGGGAACCTCCTCCCTCTCTTCCTCACACCACTTTGAGCATTCAATCATGGCCAAACCGTGATAATTTCTCCTCTCCACTTCCCTAGAAACATCCTAGATGTAGAGACCCGAAGCCTAACGTACATGAACATTACATTACTTTTGCGGAATACTTAATACATAACAAAAACACACACACAAGGATCGTAATAGTTTAGTGTCTTTGGAAACTCGGAACGTAATCTTCTAATCGTGGTGAAAGATCTTCAATATCTCCCATAATGATCTTCCCCTTTTTTTTACCTAAAACCTTTATTTATATCCTAGGAAAAAGAAAACATAAAAGGGTGAGCTCAAATGCTCAGTAAGGGTATACAAAAGAAATAAAAATCATATCATATCTTTTTGAAAATCATAACCTGCAAAAGAGATCATAATATCTTAACATGGAACAAATCATAAAAGTGAAAATGAGATCACCATAATCATAACATGAAACTTGAAACTTTGTGGCATGCACACATAATCATGGAAAATCATTTCTTGTTAGTCATGACTCATTGCCAAGACTATCTTAGTGGACAAAGTCCCCTTCTGAATCGAGTAACCCTCGTTTCAGTCCTGTTTCACTGAACCGGTATAACCTACCATTTCAGCCATGTCTATCTCATGAGATATAAAATCTTTACCCAATGCATTGTAGGGAGATATAGGTCCCACCCATCTCTTAATGAATCCTTTCTTATGTGTGCCACAAAATCATAAATCATACATCATTGCATAACCCATGTAATAAAAATGGGATTCTTATACATCATGACATCATAAAATAAATCTTATAAGGCAAATGACTTCATAAAAATAATCCCCTCACAACATAATCAAATCAATGTAATTAAAGGGATAAAAACAGAACCCTTTATTATCTTAGATGGAAAATAATTTTGATAAAACACTTGAATTGAATTCTTGAAGAAAATATCCTTTCTTTTTCAAAATCAATTTCTTTTCACAAAACATCATGCAATTTTAAAAGAAAGATATTTTATTGAAAATAGTCATGAAATCTTTTAGAGGAAGCTTCATGAAAATAAGGCTTCATAAAATAGTAGAAATCCGTTCGTGCCGTATAAGTTAAAAAAAACATTCTTTTTTACTTTTGTCAAAAAAGTCAAAATGTACCTCGTACGAAAAACGAAAAAAGATTCCTTTCATATCTTTTACTAAAAACTCACCGAAGGGTAAAAATGGATTTAAACAATTGTAGGTGGATGGAAGTAATATTACATATTGATGAAACATGGATGTGGATGATAAAATACACCCCAGTAAATACTTACGAATAAACAATCTCGGATAAAAATGAGATTGTGATATTTCCCTTACCTTAGGTCCAATTTGCTTCGTATGTGTCCGAACCTCCTGTATAATGATTTAAATAATGTCATTGACTTATTAAAGAATCATATTCATTGTTATGATATCATATATGGTTCACTTATGACATTATATTACCCGTTCTTTTGTAAATTCCATGTTAAAGAAGCGTTTTGGGTAAAATCGTTTCATTTATCGTAGGTGTTTTGACTTGTTGTTCTTGACATCATTATTACTTATATCATGATTTACTTACTTCCAGAATATAAAATATGATTTATATATCATATATATTCAGTATATATATATATATAATAGGTAGACAAATAAAATGAAAAACACCGTTCATGGAGACGGTAGTCCGTACGTACGCATGAACGCTGTTTTCCTTTCCTTATTGTCTTGAAATAGAAGTAAGTAGATGACATACATATGTATATATATACATAAATCCAGTATCTTTATAATGTCATATATTTCATTATTATTTCTTATATATACATTATAATCATTCTTAAATGGTTAACATGGAGAATGAATCTCATCGCGTCGTGGAGACGGTATTCCGTACGTACGCACGAGCGATGATATCATTTCTATAAATATTGAATTGAATTGGAGTGGATTATACAATATATCAGAATAAATATGATGTTGTAATAACTATGTATAGTTATTCTTTACACCATTATACCCATCCATGTAAGGTGGTGGTGGAAAATAGATTACACCACGGCGTGGAGACGGTATTCCGTACGTACGCACGCGCGGTGATTTCTTTTTCCATAGGATGGATAGATGGTGAAATAGGGTTGTTTCATACTTATAATAACATATCAGTATATGAGTGATACTGATGTTACTACTTCATAATGAAACAACCTAAGAAGAATAAGTGGAAGAAGAAATAAAGATGAAAGAATTGGTAACGGTAATTACCTCTTCTTTGAAGTGCCTCTTTGAGACCTCCTCTTAGGGCACTAAAATTGGTCTTTGAGGAAGACCAGAACCTCTAGGATGTTGCTAGGAAAGTGTAGAGGAGAAATTGGCAGGGGTTGGCCGAGCTTGAGTGCTCAAATTGGTGTGAGGAGGAGGGGGAGGAGGTGTCCTTTTATAGGGGAGGAGAGGGGCACCTTAGGAATATCTCAAAATATTATTTTATATTAAAGTCAAAATCGGTTTATAATGGTTCCAAAGGGTCTTATTTCGAAGCTAAAGTGGGGATGGGTCGAAATCCTATCAACCAATAGGATTTATACAAGTTTAGGGTATTATTTTAACCTTATCAATTAGATTTAACTCTAAGTTAAATAATTTAACTTTTACCGTGTCTTTTTGTTTTCTTTCACTATATGGTTAATAAACTTACTATAACATGCCAAACGAACCCCAAATTGTATATTATTAATACATATATCCTTATCTAAGTCATTTGGCCGAACCTTAGATTTTTAGGAATAAAATAACAATTAATAATATAATATTTGATTTAAAAACTATTTTGTGTCAATTTTGACACTATTTGATATATGATTTTTGTGAAAGTCATAACAGAATTATATGTTCGAACCAAGTTGATTAAATCAACACTAATATATCATAGTAACCTTGAAAATTAGTGGAATTCATAAAAATTCTCAAATTACATTCATTTGAGCATTTATAACATCAATTATGTTAAAATTTCTTTAAAAAGGGTAATTACTGCATCATCGTTGTGTCATAAATAAATTAATTTATTTAAAGTCTAAAAATTATAAATAAAATATAATTATGTAGGAAATCTTTTTATCTTTCTAATTAATATTTACAATCGAATTTATATTATGTATAACCCTATATTAAAAAATTTTTAGTAAATAAACTTTGATTTTGTCTCTTTTAACTCTTCTTTGAATTAAATAATAATAAATGTCCTAATCTAATCCAAGTGGGCCTAAATGTTCATATTTTATTCATAAGGTTATTTTTGGTCGAATTACACTTATCCAATAGAATTAGGACATGTGTTAGGGTAATAGTAATATCATATTTACCCTTAGTTACCCTATTTACTATTAACCGCGGTAAAAAAAAGTAAAAAGTTACTATTCACCAAAAAATTATTTTCATCTCATTGAACCACATTTTAGTCCTTGATATTAACCGTGTCTCTCGGATTTTCGAAATTCCATTCACAGAAGCGGTAAAATTATGTTTTATGCAAAATTCAGTTTTTAACCTACCACTTAGTGGTTTCACTATTCCTCAAAAATTGAAAGTTTTCAGAAAAATACCAAAATTTCACCCTAGGCTAAATTCGATACTCCGAATCCAAAAATAAAGTTCATTTTGAAAAATAAGATTTACTGGATTTCAAAAAGTGGTTATTACTATTCATAACGGCTAGTTTTAATAATATTTTTATAGCATATCGTTGTTTAGTGAAACTCGGTATTGCGTACTACACACGCTATCGAGGAAGGTCGCGATTGCGTGTAATGCAAGTCAAGTCAAGGATGTGTGTTGTGCAAGCTCCTTTTGGTGTAGCGTACAACACAAGACATTAATAAAATTAAAAAGAATATTTTTTTATAAAATCTTGGGCTGTTACATTCTACCCCCCTTAAAATGAATTTTGGTGTAGCGTACAACACAAGACATTAATAAAATTAAAAAGAATATTTTTTTATAAAATCTTGGGCTGTTACATTCTACCCCCCTTAAAATGAATTTCGCCCTCGAAATTCGTCGGGGTTATAAATGGTTTACTATTTGAAAGTTTCTTTAATAGAAACCCACATCGTAAAAGGGAATACCAAAACTTGGCTTTTAAAAACTAAAGTATGAAATGTAACGATTACCCAAATAAACTAATCACTGGGTTTCCACATAGGTGAAAATATGGATATGGAAGAGAAATCTAACCATCATGTTCTGATGGAGAGTGGTAGAGAACATGGCTATGGAAAATCCAGTAATCACAAATCCATAAATTTGTGACGATCTAAGGTACCATCTGATTCATCAGGTATAAGATCACTAGGACAACATTTTTGGTTTTCAAGATCATTTCCCTAAAGTTGAAAATTTGAATTAGAATAAATACTTACTTTATTTTGATACAATATCACTGTTGTTCGTGCCTTGAACAATTTCCACATCATCTCTTAAATAAATTAAGTTGAATTTGTTATTTGTGAAGTGTTACCAGATCATGTGATAGAATGACTGTTCATTCCATCTGTCTCAAACAAAAGGTTAGCAAAAGTTATTAAATATACATAAGTCATTCTATATTGAGATTAATCATATATAGTTCCTAAAATGGACTTATACTTCATATATCATACTGCTTAATATAATAAAACTAGTTTCTACTAAACAGGGACTTCCTGTAGGCCAGTGGTAGGCGATAAAGGCCAGTCGCACTTTGGTTGTGGGTTCGATTCCTACAGCCTTGTCCAAAGCGATGGGCTGTCGCCCGTCCTGCAGGTTTCCCTTTTTCTAAAACTACGTTACTATAACATCCCATCAATAATATCGAAAATCTTCTATCCTTAAACAATACTAACTTATGTCCAACATAATCCAGTGTAATCTTTAGGCTTATACATAATACTGCAGTCCACTCTCATAATATAGTGACATCGATTACCAGAGATTTAATACTGTCGTTGATCCCCACATATCATAAGATATGTCTTGTTGGTCACATTCCAAACATTCAAAGTCCTTAATCGTGTATTCTCTTGAATACCTTAGTGAAAACATGAGTGCAGTTAAAAGTTAACACTTTCCACATACCAAAATCCTCAAAATTCTATATACTCAAACCATGATATCACTTAGTCCTTATATCAATCATGAGCTCATGAATACAATCAAACATCTCATTATATTCTTATCCTTTCATTATGCACTTATCATCTACTTTCCAAATGTATCTGAATAACCTTTCATGGTTACTGGTACCATTCATCATACACTTTCAAAACTTAAGGAATGACAACAGTGTAACAATCCTTAGATGTCTCTTTATTCCATAGTACCATGAGATTTCTTATACAACATTACACATGATAAACATGTAATCATTCCACTACATTCTTAAACCATTGACTGAGCTTCAACAATTCTTTCATCTCACATATCATTTGTAGTCTCTTCATCATCATCAACATAAATACTTCCCATACGACCATACTGATTATCTTCATGAGACTTTCCCTTAGGGCATTGGTTTGCATAATGCCCGTACATTCCACATTTAAAGCATTTAACCATTGTTGATGTCGTAGCAATACCATTATCCTCATCCATGATGTTAACTGAACCTTTTTCTTTGCACTTACTTGCTTTGTGTCCTTCTTTTCCACACCCAAAGCATCTTCCAGTTCCTTTGAAACATTCTCCTTGATGCCTCTTTCCACATGATTTACATAGGGGAAATTGAACTTTCTTTCCTCTATGATCATCATGAAACTCCATCTTTCTCTTATTAGCCGAGTCAGGAAACTTACCAAATTTTACTTTATTGATCATATTATGAGATTGCTGATTCGTCATAATAATGATGTTTGGACTTCCAAATCCCATTTCATTATGAAGAATATCATTCCATTGTCCAGCATATCCTCCATTATCGTGAATCACCTTGTTTCCAGCCATTTTCTAAAACCCAAAAAGAATAGTGTGAGAGGAAAAAATCATGCTAGGGAAAACAACATTATAAAGGGGGAGTGTCCTCAATATCTAACTTCTTAGGTTAAATTCTATGATCGTTACCATAGTTCTAGGACTGTATCTTATACGTATACTTATCCTTAGGGACATCTCTAGACATACCTTAGAAATATCTCTAGGGATCTCACTAACGTTCTCACATCCTAGTTTCCAAAGGTTGACTAAACCTTTCCTCTGATACCAACTGTAGAGACCTGAAGCCTAACGTACATGAACATTACATTGCTTTTGCAGAATACTTAATACATAACAAAAACACACACACAAGGATCGTAATAGTTTAGTGTCTTTGGAAACTCGGAACGTAATCTTCTAATCGTGGTGAAAGATCTTCAATATCTCCCATAAAGATCTTCCCTTTTTTTTACCTAAAACCTTTATTTATATCCTGGGAAAAAGAAAACATAAAAGGGTGAGCTCAAATGCTCAGTAAGGTTATAAAAAAGAAATAAAAATCATATCATATCTTTTTTAAAATCATAACCTGCAAAAGAGATCATAATATCTTAACATGGAACAAATCATAGAAGTGAAAATGAGATCACCATAATCATAACATGAAACTTGAAACTTTGTGGCATGCACACATAATCATGGAAAATCATTTCTTGTTAGTCATGACTCATTTCCAAGACTATCTTAGTGGACAAAGTCCCTTTCTGAATCGAGTAACCCTCGTTTCAGTCCTGTTTCACTGAACCGGTATAACCTACCATTTCAGCCATGTCTATCTCATGAGATATAAAATCTTTACCCAATGCATTGGAGGGAGATATAGGTCCCACCCATCTCTTAATGAATCCTTTCTTATGTGTGCCACAAAATCATAAATCATACATCATTGCATAACCCATGTAATAAAAATGGGATTCTTATACATCATGACATCATAAAATAAATCTTATAAGGAAAATGACTTCATAAAAATAATCCCCTCACAACATAATCAAATCAATGTAATTAAAGGGATAAAAACAGAACCCTTTATTATCTTAGATGGAAAATAATTTTGATAAAACACTTGAATTGAATTCTTGAGGAAAATATCCTCTCTTTTTCAAAATCAATTTCTTTTCACAAAACATCATGCAATTTTAAAAGAAAGATATTTTATTGAAAATAGTCATGAAATCTTTTAGAGGAAGCTTCATGAAAATAAGGCTTCATAAAACAGTAGAAATCCGTTCGTGCCTTATAAGTTAAAAAAACATTCTTTTTTACTTTTTTCAAAAAAGTCAAAATGTACCTCGTACGAAAAACGACAAAAGATTCCTTTCATATCTTTTACTAAAAACTCACCGAAGGGTAAAAATGGATTTAAACAATTGTAGGTGGATGGAAGTAATATTACATATTGATGAAACATGGATGTGGATGATAAAATACACCCCAGTAAATACTTACGAATAAACAATCTCGGATGAAAATGAGATTGTGATATTTCCCTTACCTTAGGTCCAATTTGCTTCGTATGTGTCCGAACCTCCTGTATAATGATTTAAATAATGTCATTGACTTATTAAAGAATCATATTCATTGTTATGATATCATATATGGTTCACTTATGACATTATATTACCCGTTCTTTTGTAAATTCCATGTTAAAGAAGCGTTTTGGGTAAAATCGTTTCATTTATCGTAGGTGTTTTGACTTGTTGTTCTTGACATCATTATTACTTATATCATGATTTACTTACTTCCAGAATATAAAATATGATTTATATATCTTATATATTCAGTATATATATATATATAATAGGTAGACAAATAAAATGAAAAACACCGTTCATGGAGACGGTAGTCCGTACGTACGCATGAACGCTGTTTTCCTTTCCTTATTGTCTTGAAATGGAAGTAAGTAGATGACATACATATGTATATATATAAATAAATCCAGTAGCTTTATAATGTCATATATTTCATTATTATTTCTTATATATACATTATAATCATTCTTAAATGGTTAACATGGAGAATGAATCTCATCGCGTCGTGGAGACGGTATTCCGTACGTACGCACGAGCGATGATATCATTTCTATAAATATTGAATTGAATTGGAGTGGATTATACAATATATCAGAATCAATATGATTTTGTAATAACTATGTATAGTTATTCTTTACACCATTATACCCATCCATGTAAGGTGGTGGTGGAAAATAGATTACACCACGGCGTGGAGACGGTATTCCGTACGTACGCACGCGCGGTGAATTCTTTTTCCGTAGGATGGATATATGGTGAAATAGGGTTGTTTCATACTTATAATAACATATCAGTATATGAGTGATACTGATGTTACTACTTCATAATGAAACATCCTAAGAAGAAGAAGTGGAAGAAGAAATAAAGATGAAAGAATTGGTAACGGTAATTACCTCTTCTTTGAAGTGCCTCTTTGAGACCTCCTCTTAGGGTACTAAAATTGGTCTTTGAGGAAGACCAGAACCTCTAGGATGTTGCTAGGAAAGTGGAGAGGAGAAATTGGCAGGGGTTGGCCGAGCTTGAGTGCTCAAATTGGTGTGAGGAGGAGGGGGAGGAGGTGTCGTTTTATAGGGGAGGAGAGGGGCACCTTAGGAATATCTCAAAATATTATTTTATATTAAAGTCAAAATCGGTTTATAATGGTTCAAAAGGGTCTTATTTCGAAGCTAAAGTGGGGATGTGTCGAAATCCTATCAACCAATAGGATTTAGACAAGTTTAGGGTATTATTTTAACCTTATCAATTAGATTTAACTCTAAGTTAAATAATTTAACTTTTACCGTGTCTTTTTGTTTTCTTTCACTATATGGTTAATAAACTTACTATAACATGCCAAACGAACCCCAAATTGTATATTATTAATACATATATCCTTATCTAAGTCATTTGGCCGAACCTTATATTTTTAGGAATAAAATAACAATTAATAATATAATATTTGATTTAAAAACTATTTTGTGTCAATTTTGACACTATTTGATATATGATTTTTGTTAAAGTCATAACAGAATTATATGTTCGAACCAAGTTGATTAAAGCAACACTAATATATCATAGTAACCTAGAAAATTAGTGTAATTCATAAAAATTCTCAAATTACATTCATTTGAGCATTTATAACATCAATTATGTTAATATTTCCTTAAAAAGGGTAATTACTGCATCATCGTTGTGTCATAAATAAATTAATTTATTTAAAGTCTAAAAATTATAAATAAAATATAATTATGTAGGAAATCTTTTTATCTTTCTAATGAATATTTACAATCTAATTTATATTATATATAACCCTATATTAAAAATGTTTTAGTAAATAAACTTTGATTTTGTCTCTTTTAACTCTTCTTTGAATTAAATAATAATAAATGTCCTAATCTAATCCAAGTGGGCCTAAATGGTCATATGTTATTCATAAGGTTATTTTTGGTCGAATTACACTTATCCAATAGAATTAAGACATGTTTTAGGGTAATAGTAATATCATATTTACCCTTAGTTACCCTATTTACTATTAACCGCGGTAAAAAAAAGTAAAAAGTTACTATTCACCAAAAAATTATTTTCATCTCATTGAACCACATTTTAGTCCTTGATATTAACCGTGTCTCTCGGATTTTCGAAATTCCATTCACAGAAGCGTTAAAATTAAGTTTTATGCAAAATTCAGTTTTTAACCTACCACTTAGTGGTTTCACTATTCATCAAAAATTGAAAGTTTTCAGAAAAATACCAAAATTTCACCCTAGGCTAAATTCGATACTCCGAATCCAAAAATAAAGTTCATTTTGAAAAATAAGATTTACTGGATTTCAAAAAGTGGTTATTACTATTCATAACGGCTAGTTTTAATAATATTTTTATAGCATATCGTTGTTTAGTGAAACTCGGTATTGCGTACTACACACGCTATCGAGGAAGGTCGCGATTGTGTGTAATGAAAGTCAAGTGAAGGATGTGTGTTGTGCAAGCTCCTTTTGGTGTAGCGTACAACACAAGACATTAATAAAATTAAAAAGAATATTTTTTTATAAAATCTTGGGCTGTTACATTCTACCCCCCTTAAAATAAATTTTGGTGTAGCGTACAACACAAGACATTAATAAAATTAAAAAGAATATTTTTTTATAAAATCATGGGCTGTTACACTAGAGGTCCTGGTCTTCTTCAATGACCAATTTTAGTTCCCTAAAAGGAGGTTTCAAAGAAGCGCTTCAAAGAAGAGGTAATGTCTGTTACTGATTCTTTCAACATTATTTCTTCTTCCACTTATTATTATTTAGTTGTTATATTATGAATTAATAACATCAGTATCATTCATATACTGATATGTTATTATATGTATGAATCAACCCTATTTCACCATCTATCCATCCTACGGAAAATGAAATCACCACACGTGCGTACGTACGGAATACCATCTCCACGTCATTGTGTAATCTATTTTCCACCACCACCTTACTTGGATGGGTATAATGGTGTAAATAATGAATATATATGATTATTTTAAAGTGATATTGATTCTGAAATAGTATACATACACTCCAATACAATTCCACGATCATGGGAATGATATCATCGCTCCTGCATACGTACAGAATACCGTCTCCACGATGTGATGCGACTCGTTCTACATGATTTTCCTTGCATAATGATTACATAAATGAAATGAGTGAATAAATATGATATATATTACACTAATAACAGTCTGTAAATGAGGTATCTATAACCTAAAAAGATGAATAAGAATTTATTTGACAAAACACGCATAAGAACAAAAAGTAATAAACACCCTAATAACAAGTAGAAATGAAATATTACTAACAATAAGCTAAGAATATTACCATATATGATATCATAACAATGAGTATGATTCTGGAATAATTAAATGACATTATTTAAATCATCATACAAGAGGTTCGGACACTTACGAAGCAAATCGGACGTAAGGTTTGGGAAATATCACAATCTCATTTTTATCCGAGATTGTTTATACATTCAAATTTACTGGGGTGTATTTTATCATCCACATCCATGTTTCCTCGATATGTAATATTATTTATGTCCACCTACAACTTTTTCAATCCAATTTTACCCTTTGGTGAGTTTATAGTAAAATATATGAAAGGAATCTTTTCTCATTTTTCGTATGAGGTACTTTTTCAATTTTCCAAAAAAATTATGAGAAGAATGTTTTTTTAACTTATAAAACATGAATGGATTTTTAAAACATTAATTACAAGAAGCTTCCTTTACAAGTTTTCAAGATTATTTTTAATCAACTTCTTTTAGTTTATAATTGTATGACATGTTAAGAAAGGAAAAGTTTTTTTGAAGTAGAAAGGATATTTTCCTCAAGAATGGAGTTCAAGTGTTTTATCAAAATTATTTTCCATCTAAGATAATAAAGGGTTATGTTTCTATACCTATTATTACATTGATTTGATTATGTTGTGATGGAATTATTTTTATTAATTCCTTTATCTTTTATTAATTTTTTTATGATGTCACGATGTTTAAGAATCCCATTTTTATTACATGGGTTATTCTATGATGTATGATTTATGATTTTGTGGAACACATAATAATGGTATAATTATGAGATGGGTGGGACCTATATATCCCTCTAATGCATTGGGTAATGATTTTATATCTCATGATATAGACATGGCTGGAACGACAGGTTAAACAAGTTGAGTGAAACATGACTGAAACGAGGAGTGAACTCGGTTCACAAATGGACTTTGTCCACTAAGATAGTTTTGGAAATGAGTCTTGACTACTAAGAAATGATTTTCTATGATTATGTGTGTATGAAACAAAGCTTTATGTTTGAAGTTATGATTATTGTGATTACATTTCACTACCATGATTTATCCCATGTTGTAAATTATGATCTCTTTTGTAGGGTAAGATTTCCAAAATGTTATGTTCTTATGAATATGATGTGATTGATATTTCTTTTGTTTACCCTTACTGAGCATTTGAGCTCACCCTTTTTTATGTTTTCTTTCCCCATGTCAAGAAGAAGGTTATTAAGTTAGATATTCCAAAAGGGACTACATATATGATGAAATAAATGGGAGACAATGTAGATGTTTTATGAACCTGTTGTTTATATTTCCCAGTTTCTAAAGACACTATACCTATACGGTCCTTTCATGGTTTTGTTATATGTTGTAATAAGTGTACTTCAATTTTGAAGTATTAAAAATGTATGTAATTTATGGGTTGTTATATACTAATATGTTATTATAAATATAAAAAAACCCCATTTCACCTTCTATCCATCCTACAGAAAACGAAATCAGCACGCGTGCGTACGTACGGAATACCATCTCCACTCCGTGGTGTAATCTGTTTTCCACCAACACCCTTTTGGATGGGTATAACAGTTTGAATAATTACTATATATTTTTATTATAACATCATACCGATTCTGAGATATTATATATTCCACCCCAATTCAATTCAATAATTATATGAACGATATCATCGCTCGTGCGTACATACGGATTACCGTCTCCACGAAGCGATGGGATTCATTCTCTATGTAAACCATTAAAGAATGTTTATATAGTATATATAATAAGTAATAATGAAATATATGACATAATAATGCTACTGGATTTATGTATATATATATATTTCATCTACTTAATTCCATTCAAGACAATAAAGAAAGGGAAACAACATTCATGCGTATATACGACCTACCATCTCCATAAACGGTGTATTTCATTTCATTCATCTATCTATTATATATATGTATATACTGAATATATATGATATATAAATCATGATTTTCATTTTGGAAGTAAGTAAATCATTATATAAGTTATAATACTATAACGTACAACAATTCCACACATGTAAGATATATAAAATGATATTTCCCAAAATGATGCTTTAACATGGAATTTACAAATGAACGGGTAATATAAAATCATAAGTGAGCCCTATTTGATATCATAACAATGAATATTATTCTGTAATAGTTCAATGACATTATTTAAATCATTATATAGGAGGTTCGGATATGTACGAAGCATATTCTACCTAAGGAATGTGATAATTTTTCAATCTCATTTTTATCTGAGAAACCTTATATGTAAGTATTTACGGGTGTTATTTTTTTCATCCATGTTCATAAAAATGTATTCATAAAGTGTTTAATATTATTCCACGTAGTTTTAAAGTCATTTTTACCCCTATTTACTTTTACTTTGTGTTATGGAAGAAATATTCCTTTTGTATAACATACGTGGTACTTTTTGACTTTTCCTTTAAAAGTACAAGGATAATGTTTTTTTAACTTATACAACACGAATAGATTTTACGGTTTTATAATGGCTTTTTTTCATGAAGATTAATCTACAATATGTCATGAATATTTTCAAAAAAATTACTTTTCTTTTAAAATTTTATGGAATTTTGTGAAAAGAAAATGATTTTGAATAAGAAAGGATATTTTCCTCAAGAATTCATTTCTAGTGGTTTATCAAAAACATATTCAATCTAAGATGACATTATTTAATATGTGTATGTTTCAAGTATAATTCCTCTATTATTTACATTATTTCACTTTTCTTATGATGAAATAATATCCATTTTTGATATGGATTATGTTATAATGTGATGATGTTTATGAAACACATCTTGTTCTTTGGGTTATGAAGAATGATTTATGTTTATGTTGTGGCACATGTAAGAATGATTTCATTATGAGATGGGTGGGACCTATTTCTCCCTCTAATGCATTGGGTAAAAATATATATCTCATTAGATAGACATGGATGGAATTGTATGTTAATCCGATTCAGTGATACATGACTGGAACGAGAAGTGAACTCGATTCAGAAAGGGACTTTTCCCACTAAGATGGTATTGGTAGCAATGCCTTGGTTACTATAGAAATAATATCATGTGCTTAATGGTTTTCCACAATTTAATGTCTTATTTACATGCTATTTTATCTTGATTGATGTTCCTTTATGATCTATGGCTTACATACTTCCATTTTTATGTCATTGTTCATGATTTCGATGTTTAAACATTACGTTCATGTTTTTATGTTCAAATGTATATTGAGTGTTTTATTTTCTCCATGCTTACCATTACTGAGCATTTGAGCTCACCCTTTATATGTCTTATTTTCACCAGGATATAAAGAAAGGTTTTAGGTAAGAAAACAAAAGGGGAAGATCTTTATGGGAGATATTGATGATCATTCACCAAAATTAGAAGATTATGTTCCGAGATTCCAAAGAGACTAAACTATTACGGTCCTTTGTTGAATGTTTTTATTTATTTATTAAGTATTCTGCAAAAGTAATTTAATGTCTATGTACGTCAAGATTTGGGTCTCTACAGTTGGTATAAGAGGAAAGGTTTTGTTAACCTTTGGAAAATATGATGCAAAAACATTAGTGAAATCCCTAGAGATATTTCTATGGTATGTCTAGGGATGTCTCTAAGGTTAAGTATATGTATAGGTTATAGTCCTAGAATTATGGTAATGATCATATAATTAAACCTAAGGTGTTAAATATTGAAGGAAATCCCCCTTTATTATTTTGTTTTCCTAGCATGATTTTTTCCCACTCACACAATTCATTATGGGTAATGGCAAATGGCTGGAAACAAGAAGATTCAGGATAATATAGGATATTATAGACAATGGAATGAAATTATTCATGAGGAACTATATGAAATAGTATTTGGAAGTCCAAACTTCGTTATTATCCCTAATCATCAATTTCATAATATGATCATTAATCTCAACATTGGTACGTTTCCTGACTTAGCTAATAAGAGAAAGATAGAGTTTCATGATGATCATAGAGGAAAGCAAGTTCAATTTCCATCATGTAAATAATGTGGTAAAAGGAATCAGGGAGAATGTTTCAAAGGAACTGGAAAATTATTTGGGTATGGAAAAGGAGAACACAAATCCAGTAAGTGCAAAGTAAAAGGTTCAGTTAACACCATGGACACGGATAATGGTATTTCTATGACATCGATGATGATTAAATGTTTTAAATGTGGAATGTACGGTCATTATGCAAACCAATGCTCTAACGGAAAATTTCATGAAGAAAATCAGCATGGTCGTATGGGTAATATTTATGTTGATGATGACGAATAGAATACAAATGATATATGAGATGAAATAAATGATGAGGCTCATATATTTGTTTAATAAGGTAGTGGAATGATTGTATTTTTATCATGAATAATGTATGGTACTATGGAATAAAGAAAAATCTAATGATTATTAGACTGTTGTCTTTCCATGATTTTTTGAAAGTATATGATGAATGGTACCAGTAACCATGAATGGTTATTCAATCAATTTGGAAAGAAGATGATATGCAAATAATGAAAGGATAAGAAGATAATGATATTTTTCATAGTATTCATGAGATCATTACTGATATAAGGACTAAGTTATATTATGGTTTGAGTATATAAAATTTTTGGGATTTTTGTATGAGGAAAGAGTTAACTTTTGACAACATTCATGTTTTCACTAAGTATCATGGGGTATTAATTTTTCAAGAGAATACATCATTAAGGTATTCACATGTTTGTAATTTGACCAACAAGATATGTCATTTGATATATGGGGGATAACTGATGGTATTCAATGCTCGAAAGAGGACATTTATAGTAATTGTTTTCTTTATACAAAGAGTATAGAAGAAAGTATTTTAGATAAGCCTAAAGATTGGAATGGAATATGTTGGAAAAAAGTTAGTATTGTTTAAGGATATAACTTTTTCGATATTATTGATGGAATGTTATAATAATGATGTTTTTGAAAAAGGACAACCTGTGGTATGAGTGACAACCCATCGCGTCGGACAAGGCTGTGGTAATCGAACCCTCAACTGAAGTGAGACATGACTTTATTTCCTACCACTGGCCTACAAGAAGTCCCTGGTTAGTAGAAACTTGTTTTATTAAGAAGTATGATAGATGATGTATAAGTCTATTTTTGGAATCATATACGATTATCCTCACCATAGATAGACTTATGTATATTTGATAACTTTTGCGAACATTTTTTTTGAGACATATGTAATGACACATCATTTTATCACATGATATGCTAAAAATTCATGAATGAAAAATTCAACTTCATTTCTTTAAGAGATAAAGTGGAAATTTTTCAAGGCACGAACAACAGTAAGATTATACTGATATAAATTAAGTATTTCTTCTAATTCAAATTCATCAACTTTAGGGAAATCATCATGAAAACCAAAAAAATTGTCTTAGTGCCCTTATATAAGATGAATCAGATGGTACCTTAGATCATCACAAATTTATGGCTTTGTGATTGTTGTATTTTTCATTGCCATGTCCTCTACCACTCTCCATCAGAACTTGATGGTTAGATTTTTCTTCCATATCAATATTTCCACCAATGTTCTCCTATGTGGAAACCCAGTAATGAGTTAATATGGGTAACCGTTACATTTCTAAAATTCCTTTTTAAAATTAATTTTTAGTATTCCTTGTTACGATGTGGGTTTCTATGAAAGTATCATTCTTGTAGTAATCCACATATATCCTCGAAGAATTTTGAGGGAGAAATTCATTTTAAGGGGGTAGAAGGTAACAACCCGAGATTTTATGAGAAATATTATTTTTAATAACTTTGATTTCTTGTATTGTATAATACACCATGATTAGCTTGCACTAAATGCATCCTCGACTTGGCTTGCACTACACGCAATCACAACCTTCCACCATAGTGTATGTTGTACGCAATACCAAGTTTCATTAAACAACGATATGTTATATAAACAAGCCGTTATGAATAGTAATGCCCACTTTTTGGAATTTTATTTTTCAAAATGGACTTCATTTTTGGATTCAAAATAACGAAATTAGCCTACGGTGAATTTTTGGTATTTTTTTGGAAAACTTTAAATTTTTTATGAATAGTGAAAAAATTGTGTTACTATTTAAAAACCATCTTTTTATTTAAATAAATAAATATTTATTTAAATTTATTTTAGGTCAAAAATGATACATAATACCTATATATGTTCAATGTAATTAATTGGAGTCATTTTATAATAATTTTAGATATATAAATTTTTTTGAACTTTTCACCGTCTTTTACCCACCTCCTAGGAGAATTTGAAAATTTACATAAAACATAATTTTACCACTTCTGTGAGTGGAATATCAAAAATCCAAGAGACACGGTTGATATTATTAAGTAAAATGTCGTTCAATGAGATGAAAATAATTTTTTGTGAATAGTAACTTTTAACTTTTATTTACCACAGTTAAAAGTAAAAAGGGTAATTAAGCGTAAAAATGATATTATTATTATCATAAAAAATGTCCTAATACTATTTAATAAATTTTTTTCTACCAAAAACAACCTTAGGGATAAAATAATATGCTTTAGGTCCACTTGTATTAGATTAGGACATTTATTATTATTTTATTTAAAAAAGAATTAAAATAGTTAAAATCAAAATTTAATAACTAAAACATTTTTAATATAGGGTTATACATTATATAAATTAGACTATAAATATTCATTAGAAAGATAAAAAGATTACATACATAATGATATTTCATTTATAATTTTTAGATATTAAATAATTTAATTCATTTATGACACAATGATGATGCAGTAATTACCTTATTAATTAAATATTAACATAATTGATGTTATAAATACCCAAATAAATGTAATTTTAGACTTTTTATGAATTCCATTAATTTTATAGGATAATAGGAAATGTTGGTATTGATTTAATTAACTTTCTTTGTACTAATCATGCTGTTATGATTTTCACAAAAATCATGTACCAAATAGTGTCAAAGTTGACATAAAATAGTTTTTAAAACAAATATTATATTATTAATTATTATTTTATTACTAAAAATATATGGCTCAGAAAAATGACTTAGATAAGGATATATATATATATATATATATATATATATTAATAATTAATCACTTGTGGTTATTTTGGCTTGTTATAGTAAGTTTATTAACCATATAATGTAAGAAAACAAAAAGACCCGGTAAAAGTTAAGTTATTTAACTTAGAGTTAAATCTAAATGATAATGGTAAAATAGTAACTTACACTTTTATAAAATAATTTCTTAGAGGATTTAGACCCATTACCACCTTATCAACAAAACAAATTAATTTTTAGCTATTAAAAACAGAATATTACTTTATAATAAAATTATATTTTATGTTTCATATAAAGTGCCCATATCCTCCCTTATAAAAGGGCACCTCCTCCCTCTCTTCTCTTCACACACTTTTGAGACTTGATGCTCGGCCAACCCCTGCCAATTATTCTTCTCAAACTCTGTAGTTATATTATAGAAGTTAATATTTTCTCAAAAGACCTACTCTAGTGCCCTAAGAAGAATTTTAAAGGAGGTGCGTCGAGGAAGAGGCAATCTCTTCTAACGATTCTTTCTAGTTTCCTTCTTCTTCTACTTCATATTATTTAGTTGTTTCAATATAAAGTAATTACATAAGTATTAAATATATAATGATATGTTATTATAAATATGAAACAACCCCGTTTCACTTTCTATCCATCCTACGGAAAAATAAATCAGCGCGTGTGCGTACGTACGGAATACCGTCTCCACGCCATGGTGTAATCTGTTTTTCCACCAACACCCTTTTGGATAGGTATAATGGTGTGAATAATTACTATATATAGTTGTTTTAAAATAATACTGATTTTGAGATATTATATCATCCACCCCAATTCAATTCAATAATTATGTGAATGATATCATTGCTCGTGCATATGTACGGATTACCGTCTCCATGACGTGATGTGATTCATTATCTATGATATCCATTAAAGAATAATTATAAAGTATATATAATAAGTAATCATAAAATATATTACATAATCTTTCTACGGGATTTACATATATATATATATATATGTATTTCATCTACTTAATTCCATTCAAGTCAATAAGGGAAGGAAAACATCGTTCATGTGTATATACGGCCTACCGTCTCCATGAACGGTGTATTTCATTTCATTCATATATCTATTATATATATGTATATACTGAATATATATGATATATAAATCACGATTTTCATTTTGGAAGTAATTAAATCATGATATAAGTAATAATAATATCACGGACAACAAGTCCAAAAACGTAAGATAAATAAAACGATATTACACACAATGATGCTTTAACATGGAATTTACAAAAGAACGGGTAATATAAAATCATAAGTGAGCCATATTTGATATCATAACAATGAATATGATTCTTTAATAAGTCAATGACATTATTTAATTCATTATACAAGAGGTTCGGATACGTACGAAGCATATCAGACCTAAGGTATGGGATAATTTTGCAATCCCATTTTTATTTGAGAATGATTATAAGTAAGTATTTACTGGGGTTATATTTTTCATCCATGTCCATATAAATGTTTTCATAAAGTGTTTAATATTCTTCCATGTATTTTTAAATTCATTTTTATCCCTCTTGACTTTTAATTTTTGTTATGGAAGGAATATTTCTTTTGTTTAACATACGTGGTACTTTTTGACTTTTTCATTAAAAGTATGTGGAAAATGATTTTTTAACTTATAAAACACGAATAGATTTTACGGTTTTATAATGACTTATTTTAATGAAGATTAATCTACAATATTTTATGACTATTTTCAAAAAAAATCCTTTTATTTTAAAATTGCATGGCATTTTGTGAGAAGAAAATGAATTTGAATAAGAAAGGATATTTTCCTCAAGAATTTATTTCTAGTGTTTTATCAAAAACATTTTCAATCTAAGATGACAATATTTCATATGTGTATGTTTCAAGTATAATGTCTCTATGATTTACATGATTTCACTTTTCTTATGATGAAATGATATCCATTTTTATATATGGATTATGTTATGATGGGATGATGTTTATGAAACCCATTTTGTTCTTTGGGTTATGAAGAATGATTTATGTTTATGTTGTGGCACAAGTAAGAATGATTTCATTATGAGATGGGTGGGACATATATCTCCCTCTAATGAATTGGGTAAAATTTTATATCTCATTAGATAGACATGGCTGGAATGGTATGTTAATTCGGTTCAGTGATACAGGACTGGAACGAGGAGTGAACTCGATTCAAAAAGGTACTTTTTCCACTAAGATGGTCTTGGAAGCAATGCCTTCTCTACTATAGAAATCATATCACGTGCTTAATGGTTTGACATAATATAATGTCTTATTTACGTGATATTTTATCGTGATTCATGTTCCTTTATGATCTATGGATTACGTACTTCCATGTTTTATGTCATTTCTCAATATTTCGATGTTTATACATTATGTTCATGTTTTTATGTTCAAATGTATATGGTTTGTTTTATTTTCTCCATGCTTACCCTTACTGAGCATTTGAGCTCACCCTTTATATGTTTTCATTTCCCCAGGATATAAAGAAAGGTTTTAGGTAAGAAAAAAAGGGGAAGATATTTATGGGAGATGATGATGATCTTTCACCACAATTAGATGATTATGTTCTGAGTTTTGAAAGACACTAAACTATTATGGTCCTTTGGTATCTGTTATTGTTATTTATTAAGTATTCCACAAAAGTAATGTAATGTCTATGTACGTAAAGATTTGGGTCACTACATATAGAGTATTTTAAAATGATATTTTGGTTAAAATAAAAGAAAATTTCTAATAGGGATTACCATATACCTTTAAAATAAATCAATTTTTTTAGTGAAAAACGATTAACTAAGGTAAAAAAATGGTAAAATTCAAAAACGTATAGTAAAATCCCTAAAACATATTTAAAACTTCTATAGGAGTAATTATTGTGGATTTAATTAAATAATACCAAAAACAGTGTGTTATTATGAAATTTTTGAGTGATTGAAAAATCAATGGTGTGATGTTATGATGGAAGTATAAAGGGTAATACCAAAATGCCCTTTTTCTCCACTTAAAAAAGGGGATCAATTACACTCCTCTATGGTTATAGTTACCATTTGGATTTAACATAAAACTATCAAGAATAATTATATCAAAGAATTAAATTATTGATCCTTATTTCCTGGATATATTGATTATATCCTACGGTATACACTTTTTAAGTGATCTTTGAGAAAAGATGAACTTTGAGATGTACAAATTACTTTACTTGTAGTATTTTCTCCATGATAATTCTATGCTGAATAACAAAAATAGACACACAAAAATATAAAATTAAATATTTATAATTATTATACATATTTTTTGTATATTAATGGTATAAATTTTATATATTACACTGCATATTCAATGAAAAACAAAAACATTGTGCATAAATTATGTAGACTACCATCCTCACCATGTAGTGACTTTAATTTCATGTGACACAAATAATGTGTTGTTTTAATATTTATATTTTTGAATAAATAATATATATATATAAAAACTATAATTATGATGTGTAATATTATCATATACCATAATTCCATCACATTTTTATAGAAATTAGACTTTAAATCATGTGTTATGAGACCTACAACCACTACTAATTAATGTTTCATTTCACCTCGATTTTCATTTTTCATAAAAAATATGAAATATGACTCACCATGATAACTAAAATGAAATGAAATAAATATAAATTTTTTAATGATATTATACCATTAATTGACAATTGTAACCCATTATTGTATGACATGTCTCAATTTGGGTTTGTTTCACCCCCAAGATGAATAAATCTATAATAATATATCAATGTTGAAATTGGATGATAATAACTAATATAATTATAATTTGATAATAATGTAATGATAATTTAATTTCTGATTATTAAATGTATGCCTTTAACTTATTACTAATATATCGCCAACAATTGTAAAAACGATCGAAATAAAATGACGCCCTTTCAGTTATTATTAAAACAGAACCAAATAATATATAATTAATAAGTCTAAAATGAAGATAAATAATCCATAATAAATTCAACATAAAATAATGTGGTTATAATGAATTTATATAATAAAAATTATTTAATTATTTATGATGATATATACTTGCACAAAATGAATCTGAAATAAGGTAAGGGTTCTCTCTCAAAATATCCATTTACAAGGAACATTTATTTTTATGCACATAATTTCATTTAAATTTTGTGTATATTCTAATTGGATTTAAAATATTTTGAATCACCTATATTAAATATATTTTAAATTTGACATCATGAATTATTTCTTTGATGTTTATTTTATAAGAATATTTTATTAGCAGTAAAGTTTTCTTTATCTCAAAATTGATTTCATCAAGATTATATACCAATTTTACACATGATATATTAAATATTATAGGATTACTACCTAATTTATTATTTTTAAATATTCATGGTGTTATAATAACCATATAATTATAATTATTGTAATGTTTAATGATTTGAAAGTCACCAATGTTGAGGGGTTTTGATTAAAATATTAATCAAACCAAAAGTGTTTTGATTGTAGATCTTCTTTTGAAATAAATTTTTTAAAAGATTTTATATATAGAAAATTATCATTATTTCTATAATACCAAATAATTTTAATTTGATATTTATGTGGTTTTACTTGTACCTTCAACATTTTATTCCCCCTTGACATATATTTTTTTCTAAAGTGTTTCTTTGTATGGATATTAACTTATTCGTTTCCTCTCAATCATATACATACCTTTTTCCACATCTATATCAAGTATATGAATTTTCATTTTTTTCATTTCTTATATTCAAAAATTTATTAACAAAATAATTAATAATATGAACTTATTTGCTTGTTTTAATTTAAATATTATTAATTTTTATGGTTTATTTTAATAAAAATATGAAATTACTCACCTTATAATATTGTTCTGTGATTTTCATACAACCATATATATATATATTTTTTAAATACATATCTCTATTTTTTGTTTGTAGAAAAATAAGTTACATTCTAGTTATTTTTTAAATATCATTTATATATACATCAAAAGGAAAAAAATGTTTCTCATTTAAAAAGTTGAATTATCTAAACAATCAAAAATTTATTTTTATTCTATGAAATTATTGATTCATTCATTATTTATTGTTTAAGAATTTTATTTAGATAATAAAATAAAATTTATATACATAGATGGATTTGGAAATGTTATTTTCTGTCAAGGAAATGGTAAATCACTTCCTTTTCCACTATTAATCATTGAAGGTATATAAAAATATTTTTCATCAAATACATTACCTTATTGAGTACTATATTTTTTATTCATTTAATTAACGGTTTTTCAACAAGATTCCTTTCATTAATTTATTTTTTTGGAAATTATTTACATTATTATATAATCATTATTTATAAGGCATAAATACCCTAGGTTTTTTTAGATTTATTTAATGGTTCTTACCTATAATATTACTATATATCATTGGATTTGAATTTAGTTTACATTGTTTTGTCTTGTTATTATTATTGATAGAATTATGGTTGATTTATTTTTGTAAATTCTTATGAAACCCATTAACATTCCATACATTCTTTAATATTTCATGAATGGATTCCATTTTATTTCCATGGATTATTTATAATATATATTATAATTTTTTTCATTATGAATGTTTTAAGAAACCCATTTTATATTTTTGGGTTATTTTTTATGTTATATGTTATTTATTTAAAGTGGCACTCATATGTTTTGAAAATCATTATTGGGAACCTAAATCTCATTCTAATTAATTGTATTATTATATATATATATATATCATGAGATGATATTATCATGAGTAAATTTTCTTTTCTTGTAATAATCGACACTAATGTTCTGGCTCATTATTGTAAGGTTCCCTATATAAATGATTGTTTTAAAGTTGAAATATGATTATATATTTTATTCTTATTATCATGAATTTAATAATCCCTCATGTTTCATGAATATTGAAATATTTTTCCATAATAATTCTATTAGTTTCATGTTTTTTCAATGTAATAAACTATGATTTATGGTTTATTCTTGGTTGGGTAAGAATTTTCTTATTTATCTAGATTATACCAAAATTCTCATTTTATGTTCACTTATTTTAACTACTTATTATCACTTATTTTTGTCTTTTCTGAGTATCTAAGCTCACCCTTTTGTAAGCATTAAATTTACCCAGGTCATGAAGATGATTATAATTCATAAGAAGTAATATTTGGACTATAAATTTTATCAACTATATAGAAATGTTCATAAGGGATATATAATATGTTACATATTTATTTGTTATTAATGTCAAAAATAATTGTATTCTTCGGATTGTTTGTATATTTATATGATTCAATATCATCCATACAGACATTTTGTAAAATAATTTCATGTCTAGCTTGGGTCTATATAACCACCTCTAAGTGATTCTCACTTTTTTTATAAGGGATCATCACATAAATTTCTTTAAAAAGATGTTCCCTAAACATTAGAATGACAAATATATAAATATTAGAACCCTTATTATTTAGTGGATTGAAAAATCATCTATGTTATGTTATAAAATATTATCTATCATATCAATAAAAATTTCTGAAAAATTGTAATCTGAAATATTTAAAATAACAAGTAAATTTTTTTAAATTATATTAAATGAATATATATAAAATAATGATATAGTTTTGTTGGTAAAATGAAACCATAATATAAATAAATAGTTTTAAAAAAAATTATGTTTTTGGTTGTGATAAATAGAATTTAAAACATTTTTTGTATTCATTTTCAATATTTACCAACAATATTAAAACATCTAATTATTTTAAAATTTTTGTTTGAATACATAAATATTTTTATATTATTTCCTAATAAACAGAAGTGTTTGTTATTTGGATTAATATATATTCTAATTGTACATGAGTTATTATTATCACAAAATTATTATTGTTATACATAAAATTGATATGATAATTTCCTTAGATTAATTTTTCACTTCAAAGTCTTATGAAATTTTAAATTTATAGTGAGAAACTAGGGATTATACGATAATATTCTTGACCATATATCATATGGTTTTGAAATATATATATATATATATATATGTCATGGAAAATAAAGGTTGTTTCTGTGAAAAGTTTTTGATGCTCATTAGACATTAAGACATCTTCGAATGTATTTCACACATAGTGATTGAAATTCTAAATAGGAACTATACATACATTAGATAGGGGTTCATATGAATCAAGTGTGGAATATATTTTACCAAAATTTTTAAATTTATAAAATACACATTAAATTTTGGCACATGTTTTATTTTAGTGAATATGGATATAAATTAATTTTAACTTAGAAAAAATCAAAAATATGCATCGAAAATAATTATTTTAGAAAATTCATCCACCAATAAATTTTCACTATATTCATAATGTCACGTAGTGATCTTAAAACACACTAAAATGGATAGGTTTTATTGACTATAATAATATTTACTAATTTCTTCAATTTATTTTTTATTATATTTATATTTTATTATCTACATAGTTTCTTTTTCGTTAATAATATAGTTTACATTCATCCCAAATATTGCTTCAGCGAATTCTAGCATGTATTAATAAATACTCTACTGCTTAGTTGTGACAGACAATTTAGCCATAAAACATGTTAAAAATATATTGACCAAACTGTCACACTCAACCTATATTATCTTATTATTTTATTACATAATATCTCTTCATTGTCATAAAATTTTCATCACCAACAAGATAATACAATCAAAATTGATCATCCTTTTACTTTATTTTCATCTTAAAAAATGTATGTAATCATAAAGATCACATTAATCTGTTCTGATTACTTTATCCTTGATACCCATAAGATTTTATTTTTTCAATATACTCATGCATTATTGGTCATCTTATTCTTATTTAAGAGCTTAATTTTCAATTTTTATATTTATATCTCCTGAACATTGGAAAACCCTTATACTCCCTCCATAATTTTCCATTTATATGTAGGGCACCTAGGAAATATATCCACCATTTTGAAATATTTATTTTTTTCAACTAATTCAGTTCCCATGAAATAATTTAATTTATCACATTTCTTATACATGTGATTTTCTCTATCATTTCGATATTATTATTTCTCATAATTATTGTTTCATGTACAATAATAGGACAAACCTCACTTTCTAGTAATTATAAACATAATTTTTAGTTTTTTGATATAAAAAATATATTATTTTTTATTATATATATATCAATATATCCTAATGTTCACTTATTAATCATTCAAAATACTCAAATGTAATTCATAGTAATTTTTTTCACATGAACAGATTATTCATAAAAAACATATAATGAGTTTTTTATTTTTATTACTTGTAGTAACATGTATAAATTCTTCTAGGAATGTTATTCATTTTTTCACATTAAAAAAATATTGAGATATTAATCAAACTATAGAATCACTTAATTTAAAACTGCCCTATATATTTAATATTATTATATAGAAGGATCGACTTTCTCATTTTATTCAATATGATATCCACATAATTTGATCATAAATCACTTTATCCATATAATTATTGTACATAATTTCATATTTATCATTAACCATATCTCTCTATCTCAAGGATGAATAAAAAATATCTGTATTGTTTATAAGAAAATAGATCAACACATGATTATTCAAATTCCTCCCCATATTAGTTTTTTGAATCTAAATACAAAAAAATTAGGAATATATTATTTCCCTTAAATTCCTCATAAAAATTGACACTAAAAACTCATCATGGGTCATATATCATAACATAATTTTGATCTTTTAATTTAGATTTAATAGTTCTAGCATCGACTGAAAAAGTATTTTCACTATATTTGATAAATTCACTATCATACAAAATTTCATATAGTATATAATTTCACTATCATACAAAAAATAAAAGTATTTTTAAATGTGTTATATTTACATCATGGTAATGTAGTGAAGATACCATGTGTTAAATGACCACATGAACTATCAATTGAGGACATAAAATGTTTAGATCCAATGCCTGATTGTGAGGATTAACCACTAGACCAACTGAGTGACTGTTCTCATTGAATGTTTGAAAGTTGTTTTTATGAACATAAAACGTACATTCAATGGTGATCAATCATGAGAATTGGGGATCAACATAAAGTAAAACATGTGAACTCGTTGTGAGTAAATGTATCAAAAACATGATCAACTGATTGTGAAAATAGTTGGGTGACTACATGAAGTAAAACCATGGTCATTGGATCAACCATTGGTTTCAAGGCGTTACTAAATTTAACACATTAGAGTAAAATTCATCATTTCATATAAGAATGAAAATGTGTTATTAAAAATATTTTTAGACACTTTAAAACTTATTTTGGAGTTTTTTTGAATTCCAAAATATCTTAAGGCTAATTCTCATGTTCTTATGTAACATATATACTCAAGTGATAGTATCTTTATATATGTCACAACCTATACTATTTATCAATTTTAAAAAATTTATCCAACTATTTGTTCACATTTATTTTAGTTTAAAAAATACCAACAGACATGGATATATTTGAATAAATCATGGGTCTTCATACTCTAATAAAATAACTATATATTAGTAATTATAAAAACTATTCAATTAGTTCACTATATCCAAGATTTTATAATCATTTTATTAATGTTCTAGTACTCATAATTCAACGAAACATATGATTTATAAGCTGGTAACAAAATCACATTATAATGTCCTTAAAGCTGAAAGAACTCATTCTTACAATCTCACACCATATAAATTATTATTTTCATTTCCAACACATGAAAAATGAATTTTTCTTTAGACACAATAAATTAAAAACCCTTTATAGTTATATTGGTTAGATAATCCAATCCATCAACAGTCACATTCTAATAATTGTTATCCCCCTAAATAACAATAATAGAAACGGTTAAAAAAAAATAATCCCCTTCACAGATATGACTTCAATGATCTACAAAACAAAACATGTTCTAACCATTTTTTATTCTCTTAAATTTGTGGAAATTCTTCTATCCTTACGAATCTTAATTTTTTTCAATCGAGAAAATGGTTTCATTATCTAATTACTTGTGAAAATTTATAAATATTTTCCACATATGTGAATATAAAAACCTCAATATAGAGTGGTATAACCTTAAATAAAATTCTAACATCTCCTTGTAGTCCATGATATATGGTATTTGTCGTTCTCCTATAATCACTGCTTAAAAAGGAAAATCTAGAATAAATACCTCTATGAGCATTATCGAAATTTATCTTTCATTACTTGTTTCTTAGAAAGGTATCATAAGTAATCCTCCTCAATGTAAATGTGGGAAAAAAATGTTTAGAAAAAAATGACCGATTAATTTATTCTATACATTTATTTATAATATAACAACTATGTGATTCATTTTTTTAATATCATTTCTCTGGGTTGTATATTCCATATTTTCAAATATATATATGAACATGAAATAATCCTAAAAAATATATTATAAATTTTAGGTGAAATTTAATTAATAACGCTTTATATAAAAAAAATTGTCCCATGAGGATTATAATAACAACATATCTTATAAAATATGAGTAGAATCAGAATCAATCCAGAAATATCAGTATATACAATGGAACCCTTGTTTACCAATTTGATGAACAATATAGATATATAGAAGCATTCCCTTCTTTAGTTTTCCCCCATTATAGGATGCATTCCATATATCATCACCATTGAAGTATTATTCAATTATCATGGTGGATTTAATTAATTGTAACATCACTATCAAATCCATATTTAACGAATACTTTTTAGAATGTGATAATGAGGAGGAATTAATCACCTCCTCAGTTGCAACACTGATTTTGATACTTCACCATCAATAATAAATTATTGTTAATTGAAACCCTAATGGGTACTTTATTATATATTATTATATCCAATTTAGGTGGGGAAATGTTTTTCTATTATCAAAACGTTGGTTTCATTTTAATATCAGTTTACATTTAGTTGGAATTGACTTATTTGATAGAGATAGCAAAGGGATTTCATTATTTGATTATCACTCCATCTTCATTTATTATTTCAGATATTAAATCCATATAAAAATATAGCATTGGGTATATGAACATATTTCATCATTGATGTGGATCCTCTTATTTAAATGTTTTTGACACTTGGAAATAATGTTGTCATCCTATTATTCATCAACATCCCTAAATGTTCCTATAGAGTAGTTATACACTTACATAGATTATTTCATGTTAGTTTTCAAAAACCCAAACAATATATATTAAATTCGAGTCAATAACCTGGGAATACTCTGAACTATATTCTATTTCATATTGTTGATTTCATTCACAATATCATTCATTTTTTATAGTGCCCAAAAGTTTAATTATATAATTATTTATCAATACTGGGTGATCCATATTCATCATCATCATGTGAGTAATACCTGGACGAATTGTAAAAAAGTATATCTTATGAATAAACACTAGTATTTAATATCTCATAAAAATATTTAAAACACTCAAATATTTTATTCTAAGAAAATTCACCATTTTACATTTTCCCAACATTTGAGCAGTGTAATTTATATCCAATTAATATTTTCTCCTTATTTCTAATTTCTAAATACAATTTTAATCTTCTCACATATTATACAATATTCCGTTAAATTTCAATCAAAAAATACTACAAGAGAACATTTTAATCCAAACCTAATTCTGTAATATTTTTTTGTAGGCTATCAATATTTTATATATTTATATAATTATTGATTTTTAAACATTTACTAGTTTTCATAGACACTTTTTGGGAAGTGATAAAACTTATGGATATTCTCAAATCCACCATCGAGGTTGTGATGCATTTCTCAAGATTTTTAACCTCCCTTTTTTATAAACTAATATTTGTTTCATGTACATAGTTTTAAAATATAATTATTATTTTCAAAATAAAATGTGTTTTCAGTAATCATCCTGTATGAGAAACTATAATTGAATCTAAAGAGGGTTTCAAGAAAGGATTTCAGAAAAATATGATTCTTCTTAGTGATGAATTTCTTTTCAGATTTTATTTGAAAAAAAATTAATAATTTTTCTTTACGAGGGTCTCTTATTGGTGTATTTAAGATTAATTATTTTTATTTATAAAATGGGTCATTATATTACGGTTGTTATATTAAAATATAACTATGTACAATTTCCTATATAATTAATTTCTCATATTTCTAATATTTAAATCATGAAACTATCATATTTATTAAATGAAACATTCAATCTCTGTTAACATTTTTCTTTTATCCTCCGACTGAGAAATCTTTAAAGAAAAAGAATCATTATTTTATTATCCACATCATTGTATTCAATGTTCAATATCATTAAATACTACCCAATTATCATCCATAAATCACTCCTTATTTTCGTTTTATATTGAAAAATATTCTAAAGAAATATACAATGATTCATCGATAACAATGAAATCATAGACGAGAGAGAGAAATCATTTTTATAGTTGTTATTCCAAAACATTTCAATGGATTTAGCATCATATATAAAATATGATTTTTCATCAACTGTCACACGAATAGATTAAAAAAATGTGGAAATATAATGTAAGGATTATTATTTCTCTTCATCCTAATATAGTATTATTGATAATTATTAGATTAAATAAATTCAGTATCATCAATACTCATAGTACTGACTCCACTCTAATTAAATTTAGTTATAGGATGTGTATCTTTTATAATTTATGTTCTATTAATCATTGTAGACTATTTTTTTCTTTTTTTACATATTGTTGTGAGAGACTTATACATTTTTAACAATATTAATAGATTCAAGTAAGTAAATCCAACAATCTTCAACATCTGAAATTTGTAATTTATAAACTAAAATTAAATTTTGTGGGTCTTCAAAATTGATATGATCAAAGGTAAACATTTTTATAATGAAAATTAAAATTCCTAACATGATCATTTTAGGAACATGGGGGGTTTAATTTAGTGTTGGATACATTCTATAAAATTAAAAATATCATAAAACCAATTCGGATTTTAACCCATTATATCTCTTAGTATGTATTTTAATATTCTATGTCTATTGTAGCTAAAAGAAAAAGAATGTAATTAAAATTAATCTATAAAGAACAGAACAATATTTTTTCAAATATTGATAATAATACATCATTAGTGAATCAAATTTCATGATTACCTCCTTGATGGATCTCCGCTATAATTAAGGGGACAATAAAGAGTTTATGGTTTTACACACCATTCTTACCAAAGTCTCACTAGACATACCAATTAATTTTTTTCATTCTAATTACATCTATAGGATCAAATTACGTAGAAAAAAGTATGGTATTATATTTTATTATACCCTGACTCGCATAGGTATTATGGTTTCCTTCTATATTTATTAAAGACTTCTTTTGAAGGTCATTTAGATATAGGTCAGAAGGATTGTAGTGGATTCTTCTCCATCAAAATGATTAATCACACAATTTTTTAAAGAAGCTTCCTCAAATTCACATATTTTATTTAGAATACTTGTGGTATTAGATACTTATTAAATATCACATTCAAGGAACTTCATCTGAATTTGGTAACCTGAATGTCTCCACTAATTTATACGATCATGTGATATTTAAACTAATCATCTCATTATATAATTAAAATTCTTTACATTAATAGAAGAATACAATCATAGAATATCATATTTTCATTCTATGTTATTCTTATTAGACATACCCATCAATCCATATTAAAATATTTTCTTCTAATTCCTCTTAATTTGATATTAAGATGTTCACCGGATTTAGTATATTTCTATATTCTCATTTACATTATTGTAAATTTGGAGCTATTTTTTTCTATACTTATTTGATTTGAATGATCTTTTGAACACCGAGATATAGTCTACTTATTTTTCATTTATATGTTAGTCACTATGAAATTTGGTTAATTAATTTGAATCCTAAAATATCCCCAACTAATTTCATTCCCATAATATTATTTAATTTACCCCTTTTTTATATTCGCTTCTTCTTTATGATCTCAATGATCATTTTCCATTAATTTATGAATCTTTTATAATGAATAATTATCCCTCACATTTTTCACTATCAAATCCTTATTATATTCCTTTCGTAAAAAATAATCTATTCTAGACTATTACTATGGAAATGATATCTCCACATCATCTCTTCTCAGGCATTCAATATAATCAAATGAAATATATAGATTGATGTATCTTTCTCAACTATAGATAAATCATTTGACAAACGTAAATGTTTATTTGAATTGTCAATAATAATAATAATATATAAATCATAGTATTAGTAACATAATCATTTCATTATAAATGAAATAATATCATGCTATTATTCAACATACAAAATCTCTTTATATTTAAACAGTACACGATTATCTTATAATCATTTAAATAAAGAAACAGTCATTCATTTTATTCGGAAATATATCCACAAGAATTTAAATTCAAAATTACTAGACAAAATGGTATATAATACAACATATATACGGCTTGGTTAATCTTTATCTATCTAAAGAATTAATCACAACTCATTTTGATGATCAAAAAATTTTATCATCACAAGCATCTTCTTATTCTTATTTATATCTTTTTATCAATCATAGAAAAAAATAAATATGAAATTATTATTAAAAAAATTATCTCAATAAAATGATTCTTATTAAACTAGGTTAGTTCGTGGCTCAAAATAACATCATGATTTTTGGATCAAGATATCATAGTTCTAGTATCAAAAAAATATTTCTATTTAATTTTTCAATACCATAATTAAACAATATGTAATGTGTTATATAATTCATCATGCTTTGATATTTATTTAACATTCTTCCATTAAAACACATATATTTTCCATGAATATATCACATATAATATATTACATGTTGATCATTTAAATACATCACTGTCAACAACCATTCGATTTCAGCATTAGATATATCATATAGAAATCTCACTATTTTGGAGTCTAGAACGTCATAATAAATTTCACTATGTTTGATATTAACCTCAAGTTAAATCATAATTGTTATTATTAGTTCACAGAACTCATGAAAGAAATATTTACCACATGAAGTAATAGGATCAACAAAATTACTATGGGGGGCTTGTTCCCATGACCCATGATGTGACTGTTCCCATAACCACATAAATGTTGATCAAACACATGTAGAAAATAATTTACATGAAGATTTATATCTACTATTGTGGATAGAACACATGTATAAATATAAAAAAAATTATTTACCAGATTGACCACATCACTTAGAGGATCATGCATATTTTCAAATTATTTTTTTGTATATTGATCAGCCATATGAAGTAATAAAAGGGAGATTAGATCACTCACAAGGTTACAAAAATACAAATTTATTTCACATTGATGTACAAGTCACCAACCATTTAAATAAATCTCATTTGTTCATTAACCTATCATTAGAAACTCAAATAAAATTAAAAGTGTATTATAATTCAACATTATCTTTAAATAATGTCTTAATTACTTATAGAACTTATATACTCTCATGATAGTATCATCAATAACATCACTACCTATAATCTCCATTTCTATTAAATATGTAATCCCACTGTCATTAAACTATTATTTCATTTGTAATCATTATCAAAACACATCAATTGATTCCTCTAATTCCATGTTCTCCGAACTCCAAAAAAGAAATCATTTATAATTGATTTTAATATCTCTTCAAGAGTATCACTATACCCAGGAATCCGTGAATGAAAATATATTGTAGATGATAATAAAAATACTATTTTAGTCAAACAATGTAATTCTAGGATGTCACTCTAAGATATCCAATATGGTATTTATGAATTAATTTCCCTTCCAAACCCTTTTACAATATATTATTTAGCATTTTCCATTCCAATAGAATATGAAACCATTATTCTTCACGCATAATGTTTTAGAACATTATTTTCCATGTTCTAAGTGGATACTCTAATGCATTACCCATCAAATAAACATGATTAAATTCATAGTGTTAAAAGATATAATCATTAGAGTTTTATATCATTTATTATCACCAAGAATCCATGTCCTGACCAAAAAATATCAAACTGATGTGAAATATTTTCTTCCATGACAATTTTTGGTTATTGATGCAAAATACTTAGTTTCTTCATTGAAATATACATTCTAAATATGTTTTTTCACATAAAATATTTTTAACCAACATGTAAAACAATATATTACATTGGTTTTGAAAAACATTGTCAAACAAAACTGTCAGAAAAATGTAAATTGAAAGTTTTTTCATGTTGGTTATTTGATAATCAATTTGAAAATATTTTTATAATGAAGGTTATTTAGAATAAATAACTTAGTAAACTGTATTTAATGTCAGCTATACAATTACCAATCATAAAAATGTATTTTTTTAATATTATATTTAAATAAATTTTTATAGTTTCAATAAGAATAAATGATAAATATTGTAAAAAATAAAATAAACTAAATTAAATCATGAAATTAAAAGAATGTTCATAAAATTCTATTACATGCTTGTTGTATTGACCTTATATTCAATATAGTAATTGTTTATATCAATGTTCATTAGATTAATGAACTCATGAGATGATCATTGATATGAATGGTGAGGAAATTTAAATTCGGATTACTGAATCTCATATATAATATTTATATTTTTCACTCTATTAGATGATGATTTATTCATCATAAGATATCAAATAGTTAAGAAATAAAATCAATTAATCAGAAATATCATAAGAAACGAAATAATTATAAGATAAATATATATACCATGATGAAATCAATGAAATGAATCCTAGGGGAAGTATGATATGGATTATCTGATGAGAAAAATAGAAATAATAAAATTAAGAGAATGAAAAATGATATACGTTTTTTGATAATGCCACCACAAATTTATAAATATATTGTGTAATTTAAAAATTTAAAATGGTAATTATGAAAAAAATTATATATTAATTGAGGGAGATATTAATTTTTTGACATCAGTTATCTACTAACATATGTGATAAACCCTCTATGAGGTTGGTTTTAATGTTGTTTATTCACTAACCAATGTTAATACTTATTTTTTAATATCCTTTTTATAGTAAGAAATTTTAAAAACATTTTATAAATTTTATTACTAGAAAACTTATGATAAAAAATTAATATCATTTCATTCAATACCATCATAATAACTACAATGTTGAAGATATTTTCTGTACTACTACTAATAGGGATTCTATAACATTTATAAATAATTTGAAATTCAAATATGAAAATATGTGAATTAATTTTTATTAATTTAATTCTTATAAATAAATATCACTTATAATTTACTTTTATTGATTGAATAAATCCAATATGACAATTTGGAACAGTGAGGTAACATGTGTTTTCAGTACCATAAGTTGTATGACATCTATTCCATAATTAATGAAAGGATTCATCTGGTATGAATCAATTAAAGATGATATATATAGAGAATTCAATCATATAATAGATTCAAGTATAAATACATTATAATGGTAGTTTATAAAAATGTTTATTTAGAATGTGGGAGGAAGATAAATCTATAATATATAGTGATAAGAAATGTATGTGTCCTTTTTGATGAGGTATTTTTTTTAAACCGAATATATTACCCAAATTTTTTATAGGGTTGTTTATTTCATAATATTAACTTCTTTCCTTATGGTTCCTTGATTTGTTTCTAGACACAAGTCATATACTTTAAAAAAATTTAACATAATTCCATAATGAAAGAGGCATTTATGTTCATAGATAATGTGTATCCTGAATTCCATCATGTAATATTGTTTTTGATATTCTGAATAATTATAATTATTGATTTATTTATGAATTATTATTCAATTAAAGATTTTATCATTATTCAAATAAGGATATATTTAATGATAGAATATGTGTGATAAAATTTAACTCTTCTATAATTATGAACATGTTATGAAATTTATATTTATTATTTACATTAGTATAGAAAATATTTGATAATATTCTTCTCTTAATTATGTGAATATGAAATATAAATAATTATTTTCATGTTTAGTGAACTTGAAACATACTTATTTCCGTGAAATAAACATATTTATTTGATTAAATTAATATTATATTTTAGAGAATAAAAATTTATTAACATATTTAGTTAATATAATATTATTTTTAATATAAATAATTTTTATTAAGACTTCAATAAATTCCATGAAATTATTTTGAGACTAGGATAAAGAGACTAATGTAATGATATATATTATTTAATATCATCAAAATATACTATAATTTTTTTATTTCATAAAACGTGTAAATATTAATACATATTATAGAAATCAGAAAAATATTATTATTATTTTTTTACATGGGTAATGACATTGAACAAAAAATTTATAATGTATATTTTTGAATTACTAATACGTTAATTCTAATTATATATTCCAAATAATCTCATTTTATAAGAAATAGTGGACAACACAATGGAGGTTTGCCGAATAGTTCTCACGTTCCATAGATACAATTAGCCCTACCACTTCATATTTCATGAAAATATAGTGAATACAATTTACTTTTATAATATATGATGAATGATGTGATAGAAAATATTATTCCATTCTAGTACTCATATTATATAGAATTGGGTTTACACATTTTCTATAAATATGTGGATACATATATAGGAGTTCTGAATTAGACTCCTCATGTGATGATGATGAGACCAAAGGGTGAAGATTAGATTGACATCATTATATTTGAGAAAATTATATGAAGACTTATTGATTCACACATGGAATTATATGAGTTTTATTTGTTTATTCAAGAAATAATTACCCATTATCCATGAGATATAATTGTATTTATAATATAAGGTCATTCATTTCAATATTAATTAAATGTCGTGAAATGAAGATATATACTTATGTGTCCACACATTTCATAAATGTTGAGGTATAGTGGTTATGTAATGTTTTATACACTTTTTTAAATTATATTATACAACATTTGTGTAGAGGGTGATGTTACAGTCCATATTGCCTTGATGCCACATTGATCGATCATTGAATGTCCCTAATATGTCCATTTGATGGGTAAATAAATTATCTGTTTATTTTAATTAATATTTTTTATATTGAATAATTATACTAATTAGTAATTATTAGATTTTAATTTATTGATACTATATATATAATAAGATTAATAGTTTTAAACATTAATTATAATTTTAGTTTTTAGAGTTAATTTCATCAGATACCATTGGAAACATGTTTTAAGAACCTGAATCTTCTTTCCAGGTATTTTTTTCCCTTTCTAGTAGTTTTTGAGAAAAAGAGGAAAATCTGGATATTTTGGAGTACACACCGTGTATTTTATGATTACATGTCGTGTACTTCGATGCCGCTGGATGACATGTGTTGGCCGTGTCATAGCCACACACACGACCATGTAAGGGTGTCTTAGAGGCCTCCTAATGTAGATTACTAAGAAGGCATGTACACATTTTGTACTCCAGAAGTACACGCTGTGTACTTTCTTTTTTCATTAAATGTATCGGGGTCACGTATAATCCTTATTTCCATCATCTTTTTCACCTAATTCTGTCCGGAGCATCCGAAGAGGTGAAAACGTTTCCGAGACGCCGATTTGTCATCGATTATCTGAATCAAACACTGTCGGTTGCAATATAATTGCAACGGTGAGTTCCTGGTTCTTCTTTGGCCACGTTTCCTGATTCTTTCTCTTATGAGAGTTATCGTAGGTTGAATGTTTTAGACTTTTTTGAAGATATACTCCATTATAAGACGATTCACAGGCCGAGGTTAAAGTTTATCGATCTCCTAGGATCGAGGTATCTGGTTTCTTTCCTTACGTTGAATTTCTTTGATTTTTGTTGCAAAAGTGTCGGATTCCCATGTTTTGGGTATCCCAGGTTAGGGATTTTGGTCCAATTGTTTAATTTCTTTAGTTTACTTGTTAGATTTAGGTTAATTGATAATAATATATTCTTTTTTCATGCTTGAGGGTCACCCCATGGTTTTTATCCATGTTTGGATGTTTATCATCGTTTGGCACAGTTTGCTTGTAAGGAAAACCCTATTGAAATTTCTAGTTTTTTGTCATAACTGATTGCATGTGTTTCCAGCTATTTTTAATGATTTGGATGCATTTTAGCTTTTATCCAAGTAGTTTCTAAATTTACATAGGGATGATGATAGTTGATTATGCATTACTGGACTGCTCAGGGTTGTGAGAACCAGGTGCGGGAGACCAAAGAGGGAATAGGTGATTATGTGCTTTCCTTAGGGGTATATTCAAATTAGTTTCGTAGGCAGGACCAATGGTAATTGGAATTTGTTATTCCTAAGAGTTTCCTTAGTTTATACACGTCTCGATACAACATGAGGAATTAGACGTAAGAGCTTTCTTAGAGAGTTTTAGCTATCATTGCAAGACCACATGCGAATCGACGTGAGTGCTTCCCAGAGTGTCTATGACTATGTATGTTTACTTGACTATAGGGGTCTGCTATTTTGCGCCACCCAGAGGGTCAGTGTGAATGTGGATTGTTTGGTTGGTTTAGATGAGTCTACCAAGACACTATAAAAGCTTGGATCTATTGTCCTGCTTGTTTGTTTAGGTAGTCTTTTGGATGCCTGTTGTGTAACATGTTTACCTTGGAATATAGAGCTTTTCTAGATTCCTTGGTTTTTTAATTAAATGAATGATTTAATTTTTAGATGAATGTGAATGTTAATTAGTGGGATTGTTTAATTTTGTACTCATAGTTCATTACTACATTTACTTTCATTACTTCTATTACATTACTCACTGATAGTAGGGGATATATATTGTGTTGGTTGCCTACTAGGATTAGTATCACACCCTATTTGGGTCCTTCTTTTCGTCCCAAACAGGTTATATGGTTGCAGGTGTAGATAGGGAATGTGGCCCCTCTACTTCAGGTACATGATTGCTAGTTGGAGCTGGAGAGAAAAGTACCATGTTTAGTGTTGCGATGTCGTTGGAGTTACTGTTTACTTTTCGTACTTTGATTCTCATTTTTAATTCAGCATGTTGTGGTATATGACACTTTCCTTAGATACGTGTACCTGCTGCATCATTATCATCATTACTATATATTCATTTCTTCTGCTGTTTAGTTTTAGTTAATGTATGTTGTTTAATACTTCTGCTATTGACTGTTATTTCCTTTCCCTTTCATACCCTACCAAATGAGGGCATACTTTCTCCAATGACTCACCATGGCCCTCGCCGCTAGTCGACATCCTCTAGAATTTTTGAAAATGTGTTTGAGGTCATGTGGCGAACTGGGTATGGGGAACCAGTTGAGTGGCTCCAGATTCGGGTCGTTACAAAGTGGTATTAGATGAGGTTCTTTTCATTTCTATTGACTTAATATTTTGTGACATTAGACAGGGATAAGAAGGAATAGGTAAATGGTAAATATTTGTGCTCGGGATTTCTAGAACCCGTGTACAGGGAAAAAGCTAGGTGACCACGAATATTTCAATTTTCTAATTTTGAAAATGTTATAGTTTAATATCCTTCACCATCAGGTGGTGCACATGTGTTGTGATGTTACCGTTTTTATGATTGTGGTTCTATTTTGTTGTAACCTGATGAGATGAGGTTATGCCATTTCATGCATCATATATTTACTTGATAGAAAATCATGTGTCATGAATTTTTCAATTCCATCTAAATTACAATAGCATTTGAATGTTATTTTGGTAGAATTTGTGATAGACTATGCATGTTGTTGTGATATCTGATGTGATATAATAACTACTATGTTGATAGGGTAACATTTGATTTGGGCTTCTTTATCATCGATGACATGCATTGGCCTTACAGGTGTTATAGGCCCTCGTGGATCAGAATTTGGTGGATTGTGATTTTTTATAATATTTACTTATTATATGCATTGTTAAAGATTCAAAACATTGATTCGGGGTGTGTATGGGCCTTCATGGATCGGAATTGGGCACATTAATTCTTGTTTTTTTGGTTTTTTCCGGGCTCCGGTCAATTTCTGAGGCTACTATTCAAAAAAACCCAGAATACATGGAATTTACATTATGAATACACAAGGTGTAGTCTATAGCTACATCACTGACTATGCGAGAAAGGACATAGGGTTGTGTATAATCATGTAGGAACACTCTGTGTAGTAGATTAGCACACTGTGTAGTATGAAATAGGTACCCCAACCGTATCGTGAACAACACGGGTCTTGTTATCATTTCACATACTTGTTAGGTATGAATTTTACAAGCCGTGTAGTTTGATCTAGGTACCCAGTCGGGTCACGAACAACACTGGTCGTTGTTATCCCTTCTCTTAAACGTCGTGTCCTCCTGAAACATGGCGTGAAGTTTCAGTCATGTAGTCGGCCATGTCGCTAACCACATAGTCTGTTAGGAATTCTTAGTACACATTGTGTCCTTCCGAAAAACGCCATGTAATGTGACCTAGGAACACATGTCATGCCACGAAAAACACAGGCCCGGTGAAGCTTGTTAATTACACATCATTTATAACATGAACACGCCATTTAGTATTGTATTAGGAGAGCCATGTGGCTTAACCATGTAAAAGGACTTAGGGAGGGAAGATAATTCAAGTACACGCCGTGTTTTGGTACAACACACCATGTATTTTGGGTGTTACATGACCTGTTTAGATAGGAGTACACACCCATGTAAATGACTTAAGGGAACACACCATGTAGTTTTTAGACACACCGTGTAGTCATGTTCTGTATTTCTTTTTAATGCTTTATTTCCCCTATTCCCCTCTTATGCACCTAGTTTTCAGTCCCTGGTAATGTGATCTAAAATGTGATTTGACCTTTGCAGTGCCATGGCACTAAGACATCCTCCCATTGCACGTCACGAACCAGGAAATGACCAAATGCCTGATATGGTAGATCGGGGACTACCAGTAGTTCCTCCTATAATTCCGAAGATGGAACCTGTAGTGATTCCAGACATAGGTTCTGACAATCCGTTTAGAGATGGTTTCATGAGATTTAGGCAGACCTTCTATGGAGCTCAACAGCATGCCCCATCTATGGCAGAGCTGATGCGGGTTTTTCAGCAGCAGAATCTTCCCACATTCACATGGGATGGAGGACCACAGGCTGCAGAGTCATGGATAGATGCCATGCTATTCATCTTCGAGCACCTAGGGATGACTCCAGAGAGGAGAGTGATTATCTCAACTTATATGCAGCAAGATTCCACCAAAATATGGGGGGATGTGGTTTCGCAGGCAGGGTGCTAGCATGCTAGAGCTTGGGACGAGTTTCAGCATACGTTCTACGACTACATCTACCTGGTGACCCTGAGGGATGACAGAGCTAGAGAGTTCATGAACCTATAGCAAGGTACTATCATGGTTTTGGATTATTCCACTCGCTTTACATCATTACAGAACATCACTCCCATTCTGCGGAATGACAAGCTATTTTTAACACGGAAGTTTAAGGAAGGCCTCAAACCGGACATCAGATCAGGGGTGATCATCTATTAGTTGACATCTATTTCTATGATATTCAACTAGGAACTTATCATAGAGATAAATATGAGGGATACTAGAGCTGTGGACCAGGGCGGTTAAGCACCCAGGGCGGATTCATTTCAGATATACAACAGGAAGCACCACCGAGAGTCTAAATGAGGTTGCTCGAGGAAGTGATGTATTCTTTTTGGTAGATGGTATATTACTTCTGGAAACAAAATGATGTTATATAAGTGTGTAAATAGTGGTATTAATAATCCTCAGTTCCCGAGAGACCCAGTGGAGTGCCAGTCTTACTGCAAGATGGGTCATCTGCAGCATTTCAACAAGGTTTTCCTTCTAGCTTCTAGTGAAAGAGGACCAGTTCGACTCCACGTTCAAGACCAGGTTTACCAATAATGCAGTAGACATGGGGATGGAGTTCTTCAGGTCATTCAGGCTAGGTTAAAGGTTGTGGATGCAGTGGTCAGGCTCAGGGAGGGTCAGCTCAGGGATCTCAGGCTACTACATAGGGCCACGGTGCAGGCCAGACATTTTCGGTAGAGCAGATTCATCAGGAGCAGGATCCTTGACCCTCTATAGTTAAGGGTACAATTTTAGTAGCCTTATTTTTATCCTCTTCATTTTTTGATTCAAGAGGTTATCATAGATTTATTTATGTGCATATTTTGGAATGAAATATTCTTACTGATTATACTTCTGAGGATATAATGACGCTAGAAACTCACTTGGGAATTAGAACAGCTAGTGTGCGTCAGTGCTTATACTTCCCCCTTGATTTTAATGGGTTTAATTTTTCATGGAATCTCTATGTTTTGTAGATGAAAGGATATGATTTCTTTCTCATGATGTACTAGTTATTTCCATTCTATGCCTTTGTCGATTGTTATCGTTGTAAGGTGAGTTTCACATCACCGGAGGGAGGATCGATTCTTCACAAGGTCAAATGGGATGTCCAGACGAGCAGTGTTGGACCAGTGCATCATGGGTTGGGAGGTGTTATGGAAGATATTTATAGCTTATATTTGGATGGCTAGTGGACTTCCCAGATATATTTTTCTCCAATGGTTGATCGGTTTTTGCAGATGTTTTTTCTGAAGACTTTTCAGGTTTTCCTCTGGAGCGAGAGGTAGACATCTCTATTGAGCTTGTTATAGGAGTAGCACAGGTATCCATACCTCCATATAATATGGCTACACCTTAGTTATAGGTGCTCAATAAGCAGTTAGAGGAGTTGCAGGAAAAGGGTTTTATCTGACGTAGTACTTATCCTTGGGGTTCGCTCGTTCTGTTTGCAAAGAAGACATATGGTACATTACAGATTTGTGTGGATTATCGGAAGATAATCTAGTGGACGGTCAAGAACCAATATCCATTTCCATTGATAGATTATCTCTTTGATCAAATTTGACGAGGAAAAGTGTTCTTGTAGATCGACTTGAGATCTGGCTATCATCAGTTGTGTGTCAGAGCACTTAATATACCTTTTACAACCTTTCATAGCAGGTACGGTTTGTATGAGTATTTGGTTATTCCATTCGGTCTCTCGAATGCTCCAGGAGTTTTCCTTGAGCTGATGAAATTTTTTTTCCATCCTTACTTAGATTCATTCGTGGTGGTTTTCATGGACAATATCTTGGTGTACTCTCACACTCAAAATGACCATGATACCCATCAGGATATCATTTTGTGTACACTGAGAGAGCATAAGTTATATTCTAAGCTCTCAGTGTTCAACTTTTGGATGGACGAGATTCAATTCTTGGGTCATGTCATCTCAAAGACAGAATTATCAGTAAACCCAGAGAAGGTGAGATAAATAGTTACCTAGGTTAAGCCGAAGAATGACTTTGAGGTACAGAGTTTCTTAGGGCTGGCTGGTTTCTACAGGTAGTTTATATTGGACTTCTCAAGATTAGCAGCGCCATTGATGGGCCTGACTAAGAAGGGGGTGAAGTATGTTTGGTCAGAAGCCTATGATTATGACTTTAAGGAGCTGAAGGGGAGATTGACTTTAGCACTGATTCTAGTGTTTCCAGAGCCGGGCAGGAGTTATACTATTTTCTATGATGCATCTGGCATCGGGCATGGAGAAGTGTTTATGCAGGTGGATCTTGTTGTGGCATATGGATCTTGGTAGTTGAGTCCACATGAGAGGAACTATCCTACACATGACCAAGAGTTGGATATAGTTGTTCTTGCTTTGCATTGTTGGAGACATTATCTTCTGGGAGAATATTTTTTATATATACTGACCACTAGAGCCACAAGTATATCTTCACATAGCGTGACATGAATCTGAGACAGTTGAGGTGGGTTTAGTACCTAAAACCTTTCAATTTCGAGCTTGCTTATATGCCTGGGAAATCCAATTTTGTGGAAGACACACTAAGTGGGAGGACACAGATACATGTAGTTCAGTAGGCAAAAACAAGTGGTAACTTATGGCTCTATTGTCTAAAATTCATTTGGAGGTGCATAACAGACAATCTCTTCCTTTTCCCCCTTTTTTAGCTATTACCTCTACCCTTCTTGACCGAGTTTGAATGAGGCGGCTATCAGACTATGAGGGCCTAGTACTATAGGAAAGTGTGTCAAGAGAGGACCCTCTTCCCAGATATACCATATACGAGGGTGAGATATTTCATTTCTATTGGTGTGTATGGGTGCCAACAAATATAGGTGAGGAGCTGATTTGAGACATCCATTCCTCATTTTATGTAGTTCATCCTGGTGTCACCAAGATGTATTGGGATCTACACTGCCAATATTGGTGGCCAAGTATAAAGAGAGATGTTGTTGGTTTTGTCATGAGTTGTTCCACCTATCATCAGGTGAAGGCATAACCCAAGCGACTAGCGGGGCTTTTAGGTGAGCTACCCATTTCTGAGTGGAAGTGGAATGATGTCGCAATGGATTTTGTGGCAGGGTTTCCAAGATCACCTCAAGGGATTGATGCGGTATGGGTTGTCATTGATAGGCTCATGAAGGTTGCTCACTTCTTGCCGATTAAGGAGACCTTTGGTGTTGATGAGCATAGACGGTTGTACATCCGTGGGATTTTACCCTTTCATGGGGTTCCGAGTACTATGATTTCAGATAGGGACTCTCGCTTTATGTCACATTTCTGGCAAGGGCTACAAAGAGATTTGGGTACTCAGTTACTTCTGAGTACATCTTACCATCCCGAGATAGATGGACAGTCATAGAAAAATATTCAGGTGCTACCGGACATGCTATGATCATGAATCCATTATTTTGGAGGTTCTTTGGAGAGACATATACCTCTAGTGGAGTTTTCCTACAATAATAGTTTTCAAGAAACTATTTAGATATAACCTTATGAGGCTCTGTATGGTAGGTTGTGCTGATCACCCTTATGTTGGATGGAGGCAGAAGAGGCAGCTATGCTAGGACCTCGTCTTGTTCAGGATACCACAAAACACGTAGAGTTGATTAAGAAAAGGATGGATACTGAACAGTTTCTCCAGAAATTTTATGATGATCACCAGAGACGACCTTTGGAGTTTATGGATGGAGATTAAGTTTTCCTATGTGTTTCCCTGAGGTTGGGAGACAAGAGGATCAGGAGACAGGGTAAGCTTTCACCGAGATATGTCGGGTCATTTAATATTCTGGATAGGGTCATGCTTGTTTCTTATAGGTGGCAGTGACTTCTGAGGTATCGGGCTATGCACGATGTCTTCCATATTTCTCAGCATCGACGCTATTTCTCATACCCGTCTCATTTTTTTCAACCTGAGGAGGTTGATCTGGAGTTGGATGCATCATTCAAGGAGCATCCTATCAGGATTGTTGATCATAGTTTAAAGGTACTCTGGGGCCAGTCTATTACTATAGTACGGGTGCTATGGTAGCATGGTTGTGTATTGGACGAGACTTTGGAGAGGTAGGCTGATATGCGATCATAGTGGCTAGAGATGTTTGAGGTTTTTTCTTTGCCATCTTGTTAGGTAAATTAGAGGACGAATTTATTTAAGGGGGGGGGGAAGATTATATGAACTTTCTTTTCCTTTTCATGTAGTTTTTGAGAAAAATATGAAAATCTGGAAATTTTCAGAGTACACTCTGTCTACTTTATGAGTACACACCATGTACATCGATACCGCTGGAAGCCGCGTGCTGGGCGTGTCATGGCCACACACACTGCCATGTAAGGGTGACTTGGAAGCCACAAAAAGTGGAGTACGGAAAAGGCAATTACATGTCGTGTACTCCAGAGTTACATGTTGTGTACTTTTTTTTGTTAAATGGGTCGAGGTCGCATCTAATCTTTATTTTCGGCTTTTTCTTCGCCTAATTCCGTCCAGAGCATCCAAGGAAGCCAAATCTTCTATGAGCTGCCGATTCGTCATTGCTTATCCAAATCGAACACCGTCAGTTGCAATAGAATCAAATCAGTGATTTCGTGGTTCTTCTTTGGCCATGTTTCGTGATTCTATATCTATTGAGTGTTATCGTATGTTGAATGTTTTAGACGTTTTTGTAGATATACTCTATTCAATGCCGATTCAGAGGACATGGTTCATGTATATCGATCACCTAGGATTGAGGTAGGTGGTTTGTTGCCTTACATGGAATGTATTTGAGTTTTTGTGCAAAAGTGTTGGATTCCCATGTTTCGGTTATCCCAGTTTAGATATTATGGTCCTATTGTTTAATTGGATTAGATTTCTTTTTAGCATGAGATTAATTGATAATAATATAATATTTTTTGCATGTTTCAGGATCACCCCATGGTTGTTATTTCTATTTGGCTATTTATCACCATTTGGCACAGTTTTCCTACAAGGCAAACCCTATTACAATTTCTAGTTTGCTTGTTATAACAAATTGCATGTGTTGCCTGTTGTTTTTAATGAATTTGATGAATTGTACCATTTATTCATGTAGTTTATAAATATACATAGGGAAACAGAAATTCAATTATGCCTGACTAGACTACTCAGGGCTGTGAGAACCTGGTGAGGGATACCAAATAGGGAATAGATGATTATGTGCTTCCCTAGGGGGTCTGTTGGAATTAGTTTCGTATGCAGGACCTACGGGAATTGGACTTTGTTCTTCCTAAGAGTGTCCTTAGTTTACGCACGTATCAAGACCACAAGAGGAATTATACCTAAGTACTTCCTTAGATAGTTTGTAGCTATCGTTGCAAGACCACATGGGAATCGATGTGAGTGCTTACTAGAGTGTTTGCGCCTTTGTATGTTTACATGACTATAGGGTTATGCTATTTTGAGCCACCCAGAGGTTCAATGTGAATGTGGATTATTTTGTTGGATTAGATGAGTCTACCCAGACAAAGCACAAGCGTGAATATATTGGCCTACTTGTTTATTTAGGTAGTTTTTTGGAATCCTGTTGTGTTACCTATTTACCAAGGAATGGAGAGCATTGATAGATTCCTTGGTAGTTTAATTAAATAAATAAGTTAATTGTTCAATGAATGTGAAGGGTAATTGGTAGGATGGTTTACATATTTACTCCTAGTTCATTACTACATTTACTTTCATTGCTTCGGCTACATTACTCACTGATAGTAGGGCACAGAACTCATGGTGGTTACCTACTAGGAATAGTCTCACATCCTGTTTGGGTCCTTCTTTTCTGCCCAAATAGGTTATAAGGTTACAGGTTTGGATAGGGATTGTGGCCCCTCTACATCAGGTACATGATTGTTGGTTCCATCTAAGGGGCATAACACCGAGCATAGGCTTGCGATGCTGCTGGAGTTACTATTTACTTTTTGAACTTTGATTCTCAGTTGTATTTCAGCACATTGTGGTCTTTGCTGCTTTCCTTAGATATGTAAACCATCTTCATCATTATCATCATTACTGTATATTCATTTCTTCTAATTTTTTAGTTGCAGTTATTGTATGTTGTTTACGGCTTCTGCTATTGAATGTTATTTCCTTTCCCTTTTATACCTTACCAAATGAGGGAATAGTCTACCCATTGACTCACCAAGGCCCTCGCTGCTAATCGGCAGCCTCTGGAATTTGGGGAAATGTGCTTGAGGTCATGTGGCGAACCGGGTATGGGGCACCAGTTGAGTGGCTCCGGATTCGGTTCATTACACATGTAATGATATTTTTATTTTGAATAATAATACCAATAATTTTAAAAAATAATAAATAAATCAAACCACAAGTAGAAAGGCCACCCACAACCCATGTATTTCTCTTCCCCCATATGACTTGGGGTTATATTAATTAATCATCAAAAATGTGGGAACACATTTTTGAAAGTAAATTATTTATTTTGGTAAAAGATAATGAGCATCACTAGGAGCCACCCCTAATTATTCCTCTCATGTCTCTCAAGGCATATGACTCTACTACCCAATGTTTGTAGCTTCATCCAACATTTTGGGTGTTTGAGCCCTAACCAAGACAACCATGGTCAACTTTTTGTTATCCTAACAAGGTTTATGGTATTTTTTTATATATTGAGCCTATTAAGATATTAGATAGATATAGAAAATGTAATAAAGAATAGAACATAGATTTAAAAAACTAGAATGTAAAAAAAACATTCTTATGAGTGGAATATATTTTATTATTGACAAATGTTCAGCAGAATAATAATTAATTTAAATTAACCTCAAGTATATTTATTCATATTTATATTTTATGAAATATTATTTCATGTAGACTAAGCTTAACATTAGGTAGATCCACGTATATTTGGATTACTATTACATAAAAGTAATTTTTTCAATAGTATTCGTTTTATGATAATTATTTGTTAATTATACATATAAGTGTTCTGTGAATCATCCCTGTCTCTTAAAATACTAATATGGTCTTGAATGTACACATTATATATAATTAAATGTAATACTCATACCTTATCTCTTCTAACTATTTTTTTAATAAACATCTATTGTAATAAAGAATATAGTGATTCAATTAATGTTGAATCCTTTCCTTGAAAGAAATATGAGTAATACCAGTGGATTATAGAGGATCTATAATTAGATCCATTACATGAGTAAGAATTCTTGTATTCTCTTAAGAGGACCAGTACCCACTCCAGGGATCAAATTTTAGATAAAAATTCATGATCAAGTCTTATTATATTTATTTGTATGTGCACAAAATTATTTTTTATGCATATTAAATTTGATCACATTATGTTGATTAGTAAGAAAGAATGGTGAATCAAAATAAAAACACAATGTATTTTTTATTACAAATAGATATTTTTGTATTGGTATCACATAGTAATGAGCATGATACATAGAACTTGGTTTTTGGTATAAAGAATAATAATATAAAGTGTATGAGATTCATTATATGAGGTACATTTAATTATTATATAAGTTTTCACATAATATAACTCAAATATATAAAAACTAAAAAACATACAAAAGGGTAAAATAAATAATTTATATAATAAAAAAATAATCCCTAAATCTAAATTGTATGTCAAATAATTTCTTTCATAAACTGATAAATTCATCAAATGTGATTAATTTCATGTATTTTACACATAAAAACACATAATAATTCAAAAGGGTAAAATAAATATTTTATCAAACATTATTAACTTTATGTGTTTTCTACATAAAAAATCACAATTATACAAGTGGGTAAAACAACGAAATTTTATATAAAAATTAAAAAATCCCTAAATCTAAATAGTATATCACATAAGGGCTAAGTTATAATGAAATTATAGATTAATGTATTAGTCTTATGCTCATTATGGAAAATTGTAAGGAATCACTGAATTATAATGAATATATTGGGTCGACATACCAATATTATCATTATGTGTACTTTCATAAAAATAGATGGTATAATGTAGAAGGAAGTTTTTATGAAATAAAATATTAGGACCTCAATATTGGGGATCCACTCAATGGATAAATGATATATGATTTCATTAATTGCTATAAAATTCCACCTTAAACATTATAATAATTGTATTAATCCTCTATTTAGACAATTTTAAGGGAAATATAGAGCCCTTTAAAATATAATATTTTGGAATCTAGAGATTTTAAATATAAAACTGATTCAAATTGAGATATGATAAAATTCCTTCAGTTTGAATAAGTTATTAATAATTTCACAATGAGTAATCAATATGATAAACTAAAATAGAATTTTAAATATTTTTTCTTTAAAAATGTAATGTAATTTTATCAAAATACTAGGGAAAATCATAGAAAAATAAAATTCACTCAATATAAAAAACAGGTAGGAGTGGTAATGTACATACTTATCATACTACACCAAGAAATGATACCATATGTGTTCGAATACCCTATTTATATTCTTCAACATCAACATGTGTGTGATGATGGATATTATTACTATAAGGGAAACATGAATAATGTGTCATATATGATGTGAATCAAGTTATTAGCCATATATATTGAGATAAATTTACATTATTTATAAATTTATTACTACATCATTATGAAGAATATCTGGTAACACATAACGAATAAATATATTGAAAAGTTAAATCATATTATCACAACATTATAAAGGTGTAACATGGATGATTAACACCCATATATTGGTATTTATCTATGAATAATGAGATATATTACCCTACATAAAAATTTGTTATTCTATATTGATAAGAAATTATCTACTGATTTCATTTTATCATTTGTACCACCTTGAAAATTGATACTAAATAAGAATAATAAATTGAATCATAAGGAGAGGTTATTTATGAATATTTTTACAATGCTTCTCTAAGATGATATGTATTATAGGAAACATGGTCACACAACCATGAGGTTGGACTGGTCTCAATAAGTGAAATTTTAATAGATGGATTATGAAACGTGCTTAAGATTCTGCTTTATGTAAATTATTAATTATGTATATTATTTATATTTTACCTCTTTTTTATTAAATATAACATTTGATAAACATATATGTATCATAATGTAGAAGGGTAGGAAGACCATAAATATTTTATGATGTAAGGTGATATTCTAGAAGCTAATGGAGATTAATGCCAATGCCAACTAAGTGTAGGTATTAACTTCCCCTTTATATATTGATGGATTATTATTTGTGGACATATAATTTTTGTCTGCTATTATGATAAAATTTCTCTTAGGGCTGTCTTCATATTGTGTAGCTCATTATTTAAATTTTGAGATAAATTTTGTTATGGAATAACACACTTAGTATATTAAAAAATCAAGAATAATTTATGTCTAAATCAACAAATAATGATGTATATAAAATATAATATTTGTATAATTCCTATTTGAAGCATAGTATATCAATATTAAATACAAATAGATTAAATATCATGGATATACCAAGAAGGTTTTTAGGATCTATTGAGTAATACTATTAGGTATTTGGTAGATTTTTATGTTATTAATAATAATAAAAATATTATCATTAAATAAGTAAGATCGATAGTTTATTTATAAATTGTAAAAATGATATGTGTGAAACATTCATGTAGAATATATAGGTAAATTCTATTACATTATAATATTCCTTCAATGGGATTTAATGAATAATGAGTGAAGTAGATAATATTCATAGAGAAATATAAATGGTACTTATATAATAAAGTTAGAGAGTATAATTAAATAATCACTCATTGATAAAAATGATGAGTGAAATAATTGATAAACTCATATTACATTACACACATAGGATTTACAATGTTATTTAACTGAATATTGATAATGATTCAAGTAAGTGTTCCATGTAATCAATTACAATTTTTAATTAAGGGTTGATGATTTGTAGTGTTAGCACATATCCATATGCTAACTATAGTAAATAATAGATATCATATAATTTTAAATTTGAATGAAATATAATAAGTCCAAAAAATTTGTGTTTTGATGAAATCCAATAGATTAATCTTATATGGGTGATTAATATGAAACAAAAAATTGAAAAAGTGTTGTCTATGGACATAACCTATGTTACTAAAGATATCACTATCTCTATGTTTGAAAATATGATATTTGAGTATATGAAGATAATTATATATGAAAGTATCATATATTAATTTGATATAATTGGTGATAGATATAATTAGATGAAGTTGAATCTCATGTTAACTCTGATTATTCATTATAAGATCAACTACATACGGTTTTTTTGAAGAGTTATTCTATAGATACATCTTGTATAACAAATATTAACCCAATGTATTGATTTAATATAAGATGGTTTTATATCTAACATGTTAGGTGATATATATTATTCATTAAAAATACTAAATTATTATCCTAAAATGAAGTTGTACACTAAAAGAAATTAAATTATAATGTGAATATGATTTCAAGGGAGTTTATTTGATGTACCAAAATTGATCCTATACATTGATTCATTATCTATCTAATATAAATTCACTTATTCAATATGTGTATTCAGTAGAGTTTTTGACATGGATGTTAATGTTATTCCTATTAATAAAACTTGATTCTTATTATTGTGAAACAAGTCAAGGAATCAACAGTGGGTAAATGTATCCCAAATATAGTCATTGAAATTAATTTTGAATTTGGGTTTTCATTGTTGATACTATTTTTACAATGAAAATATTACTATGACACAATTTTGGATCACATGAATCATTAACTGAAGGGTTGATTATTTTTTCGTGTTACTACAAGATGTCACTGGGAGTGATTCTTTTCAATCGAAATGTCTTCATACAATATGGATATAAGATATTATTTCTATAAATAGTTCATACTATGTTCATAATCATTTTTATAAGAATAAAAAAATTTTGATAACCATGTTTTAATGATTAAAATATATATATTTTAATATATGGTATTTTTAAATTTTTTAAAACTAGATATATTAAAATTTTATTGAAAATAATATTTTTAATAAAACCAATGGTGATTTTTTCTATATCAGATGGGATTAATCTATCTAATATATTGTATTATAACACGAAGGGATATTAAGGTCATGAATTGAAACTCATATTAGTTTTATATTGGATATATCATGTATTCCATGATATGTACTACAATGTGTTAGTACATATTCATTACACATTGTGGAAAAAATATTAAATTAATCAAATAGATTTGCACAGGGAAGTAATAAATACTATTAAATAGTATATGAATAATTATAAAGGATACATTCCATGAAATTGGAGAAAATTAAATCAAAGGATGTTACAGGGACATAAAATCAGTTTTCCATACACATTATTCGAATCTCATATCAATTTTATGTTAAGGAAATGCACGAGAAAATATTATTAAATCCAGTAGCTGGTATATCAATATAAACTTAGTCAATTGAGACTTCTGATGTGGCTAAATCACTAACACAAAATATGTCATTAATGGTGCTAGCCATTTCCATAATTATAAAATGTGCTCATTAAGGGTATCTTATATTAGTATTAAAGTGCTCAGAAAATATACCCTTTTTCAGTAATTTTTTAGAATAAATAAATAGTACCCCTATTCAAATATTTATTTTTAGTTCACATAATGTGTACACTTTATCATTGTGTTTCGTCCACTGATAAATGTCCCAAATAAAATGAAATTGTTTATCCAACAAAAATTAAAATTTAGACCAATTTTAACATGTTTAAAAATATCCTGAATTAAAAAATTATGAAATAAAATACGTCAATAAATAATAAATATAGATAAATAATAAATATAAATATTTAATATATGTTAAATATATACATATATATATAAAATTAATGAAGTAAAATTAATAAAAAAATACATAAAAATGAATTAATGAAGAAAAATATAAAAAATTATATTATTAGAAAAATTATTTATAAAAATGAATAAATTTAATATACATTTATAGAGATTATAAATATTAATAATGTTTATATATTAAAAATACATATATGAATGGAATAAATATTAATAATTAATCAAAAAAATTGATTATTAATAAAAAAAATTGAACAAGTTTTATAATAATAAAAAAATTTATTAATGAAACAATATTTATTTAAAAATAAAAAATTTAATATAAATATATTAATTATTTATAAACAGAAAAAATTATATATATTTAATATATATATTATATTTAATAAAAACTAATTATTAATAAAATAATACTATCTTTATTATTGTTAATGGTTTTATAAAAAATTAATCAACAATAAATTTAATATAGAAATATATTAAAAGAATATATATTTATATAAATTAATGTATATATTATTTAATAAATTATGATTTATATAATACAAAATAGTTATTCTTACAGTAAATCATTTATATATTTTGTTTTTTATAATTTAAAATTAATACTAATTAAAAATACTCACTTATAGAATTTAGTAATGGACATAATTAATTCAATTCTGCATTTTTAATTTAAGATATATCAAAAGTTTGTTATATTTGTTTCTCAGAAATACTCATAATTGATTCATTTTTATATATAACACACATACACAAATATTTACTCACTAAATGAAATCTTATATAGAAACATATAAACCTAATATTTGTGTAATAAATTCAAATATTACTATTCCTTTTTCAATTTCAATATGATATAATATTTTTAATATATTTTATTTTAAATCAGTCTATTATATGTATTCATTTGAATATTATTACATATTGGTATTTTTTTATTCATATTCAATGTTTTATTTTTTATACAATTTAGTCATTTTCTAATATTTAATTTATAATTTCGAATATTTTATATATGCAGTTAACTTAATTTTAATATATATCTATATTTTTTAATAGTTTGTATTCAATTAATAAAACATATCCATTTTCTAAATATTATTAATGTGTAATCATATTTGATTATTCAAATTCACCCATTATTAACAATCATGCATTAAAGATTACATATTTATTAATAATTCTAAAAAATTCATTTAAAATATATTTTTAATTGAATATGTTTATAAATGTATATTTACTATTTTATCAATTTATATAGTTAAAATTATGACTGAATATATATTATTTTTCCAAAATGTGTTTATATATTATAGATAATAATTATATATATTTAAATATTTATAAATTTTTATTAAATTTCTTTAATTAATAAATATATGTACTCTATTTTTATTTTTCATTATATTTATATAATTATATAAATATATATTATTTAAGAATTATATAATTATATTTTCCAAGAAATTATATATTTTAATATAAAAAATAATTATATATTAAAAGAATTATAAAATTATAATAAATTGATTTAGATAATGAATATATTTGCAACATTTATAAATATATATATTTTGAATATATATATACATAATAATATAAATATATTTATATTTATGAAATTATAAAAAATATAATTAATTGATAAATATATTTACAATATATATATATAATTAATATATATATCTATAATAACTTAAATATATAATGATATAATTGTATTTATAATTACAATGTTATAATAAATATATTTCAATATTACATATATTTAATCTATTTATATTTATATAAATTTATTATATATATATATATATAGTTATAATTATATGTATATATAATTATATACAATGATTCAAATACAATTTCAAATATATTTATTTAAAATTATATTTATACATGTATTTTTAATATATTTATAAAAATATATATTCATAATTATTAGTAAAAAATATAAATTTTTTAGAAAGTATTTATATTATTATAGATAAGTAAACTGATATTAAATTAATTATAAAATTATAATAACTAAATATATAATTTTATAAAAACATTTTAAATTTTTATTTGTAATTATAATTATTAGTTCTTTATTAGGATAAAATTTTTTGATGATAAATATGCCTTTTATCAGTGCTATGAAAGGGCTTACACATGTCTGCCTAATCTATTTAATGAATCTTAATGCACTGACTTCAGTTTCTATATTCATGCTTTATGTGGAAGTCACTGGATACTGGTTATCCTCCTTGAATCCATTGCTCAAATCCAAGGATTGAATTGTAGCTCAAACAAATTCATTGGTGGAATCAAGGCTCGAATGAATCCAAGGATCGAATCAAGGCTAGAAAGAATCCAACATTTATAGTACCTCTTCTTTTTATCATACATATCAATGCTCAAATCTAAGGTATGATATTTTCTACTCCAATTCACTTCAATGTGTGTACTACTTCCCCTTATTATTAATTCCTTATTATCTCTATTGCTGGTGCTTTTTTATCTCTGATATCCCTAGGTATGTGAGTTTATGTTTACTTTATTTTTTTTCTTGGGTGTTTTTAATTGGGTTTTCAAAAATTGTTACAGTTATTTGGGATTAAATTGATTTAAAAATTATTTTATTCTAATGGGTTTTATCGGATTTTTCATGATTTCCAATTTGGTTATTTTCTTATATGGCCTTGTTTTTTATTTTCATTCAATGGATAAATTATATTTTTCTCCAATAAAATATTTAGGATTCCTTTAATAAAGTAATTTTGTGTTTTAATTTTATTTTACGTTTTTTTATGAATTCTATTTGTTTATTCCTGAGTTCCTGACATTGATTAATTGAGTGTTCCTTATTTGAGATATTTTTTTTATGTTTTATTTTTTATGGAGTTATTTATTTATGTATAATGTTTTGGATTCCTCGTTTCATGTTTTATTATTATAAAAATATGTATTATTAATATATATATATATATATATATATATATTAGACAGAATCGTATCATTATATGAATTTTGTAAAAATATTTGTATTGATGGGTATTAGTATATTAATGTGTGTAATTTCTCATGTTTATAACATTTATCAAATAATATTAAAATTTAAAAACATTGATTAATTTGGGATTTCTTATATAGGGATTAATATTTTTCTTATTAAATAGACCATTAATGTTTTAAAATTGTATTTAGTGTATGATTTTTTTTATGGGCTAAAGAAAAATAATTACACTCCTAGTGAGTTGTAAAATGGGTTTTTGAAAGGAGTCATGGTTTCAATTGTGTTAATAAATGTGGGTTGTTATTATCAATGGATTTAGGATTTCTACAGGGTTTTTAATTATTTTTACAAGGGATATTGTAGATACCATTTTGAATAGTTGGGTTCTTATTTAGATTAATGGGGGAATTATATTGGAGTCATTTTCAGTTTCTTTGAGAAGAACGGGTATTAATTCTTGTTTTGGCCACATAGTTGGCTATTATTCTATGACCGAGTTAGTTACCTTTAGAACTAATAGGTCATAACTCATTCCCATGTGTTTTTTTATTATACATGTTCTATTATATATACTATTTGGTACCCAGTATCACTTTAATGGATGATTGACATCGCTTCCCTAATTTAAATTTATTGCTTCCATATTCAACATTGATGATTCATATAGGGATTTGTTTTATTTATTTATAATACTTTTGTTAAATTATTTAAACTAGGTTTCCCTTTATATATCGATTTAAAAAATATCCAAAATTTATTTGTAAATATGTGTTTTTAATAAATAAGTATAGGGACATGGAAAATGATTTTCATGTAATTTATTTCATAAAGAACTAAAAATGAAATAGTTTATTACATACTATTTTGTAGAATATTTTTTTAACTATCCTGGTCAGATGAATCTCATGGTTATGTTTTTTAAAAATAATAAAACATACTCTCTATATGTATTTGAAGCCATTTTTCTTGATAAAGGATAAATTGTATCTTTATTTTATAAAAATGATTGTTTTTACAATATTTTCACCTATATAGTTATTAATGTCATGTTTTTACTATATTAAAAATGTTTCATTATGATTTTATAACCCTTATTTGGAAACCCATGGGTGAGTGTTTTGTATATGTTTTTTCAATTTGATTGTAATCTTAGGGATTATTATTATGTGCTTTATGTATGATGGGTTATGTGTAAATTTGGTGAAATCTTACTAGGCCAATTTAGCTGACACCTTACATAGACACCGATATGAATATATATAGCTTATATGTGTTCATATATGTAATTATCTCATGGATTATTATAGAACACTGAATCATTTATATTAAAAACATTTAATAATGCGATTGAAAACTACATTCATGTTTACTAAAAGTACTGAATATATCATAACATGAATATGTACCAAAAAATAATTTACATTCTCATCAATGGTCTAGGAAAATTCAATATTAATGATACTTTATAAAAATAATATAAGGTAACATAACCAAAACATATGGAAACTACATTCTATAATGGACTTAAAAATAATTTTAAGAACATATAATTTCAATGAATTAACATATATAAATTAAAAAATGTACATATATATTGAATATTATTCCAATTATTAATTTAAAAAATTATATTCTTTATAAAAATTCATCATGTTAAATAGATTGTACAAAACATTCCAACATTTAATATATAATTTGAATAACATTTGGGGTGTGGATTCTATCTCACAACATCCAATGTAATGAAAAAACATTATTTTGTCCTATTATGGATTAATTTTCACTAAATATGCTTAGTTTTGACCATCGTTGCAATTTCTCATAAATTTTAGTATAATTCAAAAATAACTGAAATCATCACATGATCATCTACTCAAAAAAAAACAATATAAAAATTCCAAACATGGTGTAACATAATGGTTGGATACATTCCAAAAAAATAAATATTATACTATTCTCTAGCCCTGAGTAATAGACAAACCTTAATTATACTCATTCAAAAAAAATATTTGTTTAATATACTAAAAAACTCCTTTTAAAACCTCATTAAATTTTGTAGAATAGTTTACATTTCCATGATTTTTTTAAAACCTTATGTTGTACCTCTCGTATCCCCTCGTGGTTTAATTTTCATGATCACAATCACTTTCATGTTTATCTAATCCTTTTTCAAGTGTTTTTGGATAATAGGAATTTTTTCAGGTGGCCAAGGAATTAGGCCAAGAAAGCAAGAAGCAAAACTGGACTGAAATTCAGTCCACCGGCCAACCTGTGGCTTCACCACCGGTCGACCGGTGGACCCTGGGCAGAAGGCAGAGCCACAGCCTCACCACCGGCCAACCGTTGGCCGAAGCACCGGTCAGCCGGTGGCACCTGCACAGAATGGCAAGCTACTGTCTTGCCACCGGCCAACCGGTAGCCTCACCACCGGCCATCCGGTGGCACCTGGACAGAATCCCTCCTCCTTTTTGCAAGCACTGGCCAACTGGTGGGACTGTACCGGCCAGCCGGTGGAGCCAGTCAAACTAGCCGTTGCAGTTTGACCAGGGTGGCCCACTTGGCTCCCAACGGCTCTTTTGGCCTCTCCAACGGCTCCGAAGCCTCCCCAAGGGTTCCATGCCTATAAATAAAGGCCAAGGAAGCCCCAGACACTAACCGGAACTATTGTGAAGCCAACGGACACTTTTTCCATCATTCGGCAATCCTCCGGCGAGCCACTTCAAAGGAACCCCAAGTGCTCCAACCAACTTCCAATCCAAGGAGAACCTCAAGAAGCTTGGGAGAGCACGCTACATCAACTCCATCTATCCAATTGGCGCCCAAGGCTTCTCCTCAATTACGGTTTTTATTGCATTATTTATTTTGAGCTTAAAATTGGGTTTGTGCCTACAAACCCCAAACTCTTTCTCATCTCCCTTTATTTTGGGTTCTCACACCACCATTAAGGTGTGAAGAGGTTAGTCAAGCCTTTCCTTTTAAAAGGCTTGAGTTTTCGGTGAGCTAGCCTTCACCCGTTAAAAAGGCTAGTGGGTTCTTGCTAAACCATTAAAAGCAAGTGGGTTCTTGCTTAACCAATAAAAGCAAGCTGTAATAGGTCCTAGTGCTACCTCAAAGCCTACTGGGTTTCTTGCTAAAACCATTGAAAAGCAAGCGGTAGAAATCTCTCAACGGTTGAGTTGGGAGCGGAGACGTAGGCCGGGTTTTTGGCCGAACTCCGTTATCAATTTCGTGTGTCTTGCCTCTTTATTTTCCGCTGCACATACTTTGATTTCACTTTGATTTTAAATTGTTAATCATTTTTTAAAAGGCAATTCACCCCCCCCCCCCTCTTGCCATCTTTTCCTCGTTTTCTCCGACCCAACAATTGGTATCAGAGGGAGTATTTGAATAATTCCCTAACCCGGTTTCAAAATTAAGATCTTTTTTGATGGCTTCAACCTCTTTCTCCCCCGAGGGCTACTCATTGGGTCGGGCTCCATTTTTTGATGGGACCGACTATAATTATTGGAAAACCCGCATGACCACTTTTCTTAGAAGTATAGGATATCCCATTTACAAAATAGTCATGCAAGGTTACACTTTATCTTCCCCCGACGAATCCAAATGGACCCCCGCTGATATTAGAAATTTCGAGCTTGATGGAAAAGCCATGAATGCTCTTCATTGCGGGTTAGATAGAAATGAATTTAATCGTGTATCCACTTGCACCACTTCACATGAAATTTGGAAGCTTTTAGAAGTGACCCATGAAGGCACTAATAAAGTCAAAGATACTAGATTAGATATGTATAGACAAGACTTTGAATCTTTTTCAATGCATCCAAATGAGTCTATTTCTGAAATGTTTACTCGATTTACTGACGTGCGCAATGGAAGAAAATCTCTTAGAGATAATATTTCTGCAGAAACTATGGTCAAGAAGATCCTATGGGTCCTTCCGAGTTCATGGGCACCTAAAGTGACGACAATCCAAGAAGCTAAGGATGTCAAAAACATGCCGGTCGAGGAGCTCATCGGATCCCTAATGACGTACGAGATTACGATGAGGAGGCAAGCTCAAAAGGAGGGCACACCAATCAAGACACCAAAGAACATTGCCCTCAAGGTACAAAAAGAAGTAAGCTTCTCCTCATCATCATCATCATCATCTTCATCTCCTTCATCATCAAGCGGCGACTCGGAAATGGAGAATCTCGCCCGCCAAATGCACAAATTTATGAAGAAGCACAAGAAGAAGAAGAAATCCCGCAAGCATCGAAAGCAAGAACCCACCGCAAGATCCGAGCCCAAGGTAAAATGCTACGGGTGCGGCGAAAAGGTCCATTACAAGCCCGATTTCCCACTCAACAAAAAATGGGCTACGCAAAAGGAAAAAGGAAAGAAAAAGGTCCTCAAGGCGACATGGAGTGACACCTCCTCATCATCATCCTCCTCCTCCTCCTCGAGCGACCATGGTACAAAATGCCTAATGGCATTCCATGATGTAACATCTTCCGACTCCTCATCCTCTTTTTCCTCAAATTCAAATTCTTTCAATCATTTATCCTATGAGGATCTCCAATACGCAAGAGATCAATTGGATGAAGGCTTTCACAAGCTCTCTTCCAAATTTGTTTCTTTAAAAAAGTCTTTCAAAAAACTCTCCTCCGAAAAAGAACAACTTCTCAAAGAGAAGGAGGAGATGTCCCTCAAAATCCAAAATTTCCCAAATGTTGATTCCATGGAATCAACCATCAAAGACCTAAGGGAGACCCTAGCTAAGTTCACCCAAGGGGAACAAAATTTGAACAATCTCCTAGGTTCCCAACGAATTTCTAGGACCACTCAAGGACTTGGCTATACCAACCAAGCTTCCTCCTCCCATGCACCCACTATTTTTGTAAGGGGGAGCTCCCAATACAAATTTTGTAATTATTGTAAGAAACCCGGGCACCTCATTTATGAGTGTGATTGCAAAAACGCCCGGTACGGCGAACCCAAGTCTATTTTCTATTCGGACGAGTTTTATAGGAGAAGACCCGCCATGAGACAAGTTTGGATTGAAAAATCCCTTCTTGCGAGTCTCTCCGGGCCTAAAATTGTCTCTTTTCAAAATACCTCTCCCCGGTGATTTATTGTTTTTATTTAGGGGGAGTTGAGTTTGTTTAAGAATTTTTTCAAACTTTCAATTTCAACTTTTGGTTTCAAATTTCAAATTTCAATTGGTTTTTGATTCAAAACTTTCAATTCAAACTATTATTCAATTTTTCATTTCAAAATTTTTTTGATTCAAATTTTCATTTCAATTTCAAAAATCTCAATTGATTTTCAAATCTCAAATCTTGTTTTTCTATTTTCCCTCAATCAAGTTTTATGCCCCATTCTATTTTGATAATCACAAAGGGGGAGAAATTTCTTGATTGATTGGGGGAGAATCTTTTCTATCATGCTTTGATTTATTTTCAAATTATCCTTTAAGAATGTCTTTAATTTCAGTATTTTACTTTGATTGTTTTGGTGATTGTGATCATCAAAATAGGGGGAGATTGTTGTACCTCTCGTATCCCCTCATGGTTTAATTTTCATGATCACAATCACTTTCATGTTTATCTAATCCTTTTTCAAGTGTTTTTGGATAATAGGAATCTTTTCAGGTGGCCAAGGAATTAGGGCAAGAAAGAAAGAAGCAAAACTGGACTGAAATTCAGTCCACCGGCCAACCGGTGGCTTCACCACCGGTCGACCGGTGGACCCTGGGCAGAAGGCAGAGCCACTGCCTCACCACCGGCCAACCGGTGGCCGAAGCACCGGTCAGCCGGTGGCACCTGCACAGAATGGCAAGCTACTGTCTTGCCACCGGCCAACCGGTGGCCTTACCACCGGCCAGCCGGTGGCACCTGGACAGAATCCCTCCTCCTTTTTGCAAGCACCGGCCAACCGGTGGGACTGTACTGGCCAGCCAGTGGAGCCAGTCAAACTAGCCGTTGCAGTTTGACCAGGCTGGCCCACTTGGCTCCCAACGGCTCTTTTAGCCTCTCCAACGGCTCCGAAGCCTCCCCAAGGGTTCCATGCCTATAAATAAAGTCCAAGGAAGCCCCGGACACTAACCAGAACTATTGTGAAGCCAACAGACACTTTTTCCATCATTCGGTAATCCTCCGGCGAGCCACTTCAAAGGAACCCCAAGTGCTCCAACCAACTTCCAATCCAAGGAGCACCTCAAGAAGCTTGGGAGAGCACGCTACATCAACTCCATCTATCCAATTGGCGCCCAAGGCTTCTCCTCAATTACGGTTTTTATTGCATTATTTATTTTGAGCTTAAAATTGGGTTTGTGCCTACAAACCCCAAACTCTTTCTCATCCCCCTTTCTTTTGGGTTCTCACACCACCATTAAGGTGTGAAGAGGTTAGTCAAGCCTTTCCTTTTAAAAGGCTTGAGTATTCGGTGAGCTAGCCTTCACCCATTAAAAAGGCTAGTGGGTTCTTGCTAAACCATTAAAAGCAAGTGGGTTCTTTCTTAACCAATAAAAGCAAGCTGTAATAGGTCCTAGTGCTACCTCAAAGCCTAGTGGGTTTCTTGCTAAAACCATTGAAAAGCAAGCGGTAGGAATCTCTCAACGGTTGAGTTGGGAGCGGAGACGTAGGCCGGGTTTTTGGCCGAACTCCGTTATCAATTTCATGTGTCTTGCCTCTTTATTTTCCGCTGCACATACTTTGATTTCACTTTGATTTTAAATTGTTAATCATTTTTTAAAAGGCAATTCACCCCCCCCCTCTTGCCATCTTTTCCTCGTTTTCTCCGACCCAACACCTTATTCATGTTGATTTTGTAATAAATTTTATAAAATGTTTAATACTATATATATATAGCTTCTTTTTACATATTTTATGGACTATTTCATCATAAAGGAATAATCCCTTAATTGAATTTGGAATTAATGTCATGAAAACCTTTGTAAATAGTGGGTATTCTATGAAAATCTTATTATGATTTCAAACAATAGTTTTTTTATAATTTTTTTCATGTTATATTTATTAAGTGCTTAGGAAATGTTTAATACTAATGATTTAATTTAGATAAGGAGGCGAAATATTTAGAAATATTATGGTCCTTCCTATTTAAAATTTCAATTTCTAAAAATGAAAGTTAGTTTTAAATTTTCATGTGTAATTTTAAATGAAAAAATTATTGTTTCCCTTACAATTAACTATAGTGGATTTATGTTCTTTAAACTCATATAGTAATTTATAATTAAACCAATAATATTTTAAATGACTAAATGTGTACATATATCCATGTATAGGGTTAAAAAAATCTAACTTATTGTTAATAGTTTTCGAATATGATTTAAATTTTTTCTCACCCAATGATGATAGTGTTTATTGAAAAGGTGGTTCATTTTGAATTACTCATTTTCAAAAAAAAAAGATTATTTTCATGTGGAGTTATAAAAAAATCATGTAGGTTTTTAAAAATTGAAAAGAATCCATTTTCATTTTTAATGCGGTTCTGGGACAAGACATGAAATTTAAAATTAAAATGTGGTAATTAAACAAAATTCATGGAGACAATTGTAATCCTCAAAAAACAAATCTTCAGAATAGTTACTATTTTATTTTGATTCATGATACTAATACCCCAAATATTTTGGACATGAATATATATTTTTTTAACTATTCTGAGTAGTATTCATTCAATACTAGGTAGTAGTGACCATTTTTGATGAATTATAAGTATAACACATACCATGTTGGTTCAAATGATTTCTAAAATTCAATTACCCATTTCCATCAAAATAATAATGAAATTATTTAACATAATCAAATGATGGATTCTCATTATTTTAATTATCAATAACATTAATCTTTTATTATGAATATCCTAAGTGTATTTAATTTGGAGAATGAATATTTTATGAATTTAATAGGATGGATATGAGTCAAAAAATTGATGAATGATAATCGTATAGAAAAAATTATAATTATTTAGTTATTGAGTTCATATTTTTTAATAGACCATGCATATAATCATTATAAAATACATTTTCTATGTTTACATTATGGTTATTCATGAGAACGTATTCCAGAATATCTGAATGCACATTTGATTTGTCACAAAATATATCAAGTATATACATATTGGACAAAATAATGAGGAAAACTAAATGTTCACATTTATTATTATGGTATTTTGTATTATTTATGATTTTATATGAATATTAGTGGGAATGATTATGTTGATCACATAGAATAAATGACAATAGTAATTTAAGATGACCGTCATGATTTTTTGGATCACCATTACGATGTCAAATAGCATTACTAGAGTTAATTTTATATCGGCTATACTAAATTGACTCTATTTTTAGGTATATTGATATATATAATTTTAATTATGGAAGAGGACTAATCGACACTAGCTTTACATAATAGGTTGGTCTCCAAATTGATATTCTACAAGAAGAAAATTAAGATCCATTCCAAAAATATGATGCTAAATGAATTCAACATTCAATGGGCATGATCTCTAAAAAATAATTGTTTATCCAAAATGTTGGAAATATTTTCATAAGGACCATGAATCACTCATAAAATTTACTAAATGTAGAACATATCGATACAGAAAATCAACCCTTTACATCAAAAAATGTATGGTAAATTCCAATAATTCTACATATTAGAAATCTATATAGATTCCTGAAACCCCGAGACAACATATAATGATTCTAGAAAAAATAAATAATGATGTGAACCTACACCATTCAAAAGATTATCCTTATTGTAAGAAAATTGATTATGAGAATACTGAATTTGGAAATGAGCCAAGATTATTTCATCTTTTGTTATTTAAATATGGAATAAATCCCTTTTCTTTAGATAGTAGTAATAACTCTACATGGACCTTCATCGTAATAAATTATAACCTTCCACCATGGTTACGAATGAAGTCCAAACACATTATGTTGTATCTACTTATATCTGGACCATAGAAGTGTCGTAATGATATTGATGTCTATTTAAATGGGTTGATCAATAATCTTAAATTAATTTGCGATACATGTGTTATAATGTATTATTCTTATAAAAATGGATAATTCACATTAAGGGTCATATTTTATGAGAATATCAATTAAATACATACTTATTGTAAATTTTTAGGCATTATGATTAAAGGAATTTTGGGGTGTCCCATTTGAGAAAAATTATCACAAATAGTTTAGTTTAAATATTCTTCAAATAAAAGGATTTTAGGATATTAGAAATTATCACCTCAAATACACAAATAATCATCCTAGATGACAATAGTTTAAAGGAATTCTGAACTGGTTATGACATCATCACCACTACTGTGTGATCAACTATTTGTTAATGAAAATGATATTGAAACATTTTTTTGTAAACTACTTTAAAAAATTCATGAAAAATAATTTTGAAAAAATATACCAATTTCATATAAATAAATGTATTGGTATTTTTTGTGAATTATAAATTTCTTCAATTTCATTAATGTTGGTAAAATTTTAGGTAAAAGTGATATTCTGATATTAATAAATTTTTTAGAAAAAACAAAATATGACATCATGGTTATGTGTGACATAATTTTCAACAGGACAAGGGATAAGTTAGACCCAGTAAAAATTAATGGGTAATATTTACATCTTATAGCAGCATACACTCTATCCAAAAAAGAAAAATTGATGATTTTAATTTTTTAAATGGTTTAATTTTTCGATAGGGTTATTAATAAGATATAAATAATGTTGTGTTAAGTATTACATTAACGTTAGATGAACTAAAATAACATGACATTTAAATTTTTTATGCAATATTTTACGCACATTTCTTTACGTTTCATTCTACATAAAAATTTATGACATACATTAATAAGACACTGCTAGTTTTTCAATTCAATATATAGTAATTTTATTGACCGTGAGAATTTTCATATATTTAATAACGTGTTTTAATTCGTATTAAATGAATTAGAGATGTTTATACCACAAAACATCGTTGATATAGTGGTTCACCTCATGATTCACTTAGTTAGAGTGGTTCAACTATTTAGTTTACTCATCTATAGATGAATGTTCCACATTGAATGAAATTTTTTTAATTTTGAATGTGAATGTAAATAATTGAACTTGACTAGAAGTTATTATTATAAAATGATATATTTTTCATGAAGATATTGGATTCTACACCGATTACCTATCAGATGATAACAACATTGATTTCCAAAATTCCTAGCACATCAAACACGTTATGCCCATAGGGATTTCCAAAAAATATATTTTATCAAATACCATAAAAAAGACAGAGAAAACAAAATATTAAATTTTAAATAATAGTTAAAATATTGACAAATAATTTGAATCCCAAAATGATATTATTTTATATTTTAGTACATCAATTTTTTAAGGATGGATATGAAATACACATAATAATATCTTTATAGAAGGGTTCTCAGATCAAATTTATAAGGAGTTTTCTAATAATATGAATTCAATTATTAAAAAACATCGACGGATAGCTAGGTTACATTATAATTATATATTTTAAAATAAATTTTGAATTAATGGTTACACATTTTATACATAAGAACATGATGAATGTAGTAGTATGAAAAAAAATTGAGTAATGACATTGGAGGAAGAGATGGGTATATATATTTCTATGTATAGAAATTCAATTCAATAGAATATTTCATATATTGGAAATATAAAATAGTTATACAAGATAGATTATAAATCATTTCGAGTGATGATTTATCCTTTAAAATGGGATCACAATAGTAATACAATAAAAGTGGATTAAAAGGTCTAAATAAAGTTGAATTTTATTGTGTAAGTAGAAAAAGAAATTACTTACATAATTTAATCACAATTAGTGAAATTATTTTTTTGTCTCAAATCCATGAAACCAGAATTTTTTAATTCTTATACTGGTGAAAAAAACTGCTTTTGGGTCAGAAAAAATTATTCAATGACAACCCATTCATTGGGAGATCATGATCATCTATTGTAGGTCCCAGTGTAGATAACGTATTTTCTATTATATGAGACTACAAATAGGGATATGGATTCTTGATAGATGACCGAAATCCCTTCAATCACTCCAAAATGAATGTAATTTCAATGGTAATGTATAATTTACATTAAATATACTATTTTTCCCTCATAATTTTATCTAATATATTTTTTATTATCATAATTAAATATAGAGTTTGACTACTCATGTATAGAATTTATTCTTCACAGGATGATGATATGAATTCTAGGGCATAAAAAAAGATAATACGGAAACTATAAATTTATTAGGGGATCAAAAACATGTGGAGGAAAATAATAGAGTGACCCAATGACATAGTGTTGAATAAAATTATCATGGTAAGAAGTAGGAGTATAATTTTTTGGATGGAAAATATATCCAACAATGTGACCACCACAATTCAATGATCACTAGTTATATTGGGGTCACAATGAGGATGGAAATTCTTATTAATATGGATTAATGGAACTACGTCAATCATATAATTATGGAAACCCTTTTTAATGTTATAATATATTGATTACAAAATACATTGTCATTTTAAAAAACATTATTTAAAGAAACACCAATTTAAATATCATTATTCATTATTGAGTTCAATTATTTTAGAATATTATAATAGAAATATTTTTTAATCACCAGTAGATAATCCCATAGAAGCTTCTAGACTCGTCTTACCATGTTAAATCACATGGATTTTTAGGTGAAAGAAAATACCCACCCTCCAGTTTTTAATTCAAACATTATTAAGAAGGAAACAAAAAATGCATTCATTAGTCACATCCAAAAGATTACATTTTAATTATGTTGCAGTCGATAATATATTATTTGATATTATTTATTTTATCCAATTAGATTCAATATTGTTAATTTATGTAACATAATAATAGTGTTCAAAATAAACAATGTGAATAAAAACCATTGTACCCTTATCACAAAGAAATTATGGGGTATGATTTACTAATGAAGAAATTGGTATGTATTTTAAATAAAAAATAAATGTTTGATATGATATTAAACAACATATATCAGTTTTTTAATATTTGGATTGATCAATCAAATTCAAAATCTACTTTCTTCCCATACCACATGCTATGGATGGAGGGTAACATAAATAAAGAGGGTGAGCTAGTTGATGAAAACCAAAATCATGTACGTGGAACATGTGTAAGTATGAAATAATAATAATCCATTATGGTTTATAATAGTTTGATGTAAAAATAATTATTTATTTTTATATGTTTTTATATAGTTTAAAAGCAGGAGATGGTACTGATTGTGAAAGAAGAAAATACTACATTAAGTTTCATTGATGAAGATGTAACAATATGGTTTGGTTAGAGGAATGGATTTTTGAGTGTCTCTTTGAAAAAATTTCAAGAATATAAAACAATAATAATATTAATGTAATATTGTGTGATTATTTCATAGAAATTAGATTTTTACATGGTATTATGTCCTATCTAGATTGGATGATTAATAGACAGTCAACGACCAAAGAGAAATTTTGGTGGAATAATGATCTGTATATGGTGAAATAAACAACCTATATATCATTGAGGATATTCATTCCTCTCAACCACATGCATTACCTGAGTTAATCAATTTTTTATTTACTATTTCATATATTTTCAATAAAAAACATCTAATCGTGTTATATATAAAAATATATAACGGTAATGTTGTATGTGATCTCAATCATTCAGCACCTATAGAAATCTTTTTTTAATTGGTATGGGTTATATTATCCCTGGATACGTGATACACAATAACAAACTCCCAATAGATCACCTAAGAGTTGGTATTGAGATATCTAATGAGTTGAGTGATGAGTTTCATATTCCACTTGATTATCTACATATTACAATAGTCAATGATACAATTAGAACTTTTATTGATGGGACATAAAATATTAGAAAGATATATGGGTTTTGTATTTTGAAAATATTTTTCTACGAATATTCTTTATGAGTTGATGAAAAAAGTATTTTAAGTGAGGTATGCAATTAAAATTGTATAACACAATGGTGAATGAAATGGTTAGATCAATATAATATAGTTAGTCAACAAGGAATTACAAATGTTCTTCTGGGATTCCGTTATCCCCACCATTTCTATATAGTCATTTATAATCATTAAAACATCAGTCAGAAGAAAATATTTAAAGATTAAATTGTGTCTTACATTTCTTTTAGAGAAGAAATATTTGTCCCTTTAATTCTATATATATTTGATCTCAAAGTATAAATAATATTATGAACATTTAATGGATGGAATTCTCAGTTGTAAATACATACATAAAAATTATTTTTATAATATTTTTATCTAAATAGTGATCTAATATCATCATTAATATTAATAACTATTCATATTTTCTATAGGAATTTATATCAAAACTATATAAAGGTTAATACATGTGAATAATCTCATGTATTGATTATTCCATGTATTATTTTAATATAATGTACTTATTTATAGAATAATGAAATTTAGAATAAGAAAATTGAGCTACATTTAGAATTGGAGAAAAAATAACAGATTTTAGACTCCTTTTCATACCTATAATGTTTGGGTAAAAATATATAATGTAGTCACATAATATATTTTTAATTTTTTCTTCATATTTTTTTTGAAGTAGTAGATTATTATTTTATTCAATATAGATACCCAAAATATTTTATTTTTTTGATACAATTCATGGATATATAAAAAATGTTGCATGGATGATGTGTATTTTGAATTTGTAACAAACTACGACCAAAATTCTATTTCAAAACACGGAATTATATATTACATTCTATTTTTATAAATTATATTATTAAGACTGGGTGGTCCGTAAAAATAGGCTGTTTTACAGAATGAATTATGTGACATTCCATAAAGATACTATGGATTACATCAAATTGAAATAGGTTAAGAGAGATATATATATATATATATAACGATTTGAATATCAAATCATATTTTAAAATAATTTACTTAGTTTGATCAGTTTTTATCCATTTTCTAAAGCAAGATAATGGAAATAATTGTGGATATTATATCAATAAATTTATTAGATTAATCATAAATCATGAGAATACTAGCATCCCAGAACATGTATTTCCCAAAGGTAATTACAATTTCATGAAAAAATAATTAGTCAATTTTTTATCAATATATTCATAGAACTACCATGATTATTGTAAAACATTTTACTCAAAATAAGAACTAAATTTGATTAGATATTAATAGGAATAATACAAGGGGTCAAAATGATCTATTAAAACAACATATGTGATTAACTACATTTTTTTTGATCTATTTGTATCTATGAACTTATAAATATAGTTAGGGTGTTAGGTATTACTATCAAAATGATTATAAATCATTTTTCATCTTTTTCTCAATGAGAAATTTAAAAGGTGAAACGTGGTGTTAGAATTTATAAATCAATAAAAAATAAGTGACTTCATAATAGTTTTTCTATTTTTTAGATTAATTTTAATATTTTTTTGGCTTATTTATTTACCATTTTTCAAATAAATTTGGGATAATTTTATTTCTTGGGTTCCTCTATTTGTGGTGGTAAATGATAGAATAAAATAACAATAATTTTTTTTCTCATTTCTGAGTGGTTGAATTATTTTGGCTATTTGATCATCAATTAGATACATGATATAATATCACAAATGCATGTGAAATCCAAAAATGAATCATATCATGTTTACATTAGTGAAATGGATTGAATAAAACAGATTCTTTTGAATGAAAATGATGTAATATTAGATCATCCCACTATTATATAACTTATAATCTCATAATCATTACACGAGTATATGAATTTAACCTATCCTTATTATGCATATATATATATATATATATATATATATTTTTAACTGGATCACAATAAAAAATGTTTCCAAATGTTCGTCACTAATATGAATGTGCACTTTAATTATGTAAAATGATACTAGTTCACATGATTATTAATAAAAAACCAATTATCATTCCACATAAAAAATATAACAATAATTACATTCCCATTTTGGTGAATAAATAATTATGATATTATGTTACAATTCATCATCACCAATATTATTGAAAAATATAGGCTAATTTATAGAATAATTGTAGAATACCTAATTAATGCACTAGATTTTATTGTCATTTTGATTCTTAAACGGGGTATAATGGTGTTCAATAATTTCAAAATGGGTAAAAAATTTATTATGGATTTTAGTGACTTATAAAAATACATAATGAACCACCCTGAATTTGTTTGCCTCAAATAAATTTAATGTTTTATGAAGCGGTTTTTTATATATTTATGGGTGAAAGTTAAAGATAGATTTTATTAGATTCCATAAAAACTCTAATGTAAATAATTATTTTAGTCTAATATATTAAAATTAATAGGATTAACCTCATAGTAAATGTATTATATCCATTAATAAAGGGAGACAATATGTCACGACCCGTCCTCATGGCTCGTGTTGTGACTACCCCAAGCCAGCCTTCCATAGTCCAAGGGTTGGAAACTAGCACGAAAGGTGTAAATCCTGGTGAAAGGTAAGGCATTGCCTTTATATAAGTAAAAAAACACAAAAGATTATGCAAGATGTAGTAAAAACTATGTAAACTGAGTACAAAAGTAAGTGCTAGAAAGTAAATGGGCCAGAATATAATCCCAACCCAAAGTACAGTACAACAGTAAAGAACGAACAGTTTTAGTAAAGTAAACCAACAACCACTAAGTCGTCCTCTAGATATCCCACCTGATTAGTGATTACAAATAGTCTCATCAGCTCTTCTGATCCGGCCGTCCGCTCCGTGTACGTCCCACCAAGTGGTCCACCTCCACGTACTATCCCGCTCCACATGACTCCACATCGATCAGTGTTGTCTTTCGTCTGTATCCAACACAACGTAGTGCATGCATAGCCCGTGTAGGTGTGGGTATACGATACTCAGTAGGGACCCCTGAGACTCCCGAAGGTCTCCCTGAATCGACAAAAGATATAAAACAAATAAAATATATAATCACGATGTATAAACCAACTATACATAGGTATACGACCATACATATACCTAAGTCATAAATTCTAATTCGGCTCCAACTCTAGATCACAAGTACAACCCATCCCACACAAGAAAGTAAATCAATCATACCGATGATATTGATTGAAAGTAAAGACTCAACTCACACAGGTATAGTACCCATGAAGAGGGGTAGAGATGATAGATGTATCCTAGATTCATCTTCCCTGCTGAACCCACGTAGGATCCAAGTACAATCATCATCGTCATCATAGTCGCAGCCATCTCTAGGGTTACCGCACACAGCACGCTCGATTCTGGGAGAGTCTGATCTACGAGGCAAGGGGTTGATACATCAACTTTCATGAAGTCTAGAATTGATGTATCCCAATGTTCTGTCTCGTCAATAATAACTAAACACAATAGACGTTGCATCAATCAGATGCCTAGTCTAAGAGATATTGGCTTTTTCATCTCTCGGACCCGGTTTGAAATACGCTCATTTCTAATTCGGCAGATATCCAAATTAATTCGAAACTCACATAGAATATCGCAAAAAGAACATGTCATCGAAGGAGTCTCAGTGCCTTAGACGACGCATCGATCATACGCGTGGTCCTTAAGTTAATCATGATTAAGTGAATAACAAGCCCAGACCATTTAGCCCAGTGTGCCGACGGGTCGGGTTGACCCAGTATGATGGGTCCAACCCAGCAGGGGTGTCAGACTGGTCAGAAGATATACATAACTCAGACCGAAGGGGTGCGGCCCGGCGGGGCGCGACATGGCCGGCCCCGCACGGCACGGCTCAGCCCGGCGCGGCTCGGCTCGGCACGGCCCGGCGCGGCCCGGCTCAGCCCGGCCTGGCGTGTCCCGGATCGGCCTGGCCCAGTGTGCCCTGGCTTGGCCGGGGCTGGTGCGGCCTGGCTGGGTGCACGACACGGCTGGCTCGGCTGGCTGACCGAACGGCTTAGTCGAAGTCGAGCGGGTTCCAAGGGGGGGCCCGATTTTCCGCACCGGCGACGCCACCCTTCCCCGAACCGGTCGGCCTTCAGCACTCGCGGCCCGCATGGTCAGGCCGCCAATCCTTCAGCGGGGCACCCTCCTTGTGCCGCGGTCCAGCTCCGCCTACTCGGATGAGGGGTTGGATAGTCCTCTAGCGCGGCACCCTCCTGGCGCAGCAACTCCTCTTCACCTAGCCGGCCGACGGGACGGCCGGTTCATCTGCCAAAGCGGCCCTTGTAGCAGTCTGGGGGTCTTTCCACACAACTGTTTTGATGGAGCTGACCTCATTTGTCGCGTTCCCAGTACGGTGCAATGACATCGTGCCTCTTCCGTTTTTTCTTGCCAATTATAAATAAAATAAACAACTTCAACGGAGGGTCATCGGGCCGTGTTTGTTTGGCCTATGCCCTCTGCATATATCAATAGAAAATGGACGAGGCAAACAAGATTCTCAACAAAAAACCAATGCACAATTTTAATCCATTAAAAAAGAACTTAACCCCTAACTCGATAATCGATGTCCTTCGCCAGGCGTCGCGGATGATGGTGTCGCGGGGCATGGTTTCGCTAGCGACGTCAGAGTGCACTCCAGGAAGAAGTAGCACTCCCCTTTTGTCACGAAGAGAAGAATAGGGTCGCGTGCCATTGTTCTTCATGGAGTCGGTGCTCTACGTCAACGAGGTGACGTTCTTCACAGGAGGATGATGTACTTCAAAATAGGAACTTCCTTCTTCTTTTACACCGGAGCTTCCACCAAATCATTCCAACCCAAACATGTGCTAATGTAAAATAATAGGATTATTCTATTATTTTATTAACACAGTGAATTTAAATTCAAAATTCAAAACAATTTATTAATTTAATTAATGTAGTTTTAGTCATGATATTAATGGGTTGCAAAGTGTTAATTAAGGAGAGAGAGGAGGAGGTGAGAGGTCTCACTTTTAAGATGAGATAACAAAATAAATTAGGGGGAGTTTATGAGAGTTCTTGGGGGATTTTAAGGGGGTTATGGGAGATGAACGGTTGTGATCTTGTGGGACCCACCTCCCACATAACCACACATGGGAAGTTGGGTGATTGTGGGTCCCACCAACAACTTCCCATGGGGGTTTAACTTCAAAGGATAATAAAATAAAATTTTTCCCACAATTTTATTTACTTCTTATTTAAACCCCAAAATTTAACTTCTTAATCCTAGAAAAGAATGTACGATAAAGGTCTGCCTAAGCAATTACCAGCATTGCGAGTTCATCAGTGGCCTCAGATTTCAATTCCGAGCACCGGTTCATAAGATAAAAAAACCCACTCGTTTGTTCACTGAACGTACCTAAGCTAAACTTTGGAAATTAATTTCGGGAACACCGGGCCTCGGAATCAAGGGTTTTCTAAATCCACAGACTCGTAAAAATAAAAAGTATTTATGAAAAAATAATTCCTTGTAATTTATGGGTCGTTACATTACTCCCACCTCAGTGATTTATGTCCCAATAATGAAACATCATAATCTAGGGAAACAAATGTGGGTACTGTGCACGCATCTGAGCCTCACACTCCCATGTTCTCTCTCGGAGGTTCTCATGCTTCCAACGAATGCGTACTAGAGCGATCAACCATCTACATAGGACCCACTCGTGTCGATCCTCGATCTATACTGGGACCTCTACAAATGTTGCCCCATCATCGATGTCCACCTCCCCATGATCAATGATATGTGCCAGATCGTGCACGTATCTCTTTAGCTGAGATACATGGAAGACGTGGTGCACCCGGTGCAACTGAGGTGGAAGGGCCAGACGATAAGACACCTCACCTACCTTGATGAGAACCTGGAATGTTCTGATGAAGCGCAGAGATAACTCACCACCCTATCCAAATCTCTGTAATCCACATCATGGTGAGACCCGTAAGAAAATGTGGTCACCATCCTCGAAATCTAGTGGTCTACGCCTCCTGTCATCATAGGACTTTTGTCTTCTCTATGCAGTCCTCATCCGCTCCTGGATTATCTGCACGTTCTCTGTCATAGCCTGAACAATCTCTGGTCCTATGAGTGCTGACTCACTAGGGTCAGCCCATCACAAGGGTGATCTGCATTGTTGGCATTACAATGCCGCGTATGGTGCCATCTCGATGGTGGAGTGGTAGCTGTTGTTGTATGCAAACTCCACCAAGGGTAAGTGATCCTCCCAGTTTCGACCAAAGTCGAGAACACATGACAGATCATGTCCTCGAGAGTCTGAATAGTCCTTTCTGTCTAGCCATCCATTTGAGGATTAAAGGTGGTGCTCAGGCGTAGCTGCGTCCCAAAAGACTCTTACAACCCCTTCCAAAGTCAGGAAGTAATGCGAGAATCTTAATCGAAGATAATAGATGATGTCACACCATGAAGCCATACAATCTCCTGAACGTAGTGGTGTCCCAATCTATCCACTAAGCCCTTCTCTCTGATTGATAGGAAGTGGGACGAATTTTGTGAGTCGGTTGACAATCCCCTAGATTGAGTCGGGACCTATGGAAGTATGAGGGGAACCCATCATGAAATCCATGGATATCCCATCCCACTTCCACTCCGTGACCTCTAAGAGCTGCAGAAAGCCTGCCGGTACATGGTGCACTACCTTCACCTGCTAACAGGTGAGGCATCGTGAAATGAACTCAGCCACAACCTTCTTTATACCCGGCCACTAGTGCTGTTGTCTGAGATCCTAGTACATCTTCTCCACTCCTGGATGTACCGCTAAAGGGGAAGTGTGAAACTCTCTCAGCACCTCCTCCTGTAAGGAAACCGGTACCATGGTATGTCCCCGGAAGAGGACGATGTGCTCTCCTACTACAGATAATCGATCAGGTTCATGTCCTGTGGATATCTATTCGCGTCACGTCTCACATTCAACGTCCCCACTTTGTGCCTCTATGACCCGTTGAGGTAGTGGAGGAGTGATTGTGAGTGACTGTAGAAAGGCTGCTCCATCTCTATCCATGAAGGATATCGGCAATACGACTAGTTTCTCCATCGCCTCTCCATGTAGACGAATGCCTAATCTTCTGATAAGAGCATCAGCTACCGCATTCCCATTCCCAGGAGTATAGACTATCTCAAAGTCATAGTCCTAGAGGAACGAAAGCCATCTCCATAGTCTCAGGTTCAGGTCCTTCTGCGAGAAGATGTACCTGAGACTCTGGTGGTCAGAGTAGACTGTAAAGCGCTCTCCCATCAAATAGTGCCACCACCTTTTGAAGGCAAAGAACACGGCCGATAACTCCATGTCATGGTTAGAGTATTTCTGCTCGTGTTGCATCAACTTTCATGAAACATAAGCGATCACTGCATGCTCCTACATTAGGACACACCCCAGTCCCGTCCCAGATGCATCACAGTAAACTATGTACCCTACTCCCTCCTCCGATATCCTCAAGATGGGTGCACTGGTCAATCTCTATCTCATCTCCTAGATGCTCTACTGACATTTATCTTACCATACAAAGGGTTTCCCCTTCTTCGTCAATGCTGAAAGTGGTGCAACAACTCTGGAGAAGTCTGGCACAAACCTCAAATAGTACCCATCCAGAAGTAGGAAACTCTGCACCTCAGTCACACTCTTGGGAGGATCCAAAGAAAGTACTTCCTTGATCATCACATGATCCACCGCAATTCCCACCACCGAGATGACGTTCCCCTAGATGTGAGTCTCTCAAATCTAGAACTAGCACTTCAAGATCTTACGATATGTCTAGTGCTCTCGGAGTGTGTCCAATACAACCTGCAAGTGGTAGGCATGCTCCACCTAAGTAGTCGAGTAAATTAGTATGTCGTCGATGAAGACTACAACAAATCGATCGAGGTAAGGCTGGAAGATCCTGTTTCTCAGACTCATGAACACTTCTGGAGTATTGGTTATGACGAAAGGCATAACCATAAACTCATAGTGGTCGTACCGACACCTGAAGTCCATCTTCTGCACATCCACATCTCTAACTCCGAACTGATGATAACCTGACCTGAGGTCTATCTTCAAAAAACCATCGTCCTGCCTTGAGCTGATCATAGAGGTCGTCAATCCTCGGGATTGGATACTTGTTCTTTACTGTCACCTGATTTAGGCAACAATATTCCACTCATTGTCGTAAGCTCCCATCTGGCTTCTTAGTGAATAAAATCAGAGAAACCCAGGGTGAAATGTTGGGTCAGATGAATCCCTTTCCCTACAAGTCTTCCAACTATACCTGCAGCTCACGAAGCTCGGTGGGATCCATCCGTTATTCTGGAGTAGATATCGGGGTTGTCCCGTGGTTCATGTCAATGTAGAAATCTACCTCTATGCAAGTAGGTAGTCCTTGAACATTGTCAGGAAAAACATCCGTATGCTGATCCACCACAATAGGAAAACGTGGACTCTGCACATCAACTGCTCCTAGGATGAGACTAGCCAACTGATGGGTGGTCGACTGCCCTCTCCTCTGCATAAGTCCATCCTGCACTGCAAATCCTCCCTTCTCACCAGTGAAGGAGAACCTACTCCCATCTGTGCGGACACACCACACATTGCACCTAGTATAGTCGATCTTATCATGGACTGTAGACAACCATTCCCTACCCAAGATGACATTGTAAGGCCTCGACGCCGTTACAAGAAGATCCAAACCGATTCTCTCGACTCCTAGAGTAAGCTCACACTCCCGACACTAGTGCATAATCTTCGAGTATGCTCTCGTAGGAGTCTCTACCCGTAAGGATCGATCCAACGGCTCCATCGGAATCTCTGAGCTCCGAACAAGGGAAGCGTAAATGAAAGAATCACTCGCTCATATGTCTATATGAACTACAGGAAGGGTGTAGTAGGCACAGATAATACCTTGAATCATCTCAGGTGCGTCATGGTCATAAGCCTATACTGCGTAAGGTTGAGCATGCCTCTGTCTACCAGCTCCCTGTGGTGAGGGTGGACCTCTGGGTGGTGGTGGTAGAGCCTTGAAGAGTTGGTCACCGCTTGCTGCACGGCTTGCTCCTCTGCCTCATCCTCCAGCTCCCTATGGACCGCCACGTTCGAAGCACTACCTCTGCCTGGGTGGTCCCACAACTGTCTATTTCTCATCTGTATAGCGGGTTGGGCAGCCACGAGCCATGTGGCCCTACCCACCGCATGCATAGCAGTGTCTGAATTTCATATGATTGGCTCTACTGCGTGTTCCCCGCACATATGAACCAGTATCCTGTGGACGCCCACCTGATGGCCTAGTCCGCTTGGACCTCTGCGACATCTGTATACTACCGGCTGCAGAAGACTCTACTACGTGTCGCCCTACGGTGGTTCTCGCTGCTGGTGTCGGCTCAGCAAGAAAGCTCTCCACATGGAGGGCTCTCTCCAGTACCCTTTCCTGCGTCGGAATGATGAGGGAGATTATCAAAGACTTGATCTCATGACTCCGTCCCTGGTCGAAGGTTCGTTCCTGGAAGAATGGGTCACGTACCATGTTTGTGGAGTTGTGCGAGAGGTCGGTAAATCTCGCCGAGTAATGGGCTACTGTCATGCTGCCTGGCCGCAGCTGAAGTAACTCCTAGATGTGCACCGCACGGAGGGTGGCTGGAATGCACTCTGAGTGGAAGAGGCTCTAGAAGTCCGTCCAATACAGTGATGCCTTGTCGTTCACCTAGAGCATCATGCTCTACCATCTACCTACTTCTGCGTGCAGGAGACTCGCCGCAAGGATCACCATGAGGTCTGCGGGTTTCCCTACTAATATGAAGACTTGGACGATATCCTCCATCCAATCATCAGCTGTCAGAGGGTCCTTCTCTCCGCAGAACCTGGGCGGACTCTGACGCTGAAGCTCATGCAACACATTTAGAAGATGTTCACTCTCAGTTGATGGGGCCAGTGGCATCGGTGGCTTGGCAGGTAGAGGTACTGATGGTGCCTCTGCTGTAATGGGGCCCTGCACCAAGGGCTCGTCGCTCGGTGGTCTTCCATCTCCCACATAACTAGGAACCCTAGCTAGTTGCCGTCATGGGGCCATCCTGAAAAGAAACAGGTGCACCACGATTAATACAATATACCTGGTGAGATGACACAAATTAATCACTAATAAAACTTTTGAAACACACATGTAATCAATGTTTTCTTACACTGAGTCAGAAAAAATAATTCATGGTCCTTTTGTATGGATACATAATTTTCCGCACCAACACTGGACTCCCTGGACTGATAACCACACTCAATACCCTTAACACTATTGATTCACAGGATGAAAAATATCAGAGTCCTAAGTTCTGTGGTAGAACCGACTCCTCTGATACCAATTTTTCACGACCCGTCCTCAGGGCTCGTTCGGTGACTACCACAAGCCCACCTTCAATAGGCCAGGGGTTGGCGACTAGCACCAAAGGCATAAATCCTGATGAAAGGGAAGGCATTGCCTTTATAAAAGTAGACAACAAAAATAGAGTTTCAAAGCTATAGTAAACACTATGTTAACTGAGTACAAAAGTATGTGATGGAAAGTAAATGGGACAGAATACAAACCTAACTGAAAGTACATTACAACTGTAAAGAAAGAATAGCTGCATTAAAGTAATCCAGCAACAACTGAGTTGTCCTCTAGATATCCCACCTGAAGGGTGGGTACAAATGGTCTCCTCAGCTGCTCGGGTCCGACCGTCCACTCTGTGTACATCCCTCCAAGTGGTCCACCTCTAGGAACCATCCCTCTCAACAAGACTCCACCTCGATCAGTGTTGTCTATCGTCTGTATAAGGCCCCAGCCTTAAACCTTACTTAATATTGAATTAAATGAATAATTCACATTGAGGATCTTTTCAGGTTTAGAGTTTTAGAGAATTAGGACATAACTTTTACATCTCAAAATATTACAAAGTAGTCACTTCTACTGAATTTCCATAAAATAAAAACTCTTAAAAAGAAACATGCCTAGTTCCATGTTTTAGGTTGCATGACCTTCCCTTGATCCCATCCTTGACCCTATTCCACGTTAAGTCCTGTGAAAAACATTTCAAAAACATGGGATGATCATAAAAAGCTCAGTAAGTGTTATAAACATATGTAAAGAGAACATGAGTTCATATATACATAAGAATGAAATCATGCTTTACTCATAAAACATAGGCACTTTAACATACCTCTTCAAACCGTGAATAAATCATAGAAATCATAAGACATAAAGGTAACTTGAGGCATTCATAACATTATTACGTAGGGAGTAACCCTCTTGGTTACGTTTGGAATACCCATCACAGTATATTCCCTAAATCTCTTTGGAGAAACATTAACATTTCACTCCTTCGCGTTACCCAATGCATTGGAGAGCTATATCGGGCTCACTTGCCCTTAGTTTATCACGAAACCACCCATCTTCATAACAATGCCCAAGAACCATAACATAATCTTATCACATAAAACATGCATAAAGGAAACATAACATTTCCACCTTTCAATAACAAGATATCAATACAACACATTGATATAAATAAATTATGAAAACCATTTTCAATACCAAAATAAAAGAAAAGTAAAACATGGTATTTATTTTTCTTTTAAAAACAAGGTATGGCTTGTAGAAGAAGCCGAAACTCAAATAATGGTCATGGAGGTGGAGAAGTCATTGTCGCCGCATACGTACTACAAAAACATTCCCTTTTGTCGTTTAGTAAAACGCGTTGTATAAAAAAGATTCCTTTTTGGATAAACGTAAAAGTCAAAGGGGTTTATACAACGTATAAAAGAAGCTTGTGTATAAAACAAAATATGCCTCAATGAATGGAGACTGAGATTAAGTCCCTTACAAAGACGGTATCCTTGGTTTAAGGATAAATCAATTAGATAATTATGTTTGACAAACGAATACACCAAATATAAGTGTATATTAAGTGTAAAATAATCAAAGGTCATTCACACATATTCAAAGGATGACATATTCAATAACTACATGTTGAACCCAAAGAAATCGAAATTGGGTTAAGAAGTTCCCTTGACAGCCTAACGGCGTCACATCAAAAAGAGTTGATGAGAGATAAAAAAAGGGTATATCATCACTTGGACATAAAATTTACATCAATAAGGATATATGAGAACATATCCCAACATAACAATATGTAAATTAAAAGACCCAACAAAATAATTCTTTTAAAAAGAGGAGGGTGAATGGTTCCTTAACCGACATGGGTATCTTTTGAAACATACGCCCCGTGAAAGAAGGACAGTGCAACATTGATGTAAATACTCATAAATGAAATAATATTACACAATGAGTAAAATAATGGTCAGTACATACACCACTCAATGGAAATTGTGGAAAATGTATCATAAATCTCACGGGAATAAAAGTGAGATGAAATATCCATTAAGAAAACTCGGCAGCCTAACAGCGCCACTTAAAACTTCCAAAAATGGATTGATGAGATCAAATAGGGTATCTCATCACATTAAAATAAAATGTACAGAAAGAGGAATATAAAATAAAATCCCCCATCATAACAAAGAGGAGCTTAAAAGAAGTGACATAAGGGAGAGTACTTAAAGAGAAAGAGAGAGGTTAGATCTCTTACGAAAATTCGGCAGCCTAACGACGCCACTCAAAACATCCAAAATGGATTGATGAGAGAGAATAGGGTCTCTCATCACATGAACATAAAAATTACAGTAAGAGTAATATAAAATAACATCCAAATAACAAGAAATATGAGCTTATAAGGAATGACAAAAAAGAGTGTACTTAAAAAGAAAGAGAGGAGTAGGATCCCTTACCTCGGTTCCGACTTGACTCGATCATTCTTTATCGTCCTGAATAATATACTTGAGTTAATTGACACTTTATTAAGAACCTTTTTATAGTTAATTATTCCTTTTAGATCACTTATTTCCATGTTATATACATTATGTAATCATTTAAGTTAAAAATGATTGTTTTGTCGATATTTGGTTCTTAAGTCGAAAGTGGACTTCTTACAATTACATGTTATTCTTGTGGTCAAATGTTCATTATATCCAGAATTATATTCATGATTTGGATATCATATATATCATATATATCCAGAATATACATATATTTATAATATTACATAATCATTTAGAGGTAAGAAATGAAATGCACCGTTCATGGAGACGGTAAGCCGTACGTACGCATGAATGCTACTTTCATTTCTATGTCATATTAATGAAATTAAAACTAAATGAGAGGTATGTATATTTTAATTACAGAATTATATTCATCATTTATATGTATCATTCATAATATATATCCATTATATACATGTACTTATAATAGTACATTACATTTGGGGATAAGAAATGAAATGCACGGTTCATGGAGACGGTAAGCCGTACGTACGCATGAATGCTACTTTCATTTCTATTTCATATTTTTATGGAATGGAATAATAATTATATAGAGTTATATTATAATTCCATTATAAGATCATATATAATAATTTTAAATCCATCCTTTATACTTTCCAAATATGGCATTAACGAATCACACCACTTTGAGGGGGCGGTAGTCCGCACTTCCTTAAATGAAGATATCGCGTTTACCCATAATGGAAACCATAAAGGTATACCCAAAATGAAAAATACAGAAGATTAAGGAAAAAAGAAACATATTATATATCATATATAAATATAGTTTTATATTAATGGCCACCTTTGAAGGTGTTAAAAGAATGTTGAACAATCATCATTTCGGGAGGCCGAAATTCGCCATCCACAAAAACAGTATGTTCTTTAACCATTAGATGTAGGTGTGTGAATGTGTAGCTCGAATACGTCTTATAACAACATCCTAGTATATTTATGATACTGTAGTTGTTACAAAAGAAGTTAATAAAAAGAGTTTAGGGGGTTGGAGAAGCAAAATAAAACAAAAGGACTCAAGTGAAGACATTTCCTTAAAATCGGGTAACTCCCTTTGGTTTGAACTCAAAGGCTTCCTTGGGAAGACTTCTACCCAAAGTGAGGCTTCAAGGAGTAAGAGAGGGATGTTTAGAGACAAAATGGTCTGAGTTTGGCCGAGCCAAAGGCTTTGGGAGTGTGGGTAAGGAGGTAGTGGTGGGGGCCTTTTATAAGAGGAGAGGAGGGGCACTCTTGGAAGGTAAAGAAAAGTCACTTTATTTTAAAATGGAATTAGGATTTAAGAGGTCCCACATTGATTTTTTTTCTAGGATAAGGTGATAAGGGTTCGGAATCCACTCATCCAATAGGTTTTGTACATGTGTATGTCTTAGATATTAAATTATCCTTCCATTTTATTAAATAGTTAAATAATGAGGTCATCGCTGCATCATCATGATGTCATAAATATTTTAATTTATATAATGTCTAAAAATTATAAAAATATACTATGATGTAGGAAATATTTTTATATTTCCAATTAATATTTATAGTCAAAAATCTGATTTGTATAACCCCATGTAAATTTTTTTTAGTAAAACATTTCTTGTTTGTCTCATTTTTACTTTAACTTTAAATAAAAAGATGTTAAAGTCATTTTCCATCCAAAGTGGCTTCATGGGGTCCCCAAGTTGACCCATGGGTTTTCTTGGCCTGCCATGACACATCCAATTAGGTTAAGACATGTGTCATGTTCATTTCATATTATTAAAACGTTATTTTTACCTTAAACTACACTAATTACCACTAATCGCGATTAAAAACTTAATAAGTTACTATTCAGAAAAAAATTATTTTTATCCCATTGAACCACATTTTACATATTAATGACAACCATGTATGTCAGATTTTTGAAATTCAAAAGACAATGATGGAAAAATTTCATTTAAACCGAAAAATCAGTTTTTATAAGTACCACTTAGTGGCTTCACTATTCATCAAAAATTGAAGTTTTTCAAAAAAATCCCAAAAATTCACCCTAATCTATATTTGATATTCCGAATTCAAAAAAGAATTCTATTTTACAAAATTCAAAACATATAAGTCACATTAATTAATTTAATAATTAATTCCCGCTGTCAGAGGAAATAGCGTGTTTTTATGAAACAATAAGTATCAAAAGATTGACACTAGTTTATGTATGATTTCAAAGTGAAATTAATTCCAATGACCACTATTGGATTTAATGGTAAGAATATATTCTAATTTCACTTTAAAACCAATTCAAAAGATAATCTAATCATATAAATAAATTAGATTAAAAAGTGGTTTTGAATTAAAATACAACATTTTACACTATTCATTAAAAAAATGAACTTTATTAGAAAGATACCAAAAAATTACACAAAGTAAATTTTGATGTCCCAATTCTTAAGAAGAGTTTTATTTGGTCCAAAAGGATGTATAAGACTGAACAACACTATATTTAATAACGGTTCTCCATCAAAAGGCGATAAGTGAACCATTAGCGAAAACTAGGGCATATACGCCTAAAATTGAATTCTTTCCGTATTTGATGCCTTTATATTTTATTGGATAAATGTAAAAACATTTAAAAACATATATAATCATATTTTAGTTATTTATATCCATTCCCACCTACACAACATCTACATGTTAACTACCATTTAAAATAATATTATTTTATTATTATAGTGCAACGTAAGATTCCCAAGAAACTCGTTGTTGCGTGTTGGGTACGCCATCGAGCATAGCGTCCCCTTTAAAGTCATATTAATAATTTATTCACAAATATGGATAAATATGAAAATGTCATATTCTTTATTTACCTGGGGTGTTACAGTCTGCATCCAAGACAATGTAGTGTAGGCATAGCCCGTGCAGGGGTGAGTATACGATACTCATTAGTGACCCCGAGACTCCCAAAGGTCTCCCAGAATCCACAAAGGATATACCAAAAAGAAAAGATATAGACACAAATTATCAACCAACTATACTTAGGTATATTCCCATACATATACCTAGGTCATCAATTCTAGTTCGGCTCCCACTCAAGACCCCATGTACAACCCAGTCCTCACACGAATGTAGGTCAATCATATCGATGATATTGATTGAATGTCATGACTCAGCTCACACAGGTATACTACTCACGAAGAGGGGTGGAGATGATATATGTATCCTCCTATTAATCTTTGCTACCGAAACCACGTAGGATCCAAGTACAGTCGTCATCGTCATCACAGTCGCAGCGAGCTCTAGGGTTCCTGCACACAGCATGCTCGATTCTAGGAGAGTTCGCTCCACGACCCAAGTAGGTCGATACATAAACTTTCACGAAATCTAGTGTTGATGTATCCAAATGTTCCATCTCATCAATAGTAACTCAACACGACAGACATCACATCAATCAAACACTCGGTCTGAGAGATATTGGCCTTTCCGTCCCAGGGGCCCGATTAGAAATATGATAATTTCTAACCCAGACTATATCCAAATTCATCTGAAACATACATAGAGTATCGTAAAAGGACCGCCTAATCAAAGGAGTCTTAGGGCCCCGAAGGTGCGTCGATCGGACGCGTGGTCCTTATGTTATTCACGTTTAAGTGAATAACGTGCCCGACCCATTTAGCCTAGTGGGCCGACGGGTCGGGTTGACCCAGTTTGACGGGACGGACCCAGTAGGGGTGTCAGACCGGTCCGAAGATGTAAATAACTAGGACCAAAGAGGCACGGCCCAGCTCAACCCCTGCCCCGCATGACTTGGCTGGCTCAGCCAAAGCTGAGTGGGTTCCAAGGGGGGGCCAGTTTTACGCACCGGCGGCGCCAGGCTATGCCGCCCTTCCCTGAACCGACCGGCCTTCAGCGCTCGCGGCCCGCATGAGTGGGCCGCTGATCCTACAACGTGGATCCCTCCTGGCAGCGTGGTCCAGCTCCTCCCGGACGGCAGACGAGTCGGCCGGTCCTCTTGCGCGGCGCCCTCCTGGCGCCACAACTCTTCTTCCCCCGACCGGCCGACGGGCTAACCGGTTCTTCCACCAAAGCGGCCCATGTAGCAGGTCACGGTTATTTCCGCACAACCATCACGATGGATCAGACCTCCTTTGTCATGTTCCCGGTACGGCATGACGACGTCGTTCCTCTTCCGTCTTTGCTTTCCGATTCTAAATAAAATAATCAAATTTCAACGAAGGGTCGTCAAGCTGTTTTCTTTCAGCCCGCTCCCTCCACGTAAAGAGATGGAAAATGGCCGAGGTAAACAAGTTTCTCAAAGACAATCCAAATCACAATTTTAATCCATTAAAATTGAACATAACCCACACCTCGATAATCGATGTTATTTTCCGGGCATCGCGGAAGATGGCATCACGGGGCACGGTTTCACAAGCGACGCCGGAGTGCACACGAGGAAGAAGTAGTGTCCCCCCTTTTATCACAGAGATAAGAAGAGGATTGTGTGTCGTTTTTCATCATGGATTCGGTGCTCTACATCGAAGAGGTGACATTCTTCATGAGAGGATGATGTTCTTAAAAATAAGAACTTCTTTCTTCTTCTACACCAGAGCTTCCACCAAATACTTCCAACCCAACATTTGCTAAAGTAAAATAATAGGCTTATGCTATTATTTTATTAACACAAGCAATTTAAATTAAATATTCAAAAAACTTAATTAATTTAATTGATGTTTTTTAATTCATTAAATTAATGGTTTTTCAAGTGTTAAAGATAGAAGGAGAGGAGGAGGTGAGAGGTCTCACTTTTAAGAGGAGCTAACAAAATAAAGTAGGGGGAGTTTATGAGAGTTATGGGGGGTTTTAAGGGGTTTATGGGAGATGAATGGTAGGGATCATGTGGGACCCACCTCACACATAACCACAAATGGGATGTTGGTGGATTTTGGGTCCCACCAATAACGTCCCATTGGGGTTTATCTTCCAAGGATAATAAAATAAAATTTTACACACAATTTTATTTTCATCTTATTTAAACCCCAAAATTTAACTTTTTATCCGAGCAAACAAAACTATAGTAAAGGTCCCCCTAATAAATTACCGGAATTTTGAGTTCATCGGTGCCCTCAGATTTTAATTCTGAGCAGTGGTTCAAAAGATAAAAAAACCCACTCATTCGTTTACTGAACGTACCCGAGCTAAACTTCAGAAATTGATTCTGGGCACACCGAGCCTCAAAAACAAGTTCCGTCAGAAGCCACAGACTCATAAAATTCCAAAGTATTTGAGAAAAATATTCCTTTTTAATTTTAGGGTCTTTACACAATAATTTTTTGTATAATTCATTAATATATAAGTTGTTATGCTATTTTTCTCCTGTAAATATTATGAAAAATGTTGATATATGGTTTTTTACACCAACACAAAAGGATAAGTTTGTTTAGTTATATTTTGCGTAATATTTGTATGATATGTTATTGTAATATGTTTAAATATATAAATTAGCTGGGATTGAGATTCTAAAATATATTTTTTTAGGGACATGAATAATTGTTTTAATTCCTTGTTTTTTAATTTAAAACAATCAGGAAATATTTTATTATATTTTTGTGATATATAAATATTATAAATTTCAATTCATTACATTTATCGTAATTGTATATAATATGTTTATTTAGTTTATTAATAGTTTTTATATAATACATTTTTATAAATTATCATAGAGGTTATTAATAAAGGATTTCACCGACAAGGATTATTCACTTATTTACTATGATTATGAACTATTAAAGGATGATAATGTCATGATAATATAAATTCATACTACTTATTTAGTAAAAAATATTCACCTTTTATATAATTTTTTTAGTTAATTTATTTTAAATTTTTATCTTATAATATATATTTTTTAAATATCATTTAGGATGTCATATGTTTCCTTTAAACATATTCACTTATCCAAAAAATCAATAACTTTTTTTAGATGAGTCATTTCAAGCACCATGGGGTTTATTTTTTTCATTCTTTTTTGAGTTGGGGTAGATTTCTAAATGAAAAAATTGTGTCACATAATAATTACGCTTCTCCAAAATTTGATAAAAGGTGTACTGTGTATCACATTATGTGTATTTTAATAGTTTAAAATTTACATGTTCATTATAAACACATATCACACATTCCGAACAAAGAAAATAACTCCCCAAGGTCCGATGTACATTCACACAAATATATATGTTATCAAATAAATATAGATAGTAAGTACAACTTGGTTGGATGGTTCATTAAAAATATTTAAAAAACACCACCCCTTGCATTGTCTCTCCAATCAGATTTTTTCATAATAAAATCATATTATATAGCCATAAGTAATCATTGGTCACATATCTATTATAATAGAACCACTAACATTCATTATTGATCTCATCATGATTTATCTAATTATCTATATTCATTTAATATTTTTAATTTTATTTTAATTGAAATCCATTAGTGTACCTAGAATGTCATCTATCTGGACATCACCTTTATTCACTACCATTTATTTTTTATAGAGGGAAACTCGGATAAATGAATTGATTTTATGGTGGATTTCACTATACCTCGAATTTGTTTCTATAGAAATAATTATAAAAATGATTGGATTACTATTAGGATATTTTCTAGATGATAATCTATTACATTGTTTAGGGAGTGATAATTATTTTATATGAAATATTTATGAGTCATCCACACCCCAATAAGACACACAATGTGACATTTATGTCTCTATGTGTGCCTTTTTTATTTAAAAGTGGAATTACTGTTAGAAAAAATAAATGTGTCATATAAAAAACATGGAAAAACATTCACATTATTTCATTAAATTATCAGTTCAATTCAAAGGTCATTTTATATATATAAGAATCAACCACACCATTATCTGATGAATGATTTATCTCGCATGACTCCAAGTTTTTATATTTATTTAAAACTAATATTAATTATATTAAATAAGATCACACACATAATGAAATATAAGAAAAAGCATTCATATAATTTTTATACTTTTGGAAAATCATTCATAAGTAATGTTTGGAATATAGAAACAAGCCTCGCAAAAATAAAATATATGGTGTTTCTGATATGACTCAAGGTTTCCATAATATGTTTTAAATTGATATAAATAAATGTTTTAGTCACTGAAAACTGTAAACGTGTTCTTTGATTGTCATTATAATTTGAGAAAATGAATCAAAAAATCATTGATTTGTTGGAATTAGTCTCCCATCAAATTGACATGTTATGTGAATTATATGACTCAACATGTGTGTTTCCATCATAAATTTTACTTTTCATAAAAAAGAGAAGTGACATATTAAAATACAAGAAAAAACCTTCATATATTGTATTTAAATTTTGGAAAATGATCCATATGTTATTTTTGACAATTATGAATCTTCTCCGACTAGTCATTATGCACCATGTGATTAGAATGTCTCAATGTTTGTGTTTTTAGTTATAATTGAAAATAATATTACTAAAAATTAAAAGGGATATACACAAAACTAATATAATATATTGAAATTATTTTTGATATATTAATAGAAAAATATCCTATGAAATTTTTGATGTGATAGAATTTGTTTACCTCAATGAATTTCATTTTTTGACTTGTCTGACTCCATGTGTTCCTTTCTATTTAAAATTAACATTGATTTTTGTAAAAAAGGAAACTGGAAAACTCAAAAACCAGGGAAAATAATTCTAAATGTCCTGATACATTAGTAAGACAAATTATATAGAATTCATGGAATATAAGAATCATCATATCTTAAATCTATTACACTAGGCTCATGGTATGACTCAACGTGCCCGTTATCAGTTGAGTATTTTTATTTGAGATTAAAAAGTGTCAAAAAATAAAAACAGATAAAACATGATCTGATTGTCTTGATAATTTAAGACAATAGTTTATAGGTCATTTTTTGAAAAGTATAAATCAATATATTATTAAAATGACAAAAATGGTACTAGTATTAATCAAAGTGAATGTTTCATGTTTTAAATATAAATTTAGTGAAATGGCATGTGACATACTCAAAACAAAGAATGTAAAATCCTGGTTTCGGAAGCCACCCAAAGTCACCCCATACCCGGTTGGTCACATGGCCTCACAGAAATTTCTCCGAATGCCAGATGCAGCCGACTAGCAGCGAGGGCCTTGGGTGTGATAGTGGTGAAACTATGCCCTCATTGGCAGAGTACATAGTTGAAGTAAGAAAATACATACAACATCAAAACCAGTAATAATTAGATACATCAGAAAACTGAGGGTATAAACTGGAGAACATATATATAAAATAATGCATGATACATATGTCTAAGAAAAAAACAAAACAAACCCCAATGCTGGAATACAATTCTAAACCAAGTAAAAAAGAAAAATTGTGTCATCACTACATCATCGCAAGCCAAATCGTGGTCCCATGATCTCCAGCTCCGCATTATATAGAGTACATAAATTAGAAGGGTTCTTGCCCTTGTCTACACCTGCAATAATATCATTTGTTTGGGCCCAAAAGAATGTACCAAAGAGGGTGTGAGACCAATCCCAGTAGGAAACCACCACAAGATATGTGCCTAACAGTCAATGAGTATATGGAAGGAAAAAGTACAGAAGGCAATAAAAAGGAAGGTACTCAACAGTAAATAATCCACAGTTCAGTATCAAGCAATAACTAATTAGTAGGTAAACAAAAAAGTTACCCTTTGGGAAGCACCCTCAATCAACACCAAGTTCCCCTGGAACCGTGTCAGTCAAGAAAGTGTAGAAACACTTAATGTCCAAGGTAAACCTCATGAACTACTTGGCTAGCATTCTACAGCACAACTTCATAATAGAACTACTGTCACACCATCCTACAATACTAGGCATGGGAATGTAAATAGTATCCTAATAGGAAATCAAGACTCAAAGGTCCAAATAGGCAAAACATGCAGGGGAAAAACATCCAAAGCACAAAAATTCAACCTATTCACAATCAATAACAATCTACTAAGGCATATAACATAGCAGAGAAACAATAGGGCTGAAACGGTAATCACAAAATACCCCGTTCAAGTGTATTAGGATGTTTTTCACCTAATACTCAATGACTATCTACGGAAAGGCAAAAAACACCTACATCAGTGTTGGGAGATCAAGATACTATAACCACGAGGCTTGAATCTCCTTAGAATGGAATAGATCTACGAAAATTTATACAACGTTCAACCCATGATAACTCATAAATGAGGATAAATCATGGAATGGTGATATAAGAGAAGAGAGAACTCACCGATGCGATTACAATGAAACCATTAGCATTTTATTCAAAGGATGGACTCTCACCTTGGGTCTCATGAAAGATCTGCAGATCGTCGAAACTCTCGGATGAATTGGGTTGAGAAGGAGATGGTTATGTCCGTCAGACGTGACCTTGGTGTGTTTATGAAAAAAACAAAATACATGGCGTGTACTTTTGAAGTACACATCATGTACTTGACATTTCCTTACTTTGCATTAGGCGGCCTTTAGGTCACCCCAAATGGTTTTGTTCAAGGCCGCTAAACAGCCACCACACGGCTACCCGCGGTAACCGATTACATGGCGTGTGCGTCAAAAATATCCAGAAACTCAAATTTTCTCAAGAACTCCAGAAACAAAACATACCTATGAAGAAGATTTGGTTTTTTAAAAACATCCCACATTAAATAAATTCATCCCCAAATTTCCCTATAAAGGCAGCTTAGAAGAAGAAACCCTGAACAAATCCAGACAATGGGCTCGTCCATCGGTCTCCCTCTCCCAAGTCTCGTCATGTACCCACTCGTTCTGCCATAACACTCGTACCGAAGGAACAGACAGGCCACAGAGAACCTTTGTACTGCGATAAAAAATCTAGATAGGATGTTCCTCAAAATATGAATCCACTTCCAACTCAACCTCCTCTGGTTGGAAAACATGAGTTAGTTCTGAAATGTAACGTCAAAGCTGAGAAACATGGAAAACATCATGCATATCCTGGTACCTCTCAGGTAACTACCACCGATTGGCCACCAGACCAACTCTCTCCAACACCTCAAATGGCCCGACGTACCTTGGAGAATGCTTACCCTGTCTCCTAATCATCTTATGACCCAACCATGGTGTGACACCCAAGAAAACATTACCCCCAACCTCGAACTATAGAGGTCATCTCCACTAATCAGTATAATACTTCTAACGAGACTGTGCATTAGCCATCCTCTTCGGAATCAACTCTATCTGCTCTGTGGTCTCATGAACAAGACGAGGTCCCAGCAAAGATACCTCTCCTACTTCCAGCCAACATAAATGTGATCGGCATGGCTTGCCGTACAATGACTCATAAGGTGTCATCATAATAGTTGCTTGAAAACAATTTTTGTTGGCAAAATCCACAAGATATAAGTGCTTCTAACATAAAACTCCAAAATTCAAAATGCATGCTCGGATAATATCCTCATGCACCTGAATCGTATGCTCGGACTGGCCATCAGTCCAGGGATGGTAATTTGTAATCAAAAGTACATGTGTACCAAACGCCTTCTGATGCTCATGCCAGACCTGAGAAGTAAAACACACATCTCTATCCAAACCAATGGAGTGTGGAACTCCATACAGACACAAAATACCTCATATGTACAACCGTCCCAACTCCTCCAAAATGAAAGACTTCTTGATTGGCAAGAAATGAGCGACCATTGTGAGTCTGTCAATGAAAACCCAAGCTGCGTCATTCCCTCAAGGGGACCTCAGAAAACCGTTCACGAAGTCCATCATGATGTCATTCCACTTCCACTCGGGAATGGGTAGCTTCTTTATGATCCCTACAGGTCACTGGTGTTCCGCCTTCACCTGCTGAAAACTGGAAAACCTCATGAAAAAACCTGCAACATCCCTCTTCATACCTGGACACCAATATTGATGTTGTAGATCATGATACATCTTGGTGACACCAGGTTGAACTGCCTAAACCGAGGAATGAAAATCCCACATAAGCTCCTTACGTATGTCTGCTAGCACCCATACGCACTGTTGGAAATTAAAGATCTCATCCTTGCCTATGGTCCATTTAGTAATATGGTCCTATCCTTTCACAATATCCCTTTGGACCATGCCTTCAGAATCTGATAGATGCCTCATTCGAACTCGATCAAGAAGAGTAGAGGTAACAACTATAGAAGATAGAAAAAACTACCCATGTCTGTCGTGCACCTCCAAATGCATCTTATAGAATAGATCCATATGTTTCCACTCACTTTTGGCATCCTAAACTACTAGTATATAAGTCCTCCTTATTAATGTATTAGCCTCTGCATTTCCCTTCCCATGTGTTTAAGCAATCTTGAAGTCAAAAGACTGTAGGTACTCAACCCACCTGTGTTGTCTCAAATTTAGATCACTCCGAGTGAAGATGTATTTGAGACTCCTATGGTAGGTGAAGACCACAAATTTATCTACCAAAATATAATTTTTCCCACATCATAAGGAATGAACAAAAACTGCCCACTCGATATTGTTCATCAGGTAGTTCCTCTCATGTGGCCTGAACTGCCGAGACCCATACGTAAGGACTCCATCTCCCTGCATAAGCATAGCTCCCAGCCCGATACCTAAAGCATCATAGTAAACAGTATATCTCTTTCCTGGCTCTATAAATACTAGAATCGGTGCAGAATTAAACCTCCCTTTCTGCTCCAGAAAGGCTGACCCACAAGAATATGACCATAATAACTTCACACCCTTCTTAGTCAGACCTGTCAGTGGTTCTTCTATGCGTGAAAAGTCCTATATGAAACGTCTATAGAATCCAATCCATCCCTAGAAATCTCTGCACCTCAAATTCATTCTTCGACTACTCACTGAAAAAATACAGCTCTCACTTTCTCTTTGTCTACTGATACCTCTTCCTCTAAGATAACATGACCCATGAAGTGAATCTGATCCATTAAGAAATGACATTTTGAGAGCTTACAATATAACTCATACTCCCTTACTATACTCAAAATAATATCAGGATGGTTATCATGGTCGTTTCTAGTGTGAGAGTACACTAGGATATCGTCCAACAAGACCACGACGAAGGAATCCAGGTATGGATGGAACACTCAGTTCATCAGTGCCATGAAAACTGCTGGCACATTCGTGAGACCAAATCGAATAACCATATAATCATATAGACCATACCTACTCCGGAAGTCCATAAGAGGTATATCAGATGGTCTAACGTGCAACTGATGATTACTGAACCTCAAGAAAATATTCGAGAACACCAAGTCTCCTTGAAGCTAATCAAAGAGATCATCAATCCTCGAATAAGAATATCGTTTCATGACCATTAGTAGGTTTATCGTCCGATAATCCAAAAAAAACCTAAGGGAACCATCTACCTTCTTCGCAAACAGGATAGGTGAACCCCACGAGAATGTACTAGGTTAGATGAGACCCTTTGCCTCCAACTCCTTCAACTACTTCTTGAGCTCCGTCGACTCTAGTGTATCCTTATTATAAGGAGGAATGCACACCAGTGCCACTCCTAGAACATACTCAATAGAAAAGTCTACCTCACGCTCTGGAGGAAAACCTAAAAAGTCCTCTAGAAAGAAATATCTGAAACGATCCACCACTGGAGGAAAGTCTAACTGTGAAGTCCCCCATTTATCTAGATGTAGAATAGAAATCTGGGCTATAACTTATCCTAACCCATGATGCTCTGGACTTGATATGCTTTCCTGGATATCCCACTCACCAATATGAAGATACGATATGCCCTCTGGTGATGTGAAACTCACCCTGCAGCGATAACATTCGACGATTACATGGAAGGGAACTAGCCAATACATCCTTATAATGACATCATAGCCTATCATCTGTAGTACATAGAGGTCTCATAAAAAGTTACACCCACCAACCTCTCGACGGAACCCCTTACACTGACGTACAATCACCTTTCTAGTCCACAATGGAGTGTGTAGTGTCAAGATATTAGTAGAAGAAAAGATGTAGAGCCCAAGGCTCTCTATAACCACAAAAGATATAAATCTATGGGAATCCTCTATATCGAAAAGAGAAATATCTAAAACTAAGGAAACTAAGATCACACCTTGAATTGTAGATAGTCCAGGATCCAACTCCTGCTGCGTCTACTCCACTGCAAAACTATGCCCTGCACCGCGGCCCTGTGACCATGCTTGACCACTCTATGCTAATCCACTATTCTATCGCTGAAATACCGGCAACTGACCACCATGGACACGTCCTCCGCCTCTGCTTGAATGGCTAGAAGAGCTCCAGGTCCCTGACTGGTGACAAATTAGATGTGCTGGTCCCGAATGATGAGTCATTGAAGAACCTCTATCACCAGCTTCTGGTGAGAATATCTGACATAAGTGCTGAAGGTGTCCCAACATTCCACATGATCGACACTCCACTAGGTCGCTCGGGAAGTGTTTCCTGGTATGCCCACTCTTCCCACACTAGTAGCAAACCACCTCGCTACCAGAATAAGTGCCTCACCTCATTGAATCACCATGAGAAGACTCCCTACAATGCTTCCTACTGTCAGTAGAAAGGATGATAACTCTAGATGTCAATCCACACTGGCTCACAACTCCATAATCCCTCAGATTACGCTCTGTGATCAGTTTCTTGTAGATGATAGAAGTGATGGAAGTCAACCAGAAGATGTTCACCTACGATCGGATATCATGCCTTAGACCATCCTCGAACATCCTTGAAATGAAAAATTGATCTCCTCCTGAAATAGGCGTGAAGTGCAGAGCTCGGTTAATCTAGATGAATACTCCATAACAGAAAGAGTACCCTGCTCTAGACTCATAAACTCTTGGGATCGATTGGCCCTCAAGGTCTCTATGTAGAATTAGTCATAGAAGATTCGCTGGAACTCATCTCATGCCATAACCTGCTGGTGTCCAACCTATGAGATCACATCCCACCACCTCTTGGCGGAGACCGGAAGCATATCGGTAGCGAGCTTGAACCTCCTCTCTCGATGAATCTCCAGATGCTCAAAGATCATCATCATGGCTCTAGCCATGACTCTGCACCATGGGGTCCTCCATCGGTAGAGAAAGTAGGTGGATGCTACTGCAGGAAGACCCACATCAAATCAGCCATCCACTGGGCAGGAGGTGGCGCCCCCTGAAAGGTCCGCATCATCCTCATAAATCATTCCCTGAAATGTGAATCCACACCTTTTTTAGGTACAACGACTGGTGCCAAGGCTGGCACAACTGGAGGTTCTACTGGTTATCTCTGATCAGCCATGTTTGGTGTCTGATCGATGTCTGGAAACAGGTGCACAAACGGAGGAAATTTTGGTTGCATGAATCTACAATGTCAAGAACACACTTTAGATCAAGGTTATCAAGGACTGAAAACAAGGAGTGTAAGAATGGAATAGGAAAATGAAAACATTCATGTTTTTCAACACATGACTACATGATGTGTACATTTCCAACCTGACATGTTCCCTGAAGTCATTTACATGGGCATGTACTCGTGCCTAAACTGCTCGTGTAACACCCCAAACACACGGCGTGTTGTTTTAACACACGTCGTGAACTTGAATATTCATACCCTTCCCAAGTCCTCTACACATTTAAGCCACAGATCTTCTTTAGACATGACTACATGGCGTGTTCAGGAAGGACACAACATGTACTAGGCAAGCTTCACCTGGCCCATGTTGTCAGTGACACGGGCTGCCACACGGCTCACACTACACAATGTGTTCAAGGTGGACACAACATGTATGTAATGGGATATCACCGACCCATGTTTTTAGTTAGACAGCTGGCTAAACAGTAAAAACTACATGGAATGTTCTATATGGACACGATGTGTACGATAAAATATTACACCGACCCGTGTTGTTCGTGATATTATCGGGTACCTAGGCCAGACTTCATGGCATGTTCAACACGGAAATAAAGTGTATAGCTTAAGGTCTTATCCATCCGTGTTTATTGGTTACACTGATGGACACAAGGTCGACACGACACGTCATGTTCTTCTGTTACATACTGTGTTCCCACCTGATCTTCCCCATCTCGTGTCTCTACCCACACGACCTATGACACTGTCAGAGACTACAAAGTGTGTACATAATATACACGGAGTGTACATAAGAAAAATAGTTTCTTCTGGAACTGAAGAACACATGGCGTTTACATAACCTTACACAACATGTAATCTTGGTTTTTCTGGACAGCAAGCCTCATAAACAACTCTGGAACCCAGAAAACACTGAAACGAACACGAAAAGATAAAAATTATGATCCGTGAGGGCCCATAACACCTAAAGAACCAAATTTCGGTTTTCATTCAAATAAACCCATAAAAAACCAATAAGCTATCAAGAAACATGTATTTTATCAAGGCATCTATCACAACAGCATGAATATTATACACAACTTCTATAAAAAAACCATGAAATCACTAATGCATCCTAAATAACATGGCAAGAATGCATGACATGTGATTTATAGCATGTGCCTAAATGATGCATGAGATGGGATACATTTAATGCATCGGGTTTCGATAGAAATAAAAACCTCAATGACATCAACAATAAGAGCACAAATCATGTGAATCAATCACGGTGAAATCAAATCAACAGTAATCATGCCAAATAAGAAAATTGCAATAAATGAGGTAAGTTGGATTTTCCCAGTACACGGGTTAGCTACTCCCGAGCACAGCTTGTTACCAAGTACCTATTCCTTCATATACATGGATAAAGTCTCCATATTGTAAGTGAAGAATAAATAACTCCTCTGATACCACTTGGTAACATCTCGGTTCAGGAAGCCACCCCAATTCGCCCCGTACCCGGTTGGTCACATGGATTCAATTTTAATTTCCCTGAATGCCACAGGATGCCGAATAGTAGTGAGGGCCTCAGGTGTGATAGTGGGGAAACTATACAGCATTTTCAGAGTATATAGATGAATTAAACAAATACATACAAGAGAGGAAGAAATAATAATGACATATAGCAGAAATCAGAGGGTATAAACTGGAGAAAATATATATAAAATGATGAAAGATACATATGTCTATGAAAACATAAAAACAAAGAACAATGATAGAATATAGTGCTAAACCAAGTACAAAAGAAAAATAGTATCAGCACTATAGCATCACAAGACTAATCTTGGTCCCATGCTTTCCTGATCCACAACATGTCATGTACATAATGTTGAAGGGCCCTTTCCCCTTTCTATACCTGCAACAATATATTATGTTTGGGCACAAAAGAATGGCCCAAAAAGGGTGAGTGAATAATCCCAATAGGAAACCACCATGAGATCGGTGCCTAACATTCAATGTGTGTATGGATGGAAAAATTATAGAAAGCCGTAAAAAAAGGTACTCAATAGTAAACAATCCACAGTTCAGTATCAAGCAATAACTATCAACTAGGTAAACAAACATGTAACCATCTAGGAATCCATCTCAATAAAAACCCTTTGGTCCTACCTATCAATTACAAGAAACCCTCTTGGCAGTATACTCAGTCTAGCCCATCTAGTTCAAATGAAGCATAGAATCTCTGAGGAATCACTCATAGTTAATTCCCTCTATAGGCTCGTATCGGTTCTAAAGGAACTCTAGGTATACACTTATGACATATTCTCTCTATGGCCCTTGTCAAGGATCTACATACACTCTGAGGAAGTAGTCAATGTCAATTCCCCATTTGGTCTCACATCATGAATTGTAAAGATACTCTAGAGAATCCCTTAATGTCCATTCTCCCTATGGTCTATAAACTAGGTTCTCACGAAACTGTGTAAGCCAAGAAAGTTTAGAAGTTCATAACGACTAAGGTAAACCTCATGAACTACATGGATATCATTCTACAACACAACAACATAACATGAATATAGTCACACCATCCTACAATAATAGCCATGGGAAAGTAACCAGTAGCCTAACAGGCAATCAAGACTCAATGGTCCAAATAGGAAAAACATGCATGGGAAAAGAATCCAAGGAACAAAAATTCAACCTATTCACAATCAATTACCATCTACTAAGGCATACAACATAGTAGGAAAACAATAGTGCTGAAACGGTAAACGCACAATACCCCGTTCATGGGTATTGGTAAATTTTGCACATAAAACGCATGAACTATCTATGGAAACTCACCAACAACCTACCTTGCATTGGGAGATCAAGATACGTGAACCATGAGGCTTGAATCGCCTTATAACAGCGCAGATCTAAAAAAACATATCAAATGTTCAACCCACAATAACTCACGAAAGAGGACAAATCAATTAATAGTGCTCGAAGAGAAGAGATAACTCACTGATGTGATTCCAACACAACCATTGGTGTTTGATTTGGAAGATAGATGCTTGGCTTAGGGCTCATCAAAGATCTGCGACTGGTCGACGCTCTTAGATGAACCGGGTTGAGAAGGAGAAAATTCTGTCTGACAGACAAGACCCCAGTGTGATTAATGAAAAAAACAAAATACACGGCGTGTACTTTTTTAGTACACGGTGTGTACTCACCGATTCTTTACTCTCCATTAAGCGGCCTCCAGGTCACCCTACATGGCCATGTGAAAGGCCACCACACAGACATTACACTACTACCCGCAGTAACCGAGTACATGACGTGTACTCATAAAGCACACGGTGATTACTTCAAAAATATCTAGAAATACTTATTTACTCAAGAACTCCAAAAAAACACACCTAAGAAAGAAGATCTGGGTTATTACAAAGAATATGTATATTTATTGTGGTCATAATTTATGAAAATAATATATAATTAATTTTAAAAAAAATAATTCAAACCTCAATTTAAAAATTGTGTGATAGGTATTCTTTCAGGTATTTGTTTTTTTGAAAAAATGAAAATAGTTTTTAAAAAACAGAAATGTGACATACATAAAACAAATAAAAAATATGCATATTGTTTTCATATGTTATTAAAAATAATAATAAGTCATTTATGACGTTTCATAATCATCATTGCCTATATCAGATGCATGGTTTTACTGGTTTAAGTCAATAAGTGTCTTTTTATTTAAAAATGAAAATAATAATACAAAACAATAAAACAGACATACTATGAAATAGGGAAAACATTCATATTGTTTTGATACAGCTGTAAAATGATCCATTAGTCATTTTTGATGTGTTGGAATTAGACACACATCAATTTGATACGTGATGTTCCCAATTTTACTAAAATGTTCCTTTATTAGTTCAATAATTTACATTTTATTTTAAAAAATAATAATTCACTAAAAACATAAAAAATCACACTATTTTTCTTGCTAGATTAGGAAAGTGATTCATATATCATTTTTGACGTGTATGAATTAGTCCCACATCAATCCGATAGATGATGTATCAAATATTAATTAGAGTGAATGTATCCAGTTTAAAATGAAATTTTAGTAAATATGACATGTGATATACTAAAAAAGAGAAAAAAACATTCTACTTGTTTTGATACATTAGGAAAAAATCTATATGTCTATATTAATGTGAAGGAATCATTCTAACCTCAATCTGATAGACTGTGTGATTGGTATGTCTCTAATTGTTCATTTTACTTAAAATTGAAATTAATTTTTTTAATAATGAAAAATGGCATAGTAAAATCTAAGAAAACTTATTCAGATCACTTCGATACATTAGAGAAATGATTCATAATACATTTTTACATGTTGAAAATCTGTCGCACCACAATCCAGTCCATGTTGTGACTACTATGGATCAATGTGTGTCTTTTTGTTTAAAATTAACATTAATTTTAGTATTAAATACAAATAAAATACTCAAAAAATAAATAAAAGTCATATTGTTTAGATTAATTTTTTAAAATGAACTATAAGGAATCTTGGAAAAGTACGACCCAGGCAACATAAATATGATATATGATGTGACTGGTATGAATCAATTTATATTTTATTTGATTAAAAATGATATTTAAGATAAAAAAGTCATACTTAGTGAAAATTCAGAAAATATACTAGAATTATATCGATATTTTAGGAAAATTATTAATAAGTCATATTTGATATATAGTAATTACTCTTACAAAAAGTAACACATGATGTGACTGTTGGGAATCAATGTGTGTGTTTCCAATTTAAAATGATATTTTAGTAAAAATAGACAATTGACATACTCAAAAATGTGAAACAATTTAGGATTTATTTTATAATCTATTAAATGTTACATAAATCAAATTTGATGTGCATTAGTCAGCCTCATCTGAATTGAATACATAGTGTGACCGTTATGACACCAAGTTGGTGTTTTTATTAAAAAGTGACAATAATTTTAGTAAACAATTATTGTGACATACTGAAAACTAATAATAATTAATTAGATTGTTTTGATAATTCTGTTAAATGATACATACATTATTTTTTATGTGTATGAATCAGTTGATCATTATTTTGATACAAAATATGCCCAATATTACCCGAATTGTTGGTTATGAGTTTACAAAAATACATTTTAGTTCAAAATGTGTTAGTTACTAAAAAATAAAAGATCATGACTAGTTTGTTTTTATAATTTTTTTAAATGAATAAAAATCCATTTTTGACATTGAGGAATGAGTCTCCCATCCAACTAACTCATGATGTGATTGTTATGACTAAAAATGCATGTTTTTGGTTTAAAATGTCACTTTTAATCTAAAGTGGCATTATCACAACTAAAAAAATAAATTTTTAATATTTTGATATTTTATGAAAACGATCCATATGTCATTTGGGATGAGTAATAATGATCACCACTTCAATATGACAGATGGTGTGACTAGTATGACTCAAAATTTTTTTTTTATTTAAACATGTTATTAATTCTAGTAAAAAAGAAAAAGTGGCACACTCAAAACTAAAAAACACATTTATTTTGTTTTTATACATTATAAAAATGATTATATGTCATTTGTGATATGTAAGAATCCTCCACACCACAATTAGACACTTTGTTTGACCATCATTACTCTATTTGGGGTTTTTATATAAAATACAAATTAGTTTAAGTAAAAAATGATATTTAACATTCTCAAATATAATTATTATTTTTTGTTTATTTTCATAATTTTGGAAAATGATCCTACTGTTATTTTTGAAATGTAGTAATCAACTTCACCCCAATCTATTAACTGGTATTCCTAGTATGACTCAATGTATTAGTAATCAGTTTAAAATAAACATTTTAGTTCAAAAATTGTCACATAATAAAAAACTAGAAAATACATTTAGATTGTCATGATTTTTTTTGAAAATGACTAATATGAAAATTTTTACATATTCAAATTAGCTTCAGGTTAAATTAACACATGATTTTAGTTTAGTGACTCAAATTTCATATTTCCATTTTAAAATTACATTTTAGATAAAAAGTAAAGTGACATAATAAAAATAGAGAAAACATATAAATATTATTTATATACTTTATTAAAACAATACTTTAGTCATATTTGCTGTATAAGAATCATCCCCACATCATTATGATACACAATGTGACTAATATTACACCATGTTCATATTTAAATTTATAATTGACATTAATATTATTAAAAAATACATCTGACATACAAAAAACTAATAAAAATCATTCATATTGTACTAATAAGTTATGATAATGATCCTTTAGTTAGTTCTGAAATTTTAGAATCATTTTTACCCTGTAAGAACCTGGTTCTTATTTTTGAGGTATAGATTTCTTCTCTTCTCTTTTCCTTAAGTTTTTTTGAGAAAATATGAATAATGGGGAAAAATCACAAAATTTTGAAAGTACACGCTGTGTACTTTTGGCCGTGTGGGATAAGTACATAGGGCATGTGGCCATGCCAGGGAAGAAGTGTGTAGGAACCAACTACATGCCATGTAGTGGTCCTTTACACGACGTGTAGTCAGTAGGTAGATGAATATTAAGGCGGTGGCCAGCTGTGGGGTAGCACACACCATGTACTCATGAAGAAACATCGTGTAGTCATGTCGGCAGATGATCAGTGCCACGCTGGCGGGAATCTGCAAGAGGAAAATATTAAAAATTGTAAGTACATTCCATGTACTCGGAAGTACACTCCGTGTACTTTTTAGTTTTTGCGTAAAATGGGCAGTATCCTCCCCTGTTCATAAGGAAGGCATAGAACGGGAAGAGGGGGCTCGGGAGTGGAGGTCGAAGCTTCGGAGATACGCCGGGCATTCGTCGGGAATCCGTTTCCGCCTCAGACGATCTCATTGGAACCACGCAGGTAAGACCTCTCATCTCTTGGTGTGTCTCTTAACAATTCTTCCTATAATAGAAGTTATTTAAGTTTAATTGGGTTTATTTCTTCATCAGATTTACGTCATTCTTGGGCATTTCTAGAATCGGTGTTCCCGTATAACGTTTGTTGACGTTTAAGGTTGTTGGCTTGGTGTTTATTTCCAACTGTCATGCGTTTTTTTGTCTTTTTAGAGCTTCGAACCCATATTTGGGGTGTCGTGAGGCTGAGGTTGTGGCTAGTTTAAATACCTAGAATTATATAGGTTATTATGTGTGATATTAAAATGTTGTTTGGGATCGTTGCTTGGTTCCAGGACCACCCCGGGGTGTGTTCCTCTGTTTAGCCATTTGGACAGGATACCCGAGGGTATGCCTTATTTATTTCATGACATTAATGAAATGATTGTGTAATTTCCTTGAGAGTAATTGCTTGTTTTCTACTTGTTTTCATGTTAGGCTTGGCCCGGTTACCTATTTACCCCGAGGTCGGTGTTGTAATTTGCATGTGGGCATTATAATACCTAGCCTGTGGGGAACATCTTCTGTGCCTATGGGCAGCTGATTCAATGCACGTGGGTGACACTTCTTGTGCCTGTGGGCAATATCTGTGTGCCTGTGGGAAGATTTTTGTGTTTGATACTCTTTACCTGAGGGTAGGGGTTTACGTGTCTGAGGACATTAGTTGTTGACTTAGAATATTCACTGTGGTGATATTTTAAATTAAAATTTTAAATGGATATTAAAATGGAAATATAATTGGTTAATTTTGTTACTTTTAGTATTGCTTACTTTATTGCATTTTAATACTGCACACTATTGTTGCATGTTTTACAAGCCGTTTAGCACTGGCCTTTGGTGGGTGGCTACTGAGATATATTTCTCACACCCTGTTTGGGTCACGCTTTTCAGCACAAACAGATTATGTTGTTGCTGGTGTAGATAAAAGAAAGGGTCCTTATACAGGTACTTTATTGCTGATACAGTGTAGGAGAGCATGGGACCGAGCATTGGCTCGAGATGCTGCTGGCTGTTCTGTTTTGTTTTTTGTACTTGTACTCTGTAGTGTATTGTATTGCAGTGTAACATGTTCTAGATGTTTTCGTAGAATAATGACATGCTACATCTTCATATATATATATATATTTATATATATATGACTGCTGGTTTCCTGTTTTGTTATCTGTTATCCTGTTTAGTTATATATATTGTTGTTGCTTCTGTTGTTATAGTATGTTTATTTATGTTCCACTGTGCTACACTTTAAAAAATGAGTGCATAGTTTCCCAACTATCAGACCTAGGCCCTCGCTGCTAGTCAGCAGCCTCTGGCGTTTGGGGAAATGCGCTTGAGGTCATGTGGCAAACCGGGTTCGAGGCACCTGTGGTGTGGTACCCGGGTCCAGGATGTTACAAAGTGGTATTAGAGGAGGTTATTTTTTTTGGCATATTATTTGGAACCTTAGTCAGGGATAGGATGCAATGGTAGATGGTAATGAGTTGTGCCCTGGCGTAGCTAACCCGTGTACAGGGAAAAGCCAATTTACCTCGTGTTGCAATTTTTTTGGATATTCAATTTTACTGTTGAATAGACTTTCACCGAAGTGTGAGACACTTGGATTGTGTTAATTATATTTTATCTATGGGTTCTATTTAGTTTCAACCTGATGTGATGAGGGTATGCCATCTCATGAATCATTTAGGCACATGTTAGAAAGTGCATGCCATTCATAGTTTTGTGCCATGTAGGTGCATAAGAAATTGCATGCTGTTGAGATAGCTGATGTGCTAGAAAAGCATGTTGTTGTGATAGCTGCTTCATAAATACCTACTATGTGATAGGGTACTATTGTATAAACTTGTTAAAAGAATGGATGCCAAACTTTGGTTTTTGGGGAGTATGGGCCCTCATTTACCAGAATTTGGTGGATCATTGACTGTTTAGTATGTTATAACACAGATAATATGTCAAACTTTGATTATTGGGGAGTATTGGCCCTAACGGGTCGGAATTTGACACTTAGGTGTTGTTTTTCAGTGTTTTCTAGGTTCCGGGGAAGTTTCTGAGGCATATTGTCTGGAATTCCCTGTATACACGCCATGTAGTACTTTAAACACGCTGTGTATGTTCTTATGTTCAGTAAGAAAAATAATATTTTTGAGTACACACCGTGCACCCTAAGTACACGCCGTGTAGTCTCTTCCCGTGTCACAAACCATGTGGGCGGTGATACGGGGAAGGGAAGCACTTGGGGTGAACACGCTGTGTACCGGATGTACACGCCATGTAGTGTTGACCCGGAGACCTAGCCGTGTAACTAACCAACATGGGCCGGAGTAATCATTTCATGAACACACCATGTCAATGAAGAACACACCGTGAAGTGTGACCCAGGGACCCGGCTGTGTAACTAACAACACAGGTCGGTGAAATCCTTCATGTACATGCTGTGTGAATATAGAACACACTTTCTATGTTTAGACGTGTATCGGGCCGTGTAAACAACAACACTGGTCGGCAGAGCTCATCTAGTACACGTCGTGTACCTGTGGGACATGTCGTGTAGTCTTGTCTGAGGACAGACTGTGTGGAGTTAGCCTTGTGGCTGGGAAATGGGGTAGTGTACAGGCCCTGTGTGGGTGTAACATGCCATGTAGTGTTAAGCTAAGTAGTCATCCATGTCACAAGTTACACGGGAAGTTGGAAATAACAGCATACACGCCTTGTAGATAATATACACGTCGTGTAGTTTTGTTCAAACCGGAGCCGTGTGGCTTAGCCGTGCAGAAGGACCCAGATAGGGGAAGGGAATCCATGTACATGTCGTGTATCTAATATACATTCCATTTATTCTTGTTTTGAAAATTTTGAATTCCTTCTTCCTGTTATTCCTTTTTAGGTTTCTTCATTTTTTGTCCTTAATGATCTTGTTCTAAGGTGTGCATTTGACCTTGTAGTGTCATGCCTCCAAGACGACCGTGCATTGTTCGCCAACAGAGTGGCAACGAGTATACTCTAGAGATAGTGGGCCATGGACTACCATTGGATCCTCTAGCAGAGCCAGATGCGGTGCCAGCTGTTATACCGGACACAAGTGCGGAGGCGTAGTTCCGTGAAGGCTTTATGCGGTTCATGCAGACCTTTTAGGGAGCACTGTCGGCTGCCACATCTATGGCTGAGCTTATTCGTATCATTCAGCAGCATCATCCACCTATATTTTTAGGGGATGGCGTACCACAAGCTGCGGAGTCTTGTCTAGGATCGATGCAGAATATTTTCAATCATCTTGATAGGCATCTAGGGTGGAGGGTCAAGTTTGCGACTTATATGCTGCGTGATTCTGCCAAGAGGTGGTGGGATGTTACCACCCAGTCAGAGAATCATATAGATACAGTGTGGGAGGATTTTTAGGCCATCTTCTATGACTTATTCTTCCTGAGACGCTGAGGGAAGATAGAGCTCGAGAGTTCATGAATCTACAGCCGGGTGCTATGTTGGTGATGGAATATTCTGCATGTTTCACTGATCTTCAGCGTTTTTTACCCGTTCTGGTGGTCGACGAGATGCTGAGAGACAAATGCTTTGAAGATGGTGTTCTTTATGACATCTGGTCACTGGTGAATTTTTTTAGGTTTCCTTTAGTACATGCTATCATAAACCATGAGCTAATTACCAAAAGATACCTGTGGGAATCCGGTGGTGTTGGCCAGGGCGGTTCATTACTGGTTACTGGTACTATTTTTTCTATCAAGAGGAAGAGACAGATGGACTTCTCCTAGGGTTGTAGTACCATTCAGAAAAAAGTATTAGGTGGCCAGGTCATATGCTACCAATGAGGTAGAGAGGGGCATAAGAGTCCAAAGTGTCCACGAGACTCAGTGGAGTACCGAGCTTGCGGTAGGATGGGCCATCTGCAGCGCTTTTGCAGGGCGTTTCCAGTGATGGCTAGTGAGAGGGGTTCTGTGAAGACTCCGAATGAGGTAGCAGGACCATCAGTTTCTTACTAGTAGGGGAACTGGAATACGTCAGTGCGTGTAGGCAGAGATGGTGGTCGTGGTCGTGGTAGCCAGAGACCAGGATCTCAGAGGCAGTAGGGCGGGACAGCTCAGGGTAGCCAGGCTGTGTCATAGGGCCCCAACACTTGGAAGGCATATATGGTGCAACAGACCCAACAGGAGCAGGATCTCGAACCTTATACAGTCAGAGGTACTATTCTAGTAGCTTCTATCTTATCTTCAGTACTTTTTGATACGGGGGTTACACATAGTATTATATCTATACCCATTGTGGAGAGCCTTCGGCTCTGTGTTTCCACATCTTCTGATATCATGACTCTAGACACTCTTTTGGGGACTAGAATGGCTGGTGTGTGTCAGTTGAAGGATTTCCCCCTTGAGGTTGGTGGGTGTAACTTCCTTTGGGACCTATACTTCATAGATATGATGAGCTATGATTTCATTCTCAGGATGTATGGTTGGTTCCCTTTGGAGCCTTTGTTGACTGCAATCATCGTAGGGTGCATTTTACATCACCAGAAGGTAGAGAGTTTCTATACAAGGGTGAATGGGATGTTCATGCGAGTCGAGATGGACCATAGAATCATAGGCGAGGAGGATTCACAGCCCATATTGCTAGTTTATATCTGGACGACCATGGGACTTGTTAGAAGGATTTCCCTCCAGTGGTTGATCATTTTAGGGATGACTTCCTAGATGCCTTTTTAGGTCTTCCTCCAGAGTGTGAGGTGGATTTCTCAATTGATCTTGTGCCAGGGGTTGCACCGGTGTCCATTCCTCCTTATAGGATGGCCACTCCGGAGTTGCAGGAGCTCAAGATGCAGTTAGAGGAGCTACATGCAATGGGTTTCATCCAACCCAGTAATTCTCCATGGGGTTATCCATTCCTCTTTGCAAATAAGGTGGGAGGTACCCTCAGACACTGTGTGGATTATCATAAGCTGAACCAGTTGATGGTTAAGAACCGATATCATTTTCCGAGGATCGATGATCTATTTGATCAACTTCGTGGAGCATGAATGTTCTCGAAGATTGACTTGAGATCAGGATATCATTAGCTGTGTGTTAGACCATCTGATATACCTCTCACATCTTTCAGCAGCAGGTATGGTCTATACGAGTATATATTTATGCCATTCAAACTCATGAATACGCTAACCGTTTTCATGGCTCTGATGAATCATGTGTTCCATCCTTATCTGGACTCTTTTGTGGTAGTATTCATCTATGAAATCTTGGTGTACTCTCACACTCGACATGACCATGCCACCAATCTTGAAATCGTATTGAGTACACTGAGGGAGCATCAGCTATATGCTTAGCTCTCAATGTTCATCTTTTGGATAGACCAGATTCACTTCCTAGGTCATATCATCTAAGAGGCATGAGTTGCAGTAGTCCCAGAGAAGGTGAGAGCAGTAGTTTCGTGAGAGCAGCATAAGAATGTATTTGAGATACATATTTTCTTTGGGATGGATGGTTACTACAGACGCTTCATACAGGACTTCACCTGCTTAGCAGCACCGTTGACATGTTTGACTAATACGGGTGTGAAGTTCATTTGGTTACAAGCCTGTGATACAGGCTTTTAGGACCTGAAAGGAAGGTTGATAACAGAACTGATCCTGATACTCCCAGAGCAGGGGAAAAGCTATACAGTTTACTATGATGCATCAGGTATTGGGCTGGGAGCAGTGTTGATGCAAGGCGATCGAGTTGTTGCATACGGGTATTGGTTGTTGAGGCCACATGAGAATAATTAACCAACGTATGATCTCGAGTTGGCTGCAGTTGTTCATGCGTTGCGCTGTTGGAGACACTATCTATTGGCAGAACATTTGGTTGTTTTCACTGATCAGAAAAGTATCAATTATATTGTTACTCATCATGACTTGAATCTGAGGCAGCGAAGGTGGGTTGATTACCATCAGTCCTTGGATTTTGAGCTTTCCTATACACCTGGTAAAGGTAATGCTGTAGCTGATGCACTGAGAAAGAAGACTCAGATACAGGCTGTGTAGGAGGCTAGTGGCAAGTGGCAGCTTATGGCTTTGTTCTCTGAGATGAATTTAGAAGCGCACGACAGTCAGGGGAAGACCTATCTTTCCTCCTTATCTATGACTTCTACCTTCCTAGATAGAGTGAGGATGAGATAGCTATCTGATTCAGAAGGCCAAGTTTTGCTGGAGTCTGTGGAAAGTGAGGAACCTCCTCCTGGTTGGATGATGGACGATTATGAGGTTTTGCATTTCCATGGATGAGTCTGGGTTCCAGGGGATATATGCGAGGAACTGATGCGAGAGTTTCATGATTCCTCTTGGGCAGTTTATCCTGGGGTTACCAAGATGTACCGCGACTTGAGACGTCAGTAATGGTGGTCGGGTATGAAGAGTGGTGTACCTGGTTTTGTTACGAGATGTACCACCTGTCAGTAGGTGATGGCGGAGCACCAGAGACCAGCTGGGCTGTTATAGCAGTTACCCATCCCAGAGTGGAAATGGGATGATGTCACAATGGATTTTGTGACTGTTTTGTCGAGGTCACCTCGAGGCAATGATCTCGTGTGGGTTGTAGTAGACAGACTCACGAAGAAAGCACACTTTTTTCCGATCAAGGAGACCTTCAGTGTTGAAGAGCTTAAGAATTTGTATATCTGAGATATCGTACTTCTTCATGGGGTCCCTCATTCTATCATTTCAGATAGGGAATCCCATTTTATGTCTCGTTTTATGGCAGTGTTTTTAGAGGGCACTGGGTACACACGTGCTTTTGAGAACAGCTTACCACCCTCAGACTGATGGCCAGTCAGAGCGTACTATACAGGTGCTTGAGAACATGCTGCGAGCATGCGTCCTAGACTTTGGGGGCCCTTGGGAGAAGCACATAACCCTAGCAACGTTTTCCTATAATAACATCTTTCAGGAAACTATTGTTATGGCACCATACAAGGATTTATATGGTAGGCCATGCCCATCACCTTTGTGCTGGTCAGAGGCAGGTGAGGCATCTTTGCTGGGACCACGTCTCATGTAGGAGACATCTGAGCAGGTCTAGTTGATTTAGAAGCAGATGGCTACCATGCAGTCTCGTTAGAAATCATATGATGATCGCCAAAGACGACCTTTGGAGTTCGTGGTCCGGGATTAGGGTTTCTGGCGTGTTTCGACGATGTTGGGACACAAATGTATCAGGAGATACGGTAAACTTTCACCGAGGTATGGGGGGTCATTTGAGATTCTGGAGAGAGTAGGGTTGGTTTCCTATCGGTTTCAGTTACCAAAGAGGTAGTGGGCCATGCACAATGTCTTCCATGTATCTTAGTTGTGCTGCTATCATTCAGACCCTTCTCACAACTTTCAGCCAGAAGAGTTTGAGCTTCAGATGAATGCATCCTTTAAGGATCATCTAATCCGTATCATTGATAAGAGAACGATGGTTCTTTGAGGCCGGTCAGTTCCTCTCATACGGGTACTGTGGAAGCATGGCCGAGTGCAGGACGAAACCTGGGAGCGGGAGACTGATGTACGTGCTCAGTGGTCGGAGTTGATCACGGCTTTATCTTTGATACCCTTGAAGGGCATTTCAGGGACGAATTTCTTTAAGGGGGAAGGTTTTAAGAACCTGGTTCTTATTTTTGAGGTACGGATTTCTTCTTTAATCTTGTTCTTAAGTGTTTTTAGAAAATATGGAAAATGGGGAAAAATTAAAACATTTATAAAGTAAACTCTGTGTAATTTGTCCACACACCGTGTACTTTTGGCCATGTGGGATAAGTACACAGGGAGTGTGACCATGCCGGGGATGAAGTGTGTAGGAACCAACTACATGCCATGTAGTGGTCCTTTACACACCGTGTAGTCAGTCGGCATGAAAATAGTAAGGCAGTGGCTAGCAGTGGGGCATCACATGTCGTGTACTCACCAAGACACCCCGTGTAGTCATGTCGGCAGACGAACAGTGCCACACTGGCAGGAAGCCGCCAGAGGAATAGTTTAAAAATGGGAAGTACAGGCCGTGTACTCGGAATTACATGCCATGTGCTTTGTATTTTTATCTTAAAATGGACAGTAGCCTTCCCTGTTCACAGTTAAGTCATAGAACGGGAAGAGGGAGTTCGTGAGAGGAGGTTGATGCTTCAGAGATCCACCGACGTTCGTCGGGAAGACGTTTCCACCTCGGACGATCTCGTTGGAACCACGCAGGTAATTCCTCTAATCTCCTGGCATTTCTTTTACAAATTCTTCCAATAATGGTTGTTATTTATGTTTAATCAAGTTTCTTTCTTCATCAGATCTACGTCGTTCTTGGGAGTTTCTAGAATCGGTGTTCGCGTATAACATTCTTTGGCATTTAAGGTAGGTGGCTTGGTGTTTATTTCCAACTGTCGTGTGTTTTGTTTGTTTTCGAGCTATGAACCCATATTTATGGTGTCGTGAGGATGAGATCATGGATATTTTAAATACCTAGAATTGTATAGGTAATTAAGTGTGATATTAAAATGTTTTTTGAGATCGTTGCTTGTATCCTTGACCACCCTGGGGGTGGGTTCCTCTGTTTAGCCGTTTTTCTAGGATACCTGAGTGTATGCCTTGTTTATTTCATGCCATTAATGAAATGATTGTGGAATTTCCTTGAGAGTAATTTCCTGTTTTCTTCTTGTTTTCATGTTGGGCTTGGCACGGTTACCTGTGGTCATTGTACTACCTAGCCTGTTGGCAACTTCTTCTGTGCCTTTGGCCAGCTGATTCCTCGCTAGTGGGTGAAAATTCTTAGGCCTCTAGGCAATATCCATGTGCCTGTGGGCAGACTCTTGTGTTGGATACGCATTACCTGAGGGTAGGGGTTTACGTATCTGAGGACATTAGCTGTTGACTTAGAATATTCACTGTGGGGAAATTTCAAATTAAATGATTAAATGGATATTAAAATGGCACGATAATTGGTTAAGTTGGTTACTTTTAGTTCTACTTTATTGCATTTTACTACTGCACACTATTGTTGCTTTTTTACACGCAGTTGAGCATGAGCCTTTGGTGGGTGCCTACTATGATATATTTCTCACACCCTGTTTGGGTCATGCTTTTTGGCCCAAACAGATTACATTGATGTAGGTGTAGATTAGGGAAAGTGTACTTATACAGGTACTTGATTGCTGCTAGAGTGTAAGAGAACATGGGACAAGGCATTGGCTCGTGATTCCGCTGGCTGTTCTCTTTTGTTTTTCTGTTCTTGTAATTTGTAGTGTATTGTATTACAGTGTAACATGTTATGGCTATTTTCATAGAATAGTGGAATGATACATCTTAATATATATATATATATGACTGCTGGTTTCCCTTTTTGTTATTGGTTATCCATTTCAGTTATATATACTATTGTGGATTCAGCTGTTATTGTATATTTATTTATATTCTGTTGTTCTACACTTTGACAAATGAGGGAATAGTTTCCCCACTACCAGACCTGGGCCCTCACTACTAGTCACCAACCTCTGGTGTTTGGGGAAATACACTTGAGGTCATGTGGCGAACTGGGTTCTCGGCACCCATGGAGTGGTACCATGTTCTGGGATGTTACACACCCCAATTTAATACATGATACTCCTAGTATCACTCATTGTTCCCGTTATTAGTTTAAAATTGAAATTTTAGTTCAATATGTGTCACTCAATGAAAATATTGAAAACACACTAGAATTTTCTTCAAATTTTAGGAACACTTTATAGAATTCGTTTCTAACATGTAAGAATCTGTCTAACATCAACTGACATAAGATGTGACTTGGAAAATTAAAATATCATGTTTCCAAAACAAAATAGCATTTTATTTAAAAAAACACAATTGGAATACTCATTAGAGATAATACACATTCTGATTGTTTTGAAAATTTAGGAAAAAATTCACAAGTCATTTGGGACATCTTGGAATGATCCATGCCTTAATCCAATGTGTGGTGTGATTAGTATGATTCCAAGATTGTGTTTTAAATATAAAGGTTCCATCTAGGTTTAAACCGAAAATCACATCACTAAAACCAAGAAAATGAAACCATATTATTTTATCATTATTTTATCTATTATTATTTAATTATTTTCTTTATCATTTTCATTAGTTATATCTGTTGGTTATTTTAAAATATGAACTTGTTGAAGGAGAAAAATAAATGAGGTGAAATTCAAGAATAATCAACAACTCAATCCAATAAACATTGTTTATAGTTATAATGGAATTTTAAATTAAAATTTTTGTTTAAAATAAAATCTTAATGTTTCATTTATTTCATAATAGTATTAGTAATTGAAGACTTTTTTGTACAAGATCATTCTTTTGGTCAAACTAGTATTATTTTTTAGAAATAACATTAGTTGGGGTTAAGGGTCAAAGACCAAGGAACATCTATTTTTTTGAATGTGTTTGGTAATTTGTATATACTTATGTAATTATATAAAAAAATTATCATACTGTCTATAATACTGTGTTTTTAATTGAATTTGTGTTGTAAATTTGTTTTCATTTAGAATTTTTAATGTACATGTTTTCGATTTATGGTGGTATATATAGTGAAGTTGTGATATTTTTAGACCTTCAGTGTGATCAATATTTACCATCACACTAAAGTACTCCCCTCTATATGTACATTTCCATCATTAATAAAACCCTAAAGATTTTAATTGTGATATGGTTGTTATATTTTTTCAAACTTAAAAAGGCTATTTTAGAAAAATTGAAGTCATACTTTTTAGTTGTAAAGAAGCCATATTATAAATGATTGGTTATTGATTGTGGAATTATAAAAAGATAATTAAATATTATTAGAACATGTATTGTGATAGTATTGGTTCATGGGATCTATCAAAGAGGAAATTTAATGATAGAATAAAAAAATATTTACTAAGGGATATTGTCTCTTATTAATGTTTATCTAAAGTAGTACCAGTCATAGTGAGAAGAGTATCCATGAATAAAAACATAAAAGACCCTATATCTAAATTTATAACTTAGTATAACCATGATTTATCATATGATAGATATTGTGTTGAGAAATGTTAGTAGGTTTCTCTAGTGGAAGTAAAAATTTATTGGTTTTGTCTCCCTATAACTAAATAATAATATAATTTCAATTTATATTTCATGTACTTTAAAAATTTATATTGTTATCACATAATGGGTATTCTTCTATGTAAGATTAATGTAATAATTTCCATTGAGTATATTTGACATTAATGATTTAGATCATTTCCCCACTATTATGAAAATAGGTAGTTTCTATAATCAAATTATTTCTGGACTTATTTTTTGTGGTCTATTGGAATATATATGATAAGAAACATATGATATTATTCCATCAAGTACTAGAGTATCATAATACATTAATAATTTTGCTCAGAAATTTCTCACCTGGTGACCTCCAAGAAAGGTGGTCACTAGGAAAAATTTCCTAATAAGAATTCAATGTGTATTATGTATCAATTCATATTTTAATATGTGAACATGATTATTAGTTGCTACACTAATTAATATACTAATGATTTTCATGATTCCCATTCTTTGATTTATGTAAATAAATATTCCTATTTTATGCAAATGAAAGGTAAACATAAATTTTTTGCATCACATGTGATATGGAATAAAAGTAATTAGTTAAGAATAAATTTTCCTCTTTGGAAACAAATGATGTAGAAATATATAACTCTTTGAATAAGATGATAATGTATAGTATAAATAAATAAAAAATTTATATTAATGAAAAGTTATTTTGTAACGTTATGTTAATTTAAATAAAAAATATGGGGTGAGGTGAGAAGTATTTAGTACAATTAATGATATATCATTTGGGAAATGGACTATATTACATAATAGTATTAATAAAGAAGGTTTTGTTCATAAAAAATAAACTTATTAGTATTTGGACCTAATTACATTTTGCTAAATGATGATATTGGATAATAGGTGTGTTAAAATAATTCATTTGAGAATGAGGTGTCATTTATCAAAAATATAATTTAATTATCTTTATATTAATATTGATAATAAATATTCTTTCTCAAATATTGGAATAATTATTTTTTACATTTTTTAGAATTTAAAAATAAAATTACTTAGCATTTAAGTATTGAATAAGTGAGTAGGTATTTTATGTCCCATTAAAATATTCAGACAATAATAAATAATTATCTTGTTATTCGTTACGGTTTTCAAAAAACTACAATCAAAATATAATTTAATTACAAGAATATTAATACAATATATTTCATTCACTGTTTGAGAAATAATTATTATTATTTTATCAAATTATTAGTGTTCATTCAAAAAAATTCTCTTTTATGTTTTTAAATAATTTTATATTCACATGTCTAGTAAATATATTATTTATTTTAATGGAGTTTTTTATTAACGAAGGAACAATAAATTTCATAGGATTATTTGAGGGTATAGTTAAATGAAATAATGAGGTAATATATTTTATTTTTAAAAAATATAAATAATAATTAAATTATTTTTTAAGAAGTTATATTATGTAAATACCTGTGATGGAGATATTATTGTTCTTTCTGTTATTTGACATGGGGAATAACATATAATAAAAAAATTTCAAGGGACATTGTGAAATTATCAACATCATAAATGTACTTGTATATTCTTATGTATGTTATATTGAGAGAGAGTGTGTTCCCCACAATAGAGTGTCTCTAATACTTAGGGAGGAATAGTCCTCTCATCCCCCTCTCAAAAGTATATATGGGTCAAGATATCATATATTTATAGATTATGAATGAAAAGAAACACTATTATTTTGTGGTGGTACCCATAATATCATTAATGGTTCATGGAGATTTTTAGTGCACATGAATATATGTCCTTAAGAGTTCTCAATTGGACTCTCCTAATGATGAGAACAACACCAATCGGTTAATATTAGATTCATTTTTCTAAACATTGAGTGCATCTTATAAATTCATCCTGTTTCTATAATGAATTATTGGACTTTTCTTTATTTCTACATCAATTAATTACAAGAGATATATTGGATGAAAAGTGAACCATAAGATCATATTTTTCAGTTAATGATGAAATATATTACAATTTTATATATTAAATATTAATATAGTGTGATGGTTTCTTAAAATATTTCTATTTAATTTTTTATAGTAACTATATGTTTATATCATCTCATATTGTAATGTTTTAACAAAATAAGAGTGGTTCTTTCCACTAATATCATGTTACAGTAATGAACTAATAATATAAATTTGAAATATCCCCTTTTGAAGGGATTTAATCATGGATATATTATTTCTAAAAAACATATTCCCACCAAGGATATTTTGGAAAACCCATTTACTAAATTCTTTATAAAGATGATTCATAAGTATCATAAGAGAGATTTACAATGGGAAGGATAATATTTTTATCTCATGGCTGTTCGGTAAGTTTGAGATCAATCCCTAGAAAAAATATTATTACAACCCCTAGAAAATAATATCACATATAGAATTTGATATATGTCTATTTTATAAATATAAACTTTTCATTATCTTTTAACTATTTTATAAGATAATTTCAAAGGGAATTTTTTTCACATTGATTTGATATATTGTCTCACACTATAATAAAAAAGTGGTTATTAAATTGAAATGATCTTAAATTATATAATTTATTATAGATATATATATGTATTATGAGAAAATTTTGATATCTATAAATTATGTACCATGAGACTATATAAATTAATACTTAACCTCATGAACAAAACAATTTATGTTCTTTGAGATTTTTATATCATGAGGAGAAAATCTCATGGTACAATTTCAAACTCCATATGTCAATAGAATTTCCAATCAGTGTTCATGTGTAATGGTCTCTACATTAATGATCCTTATATTGTATATAGTGAATCACATAATTAAAGGACTTATTAATACTATGGAATATATTTTCATATGAAATTTTCTTACGATAGGTGTTATTTAGGTTTTATGATTTTTATTAATTGATTAATAAATTATTGGAACCTTATAAGTCATGAAATGAGATATTTATGAACATTTGATTGATTTAAAAGTTTCTTATGTAAATACATGTCCATGGTTTTCAAACTGTAATTTTTTATAATTAAAATAATATATATAAAAAATTAAGGATGATAAAACATTTTTGAATTATTATTAATAAAATAAAAGTTGTAAATGGCGAAATATTTAAATTTTAAGAATTTTTGGAATTTTTGGATTATTATTAGTTTTATCTTTCTCTATGTGGTGTATAGTTTAAATTTGGAAACCAGTATTGGAATATGTTTTTGGATCTAAATGACTCACAATGACATATATGTAATCACTTACCATGTATATCTAAATGTTGACAAGAGTTAGTGAAATTTTAGTTTTTATAAAATAATACCTAATAACATGTAAAAAATTGTTTACTTAGTTTATGAAATTCAAAATTCAATCAAAATTTATTCACTTTTGTGAATAATGTAGTTAGCTAATTATTTATCATAATATTAAAATGTTTTATAATATATAATGAATGAAAAAATATATTATTGTGAGAGAATTTGAAGTAATTAACCATATCATTATTTTGATAGATTAATTTTGACATTGAATTTATTTAATTATATAACACATAAATTGTTTTTTTTAAAATTGTTTAATTATAGAAATATTTATTGAAACCATTATCATGTATTTACTATTTGTATAAAAGTCAGTATTATTTAATAATTAATTAAATAATTAATAATTACATGGGGTTTGTGATATGGATTAGAAAATTAAAGGGTTATTACTTTTTATTTACTTTTTAAAAATCATATATATTTTAAATCATTTAACTGGGGAAGTATGGTTTAGAAAAAAAATATATCTAATTCACAATTGACACAGATTAAGAGACCTCATCAAATTCCTCTAAGTACATACTAAAAAGGAGAATTTATCTACAATCGGCCCACGAACATTATAGAAATCTCATTTCCTCACACTAACAAAAAAATGTTTAAGGCCAAAAATGTGATATTTTTGGAGGTCACGTATATATCAATAGAGGTCTTAGTGTTTTTATCCTTCCATAAATTAATAAACAAATAAAATTAGGTATCAAATTTTATAATGATTACATGACATAAATGTTTGAATTAGATATTAAATTATAAATAAAATGTGTTGATTCTATTCTGATTCATTTATAAAAAACTAATTATTTTACTATAAGTTATGAATTTGATAATAAATTGTGAATTCAAACCAATAATGTTTTTGGAATAATAAAGAAACATCAATTACCAAATAATTTTAATTTATTTTGATAAGTCCCATAAAATTATTCCCCCACAAGTGGGATGTCAAAGAACCCCATCAAATATAGTAATCCACTCTTCCTTCAATTATAATCACATTTATTTTCCTTTAAAAACATGTGAAAAATCCAAAAATCAAAATACAACCAAATATAATATATGTGAAAAAACATATTTTATAATATCTAGAGCTTAATAAATAATACAATGATGAATAACTATATCATCTATCAATTTTAAGATAAACTCATACAATTTAAAAGGATAATCACATATTCTCTGAAGATTTGTTAAAGAACACAATAAATTACAACCGATCATAAATACCTTCCACTAGTTCCCTCACTATGAATCCCCATGAGTTTTGGGATGTAATCATTATACCAAATCTACCTTCTATTTCTATTTCATCATGTTTTTTCCATATCATTTAGATGGTGACCGAATTCCTTTAAAGTAATGGCCTCCAAAAAAAGGTTTCCTTATCCACACTCTATCATGTGATGAATGGTGTATTCCAAGAATAAAAACACATTTTTCACAACACCATATTATATATAGGGCCTAAGTATTCATCAAATACCAACTTTATAAAACCTTTTTAGTAGAAAAACCATGAAATTACATGCCTTTTTCCTTATACTGCATATTATCTTGAATGCCAATATCCTACAAACATTAATTGTAAACATAGTATAATTTTTTCACTTCTAATATCCTTTTCTATAATAGTACATTTCATTTGGTTGTTTCCCTTTGTGAATAACCCAATTTTTCTTATATAACATGACATCATTTTGACTGAATGCATCTCAATAATGAACTTTCCAAATTTATATAGTATAAACCCATTTTTTTTCCACATCCATTGATAAATAATCCATTAAATTATAACCCGATGGAATATTTTTATAAAAAACCTCAAATCACTAACTTATAATGATGTAAATTCAAGCATCCATAGTGAATGGTGCCTAAATAAAACTATTTTACCCAAGAGTTCACTTAAATAAATAACATAAAATAATATCACCACATAACCAAAATATAATTCTCATTAAAATTCAGTAATCAACCACTTTATAGTTATTTTAATAGGTTAATGCAAATAATATTCATCTTGAATACTATTTTACAATGATGTAGTCAACATCCATACATTTTTATTCAATCAAGACTTGAATTCCCCTTCATGGTTCTCAAATATTATTACAATGATCATCCAATCCCACTAAATATATGGTCACCATGATTTTTAGACAAGGATCAATTTTTTTATTCCCAAGAATGAATTTTTTTAATATCTAATGAATTTTTCTGTAATGAAAATAGACATGAACTATAGAGACCCAAAGTTTGACTTACATAGAAATTACCTTACTTTTTCAGAATACTTAATACATAAAAAAAACACACACACAAGGACTGTAATACTTTAGTGTGTCTGGAAACTCGGGAAAATTATCTTCTAATCATGGTGAATGATCTTAGACATCTCCCATAAAGATCTTACCCTTTTTTTTCTTACCTAAAATATATATTTATATCCTGGGGAAAAGAAAACATTAAAACGGTGAGCTAAAATGCTCAGTAAGGGTAATCATGGAGAAAATAAAACATACCATAGACATTTGAACTTCAAAACATGAACATAATGTTTTAACGTCAAAATCATGAGTTGTGAAATAAATATTGGCAGTACATAAGGCAGAGATCATAAAGTAACATCAATCTTGATAAAATAGCAATGTAATAAAACATGTAATTGTGGAAAACCATTAATCATATGATATTATTTCCATAGTATCCAAGGAATTGCTGCCATGACCATCTTAGTGTACAAAGTCCATTACTCAACCGAGTTCACTTCTCATTCCAGTCCTGTATTACTAAACCAGATTAACTTTCCATTCTATCCATGTCTATCTCATGAGATATAAATCTTTACCCAATGAATTTTAGGGAGATATAGGTCCCACCCATCTCATAATGAAATAATTCTTACTTGTGCCACAAAATAAACAAACATAATTCATAATAACCCAATGAATATAATGGGTTTCATAAACATCACGCATAATAACATAATCCATATAAAAAAATGGATATCATTTAATCATAAGAAGTATCAAACCATGTAAATTATAGAGACAATATACTAGAAACATAAACATGCTAAATAAGGTCATTTTAGATGGAAAATACTTTAGATAAATCACTTTAAATGAATTCTTTAGGAAAATATAATTTCTCCATAAAAATAAATTTATTTTCAAAAAAATTCACACAATTTTAAAAGAATAGGTTTTTATTGAAAATAAAAATGGAAACATGTAGATGAATATTTTTGAAAATGAGGCGATATGAAACCGTAAAATCCGTTTATACCGTAGAAGATAAAAAAAACATTCTTCTCGTACTTTTGCTGAAAAAGTTAAAAAGTACCTCGTATGGTAAAAAAAGAACAATTCCATACATACCATGTAGTAAAATTCAAAAATGGGTAAAAATGAAGTAAAAAATACATGAATATTTTTTAGAAAATTGGGACTTTGATGATAAATATAACCCCAGTAAAAACTTACGAATAAACAATCACAGATAAAAACGAGATTCGGAAAGTTATCCCTTACCTTAGATCCGATATGTTTCGTACGTATCTGAATCTCTAGTATAATGATTTAAATAATGTAATTTACTTATTAAAGAATCATATTTATTGTTATAATATCATATATGGTTCACTTAAGACATTATATTACCTGTTATTTTGTAAATTATATTTTAAAGCAGCATTTTGGGTAAAATCGTTTTATTTATCGTACATGTTTGGACTTGTTGCTCTTGATATTATTATTACTTATATCTTGATTTACTTACTTCCAGAAATTAAATCATGATTTATATATAATATATATATTAATTACATATATATATATAATATATAGATAAATGAAATGAAATACACCGTTCATGGAGACGGTAGGTCGTATGTACGCATGAACACTAATTTCCTTTCCTTATTGACTTGAATGGAAGTAAGTAGATGAAATATATATATAAATAAATCTAGTAGATTAATCATGTCCTATATTTCAATATTATTGGTTATATTTAATTTATAATCATTCTTGAATGGTTAACATGGAGAATGAATCTCATCGCGTCGTGGAGACAGAAATCCGTACATACGCACTAGCGATGATATCGTTCCAATAATTATTGAATTGAATTGGAGCGGATGATATCGTATCACATAATTAGTATGATGTTATAATAACTATATATAGTTATTCTTCACACCATTATACCAATCCAAGTGTGGTGGTGGTGGAAAAACATATTACAACCCGGCATGGAGACAGTATTCTGTACGTACGCACACACGGTTATTTTGTTTTCCGTCAGATGGACAGAAGGTGAAATGTGGGTGTTTCATATTTATAATAACATATCAGTATATTATTGATACTTATGTTATTACATTATAATTAAAAAACTATATAATAAGAAGTTGAAGAAAAAATAAAACATGAAAGAATCGGTAGAAGATATTACCTCTTCTTCGACACACTTCTTTTAGCTTCCTCTTAAGGAACTGCAGATGGTCTTTTGAGGAGACCAGAACCTCTATAATGTTTTTAGGGTAGTTTATAATGTAAATTTTCAGGTTTTTTCTGAGAATGAAGGCTCAAAATTGTGTAAAGAGAGGTGGGAGAAGGTTCCCTTTTATAAGGGAGGAGAGGGGCTCCTTAGGAAAAACTAAAAATGTGACTTTATAATAAATTCATATTCAGTTTTTAATATCTCCAAATAGATTTATTTCTAAGGTAAGGTGGTTATGGGTCTAAATACTCTAAACCAATAGTTTTTTAGGCAAATTTATGTCTCTATTTTAACATTATCATTTAGATTTAACTCTAAGTTAAATAATTTGACTTTTACCATGTCTTTTTTGTTTTCTTACACTATATGGTTAATAAACACACTATAACAAGCCAAACGAACCCCAAGTGGTTAATTAAAAATATATATATCCTTATATATGTCATTTGACCTAAATTTAGATTTTTATGAATAAAATAACAATAAATAATAGAATATTTGTTTTAAAAACAATTTTATGTCAATTTTGACACTATTTGATAATTGATATTTGTGGAACTCATAACTGCATAATAAATTCAAAAAAAGTTAATTTAATCAATACTAACATGTCATGTTAATGAATAAAATAAGTTTAATTCATAAAAAGTCTCAAATATCATTTATTCAGGTATTTATAACATCAATTATGTTAATATTTCATTAATAAGGTAATTACTGCATCATCATTGTTTGAATAATAAATTAACTTATTTAATGTCTAAAAATTATAAATAAAATAAAATTATGTAGTAAATCATTTTATATTTCTAATTAATACTTATAGTTGAATTTATCTTTTGTATAACCCTATATTAAAAATGTTTTAGTTATTAAACATTGATTTTAACTATTTTAACTCATCTTTAAATAAAATAATAATAAATGTCCTAATCTAATCCAAGTGGACCTAAAGGGTAATATTTTATTCCTAAGGTTATTTTTGGTCTAATTACACTTATAAAATAGAATTATTTCATGTTTTAGGGTAATAATAATATCATTTTTACCCTTAATTACCCTATTTATTTTTAACCGTGGTAAATAAAAGTAAAAAGGTACTATTCAGCAAAAATTATTTTTATCTTATTGAACCAGATTTTACTTACTGATATCTACTATGTCTCTCGGATTTTTTAAATTCCACTAACAGAAGTGGTAAAATTTTGTTATATGAAAATTTATAAATTCTCCCAGGAGGTGCGTAAAAGACGGTCAAAAGTTCAATAAAATTTTTATATATCTATAATTATTATAAAATGACTCCAATGAATTACATTGAAATTATATTGGTATTATGTATAAATTTTTACCTAAAATAAATTCAAATACAATAAATAACTATTTAAATAAAAAGTCGATTTTTTAATGTTAACCAAGTGTTTTCACTATTCATCAAAAATTGAATGTTTTCAAAAAAAATACCAAAAATTCATCTTAGGATAATTTCAATATTCTGAATCCAAAAATGAATTCCATTTCTAATGATAAAATTCATAAAATTTCAAGAAGTGGGTATTAATATTCATAACGGCTAGTTTATATAACATATCATTGTTTAGTGAAACTCGGTATTGCGTACAACACACTCTATCGGGGAAGGTCGTGATTGCATGTAATGCAAACCAAGTCAGGGCTGAGTGTAGTGCAAGATTATTTTGGTGTAGCATAAAACACAAGACATCAATGAAATTAAAATAAATATTTTTCAAATAATCTCAAGGTGTTACATTCTACCCCCCTTAAAATGAATTTCTCCCTCAAAATTCATCATGGTTATATATGGTTTACTACTCGAAAGTTTCTTTAATATAAACCCACATCGTAAAGAGGAATAAAAAAACTTATCTTTAAAAACTAATGTATTAAATGTAACGGTTAACCAAATTAACTAATTACTAGGTTTCCACATAGGAGAACATAGGTGAAATATGGATATTGAAGAGAAATCAAACCATCATGTTCTGATGGATAGTCGTAGAGAACATGGCTATGAAAAATCCCACAACCACAAAGCCATAAATTTGTGATGATCTAAGGTACCATCTGATTCAGCGTATATGAGGACACTAGGAAAAAAATGTTGGTTTTCAAGAACATTTACCTAAAGTTTAAGAATTTGAATTGGAAGACATAATTACTTTATTTCGGTATAATCTCACCATTGTTCATGCCTTGAACAATTTCCACTTCATCTCTTAGAGAAATGAAGTTGAACTTTTCATTCGTGAAGTGTTAGAAGAGCATGAAAGAATGATGGGTCATTCCATATGTCTCTAAAAAAGGTTCGAAAAAGTTATCAAATATACATAAGTCCATCTATGGTGAGGTTAATCATATATGATTCCAAAAATGGTCTTATACTTTATCTATCATACCGATTAATAAAATAAAACATGTTTTTAATAACCAATGACTTCTTATAGGCTAGTGGTTGGAAATAAAGTCATGTCGCACTTCAGTTGTGGGTTCGATTCCTGCAACCTTGTCCGACACGACGGGTTATCTCCCATCCTGCAGGTTGTCCTTTTTCTAAAACAACATTATAATATCAAAACAAATTCCAGCCTTAAACAATACTGACTTATGTCCAACATAATCCATTCCAATATTTAGGTTTATCCAAAATGTTTTTGTCCAAACATTTAGTATAAAGAGAACAATTACTAGAAATGACATCTTCCGACCATGTGAATACCATCATTTATTATACGATATATCTTGTTGGTCACATTCCAAAACTGTGAATACCTTAATCATCTATTCTCCTGAAAAATTAATACCCATTGAACCTTAGTGAATACATCAATGATGTCAAAATTTAACACTTTCCTCATACCAAAATCCCGAAATTTCTATATACACAAACCATTATGTAACTTTGTCTTTATATCATTCATGAGCTCATTTCATTTTTTTCTTTATCCCTACTTTATGAGCATATCAGCTTTTTTCCAAAAATATTTCAATCACTTTTCATGGTTACCGATGCCATATTCTTATGGAAAACCACAATGGACAAAAGCATAGATATTCCAATTTACCATAAAATTACCTCAATAACATTATTCTTGAATACCAATAAATAAACACTTTAATCCATCCTCTTCAAAGATTTCCATGGAATAATTCATTCCTTGATTTAGAAGTAACCTCTTAGGTCAGGGCATTGAGTTGGGTAATTCCCATGTTCTCCATAAGATAGACATTGGACTCCATAACAATCTGTAACTCTATAACCCTTTTCTCCAAATATATAACATATTCCCTTCCATTTTAGGTATCCCTCAAGGTTCTTCTTCCCTTATATATAAATATCAATATTCCTTTCTCTATTCTCCTCAGAATGATAACATGCATAAAATTCCATCTTCCTCTTATTTGATGACTTAGGAATAAAACTATATTTCACCTTGTTAATCATATATCGAGATGACTGATTTGGCATAATCACAATATCTTTCTCACTAGGCATTACAAAAATTTCGTTGATCATAGTCACCAATTTGTCCATTGGAATCAATGTTAACTGAATTCCTTCTCATTCCCTCATTTGACTATGACTAGAAACAATAGTGTAAGATATAGTTAAAATTATGAGGAACCACATAATCATAAAAAGTCACTTATGGGATGTCTAACTTATCAAAAATTCTTCAATCCATGACACCTTAAGTGCATTGTAGGTTATTCATGATCGTCAACAAAATTCTAGGACTCTAACCTAAACGTATACTTAACATTAGGGACATCCCTAGACCAACCATAGAAATATCTCTAGGGATATGACAAATTTTTTCGCATCCTAATCTCCAAAGGTTAACTAAACCTCCCTCTGATACCAACTTTAGAGACCCAAGTCTTGACGTACATAGACATTACATTACTTTTTCAGAATACTTAATACATAAAAAAACATACACACAAGGATCGTAAGAGTTTAGTGTCTTTGGAAACTCAAAAAAATAATCATCAAATCATGGTGAAAGAACTTCTACATCTCCCATAAAGATATTCCCCTTTTGTTTTTTTACCTAAAACCATTCATTATATCCTAGGGAAAAGAAATCATAAAAATGGTTAGCTCAAATGCTCATTAAGGGTAATCATGGAGAAAATAAAACAAACCATATACATTTGAACTTCAAAACCTGAACATAAAGTTTTAACGTCAAAATCTTGAGTTGTGAAATAAATCTTGGTAGGATGTAAGGCATAGATCATAAAGTAACATCAATCATGAGAAAATATCATGGTAATAAAACATGTAATTGTGGAAAACCATTAGGCACATGATTTGATTTCCATAGTAACCAAGGAATTTCTGTGAAAACCATCTTAGTGGACAAAGTCCATTACTGAACCGAGTTCACTCCTCATTCCAGTCTTGTATTACTGAACTAGATTAACTTTCCATTACAGCCATGTATATCCCGTTAGATATAAATCTTTAACAAATGCATTGTAGAGACATTTAGTTCCCACCCATCTCATAATGAAATTATTCTAACTTGTGCCACAAAATAAACATACATCATTCACAATAACCCAAAAAATAAAATGGGTTTCATAAACATCATCCCATCATAACGTAATAAATACAAAACAAATGGATATAATTTCATCATAAGAAGAATCAAACCATATAAATAATAGAGACATTATACTTGAAACATAAAATTCTAAATAATGTCATCTCATATGGAAAATAGTTTTGATAAATCACTTGAAATGAATTTGTTATGAAAATATCCTTTCTCTTTAAAATTCATTTTCGTTTCAAAAATTGCCACAAAATTTCAAAAGAAAAATATTTTAATGAAAATAACAATGAAAACATATAGAGGATTCTTCCTGAAAATTAGGCGATATGAAACCGTAAAAATCCGTTCATATCGTATATGTTAAAAAACATTCTTCTCGTACTTTTTTCGGAAAAGTTAAACTATACCTCATATGGTAAAAAAAAAGAAATATTCCATACATACCATGTAGTAAAAGTCAAAATGGGTAAAAATGAATTTAAATATTCGTGAAACCATTTTTATAAAACAAGTACATGGATGATAATTATAACCTCACTAAATACTTACGAATAAACAATGTCAGATAAAAACGCGATTGGAAAAGTTATCCCTTACCTTAGGTCTGATATGCTTCGTACATATCAAAATCTCCTATATAATGATTTAAATATTTTCATTTAATTATTATAGAATTATATTCATTTTTATGATATCATATATGGTTCAATTATGACTATATATTACCCTTTCTTTTGTAAATTCTATGTTAAATCTGTGTTTTGGGTAAAATCATTTTATTTATCATACGTGTTTGGACTTGTTGTTATTGATATTATTATAACTTATATCTTGATATACATACTTCCATAATGTAAATCATGATTTATATATCATATATATATATTAAGTACATATATATATATATATATAATAGATAGAAAAATGAAATGAAATTCCCCATTAATGGAGACGGTAGGCCGTACGTACGCATGAACGCTGTTTTACATTCCTTATTGACTTGAATAGAAGTAAGTACATGACATATAAATACATAAATCCAGTATATTTATCATCTAATATGTTTCATTATTAGTAATTATATGTACTTTATAATCATTCTTTATTGGATAACATGGAGAATGAATCTTATCGCGTCGTGGAGATGGTAATCCGTACGTACGCACGAGTGATGATATCATTCCCATAATTATTGATTTGAATGGGAGTGGATGATATAATATCCCAGAATAAGTATGAGGTTATAATAACTATATATAGTTATTCTTCACACCATTATACCCATCAAAGTAATGTGGTTGTGGAAAAACAGATTACACCACGATGTGGAGACGGTATTCTGTACGTACGCACACGCGGTGATTTCGTTTTCCATAGGATGGGTAGAAGGTGAAATGGGGTTGTTTAATATTTACAATAACATATCAGTATATTATTTATACTTATGTTATTATATTATAATTAATCAACTATATAAGAATTAGTTTAAGAGGAATGAAAAATTTAATGAATCGGTAGAAGAGATTACCTCTTCTTCGACGCACTTCTTTTAAGCTTCCTCTTAAGGCACTATAGATTGTCTATTGAGGAGACAAGAACATATATAATGATTCTATGGATGTTGAGAAGTTAAATGGGTAGGGTGTGGCTGATCATGAAGGCTCAAAATTGTGTAAAGAGTGGAGGAAGGAGGTTCCCTTTTAAAAGAAAGGAGAGGGGCACCTTAGGAAAAACTAAAAATATTATTTTATAATAAAGTCATATTCGATTTTTAATAGCTCCAAATTGATTTATTTAGAAAATAAGGTGGTTATTGGTCAAAATAATCTCAACCAATATGTTTTATACATGTTTAGGTTACTGTTTTAACTTATCATTTAGATTTAACTCTAAGATAAATAATTTAACTTTTACCATGTCTTTTTGTTTTCTTACACTATATGGTTAATAAACATACTATAACAAGACAAACGAACCCCAAGTGGTTCATAATTAATATATATATCCTTATCTAAGTCATTTGGCCGATCCTTATATTTTTATGAATAAAATAACAATTAATAATATAATATTTGTTTTAAAAACTATTTTATTGAAATTTTGACACTATTTGGTAATTGATATTTCTGAAACTCATAACACCATGATTAATTCTATAAATGTTAATTTAATCAATAATATCATTTACTATTAACCAATAAAGTTATTTTAATTCATAAAAAGTGTCAAATAAAATTTATTATGGTATTTATAAAATCAATTGTGTTTATTTTTCATTAATAATGTAATTATTGCATCATCATTGTGTCATAAATAAATTGTCTTATTTAAAGTCTAAGAATTATAAATAAAATACCATTTTGTAGGAAATCTATTTATCTTTCTAATGAATATTTATAGTCGAATTTATCTTATGTATAAACCTATATTAAAAATTTATTAGTTATTAAACTTTGATTTTAACTATTTTATCTCTTCTTTAAAAATAATAATAATAAATGTCCTAATCTAATCCAAGTAGGCCTAAAGGGTAATATTTTATTCCGAAGTTTTTTTTGTCTAATTAAACTTATCAAATAGAATTAATACATGTGTTATGGTTCATTTTTACCCTTAATTACCGTATTTACTTTTAACCGTGCTAAATAAAAGTAAAAAGTTACTCCACATCAAAAATTATTTTTATCTTATTGAACCACATTTTTCATACTAATATCAACTGTGACTCTTGGATTTTTGAAATTCCACTCACATAAGTGGTAAAATTATGATTTATGTAAATTTTCATATTCTTTTAAGAGGTGGGTAAAAGACGGTCAAATGTTCAATAAAATTTTTAAATATCTAAAATTATTATAAAATTACTCCAATAAATTACATTGAACATATATGAGTATTATTTATCAATTTTGACATAAAATAAATTTAAATAAAATAAATAATTATTTAAATAAAAAGTCGGTTTTTAAATAGTAACCTAGTGTTTACCCTATTCATCATAAATTGAATGTTTTCAGAAAAATACCAAAAAATCACCCTAGGTCAATATCGATATTCCGAATCCAAAAATGACATCCATTCCGAAAGAGAAAATTTTTAAAATTTCAAAAAGTGGGGACTAGTATTCATAATGGTAGGTTTATATGACATATTGTTGTTTAGTGATACTTGGTATTGCGTACAACACACGCTATCGTGGAAGGTCGTGATTACGTGTAATGCAAGACAAGTCATGGATGCATGTAGTCCAAGATCCTTTTGGTATAGCGTACAAAAAAAGACATCAATGAAATTAAAAAGAATATTTTTCATAAAATCTCGGGGTGTTACATGAACTATTTTCATTTGAATTTATTAATGTCCCCTTAATAAGTTATTTCATGAACACCATATACACTATAGATCCTACTTGTGTGAATTCTTCAATGATACATCAATGGATATTTTACAACATATAAGAGTATCTCAATGAATAAAAATCAAATTAAACTCTAAAACATATCCTCATCTAGAACTCTATTAAGATGCCTCAGGTTTCCTAAAAATAATATCAATGGTCTCTATATATATGTATATGAGATTTTAATTGTGTAATGTATGGTGGTTAGGTCTACTAGGTCAAATATCATGATAGGGGGTGTGGTGAACTAGTGTATGAAAGATTAGAACAACTATCCCTTTCGATCTTGTTTCACTCTTAAAAACATACCTTATGTTTCTCTTTTCCACAGTATAGTATGAACATGAATTAAAATATGCCTGAGAAAAAATAAATTACATAGTTCAATTTGACTGGGATACATCCAAGGAGAATATTCAAGAAATATTTTTGATATACCAAATTCACTATAACCACAATCCGTTTTACAATGGTCAGATTGGACTCACTATCACTCATGGATTACAACTAATCACAATTTAAAATCTCACAGCTCTACCAAATAATGTGTTCTCACTACTTCTTCAGATGATCGACTCAATGTTTATAGGCATGTATGTCCTTTCATTATCTCTAATGAATGAATCATTTGTTGATTGTGGATTCTCTATTTATGTCCCACATTCCACCACTAATTAATATTACAATACCAAAGAACACTAGGAAATACACTTTGAATAACCTTCCCAAATATCACTACTTCGCAAAGCTCCTTCATGCGTGATGCTCAAACCAACCTTCACAAAGTCAACCTCGATTAGGGATGATAAATATTTCATAGAGCTTCAATTAGTCTTCATTAAGCTCTTTCCTTTTTATTAATCACACTTATCCTCTGGGACACACAACACTTTCAAAAATCACTAATAGAAATTTTGATGCTCCTTGCCTTTCACAAAGATCAATGAGGCTCCATGAATTCCATCATTTCCTGATGATCAATTATCCTATGTTAATTTAGTTACATTATCGAAGTCACTGACTTTGTAAACCTCATTCTCGATTCTATAGCCTTAACCATTTTTTGAATCTCTCTAATCTTATCATGGGTGTAGAGGCCTATTTATAGGTATTTTCCACCAACTCCAGTAACATCTATACATATCAGTGCTATGTCATCTCCATTTCATTATGCTCACATTTTTTCACCACAATTATACCTCTTTATCAAATATCCTTGGTAATTTTTTGTTCTAAATGATCTTTATAATCTATAAGCCTTCTATCAAAACATTTTCACCCTGGTGATACTCCTTTTCTTGTAATTATATATCTTTTATCAAAATCTTTATGACAACGTAATTCTCTTCACCCATGCCTTTTGAGAAGCTCATCATAATCATATAGATCACTTTCATCATTCTTGGGTCCATCACAATACACTCTTCAAGAATCCCATCATCAATAAACTCATTCCTTTTACATTTTTTGATGAGATATTCATGGAAATCCATATTTTTCATTCTAGTCAATCACCAGATTTTGTACCACAAGAATTTTGAAAACACTTGAAAATGGAGGGACCTTGTATATGTATGGTACATCCTCTAGATGATCCATTCCATTTTAATGGTCCTTATCAACATTTATAGTCAAAAAAATATATTTGGATCTCAAAAATTCATTATTAAAACCCACATTTTCAACTAACAAATCCAACCAGAAAATGTAGTAATGTTACCCTGAGTCATTTTTTACAAACGAAGGTGGGGTTTTAGGCATTTGAGCCTCAATTCAATGAAACATAACTCATGGGATTTAGATTTAAGTTATACAACATGTTTTTTTAGATAATTTAACAATTTAATTCAGATTAGATTATTGAAACCTTTGTGGATTACACATGGTTCCTTTTGGTTTTTAGATTAGTGTGAAAAAATTTATTCTTCCAACACCAATAAATTGGTTGAAATTTTTTGTTAAATGGTTCATCAGGTTTAATCTAAATGATAAGTGTTTTTTCTGGTTAAAATCAGGATTTCATGGAGTATAGTATTTGGTATTTATAATAGTATGATAATTGATCAATATGGGAAATATATTTTTTATAACAAATGATGATAAAGTTTAACTAAAAAAGTGTTCCAATAGAAATCATATTTTGTAGACTACATTAGAGGCTATTAGAATATATTACACATATTACACATGTTATTTCATCAAATAATGAGAAGGTGATTCATGGTTAGACAATAATGACCTGTGTTTGATGATTCATATTTAATCATATATATGAAATGAGTAGCCACATTAAGTCATCATGTGTTGTAATGGATGGAGCATGGGTCTTGGTTGAATGACCGTCATGTCGGTATTTTGAGTGATGTAATAAGATTGACAATTTGATGCACAATGAAATAATTGGATTATAGTGAGATGTTTCATTTGAATTTATCTAGTCATGTGGGGAATAAAAAATTCAATATATGAATTTTGTGAAAAATGGATTCCATGTGTTGGAATCAATTTTGGGATAGATTATATATGATATGTGAGTGATTCAGATCAATAAAATTCCAATAATCATGAGTGGATTATTATTGTGTATTTGGTTAGTCAAGACTCAAATAATGAAATTACATATAATGTCCATTTTTAACATCATTGTGGGTGGCTCTATGATCCTTTGATGAATTAAGAGATTTATAGATCTTGAATAGGTTATGATATATCACATCAACTACTATTACAAACAATTTCTATTAAGGGTCAAGTATTCTATGAAAGAATATTGTATTTTAATTTAAATTCCATGTGTTTAGGTGAAAACCACACACAACATGTCATTGGATAGATAATAAGGTATCTTAATATGAAAAATAAATGGTAGAGTGTACCATGTGTTATAATACGTGTTTATAAGTTGAGTCATGTAGTGGGAAGCACAATGACAGTTGAAATGAATAGATTGTTGAAAACATCATGTATTATGATATTGATGCATTTTGTGCATTGTCTAAATTATTTATATATTGTGGGTAGTAATGGATTTCAATTTGAAGAACAACTTTCCTTTTTTAGTAATATATATATATATATATTTCAATTATTAGTAATAATATTTGATGAGGAGATTTTAAATTGATGACCATGTTAGTTTGGAATGTTTTCTTGGATGGTTATAGGAGATTATCTTGGAATAATAGTTATATGGTGGGGTGGTAATAAAACCAAATTCCATTATTGGTTTAAAATTAAATGGGAATTCTAATTTTTGACTATGGAATATGATTTTTTTTACCTTGGATTTAGATTTTCATTCTTGGAGTTGGATATTATTATTGATATTTTAATTGATATGAAGTGAGTCCCAGAAGCTACCTTTCATGCACAAGTTATTTTATAGATCCTATGGTATAAATTTCTATAAATGTTATATTGATTCATGGAATGGGACACACCTTCCAGGGAATACATTGAAAAATAATTCTACGAAAAACATTTATTTCATTTTTTCATTAGTTGGTATTTTTTATGATTAGTTCATGGTTCCGATCTATCCATGGAAAATATATTTCATGAAACTAAATTTTGTTAATAATTAAATCTTAAGTATTTTCGATTATGTACACCTATTAAATTTTTTTACTAATGGCATATTTTTTTTTCTATTAGTAAAAAATAAATTTGTAAGAGTATTTTGAGTAGTTGAAGATGTTTTTTATAATTTAAATGATCAGTTAAATGATAAATTTTATATAGTTATGGATTTTTTAGAAACCATATTTCAATTTTATATCTTGATATAAATATTATTCGTAGTTGAGAAAATAATATTGCATGAAATATTCAAGCATGGATTCAACAACAATATTTACCATGACTAAATTTTTTAATGTTGGGTATGGTAGAATGGCTAATACAAATGAAAACAGAAGATTGATTGGATTTTTATTGTATTGAAAAACAAGATGTATTAATATGTCATATTTATTAAATCTATGTACTATATTTCAAAATATCCCACTGGATTAAAATATGATTTTATTATAAATAGTTTAGAGACAAGTGAATGGAAATGTAAACTATAATCAGTTATACAAATGTAGAGATGATTTCAATTTCCTCAAAATCACTAATTCTGTTTGGGTAGGAGATTTCATAGACATTTGATCACTTTCATGAGGTAAAATTTTCATAATAGAGGAATATGTGAGTTGTTACAAACATGATGTGATAATTCTTGGTGGAGTATATTTAATATTTATATTATGATACAATGAAATATCATAGTTGTAAGATTAATATAGTATAGTCACATATGTGAGTATAATATTTTATATACCTTATAAAATGAAAATATAACATATTTATATTATTATACAATTAAATAAATGTTTTAAAAATAATAAAATTTGTTTTTTTGTGAAACATATATAATTTATTTTAATGTATAAAAAATATAAAATAAATTTAAATAAATCTAATTTTCATATAATGGGGTACAAAAGTAGTTGTATTTTTTAATTAAAGTATAATTTATATGGCCATAAGTAAATTTTCAATGTGTTAAAATATTTATCATAAAATTAAATGATATATTTTTAATATAAATCACTATTTTAATTAAATACATATTTAATATATTAGAAAATAATTTTCATAAAATTTATGTATTTTATTGAATATAATTTTTGAAAAACGGTTTGGGTGATTTTTTTTATTTTTCAAAAATATTGTGATTTATGGTAAATAGTTATATAAAACAAAACAATGTATTCAACAATTAAAGTTAAATTTATGATTTATTCAATATGGGATGGTGTAATAACTCGGTAGTTTAAATTCACTAGAATAATTTAATATATATGGTCACAATATTCATCACTATTGGTAGTCTTGATCTAATCTAATTAACAATTGAATTTAATATTATGAATCACTCCTCTCATCCCATTAAAATTAACATCCCTATTACTCACAACTTATAATCCTTGTATATTACTATGATTCATCCACAATATCTTTCTACCCCTCTACCCACACCCCTATAATACATGGTTACAGAAATGACCAATCTATAGAACCTTAATGGGTATCCTAAGAGGAGACACCCAAAAGGAGATGTAAAGTATCTTCTATACATCATTTAATTATATTCTTCTCCTAGAATTCCTATATGAATTACATATACTTATATATAGTCACATTTTTATCTTTAGAATAAATATATTTTATTATTATGCTTGAATAACCATATTCAATCATCCAATAATTTTATTTAAAAATGAATATTTTAATCACAATATGGTTGTTTCACCGCCTATAAAAATAAGATATTTTATTTTTCACCAACTACTTCATGGATGGTTATAAAAAAATTTATATTTTTATATATAATAAAAACAATTATATTATAACATATAACGTTATAATAGAATATGTCAATAACCTATGAATTAAATGAAATAAATCATGTTAACAATGACTAGTAAAACCACTTAAATTAACTACCATTATAATGAAATCATTTATACTATATAACTCATACTTATGTTAGAAAAAATATATAAATAAGGGAAAACATAAATTTATAAAATGAAATAAATATTATTTCAGTCAAATTCTTGAGTTTTAGCCTCGTTTGAAAAAAAATATCCATAAAAAATTAATAGGACCTTGGAACCTTGAAATGTACATACTCAAAACAATTAAATTAAAAATTATTCACCATTGAAGTGATAATATATTTATATAATTATATTAATATAAATAATATATAAAAAGAAATGTTTCTATATTAAGTATTTAATGAATCAACCTTTTTTATTCATCACCCTAATTGCTAGTGTAGAACGATTTGGAAACCTATAGTATGGGATCTATCCAAACCAACCAATTTTCAATAGGTTATGAACCTTATCTCACTATGTAAATATTTATCTCAAATTGATATTATATAATGAATCTAAAATATATATATCTATCTATTTCATATATACCACATGTATTCTACATTCCATTTATGGATTTATACTATCATTGTGTTCATTTCTCAAATGGATTCATTAAAAATAAACACGATTCCTCAAAAAATATCATCATTTAATCATTTTATGTAATAATATTTTAATGTATATATTAAAATTAAAACATAATTAGATAAATTACTATTTTATTTATAATATTTCAAGTTTACCCATTTTATTCTATAAAAAATCCATCTTTATTCATTTATTAATTCATTTATATATTCCTTTGTACACTATTTTGAATGTTCATATGTACATCTAATTGAGTACCATTTCACCTGAGGACTGTTAAAAAAGAATAAATTTTTAAACTTATGGTAATTTATTCGGATGGAAACAGTATTATATTATATCTTTATTTTTTGATTAATTATAAAATCAAATTTGATTGTAAATTGAGGCCATATTACACAACACATTTGATTCCACATGTAATTTTTTTGGTTATGACCTTTGTTTGATTCCCTTATGTTGCAAAAATATGCCTGAATATGTGATTACGGGTACATCTAGGTAGAACCCCAATGATTATGGTATTTTTTCGGACTATATAGGCATTATATATGGTATTTCTGAGAAAAATAAATTCATGATGGGACTATGTTCACCAGGTTATCTTATTTTGGAAGTTAGCATTGAATTATTATTATAGAATATTTTATATTTTTTCAAACATCATACGTTTATAAGATAATATTATTCCATGTTATTTATTTCATGGTTAAATATTATTATTAAAAAACCCTATTTTTTTAATATCATGTTATTCCTTTTGACCCATATTCCATTATTCATTATTATATATTTCATTTATTAGGATGTACTACTAAACTATTTTTTAGTAATTACCCAAGTTATCCTATGACTTTTTAGTTATTAAAATGGGCTTAGGATCTCATTATAGAGAAAAAAAATATGTAATTTTATTTTAGATTCACTATGATTAATTGTTAACATAGTCTTCCAAAGACACTACGATACTAATTCTTTGTGTTGTATTTGTTGGACATTTAAGATAGAGAAAGTTTAATAATATGTGTAAAAGTATTAGGTCATGATATCAGTGAAATAATTGAGTTATTCCAGTGCCACAATGATTCTATCCCACAAATATGAGGGAGATACCAGATTTAATAACTACATTACATTTTCTTCCTCTTCACACTAATGTGGGGTTTTGTATGTTATTTCAAAAAATATTGATAATGGATATTGGTTTAAAAATTCAAAAAACTATGCTCAAAATGTATTGAATCCCTTACTTCTTTTATACTCCCTTGGCATAGACTAAATTAGTTTGAGCGTCATCTCTATTTTTTCATGATTAACAACCACTGGTGATGGATCCTCTAATGCCTATGAACTAAAAAAATATTTTTTTTAATATTTTTTATATTTATAAACATAGACACATATACATAATTAAAACAAAAATATTTAGTATAATTTTAAAAAATATTATATATCCACCTTTACTGAAATTATAGAAATACACCATTATAATAAATATTGTCACCTTGTTCTCCCTTATATAATGGGGGGTGCTTTATAAATCCATTTGGATTTCCAATGTGGAATTTTGCATCTTTCTTTAATTCAAAGATTACTAATATATTATTATTAATAATAATAAATATATAAAAGTAAACTATTGATATTTAACGTTAATTATAAATTTTTATCTGTCAAAAATTAATGAGTCATTAAATAATATTACACACATGTTAATAATATTAATTAAGAAAAAATTAATTTATCGCTAATAATATTAAATGAAAAATAATTAATTAAAAATTTATTCTTAATAGTTAATAATAATTATTTAATAAGTAATTTTATAATAGTGTATTATTATTTAATAATATTAGTAATAATAAAATAATAATTAATTATTTATAATCCTTATTAGATAATAAAAATTATGAATTAAAATTTATTATTAATTAAATAATATCAAGTAGTAGTTAATAATATTATTTACTAAATAATTTTATTAAAAAATTAATATATTTGAATGGTCGGTAAATAAATTGTAATAACTAATAGTTATTGATTAATTTATAATTAAATAACATAAAATTACTAATTAAAAATACAATTAATAAGTAATCTATAATATGTGGTCTACATAGAGATCCCTAAAATCATCTCACCAGATCAATCTATAAGTAGTCAGCATGTTAATATAAGGAAGATCAATATTTACATCTAGTAAAAATGTTCAAGAATGAGAAGTGGGATGATTCAGTTAAACCACAATATTCAATGATGAAAACTACACATAGAGTATTTGGGGGCCACAAGATTGAATGGGAGAATCTAAAAACCAATATTATTTGGGACGATCAGTCATATCATCGGGAAGATTTTCAACTGGAAAAATAAATTTCTTTCATTTAGAAGTATTCTCGCATTTATTAATAGTGACCATTATTCAATATCAATGAATATTTTATCAATTTTTGTAATCTCCAATATAAATGATGTCTCGGATTTAATAGACCATGAACTCTTTTTTTTGTGGTAGTAATATCATAATATAAGATGTTATTGAGATTTTGGGGAGTTCTTCCATAGGTCTGTGGATGGAGGGATTGTCTTACATAGTGTGGAAGAAGGCATCATGGTACTTAGACAAGAGTAGCTTGAGACATTATTCAAGGTAAGTCTTCACGTGTTATCATCCTAAGATATATATATGGAACAAATCGTGAGGTGTGGACATGGAGAATCAAGATGTAAAGACCCAGAATTTCCATGTAATATTTTTAAATATACGGGAATTTTACAAGCCCGTGAAAATTAATGGTGCGTGATTCCAAGGCCCAGAGGGCCCGATATGAATTTCTGAACTTTTGTCCGGGTACGTTCAGTAAACGTGCGAGTAGGTTTTTATAACTTTTGAACTGGTGCTTGGATTTTAAATCATAGGTCACCATTGAACTTGTAGTGCCGGGTTTCACTTATGATGGCTTTCTCCTCGACGACAGTTGGTCATGGGTGAATGTAAATTTTTTGGTTTTTCATGGAAATCTTAAAATAAAATAATCAATTTTTATTTTATTTTTTGTTACCACCCATGTTGATATTTTCACAGGTGGGGACCACATGAACTAAAACCACCCATGAGAGGTTATGGAGGTGTTTACCACAGAGACTAACCTCCCATGAGTTGTTATGGTGGTGGGGACCACCCGAGGTTTTAAACCTCTTGTACTCCCTATTAATTGGGGAGAAACCTATTGAGATCCACACTTAATTATGCCAACCATCCCCATAATTTATTATGCCACCCATCAATTAATTAATAAAACCCTTTTGAAATTGTGGAAATGTAATTTAATTTGAAATCATAAATTATTATGTTGGATATTTTTCATATTGGTGGGATTTAGGTAAAGGATTTGCAAAGGGAAGAGCTCTCGGAGAGAAGCTCTCCAATGAAGAACGCCAACAAAGAATGAAAACTTCAACTACTTCTTCTTCCATGGGACATTCATTGAATAAAAACATTTACAAACATCAATTAACTGACAATCAGGGAAACACCGAAGTCACTGACATCAGTATTTTCCCAATGACATAGTATCCTTTCCCGCGGACAATATTCAACAAATCAAACGAACGAGGTAGGCTTTTATTTTTGTATGAATAATTTTCCCATGTTCTTCCCTTGAATTATTTTTTGGGATTGGGAATAAATCATTACATGAGGTTGTAAAGCTTGATGTTCTTCTTCAAGTTCTTGTTGAGCCATATGCTACCACCCAAATGCAGAGGGTTCAGGCCAAACAAACATGGACCAACCACTCTAAAAGTCTTGTGATGATTTTTGGTGTTTAACCCGATGAAGGTGATAGCGCAATGACACCACCCCTGCGGCCCCTGAAGCCTCATGACCTTCGTGCCCTTGTGGAACCCCCACGGCCGAGCCGCTCTGCGGCACCCATGGCCACTGAGCCCCGCGTCTTCATGCCCCACGGGCTTGGCATAGTCACAACAGGGGCCCTAGGGGATAGGTCATGATAAATTGGTATCATAGGAGTCGGTTCTACCACATAACATGGGAATATAACATTTATTTTTAATGGAAATAGTGTTATTTATGGTGAGTGTGGTTATCAGTTTAGGGAATCCAGTGTTGGGACGACGGCTGACGTATCCATAAACCAGGACCCTGGCTTGTGATTTTTGAATCAGTGCACAAAAAAACTAACTACATGTGTGTTTTAAATAGTTTTCATGGTGACCTCTTTGAGTCACCTTACCAGGTATAAATTATTAACCGTGGAACACCTATTTCTTTTTAGGATGCCTCCATGTGGACATCCAGCTAGGGTTTTGGGATTAGTACGCACTGATATCCCACCGAGTGATGAGGCCTTGGTGCATGACCATTTTCAAGTAGATGCTCCAGCAGAGGTACCAATGATACCATTACCAATTGAGCCACCTATTCCACCAGCCCGAGAAGCATAGAGTACATGCCGCATGAGCACGTTGCACGAGTTCCAGCTCCAGAGGCCACCCAAGTTCTGGGGAGAAACAGACTCGCATGCGGCTGAGGATTGGGTGGAGGCTGTGGTGAGAGTCTTCTGACTCGTAGGGACACCAACCGATCTCATGGTGATCCTTCCCGCAATCCTTCTACAGGTAGAAGAAGGCAGATGGTGGAGCTTGATTCTCCTAGTTCTTGAATAGATTTTGCTTCTCTATGCAGACTTCCAGAGCCTCTTTCGGGCAGAGTTTTTTCAAGAAACTCTTCGCACAGTGCACATTCAAGAGCTACTACATATTCAACAGGGTTTCATATCAGTAGCTCAGTACTCATCGAGGTTCACTCACCTCTCACGATATTCCACAGATATGGTGAAGGACCCATTCTTAAGGGCTTGAACTATTGATCAGGGGATCAGGTAGGAGATCAGGGCTTCGATTATCTCACTCATCATCCCGACATAGGCGGGGGTGTTTGAGAGAGCCTCCTTGGTATAAAGTTTTCATACTGAGAAGTCACCAGCAGTGAGACCCACCACTAGTCATCACGTAGCAGAGTCTTCTTTAGCTGGTTGCAGACAGATGTCACCAAGGTCCAAGAGGACCAAACCAACAGGTGGATGGCCGCATGACTTAGGATTAGTTGTGCGGGGCACCCAAGGTGGAACCAGTCAGGCAATGATCATGTAGTGTTACACATGCAGCGAGTAGGGTCACTTGGCTCATGACTATCCAACCCATTGTATGGATGATCAGTAGATGGTCAAAGGACTTCCCAGGTAGAGACCAAGGATTGACTGAGGAGGTCCACTAGGAGCAGGTAGACGTGGCAGAGGAGCTGGTCGTTCAGCTAGTGGTGGGAGACTATTCAATATGTTACCATCTCCACCACCAGGAGGTCTACCCCAATAATAGGGAGTAGGTGGACATGGGAGAGCTCAAGACCAGGAAACTAAGGCCTAAAATCATGGAACTCTGGAGTTCATACAAGGTATGATCTTTTTCTACTCCGCCTTTGCTACAGTACTTATGGACATAGGTTCCAGTGATTCTTTTATTACCACTGCCTAGATTTGGAACTCATAGATTCCAACAAAATAGTCGTCTTTATATTTACCCCTAGAGAATCTGACGATAGTAGATTCAACGATTATGCACTTCTTCCAGCATTTCAAGCTTACACTTGGATGCGAGAGCTTCGTCTGGGATCTCTTAGTAGCAGCGTTGAGGCCTTACAATGCCATCTTTGGTATGGACTGATTATCTACAGTCCATTCTTAGATAAAATGTATTAGGTGAAAAGTGTGGTGTGTCCACACGGATGGGACGAGGATTAACTTCACTAGAATGAAGGGAGCCTTTGAAGTGCAGGATGAACATGCATAGTGAAGAGTGCATCCAATCACTCATCATTTGGCTAGCCTTAGCCTTGGAATTGTTGTTGTGGAGAGTCTGATCTATCCTGTAGTGGTGGACAAGTACATAGAAGTTTTCCCTAATCATGTTACGGGTCTACCACCACGCAATGAGGTAGACTTTTACATTGAGTTGTACCCCAGGACAACACCGATATCTACACCAGGGTGTTGGATGGCTCCCGTTAAGCTTCGTGAGTTGCGGGTACAACTAGAGGACTTGCAGGGGAAAAAATTCATTCAGCCCAGTGTTTCTCAATGGGAAGCCCCTATTTTTTTCCAAGAAGGTGGATGGGAGCTTAAGACATTGTGTCGACTATCGGTACATGAACTACGTGACCATGAAAAACAAGTACCCACTCCTTAGGATTGATGACCTCTTTGACCAGCTGAAGGGAGCACGATGGTTCTCGAAGATAGAGCTCAGTTCAAGCTATCACATGCTCAGAGTGAGAGATGAGGATGTACAGAAGGTGGCCTTCAGATGTCTGTACAGCCATTATGAGTTCTTGGTTATTCCATTTGGAATGACCAACACTCCAGTACTATTCATGGGACTCATGAACAAGATCATTCATTCATACATTGACCGCTTTGTAATAGTCTTCATCAGTGACATTTTCATCTACTTGGCTAATGAGGAGAAGCATGGCTATCATTTACAACTTTTAATGGACACACTCTGAGATCACCAACTTTATGGTACGCTCTCTAAGTTCTAGTTTTGGAACTGAGAGGTTCACTATCTGGGGCATGTCATATCAGAGGCAGGAGTTCCAGTTGTTTCAGCAAAGATTGAGGTGGTACTTCCATGGGATCCACCCCGGAGTGTGACAAAGGAATGGAGTTTATTGGGTTTGGCTGGATATTACTGCAGGTTTGTGCTAGAATTCTCTAGATTTTCAGCACAACTATCAGCATTGACGAAGAAGGGGAAACGCTTCATTTGGATGGAGAAATGCCAGTAGGGTTTTCAGGATCTAAGGTTGAGGCTGAATAGTGCCACCATCTTGAGGCTTCCAAAGGAGGGTGTAGGGTACATAGTATACTGTGTCACATTATGGACCAGACTCAAATGTGTCCTGATGCAGGAGTGGGCAGTGATCTCATATGGTTCTCAACAGTTGAGACAACATGAGAAGAACTACGCTACCCATGACCTGGAGTTAGCAGAAGTATAACAACCCATACATTACATACATGGTTATGACTTCAGAATTGAAGCATAATTATTACAAGATAAAACAAAATTATTATAGTCCCGTATAGTAATATTGTCTTTAGAAACTGGGAAACATAAACAACTGGTACATAAATCATCTACATTGTATCCAGTTTATTTCATCATATCTAGAGACCCTTTTGGCATATCCTACTTAATACCCTTCTTCCTGACCTAGGGAAAATAAAACATAAAAAATGGTGAGCTCAAATTCTCAGTAATGGTAAACAAAAGAATTATCAATCATATCATATTCATAAGAACATAACATTTTGAAAATCATAACCCGTAAGAGATATCATAATATCACAACATTGGATAAATCACAGTAGTGAAATGTAATCCCAATAATCATAACATAAAAAATGAAAATTTGTGGAATACACACATAATCATAGAAAATCATTTCATATTAGTCCAGGCTAATCACCAAGACCATCATAGCAGAAAAGTCCATTGCTGAACCGAGTTCACTTCTCATTCTAGTCATGTATCATTGAACGAGATTTACTTTCTGTTCCATCCATGTATATATCATGAGATATGAATCTTCAACCAATGCATTGGAAGGAGATATAGGTCCCACCAATCTCATAATGAAACCATTCTTATGTGTGCCACAAAATCATATTTCATAGCATAACCCATGTAATAAAAATGGGATTCTTAAACATCATTCCATCATAACATAATTAATATAAGAAAAAAGGACATTGTAAAATTATTTCCATAATAACATAATCAAATAAATGAAAAAATAGGGATATAAGGATAACCCTATATTATTTTAGATGGAAACTAATTTTTATAAACCACTAGAACTCCATTCTTGGGGAAAATATTTTTTCTACTTTAAAAACATTTTTCCTTTCTTAACATGTCATACAATATTAAACTAAAAGAAGTTGATTAAAAAAACATGAAATCCTATAAAGTAATATTCATGGAAATAATGTTCTATGAAATCATAAAAATCCATTCATGCTGTATAAGATAAAAAAACATTCTTCTTCATTATTTGGCCCGAATAGTCAAAAAGTACCTCATACTAAAAACGACAAAAGATTCCTTTCATATCTTTTTCCAAAACATCATCAATGGGTAATATTGGGTTTAAAGAATTGTAGGAGGATAGAAATAATATTATATATTGAGGAAACATGGATGTGGATGATAAATATTCCCCAGAAAATCTTGAAGTATAAACAATCTAGGATAAAAATGAGATTGCAGGATTTTCCCTTACCTTAAGTCCGATTTTAATCGTACATATCTAAACCTCCTGTATAATTATTTATATAATGTAATTGACTTACTACAAAATCATATAATTGTTATTATATCATATATGTTTATATTCTTATCTTCTTATTACTAATATATCATTGTTACTTGTTATTCAGGTGTTCATTGCTTTATGTTCTTATGCATGTTTTGTCGAATAAATTCTTTTTATATTTTTAGGATATATATAACTCATTTCCAGAATATTATTAATGTAATATATATCAAATTTATTCATTAAATTCATTTATATAATAATTATTCAATGAAAATCATTTATAACGAGTCGCATCACATCGTGGAGACAGTAGGCCGTACGTACGCACAAGCGATGATATTGTTCCCATGATCGTGGAATTGTATTGAAGTGTATGTATACTATATCATAATAAATATCACTATAAAATAATCATATATATTTATTATTTACACCATTATACCCATCCAATTATGTTGGTGGTGGAAAAAAGATTACACCATGGCGTGGAGGCGGTATTCCGTACGTACGCACGTGCGGTGATTTCGTTTTCCATAGGATGGATAGAAGGTGAAATAAGGTTGTTTCATATTTATAATAACATATCAGTATATGAGTGATACTTATGTTACTACTTCATAATGAAACAACTAAATAAGAGGAAGTATAAGAAGAAATAAATTTTAATGAATCGGTAACAGATATTACCTCTTCTTCGACACGCCTCTTTGAAACCTCCTCTTAGGGCACTGGAATTGGTCTTTGAAGAATACCAGGACCTTTTGTATGTTTCTAGGGAAGTTGAGAAGGTAAATGTACAGGTTTTGGCCCAGCTTGAAGGCTCAAACATGTGTAAAATGAAGAGGGAGGATGTGCCCTTTTATAAGGGAGTAGAGGGGCACCTTAGGAAAAACTTAAAATGGTATTTTATAACAAAGTCATATTCAGTTCATAATAGTTCCAAATTGATTTATTTAGAAGGTAATGTGGGTATGGGTCGAAATAATTTCAACCAATAGGTTTTATACATGTTTAGTTTACTATTTTATCCATATCATTTAAATTTGACTCTAAGTTAAATAATTTAACTATTACTATGTCTTTTCGTTTTCTTACACTATATGGTTAATAAACATACTATAACAAGCCAATATAACCCCAAGTGGTTCATTATTAATATATATAACCTTATCTATTTTATTGGATGATGTTTATATTTTTAGGAACAAAATAACAATGAATAATATAATATTTGATTTAAAAACAATTTTATGTCAATTTTGACACTATTTGGTAAATGATTTTTGTGAAAATCATAACAGCATGATTAGTTCAAAAAAAAGTTAATTAAATAAATAATAACATTTAATATTAACCTATAAAATTAGTGTAATTCATAAAAGGTCTAAAATTACATTTATTTGTGTATTTATTACATCAATTAAGTTAATATTTCATTAATGAGGTAATTACTACATGATCACTATTTCAGAAATAAAATAAATTATTTAATGTCTAAAAATTATAAATAAACTAAAATTATGTAGGAAAAATTTTTATATTTATAATGAATATTTATAGTTGAATTTATCATATGTATAACCCTGTATTAAAAATATTTTAGTTATTAAACCTTGATTTGAACTATTTTAACTCTTTTTTAAATCAAATAATAATATATGTAATAATCTAATCCAAGTGGACCTAAAGGGTAATATTTTATCATACATGTTCTTCTTGGTTGAATTAAACTTATCCATTAGAATTAGGATATATGTTAGGGTAATAATAATATCATTTTACCCATAATTACCCTATTTACTTTTAACTGTGTTAAATAAAAGAAAAAGTTATTATTCACCAAAAATTATTTTTATCTTATTGAACCACATTTTACTCTTTTAAATTTACCATTTCTCTCAGATTTTCAAAATTCAACTCATAGAAGCGAAAAAATTATGTTTTATGTACAATTACAAATGCTCCTAGGAGGTGGGTAAAAGATGGTCAAAAGTTCAATATAATTTTTATATATCTAAAATTATTATACAATGACTCCAATGAATTATTTTGAACATATATAGTTATTTTGTATCAATTTTTACCTAAAATAAATTTAAATAAAATGAATAATTATTTAAATAAAAATTCGGTTTCTAAATAGTAACCCAGTGTTTTCACTATTAATCAAAAATTGAATGTTTTCCGAAAAATACCACAAATTCACCACATGCAAATTTTAATATTCCAAATCCAAAAATTAAGTCCAATTTGAATTATAAAATTTATAAAATTTAAAAAAGTTGTTATTACTATTCATAAAGGCTATTTTTAATAATATTTTAATAACATATCATTGTTTAGTGAAACTCGGTATTGCGTAAAACGCAAGCTGTCAAGGAAGGTTTCACTTGCAGGAAATGCAAGACAAGATAGTGTTGTTTTTTGTTATTGATTCCTTTTGTGTTTCATATATTATAATACATAAAAACAAAATATTTCTCATAAAATCTCAGGTGTTACATTCTACCCCCCTTAACATGAATTTATCCCCTGAAATTAGTCACATTATAACAAACAGATGAAGATACCTATCCCTCATAATAACCTCAAGTTCCCAAGTATCTTCTTCCAATTGGTGGATCCACCATAAAACATTCCCCAAGTGAGTTGTCTTGTTTCGTATGACTTTTTTTCTACGATCCAGAATCTCTATCGGCTATTCTTCATAAGAAAGACATTGCTCCAACAGTATAACTTCTGATCTTATAACATATGATGGATCAGGTATATACTATCTTATTAGAGATACATGTAACAAATCCTGAACTTGAGAGAGATTCGGTGGAAGCGCCAATTAGTAAGCTACTTTCCCAACACGATCCAGTATTTGAAAAGGACCATTATACCTAGGGCTAAGCTTCCCCTTCTTTCCAAATCTCATTACTCTCATCCAAGGAGATATCTGTAAGAACACTATATCACCCACTTCAAACTCTAGGTATTTTCTTCGGTTGTCGGCACAACTTTTTTGTTGACTTTGAGCTGCAATTATGTGTTGTTGAATTGATCTGACCTTTTCTGACATCTCATTAACAAGATCAAGTCTTAATAGCTTTCTTTCCCAAGCTTCATCCCAAAAATATAGAGTCCTGCATTTCATTCTATAGAGAGCTTCATAAGGAGCCATCTGAATACTGGAGTGAAAGCTATTATTATAAGAAAATTCCACCAACGGTAGGTGTTGATCCCAACGACCATTGAAATCCATAGAGAAAGATCTCAACATGTCTTCTAGAGTTTGAATTGTCCTCTCAGACTAACCATCTATCTAAGGATGATAAGCAGTGCTAAAACATAACTCCGTATCTAGAGTATGTTGAAGACTTCTCCAAATCATCGATGTAATCCTCGGATCCCGATCAAATATAATGGAAAGTGGTACTCCTTGAAATCTTACCACTTCCTTTACATATATCCTAGAAATCTAATCAATAGATAAATCCTCTCTAATAGCAATGAAGTGTGCCGAATTCGTAAGACGATCAACTATGACCCAGATAGCATTATTGCCTTTAGATTTTTTAGGAAGTCCGGTGACAAAGTCCATAGTGACGTTTTCCCATTTCTATTCGGGTATGGGTAATGGTTGTAACATCCCCTTAGACTTTTTCCTCTCAGATTTAACATGATGACAAACCAAGCATCGAGAGACATATTCATCAACATCTCTTTTCATACCATCATACCATAAGTACTCTTTCAGGTCCCTATACATCTTCCTTCTTCCATGATGAATAGAGAATGAAGAACTATGAGCCTCATCCATCAGCTCCTTCTTTAATTCTGGGATGGGAGGAACACAAACCCGATTCGTGAACCTTATTATCCCATCACAATCAAGGTTGAATTCAATAACATTTCTCACTTTTTTTTGTAACACTACATCTTCTTTTTGTGACTCTTTAATATTCACATGTATAGATGGTTGAACATTCATTTGAGAAAGATAATATTTTCCCCTACCATTACAATTCCAAGATCCATCCTTTGTAAATCCATAAATATTGGATCTTTTGTTATCCTCATAATGGATAAGCTAGCCTGGTCTTGTCGAGTTAATGTATCTTCACCCTTGTTTGCTTTCCCTGGGTGATAATGAATTAAGAAATTGTAGTCCTTAATCAACTCCAACAATCTTCTTTGGTGCATATTCATCTACTTTTTTGTGAAAATATACTTTAAAATTTTATGATCAGTATAACTATCACACCATTCACCATAATGATAATGCCACAAAATCTTTAATGTAAAGATTACCGCAGCTAACTCCAAATCATGATTTGCGTAAATTTTCTCATGGATTTTCATCTGTCGTGAGGCATAATCTATGACCATATCATTTTTCATGAGAACACACCCCAACCCCTTCTTGGATGAATCACTGTAGATCATAAACCATTCTCCACTACAAGGCATTGTGAGCACAGGTGAACTTGATAATCCTCTTTTTAACTCCTTGAAATTCTCTTGACATTTCTATATCCAAACAAACATAACTACATTCTGAGTCAATTTTGTGAGTGGGTTAGATAATCTTGAAAAATCATTCAAAAAACATTGATAGTACCCATATAAACCAAGAAAACTACGGATATCAGTTACTGTTGATGGTCTTGACCATATTTCAATAACCTCCATTTTTTATGGATCCACAGATATCCCCTCTTTTGAGATTTTGTGACCCAAAAATGCATGTTTTTTTATCCAAAATTTACACTTGGTAAATTTGGCATAAAGCTTCTCCTTTATCAGGGTCTTCAATACAATTCTCAAGTGATCTCCATGTTCCTCCTTGCTATTTGAATAGATAAGAATATCATCTATAAATTCTCAATAACTTATCAAGATAGTCTCTAAAGACTCTATTCATTAGGTCCATGAAGATAGTAGGGGAATTTGTAAGACCAAATGGCCTCACTAAAAATTCATAGTGTCCATACCTTGTAAGGAAATCTGTCATATGTATATCCTCCCTTTTGACACCTAATTGATGATACCCTAAACGAAGATCAATCTTGGAAAAGTATTGAGCTCCACGTAGTTTGTCAAATAATTCATCAAAGCGCGGGAGATGATATTTGTTCTTGATAGTGATCTTGTTAAGTTCTCTATAATCAATATAGAGTCTCGTTGATCCATCTTTCTTCTTAACAAATAGAAAAGGTGCTCCCTAAGGTGATGCACTAGGGTGTATGAATAACTTATCAATATTCTCTTGGAGTTTCTTCTTCAATTCATACAACTCAATTTTGTCGATTCTATAAGGTGTCTTTGAAATAGATAGATCATGTGGTACGAGTTTTATTGAAAACTCAACTTCACGTTTTGGTGGAAGACCAGGAAATTCCTCTGAAAAGACATCATCAAACTCCCAAACAAAGAGAATAATCTTAATCGTGAGTTTCTCTCCAACCATTTGAGATAAATAACCTTCATTTAGTGGAATCATAACCCAAAAGATGGATGAAATTTCCACTGGAAGGTTATGTTAATATTTGCATCGATAGACGATCATAGATTAATCGTGAATATGAATTGTGACATCCATTATTTGGCAATTGATATGAGCACCTTATAAGGAAAGAAAATCCATTCCATGAATCACATAAAATTTCACTTTAAGATGGATCCCAAGATTTTTAGAAATCACATTCCCACAAACTTCAATCGGAGAAGAATTGTAAACTATTGATGCAATTGTTGTGCCATTAGGGGTTGTCACAACTAACTCAATATCTAACTTCTGAGTTAATATAGCGATACCCTTAGAAAATTCATCAGAAATAAAAGAGTGGGTGGATCGAGAATCAAATAAAACATTTTCTACTTTAGAGTGGATGATAAGTGTACCTTTCATGACTTCGTTATCATACTCCACATCGCTGATAGAAATTGCATGTGACTTTCCTTTGTATTTGGCCTTAAGATTTTGTTGACGTTGAACATCATTATCAACCCTTAGATTAGTGCATTGATTGGTATAATTCCCCATTTCCTTTCACTTGAAACGTTGAAGTGTAAGAGGTGTATTCTGTGTAACCCTTTCTTTGTTCGTATCATTAGACATCCTTTTCAAATTATTTAGACATTCAACTGCCCAATAACCATCTTTTCCACAATTAAAACATTTACATGTCCCATTAAGACAATTACCTCCATGTTTCATTCCACACTTTGAGAATAAGGGAAAACTCATCTTCTTTTTAGAGTGGTCTTTAGATTTTCCTTTGAATTCCATTTTCCTCTTCCTATCAAAACCATATTTTTGATGGGTTACTCCAATCTCCATCTCAACCTTGAGAGCACATCGAAAAATTTCCTCGTATCTTTTGAAGTCGCTTATGGATAACGCCGTTCGGAAACTTGGTTTTAGGCCACTAAAGAATTGATCGATCTTACTCTTAGGTTGGATAATAATCCCAGAAGTGTACCTTTCAAGTCTCATAAAATTTTCTTTGTAGGTACCAACATATTAACCATCATTTTTCTTCAATTCAAGAAACACATCATCCATATTTGTTCGAAAAATATGAGGGAAGTACTTATTGAAAAATAATTTCTTAAACTTGAACAATTCCATGGACTCAATTTCATCCCATTGCCTCGCATTCGTAATAATATTCCACCATTGATCAGCTTCACCTTCCAAAAGATATATTTCTAAGATGAATTTATCATGTTCAGAACATTGTATAACTGAAAATATAGTTTCAGTGGTACTGATCCATTGTTCAGCAACTAATGGATCAGTAGACCCAGTAAACGGTGGTGGACACTGCCTCATGAAAGATTCTACATAATGTAGCTCATTCCTTTGCTCATTTCGATGTCTTGAATGACTCATAGCTTGAGAAATTTGTGTGAGCATGGCTATAATATTTTTCAATCTAACTCCTATAATGTTTGGTTACTCAGGGGGACAATCATAGCATTTCCCATCGCATTCCGCATCAACACAGTTCCTTCGGCTTCCAACCAATGAATAAAACCCAGAATAATAGTGTGAGAATCACTAATTATAATAGGAAAACAACATAATCAGTAATAAAATTTCACACTTTAGGTCTTTTCATAGGTTGTTCATGGCCATTTCTAAAACACTAATATTGTGTTCTATGTTTAGACATTTATTTAGAGATCTTTCTAAGGCTTTTATATCCTATTTTCAAATGGTTGACTATACCCGCCCGCTGATACCAACTATAATGAACCATACTTTACATACATGGTTATTACGTCAGAATCGAAGAATAATTATTACAACATATAAAAAAACATGATAGGACCATATAGGTATAGTGTATTTTGAAACTGGGAAACATAAACAACTGGTTCATAAATCATCTACATTGTCTCCCATTTATTTCATCTCATCTAGAGTCCCTTTTGGAATATCCTACTTAATACACTTCTTCCTAACCTAGGGAAAAGATAACATAGAAATGGGTGATCTCAATTGCTCATTATGGGTAAACAAAAGAAATATCAATCATATCGTATTCATAAGAACATAACATTTTCAAAATCTTAACCTGCAAGAGAGATCATAATATCATAACATGGGATAAATCATAGCAGTGAATTTTAATCCCAATAATCATAAATTAAAACATGAAACTCTGTGCCACACACATTTAATCATATAAAATTATTTTATATTAGTTCATTCTCATTTACAAGACCATCATAGAAGACAATTTCCATTACTGAACCAAATTCACTCCTCGTTCTAGTCCTGTATCACTGAAGCAGATTAACTTGTCGTTTCATCCATGTCTATCTAAAAAGATATAAATCTTTACCCAATGCGTTGGAGGCAGATATAATTTCCACCAATCTCATAATGAAACCATTCTTATGTGTTCCACAAATTCATATATCAAAACATAACACATGTAATAAAAATGGGATTCTTAAACATCATTCCATAATAACATAATCCATATAAGATAAAAGGACAACATAAAATTATTTCCATCATAACACAATTTAATGAATGTAAAAATAGGGATATAAACAGAACCCTATATTATATTGTAGGGAAAATAATTTTGATGAAACACTTGAAATCCATTCTTGAGGAAAATATCCTTTCTACTTCAAAAACATTTTTCCATTCTTAACATGTCATACTATTTTATACTAAAAGAATCTGATTAAAAATAAACTTGAAAACTTGTAAAGGAAGATTCATGGAAATAATGTTCTATGAAATCATGAAAATCCATTCATGCTGTATAAGTTAAAAATTCATTCTTCTCGTACTTTGGCCGGAAAAGTCAAAAAGTACCTCGTACTAAAAACGAAAAAAGATTCCTTTCATATATTTTACTAAAAACTCACCAATGGGTAAAATTAGATTTAAACAATTATAGGAGTATAGAAATAATATTACATATTGAGGATACATGGATTTGGATGAAAAATATTCCCTAGTAAATTCTGTAGTATAAACAATCTCGGATAAAAATGAGATTGCAGTATTTTCCCTAACCTTAAGTATGATTTGCTTCCTACGTATCTGAACCTCTTGTATAATGATTAAAATAGTGTCATTTACATATTACAGAATAATATCAATGTTATGATTTCATATATGGTAATATTATTATCATCTTATTAGTAATATTTCATTGCTACTTATTATTCGGGTGTACATTGCTTTATATTGTTATGCATGTTTCGTCGAATAAATTCTTAGTATTATTTTTAGGTCATAGATACCACATTTACAGAATGGTATTAGTGTAATATTTATCATATTTGTTCATTAAATTCATTTATATAATCATTATTTAATGAAGATCATGTAGAACGAGCCGCATCACACCATGATGACGGTAGGTCGTACGTACGCACGAGCAATGATATCGTTCCCATAATCTTGGGATTATATTGAATTATATATATATATACTATTATAGAATTGATATAAATTTATAGTAATCATATATAGTTATTATTTACACCATTATACCCTTCCAAGTATGGTGGTGGTGGAAAACAGATTACACCACGACGTGGAGACGGTATTCCGTACGTACGCACGCGCGGTGATTTCATTTTCCGTAGGATGGATAGAAAGTTAAATAGGGTTGTTTCATATTTATAATAACATATCAGTATATAATTGATACTAATGTTATTAATTCATAATTAAACAACAAAATAAGAGGAATTAGAAGAAGAAATAAATTTTAATGAATCGTTAACAGATATTACCTCTTCTTCGACATGCCTCTTTGAAACCTCCTCTTAGGGCCTTAAATTGGTATTTGAATAATACCAGGACATCTATGATGTTTATAGGGAAGTTGAGAAGGTAAATGGGCAGTTTTTTTATGATATTGAAGGCTCAAAGATGCGTAAATTGAAGAGGTAGGAGGTGACCTTTTTTAAGGGAGGAGAGGGTCACCTTAGGAAAAACACCAAATATAATTTTATAATAAAGTCATATTCAGTTTATAATAGCTAAAAATTGATTTATTTAGAATCAAATATGGGGATGGCTCTAAATACTCTCAACCAATTGGATTTAGACAAGTTTAGGTTACTATTTTAACCTTATAATTTATATTTAACTCTAAGTTAAATAATTTAACTTTTACCTGGTCTTTTTGTTTTCTTAGACTATATGGTTAATAAACATACTATAACAAGCCAAAAGAACCCCAAGTGATAAATTATTAATATATATATCCTTATCTATGTAATTTGGCTGAACCATATATTTTTAGCAATAAAATAACAATTAATAATTTAATATTTATTTCAAAAACTATTTTATGTCAATTTTGACACTATTTGGAACAAGATTTTTGTGAAAATCATAACAGCAAGATTAGGTCGAATAATGTTTATTAAATAAATAATAACATGTCATATTAACCTAGAAAATTAGTGGAATTCATAAAAGGTCTAAAATTACTTTTATTTGGATATTTATAACATCAATTATGTTAATATTTCATTAATAAGGTAATTATTGCATCATCATTGTGTCATAAATAAAATAAATTTTTAACGTCCCGGACCCAGGTGCCACACTATGGCTGCCTCGAGCCCGGATCACCACATGACCTCAAGTACATTTCCCAAAACACCAGAGGCTGCTGACTAGAAGCGAGGGCCCAAGTCTGATAGTGGGGAAACTATGCCCTCATTTGTCAAAGCGTAGCGGAGTGGAATACGAAAGAAAACATACAACAAACAACGAAAGCAGTAAACCATGCACAACTGAAATAAACTACAATAGTGGATATAACCAACAATATAAATGTGATGATTCTACATGTTTCATGTTCTATGAAAACAGTCAGAACATGTTATACATCACTATAGTACAAAAAAACAAGCAAAACAGATGGCAGCGGCATCGTGAGACTAGGCTCGGTCCCATGCCCTCATACTCCTCAGAAACAGTCATGTACCTATATAGTGACTCTTGACCCTATCTACACCAATATCAACATAATCTGTTTGGGCCGGAAAGCAGGACCCAAACAGGGTGTGAGAAATATATCTCAGTAGGTACCCACCAATGGTACGTGCCCAACTACTTGTAAGCATGCAACAATAGTGTGCAGTAGCAAACTGCAATAAAGTAATTTGTACTCAAAAGTAACTAATTACCAGTTATACTTCCAATTTATTATCCATTTAATCCATTTAAATATTAGAAATCACCAAACTGGATTTCTAAGTAAATCGTACACGTCCTCAAATATGTAAAATCTTACCCTCAGGTAATCAAAATCCAACCTACAGGTATAGCCCTCAGGCGTAATAGAAATTTCCCTCAGGTGTTGGAAGTGTCTCCCTCAGGAACATAAGTCAATCCCTCAGGCACGAATGGCGACCCTCAGGCGAAATACTATAGCCCTCAGGCTAAATAGAGTAGTTCCCTCAGGCTAATCACAACAGCGCCCTCAGGCCAAATACATCAATTCCCTCAGGCTAAACAGGTAACCGGGCCATGCCCAACAGGTAAACAAGAAGTAACAAGCAATTCCTCTCAAGGCAATTCTACCATTACAACTTTAAAGGCATACCCTCGGGTATCCTGGACAAACAGCTAAACAGTGAATCACGCCCCTGGGGTGGTTCCGGGTCCATGCAATGATCCCGAACAGTATTTTATTATCACAATTTAATCACATATGCAATTATAGACATTAAATATAGCAACGACCTCGACCACAAGACGCCCCAACATGGGTTCATGTCACGAAAATGTACAAAAACGCACGACAGTTGGATAATAAACACAAATCCACCTACCTTATATGCCAACGAATGTTATACCTGAACACCGACTCCCGAAACTCCCAAGAACGACATAGATCTGACGTAGAACAAAACCCATTAAAATGTAAATAACTTCCCCTCGGGAAATAATTGGTAAGAACAGTGCCATCAGAGGAGAGGTCTTACCCGTGCTATTCTAATGGGATCATTCAAGGTGGAAACCGATTCCGGACGAACCCCCAGCGGATATTCAGAGGTCCGGCCATCCACCTTGCCTCCAAAATGGCTCAAATTCCACCTCTGCCATATTAGGAGGCTACTGCCTGTTTTAAGCCGAAATAACAAAGTACACGGCGTGTACTTTTGAGTACACGGCGTGTAATTCTTTCAATTAACTGTTCATTTGGCAGCACCACCACACTGTTTATATGTCGACCTAAGTACACGGCATGTACTCCTGAGTACATGGCGTGTACTATCGCCCACCTGGAAGAGACTCCACCACCTTACTGTTTAAGCCTGCTGACTGAATACACGGCCTGTAAGGTACCACCACATGGCGAGTAGTCTGTGCCTACACCCCACGTCTCCGACATGGCTACACACCCCGTGTACTCATCCCAACACGGCTATGAATACACGGTGTGTGGAAAAGTAAATGGCGTGTAGTTCCAAAATTTTTGATTTTCCCCATTTCCCATATTTTCTCAAAAACACTTAAAGAAAAGGAAATAGAAAAAGACCGTACCTCAAAAATAATAACCGAGTTCTTACAAACTTCCCCCCTTATAGGAATTCGTCCCCGAATTGTCCTTCCAAGGGTGGCGAAGATAAAGCTCAGAACAGCTCTAGCCACTGAGCATGTACGTCGGCCCCCCGCTGCCAGGTTCTGTCCTCCACTCGGCCATGCTGCTATAGCACCCGTGCGAGAGGAACTGACTGGCCTCAGAGAACCTTCATGCTCCTATAAACAATACGGATCAGATGCTCCTCAAAGTACACATCCTTATGAAGCTCAACCTCCTCTAGCTGAAAGGTGTGAGATGGATCTGAATGATAGCGACGCAACACAGACACGTGGAAGACATCGTGCATGGATCGGTATCGATACTATAGCTGCAACCTATAGGCAAACAGCCCGACTCTCTCCAGAATGTCGAACGACCCCACATACCTCGGTGAAAGCTTACCCTGTCTCCTGATCCGCATGTGTCCCAGCCTCAGGGAAACACGTAGAAAAACCTGATCCCCGACCATGAACTCCAAAGGTCATCTGTGGCGATCAGCATAAGACTTCTGACGAGACTGCGCGGTAGCCATCCGCTTCTGAATCAGCTGGACCTTCTCACATGTCTCTTACATGAGCAGTGGTCCTAGTAAAGATGCCTCACCTGCCTCTAACAAGTACAAAGGTGATCGATATGGCCTACTATATAAACCCTCGTATGGTTCCATCTCAATAGTTTCCTAAAAACTATTTTTATAGGCAAACTCGACCAAGGGTATATGCTTCTCCCAAGAGCCCCCAACATCTAAGATGCATGCGCACAACATCTCCTCTAGCACCTGTACTGTATGCTATGAATGGCCATCTGTCTGAGGGTGGTATGCTATGCTCAGAAGCACCTGTGTACCCAGCGCCCTCTGAAAACTCTGCCAGAAACGAGACGTAAAGCGGGAATCACTATCAAAAACAATAGAACGAGGGACCCCATGAAGATGTACAATCTCTCGGATTAAAGCCTTCCGAGCTCGTCAACACCAAAGGTCTCCTTGATCAACAAGAACTGAGCCACCATCGTGAGTCTGTCCACAACAACCCAAATGGCATCACTGCCTCTAGGTGACCTCGGTAACCCAATCAAGAAATCCATCGCGACATCATCCCATTTCGACTCTGGAATGGGTAACTATTGTAACATCCCAACTGGTCTCTGATGCTTTTCCTTCACCTGCTGACAGGTGGAACAGCTCGTGACAAACCCATCTATCTCTCTCTTCATACCTGGCCACAAGTACTGATGCCTCAAGTCACGGTACAACTTGGTAATCCCGGGATGAACTGCCCAAGCTGAAGCATGAAACTCCCACATTAGATCCTTGCGTATATCCCATGGTACCCATACTCGTCCATGGAAACACAAAATCTCATCATTGCATATCGTCCAACCAAGAGAAGGGTCCCCACATGCCACCGACTCCCGTAGATCTAGGCCTTCTAAACCCGATAGCTGTCTCATCATCACTCTGTCCAGAAGGGTAGATGTCATAGCTAAAGATGAAAGATAAGTCTTCCCATGAATGTCATGAACCTCCATATGCATCTCAGAGAACAAATCCATGAGCTCCCACTCACCACTAGCCTCCTACACTGCTTGTATCTGAGTCTTCCTGCTCAGTGAATCATCTACTACATTACCTTTACCAGGTGTGTAGGAAAGCTCAAAATCGAAGGAATGTAGGTACTGAACCCACCTTCTCTTCCTCAGATCATGGTCACGTTGAGAAAAGATATACTTGAGGCTATTGTGGTCGGTATAAACCACAAAATGTTCTCCCTACAGATAATGTCTCCAACAGCGCAACACATGCACAACTGCATCCAACTCGAGATCATGCGTCGGGTAATTCCTCTAATGTGGCCTCAACTGCCGAGACCCGTACGCAACAACTCGGTCACCCTTCATCAACATGGAACCCAACCCAATCCCTGAGGCATCACAGTAAACTGTATAGATATTCCCTTGTTCTGGGAGTATCAGGATCGGTGTTGATGTCAACCTTCCCTTTAGGTCCTGAAAAGCTATCTCTCTTGCTTCTGACCAAACGAACTTCACACCCTTCTTAGTCAGACCTATCAACGGTGATTCTAAGTGGGAGAAGTCATGTATGAAGCATCTGTAGTAACCATCCAGCCCCTAGAAACTCTGTTTCTCAAACACATTCTTAGGCTTCTCCCAGGAAACTACTCTTCTGACCTTTTCTAGGCTTACTGCAACTACTGCCTCTGAGATAATATGACCCAGGTAGTGAATATGGTCCATCCAAAAGTGGCACGTCGAGAGCATAGCATACATCCAATGCTCTCTCAGTGTACTCAATATGATCTAAAGATGGGTGGCATGGTCGTGTCGAGTGTGAGAGTACACCAAGATGTAGTCCACGAATACAACCACAAAAGAATCAAGATACGGATGGAACAAATGATTCATCAGATCCATGAAAACTGCTGGCGTGCTCGTGAGTCCGAACGACATAACCATATACTCGTATAGACCATATCTGCTTTGAAAAGCTGTAAGTGGTAAATCTGACGGTCTCACGTGTAGCTGATGATATCCAGATCTCAAGTCAATCTTCGAGAATACTTGTTCTCTATGAAGCTGATCAAACAGATCTTCAATCCTTTGCAAGGGATATCGGTTCTTAACCGTCAACTGGTTCATCTTCCGATAATCCACACAATGTCTGAGGGTATCGTCTGCCTTTTTTGCAAAAAGGACCAAAGAACCCCAAGGAGAAGTACTGGGTCGAATAAAACCCTTCGCCTCTGACTCCTCTAACTGCCTCTTGAGCTCCTTCAACTCAGGTGTAGCCATCCTATAAGGAGGAATGGACTCCTGTGCCACCCCTGGAACACGCTTGATAGAGAAATCCACCTCACGCACTTGAGGTAGACCTGAAAAGTCGTCCGAAAAAAAAAATCCCTGAAACGATCAACAATTGGAGGGAAATCCGTCTGAAAAGTCCCCTGGTCATCCTGATATAAGACCACCATCTAGGCTGTGACTCCACTTCTCCCATGATGCTCTGGTCCAGCTCGACTTGCCTGAACATCCCATTCGCCCTTGAATAGAAACTCTCCTCCCTCTGGTGACGTGAAATGCACCCTGCGACGATAGCAGTCTACAATGTCTTGAAAGAGAATCAACCAGTCCATCTCAAGAATGACATCATATCTCGTCATCTCCAAGACATAGAGGTCCCAATGAATTTGAAACCCTCCAACCTCAAGGGGGAACTCCTTTCACTGACGCACACCAGCCGTTCTAGTCCCCAGCGGAGTTTCTAGCTTCATGATATCCGAAGATGTAGAAACACAGAGCCCAATGCTCTCCACAACGGGCATAGATATGAAACTATGTGTAGTACCCATATCAAAAAGTACTGAAGATACGAAAGAAGCTACTTGTATAGTACCTATGACTGTAGAAGGTCTGGGATCATGCTCCTGCTAGGTCTGTTGCCCTACATATGCCTGCCTAGTGTCGCGGCCCTACGACACAGCCTGGCTACCGAGAGTTGTCCCGCCCTGCTGCCTCTGCGATCCTGGTGTCTGGATACCATGACCACGACCACCATCTCTGCCTGCACGCCCTGACGTATTCCAGTTCCCCAACTGGTATGAAGCCACTGGTCCTGCTCCCGCACGTGGAGTCTGCACAAAACCCCTCTCACTAGCCATTGGTAGAAACACCCTAAAAAAGCACTACAGATGTCCCATCTTGTCGCAAGATGGGAACTCTACTGGATTGTGTGGACACTACGACCTCTTGTGCCCCTCTTTACCACACTGGTAGCACCTGACTGGTCCACCTAAAGAAGCTGCCTGGCTGGTACTACCGCCCTAGGAGAAGACCATCAGTCTCTTCCTCTTGCCAGCAGAAATAGTACTAGTAGCTGGTGCTGAACCGCCCTGGCCCACACCACTAGATTCCCGCAGGTTCCTCTCTATAATCAATGCCTGATTTACAATAGCATGTACTGAAGGTAACCTGAAAACATTTACCAGTACTCGGATGTCATACCTAAGACCATCCAAAAAACGTATGTCTCTCAACGTCTCGTCACCCACTAGCACAGGTGCAAAACGCTGAAGCTCCTTATAACGAGCAGAATAGTCCATCACCGACATAGAACCCTACTGCAGATTTATGTACTCTCGAGATCTATCTTCCATCAGCATCTCTGGAAAGAACAAGTCATACAAGACTGCCTGAAAATCTTCCACGCCATGTCTCTGTGATGCTCTGACTAGGTGGTAACATCCCACCACCTCTTGGCGGAATCACGCAGCATATATGTCGCGAGCTTGACCCTCCGCCTTGGAGGCATCTCAAGATGCTTTAAAATAGTCTTCATCGATCCTAGCCAAGAATCTGTAGCTGGTGGTCCGCCATCCCCGGAAAACGTAGAAGGATGGTGCTGCTTAAAGTTACCTGTCAGATCAGCCATAGATGTAGCAGCCTGCTATGCTCCCTAAAGGGTCTTCATGAACCGCATAAAGCCTTCACGGAACATCACCTCCACGCCTGTGTCTGGTATAATAGTTTGTGCTGCATCTGGCTCTGCTGGAGGATCAACTGGTAGCCCATGGCCCACCATCTCCATAGTATAATCGTCGACGCTCTCCTGGAGAACAACTCGCGGTCATCTAGGCGGCATGACACTACAAGGTCAAAAGCACACCTCAGATTCAAGATTATTAATTCTGAAACCGAAGGAACCACAAGGGAACAAGTGGAAGAATGCATTTCGAAATTTGAAAAACAAGACTACACGACGTGTACAATGACGACATGACGTGTACTTGACTTTCCTTCCCCTGCTCAGGTCCTTCTACACGGCTATGCCACACGTCTTCCGTCGAACAAAACTACACGGCATGTACGTTGTTATTTTCCAATTGCCCAAGTTGTCTGTGACACGGCCGACTACTCGGCCTTTTCCTACACGGCGTGTTACACCCGCACACGGCGTGTACACTACAATTTTTCTCAGCCACACGACTAAAACCACACTGTCTGTCCTTGGACAAGACTACACGACATGTCCCGTAGTTACACGGCGTGTTCAGGGAGAGATGACATCGGCCCGTGTTGTTAGTTACACAGCCGAGTCCCCAGGTCACACTACACGGCATGTCTATAATTGACATGGAATGTTCTGTACATGAGTTCACTAACCCATGTTGTTAGTTACATGGCCAGACTCCGGGTCACACTACATGGCATGTACAAAAGCTACACAGCCTGTTCTACCCAAGACTTTCCCCTACCCCATGTCGCCGCCCACACAGTTTGTGACACTGGAAGAGACTACACGGCATGTACTTAGGGTACACGACGTGTACTCAAAAAGTTGATTTTTCTTCTCCAACATAAGAGCATACACGGCGTGTATAAAAATACTACACGGCGTGTATACTGGGTTTCCTGACAGTATGCCTCATAAACTTCCCCGGAACCCAGAAAATACCGAAAAACAACACCCAAGTGTCAAATTCCAACTCGTAGGGGCCCATACTCCCCAAAAATCAAATTTTGACATCTTATATGTGTTATAACTATCAAACAGTCAATGATCCACCAAATTCCGGTCAATGGGGGCCCATACTCCCCAAAAACCAAAGTTTGGCGTCCATTATATAAACAAGATCAACCAAAAAACATACCATATCACAAGGAAGGTATTTATCAAGCAGCTATCACAACAACATGATTTTCTAGCACAACAACTATCACAAAAACATGCGAATTTCTAAGGCATCTACATGGCATGGAAACTATGCATGGAATGTGATATCTTGCATGTGCCTATATGATGCATAAGACAACATACCCTCATCGAATCAGGTTGCAACTAAATAAAACCCATAGATAAATTATAATAGCACAATCCCAATTATGTCACCCCATGATGAAATCAAATAAACTGTAAAATTTTCAAAATAAAAATATTACAAAATATGAGATGGACTAGATTTTCCCTCTACACAGGTTAGCCATGCCCAGGCACACCTTATTACCAACTACCATTCCATCCTATCCCAGACTACGGCTCCAAATAGTAAGTCAAAGAAAATAATACCTCTGATACCACTTTGTAACATCCTGGACCCGGGTGCCACGCAACGGGTGCCCCGAGCCCGGTTTTCCACATGACCTCAAGCACATTTCCCCAAAAGCCAGAGTCTTTTGACTAGCAGCGAGGGCCCAAGACTGATAGTGGGGAAACTATGCCCTCATTTGTTAAAGTGTAGCGCAGCAGAATACAAAAGAAAACATACAACAAACAACAGAAGCAGTAAACCATGCACAACTGAAATAAACTACAGCAGTGGATATAACCAACTGTATAGAAGTGATGATGCTACATGTTTCATGTTCTATGAAAATAGCCAAAACATGTTATACATCAATACAGTACAACAAAACAAGAAAAACAGCTGGCAGCAGCATCATGAGCCTAGGCTCGGTCCCATGCCCTCATACTCTTCAGCAACAGTCAAGTACCTGTATAGGGACTATTTCCCCTATCTACACCTGCAGCAGCGTAATCTGTTTGGGCTGAAAAGCGGGACCCAAACAGGGTGTGAGAAATATATATCAGTAGGCACCAACCAAAGGCTCATGCCCAACTGTGTGTAAGAATGCAACAACAATGTGCAGTAGTAAAATGTAATAAAGTAAGTTGTACTCTAAAGTAACTAATTACTAGTTATATTACCAATTTATTATCCATTTAAACCATTTAAATATTATAAATCACCACAGTGCATTTCTAGGTAAACAGTCCACGTCCTCAGGAAAGTAAAATATTACCCTCAGGTAAACAGAATCCAACCCCCACGTATAGCCCTCAAGCGTAACAGAAACTTCCTTCAGGCATAGGAAGTGTCACCCTAAGGCACAGAAGTCAAGCCCTCAGGCATGAAAGGTTTCCCTCAAGCGAAATACTATAGCCCTCGGGCTAAATAGTTCAGTGACCTCAGGCTAATCACAACAACGCCCTCAGGCCTAATACAACAATTCCCTAAGGCTAAACAGGTAACCGTGCCATGCCCAACAGGTAAACAAGCAGTAACAAGTAGTAACAAGCAATTCCTCTCATGGAAATTCTACCATTACTACTTTAAAGGCATACCCTTGGGTATCCTGGCCAAACTGCTAAACAATGAAACACACCCCGGGGGTGGTTCCAAATCTAAGGAATGATCCCATCCAGCATTTTATTATCACAATTTAATCACCTATACAAGTATAGGCATTAAATATATCAATGATATCAACCACACGACACCCCAACATGGGTTCATGGTATGAAAATGCTCAAAAATACATGCCAGTTGGAAAATAAACACGAAGCCACCTACCTTATACGCCAATGAAAGTTATACCTGAATGCCGACTCCAGAAATGCCCAAGAACGGCATATATCTAACGTAGAACAAAACCCATTCAAAAATAAATAACTTCCCCTCGGGAAATAATTGGTAAGAACGGTATCAGGAGAGGAGAGGGCTTACCCGTGCGGTTCCAACAGGATCGTCCGAGGGGAAAACTGATTCCAAACGAACCCCTGGCGGATCATCAATGGTTCAACCATCCTCCTTGGCTCCAAAATGGCTCAAATTCCTCCTCTGCCAAATGAGGAGGATACTGCCTATTTTAAACCAAAAAAACAAAGTACGCGGTGTGTACTTATGAGTACATGGAATGTACTTTTTTCATTTAACTGTTCATTTGGCGGCACCGCCACACTGTTCATCTGTATACCTGAGTACATGGAATGTACTCCTGAGTACACTGCGTGTACTATCGCCCAGCTTGTGGCGACACCACCTCCTTACTGTTTAAGTCTGCCGACTGACTATACAGAATATAAGGTACCACCACACGGCGTGTAGTCGGTTCCTACACCCCGCAGCACCGACATGGCTACACGCACAATGTACTCATCCCAACATGGACAAGGGTACATGGCGTGTGGAAAAGTACATGGTGTGTAGTTCCAAAATTTAGGATTTTTCCCCATTTCCCATATTTTCTCAAAAACACTTAAGGAAAAGGAAGCATGTACCTCAAAAATAAGAACCGGGTTCTTACAAAATTATTTAAGGTTTCAAAATTTTAAATAAACTATGATTATGTAGGAAATATTTTTAGGTTTCTAATGAATATTTATAGTCAAATTAATCTTATGTATAACCCTGTATTAAAAATATTTTAGTTATTAGACTTCGATTTTAACTATCTTAACTCTTCTTTAAATAAAATAATAATAAATGTCCTAATCTAATCCAAGTGGACCTAAAGGGTAATATTTTATTAATATGATTCTTTTTGGTCCTATTACACTTATCCAATAAAATTAGGAAATGTGTTAGGGTAATAATAATATCATTTTTACCATTAATTTCCCTATTTACTTTTAACCGTGGTAAATAAAACTAAAAACATACTATTTACCAAAAATTATTTTTATCTTATTGAACCACATTTATTACTTCATATTAACCAGGTCTCTCAGATTTTATAAATTCAACACATAGAAGTGGTAAAATTGCGTTTTATGTACAATTACAAATGTTCCTAGGAGGTGGGTAAAAGATGGTCAAAAGTTCAATAAAATTTTTATATATCTACATTTATTATAAAATGACTCCAATGAATTATAATGAACATATATAGGTATTTTTTATCAATTATTACCAAAAATAAATTTAAATAAAATAAATAATTATTTAAAAAAAGTCGGTTTTTAAATAGTAACACATTGTCTTCACTATTCATCAAAAATTGAATGTTTTCATAAAAATATCAAAAAATCACCCTAGGATAATTTCGATATTCCGAATCCAAAAATGAAGTCCATTTTGAAATATAAATTTTTAAAAAATTCAAAAAGTGTGTATTACTATTCATAATGGCTAGTTTTAATAATATTTTAATTACATATCATTGTTTACTGAAACTCAATATTGCATAAAACACGAGCTATTGAGGAAGGTTTCTCTTGCGTGCAATGAAAGCCAAGACAGTGTTGTGTGTAGTGAAAGATTCCTTTGGTGTTGCGTATAACATAATTCATAAAAAAAAAATTTCTCATAAAATCTTGGGTGTTACAAGTAGTGGTCTTTTCCTTAAAGATGTGGCGAAATTATCTGATAGGTGAGCATTTTACAGTCTACTCTACTCGCAAGAGTCTCATGTATATCTTCTCCCAGAAGGACCTAAACCTGATACAATAACTTTGGCTTGAGTTCCTCTGGGACTATGACTTCGAGATAATCTATACTCCTAGGAAGGGGAATGTTATAGTTGATTCACTCAGCAGGAGATCTGGTATACTGCTTCTAGGCGAGGCGATAGAGCAGCTGGCTTCTTTGCAGATATTATTTGTGGATAGAGATGGTGTATCATCTATTAAATATCTTACAGTCACTCCATAGCTCATTTAGTGAGCCATGGAGGCACAACATTGGGATGATGACTGCGAGACATGACATGCTCAGATATCCACAAGACATGAACCCAATGGATTTTCTAATGTTGGGGAGCATGTCATCCACTTCAGAGGACGTACCATGGTACCATTGTCACATAAGGAGGAAGTGTTGATGGAGTTACACACTTCCCCTCTAGCGGTACATCCATGAGTGGCCAAGATGTACCAGGATCTCCGTGGATAGCACCAGTGGCCGAGAATGAAGAAAGTAGTAGCATAGTTTGTCTCTTAGTGCCTCACATTTCAACAAGTGATGTTGGAGCGGCAGGTACCATCAGGCTTGGTTCAGCATTTAGAGGTCCCATAGTGGAAGTGGGATGGGATATCTATGTACTTCGTGATAGGAATTTCATGTACATATATGGTTCATGACTCGATTTCAGTGATCATTGATTGAATCACCATGTCGGCCCCCTTCCTACCGATTAGATAGAAGGGTTCAGTACAGATCATGTGATACCTCAATGTGCAGGATATGGTATATTTACATGGAGTAACCTCGATGATTATCTCTGATCATGATTCACGTATTACTTCCTTGATATGGAAGGGTTTGTGGGAGGCTTTCGGGACACAACATCGTTTGAGCACCGCCTTCCATCTTTGGAAAGATTGCCAGATTGCGCTGACCATTCAGACCCTCACAGAAATGTTGCATGTCTGTGTCCTCGACACCGGTCGTAGCTGGGAGGATCATTTACCTTTGCTGGAGTGTTCATAGTATAACAGTTATCAATCCACCATAGGTATGGAACCTTCTGAGGCATTGTATGTGCGACATTGCAGATCATATTTGTGCTTGACTGTCTTAGGGGAGTCCGCACTCGTGGGACCAAAGATGGTACAAGCTACCAAAAAGAAGGTGTAGATAATCCAAGACCCGATGAAGACTGCATAGAGCACACAGAAGTTGTATGCTGACAGGAGATGGTGACATCTGGAGTTTGAGGATGGTGACCACATTTTTCTATGGGTCTCACCCTGATGAGGTTTGCATAAAATTTTCTAAGGCAGAATGTTATCTCTCAGATTCATCGTAAATTTTCAGGTCCTCAACATAGTTTGTGAGGTGGCATACCTCTTAGCTCTTCAATCTCAGTTGCACCGGCTACACGACGTCTTCCACGTATCCTAGATGAAGTGATACATGCACGTCCCTTCTCACATTATAGACAATGGTGATCATGATGTCGACGATAGAGAGACATTTACAGAGGTTCCAGTAGAGATTGAGGATCTACCAGAGTGGGTCCTTCAGGGATGGTCGATTCCTCTAGTGCGCATTCACTGGTAGCACGAGAAACTAGAGGAGAGCACATGGGAGTGGGAGGCCTAGATTCGTGCTCAGTACCCCCACTTGTGTCCTGAGATTGAGTTGTGGATTACAGGGGCGTAAAGTCCAGAGGTGGGGAGAATTTAAAGACCCAGAATTTCCATGATTTTTTTAAATATATGGGAATTTTACGAGTCCATGAAAATTGACGACCCCTAATTTTGAGGACTGGAGTGCCCGAAATGAATTTCTAAACTTTTTTCGGGTACGTTCAGTAAACGTGCGAGCGGGTTTTTATAAATTTTGAACCAGTGCTCAGAATTGTAATCTGTGGGCATTGTTGAACATGCAGTGCTGGTTATCCCTTAAGAAGATTTTCATCTATACGGAAAATTGGTCGAGGGTGAATGTTAGTTTTTGGGTTTTTAGAGGAAATAATAAAATAAAATAATCACTTTTTATTTTATTTGATGTTACCACCCATGTGGATATTTTCACAGGTGGGGAAAACCTAAACTAAAACATCCCATGAGAGGTTATGGAGGTGTGGACCACCGAGCCTATCCTCCCATGAAACGTTATGGTGGTGGGGACCACTTGAAGTTTGAATCCCCATGAACTCCCTATTAAGTGGGGAGAAACCTCTTGAGCTGCCCACTTAATTATGCCAACCCTCCCCATAATTTATTATGCACCCATAATTTAATTAATTAAACCTTTTTGAAATTTTTCCAATATAATTAAATTTGAAAACTTAAATTATTAATTTGGCTATTTTTTATTTTGGTGGTTTGAGGGAAAGGACTGGAAAAGGGGAGAGCTCTTGGAGAAAAGCTCTCCAATGAAGAATAGCAACGAAGAATGCCGACTTCGACTCCTTCTTCCACATGAAATTCATTGAAAAAGAACGTCTTGAATTTCAACGAACCAACGATCGAGGAAGCACCGATGTCACTGATGTCCTCCTTTTCCAGACGACATCATCTCCTTTCCCAAAGCCAATCATCAGAGAATCAAACGAATGAGGTAGAGGTTTATTTTTGTATGAATACTTTTCCCATGTTCTTCCCCTGAATTCTTTTTCAAGATTTGGAATAAATCATTGGGGGAGGTTGAAAATCTCGAAATTCTTCTTCAAGTTCTTGTGGATCCATATTCAATGACCATAACATGGAGGGTAGAGGCCAATCTAACATGAACCGACCCCTCCGAAAATATTGTGATGATTTTTTCTATTGAAAGCGAAGAAGGGGATGGTGCAACAACACTACCTCGTGGCCACTAACGCCGCCTTGTGACCTTCGAGCCCTTGTGGCACCCTCGTGGAAAAGTCACTCTGCAGCACCCATGACCACCGCACCACGCAGCTCCTCCGCAACACCCATGGCCTCTGCCGTCCGGGATGAACCGCCGCTACCGTTCGTCGAGCCGTCACCACCGTCGGTGGAGCTGCCACCGAGCCGCCGCCGCCGCTCGCCATGCCAGCGCCGCCATCCACTATGTCAACGCTGTAACACCCGAGATTTTATGAAAAAAAAATTTTATGTAATAATTTTATACGTTACACCGAATGAATCATTCACTACACACAACCCTGTATTGGCTTGCATTTCACGCAAGAGAAATCTTCTTCGATAGCTTGTGTTGTACGCAATAACGAGTTTCACTAAACAATGATATGTTATTAAATATTATTAAAACCAACCGTTATGAATATTAATACCCACTTTTTAAGTTTTATTAATTTTATCATTCAAAATGCACTTAATTTTTGGATTCAGAATATCAAAATTAGCCTAGGGTGAATTTTTGGTATTTTTCTAAAAACATTTAAATTTTGATGAATAGTGAAAACACTGGGTTACTGTTTAAAAACCGAATAGTTATTTAATTTTTTATTCATTTTATTTTAATTTATTTTAGTTCAATAAGGAAACACAATACCTATATATGTTCAATGTAATTAATTGAATTAATTATATAAAAATTTTATTGAAAATTTGACCGTCTTTTACCCCCCCTTATAGGAGCAATTGTAATTGTACATAAAAAATAATTTTCTAGCTTCATTGATTTGAATTTAGAAAATTTGAGAGACACAGTTAATATTACGGAGTGAAATGTGGTTCAACAAGATAAAAATAATTTTTTGTGAATAGTAAGTTTTTACTTTTATTTACCACGGTTACAAGTGAATAGGGTAATTAAGGGTAAAGATGATATTATTATTACCCTAACACATGTCCTAATTCTATTGGATAAGTGTAATTCGACCAAAAACAACCTTAGGGATAAAATATTACCCTTTAGGTCTACATGGATTAGATTAAGACATTTATTATTATTTTATTTAACGAAGAGTTAAAATAGGTAAAATCATAGTTTAAAAAATAAAACATTTTTATTAAAGGGTTATAAATAAGATATATTTGACTATAAAAATTCATTAGAAATATAAAATGATTTCGTACATAATTCTATTTTATTTATAATTTTTAGACATTAAATAATTTAATTTATTTATGACACAATGATGATGCAGTAATTACCTTATTAATGAAATATTAACATAATTGATGTTATAAATACCCAAATAAATGAAATTTTCGAATTTTTATGAATTACACTAATTTTCTGGGTTTATATGACATGTCAGTATTGATTTAATTAACTTTTTTTGAACTAAACATGCAGTTATGATTTTCACAAAAAACATGTACCAAATTGTGCAAAAATTAAAATATAATAGTTTTTAAAACAAATATTATATTATTAATTGTTATTTTATTCCTAAATATCTATGGATCTTCCAAATTACATAGATAAGGATATATATATTAATAATGAACCACTTGGGGTTTGTTTGGCTTGTTATAGTAACTTTATTAACCATATAGTGTAAGAAAACAAAAAGACACGGTAAAAGTAAAATTATTTAACATAGAGATAAATATAAATGATAAGGTTAGAATAGTAACCAAAACCTGTTTAAAACCTATTGGTTGTGATGATTTACACCCATACCCACCTTAGATTTGAAATAAATTAATTTTAAGCTGTTATAAACTGAAAATGACTTTATTATAAAATAATATTTTATGTTTTTCCTAAGGTTCCCCACTCCTCCCTTATAAAAAGGCACCTCCTCCATCTTCTCTTTACACAACATAAAGCCTTAAATCTCGGCCAAACCATTCCCATTTCTATTATCAACTTTCCTATTAACATACTAGTGGTCCTGGTTTTCTTCAAAGACTTATTTTAGTGCCATAAGAGGAGGTTTCAATGAGGCTTGTCGAGTAAGAGGTAATATTTGTTACCAATTCTTTCAAATTTATTTTTTCTTCTAATTATTCTTCTTTAGGTATTTCATTATTAATTAATAACATCAGTATCACTCATATACTGATATTTTATTATAAATATTAAACAACCCTATTTCACCTTCTATGCATTCTATGGAAGACGAAATCACCGCGCGTGCGTACGTACGGAATACCGTATCCACGCCATGTTTTAATCTATTTTCCACCACCACATTACCTGGATGGGTATAATGGTGTAAATAATAACAATATATCATTATATTAAAGCAATATTGATTCTGAAATACTATACATACACTTCAATAAAATTCCACGATCATGGGAATGATATCATCGCTCGTGCGTATGTACGACCTACCGTCTCCACGATGTGATGCGACTCGTTCTACATGATTTTCATTGAATAATTATTATATAATTTAAATGAATGAATAAATATGATATATATTACACTAATACAATTATGTAAATGAGGAATCTATATCCTAAAATTAAAAATAAGAATTTATCCGACAAAACATGCATGTGAACAAAAAGCAATGAACACCCAAATAACAAGTTGCAATGAAATATTACTAATAAGAGGATAATAATATAACCATATATGATATCATAACAATGATATGATTCTGTAATAAGTCAATCACATTATTTAAATCATTATACATGAATTTCAGATACGTACGAAGCAAATCATACTTAATATAAGGGAAAATCTTGCAATCTCATTTTTATCTGATATTGGTTATACTTCAGAATTTACTGGGGAATATTTATCATCCTCATCCATGTTTCCTTAATATGTAATATTATTTCTATATTCATACTAATTTTTAAATCCAATTATACTCATTGGTGAGTTTTTAGTAAAATATATGAATGGAATCTTTTGTCGTTTTTAGTACGAGGTACTTTTTTACATTTCCGGCCAATGTATGAGAAGAATGTTCATTTAACTTATACGGAATGAATGGATTTTTATGATTTCATAGAATATTATCTCCATGACGATTCCTTTACATATTTTCATGTTTATTTTTAATCAACTTCTTTTTTTAAAATTGTATGACATGTTATGAAAGGAAAAAAATTGATGTAGAAAGGATATTTTTCTCAAGAATTGAGTTCAAGTGTTTTATCAAAATTATTTTCCATAAGATAATATGGGGTTAGGTCTCTATCCTTATTTTTACATTGAATTGATTATGCTATGATGGAATTATTTTTATGATGTCCTTTTATATGGATTATGTTTTGATGGCATGATGATTAAGAATCCCATTTTTATTACATGGGTTTTACAATGATATATGATTTTGTGGAACACATAAGAATGGTTTCCTTATGAGATTTGTGGGACCTATATCTCCCTCCATTGCATTGGGTAATGATTTATATATCATGAGATAGACATGGTTGGAAAGGAAAGTTAATCTAGTTCCGTGATATAGGACTGGAACGAGGAGTGAACTCGGTTCAGTAATGGACTTTGTCTACTATGATGGTCTTGGAAATGGGCATGGACTAATATAATATGATTTTCTATGATTATGTCTGGTTTCCACAAAGAATCATGTTTTATGTTATGACTATTGTGATTACATTTCACTACTATGATTTATCCCATGTTATGATATTATTATCTCTCTTGCAGGTTAAGAATTTCAAAATGTTATGTTCTTATGAATATGATATGATTGATATTTCTTTTGTTTACCCTTACTGAGAATTTTATCTCACCCTTTTGTATGCTTTATTTTCCCCATGTTAGGATTAAGGGTATTAAGTATGATATTCCAAATAGTACTCTAGATATGATAAAATAAACGGGAGACAATTTTTATGATTTATGAACAAGTTGTTTTTGTTTCCCAGTTTCTAAAGACACTATACCTATACAGTCCAATCATGGTTTTGTTATATGTTGTAATAAGTATGCATCAATTCTGAAGTAATAACCATGTATGTAATTTATGGGTCATTATAGTTGGTATCGGAGGACAGGTATAGTCAACTATTGAGAACAAAGATGTGAAAGCATTAGTAAGAGCTCTAAGGATATGTATAAACGTAGAACACAATATTACTATTTTAGAAATGGCCATGAAAAACCTATGATAAGACCTAAAGTGTGAAATTTTATTACTAATTATGTTGTTTACTTGTTATAATTTGTGTTGATCACACTACTCTTCATTGTTTTAGTCAATGGCTAGAACCTGAAAGAACCGTGTTAATGTGTAATGCGATGGGAAATTCAATGATTATCCCCATGAGAAATCAAACGTTATGGGAGCTAGACTGAAAAATATTGTAGCCATGCTCACATAACATTCTCAAGCTATGAATCATGTAGGACTTCCAAACAAGAAAATTAGGGAGAAACATTCTGTTGAGTCCTTCATGAGGTAGCGTCCACCCTCTTTCAGTGGGTCTACTGATCCATTAGTGGATGAATAGTTGATCAATACCACTGAAATGATATTTTCTGATCCACAATTCTCTGAACATGATAAAGTCATCTTAGCAGTATGTTGTTTGGATGATGAAGGTGATCAATGGTGGTATCTTATTAAGATTACGAGTAAAATGGATGAAATTGAGTCCATGGAATGGGACAAGTTCAAGAACTTATTTTTCAATAAGTACTTCCCATGTATTATTCGAACAAAGATAGAGATGGAGTTTCTTGATCTGAAGAAAAAGGATGATGAATCTATTGGTACCTACGAAGAAAATTTTACAAGACTTGCAAGGTACGCTTCTGGGATTATTATCCAACGAGAGAGTAAGATCGATCGATTCTATAGTGGCCTAAAAGAAAGTCTCTGAAGGGAGTTATCCATAGGGAACTTCAATAGCTATGAGGAAATTGTTCGATGTTCTCTAAAGGTTGAGATGAATATTGGAATAACCCATCAATCATATGGCTTTGACAAGAGGAGGAAAATTGAATTCAAAGAAAAATCTAAAGACCACACTGAAAAGAAGATGAGTTTTCCCTTATTCATAATGTGTTGATAAAAACATAGAGGTAATTGTCTTAAAGGGACATGTAAATGTTTAAAGTGTGGAAATGAAGGTCATCGGGAAGTTGAATGTCGAAATAATGGGAAGAAGATCTCTAATGATGCGAACAAAGAAAGGGATACACAGAATTCCCCTCCTACATTTCAATGTTTCATGTTCAAGGAAATGGGGCATTAAGTCAATCAATGCCCTAATCCAAGGGTTGTTTATGATGATCGACATCAACAAAATCTTAAGGCCAAAGACAAAGGAAAGTCACATGAAATTTCTATCGGCGATGTGGAGTACAATAAAGAAGTGGTGAAAGGTAAACCTACCATCCAATCTAAATTATAAAATGATTTATTTGATTCTGGATCCAACAACTCTTTTATTTCTTAAGAATTTTTAAGGGTATTTCCATATTACCTCAGTAGTTAGATATTGAGTTAGCTGTGACAATGCATAATGGCACAATAGTCACATCAAAAGTGTACAATTCTTCTTCGATTGATGTTTGTGGGAAAGTGCTTCCTGGAAATCTTGTGATCCTTTCTATAGTGTAATTTAATGTGATTCATGGAATGGATTGTCGTTCCTTATATGAATCTCATATCAATTTCCAAAGGAGGGAAGTCACATTTCATATTGCAGATCAATCTATGATCATCGATCGATGCAAGGATGAACATAACCTTCCATTGGGAATTTATTCCATATTATGGGTCTTGATTCCACTAAATGAAGGTTATTTATCTCAAATTGCTGGAGAGAAGCTCACTATTATTAATATTCCCATTTTACAGGAGTGTGAGGATGTCTTTCCAGAGTATTTACTTGGTCTTCCACCAAATCCTGAAGATGAGTTTTCAATAAAACTCGTACCGTGTGCTTTACCTATATCAAAGACACCTTATAGAATAGCCCAAATTGAGTTGCAAGAATTGAAGAAGAAACTCCAATAGAATCTTGATAAGGGATTCATACACACTAGTGCATCACCTTGGAGACCAACTATTCGTTTTTTAATAAGAAAGATGGATCAATGAGACTCTACATTGATTATAGAGAACTCAACAAGATCACTATCAAGAAAAAATATCCTCTCCCAAGCATTGATTCCTTATTTGACCAACTACGCGGAGCTCAATAATTTTCCAAGATTGGACTTCATTTTGGGTATCATAAATTAAGGGTCATAAGGTAGGATATACCAAAGACAGATTTTTTTACAAGGTATGGACACTATGAATTTATAGTGATTCCATTTGGTCTTACTAATGCCCCTTCTATCTTCATTGATCTAATTAATAGAGTCTTTATAGACTATCTTGATCAGTTTTTGGTAGTCATTATAGATGATATTCTTGTCTATTCAAAGAGAAAGGATGAAAATGAAGATCACTTGATAATTGTATTGAAGACTCTGAGAAAGGAGAATCTTTATTCAAAATTTACCAAGTGTGAATTTTGGCTTTAAAAGTTGCATTTTTGGGTCACAAAATCTCAAAAGATGGGAAATCTGTGGATCCAGCAAAATCAGAGGTTATTGAAAGATGTTTGAGACCCAAAACAGTAACTAAGATCTGGTGTTTTCTTAGTTTAGTTGGGTACTATCTACGTTTTGTGAATGATTTTTCAAGATTATCTAACCCACTTAGCATATTGACTCAGAAAGGAGTTATGTTTGTTTGGATAGAAGAATGTGAAGAGAATTTCAAGGAGTTAAAAAGATGATTATACAGTGCACTTGTGCTCAAACTACCTTGTAGTGGAGAAAGGTTTGTGATCTATAGTGATGCATCCAAGAAGGGGCTAGGGAGTTTTCTCATGAAAAATGATATGGTGATATCTTATGCCTCACGATTGTTGAAAATCTATGAGATAATTTTACCCAACTCTTGATTTGGAGTTAGCTTTGGTAATCATTGCATTAAATATTTGGAGGCATTATTTTTATGGTTAAATGTGTGATATTTATACTGATCATAAATGTTTAAAGTATATTTTCACACAAAAAAGGTGAATATGTGCCAAAGAAGATGGTTGGAGTTGATTAAGGACTACGACTGCTCAATTAATTATCACCCATGGAAAGAAAACAAGGTGGCATATGCATTAAGTCAACAAGACCATGCCAGCTTATCCATGATTAGGATCACAAAAGATCCTATAATTATGGATTTACAAAGTATGGATCTTGGAATTATAGTAAAAGTGGAAAATCTTATCTTTCTCAAATGAATGTTCGACAATATATACATGTGAAGATTAAAGAGGCACATAACGAATGTGTAGAGTTACAAAAGAAGGTGAGAAATGTTCCTGAATTCAACCTTGATTGTTATGGGATAATAAGGTTCAAGAATCAGGTTTGTGTCCCTCCAATACCAGAATTAATGAAGGAGATGATGGATGAGGCTCACAGTTCTTCATTCTTTATTCATCCTAGAAGCACGAAGATGTATAGGTACCAGAATAATTACTTCTGGTGGGATGGAATGAAAAGAGTTGTTACAAAATATGTCTCTTGATTCTTGGTTTGTCAGCAAGTTAAAGCTATGAGACAGATGTCAATGGGGATGTTACAACCATTACCCATACCCGAATGGAAATGGGAAAACATCACTATGGACTTTGTCACCAAACTACCTAAAACATCCAAAGGCAATAAAGTTATCTGGGTCATAATTTATCATATTACGAAGTCGACACACTTCATTTCTATTAGAGAGGATTTCTCTATTGATCACCTTTCTTGGATATATGTAAATGAAGTGGTAAGATTTCATGGAGTACCACATTCCATTATATCTGACCGGGATCTTAGGTTTACCTCGATGTTTTGGCGAAGTCTTCAGCATACTCTAGATACAGAGTTGAGTTTCATCACTGCTTATCATCCTTAGACAGATGGTCAATCTGAGAGGACAGTTCAAACTCTAGAAGACATGATGAGAGCTTGATCTTTGGCTTTCAATGGTGGTTGGGATCAACACCTACCTTTGGAAGAATTTTCTTATAATAATAGCTTTCACTATAGTATTCAGATGGATCCTTATGAATCTCTCTATGGAAAGAAATGTAGGACTCCAACTTGCTGGGATGAAGTTGGGGAACAGACGCTATTAGGATCCGATCTTGTTGATGAGATGGAAGAAAAGGTCAGATCTATTCAACAACACATAAGAGCAGCTCAAAGTCGACAAAAAAAGTTATTCCGACAACCGAAGAAAATACCTAGAGTTTGAAGTGGGTGATAAAGTTTTCTTATGAATATCTCCTTGGAAGAGAGTAATAAGATTTTGAAAGAAGGGGAAGATGAGCCCTAGGTATATTGGTTCTTTTGAAATAATGGATCGTGTTGGGAAGGTAGATTACCGATTGGTGCTTCCACCAAATCTCTCTCAAGTTCACAATGTGTTCCATGTATCTCTCCGGAGAAAGTACATACCTAATCCATCAAATGTACTATGCTCAGATGTTGTACCGTTGGAGTAAGATATTTCTTATGAAGAACAGCCGATAGAGATCCCGGATCGTTGAAAAAAATTCTTATGGAACAAGACCACTCGCATGGTGAATGTTTTATGGAGGAACCACAAATTGGAAGAAGCTACATCAGAACTTTAGGATATGATGAGGGAGAGGTATCATCATCTGTTTGTTAAAAAGTGACGAATTTCGAGGGTGAAATTCATTTTAAGGGGGTAGAATGTAACACTCGAGATTTTATCAGAAATATTTTTTTTATGTATTTTGTTATATGAAACACCAAAGGAATCATTCACTACACAAAACATTGCCTTGTCTTGTATTGCACGCAAGAGAAACCTTCCTCGATATCTTGCGTTGTACGCAATACCGAGTTTCACTAAACAATGATATGTTATTAAAATATTATTAAAACTAGCCATTATGAATAGTAATACCCACATTTTAATTTTTTTTAAATTTTATCTTTCAAAATGGACATCATTTTTGGATTCGGAATATCGAAATTAGCATAGGGTGAATTTTTGTTATTTTTCAGAAAACATTCAATTTATGATGAATAGTGAAAACACTGGGTTACTATTTAAAAACCGACTGTTTATTTAAATAATTATTTATTTTATTTAAATTTATTTTAGGTCAAAATTGATACACAGTACCTATATAAGTTCAATGTAATTCATTGGAGTCATTTTATAATAATTTTAGATATATAAAAATTTTATTGAACTTTTTACCGTCTTTACCCACCTCCCATGAGCATTTGTAATTGTTCATAAAGATTAATTTTACCATTTTTGTGAGTTGAATTTCAAAAATCCGAGAGACATGGTTAATATCAAGGAGTAAAATGAGGTTCAATAAGATAAAAATAATTTTGGGTGAATAGTAACTTTTTACTTATATTTACCATGGTTAAAAGTAAATAGGGTAATTAAGGGTAAAAATGATATTATTATTACCCTAACACGTGTCCTAATTAAATTGGATAAGTGTAATTTGACCAAAAACAACCTTAGGGATAAAATTTTACCCTTTAGGTCCACTTGGATTAGATTAGGACATTTATTATTCTTTTATTTAAAGACGAGTTAAAATAGTTAAAATCAATCTTTAATAACTAAAACATTTTTAATATAGGGATATACATAAGATAAATTCGACTATAAATATTAATTAAAAAGATAAAAATATTTCCTACATAATGGTATTTTATTTATAATGTTTAGACATTAAATAAGTTAATGTATTAATGACACAAAGATGATGCAGTAATTACTTTATTAATGAAATATTAACATAATTGATGTTATAAATACCCAAATAAATGTAATTTTATACATTTAATGAATTACAAGAAATTACAAGGATTATATGACATGTTATTATATATTTAATTATCTTTTTTAGAACTAATCATGTTGTTATGATTTTCACAAAAATCACATACCAAATAGTGTCAAAACATACATAAAATTGTTTTTAAAACAATTATTATATTATTAATTGTTATTTTATTCCTAAAAATCTATGGTTCGTCCTGAAGATATAGATAACGTTATATATATTAATAATGAACCACATGGGGTTCTTTTGTCTTATTATAGTATGTTTATTAACCATATAGTGTAAGAAAACAAAAAGACACGATAAAAGTTAAATTATTTTACTTAGAGTTAAATCTAAATGATAATGTAAAAATAGTATCCAAAACATGTCTAAAACCTATGGGTTGAGATTATTTAGACTTATACCCACCTTATATTCTAAATAAATCAATTTTGAGATATTATAAACTGAATATGACATTATTATAAAAGATTAGTATATCTTTTTCCTAAGGTGCCCCTCTCCTCCCTTATAAAGGGGAACATCCTCCCTCTTCTCTTTACACAAATTTTAGCCTTCATGCTCTGCCAAACCCGGCACATTTCCCTCTCAACTTCCCTAGAAACATACTATAGATCCTTGTCTTCTTCAAAGACCATGTTTAGTTCCCTGATAAGAGGTTTCAAAGAGGCATGTCAAAGAAGAGGTAATATCTGTTACCGATTCGTTCAAATTTATTTCTTCTCCTACAATCCTCTTATATAGTTGTTTAATTATGAATTAATAACATCAGTATCACTCATATACTGATATTTTATTATAAATATTAAAAAAACCCTATTTCACCTTCTATCCATCCTATGGAAAATGAAATCACCGCGTGTGCGTACGTACAGAATATCATCTCCATGTCGTGGTGTAATCTGTTTTCCACCACCACATTACTTGGATGGGTATAATGGTGTAAATAATAACTATATATGATTATTTTAAATTTATATTGATTCTGAAATATTATACATACACTTCAATACAATTCCACTATCATGGGAACGATATCATCGCTCGTGCGTACGTACGGCCTACCGTCTCCACAATATGATGTGAATCATTCTACATGATCGTCATTGAATAATGATTATATAAATGAATTTAATGAATAAATATGATATATATTACACTAATAACATTATGTAAATAAGTTATATATAACCTAAAAAGAATAATAAGATTTTATTCGACAAAACATGCATAAGAACATAAACAATGAACACCCGAATAACAAGTAGCATTGAAATATTACAAATAAGAATATAAGAATATGACCATATATGATATCATAACAATTATATGATTCTGTAATAAGTCAATTATGTTATTTAAATAATTATACAGGAGGTTTGGATACATACGAAGCAAATCAGACTTAAGTTATGGGAAAATCGCACAATTTCATTTTTTTCCGAGATTGTTTATACTTTAAAATTTACTAGGGTATATTTATCATCCACATCCATGTTTCCTCAATATGAAATATTATTTCTATCCTCCTACAAATGTTTAAATCCAATTTTACCCACTGGTGAGTTTTTAGTAATACATATGAAAGGAATCTTTTGTCGTTTTTAGTACGAGGTACTTTTTGACTTTTTTGGCTAATGTATGAGAAGAATGTTTCTTTAACGTATACGGCATGAATGGATTTTTATGATTTCATAGAAAATTATTTCCATGATTTTTATTTTATAGGATTTAATGTTTATTTTTAATCAACTTTTTTTAGTTTAAAATTGTGTGACATTTTAAGAAAGGAAAAATGTTTTCTAAGTAGAAAGGATATTTTCCTCAAGAATGGATTTCACGTGTTTTATCAAAATTATTTTCCATTTAAGATAATGTAGGGTTATGTTTTTATCCTTATTTTTACATTTAATTGATTTTGTTATGATGGAATTATTTTTATGATGTTCTTTTATATGGATTATGTTATGATGGCATGATGTTTAACAATCCCATTTTTATTACCTGGGTTATGCTATGATTATTGATTTTGTGGCACACATAGGAATGGTTTCATTATGGGATTGTTGGGACCTATATCTACCTCCAATCAATTAGGTAAATATTTATATCTCATGAGATAAACTAGGATGGAACGAAAAGTTAATCCAGTTCAGTGATATAGGATGGAACGAGGAGTGAACTCAGTTTAGTAATTGCCATTGTCCGCTATGATGGTCTTGGAAATGAGCCTGGACTAATATGATATGATTTCCTATGATTATGTGTGTATGAAACAAAGTTTCATTTTTTATGTTATGATTATTGGGATTAAATTTCACTACTATGATATATCCCATGTTATGATATTATGATCTCTCTAGCAGGTTATGATTTTCAAAAGATAATGTTCTTATGAATATGATATGATTGATATTTATTTTGTTTACCCTTACTGAGAATTTGAGATCACCCTTTTGTATGTTTTCTTTTCCCCAGGTCAGGAAGAAGGTTATTAAGTAGGATATGCCAAAAGGGACTCTAGATATGATGAAATAAATAGGAGACAATGGGGATGATTTATGAACCAGTTGTTTATGTTTCCCACTTTCTAAAGAGAATATTCCTATACTGTCCTATCATGGTTTTGTTATATGTTGTAATAAGTATGATTCAATTCTTAGGTAATAACCATGTATGTAAAGTATGGGTCATTGTAACAATTGTGCCACCTGCATCCTTTTGAGCCGCCCTGGCCGAGCTGCCTGCTGCCTTCCGAGCCGCACCAGCCACACCACCTGTGGACTTCCGAGCTGCCCAAGACGAGGCACCCATATACTTTTGAGCCACCCCGGCTGCACAGCTCCTGGACTTCCGAGGTGCCCCAGACAAGGAGCCAGCAGCCTTCTGAGGTGCCCCAGACGAGTAGCCAGGGGCCTTCGGAGCCGCACTGGTGGCGCCACCCGTGGCCCTCTGAGCAAACCCGGTCGCGCTTCTTGATCCCTCTCTGAGACACCTCAAACCAAGCCGAACCCAATAGGGATGGCTCGGGCCAGATCAAACCCCAGCACACTATGACCCTCTTACACTCTTTTAGCTATAACATTGGCATCAGGCGTCTGTTTGGAGAACTGCCACTTTCACTAGAAATATTGGTGCAAGATGTTCCCATTGAGTAGAAACCTCTAGAGTTTTTATTAAGGTTGTGAACAGTCAGTTTGGATCGAGCATGAATCTAACCGGGACCCTGGGACTAAAAGGTTACTAACTCCCAGATCGGGCATCCGATTGACGCGCCGTCGGTTGTGTTGAGACCCCTATGACATGGAAAACCACTGAGATTATCATTTGAGGGACTTTGTGGTAGTTTTATATTTACTAGTAGATCATTGAGAGGATCTTATCATAGACGAGCGATCATAGTGCGGGAACCCAGTAGCTGGTGGAGACTTGAGGAATTATGACATGTTCAACTTGGAGGGACTTGAGAGGCCCAGTGGGGAGAACCTATATGTGATGCAGCAAACTAATGGGGAGGAGAACCTCTGTGTGATGTGGTTGACCCATGGTACATGACAAGAGGAGTACCTCAGCAGGTCATGGTGGGGAGCACAACTATGTGACACGGCAGACCCATGGTACTCGACTGGAGGAGTACCTCAGCAAGTCATGAGGGGGAGCACATCTGTGTGACGTGGAAGACCCTTGATGGGAAGATCCTCTGGGTGACACGGTAGACCCATGATACTCAACAGGACGAGTAACTCAACAGTCCCAGGTTTGTGAGAAGTGCCTTTGTTTGATGCGGTAGGCCCACTGTACTCGATAAAGGAGGGGATCTTTAGCATCTGAGTTGTTCAACGATGTGACTGGGGATGTTACTTTTTTACTACCCATAGAATAAATCCTAGTATGAGATGAGTCAGTATCTCTATGTTTTCCTCATGATTGAGATGAATTACTTGATAACTCATGTATATGTATGGGAATATTCCTAGGTAGCGTTATTTGTTGATTTCATACTTTTTGGTTTAACCTTGGTGGATTTTGTGTGACCTTGAGGGTCTCGTGGTCCCTAGAGAGTATCTTTATACTAACCCCTACACGAAGGTGGACCATACGACATGTCGGTACATAGAGGAGACTGCTGGACTTAGAGTGCTGAGCAGGCAATCTGTACCTAACCTTCAGGTAGGAACCTTGGAGGACAATCCAGTGGCTGTCTTTTTATCTTTCTTTAGTTCTATTGTATTTCATTTGTACTTGTACCTTTACTGTTGTGCCAGTATTTCACCCACCTTTTTAATTTTAGCACTCTTTCTGTTATGCAGTTTTCTTGTGTTCATATCTTGATGTGTGCTTGGTTTCATGAGTTTAATGGTTATAAAGGCAATTCTTTCCCAGTTTTAGGGAAAACACCTTTCGGTGCTATTTTCTAGAACCTGGCCTATGGAAGGTGGTCTTGGGGTAGTCGTGGAATGAGCCCCGGGGGACGGGTCATTGTAAAAACCGATATTTTGAATAAATTTTGTTTCCTAACATTGTGTGTTATTTTATTTTATACTCAACAAAACTATTTCATATAATATAATGATTATAATTACAATAAGAACGTTGGAAACTGAATGTTGTGATTATTTTCTATAAATACAAGTGATCTTGATTAATTAATATAGAAAAAATATTTGATGGCCCCATCCAGCAGTCTCAGGCCGATCGAAGCCCATCTGACAGAACTCGGGAAGGAGGTAGCACCTTTGGGCTTTTCTCTGGACCAAACCCAATCCGAACTTCATCATGTATAGTTGGAATGAAATCGCCTTCGTGAGAAGTTCATGTTAATAGAAATTACTACTCGGGCAATGTTGGTCAAGCCGCCCCAAGATTCTATCACCCTACCACACGTTACTCTTAGGTCCTATGCTGGTGTTATAATGGGTTATGTAATGATACCATAACTGCCTTGTGTAATCCTTTGATTTAAATAAATTATGATTTCTTCATATGATGAAGTTTGTGAATTTTCAAATGTCCTGATAAATATAGTATGCATATTATTGATTAATTTTAGAAAAATTATAATTTAAAAATGTTTATGAAAACCTTAAATAATTAAAAATGTTTAATGATTTTCAAAAAATGGTCTTCTACAGTTGGGTTCAGTATGAAATTTAGAGTATAATAAGATCAACATAATTTTGATGAATAGTAATTTCTGAATAGTGATTTTTCGCTTAGGATTAGTAATGCGACCAAATTGATTAGTAATATGACTTAAAGAAAGTATTAATATAATCTAGGCACCTTGATTAAGTAATTTGATTTAATAAAATAGGTAAAAAACTGTTTCAGAAATTATTAGTCAAGTCTTAGTTTTCTTGGGTGAATAGTATTTTTTAATTAAAAAATAAATAAAAAATATTTACAAAATTAATTTTGTAAAATGGAGTTCATTTTTGAAGTTAGAGCATCAATATTATGTTATGGTAATTTTTTGGGATTTTTGTAAAAAAATGAATTTTGGGTAAATAGTGTATTTATTTAAAAATTAAATTAAAAATATTTAGAAAATTATTTTTATAAAATGGAGTTCATTTTTGAAATTATAGAATCGATATTTGGTTAAGATGAAATTTTGGGATTTTTTTGTGAAAGTTAAATTTTCGGTGAATAGTGAAAATACAGTTTTTAAGTTACGGGTGATTAATGACATCATTAAATGATGTATTAAGTATGTAATAAATATGTTCGACTTATGAATAGTAATATAAGGTATTTGGTGTCCCACGTGGCCAATACCATGGGAAAATACCATGGTAAAGCCCATGGTTTAGCCAATACCACCAATGAGGTGTCGCTTGGCCATTAATGCCTTGTCCCCTCACTTCCCCTATAAATACCAAGACATTTTCTCATCCTTTTGATTCCAAAATCCTCCTCAAAGATTTTATGCTCTCATTACCTCCAAATTTTCCCTAAATCCTCCCAAGTTCCCAAAATTCTTTATTTTGAAGTTACTCTTCAAGGTAAGGGATCATACCTCTCTCTTTCCTTTCATGTATTGACATTTATCTACATTATTTTTAGCTCCTTGTTCTTATTTGGGGATGTTCTTTTATATTCTTCATACATTTCATTGCATGTTCATATGATGAGATACCCCTTCTTTCTCTCACCAATTCATTTTAAGAATGTTTATGTGGCACCGTTAAGCTGCCGAATTTTTGTATGGGATTCTTTCACTCTTCCCATTTTCAAAGATCTACATTCATGTCGAGTAATTTAAGTTCCCTTTTTCCATGTTGGGGTATGATATATATTAATCATACTGTCATTATATGTTCACATGATGACAGACCCTATTTAATTTCATCAATTCATTCTTTTTGAAGTTTTAAGTGACGACGTTATGCTGCCGAATTTTCATAAGAGAAATCATATTTTTGTATTCCTTCCATGTTTTTCATTTCATCTAGTATATCTTTCAAATTTCATTACCATGTTCTTATATCCTTTATATTCTATCCATATGGATCATTTATTAGTGGGTGACCCATGTCCCCTCTCTTTTTAATATTTTCTAAATCCCTATAACATAGCCGTTATGCTGCAGAATTTTCGTCTCAAAATGTCTCTCTCTTTTTCTCAAATTATTTTTTTTATTGAGTGAATACTAAAAGATCCTTCTTCTATAGGGGTATTCACATATATATCAAAATTTTCTATTATAATTCTGGGTCTTACATACTTGAAATTCACTTTCCTTTTTCCATGGGTTTAAAGTGACAAAAAGATCATGTCATTAAAGCAGTTTTAAAACGTTATGATTATGAAATGAAACACATTTACTTTATGCTATGTAGGTTATTTATTAAATGGCTGATGGTGATATATGTGTCTCACATGATAATAAAGGAAAATTTAAGGTTTCACCATGATAGCACTCCAACGCATTGGATAATGACTTAATCTCTAGAGATGGCCATTTTAACGATACCTTGATGAATAACCTTGATAATTTTTTTTAATGACACATTGGGGATGTACCTTTGTGAAACATAAATGATTTTCTATGTGAAATGTTGTAGCCACATCTTCTAGTTATGGAACACATTATTTTTATTACGATATGCCTCATGATCACTTTCTCATGACTTAAAGTTGTTTATCACGACCTTATTAACGTATCTCAAGTTCACATGTAAAATGTTCCTTTTGTTTTCCATACTGGGCCTGCTTCTCACCCTTTCCTTTGATGTATGCTCCCTGGTTAAGAGATGATGTAATGAACATAGGATGAACAATGAATAATCATTTAATGTGTTTAAGAAGAATGGTATATGTCGTCATGTATTAAGTTCCTGGTTTCCAAGACACTGAACCTTAAAGTTCCTCGGTTTTGTAAAATGTAAAGAAATGTTATGTTATTAAAATGCAGAATTCTATAGTTGGTGTCAAAGGATGCTTTAGTTATTTATGGAAAGTAGGATATGAAAACATTTGGAAGAACCCTATAGAAATGTTTAAATATAGGAAATCTTCCTAGTTTTTTGATGAGTATTAATTAAGTGGTTTATCATGAAAATACATCTCTGTCTGGATACGAGCAGTTAGAGATGGCTCTGGCATAGATGTAAATAGGGGTATAACCCGAAAACACCACTTTGAGCTAGACTTGAATGGGAACTGGTACCTGACAATGGGCCTTGATTCACTCTTGGTTACGACACTTTAAAGGGATATGTTTGGTTAATAGAAAGCTTTTTATGAATAATTATGAAGGAATTATAGAAAATTGTAATTGTCTATGCATGATGTTTTAGGAAATAAAATCATTTTTAGTTAAATTATTCATAAATGAAATAAGTTTCTCATGAAGGATTTATTCTTTTAGAAAATGTCCCCACCATCTAGGAATACATTGACGTATTTCATGAGGAGTTACCCGAACCTCCCCCAGAAAGAGAGGTAGAGTTATCCATTAAACTCATACCCAGATCTCATCCGATGTCAAAGACCCCCCATAGGATGGAAAATGTAGAGCAAGATGAATTAAAGAAACAACTCTGAGATCTTTTGGAGAATGGGTTTATCCCACCACGTGTGTCTCCTTGGGGAGCACCAGTTCTCTTTGTGAAGAAAGATGGATCGATGCAGCTAGGCATTGATTATAGAGAACTGAATGGGATTACAGTGAAGAACTAATACTCTCTTACAAGAATTGATGACTTATTTTTCCAACATTGTGGGACTCAATTCTTTTCTAAGATTGATATTTGCTCTATTTATCATCAATTGAGGGTAAAGAATGATGATATTCCAAAAACATCCTTCCAATAATGATATGGGAATCATGAGTTTGTTTTTATGCCCTTTAGACTGACTAATGCATCTGCTATTTTTATGGACCAAGAATAAGTTGATTTTGTAAACTTATGATTTATCAAATGGATATCCTTGGTATAGGAAAATTATTTGGTGATTAAATGATAAATTATATTTTTGGATTATGTTTTTTCTATTCGAGTACTATATGCCTAAGGGAAATAAAATACTACAGGATTTAATTTGAGGAGGAATGGTTGAATTTGTTATTTTAGGAATTTTTGTATTTATTGTAGACATATGGTGATTTGGGTTATTTCTGGAAAATGATGAACCTAGAATAGAGAATATGTGAATAGGTTAATTACACTTTAGTATGAGACATTAAGAGTAGTCGATGTTATTTGGAGATAAATGTTATGATTTATTGAGGAAGACTATGCGATCAAATCCTTCTGAGTTTTGGGTTCCAATCATAGTTTGGATTATTCTGAACAATTTTAAGGATGGTTTTTTATTGAATGGGCTTTCTGGAACTTTGGGTACTTTTGTTGAATTTTGTAGATTAATAGTCATATTTATTTTTATATATGATTATCCTTTTAGGGGATTATATGATCTCGTACAAACCTTTTTAGTTTTAGTTGATGACTAAATTCAAGGGGAAAATATAGTTATTCTTTTGTGGATTATGTTATTCTCTATAAGTTGATTCTTGTTCTTTTGATGAGACCAAGTCTTTTTGAATGGTCAATTTTTGGAGAAAAGATTATTCTTGGTGGAAAATTATTATGGGATGAATCTCTAATTGAAGGTATATATATTTCCTTATGTTTTTATTTTTTTTAGTAAATTAATTCCTTAAAATTATGAAAAGGAATGTAAAACAAAAATATTGTTGGTTTACATTTCCTACTGGGTAATCAAATACCGCTTAACACATCTTATGTTTGGGATCTTCTTGTGGTTAATTTTCACCTAATGTTGTTTTCTATCACTCACACTATAAACATAACCCTTTGTTTTCCCTTCCATGTTCATGTTTTCATACATGGAATCCCAGTATGGGTTAACTCGGGTGACCTCTATACTTCCCTTTCCTTCTTTTAAAGTAATAGTTTTACTGACTCTTTTCTGATGTGGGAATTTTAATGAAATTTCCAAGCCCGTTTTTTTTTTAAATTGTGTGGATGAAATTTCTTAAGGGGGGAAGATTTTAACAACCCAAAATTATGAATAATTTTTTTTCATAACTTTTTCTGTTAATTTCTTTTGTACTCAACAAAATTATTTCATTTAAAAAAATAAGTATAATTTAAATAGGACCGTTGGAAACTAAATGTGGTGATTATTGTATATAAATGAAATTGATCTTGATTAATTAATATATAAAGTAGATTATATGGCCCCATCTAGTAGTCTCAGGCAGATCAAAGCCCATCTGACAGAACTCACGAAGGAGGTAGCACCTTTGGGCTCAACTTTAGACCAAACCCAAGCCAAACTTCATCGTGTGAAGCTGGAACGGAATAACCTTCACGAGAAGTTTAATCTAATTGAAATCACTACTCGGGAAATGTTGGCCAAGCCACCCCAAGATTCTATCACACTCAATCACACCTTACTCTTAGGTCCTATGCTGGTGTTATAAGGGATTATGTAATGAGACCGTAATTTCCTTTTTAATCCTTTGATTTTAATAAATTGTGATTTCTTCTTATGATGATGCTTGTGAATTTTCAAATGTCCGGATAAATATAGTATGCATATTATTGGTGAAATTTAGAAAAGGATATTTTATAAATATTTATATGAACTTTAAAGAATTAAAAATATGTAATGATTTTCAAAAAATGGCCTTCTCCAGTTGTGTTCAGTATGAAATTTAGAGTCTAATAAGATCAAAATAATTTTTGATGAATAGTAATTTCGAATAGTGATTTTTCACTTAGGAATAGTAATGTGACCAAATGGATTAGTAATCTCACTTAAAGAAAGTATTAATATAATCTGGGCACCTTGATTAGGTAATGTGATTCAATAAAATAGGTAAATAACTGTTTCAAAAATTATTAGTCAAGTCTTAGTTTTTTCAGGTGAATAGTGTTTTTTAATTAAAATTTTAATAAAAAATATTTAGAAACTTATTTTTGTAATATGGGGTTAATTTTTGAACTCTGAGAATGGATATTATGTTATGGTAATTTTTGGGGATATTTATGAAAAAAATAAATTTTCAGTGAATAATGTATTTATTTAAAAATTAATATAAAAATATGTAGAAAATTACTTTTATAAAATGGAGTTCATTTTTTAAATCAAATCATTGATATTTGGTTAAGGTGAAATTTTTGGATTTTTCTGAGAAAGTTGAATTTTCGGTGAATAGTGAAAATACAGTTTTTAAGTTACGGGTGTTTAAAGACATCATTAAATGATGTATTAAGTATGTAATAAATATTTTATACATAGGAATAGTAATATAAGGTATTTTGTGTCCCATGTGGCCAATACCATGGGAGAATTCCATGGGAAAGCCTATGGTTTAGCCAATACCACCAATGAGGTGTCCCTTGGCCATTAATGCCTTTTCCCCCTCATTTCACCTATAAATACCAACCCATTCTCTAATACTTTTCGATTACAAAATCATCCTCAATGATTTTCTGCTCTCATTACTTCATATGGAGTCCTCCCATGGTACCCTGAAGCCTCCCAAGGTCCCAAACGTCCAGATTTCAAGTTACTCTTCAAGGTAAGAGATCATACCTCTCTCTTTCCTTTCATGTATTCTCCTTTATGTCATTTATTTTATGCTCCATGTTATAATGTTGGGGATGTTACTTTATATTCATCATACTTTCCATTTCATGTTCATATGATGAGAGACCCCCTATTTCTCTCATCAATTCATTTTATGATTATTTAAGTGGCGCCGTTAGGCTGCCGAATTTTTTTAAGGGATTCTTTCACTCTTCCTATTTTCAATGTTCTACTTTCATGTCGAGTCATTTAATTTACATTTTTAAATGTTGGTGTATGATATTTATATTAATAATACTATCATTTTATGTTCACATGATGAGAGACCCTATTTAATCTCATCAATTCATTCTTTTTGACGTTTTAGGAGATGTCATTAGGCTGCCGAATTTTCATAAGAGAAATCTTAATTCTGTCTTCCTTCCATGTTTTTTATTTCATATGGTATGTCTTTCAAATTTCATTACCATGTTCTTATATCCTTTATATTCGGTCCCTCTACTATTTTATGGATCATTTATGAGTGGGTGACCCATGTACCCTCTATTTTCAATATCTTCTAAAACCCTATAACATAGTCGTTATGGTGCAGAATTTTTTTCTCAAAATGTATCTCTTTTTTTCTCAAATTATTTTATTTTATTAAGTGACTAATCAATGATCTTTCTCCTGTAAGGGTATTCACATATATATCACAATGTTCTATTTTAATTCTAGGTCTTACTAACATTAAACCTGCTTTCCTTTTTCTGTGGGTTTAAAGTGACATAAAGATCATGTCATTAAAGAAGTTTTAAAACATCATGATTTAGAAATGAAACCCATTTCTTTTATGATATATGGGATATTTATGAAATGTATGATGATGATATATGTGGTTCAAATGATAATAAAGGAAATTTTCAGGGTGCACCCTAATATTTCTCCAATTCATTGGGTAAAGACTTAATCTCTAGAGATGACCATTTTAATGATACCTTGGTGAAAAACCTTGATAAATTTTTTTAATGACACCTTGGGGATGGAAATTGGTGAAACAAAAATGATTGTCTATATTAAATGTTTTAGCCACATCTTAATGTTATGAAAAACATTATTTTTATTATGATATTCCTCATGATATATTTCTCATGACTTGAAGTTATTTATTAGGACCTTATTGATGTATCTCAAGTTCACATGTAAAATGTTTCTCTTGTTTTACTTACAGGGCCTTCTGCTCACCATTTCTATTGGTTTATGCTTCCAGGTTATGAGATGTTGTAATGAACTTAGGATGAATAATGAAGAATCCTTTAAAGTGTTTAAGAAGAATTTTTTATGTCGTCATGAATTAAGTTCCTCTTTTCCAAGACACTAAACCTTAAAGATCCTCGGTTTTGTAAAATGTAATAAAAAGTTATGTTATAAAAAGGTGGAATGATATGGTCATGACCCAAGAGATATTCAAATCTCGTACATTTCTTGTCGGAACATAGAGAGATTTTTGAAGAGAATATGATATGGATTATTGGTATTGGGGATATCATATTCTGTAATACTTATTAGGTGGGTGAGGTGCTCTTCGCTCCCAAATTTCTAGTCTAAATTTTTTCCATCTGTGAGGCTAAAAATAATACAACACCTATTAATGTGTTCTTCAATTAGGAGAAGTTAAGGGTATATGATAGCATTGGTTGGAATAAATATCCATATGTTTATTTCATTATAGTTTCATAAACTTGGGGCTTCACTAGAAGTGGCTATAGGAAAATGAGGCATGTTAGAAATTGAATAGATATATTGGACCCAAAATTATTATGAACATGGCATCCAAGAATGGTTAAATTTCATAACTGGAGAATTATAGATAAATCCTTACTAATAGATTATAATGTATAGAAGAAGAGTGTTTGATTATCTTTCATAGGACACTGTTGTCTATTTCCTCTACATGTGTAATCTTTTTACCAATTTTTCAATGGATAATGGGAAAGTTGAATTGGTAACTTCATCTAGTATAGATTGGGTATAAATGTTATAGTAGACGAAATTGAGTAATTTTTCAATAAATTGTACCACGATTTGAGTATTAATGGGTAAGAAATTAAGATCAAATATGTTATATTTGTCATTATTTTATAGACATTGTGGGAGGTTCTTAGTTTTTCCCATGAGGGAAGAATATCATTCATCATTATTTTCTAGTTCTGGAGAAATTAGTGGTGAATGAAATGGTTACTCTCATGATATTTTGGATATCGTCTCATTTTTTATGTTAATTATTGGCAACATGTTATGATCTAATGACAAATAGTAATTGTTCGCAGGGAAGATTGATCAAGTGGAAACCCCCACGTAGCATTGTAAAGTTGAATTTTGGTGGATCATTTTTAGAAGGGGATATGATAGTGGTGGATTTGTGAGAGAAAACATGGGCTTAGTGTTTATGTGAAATAGCTCCTTTTACCGGATTGGGACCTCTATAGAAGAGGATACTAGAGAACTAGTTATAGGCATCATAATGTATAGTAATCTCCGTGTTCAGAAAACTAAAATTGAATTAGACTCTACTATACTTATGGTGTTTCTTCAAGGGAAGACTATACAACCATGTGAGTTGGAATATTTGGTTCATATATGTATATTGGTTGTCATTCAGGGGGTTTAGGTAAATAACACTACTAGGAAGAGTAGTTTTTTTTTGAAACAATAATATGTAATGGGATTATATGAGAAAATATAATGATTTTCCATGAGGATAGTTCATTTCCTGATGTATTTTAGTTGTTTTTAGGGTGATTTCCTTTATCATCATTATTTTTTGGAGCCAAGACTAGGGGTTATCTTTGGTTGAATTTTCTGTACTATTTTTTTTATAAAAATAATAAACTAATTTCCAAAAAATTATTATTTAATATTAATTACAAATAACATTATAAATTTATTACAAGAAATATAGCGAAAAATGCATTAAGACCCATGGTCCTAGAAATTTTATTATTAAAAAAATGTAAATAAATTAAATGTTTTTAAAATGGAAAACGTGGAATATACAATTCCACCAATAATAAGTATCATTATTATTTAAAAAATTCAATACATCCATCCATTCATTAGGACCCACCCAAAACACAGGTATTTGAATCCCTTATACTATTTTTTAGTCCACAAATTATCATCCTAATCATCCATGCGCAATTACTAGTCTTCCACATTATGAGGCCCATTTCCTTGACCTATAATGAAATAATATTTCATTTCAAATCACTGTATTCATTATTCAATACATTATACATAATAATTTTATAATTTTATATGGATTCCAATCTCTATACGTGACATGTGTAGTCACAATCCCCCAATTTGAGGACCATCCTTGATTTTGAGGGGCCACCTAATGAACCTCCATGAAAATTGTAAGCATTATTCGAAAGGGAATGATTCCCCATAAATAGAATTTATCATTCTTATAAAGCCTTTACTATCATGGATCCCAATATATATATATAATCAAAATATACATTCTAAATTGATTATTGCAATACAATGAAGATAGGCAGAGACACACCCAAGATCGAACAACGTCTAACATCTATAGTATTTGGGTTCTCTATAGAAAGGGAACCCCATATGGATGGAACCTAACCATAAATGGTAAAATATTTCTCCACATCCATTTACAATATGGGATAATCAACTACAGATTCCACCATGATAGTTTCATTACGAATATTTTGATCATATGAAATTGTAGCAACCATGTCCTTTTCATGATGGTTGAGAACAAATTCATGCTCAAAATACTAAGAGTCCTATGTTTCCACCTCATTGTGATATCCATTAAGATTATAAATCTTCTTCCTAACTTTTTAAATCTCTTTTCTCATGTGAAAGTAGTCTCCTTTGGGATTACTTTTTTGAAACGACAATTTTACATTTGAGATAAAATGATCCCCCATTTGTAAAAATGAGTCACATTAAAAATCACTATCAATTTTCTAATTTTCATGGAATTTAACCATGTAATACCATTTATATAGATAATGATATCATTAAACAATTTTATCATCCTAAAAACACAATGATTTATAACATCGTGGTAGTCATTAAATTATTGTGATGAATGTTTTTTAACACTAACCACATCAATAAATGATAATGAGCATTGAACATGTAGAGGACCCATGACTATCTCTATTTGTACCCCATTGTACATATATTTTTCATCCATAAGAAAATTAAATTTATCATTTTACATATCATAGACAATATTTTTATACTCTTCCAAAAACCAAAAATTGATAACATTGTTCATTTAAGTGTTCAATTGATGGGAATTTTCTAGAGAAAAAAGGATTTAATTCACGCTTTATAAAGAAGACAGTTATGAAATCATCGATAACATGGAATATGATATTATTTACGGGTTCACATAAGTACATATAAAAAAGGGGCCATATGTTTCACCATAAATGAGGAAGTTGAATCCAATATTATAAATCCATAATGTTTTTTAGGCACTCTCCTTTATAAATAGTATACCTTAGTAGGAGTATTTTCAATAATTTCACATTAATTTCACTCTTGAAATGCTATATATATAATAATGGTTTAAATTACCAAATATTATATATGTGTTTTTGTGTGTTTTTGTGTCTCTGTCTTGATATATATATATATATATGGTACTATATTTTTATGGGTTGAGGGCTCCAACACCATTGTCCCATAACCAAGACAAATGCCTTTGAATTAACTAATTCATTTTGAAACCACTATGCTCGGGAGGCTAAAGGAATTCGAGGATCCAATGATGTTGGTGATTTATTTTAAATTTATTAAACTTGTGCCTATTATAAATTTTTTTTATAAAAATAATATTTAAGAAGAACCCACAAAATATGGGATGGGTAAGGGTGTGTTTCATCATAGAGACCATGATATCGAATTTTATTGATAAGGTTCACGAATATATTTCTCTAGGGATTTTGCGGTTGATTTTTTGGTTAGTGGTACCCCATTGTTACATTGATTTTATGTGGTATGATTAGAATTTGTAGAGGGTAATCTTATTCATACTATTGATTGGATTGGGGTGATCTATCTTAATTTTATCTTGGAAAAAGATAGATCATATGATAAAATAATTAGAAGAGTCAACATTTCTAAAATTCCTACCATCCAGAAGTTGATTTTGGACTAGTAATGAATTTTTTATTTCTAAATTGTTGAGATAATTGTATTACCCATGGGTAACAATATATTGAGGGTAGAAGATCTAAACTATTTTCTCTCTCAATCATAGGTATTTAATTAAATTTTTTGAATACATACTTGGAATTTCTACTTCTACATTAGGTTTCCATTTGATGAAATATAGTGGAGATAATGGGGAATATTTTTTATTTACCTCATGAAATTTATTCTTTGTATGAATGGATGGGACGTGTTTTCTAATACCAATGTAATAAAAATAAGTAGAACTCTTGTCTGAGTTTTTATTTCTATACTATGATGGATCATGTGGTACCTATAGATCATATTTGACATAGAATCAATAATTGAGATTGCAATTAAAATATATAATATTACTAAACAATCACAAATTTATTCTTTTACTAAGATTCATGTGGTTTTGGATCAATTATTTTAACACAACATGTTTTTGTGAAGCAGTTTTTGAAAATTTATTTAATCTTTTTGATATTTTTCATTTCACCCAACAATAAATATAACTAGTTTTATAAGAAAGAACCATGTAGTTTGTTTTTTTAAGATACACCGTGATATAATTTCATTATACAATATCCCAATATAAATTTTCTCTACACACAACATCAATATTGTGTGCGTTATACAGAATACCAAATTGGCTTACAGTACACATAATATTAAGTTTTTACAAAACTATATTTTTTTTATTAAAAAATAAAATAAGTATTTAAAAAATATCAATTAAGAAAAATATCATGAATAGTAATATCCATATTTAAATATAATTTATAATTTTTTATATAAACAGAACTTGATGATGATAAGACACAAAATTTTGTTAAAGTCTTCAAATGTATGGAATACAATTTTTTTTTTTCAAAAAGAATATCCTATTATGAATGGCTATAAAAAATAATAAAATATATTTTATACATATTAATTAATTTAATTTTATAAAAAAATATTAATTATTAGATTCATAATTTCAAAATTATCTTAATGGGTATTTTTGGATTTTTATGAGAAACATCATTTTTTGATGAATAGTAAAAATTACTGAATTTTAGTGCAAAACTACATTTTACCTAATATATTTATATTGATAAATTATATTTTAAGTTTGTTTAAACGTTAAATTATATTAAATAAAAATATATTAATCCAATTTATGTCATTTTAATATTTTTATTTTAAATTTAGATATAAAATGATAGTGAACTTTTGAACATTTTCACATTAAAAACCATCATTCTAACTATGTCTATGAGATTTGTATTGAAATTTTTTTTCCACATATGGGAATTGAATTTAATTAAATTTTTAAAAATAACTTTAATAATTATTATTTTATCAAGTAATATTTTGGAATTATTTTTTGATGAAAATGATTTGTGAAAATGGTTAATATTAATTACAATGATTAAGATAAAATTAAACATAATAATGGAATAAACCCCAATAATAAGAGCCCAAACTAAATAGAAACTTGTCTAAATCCCATTTAATTTTAATATTTATACCATTAACATTACATTATGGAGTTTTTTGGTTTTGAATTACTTTTTGATAGGTAAAAACGTATGAACACCTAACATTTGATTCAAAAATCCCATGTGTGTTCCCTCCCTTCCATATAAAATGAAACCACATTTATACTTATTAAATCCTTTAAAAACACTTATATTAGACCAATATATAGAAAATACACATTCCAAAACCCCTAAATTCCTCATTTAATCCAACCTTTTGTCTTCAAGACATCCATGGAATCTGTTTGCTGAAAACCAATTGGAGTTACTCAAAGAAGAGGAAATGTCCCTTGTCAAGATCGTTTCCATTATTTTTTTCTCCTCCACCTCAATTGTTCTAATTAAATTGTCATATAATTAATATTTTCTATTAAATACACTAATGATTCATTATTATAATGCGTTGAACATCACATAAATTCACTTCCAACTTCTAGGTAATGAACATTATGTTCTTCTTTATGGAGAACTACCTCTTCAAAAAACGATGTTGATCATTTTAATTTTACCACACCTAATTAATGGTAATTATAATATTAACTCTATTTTCATATTAAATATTTCATAAATATGGTGTATATATATGTCTTTAGTTATTACAAAAATTCATACCTCATTCATTCCATTTTTTTAAATACAATAATATCATTTGGGGAAGTGTTGACTACCACCTCATTAAAGCTTTGTAACTCATTCGAAAATAACCCAGAATGTACTAAAGACGATTATGGGGAAATTATATAATATATATATAATTATAAAGTTAATATAAAGATATTATATATATACATATAGGTCATTTACATACATTATTTCAACATTAGAATGAAAAAATGAACCAATGTTGAACCCTATGTATGACCTACCGTCCCCATGAAGGATGTCATGTATTTATATATAATAATGTATTATAAATACATATATACTGAAATGCAATTTTATTTATTTAATATTTTAATTTTTATAAATCATTATATAAGTACAAGAACAAAAAATATAACAAATTATCAAAATTGGAAAAACTAATAGGATATTACCCAATGTGAAACTTTAACATGGAATAGTTAATAAGAATTTAATTTAATGTCATAATAAAACCAGGAATGGAATTAGAAATAATCTATTGAAATTTTCCTTTTTTGATATAAATGATGTGGTCCACAACCCAAAGACAAAGGGTGTCATGGGGGTCTAAAATGATGAAACCAGAGAGCCTCCCCCTACACAAAATTATTACACTCCCGAGGCAATAAGAACAAACTTGAGAACACCTTCAACGGTTCTTTCAGACTACTTCCTCGTGAAACTGAAACTACCGAGATGTTGGAATCCCATTTCAGATGTTATACCGAGAAAACACATCTGAGCTTTATGGTTCTGCTGCAAACCAAGTAAGATAAGTTCCAAGGTGGATCAACCTGTCCATTTACAGCTTGAACAACAGTTTCAGAATCTGATTCAACCTGTAAACACATCAATTCGAGGCCCTTGAAAATCCTGATACTTGTTTGTATTTTCCATTAACTCTGCCCCCAGTGAACTCCATGGCCCATAAAAACTACTGATGGTGAACACCGCTGATCCATACTCATCCTGCAATAGATCACACCCACGCATTTTACCATTCATAAATGAGTCTTCCATATTTAGCATATATCAAAGGAGCGGTGTACTCCATCTAATCCAGCTTCCTGGTGATCTATTCAACTCGGTTGTTTGGTTATGTAACTTGGATATTATATGGGACTATTGTCCGAATTTTACCATAGATCCCAGATCATGCACGATCCCCTTCATTCTAACTTTCAGAAATGAAACCGAAAGTCACACCTCTATCCCCGCCTTATTTCAAGCCTCCCACAATGTCTATAAAATAACAAGAACAATGATAATGTGGATCTGGTATTCCATTTCATGATTACCCTCTCTCTGAAACCATATAACAATAAAATCATGCACGAAATAGTAGGATGAATTGAAGTAACCCTAGCTACTCATGTTGGACCATAGACTATTGGCCCATTCACTTTGGACAAAAAGATGGAATGTCGACTCGGAGTGTGGAATAGTAAAACAATAGAAATGAAAAGCCATGGAGATCCCTATCCCATAAATATTATCCTCTTTTGGCTGATCGTAATTCCAGGATCTCCATACTAGGAAATTTAGTTGTTTTGGAGCCTCTTTGCACCATAACCGAGAAACACACTCCTCAAAAGACCCTCTATGCTGAAGAAGTGTCCTGTAATCATTCCTGTTGAAATAACATGAAACAGAACCTGTAAAATAAACTCGACCATCCTCTTCATTAAATAAAATCTCCCTGAAGAAAATAATTTTATACGCATTTAGAATAGAATTCATAAGTCTGGGAAAATAAGAAGCCTCCTTAACTGTCATATCTGGCATATGAAAGAATGGAAAAAACAAATTCTCACCAAACCAGTTTCCATGCCAAAGGATGATCTCACCTCTCCCCACTACCAAACATGTTTAGTCCTAACAAATCTCTAGATGATTTAGCATAGTTTTCACTGGATTGGATATTTTCATCCTATTCCACTCCACCTAGTGTTGTCCGTATTTGTTTTTGAGGGAATTATCTCATAGTGATTCACCAAAAATAAAATCCCATGCCTTACTATCCTGCATTGATTGTATTATTATGGATATGTCCCTGAGACCGACTCCTCCCTCAATGATTGGTTTTTCTAGATGATTCCATGAATTCCAATGAGCTCTGCCCGTGGAATTGGAATCCCATAAGAAATAGTTAATATTTTTCTACATCAATGCAATAATACCTTTGGGAGGGAAAATAATGGACATTACATTCATTAGAGTTAAAGAAATCACTCTATTTATCAATGAAACCAGACCTCCATAAGAGATAGGTCTAATATTCCATCTTACAATCCTCACTAAAATTCAGTAAATGAGATCCTCAAGAATGATTTTTTAACCTACCACCTACCAATAGGTTCCCCAAGATAGATAATTGGAAATTCTTTCCTCTTTATTCCTAAAATATTCTGGATGTCCCAAGCTCTTCTTCTAGTGCATTTATCTAAAATGAAAACACTTCTCTTCCTCACATTGAATTAGAAATAAAAATACGATTCTTTGAATGATATATAATAAAAATATATTTATTATAAATTTTTTTTATGAGTACAAATAGAGGTAAGAAATAATTTAGGGGAATTTCATCCCACATTTTATTTAAATGAGATACTTGCCATGTACAACTAATATTTCATATATGTGGTGTGTATAACTAACATAAATGTATTCTTTGATTATTAAAATTAAATTTATGTTTATTTTCATGTCCATTTTATGATATTTATATCATATAGTTTAGGTTTTAAAAGATACTAAACTAGTAAATTGATTTTTCCCAACTTCCCTTTTTTGAACCCCATGCCACGTAATGCACCTATTTGTTCTATGAGGTATTTATACTACCTTCGAAATGTTAAATTTGGAATATATTTTTATTAATTAATTTTCTTATCATCTGTATATTAATGATTTATACATGTATTAGTACGATTATTCTAATCATTTGTAAATAAGATGGGTAAAATATTATATTTAATTAATGCAAACATTACCCCCTTCTTTAGTCAGACTTTTTTGTTAATTATAATCATTGAGTTGTAAAAAAATATTTTCAAAATATTTTCAAGATTTAATTATAAAATTTTATTTTATTTTAAATGAAATCATTTTCAATATATTCTCAATTATTGTTTATATTTTTTCAAGGTGTATTTATCAAAAAAAATCAAAACAATTTTAGGATTTTTATTTTAGTTTTCAAGGTGCATTCAATGAAATGTTTTTCAAAATATTTTTACGAATTATTGGTATAATTACATTTTAAATATAATTCATTCTTTTTTTTTTAAATTTAGTTTTAAATGAAATGGATATCAATGATTTTTAGAATTATTATATATGTTTTCAAAGTATTTTCAATAGAAAATAATTTAATGATGTGATAAATATTATTTTATAAATTTTAAAGGGAAATGGTTTTCATAATGATATAAAGATACTTTTATATGTTTTTAAGAGGAATGGATTCCAAAATAATTTCATTATATATTTCCAAGTGTCAATGTATTTTTAAAGAAGGTGGTTTTCTATAGGATTTATTTTTTGAAAAACTTCTTTTCAAAAAAGAAAGGATCTTTTCCTCTAAAAATGTTTTTTAAAATATATTTCATCTTTAATTTCCTACTAAAATTTCATCTATTTATGTTACTCCTGAACATCAGGAAAATGATTCAATGGTTCCATTCATATTATTTCTTAAATGGTTTTGGTTTTGATGGAATGACACATATGATACTATTTTCTCCTCCACAATTCATATGATTATGAAACTCACTTCTTTTTAAGAGATAGGATTTAATGAAATTATTATGAAAACTATAAATTTTTCATTTATAATTATGTGATGAAATGTTAATGATTCACATATAATTCAATTGGTTATGATTGGATGTTTATATAAACTTTTTGTACAGGTCATAGAATGATGAATATTTTATTATCTTTTACATGATGTATGAATTATTTTATTATAATAAGGATGGGACTAATAAATCCATCCAATTCATTTGGGAAATTCTATGTTGTGTATGATCTCAAAGTGTACAAGAGTTGAATCCCAATCTTTAATGTAAGAGGGAAGACATATTATATTCCAAGATTGAAATTAATAGGGTACATAGGGTGTGACAGTTTCCCAAAAACAAGAATGTACATTGGTTGTAGCCCAAGACTAAAAATAAGAATGTACATAGGTCATACCCCAATACTAACATCTAATAGAGGCCTTGGTAATTATCCCTTCTATAAAATTTTATATACTTGTGTGTATATTACAAATTCTATGTCTTATTCCCAATTTATTATTTCATAAATTATTCTCTTGATTAATTTACAATACATTTATTTTGAACTACAAAACATTATGATAGTACTCATGTTTATGATTTCTGATATTCCATGATTGACCATAAAAGGTTATTCTCATCTTTCATACACTTATTTTCATTTTATTCTTAGGTTTTTTCTTTATTTAAACTTAATAATAATTCAATTTCACCTCATTCTAATGTTTCCTTTACATATCTTATAAAATACTTTTTATGTAGGATTTATAAGTAGTATGTTCTTTATGGGAATCATTTAATATTATCCACCAAGTTATAAGAGTGTTTTTACATGATTCAAAATTCAATAAACAAACATGGACTTAGGGAATATGTTTTTTAATGTATTAGTTTTTCCACCAAAAAATGATGTAATTTTAATGTATGAAAATGGTGGGTTAGTAGAGTTTGTATGAGAGTAATGGTTTATTAATCCTTTGGAAATTGTAATGAGAATATTTTATTGAGATACCTAGTTATATTACTAAGTATATTCCTTGGTATGTCTCTATGAATAAGTGTAAATATGTTTAGTAAAATATCCTCAAATGTTTTTCAATGACAGAGGGAGTGGTTTCTAAGTAACACATCTCTATCTAAAAACTATATGTGTATTAAGCTCTCGTGTATATTTACCTAGGGGTAAAAACACCATCGAATTTCATCAGTATTAACTCATTGTAACATGGTTCATGATAACATGACTTATTTAACACCTGGATTGACACTCTCAGGGCTATTCTTTTGGAATAATAAAACTCTTCAAAATGAATCATGAAGGATATAAAAATAATTCTCATATAAATTATATAGGATAAAACAAATGTGTAATATAATTAAGAAGTCGTTGTCATAATTTAGACATCCTATAATTAATTTTATATTTTATATTTTTATCTCTTGTGATAAGTGTTTTATAACCCTAGGATTTCTTGTTTTAGTAAATATTAGTAACTAAATACAACATGATAAAAATAGAATGAATCATATGTGGATGTTATGGGGTTAATGAAAATTTATTTCATAAGTTGAAATTTTATAAATATAACTAGGATGTTCCATGAGTATTTTATATAACTCTAAAGGTAAGAAGACCCGAAACGACATGTGAAATTTATGGAATGTGCTTCTTATATTTTTTACATTTAAATCATGAATAATGCTAAGATAAATTTTGAGGAACCTTAAGAAATTATTTATAGATTATTTTCATGTAAATATGTCTTTGGAATATTTTTATGAAGCATTAATAGTGGGTTTGGAAAAATGGCGAACGAATGATGTATTTGAGTTTTAGAATCCAATATTTTTTAATGTGAATCTTGAACTTTATAGGTATTTTTAGTGTAATTTTTTCCATAAGAGGTGTAATGGATATGTAGAATCATGGTAGTGCGGTAGAAATGTTATTTTATAGAAATGTGATATTTTGATTATGGTAAGGTAACCCATAATTTATTCCTGATTTTGAGATAATGATTATTTGATAAAGATATGTAGTATAATAATGAAAAAATTATATGGTATTAAAAACAACAGAACTGATAATGTATTTTTTGAAAATGTAGAAATTACAAAATTTGATGTTTACAACATCTTGTATTTATGTAATATTTCATGTAATATTTGGAATAAGTAATCATATATATATTTTATAATTATTACTTGGAATTTAGGTTATTACCATGTTTCAAGAGAATATACGATGATGATAATAACATTATTTTCTAATATGAAAACCATAATCTATATTGTGATATATGGGGTATCATTATCAATATGAACTCATTAACATCTTCCTAAAGAGTTGGATTTTCATCTTTCAAAAGAGTTATAATGTTAACCATTTAAGGATAAATAAATGTACACTTTTGATGAATTTTGTGATATTTATGTGATATCTCAAAAAAGAATAATTTATTAATATTAGATATCTTTTCCAAAAAAATTATTTTTATGATAAATGAAGAAGTATTGGTTGGTATATCATGGATCTCCTAATCTCTTATTTATTTACGAGTTAAAACATTACCATCATTTTTGGAGAATGAGTTCATGTATATTAAGGATCAAAGAAAATGATGTTTCCCAAAAATAATTAAATTATTTTTCCATGAAAATAATTCAACATTGGAATATAGAATAGAAATTTATTATTTTTCTAATAACATAATTGTTTTTGAAACAATATACTTTCAAATTATCCTAGATATATGAGTCTCAGCCCATAAATTTTATTTTATCATTCAATTATTTTTGAATGATTTCCTCAATCATTCCCTATGAGTATTTAATATTTTCCTCCAATCCCATGTGTTCAATACCCAACTAGGTTCTCTTACATGGAAGCCCATATTTGTTTTACTCTGGGAAGCTGTTATGGGTGCAACATTTATTTTTTAAGGAATTTTTTTGTTCATTTTTATGATGAGAGTTCTATTAAAAAACCATGAATATATTAAACCTTTAATAACCTAGAATAATTTCATGGTATAAATAATTTTTTAGGCTGTAGAATTTATCATCTTGAATTTTTTGAAATATATTTCTTTAAATTAATCTATTATTTTTTATATGATTTATTTCACAGAAATCTAAAAATAACTTATGTTATATAAAGGAAACAAGTTATTCATTATTTTTAAGATACACTGTAATGTGATTTCATTAGAAGATATTACAATATTTGTTTTCTCTATAGGAAACTCTATCTTGGAATGTATTATAAAAACACCGACTTGGCCTACATTATACTCAAAACCATGTTTCTATGAAATTACATTTCTTATTATTATAAATAATTATAATAAAAAATTATAATATAGCTATAAAAAATAATAATATAATTTTTTAACTAATTTTAAAATATTATTTATCAATTTTATATATTAATATATCATACTTATGAGAAAACATAAATTTTTTGCAAATGAGATTATATGTTTCGGAGTAACGTTTTGTCAAAATAATTGATTATTTAGTCCTAATGTGAACAATAAAAAAATAATTTTAAACAAATTTTGAAATTAAATTTGATAAAATAATCATAAATTTTAAATTTATAACTTTGATATTACCATATAGTGGTTATTTTTTGAATTATTTATGAAATATCATTTTTGGATGAATAGGGAAAATTGCATAATTTTAATTCAAAATAGATATTCTCTATAATTAATTTATTTAGAAAAATTATATTATTAGTTTTTATTAATTTTTCACTGGGTATATTATATATCTATTAATAAAATTTAGTAAATTCTATTCCTATTTAAATTTAATTCAGATATAAAATCATAATGAAATTTTGAACACTATTATTTTAAAAACTGGTTATCTCACCAACTGTCCATGATTAGCATTAAACATAATTTTTTTTTATTATATGAATTGAATTTCATAAAACATAAATACATTTATGTACATATTATTTTATTTATAGTCGAATAGGGTCACCATAATTTTTTTCCAAAAAACTAGGGATTTTGATTGATAATAATTACAATAGTTAAGGTAAAATTAGGAATAACAAGAAAATAAATATTAAAAATAAAGGCACAAATGACCTAGAAACGTTTCTGAAACCGCTTTTATGGAAATATTTAGGCCAAAAACGATCCAATACTGAGATTGGATCATTTGAGATCAAATTTTTAGGTAAAAAGTTCGAACAACTAACTTGTTTTAAAAAATGACAAATGTTTCCCTTTTTATCGCTATAACCACCACTTGTCCCCCATATTCACACCATTCAAACCAAATAGCCTCATAAAAGATATAAAAAATAAAAAATCCAACATCCCTCCAGTTTTCAATGAATACTATCTATTATAATAAATCCAAAAAAATAATTCATTTAGTACAACACAAAAGGAGTTACTCAATGATGTGGTAACATCCTTCCCTAAGATCCTTTCCACTATTTTCATTCTCCCCAAAATAAATTATTATTATTAAAATATCATATTATTTCAATAGTATCCTTAATATACAGTTATTTTTTTATTCAATGGTTTCAACCAACCCCTATACACACTTCAATCTAAGGGGTAACATATATAAGGTTCATTTGTACAGTGAACTATCACCACACGAAATGATGGTATTAGTTTTACGTTTTACCACCACTCATGGATGTGAATAATAATGGAAACAATGTTTTTATATTATATATAATACATTTATTATGTATTTATAATTCTTTATTAGTTATTTAAATCCTGCCTTTTTGGTTTCAATATTGTGTAAATACGATAATTTTATTTGGGGATGTTTGGACTTACCTGTCCTCAGTGCGATGTGATTCATTCACAAATTACATAGAACACATTAATTAATTTTCAGTGAACATATATGATATATATTTAATTATAATGATACTATATTTATATTTTATAAATATAAATATATGTCATTTAATTTAATTCAGTAAATATTAGAAAGGAAAATAGAACTATCATTCATGCGTACATACAACCTACTGGATCATTGAAAGGTGTATATCGTATTATATTTTTAAATATACTTTAAATAATTATAAATAAATATATAATGAATATAAATTATATTTATATCACGGTTTACATTTTTTAAATCATGATATAATTACGAGGACAAAAAATATAACAAATTAAGACGCACGTAAAAAAAATCAGATATTACATGAAGCAAAACCTTAAATTGGAATAATTAATAATTGGGTAATATAATGTTATAATAAAAAATATATGGTATTATAAATAATAATATTTTTATATAAAATATGTTTACTAATTTTTTTAATATATAGGTTGTATGTAAGGGTACAAAGAGCGTCATGACATAATGTAAGGGAATTTCATCTTACTTTTTATTTTTTTGAAATACATGCCATGTTCACATCGTAATTATTATATATGGTGTGTATAATTTGTATAAATGTATTGTATGATTATTATAATTATTTTTTGTATTTAAATAACTATTTTTTCATTTTTATATCATGTGGTTTATGTTTCAAAATATACCAAAATTATAAAGGATTGTTATCTCAATTTTCCCTCTTTCTGATACATTCCTTGTTATGAACCTATATTTTTTAGGCATATATAATACCCTTGACATGTAAAATAAGGAATATAATTCATTTAATTATATTTTAATATTCATGTAATTGAATTTTCATATATGGGGGTTATAATTATATGTTACAATGTAGTAAGAGTTTATTGAATCTCACTAATTATTTATTTTAAATTTTTTGTGGTTATAATTCTTATTGATGAAATATTATTATATATATATCTAAAAAGAACTCATGATTTTTATTATACTCTATATATTCATGATTTCAACATTTATTGGTACCATTTTACACTCTTTTGTATATAAAAATATTAATAATATGCTTTAAAAAATTACAACTTTCCCACTATCATCGGTCCTGAATATCATTTCTTTCATAACCATGATTTCAAAAAAATGGTTTCAAATGGTTTTCATGATTATATTATAAGATTTAAAATTATTTTAATGGAAATGGTTTTAAAAAAAATATCATGAATTAGTTAGGTGTTTTCCACATTTCTTCAATGAAATGGGTTGGAAAACATTTTTAATATTTCTTTAAAAATGTTTAATGTGATTTCAATGAAATTATTTTGAAAACATTTTGAAGACATATTTATATGTTTCCAATTTTATTATCAAAGAAAAGGGTTTCCAAAATCTTGTTTTAAAAAATTTATTTCAATGATTTTTAATATTTTTTAATATTTTTTTAATTTATTTTCAAAAGAAATGGTTTTCAAAAAGGTTTCAAGATTATTTTATATGTTTCCACTGTTAACAGATTTAAATTTTTATATTTATTATTTTATATTAGTTTTTAGGACCAAATGGGACCTATACACCTTGAGAGGGTGGTGAATCTGGGTATGGATATTCTATATCAAAATTCATTATTTCCCCACTGGATCATGGCCTCTATATTATAAGGATCACATTGTTTTCTATTATGTGTTTATGTTGATCACTTATTTTATCCTTTATCCAATGGTTATACTTTAGTTGCAATTCAAGGAAGTATCCCAGAAGACATGGATATTTTTACTTGGTTCACCATCACTGGGCTATGTCCAAGGAGCATACAACGACGATGTGTTGCTGTACCAAATACACTAAATCTCACTGACAATAATGTTCGAGATAGATCTCTTATATGCCAAGGCTCACTGCATTTACAATGTTTAGGGTTAGATCACTTCTTACTAAGGATCATTCCCTATTTCTCTCTCTCGCTGGATAACGTTCAATATAATGAATAACATTATTTCTCTTCCATGACCCACTGCACTTCGAAGGGATTCACTCACAGTTTATAAACATGTAGGTCTGTTTGTTTGCATGAATACATGCATCCTCCACTATATATAGAGGTTATATTGATGTCCAAATTTCATCGAATGATGAATACAAATTTTCTTCTGAACACCGGGCAACTCACTTTGGAAACACCTTCGCAAAACACCCTACTTTGTGAGGGTCCCAATTTCATGAAGATCAACCAAGATTTCCCGAAGATTGTAACTTTTTGAAAAGTACTCTTGAGAGGAACTCTCATGAAGCACTCTCGTTAAGCTCAAGTTGTTGTAGAGAGAATTACCTAGTGAAGCTCAATGAGCTAACTTGGAGCTTGTAACTTTCATAGAGATATATTAGCCTTTGTGAAGCTCTTCTTTCGCGAATCACACTGCCTTTTTGTACCACCATCATGAGGAGAGAAAAAAAAAATTTATCTGAAAAATTTCTCTTCTTTTCCAAATAGGGACTAGGAATATTTATAGGAGATTCCACGGACCCTCGAAAATTCTACACAAAGTCAACGCAACGTCATCTCAAATCACAAATCTCCAATGTTCCCGCCGAAATTATCTTAATATCGCAAAGCACCACAACAATTTTTTGATCACGCAGCTCATTGTAATCACAGAGCATTCCGTCATTTCCTTCACGCTGTTGCCTCCAATATCCCTCTCAAATCACTTTTCTGCCGCAACGCACTTAATCCACTTCTGTTCGTGATTCTTGTCGTAATTGCGAAGAATGAGACTCAACATTATTTTGGTCTTCGCTAAATCCAAAACATGAGGCTTATCTTCCCAAAATTCATGCCTTTTCCATATTTAAATTAAATCTTCAAGGATATCCACTTTTTTAAATTCTTAGCAGACTCTATATTTTGTACCCCAAACATTTGGCAAACACCGGGAAACAGTTCCACCATGTATCTGTTTTTTTTGAACCACCTCCATATCATCTGTTCCTTTTTTATGGTTCTTTGTCAACATTGATTTTCAACAACCTCTCTATAACTCAATAATTCCCCATGGTAACCGACTTTCTCAACAAACACAATCAACCCAAAAATGCTTCAATGTTACCTTGAGGGATTTTTCCACAATAATTTTATAAGAGAAAATGGTTTTCATAAATTATTTGAAGAATTCGTTATAGGATTCAAATTATTTTGAAAGGAATTTTGGTTTCAAAATTCTTTCTGTATTAAAAAGACTTTTCAAAAGAAGAAACGATAATTTTCTCAATAATTTATTTTAAATATATTTAAAAATTATTTTCCATATATGATGAAACCACTTAATGTTTCTCACCGACTTCATGGAAATGATCCAATGGTTACATTCTTATTCATTCTGGGATGGTTTATGATTTTATTGAATGTTAGTGATGACACCCATTTTTATTCCACAAGTTATATTCTTTTGAAACCCAGTTAATTTCAAGGCTAATGTTTTATGACATGATTAAAAAACAATAATTTTTATATATGTTATTATGTGATGAAATTATAATGAAACCCATTTCAATTCATGGGTTATGATTTGATTTCTATTAAACCAATCTCTTTTTATGGGTCATGAGGTGATGAATGTTTTATAATATTTTTCCACATGTATTAATGATTTTATTTTGGGATATGTAAGACCTATATCTCCGAATAATACATTATGTAATGAAATGTTTTATATGAGGTCAAAGGGTACATTGTTTGTAGACTATGACTAAAAGAATGAAGTAACATAGGATGTATCCCAAGATAGAAATTTAGTGGGGAAAATGGTTTAATCACAATCCCAAAAACAAGAATATACATAGGTTGTAGCCAAATCCTGAAAATAAACTAGTTCAGGGGTCATATACCCAGCTTAACATGTTATAAAAGTCTTGGTATGTATCCTTGAAATAATATTTTCTAGGATTATAAATTTCCCACAAATTCTATGTTTTATTCCTCAATTATTCTTTTAGAAATTATGAATTAGATAGAATTTTTATTCATATATTATAAAATGAAAACCTTTATTTCTAAATGCAAGTTTATGGTCGTTGATATACATGGCATGATCTCCGAATGTTATTCTCATGTTATTCCTACATATTTCCATTATTTTCCCTTACTGAGAATTCAAGATCATCCATTTATTATGATTTATTTATCCTAGTTATTAATATTAGTTATTAAGTATGATTTATATAGGGGATGATATTTTTTTTGAATCATTAATTATTCTTCATTGAGATGGATTATTTTTGATCCATGATTCCTAAGGCATCAAAATAACACATTCATTGTTCATCTATTTCTGTAATATATCAGCTATTATATAAATAATTTTATGTAATGAATATTCATGAAAATTGAGTGTCCCTATATATCTGCACATTCATTGACATAGTCATTTAATATTATTCTAATTTGAAATTGGTTTTTTTAATATAAGAAAATTCATTCATTTTGGGTAGAATCTTGACCAACCAGGCTTATAAAAGAGTGGATTTATTGGGTGTTTTTTGTCCTATCAATTTTATAAAGGGTCAGGGTTATACTAAATATATGAAAAGGAAGGGTGATCAACTTTCTAAACCAATTTCAATATTAGTGTATTATTAATAGGACTACCATGGTGTATTTGTGGATTGTTGTGTAGAACATTCATTAACGGTTTAATGCCCTGACCCTAGAATCCAGGAGGCAATTCATTATTTTAATACATTGTCATGATTATATAGAATAAATTCTGGAAGGACCAATCGGTTTCGTAATCTTGGTAACAAGATGCATACATAAGTTCAACATTACAGCTTGAAAAAAACAACACTAATTTCTTCCACTAGAAACATCCAAGATTCTAAGATTATTCTTATATTTCACTAAAATCTACCTTATTCATACAATGGGAAAATGAATCATAAGAAAGTGGTGAGACCAAATGCTCAATAAGAGTCCAGAATATAGTAGAATATAACATAAACATTAGGCATAGTGAATAATTGAAAACACATGCCTTTATAAATAGTAAACATGAACACTTAATGGAAAGAATGTGTGATGTGTAAATAATGCGATAATAAAACAAATTCATGGGTGTTATACTAGTCGAATAACCACATGATATATCAATATCTATTCTCATAATGATGGAATACATAATGATGTGCAACATAACACATAGTCAAGGCCTCGTTCCAAGACTACAAATAAGATTTTGTCAAGGCCTTATGCCAAGACACTAGTTTGTCTCATTAGACCTACTGATGCATCGAGGAGCTATAGTGGGATCCACCCGTCACTTACTATGACTAATTAATTCCTCATATGAAAAGGATTAATCATAATATGAATATTAATATAAGAAATAGCATATGAAATGTCATTATTTTAACCCCAAACTATGAATGGCATAAAAATATCACATCCACAGTCAAACAATACTAATTAAATACAATATGAAAGATTGTATTATAATATATTAACCTTAATCAAGAATAATGAAGGATATTTACATAGATGAGAATAATCATCAAGCTATTTGAAAGAAATATCTCCTTTTTCTTGAAAACATTTAAAAGTATCACCATTTATATAGAAGCTATTTAAAATAGATTTTTGAATAAAAGTTTCCCATACTAATTTGAAACATTTGAAAGGAATTAACATATAAAAACATTTATTTAAATATAAATAAATCCTTAAACCATTTTTAAAACATGTACATTAATGAAGATGATTTAGAAGAATAAATGTATAAAACATTTAAAATGATATTTTAGATAAATATCCTAACCAAATGAGAGATACTTTAATTAAAATAATTGAGGAACTAAATTCATAAAAATATCATAAGAATAATCATATTAATGTTCTATTTTTTCAATGTACAATATATACACCAAATAAATGTGAATTGGCACATAACAATAAAGTAGTCTCAATGGAATTTAAATTACGATTAAATCCCTTTTCAAGACCATATCCTTAGGTTAAGGATAAATCAATGAAATAATTATATGTGAAAATTATAAATACACTAAATATTGTTGGATATTACATGTCAATTAATCATAGGACATTCAAACATATTCTTGTAAAAACAACTCCAATGACTTGGATGTCTAACTCAGTGAATGAAAATTCAGTTAAGATTACTCTTATCAAATTCATATCAATGAATTGATAAATAAACAATGGAGTTATTATGTGTCTCAAAAGTATATACAAACAAAGTGGAGTGGAAATTACTTCATAAATTATAAATAGTGATTACACTCATAATCATGGTGTAAAATTATCAATGAAGTGTGCGTAAAGCAGAATGAGCAGGAATTGAAATATGAAAATCCCTTAACGATTTCGTAACTCACAGAACACACACCCCATGAAAGAATGATTATAAAATGAAGTTGTAAATACCCATAGATTAAATTATATTACACATGGAATACAATCATGACCAGTACATACACCACACATAAGGAAATAGTGGCAATACATCATGAATCTCACATGAATAATAAGTGAGATGAAATCCCCTTACCACGTTGTAATCAATCGAGTCGTATGACAAAAAGTTAATCACCACCAAATTATTCAAAGAATACCATGAATATAAAGAGAATAATAAAAATATATATCAAATTTTAATACAAAATACACCATATTCAATAAATAATTGGTGAATAATATAAATCTAATGAAATTATGAGTGTGACAAGAAACCCATTACCTCACGTCTTACTTGTCTTGTATGTTCCTTGTTCTTAATGAATAATAAAATTTAGTTAATTTATACTTGATTAAGAAATTTTTTCATTATTATTACTCCTTTTATATCACTTATTACCTCACTATAACAATTATTTAATTATTTGAGTTCATATTGGATATTTTATCGACGTTCGGAAGATGAGCCCATAATGAACTTGTTATAATTACAACTTTTCCATGTTTTCAAAAGTACATTATGTCCAAGATTGATATACATTATTTAGATATCATATATATATATATATTAAATATCCGGTATATATATGTATTTTTAACATTATATAACATTTGGAGATAAGAAATGAAATCCACTATTCATGTAGACGGAAAGCCGTACGTACTCATGAACGCTACTTTCAGTTCTATTTTGTAATTTAATGGAATTATAACATAATGATACATAGGTATATTGTAATTCCTGTATGATATCATATGTAATATAATTAACTCAATCCTTTATACGTCCAACATAAGGCCTAACGAGTCATATCACTTTGAGGGGGTGGTAGTCCGCACTTCCAAAAATGAAATTATCGCATTTTACCCATAATGGAAACCAAATAGGAATGATATAAATGGAAAATAAGGAAGCATAAATAAAACATAAACATAATATATATCATATATAAATACAATATCATCTTAATGGACACCTTCATAGGTGGTTGAATATAATTTAACAAACATCATTTAGTGATGCGTTAGTTTTCCATCCACGGAAACAATACATTCTTTACCCATTAGATTAAGGTGTGTGTATGTTTAGTTCAAATATTTTTCATAAAAACGTCCTAGTATATTACAGATACTATTTTGGTTATAAAATAAATGAATAAAAAGAGTTTAGGGGTTGTATAAGTAAAATAATAGAAATGACATTTTGAGAAACCATTACGATTAATTTGGGTAACTGTGTTTGGTTTGAACTAAACTGACCACTTATGGTGACTTTTGCAAAAGGTAAGGCTTCTATGTAGAAGACAGGGATCATGAGTGATTATTTTTCAGTGTTTGGATGAGTCAAGGGGCTCAAGAGGTGTGAGGAATGTGATATAAGTGCTGTCATTTTATAAGGGAGAGGAAGGGATCTTTAGAAATGTTTGAAAATGTTATTTCATTATAAAATTAACTTCGGTTTCAAAAGGTCCAAACTCATTAAAATTGAATATAAGATGAATCATGTTATAAATAAATTCATCCAATAATAACTAGATCGGTTTTGTATAATTTTTAAATAATAATAATGTTATTTATTGAAATCATTTATTAATTAGGTAAATGCGGCATCATTATTGTGTCGTAAATAATATAATTTATTTGATGTTTAAAAATTATCAAACAATACCATAATGTTGGGATTTATTTTACATTTATAATTATTTTTTATAGTCTAAAATATGACTTATAGAACCTCATGTAAAAATTTATAAAATAAATTATATTTGTTAGTGTCGTTTTTGACTTTACTTTAAGATAATTAAAATAAAGTGTCATTATCATATTTAAGTGGCTCTATGTTGTCCCAAAATAGACCCAAGGATTCCCATAGTGATCCATGACTCATGAAATTTGTTTATTACAAGTGTTAAGGTAATTTTTTATTATTATAAGATTCATTTTACTTAGAATTACTTTATTTAACTTTAACCGCGATAAATAGAAGTCCATATTTACTATACATCAAAAATTATTTTCATCTCATTTAACAAAATCTTACATACTAATAACAACTATGTATTTTGGATTATAGAAATTAAATACACAAAAGTGGTAAAATTTCAGTTTGAATGAAAAGGTAAGTTTTTAGCTACTACTAAGTGGTTTGACTATTCATCAAAAAATGAAATTTGTCAGAAAAATTCCAAAAAATCATCCTATGAAATATTTGATATTCTGAATTAAAAAATGAGGTCTATTTTAGAAAATTCAAAACATACATGTTGTATTAATTAATTTTAAAATAATTCCCATTGTCCAAACAAATAGCATGGTTTTAAGAATCAATAACTATCAAAGGATTGACACTTGTTTATATACAATATCTATGTGAAATTATTTCAAATCACCATTGTTGGTTTAAATGGTAAAAATATAAAATAATTTTAATTTCAAACCATTAAAATGTATTATTTAACACTATATATTAATATGATTAAAAAAAATTTAAATTAAAATTTAGTATTTTTCAATATTCACCCAAATATGAAAGTTATCAGAAAAACACCATAAATTTATCAAAAATAATTTTTTTTTCTACCGATTCTAAATAGAAAGATTATTTTTGAAAAATTTAATATATAAATGTGAAAAAATTGTATATAGAAAGTTTCACAATTAAAAAGCGGTAATATTTCATTTTTGACAAATAGTTCTTTTATATTAAAAAATAAATTTGTTCCTAACAACCATAATATCTATGAATTGAATGAAGAAAATAGATTGTTAATCCCTAATAAATTTTATGAATATGAATTTCCATCAAAACAATAACATTACAAATTTCACTATCATGGAGTATGGAATACGTTTGTTCAATGTTTCTATGCCATTTGAATTATCTTTCAGCTTATGAAAGCGTGTGAAGGAAAAATATATTTTCATGAAAACATCGAGTGAGATAAAAGAGTCTATTACTCTATATTACATGTTTTCATCCCCATACAGTGATCCCATGTTTGTTTTAGCTATGTGGACCAACAACCCCCTCATTATACTACTTTATAAATTAACATGAATTTTTTCCTTGTTTATATCATATATGTATATTTTTTGGATTATCTTATTTTAGAAAAAAAACATAAGTATGATAATTATACCAAACCAGTTAAAGATATTATACTATAATCGTCAATGTCATATTTTTATAGAAGATGTTAATGAGGAATCACCATCACTAGTGGGCACTAGGGTATAAACACAAAACTCTATTGATATTCTTAATTCATTATACACTTCCATATAAGTGGTCTTTCATCATGAGAGTTCAATTGAGAAGTTAAAATATAATGATAAATTGATTAATACTGGGATAAATTTGATATATTATATTTTTATAAATGATGGATGGTCATACCTCCATATTTATATGATTCAATGAATTGTGTATATAATATTTTAAGCAAGAATTTGACAAAGATTTTTGAATAGGAAAGGATGAAAATCCAACCTAAAATGATAACTTGAGGACCATTATAAGGGGAAGTTTAATAAGGCCCATAGTAGTGATATTATAGATTAGTATGATCCAAAACATGAGTAAAACAATGTGAAAAATGAGTTCATACCTACATGATATAAAGACTACATTCTATTTAAGATATTATTTCAACCATTGTTGAAATTAATATTTGATCCAACTCCAGGGTGCATATTAGGAACTTATCATGGAAATACAGTGCCCATCCTAACTCGGTGAAAAATATTTCTGTATTATTTTATTATTATAAAAAACCATATTGGAAACTAATGATGTAGTTCCAACACAATAGTTGGAGAAGTTAATACTATCCTAATATGTGTTTCATAGTAAAAACCAAAAAGATATTTTTTTCCTTGACGAATGAATGTTCTAAATTGGATGACCCCACCTCCTAATCATGTAATCTTTCATTGTTCTTATCAATTTGGGTTCAACCTTAATATATTTTAAATAAATCCCCACAATCATTCTACAATCTTTTCTACACTCTCTATGACCACTCCATCTATAAAAAGAAAATTACTTCAAATAATATACTATGACATATCACATGAAACCGATGACCAAATCCATCACCCACCAATAAAATTCCATTATAGCCAAGCTCCTTTGTTTCTAAATAACCGAGTTCTACTTTTTTCTTACACACCTTCCCTTTCTCTCTTGCCTAACATAAAATAACAGTTTAATCAATACCCAACAATAAACCGGTTTATTTATCCTCAATAAAGAAATATCAATTTCTGTAACTATAAGTGATGATGATTCCTCATTCACTATTTGGGATACTGAATTCATATATCATGTGGATCATATGGGTTATCAAAGAATAAAACAATATCCCTTTATCTTTTGAATTATTAATAGTTCTCCCACCTCTATTGTAGTTATCAATTTCTCCATTGATTTCTGGAATCATAGTCATGACTTGTATCATAATTATCCTTATGGTTATGGAATATAGATAAATGTAATTTTATAAAATTTTACATATATATAAAACTTATATATATATATGTATGTTTTTATGTATGTATGTATGTATATACACCCACATACACAAGCTTTATTAGAAAAACATAATAATTACTCCCTAAACAAAATAATAAGAGGAGAAATCTAGGTCCTAAAATATTATTATCAGATGTTCAATAAGTGTAATTACAATGGGGTTTACAAATATGCATGCGAATTTAATTATTCACATCCTCATAAATATAAAATGATCATAAATTTGGTAACATAAATGGACACTTAGAGTGAACTGCTTCTGTATCTCATTTCAATAGTGAATCAATAAATTGATTATCCTCCCTATAATGCATGTATACCATTCAATATATGTTGGTTGATGGATTGAATAAAGTGACTCTAGGATAGAAGGATTCTCTATAGAGAATTTCAATATCGATCCTTTATTTCTCCCATAAATATTTTCGATTCATATCATATATATTGGATATTATATACATGAAAGAACAAATTTTATGAGAATAAATCACAGAGCATAATTCATATTGAAATTAAAATCCATTCCCAATGTAGTGATAAAATCATCAATTTAAAAAATCTCAATGGTTACAAAAGACTCCACCACAACATGAGGGCCCCGATGCACCTGAACACACCACACTAAAAAACTATGAATCCTCCCTAGAATATATTCTCATTTATCACTCTAAAAAGCATTCTATAAAATGAGAATATGGAATAAAAATCATTATTTATATATATGATATTAGGATGGGTTTATAAACCAACATGAATTAATATTTTTTTCATAGAAAAATCATATCTCAAGTTTTAATTCATTGATGTTTTTTAAATTTTCGTTTTAATTTATGAAATATCACTATTTTCATCGAAAATTGAGAAACTCTTTTCACAATGAAAAATAACAAATTCATTAATTAATACACATCCTCTATTTACTATTAAAGATTTAGCCATGGTAAAACAATGTTTTATGAGAACAATATAACAATTAATATTTTTCATTGTTATTTATTCTGTTAAATTACCATTACTATAATTATTGCTAAAACAAATAAAATGTTATGATCCTTTAAACTTACAATTTTTTATAATAGACCTTCATATAGGCTTTCATTGTTTAACATTCCATATAATCCCCTTAAAATGATGAACACTCATCTAACAATGAGAACATACCTAATATATTCCCAATATGTTGTATCAGTTTAGATACTCATTTTAATAACTAAGAACTATGCATATTATTTTATCTATGTTCAAAAATTAATCATAAAACACTACTAGTATGGGTGTCCATTCACATCACTCATAAAAATAATTATAATTTTACAATGAAAATATTTGTAACCATATGTAATCAATGGTGTATTCTCCAACATAAAGTTCCCAATATATTTATTCTATAAGAATTAACATTATTTTATTTCATTATTTACAAAAATTCAATTTCACATGTTCCATGAACATTTTTTTAGATAGACCCATTCCATACTTCAATACTGGGTCTAATGACAACTTAGTTATTTTCACTACCACTATGTTATATGATAGAGGATCTACCATGAAAAAAGTAATTTTAGGGATTTAACATCATCCTTCTATGAAAATAAATGAATCTCCCCAAAAAAATTATTTCACCAAACCATTATACTCCTTTTAATTCCATAAAATCCATCATTTATATCACCACACATTTCATTCTCCATATGGTATCACTGAAAAACTATATAAGTCATATTTCTTAGTTTATCTATAACCCATATAACCACATTATCTTCTAATAAATAGAATAAATATATCTCACCTCCCAAATTAGTCATATCTCATTCTAATTACCCTCTCAGAAAATGATTTAGCATTATTAAAAATAACCTCAATGTAAATTAATTTTTCCTTATTTATGAAATCCTCTTTGATCATGTCATAATTCTTTAGAGTGATCCCATGATCCTCATCTGATTGGGATTAACCTATTATATTAATGTCCATTATTATACATAGCAACACAAAACCATATACAATCTTATCTTTTGATGTCCAAGAATATAAATCCAATTCATGCCAATAGAGGCCTACTGAACTAATAAAATATGATGTTTTTTAATTATACCATATTAGAATCAATTATAAGTTTATGGTGGATACTTAACTCATCACACAATCAAGAAGCGGTGTATTAGACATTTTTTGGGGCCATTTTATACTAAAATCCCAAGACAAGAGTAATTATTCCTTAATTATATACTCAAATCACATTACATATCATCGAGTAACTTGGGAATAAAAGAGACATAAACCTGGTCAAAACTAAAAGATCAATGATATTATTTTATCACTACCTAACTTGAATTATTATTATAATACACAAGTCCATTCATTCTTATAACCTAATCATCTATATTACGGTTCCATGGTCTATATCATATTTTTCTATAACCCACATATCCATTATATTGTATGAATAATCACACTCTAGTACCAATAATAATATATAAACTAAAAAATTACTCTCATGATGTGGTATAATCAATAATATTTTTATGACATCCTATTCCAAAACCAATTTAATTCACTAAATTAGATCACCCTAATAGCACCTATGATGGCGTCAACAAATTATCACATGCCTGGATTCGCCTTTGCAAAGAGATGCTAAATAGTGGAAAGGACCTAACATAGTCATGGTGAGACTATTCCTTCTAAAATAAAGACCAATGGAAAACCTTTAATCATACATATAATAATTCTGGTCCATCCATATAATGGACATACCAAACATAGTTGACATAAAATAGTGATCCATTAAGGTTCCTAGACTCTTCAATTGATTGAAAAAAACTATGTATAAGATTTAAAAAATCTATAATAGAGTAGTAGTTGAATACATGTAACCATATAGATAAATATAATCAAATATTGTTAATCATAATATATATAATAACATAAAAAAATAAATACACTCACCACATTACCAACATAAATTCAATCCCACTATATCTAGAACTTCTATGTCCTTCAAGGCCTATACCACATGTATAGCTTAAATTAGTAATTTTTAACAATGAGATAATATTAATATCTATTAGCCTACTTCAAAACCCATGGAATGTACAAGGGAATGGGCTAGGTATAATGACCAAATAAGAATCCCTAATTCCATTATAGTACAAAATGTTGTTTTGATATTGAGGATATAGATGAAATAAATATGTAGAGTGTTTTGGTGGCTATGAAACACACCCACTAGGAAACATAACACACTATGCATATAGGATAACCCAATTGAAGTAGTCATGAAAATACATGGAAAAAATGGCACCTAATCCTAGATGCTTTATCTCCCTACTGAATGGAATAAGGCACATCCTATCACAACCTAAACAAAAACCATAGATGCAGGGAAGGGTGTATAAATTTTTCAGAATCCCATTCTTGAAAAAAAGTACAAGGTTTCATGACAGGTCCAATCTCATAAAAAGCATAAAAAAATCACTCCTCACTAAGGGGATCTAATATTATCAACCACCCAATACATTCTCACTCAGTGTAGGGTAATCTATTAATATCTCCAATCAGTACACATCTGATACCCTATCTAACTCATAGTGGTATGAACATCTGATCTAAAAATCCCATCTAGTAATCTCACTCATGATATACTCTATATCAATCGATGAATCCAAGTCTTCTCACCCTTTATATACTCAACTAGAATATAAAACTCATGGAGTGGCCACTTACCCAACCAATACCATAAAACATAGAATATGTTCCATTATCTTGAACAATAGAATCCCATATCTACCATGGAATCCTTCCAAATCCATATTACACATGGTGATGTCAGACATCTATATCATCCCATGCACCAAAATTCTCTAGAAATCCAAAACAATCTATTAAACACATGCATGAAATAACAAACAAGTGTGGAACCCATATCATATCTCACCAGATCACAAGTAGGTTGCATGTCACCCATGACAATGTGTCACGTCTCAGTCCCCATCTCAACCCTCTAGGGATTATATCACTTCCATTTGGACTATCCCACATATTCATTACAAAAAAGTCATATTTACACAAAACACATCATCACACACAAACATATATATTTGGGAACCAATTGCATGACTTGAAAATTTTGAAAATAAGCAATCTTCCATTTATTGAAAAACAATCAAAAAATATCTCAATAAATTCTATCGATATTTCTTTTTGTAACACCCAAGATTTTTTTAATTCTAATCCCACATCAATAATATCCAATTGGACTATCCCACAAATATGATACAAAAAAATCAATATTTACAAAAAAACAAATCATCATAAGTAATCATATAGTTCTTATATTCAAGGGAATGTGTTAAAATATTTTGGTATGAGAAATTTTTTATAACCCTTTTAGGAATTTAAAAGTATAAAAATTTACTGGGTATTACCCAGAATATATTTTTTTCGTTATTACTTGTTGAGATTTGATGACATTTGGGAATTACTTGATAATAAATTAAATACATAGAAATATTCTAAACTCATAATGAATGTACATTAGTGAAAACAATGGTTCAACCACACAATACACATGGTTCAGATTGATCTACCTTATTGTGGGAAAAATCTCAATGACATGGGATATCCATCCCCCTATGCTCGCATAATAGAATTGGTGAGAGCCCATGAATTTTCCTGAGGGAGTACACAAGGTGGTGCATGTGAATTCATATAATTGTACTGGAATGTTCTAGATCCTCCATGTGGGGTGTCATGATGTCCATTTAGTTATGTGTATGGTTTGGTTATGGGATCTGATCTCGGGATACTCATATATATCACGTCCAGGGATATTCATTACTTATTATATTCACCTCAATCATTATATAAACATATGTGGGAACATGAATGTTGATCACTGTTAATTTGTATAAAAACAAATGGATAAAATACAACCCACTGTATAACACAGATCCAAACTATATGATCAGTTACATAAGTTTTATTTAAACTCTTAACAATCAATATATTTTTATTTTCCATATCTATACACTCCAAAAGACTCCATGACTGGATATAAATTTATGATTATTGTTCTCTTTAGATTTCAATAAGAATAATAAATATATATTAATTCACATATAAATGATGTCAATAAAATAGTTATTAATATGCATGAAATAATTTCACAATATGAATATAGAAATGGATATGATTGTTCTTTAAATGATAATTCACTTATCATCATATGCACGTGGGAATCTATCAAAGAGTCATGGAGGATACCAGTAATTCATGATGAAAAGATAACTTATTTTTTGGCCTCTCATGATTTGTTAACCCATGTATAATATTCTATTTTCATATCTTAATGGATATTAAAATTATCATTGGGTTAACATGATTTGTTAGAGATTCAACATGTATGGAATATTAGAGATGTGATTGTGATTCTCATCTTCATAAAGAGATCATAGATTATTGAGGAAAATCAGACTAAAATTTAAAGAGTGGTATTTTTTTTCTAGAGAGAAGTATATCATCTATGTGTACTTAAATTATGTGAATTTTGTGGTTTTAGGGTTACTATTTAGATAATAATTATTCAGATATATATTTTCATTTAAATTTATACTTTATGTTCATCCTTGATCCCATATAGGTTTTCCAATTTGACAAAGAATATGATTCACAAATCTATATACTATTACCCGAAGAAGAATATTTACACAGTCACTTATAAGACGACATGGGTTGTGTGATGGCTTGTGTGAGACTATCTATTTGTACACTTATAAAGGGTTAATTGATAATTTAATCCATTTAACTAACTGTATTTTCACCCCACATATCCCAATATAATGTTGATTGAGTCACCACAATTCTTTTTTTAAAGGGATAATAAACATGAAGAATATTTTATGAGTCATAAAGTAAATTTTTTGCATACATTCATGAATAAATATATTACTGTAATGAATTGTTAATTTTTATACCTATATTTTTTATTATATAATTGAAAAAAAACATAAAATAATAATGAATGAAATAAATGTTCCCGACATTCTCATATTATGAAACATTTTTTAAAATTCAATGAATGATGTAAATTTGATTTAATCACATTGAGAATAAAACTAAATTTTTTACTTGTTGTGAAAAAAATTTATTTTATAAAATATAATTAATGAATTATTGTGGATCAGTCGTAGATATTTTTGTTAGGAAAATAGTTTTTAATCAAGTGGAATAATTTTGTGAGAATTATTTTACTAATGAATCATATCATACACAGGGGGTCATTAATATCATTAATGGAATATGAATATACAAATGTAATTAAATTTTAATATGTTTAGGGAAGATTAATTTTTTATTGAATATGATCACTCTAAATAAAGTTTTGTTGTTATTAAAAAAATAAAATAATAATATGTTTGTTTTTGGGTGATAAAACAACACACTAAATAGTATAAAATGCATGGGTATAACAAGTTGTTGAAAATATTGTTGTCGTGTTTAACCAACTGTTCAGAAATTGTCTTATTTATATGGGGTAAAACTAGGATAAACTAGAGGATCATCTATAAGGCTATAAAGACATCTTTAGTGTAAACCATTAAAAATGATATCATTATTATATTGCGTAATCAATTTTTTGATCGGGTGTCTATCAAGCATAACAAGATGTATGTATTTATACCAAACCATGAAAATATCATGTGTTATGATATATCATTTATATTATATATAAAATGTAAGACAATGAGATATCTCTTACGGCATTTAGAAACATGAAATGATAATGTTGTAAAATTCCTACAAAAATAATTCATAAAATATTGCCAGTCTATCTAAGGGATATACAATTGGTATCAGAGAAGGGTTTCTTATAATGAACCAGTTAAGCTATTATGTAGTGAAGACGTCAAGAAATGTGTGACCAATCTTAGTTAGAGAAATATTCTATTAATCCTAATGATACAAATTTGGATAATTCTTCCATTACACACTATATCATGAAGATATTATGGGAAGGGAGGATGTAAGAATAATATTAATTTTAATAGTGATACACCACTGACTGCAGTAAATCATAATAATATTGTATGAAAAATTACCTTAATTCTGATTTTCCATAAAATATATCTAATGATATGATGATGAATTATCACATAATGTTATAAATTTTGAATCCCAAAACATCTAAGTAATTTTCCTTAAGAATTAGAAGTTGAAATATTAAAGGTATTAATGGTTTGTGGGATGAAACATTATAACTAAAATAAGATACAAAATTTATGAAATATTCTTTGGATAAAAATATTTGAATATAAAACACTCTCATAAAATATTAGAAAACAAAATGTGAATACATTTCTCATAATAATGAATAATATATATGAATCTCATAAATTATTGAAAAAAATAATGTGACAAATATTTCTTTGAGATTGTTTTTTTTTAATTTTTCCATGCACATGAAATTTTGAATGATTTTTCTATTATTGTCAAATTTTATAAATTATTTGATAAAAAAATAAGGTTAAAGGTGATTTAAAATTCATTATAAGAGACATATAAAATGCGTGAAAAATAAATAAAGAAGCTGAAGGAGGAATGGGAAATTTTTTGATATCATTTTAAGAAGAAAATAAATCTCTCAACCTGATTGTTTTAGTGTAATAGGGTTGATTAATGATTTAAGTATCACCACAATATTGAACAGCACATATTACTAGAGAAAGTTATTTTTATAAGATGGGTTTTATTGATATTCATGAATCCATGATGAGGATTATATCATCATTAATAAAAATTAAATTCCCTATAAGAAGAGGGTATTTACTAAACCAAATATTATCTTAGGTAATAATTTTGTTTTAATTTTTTTTATCCGTATAAAAAAACTCAATGAAAGTATTCATGGTATAAAATAGTGAAAAACTACCCACATTAATAGTGGATAAAAAATATATATGGAGATATTGTTAAGATGAATAAATTTAATATTCCTTAAATTGTGTTGTGATATTTTTTAAATGATTCCTAAAATTTGATGTTATAGTATATCAGTCACTCCATTATCCATATTATAAGATAGTTTCTTATAATTGTCTTGGGGGGTTGATATTTAACCATGAAAGGGGGGATACATATTTTAGAACTAAAATTTCAATTTTTTTTTTAAAATTAAAAAAAATATCCATTAAATTAATAAATATTTTTACTTTCATTTTATAAAAGGAGAAATGATCATTTATGAGCATTATTTCTCACAAATGGTAATGTATATACAATAGAAACATAATTTGATATATCTCTATTATTTAATGCATTTACATTTCCTATATTAAAATCGATTTTATTAACTACATGTTCTTTTCTATAGATAACAATGTGATATCATTCACCTCTTAAAACTGTCAAAAAAATAATATAATAAGGATAACATGTTTTTGGAAAATTTATTAAAAGAGAATACCCCAACTTAGAAATTGAAAGTGGATTTCAATAAGGGGTAAAAGACAAGTGGGGAGAGAGATTCACATATTGATCTGATGAATTTTTTTTATGAAAAAAAATTAAAAGGGGTCGACTATTTAGATGTATCAATACAATTTTCCATTGTTGAAAATAAGGAATTGAATCTTGGTGACTGAATAAGAATGTAAATATTTTTTTTCTCCATTATATTACCCATATCTAATTGTGAGAACTCATGTGATGTTTATAAAGTAAAACCCATTTATAAAGGAGTTTTGTTTTAGTAATTTGTTCCCAACATGTGGAGGAATTTAGAAGAGTAAGAAATAAATTATATAATGGAAAAAATATTACATTTCATGATTATTTGTAGATAGGTGAAAAACATTGTTAATGTATTCACATTTATTTGAAGATATAAAATTATTATATGATCTTTTGAGTTGTTTTCATATTAAAATAGGGGAATAGACAAAATCTCTAAGGACTTACTCAGTCAAAATTACATTAGTAGAATGCTCATTCAAAATGAGGATCCAATAAGGGAATCAATCATGGTGGGAGGGGTTATAGATCATACATAGATGGTAGGTGTACACATGGAGTCACATAAGAATTCATCTTTTTGTGCATAGAGGTGACAAATCCACCATTAGGGGGAACCTAATGACATGTTAGAGGTGTGTGAGGTATGGCTATAGGATTGGAACCTAAAATAAATTAATTTATTGAGATTAGGTAATTTCATTAATTGTTATGTTCATATCATCTAACTAATAAAATGATGCAATAATCATGCAATGTTGGAATTTTCATCTGTATTAAAATCATGTTAATGAAACACAAGATATTGGATGAGGCTAATCTAATCCATTTGATTAGATATATGTGTAATCATCAACCTATGAACTCTCAATGTATATATTTATGATGATGTTCTACCTGAAAAAATAATCCATGTATAGGGATTACCTTTATATTTTTATACACCCGATATCATGAGAAGAATATACACATGTTCTTCATGCACATAATACGTGATGTGAAATAAATCATTCATTTGAAAAATGAGACACTTCCAAATAATGAATAAAAGAATAGAACACTTTAATATTTAATATAATTTGTGTTTATCATTTCATGATTGTGATAATATCACCAAGATAAAATGAAATAGGATCAAAATTCTTGATGGGTGAGATTCCATCTTTTAATCATAACATAGCAAGGTAACCCACATATAATATTTAAATGATAGATACTTTTACATTTTAATATAATACTTGAACTAGAATTATTTATTATAACCTGATGTAGTATTATGATCATATATATTTTTATTATAATTGTATATATATAGAGAAAATCTATGGCCAAGGAAAATATTACTTAAATTCAAAGTGTTCTCTGGTTTTTTAGAGAGAAACATAACACCTCAACATGATTTATTCATGTGAATGATAAAGAATCCTTGAGACTCATACTTTATGAATAATTATTTGTTTGAGATTCTATGTATACTATTAAAAAATTATGATCCAATAATAAATTAATCATTTCAATCTTTAGTGAATAAGAATATCCATGAAACTGATTTCAATTTCATGAAGAAGAGGCTCCGCACACAAACTTGTGAAAAGGAAGGAGAATTTTGGAAGAAATTGTGAATCTAAGAAATTATAACCTTATGAAAAGAGGATTTAGATTTCATAACCCTATATTATGTGTAGTGAGATTTTTATTTCCAAAACGTTAGGTGGATTGAGACACCATCTATGATGAAGCGAATAGAAAATGAAATTAGATAATATTATAAGTGGAATGAAGAAAATCATGAGAGTCATACATGCTAAATAATAGTATATGGATGATTTTTTTATATATCCAAATAAATCAAGATATAATTAATAAAGGGAATAATATAATATTAAATTAAAAAAATGTTGTGGGGTCTCACATGTCATGCACCTTGCATTTCACTTTTATGCATGAAGTGAAATTTATTTAGTCTGTTTGACCATTTTTTGACATAATTTTCATGTTGTCAATGAGTTTTCAGGCATAAAATATTATCACATATTTCATATGAATCACCAAAACACATTCATGTGTGAAAAAGGATTTGATTAGAATAAGGGAAAATTTTCTAAGTATTGTTTTACTAATGAAACTATTCACAAATATTGCTAAAAAAAATCTGAGAACCCCCAAAATATATAGAAGAAATTAAAGTTGTACACTAGTAGAGAAAATAAATTTTGACCATGGAGGAATTTCATAGTAAATAAGAAAGTGGAATTTTTACTTCATGTTAAAAATATAAAAAAACTATGAGCTCTTTACATGGGTTATAACTAGTTACTGATGAGTATCGGGGAATCGGGGTATAACATGTCAATGAGGAGATAGTTGGGGGTATAACCAACCAAGGGAGATGAGTTGGATGACAAGAGGTTATAAGGAGGATCAATTTGGAGGTTGAACTACAGGGGTGTAAAACTAGTTTCTTCTTAATCCATTGTAATTGATAATATGAATATAGTATATAATCACATTTTTGGATTATAAAACACCTTTAATGGAGACCTTCATTATACTAAAACATGGAATTAAAATGTGTTGTTATCTCTATTAGAATTTATTCTTATGATGTGAGATTGTGTGATATCAATATGTTGAATTAGAACCATAAAATGTTCAAGTGGTTGAATTCAAAATAAAGTATTATTTAAAATAAACAACTGATTCCCAACCATCGAAATGGTAAATCTAGTATATGGATCAATATAAACAATAACATAATGCACACATATTTATTCAAGACGGTTAGTAAAAGCTAAATGAATAAAATATTATAAATTTAATTTTTTAAATGAAATTCAAATTTCATAACATCATTTCAAACATATATTTTTTACCTTTCAACAATTGTTGATTATTGGGTTAATAGTGAAATATATTTATTTTACAAAAACAAATCACATTTATGACAATATAATGTTATACTACTAAAATTGATTTTTTGGAATCTTTTGTATATGAATTCTTTTTTTAATAATTATTTAATAGAATATAAAAATATAATTTTTAACATAGAATTAAATTAATATAATTTTTGAAACCCATATAATGTAATTGTTCTAATGAAAACTGCTTTTTCTTCCATTAATTAATAATTACAAAGTTCTAATTGGTTTTGGTTAATTTAAAAGTAAATGTATGCATCATCTTATTTAAAATAATCAATTAACACCATTTTAATTAACATTATATTTTATTTTTCTATAAAATCATATTTATGCTTAAATGAAACATATTACCAAAATTGGATTTCATTTCAGTTTGAGAGAATATATATGGTAATTATTTAACCATAGATATGTGGAACCAATTATAATGGATTATGTATTTTTAATTAGTATTATTAATTTATGGTAATACACTTAACTGAATTTTCAGTCATAATGAATAATAAACAAGATTAGTATTTATCATTTCCATTAATGGAAAAAATGTTAAAGTGGTTTAAAATAAAGGGATAAGGATTGTATATAATAAAACACATGATTAAACCTCATTGGTTAGTTTTATTTAGATACTACACACTTGGTACTAGGTTCTCTATCAATTTTTTATAAAATTTCACATGAAAATGAATTTATATTGTCTAAATATTTTACATAGTTCTTTATGTGTCCCTCCCTCACATATATTTGTGAAACTCATATCCACCCTTATTTATAAACATTGATCTATCAATATCGGAAAATCCCTACCGAAAAATCATCTAATATTACGTCCCTTATTTTTTGAGCCCCATTAATTACACTAATATTATCCTAAGAGGGTTTAAGGTATAACACAAATGAGGTCTTTAAAATAAGCGGTAATCTTATTGTCGTACTCTTTAAATGTTAATTTATTCTTCTAGTTACTATAAATATATTGTATAAATCCTACCAAAATTTCAATAATATAATAAATAAACTATTTTTTATTATTATTATGTTTTATCTATTTTTCATATATTATCCATCATGTAGAAAATGAAAAAATCACGCGAGCACATGTATGACCTACAGTCTCCAAATAGTGGTGTAATTTTTTTTGATCACCACTCTAATTGGATGGTTATAATGGTGTAGTAAATATATAAAAATATATGTTATTTATAAAAAATTTATGATTCAATAAATATAATATATCATTTACCTTTTTACCCTTTGATCCATTTTAAAATTATAACATCGCTCATACTTACGTGTATATTAACACCTCTACGAAGGGATTTGACTATTTTCTTTGATTACCACAATACAAGGATGATTATAGAAATTAATATAGTGAATAAAAAAACTATTCATGACACTATTAACATATCATTGAATATGAAACCACATCATAAAACATTTTTCACACAAAAAAATACCAATGTAATTTTGAAGTAATTAACTGAAAAACATCAAATGGTTGATGTATGAAAGACCCTTTAGTGGATGGATTTGAAATGATTATAAAATTATCATAAAAATCAGAATATAAATAATTTTTTTAATATAGTATTTAGTAATTATTAAATAATTATGAAGGAGGATCAACCATGTATGAGTAATTCTGAACCCAAGCTAACAGATTTATTTTAATCTCTTATTATGTTTAGGGTTAAATTTTTATATTCCATTTATTTTCTTTCTTGAAATAAAAATATATAAGTATATTACATGTACACGATTTTGTTTTCATAGATATTTTTTTAATGTTATAAGATAACTATATTTATTCCTTTTGTGGTTATTTTAAATGTTTTAATAAAATTCATTTTAATTCCTCAATAGTTGATACTTACCATTTTCAGTCATTTAATTTTTTTTATAATGTATTAAAAATGATTTTTTTCCACATTTTCTGTATGGTATATTTTTATCTTTTTAGCTATGTAAATTTTTTATAATTTATGACTTTATCCTTCATTCCAATCATCATATAATATAATTTTTATCATTTTTACTTTTCATGTTTCCACGTATATTATCAAATAAAATATTTTTCTCAATATTCTGGGAATTTTGAGTTCTTAATGAAACCTAAGGAAAAAGTTCTTATTTTATTAAATGTTTGAAAATAATATTTAATGTTATTTTGAACATCCTTTTTATATAATGTTATGAGGAAATTTTTTTATTGTTATTCTAATCATATATTTTTTATTCCCAAAAATATTTTTTTGTGATAAATTGATCCTTTTAGGGGAAATGATGGTCTTATATTATCCTTTATTGATATATGGACTTTTACATTTTACCATTCACATGATCAAATTTCTTTTCAAAATCCATATTTTCATTAGATATTATATTCTTTTCCATCCCCATTTTTAAGCATCTATTATTTGGAACAAATATTTTATACCACATTGATTTTGTCTCAAATGTAATCCACTTATACATATGGTATAGGATGAGATATGTTTATTTAAAATGATAGTCTCATTAATAAGTAAAATATTATATATTGTTGATTTAATTTAGATAAATATTGATTTATAAGACATTGTGTGAATGAAATTTATTGATCCTTCAATATATGAGGAATTCGTAAGATGCACATGTGATTGGTGGGGCATGGTAATTGATTTCCCCTCAACACATCAAAAGATATCCTAAAAAATTAATTCTATGTTAAATGGGTATCTATTTTACATATACCCATTTTATAAGAATTGTTTATAGATAAGGGATTGGATGTAACATTAATGATAATGAGGACATAGTCCTGATAGAACATTCAAGAATACCTATATTTATTAATTTAATTTATTAAGAATTTAGTTTCCATTATAATTTTAATTTCTAAATTTAAATTAGAGATTTATTTTCATTTAACTAATGTTCTTGATTGAGTTCCATTGGTTTTTGTTATCCACTTTTTCATATTTATTATAACTTAATTTCTCATGATAGCTTCCATTGTATATAACACTGACACTGCATCTGAACTCAACCATTTATTTTCTATCATTTAACCAAAATTTTAAGAAGCAAATTTGTTAATTATTTTAAGGATTCATGAATATTTCTTCTGCTATATTTTTATATTTCAAATTCAATAGGTAGATCAATTGTGTTTCTTTCTCTCTATGATAAATAATTGCTCAATAATATATGGTTTGATCCCTTATATCATATATAATTATAATAATGTAAACATCATCACTATGATGCAGGTTTCTATGTAATATATTTGGAATTAGAGGATGTTTATTAGGAAAATTGGGATGTATATTTTAAATAAAAATATCTAAAACGATAACTATTATAATCAATTAGGTTGTTTGTAAAAAAATGCTATTATATTTTTTTTATTTTATGGCTCATTTTTAATAACTATTTTGATATAAATCCATGTGTGATATTTTTTAGATATAAGGACTAATTAGTTGAAGAGAATCAACTGATGCGGTCGGTGAAGGGTTTTCCCTACAAACCAATGTAAAATGGGTGATGTTGGAACTCTGCAGATCATGGGTGTATTAGGGTATTTTATTCTAGTTATGATGAATTAACTCTCACATATAGAGAAATATATTCTTCAAAATCATGATTTACCTATTTTGTATCACTTAATTTTATGGTGGACTTTATCTATTAGTGATTCTTATAATCAATTAGTAGTCAGAAATAGGATTATGTCTAGTGAAAAGATTTTTCTATCCATTAGGTGTAATAAAAGGGAAAATTTTATTCTAAAAGTGTAAAATTTGAAGTGTGATATAGATATATGATACAAAACATTGAATAGGATTATGTAATTATATGTATGTAATGATAATATTTTAATGTGAAAATCTTCAAGAAATAATTTCCATGAGGGGAGAATGAAAAAATATAGATGAAGTCCCTCACATTAATGAAGAATGAAGAAGATGGTGCTACAAAATGTGAGGAAAATTTTAAAATATTTTCTAATATTTAATCCAACTAAATTCGTAATCTAGAATGAATGATTTACCATTTTTATGGGATTAGGTTGACTCTCTAAAGGGCACTGGTTTCTAAATGTTTTTCATCATATGAATCTTTAGTATCAAATTCCATAAATATAGTGAAAACAATTTTTTATAGGTTACAACTTCATGGGAAATAATGAAAATAAGAGGTCTGATATTAATTAAGAAAAAAGTAATGATTTAATGAATAGTAAATGGAATATGAGATTTATAACATGTTATCATTTTAAGAATAATTAACTAAATAATTTATATTGAAACATGATCTTATTTCAATATTAAATAAATATGTGATAAGTCTTATGAATGGTATGGAAATTAAGATTCCATTTTTATCTATTGATTCTTATGTAATGAGATAATGTATTATTTAAACCAATGTTTCAAGAATCAAAGGAATTTTCCTTAGAAAAGGAAATGGGAGAAATTCCAATCATATAAAATCACTATATATAAGGATAAATTCACTAAAAATATTGTTGAGGAAAATTAATCATAAACAAAAATTTAGATAATGCTTTATTGGTTTCCAAATATTTCACTATTTTTAATGTTCCATTTTTTTATGAAAATTATATATTTATATATATTCTTTAGAAAATATTATTTAATCTGAACTCCTTGGGTAAACAGTATGGAAACCCGACTCTGCTAGTTAATTTTCATTATAAAAAAGGAAATATCATATTTAATAGTTGATTATTATAATTATAGTTGAATTTTATATAATCATCGGAATAGATTGGGTTTGAAATTATATTTTGAAAATTAATTTATAATATAATGATAGTAATATTCGTAATAGAGATATGGAATACTATATCCTAAGATACATGAATATATAAAAAAATTATTTCTAGATCCAAACACCAAATAGCTAATTAATGAAATGACATGATAACAAAACCTAATAAAAACTTAGAATGTCAATCAAATAATTTTAAGAGAGTATGTATATATTACACATGAATAAAATGATTTTTTTCTTTAAGAACTACCTAGTCATTCATGTGAGTATTTATCTATCAATTATATTGATATCACACATGATTCAAAACATATATATATGAATCACTGAATTATTTCTCTAATGTAATTGTTGTAACTGAAGAAACAATAATAAGAGTAGAGCAATATGGGATTTATATGATGCATATTTCACCATAGAATCCCCTATAAATTTTAGTTTGAAAATATATGGGTAAAAGTGTTCATTCATTAACTGTAAGGGAAATAATGAAATTACAATAATTAAAAAGTATCATGTGCCTCGTATTGATGGTATTTTTTATCAAATTCATGGATATAATTTTTTTAAATGTTATTATTCATTTTAGTTATCATCTAAAATACTTGAATATTAGTGATATTCCAAAGTAGCCATTTGGTATGAGGTGTGAACCCTACACATTTACATAAATTCCTTTTAAATATATCAATGCTTACACTATTTTTTGTAGATATGATGAATATAATATTCATGGACTATATTCATTATTTTACTAAGGTATATATTGATTATATGATTATATAATGTTGAAGGAATTATATCTATATGATTCATTTGAAAATCAATCCTAATAATCATTAAGAAAAATATTATTATGTAACATTTAAAAAATTTAAACTATAGATTTATTAATTTTGTTTTCTTGGCCATATTTTCTCAATTTTTGGAATAGCAGCTGATCCTTTAATGAAAAAAGAATTGATTTATTGAATAGTTCTATGGAATATAAACAAAATATTTTGTCTCACAAGATTATTAGGATAATTATAATGAATTTTTCAATATTTAATAACAATATAACCTATTATCCATGATGAAATTTAATTGGATTTAGTTTATATGGGTATGATAATATAATGAATGTGATCGGTCATTGCACTGATAATTACTTTTCCATCAAAAACAGATGGATTTGTTATATATTGTGATATAATAAAAAATGGAATTGGATGATTACATATATATAATGAGAGAGTTATTTAATATGAATTAATGTTTTTAAATAATAAGGGAAAAAATTATCAAACAAATAATAATTTGTTGATATTCATAATATTATCATTTAACATACAGAGCCATGAACATTGTGGTGAAAAATATGAAATATATAAACATAATTTTTTTGGGAATAAATATACTTACATATTGATATCATCATGAAGAAAATGATAAGGATTAAAATACTCAAGGATTATTATTACTAAATATATAATCACCATTGTAAGGAAAATAAGATGGACGATTCATTTAAAAGGAAAAATCATGGGGTTTTTGGCTAAAAATAATGTTGAAATGAATCCAATATTAATGGATTAAGTAATGATGGTTTTAGGATCATTATCGATAAATAAAGAATAAATATTTTCCAAATTATATCCAAAGAATCATTATTGTAGAAAATAAAATTTTCCATGATTAATGATAAGAGATTCAAATAGATAATCCCCTACATTAATGATGAGAATTTTGTAGACTACAACTATGATGATTTCATATTGAAATATTTAAAGGGTCTATGTAGGCTATCCACTTGTGATATAGAAATCGAAGTTATAGTGGTATATAATATGTTAAATATCTATATACACAATAGTAGAACCAAAATGAATCAGTATTTGAGATCATTTTTGGTAGAAAAATATAAAATTCGAAATTGTAGGATTTGTATCAAGAAAATTGATTTATCAACTTGTAAAGGATGTGGTAAAACAACCTAAAAGATACATAAACCATATAACTATTCCCATGAATAAATGATATAAATTATAATATATATATTTTAAATGTATTTCTAATGAACCCATGAATAGAGTTTGCTATATATTTTATTGTGTATATCCATTCAATGTTCATTCATTTTATCACTATAAATGATGATCTGCCTATTTTTTTCATCATGTGGATCTATATTAAAAATGTTGTAACACTTTATGGGGTAACTATCTCTATTTAATATTACACTTATACACGATTTTCAAAGAAATTATGAAATATTCTATAAATTTATTTTTACATCGAGATATATTTGGGTACTAATTTTATTCCTAAAAATTATAGACTATCTAAAAATACTATTCAAATATAATAAAACATGATGTGGTGATGCTCACATCAATTGTTTTGTATAACAGGTTAGTATTTAACATTAATATAATTTCATTATAATAATATATTCTATTGGACAATTAAAATCGAATCATATGAATCATTTATGGGACAAAAATTTATGTAAAATTTTTTTGGGATGTTTTTTTAAAAAAGATGTTATTAGTCACAGAAGTTGTTAATGAGATAATAGTTATTATTAATACTATTCATATTTAATTAAGGACTCTTTATATATAAAATATAGTTATAATAATTACTAAATAATGGGTATATTATTTTTATTTAGGCGATCATATTTTATTGAGAATATATCTATTGGAGGGTGTTATAATGTATAGTATGAAAGGGAAACTATATCCGTAGTACATTAGTCTTTCTGAAATTATGAAACTAATTGATGCTTTGAAATACAATTTTGAAAAAAAACATAGCATCCCAAATGTCCATTATGTGATACATATATATTTATTAGGGAAGTATATTCAATACCTATCACAAATGATGTCCTAGGAGAAAATATAAATATATATTTTTTCTTTCATCTATAATGATCATATCGAGACTCTTGACACTAGAAGAAATGTGTAGTAGAATCTAATAACTGGATTGGTTAAGGTTATTTTTATAAATCACTAAATAATATAGGTAGTGTATGAAAATTAAGAACATAAAATTAAAAAATTCTAAAAAATTTTCGTATGTGAAATTAGAAAAATCTCGGGGATGAACTTTTTGAATAATGTAATAATATTGCACATGATATTCATTTATAGTATTATTTTCATTCTAAATAAACATTACCATAATTATAATAGATTTATTGAATAATTTAATATACATATAAATTCACCAAATATATAAATTTAATATTGTGAATTTTTTTTCAATTTTTAAACATTGTAGTCAATATTATATTTATACTATTTTTGATATTTTTTAGATACAATTGTTTTTTCCGTCAATAGTGAAAATTAATTATTTTTCATAGAAAATAAAAATCATAGAATGTTATAAAATAATAATAATAACTTTAATGTTTGTGAAACAATTTTAAAAAGTATATATATATTTACTATTTAATATAATTCAAATAAAAATATAATTTGGAACTTATAAATATATTCTTAAAATATTTAAATATATGTAATTTATTTATATAGAAAAAGTTTATTTTCGTTTTCATTGACTTAGTACATATATATTTCTATAGGGATTTGGTTTTCATAAATAATAAAAGGTTCCATTGCCTCAATATAGTCTAACTAATTCCATTATAATCAAAATTAAAATTTATTTTGTATTAAATTAAATTTTATGCTTTAGAATGTTATTTTGCTAAAAACAGTTGTTGTGGTGTCCTGTAGAATTAAAGTAAATGTAATTTCTACAAAATATAGAATATGATTAAGTTTCATTGGATTTAATATTTTTAAATATTATTTTTAATATTATGATATATGTTCAACGTAATTTTTTTTATAATTAATACTAAACATGGATAATATTTATCACCTCGGTTAATGGTATATTTAGTTGAAAGGGTTAATAATAAAGTGATATGTATTAAATACAACAAAACATAAATCCCTAAAACTAACCAATTGTTTATATTTTAAATATAAAATTATAATTATATAATATATAACAATTTTCTTCCACAGTCTAGGAATCTATCTATATATTATTTTTATATTTTTATTATCTTCATGTGTCTCCCTATACTCATTTCTAAATGGGTAACTATTATCCTCAAATGTTCATACCTTGATGAGTCTAGATATGAAAATCCTTATCTAAATATACATCATAGATTCATTCATTTCAATAGTCACTAGATATTCATACCACAAGAACATCCAAAAATGGATAAGGTATCACGAAAAAACAGTCGCTGAAAGAAGATTTATTCATCCTATACAACTCATTAAAAGTATATTTCTTTTTCAGGTTCCCCATAATATAGTGTGGACTTACAAACATACTGAATCCAATATAAACAATACAATGAGTTTTCATTATTATTAAAGTTTATCCATTTTCATTCTCATTTCAATTCTATGAAAAAACAATGTCATCACATTTCTGAATATATAGCCTAACATCTCCTCATAGTGTTGAATTCATTTTTTAAAAGCATATTATGTTGATAGTTATAAATGAGTAATTAATGAATATAAAATTTAATAATAAAATTATTATTATATATATATATATATCACATCTTCTATATTATTACCCTTCCATCTTGTGTAAAATGTTAATGTCACCCGTGGGTACGTTTATAATACCACCTCTACAATGCAATGTGATTTATTATTCTAATACAACTTTGAATAAATGATTATAAAATTGTATATTATTAATATAATTTATATTAAATAAATTATTAACATATTGTTGATTATTTATCTATTTTATAAAATCATTTCCATGAAAAATATACAGATGTAAATTTAGATAAATTAATCGAAAACTCGTAAATAGTTTACATAAAAATGATAAAGTCAATGATTGGATTAAAAATTATTATAAAGGAAATAAAAACATACTATAGAAGAAATGGGTAGATAATAAGGTACTTAATAATTTTAAATACAACGTATTGGTGGATCCAAAAAAAGTGACAACGAGAAGACCCATGTAAAGGTATTTCTATCAAAATATAAATTTTTGTATATTATTCATATGCAGATTTACATTACATGTGTTATATAATCCTAACATATTAGACAAGATATATTTTATTAACTAATGGTTATTTATATACTAGAAATGATCATGTTCCAAATCATATATTTTTTTATTGTTAACCAATGAGTATGTTACATGTAATGAATGTTATTTTTAAAAATAATATTTATTTATTTTTTAAAATATTTTTCATCCATGTGGAGATAATTTTATTTATTTCATGAAAATTCATAATTTTGATTGAAATGATGATATATGTAATTATCAATCGTATTTTAATTTAATTAATAATAATAATTAAAAAGGATCATTTTCCATATTTTCCATATGTTATATTATCATCAATTTTCACAATTGTAAAAAAGAATGTTTTATGCAAGTACGACTTAGCAAAAAAATTATGATGTCATGTGAATTATTTATTATCAATGTTAATTTATAATAAATTAATGTTTTTCCAATAAAAACTATTTAACTTATATTCAAGGATTTTTCTAATTGTTAATGATTTTTAAATAATACGATATTTTTTTATAAATGGAATGAAAAAAAATTCAATGGGGACATGTAACATAGATTTTACTCAATGTTATATGGATTTTATTTTTAATGTTTTCTACATATTTATTTCTTATTCCAGAACGGATTGATTTTTCTAGAAAAAATTTATTTAGGTTGAATTTATGTATTATTTCATCATTAACATATTCATTGTTTTGTTATTATTAACATTCTCAAGATAACATTATTTACCATGCCCTATCATTTCATTGGACATTATTTTATCCAATAAATCTATATTTTAATTATCATGGATTTAAACAACATCATTTACAATAATTTTATGTTTACAATATTTTCTACTATTAATATATATTTTATTATTTTATGTATGTTTATTTTTTTATTATTTCATTGACTATGTAAATATTAATTTTTCATGATTCAATAAATATAGGTGTATGCTTAAAAATAATTTTAAGAATTATTTTAATTTACAATTCAATATATGAGTAATAAAAATGATGTTAATGTTAAGGGTGAATCTCGACAATAGATAGCTTTTAAATTCATTAACATGTCTAATGAGACCAAATAGTATTCATTCTATGTTATATAGTTATATGGTTTAAACTTAAACATTTATTAAGATGAATGTCTGATTTGAGGAAATGATGCTTTGATGGAAATATTATGAATTTCTGGACTGATGCATTTCAATTATTGATAATTCAGTTACCATAATCCATGTAATTTCTATGTTGATACTCACCATATATTTTCATGGAACAAATGTTTTTAAATTCGTGGAATCTAATTTTATTATCCACACCACCATATTGATTATTAGTTATTTTCAATGATATCTTCCACTCTACATGGACCTTAATGATCATATGAGATTACCCTTTTTTTATTTCCTATGTATATGAATAATAATATCCTAAAAGTTTTTAAGGATGTAAAAACCATTACTTCACTATATTTTTTTATTTACATTTTATAATGTGAATCAATTGTGTATCTAGTTTTTCAATAATTGAAAATTGATAGACACTGAATGTTGTGATGCCTTGTATCATATAGAAAAATTATAATGTAAAATATATCATTGAGATAATCTATTTGGGGAATTTTACCATTGTAAACAATGTCAAATACATTTTACAAATATTTAAAACAAAATCACAGTGTTCTATATCACTCAACTGATGCCCTTGTTAAAAATCAATCAAATGATTCCATAGAATACCACATTCTTATTTAAAAAAAATAAAAACAAATTTTTCATATCAACTATTTTACTTTAAATTATATTTTATGTATGTCAACATTTTGAAATCATATTTATAATAGTATGTCTTTGGTTCTGTAAAAACCACCCGTGTAACCAATAATCCATAATGAGGACACTAACACCCATTTAAATATTGATATACCATTAAAGCATTAAGAAAGAAATATGATCCATGTTTACTGTTAGAATGACATATGATCATATCAACCAAATATATAGATCGCACAATATGTGAAATATATAAGAAAATTATACTAATACTCACACATAAAGAAAAAATAATCCGAATACAAAGATAAATAGAAATATAAAGGCAATATACCACAAACATTGCCTAGAAATATATCCTAAGATCATACCGACATCATATGAGTCCATGAGTACCTATCACATTAATAAACACCCATAAATTAATTTTGTTAAATTTGAAAACCAAAACCTAATTTTTAATAAATTACACCAAGCTGCCATGGTGACCACAAAATGATGAAAACATGAACAATTAGGTGTGATAGACTCCCGAAATGAAACCATCCCGAATACTAAAATGCCAAAATTAAAATCATGAACAATTGAAAATTTTTAACAAAATTCATAGGAAATCCTAAACAAAAACAAATGAAGACATCACTCAACTCAAAAATTGAATGGTTGATTTGAAATGTCCTCATGGGACCTCTTATATGGACCACATATGAAATCCCCATCAATAATTATGATTTCACCATGATCTATCGAAACCATCCCTCTAAATACCAAACCAATGAACTAAAACTCTAATTAATTAAAGAAATAGTAAAAAGGAAAGGTGGGAGAGGAACCTATATTGAATCAGTGTGATGAAATGAATAGAAAGGTTAAAAGATCAATGATTTTTAAAGATGGTATTGGGGTTTCACATCAGATTTTATCACATATCATTGTCCATGAAAACCTAAGGGTATTTTAAATAAAAAATTCCTACACATACCATAGATACATAAGTAAAAGATCTGATTGTTTTTCAAAACAGGAATAGGGGTTTACAATAAAAGTCATAATACATATAGATAAAAGCCTCTTCATCATGAAAATTTCATGAAGTGAACTATAGGTCTAAACTATGAATCCTCATTTGATGTATCCCCTTAACCTAATAAACTGAATAATAATTATAACACACTCTCTCATGATTATTCCTTGCATGGATGACTCTTATCACACCATGAATATCATGTAGCTTCACATTTCAAAAGAGTACACTCCCAATAACTACTCATACACCATCATGATCACCCAAGTCCCATATCAACCAAATACTCTTTTAGGTATTTCAAAATATTTATAATCCTAATCCAAGTCACGATTCCCAAGAATAACCCATCCAAAAAATAAAATAATTTTTTTCCAGGAATTCACAAATAGTAATGAAAAAAGTTGTCTCAAACATTCCACCATAACACCTCTCATCCAATAAACATCATGTTAGCCCTCCATCCATGAATCACAACATACCTTGGTAGTCAATTCATAATCAACTAACCACATTCCATCTATGAACACCCAATATACAAACAAAACATAACTATAAATCCTAAAGAAGATCAAATTTTTTTCCTCCCTAGATACGTATTCAACCTTTTAACCACCTAAAATAAATCCTAATCAATGTTTTGAATGTGGTTTTAATCTCACTAAATCTGAATATATATAATGTTACCAGTCGGTCCTACTCAAGAAAACACCATAAAAAAATCACTCAACCTCAACTACTGATACACTAGAACTTCATTATGGACATTTTTCCTTAACTCTTGGAGGTATTGATTTTCCACTCATACACCTACATAATATTTAATACATAACTCTCTTTGAAACTCAGTGGTTATATTCTCAGTCAACCATTGTAATTCTCAAACGTTTTAAATGTGAAATGACATATCATCAATCCGACTCAATCTTATATTACAATACCACCATATCAATATCATATACAACATAAAGAATCTAAATGATACTATAAAAATTCACTATATAGATCTAACCATTAACCAATATCCTGTTAAAATTTTAAACATCAACCAATTAGTTTAATTATACATATGACAATATTGAAATGAGGTTTATAACCCCACACTTGATTTGATTTTACCCCCGTATGAGAATCATTTTCAACAAATTTCATAACCAAAATAAATGATATTTATTTTCCACTTATAATCCATTATCATGTGTAATTATTGTATAATACCTTTCTACTCACACCTGAGAACGAAAAAATAAACACTAATTACAATACTCAAATGTAGTACCTAAACTCTTTTGGATTTCGAAACACTTCAAAATGAATATGATCAACATAACACTAAGGTTATAGATCTTCCCCTACCAAGACGCCATGAAAAATAACTAATTATTTCTAATATTGTTATCCACTGTGTATATCATAAACATAAAACACAGACAATGTAGTCCAACCAATGAAATCATCAAAGTACTTGTCAAGTGGTCTAGCACCACATCCACCAACACATATTTGGCTTCCTACGACCAATATCTAAATCCATATATAATCCCTCCACATTTATATATGTCAAAAAATCAATGAAATACAATCCAAATTCACAATCCCTCACTTGGTTCCCTCTAATTAAACTACTAAATATCCACAATATCGGTGAACATTGTCACCATATACTCTCAATGCACTGAACAATACCAATAAAATCAATAAAAACCTTAGTCCCACACGCCCATATCAGGTGCTAAAATAATAAACGTTAAATTTATGGAATTGATACTAAATAATTTCTCTTAATATTAATATTCCAATAATTACAAAAATAATTGGAAATATGGGATTAGTTACAGCCTCATGATATATTATTTTAGGAATTTTATATAATTAATACAAACAGTTGCACAAATATATATAACTTTATATGAGAACTATTACCTACATACATAATTGTTTTTACATTATTATTCCATCATAATCATTCTTATTCATCACTTGAAACCTAAGAAACAAATTTAAAATAGTGGAAAAGAAAAAAATATCAATAAGGAACATATAAAATAAAGACTTATGTCTATTAGTTAATGAATACTAATAAAATATTTAAATTTTAAAAACATAAACATTGGGATATAAATAATAATTCAATTACTAATGAAATTAAATTCTTTCAAAAATATTTTCATAAAACATTTCTTAACAAATATTATAGGAAAAATAAAATGAAATGAGGATCCATAAAAATCATTCAAAACATATGAATTGTTTTTCAGAAAAATGTTCTATATTTCACCCTTACAATGTTGCATGTACATTCCTTTGAACATATGTTCACATGTAATTACATGGGATCAGAGAATAAATAAAATGGTCTCATAAGATCATGTAATCATTGGAAATGTGATTGAAATAGAAAATAATATATAAAAATAAGTATAAAATTTTAAAAACCAATATCACATTGTGAACATAGTCCATTCATGTCTTCAATTAACTCTCGTGTCCCTTACATAATGTTCTATGATAAAAAATATTTACGCAATGCATTAGAATGATATCTGGGTGTTCCCATAAAATTATGTTCATGATTATATGTTCCATAAAAAATGAAATCATTCATAAGATTAAGAAATAATAATTTCCCATGGAATGAAAATATATTTCATAATTTCATTTATGTAATAATAAAATGATATTTCTTAGAGAAGGAATTTTTGAAATTATAATAAGGAATGTATTACCCTATCAATAGAATATAATGTAATATGTGAATATTTGTGAAGGGATATATAATTAATTCAAAAGAACTATATAAATGGTGATTTAGATTGATCACTTGCCCATAAAATCAAGGGCGTTTTAGATAGATCTCTTACACTCACAATAAGATATTTCATGACAAAGAAAATATAAATCACATTAATTTTTTTTTGATATTACATAGAAAAAATGGAAAGTGTGATTTTCATTGAAGATAAATGTAATAATATAAATAAATACAAATAGAGAGTAGTGGTACTGGTGGTATAAAAACCATTCAATCAATATACATTGAAATTAAACCTTACTTTTTTTGTGAAATAATTAATAACATTCTTTATAAAATATTTAAATATATTACCTATAAAATTATTTGAATGAAGTTACAAGGGGATATAATGTGTCAATTATAATTCATTTATTTCAAAATAAATAAATGTGAATGAAATAATTTAAACAATATATAAATGTATTATAATGGTTTCAATATTCAACTTTATATCATTTTAATCATTATTTTTAATGTAATGTATCACTTACAAAAAACAACAAAAGATAATCATTTTTAAAATATCATAAAGATTGTAAAATATGTTATATAATTACCATTAACATCTTAGATTAATTAATAATAATTTATACGATTCATTCAAAATAACATGGATGAAATTATTTATATGTGAAAAAAATTAAATATGAATTTTTAAAATAGAAATCCCTTTACGTTGTGTTTAAATCATCAATTGTGTTTATATATGTTTTTAGAGAAAATGATATGTTAATTATTGAAATTATTAAGCCAAAAATTTCTTTTTATTATCAATTTTATTATATTTTTTTCAAGTTATATTTAGTCACTTAATTAGTGCAGTTCATTCAATATGTTTTTATCATATATGGCTAATAAGTCTAAAAAAACATTGAAAATTTGACAATTGTTAGCGAGGAAATTATTTATTCCTAATAAAATAAAATTAATGAAATTATTATAACTTTTATATATAAATAATACTTATAAAAAAATACATGAAATGTGTTTATAAAAAATTATCTACATTAAGATGATGAAAATTGTAAGTCGTATACACGATTGAGTAACGTTCCCAAATTTTGACGATCAGGATGGAATGAGGTTAGGTTTATAATATCATTAATAAAATAATATTGTATAATAAGTATAACATTATTTCTTTAAATAATCTTATTTACACAATCCATGGGATATGCTAATGAAAAACGAATTTCATAAATTTTTGGAGGCTGTGATCCTTACTTACACATGAATGTCATTACCATCAATCATTGAACAGAAAGGTAAGAAAATATATGGTATATTATTTTTAAAAAATATTTAATGAATCATTAATATCATATATATAAATTAATACCATCATCATAGACATCTATGAGAGGAAACGATTGAAAAAAAAGTTACAATGGTATTCTAGGTCGTAGTATACCACACATAAAAACAACTAATTCATTACCCATTAAATTAAAGATGGTATATATGTAGTTAATTAAATTATCAAAATAAAATATTATTTTTTGGGGTATACATATGTTATTATATCTTCATTTATGGATAATATTTTAAGGATCTAGAAGAAGATATAAAAAAACTCAGTTTAGAACAATACCTATTTTTTGGACGTCACCTGTATGTTTACACCAAAATAATTCCAATGATGTTTTTATAATAAAACCTAGAATTATTATATAGTAATGGAATCATGGTATATTTTTTATGTAATTTCTAAACTAAAATGATTTTTATGGGTGATGAAAACAAGAGAGGTGGTTCCCTTTTATAAGTTAGAGGATGGATAGTTTAAATTTTTTTAATATATTAAATTTATATAAATTACTTTTCCTATAATATTATAAATATAGATATTATTAAAATATAATATGACTATTGGTCTAAATAATTTCATAATTTTATATTCAATATATCTTTATATTATTTTTTAACCTTAATTATTTCCTTTCATAGGCACTAACCCTTTATTCAATAACTATAGTGACACTATAATTATTCATTAGTGGTAAGTACAGTTTTTATTAAATGAAAATTGGTTAAAAGAGACCATGTTTGATATTTTTAAACAAATAAAATTCATGTGAACAAATATATTATTTTTATAAATTTTTAATCACATAATAAAATATACTTTATCATAAATTATCATTTATAAAATTTTTAGAAATATATTTTTATATTCACATTGAAGTAAAGATGAAAATTGTGGAAGTATTATATAATAAATAATAACTTATATAATATTTTATTATTATAATAAAAATATCTTACATAAAAAAATCCATATTATATTACTTTTAATGATTTAATAATCATTTATTTTTTTCTAGTACATAAATTAATATTATGTTAGAATTCATTATGTAATTACTATAACAATTTCACCCCAAAGAAATAAAAATCAATTATACTAATAAAAAATACTTATATATAAAATAAAATTCTATGAGAGGAAAGTTGTTGTAATTATCTTAATCACAAAACAATATAGAAATTATAATCACGAATGTGATATTTTTGACATTATATTTCACTCAATTATTATAAAGGTCAAACTCATTAATAAATACCTAAAAATGTCATATATCTAAATATATTATGATCTTTAATGAAATTAATTCATAAAATAAAATTAATACATATTTTAGGGTCATTTTATAGTATATGTCATATTATTGTTATCTTCATCAACCTCACATACCCTTATTGTGGTGAAAATTATCTAATATGTTTACTATTAATAAGAAATAAAATTTAAAGTTACATACTTATCATATTATTATTTTCGAATTGAGAATATATTATTCATTTTTGAGGATTCAATTATATGAAGTGAATGAATTCAATTTATAATTAATCAAATAATTTATTATGAAATGGTCTTTTTCAAAAAAATGTATATTTATTCTAAATTATTTGGATAAAAAATTCAATTATAAAAATAATTTCATGTTATATAATTTGATTATATTTAATAATAAATAAAAAATATAAATTTTAAGATAATCCAAAAAACAAATTAATTTTTAAACACTCTAAATGAATAAAATGTTTTTAAAAATATCAAAAAAAATCATGACAAATTGAAAAATATCTCATTTTAGAAAAACATAAAAAGTTCACTATAATAATATTTATAAATGATATTTTAAAACAAATATAACCATTTTTCAATTAATATTTTTAATAATTTCATGCAATTAATTTAATATTTTCTCAAAAAAAATAATCTCTTTATGATGTAATTAAATTTTTATAAATTGAGTGATTATTTTCTATACATTTATCAGCATATTCATATCAAGAAGAATATTTAGATATATTTCATATATTACTCAAACCAATTTGTACCCACAAATTAAATTTATGGATTATAAAATTCAAATTTAAATGATAATCGGTCACGGTTTACAAAGCTTTGATGTTGTGTTTCATATAAGATATCAAACATAGTATTCTATTTAAAATAATAGATTGTTACAATATCCCGAAATTTTGTAAACTTCATCCACATACATTGAACACGATCACGGTAATCAATAATTTTACACCAGTGAAAACCTCTTTTGAGATCCCATTAATAGAAAATGTTAATAAATCATCATAATGAAAAAAGGGATAAATAAATATGAAGGTCATCACATAACTAGTTATCCAAAAATGGGAAAATTAGTGGGATGTTAAAATATTGATATAGAATAAAATTTGAAATAATTTTGTTGAGTGATATAGATTAGTGATCAAAATAATTAAAGTGGCCACGAGAATGTTATTGACCACAATACCATAAAATGTCGAGGTGTGAATAATACCATCGATTCAATAATAATTAAGGTAAAAATATAATTTATTAATTAAATGTTACCTATAGTTTGGTGATTTTTTATTGTATATATGAATAAAATAATGATATATACATAGATTATAAGAATAGATTCATTGTTTAATCAATTTGTAAAATAATTACATATTTTATACTAAATAATGAGTATTGAAGAAAAATTTATTTATTCTTCAAACAAAACAATTGATATATAAGGGATAAAATAACACATAAAGGGATATCATGATATTCTACCTATCTATAGACATTAACGAAAATGAAAATGGTTAAGATAAGATGATTATGAAAATAAATCAACCATTATATGATGAAATAAAGCCTGAATTATTAAATACCAAATAAATAAAAAGAATAATTATCATTGATCATTTTATAAATAAATTATCGTTATAAAAAATATTGCATAATATGATTGAAAATGAATTTTCAGAATTATTTTATAACATATTCCTTCAATATAACCTTAACATTTATCTATAAATAAAATAAAGTATTTTTATTTTCCTATAATGAAAATTAATATTATTTAGTCATACAATCTCCAATATATGAAAATTATTTAAATAAATTTACAGAATTTCCATAATTCCACATTAAAATAATATATATATCTAAATAATAATTCATATTTTATTCCTTAAATAAAATCCAATAATGTTAAATTTACTATAATCATATACGGTTATCAAAATAGTTATATAGTTCTAAAATTATATTAATCACATAATCATAAAATAAATTTTCATTTTCATTGTTCTATCTAAGAGAAAACCTATATTACCAAATAAACATTACCATTATCTTTCACATCATTATTTAAAATAATAAATTTATTACTAAAAAAGACACCATTTTAGTTAATGGTAGGAGTTTCACCATTTTCTACAATTTATGGGTTTATTCCCCACACCCTTGTTGGATTTGGATGATTTTTCATTTTAAGTAAACTATAATATAATTCAATTCACATTCCCAAAAAATTTATGTACTTCCACCAAATAGAATTCACATTAAATAATGTCATATCATCAAAAGTTATCTAATACTATTTTCCTACATCCCAAACAATGTAATAGCTTTTATATATATAAACCTTTAAATTAATCTTAAGTAATACATATACCTCAACCAAAAAAACTACCAAAAGATCACAAATCAATGTAAAATCACATTACATAATAATTTAAAAGGGACTTTCTATTCTATTAAACTTATGATAAACCTTAAAATCACAATCCCATGAATTTATCCATAACTTATATTACAACCCATTATAATATAATCATATCCTTTAAAGTTATCTATACATTTTCCTTGGTGAAAACCATAAGAGCCTATAACCTTCACTCTTGGAACCTGTTCTAAAATAAAAAACATATATTTTCTAAAATTTCAACCAAATTTTTTTACCCCATTTCAATTATCCAATAGTTTTAACATCAAAACGATTAATGGGATAAATTACATACGAAAATATATGTTATGATTTTAGTTTCAGATAATCAAGAAAAAAACATACAAAATAGTAACAATTACATTAAGTGGAAATATTCCAAATATACATAACTTTTTTCCCATATTTTATCTTTATCATCATTCTTTATCATCCATTGAACCCTATGAAATTTTTTTTGAAACCTGGGATGAAAAAATAACATTAATAAGAGCATATAAAAATAAATAAATAAATTCATTAATTCATGAACAATTATACATCATTTTTAATTTCATAATGAATATTTGGGCCTAGAATAAACATTATATTATTGAATATATTAAATTTTCAGCACAAATACTCTTATAAAACATATCATAAAAAATATTAATGGAAAAATAAAACACATAATGGTTCCATTACAATCATGAAAATCATATAAACGGTTTTCCAAAAATAGTTTTAAATTTCATTAATATGAAGGATCATATAATTTCAATTATGAATAATATCATTATCAAAAACATGAGAGAATAACATAAATAACATGGTATATCCAGATTAATTAAAAATTGGAAATATGGAAGGAAAAAAACATGACATATGTATAAGTCAAGATTGAATTCCAAAGAAACTAAACATTGTGTATTATGTTTCATTATAAGTTTGGTTTAACCCCCAAATCCCATTCATAAAAATCTTTATTGTAAAAACATTACCTAATGTATTAGTGCACTATCTGGGTTCACCCGTCATAATATTTTCTAAATTATATATTCCATAAAAAATGAAATAAATTAGAAGAAATAACTATTAATATTACTTATTGAAGGAGAATGGGTTTCATAATCATTCTTTATAACATTATCGTACATCTTTTCTTGAATAACTCATTTGAAAATTTATTAGAATGTATGTATTACATGCTAAATTAAAGGGAGAATAATATATGTATATATATTAGAGAAATACAAAAAGAACATAAAATAACTCAATAATATTAAAGAGAGCGATAAAGTGAATTAGATTGAGAATAAACTATAAAAATGAAAAGGGTTATTTTGAGAGATCCCATACCTCATGAGAAAAAAATTTCTTTCTATAAGAACATCCCTTCCATTTGAAATCCTTTTTGAAAATAAATAAAAAAGTGAAGGAGTGTTATTTATTAATGTAGAAAATAAAATTATAATGAAATATAAGTATTAATAAATGGTTGGGTGGATGGAGAATCTATTGATTCCATATAGTTTAAAATAAGACACTACTTTTTTCTTTTTTAATGAATATAAAACCACTATAGATTTAATAAAAAATAGTTCCATTTTGAAACAAATAAAATAAATGCTACAAAATAAATAAAATTTCATTTATAAATTATTTATGTCAATTGAAATAAAATATAAAAAAATTTAATATGTTCAGTGTAGAGAATGATTTGTAAAATAAATAATCAAAATGCTTAAAATTAATATTTAAAGGTAAATCATATCGTATGTAAAACCTTAAGAATAATAATTTTCAAAAAATTATTGAAAGGAAGAAAAATACTATCAAAAAGTTAGTTTAACACTAATATTGCTTTTTTTATTTATTACAGATTATTGTATTTTTCTTATCTTTATGATGCTCTATAATCTTGATTTTATATTATATTTTATGTTAAGTAATTAAATGGTTTTCATGTTCAAATTGAAGATAATGATTAAGATAGTGTTCATATATTAACCTTTGGCAGGTGCTCAATAATAGATATCTCATATTCATCCTGTTAATTATGTGTATGTGGATGTTCTATTGGTGTCATTGAGAAGCGTATTTGGAGTCATCGGTAGGAATTGTATTTTTATTTGTTAAATGAAGAATTCAACCCTTCTTGACTCTTGTGGGATATATTGAGGTTAGTTGGACTATACTAAAGGACACCCGTTGGGTTCTCCTCATCCATGAAAATAGAAATGTGTGTTTAAATTGTAATTTTATGGATTATTTGACAAAACATATGATAATTATGATTATGATATTAAAAAGGATGATATTTTGAAATTAAACTATTGATAAATTTTGTTTTTTTGATGATGTTGCTTTAGGTGGTTTGGTATTATCATGAATGCGACGAGATTTTTATATCAAGTAATATGGTATATTCGAGGAATGGGTTGTGATAAATTTTAACATGAATGAGTGGTTGAGTTATGTATTGGACATATTATCCTCTCATTGTACATCAAAAATAATGCTCTAGGCCCATCGATGTATTGCATTGGATACCATGTTAGATGATGCTCTATGCCCGTGAAGAATGAATGTGGTATAATTGACTCGATATAGGCTCCAAGAATGGTTTATGATTACATAGATTCAGGTTAAAAGGTCTATTATTATATGTATTATCTCAATAAATGATTATTAATGTTATATAAGGATCTTTACTCCCCTTGTGAATTGGTTACTTAAATAGTATGTGCTAATGTGAATTTGATGAATATGGGTAACATGTGGAACTAGTTGTAAAAGCTAATAATCCAATGAGTGATAAATAATGGATCCTACTTATTTGTTGTTTCCCATTTTTTGTTGTACATAACAATACAATTTTAAGACTACATATATTTTTGTTGATATTAGTGGTATCTTATTGAATTATACGCACACCCATCTATGGTGTTTGGTGGGTACGTGAGAAGAATTCATGGGTACAAATCAGGACAAGGGAAAAAGATCAATGCTTGATAGTTGATTGTAGGATTTGGGATGTTCTAGGATGAGTGAATAAGACATGTTGTTAGGGCCCATTTTTGGATTTTTAACTAGTCTATATATTGGTATTTCATGACATTTGGTACTCTAATAAATAATAAAACATATTTATTATTGGTTTTGGCAATACACCATGTTTTTCAAAATGGAGTTATGAATCATGTTTATTTGTTATACTATATTCACTATTTCCTAGTTTATATTATGCGGATTATTTAATAAAGAGGTTACTGTATCCCCGCATGTATCATTAGACCATGTCTTCTTGTCGATAGCATCTAGTGTATCGGGAGGAGCACATGAGTTCATATAGGAGACTTTATCAGAAAACTATTTAGTGGATCCTAGATTGTAGCATTAAAAAGTGTAATAAGTGAATTTTTCCTTTTTGTTTTTATATTTGGGGGATATACATGAGATTTGGATTTGTCAGTATAGGGTAATGAGCTCATGCATTGAGTATCTAACATATATATAGTAGAAAACAAATGTACACAATGATGTAATAGTGTTCTTATGATTATTTTTTATAATATAATGTTATTTCACCACTGGGTGAAGTGATTTTTGTGTGGTTTTATTTTTATAGAAATTTTTCATATGAGACAAAATTAAATATGGTTATATGTGAAATAATCATTTTAGGAACAAAGGGGTATATGTGACATGATTTATATTAGGAACACATAAGACACATGTTATGGTCATTCATGGGATTTGGAAATTAATTTTCAACCATATTGAGTATTAAAATAATATTTGAATAATAGAGAAGTTATAATTGTTGAAATAATTGAGTATATGCTGTAAAAGGGCTAAAATACGAAATAAATAAAATAAAATATTTTTTTTCAAATGGAAATGTTTAAATAGGGTTTTTCTGAAAGGAATGTGTTTATAAATGTTGTAGTATTAATCCATGTTCACCATGGATAGTGATTTGGGTGGTCAAAAATATTGGGAGTGTCTTGATAAATATTATTATAATAGTGTATGAAGACTTGGTTGTTTGTGACTAGTAGCGAGGATTGTGATTTTTAATTGAAATAATACATTATGTTGTGTGTTTTTAATTACATTAGTCATTTTATTGACATACCTGCACGAAGAAATCGATTAGATTGATGAAATTCGGACATCACAATTAATGATCCACCAATAGTGGAATAGGAAACCCCATAGATTCTGTGTAACAGATTGGAAGATGTGTTCCTTGAGGAATTTTCTCAGTTTATATAGAATATTGAACAATACTCAAGGAGGGTTTCACCGAGTATGTTAGACCTTAATTGAGATCATCAACTATAGAACCCATCAATATTCCCCGAAATGGTTGACATGAAGAATATGAGTTCTAGATAGATTCTAGTTGTATGATTCTAGATCGATCACATAATCCTCTTGATAATATATTCGAGTAGGATTATTACATGCTTCGAGGATAGATAAATCACTATTGTGATTTCATATTAAATATCGTTTGTGATGATGGTATGAAATGGAATGAACTCTTTAAAATTTTTCTGGAACACATTTATTTAGATATATCAAAATGGGGGATGGTTACCCTATGAAGAGAAGTTTGTGGGATGATATTTGGTACGAGATCAAGTCTAAGGTGAATATCATCGATTTTAAGTAGTTTGCTGATGTGTTGGATTGTGTTCTCATTTCATAATGAACTATGTAGGTGGATTCTTGTGGGGGTCATGTTTTTTTAGTTGTTAATTCCAATGGTGAATCTTTTGATGGTAGAAAACACCATTTTCAATGTGTTCACTGAGAAAGTGGTATATTGAGTGTCTATGGGATGGGAATAACCTCATCGAGTGGTGATTGGGTGTTCAATTATAATTTTAATAGGTTGGAAAAAAATGTGAGCCCAGTGTCCCCAACCACCCGTTGTGTTATGAGAATTTAGATGAATGGGTCATATATAGAGGATTGGAAGGAACCATTGACTAGTGTGTAACGATAGAGGATCAACACTGATGTGTAGTAGATTATGGGGGATTTTTATCTAATATCAGTTAGGTTGTTGGGGTTCTAGTGATCATTACTGTCAGGGTGGTGGATGTGGTTCTTCATTAATATAGAATCCTTATCATTCGGGTAGTGTGGCACTAGGGACTTTGGCTGGAGCGGAGGGTAGAGAGAAATTTAATCATCTTGTACTTTGGATTACTCCAGGTAGAGGTTAGGTTGTACAATCGATTGTTCGAGGTACAAAACATGTATAATTCCTTCTTGGTAGTTATATTATTGATATAGGGGCCTCAAATTCATTATTATTTTCTACATTTGTGTATTCTTTGGGTCTTATTCTATAACATATGTGGTGATTTATGTTTAATGACACACTATAAGGTGAACTAGAATAGAATTTCAGGAAATAAAAGTTCTATTCTCTTACGTTTGGTGGGTTCTATTTCCATTGGTAGAATTAGGTGCTTTATATTTCACGCTTCGAATTATTATTAGGGATGAAATGGATGGTGTTCTATCAATTCCACATCTATTATTACCTTTGATGGAAAATGTTCATGCCTCATGAGGGTGGAACATATTTTTACCTTGTCGAATTGAATATTATGGAATTCAATGTAGGGAATGTTTTTTAGTTGTTTATTGAAACCACAACTCATATAGATTTTTTTCTATTAATGATTGGTAGTATATAAAAACATCTTTCCTCATATAGAAGATCATTTCTTGGATGTCTTTCCCAAGGTCTTCCCAATCCTACCACCTAATAAAGATAGATATTGAGTTTAAAATTAATTTAGTACATAGAGCTTTATCGGTATTCGTTCTACCACATAAAAAATAACCATCATAACATTATGAATGTATGTCCTAGTTGTAGGTATTAAAACCTAAATTTTTTATTCTCTCATGTTAGTCACATTTGTGATCTCCAAACATATTTCTAATAAGGCTGATGGGACATTACAATTTTGTGTCAATTATAAGAAGTTGAATCATATGAATATGAAGAACCAATATCCTCATCTACAAATAAATGATTATTTTACCAAGGATGGAGGATCTTTTAATTTTTCCAAAATTTATTTGAATTTAGGGTATCATCAATTGAGGATGAGACCTTATGAAGCCTCAGAAATTGGTTTTAAGAGTATGTATGGTTTTTATGACATCACTATGATGACCATCAGGTTTAAAAATACTCTTGATGTGTTTATGGTCTTCATGAAAAGAGTATTACACCTATAAATAGATCAATTTATATTTTTTTGTGGATGACATCTTAGTGTAATCTAAAAATCATACCAATCATCCCCACCACCATAACATCATCTTGAGTAAACCGATAGATAATAGGATGTGTTCTAAACTATGTTGGTATAATTTATAGGTCAATAAGGTACATTTTATGGGTCACATTAACTTTTAATAAGCTGTGTAAGTGCACCCACAGAATGTGAAAGTAATGGTATCTTGGTAGAATCCCAATTTTTTTGGATATCAATATATTTAGGGGTCTGGTAGGATGTTATATATGGTTCATAAAAAAAGATTAGACTTTAATATAATCACATAATGGATTGACCATGAAGGTCTTCAAGTTCAAGTTGTTTCGTGCATGAGAGAATTATTTTTAGGATTTGAATAAGCTGTTGAAAAATGCCCAAATTATTATACTACAAGATTATTGTAAATAATATACCATGTTTTGTGATGCATTAATATGGGGTTAAAGAAGTGTTTATTTAAGGGGTTTATTTTTGGTGTATAAGACATGATAGTTGATACTAAAAGAATCAAATTACCCTAATCATGTAAATATAGAATTTATTTTATATTATTTAATTTTTTTTGTCATTTTATTCTATGTGAAAATTTTATTGTGTAAAAAACCACAAAATAATTAATTACAAATTATCCGATCATGTTTTGTAAATTTTTTAGAGAAGATGTATTGATCACATGTTTTCCTCTGATTTTGAGTTATCATAGATGTTAGGGAAGGGAAAATGTGAGTATACCACTTTTAAAAGGAAAATATAGAATCCCAAAGTGTAGGATTCATATTTTGTGAGAAAAAAGGTGGACAATTTTCATGAGATGCATAAATATTTTCAAGAGGGTCCAGGACATATGACCCCTGTATTTTAGTTAGTTGATCATATTATTATGAGATGGATCAAGGAATTTAAGAATAAGGAACTGTACTATTTCGCATTTTTGGGATGCCATTGAACAAGGGGAGTCACCTTATGACTGATATATCAATGATGGAGAGATCATTTATTTTCAAGTAATTGTTATTGTTCCCACTTGTATATAAGAAGATATAGTGCATGAATTTGTGACACAAAATCGGTAGTGCGTGAGGGTATAACCAAAATGTATCATGATATTTTGACATTGTATTATTTTAATGGGACAAAGAATTAGATTTCATGTTTTTGGGTGTTGTTCTACACATTCCATCAGTTGAAGCCCGACCATCAACAACTGGGCTATTATTTCCAACCATTACCCATTCCAATATTGAAGTGGGATAATTTAACAATATTTTTTTATGTTTTCTTCCATATAACAACTATAAGAATAATGTTATAAGGGTAGTTTATATTTATTGAATAGAGAGTCCCATTTACCTATATTTTAGGAGAAATTCCCCATGGTTCATTTGGATAATTTATATGGTATAATGTTAGTACATTTTAATTGGGTTCCTTAGAGTATTATTTCATAGTGTGATCCATGTTCTACATAGTGCATCTGTTAGGGTTTGCATTAGGTCTTTAGTAATAATGATTTTTTTAATAAAACAATTAGCCTAAAGAAATATAGGATTCCATAGTGTAAAATTTTGGTTTTTAGGATAGGTTTAGGGCATGTGTCCAAAACATTGTTGGGTGTCGAAAGAAGATCTTTGGGAAGGTCTATTTCATATATAAAATATTTATTACAATTAAATTAAAATGATGCCATATGAGGAACTCTATGGTATTTTAAGTAGATCACCCTTGTGGTGGATTTACATTAGGGAATCAATGTTGTTAGGACATGTATCCTCCAAGAGATGATAGGGAAGGCTTAATTGATTACGAATCATATGTATATGGCTTGATGATGGAAGAAGTTGTATGATGATCAATGTCTTCGACCCATTGTGTGTGAAGTGAGAGATCATGCATTTCTTTTGGAGTTGAAAAAGTTGGTTCATAGTCAGAATTATAAATATGGTATGTTGGCATGTAGGTTTACGTGGATTTTGTGATTGTAGAGAGTATCATACCTATGGTATATTGATTTTCTCTTCCATAATGGTATATTGTCATGAAATATGATTTTCATCTATATCAAAAATGAATGTATCACCCTGACCCATCTCATGTGACTGATGTCAAAAATATTGATATTGAGGTACATGTGTCCTTTTAAGAGCATCTGGTTCATATTGTGGATAAAAATGTGAATGTTTTATGAGGTAGGACCATGACATTGGTTAGAGTTTTTTTGGAAGTGTGGTAATTTTTAAGAGGAATCATGGGAGAGGAAAACTAAAATGTGGGCTTAGTTGACTCATCATTTCACCTTGGATACTCAGTAATGTTTGGAAGTGAGGATTGCATATAATTTTTTAAATGTTTAGGGGTAACAATATCCCAAACTTATAAAAAGGTAGATGCATGATTATGTTTTTCTTTATCTTACATTATAATTTTTATGAAATGTTTCCTTGGATTATGATTAGTTTTTGGAGTTTCTCAAGGGTGTGGGAATTAAGGGATGAACATATTATATACTATGAAGGTTTCATGGTTGGAACACTATTAGTGCAAATAATATTCGAGAACATTGTACCATAGAGTGTGGTTTTTAATTATTGGTAAAACAATGCATAATGGGGGACGAAACCATGCAGTCATGGATAGGGAAATACAAATGTCCACTAGAAATTTTTTTAAATTGAGTGTCTCTCTAGGTGAGTGTGTTACAATTTCCCCCTTTAGACTGAGGATAGCACATAGCTGGCTCATGGTTTTTCCATCTCTGTGGCCAAAGCACGGGCCCCATTATGAAAGAGGGTTTTTCAATTTCCCACTATTCATTTATGAGAGATGGCCTAAATTTTTTCAACATTCATTATATAGTAACCTGTGTGATGTACCAAACCCATCCAAAACATCATAGGGAACATTATACCTTGTTTATAAATATTTTTATTATTGTTGGGTACAGATCGATGATTTGATTGAGTCTAACACACCTCTTCACTATTCTTTCACAATTAGGTACTGTTGGACTATTATTTTCAATTAGAATCTCTAAAGTCTTAATATTGTATGATATTCTATGTTGTGGATTTAAATTGTTTTGGATGTCAAATGAAAAGGGAATGATAAGAGACTATTAATATTGAAAATCGAGTTAGGTGGTCTATAAGTGATTTCCCATACTAATAATATTAGTTATGGTTATAGGGTTGTTCTATTGGTGTATTTATTCAATTTATTTTTTTCCAATTGTAGTACGTGGTAAATTGTTCAATTAAATGATGGATTGTAATCCCTAGGATCCCATTATGAACCTTTGAGAGTAATTTGATTGTGAGAAATGACACCCACATATTTTTTAAATCATTGAAATTAGAAATGTGTTTTTAAATTGTAAATTGAAAGGGTATTTGATAGATCCTATGATAATTATGTTTTTCTGGTTAACATGTTTTATATTACAAACATAAATCAATGAAAAATGTGTTTGGTTTTTTAACATGGCATAAGGTGTTATTTTTCATATCATGTATGTGTCAAAAATGCTATAACATTTTAAAAGGTAAACGTGATAAATGGTTTGAGAAGCATGTCATCAAGAATGAGTGGATGAATGTGATATTTTACTAACAATCATCCCACAATATAAAAAAATATTTTAGTATAATGAATTTATTTCATTCATTAGTGTGTTAAACTATGTTTCTATTCCCCTGATGAATTAAAGTGGTAATATTATTTTGAATAAGGCTCAAAAGAATGCTTTATACTTACATTGGAATAGGATTGAAGGTATGTTCACATATATATATATATATATATTGATATAAAAAACAATATTTATATGTGCTATGGAATATAACTCCCTATATGTATTGTTTTGCTGACTGGAAAAGGGAAACATGAATTTTATGAATTTGGGTAACACTTTGAACTAGTGGTAAACAAGACTAATCCTATCATTGAGAAATGATTGAATGAGTTTATATTTTATTTACCATTTTTTGTTTAATGTTGGTATAAAATTCATATATTGTATATTTTGTAGACACCATTTATGTTGTCCTACTAAGGTGTACTCATACCCTACTAAGACCACTATTGGATACCTGAGAAAAAGTCATGGTTATTTTCTAGACTATGGAAAATGAACAATGCTCGTTGATTTAATTTGGGCTTGGGGATGTGCATTGTAATTATTCAATATTTTAACATTGTAAATTCCCTTCATACTAATATTTCACATAATATAAACCCCCATAAAATAAATTTGATTACACAACATATTATTTATACATGATAAATGAATGAAATAAGTGGTATTTATAGAAATTAAGAATCCAATACCAATTTAATAGTAACATAAACTTTTGAATAGTAATGTGACTATTAGTAATAGTAATTTGGACAATATAATACTATCCTAATCTAGGAATGTGTAAAAAAATTATTTTTCTTATAAATTACAATTTTAAATAATTATATAGTAATATACGTAAATATATGTTTTAATAATTATTAATTAATTATTTGTATATATGTATTTCATAAATATTTTTTAAAAATTAAATAAATAATAAAATTATTAAAAATAATTTTTTAATAAAAAAAAAATATATAAATTATATATCTATTTTCCTATGATAATAATATAATTTTTTGAAACCATGATTTTTTCAATTGCCAAAAAAGTGAGTTATAATTTAAAAATCAAGATTTTCCAAGTAAATGATGGTTTCAAATAGAAATTATATTTCTAATATGTATGAAATGAAATTCATTAAATGGATTTAAATTTCTACATCTACATGTCAAAAAATTGTTTGTGTGGAATTTTTTCATTTATCTAAAATACTTGAACTTTTAGCGAATTTAAAAATAAGATAATTTACAAAAAAATTCCAAATACATGAATTATATATTCATATATGAGGAAAGGGTAATTTAATACCAAAATATAAAAAAAATACTTCATTATTCAATTATATTTAAGGATATGGCTCAAACTATTCATAATCATGATCCATAATGAAAAATATTAATAAAATAATGTGAAACACTCGTATCATCCCCTATACATACCACCCCTAACAACCTCTTCTCTTTAAAAAATTATATATTTGAGGATTTTTAACATTAGAAAAAACTCTTCCCATGCCTATACCCTATAGACATGAGATCTTTGTCTCATCAAATGATTATACCCTTTTCTCTAAGGAAGTTCTCAAGGTTTATAAATTCAAGATGTATGACCCTCTTTCTTTTCATTTTAATTCATTTTTTAGTTTCATTTTTTTATCCACTCCATGAATCCACCTTTCCTATTGGCATTATTACTCAAGTATCATTTATATATTGTATTTTTATTGTTCTAATGGAATAATTTTTCATATAATCTCTTCCATTTTCTTTTTATTCTAAAAATGAAAATATCATCAATGGTGTATTGGTTTGCGGCCACCATGAATGATGTGTTTTCATTTTTATATACCACATTCATGGATGGTTATAAAACCATAATTATAGTCATATAATATTTTATTATGCATATTATACATTATACAATGTTATGGAACCAATATATAAGCATGATGTTAAATAAAATGACACTTGATCATAATGGATGTAAAATTTTTTAAATAAATTAAATAATTTTCATTATATATTTATCTAATTATTCATCCTCAAATTACATAACAAATAAATAGGTGGCTAAATAACACAAAACCAAAAGGAAGAAAAATTTAAGATATTTTTTCTCAATTTTATTTTTATGATGGAGATGCCAATTACACAAGTTAATTATTTTAGGTATTGTACCTAATTAACACTTTATAATATTATATCATAACTCATATATATTATTGGTATTTATGTTTATAATTTTAATTCTCACATCTATAGGATTATTAAATGAAAATAAAAAATTGGGAAAATTTATCTTGACATTTTCATTTTTTTGTGATTGTTAACATTCTATTGAAAACATAATATCTTTATAATCATACTGTGGTATAGTAAATTTTTCTTAAATCTACATATTATCATGAAATAAATATTAGTATTTCTTAAAACATATATAATTTTTACATACAATGTTCACTTTTATGTATATTTTATTAGTTGGGGAATTATTGATAAATATGAATCTTTTATTCAATTAAAATAATCGATAAGGCACATTTTCATGACCTAAATTGAATATTCGATATATAAGGAATGATTTGGATAAGTAATACATATGTTAGGTACCATTCAATGTAATCCACATGGGTTGGGGATAGGTTATAAAATTCCCCTTGATGCATCAGTAGTCTCATAAGACAAGATTGATGGGAAAAAGTTAGGGTTTTACATGATACACTAAATCATCTTATGAATGGAATTAATAGTACTGGTTCCAGGTACGTAAGATATATAGAGTCCAAAAATTATGAAATTTCCTCAATTATATTTAATTTTAATTTATCCAATATATTTTTTAACAACATAACAATAGATTTATTTTATTTTTAGTTTACTGATTAATGGAATTTTTTCAATTTCTTACCATTCTATTTTTATTGTTACTTATCTAGTTTTTTATATAGATTGGTTGTTGAGTTATTTACCATTTTGAATAGATTGATTCATTATTTATTCAATGATATTTACCCTTGATGATCTTTTAGATTAAACTTATTATGTTTCTTCTCCATGTATTAAAAAATAGAACAATGAATAAACTCCTGGGGATATAGTTTATTTCATTTTATTATGTATCATGATTGTATTCCATATTTCCAAATTTATTATGGGTATCGTGTATTGTAACATAGATTTATAAGTGTGCTAAATTGGTCAGTACTTTGGGATTTGATTCTTTTTAATAATGCCTGTGTGATTAAGTAATGAACATGATCTTGGTTTTGGGGATGGGGAATTACTCTAACAACCTAGAAATACACATCATACATCATTGGTGGTAATGGATCCCAACCAAGAATAAAAACATATAATATTAGAGGTAATTGAACCTTGCACATAATAACCATCATACATCATCAGGGGAATAAAAACCAAAAAAAATTAATATCAAATAATATGACGGGGAAGGTCATTCACCTGATAATACCCATCATACATCATCCAATGTAATTTTGATCATACTTTAATTATATTTTATAATACATGGTGGAATGACAACCACCATGTAAATCCCACCACACATCATTATGGTGAATGAATCCCACCTTGGAATAAAATATTATAATTTCAAGAAAAATGATTTTGGACCAATAATACAATTATATATCATATCAATGGATGGGTTGGAAAATACCCCACCCTGTAATACCATTAAATATCAAATTGGGGGGAAATAAATCAAATCCACGGTACCTAATATTCATACATTAGGGATGGAATTACACCCCCACATAGAACCATATAAAATCACAGGGTAAAGGAACTCCTCTTTGGACTAAAATATCAATAAGGGGGAATGAATCACCTCTTTAAAAAAATATATCCCATGCCACTAGGGAAATATTTTATCCTTTAAACATTATATAATATATACCAAAGGGTTAAATATGACACTGAAATTATGATACATAATACACAAATTATTTTTACATATACCTAATCATAATTCACATTTGTATAGTTTCCTTATCGTACAAAAGTGATAATCATCATGGATTCTATACTATGATTTCACTATAATAGCCTCCCTATACTAATCTTCTCATAGGTCAACATGAGGCCAGATCACTGATTATGGTCCCTTAAGTCATGCAACCACTAAGACACCACAAAAGTGTCTACTTAACAATTTATTATATCTATGGAGGATTTAAATAATATATTATTATTATTTAACTCAATTTATTTAGTCGCATTACTAATCAAAAGGCCCCAGACCAACCATTTGATAGAAGAAGATTATGGTGGAAGGAACCTTAGCCATATCGCTTTCTTAGTCAAGTGATGTTGTTACTCTCACAACTATCCTACTCATACATGCATCACATTTCGTTACCACATGGTGAATCATCTAATAGTGATTGAGGAACACTCACCCCATTCACTACTCAAGATTGAAAGTGGATTTAATGTATCTGAGTATTTTATGATGGCATGCCACTAGGCTATCCATTTCTACTCAATTATTATCCCCTATATAGAAAATACTATGTTAACCTATCTCGAAGTATAGTATATTATATTCAATTATTATATATACTCATAGGTTCATATAAATCATATGAAATATTTTTGACCAATACCCCATTAATAATTGACTAAGTAATTAATTTAAATTTCAAATGTCTATTATGGCCCTTAATAGTTACTCTATTATCATATAGATTTAATGGAAAAATTTACTTTTATTATCCCTGATTGATTACACACAATAAATGTGACCACATATCACATGATGAATAAATAAATAGAAAACAATATATATATATATATATGTTTATAGACCTCTTACGTCACTCATGGAGTTACACCCTACTAAGAAAATCCAAGCTTCATGTGAGAATGAATATTCTTCTGAACTCCTATAAGATGCCACCATATCCCAAAACTTTATATTTGAATATAATAATAAATAATTAAATTAAATTAAATTTACTTATTTTCAATAAAATTACCTCTAGTGACCTATATGTAATAACAATAGGCCTGATAATCCAACTAATCATTGAATTCTCCAGGGACACCTATAAAATAATTCCTATAATTCATTAACTAATCGTCCATTAATTACTTGAAATGATTGTAGAAATAATTGAAAATTTCATATAAGATTTCACCGTAATATAAATGGCCATAAAAAGTGTTTATTCATCATCTGGATATATCCTTTATACATTTTTAGAAAAATCCACATCAAATCTGGATAATTTTCACCATGCCCTAGAAAAATAACTAAGGAAACTCTATGAAAAGACAATAAAATAAGAGGTATTAAATATTAATATTAACAAGATTAAATATAAATATAAAGTAATAAATATCGTATATATATCATGAGATCATCACAAATTCATCCCTTGCCAATGGATATTTAAGAGAGAATCATTATTAAGACAACATAGCTCTCCCGGAACATTTTTATATTATTATTTCAAAGATAGTGGCCATTAAAATAGGTCTTCATTTCGTATTTTTAAAAAAATTGAAAGGAAAAAAATTATAATGTGACCTATTAGGGTTATGATATGACAAACTCTAAAGGTCACCCATCATGATGAGGCCCATTGCATCACAAAATGACACAATTTCCATGTATTAAATTAATATTCTGTGGTCCCATATTTTCTACCATAGATCCCCTTAATTTTTGAAATACATATTATCAATTTCAATTAATCTATAGTCCATACCATGACATATGCACCAGGATTAACCCTTTTGATGAGGCCAAAGGCAATGTATGTGATTGCATTCTTAAAAAGAAAGCCTATTGGGGTTTTTAATATCATTTGATTTAATACAGAAAAGTCACAACCATTTAAAAAACACTACACACAATACTGATCACAGTGTAACTCACTCCATCACGGTGTCATTAATGATTATATTGTAAGTATTCAATGTAATAATATAAGTGGATCAATATATAACGGTTATTTCCATGACCTGAGCCCCTCCACTAGGATGAGTCCTTTATATCCCATATTATTTACCATTTTCTTTTACTAATTTTACATTCAAGAATCACCTACCTTGAAGAGAGGCCCTAATAGAAAATATATATTTGAAACCTAATTCATAAGAAATAATCATTGTTGAAAATACCTTAGAAAACACCATTTCATAATACCATTTGTTCATGGATTGATCTATGACCATCTTGGTCTTAATAATTTGGTTACCCCAGTAGGATATGATGTGACATCCACAAAATTTTCATTATGATTAGACAATCTCCTATTATGGATTGTTTATGGATGTATAAGAAATAATAAAATGGTTTACTCTAGCACGAAAAAAACTTCCATTATAGTTATAAAATAACTCACAGACTAGAGACCATGTTAAATAAAACATATCCTTAAGATATTTTTTCTCTTGGAATCATGGTCTTATTCTCAATTATGAAAACACACCCTTCCCAATGACCAAAAATTCACATTTAACCTAAATTTTACAACTTGTAGTGATATAGTTCATCAAATTGAATTATTAAGGATGAAATTATCATGTATATCCTAAGGAATTAGATCCCAATTTATCATGTTCACATAATTGATGTATATGATGTTATATCCATATGTCAACTAAAATGTGTCTTTGTATAGGATAGATCATTCTATAAAATCCAGATTAATTTTCATATTATGGTGAGAGAAATATTGTGAAAATCAAGCTGATTTATATAACAATAATACAGTAATTTATCCTTTATAATTTTTGTAAATTAATTATTCATTATAAAGTTACCATAGTTTATAATAATGACCCGTCGATGGTGGAGTTCCGAAAATAATTCCCACCATAGTCTTTTCTCTATTCGGTATCATATTATGATTCATGAATAGTAGTGAACCAATATTTTTAGAATGGGAGTTATTTTTTCTAGGGTTAGTATAGAATTCCAATAGACATACCAATCATAATGATCAACCTCTATGATGATGTAGCCAACTATATATACATTGGTTTAAGCATGCTGAAAATAATAGTTCATCGAATTCATTTTTTTCATTTTCAAATGATCATGGATTGGGGATAAACCCAACACTATGTAATATAACCTGAGAATAGAATAATCAATCCAAATAGATCATATATAATAAGATTCAGTAAGTAGAAACAATGATGTTGGCTATCTGCACTATCATCGGTCATCTTCAAATTTCTCATAGATAAAATTTGTATGATTTTATATGAAGTCATTTTGATAGGGGAATAAATAATAGGCCATAAAGATCAATTTAGTTTCATCTGATTAATTTATTTTAATTATAATGAATACATAAAAATGTCATAAAAGTCAATAGAATATTATATATAACATAAACCAATTAAAATCTAATAATTCATGTAGCTTATTCCAAGATTATTTATAAATAAGATTCATGAAAATTAATTTTAAGTAGTTACCAACTTTTTTGATGAAATTTATATTCATAGTGATTTATTAATCATAGAGGGAAAGATTTATATTTTTAAGATAAAAATTATAAAATATCATGAATGAATGAAAAATAATGAATTTCGGAACCTCTCGATGTATTTATAAGGGAAAGGGTGACCATTAAAGTTCTATTTTTATGTTGATAATGTAAATATTATAAGACAAATTCCCTTAGAAATTCATTCACATTATTTCATATCAGATCAAATTCTTATGGGGGGATTGATATATTCTAAAAAAAGGTAATAAACTATTTCAAATGATTGATTAAAAGAGAATTGATAATTTTTTTGGATTTCCAATGTAATACACGATTCACCGGGAGGAAAATAGCTCAAATATATAAATTTTATGTGATAATTGGTTTAATTAATTTAGTTAACCCATAAATCCTTTGTGGAATGTGATTTACTTATGGTAAAATGTGTTTGGAGATGGAGTGGAATTTATAGTTTACATCTATTTTTTCCCTTGTAAAAATTACTAGTTTTAGGATCAAGGAATTAATAGTTTTTATATGTGTTTTTCTCTTTTGGTTGAATTGGTTTTGGAGTCTTGGAATTGTCATTTTATATCATGTGATTCCATTGTGGCACAATTTTATTTATAATGATGTCTAATTGATTTCTAGAAGTCACATGAATCAATTGTGGCATGACTTCCTGGAAGATGACTCAAAAAGAAGTAAAATAATTATATGGTGTTAATTAGTTATTTCTTGGGATATGTGGTTGTGAGGATTACTAATAAATAAAACATTTAATAGGAATTTTAATTATTATGATTCCTTCTAATTTATTAGGTTTTTAATCCACATAATATGTAGACAAATCCATCATGACAAGGTCTTTATAAAAATATCATGTAATAATTAGAAATAAGTGTAATGAAAGTGGTGGCCACCCACATAATATTGTCATGATGGTTAAATTTCTTGATAGAATATTCATTAACCTACAATGTAAACCCTTCATATTACCCCTTTATCAATAATATGATTCCTTTGTGGAGGTTTTCGCCCATATATGTTATATTTATTACATGTTTTATACTTTTTATCATTTATGGGGCTGACTAGTATATATTTAACCCAAATAATATCTAAATAAAACATTTAATAGAATATATTTTAAACACATTCAAAAGTTTTGGTCCAATATATAATTTTACACAGGGGTATCTTCCTTTTATGACATACTTTTAATTGGTATTCAAGCCCAATTAATTGCCAAGATAACCTTATTATACTTGTTTTAAGAAAATAAATACACTGAATATTCTATTCCATTATGTTCTTCCCCAAATTTGATGTATTTACCTAATTAAGTTACCCATAGTTTTTATATATCTTTTTTGATCATATATTCTATTAATAATTGGATCCAACATCTTGTAAGTGATCTTCCACTGATTGATGTCTCCAATTAATAGAGACCCCATGATAGTAACAATCATATATTCTATTTACAATAAGGGTATATATTTTTTTAAAACTAGGTACAAATAACCAATCCCAAGACATTCTTCTTAAAAAATGGGTAGTAGAATCTATTTTATTAGAGCATTTGGTCAGCATTCCTTTGTCTAATTTGAGATCCACTACATTTACCTATTTGGATTAGCATTCACAACATCTCTCAAATATGATTTTGGGGACCACCATATCCACCATTTTTTCTACTAATCCTTAAAAAATACACTAAATATATATAATAATTCATATAAATTAATAACCTTGCTAGTTTACGAAAATTTCAAACTATTTTTTTAATAATATCACATGTGGGCCGAGTACTCATTTTCATTCCATTAATAAAAGGATAAGAGATATCCATAAAGGAACACATAGATTTACGTAACACTGTAACCATTTATAGGTCCCCTTAACTTAGTATTCAAACCAATCTGAATATAAATTTAATTTAATTGAACCATTTAATTAAGCATAATATATAAATCAGGGACGTATAGGATTCATGACCTAAGAAATGAAATTAATTGGCCATGCATTCATTACAAATAAAGACATCACAATGTTCAATATGAATTATTGTAAAAGGTATAACATGTTTTATTAAAAGGCATTGATCTATATAGGAATTGATTCCCTTTATAGGGATGTGTAGGAAGCCCATATCATGGGACTGATCCTAACCCCATTACACCTTCCACCTCTCTATATGGTTATAAATTATTGAATATAAAACTATGTAACTTTAGACAATAGTGTAACCAACTGGTGGTGGGGGTGATTGAGACCCTCTCATGTATATGTCTGTGTGTTCACATAGATTCATGGTTATGAGTTTTTATTATCGAAATAATGGGAAAAATTATTTTCACATGGATATATTTTAAAAATATTTATTAAATCTATATGAGATTCCTAGGGTACTCAATATAACACTTTAGGGTTTGAGTCGACATCCCATTATTTCCACAATGTTGTGAAATTTAATGTGTCATATGGTTATCATAATGAACACATTTATTTGTAAAATTGGTTCGTAACTGAACATAAACCACCATCCCAAATGCTTAGGGGAGGTACACATCAACATATTTGATTATGAAATGATATAAATGTAATAGATGAATACCTGACCCTATTGGGAATAGGTAATAGTCTTACTCTCTAGTGGTGTTGAATCCAATATGCATGATTGAGTAATTCAATAATTTCTACCAAATTTCTATCTTTTATGCTATGATTGGATTAATGTTTTAAATACATCATATGTAATGTTTGATATTTTAAGGTATTATTTTTAGATAAGATATTATCACTAGACATTCAAAAATTAGAGTTATACTAGTTGGTATTTATCACATATTGGATAAATTTTAGATCAGTAGAATGATGAATATGTAGTCAGAGATGGAATCATCCAAGAAGTGATGATTTTTCTTTCAACTAAAATTTTCTATAATATAATATTTCGTGGTTAAAATATAAAATATTTTTAATTGAAATAAATAGTTAATTTAATTATAGTTTCCAGATGAGGGTAATTTTTAGGGAATGTAATATGGTATATATCACTCAATAAAAGTCTATCCAATGATTTGGGAATCTGTAGTTATTAGTGTTTCATTATGAAACATAGTGTGAGGATCATGTGAAGATTACTAATTATCCACTTCTGATAATTGATAGTGTAAAAATAAAGTAGTTATTTTATAATGATAAATTTTATTAATATATTGAATTTAGGGAAATATAATGTAGTGTTGACCTATTTTTAATACCATTAAAATGAAAATGTATGCTCTGATCATCAATCTGAGGATGATGTGATGGGTAATTAATGCTAAATCACATTCTATCATAATTATATTAATATTATATGTTATCATTTTTTAGTAATCATAAATTATATATGATCTTTGAGTTATGCATCAAATCATAGGTAGTGGATGGTAAAGAGAATATTTTCGATCAAATGTACTATCATGGAAACATTATGTTCTTAATTAAATATGAGGATATTGTTAAATTTTCTCACTAATGGATGTTAAACCGTCAATATATGAACCATTTTCTCAATATAAATTCCTAATTTAAATGTTGTGTTCTATAAATATATGGATCTTTAATGATGTATTAGTTTTTTTTGTGGCCTATTTTTGTTATTTTTTTAATGTTACTGAATTTTTTAATCATTGGGAGGAATTTAACATTACAGGGGAATGTATTTTGAAAATTAGATGCTCATCTAATTTTCAGTAAGAAAACAAAATATATATTAAAGGTAATCCATCATATGTTAGTAATGTGTGGATCAATATATTTATGTTATATTTTCATGAGTCTGTGAATTTTTTTGTGGTAGATATGTTTATCTACCTTAATTATAAATATATATTTTTTTTGTTAAATTTTGGATTGAGAATTAATTTTTTAGGATGAAAAGCCAATGAATGAATATTTTAAATGTGATATATATGGTTTATTAAAATTTTGATGATGAAAAGTTTTTTTATTTTAGGGGGATGCATAAGAATATGTATTTAAATATAGATGGCATTTCATGTGATTGAATCAGAACAACTAAATTTTTATTGATGAATTTACTACAACAAATTTAAATAAAATATGTTTTATAGTATCTTTTGTAATATCCATATGATTTTTGAATATAAAATATTATATTTTGTTAAAATATTGAAATGTAATAAATCAAAACATAATGGAGAGTTGTACTAGAAACCATATTGTTCTATTGAGTGTATAGTAGGATGTTTCTTCATGGATGAAATCATGTCAATTTTTTCAGAATGTAAAGAAATTATACCACTGGTGGTGAGAAATTTAATTTTTTAATTGATTTTTTTAGAAATCAATAAAATAGTTTTCCATAGATCACAGATAATATATTTATATTTTGTAGGAAAACTAATAAAATAATAGTTTTATTGGAGGATTTTCCTTCTTTAGGGGTAGTGTCTGAAAGGGATATTCATCGTTGTAGATCATGAAATGTAGGGGAAAATGTTTTATTCCTTTATTCTGATGTGTTGATAATGCGTTGTAACTTATCTCTTCATAATATAGTAAAAAACATTTGAATATAAAAAATGGAATTTTAGTATCTATTTTACCATGTTAATATAAATATACTTCAGTTGGAATTTTAGAAATCATTAATACTAATTATAAGAAATTTTCAAGATGCTTTTTAGTGATAAAATTTTCCTTATTTTTAGCCAGAATTATTTCTTTCTAAATTATTTCAAACCATTTTAGATCCATTATTTTTTAGATCTTCACAAAAACAAATCTCTTTTATTATATCAGTGTTCTATACAATTATCCAAGATATGAATAAGAGTAATATCATCTGTATGATATGTTCATATCATATAACGGATGAAGATACCATTATCATATGATATAACAGAATTTAGATATGGAATATCATGTGAAAAGACACATCCATATCTTCCAAAATCAATTTACTCTAATTTTGAATCATTAATGTGATACATTTAATCCATGAAAAATGTTTTATTATCATTTGATAGGATGAAATGATTATATTCAACAACGATCATGAGATATGACTAACACACATTGGATTAAATGCATTATAAGCCAATGTTATACTTACCTCACAAAATTAAGTAAGATTATAGAAATGGAATGGATCACTTCTAATTTATGTGTGACACATCATTTCTAAATTTAAATCAATATTTTATATAGGCTTTAAATTTATTTTTAATTAAGAAAAAAATGTCAAAAAATTAGACATCATAGGATCCACTCATAATAAAAAAATATTCAAGTGGATAGTGTAATACATTTGGATTAAAGGGTACATCAACTATCTCATGGAAATATCCCTAAAAACACTCCATCCATATGGTTCTAGATGGAAAAGAGTATTACACATTTTGTTTTGTGTTCATCATTGCATGTTGATTTAATGATGATAGATCAATCATTGTAATGGGTTTTTACAATTTTTTTAGACATGATATGATCTTATAAAACATATAAATGGTATTATGGACACCTTCAACATAAAATTAAAATGATTGGATATAGATTTTTTGAATAACTTGTATACCAGATATTTCTGAAGGTTATTTCATAAAGTTCAATATTTCATGGATAGTTATGGATTTTAGTATTACCTTGCATTTCCATATATTGTACGACATCATATAGTATCACTAATTGTTTTCATTACTCAAAAGTTAAATTTTTATGAATCGTAGTGTACAATTTACAAAATCTCATGTTTTTACATGATGTCATATGTTCTAATATATGATATTTTCTTTTACTGATTTAATCTTTGGTTTTTGTAAATAAAGTGTGATTTTGTAAATTTGATATAAGATATATATTAAAAAACAAAAAACCAGCTGTGATTATTTCATTCATTTTCCTTGATTCAAGCATGGATTATTATAGGTCACAACAAATTTTATGCTGCAATATTTTAATGATATAAAAAATGTAAAATTTCATTTTATTAAAATTAGACTATAGTTTATGTTTTATTAAATGATTGGTTTTGAGGTGTATAAAATGAATATTATTATAATTAAATTAAATAAAAAAATCCTCTTACTATAACTATTTTATAAAATAAAGAATATATATATTTTTTATTGTTCCCTTTAAAATATAATTACAAATAAAATTTAATTCGGAATTAAATAGTATATATGATTAATCATATGTAAATAATTCTTGTTATAAAAGTTTAATGCCATTATACGTATGAAAATATAATATTTAGTTATCGTATACAATAACATTAGTTTCTTTACTGATGCCATTATCTGTAATTTTGATGTTGTAAATGGGTTATACATATTAGTTAATAGATTTGTGATGGAATTAAAATATATCTTTAGAGATGTATCAATAGGTAAAGGTACATTGAGTTTATCTCATCACTATCTCAGAATCCTATGGATTTTCTAGAAATTTGGGGGTTAGTTATCCCTTGCTTGGAGATTATTGTTATTTAATTTTATATAATAGTAAACTGGTACATAAAATGTTTTATGAACTATATAAATGATATAAATTTGGATATGTGTATATATTTTTATATTATATTTATATGTAAGTAAAAAAACTTTTTTGTATAATTTTTTTAGATTAATATGGTTTCAACCTATTACTTTGGGGATGGAATGGGGATTCCAAAACTAAATCATTGGAAGCATGTATACCAATTTGGATAAAAAAATAATTTAATATGTATTTCATGGTATGTAATATTAATGAGTTTAATATGAATACAATTTATATTAGAATTTTGGGAAAATAATAGAGAAGCCTTAAAATAATAATTCTGATATTATATCCAAATAAAACAATAGTCAATACCTTGATCATTCAAATGGGTTGGTTTGTAGAATGTAGGATTTTCATGTATTAACTATCATATGACATGGTGGAAATTTCTATCCCATGGATTTAGGTAAATAAATCCAAATTTTTTATTTGGGTGACACAAACATGGGAAAACTCAAAGAGTTATAATACCATAGGAATGGAGTCAATATTATATCTATATGATAGATTTGGGTACATAGGAATCAACTAAAGTATCTAAGATTCATATACAATATGATTAGAATTATTTCTTAATAAATAACTAATTGATGCATGGAGAACAAAAAGGACTAATTAAATAATGTAATATATGTATTATTCTTATAAATTTAATGATATATGGGGTCAAAATTTTAGTCGGAGGTCATTAATTTGTAATCAATAATGAAAATATGTAAAATATGATACTCTCCCCTAGATATTTCATCATTATATATTTTGAAAGGAATAATGCTCATTATATTCAGGTCTCATATAATTTTATCTTATAGAATTATACTAGACTAGTATTAGTGGATAAGAAGTGTTCTCAAAGATAATACATTAGGAGTTTGGATTGTAATGTTATGGAAATAAATTTATTCAATTATGACATGTGGGTATTATATATAGTTTCTAAAAAAATATAGAGATGATAAACATATAATTAAAAACTATAGACTGTTGATGAAATTCATAGTATATATACATTCTTAGATCGGTAAAGAGTTACTTCATTATTATTTGGAACTAATTATTTATGGATGATTAGTTTATTAAATATATAATATGAAAAATCATCTTTTGTTCCCTTCATAAATTGGTATTTGATCAACTATCATTGTTTTACAAAGTTTTTTTATTCATTATTAAGATAATGATTCAATTTATATTTGTATTGATTAAATTTGATATATTATTAAGGATACAGTGTGTGACTTATATATCTTTTACATGGATAATCACCGCCATTATATTCCTAATAAAATAGAAAAGATTGATTCTAAACCTACACACCACTAGCATAGAACCTTGGAAAATTAAATGAAAAATGAAATTACAGACTCCATATATATGAACTATTAGAATAATTTGTTGATGACTCATTTGATACATACACAAATTTATTATTTCGAAAAATAAAATTGAACATATTAGTAGAGAATATAAACATTATAGAAGAAAATCATATATATTAGAATGTAAGTGAAACAATTTTTATGAAATCATGTTGTAGTTACTAGTATATTATATCTTTTTCTAATGAATTTTTCTGGTGTTGTTATGTTCTTTTATAAGAAAAAATCATGAAACATTTACAATGTTCCATTTTTTGATAATTGCATAAAATCCTTTGGAAAAGTTAAATTGATTCACTGATCTTATTGGGGTGGAGAAAAATTGATCCAAGAATTCAAATATCATATAAGAGAAAATTTTATCATTTTATAGGTCACTAATACTAGAACATTCTAGTGAAATGGTGTGTATGAGATGATTAAATGTTTTTAGACATATTTTAATCAATTATTGTATTATGATACATTCTTATTTATTTTTCTAGATATTATCATTAATCTAAAACATTATTTTTCACCCATATTACATTGTACGAAATCGCACTGAAATCATTAGTAATGTGGAGAGAAAAATACTAATATATATTTATGAAAATCTGGGACTGTAAAATATATAAATGATGTTTGGATTCTGATAAAAAATACTGTATGTTTGATCATTTTTTTCATATCCCATGGAACCTATAGTTTATTATTTTTATAGTCTTAGTAAGAACAATGTGTTCATTGATTAATTTTTTTATGTTCTATGATAACAAGTATATTAGTCAATGATTTAGTTGGAAAGAATATTATCTTGAAGAAGATCAATAAGAACAAAAAAAGGGTCCCGTGGATAAGAGTTGATCTTATTCTACACATATTTTCGGGTGAATAACCCTATAATGTTTGAAAATAACCATTAATGTCAATAAATACTAGTGAGGAGCATAAGGGATATGGTGTTCTTGTGGTAATGATGATAAAATATTATTCCTAGATAATGAACCGACTACTTATAGAGATTAAATTGAGTGTTCTTATTCATAGAAATGGTAAAATTATATAAAATAATAGATGTTTCCATATAAACTAGTTGTCTTTAAAACATGCGATATGTGTCTAAATGGGTGATACCCTTAGATGTATGTTGTATTTTGAAATAAAAATTTATATTTATGATGGAGATTCTATCTATAAATATCTTTTTTGGAAAAAAGATATAAACAATTCCTAATATTGATAGTGAATAAACATTTTTTCTTATTGTGATGATATAGTATATAAATATATTTATTTATAAAATAGATCATAATGATTATGAGATATATCAGATGTGTGTTAAAACGGATATCTTAAATTAGAATTTAGTTGATGATTTGTATATAATATTTCTAGAAGGTTTTAATATACCAAATTATAATTTTTTGTCTTATAAGTTAAAATTATACATTTATGGATTGAAGAAGTCTTCTAAGAGTTATAAAATTCATGTTGATGATTTCATCATGAAATATGGATTCATAAATATGTTGGATAGTTATTGTGTATACAAATGGATTATTTAGAGAGTCACAAAGTATCCGAGTTCTAATTTACCCATCACATTATATGTCTAAAGTCAAGGCCATAAGTTTGCCTCACCCTATTCTAGAGTGTTTCTAATAGGCGTGTTTTCATAAAAGGATTTAATTGGGATACTATGACCTTATATAAGAGTATAATAATAGAGGATGGAAACTAAAAATATACACATTCTTAAAAATTATATAATTCACATGTAAATAACTATAATAAACAGTATTTAAGGGTGTGAAACATGTAATCAAATGAAAATAAAATTATTGACACAGTCTACCAATGGTCCAACATTAATTAGAATAAAAATATAATACATTAATAACATATGGAACTACTATAACTCCAACATGAATGACATAATTTCTCTCCATTACCTTTAAATAGCTCCAACTGTAACATCAGATTCCATATGATATATCCATCGTGATTATGAAACATTTGACCAACACATGCTCTATTATATCCCTTACATAGTCTGAAATAGTAAATAAGGTGTAAACACACATTTATGTGCAATAACAGAGGGTGAGAAATAAATATCATTACGATATCCCTAATAGTGGTCATAATATATGTTATCCTAACATTTTAATACATCACTCATCACTTCCAACAAATCCAAATGTGATTAGTAGAATAAAATAAAAATAAAGAAAAAAAATTAAAATATTGTGAAAGAAAACTTAAACAACAACCAATGGGTATTTCCGGGAACCTAAGGTAATTTTATACCTACTCTAACCCCAATCATAATAATTAAATAATGTTATCTATGAAGCCACATAATTATTTTCATATTATTGTTAATAAGTAGGTCCAATGTCCAATGAATGGACAAACACTAAATACATACAATATGATATCATCGTCGGATTCTAAAATCCCAATGTGTATCAAATGGGCTGTAGGACTGAAATATAATGATCTAAAATAGAGATATGGACTCTTTATTAACCCTATGTAGGATATTAAATCTCCCACAATCCATGTAGAACTAACTATGTGATGACAACCTATTAGTGAATCTCTAGGTAGTATGTTTATGCCAAAACTCAAAAAATTGTCCTCAATAAAAAATAGATTCCATTGTATTAAAATACTTTCTATGGTGATTTGATAATATTTGGTGGATGAATACACCCATACCATCCATTAACTCTATAGATCCACCTCACTAAAACTAACCAACAATTGAGAGGAATATAGTAAAATTTTGGACCAACGCCTAGTCCTATATATCTTAATCATCTAATATCTCTTCCAAACATGAATATGAACACTCTAAATACTAAAATCCCACACATTCAAGCAATATGATCAACTGAATGTGAATCCCCTGGCCAAAACTTTTAATATTGTTATAAAAAATGTCATAGGCATACAAGAACATTCCATAGTCCATATTTCCCAAAACCTTATCACAAGATGGAAACCATACATGGGACTTATATAGAAACCCCAGACCACACTACATGACTTCAAAAAGAAAAAACTACTAGTATCAAAGTATAGAACGTAATGATTAGTAACCTAAAAGGGAAACCTCAATAAATGGCACAACCAGAATGAAAACCTCCACGCACCCTATTACCAAATGTGAATACTCCATAAAAACTTCCCCTATAGGGGAAGTAGCTGAATAGTTCTCTAAGAACATTCTCAATCTATAATATCATCTCCCTACAAGACATGATAATCCATGACATCATCCCATCCCAATGTCTCCTACCATTCTAGAACTCAAAAAACTAGATCTAAACCTCAAACAATTGAACTGATCAAGTGTATCCAATACTAACTTGATCGTGGTTCATGAGATCTATCCAATAAACATCAATTGAAATCACCTATGATCCTTAAACAATCAAAACCATCACCCAAACTTAAAAAAAATCACTACCAAACCTAGAGTAGGGTCCTAAAACATCATCATCAAATGGAAGCTCCACTGCAATCTCCCTATCTATCCAGGAAACCACCCATAATGAATTTAATAGAAAAAGGATTCCACTAAAATTATATAATTTAAAAAATGATAAAAATAGTCTACTCATATGTTTAATTATTATTTAAAGGAACAAAGACACCCAAAACCCCATGATGGAAATTGTACAAAATGTGTACTTCTATGTACATGGAATTTACTCTCAAATTTTTTTCTCTGACATGTACTTATAAATAGATAGGGAACAACCAGGGTATACCCATTTACTATTTCATAACCATGTCCCCCTCAAATTGGGTTTCCCCTTAATCACTTGGATACCTGGGTATATACCACTACATGACATGTACTCACATTTCGTAGAATTTATATACAAAACGATTTTGTATTCATGTGATCAGCTACATGGACTAGAACCACTACAAGGTGTGTACTCTGGGAACATGATATGTCTTCCCATTCACTCCACAAACCCATATATATATAAAATTGGAAAATTAATAGTAAACATGGTGAACTAATAAATATATACTCATCGTCAAATATGATGAACACACAATGTGTGTTCATAAAACTGCCAGACCTGTTATTGGGATTCCCAAATAGGAAACCCATGGAGAAAATGTGAAACACCAAATTTCCCATAAAACTCACGAGATCAACCTTATATGATTCCCCAAATACCCAAAATCAAGAATGAAACTGAAAAAATTCCTCTCAATTATAATTTTACATGGAAAATTTAAATAGAATAGCCTTTGTAAGTTAAAGCATCAATCCAATCTGTGATCCGTAGCTATCTCATGATGGTATAAAAAATCCCATGATCCATGGAAGAATCTCATTTTCATGATCCCTAATCTCCCTCACAATCTCCCTATTTCATCTGAATACACAAAATGGTTGTGGCCCCAACGGAGTATGCGACAAATAAATGGGAATATGATAATGTAATAAATGTTGAAATAAAATAATGAAATGTAATGGGAAAAAGATACATAATATAAATAAGAAAATGGTGTCCTGCATAGATCTGAAACTCAAAATAAACGTTCTTCCTTAACAAGGAATAATCCAAATGATCTAGCATCAACCTTGAGGATGGAATTAAAATCCAATGATATGAATATTTGATATCACTTAACTAACCGAAGTGAAAAAATAAATAAATTAAATAATTATTAATATTCTACCAAAAATTCAATTTACTCTAATTTCCATAAAACTAAAATCATGTGGTAAATAACCTATTTAGTAACCAAAATATTGACTAAACAATTATTTGAGAAATCTTAATAGTATAAATTAACATTCTTCTAGAAATACCACATGACAGCAAAAATTAATATTTACCCAGTTTTTCAGAAACCAACCTGATGTGGATTATTAAAATATTACCACCAAACATACTTCTCTCTACTAAGAAGACTTGGTAGTTATCATGGTACCAAGAATAACCTCACAAAATGGTTCATCAAACATTATTGTTACCATTCATCAATTAGTATAATACTTTCCATGAGAATCCCAATACAAAGGACATCCAACCATGATTGATCAAATAATCCCCACCATAGAATTATAATTATCAAATCTGCTCAAACCAACACCAAACTACATATCCCAAGTTATATCTATTATTAATTAAATGTAATGAAATTGGAAAATATCTCACACTAGAGTACCAGAATGAAACACTAACTCCCTCATGATCCCAAATCACCATGGATGTAATCCTCATACTCTATAGACAACATAAATCTGTACTCCCCACACTTGATTCCCTATCATGAACCCCCCACTAAAATTATTTCATTTGACCAAACCTCAAGGGTTTTCCATGCCTAGAATATATTTATTATGTCACTCTAATGGTCTGTTTAGGGCCAAAGACTAGTCTAGATGAATGGTTCCACTCTAATTGTCAAGGATCCATACAATGAATCTTGGTGAGGGTTCCACTTAGATAATATATTGGGAACATAGACCAATCGAAACTATATGTTTTCACTCTCATAGATGAGGAACCATGCCCTGGAATTGTTGGGGGGTTTATCTCAGTGGATAGGGAGAGTACCGATGCCCTATCATAGTAAGAGAGTTCCACTCAAAAAGTATGTATAAGACCCATTACATGTCTCATGAGATGGTTAAACTCTATAGATTGGTAGTGGACCCACACCTAGCCCATCTGGTGGGTTCCCCATATAATCTCTTAGTGATTGTGCCAAATCACTTCCATCATCGAGCATATACTAATGAAGAATCACATATAAAACATCTCACATCTTTTCTTAAAAGTAACTATAGATACATCCATCACATTATACATGAAAAAAACCAAGATATGATACTGGTGGGCCAAAATTATAGTTAAAATGAAGGAGATATGAATGTTTTAATATTCTTCAAAAATGGAAAGGATGAAATAAGGGGTACGTAGTATGTGAGGGGGGCCACATGGGATTTTAACCCACTCCATTTCATGGAAATTCCTTTGTACTTACATATATTTCTCTCAAGTAACAATACATGGAATTTATAAGGTATACATAGCATGTTTGTGCCTCCTAGGGTTCTTCATGTGCTATTTATTTGTGTCCAAGTACATTTAATATATTTATATACTTTGGAATATGGCATGTTCCTAGCCATGATCGTTCTTATGTACAGACAAACTAAAAATTGGGTAACTGATACAAGGTCACATGGTGTGTAGGAGGTCTGACATAGTGTGTTATTTTTATATTTTCCAAATCCCAACCCACCATATTCAGGGCCCTACCCAACGAGTTTCCCATAGACTACATGACATGTTTTTGATTTTTTTTTATAAATTCTTTTATCAACACACACATCAAAATATGTATTTTCCACATTGAAATACGAATTCTCATCACCTAAATGTGGAAAATCATTCCCAGACAGGGGATTTCTAGCCTCTTAGGGGTCAATATTTAGCTCTCCCTTGGCCCGTCTGAACCCCAATGCCCACATATGCCACCCTTTCCACATCTGCGCCATTTTTGGATTCCGATTAAATAATCTATCCCCAAAAAATGAAAAGTTATATTATTTAATCCCTTATTTTGTATTCCATTTCTTATTCAATATTCCTCCATAAATCCATGGGTCTATTTGGGATAAGTAAAAAACTAAAACAACATTTTGTGGCCCCATATACTAATTTAGTAGAACATAAATAATGAATGGAGAAAATAATAATAAACAAATCTACAATGGACATTGCATAAGAATTCTTGGAAGAATGATATAAAATTGGTTTATCAATCTGAGAAATTGGAATAACCAAATTGTTTTCAAGAAATTGGTGAAAAAAAATTCTAGATATTAAAACATATAAATGGAAGGGATGGTCATGATAAATCAATATAATAAATTGTGGAATAAGAACAATTGAGTCCAACATGGAGATTGGATTTTTTTTCCTCATAGAATGTGCTTTCCAATTATTGTAAGTAATTGTTTCTTTCAATTTTATTCAATATACATTGATATGGAGTCTCTTCATCATCAAATAATGATTCTCAAACAAATGGGTTCAGAATAACTCTCAATTATTCCCAGACTATGTGACTAATAAAAAAGAATGTGTAATAACAATGATTTTTATGAATTATTTAAATTACGATTATTAATTAATTAACTAACATTTAAATTAATGAATCCACTAAAAATATTACCGATGAAATTTTTATCTAATTTTCTTAGGATAACATATTTTAGATCCAATGTAGGGTAAACATTGAATATAAAATTTAAACATGGTGTCATATTTTAGATCTTAGGCTCTATTTACTGGTTATCGATTTTTTTAAGAAATTATTCATGAAAAATATAAAATTTATTTAATATTTATATAAAAATAATTTTGATAACAACTGGACTCATAATAATTTTGTATTTTATCAGTTAGAGCCATATATATATATATAAATATTCTAAAGGCTTAAAATGAAAAAATAGGGTCTCAACTTCATTATCTACTTCATAGTTTTAATCCCCCGAAAGAAAAATATATATTGAGATACTAAGTTCACATCTGGGTCTCCCACTCAAGGGAGCTCTCCTACACATTCACATGATTCCACAACATGAAAATTATTGGGATGTTCTATACACCTAGGTTAGTTTCTTATCGATCTTATATCTTTACTAGTTTTTCCATCAATTTTGCTTCATCCTTAATCAATAGTTTTCTCGAGTCAATAACATGAATGGTATTATTACCCAATCCCATTAGCTGTAATACATGGAATACATCATTCACCCCATCCAACTATGGGGGTAATTATATGTGGTAGGAAACATATCTAACCATCCATGATTCCTCTAATGGCCTAATAAACATTAGGTATAATATGCTTCCCCTAGGTAATGGCAACAATCGTCATCATTGTGAGACTATTAAGAAAATTTAGTCTCGCTGATAAAACTCCAAGGACTAAAATATCAAAATATATATATGATTTATGTCTATATTGTGGTTTCCACATCCGGTCACGGATGACCTAAACCTTATATATCTTTACCTACCTCAATTGTGCCCCCATAAGATATTTTTTGTCGATCTATTTCTAGAACAAGGGTTACCTATAGGGTCTCCCATACAAGGCCTCGAAGGGTTTCATGCAGATAATAGAGTTGTATATACTACTTTTTAAAACTATAATATCTTAAAGTGAGACTCCCATCTCCAAAAAAAGATTAACATGAAATCCTTTAGCATATCCTCCAACACCATAAGAGTGCGCTGGGTCTTCTGATCTTTCAGGGGGGTGGAAGGATCTACTCATCATTATCTAGGTCTTGAAAAGCTCCAATATTATTCTCCACAACTATGACATGAACCATGAATCATGGTGGGATATAATATTTTAGGTAACCACATGGAGTGGAACAATATCATGTACACACATCTTCCTCATGCTATCTACATAACACTAATACTGGAAAGTAAGGAATTGTTCTTACTTTATGATCCCATCAACTATCACCTAGATTGTGTCATGGACCATCATTTTCTATGGAATCATGATAAAAAATCCCATGAATATGCCATTAAATTTCCAAATTGGAATATCACATGGATTCAAAAAACATACAATATATTATGCCCATCCATCACCAGCTGACATGAGAGGCACCACAAAAGCAACTAAGCCACACTTCATCTCATGATGAAAAAAATTACCACTAAAGGTATATTTATATTTTCCCAAAAATGTAATTTGTAACTAATGGTTATGTCTGGATGTACTACTTAACATAAAATCGCATCATGATTTGGACTATTGTCCATCTATAAAAATGGATAATATGATTTTTTTCCCTTAGAAAATCTACTAGGAGTATCTTATGAGGATATGTGGTAACTAAATATCTCACTATATAGGTGTCAAAAATGGGAATAAGTTAGATTATAATGATATATAGGATTGAATAACATTGAATCCGGACAACATACACCCTCCATTTTTACTAGGGTTAGATAAAAGTAATCCAACAACATAAAATATGCATGCACCAAATATTCATTGGCCTTTATACTCATTTAATATTCTACCACATTTCACTTCCCGGATGTATATACATTCATGAAGTTGTAGTACTTCATTAAATCCAACCAGCACTACTTTCTTAGGTTCAACTCTCTCAATGTGAAGATATACTTGAGTCTCTAACTGTCTACTTAAACCAAAAAATTCTATCCATGAAGATTGTTCCTCAGCATCCTCCAAGAGAAGAATATTGTTTACATCAATAGATCATGATTCATATACTTCAACTCATGGGATATCAACTACATAAACCCATATGTGGTAACTAACAACCACTACTTAAACACACATCTGAGCCCATAGTCTGATGCATCACAATACACTGCATCCTCCACACCATCATTTGGTAGTTTCAAAACAAGGTCACTCATCATCATCAACCTAAACTCCTCAAAGGCCCTCTAGGTATACTAAAAACAAGTAAATAGCTATCATTTCTAGGTTAGGGCAGTCGAAGCTAATTCCATCATGGACAATTATCCCACATACCTATGGTAGTACCTCTACATCCCTATAGACCTCTACAAATATTACATTCTATCGGGTGGCTCCCTTGAAATAAATCCATCGATCATCATTGGGTCCCTGGCTAAAACATGCTCCGAAATGACATTCCCCATAAAGAGAAACTCATGGATCCATATGTGAATCATTGATTGATTCACATAAAGCTAGTTCAGGTAAATAAATTCTATGACAATATAGGATTTTGATGCTCCTTTTATGACTCATAGTTTATGAATCATTCATCAATGAAGAAAATGGATAATTGTTTCATGTATGGATGGAATATCAGTTTCCAGAACGACATAAACCTATAGGGAGGATTTATCACACCAAAGTTAATACAATGAACAAATATTTTCAATAATGACATCGAAATTACTAATTCAGAATATATCCCTCACAAACTCATAACTAGGTGCAGCCAGACTTGAGCTTTATATTCAGGAACCAACTTACACATAAAAACTGTTCAATGAGGCCATAAATCATTGGAATTTATTTATTAGTCTATATCATGGCTTATTTTAGAGAATGATAGTCTACACAAATCACCAGTCTCACTTTAAACTTTTTCACACACATCATTATAGGTAACTATGAGGACACACAAGGCTTGATAAGACACTTATCTAAATAGTTCTACAATTGAAACCACAACTCTCCATGCTCGGTTGGTGCCATATGATATTCCAAAGAAGATATCGGTGTTTTCCCAAAATGAATGTTAATACAAAACATTATCTACATCCTCAATTGTAGTCTCAGATCATCCTCAGGTAATACCAACATAAAATAATTCAAAATTGAATGAATCTTGATACATGATTATTTTATTGCACTAAGCACTACAATGTCAAATTGATGTGTGATTCGTTGATTCCTATATATTTAAAAACCCACTAGTCCCTCCATGATATCTCCCTATACCCCATAATAGAGAATCACATACCATCACTATGAAGGGATCTCACACATATGTGGTGCCAGTCAATTTGGGCATGGACCATGGAAAACCAAACCATACCCAATGAAACATCACATGATTCCATCATGATGTACAAAATATCTCACATGAATCACATTACACCAAGTTATGGATCACATTTTTTGTATAATAATGAAATAGAAGATGTGTTACCCATATAAACTTCAAGACAAAGCTATTTGGAATGCACCAAAATTGGGAGTTGTTACTATCACAATTGGATTAATGAGGCAAATCAATTGATATCACATATTTATACTAAATATTATGCAAGAGTATAATAAACATAAATTGTAGCTTTAATCATACCTTATTCCTCTAGGTCATATGGCTCCATCACCTGCAACTGTCTGTGTCCCCAACCTTCACCTCTCTAAACATGACATGGAGAGCTATGTAATGTTAGTGGAAGGATAATATACCATCATCAACCATCCAAATATTCTCCTCTTATAGATTTTCTTTCTCCTATTCCACTGATGCCTTCCTAAGGGGCACTCGACCCTCTCATAGGATATCCCGGATCATGGTGTTACCTCTTCTATAGTGGCCTATCTAATTTCAGTATATGATCCTCACAATGTATGGTTAGGTATTCATGAACCAAGTGACTCTAACCATCATAATAGTCGTACCTCCAATATCAGTTCTGCAATTGTAATTTGTTCCATCCATTACCACATTTCAATACTTGGTTGATGGATGACCTCCAGCACAGAAATCTTATAGACTGTCATCAACTAGCTACAATAGATGACTCAAAATTGGGATGGCCACTAACAACATTGTTCACTTGGAATCCTCCTGATTGGAATATCATTTTTCTCTAATGCCCGCTCTGACACCCTTTCATTGGTGGTAATTCATAGGGGTACCAAAAAATCAAAAACCTCTCACCAGAGTCCGTACTCAGACAATCATGATCTGATGTATCTATCCCATATCATGTTAATGTAATTACATGCATGTAATATGAATCTTCCCACATAGTCAACCACTGTCATCCCTATATGATGTATCTTTAGAATTTCCTGAATCCGAAGAGAGATGAAGATATATGGGAAAGACTCATAATGTAAAAAATGATGAATGACAGGCCGTGAGAGTGTTTAATCATTATTAATATGGCTAACAAGACTCCAAAAGTTCCTAGATTATATGTGGAGTAGAAAATTTTCACAAAATACATCTATCTTTTGTGTTTGGATTATTTTGAAGAAAATGGCCATCAAATCTAGCCAATACTCTATTGTTTTAGGATTTTCCTAACTATAGAACCTCAATTATTTTGGATCAATAACTCATAGAGTGTTCAAGGACATCATTAATTCTTATTCTACCCTACTAGTATGATCTTCTACTCAACAGGTGAGGGTGCTACAACCTCTCCAGCTGGAGGAAGGATCTCATATGATATACCCTAACTTGATGCCTTATTACACATCATATCATCTTAAGAATATATTATTGGATTCCTAAATGGATCTCAACTTTGATTAATCATGAAAATATAATAATTATGTACCATAGTAGGATAAGAATATGTATTTATTTATAATGGGTAAATGAATCATGATGGATAGTCAATGGAATCAATGAAATATTATGCATTTAACATTTTATCCCTACATCCAGTTTCTTGATAAGTTGAGTCAAAATTTAAGAAATCAATGTCCAAGTTAATGGATAGGTTGGTCTCCACACTAACACTAGATTCCCTTGTTTAAAATATTATCTCCAAATATTTCAACAATCTTTCTTGAATACCGACCAAATAATCCTAAGGGGACAACTCCAAACACCATCCCAATGATCTATAAACCTCTTATACCATTCTATCATGACCAAACCAAGGGGGGCTTGTGTCTCAACTACCCTATAAGAGCCTTTATAGGCATGGTCCTAGAGAATAGTGCTGAAATCATTTATAACAATGGGTGTTGTTATATAATGTAGTTATACGCACATATACAACCATATCAATGAAACAATATAGATTAATAATAAAAAAATAAAATAACTTTAATACATATAAGTATGTTAAGATCCTCTATAATTTACAAGAATATGATGGTGAAAAATAAAAGTAAATAGAAAAAATACACATCCAACTAGAAATATATCCCAAACAACAAAAACTAGAATATAAAACATCTTAGAGAGACTAGCTTCTATTGTACATGATTATATCAACACATATCATCCAATTCAACATGTATCACTAATATCCTTAATAATTACTACTGACCCTTCCATCATCATTAAAATATAAGACTTGTTTGGAAAAAACCAATTCATGAATGTGTATATACACAGCTAGTAGGACAACCTTAAAACAAAAGGTGGGGTAGTTAGAGACATGATATGAAAAGTTAGAATATATACAGGAAAACCAAAAGAAAGATACAAAACAAGATCCAACAATAAATTAATCTTGCAAACATCCATCAAATGTCGATTTTTTTCTGAACGCCCTACACTATGCTTTTTTAGGTCATGCATATGCTAAATATTTAGTCAAAAAACTAATCCTTGGTCTCATATATATTATTTGATCTATTTTAGCAGAAACACCATATTTTTTTAGAAACAATCCTTTTTAAATAAAAAATATATTTAATATTTTCATTAAATTAATTTTGGGAACTCTATGCCTCATAATCATGTCATGTTAGAGTACATAGATTAATAAGAATATATAGAAATATTCCATATTTATATATGAAAAAATGGCCTCTAGATGGTATCTACATAATAATATTTTCTGGTGGTAGGAGATCCTCGGTCGATTTAGTGCCAACATAATATTTAGAGGTCTTACTTATAACAACCCAATGTTTTCTAAGTGTAAATTACTTTCCTATAATTATGTCATATAATCACATGAATTCAAAACACAATAAACTACTAAGTACTATGTGACCCTTAAACATAATTTTTACACTTCTGTGTTTTGTATTTCAAAAATCAAACACACACGGTTGTGATCATGGTGATTTTTGGGGTTAGATGGAACAATCATAATTTTTGGTGAATAATAACCCACCCTTATGAATAGCAATATAACCCCTATAAATCATAAATCATTGATATGAATAGTATCCAAATCCATGAATGTAAAATTTATATCTAGGCTTCTTATATGTGATAATATGACCAATGAAAAAGTATTTTTATTTTTGTAACCATAAATAATAAAATATAATTATTAAATTATTTTAAAAGAAAAAATATTTTCTAAAATATTGTTCATAAATTAATAAATTTTATTCATTTGATTTTAAGATAATATTATAAGAACTCATGTACTTTTAGAAAGAATTGTAGTAACAGTTATAGTTTTAAAATCTGTATTTTCATGTAAATTATAATTATAATTAAAAATTAAATTATTCATATTTTAAAAATTAATTTTTATCAATTGTGTTCGTTTTTTGGTTTCTAAAAATTGATAAATGGTAAGGGTGAATTTTTATATTTTTCTGATATACATGAATTTTTCTGATGGATAGTGAAATATGGTAATTTATCATATATATATACATTATAAGCTAAACGGGCTATTACATGAATCTTAACTGTTATAAGAAACCTTATTTAGAATTCAAATGCACTTTTTACTTTTTTTGGTCATGAAATCATAAATATTTATTTTCATATAGAGAAATAATCAACTAATGATTAAAATATTATGAAAACTCTCCTCCTCTCCACAATAAAAACCACCCACACTTCTCTCTTCCCATCACTCCTATCAAGCATTGTGCCTTACCAAATATTTCCAAAATGTCTCCCAATGCTCCTCCTCTAGGTCCAGTAGCCCTTGGTCTCCTGAAAAGATCAAATACTCTCCCCTTAAGCGGATCTCAATGAAGATTAATTCAAGTGGTAAATTCCTCTTTTCTTTTCATTAATTTTTTTTAAAAATCTTTTATTATCTTTTTATTCCTAACATCTCCTCGTCAAAGTGGTATGAAAAATACATTAACATAAATGTATAGGAAAATATTTATTCTAATGGGATAATTTATTATCATCTCCCATTTTCCCTTTATAAATATGATAGAAACCAAACCACCGTCTGAGATGTATTAATTAACCACATTTAAGGACCGCAAGTTTTCAATTTCAATTACCAAATTCAATTCCAGTAATGAAATAATTTTTATTATTCAACCAGACTATTAAATATGCATTTTATATTTAGTTATTTTCAGTATTCACTTTTCCCAAATGATTTAAAATAATAATACATAACATGTTAATTATGAGAAGAATCACTAAATTAATCCCATCATTTATCATTAATGTTTTATATAATGATTCTACTTTACTCAAAAAAAATTGAAATTTATAACAATGTAATATTATAGATGTTCACTATTTTCATATAACTTCAATTCTAGAAAACCATGCTCATCAGACATGATTTTCCAAGAAAGAATATAAGTGAAGAAATCATTAAAATTTAAAGGAAGCAAACACTCCTAAACATTGAAGTTGTACACCGTTACACATCAAAAATAGACATGGATAAACATAATAAATCTATACTAAATCAATTAAATGTAATGTATTTAATATTATTATACTATAATTAAAATCATGCTATGAACACCATTGTAATTAAGATAATGGATCCTCTATTTCTGCAATTTATTCAAGAATATCATCAATGTTATGTCCTTTTATGCATAATTCATAATGTTGGGGTATGCTTTATCAACATAAATATACCTCCATAATGATTTATAAAAGATGATAAATCACTTTCTCTCTCATTTATCCTTCTTAAGTACACTCAATACCATGTTGATATTTCGTATGAAATTCTACATGAACCTCTTTTATTCTTGTGGGCTTCTCTATATTTCTTTCTACCCAAATAATGTTATCTAGTCTATTTATGTACATCTTATAAGTTTTTTATACAATAAAATCTTATGTGTCATGATCATCAATCTATTTTTCAGATATACATGTTTTTAAAGTATTCCCGCCTTAATACATCCTGATAAGAAAACCCGCTTTAAGGGAACTTCTTGAATCCATACCCAATTTCAAGTCCACTGTACTATATGTTTTAAGAAACTATTTTTTTATAAAACCAGTGTTTTTATTATGATATCTGACCTAAACTGTCGTTGAAGCCGGTCACATTTTAATATTTATATTCCTACTAACTACAGTATATGTGGCATGCAGGGTCGAACGCAGAGGGAAGGTAACTGTGGCCACTACTAAACTAAAAACTTGGAAAACTCCACTGTTGTCAGCAATGGAGTGGTTTTTCTAATATTCACTTTTTATATTTTTATATCTTTTAAATTTTTTTATGATTTTATGTACTGTAAACTGAAACTACACATCTATTTTAAACTTATTCTACCTATACTAAAACAGAGTACAATTGGAAAATAAGGTGCATCAATGAAAATAAAATGCTGATAAAGGAAAATAATAAGGAATGATCAGGGTTCGTTTTTATATACTAGTTTAAATTTTTTTTACTTTTCATGTAAAAGTACTGCTTCGTAACACTGAATAAAGGTAAATTAGCTCCCTCGCTAGGAGGTAAGTCACGGAAATTGTACAACCTTGAGTTCGCCACTCCAAAGAAGTACAACTTCAGAAAAATGATTTTAAAAGTCGACAGTACACACTCACCATGTGTACTAGAGTTTTCAATTTGAGTTTAATTTTTTTAGAAAAAGAATCTACAATCAAACTCACCGAAAGATTGTAGGTTCATGAAATTCAGTCTTGTGGTGCAAAACAGTTGTATGTATTTAGAACTGATCTCGCTGATCAATTCTAAACATATTAAAATGATTAGTGAAAAGGATGAAAAATATACCAGTAGAGCTAGAACACTACCGAACTAGAAGACTTAGCTAACTATATTTTCATTATCACAATAGTAATAGGAAACATTATAGAAACAGAGTACAGAAGTTTAAAACGTGAGGGAGAACAAACTCCCTAAGAATGCTCTGCTCCTGAGTTCCTGGACTGCACTGCTCAGCATCATCCCTCCGGGTAAGTGATTCGCCTCCCAGTCAATCGTGCATCCCCCCCCCCCCCCGCTTAAAGAACGCTGATTGCTCGGCTTAAGTAACTTTTTTCATCCGCTGCATGTCACCGCCAAATATTTCACAGACTTCTAGAGTTTTTCACCCCCGCACTGCACACGTGCGCTTGACCCGCAACAGGCACGTCGCTCGAATTTTTCCCTCGTAACTAACTCGGAATGAGTTATTTGGATGAACCTGGACACATTTAAGTCCCTTATATGAACCTACATAGTTAGAAAAGAGAAATAAATAAAAATGAACAAAAAGGATGAAAAATGGTTGTTTATTTTAATGTTAAGTGTTATTTTTACTCGTTGATAATTAATTGATAATTTATTGATAATTTATTTAATTTTATATTATTTAAAAAAATCCACTAAATATTACTATGACGAGAACATAATTTAATTAAAAATGTTTTGACCTTAATTAGGTTGATAAATACTAAGTTATTATTATTATTATTTTTTCATTTTAAAACTACGTTATCAAAAATACAGAACATAAATAAATAGTTAAGATGTTATTTTAGAAAGTATTGATAATATAAATTATTTCTATTAAAGATATTAAATTGTTAGATTAATTAATTAATTAATTTTAATTTAGTAATTTAAAGTAATTACTTAAGTTTTAGGTATTTTTTAAAATTAATAAGTATAGTTTATAGTTTATTTATTATTATTATAAGTTATATATTTAATATAACCAGTATATTATTTATTTTTTTAACAATGTTTTTATTAAATTGGTTTTGTAATTTAATTTATAATATATTTAGTTATTAATATTATAATTGTTTAAGTTTATTAATTTTATAAATTTTATTCTATTTTAATTTGACTTTGTAAAAATTAATTTTATGTAAAGTCCACTTTACATTAACTTTACCTTATTTTGTTATTTTATCTTTTTTTGTTTACTTTGCTTTTGTTATAGTTTTTATTTTATTATTATTATTTTTTAATCTCCTCTTCCTCCATTAAATCGGTGCACATGGTAGGGGGAGGGTTTTGAGATACTTCTCCAAACAGAGCTTCACATGGAAGCTCTCTTCTTCACCAACGGACTTCCAGCAGCGGTGACGACTCCCCCAGCAGCGGCTAGGAGTGGCCAGCAGCGGCCTCATCTTGTACCTCCCCTTCAATAATGCTCCACGGCCTCCACAAACCCTGGAGAACCACCTCCATTGCTCTGGCGGTGTGGCATATCCAACAACTCGAGCTCCCATCACTGGCGCAAGGGGGGTAGCAGAGGCTTGGGTGCTTCATGGTGGAGGAAAACAATAGCATCCCAGCGGTGTCGGCCTGGGTAGCAGCGACCAGCATGGGGGTTAGCTTCAGTTCCTTCCTCCTCGTGAGTAACCAGCTCAAGCGGCGTCCAACGACGACTCTGATTTCTCCCATCAGCACAGCAAAAATGATCTTCCCCGAAACCCCAGGAATATAGATTCTTCTTTAACCAGGTGTCTCTGTTCGAGCTTGATGTTGCAGGCGATTTGATGGTGGAGGTTCGAAGAGGTCACTAGCATCGGTAAATGAGAATCGCCGCAAAGCTCCCCAACACTAGGGTTCGGCTTCGCAGTATCTAGATGCTCGTTGCTGGTTATGGTTTATCCAGATTCAAATTCATAGTTGTAATTTTGTGAAAATCATGTAATGCATGTGATGATGGAGGTGGGTTGCGAATCAAGCCATGTAGAATGATGTTGCAGGGGAAAACTGTGAGAGGAAAAGATGACTAACGGTGAGAAGGATTATACCGGTGAGGTCAGAAATCTATCGATGAGGAGAAGTGCACCTAACAGTAAGGTTTGGGAGTAATGAGAGGTAATAGTGAGGGTTTTGGAGAGCTAACAGTGAGGTAGGAAAATAGTAATGGTGAGGAAACCATTTGGGTAAGAGGTCACCGTTACTACATAACGATGAGGAAAGATAAATAAAAAGAATAACTAACGGCGAGGTTGAGAGAAAACATGGACTAAAAGTGAGAAAATTAAATAACGGTGACGTATAGAATAAAAATAGGCAACGGTGAGGGTGAGGCGGAGGTAGTATACTGGTGAGGATGAGAGTAATGGTGAGGTAAAAATAGGGTCATGTAGGGTCACTAATAGAAATAAATAAAGTTAACAGTGAGGATTATCAATGGATGTAACAGTGAGTTATTGATCACCGATAAAATAGAAATAAAGGGCTCACTGTTACACCAAAAGGTCACCGTTAGAGAATAGAAATTAAAAAGGCTACCGATAAAACAAAAATGATGTTTACCAGTAGAAATAAATAGTAGTCACCGTTAGCTTAAAAGAAGAGGTTACTAGTAACCAAATGGTCACCGTTATACAACGATGCGACAGTGTGGGGGTCATCGTTAGTTATAATCTACATCACCGGTAGACTAAAACCAAATAAAAATGAATTATTAACCAATCAGCATACATAAAATAATATAATTAATGTTTAAGCACTATTAAATAATAAATTAATTAAATAATTGCACACAAATAATTAAGGGAGAACCATTTAATTTAATTTAAGAAGAAAAATTATTTACTTAAACGACGACCATGAAGACTAAACACATAAAATAATAAAATTAACCTATTCTAATAGAACTTAATTTGATGATTACTTAATAAAATAAAGTCTAAGTTAATTAATTAGAATTATGTTTATTAAATAATTTTTTAAAATAAAATTTAACTTAATAAAAAGCTAAGCACAATTATAATATACCAAACTAAAAAGAACTAATCGAGGAAAAATTGTAATATAAGGATCACCGCTACTGGTAAATTTAAAGTCTCACTGGTAATTTAAATTAATGATACCATTAAACATAGATAAGGGATAGCGATAGGAAAAAGTGTTGGTGACAATGGTCACCGATACATGCAGGGTCACCGATAGACAGCAAAACTAAACGCAATGGTGACAAAGGTCACCGTTACCGTAAAATGGATAACGGTGACAAATGTCACTATTACATTATAGTGGTAACCTGACTAATGGTAACCTGACTAACGGTAACATAGTTAACGTTAGCGAAAAAAATAAAATTAAAAATTACACTATTTAACACATAAATAAATTAATAATAATAACAAATTAATATTAAATTAACAGATTATAAGTAATTATTATAATTTATAATCTATTATATTAATAATAAAGAAAGAAAAAAAATATTTTAAATACTAAAATTACACAATTAATTATAAAAAAATTATATTTAACAAATTTAATTATAAAAATACAAAAGTGCATTTATTTATTAAAAAGTGTTAAATTAATTAAATAAATTGTATAAAAATTAATAAAACGATGTGGCAAACTGAGTAAATATAAGGCCACATCAAATTCCCCCACACCTAAACATTGTTTTTATTCAAACAATCTCATGTTTTATCATCTTTGAAAAAGTGTGAATTATAAAAATCATCCATGTTTAGAGAAGTTTCAACAGAGGACTCAAAAAGTGTGCTTAGGCTATTGAAAACATATCCTCAGATAATGTCTCTCCTAGAACAACTACTCAACGGGAAATCAAGTAAACCATGAATCATCCATAAATGAAGGTGTACTGCTTCATATATGACTCTGCCTAGTGACTCACTTCAATTCAAGCTCAATTTCTAAATTCAAGAGTTATAATAGGATAAAAAATTGTTGAACTAAAATCTTAACAAAATGGTCTTTGTACATTGACTCATCAACTTGGTTCTGAAAATAATTATTTTTTTTTGTGAATCACCTTAATGATACAACCTAAATGATTTCCATATAAACCAACTGATCCCTTCTTCATCTAGAATTCATCATTCCCCTCACCTTAATGAGATCAATTTTGACCATAGACACTTTATTTTTTTTCCCCAAGCCATGTAATTTGTGCTAAGCATTGTGCAATGCACTTATTAAAGGATTACAGAGTGGTTATTGTAAACAGAAACGCACCCAGTATCTAAGGTCACAGAGACTCACCGTGGGATCCCAGATGCACAAATTACTCCAGTTCTAAAAGATTTATATTAAAACCAGTTAAATTGTCTCATTAAAGAAATGACCATTAATAATTTAAAGAAAAATGAATGAGGCCCCTAGAATCAAAATAAAACTTCCAGTTCCATGGGTTATGACCGTAACTCTATAAAAAGGATACCCATATCACTATCAGAAGTTGTTCTTAAACAAAATTTCCATAAAATCACCAAGAAAGACCACTCATCAATCATCCAAACTCATTAATTTCATGTTCAAAGAAGAACATAACTACCAGCATGGACATATCCTCAGGCAAGACCCAAAAGAGTACAATGTAAAGCCGAAAATTATGAAATAATTTTGAAAAACATTAACCATTTTGTCCATGAAATTTTAAAGTTGCAGTGGGAATTGACAGGCTTAAAATTAATCACAGGTTAGCACAGTCAAGAATTGACCCCCTCCCACACAATTAAAACCCAAAATTGTCCCCAATGTTGACTTCTAAATATGCAAAAGAACAATTAAGCAATTTAAGTTCAAAACAGATTTTCAATTAAGTAGAAATATGACATGTATAAAGGGTCCCAATGAAGTTTAAAAATATTGTTTTCCACAATGAATAACTGCAGGTTCATATCCATACACACATTAATGTGCAAAGATTTTCATTAAAGCTCAAAAAAAGTATATAATTTATGGGTGCACAATTAATTGGGTGTAAGAATTTTAACAAATTGGGTTCAATAATATGTTCAATACAGTAGAAAAAGTTCATGTTAAAAACCTCAAAGATACAAGTTGATTCAAAACAATATTTTTCAGTCTGCATGAACCCCCCCACACTTAAATTCAAGCAGTGAGAGATATTTTATCCATGAGCTATAGATTCTAAAAATGAGGTACAAGCAGATTTTTTTCTCTCTCTAATACAGTGACATGTAGCAGAATTTTATAATGTATGCAGAATTATTCAGTAAGCAGAATTTTATTTGAGAATTAAGGAGTAGAAAGATAAATGCAGCAAGTTGAAGTACTTCCCTGAATATATGATTCTTTTACACCTCCAGCATGGGGATTACACTCTTTTATTGACACAAGAAGCAGCATCCTGAAAAACAGAGAATGTAAGCCAATAACAAACTTCCAACAGATATAGAGCATAAGGAAGACAATCAAACCAGCACTTTATTCAACACTAAAGAGGATAAAAATGAAAAAAAATGAAGAAGAATGGGTTGACTCCCATGAAGAACTAATTTTTAATTCTTCAGTTAGACTTTATTTAATCACAAATTTTTATTTATTAGCAAAACAAAAGACCAGGGGTTCCCTCCCTTGGAGCGCTATGTTTAAAGTCCCCAGCCAGACTTCATTCAAGTACAGTGAAGGTAGCCAAGACCTTTGGCTTCCCCTCAAAATGAAGTTTCAATCATTTCCCATTAATCAACATGGGTTTATTTTCTTTTCTAATAATTTCAACAACTCCATTCTTCAGCACTCTTATGATAGTAAACGGTACAGACCATTTTGACATCAGCTTCTGAGGAAAAATTATAAGTCTAGAGTTAAAGAGAAGGACCTTCTCTCCATGTTTGAATGATAGAATCATGAAAAATCTTAGTCCTATCTTTATAAATTCTTGAATTATCATAACTCCCTCTCCTAATCTCAACATGTTCACTTAGCTCAAGTAATCTCCTCTCACCAGCACTCTTAAAGTCAATGTTTAGAGCCTTAACTGCCCAATATGACTTATGTTGCAACTCCACAGGTAAATGACAACATTTCCCAAACAACAGCCTGTAAGGAGACATTCCTATTGGGGTCTCCAAAACAGTTCTATATGCCCATAATGCTTCATCTAGATTAAGAGACCAGTCTTTCCTAGAATTTGGCATAGTTTTCTCAAGAATTTTCTTGAGTTCTCTATTAGAAATTTCCACATGTCCACTGGACTGTGGATGATAAGGAGTACCGTTTTTGTGAACACAACCATATTTTTCAATTAAAGCATTAAACATGTAATTCTTAAAATGTGTTTCATTATCAGTAATAAAATATCTTGGGACTCCAAATCTTGTAAAGATGTTCTTTTTTCATAAATTTTATCACACTATTTGTTTGATTATTAGCCAGAGCTACTGCCTCAAACCACTTAGATACAGAACCCACAACAACTAAGATATACTCATTCCCATGAGATGATGGAAATGGACACATGAAATATAAATCCCATACATCAAAGATTTCTACCTCCAAAATACCCTTTTGGGGTAACTCCTGTTTCCTACACACAATACCCAGTCTCGGACACCTGTCACACCCAACCACAAAACTCCTAGCATCCTTAAAGAGGGTAGGCCAATAGAAGCCAGACTGCAGGACTTTTTGAGTAGTCCTCTCACCCCCATGGTGACCTCCCCAAGGTGAAGAGTGACAACTTTCAAGAATAGAACACATCACTTCCTCAGGTATGCATCTCCTAATAATACCATCACCACACCTCCTAAACAGTAGAGGGTCATCCCACAGATAATATTTAAGCTCAGAAATGAATTTATTTCTTTGATTATTAGATAGATTTTTGGGAATGACACCTACTGCAAGGAAGTTGGCAAAGTCTGCAAACCAAATAGATTGCGTGAATGCCACATTCAGTAGCTTCTCATCAGGGAAATAAGAGTTAATATCCCTAGGGTTTTCAGATTTAGAGTGGGTAACAGGAATCCTAGATAGGTGATCAGCAACTAAATTTTCAGCTCCTTATTTATCCCTAATCTCTATGTTGAACTCTTGTAACAACAGAATCCATCTAGTCAGTCTGGGTTTTTTTCCTTTTTAGACAGAAAGTATTTTAAGGAAGAATGATCGGTGAAAATTATGACTTTTGAGCCTAAGAGGTACTGTCTAAACTTTTCAAGAGAAAACACAATAGCTAACTACTCTTTTTCAGTGGCGGTATAACTCTTTTGAGAATCATCTAGAAGACTACTAGCATAATAAACCACATGCATCTTTATATCCCTCCTCTTTCCAAGTAAATCACCTACAACCATGTCACTATAATCACACATAAGCTCAAACGATAGTTTCTAAACAGGTGCAGTGATGATAGGTGATGTAGTGAGTTTCTCCTTAAGCAGATTAAATTATTTCAAACAATTTTCATCAAAGATGAAAGGTGCATCCTTTACTAGTAGGGAACAAAAGGGCTTAGTTATTTTAGAAAATTCCATTATGAATTTCCGGTGGAAACCGGCATGCCCTAGAAGTGTCAACTTCCAAACCTCTCTTAGACACCTTAGGACCAAGTACAATACCTTCAGTAACCATGAACTTGCATTTATCCCAATTTAGCACAAGGTTGGTTTCAATACATCTCTCCAAAACTAACTCAAGATTTCCTAAACAGGTTTCAAAAGTACTGCCCACAATGGAGAAGTCATCCATAAAAACTACAATGATTCTCTCAATCATATCTGAAAATATATCCATAATACACTTTTAAAAGGTGGCTGGAGCTCCACACAACCCAAAGGGCATCCGCCAGTAAGCAAATGTTCCAAAGGGGCATGTGAAAGTGGTCTTCTCCTGATCCTCTAGATCAACGGGAATATAGTTGTAACCAGAATACCCATCCAAGAAATAGAATAATTCATTTCCAACTAACCTCTCAAGCATTTGATCGAGGAAGGGAATTGGAAAATCGTCCTTCCTAGTGGATGCATTAAGCTTCCTATAATAAATAAAAAATCTCCATTTTGTGCCTTTCCTAACATGGACTTCTTCATTATTTTCATTTTTTACTATAGTGAAACCTTCCTTCTTGGGGACAAACTAGACAGGGATGACCCAAGAACTATCATATATGGCATATATCATTCCAGTGTCTAACAACTTAATCACTTACTCTCTCACAACTTCGTTCATATTTGGATTTAATCTTCTTTGACATTCTACCCTAGGCTTCTGATCAGGCTCCATAGGAATATTGTGCATACAGAATGAAGGAAAAATTCCTTTGATATCAGCTATTGTCCAGCATATGGCAGATTTAAACTTCTTCAAAATTCCCAACAATCTTTATTCTTCGTTTGCATTAAGTTTAGTAGAGATTATTACAGGCAAAGTAGAGATCTCGCCTAAAAATGAATATTTATGATGGGTAGGGATGGGCTTCAACTCAATATCAGGTGGTTCTACACTTGAAGGTTGACTCATAGGCCTTGGAGGCCCATGTTCATCAACATATTTCTTGTAAGGAGTATTAAAAGATGAAATATTTTCAATTACAAGTTCAGATTCAGAGATAACAGTCCTACTGTCCAAGGTGGGCAGTATGCTGTCTAAACATTCTATATCAGATTTTAGTAGGTTTACCAAAGAAGAATCATCAATTTGTCGTAAAATTTCTCCCTCAGTATCATAAAAGTTCTCCTCAAGTTCAATGTTAATATAAATACCCTCAATTTCACTCAGAAAACTCGTATGTTCAGAAACATGGGACTCTCCTACAGCAGAAACTGGACAGTTGTACAGTTCTGGAAGATTTTCCAGTTTGGTTGTCACACCAAAATTTTCAGTTTTACAAACAGATTCACAAATATTTTCAGCTTCATAAATATTTTATTCAACAGAGGAATGTTTTTAAGATTTATCAATGAGTTCAATTTTATTTTTATAATAACATTCAGATTCAAGAGACTCAATTTTTGAACAGTTTTCAGAATAATTTGGTCCCTTAATATTTTTAAAAACATTGAACTCTTCTTCTTTTTCACCAATTTTGAATATCAGCTGACCCTTTGACACATCTATAACAGCACCACCTGTGTCAAAGAAGGGCCTACCCTAGATGATAGGTACCTCTTGATCACACTCCATATCAAGAACAAGAAAATCAGCAGGCAAGAATAACTTCCCAACTCCAACTAGTAAGTCATCTACTCTACCCACAGGATAAGTGAATGATCTATCGGCTAACTATAGTATGAACATGGTGGGTTAAAGGTCACCCAACCTCAACTACCGAAACAGTGAGTATGAGAGCAGGTTAATGCTAGCACCTAGATCACACAGACAGTTCAGTTGACTTGAACTGCCTAGAGTACAAGGGATGATAAAGCTACCTGGGTCATTCAATTTTGGTGGGATTTTCTTTTGAATCACAGCACTACACTCCTCAGTGAGGCTATAGGTAGAAAATTCTTCAAGGGTCTTTTTTGTTTGAAACAATTTTCTTTAAAGATTTCAGGTAAGATGGGATTTCAATTAAGGCTTGGATAAAATGTATGTTCACTTAAAGCATAGAAAGGAGACCAAAAAACTGAAGAAGTTCAGCCCTGGTGTTACTTTGAGGATTCAGTTTTTCAGGGAATGGGATGGGTGGGGAAAATTTTTTCAAAATAGTAGAAATGTCCCTCACATATTCCACACATTTTTCTTTTCCTTTATTTTTTTGATTTTTAGAACAACTTTTATCTTGAGATTTAGGTGACAGGTTCAGATTCTCATTATTTTCATCATTATGGAAATTTACCATAACCTATATTTTTCTTATACATATCAATATTTGTCTTATGTATAAAAACCGGATTCATACCCAAAACACCGGAATCATATAATGTCAAAAAGAGTAGTATTCTGTTTTTAAGTTCTGAATTCTAAATAAGAACTGTAATGAAGTTCCACTCCAAATTCTAGATATGAACTTTCATGAGTTTGACTCCGAACACTTATGAAGATTGAATCTAAACTTTCATAAGTTTGACTCCGAACTCTTACGAAGTTCGACTCCAAACATTCATGAGTTCAACTCCAAACTCTTTTGAAGTTCGACTCCAAACTTGCATGGGTTCGTCTCCGAACTCTTATGAAGTTCAACTCCGAACATTCATGAGTTCGACTACGAACTCTTATGAAGTTTGACTCCGAACTCTTATGATGTTCGACTCCTAACATTCATGAGTTCGACTCCGAAGTCTTATGATTTTCGACTCCGAACTTTCATGAGTTCAAATCCGAACTCTTATGAAGTTCGACTCCAATCTTTTACTAGTTCAACTTCAAACTCTTCAAGTTTAGATTATGAATTCTGGTGAAACCAGATTCAAAATTTCCATAGAAATTCAAACTCCGTACTTCTACAGAATTGAGGTTCTTAATTCCTATAAAACAAATTCTGAACTTTTTTTTTTAGAATCTGAATTCCATTTTGATTAGACTCTGAACTATTATTTAAATAAATTTCGAATTCTAGTTTTTCTCGTGGTTACACTTGTTTAATTGTAAAACGATGCCGTACTTTCAGTTACACATGTTTTGTTATAAAATGATTTCGTCCATTCTGTTTCTAATTATCCCTTGGTTTAGTGACACGTGTACAGGTCCCTCCGATATTCATGGAAAATATGACCGTTGGAGGAGGGAGTTGACAGTTGGAAATTTTCCTATAAATAAGAGATCATTTGAAAGAGCTCATCAAGAAGTTGATCACTCTAGAGACCACACGCTGTTAAGGTGATTTCTAGAGAGAGAATATTTTCATGCTTTGTGCGTAATGAAGTGCTCATTTAGACTGCTTCATGCGACTCTGAATGTTGGTGATAAAATTCGAGGGCTTCCGGGGATAGGAAGACAGAGGTGTCCACTACCTTGAAGTTCGATGGCTTCCTATCTAAGGAAGACAGAGGTTCCAACTACCTTGAAGTTGAGGGCTTAAGGGGATTGAAAGATAGAGTCTCTGATCTTCGTATCGAGGGATTACCCGGGTGTCTGTAAGACATATTTGCTTGAATGTATAAATCAAGGGACCTTTATCCAAGGTTGTTAGATACCCTTTTATTTGGGTTAATAGACTTATACCTTGTTACTTGTAGCATTCACTAGTTTTTTCCGCTGAAATTTTGTTTTGAAGGGAAAGTATAATTCTCTTATATTTCTTTACACTTGTACTCTGATTAGTTTAGATTCTATACGCTTTAAGGAAGAATCTCATATTGTAAACATTGGTGCCAATTATACAATTTGTGATTGGAGGTGTTGTGAATTTGTTTAGTTTAACTTTGTTAATCATATTTTTTTCCTTGTATAAAGAAATTTTTTAAATATACAATTCACCCCCCCCCTCTTGTATATTGATCATCTACATCATTATTTCGATCCTACAGACTTCACGATCCCTGAATTGTAATGTGATATTTTTCTATTCATAAAATCATGTAATGCTATGTGTAAAAGTATAGGGTTGTTATATTACTCATATTATCTACTAATCAGATGATTGATAGTGAATGGGGTTTGTGGAGGATTAGGAAACATGTGTTGTAATGTGAATATTTGTCAAACATTCATTTTCCACAAAGGTGGTTTAATGTCATTATTTGTGACACTTATAATTATTAAAAACACATATTGACATTCTACAACCAATGAAACCCTATTTGGGTCATTTAAATAATTTTTTAGGAATGAAATAACTAAAATATGATTAATTAACCATGAAATTTAAATTTAGTTAGATTCTATAAAATTATTGGTTAATATAAAAATTTATACTAATTATTTGGTTAAAATTATATTAGTAAGACAGAAATAGTGTAATGAGAATTGCAAGAACAATATTTATTGTTTAGTTGATTTAACTAAGGAAATATTATTAATTACATGAAAAAAATAATATTTTAAATGGATTCAATTAAAAATATATTATAATATTGAATTAACTATTCAAAGAAGTTACATTGCCACAATTGGTGGTAGTTAATCTTTATTTATGAATCTGAAATTGTGGTATTATATGAATATAGTTGATAATTATATAAATTGTATATTGAATAAAAATAAATGAATCACATTAGCAGTATGTCAAAATTACCAATATATTTTAAAACTAATTTCAAAATAAATGAATTTTAGGCATCATTTTCTGGAACAGGTTTATATAATAAAAGATTTGAAGGTACTATAATTAGGTAATGAATGAGGGTTATGAAAAAATTAAGTAAATTATAATCAATGTTTTATGTTATATACAAAGATGTTAAAGAAGTGATTAAGAAAATTAGGGAATGAAATAAATGTGTTGTCGTGAAATAAGTCAATAGAGTTTTATAGAAAATATTAAAATAATAATTTAAATACATATGAAATTATTATTGATAATAATAAATGTGGATAATGAAATTTAATTTTAATGTATGGTTATGATAACTTCTGTTTTAAGTCATTAAGAGAAGTGATGTGATTGCATATATTTGTTGAAATGTAGTTTCCAAAAAGCATGAAAAACTATCATGGAATATATTGGAAGAGAATAATGAATGTAAATGATTAAACGTAATGAAACACATGGTATTTAGTTTCACTTATTTTATTATACATGGAGTTATAGATGGTGATTGTTATGTGTTCTTCTAATCCTAAGATGTGATGTAGTGTGTGATGTATGGACAACGATGGTGATGAGACACAATAGTAAATTCATTTACACTCACCCATTGATTAGGAATAATGTTATATGAGAGTGACCATGACATTCTCACACACAAATAATGATATTTACTTGTGTTGAATTATACATGTATCCTCCCATACTCACCCATAGATTTAGGTTGAGATAGATCCAAATTTTCAAGAAGATAGATGGATATGAGTACTTCCACTTGTGTAAGTAATTTTGTATTTGTTGATATATGTCGTTTCAATATAGTCCCATGTATAATAATTATATGGATGGTATTTCTCATGTGTGTATACAGTTCTTCTCTTCCACAACTATGGAATCGAGGTGGACAATCATAATCCATATATAATCTCTTCTCCTATACATATAACAAGAAATGATATTGAACAAATTTATAGTTTCATACATGGATATATTTATTCATTTTTGTACTATGATATAAAATAATAAACATAGATATTTTTAGTTCTCATGAATAAATAAATATATATATGGATATCGTATTTGGATATGTATAGTTCCTCCAACACAAAATAGATTGGTTGATAAGTGTATTTCTTCTTTTATATCATTATTGGTGAATATTGGATGAAATATTATGAAGGTATTGTATTAAGGGATGTACGATCAAAAATATAATCATTCTATAGAAACATTTTCATTTGGTGAGAATGAAAAAATTGATTTATAGATAGTTTTATTAGTATTAATCATTATTATTTATATATCTAATAATGGCTTCAGTGTGTGTTGATTGTTTTGATATTTAATTACTATTTATGATCATAGTTATTAGATTTTCGTTTGGTTATCTCAATTTATGGTATGAACATACCAATTATGGTTATTCACATTCCTCTTAACCATGTTTATGTTGTTCTCCATGTACCCATACAGAAAGATAGATGCTTTCATGGGATGATATCGGTTACTTGAGATGGTTGGTTGATTACATTGGTAATGGAATGTAGATTCATATATTATTATTGATTTCAAATTATTATTTATTGATATTATATATATATATATATATGTATGTTAAATATTTGTTTTCCATAATAGGTTACTTCTTTTTTTTCTCAGATATTATATTTTGGAGTTTTTGTTTATATATATACTCTCATTAATCAATAAATGAAAAACCAAATTGTGTTTCTTTATAGAGGTTGCATTTGTATGATGAGTAATAAGTCCATAGAAACATCATCATTATTCTAGTATGGTACTGATACCTGCTGTTACAATCCACTAGTTCTCCCGTTCTATTACTTCACCTACCAACTGGTAAAACACCTATTAATAATGCTTTCTATAATAATTTTTATCCCATTCAACCAAAAATATCATCAGATATCTTAATACATCATGGTTATTCTTAGATCAACTACACACAGTGATGCAAGGGACTCCCTCTCCCATATCTATTGGAACCCAAACCCATTCAAGAATACGTAGGATTTTATCTCTACCGGAATACCAATTCTATGGCTTGTCCTCCCATGAAACACACTCCAAGATAACCAATCCTTCCTAATATAAAAATCTCATACTATTTACCTTATTAATTATTGAAGATGCTACATTCAAGGAAAATTGATACAATTTTGGATGATTGTCATGAAAATCCAAATGAATCTTAGAAAAGATAGGCTTCAATTCTCATTCATCATTAGAATTTATAAGGAATGTGGCAATGTTTTTATTCTTAGAACATAATCTACAACATTTCACATTATAGGTGTGTATGAAATATAAATGTAAAATGAATGGATATAGTCAAACCATTTAAAATGTATATAATTAAATTCATTTTTTCAAAAGATATATTTTAGAATATTTTGGACTGTGTACACAATAATGTGGTCACCCATCAGATTGTGTCTCTGGTAGCATAAGCCATGAACAACATCCTCTAGCTCGAGGTTGTCTATTCAGTATTCTATCACATTAGGGCTGAAATGGAAATAAATATTCATAATTAATATATCTTCCTTCATCAACATTTCTCCCAAGATGATTCTTTATGCATCACATATACGGTATAGCCTTCTCTAGGATTTGGAAAAATCCTAATAGTTATCAATTTAATCCCCCTTTCATCTCTTAAAATCTTTTATGACATGTGTACGACCCCATACACATAGCACCAGAAATTTTATGTCCACTAATAGGTACATCAATGAATGATAATTCTTTTATGAAACCCAAGTAATATTTGCACAATCATAACGAACTATATATATCAAACATGTTATTGGGATGCTTATAAGAAATCACAAAACTCACATTCTCTAGGTGAAAGTTATCCCTGATTCTTAGATAATATAACCTAGTACATGAAAATATTAAATACATAAGTTTCACTTATATATATTGGCATATAGCATCCCAATATTTTATTAAATATCTTTTAATCAAATTTAAAAAATTAAGGATCTTTAAATTTTAGTGTCTTGGAAATATGGTTGATAATACATAGAAAATTAAAACCTATTTTTGTATTCCATGTGATAAGATTCTTCAATGATCATAACAAGTAAATTTATTTAATCTCATAACCTATCGATATAAATCAATTGAAAGGGTGGAAATAATTCCCATTAAGGGAAAACAAGGGAAACAATTTCCATGTGGACTTTAGAGCAATCAATAATAACATGATGAATTTTATATAGGCACAGGAATGTAGAAAGTCATAAAAAAGAACATGAATCATAACATGAATGTGTGTATAAATAATTTAATTTAGACATTAAAAATCATATTACCAAGGTCATTCCCAATGGTGTCATAAATTTTAGAACGGATATTCAACAATGTAACATAAAACTTGTCATCTTTAGAGATTAATTTCTTTAGACAATGTTTTAGAGTGTTATATGTAACCACCCATAATGAATAATTATTTAAATGTGATTAAAAAAGAATATTATAAAAAATTTCATAATTGACCCATATAGAATAAATGAAATGGGTTTTATATAAAATGAGGGTGTTTTAAAAAGTGATTACAAAAATAATAAATATTTCATTTATACCCCATGGAAATGGAATCAAGTTTATATTCATTTAAATTTAAGAATAAGATAAATAATTTTCATATGTATTTATGAATTCCCCAATAAATGAAATTTAGTTTGTGTACTCTCAAAAATAAAAAAATTAATTCCCTTAGAAAAGTGAGATATTTTGTGAAAAATTTCGACCACATAATAATTAAGAAACAAGGTTTTATAAATCATTACAAAGAGGGATGAAAAAGTTCCCCCATTCATAAAAAAATAATAATAAGTATATTTATGGAATAAAATTGAAATAATAACATTGTATGGATATTTGTAGATATTCCACATAAAAGAGAACATTAAAGGAAAATAGATGTAGAGAATTATCTTACCTTGAATAATATGTTCTAAAACACTAAGATCAAACCCATTGGTGATTGAGTAATCCTTGTGAGGAATAAATGGGAGGTAAAAATTTCATAGTAGGGAGGCTAATGATTTTTTAATGAATGTAAATGAAGAAATTTATTGGTATTTATATTAAAATATAGGCAGTATTTTATTAATTTCGGAGAAGATCTCACCAGTGGTATTTGAAAACCCATGGGATTTCCTATAGTATTTTCCCATGGATTTAAATACCCCTAGGACAAATAATACATGGTTTGATTCATATTACTCAACCAAATTTTTAAATTACATATTACATAATTGTGATTTCATTAAACACATTGAAAACTCTAAAATTTAATTTTTTTAGTATTCACTGAAAAACAAAACATTTTATAATAATCACATAAATTCACCCTAATAAAATATTGATGTTATGAATTAAAAATTAAACTCCATTATTTGAAAATAATTTTCAAATATATGAAAAATAATATTTATGTTAAATCAAAATTTACTTCAAAAATACAAATACATAATTTATAATTTCTAAAAATGTTATTTACTTATAAATTTTATCACATTGCCATTCAGAATTCCTAATTTATATTTATGCTTTTTTAAGTGAGGTTATTATTTCATTGGACATATTACAAATCATAAGACTAATATTAATATTCACAAAAAAATTATGTTTATCTTATCAGACAGTAAATTTCAAACTAATCACATCATTGTATGTTTTTTTTTCAAAAATCATTTTATTGTATCAGTTATTTGAAGTATGAAAATTTTTTAACAAAAATTATTTTTAATATCCATCAATAAAATAAAACTTCCTAAATATATACTAAAATTTCATCTTAGATTAATTTAGAAATTAGAAATTCAAAAATTATTTTTATTTTATCGTAATAATTTTCCAAGTATGATAAATATCTGAAAAGTAAAATCATTATAATTAAAACCAATTTATCAAATTTATCTCAATTTAAAATATATATTTATATGAAAAATAATTCATAAAATGGATATTATGAAATAAGTATTTTATTTATACAAAGGGATTATGCAAAGTAACTAAGGACTTATTACAAAAACCCTTATAACACCCACATAGGAATGAAGAGTAAGTTGTGCAATGGTGGTATATTAATGGGGATACTATGAAAAAATAGCCTTAGTGTTTATTTATATCAACATGAAATTCTCCCATATGATATTTTCTTTATGATTAACTTATTTAATTTCAGATTGGGCTTGGTCCATATTAAAGCCCAGTGACACTACTTCCATTAAAATCTCATAAAAATGAGCATCGTACGCCACAATTATTCTAGTAGAGACCATCAAATCTTCTTTCTACGTTAATTATCCATTATCATTTCTATTTATAATAAATAATTATAAAATAAAAATTATTATGGTTTCAAAATTTCATATTATCCAATGGTTAAATAATGGTAAAAGAGAATTTGTTATATTTAAATTATTCATATATTGTTTTATTTATTATGACATAGAAAAACATACCTTCTTGGTAAACAAAATATTAATAAAAAATTTCGTTTCATTATATTCTTCCCCCTTAAGAAATTTTTTCATCAAAATTTTAACTCAGATCATTAGAAGATAAATGGTTTGGGTACTTTTACCTTATATTCTATTCTAGTTCTTCCACGACTTCTTCATATATGAGGTTCCTATACAACTCTTTAATAAGGTGGGTTGTTTTCTTGCATACAACGTTTTCTCTACAATCCATGGTCTCCCCCATCAACTTCTCATAAGAGATTTCATGTTCCAATTTTAAAAACTCTTGATTCAATAATTGTGAATGGTCAGGTATGAACCTCCACAAAAGTGATATGTGGAATACATCATGAACATGAACTAGATTTGGAGAATGTTTTAGTCAATATTCCACTACACCAACATGATCAAGGATTTCATAGGTGTAAATAAATATAGGGCTCAGCATCCATATCATACCAAAAGTGATGAATTTGTTAAATGGAGAAATATATAGGAGGATATCACCAATATCAAACTCCAAGTCCCATTAATGGTTGTCGACATATTTATTCGGCTGAAACAGATATTCCTTAATGTGTTGTTGGATGAAATGATGTTTTTTTGTTATTTCTTTGATAAGATTAGGCCCAATAATCATTATCACAAATGCTTCATCCCAACAATTTTGAGTTCTACAACACTTCCCATATAAAGATTTTCAGGGTTATATTTCAATGATATAGTGGAAGATGGTGTTGTAAGTGAAATCAACTAGGGGGAGATATTGATCCCATCCACCATAAAATTCAATTGATCATGTTCTCAGCATGTCGTTGAATGTCTGAATAGTCTATTCAGATTTTCAATAAGTTTCGGGGTGATAGGTCATACAAAAACTCAATTTGGTACTCATTTCAGGTTGAGTAATTATCCAAAATTATGATGTGAACCTCCAATCATGATCAGATATGATAGAGAGTAGATCCCATGCAGCCTCAGCACATCCCTCACATAAATCATAGAAATATAATAATGAGATAAAACTTCCCAAAAAGAGATAAAATGTGTACTCATGGTGAGATGGTCTACCATAACTCATATAACATTATTTTTGTTTGAATGTTCTCAAGAGACCTCTAACAATGTCCATACTGGTATTTTCTCACATCTATGTTGGTATGGGTATCAGTTATAATATCCATTTTGGAAACTATCACGCTGCCTTCACTTTCACACACACCAGGTGCCCAATATTGTATTCGGAAAACTCCCTTCTCATGTTATCCCACCAATAATGATCAAAAAGGACTTGATATATTTTATTACTTCTAGGATGTAGAGTGTTTTTAGATATAAGAGCTTCATCCATCATAACATTATTTATTTTTGGGATATATAGAACAAATATTCTATCATGAAATTTCAAAACACGTTCATGATCAATATTGAACATATTTAACATCCCATTTTTTCACATCTTAAAATTTATTCTGTAACATTGGATCCTCTATATGATCTTTCTTGATGTTATCTAGTAATGATGGTTGATAAATCATTTGGGACAGGGATGATGATAAACCTTCCTTTAATATTCGCACATACAATTTTACTATGTCATTAATCAAAGGATCTCTTTGAATCCTCCTCATTTCCCATACAACAAGTTCAATCATACATAATGGATCAATGACTTTGTTTTCTCTTATGGGATACTAATTAGTTAAAGAACAATATTAATACAGAAGTTCATATCTTCTCCTCTATATCATGTTCAATTGATTTTGTGTGAAAATATAATTCAATCCTTGATGGTCAATGTATATATCACATTTCTCCCCATAAATATAGTGACTCCTTATATTAAGATAAGATACCACCATAGTAAGCTCTATATCAGGTTTAGGATAGTTCAACACAAGAGGCTTCAACTATGGGGATGCATAAGTAATGCCTTTTTCATTTTTTATGAGGATATTCCCAATCCCTTTTAGAGATTCATCACTAAAAATAATGAGTCCTTCTCCAATTGGGGGTACATAAAACATGGATTCTATAACAAATATATTCATCAGCTCTTGGATTCATTCTTCACACTCCATTGTCCAGATGAACATGACCCCTTATGAATTAACATATTCAATAGATTGGAATGTCATGAAATAATTTCTACAGACCTCCTATAATCTCTCACTTATCTACTAAAACTATTACTCTCATTTACTGTTGTAGGATAAGTCCATTCTTCAACAACATTTTTCTAAGTAGGGTTAACTGCAATTCAATCTGTTGTTACAATGTGCCCCAAGATAGAATGTTTTTATAACTAAAACTCACCTTTGAAAAAAATTCCAAACATACTATTTTTCCTTATTGTTTTCAATATAACCCTTATATGGTATTCATTATTGTTCTAGGCTTTTTAATATCTTAGAATATCATAAAAAATTACCACCAAAATGTTTTCAATGTATTCCTTAAAGACTCTATTAATCAAATCCAAAAAAATAATATGTGAATTAGTGAATCAAATGGCCATAACAAAAAAACTCATAATCCTCATATCTTGATCATATGATGGTCATTGGAATATCATCATTCTTCACCCTCAATTGATGATAATAGGATCCAAGATCATTATTGGGGAATAACTGAACCCCGTAAATCTGGTCAAATTAATCATCATTTCATGGAAGAGGGAACTTGTTCATTGTTGTGACCACATTTAGTTCTCTATAATCAATGAATAACCACATATATCTATACTTATTATTCAATAATAGAACATGCACACCCCAAGTAGAAATATTTTCTTAGAAAAAGAACTTCTCCAAATGATCTTGGCGTTAATTATTTAATTGCTCCATCTCCAAATTATCCATTCTATACGGAGTGTTTAGAACCAGATTTGAACCAGGAATGAGTTCATTTGATAACTCTAGCTCTATTTATATGGGAGGTCCTAGTAACGCATCAAGAATTACGTCAATGTAATCCAGAATAATTTGGACATTCTCTACCTTTATACTCTCATTTTCATCATATTCATCCCTAATCAACTGAACAAAATAAGGCTACATGTGGTGCTTTTTAAAAATTATACAGTTGATATATCATCCCATGTAAGATAAATGTAGGTTTCCCATTAAAAACTACTCATATTTCAGTGATTATAAATTTGATTTTATAGTTATAAATTGAGAGAAACTCCATCCCTAGTATAATGGTGAATTCCAACATGTGAAGGGATACTAGATTTCTAATAATATTGTGCTTGCTAAGGTAAAAACTAGTGTCTCAAGAAACTTTTTATGATTATATAATATCTCAAGGAATATTTAATAATAACATTACTTTTATAAGTTCATGGATTGATTCTAAATTCTTTTCATACTTGGAGGAAATAAAGGAATTCAAAAAACTAGAATCAAATTACTTTCTAGATTTGGGGGAACTACAACAGTACCTACCATCACATAATTTAGATCATCAACATCACCCATCAAGATAGGAAATGAACAACCATTATCCCATGGCCTATGCTGTGGTTGATGGTGATTCTCCTCCACTTCCCTGGGATTCTAATTATGATTAGAAAAGTGCCCAACTATCCACACATAAAGCATTAGACTTAAGGAAGGGTAAACATCATCTTCCTTTTTCCTTCAGTGACGGTATATTGAGGATACACCTAAATACAACAATTCCATGTGATGTAGACATATATTCAATACAAGTAACTCTTCTCTCTCCTGATGAGGCAGTTCCCCAAAATATTATTCACACATTTATTACATGTATGATGTCATAAAATCATTCCTATTATTACATGATCAAATATCCTCCAAAATCATGGCTCCATTGATCTATTATTTTCATTGAATTTTTATGACCAATATATTTCAACAAACATCAGTTCAACTTTTATAGAACTTCGTACAATCTTTTCATAGCTATCATAGACATAGATTGCAATATTTTTCTGCAGATGGGGTGTTGGTCCACCAGATAATCTATCTTCATTCCCATTTGGATTCAGGCTAATGCATTAGATGTTATTATAATGTCTTCTATAGTACATCTCATAGATTCCAACATATTTGTCTCCTTCTGCACTAGCTTGAGATATTCCTCCTCTATTTTAGTTCATATATTACAAGGGAAATACTTATTGAAAAATATGCCTATGAACTTTTACCACTATATATCTTCAATATCCCTTATTGGCCTCGTATTTTTAATTAGTGACCATGTATGATCTATTTATCCCTCTAATAAGTAAATATCCAAGGTGAAATTATCTTTTTAATAACTATGCATTACTAAAATTGACTTTTCTATAGATCTTACCCACTCTTCTGCCATCAATGGGTCCATAGATAAACTGAATGTTGGGGTTCATTGATGCATAAAAGACTCAATTTAATGTTGTTCCCTTCATGTTGAAATCAGTCTCTCAGCTTGATTCAAGTTATATCCCATAACATGGGTCATTTGATTCATCATTCTCAGGAAATCTTTCATTTCGTTTTATATCATAGGTGTACCAATGTGTGGTCTATTGTGGTCATTATTTGCACATATCCTCCTATTTCCTGTCTTTTTCTGAAAAAAAGAAAAACATAGTGAAAAAGTGTTTCATTTAAGAGACATTTAATACAAATGGAAATTTATGACTTATAACATCTTTTTTTAAAACATTATTAAATATCAATAATTACATTTTCTATAAATCCATTTTAATAGCTCATAAAAAATTTATGATTCACCAAACATATCCCCTAGGAGTGTCAAACTAGGAGTGCAGAAAGGCCTATTTTTTCATGCACCAGTTCCGAACCAAGTCTAGCTGAATGTGGTGTTTTCTAGTTTTAACCGTATATACTTATGTTCTAGATCCATGTCCACATATTTGTATCCATACTGGGATTTATTTGTTTGGAAACCACATACATAATATTTCACCAAAATACCAGGATGTTTTTCTATATATATTATTTTCCATAGTTCTCTTCCAAAAAATTTCAAATAAAAATTTCCAAAAATAAATAAACAATCCATTGAAACCAAATAAGAAATCCCCCCAATTTTATTTCATAATATTTCATTTTGTTTTACATATAGAGGATATTTATTGATTATCATCCTAGAAATAAGGTACATAATACATGAAAAATTGAAATATAATATTCTAATACAATTCAAAGGATTAATCAAGGATCATCCTGAGTATATTTATTAAATCTCCTAACAAAGGTAAATAAATTAATATAAAGGTTGAGCATAATGACCATCAATGGAAAACAAGGGAAAGAATTTAAATGTAATCTTGAGAGCTACCAATAAAAAAATGAATAATTTTCTAAAGGCATGAAAAATAATAATATCATGACAATGATAATGTGAATAATCACTTGAAAATATGGAAATATTTTATTTAGAAATTAATAATAATATCATCAAGTTCTATCCCCAAGGTATTATAAATATTTCCATGGTTTTTCACCAAGGTATCATAAAACATGGCATCTATAGAGAATAATTTCATTACACAATGTATGGGAGAACTATCAGGGAGAACCCTTAATATATATTTTCTTAATATCATCCACATAGTTGATAATAAAAAGTTTAATAAATATCTCATATAAAATAAAAGAAATGGGTTTCATATAAAAATCATGGTGTCATGAAGACTACGTAAATACATGATCAATATGTCATTTAATACTAATCAAAAAAAATTAGGGTTTTATGTATGTAAATTACAGATTCAATGAAATAATTTACTTATGTATTGATGAATAAACCATGAAATTAGTGAGGTTTGGGTATTAAAATAAAGAAAATAAATTTATTTCCTAATTAAAAAAGATAGTTATTTAGACAAAAACTTTGCAGCATAGTGGGTTTGAAGTATGGTTTAATTTTTTTTAAATATAGGTGGAAAGGGTCACCAATTCATAAAATACTAATAATATAGTATATGTAAATAATAAATCAGAAATAAGAACATGGTATGGAAATTTTAAAGACATACCACATGTAAATGAATTTGAAAGGAGAAGAGAAGTTAAGAATTCCCGTGAAATGAAGAGTAACTTTAAAAACTCTCTGATCAGGACCTTGGGGTCTTGAAGGCACCTTGGGTGGAATCCTTGGTATATAATACTATTTGATCCACAAATGAAATTAATTTTTAATGTATCTAGATGATGTAATGTCTTGGTATTTATAGTAAAAGTGAGGTTGTTTTTTTATTAATTTCTAAGGACACCTCATCGGTGGTATTTGAAAAAACACAGTCTTTCCCATGGTATTTCCCTTTGATTTTTTCCACATGTGACAGCTCATATAATATTTTATTCCTAACGAGCCTACCAAAAATTTAAATTACATATTACATTATTATTATTTCATTAAACACACTGAAAACAAAAAAACGGTATTTTTTTATATTCATCGAAAAAAAAAACATTTTATAAAAATATCATAAATTCACCCTAAGCTAATATCAATGTCATGAATTCAAAAATGAACACCATTATATGAAAATATCCTTCCAAATATGAGAAATTTAATTTTTATGTAAAATTACTATTTATATGAAAAAATTATAATACTTAATTAATAATTTCTAAAATTGTAATTTACTTATTCTATTATATCACATTACCATTCATGATTCCAAAACTATATTTATACATTGTTAAGTGATATTAATATTCCATTGGTAATATTGATATTCATATGGGTAATATTAATATTATAAGTTATAGTTCACCAAAAATTAAGTTGATCTTTTCATACTCTAAATTTCTTCCTGATCACAACTGTGTGTGCCATTTTTTTCAATTCATTTCACACTATCAATTATTTAATGTATAAAATTATTTTAAAATAATATGTAATTCATTAATCATCAATAACATGAATCTTCATATTAAAACACTAAAAATTTAACATAGATTAATTTTGTAATTTTAAATTAAATGATGATGTTTATTTTAACATAATAATTATCTAATTATAAGAAGTATCATAGAAGTACAATTTTTACCTATAGAATAAATTTATCAAATTTTACTAAAATTAATATGTATCTTATTAATAATTACTATTATTAATATGGAAATCATAAAAAAATTATTTATTTATAAAATGGGATTACACAATGTAACTAAGGCCTCGTTGCATAACACCTTATACCACCTACATATGAACTAATAGTAAGATGTGAAATGGTGATAGACTCTTGGGACGACTCAGACAACATTGCCCAAGTGGTGATTTATATCAACTAGAAATTTTCTTTTATGTGATTTCATTAAAATATAACATGTTGAAGCTCGGTTTGGGTTTGGGATAGAGTGAAGAACAGTCACACTACCACTTTCCCATGATCTGAAAAGTGGGATTTGTACATCACGATTCTACTGGTAGATTCAATCAACTCTTTTTCCATTATTAATTATCCATTGACTTTTATAATTATAAAAAATAATTATAATTTTATATGAATTTATATATTCCAACTATCATATTGACCAATGGTCATATAACAGCCAAAAATCGATGGTTACATTTTAATTATACAGATATAGTTTTATTCATTGTGACATAATAAAACATACATTTTCAGGAAAAAAATACTATTTATAATGTTTGGGTAGAAAAATATAATATAGCTTATTACTTATCATTTTATTTATAATGATATCAGTGTTTTGAGCATAGTTGATACTAGTGTGAGAATACACATAAATTTCGTCTACAAAGAGCATGACATACCAATCCAAGTAAGGGTGGAAACATTATCCATCAAATACATGAAAATATATGGAACATTTATAATACCAAATGAAATAATACTATACATAGAAAATCCACAACTAATATTATACACTATACAATGTATTTATGATGGCCTAAATCATACTTCAGGATAGCTTGATCTTATGTTGATCTTTTAGAATACTCTATATAAAAATAAGAGTTTTTATGGACTTTTTTTTTCGAAAATATTAATATCTATTAATTTCATGCATTGAAATAAGTCCAATATTCCATTAAAATAACACTGAATTGTCTTAGGATACACAAAACACTGAATGTTTTTACATCACACTCAGCATCAACATGGTGTACGTTACATGAAACACCGACTTTGCATATGTTACACGAAACACTGAGTTTCTAAAAAAATTGATTTTACTCATTATTTATGAATGTTAATTATAAACAAGAAGTTACACTTATCAATTTAAATAGTAATTACTAATTTTACTTTTTTTAATTTATATATATGAAAAAATATTGATAACAAAAAATATTGTTTTTTTAATGACCATATATATGTAACAATTATATTTTCCCCAATAACATTATTTTCATGTCCTTTGTGAAAAATAAAAAAAATTATATTATTAATTTTTTAAATTTAATTAGATAAAATAAATATAAATATTGAAATTAAAATTTATAAATTTTGTTATGGTGTATATTTTTGGTTTTTCTAAGAAACAACATTTTTTTTATAATTATTGAAATATAATAAATTTTATTTGATAACTATTCTTCTATCTAATTTATTTATAAGGTTAAATTATAATTTTATAGTTTTTGAATGTTTAATTAAATTATATTTTTATTAATTAATATAATTTATTTCATTGGACAGAACTTAAAATTAAAATTTTATATTAAAACATAGAAATCTTTTGAATAATTATTAATTGAAAACATTGCAGTATCGTCACATCTATGTTATTAATTATAAATTATTTTCTATAATTTCACTTATTTGAATATAAAAAAATGGATAAAAACATTTGAATTAAAATATATTTAATTTCTAATAGATTTTAAAAAAAATTTACCTAAAATATTTGTGAAATTGATTAAAATTATCTGAAATGATTAAATTAAACATTAGCTTAAAAAAACAGAACAATAATCTTGAGGCCCAAAACAACATAGATTGTTGTCCAAAATCAGTTTTCATTCCATATGTCAACCCTATTCACAATTATATCTAAAAAATTGTATTATTATATCAACATTACATTCAAAAAACGTGGGTCATATTCCTTTTCTAAAAATTTACAAGAGTGCCACTCCTCATCAACTATAAAAAGTACTCCTCTCCTCTCACATCATTACACCTCCAATAACACTTATTTTCGGACATTATCTACTCAACTATCATTAAAAACCCTCAAATCTTCCATAAATACTTTTTAGGCTATAAATCAATCCATGTAATCCCTTTTGGACAAACTAAAAGGAGTTGCCCAAAGAAGAGGTGGTGTTCTTCATCAAGTCCATTTCTTTTAGTTTCTTTCTAAAACACCTCAAATATCCATATTAAATTGTTACATAATAACACCAATATCCTAAATATACATATATGTTTTTATATTAATGGATCAATATAAAAGTTCACAAAATTCTATATAATGGCTAATGAACTCACCGTTCTAGTGTACGAAAAACTACCGACACACAATATTATATTGTAAATTTTATCATTACCACCATTAATGGCAATTAATTAAGATAGGAACATAATTTTTAAATGATAAATATAATATTTTATTTATATATTTATATGTAAGTCCCTATTTACAAATTCTCCTATAATATTCTTATTTTTTAATTATGGTGACATCGTTGGAGGATTTGTGGACCACTTCCTCCTCAAAGCAATGTGATTCTTTCACACTCTACATGGAATGTTTTAAGAATGGGTTTAGTGAAGCTATATGATATATATGTGTGATATATTATTTATAATGGTATAATTATATATATTCATATATATACATATAAGACATTCACTCTCTTTCTTTAAATATGATAGAAAAATAGAAACATTGTTCATGTGAACATACAACTTACAATTTCCATGAATGATGTATTAAATTTCATATATCTATATTTTATATATTATAATAAATTTTGATATACTTAATATATATAATATATATGTCCCTTTTTACAGTATATAAATAGTTAAATCATCATCTATGTAAAAATATATATAATAATTAGTCATAAATGTGTGAGGAATATTGAGGATATTAACTAATGCATGTAATTGTTTATAAGGGGGGTAATATAATGACATAATAAAATTGTAAAAGGAATTGACTAATATAATATAGGTTTTTATGTATTTATAATAAACATATATTTCTTACAAATGATGTTAGACTGAGTATGATGAGAGTCAAGACATATGGTAAACGAATTTCATCTCACTTTTATATCCTTGAAAACTATTCCATGTTATCCACTCTTTAATTTTCAATGGTTTATATACATACATGAATGTACTATTAGATTATTATTCTTCAATTTTTATGTATATAAATATTAATTATATTATCTTTCTTTTAGGGGGTTTATTTTTTTAAAAGATTCCAAATTTGCGAGATAGTTTTGTCTCAATGTGAATCTTTAGAGACTCCTGTTTTGCTATACAGCTAAATTATTTTTTGAGGTGTATATACATTAATTTGACATGATATATCATGAATCTCATAAATTAAAATATATTTTAAGTTTCATTTAATTCCATTTAGTTATATGGATATTATAATCCCATGTTACTAATTGGTAAGAGTTTGTCAAAACAATCACATCATTTAATGTGATTTTTTATGATTACGATTCAATTGATGAAATCTTTTGTTCAATCTCTGATGAAAACAAATGATATTACTTATTGTATTTTTATTCAATAGTTAACCAAATATTTTTAATATTTTTCATAATTTTTAACATAATATATTTATGAATATTTTTTTAATAATAATTTTACATTATTTCACTCTTCTATCGAAAGTCTATTTTATTTAAAAAACTACTTTGAAAAAATGTTTTCAGATTAAATTTAACGATCATTTTTATTGAAATATGATTTTAATAATGTTTGTTGGTTTAAAAAAGCCTCATTTATCTTTTTTCATTTATTTTTCCATGAAAATGTATTTAAAAAGTCTTCTGTTTTAAAAATACATCTTCTATAGATAAATTATTTTCTCATCATTAATTTTTCTAAAAGAACATTACACACTATTTCCAATATAAAATGTAATCCGTTGGTGTTACACATGAAATTATAGTAAAATAATTTAGTATTTATATTCAAATTATGTCATAGAATAATTTTTTTCTTGATGGTATGATTTTTGTAATACCTATTTTTCATTCATGGGTTTTATGGTTTTGAAGCCCATTTCATTTTACATAATATTCATTTGATAAAATTAATATTGATGATACATCATTTTCCATAGTTAATGATTTTATCACATTTTAGTGATCCCCATTTCATTTCATGGGTTACAATATGATTATTTATGATTTTGTGGCCCATGTGTATATGATTTCATTATGATATGGGTGGGACAAATATTTACCTCCATTATATTGGGTAGGGATTAAATCTCCTAAGATAGAATAAAATGGACTTGGTAGTGAAACCTGACTACAAATATGGCCATGTGATTGATTCATGAGTGCCAATATAGTATAGGTTGTAACCCCCAATGATTTCATAGTAAGTTATCTTCTTACAATACCCGCAACACCTAGTTTGAGCGCACCCCGACTCCCCAAACCTGCCATTCAAAAACTAGTTATGAATAATTATTAACTGAATTTTAAATTTTATATACTATATATAGTTTTAGGATTAATATTATGTGTATTTTAGACATAATATAAGAACAAAATCAATTTTTTAGATAAAATAAGTATTTTTCAAAAATTCAATTTTACCGCCTTTTAATGGTGTACCTTTTTAAATCCAATATTTGAAACTTTTATATATAAAATATGACAAAATATAATTGAAATTTAGAATAGGGACATAAAAATTTTGTTTTGATTTTTTTTTTCTGAAAACATTAATATTTGGATGAAGAGTGAAACATTCTAAATTTTAATGGAAAAAAACTTTTTTTAATTAGAATTATTAGTAGTGTTAGATTATACATTTGAATGGTTTTAAATTATAATTATATTATATTTTTATAATTTAATCCAATGTTAGTCATTGTAATTCATTTCATTTTGAAATTATACATAAACACGTGTCAATCAATTGATAGTTACTGTTTCATGAAAACACACTATTTGTTTTGACAACGGGAAGTAATTTTAAATAAATTAATACAAAATTAATGTTTTTTATTTGGTAAATTAGACATAATTTTTTAATACATAATATAATATATATCTTAGTTTTAATTTTTAGTAATTTCTGGAAAAACATCAATTTTTGATGAATATTAAAACCACTTAGTAGTTGTTAATAAACTACGTTTTTCATTTAAACGAATCTTTACCACTTTTGTGAATTGAATTTTTAAACATATGACATAAATGGTTGTTATAATTAAGTAATATGTGGTTCAATAAGATGAAAATATCTTTTGGGGAATAGTATCTTTTGACTTTTATTTAACGCGGTTAATGGTAAATAGGTTAATTCCAGGCAAAAAGAATATTATAATAATACAAAATTACATTAACACATGTACTAACCCTATAAGATGAGTCATGTAAGACCATGATAATCCTTGGGTCGATTTGGAGACCTCATGGTGCAACTTGACAATGATAATGACACTTTATTGTAATTAACTTATAGTAAAGAAAAAACGACATTAACAAATATCTTTTCGTATATAAATTTTTACCTTAGGTTATATAAGACAAAATTTCAACTATAAATATCCATTGTAAAACTAAAAAAGTTTCCAACATTATTTTATTTCTTATATAATTTTTAGAGATCAAATAAATTAATCTAGTTGTCACAATAATGATGCATCATTTACATCAGTAGTAAATGATATAATTAATAAGATTATTAATATAAACAAAATTATAAAAAACCTATCCAATAATTATTTTATTATTTTATTTACAACATGAGTAATTTTATATTTTACTTTAATGAGTTTTCAACCTTTTGAATCCAATGATATATTTATAATAAAATAACAGTTTCAAACATTCTTATAGACCCCCTCCTCTCCCTTATAAAAGGATACAATTTATAACCCATTAATCACACATATAAAGCCCATTGGATCATCCAAACCCTGAGAAAATAATCTCTCAAGATCCCTATATTCCACTTTGAAGCCTTACCTTAGGCCGAAGTCACTTCAAGAAGTCTGTTTGGTTCGAACCAAATGGAGTTACCCAGATTAAAGCTAATGGCTTCCCTTAACTTCTTTTATTTTAGTTTATATCGTCGACCCCTAAACACTTTTAATTCCATTATTATATAACAAACATTATCCTAAATATATCAGGATTTAGTTAGGAGAAGTATTTTAACTAAACTTACACACACCATCTTCTAATGGGTAAAGAACATATTGTTTATCAGGAAGGAAAACTAATGCCTCACGAAACGATGATTGATCAATTATATTCTACCACCTCTCATGGAGGCCATTAAGATATAACTTTATTTATATATGATATATATTATGTTTATGTTTATTTATTTTTCTGTATTTTCCATTTATATTATTCCATTATGGTTTCCATTATGGGTAAAAGCGACAATTTCATTTGAGAAAGTGAGGACTACTGCCCCACAAAATGATATGACTCGTTAATTACTTATGTGGGACATATATAGGATAGATTTAATGATATTATATATGATATTATACTACAATTATAACATAACTATGTATAATTATGTTTTAATTCCATTAAAATATAAAATAGAAATGAAAGTAGTGTTTATGCGTACGTACGGCTTACCGTCTCTATGAACGGTGTATTTCATTTCTTATCTCCAAATGTTATGTACTGTTATAAATAAAAATATGTACTGTATATATAATATATATATATGATATCTAAATCATTTATATCATTATATAGATAATTTACTTTTGAACACATGTAAAAATTGTAATTATTACATGTTCATTTTTGACTCATGTTCTGAACATCAATAATATCCAATATGAACTCAAATAATTAAATAATTTTTATAGAAAAGTAATAATTAATATAAAAGGAATAATAAATCTGAAGAATTTTATCAATCAATTAGAAATTAACTTATGTTTATTTTTCAGGAAGAACAAGGAACATACAAGACAATTCGAACTTGAGGTAAGTGGTTTCTTATCTCACTCTCATGTTCGTGAGATTTTCATTGTTCGCCACTTATTTATTTCATGTGGTGTATTGTGTACTACCATTTGATATATATTTTCATGATTCTATTTATATTCATGTTATTCTATGAATCATTTCGTGGTTATTATCTTTTGTTCATATGTCTCGATTGATTACAACGTGGTAAGGGGATTTCATATCACTTCTTATTCAAGTGAGATTCATGTTGTATTGCCACTATTTCTTTTTTTTTTGTGGTGTATGTACTATCCATGATTGTTTTACTTGTGTAATATAATTTAATCTATGGGTATTTAAAACTTCATTGAATAATTCTTCTTTCATGGGTTGTATGTTACGTGAGTTACTAAATCAGTAAGGGAATTTAAAATTTCATTTCACACTCATTGTGCTTTACACATACTTAATTGATTATTTAACTCCAAGATTATGTGTTGATTCACTATTTATTAATTATGTAGTAATTTATACTCCCCTTTGTGTGAATATACTTCTGATACACATAATCACTCTATTGATTATTTCTCATGTCATTGATATAAACATGATAAGAGTAACCTGAACTCAATTTCCATTCATTGAGTTAAACATCCATGTCATTGGTGTTTTTTTACATGAAGTTGGGTGAATGTAATCTAATTGATTTATACTTAATATCCTTCCATATTTATTGTATTTATATTTTTAACACATAATTATGTCATTGATTTATCCATAAACTAAGGATACAGTCTTTATATGGGATTTCATCTCGACTTACATTCCTTTTAGACTTCTACATTGTTATGAGCCAATTCACTTTTATTTGGTGTATATATTTAACTTTGACATAATATATCACTAATCTATTTATTCTCATGATATAATTAATTTTTTATTATCTCAATTATTTTAATTCAATAGTCTCTCATTTGGTTAGGATATCTAACTAATATATCATTATTAATGTTTAAAAACTTTATTCTTCTAAATCATTCTCATTAATGTCCATGTATTAAAAATGGTATTGAGGATTTTTTTATATGCACATTAATGTTTTAAAATGTTAATTCCTTTCAAAATTTTCAAAGTGGTATGGGACACTTTGATTCAAAAATCTATTTTAAATAGCTTCTTGATATGTAGTGATACTTTTAAATGTTTTCATGAAAATGGGGGATATTTCCCTCAAATAGTTTTAATTATTATTTTAATCAATGTTAATATCATTCATTATTCTCGATTGAAGGAAATCTATTATAATAAAATGTTTCATATTTTATTTTATGAGTTAAGTTGACTATTGATGTGATGTTTATGCCATTCATTGTTTGGGGGTAAAATATTAACATTTAATATGCTAGTTATATTAACATTGTCGAGATTATGTTTCAACATTTTCATATGAGAAATTAATTGTACTTATTAAGTGATGGATGGAGCCTGCTATAGCTCCTCAATGCATTAGTAGGTCTCTTGAAACAAACTAGTGTCTTGGCACAAGGCCCTGACAAAACCTTATTTGTATTTTTGGAACTAGGCATTGACTATGTGGTTATGATGTCCGACATTATACATTACATCATTATGAGATTAGCTTTTGATATTTCATGTGGTTATTCGACTTGTAGAATAACCATGACTATGTTTTATTATATCACTATTTACTCATCCCATATTCCTTCCATAAATTTTTCATGTTTACTATTTGTGAAGTCATTTGTTTTCATTAATACACCATTCCTAATGTGTATTATATCTTATGTTGTATTTCTTACTCTTAATGGGAATTTGAGCTCACCCCTTTCATTAGTTTCATTTTCCCTGGATATGAAAAAGTTAGTTATGAGTGGCTTTCAAAAATAATATTGGAATATTTGTTGTTTCTAATGGATTAAATTAGTGTTATTTTTTCTTTTCAATTTGAAATGTTGAACTTATATATCTATCTTGTTTACAATACTAATATTATTTTCAGTCCTTCAAGACTTGATTTTTTTGTAATGAAGCCAATTTATTTAAATAATGAACCAACTTCTGGATTTTTAGGTCCGGGCATTGTAGTTGGTATCATAGGAAATTTATTTTTAACCTTGGAAACTAGATTTAGATAAACTCTGATTAGATCACATTATCCAAAGATAGATTATAATGATTAGTATAGAATAATTTCCTAGAATTTAGGCAATGTATAGATTTTGTGTATTTTCTAAGAAATAAATCCCTATCTAGATATGAGCAGGTAGAGGCGGCTCTGGCACAAATATACCTATTATTGAAAACTCTGACAAGGTGTTTCGTGGTTGAGCAGGGGTGACCTGGTACAGGACAATGGGCCTTACTGCACTCTTGGATCTAAAACTCCTAGGGGATATGGTTAGGATAATTTACATTTTATTTACAAAATTATTTGATGGATTTTAATATAAGATAAGAATAAATAACATTGGTTAATTCTAAGTTATTTTAAATTGAAAATAAGGTGTCATGATAATCTCTAAAATATTTTATGACTATCGTTACTCACACAATGCTTTTTGGTTTTAGTCAATGGATGGCTTCCATGGAATTCATAGTAACTTTAAGTATGATTTAAAAGGCGGGAATAGTGGTGTAAATGAGAAACAAAATGGTATGTTGATAGGCTTAAAAGATATAATGTTCACACTGAATCAGATTTCCAAAAATATGATCAACAAAAAATATATTAACCTACTCCCGGACTCTACAAATAAGATAAAGAAGATGAATGATTAGAGCTCAGCCATGGAGACTATGGAGAAATGAATCCTCAATTTTTATCATGTCCGAAATGTGGAATGATTACCCCAGGAATGTGTATCAATGGAACAAATACATGCTTCACGTGTGGTAAAGAATGACATATGGTAAATAATTGTCGAGGAAAATTGAATAGTACTATGGAATAAAATATAATTGGTCCAATGAATCCATTTACAGTCATTTTCCATAAATTTAGGGGACTTGACCATTACCTGAGTGAATTCATTATTCTATAGTATAACCTCTTGGTCAAGGAAGAAACTATGTGGAAATAAATGGATGGAGAAATTTTTAAATTATTAGTTCTCTTTGTTGATGGGATTACTATGGAGTACTTTTCTCTCGTATTTGTAACCATTTAGTTTGTCATATGAAAATGATATTTGATGAATAATTGTCTTTTATCTTGTGGTTATTGTTATAAGTAAACATTTGGGTTTATATGATCATTGAGTTTGAGGAAATTACAAGTTATTAAATTTTCGGATGAAAATGTGAGGTGTGAGATAACATTTGTGGTTAAATAATGTTATGATTATTTTTAATAATTTATCTCATTTTGATAATGTTTTAAAATATAGTTTTTGAAAAAGGACAACACAAAAACAGTCTGACAACCCGTCGCATCGGACAAAGATGTGGGAATCAAAACCACAACCAGTGTATGATTGGGATTTATCGCCTACCACTAGACGACGTGAAGTCTCTAGTTAGTGTGACATATTATTTTATGTTAAAGGATTTTACTAATCAATAATATTTTTATTTGGTATCTTGTGTCTTATAAAATGGATACCATTAGTATAGTAAAATGATTTAGTGATTAAGTGATAACTGTTATTTTTTAAGGTGATTTCTCTATTGGGAACACCATATACCTAAGGAAAATATAATATTATGGGATTTCTTTAGAGGAATATTGGTGGATTTTTACATATGTTTTTATTGTGGATTTATAGTGACTTTGGTTATTTATGGAAATTATTAACATATCATAGAGAATATGTGATTAGGATAATTTATTTGAAGTATGTTACCTTAAGAGTAATTGATGTCATTTAAGGATACAATTTAACGTTGAAGACTAAATAACCAAATTCTTCTATGTTTTAGGATTCAATATTTGTTTGAATTATATTAAAGTATTTTAAGGACAATTGTTTATTGAATGGTATTTATTTAATTTTGGGGTATTATTGGTTTAATTTTATAAATTAATATTTGTTTTTATTTCTCTAAAGGCCTTTCTATTTTGGGGATCATCTGATCATGAACTTAGCCATTTGGAATTAGTTAATCTCTAAAGACAAGGTAAATATATAGTTTATCCTTTGTGGATCATGTTATTCCTTAGATGTTAATTCTATATTGTTTTCTGTGACAAAGAAAATTGAATACGCATCGTTTTATAAAAACAATGAGATAGTGGTAGAAATTTATTATAGAATGAAACTCTACTTAAACAGAAATTATATTTCTTTATGTTCTTTTTCAATCTCATAAATAAGTTCCTCAACTTTATGAAATTGAACATAAAACAAAAAAAATGTTGTCCAGTTACATTTCCTATTAGGAAAGTAATGACCATTTATCTCATAACAAGTTTGTGTATTTCTTATTGTTTCCATTCTCCTGATCATTTTTTATATCGCTCTACATTAGATCTTGACACTTATTTAATCTTCCATATCCATGTTTTCCTACATTGAATCATAGTATGTGTTATTATGGGTGACCTTTGTACTTCTCTTTCTTTATTTTAAAGTAACAGTTTTATTGACTCTTCTTTTTAATGTGGGATGTTCAATGAGGTTCGAAAGCCCAATTTTAAAAATTTTGGGGATTCAATTTCCAAAATGGGATAAAAATGTAACAACCCATGATTTCGTAGTTTGTTATCTTCTTGTGCTACATGCAACAACGAGTTTGAGCGCACCCCAACATACCAAATTAGCCGATCAAAAAGTGTTTATGAATAGTTATTAACATAATTTTATATTTTACATATTAGATATTATTTTAGGATCAATATTATGTGTTTTTAGACATAACATATGAATAAATTCAATTTTGTATATAAAAGAAGTATTTTACAAAAATTCAATTCTACCGCCTTTTAATGGTGAACCTTTTGAAATCCGATATTGGACACTTTTATATATACAAGAAAAAATAAACATCTATTTTTGAATCAGGAAATAAAAATTTAGTTTCAATAATTTTTTGGTGTTTTTCTGATAATTTTCATATTTGGGTGAATAGTGAAAAATAATAAATTTTTATTGAATACAAATTTTGTAAATAAAAATAATTTATAGTGTTAAATTATACATTTTAATGGTTTGAAAGTATATTTAGATTATATTTTTACCATTTAGTCCAATATTGGTCATTGGAATTAATTTCACATCGAAATTATACATAAAAAAGTGTCGATCTTTTGATAGTTATTTATTCTTAAAAACAAGCTATTTGTTTTGACAATGAGAATTAATTTTAATTTAATCAATAAAACTTCTTCTGTTTTGAATCTGATAAAATATAAACCATTTATGAATTTGGAGTATCAATTATATCTTAGGATGAATTTTTGTTATTTTTTTGAAAAACTTCAGTTTTGGATAAATAGTAAAACAACTTAGTAGTAGTTAAAAAACTGACTTTTCCATTAAAGTGAAATTTTACATCTTCTGTCAATAGAATTTCAAAAATTTGACATACATGGTTGTTATTATTAATTAAAATTCGGTTCAATAAGATTAAAATAATTTTAGTGAATAGTAATTTTTGACTTGTATTTACTACGGTTAATGGTAAATAAGGTAATTCATGTTCAGAATAATATTATAATAATACAAAATTGCCTTAACACATGTCCTAACCTTATTAGATGATTCATGGCTGTCAATGGTCATCCTTGGGGCATTTTTGGGACCTCATGAAGCCACTTATGAATGAAAATGACACATTATTTTAATTAACTTAATGAAGAGACAAAAACGTCATTAAAAAATATCTTTTAGTATATTAATTATTACCTAAGGTAATATAAGTCATATTTTTTACTATAAATATTTATTGGAAATATATGAATATTTCCTACATTATGGTATTTTTGTATAATTTTTAGTCATCAAATAAATTAAAATACTTTTGACACAATAATGATGGAAGATTTACCTAAATAATAAATAATTTAAATAAATAAAATTATTAAAATTACAACAACATCCAAAACCATTCCAATTATTATTGGATGTTTTTATTTAGAACATGAGTCATCTTGTATTCATCTTTAATGAGTGTTGTACCTTTTGAAAAAGAAGATAAATTTATAATAAAATATCATTGTCAAACTTTCCTAAAGAGCCCCTCCACTCCCTTATATAAAGACACCACTTCTAACCCATTCCTCAAACCTCTCAAGATGCTTGCGTCATCCAACCCTACCCAAATAAGCTCTCATGATCGCTCCCTTCCACCTATAAGTCTTAACTTAGGAATAAAACACTTCAAGAAGTCTTTTTTGTTCAAACCAATGGGACTTACCCAAATTAAAGTTAATGGTTTCTCTTAATTATTTTCTTTTATTTTACTTATCCAACAGTAAACACTTTTTTCATTTATTTTATATCAAAACTAGTATCCTCAAAATACTATAATGTTTTTATGAGAAGAATTTTAACTACACTTACACACACCTCCTTCTAATGGGTAAAGAACATATTGTTTCTGTGGATGGAAAAACTATCCCCTCACGAAATGATGATTGTTCAATTATATTATGCCACATTTCACGGTGGCCATTAAGATAGAACTGTATTTATATATGATATATATTATGTTTCTGTCATATTTATGCTTCTGTATATTCAATTTATATAATTATTTTATGGTTTTTCTTATGGGTAAAACGAGACAATTTTATTTGAGGAAGGGCAGACTACCACCCCCTCAAAGTGACATGACTCGTTAATGCCTTATCTGGGACATATAAGCGATGTAATTAATGATATTATATAAGATATTATACTGGAATTATAATATATCTAGGTGTCATTATGTTTTAATTCCATTAATATACAAAATAGAAATGAAAGTAGTGTTCATGTGTACGTACGACTTACCGTGTCCATGAACAGTGCATTTCATTTCTTATATCCAAATTTTATGTACAGTTATAAATACATATATATACTAAATATATAATATATGTATATGATATCTAAATCATTTATAAAATTCTATAGATGATTGAATTTTGACCACATGAAAAAAATGTATATGTAATGAGTTCATTTTTTACCCATGTTCCGAACATCGATAAAATATCCAATATGAACTCAAATAATTAAAAAAAATTTATAGCTAGGTAATAAGTGATATAAAAGGAGTAATAAACAATAAAAATTTTCTTAATATTGTATAAATTAAATTTATTTTATTATTCAGGATGAACAAGGAACAGACAAGACAAGTCGGACTTGAGGTAAGGGGTTTCTTGTCTCACTCTTAATTTCAGGAGATTTCCATTGTTCACAACATATTTATTTCAAGTGGTGTATTGTGTACTAAAATTTTATATATATTGTCATGGTTATATTTATATTCATTTTATACTATGAATAATTTTGTGTTTATTAACTTTTTTATTCATGAGACCCGATTGATTACAATGTGGTAATGCGATTTCATCTCACATCTTATTCCCGTGAGATTCATGATGTATTGACACTTTTTCTGTTTTTGTGGTGTATGTTCTGGCCATGATAGTATTTCTTGTGTAATATAATTTAATATATGGGTATTTACATCTTAATTTAATAATCCTTATTTCATGGTGTTTATGTTTCGTGAGTTACCAAATCGGTAAGGGAATTTTAAATTTCAATTCCCACTCACAGTGCTTTATGCATACTTCATTGATTATTTTACTCCAATATTATGTGTGGAATGACTATTTATTATCTATGAAGTAATTTCCACTACCCTTTTTGTGGATATAGGTTTGATACACATAATCACTCCATTGATTATTTCTCAAGTCATTGATATGAACATGATAAGTGAAATCTTAACTCAATTTCCATTCATTGAGTTAAACATCGAAGTCATTAGTGTTGTTTTTACAAGAATATATGTGAATTTACTATGATTTATTTACACTTAATATCCAACAATATTTAGTGTTTTTTTATTTTTCATACATAATTATGTCATTTATTTATCCATAACCTAAATGTACAGTCTTTATAATGGATTTCATCTTAACGTACATTCCATTGAGAATTTTTTGTAGTTATGCGGAAATTCACTTTTATTTGGTGTATATATTTTACTTTGACATAATATATCATGAATTAGTTTATTATCATGATATTATTTTGTTTTGATTACCTCAATTATTTGTATTCATGTGTCACTCATTTGGTATGGATATCTTACAAAAATATCATTTTAAATGTTTTAAAAATTTATTCTTCTAAATATTTCTCATTAATTTTCATGTTTTAAAAATGGTTTTAAGTATTTATTTATATGGACATTAATGTTTTAAAATGTTAATTCCTTTCAAATGTTTCAAAGTTTTATTGGTCACTTTCATTCAAAAATCTATTTTAAACAACTTCTTGATAAATAGTGACACTTTTAAATGTATTCAAGAAAAAGGGGGATATTTATCTCAAATATTTTTTATGATTATTTTCATCTATATCAATATCCTTCATTATTATCGATTGAGGTTATGCTATTATAATAAAATATTCCATGTTGTATTTAATGAGTTATGTTTCACTGTAGATGTGGTATTTTTATTCCATTCATGGTTTGGGGTTAAAATATTGACATTTACTATGCTAGTTTTAATACGAATGTTGAGATTATGTTTCAACGTTTTCATATTAGGAATGAATTGGAATTAGTAAGTGATGGGTAGAGAATTCTATTTCTCCTTGATGCATTAGTAGGTATCATGAGACCAACTAGTGCCTTGGTACAAAGCCTTAACAAAATCTTATTTGTAGTCATGGCATGAGGCCTTGACAATGTGGTTATGATATCCGACATTATGAATTCCATTATTATGAGATTAACTATTGATATTTCATGTGGTTATTTTACTAGTAAAATACCCATGACTATGTTTTATTATGGCATTATTTACTCATCCAATATTCCTGCAATAAAGTGTTCATGATTACTATTGGTAAAGTCATGTGTTTTCAATTATTCACCATGCCTAATGTTTATGTTATCTTCTACTGTATTTCTTACTCTTAAAGAGTGTTTGGGATTACCCCTTTATTATGTTTCATTTTCACAATATATGAAAAATTTAGTTATGAGTGACTTGCAGGAATAATCTTGGAACCTTGGATGTTTATAATGGAATAAATTAGTGTTGTTTTTCTTTTCAATTAGTAATTTTGAACTTATGTATGTATCTTGCTTCAAAGACTAGAAAACTTATTAGTCCATCGAGACTTGATTCCTTGTAATCATGCCAATGTATTAAAATAATAGACAAGCTCATAGATTCTGGGGTCGAGGCATTATAGTTGGTATTCTAGGAAGTTTAGTACAAACCTTGGAAAGTATATTTAGATAAACTATGATTAGAAAACATTATCCTAAGATATGATTTTAGGAATAGAATAGAATAACTTCCTAGAATTATGGTAATGTAGGCATTTTTTGTATTTTCCAAGCAATAAATCCCTCTCTAGATACGAGCATGTAAAGGCGGCTCTCGCACAGATTTACATAGCAGTGAAAACTCATTCAAAGTGTTTTGGGATTGACGTGGGGTATCCTGGTACATGAAAATGGGCCTTGATGCACTCTTTATTACAACACTCCTAGGTGATATTTTTGGGATAATTTACATTTTCTTTACAACCCGATTTAAATTATTTTAATATAATATGAGAATAAATGGCCGTGGTTAATCCTATGGTTTTTTACATTGAAAATAAGGTTTCATGTTATTCTCTAAATTATTTTGTGACTATTATTACTCACACAATGCTTTCTGGTTCTAGTCGATGGCTAGATTCCAAGGATGTCATGGTAACTTTGAGAAAGATGTACTAGGTGGGAACAGTGGTGGAAATGAGCAAAAAATGGAATATTGATATGTTTAAAATATATTGTGTTCCTGCAGAATTAGTTTTCCAAAAATATGATCAACAACATATATATTAACCAACTCCCAGACTCAACAAAGTAGAGAAAGGAAGTGAATGATAAGAGCTCCAGTAGTGGAGACCATGGAGAAAAGAAACCTCAATTTACGTCATGTAGGAAATGTGGAAGGATACATATTAGAAAAGTGTCTCAATGGAAAAAAGAAATTATTTGCGTTTGGGAAAGAAGGACATAATTTAAAGAATTTCTAAGAAAAAATGAAGAGTACTTTGGAAGAAAATAAAAATGATCTCAGGATTCTATTTATAGTCATTCTCTATAAATGTAGGGGATCTGGCTATTACCCAAGTGAATGCCCTGTTCTATAGGATAACATATTTGTTAAGTAAGAAGCTATATAGAAATAAATGGGTAGTGAAATGTTTAAAAGTATTAGTGCTCTATGTTGGTGGGATTACTTTGAAAGAATTTTCTCGTGTATTTTTAACCCTGTACTTTTTCATATGAAAATGATATTTTAGAATGAATTATATTTTCTTTTATGGATATAGTTATAAATTACTATTTGGATTTATATGATCATTGAGTTTGTGAAAACTACATGTTAATAAATTTTGGGATGAAAGTGATAGGTATGAGATAACATTTGTGGTTAAATTTTTTTATGGTTATTTTAAGTAATTTATCTCATGTTGGTAATGTTATAAAATATAGTTTATGAAAAAGGACAATACACAGACTGTGTGACAACCCATCATGTCTGACAAAGCATTGGGAATCAAACCCACAACCAGAGTGTGATTTGTATGTTTTTCCTACCACTGGACTACGTGAAGTCCTTGGTTATTGTGACTAATAATTTTTAGTAAAATGATTTTATTGATCAATAATAAGTTTATTTTGGATGTAATGTTTAATCAAATGGATATCGTTAGTATAATAAAATGATTTGGTGATTAAGTAATAAATGTTATTTTTGAAGACGTTAATTATGTTGGGAACACTGTATGCATAAGGAAAATAGAATACTATGTGATTCTATTTGAAGAGTAATGGTGAATTTTTTTCTATGTTTTCATTATGGATATATAGTGAATTGGGTTATTTATAGAAATGATTAAACTATCATTGATAATATGGGATTAGGTTAATTAATTTTAATTATGTGACTTTAAGAGTAGTAAATGTCATTTGGAGATACAATTTAACATGGAAGACTACATAACAAAATTCTCTATGTTTTGGGTTTCAATATTATTTTTTATTATATTGAAGGATTTTAAAGACAATTTTTTATTGAATGGTATTTATTTAACTTTGTGGTATTGTTTGTTTGATGTTAGAAAATTAAAAATACTTTTATCTTCTCTAAATGATTATCCTTCATGGGGATCATCAGATCTTGTACTAACCATTTTGGATTTTATTTATCTCTTAAAAAAAGGTAAATATATAGTTTATCCTTTGTGTATCATGTGATTCTCTAGATGTTGATTGTTTATCTTCTGGTGTGACCAAGTCATCTTGAAAACTCATCATTTGAAAAAAATAGATGATTTAGTGGTAGAAATTTATTAAATAATGATTCTATACTAAAAAAGTAAGTATATCTATTTATGTTCTTAGTCAATCTCATAAATAAATTCCTCACTTTTATGAAATAGAACTTAAAAAAAATGTTGTCCATTTAATTTTCTACTGGGAAACTAATGACCATTTATCCCATCACAAGTTTGTGGTTTTCTTGTTATTAACTTTATCCTGATAATTTTTTCTATCCCTCTATATCAGAACATGACACATAGTTAATAATTCATATCCAAGTTTTCGTACATGGAATCCTAGTATGGGTTATCTCGGGTGACCTTTTAACTTCTCTTAATTTCTTTTAAAGTGATAGTTATATTGACACTTTTTCTGATGTGGGATGTTCAATGAAGTTCCCAAGACAAATTTTTTAAATTTTGAGGATGAAATTTCCAAAAGGGGGGGAAATGTTACACCCACTGATTTCGTATTAAGTTATCTTCTTGCGCTACAGGCAACACCATGTTTTAGCATACCCAGAATTACCAAACTAGCTGTTCAAAAAGTATTTTTGAATATGTATTAACTGAATTTTAAATTTTATATACTAAATATAATTTTAGGATCCATATTATGTGTTTTTTTTTGAAATTATATAAGAAGAAATTCCATTTTTCAGATAAAAGAATTATTTTTCAAAAAAGCAATTTTACAACATTTTAATAGTGAACCATTTTAAAATAAATACATGACACTTTTATACACAATATTTGACAAAATAAACATTTTATTTAGATTCATGACATAATAATTTTGTTTAGATATATTTTTGGTGTTTTTATGATAACATTCATATTTGGGTTAATAGTGAAAAATATTAAATTTAAATTGAAAAAAACAATTTCAATCAGAATAATTTATAGTATCAAATTATAAATTTTAATGTTTTGAAAGTATAATTAGATTTTATTTTTACAATTTAATCTAATGTTTGTCATTAGAATTAATTTTACTTTGAAATTATACATACAAAAGTGTCAATCTTTTGATAGTTATTATTTCTTAAAAACCCGCTATTTGTTTTGGTAACGACAATTAATTTCAAATTAATTAATACAACATCTATGTATTTAATTTGGTTAAATAGACATCATTATTTAATTTTGAATATCAAATATATATTAGGACGAATTTGATTATTTTTTTTAAAAACATCAATTTTGATGAATAGTAAAACCACTTAGTAGTAGTTAAAAAACTGACTTTTTCATTTAAATTAAATTTTAAAGTTTTTTGAATTGAATTTCTAAAATCCTAACTATGTGTTTTTTATTTTTATGTAAAATTTAGTTTAATGAGATGAAATTTTTTTTGATGAATTGTAACTTTTGACTTGTATTTGCTGCGGTTAAAGGTAAATAGGGAAATTCAAGGTAAAAATAATATTATAATAACATAAAATTACCTTATCACATGTCATAACCTTATTGGATGTGTCATGGAAGACCATGGGCATCGTTGGGTTGATTTTCGGATCTCATGGAACCACTTAAGAATGATAATGACACTTTATTTTAATTAACTTAAAGTAAAGACAAAAATGACATTAACAAATATCTTGTAGTATAACAATTTTTACATGAGTTTATATAAGACATATTTTCGAATATAAATAATCATTGGAAAGAAGAAAGGATTTAATTCATTTATGTATTATTTTACTATATTTTTTTTACATCAAATAAATTTAATTATTTATGACACAATAATGGTGGAGCATTTACCTCATTAACAAATGATTTAAATAAATAAGATTATTAATATTAAAAAAATATCCAAAACCTATCCAATTATTATTAGATGATTTTATTTTGAAAATTAGTCATCTTATCTTCATCTCTAATGATTTTTAAGCTTTTTAAACTAAATATAATATTATAAAAAAATAACATTTCAAATTTTCTTAAAGCACCCTTCCTCTCCCTTATAAATGGATACCACATCTAACCAACTCCTCACTCTTCTCAGGCACCATGTCTCATCCAAACCCTACCCAAATAAAATCTAAATATCACTATCTTCCACCTAGAATACTTACCTTAGGCCTAAGTTAGTTTAAGAAGTTTGTTTGGTTCAAACTAATGGGAGTTACCCAAATTAAAGTTAATGGTTTCTCTTAACTTCTTTTCTTTTATTTTTCTTCTCCGACCCCTAAACTCTTTTTGTTCCCTAAATTTATTACAAAACCAGTATCCTAAATATACTATTATATTTTTATGAAAATTATTTGAACTAAACTTACACACACCTCTATCTAATGGGTAAAGAACATATTGTTTCTGTTGATGGAAAACTAATGCCTCACGAAACGATGATTGTTCAATAGTAATCTACTACCTCTCATGGTGACCATTAAAATATTAATTTTTATATATGATATATATTTTTTTATTTTTTTATTTATGATTATGTATTTTCCATTTATATCATTCCTTTAGGGTTTCCATTCTAGGTAAAACGCGACAATTCCAATTGAGGAAGTACGGACTACCGCCCCCTCAATGTAATATGACTCGTTATTGCCTTCTGTAGGGTGTATAAAGGATGGAGTTAATGATATTATATATGATATGATACTGGAATTATAAAATAACTATTTATCATTTTGTTTTAATTACATTAAAATACAAAATAGAAATGAATGTAGAATTCATTAGTATTTACGACTTAGCATCTCCAGGAACAGTGCATTTCATTTCTTATCTTAAAATGTTATGTAATATTATAAATACATATATATAAGGGATATATATATATGATATCTAAATCATTTATATCATTCTGGATATAATTGACTTCTGACCACATGGAAAAATTGTAATTATAACAAGTTCATTTTTGACTCATATTTTGAACATCAATAAAAAATCCAATATGAACTCAAATAATTAAATAATTGTTATAAAAAGTTAATAAGTGATATAAAAGGAATAATAAATAAGGAAAATTTTCTTAATTAATTAGAAATTAAAATATGTTTAATATTAAGGAATAACACTGAATATACAAGACAAGTCAGACTTTATGTAAGGGGTTTCTTATCTCACTCTTAATTTTGTGAGATTTCCTTTATTCGCCACTTATTTATTGAATGTAGTGTATTGTGTATATAAATTTGATATATATTTTCATTATTAATTTTATATTTACGGTATTATGGGACTAATTTGGTGGTTATTAACTTTTGGTCATATGATTCGATTGATTACAATGTGGTATGGGGATTTCATCTTGCTTCTTATTCCCGTGAGATTCATGTTGTATTTCCACTATTTACTTTTGTGTGGTGTATGTACTGGCCATGAAATTATTCCTTGTGTAATATAATTTAATCAATGGGTATTTATAAGTTCATTTTATAAACCTTTTTTCATGGTTTGTATGTTTCGTGAGTTACCAAATTGGTAAGGGAATTTCAAATTTCAATTCTCACTCATTGTGCTTTACACATACTTCATTGATTATTTTAATACAAGATTAGGTGTGGAATCACTATTTATTATTTATGTAGTATTTTACACTCCCTTTTGGGTGGATATTCTTTTTATACACATAATCACTCCAATGATTATTTCTCAAGTCATTAATATGATCTTGATAAGAGTAATCTTAACTCAATTTCCATTCATTGAGTTCAACATCCCAGTCAATGGTGTTGTTTTTACAAAAACATGTGTGCATTTACTCTGATTGATTTACACAGAATATCCAACCATATTTATTGTATTTATATTTTTCACACATAATTATTCCATTTTTTTATCCTTTACCTTAGGATACAGTCTTTATAAGGGATATCTTCTCAAGTTACATTCCATTGAGACTAAATTGTTATTATGCGTCAATTCATTTTTTATTTGGTGTATACATTGTACTTTGACATAATATATCATGAATCCCTTTATTCTCATGGTATTATTATGTATTGATTACCTCAATTATTTTTATTCAATTGTCTCCCATTTTGTTAGGATATCTAACTAAAATATCATTTTAATTGTATAAAAAATTTATTCTTCTAAATGTTTCTCATTAATGACCATGTTTTTAAAATTGTTTTAAGGATTTATTTATATGAAAATTATTGTATTAAAATTTTTATTCGATTCAAAAGTATCAAAGTTTTATGGGAAACATTTATTTAAAAATCTATTTTAAATAGCTTCTTGCTAAATAGTGATACTTTTAAATGTTTTCAAGAAAACAAGGGATATTTCTCTCAAATAGTTTTGATGATTATTTTCATCTATGTTAATATCCTTAATTATTATTGATTGAGGTTAATCTATAATAATAAAATCTTCCATATTGTATTGAATGAGTTATGATTGACTGTGGATGTGCACTTTGTATTCCATTCATGGCTTGGGGGTAAAATATTTAAATTTTGTAAATTAGTTTTTATACAAATGTTGAGATTATTTTTCAATATTTCCATATGATGAATGAATTGGACTTAGTATGTGATGGGTGGAACCCACTATAGCTCCTTGATGCATTGGTAGGTCTCATGAGACAAAATTGTGTCTTTCCACACAAGGCCTTGAAAAAATTTTATTTGTATTCTTTGCACGAGGCCTTGACTATGTGGTTATGATGTCTGGCATTATGCATTCTATCATTGTGAGATTAGGACTTGATATTTCATATGTTTATTCAACTAGTGTAATACCCATGACGATGTTCTATTATGTCATAAAGTGTTCATTTTACTATTTGAAAAGGAATGTGTTTTCAATTATTCATTATCCCTAATGTTTATGTTACCTTCTACTATATTGCTTACTCTTTCTGTGCATTTGATCTTACCCCTTTCATATGATTCTTTTTCCCATGATATGTAGAAGTCAGTTATGAGTGACTTGTAATAATAATCTTGGAAGCTTTGTTATTTCAAATGGGATAAATTAGTGTTGTTTTTATTTCCATGTTGTAATGTTGAACTTATGTATGTATCTTGTTTCCAAGACTGCAAAACTGATCATTCCTTCAGGACTTGATTCCTTGTAATCTGCCAATGTATTAAAATAATGCACCAGCTCTTAAATTCTGGGGTAAGGGCGTTACATTTGGTATCATAGTAAGTTTACTACGATCCTTGTAAAATATATTTACATAATCTTTGATTAGAGAACATTATCCTAAGATAGACATTGAGGATTAGTATAGAAGATCTTCCTATAATTTTGGTAATATAGAGATTTTGGGTATTTTTAAAGCAATACATCATTGTCTGGATACAGGCACAAAGAGGAGGCTCTAGCAAAAATGTACCTAGGATTGAAAACTACGACAAGAAGTTTTGGGCTTGACCAGGGTTATCCCGGTAAACGAGAACGAGACTTTATCAGCAATTTTTTTTAAAAGCGTTGAGAAAGGGTCGACTTCAAAAAAAATAATTAAAAATAATATATAAATATATAAATATATAAATATAGATTTGTTGATATAAATATAATATTTAATTTTTAAATATATTTTAGATAAGTATAAATGTACATTTACACTTAATATAATTTATATATAAGATATTTAGTGAAAATGGTTTATAAAAAATAAATAAAATATTTTTAATTAACAATTTTCTAATTATTATGGAGTAATAGTCATTTTATAACAAATTGATGACTAAAAAATAAAAAAAAATTAAAAAATATCCAAAATATGTAGAAAACGCAACTCGAACTTCAAATTACCATAACTTTTGATGGTAGTGTCTGTTAGAGCTCTACCACATATCAAATCGAATCCTGTGACAATCTCTACATCACTGTGACCCGAGGGACACCGGTCAAGGATCATTAGAGGACACAAAAGTCCCAGAAGGCCTCCAAAACTGAGTTTTTAGTCAGGGTACCCAGATTTTTTAACATTTTGTGGATTTTCAACCTCTTTTAAGGGGGTATTGTTGAATTTTTTTTGGTGGGGACTGAATTTATTACAAGGTATTACATTCATATTGATATTATGTTTTTTAAATTTCCTTGTTTTTTATAATGAACTGCTATTTATAATCAAATATATAAAAATATATATATATTATATATATATTCACACATATAAATTTATTTATATAAATATAAATAATAAAATATATTTAAATTAAAATATAATAGCTTTATCTAAATAATAACTAATATCCCTTTTATTTAAAACACAAATATATGAATATTTATATACCTATATATTAATCTAACTATTTATATATATTAATCATACTATATATATATATATATATTAATATAACTATATATATATTAATATAACTATATATATATATATTACTATACGAATAAATATAACTAAATATATAAATAGTGATTTATATTAATATGACTATATATAAATATATATATTTATATAACAATATATATATTAATATAACTATATATATACTAATATAAATATATATTACTATACGAAAAAATATAACTATATATATATATAATGAAATGGAAAACAAATCATAATAGAGTAGTGGTAAGGGATTAGGCGCACAGGGGGGAGGTCTCGAGTTCAAATCTTGGTGGAGGCAGGGGCGCGCGCACATGGGGGCATATGAGAGTAAGTGCATATAAAGGGTGGACGGGGTGTGCGGGGTGGTGGATGGGGGATGAAAAGTTCTGTAAAAGGGGGGATCAGGTGCTATAAAATCCCAACTATTTTAAGTATTTTTTTATTTTTTTAAATTTTCTAAATTTTTTAAATTTTTTAAATTTTTTTAACTTTTATCAGTGCTTTTAAAAAAGCGTTGATAAAATGGGTCCTTTATCAGTTCTAAAACAAAAGCACTATTAAAGAAAGTGCTCATAAAGGGGTCCTTTATCAGCGCTAAAACAATGCATTGATAAAGGACCCATTTAACAGTTCTTTGTTTTAGCACGGATAAAAGAACCCTTTATGAGCGCTTTATTTTAGCGCGGATAAAATGGGTCATTAGCATCAATTTTTTTAGCACTGATAAAGGGGTCCCCCATTTATCTTTTCCGACATTAACAGCACTATTCTAGCACTGTTAATGGCCATTTTTACCACTGATAATAGCCGTATTTTTATTAGTGTTAATTCTATGGTGTGTAAATTTAAAAATAAGGTGTTATCATACTCTCTAAATGATTTTATAACTATTATTACTCACACATTTTTTCTAGTTTTTGTCAGTGGCTAGATTCAAAAGAAGTCATAGTAACTTTGAGAATGATGTACAAGGTTGGATCAATGGTGGAAATGAGCAAAAAATGGGAATGTTGATAGGTGTAAATGATATCATGTTCATGCCAAATCAGTTTTCCAAAAATATGATCAACATCATATATATTGACCAACTACCAGACCCAACAATGAAAATAAAGTTGATGAATGATAAGTCCTCTTGTAGTGGAAACCATGGAGAAAAAAACCTCAATTTTTATAATACATGAAACGTGGAAGGAGACACCCAGGAACGTGTCTCAATAGAATAATGATATGATTTATGCGTGGGAAAGAAAAACATAATGAAAAAAACTGTCGAGAAAAAATGATGTGTACTCTAGAAGAATATGGAAATGGTCCCAAGAATCCATTTACAATCATTTACCATAAATATAGGGTACATTTCCATTACCCGAGTGAATGTCCTATTCTATATGATAACCTCTTGGTCAAGGAAGAAGCTATGTGGAAATAAATGCATTGAGAAATGTTTAAAATTATTAGTGCTCTTTGCTGATGGAATTACTTTGGATGTCTTTTCTCTTGTATTTGTAACCCTACAATTTTTCTTGTCAAAACATTATTTGATGTAGAATTATATTTTCTCTAGTGGATATAGTTATAAATAACAATTTTGACTTTTATGATCATTGTGTTTGAGGTAATTACACGTTATTAAATTTTTGGTTGAAAATATGAGGTATGAGATAAATTTTGTGATTAAATTATGTTATGGTTATATTGATAAATTTATCTCATTTTTGTAATGTTATAAAAATTTGTTTATGAAAATTGACAACACACAGACCGTATGTCAACCCATCGCGTCAGACAAAGCTGTGGGAATCAATCCCACAATGAGAGTGTGATTGGCATTTATTGCCTAACAATGGAATATGTGAAGTCCCTTGTTAGTGTGACTAATTATTTTTATTTAAATGATTTTATTGATCAATAGGATGTTTATTTGGGATATTATTTCTTATCAAATGGATACCCTTATTATAAGAAAATGATTTTGTTATTAAGTGATAAATGTTATTTTGGAAGACGTTCCCTCAGTTGGGAACACTATATTCTTAAGGAAAATAGAATACTATGGGATTTCATTTGAGGAGAAATTATGGATTTTTATCTATGTTTTTATTGTGGACTTATAGTGATTTGGGATATTTATGGAAATGATTAAACTATCATAGAGAAATTATTATTAAGTTAATTACTTTTATGTTTGTGACTTTAAGAGTTGTCTATGTCATTTGACGATACAATTTAACATGGAAGACAACACAACCAAATTCTTCTAAATATTTTGATCCAATATTAGTTTTTATTATATTAAAATATTTTAAGGAAAATTTTATATTGAATGGTATTTTTTTAAATTTGGAGTATTGTTGGTTTAATTTTAGAAATTAATATTAGTGTTTCTTTATCTAAAAAATTGTTGTTTTTAGGGATCATCTAATCTTAAACTAACCATTTTGGATTTTTATAATCTCTAATGACAAGGTAAATATATTGTCTATCCTTTGTGGATCATGTGATTATCTAGATGTTTATTATTCCTCTTCTGTTGTGACCAAGTCATCTTGGATACTCATCGTTTGAAAAAAATGATGATTTACTGGTAGAAATTTATTAAAGAATGAGACTCTACATAAAAGTAAGTATATCTCTTTATGTTCTTAGTCAATCTCATAAATAAATTCCTCAACTTTATGAAATGGAACTTAAAACAATAAAAACATTTTCTATTTAGTTTTCCTATTGGGAAACTAATGTTAGTTTTTCCAATCACAAGTTTGTGGTTTTCTTGTTTTCAACTTTCTCCTGATCGTGCTTTCTATCCCTCTCCATCAGAACTTTACACTTAGTTAATCTTCCATATCCATGTTTTCCTATATGGAATCCTCGTATGGGTTATCTCTGGTGACATTTTTTACTTGTCTTTCTGTCTTTTAAAGTGATATTTTTATTTACTCTTTTTTTGATGTGGGATGTTCAATTAGGTTCCCATGACCAATTTTAAAAATTGTGAGGATGAAAATTACCAAAGGGGGGAAGAATGTTACACCCTAGGATTTCATAGTAACTTATCTTCTTGTGCTAAACTCAAAACCGAGTTTGAGCCCACCTTGACTTACCAAACTAGCCATTCAAAAAGTGGTTATGAATAAGTATTAACTGAATTCTAAATTTTATATACTAAATAAAATTTTAGGATCCATATTATCTGTTTTTTAGACATAATATAAAAACAAATCCAATTTTTCATATAAAAGAAGTATTTTTCGAAAATACAATTTTACCACCTTTTAATAGTGATTGTTTTTAAATCCAATATTTGACAGATTTATATATTAAATTTGAAAAAATAAAAATATTATATAAAATAGTGACATAAAAATTTAGTTTTGATAAATTTTTTGTGTTTTTCTGATAACATTCATATTTCGGTGAATAGTGAAAATTACAAAATTTTAATTTAAAAAAAAAACATTTTTATTCAGAATATTTTATAGTGTTAAATTATACATTTTAATGGTTTTAAAGTATAATTATATTATATTTTTACCATTTAATCCAATGTTGGTCATTAGAAATATTTTTACATTGAAATTATACATAAATAGGGTCAATCTTTTGATAGTTATTAGTTTTTAAAAACATGCCATTTATTTTGAAAATGGGAATTAATTTTAAATAAATTAAAAAAATTATATTTTTTAATATGGTAAAATAAAAATCATTTTACAATTTTGAATATCAAATATAACTTAGGCTGAATTTTTGGTATTTTTCTGAAAAACAACAATTTGTTTATGAATAGTAAAACCACTTAGTGGTAGTTAGAAACTAACTTTTTCATTTAAATGAAAATTTACCACTTCTATGAATTTAATTTCTAAAATACGAGATACATTATTGTTATTATTAAGTAAAATTTTGTTTAATAAGAAATTTTTTTTCGGTGAATAGTAACATTTGACTTTTATTTACCACGGTTAAAGGTAAACAGGGTAATTCATGGTATAAAGAAAATTATAATAATACAAAATTACCATAACACTTGTTCTATACTTATTGGATGAGTAATGAATGAACATGGTCATCCTTGGGTGGATTTTGGGACCCCATGGAGCCACTTAAGTATGATAATGACACTTTATTTTAATTATCATAAAGTAAATAAAAAATGACATTGACAAATATTTTTTAGTATATCAATTTTTACATGGTGTAATACAAGTCATCATTTCGACTATAAATTATCATTGGATATATAAAAATATTTCCTACATTATGGTAATTTTTATAATTTCTTGACAACATTTAAATTAAATTCTTTATGACACAATAATAATGTAGAATTTACTTCATTAATAAAGGATTAAAATAAATATGAATAATAATGTTAAAATAATATCCAAAACAAATAAAATTCTTATTAGATGATTTTATATCAAACAAGAGTCATCTTATCTTAGACTTTAATTAGTTTTGGACCTTTTTATTCAGATGATATGTTTATAATAAAATAACATTTTCAACATTCATAAAAATCCCCACCTCTCTCTAATAAAAGGATACCACTTATAACCCATTACTCACACCTCTTAAGTCCATTGGCTCATCTAAACCCTTCCCAAATAAGGTATCAATATCCCTCTCTTCAACATAGAATCCTTACTATTGGTAGAAGTCACTTCAAGATGTCTATTTGGTTCAAACCAAATGGAGTTACCCAAATTAATGGTAATGGTTTCTCTTGTTTTTTTTATTTTATTTTACTTCTCCAATCCCTAAACTCAATTTATTCCTTTATTTTATAACAAATCCAGTATCCTAAATATACTAGGATGTGGTTATGATCAGTATTTTATCTACACTTACAAATACATACAATTAGACATCATGATTGTAGGATAATATAAGGGTAATGTTTTTTTATATTGATGATTTGGAATGGAGAATGGACGACGGAACCGAACATGGTTTGTGGCTTGCTTGAGAGTCAATAATTTATTTAATTTTGGGTTTTCATTTAGAAACATGAAAAATACTTTATCATGGAATTTCTACTGTTAAATTTTGATATTGTATTTCTAGTTTTGGTCATCTAGTGATAATTGTATATTCATTTTTTATGTTATATCAAATTGTTATTCATATTTATTTACTATGTTAAGATAAATTTATAACGATTGTATAGTCACCCCAATGATGAAATTCAACCCTCACTACATGTCAAAATCCTCTGACATTTGTGGAGGTGATCTTTAGATCATCAGACTGACTGGTTTGTCGTTTTGGTCTATGAACCCTGTGTTGAGATGTCACAATGTGATATCTAAGGGGGTAGTCGCATTTCTTTTTATTTATTCTTAATATTTGGTAAAGAAAGATAGGAAATCATATGAATCAATCCTTGTCTAATATATTTTACAATGTATTATCTATTCAATGTAATATGTTACAATCCAAGTACCCTGAGTGGTTTTGTACAATTGCATATTGTTGTAACAATTGATGTTATTTCTATGTGGGTGATGCACTTGTTTTGTGATTTGATTATGGATTTTGAGATATTTTTTGGTTTGACTCATAGAACATATTTGAATGAGTTTTTATTATCCATGCATCATTATATTTACATGAGATCATTTTGTGTCATTCATCTTATAAAGAACGCACTGAAAAAAGGTTTTAGAAATGATGTTGAACTTGAACTTTTATACCTTGATTTTGAAATTGAACTGAAAATGGTTCCTAATATGAAATTCATGTTTAGAATGTTACATGGTGAGATAAATTAAAATATAATCTGTTTTTATAATGTGAAATATTAATAATAACAATGATTTTCTCATTGTGGACCATGACCTGGATATTGGATGGTTGAGGGTAGTGTTAGCGCATCATTTCTCACCATGGGGCGGGGATGGGGGAAATGGAATGTTATATAATTGTTTCATTTTTTATATTGTATTAATGTGTTGTTATATGTCCATAGGTTCATTTTTATAATTTTATAAATTTGAAACCCTAATTATTCTTATTAAGAAGAAAATAGTTGGATATAGACGGAGATAATCTACCAGTATTGGAAACTGAGGCCCCGATAGTGCCATTTGAGGAATTCCGAGAGTAGTTCCAAGAGAAAATTTATCACAAAATGTATTTTATGAATGAGGAAAATTATGTGACTTGAAAATCATTTACAACATGACATAGGATATTATATTACAACCCCATATGACCATTATTAGAGTTTTTTTACATGAGGTGGAAGAATTGTGGACTGAGTCCATCTAGACAATACAAGGTCATTTAGATACTCCTAGTAATAAATAGTTAAAGTCAACTACTTTAATTTTGAAAGTATAAGTTACAACGTGGTTGGATGTTCAGTCACAGACTTGGAAGGTATGCAGAATGTCATTGAAAGAATTATTGGAAATGAATCTGGAACCCTTTTATCTAGGACACAAAGACTAGAGATAGTAGATGAGATCATGTGGTAGACAAATTAAAGCTTTCCCATGATGGATTATACTAGTTGATTTACCCCATTATGTGATTTTTAATTATGTTGGTAAAGGAAGAGATAGATGACATAAATAGTTTTCATGATGAGTTTAAAAGTGGGTTTAAGTCTAATGTTATCTACTTTATCTTAAAGAAGTTTATAGAGACGGTGGATCAGAATACCTTAGCTGGGGGAACCTAAAGGGAGAATGTAGTGTACGATAGATATTATTGTTTTATGATCCTGAGTTTTGTTTTCTTAGTGGAGGAATCATCATTATGATTATGTTAAATAGGGGGAGAGATTAAATAGTATAATGGGGAAGGATCAATTTCTTAGGATCCTAACCTTGGTCTTTCCCACCTGTACGATAAGCTGATCCATTTCTATATATATTATCTTTGACCATTAATGGAGTGTCAAGGATTTGTTATGATGTGAATTCTATATATGTTATATAATAAATCATGACAAAATAGTAGTCATTGAAGATATAGATAGAATCAGAATGTATGTAAGTGAACTTCTACACAATTTTAGTCCGGAAGCAGGGAATATTCTAGTTGTGGTCGTAGATGTAGTGTATGTGGTTCCTCTGAGGAAGAGAGACCATATCAAAATATTGTTTTATCCCATTTGACTTTAATTATTGTAGGTAAGAGTGATATGATAGTTTTATTCCATCATTACTACACTTTTGGATAGTGAGGTTGTGTCATTGATAGTTAGAGGTACTATAATTGTATATTATACTCCAGGTAGTGTGTTATCTATTATTGGTACCTCTCATTCCCTTATTTCTAACCAATTTGTGATATTTTTATGCTTGGAAATATAGTTTTTGACTGGGGTGGTTAATAATAAATACGCCATTGTGAGCACTACCAAGAGACATCTACTTGTACAAAGGGTGTTCTCTCAGGGATGAGATATATCATTTTCTATTGGATATTATTATTATTGGTATATTGGGATTCAATCAAATTAAGGGATTTGAAAAAAAATAGAGTAATGAACCCACATATAATTTTACTGATGGTGACTGATTTTTACATCTCTCAATGGTGAAAACTACATTACCATAGAGAGTGGGGCATCAAGGTGGGTCATGCAAGTCAACATCATTAAAAACTATGGGCATATTTACACCCATGTTTCAAGTCTATTTCGAGACAATATGGCTGTAAAGAATGATGTTTTCCACTAATAGTGGATTATTTTCAAGAAGTGTCTCTTGAAGGGTTCTATGGGTTTCCACCTGAGATATACATTCATTTTATGATTGATTTCATGTTCATTGATGTCCCAATTTATATTCCACCTTACATAATGAAACTGGCATATCATCAAGAGTTTATGAATCAACTAGTGGAGTGGTAGGATGAAGGTTATATAAATCTGATTACGTCACCTTGGGGTCCTCTGGTTTGGTTTTATAATATAGATGAATAGACTATGTTCTTTTTTTTTGAAACTAGACGTTAGACATGATGATTATATGGAACCGATATCTTTTTCCTTATATCGATGATCATCATAACATGTTAAGGGGAACATGTGTTTTCTCATTGATTGACTTTTGTTTAGGGTATCTGTAGTTAAGAGTTAATAATTTTAATATATTGAGGACTTATTGTACTAGTAGTTATGGACTTCATGAGTTAGTTGTAATGTCATTTAGGTTCACAAATGGAATATTAGTGTGGGTGGAATTGATGAACTAATTCTTCCCTCTATGCCTGGATCAGTTTGTAGTTGTTTTTGTTATTGAAAATTGGTGCACTCAAAGACTCATAATGAAAATTCCCAACATCATGACATACTCCTTAATATTATAATTGAAAATTTTATATCTTCTTTCTAAACTATGTGTCAGATTTGGTTTGATTTTTTAATCTCATTGGGCTTCATTATCTATGTGGAAGTTGTTTCATTGGAACTATAAAGGTTTTAGGTAGTTTTTTATTGGGATAATCCCATGATTGTTTACAATATCCATCGAATTTTTAGGTAAATTGTATATTATTAGTGGTTAATATGGGAATTTTTCTAATTGGTATAACTACTATCAGACATGACCAAGAAGTGCATATACAATTAATTCTTTGAATCATGTGATATTTCCATGAAGGAGTTGATGAAGATAATTTAATATGAAAAAGTATTGATCATCACCAATCCAATTTAGAGTGTATAGTGTTTCGTGAAAATTTTGTGATCAGACACGGTTTAGTGTTGATAATGGCTGATTGAGGTGTGGCATATGAGTCTCAATAGTTGAGACAACATGAATGGAACTGCCCTATGAAGAATATCTATTTAACTAAATATTTTTATGATTTTATGTGTTGGATTAATAATCTTCTTTGTGAATATTTTACTATGTATATTGATTAAAAGAGATATAATTATATATTTTTTCATCGATAAATGAATCTCCAACATCATAGGTTGGTAGAGTATTTACAAATATTTTATTTTGAACTAGTCCACATACCTGGAATGGGAAAAAATGTTTTTGAAACTACGAACCTGGAAAAAAATACTTAGGACATGCATGATTCTATTTTTATGTGAATATTGATGAACATTTTATATGAGATGCATGTTGGGGTTCATGAGCCTTGTGATAAGAAGACTCTAATATCAAATTCATTGGTGTCTACACTATTGAGGAAAATGAGAGGGATATAGCCCGAGTATCTTTAATTATTATCCTTGAGGGAATGACTTGAGTGTTGGGATTATATTTTATGTTTGACTATTGATGATGATGAGATTATCTACGCCAGGGATAAGGTTTTCATTCCTATTAATATTCATAAGGATTTCATTTTTTAATTTTCTGACTCGAGGTGGGAAATTAATCAATGTGTAGAAATAACATACCATGAGATACAATGATAGTTTTTGAGGCCGAGCATAAAAAAGGAGATATAGGGGTTTGTAACATGATTCTATACCTATAAAAAAGTGATGGATAAGCATCAATGACTTGGTAGTCTGGTACATCCATATCCCATTCTATAATGGAGGTGGTACAATGTTACTATGCATTTTGTGGAAGATCTCATGAGGATGCCTCATAATAATGACACTATAAGGGTAGTTGTAGATAGTTTGACAAAAGAAGTGCATTTCATGCCTATACATAAAACCTTTCTAGTATAGAAATATGGATGTTTTTATGTTTAGGGAAGAGTCAATTTGAGTGGTTTTCCATAGACTATTGTTTTGGATAATGAATTGTGTTTTACTTCATGCTTATGGAAATTATTCTAGAAGTCACTTAGTAAAAATGTTTTACAAAGATTGTAATTTCTCCCACAAACAACTAGACAGTAAAAGAATACTATAAAGGTTATTAAGGATACCTTGTGATAATGTCTTCTTAACATTGGCAGGTCTTGGGAGAAGAATACATCTTTAGTGGAATTCTCCTAAAACAATAGCTATAAGGTTATGGGACAAATGGAACCATACAATGATCTTTATTATAGGACATACACATCACCTATATGGTAGATAGAGGTTAGTAATTCATAGTTATTTGGACTAAGTCTCATGAAATAGATATTGGTGTATGTTTAGATGATTTATAAGTGTATAGAAATAGTTTAGAGAAGACAAAAGTCAAATGCTAATTGGTGTCAACAACAAATATAATTTATAGGGGTTATCATGTTTTCATTATAATGTCACTTATACTCTAATCACCCCATGATATAGACACAAGGAAAGATTTTGTCTAGGTTTGTTTGACCATTTTAGAATTTTGGATATTATTTTTCTAGTGTATATCGATTGGATCTTCACTAGAGATACAATGTTATGCATGATGTTTTCCAGTTGTCTCAAATTCAATGGTATCCCCCTGACTCTCATCATGGAATATATTTGGATGATGTTCATCTTGATATAGATGTATCTTTTTAGGATTTTCAAATAAATTTTTTAGATCATACCTAGAATGTGTTGTCTAGAATGACTATGATGTTATTTTAAGTATTATGGAAATAGGGGAATGTTCAGGGGAACCATGAAAGATATAATATGATATATAGAATCAATGATATGATCTTTTTATCCCGATTTATTAAAAAACATTAGGAGTATAACACTAGGATTAGCTATTATAAAGTTGGGTCATTTCATAATCCTGTTGTTTTTTAAGGTACGTACCTTTTGAGTTTTCACTTCTGTTCTAGGATGGGAAAGTGTTCGATATAATTTATGAAGCCAATAGAGGTGGATTTATTTTTTTTTAAAAAATTCCGGACAAATGTCAACATAAATTTTACACTCCGTGTAATGATATTACACTTCATGTAAAAGTTTAATTGGGGTAAATCTTATAGATGTTATAATTTTATCATTTTAAACTCTATGTAATAATAATAATAATAAAAATTACATGATGTGTAACAAAACTAAATGTCATGAAATTCTATGAGCAGTAGATTACAATGTTTTGTGTGGTTCATTTTGTTTTAATTTTTAATTATACATCCTTCATCATCTTACCCTCGAAAGACTCTTAGTGAATATGGAGTGATTTCGTTATCAATGATCATTAAAAATTTGTTTTGGATAACCGTTAATCCCTTTTTCATTAGATCAATTAAATTAATCATTCTTACGATGAAAAAATTGAACCTTTAATAGTTTTGGGTAACGACAATGATCTGGATCCATGTTTTTTTAGATATCTCATCCATCATTGTTGAATTTACTAACATACATTAATTGGGGTTTTTGATTTGTGAGTGTTCTTCATAAATTTTGATGTAGCTGTCCTATTATTAAATACCCAAATTATTAATTTTTATTAAATTTATCAAGTTATTAAATATCTATTATATGGTTATAAATTGTGTTCCCATAATTGAATTGATTAATTAATCATTTAATTAATTATGGGATAATTTTTATTGGTAAATTTAATTATTCAATTAATTGATTATTGGTTTAATTAAATTAGTTGATGTAATCAATTTTTTATTGGATTAATTGATGATATTTACTTGATTATATAGTTTTTTAATACTTTAATGTAATTTTTTTGATTAATTAATTGTTGAGTTAATTCAATGGTTAATGTTATGAAATTAATGAAATTTTGATATTGTGATATATGTGTTTAATGTGTGTGGGTTGGGGACTATGTCTCCAAATACCCATATGTGTTAATTGTGTGTGGGATATGAACTAAGGATCAAAATACACATATATGTTAAATGTGTGTTGGTAAACAATTGGAACTCTAAATGCCCATAAATATTGTGAGTATTGGATAAAAAATATGTCTCCAAATACATGTGTAACTTTGAGGTGGGTGATTATGATCGAGGATTCATCTATCCACTTTTTAATAAGAACAATGTTCTACACCGATTAGTTCGCAAAGGATAATAGTTTCAATTGGTAGTGATGTGAAATAAGACAATGAATGGTAACAATGACATTCATATATATGGTATTTCATAAAGATAGTACCAAGTGTAGAATGGGATGACTGAGGTATTGGATTTTAAGTTTCCTAGGGAACCTATGGAATTTCCTTGTTAAATAAAGATAAATTTGTGAAATTTTAACTATTTTATTTATTGTTTTTAGATTATTCTTTATATAAATACATATGGTAAAATAGTGTAAATATTTTTTAGACACGGTTGTTGGTGGCCTACTGAGTTTTAATAATACCCTAATTAGGCTTCCTAATAGGTATGAGAACTGAAATCTACATTGTAGTATAAGATAAGAGAACTTATCTGGTGTTAGATGGATTATATACTATAGGGCATGGATGAGGGAACCGGTCGGGGTTCAGAATGCATTTAATAATTTTTACTATCTTTAATTTTTGGTTTTCATTTTGACACATGGAATTTAGTTTATCATGAAATGTCTACTATTTAATATTGATGTTGTACTTCCAGTTTTGGTTATCTTGTGGTATTGGTATTTTCCTGGTAATGTAATATCAATTGATTTTTTTATTTTTTTTATAATGTTTAGATACATTGATAAAGAGGGAATAGTCACCCCAATATATATATTAGACCCTCTCTACATGTAAAAATTTTCTTGCATTCAGGGAGTCATGCTTGACGCATGTAACTGACAAGCATGGGGCACCAGTGTGTGGCACCCAGGTTAGGACATAACATCATTGATTTGGTTAACACAATTCCATTAAAGGGAACCAATATCCCAATTATTCCCATCATACAATTACATATTATTTTTTTCTATAATGAAATTGAATAAATATTCCCCGAGTTATGAATTTTATGTAAATAAGGACAAGGGATAGAAAGTTTTAAATATATTTATAATTTAAAAAAAATGAGGAAGCACACGCCCTGATCCATGCTTTCTGGGGATGAGAATGTATTATAATCATGGAGATAAAGGCTATGATGATTAGTTTTTAACGTTCCATAATAGTGGTACCAATATACAATGTGTCAACATTAATAATATCAGTCACTATGTAAATTATTACATGTGGATTAAAGGTAATTTCCAAATAATATTCCAATAGAGAAATTTCTTATTAATGCAACCACAATATGAAAGGTTATTTTTTATAATGATATAGTGGAATATACCATACTCATACCCCCAAATTAATGTTATGATTTATTTAATTAATTCTTTTCAAAATCATTTATATAATCCTTTTATTCCATGAATATTATATATTTACCTATGCCCTTACTAGTGGAGTTATCAGCCAAAACTTTTTGTTGATGTAATATAGAAATAATTATGTTTCTGTAAGTTTCCATAATGAAACATAAATATTCTTGATTTTATAATTTCATTATCTTACCAATGGTTAATTTTTATATAATCCTTGAAATAGAATATATTTTTTTATATGATGAAAAAAACCATTAATAATGAGATGTAAATTATTATTCCTTCTGATGAAATATAATTTTGTATCATTAGACTATATACATTATAATTTGATTTATATATGGAGCCACCCCCATTACAATTTCTAATTAATATTCTAGGGGATGAAGATAATACACAAACTTTATATGGAAAAGGTAATATTCAAATTTAGTATGTTCATATTTTATAAGAATTTATTTATTTATTTACAATGTAATTACATGGATATCCATTGCTACATAGTTATATTTTTATTAAATGAATTTTTTATATTTTTAAAATATATTTTGATTTCTTTGATTTTTTATGCTACATGAAACATCAACATTGATTTTATTATTTGAAAAGTTGAGATTCTAAGAAACATCATTTTATTATTAATATTATATAAAAAATATTATAATAACCTACCTTTTATAATGGATTGTACGAACATGATTAATTAAATTATGAATTTTCTATACATGTAAAACACTTTTCAAATTGAATAAATATATTTTTATGAATAATAATTTAAATGTGCATAAAATGAGATTTATACCAAAAAAATAAAGAAAAAATCATTGTTGGATTACATTAATGGAATATATATATATATATAATATACTTTCTAATTTTTAACATTCATCATATGTTTTTATAGAAATTGTACACATCTAGTTTTTTTCATAAAACTCACAGTTTCTAAATTTTATTTTTTTCCTTTTAATAGAGCATGTTACATCCCAAGTAAATTGAGAATAAGTGTTTCCGAAGCTTTCTGCCTGGGCGCGTGTGCCCATCCGTCACATAGGGGTGGACGTGCTGCTTGTTGCCCCACATTCCCACTTTCCAATGGCGGGCGACATCCTTTCCTTGTTAAGGGACGTCTGCTCCTTAATCGAAATCGGGATGATGGAATGTTGGTTCTTCCTTCTGTGGATTTCTCCTCGGAGCTCGTCAGTTAGTCCGGGTCTCCCTCATCGATTTAAGACGTATTCGTAAATCTCGTTCCTGATTCCATATCTTCATGGAAACCAGTTAATTATGCTGCTTCTATCGAGATTCTCCAAGGGTTCTGGTCAGGGCAGCAACCTTTGGTGAGGAGAACGGTAATGCTGGGGTGTCGTTGGCATGCCTCGACGCTGGGGGATTGGCATGTATGTCTTATTTCCCTTATTTTAGGGCTTCACGAGGGCATGAAATCCCGAGGCATCCCACATCGAACATAGGGGATTGACATGACATAGGCATGTATCTAAGGTTTTCCTCAGCTTCTCATGTCTAAAACGGGGTATGCCATGAGTTTAACATCTAGCAGAGACTGATCAGACTGATCGGAACACTGAGAGTGGATAAGTTAAAAGGACCCCCTAAAGGGAACTCCGGTGTAGCGGCCATCACGTGGGCGGTTTCCCGGATACCATGGAGTGGAATGAGGTGGAATGATCGCACCGAGATGTGGCGACCCAGGTAAGGATCAGGATGGGTGATGGAGTGAAAAGGGGATTTACCCTCATCAAGGCTTCCTACGTATCCCCATGGCAGGGAATCAAAGTCTGCGTAGTTCGGTGATAAGGTGGGACACCTAAAGAGGCGAACTGTGAGAATGAATGCATTGATTGGATCCTAGAGGAAGTAAGACCTCCAGCCTAGGGCATGAGCTTCCCTATGAAAATGGGCTTGAGGGAGAGGTTGGGAGGAGGCATGGGTGTTGGATATAGGGCTTACACTCTGAGGTGGCCCATAATGGTGGATATGGGGCTTACGCACTGAGGCGGCCCATAATGGTGGATGTGAACTGATGTGGAGGGGTTGGAACAACTGAGTGACGAAATTGAACCTCATGGAGGCTTCCTACGTACCATTTTTTAGCACGGATCAAAGTCCGCATAATTCGGGGCATACAGTATAACATCGTGTGGGACGGGATACAATTTAACGTCATGCTGGACTGGATAAAGTTTAACGTCTTTCTGGACATGCATATAGTTTAACATCATGTGGGATGGGATATTTGGGGCTTACCTGAGCCTGGTTGGTGTAGGAGTATGAGGTGATTTCCCACCGCCGCTTGGACCTGGAAATATTCCTTCCTCTGGTACCCGAAACAAAAAATCGCTACCCCATGTCGGGGGTTGTGTCCTCCAACCGATGGATTGGAATTACGTAGGCATCATCCAAACCTGCCAAGGGATCACTTGTGACAGGGGTGAGCTCGACCTCACCTGCCAGAACATGCTTATCCTTGCTCTTGTAATAGTCAGGTTCTAGATAACGGACATCGCAAGAGGTAGTAGGAAATGCATCTCCTTGGAGCTTGCCTACTCGACCATTAAGGGAGTATTTGAGGCATTGGTGATATGATGAGGGGACCCCTGTGTGAAGGTGGTGCCACGGCCTGCACATCAACTCATAGTAGGCTGTGTCCTGAGAGACAACCATGAATTCGTTGCTAGCAATTAGGCCCCTGAACTGGGTCTTCAGGTGAATCTTACCGATTGGAGTTTGATCAGTCATGTCGTGCCCATAGATCATGAGGTCTGGGGGAGTTAAATCATCTTTAGGCAACCCTAACATTCGTAGTGTCTGAGTTGAGATTAGGTTAATATCATAACCTGTGCCAACAAGACATCGGTGGACATCCACACCATTGAACTGGCCAGTGACGTACAATGGACAAATGTGCCCCTGTTTAGGAGGGTCTTCATATTCACCGGAGAATGAGATAACTACATGATATTCAGCGTTATCAATCGCCTCGGCCTAGAAGGCTTCTGCTGCCGCTACCTCCATCTCAAACTGGAGGGGGCTCTTTAAGTCATCGGTGAGTGCCTCATGCATTTCAGATGATAAGAAATGATCCTAAAATATAGAAAGAATCACTGGAATGCCATCCAAGTGCTTCAAGATGTCATACTACCGGGCCAAACGTGAGCTTCTTCTTACAGGAGGTCGTTCTACGATTGGAGGAATGAAGGGCTCCGCTGGCTGGACCGGTGACTGACTGGTACTAGGCAGGTCTCGCTGCTCACTAGTCAAGGCCCGAAGATTAGGACCAGAAGGATAGGGTCGGTTGGTGGTAGGAAAGAGCTGGTCGCGGCCTGAATGAGGTGGTTCTTCCTGATCTAGCAACAAAAACGGTGGTAAACGCGAACCTGTCGACATCGGATGAAGGGGCCACGTGTGCAATGCTCTGTATTGGGCGTGCTGCCTAGTCTCAGTGGGGTGAACAGCCTGGCTGGAGGTGCCAACTGACGTGCCTCGCCGATTCGTGTAGCCGGGGATCCTCCAACATTGGTGACGGTTGGGGACATTGGGAAGGTCCACCTGGAATTCTTCATCATCGGGAGTCAAAAAGGGTTTTACCAACTCTACAGTATTAACCGAAGCGTACCCCGGACTGTGACTCGAGGAGTCATCCATTACCGGATGGAGTCTCGGAGGGATCCACATTTCTGGGGGCATAAAATCACCAAGATTGCGGGATGACGATGGCATTGGCAGGGCGGTTTCTTTCTTCATGCGCTGCCACTTGCTCTTCTCCGAAAAGGTATGTTGGGACGACGATGCTGAGGTAGCACTTGCAGATTCTGAGGGCTTTGGCTAATTTAGGTGGGCACTGATGATGCCATGGGTGCGGGCGACCATCTTGAGGGCCATCCAGTCGTTATACTTCCATGACCCACAGTTGGAAACCTGCTGCCACTCATCATTTTTGCCACTACTGCCATCTAATCTCTCAAAGACACCTGCCACTTGTGCCGGGGCTAGGCCCAACCTGACTATATTGTTGTAAATCTGGTCTTGGAGCCAGTCCTTGAACATATTGCATCACTGGAGGGTGTGCCTCAAGGTTCGGTGATATGGGTAGTAGTTGGGGTGATCAGTGAGATGTGCCTCTTCTGGCTTCCAGCACTTGGGCAGTCGCACTATTCTTTTCTCTAGAGCAGTACGGAAATAACTAGGGACCTGGGCCTTGTCAAATGAGTTGGTCTGATTACTTCTGTCTGGAAAGGGGGATCTTGGAGGATGGACCTAACGTAGGTTCGTAGGAGCATGTTGAGGAGGCGGAGCCTAGTTATCTCGCCTAGGTGTTGGCGGTGCATTACGCGGAGGCGCTTACTGATTGAGAGGCGGTTGCTGTTGGGTAGGAGGTTGTGCCCGTTGGGGTGGACCCCTATGGGGCTGCGGAGCTGGCCTCACTAGTAGCAACTCTAGCTGCCTCGGGGCCTCTATCTGGGCTACTATAGTGGTCTCAGCTCTGGATTCTCTCCTTCCAGGGATCACAGGAGGCAGCGGGCATGCCTGACTGGCCTGTTTTAGGGATTCTTTGAGGTGCTGAGCCTTGTCTGAGAAGTCCCAGAACCCTCCGTGGTAATTATGAGTGATCAGAGAAGGAACCAGCTCTACCTTGACGTTCTCTATGCACATTTTCTGCAAAATCTCGTGAGTTAGTGGCATGTCAAGGGAGTATGTGATCCCCTTCCACCGGGCGACGAAGTGCGCGACTTTCTCTTCGAGCCTTTGTTTGCACCTGAAGAGGTATGCGATGTTTTTCATCCAGTTTTTGGAACTTAACTGGTATAGGAATTGACTAAGATGTTCCTCCATCTAGTCATAGATCTGACAGAGAGCTGGCTGTACCAGACAAATGATGGTCCTTCTAGTGTCTGTATGATGCAACAGAGCTTGGCGGCCTCCTGCTATGCTGGGGTTCCCAACATAGGCTTGCACCTCGAGTTGATGTGGGCCAGGTGCTGTGGCAGGTCTCTGGTCCCATTAAATGGGGAGAAGTTGGGGTTCCTAAATCCTCGCGGGGTTGGCATATAATCTACCCATGCTGGTTATGGCTTACCGTCCGGTGGGATTGCCACTTCTCGTGTTTTTAGAGCCTCTAAGCAGGCGAAAAGTGCCACCATCGGATCATCTGGATGTGGTTTTTTTTTCTGACAGGGATCCCTATCCACAAGCACATTTCCAGGCTCTTCAATCTGGTAGTCAAGCTCAACAGCTCGCAGGGCGGCTGGCGGAGCCACTCTTGGGGTAGGGGGAGGAAACCGAGCAGGGTCCCTTGGGTGATCACGCCGCTCAGGAGGGTTCGGAGAAACGTATCATGCCCTCTTTCCATGAGCTCTGGCCTCTCCTCTGTCGGCGAACACGGCATGATCACGGTTGCCTAGGAGAATATCGTTGAGGGGTAGTTGCTCCTGCCCCTGTTGTCTCGGCCTAGGATCACCGTAGTAAGGATGCTACTCTGCAATGCATTCGTCCTGAAGCTCATCAACCTGCCTGTTCTTCTCAGTGAGCTATTGGCGCAGTGTGGCCTTCTCAGGATCTTCCTCTACCTTTTTCACTAAGGCAGACGGGTTGGCGAGCTTGACAGCCCCGACGTGCTCTTTACCCTTGCCGATGTTTTGGCTCAGTGTTAATGCATCAGTGGGCATGGGGAGACCCGTGAGGTTTCTCTGCTGGCCAGTAATTCTCCCTGATGGGTCCAATAGCGGCTTTTCCTTAGGGGGTGAGTCCCCATCGAGGATTTCCACACCGTTCCCCTATCCCGAAGGGTTAGCCATGATTACCGCCACTTCTCTTGGTGGCATTCCATTAGAGACACCCAGTGAGTTGGGATGTCGGCAAATTTCACTGAAGAAAAGCGTAGCGTATTTCCCCCATCAATGGATGTGCACTTGAGGGTTGGCCTCCTCGATAACTTTGCAGAGTACCTGAAAACTCTGAACGCATTGTTGTTCGAGGGCCCTGCGGTGGCTAAGTGACTCAGGTTACCGAACCGTGTGGAGCGCGGTTAGGTCGACCCGACGAAATTTCTCACTGATATCCTCGAGATGTTCATGACTCCCAGGATAAGGCGATCACTGATGGTAAAGACAAGAGTGAGTCATCCAGAGAGTCTGGATGAAACATTTAAACTCTCTTGGGGTGATTGATTCTGGTATATCAAATTCTGATCCCGCGACCAGCCAAAACTTCTCGGAGAAGTGGCCTACTGCGGGGAAGGTCCAGAAGCTCCATGACTCTGGTTCGGGATCCGGCCCATGCTGCCCCTTCTCATCAACCAAGAATGGTTGGGGAACTGGTAGTGGTGCCGAGGCAGGCCGCTGGGCCGGTGGACTGGCTAGTGGAGAATACGACAAGCAGGATGATTAGCCACTGAATCCTAAATTTCCTTACAAGGGTTACAGTGTCCTAGCAGCCACGTCACGATAAGATTGGATGGCGAACAGGGCTCCTATAACAGTGTCAGTTCTTGCCGAGGGTGTTCCATGTCATGACTCTTCCGTCGCTCCCCAGAAAAGTTCTCCACCAACTCTGACCAAGGTGGAAGGTGCTTCCAAAGAGGCCAATGGATACTGCATGTTTGATCTCTGGGGTTATGTCAAGTCCTTTTCCTCTTTTATATTCCTACGGAGGGAGGTAGGGATCATGCGGATCCTGCATTCGTGGAGTACGAGGCTGACGTGCTGCATCCCCATCCCTGCCCTTGACTCAAAGGACTGGGGGGAGGGCTCTATAGTTGAGTCGTACTCCGCCTCAGAGTCCGATAAACGGACTCATCTGATTTCTGTCCGGACTTCCCTATCATTCCTCTTGCGGCGACAACGTCCCGGCTTCCTGCCCCTGGGTGGCTCCTCGGGGCAATGATGGTTTCCATCATGGAGTCCTCTGGCAGAAATAGTGCTGGGTCAGAGTGGACTGAAGGATGGGGTGTGAGGAGCACCAGGACAGATATCAAAAGGGATATGTGGAGGACCTCCATGTGGGTGAGTGAAAAGATATGAAATGGCACCATACTCACAGCAATCGGTAGGGGAAGTGGCCCAGTACCTCGTGTAGTGGGCGTTGGAAAGAGCCATACCCAGCGCGTATCTATCACGGGGATGCCTTTTTCTTTCCAGAACAGTGTTACGGAGTAGGCCTTCACACTGGATGGCACTACAACGAATTGGTCTACGGCATCCATTGCCTGTGCCAGTGACCAAGAGAGTCGACCCAATATGCCTGCAGGGTGGTCGGGGCCTCGATCTGGGCCGAGCATGTAACTGCCCTTACTCAACATGTGTGAGGGTCTGATATCTGGGGTCAGCAGTGGCTCGTGCCACAGTAGATGCTGATGTTGATACCCCAGGGTAGGAATTCTCTTCCACTTGTGCCCGACACTGGCGTCGGGTCAGATAGGTTGGAGCAGGTGGTGCGGGCAAACAGATCGCCTACTCCTTGGCCGGAGGAGTCGGTTGGCAGCGTTGACATAGCCTGGCATGGGCCCTTGTCATGGACCCTTGAAGCGGATCTCCGATTGGGTGAACCTGTACATCCCCTACCTCATCGTCGAAGGGAGGTGAGGTGTCGAGGTGTTATGGGGATAGGCTCCCAAAACAGTTGAACGTCAAGGTGGGGCGCAGTGGATCCCTGTGCGGCCCTTGGGGGTGGAAATCGCAGTGAGGTGCAGCTGCCTCGAGATCCAAATGGGCCATGTCCCTGGTCGAGATGACCCCTTCCTCCTCGTACCTACACACAAGGTCGTTGATCACCCTTTGTTGGATAATCCTTGATGGAGAGAGGGGTTGTGAGCGCCCGGTAGTCGTAGTGGTGGGTGCTGCTATGGAAAAGGAGGGACCGTGTGGGGTGGTTGCGTCTGCACTGCCCCTGTCTCTGTGCTGGTTGGCTGGTGGAGATCAAGCTCTAGATGCAGTGATCTGATTCTTGGAAGAAGGGAGATGAACCCATTAGGGCTAATAGGAAATGAAATCAACAACCAATATCCCAGCACCATTCTGTCTCCATGGTCGGTAAGAGTGATCCACGTTGATGACGTTGCAGAACAGAGTGATCAACGTCCTGACTGCCTCAACCCCTGGCATGTTTCACATCCTGGTGCTGGGTACCCGGACCTAGGGATATGCTAATCATCTGAAATCCCAAACTCTACTAGTATTCTTATTGGGAAGAAGATATTCATTCCGGGTTCACCATTTTCTATTTCAGACGCTTTCCATCAGGGTGTACGCGAATATCTGTCACGCAGGGGAGGACACATGGCTTGTTGCCCTGCATTCCTACTTTCCAAAGGCGGGCGACATTCATTCCTTGTTCAGGGATGTCTTCTCCTTGATCAAAACCGGGATGATGGGATGCCGTTTCTTTCTTCCATGGATTTCTCCTCGGAGCTCTTCACCTAGTCTGAGTCTTCCTCATAGATTTAAGACGTATTCGCGAATCTCGTTCCTAGTGCCATATCTTCATGGACACTAGTTAATTATGTTGCTTCCGTGGAGATGCTCCAAGGGGTCTAGTCGGGCCAGCAACCTTTGGTGAGGAGAATGGTCACGTTGGGGTGTCATTGGAGTGTCTTGACGCTGGGGGATTGGCATGTCTATCTTTTGTCCCTCATTTTAGGGATTCTACAGGGCACGAAATCCTGAGGCATCCCATATCGGATACGGGGGATTGACTTGCCATATGCATATATCTGAGGTTTTCATCAGCTTCCCATGTTTAACACGGGGTATGTCGTGAGTTTAATGTCTTTTGGAGACGGATCAGACTGATTGGAACACTTAGAGTGGATCTGAAAAAAGTACCCCATAATGGGAACTCTGATGTTGGGGCCAACACGTGGTCGGCTTCCCAGATACCATGGAGTTGAATTAGGTGGCATGATCCCACTGGGATATGGCGTCCTGGGTAAGGATCAATATTGGTGATGGAGTGAAGAGGGTCTTGAACCTCAAAGAGGCTTCTTACATATCCCCATGGTAGGGAATCAATGTCCGCGTAGTTCGGTGATACGGTGGGACACCTGAAGGGGCGAACCGTGAGAATGAACACATGGATTGGAGCATGGAGGAAGTAAGTCCCCATGGCTAGGTCATGAGCTTCCTGAGGCACGTGGTCTCATGGGAGAGGCCAGGATGAGACATTGGTTTTGGATAAGGGGCTTATGCTCTGAGGCAGCACGTGATGGTGGATATGGGGCTTATGCTCTAAGGCATCCCATAATGGTGGATGTGAACCGACACGGAGGGTATGGAACAACTAAATGATGAGCATGAACCTCATGGAGGCTTCTTTACGTACCATGCTTTAACACGGATCAAATTCCACGAAGTTCGGGGCATACAGTTTAACATCGTGCGGGACGGGATACCGTTTAATGTTGTGCTGGACGGGATACAGTTTAACGTCATGCTGGATGGGTGTAGGGTTTAACGTCATGCAGGATGGGATATTTGGGGCTTACACTCTGAGGCGACCCAAAGTGTTGGTGAACCGACGTGAAAAAGTCGGAATGACCGGATGGTGGGCTTGAACCTCATGGAGGCTTCCAACGTACCGTGCTTTATCACAGATCAAAGTCCACATAGATCGCTGGGATGCGGCGTATGCTCTGAGGCGGCCCATGGGAGGATGCCATGGTCGACGCTCACTCTAAGCCCACGTGAGTCATGATCGGTTTGAGAGACAAGAGGCAGCAGGGACCAGACGATCATGTTGCAAAGGGTGTGGTCATCAGAAGCGGACAGGGGCTTACGTGTTGAGCGACACAAAGAGGAAACAAAGGCGTACGCGTGGTTAGAAACCCTTAGTGTTGGGACTTACTCCAGGATAGAGGCCCATAGTGCAACAAAGCATATATGGAGAGGGATTAGGACTGAACAAAGGAGATGCCTCGTTCCCTATCACGCCATCCACTGGCCTTGGCAGTGGGAAAGTACGACGGTGCATGGGTTCAACCTTCCACAATAGAGTCTAAGGGCTTATGCTCTGAGGAAACCCTTCCCCGTGGGAAAATGCCACTCCAAAAGGAGGATATCATTCCATTTTAGGAAGATTACATTCCTGTGGAGACGAGTAGTGTATAGAATGTCTGAGCCAGGGGGACCCTGCGTGCGAGGCACGGGGTCAGATCACAGTTTAACGCCATGTGTTGAGGACGTGGTGCTCGGCAGTTTAACGTCTTGTAGCTCGAACGAGGTGGGTTTTCTCCACACCCCTAGGGATTACATGACCAACACACTCTACCCCATGTGGGAGGGAAGGCATCGGCAAGGTCGTACTGAAGGGGGGCTGCAGGGTGAACTATCGAGTGGTCCACGTTAGCGTGGCTTTGCGAAGAAGAAATAGTCGTTAGCGTACCATTGTGAAGAAGCATGAGGCAAAGCAACGCAATGGGAAACACCTCCCAAGGGACATTGAGGTTACTTCGTACGAGCCTGGAAGGCTGTACGGAACAACAATTCATGGCATGCATGCCCGGTATGGAGGACATCTGGCGCCTATACAGGGAGGCACCCGGGGGGGCATCAAGGTGAGGAGTCTTGGATTTGTGTGCAAAGAGGTGGTTTTCACACAAAAACACCGGGATGGCGTGTAAGAGAGATTGAACGCAGCTAGGGGGATTGTGCGCAAAGGGCTTGGATTACGCGTGGGGGGGAATGGCCAATCCCTAAGATATGGGAAAACCTAACGAAGGGATTACGCGCAATGTAGAAGGTATTGCGCGCAATTGGAGGGGATTTCACGCAATGGGAAGGTATTGCACCTGAAGGAGGAACCCTGGGGTGTATGAAAATTTACTTAAGCCAGTGGGATTGCACGCCAAGGCAAACCCCGGGGCAAGGTTGCGTGAAAAGGGTTATTACCTGGAAGTCATATTGCGCACGCGAGAGCCCACATTGCGCGCATGGGAGCGGGTCCGAATTCCTCAGCCCCGAAACAGTTGGGGTCACCTTCTATTTATAGGCACTCACCATTGTGGAATTGGGACGTCGCACGAAATCTTCTTCCCTAGGACATATCGGTGCGAAAGGCCTCACCGCGTGGAATCAGGCGCACAAAATTACGCACCACACTGGTTCTTTTTCGCGAATCCCGGGATTCCTTCACGCGAACAACATTTTTTCTCGCAAGTCCTCCTTAATTTCATGCACCACATCCGGGACCTCCGAACCGGCCCTCCGAGTCCGAATATGACTTCGCTTAATCATTTCGAAACTTCCTCTAGGATTTATGGTCTTTTTTAGCGTCTACAATAAGATATTTTCATATTTTTTAATATATGTGAATAAAATATTAATTTTAATTTAAATGGTTTCTATGTTCTATAGCGTACTCGATACGCAACAACAGGTTTCTTTAAAATCTTACGTTGCACACAAATAATATGATAATTTTATTTTAAATGAAATTTAAATTCTTGACATTGTATTGGTTGGAATGAAAAATAACCAACTAAAATATTATTATACATCATTTTTTAATGTATTTACTTTTATCCAATAAAAGTTATGGTCTTAAAATTCGAATGCATATTATTTTACACATAATTTACATTAAAATGTCGATTTACCACCTTTTAATAGAGAACCCTCTTTAAATATTGTTCTGGACACTTTAATAAATTCTATTTGACCTAACAAAATCCTTATTTATAATTGGAACATAAAAATTTACTTTTTGATATTTTTTGGAATTTTTATGATAAAGTTCATTTTTAATAAATAGTGGAAAATGTTGTATTTTATTTCAAAACTGTGTTTTAATATAATTTATTTATATGGTTATATTGTATTTTTTATTTTAAACGTTTAATTATAATATATTTTTTATATTTAATCCAATTTTAGTCATTGGAATTTATTTCACTTTGAAATTGGACATAAACAAGTGTCAATCTTTTGATAGTTATTGGTTATTAACAACAAGCTATTTGTTTTAACAGTGAAAATTAATTTCAAATTAATTAATGCCACTTCTATGTTTTGAATTTTAAAAAATAGACCTCATTTTTTAATTTGGAATATCAAATATATCTTAGGCATAATTTTTTTTATTTTTCTGAATAACATCAATTTTGATGAATAGTAAAACCACTTAGTATGAGTTATAAATTCTGAATTTCTCATTTAAATTAAATTTTACCACTTATGTGAATTGAATTTAAGAAATCTATCATACATGGTAGCTAGTAGTAAGTAAACTGTAGTTCAATAAGATGAAAATAATTTTTGGTGAATAGAAACTTTAGCATTATATTTATAGCGGTTAAAGGTAAATATGGTAATTTATTGTAAAAAGAATATTATAATATTTCAAAATTACCTTAACACTTTTCCAAACCTTATTTTTCGAGTCATTTACGACCATGGCCATCTTTTAGTTGATTTTGAGACCCCCTTGAGCCACGTGGGAGTGAGAATGACACTTTAGATTAATTAACTTAAAGTAAATGCAAAAATGTCATAAACAAATAACTTTTATTAAATTAATTTTTAAAAGGAGTTATATATATTATTTTTTCTACAATATATATTTATTGGAAATATAATATGATTTCCTACATCATCATATTTTTTTATAATTTTAGACATCAAATAAATTAAATTATTTATGACACAATAATTATGTTGTATTACCTCATTAATAAAAGATTTAAATAAATAAGATTATAAATATGAAAAAAATATCCAAACCTGTCTACTTATTATTGTATGATTTTATTTCGAACATTAATAATCCTATATTCATCTTTAATTAGTATTGGACCTTTAAAAAATGAATATCATTATATAACAAAATAATATTTTCACACTTTCCTAAAGAGCCCATCCTCCCCTTATAACAAGTTCTTAATACTTCTCTAGCCTTTTGGATCATCCAAAATCTTTCCAATCAAGCTCCCTAAATCCCTCCCCTACTTTTAGAAGCCTTACCTTTGGAAGAAGGCACTTAAAGATGTCATTTTGGTTCAAACCAAAGGAAGTTACCCAAATTTAATGTAATAATTTCTCTTAACGTCTTTTTTTTACTTCTCCAACACCTAAACACCTTTTATTACATTATTTTATAAAAACAAAAGCTTCCTAAATATACTAGGATGTTTTTATAATAAGGATTCTAACAACACTTACACATACCTCCATATAATGGGTGAAGAATAAATTGTTTCTGTGGATGGCAAACTAACACCTCACGAGACGATGATTGTTCGATTATCTCCTACCACCTTTCATGGTAGCCATTATGATGACACTATATTTATATATTATATATATTATGTTTAGGTTTTCTTTATTCTTCTTTATTTTTCTTTTATAGAATACCATTATGGTTTCCATTATGGGTAAAATGATAATTTCATTTGTGGAAGTGCAGACTACCACCCCCTCAAAGTGATATGACTCGTTAATTCCATATGTGGGACGTGTAAAAGATGGAGTTAAAGATTTTATATATGATATAATACTTGAAATATAATATAACTATGTATAATTATGAATTAATTCTATAAAAATTAGAAATAGAAATGAAATTAGCATTCATGCGTACGTACGACTTACCGTCTCCATGAACGGTGCATTTCATTTCTTACCTCCAAATGATATGAGCTGTTATAAATATATACATATACTATATATATAAGATATATATTATATATGTGATATCTAAATAATGAATATCATTTTAGATATAATGGACTATTGACCACATGGACAACTTGTAAATATAAGGTGTTCATTTTTTACTCAAGTACCAAATATCAAAAAAACGAACTTTATTAACATTAATTATTACATAACGTTTATAACATGGTAATAAGTGGTATAAAAGGAATAATAAACTTGAAAAAGGTTTTTATTCATGTAAAAATTAACATTAATTTATTATTCAGGATATTAAAGAGCGATCGAGTCAAGTTGGACACGAGGTAAGGGACTTCGTCTCAATCTCCTTTCGTTGAGGCATATTTTGTTTTAATACAAGATTTTATTTTATATGATGCATAGACACATTTGAATTTTCATTTAATTCAATGAGAATATTTTTCATTGAGAAATTTTACTAAATGAACAAAATATTATTTCTTTTTAACATAAGCGATGACGACGACCATTCTGCCGTATCAAGTATTCTTTTATCTTTGGCATACATAACAAGCCGTAATATTTTTAAAAGAAAAATAAATACAATATAATTTTTTATGTATTTTGGTATTGAAAATTGTTTTTATAATTTATTTTTTATGTCAATATATTTAAATTATATTTGGTGATTGAAATCTGGAAATTTAATCTTTCTTTTATGTTTGTTTTATGTGTTAAGAACATAATATAGTTCTTGGGAATTGTTTACTTATGTGGGTGGTTCCATGATAATCCTAGGGCTGGTGATCCCGAGATAGTTCTCCAATGCATTGGGAAACGTGATAGAGGTAAATATGAAAGCTTCTCCTAAGAGATTTAGGGAATATACTGTGACGGGTATTTCAAAGTAACTCCCTATGTAGCTGTGATAGCTATAGTGTAAGTTTGTTATGGATGCCATAAATTACCTTTATGATTTATGATTTCTTGGTTTTATTCATAAATCTTATTATTTCATGAGGTAAGTAAAATAGATTATGTTATGTATGTATTTATGAACTAATGTTTTCTTTAATTTTTTATAACCCTTACTGAGCTTTTTATGCTCGTACCAGGTTTTGAAATGTTTGTAACGGGACTTATAGATGAATAGGGGACTGGGTGTGATCAAGGAAAAGTCATGCTATCTAAAACATGGAACTAGACATGACACTTATTTTCAAAAGTTTTCATTTTATGAAAAAAATAGATAGTGAGTAGAAGTGTATACTTTGAAATATTTTAAAATGTAATAGTTATATCCTAATTCTCTAAAACACTAAACCTAAAAAGATCCATAATGTGAATTATTCATTTAATTCAATATTATGTAATTTTTTAAGGCCAAGTCCAAATAGTTGGGTTCAATGGTCAGTTTAGATAACGTTTGGTGTTAGGGTATTGTTATATTAATGTTCATAAGGTAATTTATGTTAATATTGAAATCATATAGCATTTACAGATTACCATGTTGCTTCACCTAAGTTATTTTTCTGTTTAGAATGGTTTTCCATAAATGAAATAGGGTATCTATGTTGGGACGACATAGGAGGAATACAACCTTCCAAATCAGCAAGTTGAGATGGTCGGAATTGGAACTGAACAATTTGTTGTAGTGATGGCACAAATGACTCAGGCAATAAATCATGGTGGTATCCATTCATGAGATCAGCTATATCAACCATAGTGTAACATATAAGTAGTGGTGTATTTCATGAGGTAATATCCCCCATCATTCAGATAATTATCTGACCTGGTGCTAGCAGAAGGGTGGATTAAAGCACCCAATTTTTTTTTTGATGTCATGGGTTCTTAAGAGCATCAAAAGGGTTGTCTCGATGTTTACCATTTTGAAGGTGAATTTGATCAGTGGTGGTCTATGTTGAAAAATATAAAGTATAGTGAGGCAATTTATGCTCTCAATTGGGATGAATTCAAAGGTAAGTTTCTTGAGAAATATTTTCCAAATGTGGTTCATCTTAAAATGGAAATAAAATTCCTAGAATTGAGGCAGGATGGAAACTCAGTGGCTACTTATGATGAAAAATTCACTCGACTGAAAAGGTATTCTCCAAATTTCATATGAGATCTTGATAGTAAATCATCCATTTTAACTCAAAAATAAACCCAATGTATCGAAGGGAATTAGCTTCTCGTGAGTTAAAAATTTATGAAAAACTTGTTTGTATTGTCGAGAAGGTAGAAATGGAGTTTGTTGATGATGAGGTGTTCTTTAAAAAACAACAGAATAAGAGGTTGAGGTGGCAGGAGAATGGGAAGTACACTTCAAAAATGTCTAATGGTAAGAAACTTATGTTTATAGTTTGTGAGAATTGTGGTAAAAAGCATGATGGGGAATGTATTATGAATTCTGGTAAGTACTACTGATGTGGTAAAATGGGTTATAAGGCTTGTAATTGCACTGAAAGAGGTCATGGTAACTGTAAGACCAAATCTGATTTACAATCAGTAAAATCTTTTAAGTGCAATGAAATTGGTCGTTATGAAGATGAGTTTCCAACAGAGAACTCAACTAAGGGAAAGAATATGGAATACAAGCAGAAAGGGGTGGTGTAATCATTTGCAACTACATCAGAAAATGTTGGGCCATCAAATGAAGTATTATCAGGTACACTGTTTTTTTGTTCAGATTATTTCATTGTATTTTTTGATTCAGGGTCTAAACACTCTTTTATTTTTAAGAAGAATTCTAGTAAATTTTGAATTCCATATTATGATATGAATAATGATATTACGATAAAAACACCTGGATGAAATGTTGAGACAAAAAGAAAACATAAGAACATTCATGTTCCTATGTGCAGAAAGAATCTACTTGCAAACATTATTTTTTTGCCTCTAGTAGAGTTTGATGTTATTTTGGTCATAGATTGGTTTTTGTTTATCATGCTATGATGACTGTAGGTCTAAATAGGTTTCTTTTCATAATGATTTTCAGTTTGTGTATAGGAATGAACCCATGATTTTGATAACATATCAGGATGCTGAGAAACTAGTAAAAAGATTAAAATTAATGTTACCTTGCTCATATTGTTTAAAATAAAGGAATTGTCAATTAGTATAGAATACGTTATTTACATCACCATTTTTTACGTCAGTTATATATAACCTACATGATAATCTATGAAACGCATTTTTTTAGGTCGGTTATTTTAAAACCGACGTAAAAAATGTGGTGAGTAAATTTTTAACGTCAGTTATTTAAATAACCAATTTTAAAAATCACGCGCATTTGTTTTTTTATGTCGGTTATAAATTAACAGATGTAAAAAACAAAAGCGTGGTGTTTTTTACATCAGTTATTTGATAACCAACGTAAAAAACATGGTGTCTACAAATTTTTTTACAATATTTATAAAATAACCAATGTAAAAAAAGCGACTTTTGAGGCCTTTTTGATGTCGGCTATTTGATAACCGACGTAACAAAACAACCCGTAGAATTTTTTACGTCGGTTATTCTATAACAGACCTAAAAACCAACATGCAGATTTTTTATGTCAGTTATAAAATAACTGAAGTAAAAAATCCATATCTGATTCATTTATAATGTCAGTTATTATAATAAAAGACATTATAAATATAATAGAAAAATAGTTTATAATGTCAGTTATTAAATAACCGACGTTATAAAACATTTAAAAAAATTAACACGCCGCATGGATTGTCATTTACGATTTTTTGATGCACAGTCCGGTGACTTGTCACTCTTGCACGGTAAACCCCTAATCGACTCGTCGATATCATTTCATTAAATTCATTTTTCCATCATCGTTTATCATCTTTAATCTCCTCAGATCTATCCTCTCAACTCAAAACACTTAGGTAAGCCTACCATGACTTTATTTCGTTTGTTTTTTTTTCGGATAGTGTATATTTATGTTTTTCTCTTTTTTGTTTAAACTAGGTAAGATTCTTCGATTTTGAGCCCTCTTACCTCGTTTTTTCCATCATCATCATATTTATTATCCTCAAATCTATTAGATCGACTCATAATTTTCACGTAAGCCTCACCTACTTCTATTTTGTTTGTTTTTGTTTCGCAAATGCCCAACATTGATGGTAATTTTTTTTTCATTGACAACTGATGATCTCATTCACCTATATTACTGTAATTTATATGTAAACCATTGTGATACTCCCATTCCGTGTACTATTTTGATTTATTTTATAATTATATATATGGTTTTCCATGGTGGAATGTTTGTTTTGGATCCTTGGTTGTTTCTATTTTGGGTATCACTTTTTTTTGTTCCATAATCTATTTACGTCGCATATTTTCGTGGACTATTATAAGTATTCAAATGATATTAAAAACCGATTCATTACACAATAGAGAATTTAAGACTAGTAGGAGAAACAATTCATGGTTCTCATTTTGAATAATGTCTTGATACCAAAACTAGTATCTTGACGTTAAAATCATTAGATATGCCAAAACTAGTAGCTTGAGGTTAAAATCCCATGGTTTTGGGGGGATTTCAAGAGGGTTGGTGGTTGTCCATCGGGGTTGGAGGCTCTCCAGGGCGTCCATGGAGGTGGGGTAGGGGCATTCCAGGGGTGTGTGTGTGGGGGGGGGGGGGGTGTCAAAGGGGGTGGGTGGGCTGTCCAAGGGGGGTGGGGGGGAGTCCAAGGGTGTGGGGGGCCTGTCCAGAGGGTTGGGGGTCCAGTGGGTGTCCAAGGGGGTAGGGGGTGGGGGTGTTGTCCAGGAGGGGTGGGGAGTGCTGTCTAGAGGGTTGGGGGCTGTCCAGGGGGTGGGGCTGTCTAGAGGGTTGGAGGGTGTCCAGGGGGTGTACAAAGAGGTAGGGGTGGGGGTGGTGTCCAGGAGGGGTGGGGGTGATGTCTAGAGGGGTGGGGGATGACCAGAGGTGGGGGGTTGTCCAGAGGGTTGGGGGTGTCCAGGGGGGAGACCAGGGGGTGGTGTGGGTGGGTGGGGGAGTTGTCCAAGGGGATGGGAGCCTGTCTATAGGGTTTGGGGGTTTTTCCGGGGGTGGGGGGCTATCCAGAGGGTTGGGGGTGTCCATGGGGTGTCTAAGGGGTTGGGTGGTTGTAAGGGGGGGGGGGGTGTTCAAGGGGGTGGGGGCCTGTCCAGAGGGTTTTGGGGGCTGTCCGGGTGTGGGGGTTGTCCAAAGGGTTGGGGGTGTCTAGGGGTGTCCAAAGGGGTAGGTGTGGGGGTGGTGTCCAGGAAGGGTGGGAGATGTTGTCTAGAGGGGTGGGGGTTCTCTTGAGGTTTGAGGGGGCTTTTGGAGGGTTTGTGGGTGTCCCAGGGGGTGTCCAAGGGGTTCGGGGGTGGGGGGTGGTGTCCAGGAGGGGTGGGGTGCTATCTAGAGGGGTGGGGGCTATCCAGGGGTGGGGGATGTCTAGAGGGTTGGGGGGTGTCCGGTGGGGGTGTCCAAGGGGTTAGGGGGTAAGGGTGGTGTCTAGGAGGGGTGGGGGTGCCTGCCTTGATGGGTGGGTGTTGTCCAGGGGGTGTCCCAGGGGGTGGGGGTGGTGTCCAAGAAGGGTGGGGTGCTATCTAGAGAGGGCGGGGGTGCTAACCAGGGGGTGGTTGGGCTATCCAGAGGCTTGGGTGTGTCCGGGGGGTGTCCAAGGGGGTAGGGGGGTGGGGGTGGTGTCTAGGAGGGGTGGGTGCTATCTAGAGGGGTGGGGTGCTGTCCCAGGGGGGTGTCCAAGGGGGTTGAGGGTGGGGGGTGGTGTCCAGGAGGGGTTGGGGGTGCTGTCTAGAGGGGTGGGGGAAGTCCAGGGGTGGGGGCGCTGTACAAGGGGATGGTGGTGTCCACCGGGGGTGGGGGATAAGTGTCAGTTGTGATTGACTACTGCATCTTGGTTTCTAAGATTATGAAATGATGATTGTGCTGTGATGATTGGCTTCACATTGTGATTTTCTCCATCTGAATTTTTATTTAAAATATGATTTGATTCTCAGACTTACTTCATTTTGTCCAATTTTCTATCAACCATTGTAGGCCCCATAGATTTTTCTGATTCAATGTAATTAAAACTGTTATATCTAAATATATTTTGTTTATAAAATAATATTCAAGCATGTTTTTTTAAATATGCATAGATTTCTTTTATATTTCAAAATTTTTTAACATTCAAATTATGATTTTTTTCATATAAATATATATTTTTCTTTTCTTAAAAAATATATATATTTTTGATATTTGTTATATGTAATAAAGATTCGAAGTTGGATTATGGAACATCGAATGAGAAATGAATATGAGTAAGGTGTTAATGCATTTTTGGAATCTTCTAAACAAAATGTTCTATGTAGTGACATTTTTTCTGTTCATGCCTGAAATGTTTGAATATGAAGATGTTGAAAAGTAGAGAGATAAAAGATCATCTGATTTTTCATGGTTCGAATCCGAGTTACACCCCTTCGATTTGGCATGGTGAAACTGGACAGAATGTCACTGATGATGATGATTCGCAAGATGGTAACTCTGATGGAATGGAAGAAATGATTTGAAATATTGTAGCAGAACAAATTGAGATAGAACTGACAGTTGGCGTCTATATGGTGATGCTGAAAAACCATTATATCCTAGTTGTACATATTTTACAGTTTTTTTGGTGGAGTTAAGATTGATTAACCTAATGGAGAAACATGGATGGAGTGACAGATGTTTTATATAGCTGCTACAATTGATGATAGACATTCTTCCAAAAGATAATGATCTTCCAGATTCACATTATAAGGCCAAGAAAATATTATGACTGATGGGATTGGGATACAAGAAAATACATTCCTGTCAGATTGAATGCATTATATATAGGAAGGAATATGAATTTCTATGAGAGTGTCCTAAATGTGGGACATCACGGTATAAGGTGAAAGGAAAATCACAGGCTGATGTAGAGATTACAAAGATCACTTCAAAGGTATTTTGGAATCTTCCTATAATTCATCATTTAAAACGTTTATTTTCTAATTCACTTGATGCAAAAATGTTAAGATGTCATGATGATGAGAGGGTATGTGATGGAAAAATATGTCATCCAGCCGATTGTCTACAATGGAAGAAAATTGATGCGCGGTATTCTACATTTGGAAATGAAATTAGAAATCTCGAACTAGGTTTGTGCACAGATGGAATGAATCCATACCAAACCCTTAGTAGCACACATTGTTCATGGCCTGTTTTATTGGTAATTTACAACCTCACTCTTGATGTTTGTATGAGGCACAAATATATCATGTTGAGTATAATGATCTATGGTCCAAAGCAACCCGGAAATGATATTTATGTTTACTTTTCACCGTTAATTTCTAATTTGAAACTATTATGGGATGATGGTATTAGGGTGTATGATTCTTATAAAATGAAATATTGTCAACTCCATGCAATGCTTCTGTTCACTATAAATGAATTCCCAGCGTATGGAAATATGTCTAGAAATTGTGTTAAAGGGCATAAAGCATGTCCAATGTGCGAACAACATACATCATATTGTCAATTACATCATGGGAGGAAAACATTGTACATGGGTCATCGATAGTTTTTGTATATGGATCGCCCTTATAAAAGACTAAAGAAGGAATTCAATGGATCACAAGATTTTGATACTACTCCAAAACCTTTATCCCCTGATCTTTATTTTGAGAGGGTGAAAAACCTTGATGTGACATTGGTAATGACACAGAAATCTGGTAATGATAGACATATTTTGATGAAAAGGTCAATATTTTTTGAGCTACCATATTGTAGGTATCATGATGTTAAACTTAATATTGATGTCATGTACGTGGAGAATAATATTTGTGATTGTTTGATTGGAACATTTTTAGATATTAATGAAAGAAAAAAGATTGGTTTAATGCAATATTAGACTTAGTATCAATAGGAATACGTTTGGAGTTAGCTCCCACTCTTAAAGGAAGACGAACATTTCTTCCCTCGTCTTGTCATAAATTATCGAAGAGGGAGAAAATTAGCTTTCGATAGTGTCTTCATGATATAATGTGCCTCAAGGTTATTCTTCAAATGTAAAAAATTTTGTCTCATTGAAAGACTTGAAGTTGGTAGGTATAAAATCACATGATTGTCACATCATGATGCAACAAATTCTACCAATTGCATTGAGTGGAATATTTCCCTTCCATGATAGAAAGACAATAATGAAGTTGTATAATTTTTTCAATTCAATTTGTAACAAGGAGATTGATGTTAATGCTTTGAACATTCTGGAAAAGGATGCAATTTTTATACTTTTTCAATTGAAAATGTATTTTCCTACAACTTTTTTTTGATATAATGGTGCATTTAATGATTCATCTGGTTCGAGAAATAATGATTTTTGGACATGTATATCTTTGTTGGATGTATCCTTTTGAAAGGTATATGAAAAGTTTTAAGGGGTATGTTAAAAATATGTATCGACCTAAAGCCTCCATTATTGAAATTTATATTTCTAAGGAGGTAGCATAGCTTTTTACGAGCTACTTGGCTATGTCGCAACACATAGGTTTGCCTCCATCTCGCCATGAACTAGTTAATAATGAGGGAAAGGGGGTTTGTGGATTGAAAGACAAATCATTGTCACCTGAACCGATGAAGAAGTTAGAATCATACATCCTGAATAACATATCTGATGCTCAACTATACATCACATTTCATATTAATGTGTTGAAACAATGACATCCAAAGAATAAAGAAATGTGGATGTTGAATGAGCACAACAAAACATATTTTTCATGGTTTAAAAAGACCATTCTTGGTAGATCAGATGTATCAGAGACATTAAAAATGATAGTGGGTGGTCCATGTATAAATTTGATAACATGGTCCAATTATGACATTAATGGCTATACATTTCATACGAATTCTCAGGACAATAGAAGTGCAGTTCAGAATAGTGGTGTATTGGTGTTTGTAGAAACAATGCATTTTTAGAGTGCTAAGGACAAAAACCCAATTTCTGCATCAAGTGAATATTATGGATTGGTTGAATACATATGGGAGATTGATTACGTTAAAATTAAAGTTCATGATTTTACCTGTAAATGGTTTATCGGTAACAACAGTGTCAGACACGATGAATTTGGAATGACACTTGTTAATCTGAATATATTGGAACACACAGCTGATTCTTTTATAATGGAAACACATGTAAATCAAATTTTCTATGTAGTAGATCAATCAGATATGAAGTGGGCTGTTGTTTTAGAAGGGAAAAAACAATATGTTGGTGAGGATGAACATGATGAAGATGTTGATTTATGTGAAATCCCTACTTGCATGGAAAGATTAATAGATCATAATGATGAGAAGGTTAAAGACATGGTTCTTTCTATAAGGAATGATCACGACTAAAGAATTTGGGAAATCAATCCATTTTAAAATCCTTAAATTACAGTTAACATATGTTTATTTCTTGTTTACATTTATTTTTTTCATAAAATGTCAGATATTGTAAGTTTTTTCTTTATTAAAACATGTATTAAAACAAAATAATTATATGTTTTTGTTTGTTTTGTTTTCTTTATCATGTTTACCATTACATGAATTATATATCAATTATTTTTTTCAGTGACAATTACTTTACCATGTTTACCATGTTTACAATGTTTACCATGTTTACCATGTTTACCATGTTTACCATGTTTACCATGTTTACCATGTTTACCATGTTTACCATGTTTACCATGTTAACAATCTTGACTATCTTTACCATCTTTACCATTGTTTAACATGCTTACCATATTACCAATGTTTATTATTACATAACTTAGTACACTTTTCCATTTTCTAATTACAGTAGTATTAAAATATTTGAATTTGTATATTTGTGAACTAATGTTTGTTTTTTTATATGAAGGATAACGATAGATCATTCAGTTGATCAACCACATGATGCTGGAGATGATCATATTGGCCATACCTTTGGGGAGGTACATTCACATGCTCCTATTGGATGTTCCCCAATCTTCCCCATGTGCTCCTATTACGAAAAAGATTTAAAAGGTTGGCAAATGTGGGTGCACGTGTTTACCAAAATTAGAACATTCCCATACACAGGATTAGAGGATACTCGTTGAGTTTGATGATGATGATGATATTCCTAGAGGGCCAAATGCAAAAGATTTTAAGAGTTTTGTAGTGACTCATGCTAAGAGAAAAGTAAGCATTCTTTATGATGATTGTAGAAGTGTGGATAAAGCGATAATCTCTCAGTTGGGGGAGACAATATTGGTAAGATCTTTTTCTATTGTTTGACTATTCATTAAATGTTTCTAGTATATATAATATGTTTAACCTCTTCTTTATCAGATGACATTTTATATTCCTAACACTGGAAGAGTCAGGAAGAAATGAATATTGTTGTCCGCCAAGAGATGGAGGGATTTCAAATCAACCCTCTCATCTGATTTCATTTATTGTCATAGGATTCATGACAATCTATGTTGTATATATTCTTTTATAGATGAAGACAAATGGAGATAGTTTTTTTTAATGTTAAAGAAAAGAGTAATTTTTTGTAAGGGCAATGAAATATTTTATAATCTTTCTTATATAAATGATATTATAAATGTTTTGTTAATTATTTCTTATTCTTAATTTATAGAAAACAAGGAAGGATCATCAGGATATCCAATCTAAAAATGTATACCCTCGTAGTTTATCTCAGGGAGGGTATGTATTTTTGGAGGAACAAATGATGGCAGAAAAATTTCAACAACTAAGATCTGAGTCTTCAAGCTATAGAGAGGTGGCCCCTCCTTCCCCTCCATCTAGACATGAAAAATGGAAGAGAGCACGGAAGGGAAAAATGAAAATATCTTTTTGAAGAATCAAGAATTGTAGCTGAGAGGATTGGAAGATATCTATTTTATTTATTTAAGTTAACTATTTTCTTCATATAAGTTCAATCATTACAGAAATGTTAAATTAATTAATACAGGACTCTCTTGAGGAGCAGAGTTCACATGGTGCATTTATAGCTACTGAGAGGCAAGATATTTTATCTGTATCATTGGAAAAGCCTGAACATCCTTTTCATGTAAGAGGATATTTGGCATGTGTATGAGTAAGAAAAGTGTGTTCATGTTCTTAAACTTATAACGTTGAGGGGATTTATAAAAAAAATATAATCCTTGGAGGCTAAAGTTCTGAATATCAATGCGATGATGGAGGAAAAGATTAGAGCGTCGATATAGTCTATATTAGCAGACATGTAAAGACAATTTCAGACTACAGCTCCCACTCCTCCACCTCCCCCTACAAACCCCATTATTTATCCTCGACCTCCGCCAGTAGCTCCCACTCGCCCACCTCAGCCTGCGAACCCCATTTTTTATCCTACTCCTCCACCAAAGCTTCCTACTTATTGAGAGTTGTATGTTGATGATCCTAAACATCATATAGTTCCATATGGGTTGGTATATTGTATAGGATATAGAGTTCATCATCCACAATTAGAGGTAGAGAATCAGAAGGTCACTATAAATGATATTATAGATAGATCAGCTTGAGTACCATTACCCACAAATGAGGTGATGATAGTTGGACATAGTATCATCCATTTTTTAATTTGGCCATCCATACTTCTTCTACTCATTACCATAAGGGTATGAATGTTAAATCTTTTATTTTATATTTTTATTAAAGTTTTTTTACAATTTGAAAACTCATACATTTTTCTATTTATTTTTACAGGAATACTTTGAAGGTAATGAAATACTGTATAGACAACAACAAAGACAAATGGCTATGACATTAGATACAGATTCTAGTAATCTTGACAAATTTTAAAGATATTCAATTTTGTTTGCGGGTCATAATGTGTTTCCAATGGAAGCTCATGTTTGTGGGCGTCCAATAAGTGTGGAAATTTTGAAAAATGATATCATGGAGCTTATTACTGAAGATAAGTTGGGCATCAATGTAGTGAAATTGTTTTCCATGTAAGTCTTAACACCTTTTCCCTACATTATATTTATTAAAAATGTATACTTATGTCTATTTTGTATTAGGTATCTTTATAAAATTTTTGAGAGGAATGAGCTGACAGATGTATATGGATTCATGGACCCGCAATTGATTTCCCCTGAAGCATGTGCATTGGATGAGGAACAAAGAATTCTTTATATTTATGAAAGACTTGAAAATAATATAGTCACACAATGTTGGATGATGAATTTTTGTGAGAGGTATGAAACACATCTCTCTCAAAGAGTTCATTATCATTTAACATAAAAAACCACTAACCTTAAATTTCATTTTATCTCTGATCATTGGATGTTAGGGGATTTTTTCCCATGGGAGAAAGCACTTTATTAGATATGCTTTGTACATGATGATGTGCGGGAACCTTTTAATAATATATTGGAAAAGTAAGATTCAATTTCTCAATAGTTTTATATATTATAATGAATTTTAAATTTTCCCTATTTGTATTATTTTATAACAGGGCATGGGCCTGATTTCGAAAAAACACAAGGAAAAGGAGTGCAAAGATCAAATATGTAAATGCAAGGTAAATATCCATTTATAATTTGTAGTTTTTGATTTATTACATAAAAATAAAATATTGAATTTACATGCATTCAAACAAAATTTTCATGAACAACAAGGAATCATAGAATGCGGATATTATATGTTAAGATTTACGTATAAAATAATAACAACTGGGATAGTTGTGAATATTTACCTGGTATGATTCCCTCTTAAACTTTTACATAATATTTCAATTTTATTTATTCATTATACACGTTAACTACTATCCTTTTCATTTGTATCTTCTTTATGACCCTCAACCTGATGCTGTTGAAGACATAAACCACATACAAGTGGAGTGGTCAAATTATTTTACAGGTTTGATTGAATTTTAGTTGTTTGTAATGTAAAATGTAATTTTGAATATTACCATTGTAATTGTGTATTTCGTAGTATTTTAGGTTGTATTTAGTTTTTTATATGGAAAATTAATGTTTTGAATGTTATATATATGAATGTTTAATTTTTCTATACTTCTTGTTTTGGTCTACTTATGATGGTTTTTCTGGTATGGATTCTGGTCTGGGGGGAGGGGTTCCAAGGGTGTGTTGGGGGGGTGTTCAGTGGGGTTGGGGGTGTCTAGGGGTCTGGGAGGGCTGTCCTATAACACCCTAATATTTTATGAGAAATATTTTTTTTATTTCTTATGTTATATGCAACACCGAAGAAATCTTTCACAACACACATGACTGACTTGTCTTGCATTACACACAATCGCGACCTTCCTCGATTGCGTGTGTAGTACGCAATACCGAGCTTCACTAAACAACGATATATTATTATGGACTAGCCGTTATGAATATTATTAACTACCTTTTTAATTTTATAACATTATTATTCATCTTACACATTTTCTAGAACATTTTAAGAGAACAAAATAATTTTTTCGGGTAAAATAAGTATTTCTAAAAAAAATAAAGTTTAGCCGCCTTTTGATAGTGCACCCACATTAAATCTAGTTTTTACATCTTTATAAGTTAAATTTGACAAAGTAAAATTCTTATTTGGAATCAGGATATAAAATTTTACTTTGGATAAATTTTTGATATTTTTCTGATAACATTCATATTTTGATGAATAGTAAGAATACGCTATGTTGTAATTAAAAACAACTTTTTTCATTGAGATAATTTATACGGTTAAATTAAAATATTGATTGGTTTTAAAGTATAAATAGAATAAATTTTTAACATTTAATATAATATATGTCATTAGCATTAATTTCACATTGAATTCATAGGTAAATACATTTCAATCTTTGGCAATGTTTTAACTTTTAAACCCTGTTTTCTTAACAACAAGATTAATTTTAAATTATTTATAGCAACTTATGTGTTTTGAAATTTTAAAAATGGATTCCATATTTGGAATTAGTGGGTCCAAATTATGTTAATATGCTACTTTTTATTTTTGGGCATTATGAATAGTAACTATGGTAAATTTTATTTACCATAGTTAAAGGTAAATCGAGTAATTAAGGGTAAATATAAGATTATAAAATTACCCTAACACCTGAAAAAATTCTATTGGATGACTAAAAGTAGACCCATATCACCTAAGGGTCTGACTTGATTCATTTAATGGACTTTTTTCCATGAAAATAATTTCATTATTATTAAAACCAAAGAATGTGACAACTTGTCACTTTCTTAAATTTATAAGTATAATAATTTTAATATAGTGATAAACTTAATGAAAAATATAACATGAATAGTCTCCAGAAATATAATACAATTATCTACATCATATGAATTTATTTATAATTTTTAGGGATTAAATATGTATCATTAATTATGAAACAATAGTGATGTTGAAATTGTTTTATTAATTAAAATATCAAATAAATGGTATTCAAAATATTAAAATAAATATTATATGTACTATTTAATGTTCTCCACTTTTTTTCTAGATACATAAGGCTTTCTATAAATCTATTAAAGATTTTAGTTCAAACATATCTTCTGTATATATTTTATTTAAATTCAAATAAATGAATAGTGTCAAATATGACACTATTGTTATTTTATAAAAGTAACATATTATAAAGTTGTTTAAAAATCACAAAAATATTTAAAAATTATGAATTAAAATTTATATGGTCTTAAATATCATAAAGTGTCAAATTATGGAAAATTCATAACACATATGTAATTATTTATAATAATTTAAAATTTAGAATATTATTAACACAAATAAAATTAAATTGATAAATAAGGATAAATCAGGTTTATAATGTTTAAAATAAATTATTGACATGTATAAATTTTATATTTTGAGGATATTACATCCCTATATCATCTAACCTTTGGATATGAGTCATTTTGGAAGTTTTTAATTGGGGTTTGGAATTAATATAAACTAATATTTCTTATATTTCCAAAGGTGCCCCTCTCCTCCCTTATAAAAGGGAACCTCCTCCCTCTCCTTCTCACACCAATTTGAGGATTCATGCTCATCCAAAACCTGACAATTTCACTTCCCAACTTCCCTAGAAACATCGTAGTGGTCCTGGACTTCTTCAAAGACCAATTCTAGTGCCCTAATAGGAGGTCTCAAAGAGGCGCTTTAAAGAAGAGGTAATGTCCGTTACAGATTCATTCAACTTTATTTCATCTTCTACGTCTTCTTATTTAGTTGTTTCATTATGAAAAAATAACATCATTGTCAATCACATAATGATATGTTATTATAAGAATGAAACAACCCTATTTCACCATCTATCCATCCTATGGAAAATGAATTCACCACGCGTGCGTACATACGGAATACCGTCTCCACGTCGTGATGTAAACTATTTTCCTCTACCACCTTACCTGGATGGGTATAATGGTGTAAATAATGACTAGATATATTTATTTTAAATTGATATTGATTTTTAGATAGTATACATACACTCCAATACAATTCCACAATCATGGGAATGATATCATCGTTCGTGCGTACGTACGGAATACCGTCTCCATGATGTGATGCGACTCCTTCTACATGATCTTCATTGTATAATGATTATAAAAATGAATTAAATTAATAAATATGATATATATTAAACTAATACCATTCTGTAAATGAGGTGTTTATAATCTAAAAAGAGGAATAAGAATTTATTTGACAAAACACACATACAAACATAAGGCAAAAAACACCTGAATAACAAGTAGCAATGAAATATTAGTAATAAGAAGCTAAGAATATGACCATATATGATATCATAAAAATAATTATGATTCTGGAATAAGTCAATGACTTTATTTAAATCATTATACAGGAGGTTCAGACACTTACGATGCAAATCAGACCTATGGTAATGGAAAATCTCACAATCTCACTTTTATCCATGATTGTTTATAATTCAGAATTTACGGGGGGATATTTATCATCCACATCCATGTTTCCTCAATATGTAATATTATTTCCATCCACCTAAAATTTTTTAAATCCAATATTACCCTTCAGTGAGTTTTTAGTAAAAGATATGAAAGGAATCTTTTGTCATTTTTCGTACGAGGTACTTTTTGACTCTTCCGGCCAATGTACCGGAAGAATGTTTTTTTTAACTTATAAGGCATGAATGGATTTTTAGAACATTATTTCCAGGAAGCATCCTCTAAAAGTTTTCAAGTTTATTTTTAATCAACATCTTTATGTGCAAAATTATATGACATGCTAAGAAAGGAAAATGTTTTTGAAGTAGAAAGGATATTTTCCTCAAGAATGGAGTTCAAGTGTTTTATCAAAATTATTTTCCATCTAAGATAATATATGGTTCTATTTATATCCCTATTTAACATTCATTTGATTATGGTATTATGGAATTATTTTTACGATATCCTTTTATGGATTATGTTATGATGATGTGATGTTTAAGAATCCCATTTTTATTACATGAGTTATGCTATGATGTTTGGTTTATGATTTTGTGGCACACATAATAATGGTATCATTATGAGATGGGTGGGACCTATATCTACCACCAATGCATTGGGTAATGATTTATATCTCATGAGATAGAAATGGCAGGAATGACAGGTTAAACCTGTTCAGTAAAACAGGACTGAAACGAGAGTGAACTCGGTTCAGAAATGGACTTTGTCCACTAAGATAGTATTGCCAATGAGTCTTGACTACTAAGAAATTATTTTCTTTGATTATGTGTATATTCCAAAAATCTTCATGTTTTATGTTATGATTATTGGAATTACTTTTCACTTCTATGATTTATCCCATGTTATGATCTCTTTTGCAGGATAATATTTTCAATATATTATGTTCTTATAAATATGATATGTTTGATATTTCATTTGTTTACCATTACTGGGCATTTGGGATCACCCTTTTGTATTTTTTATCTTCCCCAGGTTAAGAAGAATGATATTAAGTAGGGTATTCCAAAAAGGGACACTAGATATGATGAAATAAATGGGAGACAACAAAGATGATTTATGAACCAGTTGTTTATGTTTCCCAATTTCTAAAGACACTATACCTATATGATTCTTTCACGGTTTTGTTATATGATGTAATAATTATGCTTCAATTTTTATGTAATAACCATGTATGTAATGTATGGGTCATTATAGTTGGTATCAGAGGAAAGGTATAGTCAACCATTGGAAGCTAGGATGTGAAAGCGTTAGTAAGAAACCTATGGATATGTCTAAGAAAAGAACACAATCATAGTGTTTTAGAAATGGCCATGAAAAAAATATGATAAGACCTTAAGTGTGAAATTTAATTCTTTATTATGTGGTTTTCCTATTATAATTATTGTTTATCACGTTTTTATTCTTGGTTTTAGTCAATGGTTGGAACCCGAAGGAACCGTGCTAATGCGGAATGCGACGGACAATGCAATTATTATCCCCCTGAGCAACCAAATGTTATGGGAGCTGGAATGAAAAATCTTGTAGCCATGTTCACACAACTTTCTCAATCTATGAATCATGCAGGACTTCCAAACGAGCAAAGGAAGGAGAAAAATTTTGTCGAATCCTTCTTGAGGTAGCATCCACCTTCATTCAGTGGGTCTTATAATCCATTAGTGTATGTACAATGGATCAGTACTAATGAAAAGATATTTTCAGTTCTTCAATGTTCTGAGCATGATAATGTCATCATAGCAGTGTATCGTTTTGAAGGGGATGATGATCAATGGTGGAATCTTATTGAGAATATGAGGCAAAGGGATGAAATTGAGTCCATGGAATGGGAAGAGTTAAAGAACGTTTTTTTCAATAAGTATTTCCCTCGTATTCTTAGAACAAAGATGGAGGAGTTTCTTGAACTGAAGCAAAAGGATGATGAATCTATTGGTACCTACGAAGCAAATTTTACAAGACTTGAAAGGTACACTTCCTGAATTATTATCCAACCCAAGAGTAAGATCGATTGATTCTTTAGTGTCTTAAAACCAAGTCTTTGAAGGGCGTTATCCATAAGGGACTTCAATAACTATGAGGAAATTGTTCGATGTACTCTCAAGGTTGAGATGGATATCGGTGTAACCCATCAGTCACTTGGGTTTGATAAGAAGAGGAAAATGGAATTCAAAGTAAAACCTAAAGACCACACTAAAAAGAATATAATTTTTCCCTTATGACCAATGGGTGGAAAGAAACATGGAGGAAATTGTTTTAAGGGGAAAAACAAATGTTATAAGTGTTGAAAAGAAGGTCATCGGGCAATCGAATGTCGAAATAATGGGAAGAAGATGTCTAATAATGAAAAAAAGGATGGGATACACAGAATGAACCTACTACACTTCAATGTTTCAAGTGCAAGGAGATGAGGAATTATTCCAATCAATGCCCAAATCCAAGGGTTGATGATGATGATCGACTTCAACAAAATCATAAGGCCAAAGACAAAGGAAAGTCACATGAAATTACTATCGACGATGTGAAGTACGACAACGATGTGGTGAGTGGTACACTTACCATCCACTCTAAAGTAGAAAATGTTTTATTTGATTCTGGATCCACCCACTCTTTTATTTATGAATAATTTTCTAATGGTATCTTCGTATTACCACAACAATTAGATTTTGAGTTGGCTGTGACAACTCGTAATGGAACAACAGTCGCATCAAAAGTTTATAATTCTTCTCTGATTGATGTTTGTGGGAAAGTGCTTCCTGCAAATCATGTGACCCATCTTATAGTGGAATTTGATGTGATTCATGGCATGGATTGGCTTTCTTTATATGGAGATCATATCTATTTCCAAATAAGGGATGTCACATTTTATTTTCTAGATCAATCTATGATCGTCTATCGATGCATGGATGAACATAACCTTCCAGTGGAAATTTCTTCCATTTTATGGGTCTTGATTCCACTAAATGAAGGTTCTTTATCTCAAATGGTTGTAGATAAACTCACAATTAATAATATTCCCATTGTACGGGAGTTTGATGATGTCTTTCCGGAGGAATTGCCAGGTCTTCCACCAAGTCGTGAAGTTGGGTTTTTAATAGAACTCGTACCTGGTGTTTTGACTATTTCAAAGACACCTTATAGAATGGCCCTAATTGAGTTGCAGGAATTGAAGAAGAAACTCCAAGAGAATCTTGATGAAGGATTCATAAACCCTAGTGTGTCACCTTGGGGAGCACCTGTTCTATTTATTAAGAAGAAAGATGGATCAATGAGACTCTGCATTGATTATAGAAAACATAACAAGATCACTATCAAGAATAAATATCCTCTCCCATGCATTGATGACCTATTTGACCAACTACGTGGAGCTCAATACTTTTCCATGATTGATCTTCATTCAGGTTATCATAAATTAAGGGTCTAAAAGGAGGATATACCAAAGACGGCTTTCTGTACAAGGTATGGACACTATACATTTATAGTGATTCCATTTGGTCTTACTAATTCCCCTGCTATCTTCATGGATATGATTAATAGAGTCTTTAGAGACTATCTTGATCAGTTTGTGGTAGCCGTTATAGATGATATTCTTGGATATTCAAAGAGCCGGGAAGAACATGAAGATCACTTGAGAATTGTATTAAAGATCGTAAGAAAGGAGAAGATTTATGCCAAATTTACAAAGTGTGAATTTTGGCTTCAAAAAGTTGAATTTTTGGGTCACATAATCTCAAAAGAGGGGATATCTATGCATCCAACAAAAACAGAGGTTATCAAAAGATGGTTGAGACCAACAAGAGTAACTGAGATCCGATGTTTTCTTGGTTTGGCTGGATATTACCGATGTTTTGTGAAAGATTTTTCATGGTTATCTAACCCACTCACCATGTTGACTCGGAAAGGAGTTAAGTCAGTTTCGATGGAGGAATTTGATGAGAATTTCAAAGAGCTAAAAATAAGGTTAGCTAGTGAACCTGTGCTCACACTACCATGCATTGGAGAAAGGTTTGTGATTTACAATGATCCATCCAAGAAAGGACTAGGGTGTGTTCTCATGAAAAATGATATGGTGATAGCTTATGCCTCACGATAGTTGAAAATACATGAGCAAAATTACCCAACTCATGATTTGGAGTTATCTTCGGTAATATTTGCATTAAAGATTTGGAGGTATTATCTTTATGGTGAAAGGTGTGATATTTATAATTATCATAAATGTTTAAAGTATATTTTCACCCAAAAGGATATGAATATGCATCAAAGAAGATGGTTGGAGTTGATTAAGGATTGTGACTGCACAATGCAGTACCACCCAGGGAAAGAAAACTAGGTAGCAGACACATTAAGTCGACAAGACCATGTTAGCTTATCCATGATGAGGATCAAAAAAGATCCAATATTTATGGATTTACAAAGGATGGATCTTGGAATTACAATGGAATGGGGAAAATATTATCTTTGTCAAATGAATGTTCAACCATCTATACACGTGAAGATTAAAGAGGCACAGAAAGAAGATGTAGAGTTACAAAAGAAGGTGAGAAATGTTCCTGAATTAAACCTTGATTTTGATGGGATAATAAGGTTCGGGAATCGGATTTGTGTTCCTCACATCCCGGAATTAAAGAAGGAGCTACTGGACGAGGTTCATAGTTATCCATTTTCTATGCATCCTGGAAGTACAAAGATGTATATGGACATGAAAAAGTACTTCTGGTAGGATGGCATGAAAAGAGGTGTTGTTGAATATGTCTCTCGATGCTTGGTTTGTCAGTAAGTTAAAGCTGAGAGACAAAAGTATAAGGGGATGTTAAAACCATTACCCATACCAGAATGGAAATGGGAAAACATCACTATGGACTTTGTCACTGGACTTCCTAAAACATCCAAAGGAAATAATGCTATAAGGGCTATAGTTTATCGTCTTTCGAAATCAGAACACTTCATTGCTATTAGAGAAGATTTTTCTCTTGATCAGCTTGCTAGGATATATGTAAAGGAAGTGGTAAGATTACATGGAGTACCACTTTCCATTATATCTGAACGGGATCTGAGGTTTACCTCGAAATTCAAGCGAAGTCTTCAGCATTCTCTAGATACAGAGTTGAGTTTCAGCACTGATTACCATCCTCAGATAGACGGTTAGTCTGAGAGGACAATTCAAACTCGATAAGACATGTTGAGATCTTTCTCTATGGATTCCAAAGGTGGTTTGGATCAACACCTATATTTGGTGGAATTTTCTTATAATAATATCTTTCACTCTAGTATTCAGATGGATCCTTATGAAGCCCTATATGGAAGCAAATGTAGAACTCCAACTTGTTGGGATGAAGTTGGGGAATGAAAGCTATTTAGACCTGATATTATTGATGAGATGGAAGAAAAGGTCAGATCTATTCAACAACATATAAGAGTATCTCATAGTCGGTAGAAAAGTTATGCCGATAACCGAAGAAAAGACCTAGAGTATGAAGTGGGTGATAAAGTGTTCTTACGAATATCTCTTGGGAAGAGGGTCATAAGATTTGGAATGAAGGGAATGTTGAGCCCTAGATATATCAGTCCTTTTGAAATTCTGGATCGTGTTGGGAAGGTAGCATACCGATTGATGCTTCCACCGAATCTATCTCATGTTCACGATGTTTTCTATGTATCTCTCCTGAGAAAGTACATACCCAAACCTTCACATGTACTCAGCTCAGAAGTTGTACCGCTGGAGCAAGATCTTTCTTATGAAGAAAACCCGATAGAGATTCTGGATCGTAGAGAAATAGTCCTACGGAACAAGACCACTCTCTTGGTGAATGTTTTATGGAGGAACCACCAATTAGAAGAAGCTACATGGGAACTTGAGGATATGATGAGGGAGAGGTATCCACATCTGTTTTAAATGAAGTGACGAATTTCGAGGGCGAAATTCATTTTAACGGGGGTAGAATGTAACACCCTGAGATTTTGTGAGAAATAATTTTTTATGTCTTATGTTATATGAAACACCAAAGGAATCTTTCACAACACACAATACTGACTTGTCTTGCATTACACGCAATCGCGACCTTCCTCGATAGTGTGTGTAGTACGCAATACCAAGTTTCACTAAACAACGATATATTTTTATGGACTAGCCATTATGAATAATATTAACTAAATTTTGTATTTTATAAAATTATTATTCATCTTACACATTTTCTAGAACATGGTAAAAGAACAAAATAAATTTTTCTGGTAAAATAAGTATTTTAAAAAAAATGCAGTTTGCCGCCTTTTGATGGCGCACCCACATTACATATAGTTTTTGACATGTTTATAAGTTCAATTTGACAAAATAAAATTATTCTTTGGAATCTGGATTTAAAAATTTACTTTGGATAAATTTTTGATATTTTTCTGATAACTTTCATATTTCGATGAATAGTAAAAATACGGATATTTTTAATTAAAAACAACTTTTTTCATTGAGATAATTTATATGGTTAAATTAAAATATTTTATTGTTCTAATTTATAAATAGAATATATTTTTACCGTTTAATATAATATATGTCATTAGAATTAATTTCACATTGAATTCATAGACAAAAACATTTCAATATTTGGCAATGTTTTAACTTCTAAAAACTGTTTTCTTAAAAACAGAATTAATTTTAAATTAATCACTGCCACTTATGTGTTTTGAATTTTGAAAAATGGATTCCATATTTTGAATCAGTTGGTCCAAATTATTTTAATTGGCTACTTTTTATTTTTGGGCAATATGAACAGTAACTACGGTAAATTTTATTTACCTTAGTTAAAGGTAAATTAGGTAATTAAGGGTAAATATAAGATTATAAAATTACCCTAAACCTTAAAAAAACCTATTGGATGACTAAAATTCGACTCATATCACCTAAGGGTCGAATTAGATTCATTTAATGGACTTTTTTCCATGAAAATAATTTAATTGTTATTAAAACCAATGAAACTGACAACATGTCACTTTCTTAAATCTTATAAGTATAATAATTTTAATTTAGTGATAACCATAATGAAACATCGAACATGAATAGTCTCCAGAACGATAATAAAATTATATAAATCATATTAATTTATTTAGAAATTTTAGTGATTTAATAATTATCATTAATTATGACACAATAATAATGTTTAAATTATTTTATTAAATAAAATATCAAATAAATGGTTTTAAAAATATTAAAATAAATATTATATGAACTATTTAATGTTCTCCATTAATTTTATATATACATAAGACAGTTTATTAATCTATTAAATATTTTAGTTCGAACATATCTTCTGTATATATTTTATTTAAATTCAAATAAATGAATAGTGTCAAAATTGACACAATTGTTATTTTATAAAAATAAAATATTATAAAATTGTTTAAAAATCACAAAAATATTTAAAAATTATGAATTAAAATTTATATGGTTGAAAATATCATAAAGTGTCAAATTATGTAAAATTCACAACACATATGTAATTATTTATAATAATTGAAAATTTATAATATTATTACCACAAATAAAATAAAATTGACAAATAAGGATAAATCAAGTTGATAATGTTTAAAATAAATTTATAACATGTCTAAATTTCTTTGGCTGATGATATTACAACCTTATCTCATCTAATCTTCAGATATGGGTCATTTTGGACGTTTTTATGTGGGCTTTGGATTTAATATAAACTAATATTTCTTATATTTCCAAAGGTGCCCCTCTCCTCCCTTATAAAAGAGCACCTCCAACCTCTCCTCCTCACACCAATTTGAGCCTTAATGACCGGCCAAACCCTATCCATTTTGCTTCCCCACATCCCTATAAAGATTCTAGAGGTCCTGGTCTTCTTCACAGACCGATTCTAGTGCCCTAAGAGAAGGTCTCAAAGAGGCGCTTCAAAGAAGAGGTAATGTCCGTTACCAATTCGTTCAACTTTATTTCTTATTCTACTTCTTCTTTAGTTGTTTAATTATGAAGTAATAACATCAGTATAACTCACATAATGATATGTCATTATAAGTATGAAACAACCATATTTCACCATCTATCCATCCTACGGAAAATGAAATTTCCGCGCGCGCGTACGTATGGAATACCGTCTCCACGCCGTGGTGTAATATATTTTCCACCACCACCTTACTTGGATGTGTATAATGGTGTAAATAAGGAAAAGATATGATTATTGTAATATTATATTGATTCTGAAATAGTATACATACAGTCCAATTCAATTCCACAATCATGGGAACGATATCATCGCTCATGCGTACGTATGGAATACCATCTCCACGATGTGATGCGACTCGTTCTACATGATCTTCATTGCATAATGATTATAAAAATGAATTTAATGAATAAATTTGATATATATTAGACTAATACCATTCATGAAATGAGGTGTCTATAACTTAATAAGAGGAATAATAATTTATTCGACAAAACAGACATACGAACATAAAGCAATAAGCACCCGAATAACAAGTAGCAATGAAATATTACTAATAAGAAGCTAAGAATATGACCATATATGATATCATAAAAATAACTATGATTATTTAATAAGTCAATGACATTATTTAAATCATTATACATGAGGTTCGGACACTTACGAAGCATATCAGACCTATGGTAAGGGAAAATCTCACAATCTCATTTTTATCTGAGATTGTTTATACATCAGAATTTACTAGGGAATATTTATCATCCACATCCATGATTCCTCAATATTTAATATTATTTCCATCCACCTAAAATTTTTTAAATCCAATACTACCCTTCAGTGAGTTTTTAGTAAATGATATGAAAGGAATCTTTTGTCATTATTCGTATGAGATACTTTTTGACTTTTCCAGCCAAAGTACGGGAAGAATGTTTTTTTAACATATGTGGTATGAATGGATTTTTAGAACATTATTTCTATGAGTATTCCTTTACAATTTTTCAAGTTTATTTTTAATAAACTTCTTTTAGTTCAAAATTATATGACATGTTATGAAAGGAAACTTTTTCTGAAGTAGAAAGGATATTTTCCTCAAGAATGGGGTTCATGTGTTTTATCAAAATTATTTTTCATCTAATATAATATAGGGTTCTGTTTATATCCCTATTTTTACATTGATTTGATTATGTTATGATAGAATTATTTTTACGATATCCTTGTATGGATTATGATATGATGAGGTGATGTTTAAGAATCCCAATTTTATTACATGGGTTATGATATTATGTATGGTTTATGATTTTGTGGTACAAATATGAATGGTACCATTATGAGATGGGTGGGACCTATATCTACCTCCAATTCATTGGGTAAATATTTATATCTCATGATATAGACATGGCTGGAATGGAAGGTTAAACTGGTTCAGTGAAACCGGACTGAAACGAGGAGTGAACTCGGTTCAGAAAAGGACTTTGTCCACTACGATAGTCTTGGAAATGAGTCGTGACTACTAAGAAATGATTTTCTATGATTATGTGTGTATGACACAAAGCTTCATGTTTTAATTTATGTTTATTGGAATTACTTTTCACTTCTATGATTTATCCCATTTTATGATCTCTTTTGCAGGATAAGATTTTCAAAATGTTATGTTCTTATAAATATGATATGTTTGATATATTTTTTGTTTACCTTTACTGAGAATTTGAGCTCACCCTTTTGTATGTTTTATTTTCCGTAGGTCAGGAAGAAGGATATTAAGTAGGTTATTCCAAAAATGGACTCTAGATATTATGAAATAAATGGGAGAAAACGTAGATGATTTATGAACCAGTTGTTTATGTTTCCCAGTTTCTAAAGACATTATACATATACGGTCCTTTCATGAATTTGTTATATGTCGTGATAATTATGCTTCAATTTTGAAGTAATAACCATGTATGTAATGTATGGGTCGTTATATGTCTTGTGGGGTGGGGGGGTCTTGGGTGTTCATGAGAGTGGTGGGGGCAGTCTAGGGGGTGGGAGCGTTTCTAGGAGGGTGGAAGGGCTGTCTAGGGGAGTGGGAGGTTGTCAAGGCGGTGTCCAGGGGTGAGGGGGTGTCTTGTGGGGTAAGGGGGGTTTCCAGGGGTGGGTGGGAGGATGTCCAGTGGGGGGGGATAGGGTGTCCATGGGGACGGGGGCTGTCCAGGGGTGTGGTGGGGGATCTCTAGTGGGTTGAGGGGGTTCTTGTCTATTTTTGGTAAGTTTTTGGTCTGTTTCAAGGGTGTGAGAGGGCTGTCCAGGGACGTGGGAGTGCTTTCCAGAGGATGGGGGTCAATATGAGTGTGGGGGATGTTCGGGAGGCAGTGGTGATGTCCAGGGGTGTGTGGGGGAGTGTTCAGGGGTGTGGTGGGGGCAGTCTAGTGGGTTGAGGGTGTTTTGGTTTGTTTTTAGTAATTGTTTTTCTATTGAAAGGGTGTGGGAGGGCTGTCTAGTGGTGTGGAAGTGTTGTCCAGGTGGTGGGGGTATACATGAGGGTGGGGGTTTGACCAGGGGTGTTTGGGACTGTCCAGGGGGGTCGAGGGGCAGTCCAGGGGTGTGGTGGGGGCTCCAATGAGGTGGGGTAGGGTTGTCCAGGGTGTGGGGGTATACATGAGGGTGGGGGTTGTCTCGGGGTGTTTGTGGCTATCCAGGGGGACGGGGGGTAGTCCATGGGTGTGGTGGGGGATATCAATTGGGGTGAGGGGGTGTTGTTCATGAGGGTGGGGGTTGTCTCGGGGTGTTTGGGGATGTCCAGGGGGTCCGGGGGGGGGGGCAGTCCCGTGGTGTGGCGGGGGCTGTCATGTGGGGTGGGGGTTGTCCCTGGGTGATTGGGGCTATCCTGAGGTGTTTGGGGCTATCCAGGTGGTCAGGGGGAAGTCTAGGGGTGTGATTGGGGTTTTCAAGTGTGGTAAGATTTATATGTTATCAATGTAAATGCGTAATTTTGCTTTAGTTCTTGTTTTGATCTACTTTTGTTTTTGTGGTAAGAATTATTCATTTCGATTCTGGTTATTTTGGGGGGAGATCAGAGGACTGCATTCGACTTTCTAAAAACAATGTGTCTTCCACGTCGGTTATTTTATAACCAGCCTGATAAAGAAATCGATAAGGGTTTATCACGTCAGGTTTTTAATAACCGATGTGATAAACACCTATGGAATGTTTTATCACGTCGGTTTTTTAATAACTGGCCTGATAAAAGGCCCGGGAAATGTTTTATCATGTCGTTTATTATAGAACTGACGTGATAAAAGGCATTTGGAATGTTTTATCACGTCGGTTATTTAATAACTGATTAGATAAAAGGCCTGGGAAATTGTGTGTCACGTTGAATATTTAATAACCAACGTGATAAACCCTCCCTGGACTGGTATATCACGTCAGTTATTATATAACCGACCTGATAAACCATTCCCCAAAGGTTTATCACATCGGTTATTTAATAATTGAAGTGATAAAAATCCCCTTCATGGGTTAATGACGTCGGTTATTATATATCCAACGTGATAAAAACCCTGTTTATCATGGAGGTTATATAATAAACAACGTCATAATCTCCCCCCCCCAGTTTTTCCATGTTGGTTATTATTTAACCGACGTGATAATCCCCATGATGTTATGTTTTTTACGTCGGTTTTTAAATAACCGACATAATAAACATTATTTATAACGTCGTCCGTATTAGAATCGGCTAAAAAACGACGTAAAAAATAAAAAATAACTGACATAAATAACATTTTCTTCACTAGTGTGTTGTGATTAATGATGTCCCATGGTAAATGAGTACCTTTATCTTTTTCCTAATGAGTTTCGTGGTATGATACCTAATCGATAATTTGAATTTGCGGTTGACTTATTTTCTGATGCTAATCCAATTTCAAAACCCCCTTCTCGAATGGCTCAAATTGAACTTTGAGATTTAATGAAGAAATTTCATGAGTTATTATATAAAGTTTTCATTTAAACTAGCACATCACCATGGGGTGCACCTATGATGTTTTTTAAAAAGAAATATGGTTCAATGAGATTTTTCATTGATCATAGAGCATTGAATAACATCATTATTAAGAAAAAGAATACTTTTCCCCATATCGATGATTTGTTTGATCAGCTCTAGAGAGCTTAGTATTTTTCAAATATTGATTTGAGTTTGGGGTACCATGAGTTGAAAGTAAACGAAGAAGGAATTATGAAGACCACATTTCCTACTAGATATGGCCATTATGAATTTGTATTTATTCCTTTTGGTTTAACCAATGCACCTGCTGTTTTCATCGATCTTATCAATTGATATTTCCATGAGTTCTTGGATAAGTTTGTGGTTGTGTTCATTGATGATATTTTGGTTTATTCTAAAAGGTAGTAGGAAAATGAAATTCACATAAGGGATGTCTTGAAAACATTATAAAAAAGAAACTATATGGTAAATTCAGCAAGTGAGAGTTTGGGTGGCAACAAATTTATTTCCATGGTCACATAGTTTCAAAATATTTAATAAAGATTTCTCCTACTAAAACAAAAGTTGTTGAATAATGGTGAAGACCCACAAATGTATTCGAGATTCGTAGTTTTATTGGTTTGTAAGGTTATTACATGAGGTTTGTTGAAAAAATTTCACGGTTATCTAGTCCAACAAATAAGTTAACTCGAAAAGGTGTTAAGATCATTTGGAAAAAAGAATGTGATGATTGTTTTTAAGAATTTAAAAAAATATTGGTGAAAGCTTCAGTTTTGGCACTAACATCTAAAAATGGTGCATTGTTTATCTATGGTGATGCTTTGTCAAAAGGACATGGTTGTTTCCTAATGTAAAATGATCAGGTAATTTCTTATGCTTCAAATCAGTTGAAACCAAATGAGTTAAATTAACCTACACATGATTTGGAATTAGCTTCTATTGTTTTTTATCTAAAAATTTGGAGGCATCATTTGTAAGGAGTAAAATGTGATTTATATACTGATCACAAAAGTTTATAGTATATATTCACTCAAAAATAATTGAACATGAGACGGAGGAGATTCTTGGAATTAATCAAGGATTATGATTCCACAATCAATTACCATCTGGGAAAAGAAAATAAAGTGTCTGATGCTTTGAGTCGAAAAAATATTGCTTCTTTAACCATGTCACGTTTGGAATAAGATATTTTGGTTTTTTATTTGATTAACATTGGCATAGAAGTTGTTGGTACAGAAAATACTTCTATTTTTATCAAGTGTCAGTGAGATCATCTCTATCATACAGAACTAAGCAAGCACATAAGGATGATAGTGAGTTACCAAAAAAGGTAGAGTTGGTTTAGAATGGAATTTTTCTTCATTTTAACATTGATAATGATTGTGTTTTGAGGTTTGGAAATAGATTATTTGTGCCTTGTGATTCATAGTTGAAGAATGAGTTGTTATGTGAAGCTTATGGTTCCCTATTTTTAGTTTATTCTGGCAGTACTAATACGTACAGTGATTTTCAGGATTATTACTGGTGGGATGGAATAAAAAGAGATATTGCTAATTTTACAATGAAATGTTTGACTAGCCACTAGGTTAAAGTAGAGAGGAAATTGCAGAATGGGATATTTCATCCTTTACCAGTGCCAGAGTGGAAATGGGTAAATATATCCATGGAATTCATTGTGGGATTACTGAAGACATCTTGAGGTAATAATGCAATCTGGGTTATTATTGATCGATTGACTAAATCTGCTCATTTCCTTCTTATTCGAGATACTTTGTCTCTAGATCAACATTCTCGGTTGTATGTTAAAGATATAGTCAGGTTTCATGGAGTTCCCCTCTCCATTGTATCTGATCGTGATCCCAGGATTAATTTTAACTTTTGGAAAGGCCTTCAGAAGTCATTGGGTACTGAATTAAATTTTATTACAGCTTATCATCCTCAACCTGATGGGCAATCAGAATGAACAATTTAGACATTAGAGAATAGGTTATGTGATTGCTCGATGTATTATTAGCGAATTTGGGACCAACATCATTCTTTGGTTGAATTTTTATATAATAACAGTTTTCATTCTAGTATACAGATGGCTCAATTTGAGGTATTATATAGAAAGGTAAATAGGGTAACTCAAGGTAAAAAGAATATTATAATAATTCAGAATTACCATAAATCTTGTCAAAACCTTATTGGTTGAGTAATTTACGACCACGGGAATCTTTGCGTCTATTTTGGGACCCCATTGACCCACATGGTAGTGATAATGAAATTTAGATTAATTAACTTAAAGTAATGGAAAAAATGACAAAACACTGCTGTAAAACTAACCAATACCAATGGTTTGGAACCATTGGTATAGGCCACCAAACCATTGGTATATTATATACCAAAGTTTTGGAGAACTGTTTCCAAGTAAGCTGTTGGTATAAGTAATATAAAAATCTATACCAATGATTATGGAACTGTTGGTATATGTATTTTAAAAAAAACATTCGATGGGATTTGATCCCAGGACCCCCTAGTTTATCATTGAACGACTTAACCACTAACCTAACATGACTTTTGTGAACATAATTACATAAATATATATATATATTGTCATAATTATTTTAAATTTGTATTTATATAATGTTCTCGTTAAGAAGATATGATAAAATTTCAAAGGACCTGTACCAATGCTTGTCAAAACCATTGGTATAGACCTATACCAACAGTTTTGACAACCATTGGTATAGGTCCTGATTATAGATTCAATGTTCGGTGGAAGGGTGATTTATGGGGGACCTTTCCCAACGGTTTTGGAAAACCATTGGGATAGGTATACCTTTCCCATCCCAACTGTTTTCCAAAACTATTGGGAAAGGGTATGGCTTTCACAATAGTTTCGCCAAACTATTGGGAAAGGTGGCCACAAAGTGGACCTTCCCCAACGGTTTTCCCTAACCATTGGGAAAGCCATACCCTATTCCAACGGTCTGCCAAAACCATTGGGATAGGTTTCCACAAAGTGGGATTTCCAAATGGTATAGCCAAACTGTTGGGTAAGGGGACCTATACCAACGGTTTTTACAAACCATTGGTATAGAAGCGTTGGGAAAAGTCAGATTTCCAATAGTGAAAACAAATATATTTTAGTAAATTAATTTTGACAAGGGGTTATAAAAATTATCCTTTCGACTATAAATATTAATTGGAAAGAAAAAATATTTCCTACATCATGGTATTTATTTATAATTTTTAGACATCAAATAAATTAAATAATTTATGACACAATAATGATGCAGTATTTACCTCATTAATAAAAGATTTAAATAAATTGGATTATAAAAATTAAAACAATATCCAAAACCTATTAAATTCTTATTTTATGATTTTTTTCTAACATGAGTCATCATATATTCTACTTTAATTAGTTTTATACCTTTAGAAATCGAATATTATTATATAATAAAATAATATTTTTACACTTTTCTAAAGAGCCCATCCTCCCCCTTATAAAAAAATACCATTTATAACCAATTACTGAAACCTCTAAAGCCTTTTGGATTGTCCAAAATCTACCCAATTAACTTCCATACATCCCTATCCCCCTCCTATAATCCTTACCTTAGGCATAAGGCACTTAAAGATGTCATTTTGGTTCAATCCAAAAGAAGTTACCCAAATTAAAGTTAACAATTTCTCTTAACTTATTTTTATTATATTAATTATCCTCCCACTAAAATCTTTTTATTCCTTTATTTTATAACAACACCTGTATCATAATTGTACTAGGATGTTGTTATAATAAGGATTCAAACTATAATTACACACACCTCCATCTAATGGGTGAACAACATAATGTTTCTATGGCTGGAAAACTAACGCCTCACAAGATGACGATTATTCAATTATCTCCTACAGCCTATCATGATGGCCATTAAGTTGAAACTATATTTATATGTGACATATATTATGTTAATTTTATTTTTATTCTTTTTTATTTTTTTATATCATACATTTATATTTTCCATTTTTGGTAAATGCGATAATTTCATTTGATGAAGTGCATACTACCTCCCCCTCAAAGTGATATGACTCATTAATTTCATATAGACGATGTATAAAGTATGGACTTAATGATATTATATATGCTATTATACTAGAATTATAATATACCTATTTATTATTATGTTTTAATTCCATAAAAATAAAAAGTAGAAATTAAAGTAGCATTCATGCGTACCTAAGAATTACCGTCTCCACGAACAGTGCATTTCATTTCTTACATCCAAATAATATAAACTAATATAAATATCTATGTATGCTGTATATATATGATATATATGAAATATATGATATATATGATATATATGATATCTAAATAAATAATATCATTATGGATATAATGTACTATTGAAAACATGGACAACTTGTAAATATAAGGTGTTCATTTTTTACTCAAGTACCAAATATCGACAAAATGATCATTATTAACTTAAATGATTACATAATGTTTATAACATGGTAATAAGTGATATAAAAGTAATAATAAACTTGAAACAGGGTCTTAAGCATGTAGAAATTAACTTTATTTTATTATTCAGGAGATTAAAGAGTGATCGAGTCAACTCGGACACAAGGTAAGGGACTTCGTCTCAATCTCTTTTCATTGAGGCATATTTTGTTTTAATACATGATTTTCCTTTATATGCTGTATAAACAGCTTTTAATTTTCATTTCATTAAATGGGAATCATTTTCTACGAGGCGTGTTACTAAACAAAAATAAATAATGTATATTTTTAACGTAAGCGTCGACAACGATCTTTCCGCTGCCAAAAGCTTTATTTGATCGTTGGCTTCCTTAACGTGCTGTAATATTTTAAAAAGAAAAGTAAATTCCATATAATTTTTTATGTATTTTGGTAGTGAAAATGGTTTTGATTATGGATTTGTTATGTCAATATATTTAAATGATATATACTGTGTAAAGACCTATAAATTGCATGGAAAATTTTTTCTTATATTCTTTGGGATTTTACGAGTCTGTGGCTTCTGACAGCACTTGATTCTGAGGCCCGTTGTCCCCAGAATCCATTTCTGAAGTTTTTTTCGTGTACGTTCAGTAAACGTATGTGTGGGTTTTTCTATCTTTTGAACCGGTCCTGGAAATTGAAATCTGAGGGCACCAATTAACTCTCAGCGCTGGTATTCGCTTTAGGGGACCTTTATCGTAGTTGTGTTTTATGCGGGTTGAAAGTTAATAATTGGTGATATAGAATAAAATAAATAAAATTGGTAGTACATAACTTTATTTATATCTATGGTAGTTATATCCTACAATTTAGAGTTAAGGGTTGGACCCGCAACCACCTAACTTCACATGTGTGGATATTTGTGAGGTGGGTCCCACACAAGCCCCAACCTTTCATCTTCCCTAAACTCTTTTAAACTACGTTTTTTAATTATTGACAACCCCCCTTATTTATGAGCACCCTTCCTCCCCCTCTCTCCATATTTAATGTTTGTCATCACATTTTAAACAATGAATTTTAAATCTTCATTTAATTAAATTATGTGGTTTGAATTTTTAATAGCATGGGTTAATAAAATAATAGCCGTAGTCTATTATTTTATTTTGGGGTCTTTCGTTGTGTTAAGGGAGAGAGATCTTGAGAAAGAGAGAATATTGTTCTTCTCCGACGAAGAACACCGACCTTCAACGAAGAACGACTTGGTGAAGAACGTTCCACGATTCTCCAATCCTCTTCTTCCTCCGCGTCATGGGAGTAGACTCCACCCTGGGGAACTCACCGATGATGACTGTTCTTCCTCTGACATTGACGGAGTGACATCGCTTTCCAGGTCTACGACGGACAAACCTTATTTGAGGTATGGGTGTGTTTTTATTGGATCAACGTTGAACCTTATTTCCTTATTTATTGTTTCTCTTTAACCATCTGCTACTGAAATAATGTGGAGAGACCGGGTGAAATTTACACCGTCTAAATCCTCTGCCATTATTGTTATTGTCGGTGGTTATTTGTGTTCTTCATGGGTGAAGAACAACGGATCATTACGGGTTCGTTATGCGATGAAACGAACCCAAAAGTGAAGACCCAACATCACTACGACCTAGCTGATGTGCGACGACGATAGTGGGTGACGGTTCAAACCAGAACAGGATGAACGGTTCCTCAATCGTTCTTCGAGCAAGAATTCAAAACGTGTTTTCGGAGCCGATCGGAAGCCCGAAAACACCGGAATTGACTTCGAGGAATTGGGGAAACCTAGAGTCTGATGTATCGTCACAAATGAACCATCGAAATGATGAATGGGAATCAAGGGAGGCACGCTGGCAAGAGGCGTTGTTTTTGGAAAATTCCATACTACATAGTGTGTAATCATGGAGAACATGCGGTATAGATTGGGCACTCTACAACTATGTTTTTGGAAGTTTGGCGACTAACAAATGGCTTGTGACCTCAGTCACATGGCGTGTACTCACCACCCAACAAGGAGGTGGCGGCTACATGAGACTCGGCGGGTATTTTAGAGAATACGCGGACACAGACCGAAATACATAGCCAAGAGGCACGACGTTTAATATCTACACAGAATGGAAGTAACAGCTTCGCGAGACTCAGCGTGTATCCCGGGAATACTTGGGCACGGGGTGGAATACATGGGCCTGTACTCTACCACACGGACAGACATGGCCAGCGGTACGGACTAACCTTTTTACCAATTACACGGGTTGGAGAACAAGGGTTCAGGCTATGTACGACCACATGTCCAGCGTACATAGAGCTAACCCCAGATGTTTGGACATATCTTTTAACAATACCACACGTCGTGTACTTAATTTTCTACCCAACCAGCCCTTCGACACGGGCCGTTGCACATGGAATGTACATGAGGTCTGACTACACTGTGTGTACCGTATACCAACACGCCATGTACTTTTTGGTAAAAGGCTTGGTTATCTTGTACACAGTATCATGGATATGTTTTTTTTGGATTATCCCCCTATAACATGATAGACATTCAAAATAAATCAACATGTGACTTTGTGGTAGTTGATGTATCGACCCCTTGGCACGAGGAGCAGACCCTCCCGAAATCGAGCGTACTATGTGCAGGAACCCTAGAGCGGGCTACGACTACGATGACTACCGTACTGGGATCCTCCGTGGGTTCGACGGTGATGACCACTGTACATGGATACTCTGTGGGTTTGGAAATGATGACGATTGTACTTGGATCCTCCGTGGGTTCGGCAACGACGAATACTATACTTGGATCCTCTGTGGGTTTTCCAGCGGTGATGACTGTACATGGATCCTACGTGGGTTCAAAAACGACGCCTTTTGTATTGGGATCCTACATGGGTTCGGAAAAGGAGATGATTCAGATTCTATATCTAATAATCTCCACCCTTCTTCGTGAGCAGTATATATGTGTGACCAGAGACTTGACATTCAATCATTACCATCGGTGTGATTGACTTATTTCATGTGTGGTCTGGGATGTGCTTGGTCTCAAGATTTGGAGCCGAACTAGAATTGATGACTTAGTTATATATATGGTAATGTACCTAAGTAGATTTGGATGATACTCCGTGATTTTATCTTTTCCTTGTGGTTTATCCTTCATTGATTCTGGGAGACCTTCAGGGGTCTCGGGGTCCCTACTGATTATTTTTATACTCACCCCTGGACGGGCTATGCCCGCACTATGTTGTGTTGGATACAGCTGAAGAATAACACGGATAGAGGTGGAGGCTTCTGTAGCTGGATGGTACCAGAAGGTGGACCACTTAGAGGGATGTACGCGGGGAGGACGGCCAGACCTGAGGAGCTGAGGAGACCATTCGTACCCACCCTTCAGGTGGGATATCCCGAGGACGACATAATGGTTGCTACTTTTCTTCAATGCTATTGTACTTTCTTTCTAGTTGTACTGTACTTTCAGTTGGGTTTTTTTACTGGCCAATTTAATTTTCATCACATACTTTTGTACTTTGTTTTTCTTATGATTACTTCACTTTCATACTCTGTTGTGTTTGTTTACTTTTTTAAAGGAAATTAATTCCCTTTTACGGGGATTTTACACCTTTGGTGCTAGTCACCAGCCCCTGGTCTAAGGAAGGTGGTCTTAGGGTAGTCACGGCATGGGCCCCGAGGACGGGTCATGACAAATTGGTATCAGAGGGAGGTTAGGACTGTAGAACCTTGGACTCTGATCATTCTATCTTTGAAGCAATAGTGTTAAGAGTATTGAGTGTGGTTTTCTGACCAGGGAGTTCGGTGATGGAGCGGCGGCCGACGTATCCATACACCAGGATCCTGACCTCTGATTTCTGACTAATGGCAAGAAAACACTGATTTCATGTGTGTTTCAAAAGTTTTCATTGTGATTACTTTGTGTCAGCTCACCAGGTATACTGATTTTTACTATGGTTCACATGTTTCTTTCAGGATGGCCCTATGAAGGCAGCTAGCTAGGGTTCGGAGTCGCGTATGAGATGGAAGCCCACCGAGCGAAGAGTCTTCGGTGCAGGTCCCCATCACAGTGGAGGCTCCAGCGGTACCACTACCCACTAATCCACTGATACTAATAGCCCCAGCTGCAGAGAGTGCACACCGCATGAGTGCGTTGAATGAGTTTCAGCGACAGAGGCCACCCAGGTTCCGTGGAGAGATAGACCCTTAGGCAGGCAAGGATTGGCTGGAGGCTATCGTCAGAGTCTTCAGATCGGTAGGGAAACCAATGGGCCTTATGGTGATCTTTTCCTCGAGTCTACTACACAGAGAATCAGGTAGATGGTGGAGATTGATGCTCTGGGTGCATGACGTGGCATCTCTACTTTTGACAGACTACGATAGTCTCATCCACTCATAGTTTATTCCAGCCACCCTCCATGTAGTGCGCATCCAGGAGTTACTTCATCTGCGGCAGGGCAGCAAGATAGTAGAGTAGTAATTGGTGAGATTTACTAACCTATCACGCTACACAACGGACATGGTATGGGACCAATTCTTTCGGGCCCAAACTTTTAAGCATGGACTAAGGCATGAGATCTAGGCTTTGATGATCTCCTTCAGCATTCCGATGCAGGAAGGAGTGCTATAGAATGACCTTCTTGTGGCGAGCATTTTTGTTGAGTCGTCGCCAACAGCGTGACCCACCATAGGACGACACATAGCGGAGTCTTCTGCAGCCAGAAAAAGACAGATGTCGCAAAGGTCCAAGCGGACCATTCCATCAGTAGGGTTACACAGGGATACTGGTTCAAAGGTGTGGGGAACACGAAATAGAGCCGACCATTCGAGGGGCAGACAGTGCTATGCATGCGGAGGGCTGGTTCACATGGCTCGAGACTTCCCAAACCACCATCTAGACGAGTAGCAGACTGTAGAGGGACCTCCCAGTTAGAGGCATAGGTTTGACTGTGGCAGTCCGATGGGAGAAGGGTGACTTGGTAGAAGAGCTGGCCAAGTAGCAGGTGGTGGATGACACTTTGAGGCTCTACCGCCACCACCACTAGGAGGACCACCCTGACCACAGGGAGCTGGAAGACAGGGTAAGGCTTAGCTCCAGGCAGTCGAGTACTACGACCACGGTGCACCTCAGATGTTTCGAGGTACTATCTGTGTCTAATCCACTCTTGCAGCAGTTCTTATAGACAGAGGAGTGAGTCATTATTTTATTTCCACTGCCCTTGTTCGGAGCTCTGAGATTCTGACAGAGCCGTTGGCTCGATCCTTATGGCTAGAGACTCTTACAAGAGTAGAATCATTGATTTCACACAGGTGCTAGCAGTGTGAGCATACTCTAGGAGGCGAGATCATTGACTGGGATCTTCTTGTAGCAGCGTTGAGGCCTTACAACGTCATCTTGGGTATGGACTGGTTGTCTATATTCCATGCTCACATTTACTACATTAGGCATGAAGTGTGGTGTATCCTCACGGATGGGACTAGGTTCACCTTCACCGGTGAGAAAGAAGCCTTTATAGCACATGATGGATTTACACAGAGGAGTAGGCAGATGATCACACATCAGTTGGATAGTCTAATCCTTGGAGTGGTTGACATGCGGATTCCGAGTTTTATTGTAGTGGTGGATCAGTACACATATTTTTTTCTGGATGACGTCCCTGGACAACCTCCTCACAGATAGGTACTCTTTTACATTGACATGTACACCAGGAAAACACCGATATCTACTCTAGAATATTGGATGGCTCCTATTGAGATTCGTGAGCTATGGGTATAGCTGGAGGACTTGCAGGGGAAGGGATTTATTTGATCCAGTGTTTCACCTTGGGCTTCTCCGATTTTGTTCACCAAGAAGGCGGATGGGAGCTTTCAACTGTGTGTCAACTACCATCACCTGAATCAGGTGATTGTGAAGAACAAGTTCCCAATGCCAAGGATTGAAGACCTCTTTGATCAGCTCAATGGAGCATGATGGTTCTCAAATATAAACATCAGTTTAGGCTATCATCAGATCAGAGATCAAGACGAGGATGTGCAGAAGACGAACATCAGGTGTCGGAATGGCCACTACAAGTTCTTGGTTATTCCAATTGGAGTAACCAACACTCTAGTAGTGATCATGAGTCTCATGAACAGAATATTCTAGCCTTACCACGATCTTTTTCTCATAGTCTTCATCGACAGCATACTGATTTACTCAACTACTGAGGAGGACCACGCCTACCACTTGCGGGATGTACTGGATACACTCTGAGAACACTAGCATTATGGCAATCTCTCCAAGTTCCAGTTCTGGATTCGAGAGCTTCCCTTCTTGGGACACATCATCTCGGAGGCAGGAGTTGCGGTGGATCCAGAAAAGATGAATGCAGTGCTTGCTTGGGAGCCACCCAGGATCGTGACGGAGGTGTAGAGCTTACTGGGTCCGGCTGGATACAATCATAGATTTGTTTCAGACTTCTCCAGAGTTTCAGCACCGCTTACATCTTTAATGAAGTAGGGGAAACCCTTCATGTGTTCAGATAGATTTCAAAAGAGCATTCAAGAGTTGATACAGAGATTGAACAGTGCACCCATCTCGAGGCTACTAGTGGAGGGAGTCGGGTATGTAGTTTACTACGATGTATGTGGGACTAGACTCGAGTGTGACCAGATGTAGGAGTGAGTAGTGATGGCATATGGTTCACAGCAGTTGAGACAACATGAGAATAACTACGCTACCCATGACCAACAGATAACAGCAGTGGACTTCGCCTTGAAGATGTGGCAACATTGTCTGATGGGTGAGCACTATACAGTCTACTCGGACCACCAGAGTATCATTTACATCTTCTCGTAGAATGAACTGATCCTGAGATAGTGGCGATGGCTCGAGTTCCTCCAGGACTATGACTTTGAGATAGTCTATATCCCTGGAAAGGGGAATGTTTTAGTTGATGCTCTTAGTAAAAGATCGAGAAATTAGCTATTGGGAGAGGCTATAGAGTAGTTAGCAGTGTTGCATATATCCTTTTTGGATAGGGATGGGACAACCGTTCTAAAGTCAGTCACAGTCACTCCTACACTTCTTCAGCGATTTAGAGAGGAACAACGTGGGGATGCTGACTGCGAGATACGATGTGCACAGATATCCACATGGTAGGCACCTGATGGATTTCTTGAAGGAGGGGAGCACGTCATCCTCTTCAGGAAGCATACAATGGTACCAGTTTCACTACAGGTTGAAGTGATGAGGGAGTTTCACACTTCCCATATAGTGGTACATCCAGGAGTAGAGAAGATATACCAGGACCTCATATGACATAACTAGTGGCTGGGTATGAAGAAGGTTGTAGCAGAGTTCGTTTCACGATACCTCACTTGTCAGCAAGTGAAGGCGGAGCACCAGGTACCAGCAGGCTTGGTAAATCCCTTAGAGGTCCAGGAGTGTAAATGGGATGTGATATCCATGGATTTAATGACAGGGATTCCATGTGCATCTAGGGGTTACGACTCTATTTGGGTGATCGTAGACCAACTCACCATGTCGGCCCACATCCTTCTGATCAGAGAGAAGGTCTCAGTTGAGGGCTTGGTATGCCTCTACATTTAGGAGATGGTACGGCTTCACAGTGTGACATATACTATCATTTCCGATCAAGATTCTCGATTTACTTCAAGGATTTGGAAGGGGTTACATGAAGATTTTGGGACCCAGCTACGTCTGAGAACTGCCTTCCATCTATAGATAGACTGATAGACTGAGAGGACTATTCAGACTCTTTAGAACATGCTCCTTGCATGTGTCCTCGACTTTGTTCTTAGCTGGGAGGATCACCTACCCTTGGTGGAGTTTTCATACAATAATAGTTACGACTCCACCATCCGAAAGGTACTATACGAGGCATTGTATGACCGACCATTCAGATCATCTCTATGCTGGACTGACCCTGGGGAGTTATCACTTGTAGGACTATAGATGGTTCGGGCTACGATGGAGAAGGTTCAGATCATCCAAAAGGGGATGAAGACTGCATAGAGCAGACAGAAGTCCTATGCTGATAGGTGGTGTAGACCACTGGAGTTCGAGGATGGAGACCACGTTTTTCTTAAGGGTCTCACCACGATGAGGTTTACAGATATTTGGACAGGGCGGAAAGATATCTCCGCACTTCATCGGGTCGTTCCAGGTCCTCAGCAGAGTAGGCGAGGTGGCTTATCGCCTGGCCCTTCCACCTCAGTTGCTCAGGATGCATGATGTCTTCCACGTATCTCAGCTGAGGAGATACATGCATGACCCGACCCACAACATCGATCACGGGGAGTTGGACATCGATGACGGGGAAACATTCACGGAGGTCATGGTGGAGATCGAGGATAGATAGGATCAGGTAACACTTGGATGGTCGATTCCTCTGGTGCGAATTCAGTGGTAGCACGGGAACCTCTAGGAGAGCACATGGGAACAGGAGGCAAAGATGCAAGCTCAATACCCTCATTTGTTCCCCTAGTGTACGTTGTAGCTTTAAGGGAAAATAAAGCCCTGATGTGGGAGTAATTTAATGACCTAGAAATGTCACGGAAAATTTTTTCTTAAATTCTTTCAAATTTTATGAGTCTGTGGCTTCTGACGACACTAGATTTTGAGGCATGGTGTGCCCGGAATCAATTTATGAAGTTTTGTTTGGGTACTTTCAGTAAACGTATGTGCGGGTTTTTCTATCGTTTGAACCGGTGCTCAGAATTGAAATATGAGGTCACTAATGAACTCGCAGTGCCGATATTCTCTTAAGGGGACCTTTACCTTAGTTGCATTTTATGCAGGTTGAATGTTAAAAATTGGTGATTTAGAATAAAATAAATAAAATTGGTAGTACACAAATTTATTTATATCTATTGTAGTTATATCCTACAATGGGGAGTTAAGGGTGGGACCTAAAAGAACCTAACATCCCATGTGTGGATATTTTTGATGTGGGGCCCACACGATCCCCAACCTTTCATCTTCCCTAAACTCCATTAAACTCCCTTTTTTAATTCATGACGACCCCACTTATTTATGAGGACTCTACCTCTCCATCTCTTCCTCTTCAATTATTTCCAACACATGTTAGTCAAAGAATTTTAACTCTTCATTTAAGTAAATTAAGTTGTTTGAATTTGGAACTTCCTGGGTTAATTAAATAATAGTCGTAGTCTATTATTTTATTTTGGGGGATTTCATTGTGTTAAGGGAGATAGATCTTGAGAAAGAGAGAATACTGTTCTTCTCTGATTATGAACACCAAACATCAATGAAGAATGACTCCGTGAAGAATGTTCCACGATTCTCCAATCCTCTTCTTCCTCCACGTCATGGGAGGAGACTCCGCCATGGGGAACTCGCCAACGACGATGGTTCCTCCACCGATGTTGACAGAGCGACATCGCTCTCCACGTCTATGACAAAAAACCTTATTTTAGGTAGGGGTGTGTATTAATTGGATCAAAATTTAACATTGTATCCTTATTGGTTGTTTCTCTTTAACCATTTTCTACCGAACTAATATGGAGAGACCGGGATAAACTAAAACGGTCCTAATCCTCTTCTATTATTATTATTGTTGGTGGTTCTTCATGTTCTTCATGGGTGACAAAAAATGGATCATTACGGGTTCGTTATGCAACGCAACGAACCCAAAATTGAAGACCCAATATCCCGGTGACCTAGAGGAGGTTCGAAGATGATAGTGGGCGATGGTTCGAACCGGAACATGATGAATGCTTCCTCAACCGTTCTTTGAGCGTGAATTCAAAACATGTTTTTGGGGTTGATCAGAAGCCCAAAAACAACAAAATTGACTTCGGGGAATCATGGAGTTTTAGAGTTTGATGTTTCATGACAAAAGAACCATCGGAATTAAAAACATGCATCAAGGGAGGTGCACTGGCTAGCGGTGTTGTTTTCTGGAATATTCCAGACTACATGGCATGTACTCCTGGAGAACATGCAGTGTAGTTCAGGAATTTTGTGGCTAGGGTTTCGGACGTCATACGACTAACGCACGGTGTGTGGCCTCAGTCACACGACTTGTACTCACCACACAGCAAGGAGGTGGCGGCTACGCGAGACTCAAAGTGTATTTTAGGGAATACACGGACACAGACAAAAATACACAGCCAAGAGGCATGACCTGTACTCTATGAAGAATGATAGTAACAGCTTTGCGAGACTCAGCATGTATCTTAAGAATACACAGACATAGTGCGGAATACATGGGAATGTACTCTACCACATGTCCATACATGGCTAGTGGTATGGACTAACCCGTGTACCAATTAGATGGGTTGGATAACACGGGTTCAAACCGTGTACGGGCACATGACCAGCATACACGGAGCCGACCCCAGATGTTTGGACACAGCGTGTAACCATACCACATGTTGTGTACTTACTTTTCTACACTACCATCCCTTCTACATGGTTCGTTTCACACTGGCAGTACCCGAGGTCTAACTACCCGACGTGTACCGTATACCAACATGTCATGAACTTTTTGGTAAAAGGCTTGGTCATCTTGTACATAGTATCATGGATATGTTATGTTTGGATTATCCCCCTATAACACGACGGACCTTTATAATACATCAACTTGTGACTTTGTGATAGTTGCTGTATCGACCACTTGGATTCAAGAGAGGACCCTCTTGGAATCGAGCATGCAATGTGCGGGAATCCTAGAGCTGGTTGCGACTACGACGACTACCATAATGGGATCCTATGTGGGTTCGACAGCGATGACCAATTTACTTGGATTCTCCATGGGTTCGGCAGTGATGAAGAATGTACTTATATCCTCTGTGGGTTTGGAAACGACAAATGATGTACTTGGATCTTCCTGGGTTCGGCAATGGTGACAACTGTACTTGGATCCTACGTGGGTTCGCCAACAATGACTTCTGTACTGGGATCCTATGTGGGTTCGACAAAGGAGATGATTCAGAGGCTACATCTAATCATCTCCACCCTTCTTCGTGAGTAGTATACCTGTGTGAGCTGAGTCTTGACTTTCATTCATTACCATCGGTGTGATTGAATTATTTCCTGGGTGGACTGGGATGTGCTTGGGCTCGAGAGTTGGACCCGAACTAGAATTGATGACATAGGTATATGTATGGGAATATACCTATGTAGAGTGGGATGATACTTCGTGATTGTTTACTTTCATTGTGGTTTATCCTTCGTGGACTCTGGGAGACCTTTGGGGGTCTCAGGGTCCCTACTGAGTATTGTTATACTCACCCATGTATGGGATATGCCCACACTACGTTGTGTTAGATGCAAACGACGGATAACACTGATCGAGGTGGAGGCTTGTCGAGATGGATGGTACCCGGAGGTGGACAACTTGGCGGGATGTACGCGGGGCAGACAACCGGACCCGAGGAGCTGAGGAAACAATCTGTACCTACCCTTCAGGTGGGATATTCAGAGGATGACACAGTGGTTGCTTCTTTACATTACTGCTGATGTAATTTATTTTTATTTGTACTATACTTTCAGTTGGGTTTGTATATTGGACCATTTACTTTTCTGCACTTAGTTTTGTACTCTGTTTTTCTTAGTGCTTAATTCACTTGCGCACTTGGTTGTGTTTGTTTACTTTTATAATGGTAATGCCTTCCCTTTTACTGGGATTTTCTGCCTTTGGTGCTAGTCACCAGCCCCTGGCATAAGGAAGGTGGGCTTGGGGTAGTCACGACATGGTCCCAATGGATGGTTCGTGACATGGTGATTGAAATGTGGAAATGTTATCTTTATTTTATGTTTGTTTTATGTGTTACAAACATGTTATGGTTATTGGGCATTTTTTATGTATACGGGTGGTCCCGTGATAAACCTAGGGTGGGTGAGCTTGAGATAGCTCTCTAATGCATTGGGTAATGTGGCAGAGGTAAATGTGGATGTTTCTCCTAAGATAATTAGAGAATATTTTATAATGTGTATTCCAATGTAACTCCCTATATACCTATAATAGCTACAATGTAAAAATGTTATGGATGCCACATGTTACCTTTTATGATTTTTCATTTTCATGTGTCCTTCATAAATCGTGTGATTTAATGAGGTAAGTAAAATAGTGTATGTTCTGAATGTATTTATGTACTAACATTTTCTTTCTTTATTTTATAACCCTTACTGAGATTTTTATGATCATCCCAGGTTTTGAAATGTTTTTCACAGGAATTAAAGATGAATAGGGTTAAAGATGGGATCAATGAAAAAGCCATGCTGTCTAAAACAAACAACAAGACATGACTCTTTTTTTCCATAGTATTTGTTTTATGGAAAAAATTGAAACTGGGTAGAAGTGTATACTTTATAATCATTTGAAATGTAATAGTTATGTCCTAGTTCACTAAAACTCTAATCCTGAAATGATCCTCTGTGTGAATTATTCATTTAATTCATTATTATGGAATGTTTTATAGCCAAGTCCTTATAGATCACTTTTTTTAAATTAACTTTTCCTTAATTATATAAAATATATATGAAAAAAATTCTCCTTTTATTTGGAGTATAAAAATTCAATTTTATTTATGTTTTACTATTTTTCTTATATGTTTCCAGTGGTAGTGAATACTAAATAATACTCAATGTCAATTGAAAACTACTTTTAAGGCAAAATAATGGAAATAAAAAAAATTTGTTTTAAATAATAAGAAGATAAATATTATATTATTTAATTAAATTTTTGTAATATCAATAAATTTCATATTTATGTATGATATTAAATCATTTTGAACATTTTAACATTAAAAACCTACTTTCTATCACCTTTTGGGGAATAATTTTGAAAATTATTATTCCAATTATGTGTTTATAATTTTTAAAAATGGGTTCTATATTTGGAATAATAAAGCCCAAAATTATTAAATTTTTCTATTTTATTTCTAGGAAATATGAATATTAAACATTGTAATTTTTCTACCATAGTTAATGGAAAATTAGGTAACTAAGAGTAAAATTCGTGTTATAAAAATAATGAAATTTCCCTAACACATTTTAAAATATTATTTAATGAAGTTAATTTATCCCTTAAATTTGAATTTTCTTAATTTAATTATTTTGTTCACACATGTGAAATAAAAAAACATAGATATTATTAACATCAAAGAGAATGAGAAAATATTACACTCTTAAATTTAAGAAGTACAATATTGTTAATAATTGTATAAATAAATAGTATTCTAGAGAAAATTTATTGTTATGAAATATAAAATATTTATCTACATCAGGGGAATTTATTTTATGTTTTTAGTGAAACATAATTATCATAACAAGTTTCACAATGATGATGCAGTAATTAATCATTTAATAAAAAACAACTAAATGATATTAGAAATGTTAAAATAAATATAATTTCACATAATTAAGGTGATTCCAAAATTTTCTTGATTATTATGAAATCTTTGGGTTTTATAAATATATTTCTTTCGAATATTTCTTATTATCATGGTTTTATTTATGTAAATGTAATGAATAAGGTCTAACATGGAATTTATGATATTTTATGAAAATAATATTTTATTGAAAAAAATTATAAATATTAAACATATTTAATAAGGAAAAAATGAATGATATATTATAGAAAATATAATAGCTTTTCAATTTAAAATCTAATTTAAACATTATTTGTAAAAATTACAATTACATAATATTGAAAAATATGATACCAAAGACAGAACTAAAATTCCTTAACTATGGGTTAATAAAAAAACAAGGTCTAATATAACACCGTAACTTTTCAAAAATGTATCAGCTCCTTCAATTATAACCCTAGAAAATCATAGATTCAAATTAATTTAATTTTTGGGAAATCTGGATTATTTTTTAATTTGTTATAAAATAATCTTTTGAGAAATTACAAATTTTCCCTCCTCTCTCATAAAGGATAAGTAGTTATTCTTTTTTAATCACATGTAAAAATTTATTTGGTTTCCAAAAATACCCTCAAAATATCCCCCAAAATACCACCCTTCATGTAATGAATTCATATTTTTTTGATGAAATACAAACAAGGATATCCTGTACTGGGAACAAAAATAATATATCCAATGAATATGTAATATTCTTAAAAAATGATATTATTTTAATTCATTATTAAACCCATTAAATTATTTTTATATCATGTTTATATACAAATTTTTGTATCATAATGTTAATAATATTTTTTATGTTATGTTTATGAATAATAAATTAATACACTTCCATTGAATGGGATATAAAATAATCATTCGTGTGTATGTAATGCTACCACCTCATTAACCAATGTCAATTTCTCTTCCATTACCACATTTGATTTATCAAAATAATGATGTATTTATTGTGGATATTATATATATATATATATTATGACTAATATGCTATTAAAATTTTGGAATAATTATATATCACATACCATCATGTTTTCTATTTTTTGAGAACCCGATAACTTCGTTCGTCTATAATGTGAACTACCGCCCCACGAAGCAAAGTGATTCATTCACAATTTACATGGAAGGTATTAAATATTTTTTAAAAAATAAACTTCTATATATAATGTAATTTTTTTGGATTGATAGTATATCATATTCTTTTCCTTCATATAATTTGATAGGAAGATGAAAATAGCATTGATGCATTCATATGGCCCACCATCTCTATGCCGAGTGTATATTATTTTATGTTTTTTGGTCACCATACAAAATTATATACTGTATATATTTTATATTTATATCATGGATATAATTATGAATATTTTTATGTCCTGATTAATGTTAGAGGTCCAAAAAGAAAAATTCAAAACATTTATTAAGAACAAATCAAATATTACACAAGACATAGATTTTAAATGGAATTGGTAATGAAAGATTATTACAATGCACATGTATATAATACGTGTTATTATATATAAATTTTTTTTATTTAGTATTTATTTAATGATATTATATCAATTATTCATGACATTTTAAAGACTATAAAGGGTTTCAAGACATTAGGTAAGGGTGCACTGTCTCACTTTAATTTTTATGGCAGACATACGTTATACACTACATGTTTATTCTCTGTGATGTATATACTTTTTGTTATAGAATTTTGTGAGTATTATATTGAAGAATTTGGTATTTATATATACTTATAATTTTTTTATTTTTGGGTAATACAATTAAACTAATTTTAAATCGATAAGGTTTTAGTTCATAATGTCATTATTATTAACGATTTTCTATGGTTTAGTCTCCATTGGGGATTATTTTTCTCACATGTCCTTGTTTCAGAAAAAAAAACTAAAAAATGATTTTAAAACACTCATTCTAATCTATAAATTCAGTTTTAACCCTTATTTTATTTTTAAAAAAAATATTTAGACATATATATTTTTGATTTTCTAAACAATGTACTTTATGAAAATTCTGACAAAAAAAAACAGGAAGAATGTTTTTCATTAAATTATAAGTCATGAGTGGATTTTACCACTGTCACGTTTATATAATTATATGAATATTTCTTTACAATTTTACATGGTTACTTTCAATGTTTTCTTCCATTTTTAAACGTGGAACTATTTAAAAAATTATTTTTAAAAAAAATAAATCTACTGGAAGAATTATTTCATGTGATCTCTAAAAATATAAAATATGATTACTTCTTGGTGGTGTTATTTTTGATTTACTATGGATATCAACCAAGTATAAAATTAGTATTTTTTCCTAAATAGATAATTTTTATCATGGGTTGATATTTGTGAAACCTATTTATTTTTCATGATCATGTTTATGATGAAGTGTTTATGAAACAACTTTTTTTATATGGTTTTTTATGTGGTGAATGATTTATGGTATTGTCAAACACATATTGTTTGTTTCCATTATGTTATGGGTGGGACCTATATCTCCCTTCAATGAATGAAGTAATGATAAATTTTATATTATATCAATGGGTTACTGGGAGGTCATACAATACCTACAAAAAACTTATAAAATAACTTATCCTTTACCAAAAACAAGAGGGTACATAGGGCTTCATAATATGCCTGAAATGAGATGGTCCTTAAGAGGTCATCCAAATACCAAAGTAGGCACACTAGTTATTACACTTAGAATAACATATTATAAATTTATTCATAGGTATCATTGATATATTATATTCAAACCTTATGTGTATGCCATATATTCCATTACATTTTCCATTTTAACACTCTCATTGATCATGCCCCATGATTAAATTATGATTATTGTATTATGAACATCCAACATTTAATTATATGTTTTAAGAATATGTTCTTTCATATACAGGGTACTCTTGTAAAATTTTATTCTTTAGTTACCATACCCTTATACATGTGATATGGTTATGTATATTTCATGTTTACCCTTACTGAACGTATAATCTCAAACATTACAATGATTTTATTTACCATGTTATAAAGAACGGTTATTATTAGGACAACTAAAGGGGATGAAATTTAATGGGGATATATAATATATTTCTACAAATTATAATAATGGGATCAATGATTCAAATGGAAATAATCTATTATATTCATCACACATATGATTATGTAATATAATGAATATTAATTTAAAAAGATGTCATGTACAAGTATGATAATTCTAGTTCAATATATTTTTTTTATCAATGCTATTTTTAGTCAACTGTTGGAAACTATGATGAGAAAACATTAGTATTACACTAAAAGTATATGTGTATGTATAATCTAAAAATATTTTTTATTGAAACAATGATGAATAAATTATGATTAAACTTATGATGTTATATATTTAATGTAATATGACGTCATTAAAATGCATTCCTAGTATGATTAGTGTTTCACATAATACCATTTTTAAACAATGGATATAATATTAGGGAACAATTTTTAATAATGAATGAAATGGGAAATGAAATGATTCTCTTATCAAGAGACCAAATTTTATGGAATATGGAATGAAAACCATCATGTATGGGACCACAAACTATTATCAGACCATGAATCATGTTATGTGTCTAAATTAATAAAGGGGACAAAAATTTCGTAAATATTTCTTTTTGAAATGACATTATTATTTTATTTGTATGACAGATCCACTAGTTGCTGAAAAATGTATATATACCACTAAGAAGATATCATTAAATTCCTTTTATTCAGAATGAAAAATATTTATGTTTGAAGTATATCACATAGTAGGTGAAATGAATCAGTTGTTGATGATTATAAATTATTCTATGTAATTACATAAAACAAACTCAATGGATTAGGATGAGTCCACAAACCAAAGTTTTAGTAAGTACATTCATCATATTATTGTTACTAAATGGGAGATTTATGGTTCCTCATAATCTCATTGTTAGGATAATAAAATAATAAATGAATTGAAAGTAAATGCTTAAAACTATGAAAAGAAAATAATTAGATTTAAATTATGTAAATTTTGGGTATGTAACATGGATACAATTTTTGTAAGGCCTTTTTTTAATGATTAAATTATGGGAAAGAAGGTCATCGGGCATTTAACTACCAATGATATGGGAATCATAGAATGTCTATTGAGTTAACCTTCCATAGTTTATCATTTCAATTGCATGTAGTTTGTGATTTGTTATATCAGGTTCTTAAATACAAGGAAAAATGTGGATGGTAAACAAAAAAACATGATGAGAATAAAGAATAAAGTGAAATCTTATTCTATCATAATGGATAAAATAGTCTATAATAATTAAGTAATACTTATCCTCCCCACATTATTTGGGAAATTCGGGTATCATTTGTTATGAATAATACCCCAAAAAATAATATTGGTCATCAATTATTTACTTTTCAATTGGTTGTATACATGGATTCTATAATAACGATGTCATACATTCTATTGTTACAAGGATGAACCCAGGAATTCAATGACAATATTTTCATATAATTAAAGTTGTTTGATAAGGAATGGATAATATTTTCTTTTAAAATAATATTATTCATGTTATTTCCAATTTTTACATGAATACATAATGATGGCATCCAAGAGATATGTTTTGGATAATTATGAGCTACATAATATTTTTTAGGGGAATATTTGTATGATGATTTGGGAAATTTATCCTCTTTATTTTAAATTTATTGTATGTTAATCATTTGTATGGGTCATATGGGTAACCATTTATGAATATATTTCAGATGAACATTGGAAGATATTAAAATTATAATGTGTTACATGAATGTGGGCTGATTTATACATACTAGAGAGCCTATCCTCACCATTATATTACAATGAGAAAAATATACTGAAGGAATAATATGTCATTCCATTATGGTTCTTATGGTACAATAGTTTTACTTGAATTTCAACTTCAACATAATTTATTAGAGTGAAATATTAATGATAAATAAATCATGACACACAAAAGAGTGATATAATATTTTTGAGATTAAATAATTTAATAATATTTTCTCAATTTGTTATTTAAATAAAATTTTATCAGATTATAATCATTTATAGTTATATCGACGACATTTTTTGACCTTTTTGGTCAAATGTATTATGATAATAAAAATTATAACGATTATATTATCTATCACTCTCTATCAGGTTCTAGATAGATTGTTCTATCTTCTATTTACAGGTTTTCAATTTCCACCTATGTTCTCATATGTAGAAAACCAAGTTTTGAGTTACAATTTGAAACTCTCATGTTTCAAACGATCATTTTTTATATAATTCTTTAGTATTCACTTTTATTATGTCAGTTTATATAAATGTAACATTCACATATTAAAACATTGATGAACCCAATGAATTTTGAGGGAGAAATTTATTTTATGGGGGAAAGAATATAACAACCAATGATTTTAATGAAATAGAAATCTTATATTTTTTAATTAGTTTTATTTCATTGATGTCTTTCTGTAGACGCAAAATCAGCTTAACATATATTACATGAAACATTAAATTTCTAAAAAACTATATTTTATCATTATTATTATTTTAACGTGAAATTTTACACTAGTTACTTTAAAGGCTAGTATTAACAAGATTGTGTAAATTTTGAATTTATTCTTAACACATGTGAAGATATTTTTAAATTAAAAGAAATAATTTCTAAAAAACAATATAAATTCATACAGGTGTGTATTATGTCAGTAAAATAAACCAATCACACATTTTGGAGTATATAAATGAAATATATTTAAAAATATTCAATCAAATGTTCCATATTAATCATATTTGTTTTCTAGAAATGATATAAGTCTAGTTTTATATATAAAACATTATTTTTTAATAAGTAGTTTTCCGCATTTTGATGGTGTACATCATTGACATATTGTATTTTTTTTGAAACATTTATAAATTATAAATGAAAAACTAATCTTATAATTTCTAATAAGAAAATAAAAATTTACTTTTTTTGGTAATTTTTAGATAGGATTCATGTTTTGAGGAATAATGAAAATTACTGAATTTCATTAAAAACAAGTTTTTCATCTAAATATTTTATTATCATAAAGAATATTTTTATTGTTTTTAAAGTATATTTATATCAATTTATTATCATTTAATATATAGTAGGTAACAAAATCCAATTTCAAATTGATTTTAGATCAAAAAACATTGTAAAAAATTTAACATATAAACATTAATAATATGTTTTATCACCCAGACTTTAGGGTTAATGTTTAATATATTTTATTCAACAATGTGTTGTGAATTAATGTAAAATTATTAGATTTTTTGAATCATATGGCCCAAATTGATTAAATATTTTCCTATTATTTTTTGACAATATTAATTTTAAACAATGTAATTTTATAATGACAATTGAGGGTAGATCTTGTGATAAAGGGTAAAAAATAATATTTATTACACAATTACCCTAAAACATGAATAAATACCCTTGGATGAATTTAATTTGATCATTAAACAAAATGTTCCAAATTGAAAAATTTAATGGACCCTGTTCAATGAAAACGACATAGAAATTATTAAAATAAAACAGAGTAGGAAAATGTCACACTCTTACATTTAATAAGTATAATAATTTTAATATGGGTATAAATAGATGGTATTGTCGAATTAATTTATAATTATTGAAGAAAAATTTTAATATAATTGAATATATATTTTTAATGTTTATTGATGAAATAATTATCCTCAATTATTATACAATGGTGATGTCGTAATTATTCAATTAATGAAACAATCAATTAAATGATATTAGAAATATTAAATGAAATTTAATATGAATTACAAAAGTTGATCCATAAATTTAATAGATTATTATTATATAATATAAGTTCATTAAATTTTCTTCTTTGCATATATATTAATTTACTTGGTTTCTTAAATTCATATTAATGAATAATGACAGAATAGACACTTATGATATTTTTTATAATATAATATTATTAAATTATTTTAAAATATTCCAAATATTCGATAAGTAAAAAGGAACTATATGCGATCTAATATATCATAAATGTTACCTATATGGTCAAATTGAAAATTTATATGTAAAAAATTCATCATCTTAATATTGATAAATTTTTTACCAAAGCATAAATTAAAATTCATTAACTAATTGTAAATCAATATGATATGCTTTAAAATTAATCCAAATCATGTATAAAATACATTTAATGATGATATTTAAACATTATAGTATCTTATAATCGAATAAATGTCCTTTTTTATGTATTTGTATTAATATTAAATTTATATTAAATTAATCTTTTGTAAAATTATAATTGTTCATCCATGCTCTTATAAATGGGAAAATATACTTCCCAATTATTCAATATTAAGAACATATTATTTCTGAAACAATTATCCAAATATACACAAAACATCACTAAATTCATCATATAAAACATATTTTGGGACAAAATTCAACCAATGAGTTCCTTTGGTGCAAATTAAAAGGTAATATACAATGAAGAGGTGGTGTTCATCAATATATATATATAATTTCTTACATAAACACCTTGATTTGTTTTTATATAATATTGAAAAAATTGTCGCAGAATGTCCAATATACTGAGATGTTGTTATGTTCAGGGTATGATCTACAACATCAAACACTTCCATCAAATGGGATATGCTATCATTGATCATATATAGGACAGACTGCCCCCTCGTTAATAGATTCCACTCATTATTCCATCGCCAAATTTAAGGGATGGGAATAATTATGGATTAATAATTCATACATGATATGGATTTTTTTAATATATTATTTTATTCTTAAAATTTTATATCACCTAAACCTTAATTCCTTCCATTTTAGGGGAATACAATAACGTTATTCGTCAGTACGGGGGACTGCCACCTCACGAAGTGAATTGATTCATTCAGGATTTACATGGAATATATTATGGATCATTTTAATGATAAAATGTGATATTAGTGAAATAAAAATGTTTCTATAATGATTATTTATTATTTACTTTTATATCATTTAATATTACAAGGACATGAAAACATCATTCAGGTTTACGTATGGACTACCATATCGATGCATTATGTAATGTATACTCTAGTTTTTTGTAAATATAATAAATATATATTATATATATTATATTTAAATTTTTTTCATTATATAGATGATTAAATCATAATCAATATAAAGGGAAAATTTTAATTGACAGATGTATGAATAACAAAGCAGTTATTAAACAAAACATAATAATAACATTAAATTATAAAAAAATATGTATTATAAATATATAAGTAAATTATATATTTTAATATATATATATAATTATTTTTGTGGTGGATTTATAATAAAATTATATTAATTTTAAAAGAGGTTTTATTTATATGAATTAATTGATTACTTATGGTAAGTGAATTTTTTCTCCTTTTTATTTATATAGGACACAAAAAATTATACACTACTCTTTTATTCTCTATGGGGAATGGACTACACATGTATTTTATTATGTGTCCTAAAGTAATGACTATGAAATTAAAATATCCATATATTTTTATTCTTTTATGGGGAAAAAAATTCGACTAATTATAAAATGGAAAGGTTTTATTTAAAAATATCATTATTATTTAAGATTGTTTGTATTTTAGTCTCCATTAAGGAATATTTATACTTTATGTCCATATTTCCATAAAATGTTTTCAAAAAGTTATTTAATAATATCCTTTGTATATTTAAATTCATTTTTTTCCACGTGTTATGATTTAAAAAGTTTTTTTATAATTTTTCTTCACTTTCTAAACATGTTATATTGTGAAATTTTCCAAAAATATGGCAGGAATATTTTTCATTAAATTAAATGAAATTATTATCTTTTTATATCATAATGTTTCCATATTTATTTTAATATTCATGTAATATCTTAAAAGTTTGTTTTCAAAGGAAATTTTTTCCTTTAAAATTTTGAGACACTTCGTAAATATATGATTTCATAAAGGAAATGATACTTTCCTTGAGAAGAATTTCAAGTGCTCATTCCATTATCATTATTATCATCACTGATAATGTTAAAAATTCTTTATTAGCTATATAACTCAATTCTAACATAATTATTAATTATCGAAATTTTTTATTATGATGATGGAATTTATACATGTTTCTTATCTATGAGGAATGTTATGATAAAGAGTTTATGAATCCCATTTCATTACATGGGTTCTGATGTGATAAATGATTTATGGTCTTCTTTCACATATATGTATAGTTATCGTTATGTAATAGATGAGACATATATATATACCAATTATTAGTTGGATAATAATGAATTTTCTATGATACAAAATGTTACGCATGATTTCAACCTAATACCATGAATTGTGTGTAAACAAGAGGTTATCTTATGCCCCCAACAAGAGGTTACACAATAGGTCATCCTAATCGAGAAATTGGATGTTACATGGAAGTTCGTCCCATGAAAAATATAGGCACACTGGTGATTATTCCAATCCTATCATAATATGAATATATAATTTACATAATATATCATATGATTATTCTTATGACACTACATAATTGACTTATGCCATTGTTATACTATCGTGGATCATGTTCTTTGATTATTTTAGGATTTATTTCTTATAAAATCCCAAATTTTAATTCCAGGATTGAAGATTATGGTCACAAATTTACATGGTATTCTATTCAAATTTAATTATAATATTTTTCATAACATTATACTATTGTTATTCTTATGTATCTTAGATGTTTATTCTTATTGGGAAACTAATCTCTCTATTTATAATTTTTTTAGTCCCTATGTTATAATGAATAATTTTATGTTGGATTAGTAATGGTTATGATATTTAGAGGATATATTGAAGATATTTTCCTTATTTGAATAAAATTTTCCATATATTTTATGGTCATTAAAATAATATGGTCCTCAAGAACCTTTTGTGTTATATAATGAATAGTAATCTCAAAATATTTTTTTATCTCTATATGAAAAGCCAGTTTCTTTAAATACACTAGAGAATAAAGAATTTTTTTCATGTATTTAATATAATATTTAATACCAATATCAATGAATACATATTGAATGAACACTCTGGAAATTGTGGATTTAATGAAACTACTAGATACATTGTCTCAAAAGGTATTTATATACCCTTTTGTTTCCCATTGTGGACCTACTATTTTGTTTTTGAAAAAAACATTATTCCATGATGAGTTTGAGAAGTAATTATGTAGGAATAAAATTATATGAAAATAAATAATAATTATCCTCAGACTTTTATCAATGAATGAAGATGTAAGAATCATAGATCACAATAATTTTCAATGATTGACCATCATTCTATTTATCACCACTATGAATAAATTTTGGATGAAATTCAAAATGGAATATTTGATATGTGGTATGAATATTATGATTTTTTATTAATTAAATTTATATTTAATAAATCAATCTCTATTGTTATAGAAATAATTAATATATTATTCATGGAATGTCTTGATTATTAGGTTGTGGTATTGATTTATGATATCTTTATGTAATCTAAGAGAAAATAGGACCATGGGAACTGTGTTGGAATTATTCTAGACACTCTAAGGAAAAAATATATATATGGGAAATTTAGAACATATTAATTTAGGCTCTATAATGGTTCATTTCATGGAAATATTTTATATATGGATGAAATCTATGTTTCCCCTGTGAAATAATTGAAATTCCATTAATGGTATATATGAGAAAACATAACTGAGTAATGTAAATTCATTGTCCTGGTGCATTAGTTTTAGTGATTTCTCAATAATTTTCCTCGATTGGGTAATATGATAACAAAGATTATATAAAAAGGTAATAAGATCATATGGATAGAAAAATGTGAGGTATTGTATTAATAATTTAAGAGGATAAAGTGTAATGTTTTTCTTTTAACACTACCATCAGGGAATAATTGATTTGTAATATATTCTAATTCACCTAAGAAGTTAAATGGTTGTTTCCTTATTTATAATTATAATGTTATTTATTAAAAATCATGTTTATTATTCTGGAACCAAAATATCAATCATATGATCATGATTTATCATCTTTAATCATTTCCTTCAATATGTGAAGACATTATCCCAACAAAAAAATATTTTGGATTTATATATATCATCATAGTATAACATAAATTTTTTCATATAATTTTCTTATAATATGGAAAATGAGATGGATTCTATTACTCATATGTTATTGTTTTATAATACAGTGACACCCAAGGAAGGAAAACAAGGAATAAGATGCACTATTCATGAGACATAATTTACTTTTAACTAAAACAACTATAGATGAGATTAAAATGTTCATGGATATTTAAAAGAAAAATATTTAAATTATTAAAGAAATAGATACAACCCATATTTTCCAATTATTAAAAACAATATCTTTTTGGAAAATATGAAATTTTATTAACTTAATAATGTTAGTTTTCAAATGAAAATTTATGCCATGAATGATAAAAAATTGTGAAATTTCATCGGTATTGATGTTTTTCAGATAGTTAGTATTATATTAACTGTTCCTTATATATAAACTATATGATGATGGAATTTATGGATGATTAAAAAAGATAAAATTTCTATAAACACCTCATTAGTAGTAAAATTTATAGTGATTTGAAAGAAATATTTATGGTGATATAATATCTTGTTTTAAATTGTTGATTATGTGTCACAAGTATCCATTATGGTTCATTTTCTAAAATTGAAGATATATAGTTTAAATATAGATATCCAATTAGTGTAATAATTGTGTTTGGAAATTTTTTTCACTTATTGTATTAGTTTAACCCCTCGGTAAATGCATTATCATTATAACACCAATAAAAAATTCATACAATTTTTAATATTCATTATGATCATAAATTTATCTTATCCTATAAGATAATATAAATATTTATGATTAAAAATATGGAAACATTTTTTCTAAATTCCATTCAAATATATTGAAAAATTTATCTTAAAATTAGTAGTCTATTCATGAAGGGAAACCACTTTTCCAAATAGAAAACATTTATATGTAAAAGAAGTTTTTATATAAATTTTAAATATAAAATTTAATAAAATGGTATAACTTGTATTAATCTATATTTTTTTGAAAAAAGTTATCTTTAAACAAACATAAATTTATATATATGTTATTAAATTCATTAAAATAAATGAAAATTAATAATAATGGCTAGTATCTTTGATCTTTATCGAATTTTTTATATTTTTAGAAAAATAATAATTATTTTAACAAATGATAATATTCACATTTTTATTTCAAAAATGAGGTTTATTTTTATACTATTTTTTATAAAAGTTGAAAAAACTAATTTTCACATAACTTTTAATGTTGAAACAAATCTATTTTTAACAAATATAAAAATTTGAAAATAAATATTAGTTTATTTTGAACTCTTCCTTAAATAAACAACATAATAATGTTATCAATTTGACTGAAAAAAATATATATACATTTCATTAAAATAAATTAATATAAGTTATTTTTTAAATTTATTAAAGAATAATACATATTTTGGATAAAAATATTTTTTCAGAAAATGAATTCATTTAGTTTCAAGTGGTTTTTATTTTCATTTATATATAATTGGTCATAAAATAAATAATTTTATAAAAATTTGTAAACAATATATTTTCATAATTTATGTAACCATATTCATACCCACCTATTAAATTTTTATGAAATTAAAATATTATTACATAGTAATATTTTAATAGTATATCATGTTTCAATTTAAACTCAGTTTTGTATGTATCAGAACATGAACCCGTATTATGTGTATTGAAAGATAAACAAATTTATTCATTTAATTTAAAAATAGATATGATTATATTTATTTGGATATTTTCTCACATAATATCATGGTGTTATATAAACACATAGTTTTTTTTATTTTATCTTTTCGGGGTGTGAAATGATGAACTATATTATTGGATACATTTATATAAATATAACCTAATGGTTTAGAATATTTTTAACTAAAAATGTTTTCTACAGAATAAAAAATTTAATATTTTTGAAATGAGTATAATTGTATTTGTAAATATAGTATTTCAAATTATAATTAATGTTTGAGGTAATTATGAGTTATTACACCATGGGAAAATTATAATAATTATGTTAACATGGTTTTAGAAAAAGAAAATCGTGTTCGTACGGTAAAAAACTGTCACATATATCAAGACCATAGAGGTTAATACAAAACAATAATGGCTGATAAGGGCTGAATTCCTACCAATATAATATGTGATTTTCAAGTTAATATATCATTGTTTTAATTAAATGATATTATTAATAAATATTAATGATAAACCATTGTTTTAATATTGAAGATTATAGAGTAATGTATTGTATTGGAAAACTATTTATAACCATATTTGATTTAGAAAATATTTTGAGACATGGGTAAATACTCTTCATTCTATTATAGATCTTATGATCCATTATATGTGTATTTTAGTTATTTGGGCATAAAAAATTTATTTTTGAATATTCATTTTTGGGATCAGAAGATTATTTTAAAATTTATTGAGGAACAAGCAAATGATTAATGTTTTAACATTAAATAAAAAGACTTTATGTATGTATATTTTTTGTATTGTGATATTGTAAAATATTACGTGAAAAATAAACGAATGATCTTGAAATGTTGATTTTATCCCATTTAATTCCAATATGAAGAATAAATTTTTCTTTTGAATTATGAAATATTTATGGATCTAAGATCCATAAATTTCCATTGATCATATAATTTATTTTGATCAATGACATCTATCACACTGTATAATTGGTTATTGTTTACATCTATTTCAATATCTTCACCTGAAACCTATGTTCTACTACATGGAGACAAAGTCATGTGTTATTTTTGATGACCCTGAAATTTATATTACAATATAATCATGTGTATGATTTATTAACACTTTTAGGTTATGAGTATTTAAAAAATTGTTTCCCTAATTTTCAAACCATTTATTACTGAGATAATGTTTAAATTATGAGGATAATGTTAATTGATGATTGTAATAATTTAACACCCAAATACCATAAAAGAATAACATTTTAATTTATATTGTATGATACATGTAACATTGATCTTAAACAAACCATGTAATATATTTCTTTAAAATTATTCTGTTCAATAGCTTGTGGAACACCCAACCCAGAGGCTAAATGAACTATATAAATGTATAAGTTTATAACCTAGACATTAAATTGGATTTTATGAATAGTACCCTTTATATTAAAAAAATTATGATTATTTTCACCTATATTTTATTGGTCACTGAATTATGTTTCTTATTTTATTAATGAGTTTCATGTATTATGAAAAAAATTATAATATATGAATGATTGGAACAAAATGACTATGTGTAGGAAAAAACCATCATAAAAATTAGGCACTATCACGAACCGAATCTGGTCGCCATCAAAACAGCACCAAACCCGGCTTATGTCAAGACCCGAAGGGCGTTCACCATCCCCACGGGCTGGCACAAGTGCCCGGGTATAATAAAAATTCATTTGGGAACGATTTACCCGAGTTTGGGTTCATAAGATAACCAAAAACAAACAACAAACCAAATCTGAAAAATTATGCCAAACAAACATTAATAAAAATTCAGAACTTAGTATATGAGTTTAAAAAAGACACAAGAGTTCCAATGGTACATAAAAGTAGCAGAAAACAGCCCATGTGACTCCACACGACAATAGGTTATCACCCACAAGCCGTCTCTACAACACCGCACCATCGAGAGAAACTAGCAACCCGAACCGCCATCGCCCAAGGCTTTTCCTTTTCCTGTGTCAAACATGATCAAGTCTACTTACACCCAAAGGTGTAAGTAGGGTGTGAGAATAAGCCCAATAGTATATCACCCATGTATTTCAAGTGATAGGCATTGTAAAATAAAAGGCTTGCAAGAGTTATAAATAGATAATAGTGGCATTTATTTCTAAAAGTGAAACTTTGAAAAGAAAATAACTTTCAATGGGGATAACAATAAAGAATCAGTGAAATAGAATAAAACATTCAAGCTTCTGGTTTTCGCATCCCAAAATACCATAAAGAAAGTTTAAATGCCAAAAAGGCCACGAGCACCAAGCGTAGGAACCCCCTAGGTACTAGTTTGTTGTGAGCCCCAAGTACCTCGTACCTCGGTGAAAGTAACTATAAAAAAATTCGTTCTCGTGCACGAGCCACTAGTAGGGAGCATACCCATAACCTAGTGGTCTCCAATCATCTCCTTTATAGTTTTGTTAGTGTTATCCATGTCAGACTTGCTAAGTGAACCATGGTCAAAACCCCTCCGTTCACTAGCGTACTAGTACACGTTAGCCCACCTAGATACCCGGGTTTCCCATATTGTGCTCAAATAGTCACCACATGCTACCAAAATCAATATTCACATATAAATATCAGTTCTGGTCACACACATTCAAAATAGTATCTACACCTTCTTTTCACCTTTTGCATAACTCAATAAACCATTTATAATTTCCATAAAACAATTTCAAGAAAATTAATCAAATGTTGCACATTAAATTCATCTAAAATCCCATATTTAAAACCAAATGGAGACCAATATTATACCAAAACATAAATTTCAGCATCAAAACATTTTTATAAATCCAATCCATGAATTATAAAACAAAACCAAGAGGCACAATATGGGTTACACATGTAAAACACCCATTTTCACACAAGATTGGAACTTAAAAATCTACCAATTTTAAAATGCTACCCAAATCTATTTTTGAAATCAAAACACTGAATTATGAACATAATGGAAACCTAAATACAGCAAGCCAACTCATTATACAATACCTACATATGAAATCACCTACCAAAAGAGTCAAAACCCCCAAATCCTTGTGCGTCACTTCAACCGCACCTCCACCGCACCACAAAGGAGTAAGATTGAACCTAAAACCAGAGGATTGGACCAAGAAACTCAAAACTAAAACCCTAGGTACTAAATCCCATCTTCTGGAGATTTGGGGATTCCATTAAAAAGGAAGAAACCCTAAGAAGAAGGGAGGAATAAGGAAGATAAACAACTTACTTGAGAAATCTGGACGTTTTTTGGAGCTTCAAAAGTTCGGCCCTTAATGGCGATCCATATGGGCTCCAAAGAGGAGAAAACGAATATGGGGGTGTGTCTGGGTTCTATGGGAATGTGTGAGAGGTTGAATAACCTAAAAAGGATAAAAAATAAAAATTTTATGAAAGCATTCCAAAACAATTTTAAAACTGGAAATGGGCTTTCGGGTTGGCCCAATACCTAATTTTATCACCCAAATCCATGATTCTAATGAATTTTTAAGGGGACCAAAATTATTTTGTGGTTTTAATATTTAAATGAAGGTCATTTTGGAATTTTAATGGTTGAAAAATGTTGAAAAACGAAGGAGTTATTAAAGAAACAAAATATACTTTCAAAACCGGAAATGTGCTCTTAGGTTGGCCCAAATTTTGGAAACCCACTATTTCCATTAAAAATGCATGAAAAACCACAAAAACAAATCAAGGATGTAAATTAAATGAAAAATACCTCTAAATATTTCATGTATGTGACAATTCTCCCCCCCCCATGAAGTACTTTCCGCCCCGGAAAGTCAACATGAGGCTTGATTGGAAAACAAGAACGGGTACTCTTCCTCGACCCACGACTTTCGCTCCCATGGCTCATGTGTATCATTTCCATGCTACCATAGAACCCGGACTAATGGAATAGACTTCCCTTGAAGTATCTTCTCTTGGGAGTCCACTATTTTCACTGGCCTCTCAACAATAGACAAGTCAGGCTCTATCTCGAGTTCTTCCCAACTCAACACATGGGACGGATCCAGGTAGTATTTCTTCAACTGAGAAACATGTAGAACATCATGGATGGACGTCAACTGAGAAGGTAAGGCCAACTTGTATGCCACCTTTCCAATACGTTCGATGATCTCAAATGGCCCGACGTACCGCGGAGTCAGCTTACCTTGCTTCCCCAATCGACGATGGCCTAAACGAGGGGCCACCTTCAAAAATAGTCTGTCACCCACAGAAAACTCTAGGTCTCGACGCCTCCGGTCAGCATATGATTTATGACGACTCTGAGCTGTCAATAAACGTTGCCTGATTAATTTTACCTTCGCAGATGTCTCCTGCACCATACTCGGCCCCAGTAGTGAGGTCTCACCTACCTCAGCCCAACAGAGGGGGGACCGACAAGGCCGACCATAGAGCGCCTCAAAAGGAGCCATTCGAATCGAGGATTGGTAACTATTATTATAAGCAAACTCAACCAATCCCAAATGGGTATCCCAAGAACCTCCAAAGTCTTGGACACATGCACGAAGCATGTCCTCCAAAATCTGATTCGCCCGCTCTGTCTGACCATCCGTCTGCGGATGGTATGCTATGCTCATCTTCATCTGGGACCCCAAGGCCTTCTGAAGGCCTTCCCAGAATCGAGATGTGAAACGAGGGTTTCTATCTGATACAACTGCTGATGGCACACCATGGAGTCTCACCACCTCTTGAAGATACAAACGGCCCAACTCATCCACTTTAGATGTATCTCTGATCGGAATGAAGTGGGCTGATTTGGTTAGACGATCAATCACCACCCAAATGGCATTCTTAGCTTGAGGTGTACGAGGTAATCCAACAATGAAGTCCATGGAAACCTCGTCCCACTTCAAGGTAGGAATGGGTAGTGGTTGGAGCAAACCGGAGGGCCTTTGGTGCTCTGCTTTCACCTCCTGGCATGTGTAGCATCGCGACACAAAGTCCGCTATGTCTCGTCTCATACCAGGCCACCAAAACTGCCGAAGAACATCATAATACATCTTAGTGGCACCCGGATGGACAGCCCACAGAGACTGGTGGCTATCCTGCATCACCACCTTCTGTAGAGATAACGGCACTACCGAACGACCCTTGAAGCACAAGATGCCCTCGGGAGACGACGACCAATCAGAGGATGTCTCCCCACCGTGAAGAAACTGCTTTGATCGCTGAAAAAGCTCATCACTAGGTTGTTCCTGCTGAATCAACTCCAACAGAGAATGAGTCAACTGGATGCTCTCCAAGAATGCCCCTCCACTATGTTCATTGGTCTTCACATGCATCTCAGAAAAGATCCCCATCAATGTCCACTCATCACTGGACTTCATCAAAGCCTGCACTGGAACCCTTCTGCTCAAGGCGTCGGCCACTACATTACCCTTACCTGGGGTATAGACAATGTCAAAATCAAACCCCTGCAAGTACTCGATCCAGCGACACTGCCTCATGTTGAGGTCCTTTTGTGAGAAGATATAAGCCAATATTTTGTGATCAGAATAGACCACAAACTTCTCCCCAAAGAGGTAGTGACGCCACGTCTTCAAAGCATGCATCACTGCTGCCAACTCCAAGTCATGGGTTGGGTAGTTCTTTTCATGTGGCCGGAGTTGGCGAGATCCATACGCCACCACGTGATCATCCTACATAAGCACGCACCCAAGACCCATACCTGAGGCATCAAAATAAACCACATATCCATTTCCAGCCTCTGGTAAAATCAGCACGGGGGCAGTAGTCAATCACCTCTTCAGCTCCTCGAATGATGCCTGACATTCTGGACCCCATACAAACTTCACCCCTTTCCAGTTGAGGGTAGTCATCGGTGAAGCAAGCCGAGAGAAATCCCAAACGAATCGCCTATAATAACCAGCCAGGCCAAGGAAACTCCTAATCTCGAACACATTCTTCGGCTGCTCCCATGACATAACCGCACTAATCTTATCAGGGTCCACTGAAACTCCATTCTCTGAGATCACATGCCCGAGAAATCTCACCTCCCTGATCCAGAAACTTCACTTTGACAACTTTGCATAGAGGCGGTGATCCCGTAATGTACCCAAAACGACCCTCAAGTGATGTTCATGTTCCTCCTCAGAGCTAGAGTATACCAGAATGTCGTCCACGAACACCACAACAAAGGAATCGAGATATTGATGGAAAACCCTATTCATAAGTGCCATAAAGACTGCTGGAGCATTTTTCTATCCAAAGGGCATGACCAAATACTCAAAGTGGTTGTACCTGCTTCGGAAGGCTGTCTTTGGGATATCTGACTCCTTCACCCTGAGTTGATGATACCCTGAACGCAGGTCTATCTTTGAGAACCACTTTTCCCCCTTCAACTGATCAAAAAAATCATCTATTCTGGGTAACGGGTATTTGTTTTTAATTGTTACCTTATTCAGCTTCCGGTAGTCAATGCACAATCGGAGGGATCAATCAGCCTTTTTTGCAAACAACACAGGAGCGGCCCAAGGAGAGACGCTCGGGCGAATGAATACTTTGGATTCTAAGTCGTCCAGCTGTATCTTTAATTCCCTCAACTCGGTGGGGGCCATGCGATAAGAGGGAATAGTTATCGGCTGTGTTCCTGGCGCCAGATCAATTGAAAACTCCACATCCCGCAATGGGGGCAAGCCTGAAAAATCATCTGGGAATACCTCCGGAAAATCATTCACTACATGAGGTAGTGCAACTTTAGGGGAAAGACCATCCTCTAGAATAAGTGAAGATAACTGGAAGATAACACTTCCCAACTCTGGGAGTGGAGGCCCTACGCGACCTGACCGAGGATCCCATTCTCCATGAAAAACCTGACGACTCCCATCAGGTGCCGTGAAACTCACACGCCGTCTATAGCAATCGATGTGTGCCTGGAAGTGTACTAGCCAATCCATCCCAAGTATGACATCAAAAAAGTTCATATCTAAGACCAAGATGTCCCACTCCATCTCAACCCCTGACACCGAAAGCGCACATGATGGGCACTTGAGACCCTGCTCCTTCTTCTTTCCCAACGGTGTCACCAACTCCATTGCGAATGACATCAAATCAGTTGGAAGAATCAGAATGTCCACAAAACGGGCAGGAATGAATGAAACAGAGGCACAAATATCAAAAAGAGCGGCATCTATAGAAGATGAAATCAAAACGGTACCTCGAACAGTCGACGGTCCCGCCTCTGATCCTGGTGGTGCATGATCCACTGCATGGAGATGTCCAGTCTCTGCCTGAAGACGACCGCTAGTCTGTGGCTGTGCCCTGAACTGGCTCTGCCCAGAAGATGACCCAGCCCTACCACCACGGCTTCCAAATCGAGATCCCCCAGTCCTCGAAGGCTCAGACTATGCTGGCACTCCTCTGGGAGCCATGGATCCTACCCCAGTTTGAAGTGGACGCGCTATCCCGCAAAAGTGTTGCACGTGTCCCATACCTCCACACTGGAAACAGGTCTTCGGAGGATGAGGTCATGCTGGACGGATGTGACCGGGCTTCCCACACTGGTGGCACACGACCGATATCGCATCAGAAGCCGCTGATGACAACTGCCTAGAAGAGTTCCCTGAACTGCCTCCTCCTTTCTTCACATGATCCCCCCGCTTCCATTTCTTCTCTGAGGGGCTTCCACTTCCCACTGCTGATACAGAACTATAGAAACCATCCCTTCCTTTTCTATCAATCTCCACCATGCACGCCCGATCAACGACCTCAGCATATGTCCTCAGCTTAAACAAGAACACCTGAGAGTATATCTCTGGTCTCAAGCCTTTCTCAATCCTCTGGGCCTTCGCTTGCTCATTAAAGACAATTTCTGGAGCATACCGAGCTAACTCAACGAAACGGTTGGCATACTCCATCATAGATAGATTTCCATGAACAAGTTCCATGAACTCTCTAGACCTGGCATAAGTTAACACCTCAGGGCAGTACTGTTCATTGAAGACAGCCTTGAAATCTCCCCAGCGCATCTGCTCATTCTTCCCAGCCTGAATCACTAACTCCCACCATTTACGGTTGGGACCCTCCAACAGAAAGGAGGCACACTTCACCCTGAGCTCCTCAGGTGTTTCCAGGAACTCAAACATACGCTCGATCTTCTCTAGCCATTCCTCTGATTCTTGGGGTTCTGAGCTGCCTCGGAAGGTTGGAGGCTTATTTTTCAGGAACTCCTGGGCCTTGTCCTTTCTAGGTCCAGTCTCATCCTCTCTAATAGGAGCAGGAACTGGAGCTGGTCCATATCCTAGAGCCTGGACAGCCCGAACCATGGCCTCGACTAGCCTCTGATCAATTGGTGTGGGAGAACTCTCTCCGGCTTCCTCCTGTGGGTGCGTGAGAGCTTTCTGGGGAGGCATGTTGCTACAAAATGTAACAGTCACAAAATAATAATCAATACCACAATTCTGAAAATTTTACTCAAAAACCTCAAATATAGATAATAAAAACACATTTCAGTAATAAAATAATCAACTACAACACATCCACATGATGTCCACATGTGGTCTGCAGCCCACACGTCTCACCTGGAAGTGAAGTCAATCTTTAAATTCCAACATCCCCAGGTGACTCTGGGTATGCCATGAGAGGTGTGGGCCAGACACCCTACTCACAACCAAAACCCCGATCCCCGACAGTCCTAGCTCCTGTCTATCCTGACTCATCCAAAAATAACAATATAACCCAAAAACATTAACCTCTTCTGATAACATTTTGTCACGAACCGAATCTGGTCGCCATCAAAACAGCACCAAACCCGGCTCATGTCAAGACCCGAAGGGCGTCCCCCATCCCCACGGGCTGGCACAAGTGCCCGGGTATCATAAAAATTCATTTGGGAACGATTTACCCGAGTTTGGGTTCATAAGATAACCAAAAACAAACAACAAACCAAATCTGAAAAATTAAGCCAAACAAAAATTAATAAAAATTCAGAACTTAGTATATGAGTTTAAACAAGACACAAGAGGTCCAAAGGTACATAAAAGTAGCAGAAAACAGCCCATGGGACTCCACACGACAAGGGGTCATCACCCACAAGCCGTCTCTACAACACCGCACCATCGAGAGAAACTAGAAACCCGAACCGCCATCGCCCAAGGCTTTTCCTTTTCCTGTGTCAAACATGATCAAGTCTACTTACACCCAAAGGTGTAAGTAGGGTGTGAGAATAAGCCCAATAGTATATCACCCAAGGATTTCAAGTGATAGGCATTGTAAAATAAAAGGCTTGCAAGAGTTATAAATAGATAATAGTGGCATTTATTTCTAAAAGTGAAACTTTGAAAAGAAAATAACTTTCAATGGGGATAACTATAAAGAATCAGTGAAATCGAATAAAACATTCAAGCTTCTGGTTTTCGCATCCCAAAATACCATAAAGAAAGTTTAAATTCCAAAAAGGCCACGAGCACCAAGCGTAGGAACCCCCCTAGGTACTAGTTTGTTGTGAGCCCCAAGTACCTCGTACCTCGGTGAAAGTAACCATAACAAAATTAGTTCTCGTGCACGAGCCACTAGTAGGGAGCATACTCATAACCTAGTGGTCTCCAATCATCTCCTTTATAGTTTTTTTAGTGTTATCCATGTCAGACTTGCTAAGTGAACCATGGTCAAATCCACTCCGTTCACTAGCGTACTAGTACACGTTAGCCCACCTAGATACCCGGGTTTCCCGTATTGTACTCAAATAGTCACCACATGCTACCAAAATCAATATCCACATATAAATATCAGTTCTGGTCACACACATTCAAAATAGTATCTACACCTTCTTTTCACCTTTTGCATAACTCAATAAACCATTTATAATTTCCATAAAACAATTTCAAGAAAATTAATCAAATGTTGCACATTAAATTCATCCAAAATCCCATATTTAAAACAAAATGGAGACCAATATTATACCAAAACATAAATTTCAGCATCAAAACATTTTTATAAATCCAATCACTGAATTATAAAACAACACCAAGAGGCACAATATGGGTTACACATGTAAAACACCCATTTTCACACAAGATTGGCACTTGAAAATCTACCACTTTTAAAATGCTACTCAAATCAATTTTTGAAATCAAAATACTGAATGATGAACATAATGGAAACCTAAATACATCAAGCCAACTCATTATACAATACCTACATATGAAATCACCTATCAAAAGAGTCAAAACCCCCAAATCCTTGTGCGTCACTTCAACTGCACCTCCACCGCACCACAAAGGAGTAATATTGAACCTAAAACCAGAGGATTGGTCAAGAAACTCAAAACTAAAACCCTAGGTACGAAACCCCATCTTCTGGACATTTGGGGATTCAATAAAAAATGAAGAAACCCTAAGAAGAAGGGAGGAATAAGGAAGAGAAACAACTTACTTGAGAAACCAGGACGTTTTTTGGAGCTTCAGAAGATCGGCCCTATCTCGCGATCAATATGAGCTCCAAAGAGGCGAAAACGACGATGAGTGGGTGGCTGGGTTCGATGGGAATGTGTGAGAGGTGGAATCACCGAAAAATGATAAAAAATAAATATTTTATAAAAGAATTACAAAACACTTTTAAAACTGGAAATGGGCTTTTGTGTTGGCCCAATACCTAATTTTATCACCCAAATCCATGATTCTAATGAATTTTTAAGGGGCCAAAAATTATTTTGTGGTTTTAATATTTAAATGAAGGTCATTTTGGAATTTGAATGGTTGAAAAATGTTAAAAAACGAAGGATTTATTAAAAAAACAAAATATACTTTCAAAACTTGAAATGGGCTCTTAGGTTGGCCCAAATTTTGGAAACCCACTATTTCCTTTAAAAATGCATGAAAAACCACCAAAACAAATCAAGGATGTAAATTAAATGAAAAATATCTCTAAATATTTCATGTATGTGACAGGAACTATTGTTGATGAATCCCCACCATAAATGCCTCAAAATTAAGGAAGAGTAACCATTTAGATGAAAATTTAGATAATTATGGGAATAAACCACCATTAAAAAATTACTCCACTAAAATGATCCTTTAGAAAACTATGGCAAAGACCCACATCCAAAGGATGACTTGCCATTAAACCATGAAATTCGAAAATGTTTTGAAGACACATTCCATCAATGAGAAGTCAAATATAGGAATATAATTTGGAAATAATTTGAATAGAAATTACACAAAAGAAAATTAACAATTGAAGATGGCCTACCATCATAATTTACAGGGAAAAAATATATTTTTCAGTCTGCTGAGTTGACTCACCATTGAGAAATTTCACCATTAAGATGAGTTACTTTTGGCATGAGTCACCATTAGCCTATGAATCCACTGAATCCATCTTACCATTCAAAATTTTCACCTTTATTGTTTCTATAATATTGAATGAAATATTTATAATGACTATGTTATAGAATTTTTTTTATGGTAATTACTTTATTTTGTTTGTTAAACTATTACATGGATTCATTAAAGTTTGTCTCAGTCATCCAATATAAAGATAATAAGATCTAGATGATTTTTTATACATTCTTTTGGAATATTAGAACGCATACTCCCTCATGTTATATGAGTAGAAATATAGAGAGATACATGTACACGTGATGTGAGATAAGATAATATTGAATGAACATAAAGATTTCCACTTGCTGAGATCGTACATGTTATATATTTTATATACTATGATAAAATTGATCATAAAAAGAATAAAATATACATTACTATAGAGTGAACAATGAGAACATACAAAAATCATCATTTCATTATTTTTCTAGAAAACAATTCAATCACATTTTGAAGCTAAATAGAAAGGGACTAAAGATTCATTTATCATCCTATAGAGAAAAATAAAATTTTCAACATACTTATACTTTTACTTTAGGATAGTTAGATTAACATTTTGAACAATCTATGACTCACTCTGTATATTATACATCTACATTGTCTCATATACTATAACTAAAACAAAATAAATAAATTATCTACTCTATTGAGATTTCTTTACCCACATGTTGTGGAAGAGGTACCTATGTTTCTTGTGATTGTTTTATTCCCACAGATGCTCTGAAAGATTTCCCTAGGGGTATTGGACAACTTGTCTCTTATTTTCTTCCATGTTTAGGATGTGGATCAGTAGTATTTTATAAAATCATTATAGAATCTGATGATTTTCTAGTAGAGAGGATTAGGTCTCGGCTTGAGATTGATCCTCCTATATTTTTTACAATGTGTTTTTTGTTTGCTTTTTTTATATTTTTAGGATTTAAACTAAAACATTTTTAATCTATCCTGAAAAAATACATTGATATTTTTCATAATTACTGTTTAAATATTGTTTTCATTAAAAAAATTGATTTCAAAATTTAATTTTATATTCATATATTGTTTTGACTCATACAAAAAAATATTTTATAAATATTTTAATATATCAGAACATATATTAATATTATATATTGATTAACTGGGATGTTTTACTTATTTGGTGTATTTTATCTAAACCCATTTTAATAATTAAAAATTCCGGTTCTCAATTCACCACATCTTGAGATACTCACTATAACGAATATTTTATATAAGAGGTTTTTAAGATATTTTCATATGTGTTTTTTAGTTCTGATCTATAGATCTTATATTTATGCATTTTTTTTATTTAGTAAATTAAATGGATAACAGAAAAAACACTCTGAAATCGACATATATCCATTCTTAAATGGTAATAACCAAGCTCAATGGAAAAAAATTTAATATTCATATTGAAAGTATGGTTTTTGAATTTTATTTCTATAGAGGATAAATATGAGTTAACTGAGTAATATAGAAATACAATGTTTGATTCTAAAATACATTTTTATAATTACAATTGAAATTATTTTAATCCTCTTTACTGTGGATTTAGAGATTAATAGTATTATAGTAGATATTATATAAATTCTTTTTACAAAATGTAAGAAACATTGGCTATTTCTTATGAAGGTAATACCAATGTTTTGGATATGAGATTGAATACATATAAAATTCAATATGATAAATTTAAGGTTAAACCCATCAAGCTTATATTTGATAAATATCTCAATTTCAATGAGATAATCAATATAGTGATCTCATTAGTGAATCCAATGTCTTAATGTGTTCAAATTTTGAGTATACTATGATATATTCTAAAAATAACGAGAGTGGTAGATTTATCTATAAGAAAATAGTGTGACATTAGTAAACTACCTATCATGGAATTGATTGGGATACTAATTATTTGTAAAGAAGATTTTAAATGTAGTCCCAAAAAAGATGACGAATCAAATAGAAAATATTCTTCGTTTAAGTCTACTACATCAAACGAAATGAATTGGGAAATATTCCAGACAAAATCTCTAGTGATGATGAATCACATAATTATAGTCATGTGGAAATTAAACCTATGTCTATAAAGATTAAGAAATTTTATGTGAAGAAGCAATTCATTATGGAAATGAATCTATACTGTAATGTATGATAGTATATCATAATTAACAGTGGAATAGAAGGTAGATGACAAGTAAAATGACATTACCTCTTATGAGTGTAAAAAGAAAAGTAAATGTTGAGGGAGACTATCCTAATTGAATGTATTAAAAAAAGTCTAAAGACACATTTTTAAAATATAAGATATCCATTAAATCCACATGGGGTTTTATAGACTATAGATATAGTTATGTAGAATCCATTCGTGCTGAAATGATTGAAACAAAATATTTGTAGTTCACGAAAAATATATATGAGGTACATACTATCTCTTTTGTACTTATTAGTTATCATCCTATTGATTATAAAATGATGATATGTCAAAAAAAGAAATGATTCAGCTATTTGATATTCATGAATATACAATTAATGATATAAAATCCCAATACAAATTACTGAATAAAAAACCTGATTTTTCATTACATTTTAATAATGACTATATATTAGAAAAAAATTATAAATTTGTAAAATAAAATACAACGGGAAAATAATAAAATACATGGAGATATTTATAAATGATAAATAATCTCTCAATAAAATATTATGAAAATAATTATTCCAAACTAATTTATCAGTCTACGTTAACGAACAAAGAATAATTATTCAGAGAACATTTTTTCTATGCCAAATTATTTAAATTCTATTGCTAGTTTTTATTCATGTGGACATAATAATGTTATTATATCAAAACAAATATCATTTTGTAATAAAAATTTCAGGAAAATATGGGTTCCTATGTCTATAATCACAAACAATTCTAAACCCGTGATAATATTGATACCAAAATAATTCATGGTTTAATATTTGTTTTTAGGAAAATATATTTAAAATATGCTATAAAAATATGTGTAACTTGGATAGTGGATGTTCCAAACTAATGACATGAGATTACTCAACTGTCAAGAGTAATATAAAGGTTGATAATGGACATTTCACCATTTGTTTCAATTCATAATGAAATATCATTGGACTTGGCTAAATGGGTAACACCAACTCAATTTTAATTTCTATTGTACTTTTATTTTATTCATTAAAATAAAATTTTATTAGAAACTCATACCTATGTGATGATGGATTTTATTTAGTTTTATAGGAAAATCATTTTAATGTTTTTAATCTCTGTAATGGTTTAGTATTTACTACCTAATGAAATAATAAAATAAATCTTGTTAATCATGATTCATTAATTTAAAAAACATGATCATTATTAAATGCCATTAAAAGAAAAAATATTGTCTATGTATTAAAAATATAGGTGACTATAAAATTCAATCACTGATAAAGATTACTATGAAAGTGTTTGTCTGGGATAAACCCAAACATCATTTTCCAAATGACAACATTTGTAATCCTAGTTTAAAAGGGAAACAACCAATGAAATCATTTGAATGAATGAAATGAATTTCAACTTCTCACCCTATTGATTTGGTTGTCATGGAATTGTTGAGACAATCTATAGTTTCTATTTTAAATATGATATATTTTATCTGTGTTCATATAGATGATTTTCCAGGAAATATATGGGAATTCATTTTCCCCAAAAAAGTAATTATTATTCTTATTTTACTATGTGTACTAAATCTGTAGAGAACGTAGTTGGTATTAGAAATATGACGTTAATAAATAAAAATAGACATGTGATTAAAAATCATTAATTTAAACCATTTTCCACAAAATTTCGATATTCAAAACTTCTATACTCATAGGACTGCTGAACAGAATATAATTGTAAAAATGAGAAAAATACCACCCCAAGTGATAACATAGGAAATGATTAAATAATATTTATTATGTGACTACATTTAGAAAGAGTTTGTTAATATATCCTTTGAAATAATTAATAGAGTTTTAATTATGCCTATCATTATTAAAACCCATTATGACCATTGGAAATAGATAAATCCTGTACTAAGTTACTTTAATGTTATTATTTGAAAAGACATTATTCATAATACTAAGGATAATCATGACTCTATTCCACCAAAATTAATGAAGAAACATTCCCTGGATATTTATCTTCTTGTATATCTTATATAGTTTTTACCAAAATAACCAAGTCTGTGGAAGATTATCTTCATGACGTGTTTGACGAGACAAACCTATCTGAACTCCAAACTCTCTTAAAAAACATTGAGGGTGATTTATCCACATTGAACATAAAATCATGACCATCTGATTTTTCAATGAAATTAGAATAAAATTCATCAAGGATTTATGAATATATATAACTTGAATCTATAGATATTCATAAGGTGATCAACCATTATTTTTATGGTTTTTTATGACTCTTAAATACTATCATTTCGATGAAGTTGATGAATACAAAGATAGAGGTAAAAAAACTAGAGATTATCTATGAAAAATGATGAAAATAATTGATAATTTCCTATCTTGAACCTAATAATATCACTGATTAAATTAATAATGAATATTGGGTAATCGATATAAAATATGGACACAGTAAATTTGAAATAAACGTAGTTTGGGTACTTGTTGATGTATCCAAAGATACCTTTACTATATCCTCTCAATGAGTGTTTATTAATAAGGATGATAAATCTAGAATAGTTTTATGGAATACATATAGATATTTTTCACAAGGATATAGTCAAGATGAAGTTATACACTATGAAGATACAATAAAACTAGTATCAAGACATGAATCATAGAATAAAAATTCCTAAGTAGGATGTCTAGATTTAAAATATTATCCAAGAGAGTTCAAAAGTGCATTAGTGAAAGAGTATATAGTAGATGGTGTTTTTTATGAACATTCACTTGGATTTGATAATCCAAAATGTTCAAATCATGTATATTAGTTAACAAATATTTTTTATCATCTGAAAGCACCACATAGATCTTGGTATGATAGTGTATGCTATTTTTTTATTACAAAAATATTTTTGTAATTTATAAATGATCCTAAAATATAATTAATGAAAATTTCATTAGTTCATATATTTTTCCAATTCTATATAGATGATATTATTTTTGGTTATTTGAAAATTTTTTATGTACTGAATTTTAAAAAATTATGAATAATCTATTTGAAATGCTATTATTGGGTGAACTGAAATTCATTATTCGTTTTTGGATTTCTCAAAATAACAATTGAATTATTTTAAATCAATTTATATATAATAATTTCCTCTTAAAACATTTTATTTTTATAACACTATGTGTAGTGACAATCATATGAGTACCACCTAAAAATTGGATCTTGATGACGCTATGAAGTTAAGGGATCAAACTAGTTATATATGTATGATTGGATACCTTCTCTATTCAACTACAAGTTGACCTGACATTATTGTTATTGTGTGTATGTGTTCTTATATTCAATAAAATTAAATATTCATACATAATTTATTTAAAAGGAATCATTAAATACCTAAACTATACAACCATTTTAGAATTTTTCTATCGAATAGGATAATAATTTGACCTATTTTTTTATTAATATAACTATTTTTGTTGTATCAAGTTAGATAAGAATGAATATCTATAGAATTTCATCATTTGAGAATGTCATTTGTATTTCGGTGTAGCACTAAACCAAATAATATTTCCTATTCTACTCCTAATTTTGAATACATTGCTACCAAAAGCTGTTGCAATCAAATTTTTGGATGAAAAATTCATTACTAAAATATGTATATCAATTTTGACAAGTAATGTTCAATTGTTGAAATAAATGTGATATTAAAATTATTATAAAAAATATCTCCATCTATAATAAAACACAATGATGTAAGAAATCACCTCTTATAATATCATTTTTAAATGGGTGATGTAACTCTTTAATACATTAGTATTGAACATCAGATTTCTGATATTTTTACTAATCCTTTAAATTCTATGAGAATTAACTATTTCAAACATTAATTTGACATGATTAATTTTGGTTATGTCTTATTTTTCTAACTAACGGTTGGATTTTTAACCACCATTATTGTTTTACCCATCTCATATCAATATTATTTATTTTTAAAAGGCAAGGAAAACAACAAGTAGTTTGATTTTAACCCACAATTTTAGTATTACACACCATTTGTGTTTTACCAACCATTGGATTTTTACCCACAATTATATTTTAACCAAATGTTCGGATTTTACCCTCCATTGGTGTTTTTCCCATTATTATGTTTTATCCACATTTTTTACCCACCGTTGGGTTATATGTTTCTATTCATTATTAATTTTATGGTCTATTTACTCATTACTTTTTAATTAAATTCAAATTTAATTCGTATTTTAATTTTACAAATCCAAAATTTCTTAAATTATAAAAATTATGAACTATTATAAATTTAAAGAATAATTCCCCATGCTTTAATCTATATCCTCAATTCATAAATTTCCCTATGAACCATTGGCATTCCCCCACATTCTAAAACAAATTCCTAGTAGATTCTAATGGTTAGTGTGAATTGAACAATACTATCTTCTCTAAATGAGTAACATCCTTAAATGGTGTAGAAATTAGAGCCATGTCAGTCTATTGTTGATCCAGAAAATCCTGAACATTCTAAGAGAGTTTTGCTTCCCCTAAAATAAGTTCATCCAGAATGGTTGATGTCATGAAAGTATTTGGTTATTTTTTTATGAAATACCAGGGATGAGTATAATAGTTTTCTTCAAACAATAAAACCATCTATCCTTGTTCAGTACTCAGTTATATCAATATGTCGAGTTTAGTTTCGAGAATGATAAATATAGGAACATGTATAATAAATGGATGGGGATTTTCTCTCAGTTAATTTATGGAAGAAAGGTGTCTAAATATACATAAAAAATGATTTTCATATGACTATCAAGGAACTATACAAAGTGGTCGAGAAATATTTTTTTATAAGGATTGCTTGAAAGTGTTGGTATGATATTGGATAGTGATAAGATAAGTTCCTATCGAGCATGATATAGAATGCCTCTAGATATTTAGGTTTATCCAACATATGTTATGGTTGAGAGAAGATTATTTTTCACAATGAGGTATAAATATGTTTATCTTTTGTGTTTTAAGAACAGAGGATATAAGATAAATATTTTCAGATATCTAATGTTTCAAATGATGTGGATATGCAAGCCATCTTCCACATAAAACTCCCTTATTAATGAAATATTTATTACGTCCATGTTATATGAAAATGTATTGGTTAATGATGGTGAATAAAATGTTGTTAATTTTTTCATATATTTCATTATAATGGTCATTTGAAAATGAGTAAATATAAGTTGCAACAACAAGAATAAATACTTTTTGGATGGTTGTTAATGGATTTATGGAGACCTCTATCCATTGGGTCATCCAACTAGAATAAAGAATCATGTTGATCTTATATTTTATCCAGATGAGGTGGTTGAGTATTTGGGTGAGGATAAATAAGATATTAATTCCTCTTATAATGTTGAGCATGAGTTTATAGTGGATGAATGTAGTGAATAAGACCTTCCAAAAAGTTTTCCGGCTATTACTTATGGTTATCCTAGCCTTCATAAATCCACCCCTCCAAGGGTCTCATTAATAAGAAGGTAGCGTGGAAGAATAAAAAGATGTTTCGGGTGAAGCACAGTTTAAGATCACTTATATGCCTTCTTAATAATATGGAGATAATAGTGATGAAGTTGACGATGAATATAGGGAATAAGGATAAGAAATTGGAGTTAACAATTGTGAGGGGAATGGTGATAAATATTACTCTAATGGGGGGGTTCTGACAATGATTTTTCTACAGTATACCATAGTGTTGAGTATATTGGGATTCTTTGGTAAATTATATATTCCCCATGATTTTTTATTATCTCTATATCTAAATAGAGACCCAGTATAGTTCAAGTTAAGGATAGAGCTAATACAGATGATAAGGAAGAACCTATTGTGAGGGTGGAATACTCAATCCTAGATATCCACCCATTTGATCCTTTTAATAGAGACCATAATAGTACTATATTTTATGTATAAAATGTTGTTGATTATATAGTGGTCAAACAGTTAGTTTTTTAGTTGATAGAGGTTGAAAATACATTTCTTGGTCATTATATCATGGGAAGATAACTGATGTGCATTGATTTGTTGAGAATCTAGTTGATATTCCTACAATTATTTTGTCTACTATAAGAGATCTTATAGTATATATGACCTATGTAATTCTATCAATTATATTAATGGGAATTATTCATGATGAATGATATATTTATCTTTATTATTTCAAACATGGTCTAGACTACCAATAATTATATGATGAGGAACCGTCTATTTGATAAGGGATACATCTAATGGGATCAATGGTAGAATAAATAGATCAATTATGAAATTTTTAGAGATTTATATATGATATATCTTCAAATATAGTTTCCTCTACATCATTGGTTTCTCCTATCATTGCTTTTTTCGAGTTGATTCAATATTCGGACATGATTTTGAATCCTTTAAATATATGATTATCTATGATTTGTGTATGTTTTTTAATAAGTAAGCACTTGTGGTCATTAATTTGAGTGAGAGAGGTCCATTTTATCTAATTGATATTATGATACATCTCATTCCAAAAAATATTATACATCGCAATAAAAAAGTATAGATAGAGAACATGAGGTTAGTAATTGAGTAGTTATCCTTGAAATATACAATAGATTGGATGATATCATAAATTAAAGATTCAATGGATGTTGATTTGATCTAATCAGTGATTAGAGAGAGGCTTCATGTTGTTTCATGTGATATACCTAATGTACCTCATGAAAGATAAAAAATACAATGTAATAGTGATCATGTTCAAAATATGGTTAGATAATATATGAAGGATATGATATTTGATAAAGAGAATATTAAAATGTCTATAAAGTGTTATCTATATTGAATTTACACTATGCACAAGCTAAAATCTCATTTTAAATTCCTTACTAATAACCTATGGAACCCTCCAATAACGCAAGACTTTTAAGAATAAGCTAATCAGTAAAAGTTGATGAATTAAGTGGTAAAATTATTTATGGTATATAAAAATAACATATTAGTAGATATGGAAGGAGGTGAAAATATTATTAGGGATGACATAAATTTGATTCAACAATTTATTTATGTTTTTAGAACTGATGTGGGGGCCCAGGATGCCATTATAGTTGCTGCTCATTATAGAGCTCCAGTTTCTAATCTATAGTTATTCAAAACCTGTGCTTAATGAGATCCAAATGATCCCAAACCAACTCATTTCCATCACTTTAGTCAGACTCCCAAAGAATCATTCTCGTAACACAAACCAATCTTTATCCGAGAGACTCACTATCAACTAGAGGTTCACACATCCATCCCTAAAATTACATCATCCCTTAATACTAAATCTTATGCTTTTTTCAATGTAAAGGTAAAGGAAATAATTTTCCTCCTTCCCATACAAAAAATAATTGATATTAGACTTTTTTAAGTCATTAATGGGAATTTTATATGCCATTTTGTTTTATGTATTTATGTAGTTAATTTCTTTTCACAAAAAAATTCTTTTTAAATTCATATTTGATCCTTTAAATTTCATATATTTTTTTCCCTTATTGATATTACCAAAATATATATAGAATGAATATATGGAATTTTATAATTAATTTAATAGTGTTTTTTCATTTATATATTTATTAATGATATTTCTTTTCATTATATGAATGTTTAATTATTACCTTTGAAACAATATATTATTTTATACCATTTTTTACTTATCATCGATATTATTTACTATCTAATTAAAGTTGATACTTTTCACTATAGCTATTTATTTTGGAAAGAATATCTATAATAAAAATGAAGCCTAATATATATAGTTGATAAAATGATAACATTTGTTATCATGAAAATATGGTAGTTATTGGAACCCCTATTTTAATGATCAACAAATCATGATTCTTATGTTATTAAATTTTTTTTTCTATTAGGACAAAATTTTATAATATTCAGAAATTTATAGAGAAATTTTGTTATGTTTTGGAAACCCCCATCATCACAAAGGATTTAGAGTTGAAAATTACTCATAAAAATATTTGAAACATCATTGATGATGTTTCTTCATCATGATGAAAATATGTCTATCTATGGGAAAGATCCACAGTTGGCAATATGTTGGCACCATGGTGAAATTTGGGAAAAGTATGGAAAAGGCTAACCTCTAGAAGATTATTGACTATTGAACTATGAAATTTGAAAAAATCTTGATAACATAATTCATCTGGGAAGAGTCGCCACCATGAAGTAAATTTTTCTATGTGTCAAGAATACCAACTCTTAGAGGGAAGTTACTATTAAAGAAAAACTATAAAAATAATTTAATTACTCTCATAAAATTTGGTAATGTGTTGAGAGGACTCATCATTGACACAAGTAACAACTGAGATGAGTCACTATTTTCATGACTCACCTCTAGCCTTATTATTTTTATGATATTTTTCACTTTTCAAAATATTCACATCTAATGTTTCTATTATTTTTAATACTATAATTATATTGGATATATTACCAAATTTAATGATAATAATTTTTTTGAAGACTAATCTTAAAGTGTTTCGCAGATTTAGTTATTTTTTATTAGTCATCCAATATTATAAGAATAGTATTCATATAATTATTCTTGCATGCTGACGATATATTAGGATAAAAAATCACTCCTATGATACATATATAAATAAAGAGGATAATACCCATACGTGTGATGTTAGATGAATGTATATTGTATGAATCAAAAAACGGCCACCTACTGGGATCTTATAGGATACATCAAGCCTATACTATAAAAAAGTAGATCATAACAAGCATACACGATCATTTCTATTAGTCAGAATAAAGAGGGATTATATTGAACTTTTTTAAATATTTATTGAGAACCCTATCTCGATCTCTTATTCAATATTAACCCAAGGATACATAGACATCTGAAAACATCACACCGAGGGACATAATAGTAGCTGTTTTTTAATTTATCATTTTCATTTGACCTTTATATTTTGGTATGTTTGTGATTTACTATTTATATTAAACACACACACACACACAATATCTCCTGATCATTTTATGGAAGATACTCGATATCATTTATAATATCTCTAACATTGTTTACCATTGTATTGTATAAGTGGTCTATGTGTGTCATATGGTTTTTTATTCCTATTGTTATTGTGTAATAAATCTATGTGTGGCCTATTAATATGGTTTCTTGATGTACACACAATCCAATTTGTAGATCAATATTATTTTAAATAATATGATTTCGTCTTGTTAATTTCCATGTGGATCGTATTAGGTCCCATATTGATATTGTAACTCTTGTATTTATTCTGATGTGTGTTTTGTTTGTTACATTTCATTTTTTTTAAAATAAAATTATTTTTAACCAAAAAAATCCTATATATTTATAGTTAGTCATAATTAGTGCATATATATGTTTTTAATTAAATAAATAGATTTCTATATTTAATTTCATATTCAAATATGTTTTTTATTTAATAACTAATCAATATGTGTGAAATATTTCAATACATCAGAACATACAAAGATCTGCTATATTTATTAATTAGGATGTTGTAATTACATAGGATATTTTATCTAAACATGTTTTCAATGAAATTATTATTGGGTAGTCATTTAACCCACTATATAGATATTCAAATTAACCCAATATGGTTATTTTTTAATATATATAAAATAAGTATAATTTAATGAAAATTTAATATTTTTTTATAATGCATTATTTTTATAAAAACCAGTTCTGGTAATATTTTTCCAAACAATATTAAATTAATGATGAAAAAAATTCTCAAACATTATTTTTCAGACTGTATTTAATTTTTAACCTCAGAATATTAAAATTTTCTTATGTTGAATATTTAAGAATTCACAGAATGGTTTCATCTATCAAAATATATCTAGAAAAGTTTTTTTCTAATAAATTCATCAATTTTTTAAATATAATACATATAAAATTGTTTTTTAAATATGTTTGAATGTAAAATTTGATCAATTAAATTTTATGTTTTATAATTTAGATAATTAGAATATTATTCATATTTAATTCTGATATTAAAACCCAATATACAATGAATAATTATCTATTTAGAACCCATCTTTTTCACATCACATATCAATATAATTTCTAACTAGAATATGAAACATATTTATTGGAAATAATAAATATGTTATGAAAATTTTGAATCACAGTAATATATATTATCTATCAAGGGTAGCCAAATTATTTACAATTATATATAGTAAAATTTGTAAAAAATCATTATTGCAGTGAACATAAAACCAATATTTTTAGCTGTAAACTAAAAAGAAGAGGGTCAAAATGACATACCAACATGTCAAAAAAATTGGCTAGATATATTTTGAAATTTACTACTATGAGGGTTGATAATGTCCCATTATGGATTTTTTTGGCTAGATACAAATCAGGTTGTAATTGTTTCTTTTCAATAATTCTATTTTTTTCCTCTCCCCCACTTATGAAAGTCCACCCCAATCCAACCATTATCTAAGTCCCAAATCCATTCAGTTAATTCATGACATATGAAAATAAATTCAATAATACCCTATAAATATCATAACTTCCATTTGTTTTATTATGAATACATGCTAGTATAGATTTCTTCATCCCTAAATAAGTTCCCTGAAAATGATGTAACATTCTTAAACGAGCATTTCTATTTTTTCCCTTCTTGGTAGTCCGTAAAATCATATTGAACTATTATATAGCAATAAAATATGTATATTTAAAATGGATTTATGTTATTATGAATCTTTAATGTCTTATATCCAACTCCTCTTACATCAAATGGGAAAAGAAACTATTATCCATGTGTATGGAGGACTACCGCCTCAGGAACATATTTAATTCGTTTTCCATCACTAAATTTCAAGGATCGATATAATGATGGATTTAAAGAATATAAATCTTATTTTTATATTATTATACTATTATAATTTTTATATTAGTTATTAAATTTTTTGTTTTATTCATAATAAGATATGATATTGTCTCATGGGAATATGTCGGACTACCATCTGGTGAAGTGATGTGATTCGATTTTCACATAGGATATACATGTAATTTAATAAGGATAACAAAAAAATATAGTAAACAGGAGATGATAGTTATTAGATAAAATAAATATATCACTAACCTTCATAAAATTTCTCTCATTAAGATAAAAATATCTTCACGTATGCCTACGTATGAAAAAAATATCCATGAAGCGATGCGATTCATTTTCAATGTCAAACATTCATAAATGGTAATAAATATTTATCTAATAAGAAAATAATATATATATATATATATAATATATAATTATAATTTTTTATAATATGGTATACATCCTACTCACAATATCCATATTATTTATGTCAATACCTTCTTGATTAATCAATCAAATTAATACAGAAAATAATGAAAATAATGAAAAATTATTAACAAAATCGTGGTAAAATTTGAAAAGTAGAAAATATATGATATTATTTATATAAATACGTTTTTAAATAAATTAAAATAAATATTAAATAAAAAATATATAAGGATAATTCCATTTTAGTTAATGGAAAGCCTGAGGTAAGGGACATTGTCTCAATTACTCTTTATTGAGGCGTTTTGCAATGTCACAATGAATATTTCATTTATATGGTGTATATAATTTATATTTATTAATTTAATAAAATGAATAATTAATAATTTAATAAATATTATGACTAAATATGAATTATTTCATCTATGTGGATTTAACATCAATAATACCATGTGGTAAAAAATTTCACCACTCAATTTTCATTCATTGGGTTTTATAACATCTTCATTTTATTTGATATTATATGATTATGTTTTTAATTATTTTTGTTATCTTATGTTTTATTTCAATTTTTATAGATTTATTATTTATGAAAATAATATATTAATTTAATAATTCAAACATTAATGTAACTTTTTAGGGTTTATTTCATAATCTCATTTTAATAGAGACTGTTCATCGTTGAATTTCTATTATGGGAAATTATTTTATAATTTGATAATAAAAATCCTTAAACATTTTCATGTGGTTTTTCCTAATATTTCCATGTAATATTATAATTATAGAGGATATGATGAATTCCAAGTGACTACTTGTTTACATTGGATATTTTCTCTCAATTTATCAAAATAGTCCCCCTTGGTTCATGTCACATATCTTATAGGGGAATTTTATTATAACAGGATGATTATTTAGTCCTAAATACTCTACAAGACTTGTAGTTTCCATTGATTATTGATCTCATAAAATTATAATATAACTATACAGAATATTTTTGATGTTTCCCTCCATATATTGTGATTTTTTCTGATTTAGATAGAATGGTCTTCCTTGAGAAGAACATTCTCACTTGTAATTAGTATATAAATTCTCAGTAGTCTTTATGACCATATTTGTTACGAATTTATTTTTTTTCCAACATTGTTAGTGATAATAGAATGTTTTTTTATATTAAATTATTATATAATTAATCTTCTTATTCCAACCACTCATTTCACTATAATTTTAAGAGACTTTCTTGACCTAAATAGCCTTTTTGAAATATTATTTGTTCCTTTTTAAGATACAATGTAATTATATTCATCTAGGATGAGTCATTTACTATTCTTCTTCATTGATTTGATGTATTACTTTATGATATTTTACCATCATTTATATTCACAAACATTCTATTTTTGTCTTCTCTTTTATTCAATGTTAATAATAACTTTCATTTAATACTCCTTCCTTACATCTACAATTTTTTCATTTTCATTAAATAATACTAACTTCTCCTTCCGAATAATTATTTTTTTCTAAATTTATTTACCATGTGAAATATATCAGCACATTCAATTTTATCATCAACACTACAACAAGTTTCATCCAATTTTTTCACCTGATCAAGGATGTTAGATTCATGTTCTAATAGTTTTCTTTAGGTGGATTCAATTTTAAAATTATTTCTCACTATACAACTTAATTATTAAAATATGAATTTCTTATTAACTCAATAAAATTTGGTTATGCCTTTTAATCACCTTATATATTTATTTTTATAAATTTTGTCATAATCAATATGAGGTTCCATAGAAATTATTTTAGAAAAATCTATACAAAATAGTCCACATTCATTATAGTGGTAACAAGATAGTGGTAATTTACCATTACCTTTTTGCAGTCACTTCATTAATAGTTTTTTATATAATAGAAATAATTTTTTATATTCATCATTAATATTTGAATCTTAATATTCAATTGATTAAAAAAATTAATATTTTCATATTTATATCGTTCTCATGACCACAATTGATATATTATCATTGGTATCATTCTTGAAGAAGATGATATTTCACATATCACATGAAATTAGAAGGTTATTTAATTCATCATGAGTAAGATAATATTTATCTTCAAAAGATGATTCATTATGATATTTCCTGACAGTAAAATATATCTATAATTTTTCAAATATAGTGTAATAATACATCTTTTCTCAAATACTATAAACATTATTGACAATTTTATTAACTCTTTTTAAGATATCATCATAATTTTATTACATATCAATCACTAATTCACCAATGTCTCTCGTCAAAATTTTTAATTTTCCATCTATACATTCACATATCCTTCCAAAATTACTTCCAATTTATCCCAATTTTCATTTTCATTTTTTTGACACATAAAATATGTGTAATATTTTTTTAAAAGAGAAATGAATATAGAATTTTTATCATTTCTGAAAACTTCTATATTTCACCTATTGGTAAAACTAATAAGATCAAATTTACTCGTAGGTTATAATGCTAATATTAATACATAAGTATATACAATAATAAGAGATAAAAGATAATAAATAATATTATTCATCTTACTATGACTTTTATTCCCATAGAATGTAAGAACACTCATACTATTGGAAAAATTTTGATTATCCATCAATCTAACTTGGTGGGAGTGGCAAATAGGAACCTCACATATGATACCATTTGATGATAACAATAAGATGTTGCACCACTAAGAATGGGGGTGAATCAATGTTAATTTATAAAACATTACTTCCTTATAATATTAATTAGTTATTACTTCTAGTAATCCAATCCAATGTTATGATTTCTCATCCTCTCATGAATGAAGAAAAAATAAATATTACAAGAAGACTATAGATTTATTGGGTTTAGTCTCAATGTTTACATACTAATTATTTTTATTTTATAGAAACTCAAATTATATATTTTACTCTATTATAAAATGATATTAAAACATGAAAAACATCACTATTATATAATCACACTATGATTTTTAGACTCCCACTGGAACAACAACATCACATTCCCATAAAAAACCAGAAACTCCTGAATGAACACTTATAAATGTGTTTTTCTACATAAATTGTAGATAGAGATATGTATTTTAATACTCTAATATAATTATTTTGGAAAATTCTCATATTATTAAAATTAATCAAATGACGTAAAATCATACATGTATAATTTCTTCTTTTTAAATGTTTTCCAATCCTATCAAAAATTAAATAGAAATCATTTGATAATTGATAATTATTTTTTATTATATTTTATAAAATATGTTTATACACAATGTTGCTTATAATATCTATCCAATCTATGAAAGAATTCACTTCCTCATGTTATGTTCATAACATATTAAGGTGTATGTGATCCAATAATGAAAAATGGGATATGAAAACCAATAATGACGTATTCACTATATTTTACATGAACAAGTACTAACTAGCCTAATTTAGATTTATTAAATTGAGTATCTTCTTTTATTCGCATTAATAATGCATAAATGTTTATGAATGTACAGATTTAATATATCTCTTTTAATGAACCCCTGAATGGATGTTTTGAGATACAACTTGTGTGATCAATATTTTTTATGTGGATTCAAATCATGTATCTTCAATTAAGATAGTGATTTTATCTGGATTAATTCACATGAAATGAGATGTATCCATGTCTTCTATCATAATAATCTAACAATTTCCTCCATTTCCTTCATGATATCCAAATACTCACAATCTCTTCTCCTATACATGCCCAAAGCACTCAGATGATCTATTTTAATAAGATATATAATGATTTTCTACCGCACCAATCATTGTCAAAGATCGAGTATTTATATTTGAGAATAAACCATATCTCCTATGAAAAATGTTTTTAATGATAAATAATTATATATTTTGACGGTTTAAAATATCTAATGTTATTTTGAGACCATTAATGCTAAAACTATTGGCTTATTCAAACTTCATAAATACCTGATTTGATTCCTTAATTCATGTTACATCATTGTATGATCAATTTTTTTGTCATGCGACACCTCAATATAATTTCTCATGAAAAAAACTATTTTTTGAAATGAAAAATTTTGTAAAATATGATATCATCATATGATTTGTATTGTATTTTTTAATATGATGGATTCAAACATTCACATGATCCATGATCATCTTGTGATAGCATGGTGATCATCGTTTTCCTCTGAGATTCTAATCATGATTTATGGTTGATCACATTCACTCATTATTATGATCATACGATAATTATGTTTTGGGTTTATGTATTCAATTTATTGATTCATGAAACATCACTATTAACAAAAAAAGTCTTCATATATTTAATACGATTTTTTTTCATGACGTAGGTTTACTATACCTTGCCTCAATAAATCAATATGTTGATTAGATATGGCCTTTTTTCAGAAGTTCAAGCAAACATAATTCTATGAAATAAGGTTGAAAAGAAATTTCATAGATGAGGGATTCCAATATGTACTATTAGGGAATCTAGTTGACAAAACAGATCATCCAAACTGAATAGCCAATGTTATTTTCATATCAAAAAATAAATATGAAGTGTACACTACAACCCACATCCCACATAAAATTTCAAATGAGACAGTGCTCCACATAATAAGAAAATATATTTCCTCGAAATTGTCTATATAAATATTGTTTATCATCACCTATCTCTCCATTCACACACTTCTATAGGGCTTCAAACATGTAGTATAATCACCCTACATGTGCAGGCGTTGTACATGGGCCATTTCGTCCCTTTGGTCATGCACTCATTCATGCCTTATCATTGATTTCCATTTATATAAAATGTAATTCTAAATATGTTGTGATGGGATCACCAAGATAAATATCCAATTCATTGGGTAAGGCTTTAGTCTCATGGGGGAACTATTAGTGATATTAGTGAGTAATACTTATCTATTATGTTATTATTTCCATAATCTAATGTTGTCTAGGAAGTAATCCTTTACTCACACTGATACCATGTTTCTTTTTTCTTTAACATTTATAATGATGCCATTATTTTATGATAACATGTTAAAAAATTTATTATTCTATCTAATAACATGTGATACATCTATTTTATGATATCATGTTATATGTATGACACACATGTAATGTTTTTTTATTCCATTACAAGGATTTTTATCTCACCCCTTTATTTTATGTATTCTCTTGGCCACCCTTTTTAGTTTTATGATCTCAATGAAATTTTTTCTTCAATATACAGAATAATATAAGGATTTTATGATTTATTTTCCTTTTGAGGTATTATAATCGTAATCATCCAAAGATAATATGCACATTTTATCATTATTTTTTAATAATGGATATTCATGATAAACATCAAGAAATTATATGTGTAAAAAAATTATATCACAATATATATTGATTACTAAAGGAATGATTTTCATTTTCACGTGGGATATTAAATATTCTCAAATTTACCTGCATTTACGGGTGTTATATGGTATATTAAGAATGGGTAATTGGCCTCTGGGTATATTATAAATTTTGATCCCCGGTAGGAATTGGATCTTCAATATATCATCATGAAATTCCACCATATATTTCTAATGTACATGATTCCTTTTATATATCATTGAAATAGATTTAAATATCAATCCCAAATCATTTTTTCTCCTATAAATAGGTAGAGTCGGTACATTATCAATCTTAATATGAAGAACCAATATGTCATATTAACACTAGGGACCAAGTGTCGGGGAATCAAAAAATTGGGCTTGTAATGGTAATTTAAATATACATAAAATAGAAGAGACGTGATGGGAACATAAAGAAATCATGATAATGAACTAACCAAATATGATAATGATGTGATATTCTATAAATTTAAAGGAAAATATTTCTTTTTATGGGGGGAATACTGTAACACCCAAAGACAATTTTTTTAATCTCTACGATGGATTCTGATACACTCAACCCAGAGAATAAATGGACTATAACATAATATTAAATTATAAGAAAATAATTGAAATTGATATTATTATATTGAAAAAATATATTATGAAAATTTAATACTTTATTATTGGTTAGAAATAATAATTACAGTCATTTAAATGTAAAATAATTGTTCTTGTGAAAAACAATATTATTCTAGATAGAATATTTTTCATGTTTTCCACACCTAATTTAAAATTTAACTTAATTTTTTTGATATTTACTTGAAGAAAAAAATATATTTTTTAATTAATAATTTCAAAAACACCTTATATTTTTTTGGATAATTTTCTAATGTGATTATTTATTTATAGACCATTAAATTTTTGAATTTTATTGAAAACTAAATTTCAGTTTAATTTTTTTATAAAGATACATGATATAAAAAAAGAAATAAAATTAAAATTAATTCAGAGATATTATTTTTATCAAATTTATATAATTTAAAAACATTCCAAATTTATTTATGATATAAAATCATTTTATATATTAGAAAATATTTCAAAAGAAAACTATTATTTATTCACACCTATATATATAATTTAAAAATAAAAAATTCCACTTATATGTTCATTGAATTTGGATAAAAAAATCGATATTTTTAATCAGAATAATTTACAATTAGTAATAAGGTGAACTGAATATTTTCTCCAACTAATAGTAAAATCAATAAAAATTGATTTTCACAATTAATTCTAAAGAAGTTCAACATAATGGTAACTAAAAACATAAGGGATAAATGACATAAAAATGATTAATTTTGTTTTTTGTCCACGTGTAGACCTTATCTCACCAAAGTCTCAATAATGGTTCTTTTTTGGAGCCTATTGGTGTGTGAAAATAATGGGTAAAATTAATTCTTTTCAAAACATACATATGTTTCATCTTCCCCCCTTATAATTGAACTCCAATATCCAATCATCTACAACATTCTCTATCCCTTTTTAGAGGTTCATAGTTGTCAAAATACCTTATTTATAGCTCCCAAAATAATCTAAATTACCATTTTTAATAATACTATAATTTTAAGAAGGATTTAGCTATTAACATAAAGTAGTTTTCTTAAGAAAATGTATAGCTCTTAACAATGTATTTTCATTTTATATAATCTTATAAAAACATAAAATCATTATCAACTACAATAAAATAGTAAATTGTTTTTTTAAAATATAATATTTTATTATTATGATAATAGAAAAATATATCTCTATATAGTCGTCTTTCAAATGGGAAATATTTTGACTGGGTGTGCGGCGGACTTCTACCTCATGAATCAATATATTTTTTCATCAATAACAACCAGTCATAGCTTGATATAATAAAATATTTAATTTATCTATATGTATAAAAATTTTAATATTATTATAATTTTTATGATATAATATCACATATACCTTCATTGATTAAAATCCTTTGGAAAATGATATTGTCCTTCATGTATAGACGTGGGCTATCACCTCTATGATGCAATGTTATTTTTTCATTTTATTTTTAAATGGATGTTAATAAGGACATAAATTATTAATTTTTTTTATATGATTTAATAATTATTCTTTAAATTGTAATTATTATTTACCTTTCTTTCATTTCATTCATAAAATATTGAATATAGTGTTCATGTGTACATATGGCCTATCGTCTCCACGAATGGTGTAACTAAATTTTCAATCGATAACTTTTATGGATTAATATAAATATTTATGTAATAAATAATATTATATTAATATCATGGTTATCATTTTAGTTATTAAAAATTCATGATAAATGTTAAAGGAAAGAAACTACCATGATAAAACATACATAAAAAATGATGCAATCATTACACAAAAAATTAATTTTTAACAATGAATCATTAATAAATAGGTGTTAATAAATTATAATTAAATAATATACTATTTTACATATTTTAGTATGGTTGTATAATATATGTGTAGCAAATAAAAATTTATTATACATGATATTCAAACATGTATTAAGGATTCCATGTTTGATTTAATTTAATATTTCTCAATATCATCATTATTCTGGACTATTTTTGTTTAAGTTTATTTTAGTGGAATTATATGGGTGTTTCATTAGATAAGAGGCAACCTAGAATAGCTATCGTGGTGGATTTAGTTATTCCTAATGGTTTGTTGTGAGGGGTTTAGTTTTTTCACAATTAATCACATCAGGTCACCATTATCATTAATATTAAAACTCCCAATGGTTCTCTAAACCATTTTTGTAATGCCCTGACCCCAATTACCCAGAATCGGTGAATTATTACATAACATTGGCATGATACAAGGAATCATGTCCCAAAAGGCCAATCACTTTAGTAGTATTGAAAGTACTAGATACATAAATAAATTTTGCATTACATCATAAAATAAAAAACAACATTGTGTCCACTTTGAAAACTCTCATATCCCTCATACTGTTTCTTCAGGTTTATAATAATTTAATTCTTTGCATCCTGGGAGTAAAAAAACATAAGAATGGGGTGAGGTCAGATGATCAGTAAGGATAAAAATATAGTGGAAACTATCATAAATAAGAATTAACATTTATGTAAATGTATAAGACTAGAACACAATACATTTAAACATAAACTTCAACATAATATGGCAATGATAAATCAAATAATTCAATTCACTTATTCACATGGATATTCTACTAGTTGAATAATCACATGAAATATCAATAGCCAATTTCATAATGATGAAATACATAATGCCAGAGTCTAAAACAACATAGTCAAGGCCTTGTCCCAAGACTATAAATATGATTTTTTCATGATCTTGTTCCAAGACACTAGTTTGTCTCATGAGACATACTAATGCATTTAGAAACTATAGAGGGACACACCCATAACTTACTAATTTCAATTAATTTCTCATAGGAAAAGGTTTAATCATAACATAAACATTCGTATTGGAAGTAGCATATGACTTGTCAATATATTATACATAAACCATAATTGGTTTTAAAATAACACACCCACAATCAAACATATCAAAAAACATTTAATACATTATGAAAGATTTGTATCATAATAATTCAACCTTAGTCAAAAATAATATCACGTAAATGATGTTGATATAGAAGAAACTGATGAGTAAAAATATTTGAGTGAAATATCCCTTTTTCATGAAAACATTTAAAAGTATCACCATATATCAAGAATCTATTTAAAATATTTTTTTTGAGTAAACGTGTCTATACCACTTTTAAAATTTTGAAAGGAATTTCAATTTTAAAACATAAATTTCCATATAAATAAAATATTTAATCCATTTTTAAAATATGAACATTAATGAAAAAGATTTAGAAGATTAAAATTTTAAAACATTTAAAATGATATTTTAGATAGAGTTCTTAAATATTTGAGAGATGTTTTAATACAAATAAGTGAAGTAATAAAAACATTATAATATCATGATAATAAAGGGATTCATGATATACTCTGACTGGATACTCAATGTCAATCAATCAGAGGAAATTCACAGATATTCTTGTAAAAACAACACCAATGACTTGGATGTTTAACTCAATGTATATAGATTGAGTTAAAATTACTCTTATCAAGTTTATATCGATGAATTAAGAATTTATCAATGGAGTGATTATGTGTATCAAATTATATCCCCACATAGGGGAGTAGATGTTCTAACATAAGTAAATAAATAGTGATTTCACACATAATTTGGAGTAAAGTAATCAAGGAAGTTTGCGTAAAAACCAATGAGTGGAAATTGAAATTTGAAATTACCTTACCAATTTGGTAACTAATGAACCATACACCCAATGAAATAAGGACCATCCAATGATGATTTAAATACCAATAAATTAAATGATATTACACAAACAATAAAATCATGGGCAGTACATACACCACACAAAATGTAATAGTAGAAAATATATAATGAATCTCACGAGAAGAAAAGTGAGATAAAAACCCCTTACCACATTGTAATCAATCGATTCCTAAGACAAAAAGTGAATAAACACAAAACTAATCACTAAATACCATGAATTTAATTATAATCTTGATAATATATATCAATTGGCTATACACAATACACCACATAGAATAAATATGTGGTGAACAACGAAAATATCACAGAATTAAAAGTTATAAAAGAAACCCCTTACCATGTAATTTTCCTTTGAATATGGTAGGTTAACCACCTGTATAATGGTTAAATTATTTTCATTAATCTATACAAGAAACAAATACATAAATATGATATCTTAATGTTTCTTTGTTAAAGATATTTCAGTAGTATCATTGTTTGTTTGTTAGCTGATTCGTTTTCCTTTATATGTTTTGTTTCCTAAGTATTTTTTTTATGTATAAGATGTATTTGATTCATATATATAATTATACTATGTTCTTAAAAATTATTATTAATCACGAAATAAAAATTATTTTGGAATGATAACAATGGGAAATTAATCTCATCACATTCGTGAAGATGGTAAGTCGTTCGTACACACGAGCAAAAATATCATTATATTGATGGTGAAATTGTTTTTCATTGGATAGTATATAAAATATACAATATAATTAACATGTTATATATATTATTTAAATCAGTTATACTAATTATTATACTCATCCAACTAATGAAGTGTTTTAATAACAAACTACCACACATCGTGGAGACTGTAAGCCGTACGTACACACATATGGTGACTTTATCATTTATAAGATGGATAGAATAACGAATATGGTTGTACCATATTTATAATAACATAAAATTATGTATAAGGTGCTTGATTTATTATTTTGGTATGGAAAAAAATAAAGAGGAAGTGGAAGAAAATAAGAACATGTAAGAGGGTGGTGAAATTGTTACCTCTTCTTCGGGTGTTTCCTTTTGAGTTGATCAAAAGAGCTTCATAGGTAGGATTTATGATCAATATAAATGCTCTAGGATGAATTTAGGGAAGTTGAGAAGATATTTTGGTAGGGTTTGGCCAAGTCAAATAGCATTGGAGGTTTGAAATTAAGAGCAGGGGAAGTACCCTTTTAAAAACAAGTGAGGGTCATTTTAGGAAAAGCTTGAAATATTCTTTTATAATAAAATCATTTTCAGATTCTAATGGCACAAAAATGAATTATTTCAAAAATTAGGTGGGGATGGGTTGAAATTTTCTCAACCAACAGGTTTAAAACATGTTTAGGTTACCAATTTAACCTTACCTTTTAGATTTAACTCATAGTTAAATTATTTCACTTTTACTGTTTCTTCTTGTATTCTAACACTATATGGTTAATAGACTTACTCTAAACATCCAAGAGAGCCTCAATTAGTTCATTATATATATAAAATATTATTTAATCCCTTTAACTGATACTTATATTTTTAGTAATATTATATCGACCAATAATATATCATTTGTATTAAAAACTAAATTATGTCAATTTTGACACTATTTGGTATTTTGTTTTTGTGAAAGTCATAACAACCTTATCACATCGAAAAAAATTAAATTGAATCAACCCTAACATGTTATATTAACCTAGAAATTTTTTTTATGGCCTAAAATATTTAGAATTCTATTTATTTTAATATTTATAATATAACCAATTATAATATTTCATTAAGAATGTAATTTCTACAACATCATTGTGTAATAAATAAATTCATTTATTTAATCTCTAAAAATTATAAATAAAATACCATTATGTAGAATTTTTTTTAATATTTATAATATATATTAAATGTTGAATTTATCTTATTTGTAACCCTATATTAATAATTTTTTAGTTAATAAACACATAATTTAACACTTTTAACTCTTTTTTAAATAAAATAATAATATATGTCTTAATCGAATATAGGTGGACCTAAAGGATCATATTTTATTCCAATGGTTTTCTTTGGTCAAATTTCACTTAAACAATATAATTGGAACATATGTTATGGTAATTATAATATAATTTTAACTTTAATTATCTTATTTACTTTTAATTGTTGTATATAAAAGTCATGATTTCAAGGGATGAGCCCGTAAGGGGCTCTGCGGCGCTAGGGTTCCCTCCCGCCACCGTCTTCCTCTCCCCCGTTGGCTGACCTTCCCTTGGCTCTTTTCTCCACGCATTTGCATCATCGCCTCTTGTCGTGCGGGCTCGTCAACATCCTCGGCGCTTCCCATCATTGCTTCCTCCTCCAGAATTTAGGGGGTGTTATGATGGTCCAGGGTGTGGGTTGAGATTTGGGGCTTTCGTTGCATTTCGTGTCGGCTGCTCGGGTTTTCGGTAGATCTGGTATTCGGGCATGGTTCGGAAGGCGGCGACGGGTTTTGCTCTGTGCCTTTTTGTCTTGTGTTTGTTGTGCCGTTGAATCTGTTCTGGTATGTGGTTATATTTTGGTGTTTCTTATGGAAGAGGTGAGATTGGTGATGGTTTTGACCAGATCCCATCGATTCTGTCGTTGTCTGGTTGCCTGTTGTGATGTATTTGGTGTTTTTGTGGTTTCCCCTCCTCGGTTGTTCTCGTCGGGAGTATCGCGGTATGTCAGCAATGTTTTTGTGATGTTCTGAGGTTTTCTGCCTCATTGAATTCGATGAAGTCTTGACGAAAATCTGGTTTGGCGGCGTTGCTGGTTTGGAGGCGAGGCATCTGGGTTTCGTGTTTGGTATGGCGGCGAGGTCCGATGGTGATCGCCGGTGATGCAGAATTCTGTAAAGTGATGTCGGGGGCGTGGTTCGACTGCTGCTGTTATAAAAGTCAAAAGTTACTATTCACAAAAAATTATTTTCATCTTATTGAACAACATTTTACATACTAATATTTACCGTGTCTCTCGGATTTTTGAAATTCAATTCACAGAAGCTGTAAAATTATTTTTTTTTCTAGATTTGCAAATTCTCTTAAAAGGTGGGTAAAAGACGGTAACAAGTTCAATAAAATTTTATACATATAATTTCATTATGAAATTAATCCAATTAATTACATTGAACTTATATTGGTATTATATATTTATTTTGAATTAAAATAAATTTTGATAAAATAAATAATTTTCTAAATAAAAAGCTAGTTTTAAACTATAACACATTGTTTTTCACTATTCACATAAAATTGAATATTTTCATAAAAATACCAATACATTACCCTAAGATAATTTCAATATTATAAATTAAAAAATGAATTATATTTTACCAAATTAAAAACATTTAAGTTGAATTAATTGATTTAAATTTAATTCCAGTTGTTAAAATAGAAAAGAGGGTTTTTAAAAAGCAAAACAAATCAAAGATTAACATGTGTTTATGTCAAATTTAAATGTGAAATTACTTATAATGACTTAAATTGTATTAAATGATAATGATATAATTTATTTATACTTCCAAACCATTCAAATTCATAATTTAACAATAAGAATTATTTTGATTATAAAAGTAGTTTTCAATTATAATTTCATATTTTTTAGTATTCATCAAAATATTAATGTTTTTTGAAATGTAACAAAAATTTATCCAAAATAAATTTTTATGACCTGATTCTAAATAAGAATTTATTTTACTAAAATTGAATATATACATGTGAAAAATATTAGTTTTAAAATTGGGTTTTCATTAGAAGGTGGTAAAATTTCTTTTTTGAAAAATACTTCTTTTATCTAAAAAACAGAATTTGTTCTTATATTATGTTTATGAAACACATTATCTGGATTCTAAAATTATATGGAGTATATAAAATTTAAAATCCAGCAAATACTATTCATGACCACTTTTTAACGGTAGTATTGGTAAGTTGTGGTGCACTTGAACACGGTGTTGTGTGTAGTACAAGCTATTGAATTACTATAATGATAATAACATACTATGAAATATTGGTGTGTATAATATTTCTCCCCTTTCGTAAATTGTGTCCCCGAATTTTTAAAATTAGGCTTGGGAACTTCATTAAACGTCTCACATTGTAAAAAGAGTCAATAAAGATATCACTTTAAAAGAATGAAAAAGAAGTACAAAGGTCACCTAAGATAAACCATACTATGATTCCATGTAGGGAAACATGGATATTGAAGATAACCAATGATTCATGTTCTGGTGGGGAGTGATAGAAAACATGATCAAGAAATGTTAACAATAAGAAAAGCCAATCCATTATGGTGGGATAGATGGTCATTAATTTCCCATTTGGAAAAGTTAACGGACTACGTTTGTTGTTTTATGTTTAATTTCATAATATTGAGGAATTTATTTATTAGATTGAATAACAACATAATGATAAATACTTAATTTTAATGAATAGTTTCAACTTTTAAAAAAAATTTACCTCTAACTCATCTTATTTTTAAACGACGCATATTAAGGATGACTTGGTCACACAAGAAGTTCTACAATCAACATCTAGAGAATCAAATAAGACACAAAAAATTAACAATATATTTACCTTGTCTTTAGAGATTAACAAAAACCAAAATGGTTAGTACAATATTAGATGATCCCCAAAAAGGATAATACGTTAGAGAAATAAATAATTACCTAAATTTCTAAAATTAAACCGACGATACAAAAAGTTTAATAAATACAACTCAAAAAAATATTTTCCATAAAATCATTCAATATAATTCAAACTAATATTGAAACTCAAAACATATAATAACTTGATTATGTAGTATTCCACGTTAAATTCTATCTTCTAATAACATGGCTTACACTTAAAGTCACATTCTTAAAAGTAGTTAACCTAATCACATATTCTCTATGATAGGTTAGTAATTTCAATAAATAATCCAAATTCCTATAAATCCACAATAAAAACATGCATAAAAATCCAACAATACTCTTTAAATTTAATCCCATAGTATTACATTTTCCTTATGCATATAGTGTTCCCAACAGAGCGAACATCTTTGAAAAAAACATTTATCACATAATCAACAAATCATTTTACTAAACTAATGATATCTATTTCATAATACCTATGATACCAAATAAAATTATTACTAATCAATAAAATCATTTAAATAAGAATTATTAGTCACACTTACCAGGGTCTTCACATAGTCTAGTGGTAGGTGATAAATCCCAATCACACTCTAGTAGTGGGTTTGATGCCTACTTCTTTTTCTGACATAACGTGTTGTTACACGGACTACGTGTTTTCATTTTTCAAAAAAAAAATATAACATTCCCAAAATGAGATAAATCCATCAAAATAATCATAACATAATTTCATCACAAATGTTATCTCATACATCACATTTTCATCCAATATTTAATAACTTGTAATTGCCTCAAATTCAAGGATCATATAATCCCAAATGGTTATTTATAACTATATCAACAATAGAATAGATAATTCTTCCTAAAATAGAATTATCACATAACAAACTACAGGGTTACACATACAAGAGAAAAGTCATCCAATGTAATTCCATCAACAAAGAGCACTAATAATTTTGAACCATTCACCATCCATTTCGTTCCACATAGGTTCTTCCTTGACCAAGTGGTTATCATATACAATAGTTAATTCACTCGTGTAATGCTCGAGTCCCCTACATTTATGCTAAATGACTGTAAATGGATTCCTGGGTTCATATTTATTTTTTTCTATAATACTATTTATTTTTCCTCAACAATTCATTACTTTATGTCCTTATTTTCCACATAGAAAGCATTTATTTGTTCTATTGGGGCACTTTTCTAGGTGTCTCTTTCTACATTTCCTACATGATGGAAATTGATCTTTCTTTTTTCCTTGTTCTCCACTGCTATAGCTCTTATCATTCACTTCCTTTTTATTGTTTGTTGAGTCAAGGAGTTAGTTAGTATATATGTTGTTCATCATATTTTTGGAAAACTATTTCTGCATAGTTATTATATCCTTTACACCTATAAACATTTCATTTTGTTTCCCATTTCCGACAATATGCCCACCTTGTACTTCATTCTCAATGTTACTATGACTTTCGTAAAATCTAGCCATTGACTAACATAATAAAGCATAGTGTGAGTCATTAAATATTTTAGAAAATATAATAACACCTTATTTTCAATTAAAAACACATTGGTATTAATGATGGTTATTTATTATCATATTATATTAAAATCCATCAAATAGGTTTTTATACAAAATTTAAATTTTCTTAAGCATATCACCTAGGATTGTCATAACCAAAAGTGCATCAAGGCCCATTTTTGTATACCAGGATACCCCATGTCAAGCCCGAAACTACTTGTCAGAGTTTTCTGTCCTAGGTAATTCTGTTCCTAGTCACCTTTACCCTGTCGTATCCAAACAGGGATGTATTGCATTGAAAAATCATATAATATTTACATTATGAATAATTTTGGATGATCTTATATTCTAATCCTCAATATCTATCATAGGGTAGTGTTTCCTAATAAGAGTTTGTTTTCTAAATATATCTTCCATGGTTTTTACTAAACTTCCATGGATAACAACTGTATCACCCTGACACCAGTTACCAAAAATTTGTGCATTATTACATAACATTGGCATGATACAAGGAATCATGTTACGAAATACGGATTAGTTTATTATCCTTGGAAGTAATAGATAAATATATAAGTTTTATATTGCATCATTAAATAAAAATACAACATTGTGTCCCCTTTGAACCTCATTATATCCCGTAGACTATTCTTGTAAGTTAATCTAAATATACATTTTTGAATCTTGGGAAATATAAATCATAAGAATGGAGTGAGATCAGATACTCAGTAAGGATAACAATATTGTGAAAACTGTCATAAATTAAAAAAACATTTAAGGAAATGTATAAGACCAGAACACAAGCCTTTTAAACATAAACATCAACATAATATGGAAAAAATAAATTAAATAATTCTATTCACTAATTCACACGGATATTCTAAAAGTGGAATAATCACATGTAAAATCTATATCCAACTTCATTATTATGAAATGCCTAATCCCATACTTCATAACTACATATTGAAGGCCTTGTTCCAAGACTAAAAAAAATATTTTGTCAAGGCTTTGTGAAAAGACACTAGTTTGTCTCATGAGATCTACCAATGTATAGAGGAGCGATATTGGGCTCCACCCATCACATACTATGACTAATTCATTCCTCATATTAAAAGGTTTAAAAATTACATAAACATTGGTATTAAAACCTGCATACAAAATGTCAATACTATATCTATAAACCATGAATGGTCTAAAAATAACACATCCATAGTCAAACATATCACAAAACCATCAATACAGTATAAAATATTATATCATAATAAATCAACCTCAATCAATAATAATATCCCATAATGTATGTTGACATTGTTGAAAATGATCAGTAAATTTTTTTGAGAGAAATATCCCTTTTTTCATGAAATCATATAAAAGTCTAACTATTTATCAAGTAGTTGTTTAAAATATATTTTTTAATCAAAGTGTCTCATAACACTTTATTACTTTTAAAATTAATTTAAATTTTAAAACATTAATGTCCATATAAATAAAACCATAAAATGATTTTTATAACATGGTCATTAATGAGAACGATTTAGAAGAATAAAATTTTAAAACATTTTAACTGTTATTTTAGTTAGAGTTCTTAACCAAATGAGACACACATGAATAGAAATAATTGAGGTAAACAAAACATTATAATATCATGAGAATAAAAGGATTATTGATATACTATGTCAAAGTACATTATATACACCAAATAAATGTGAATTGGTGCATAAAAACAAAGAAGTATCAATGGAATGTAAGTTGAAATGAATTCCTTTATAAAGACTATATCCTTAGGTTACAAATAAATCAACGTCATAATTATGAGTGAAAAATATAAATACACTCAATATGATTAGATATTTAGTGTAAATAAACCAGAGTACATTCACACATATTCTCGAAAAAACAACACCAAGGACTTGGATGTTTAACTCAATGAATATAAAGTGAGTTAAAATTAATCTTATCAAATTTATATCGTTGACGTGAGAATATATCAATGGAGTGATTATGTGTATCAAAATAATATCCACACAATTGATAGTTGAAATTACAAAATATGTAAATAAATAGTGATTTCACAGATAATCATTGAGTAATGTAATCAATGACGTTTTCATAAAACTCAATGAGTAGAAATTCAAATTTGAAACTACCTTAAGAATTTGGTAACATACAATACATAAACCCCATGAATTAAGGATCATAAAATGATTATTTAAATACCAATAAATTAATGTATATTATTCAAACAATATAATCATGGGTTGTACATACACCACACAAAAGTTGATAGTGGAAAATATAGCATGAATCTCACAAGAATAAAAGTGATATGCAAACAACATACCATGTTGTAATAAATAGATTCGTATGACCAAAAGTTAATAACCACAAAATGTATCACAGAATAACAAGAATATAAATACAATCATGATTATATATGTCAATTGGTAGTACACAATACACCACATGAAATAAATAAGTTGTGAACTATGAAAATCTCATTAAATTAAAAGTGAGATAAGAAACACCATACCTTGTAATTTTCCTTAGTATAGGGTATTTCAACCTCTATTATAACGGTGAAATCATTGTTATTAAATTATACAAATAGTACATACATAAATATGATATCATATATGTTATTCTAATATTTCTTTGTTAATGATATTTTAGTAGTATCATTTTTTTTGTTTTTACCTAATTAGTTTTCCTTTATATGTTTTGTTTCATAAGTCATGATTATTATTCATAGTTTTTATTTGATTCATATCAAGAATTATAATAAGTTATTAAACATTATTTTAAATTATAAAATTAAAATAATTTTTGAATGATTACGATGGGGAATGAATCTCATCTTGTTCATGGAGACGGTAATTCGTACGTACGCATGAGCGACAATATCATTATATTGATGGTGAAATCATATGTAATTGGATGGTATATCATATATACAGAATTAGTAACAGGTTATATTTATTATTTAAATCAGTTTTTCTCATTATTATTCCCATCCAAATAATGAAGTGTTTGAATAACAAACTACCCAAAGACATGGATACGGTAAGCCGAACATACGCACGTATGATGCCATTTTCATTTATAGGATGAATAGAATAACGAACCTGGTTGATAAATATTTATAATAAAATAAAGGTATGTAGAAGGTACATGATTTATTATTTTGGTATGTAAACAAAAATGAAAGAGGGAGTGGAAGATGAAATGAACATAGAAGAGGGTGGTGAAATTATTACCTATTCTTCGTGTGTTTTCTTTTGAGTTGATTGAAAGGGCTATTAGGTTCGAATTTGATCAGAGTAAGGCCTATAGGTTGAATTGAGGGAAGTTGGAAAAATATTTGGGCTGGGTTTGGATGATACAAATGGATTTGGAGGTGTGAAATTAAGAAGAGGGGAAGTACACTTTCATAAGAGAGGTGAAGGTCACTTGAGGAAAATCTTGAATTATTATTTTTATAATAAAATCATTATAAGTTTATAATGGCTCCAAAATGATTTGTTTCGAATATAAAGTGGTTAAGGGTAGAAATAACCTCAACCAATAGGTTTTAAACAAGTTTTTGTTACCATTTTAACTTTATCATTTAGATTTAACTCTTAGTTAAATAGTTTAACTTTTACCGTGTCTTCTTGTATTCTTACACTATATGGTTAGTAAAAATACTATAAAAATATGAGAGAAACTCACGTGGTTCATTAAGGAATTATATAATATTATTAAAGCCCTTTTTTCAACCTTATATTTCTATGAATATTATATCAACCAATAATATAGTTTTAGTTTAAAAACTAATTTATGTCAATTTTGTCACTATTAGGTATTTTGTTTTTTTGAAGGTCAAAACAACCTTATAACTTCAACAAAATTCATCTAATCAGCCATAACATGTTATATTAACCTATAAAATTAGTGTATGGCATAAAAAAAATTAAATTATATTTACATTTATATTTAAAATATAAACAATTTTAATATTTCGTTAAGGAGGTAATTACTGCATTATTAATATATCGTTAAAAAAATTAATTATTTAATATCTAAAAATTTTAAATAAAATTCCATTATGTAGGAAATATTTTTATCATTATAAAGAATATTTATAGTATAATTTATATTATGTATAATCCTATATTAAAAATGGTTTAGTTAATAAACTTTTAATTTAGCACTTTTAACTCTTGTTTAAAAAAAATAATTATAAATTTCCTAATCTAATCCAAGTAAACCTAAAGGAAAAAATTTTATTAATAATGCTTATTATTGTCTAATTGCACATATACAATAGAATTAGGATATTTTTAGGGTTATTATAATATCATTTTTACCTTTAATTACCCTATTTATTTTTAACAGTGGTAAATAAAAATCAAAAGTTACTATTCACCACAAAAAATTTCCTTCTTATTGAAAAAATATTTACTTACTAATTTTAGATATGTCTCTTAGATTTTTGAAATTAAATTTATAGAAGTGGTCAATTTAAGTTTTATGAAACTTTTCAAATGCTCCTAGAAGGTATGTAAAACAGTGGAAAAAGTTCAATAAAATTTTATACATCTAATTTTATTATAGAATGACTCCATTGAATTACATTGAACTTAATAGGTTTATATATATTTTATTAGTTAATATAAATTTAAATAAAATAAATAATTATTTAAATAAAATGTCGGTTTCAAACTATAACGCAATATTTTTTCACTATTCATCAAAAATTGAATGTTTTCATAATAATACCAAATATTTACTTTAAGCTAATTTTTATATTCTGAATATAAAAAATTTATTAATTTTATAAATTTCAAAACATAGAAATTTCATTAATTAAATAAAAATTAATTCACGTTTTCAAAACAGAAAATAGGGTTTTAAATAAAGTAAAAACTATCAAAAGATTGAAATATGTTTTTGTCAAATATAAATGTGAAATTACATTTAATGACTTACATTGTATTAAATGAAAAAAATATAATATAATAATACTTGTAAACCATTCAAATATTTAAATTAAAAAAACAAATTATCTTGATTAAAAAAGTTATTTCCAATTAAAATTTAGTATTTTTCAGTATTCATCAAAATATGAAAGTTATCAGAAAAGTAACTTATTTTTTCTAAACATATAATTTTAGGACCTGATTCTAAATATGAATTTAAGTTAATAAAACTTTATATATAAAAGTTTAAATTATTTATTTTGAAATGGGTTTTCCATTAAAAGGAGGAAAAAGTTTAATTTTTTAGAAAAATAAAAAAGTCTTGGTGCACTAGAACCTTGTGTTTCGTTTAGAGAAAGATATTGTATTAGTTTAAATAATTAACTTATTATGAAATATTGTGGTGTTATAATAGATTCCTAAAGATCTTCTGGAACTTTTTAAATTGGGAGTCAAAACCAATGATTTTTAGGGTCTCCTATTAGTTGATATAATGGGAGGTCAGGCTCATTTCTCCCTTATTTGGGGGGGGGGGGTTCTTTCTTTCTCCGTAACACTCTTATATATTTAATATATAATCAATAATATCTTCTTAATCTCGATACATGATCGGTTACCCCACACAAAATGAACATCTCATAAATCAATTTTATAAGATGAACAAGGGGATCAAGTTAGTTAATACATTTTTTTATCTGATTTTATTCATACATTTCCTAATAAAAGGATGTTTATTATGTTATGAATCTGTATAACCTATAATATAATAATTTTCACTGACACTAGGAGGCAGTTAATATTCCTTGGTGGGGATTGAGCCATGATGAGGCATCCTACTTATCCTAGTTATTCAGGGATTCAAACCCCACATAGTTCATTAAACCAATATACTTTAATATCATTTTGTATATTCATATGTTTGGTAAATTAGCCACTATATATTTGAGCTTGAGTGTCTGGGATACATACTACATATCATAGTTGTTGTAGTAATCAGAATTATCATAGTTAGATCACACCCTCAGGACTATCCCTACGTTATATGAATATATATACAGGGGTCATTTATATTGTTCAACTAATATTAGATTATATACCTAGATTATTCTAGACAATCAAGATTCAAGATATAAATGATGTGTTAATTGTCATTCCCTAATCCCACATGAGGTAGGATCAGAGTGAGAAACATGGGATATAATGTGATTAGCTTGATTACATAAGGTTGATGGACTAACATATTGAGATTGTAACACCGCGAGATTTTATTGAAAATATTCTTTTTAATTTTATTGATGTCTTGTGTTGAACTCTAAACCAAAAGGAGATTTCACTACACGCATACCTGACTTGGCTTGCATTACATGAAATCACGACCTTCCACGATAGCGTGTGTTATACGCAATACCGAGTTTTACTAAACAATGATATGTTATATAAACTAGTTGTTATGATTAGTAATCCTGACTTTTTAAAATTTTATAAATTTTATCTTTTGAAATAGACTTCATTTTTGGATTCGGAATATCGAAATTAGCCTAGGGTGAAATTTTGGTACTTTTCTGAAAACTTTCAATTTTTGATGAATAGTGAAAACACTGGGTTACTATTTAAAAACCGACTTTTTATCTAAATAATTATTTATTTTATTTAAATTTATTTTAGGTCAAAATTGATACATAATACCTATATAAGTTTAATTTAATTCATTGGAGTCATTTTATAATAATTTTAGATATATAAAAATTTATTGAACTTTTCACCGTCTTCTACCCACCTCCTAGGAGAATTTGCAAATTCACATAAAAATAAATTTTACCACTTCTGTGAGTGGAATTTCGAAAATCTGAGAGACACAGTTAATATCAGGGAATAAATTGTGGTTCAATGAGATGAAACTAATTTTTCGTGAATAATAACTTTTTACTTTTTTACCACGGTTAAAAGTATATAGGGTAATTAATGGTAAAAGGATATTATTATTACCCTAAAACATGTCCTAATTCTATTATATAAGTGTAATATGACCAAAAACAAACTTAGGAAAAAAATATAACCATTTAGGACCACTTGGATTAGATTAGGACATTTAAAATTATTTTATTTAAAGAATAGTTAAAATTGTTAAAATCAATGTTTAATAACTAAAGCATTATTAATATAGGTTTATACATAAGATAAATTTGAATATAAATATTCATTAGAAATCTAAAAATATTTCCTATATAATTGTATTTTATTTATAATTTTTAGAGATTAAAATTTTTAATTAATTTATGACAGAATGATGATGCAATAATTATCTTATTAATGAAATATTAACATAATCGATGTTATAAATACTCAAATAAATGTAATTTGAGACTTTTTATGAATTGCTCTAATTTTATAGGTTAATATGACATATTATTATTGATTTAATAAAAATTTTCTAACTAATCATGCTTTTATGACTTTCAAAAAATCAATTACTAAATAGTTCCAAAATTGACATAAAATAGTTTTTAGAAAAAATATTATATTGTTAATTGTTATTTTATTTCTAAAAAAATAAGGCTTACCCAAATGACTTATATAAGGTTATATATATTAATAATAAACAACTTAGGGTTCCTCTGGCTTGTTATAGTATGTTTATTAACCTTATAGTGTTAGAAAACAAGAAGACATGGTAAAAGTTAAATTATTTAACTTAGAGTTAAATCTAAATGATAAGTTTAAAATAGTGACCTAAACATTTCTAAATTCTTTTGGTTGAGATGATTTTGACCAATACAAACATTAGAGTCAAAATAAATCAATTTGGAGCTATCAAAAACCGAATATGACTTTATAAAAAAATAATATTTTAAGTTTTTCCAAAGGTGCCCCTCTCCTCCCTTATAAAAAGGGCACCCCTTCCCTCTTCTCTTAACACCTTTTTGAGCCTTGAAGCTCGGAAAACCCCTACCCATTTCTCTTATAAACATCACAAGAAACATTCTTGAGGTTCTTGTCTTCTCAAAATACCAACTCTACTTCCATAAGAGGATGTTTAAAGGAGTTGCGTCGAAGAAGAGGTAATCTCTTCTTCCGAATCATTCAAGGTTCGTTCTTATTCTACTTGTTCTTATTTAGTTGTCTCATTATAATGTAATAACATCAGTATTACTTATATACTGATATGGTATTATAAATATGAAACAGCCATATTTCACCTTCTATCCATCCTACGTAAAACAAAATCATCACGCGTGCGTATGTACGGAATACCGTCTCCACACCGTGGTGTAATCTCTTTTCGACCACCACCTTACTTAGATGGGTATAATGGTGTAAATAAATAACCATGTATGATTATTGTAAAGTGATATTGATTCTGAAATATTATACATACTCTTCAACACAATTCCACGATCATGGGAATGATATCATCACTCGTGCGTACGTACGGACTACCGTCTCAACGACACGATGAGATTCATTCTCCATGTTAACCATTCAAGAATATTTATAAAATATATATAACAAATAATAATGAAGCTACTGGAATTATTTATATATATATTTCATCTACTTACTTCCATTCAAGTCAACAAATAAAGTAAAACATCGTTAATGCGTACGTACGGCCTACCGTCTCCATGAACGGTGTGTTTCATTTCATTTATCTATCTATTATATATATATATATACAGTGAATATATAGGACATGAAAATCATATTTTACATTCTGGAAGTAATTAAATCATGATATAAGTAATAATAATATCAATAACAACAAGTCCATACACGTACGATAAATGAAACAATTTTACCCAAAACGCTAATTTAACATGGAATTGAAAAATGAAGGAGTAATATAAACACCTATGTGAACCATATATGATATAATAACAATGAAAATGATTATTTAATAAGTCAATGACATTATTTAAATCATTATAAAGGAGTATCAGATATATATGAAGCATATCAGACATAAGTTAAGGGATAACTATTCCAATCCTGTTCTTATCCGAGATCGTTATTCGTAAGTATTTACTGGGGTTATTGTTATCATCCATGACCATTTTTTCTAAAAATGATTTAAGATATTTTTAAAGTCCTTTTTACCCATTTTTGAAATTTACCACATGTTATGAAAGTAATCTTATTTTTTTTACCACACGGGGAACTTTTTTACTTTTCTGAAAATGGTACGAGAAGAATGTTATTTTTAACTTATACGACGTGAATGGATTTTTACAGATTCATAAAGCTTATTTTTAATGAAGCTTACTTTACAATATTTTATGACTATTTTCAACAAAATAGTTTTCTTCTTAATATTGTATGTAATTTTCTGAAAAGAAAATTATTTTGAAGAAGAAAGGATATTTTCCTCAAGAATTCATTTCAAGTGTTTTATCAAAACCATTTTCTATCTAAGATGGCATTATTTCATATGTGTATGTTTCATGATTTACATGGTTTCACTTTTCTTAAAATGAAATATCCATTTGTTTTATATGAATTATGTGATGATGGGATGATGTTTATGAAACCCATTCTATTCTTTGGGTTATGATGAATGTTTTAAGTTTATTTTGTGGAACAACTAAGAATGATTTCTTTATGAGATGTGTGGGACCTATATCTCCCTCCAATGTATTGGGTAAAGATTTATATCTCATGAGATAGACATGGCTGTAATTTTAAGTTAATTAGGTTCAGTGTTACAGGACTGGAACGAGGAGTGAACTCAATTCAGAATGGGACTTTGTACAATAAGATAGTCTTGGAACCAATCCTTTTTCTACTATGGAAATCATAGCATTTGCTTATTGGATGCCACAATTACATGTTTTATTAGCATGCTAGTTTATCATGACTATTGTTCCTTTATGATCTATGCTCTGTGTACTTCCAAGATTTATAATGTTCCTCATGATTTTGAGGTTTAGATTTTATGTTCATGTTTTTTCATTCAAATGTTTATGGATTGTTTTATGTTCTCTATGCCTACCCTTACTGAGCATTTGAGCTCACCGATTATATGTTTTCTTTCACCAGGATATTAAGTAAGGTTTTAGGAAAGAAAACAAAAAATCGGAAGTTATTTATGGGAGATGTTGAAGATCTATCACCATGATTAGAAGATTATTTTCCGAGTTTCCAAAGACACTAAAATATTACGGTCCTTGTGTGTCTATTTTCGTTATGTATTAAGTATTCCTCAAAAGTAATGTAATGTCCATGTTAGTCAAGATTTCAGTCTCTACAGAGATACTCCATATATATTAATATATATTGTTGGCCTCCTAGAGGAAACATACTTATCCTACTTATGGAAGATATTAGAGTCCTCAATGTTTAGTTTATTTACCAGTATGTTGAGGGTCGAGGAAGAGTGATCAGCCCATGGAAATGATTGGGTCCCAATGATCGAAATGTAGAAAAATTGATTTTTTTAAAATTGATGGTTATTTGATATTAGGCCTTAAGAAATAAGCTTATGTATATTGGTTATTTTAAAAATCATATTCCCCATATATTACTTAATTGGGGATTACATACTAAGATTTACCTTTCTATTATAGAGGACTATGATGAAAACGATATGATTATTTCAAATCCCTAATCCAACATGAGTTAGGATCAGTGTGAAAATTTTGGGATGTAGAATTATTGGTCACACTATTTATTCATGTGAATGTTATGAAAATAGACATGGCTATGGATGGTTAATTTATATTTCGGGCCTCGAAATGGAATCTTACATATCATAGTTATAGTAGAAATAAGAGTTTGCACTATTATGTTCGGTGCTGCTTACACACTAACGTTTCCCTTATATTCCATGAATATTAGATTTTACAGATAGTAGGGTATTACACATTGATGTTAAAATTATGGTCCGGTATTACAGACTAGGGATGGAAAATGTTAACATTCCATGTGATTCTATTTATTACTAAAACTATTTATTGTCTGATATTCTTGACTATATACTTACCATTACATGATTTCATGCTGGACATGGTATTGGATGACTTCCAAACATGTCCAAAGAAAATATCATGATCTATCTATCTTTTCATAGGGTTTACACATATCCATTATTGCGTGTTTTATGTTTAGCAAAAAAATGAAGGATTATTTTCTTGAAAAAATCGTTAGAACTAGCTAGATGATTCAAGAAACCAACTCAAGATTTAAGCTGACAATCACAGAGGGTGTCACATAATCCAGAACAATGTACAAATAGCAAAATTTAATATAGATTAAATGACTATAGAGAACCTCATGTGTAAATATGACATGTTTACAGGGTGTATCATGTCCTCGGTGACATGTATGGAGGACATCATGAAGCCTAGCTATCATGTCTATGGTAGCAAGAGCTAGATGACATGCCCAGGTGCTAACATGCAACTATGCTGACATGAATTAGAGCTTTTATATGGATATAGATACACATCTTAAGGATACATCAATACAAGAATGGCTAGACCAGATGTTTTGATAGGATAGGGAAACCATTTTGGGATGGTTTTATGTGACATTCTTTATCATTTTAAGGGTAAATAAAATGATACAAATATTTTAACAATCGATAATTACATGATATGGGTGCCATGTCTTGGTTATGTCGCATGGCCCATGTGGTACATGTGATGTGCATGACGTTCATGTGATGTGATCATTCATGATGAAATTATTATCCTTTTTCCCCTGAATCATAACTTATTGGGATATTATCTAGCCTCATGATCAACCACTTCAAGAAGTACGCTCTGGTACATGGGTGCGTTTTTATAAAAAATATCAAAGATTTTTCAAGAATGTTTTTTGTAATTTTATTTGTTTGATTGGGGGATTTATAGGCTTTATCACCCAAGTTATGCACTGATTCAAAAAAACATTTCAATAATCAATGATGGGATCTGCAGAGGGGCATTGGTGTCATGTGTCATCATGTCGTCCTTCTTTTAATCATTATAAGTGTATGTAATATCATTATATGACTACAATACCATCCTATAAATTCCTACATTATTGGAATATTTCAAAAATGATTTGGATATTTTTTAACCTTGTGGACATGCTTAGAGACTTCAATATTTTCTGGATGACATTTTCATTAGCCTTCATGATATATTTGTACTGATCTAAAGGCCATTACGTGCTAATAGAGGATTTATAAAGAACATTTTACAAGACAAGGTTTTATCTTCTTGGGGAAATCATGAGATCATGTTCACTTTCAATTGGGTCTTGCAAGATCATGCTACAATGATACTTAGTTTTCTTCCTATGTTATATGAATTTGATAGGCTCCCACATTTTCCCTTATTAGTTCAATTATATATTTTAAAAAGCTATGGACCTCATAAGGATGTTTATGAGTTTTTGAGGAGAATCGCTCTACATCATGGTGTTTCATCATGTTACAAAAAAGGCCCTCTGGAATAAGAGTGATAATTTCATGGATAATTCCATATTATTGTCTTGTAGAGCCGTAATGGCGTGGAGTTATAGGTCTCATTGACATTCCCAAATCACATGGTGTGATGAGGGTTTCATCCAAATCGGAATTTTTTAAGATGAGTAAAACATGTCATTGTGGGTATGCGGTGTCCTACAGACCTCCAGGGGCACATCACATGATGTTTATGACCACAAGAGTCTCATTCCACTTCATCATTTATTTTTCATTTATTCTTTTATAATGTTTTAGGTATATTAATAGTTTGATTAAATTTTCTCATGGAAAATCATTCACCCAATAAGTGATGTGTCATAAGATTTTTATAACTACAATATGTTCCCTAATTTTTGTATATTTTTAACATATTTTAGAAGGACTTTTGGATGGATTTTAAGGAGTCCTCTAGTTAACACAAAATGGACCTAGGAAAACATATTTGGCTACTAGCGCATGATTACTGTATGTCTAGGTTGACTTCAAAAGGGAATAAGTACTTATAAAAGGGACATAATGAGGCATTCTATAGTCTACGTGTTGCTCATAGCTACCTCGAGTGACCATATGACGTTCACATGATCATGTGTCTCACAGAGGATTAGAAAATCTATTAGTCCTTCACCCACATTATTCATTCATTTCTTTATTGGGAAATAAATACCCATATTAAGGTATTTTAATCCATGTTTAATTTTTTGATACTAATTTGGTGGGAATAAATAAATGTACCCTCTTAAGAGAGATGTACTTAGGAAAATAACATTGTTTTGAGTAAATTACATGCCCTCCAGAGGATTTGGCAATATCAAAAATAAGGGTCTTGGGTGATGATTGGTCTATCAGGAAATTCTAGGAATACCATGGGATGCCTTATAAATTGGGGAATTGAGAGGGGATCATTCAATAAGATACTCGTATCAAAATATACATCTCCATACATATTTCATGTGTTCTTTTTACAGGACCTTTATTTTAGATCTTACCATGAGACCTCAGTGCAAGACTCTTCCTACAAGGACTTCTCTATAAGACACAATCACTACAGTGACTACGAAAATCAACTACGAACTAAATGATGGTAATTTATAGAATTTTTTCCTCGATGATTTGATTGTCTTAATGGATTAATGATACCTTCAAGATTGATCCTATGATACTTTTACCATTTTTTGGCACAAGTGATCGTTCCAATCTCACACAATTGTACGCCTTTGAATGATAACGATAATATGTAATTCCCCTCAGGGTTATGAGACCATTGAGATCATTATGTCTCAGGTGATTCGTGATTCTGTTAAATGGAACATAATTTCCATTTTCTATTCATGAAATGCGAATGATGTTGCAAAAATATTGTGAGTTTACTTTTTAATTATTTTATATTTTAATTCTGAAATATGACACATACTTATGTTTAGATGGATTTTGGTTCTAATTAGGTTTCCTCTATTATAGATAATCAAGTTGTTCTGATTTATAGAATACATAATTATAACCCCCCAATACCATGTGAATTCTTATAAAATTATTTGAATCAACATCACTAATTTGATATTCAAATTTATCCTTTATGAGAACATCTGTCTATATAATGGATCACCCAATTAAATTATTCTATTACTAATCTTTCATAATTCAAATTTCAGTATTGATGGGTGATAACTTATCATCACTTTATGTAAATTAAAATTTATATGGATGGGCATCAAGTCAGTACTCAACCTCTAGGGCTGTCTTATATGATGAATAATTCTCAGCTGGGTCAAGGTGTCTATGATTTTTCTCATTATCCATTTTCGTAGATTTATTAACGTGCACATTAATCATTTATGATGAACCCATATAGTATATTGTTTAAAAAATGGGATATACATCTTGGTGATAAATTATATGGATTAATTGGAATATCATTTATGGGTCAGTCAAAGCTGTCTAGTGTTCTTAACTGACTATACTGGGTCCATCTAATAGTAGATGTGTGGAATTTCTAATTTATTTCATATCATCTTCAAAAACTTATTTTTGAGATGATCATCCCTGCTTGAACATAAACTAATACATCTCATTTTTTCCATATTGAAGTGGGAATCATCCAATGGGACATCTACCAACTAGGATGGATTCCCAAACTAAGGTTGATATAAGATGAGTTCCCCCCTACCTCTATTGTTTGGGAGGAACCTTTACAGAATCATCTAATAGCAAGGTAATTTATCCACATTATTAAGGGATATAATAGGAATGATTTGATGATATGATTGATTATCTCATTCAATTACTGGATCAACATTTTCCTTTATTATAGTTGTAGGTTCTAAGAATATCGGAAGACCATTGGTGGGTGTACCCAACATTAATTTCTATTATTAATGACATTTAATCAGATATCTATCATGATAATAAAATGCCAGATCTTTGAAATATAACAAAGAACAAAATAAGAGCGGGGATACATATAACCATATAGAATATCATCATATGTTTGTTATAATTAATTAAATTAAATGACAAGAATTACCTTGATGTAAATCTCTATCGGTTGATGTTTCAGGTCACGATCTAATGTGATTTGTCGTTTCATCGTAGAATTAAACTGCAGGATTCCTCTGGAGGTGATCCACATGTTCTCCATATATCTCTGGACATCGCCAAAGTGATCTCTAGGTGATATCGTAGAAGAGATTTTGCTTGTGATGTCTGCCTGTGATCGCCTTTAGATCCTCTGGTAATGTTCTCTCCTGGATCCAATGTAGGAGGATCACTCTCATATCTTGAGAGTGTTCTTGGGACAAAAACAATTCTCTATTGGCTTGAGAGTTTTCTCTAGATCTTTTGTGCACAACCCAAAATATGTCTAGGCTATTGAGAATTATATAATTTAGATTTTAATTACACAGAATAATAAAATTAATTAATTACCCAAAAGAATTAATTCTTTTCATTTAATTCTTAGTAAGACCCCATGTATAATAATAATAGTTGACTATTGTTATTACTTAACATGCACCCAAAAAATTACACCTACTATTATTTAATTAAATTATTATTATTATTTCAAAGAAATCCCTGAAAAAACAACATGTCGTGTATATTAACAGACAAAACATGTACTTTTGTTTTTGTATTCTATTTATTTTTTACACAACATTTTTTAGACCTTCAATAATAACTATTTATTTATTAAACAAATATCACTGCATTACTCAAAAATAAATATATTATATTTCCCTAAATATATTATCTCGAATAAGTAGTGTCTAAATAAATGCGTTCAGGCATTCTGGATAAATTATTAATCCATAATTAGAAATAATCTTTATTCAAATGGATAAATTAATATTTAACTAAGATACTTAGACAGACTTTTTGTGTGACCCTCTAGGCCTCTTTCTCAGGGACATTAGGAAGATCCTGCCTAAATTCCATGTATAGCATCTAGAATCATGCTAAGGAACTGATAGAGAAATATGTTAACAGCACAATGACATGTCACTTCCAACGAATGCTTACCATGTAATTTAATCCCTTTTTCTCAATATCCCAAATCAAGCGGGTTGCATACTAGTGCCATCAACCCATCTGCTCGATTATTATTTCATTGACTTTCCAGAATTTAACATTCCCATTCCTTACCATGGACATTGATTTATTAAGAAATATCAAATTAATCAAAGGGTCCGAGATATCTACTTAATTGTAGAACAGATTTAACAAATCATTTCTCGCATTATCTATTAATGATGTATTACTCATGATACACCCAACATATCCTACCTCACTAATAACAGTGTTTCATCATAGTTTTCATCAATAAAACTTAGTGTGTGAGTTGTAATAAAAATTAATTATAATATTAATGTCTAATGATCAATACACATGTTCGCAGATAGGAACATCCAATGACACTATTAAATATGAATTTCCTACTAGTGGGTCTCATTCTCAATATATACTTTATGTTATTACAAATGGCGCACACCATGAGATGGTGCCTCAATGTTTTATGAGTCATCACCACTAATTGATTTTATTATTTTTGTCCCTAAAATAACATCATCCGACCAAAAAACCTATATTCAAAAATCGTGTTATGGAAATTTCTGGGTATCATCATAGCATGGGTCCTCTATGGCCCTTTAATGAAACAATTGTCCATAGTACATTATCAAGTGTATTGAAACATATAAGAACAATCAAGATGTGGTGAGGTATTTTTTAATTAATAAAGTACAAAGTATTTGGTTCTAGGAAACCAACTCCAACAATAGCCCACTTGTACTAGAGCCAACTGCTAACAACCATTTATCTTCTAGCTATCACATGATATTCATGATTCTGTTGAGATGGGGCATTATTTATGGGGTCTTCCACATCCTCTTCCATGAACACTCTTCTCACATCAAATTGAAAACTTTGATTGAAATCCCTCAAGAGGTGATACTTCTAGAGTATGTGCTTCTTCAGTTGATGTAACCTTGGATATTTTTCACGATCCACTATTTCAGTATTATCACAATACAATGTGATATGATCATTCTTACTAGTCACCACTTCAATCTATTGGAAAAATATTGGAATACGGACGGCTTCCTTGGATTCATCAAGGGCCATTATATATTCATACACCACTGTAGAATCAGCGAAAAATGGTTTCTTTGTACTCTTCCAGCTCACATCTCCTGAAATGAGACAGAAATAATATCTAGATTGCTACTTTAGATAATTCTGATCTGTCTAAAAACTAGCATCAACATACACTCTGATGAAAAGATCCTTATCTCCTCCATACACCAAGAACATATCCATTGTTCTTCTCATATACTTACGGATAGTCTAAATAGTATTCGAATTCTATTCTCCAAGAACTTTTTGATATATTCCTACCATTCCCAACGAATAGGCCACATAAACCATGGTACATAACATTACATACATGATGGATCATATAAGGTATTTGTATGCGATATTACTCATTATTTCACTCTCTTGTTGTGTTTGAGGACACATTTTCATAGAAATATGTAGGCCATGTGAAACTGGAACAAATCCTCTCTTTGATTGTTCCATTATAAAACACTTTAGTATCTAGTTAATGTATTTAACTTGACATATTCGAAATAACCTCTTGGATATATCATGAATGATCTTGATCCCTAGAATGTAGGGTTCTTCAACCAAGTCCTTCAGGGAAAAAATATTTTTCTATGAGTCCTTAACTTACTGTAAGACTGGTACATCATTTCCAATAAGTAATATGTCGTCAAAATATACTACATGGATAATGACCAAATTCCCATTAAAAAACTTATAAACAGATGGATCACATTAATTTTTTATTACACTAAATTCCACTATTGCTTAATCAAATTGAATGTCCCGGGACATGGATGCTTGATTTAATCCATAAATGGATTTATACAACTTTAAAACTCATTTGTAATTTCCTGGTGTCACAAATCCTTCTGGTTGTGTCATATAGACATCTTCTTGAGGTTCTTGTTATGGAATACAGTTTTGAAATCAATTTTCCAAATTCCATTGTCAAGGTAAGCTGCTATGTCAAGTACGATTATTATGGATTTAAACATGGAAAATGGTGAGAATGCTTCGTCATTGTCAATTCGTTGATGATGTCTGAATCCTTTAGCCACTAGACTATCTTTATAGGTGATAACATGACCTTCCATGTCATGGTTTTTCTTAAATTCACATTTTCATCCAACATGCTTCACATCAACTAGCTCATCCACCAGAACCCAAACTTTGTTCTGGTACATGGAATCCATCTTAGAATTCATAGCTTCTAGACATCTGGATGCTTCTATGTATTCTCCTACTTCCTTGTAAGAGAGAGGTTCATCATTTATGAACAATAATTATTCACCATCATCGGTGTCTAGGAACCCAAATCTCTCTAGTTCACATTCCACTCTGGAGCACCTACGCAGTACATGTGTTTCTGGAACCTCTTCCATGTGGTCCTGTAGAACTTTTTCCTCTACCAACTCCTATGTATTGTGAACATAAATTTCATCAAAACCTATATTTCTCGAACTATAATATTTGAGGATGTTTTCTCTCTCATTAATTATATCTTATTTGGAAAGATTCACTTTCTTTTCTGAACCGTTATATAGGTAAGATCCTTTCGTTTAATTTGGACGTCCTATAATGATACACCTCGTGCCCTAGGGTGCTAGATTGTTTCCTGAGAAGTCTTTAACATATTCCTTGCATCCCCATACACATGTGTGTAAAAAAATGGGTTTCCTTCCAATCCATTACCTGGAGGGAATTCCATTTTCTACCTTATTTGGTACATGGATTAATGTGTATGTTGTAGTTTGTAATGCATATCCCCAAATGGATAATGGACGATCTACATGACTGTTCATTGAACTCACCAAGTCCAAAAAGGTGTGGTTCCTCCATTCACTAACACCATTCCACTATGGTGGATATGGAGGAGTGAGATGAGATAGTATCCCAGATTCATGTAGAAGATTGATGAACTCTTGGTTTAAATATTCTCCACCAAGCATTGATATAAGATTTTTAATTTTCTTACCAAGATAATTCTATACATAATTTTTGAATTCCTTAAATTTATTTAAGTATTCTAACTTATACCTCATTATGTAGATATACCCATATCACTCAAATCATCAGTAAATGAAATTAATTAAGAATAACCACCTCTATCTTGCACTGGAAAAAGTCCAAACACATATGTGTACACCGTTCCTAGAAGCTATGTGGCCCTTTCACCCTACCCACTGAATGGCAACTTTGTCATTTTACCTTGTAAACAAGAATGGAATTTATCATGTGGTTCAAGCTCAGTAGAGTATAAATAACCATCCTGACAAAGCTTTGTCAAGCACTTTTCATTTACATGACCAAGACAGTGATACTGCAACTGGTTATTGTTTGAGTCATGTGAATTTGTTTCATTATCGATTTTCATCACCTGGTTTTTGTAATTTAATACATACAGAACAATATTTAAATGTGGCATACCATAAAATATGTTGTTCCTATAAAAAAGAAACACTTATTTAGAACATGAAAATAAACCCATCCATATCCAAAAATGATATAGAAAATATGTTTTTTGTAACACTAGGAATATGATAACATTTATGTAAAATAAAAATCATCCAAATAGGGAATGACATGTGGAAATCTCCAACGGCTAATGCATCCTTCCTTGTGCCATTGGCAGCTCAAAGATCCACCTCTTATTTATAAATCTTTTTAAATATACTTGATTCCTACATTTGAATATAGATGTGACCCCCACAAGCAGTATCTAATTCCTAATGTGTTAAAATTGAAGGATTACACTTGATGACAAAGGAACGTTTATCTTCCCCATTCTTTTGGGTTCAATTTCTCTTCTAATGGCCTAGCATACACATAAAAATTATACCACCTCCTATTCCTTTTCAAGCCTCTATATCTTCTCCTTATTGGAGGGACGGTGCTCAAGGGATATAGACCATTTATATGTCCTTGGACTAATGTCCTTTTCCATCCATTTCATATTCACCAGAAGGATTATGGTTTTGTCACAGAACATGTCCTTATCTACATGGATAATTTAGGGTAGATGTTCCGAGAGACCCTTCCCAATATTTACCATGTCATAGTTGACAATAAGGAAATAGAAGGTCTTGGGTAGTGATGATAGGATGAGATGTGTACGCATCTCATCCGGGAACATAATACCTAAGATTTTGAGGCGTTCAATGTAGCCAATATGCTTGACTGCATGAGGCCCAAATGGCTGATACCCTCTAAAAATATCCTTAAACCAAGAATTGGAGATCTCATATATCTCTCGTCTCACATTCTCTTGGTAGATATATTTAAGGCGAGACATTATTCTATACGAGTCCATGTTTTTATGTAGCTTCAATATCTCATTACACGTGGAAGATAGCATAAATCATTGGATATCTGTGGAATCATATATATGATTCATATAGAGAGATAGTTCCACATCACAAGGCTCTTTTCCATGTGCAATTAGAATATGATCATCCAGCACATACAATTTCCTCTTGTGGAGAAGGATGAAGCATAAACTCCTCTTCCATTCCTGGGAATTGGTGTCGGTGTGTAGGTTTTCCATCTCAATTATGGTTCACAATAATATTTTTGAAGTCAATTTTCTTTCTATTTCTACAAATTAAGATGATAGAAGTTTTAATACATTAAAACTAAGAAAAATAAATTAATTAATACTTATTATTATCCCACTATTTTATCAAAATCCAATATCCATTACCATTGACTTTGGAATATCATGTTTCCTGAATATTCTAGTTACAAGGATCTATATTTCCCATTGAATTATCCCAAATGGGATTGGTCAAGAAACGTATAGGGTTTTAGGTAGGTATTCAAAATTCCAACTGTATTAGTGTGTAGCTCTTTGATCCGCTGAGTGGAATCCACAACCCTGATGCCCTTTTATTTTTCATTTCCTCAACCTTCTCCACTTCATCACAAAAACTCGTGGTGTGGAAGTCATCCCATGAAGTGAACCATGTCATGAAAAACCAAAAACATGAATTATAATTCCACTATAATTCAAGGAACTCCAACTAGGGTTGGTCATGCACATTGAACAATTGTTTGATTCTAACCAAGATTATAGAAGTCCATACCGACATAATATTTCTTTTGAATGATTTTAACATTATACATAAACTTCCATTTTAATACCTTTAATTACATTCTTTTTAATATTAAGTGGTATATACATAATTTATTAACCATTTCTAATATAATATTTATGCATAAGTTGGTTTAATTTTAGTTCCATCTAGCATGCTTGTTTAATTCAATAATTGTGTGATCGTGACAACTCATCCACAATAAATAAACCATCCAAATTCCAGATAAAAAATAAATTTTATGATCATGAACTTGTTATATTGTTTATTTTATCTGGCTATTGATAAACTAATCCAGGACCTATGGGAGAAAAACATTGAACCTTTTTGGTTCATTTTTACAACATTCCTCGTTTCAACCATTGTATCTCTGTGGACTGGTTTCACCTTGGCTCCATTCTTGAGCCTCCTTCACTTTCTTGGGAGCTCCATCCATTACATATTCTTTTATCACACACACCAGTGAGGGGTAAAACAAGTTTTTACATAAAAGAGTAATTTTGAACATAGGCACTACATAATAATGAGGAGAAGGATCATAGGCCAACAAACATAATTTAAACAAATTAATTAAAAACTCATTCCTAAATAATGTTCTTGGTATATCTCCGGATCATCCATACATGTAATGTTAATCACTTATAAAGAAAACTAGAATTCAATTACTTAATTGTTTATTTTTAATATAAACCATTCTCAATTCAATAATTTTTCTTTAATTAATCAATATTTTTATCTTAAACATTTTTTTTTCAATTTCCTTGTGATTCTCATCCATCATATTTTTAAATAAATAAATTCATTTAAAATTATCTTTTTATGTAACATCAACCATAGAGGAAACCCGGTGAATTCTTGTTCATAACTACCGAACGAGTAGAAATAAACCTTACACGGATATTAAATTAAACACACATATATAAAAAAATAAACACATGTTATGCATCATCTGTATTCCCTAACTATGGAACATGTCTCAAGGGTTTATAAAATATAATAATAAATTTAAATAAATATGCTTAATTTGGATGAGTACACAACATGTATTTATAACTACATGGCATGTTTTTTCATTCACCGTACATCTGAAGTACACGCTCAGGGCCATTTCAAGTATATGCACATCGAATATCATCGGAGTACACAGTGTGTTTAGTGGGACACATGTCATGTAGTATCTGTGTAACATGGTTTCCAGCTAGGCAAACCTTTTTTGGGTACACAATCCAACCTTAAATTGAAGGGACTACATGTTGCGTTCAGTGGTCCACATGGCCTATAATCCGGAAAACATGTTGCATATTTTCCTTTTCAACATAGGAATTCTTAAAGACATAGATATAATCATTTTACACTTCTTAGTATGGAGGACCATTCGGATGCATTGAACCTAGACTCTATGGCATGTACTACCTAATACATGCCATCTGTTCCGGTGATGTATGGACAGGAATGTTTGGAACCTCTAGATGATATCCTCTATTTTATTTTAATCAAAATTTAATGAAAAAAATAATTTTTGTATAGTGAACGACAAATGAGAGAGGAGGAACAGATATCAAGATTTATATTTGTAGAATTATTAACTTGAATTGAGAAAACTAAATTACTAAATGAAAAAAATAATCTACGAAATAGTAAATAATTATAATCAATGATATAACCTTTCTCTTATGCCACTTGTAGGTTCTAGGCATAGCGGAAGCGCATTGGTGGCTGTACCTGACATTAATGTTTTCCGTTAACGGCGTTTAATCTGAGATATGTCACGATAATAAAACAATGGATCCTTGGAATATAATAAAGAAAGAAATAAAATATTTGAGTCTTGGAACCGTTGAGAGGGTCATCATATGTGGGATATAATAAATTTAATTAAAATACTAGAATTAACTTGATGAAATTCTCTCTCTGTTGATGTTTCTGGTCACAATCTGATGTGATCCATCATTGCGTCATAGAATCCAAGTGTATGATTCTTATAGTGAGGATCCACATGTGCTCCACGTAACTCTAGACATCACCAAATATATCTCTAGGTGCTAGCATGGAAGGGCCTTATCTTGCGATGTACGCCTTACATTTCCTTAAGAACAGCTTGCAATGTACTCTCCCTGATCCAGTGGAGGAGGATCTCACTCGTAGCATGAGAGTGTTCTTGGAAGAAAAAAAATCTCTCTTGGATTGATACGTTTCTATAGATCTATTGTGAACAACCTAAAATTGTCTAGGCTAATGAGAATTATATAATTCTGAATTTAATTAAATAGATTAATAAAATTAATTAATTACCCAAAAGAATTTATACATTTAATTTAATTCATAGTAAGACCTCATGTCCAATAATAATAATAGTTGACTATTATTATTACATGACATGCACCCAGAAAGTTACTCCTAATATTAATTAATTAAATAAATAATATTATTTCTCACAAATCCCAAGAATAACTACATGGAATGTATATTAATATACACGATGTGTATTTTTTCCACTATATTTATTTCCACAACAACATTATTAGACCTTGAATAATGAATATTTATTTCTTAAATAAATATCACTGAATTACTCTCTAATAAAAAAATTATTTCACCCACAATATATTCTCTTATATAACTGGTGTCGAAATATATAAGATCTGTAATTATTGAATAATTAGTAAACCACAATAAGGAATAATATTTATTCAACTTGTCAAATTAATATTTAACTGAGACTCTTGGACAAACATGGTGTGTGACCCTCTAGGCCTTTCTCTCAGTGGCATTAAGTGGAGCCTTCCAAATGTCCATGGTTAACATCTGGAAACATGCCAAGGCACCCATAGAGAGTGAAGTTAATGCCTCAATGATGTTTCACCTCCTACGAACGCTTACTGTGCAATGGAATCCCCTTTATCTATATCTCGAATCAAGTGGGTTTCATGCTACTGTCATCAACCCATGTGCTTTATTACTCTTTCTTTGACTAACCAGAATTGAACCTTATCATTCTTTACCATGTCTATAAATTTATTTATGCTATATAAATTTCATCAAATAACCTAAGATATCTACATCTTTTATGGACCAAAAGGGACAAATCCTTTCCCACATTATCTATTAATGTTGTATTACTCATGACTCACCCAACATATCCTACCTAGCTGCGAACATTGTGCTATCATATCTTTGTTAAATACTTATATTTTTTCATGTTTTAATACCCATTAATAATAATCATAATGTCTAAGGACTAATACACATTTTCGCATATAGAAAATTCCAATTACACTATGAAATGTGTATTTCCTACAAGAAGGTATCGTTCTCAAAATATCCACCTGAATATTACCAAGGAAGAACACCATGAGAATGTTCCTCAATGTTCTATGAGTACTCACCCCTAATGTTTTGTATTATTTGTGACCCTTATATTACATCATCCAACAATATAAAATATATTCTAGAACAAATTTATGGAACATTCAGGGTCTTATCATAGTAGGGATCTGTTGTGACCCTTTAATGCAATAATTATCCTTAGGGAATTATAAAAAGCATTGTAATGCAAATAAATAATCATGTTGTGATAAGTTTTTTATTAATGAATAAAGTACAATGTAGTTGGTTCTAGCCCACCAACTATAACAATTGTGGGGATAAGCCAACTGATATCTTACCCCATCAACATGCTTCATAGATATTTTTTGATAGCTCCCAATTGTGTTGAGTCATTATTGAAGATGGGGATCATACATCACGGGGATATAGAATGTTGTTAGGTAAATATGCAATTATTAGGCTCCTGTGTTTTATGGAAATGTTCTAGAACAGGTGGCTTTTCCATGTCAGGTAAGCACTTACCAGAATCAGTGCTAGCACACTGGTGGTTGAATCAGGACTAATGAAACAAAAATTATTTAATCTAGAAGTGTATACCCCTACATACCTTTACCATCTCATAGTCCACATTCTATAAGGTATTATCCATATAGGATCAGTGACCCATTATAGATATTATTTCGTTTTATAAGGGACAATTTTTTTATGAATAATATAATTCCACCAGGATCACTGGTGACTTTTCCCACCCCAAATTGTTGAACATATCAGGGTTTGGAGAAATTTTATTATGATTCATCAAGGTTACATATGACCTGAGGTGATCTGATACCTTGATTTGATCTATAATCTTAAACTTACTGGGTCAATCATTGACAATATAAGTATTTCCTTCAACAAAATTTTATATGTTATCTCTCTTACAAATGGGGTTCTTCTATCATGGGTGGATAAGCTGATCATCTATTATCCATGTTTTTATATTGGTTTTCTCATCAGTATTGATGTACCAAAAGGGTAACCCCACATCCTCTAGACGGAGTTCAATGAGATCAACACACTGTGATCATCCCCCAATTTTGGATAATCTTTAATATGAATAAAAGAATTCTGATTTCATTCTTCCACCTAATTATTCTCCAAAATTTCATATCAGGGGTTATTCCCAGACATGGGTAGAAGCCTCTCTGGGTATTGGGTTAAGACCATTGGTTCCTATTATAGGAAAAATATTTTCTTAATTGGAATGTCTTTTTATAGTAAATATTGAGTTCGTTGAAGAATTAGGAGTGACTTCAAGTAGGATCGCTCATCCTAAGAAAACCATCTTGTTAGTGGAAGTGATTCCATTAAGGAAAAAATCACTCTAAAACAAGAAACATGTGATGCCTATATTGTGGTGGTGATCTTTCAGATACACCTCCCCAGTTTCGTTTCCAGCTCATCCAGTTATCCCTCCTTCTAGCATAAAAATCCCAAATTTCACAGAGTATTAAGAACGATTCATGTTGATCAAGAATAATATTTATGTTTTTAATACTGATACCCCATTGGAATAAACTTTTTACCATGAAGGGTGCCTTCATAAACTGATCAATGACTTGGGGATGGCTGTATTTTATCATCAGCCTTATAATGAAATAATGGAACAAAACACACTGACTAAATGGGATCTTTCCACCAATGAGAGGGACATGCATGATTTGGAAGATAAGGCTCCTATTTTTAGATTGTTTATTTAAACTTTAGAAGAAATAGAGTAGAATCTCCAAACTATGTCTATATTTTCATCCAATATGAAAGTATACACTATATAGACATAGAGGTATGAGAAAATTGAGGCACACATGATGTCTGATCACTCAAAAAGTACATACACTTTCGGAAAAACTCAAAATAGGGATGTGGATATGAATACATTATTTTATACTATACATAAAAAGCAATGAATGGGAAGAGGTGGTTTGAGTACCACTCATGCGTTCAATTGATATATCTCAAAAGTCTCTAGCTGACATGGCCAACACATCCAATCGAATATAATTATAGATATATCATTGATATGCACTGTATTTTTAATGGAATTTTTGGAGAGACTCTAGATTGTTGAAATTACACCAACTTTATGCTATTAATGAATAGAATTTATGTACTCCAAATGATGTTTTCAAATTTTCCTTTATTAATTATGTGTAGGAATATTAATTGATTTGATGTTACGTGATCAAAAAATGATACCCATAATTTTCATAATGTCAAGTTAACCATAATATCTGTATCTGAACTGTAAATCCTAACATATTCTTCACAATAACTGTTAATGAATTCCCATAAACACAAGATTCCTTATTGTTGTATCTGTTCAATTTATCATAATGTCTCCTGATTAACTGAAGGATCATCTTGTAAGGATAGATATCCCCAAATAAATGTTCTATTTCATTTCTTCTAATGCCACAAGGTTTTGTGACAAAATCATGATTAAGGACACACATTTGGACAAAAATGGTTTTTTGTTCCTTTATAATACATCATAGTTGTTCTGTAGTTTATGAAATTTTATCTTAGACCCTCTATCAATTTTTTTTACTATCTATTACCTTAGACATTCTATATTTGTAGATTATGATCTTTTTGTTCGAACCTTCTGTCTCTAAATTTTTGGAACTTTTTGAACGAACCATCTATCACTTTAGTTTACTACTTTTTAGCTCAGACCTTATATTACTATATATAATGTAATTATATCTCTCACCATCTATCACTATAGTTTATAGTATTATAGTTCAGGCATTCCATTACTATAATTTAGGGTCTTTTACATGAACCCATATGTCACTGTATTTTATGGTCTTTTAGATTATAATTTCTATCACTATAAGTTATGGAATTTTATCATGTCCCTTATACTGTTGTAATTAATGATCATTTTGCTTGGACCATCTTTGACTATAGTTTAGGTTCTTTTAGATTATAAATTCTATTACCTAATTTCATGGTCTTTTACCATAGATCATTTACCATATTATTTTGGGTTATTATATCCTGGGCCTTTTATTACATTAGTTTAGTATCTTTTATCTCAGACCCTCTATCTCTATAATTTAGGGTCTCTTAGATCACACCTTCTATTGATTTTTGTTAAGGTATTTTAGCTCGGAGTTGATTAATGATCAAGGAAGATGGTGCATACATGTCGGAAATGAACCAAATCATAATATGGTGGTGGGATATTCATTGGTGTTGTGGGGGATCAAAAGGATAATATTTAATTTATTGAAGGGATTATATGCGTATGGTTGGTGCATAAATGAACTTTTTTGTCAGTATCATTTCTAGCAAGAGGTAGATCCAGTATTTTCCCTGGGTTATTGATTTTTTATGAGAGTAATATCGATTTAGGGTAAATAAAAGAGATTCTAGGTGTGTTGCGATAGTTGTAATATGTGTGATATAATTCATCTCCCAAAATTTTGAGTGCTTTATAATTGGATGCTTAAGATGTGATGGGGTGAACCACAACACCCTAATAAGCTGGGTTTCAAGGATTTATTCCATATGCTCACAATGAGAGAATCACATTTTTTTTAAATAGTATATTTGTTTTTTTGGTAAGTCAAGACCCTTTTGTGTTGGTTGTATAATTATGAAAATAAGTTATCCTCTCCTTTTTTAGGGACATGAAATATTTTTAAAGACTCTAACTTCTAGATGATGAGGTTGGTTATTGGAATAAATCTATATAGGAAGGTTTCATGGACCCTAGGGAAGTTTGAATATTAAATTATGATTCTCATTCATAATCCACCATGGTTTTGAATCATTAGGTGTGGGACATCAATGGTTAGGGAATGTGGTCTTTTATTCCAACATTGAGAAAGTTTACAAAACATGGGGATGAAATATTGTGGATTTCAAATATGATTTAATAGTCTGGTATAGATATTTTTAATATTGTTCCAACATGATTAGGTTAAGAGAATGATATGTGACAGTCATACTACGAATGAAAAAAAAACAGTAAAGTATTGGGTTTTGTTGCATAAATTTCATGGATCAAAAGGACTGTTAATCCCTTTTTTTCAAAGTGATTCATTTAGAAGAGAAACAAAATATCACATAGAAAATACATATGCATATATTCATAGTCCGAAAAGGGTCACTTGATGTACTGTATACATTCCATGTGTCGTCGAAGATTTTTGTGATCTCAGAACTAAATAATTGATGTTTTATTTGTGGAATATGTAATAACTAAGAAGGTTCCTAGAATCCAAAATGGTGTGTCACCGCATAACAGACATATTCATAGGTAAAATAGATGTGAAATATTATTAGTCCAATTTTTTTCTGAACTATAGGGTTCATATAGAATTTCATTATCTTTTACTAGTTCTAAAGAGTAGTCTTTATGTGCTTTATTACATATTTTATTTATTTCCTAATGTTTTCTTAAACTCTGGATTTCAGTATAATAGTGAAAAAATACACAAATTTTTCTCATATCACTATTGGAATGTTTTTTACTTGAAAATATTTGTGATCCTTTATCCAACAGTTTAAGGTTATTCAATTTGGACCATTATATGATAGGGTTTAAGGTCCTTTCAAATTGGCCAATGATCAATAGGTTTATGTTCAGAAAGCTCGTAAAGAAAATATGGTAGATTATAAATAAGAGACCAATTAGAATAAAAAGTTTCAAGAGTACACTAACATCCTTTTGAGTGGTAGATTGAAATGTTGTGTTTCATTGATCAAGGTTCTGAGTGCCTGAGTAACAATATAGGACCTCAAAACCATGTGTCGTTTAGATCTTAGTTTGGTTCTATGTTTTTCTATGGTGATGTCAAGTATCACAAGATTCAAAAATTATTTTTTGTACAGTACTTATTTGGTTGAAAACTATTGGTATAGATTCAAGAGACATAGGCATACATGAATAGTCAATAAAAGGGTCCCATGTTGTTGGGTATCTTTTCCAAGGGCAATGTAAGATTTTGGAAACCTAAATAACTCAAGACATTAAGTATAATTTAAGGATTTTAATTATTTAAATGTTAGTGGAAGCAAGCAATAATCTGGATGAAGGGGGTAAGTATCTTTTGATCCTTTTTAAGGATTAAAAAATGGTTGGTGGTCTACGTAATTTACAATCATGTAGTGGGGACATATTTGACATCATGTTGTTTAACAACATACTATATGTATATCTATATCATTTTAGTTGATTGACAATAAGTTAGGATGTTTTTTATGTAGTTTTAATATCATGAAACAATGACATTTTACTTCTATTTTAACATCATACAGTACAGATTATTCTCATGTATTTTGTTGTTATGTGGTAAGGATTTGTTTATTATGCAATTTTAATTTCCTCAGATCACAATGTTTCCCATGATGTTTAACGTTGTGTGGTAAGGATGTAGGAACCATGATGAAAAATTAGTTTTTAATATATTTCATTCAATATATATATGTACATTGATCTATGTCATACATAGGAAAAATAGTTTTTTAATCTTGGGCCCTATGCAGTTGGGTGCATGAATTTTTTTAGTTTTTATAGTTGGGAACAACATTGAGAGATCCATGCATAACTGTATATCATATAATGATAGAAATCAAGAAACACATAGTTATTAAATGAGAAAAACTCAATGGGGTTATAACTAATATGAAGTGGTTGGAATTGTTTCCATTAATTTTTGTATCTGGGCCCATGATTTGAGATTCAGACATCACTGTGAATCCTCTGATGACATGACAAAATCCATACATTATTCCTCATTAAGCGTGCAATTTAATGTAATGTGTCAAGGATGTTGGATTCCCAATGTGGAAAAGGGAATTGTTTTAGGACCCATGGATGGAAAATTGGTGTCTCTGCATATCCTATAGTGATATGTATTAATAAAAACATTTTAATAGGAAAACCCTTACAACACTTGTCTGGCCTATACATAGATAAAGGGAATAATTATATTTGTTTTGATTATACCTTGGAATATTGATTTAGGAATATCTATATATCATTTTATATCAGGAATAAATTCATATGTATTTCTAGAATGAAGGTGTGGTTGGTGACAAACAACAACAATGGTGTTCCTTCTAGGGTGGGGTCCACAGGGATGTACTTTTTTATGTCATACTTGGTACATCAGCCGTGAAACTTAACATCATGTGGTGAGGACCCAAGGTTTGCCTTTTCTTATCAATAATACAAGACAACGATGTTCCCATCACAAACTCTTATGACTTACATTTTCGAGGGAACCATAACCGAAATTCATAATCTCATTTGAGTAATGATGGATATGAGAAAACAGGAATGGAATGGGATCATCCAACCATGTAAAGGTTATTCATGATAGGTAATGGTAATTTTGTATCACATAGTGGCTAGAATAATGTATAAGATTAATGTATTCTTATGTATCTCAACAATATAAGAATCAATCCATATGTAGTACTAGAAACCTCAGAGAGTTTATTGTCATGAAAAATAATATATTAGCTATCCACTTTATCATCTTGTAGTAAGGACATGGATAACCCAATTATAAAGGAATTATAATAATATGTAAGGGCCCATGAATAGAGGTTTATCCATCTATGTGTATCTTTTTGTTGGAGAATCAAATATTACATTATTCTGTACACTTATTTAGTTTAATGTTGTGTGGTAATGAAATCACCCATGTAGTTTAACATCATACATTATGGACTTTGGTCACCTGATCTGACAGAGAAAGTACCCTCTAGATATGGTAAGTAATAGAGGTTAGATCATCACTATATTTCATGTGATACAAATCATTAATATAAATGTAGTTCTTCATTATGGAGAATATATATGGGGAGATAATTTTCATGGAAGAATCACATCCTTCATTCACAAAGAATATTCCCATATGTGGTGAGTCATTAGTGAGATGTTTTTTCTTGGGTTGTTTTATGGAACGGGATAAGTACGTGATCTTTAAAAATTAATTTCATGTGGTTATGATGGTCTTTTATAGTTTAACATCATTTAACTAGGACGACTCCTTACATATCATTATAGGTGGTCAATATGATCTTTTGTTCATTTTGACATCATACGATGATGACCTCTCTATATAGTTTAATGTTATGCTTTCAATACATGTGATATTGTCCAATTTATTGTCACCCTATTATTTATTTACTATTGAAGAAAATTATGAACATATTTGCTGAGAAACCCCACATTTTTGGGGGGTGTGACATTCCCCCCATGAAATGCCACCAATGTGTAGCATCAATTGTAATGAAAAAATCCACACAAGTGTAATACTTATATCAGGCATGTCATCTTTGTGGGATATTCTGATACATAGTCCTTTCACATGGTAATCCAACCATCCTTAAATATGAGTTTTTTATTTTTTTCATCATTTCTTATGTAGATTATGAAATAAAAAGTTCCATAATGCATGATTAGTCGATCATTCTGTTATTTAAGTGATCTATATTGGGTTCACCATATTTTTTTTCATTGTGTCCAAAAAGTGGCCTGATGGATAATGAACCAACAATTTCTTATATTGATATTCATGTTTGGGTAAAAAAAAATTCATCATATTAGAGAGACCTTGAAACCACATTGTTGAGAATTCATCTTGACATTATTGTTGTTTGTGGTGGCGTTCAAAATTGGAAAACTAATAACATGAAAACACCATTTTCATTCTTAATGGAAACCCTTAATGGTTCCCTCATCCATAACTCTCTACGAACCTACATTCCAAATGAAGGTGATTAATGGGGGTTTCAGACCCAATGACGCTTAGGGTCTCACATTGTTCAAAAGGAAAAGTTGTGGGGATCCAAATTCCATTTGGGGGGATTATTTATTTCTCCTAGAATATATTATAAATTTACGATATGTTAGAGAATCTATTTCCATACTTTTTATGGGACCATTTACCCTAAAAATGACAACAGGTTAAATAACATATATAAGAAGAAGATTTTGTTATAACTAGTAAATCCATGTTTATTTTTCCAAGGTTCTTCATCAAATACATAGTAATGGTATACTAATTATGTGATGAACATGTATAACTAGGTACTATTGAATTTTTTTCCATGTGGGGAGGAATTTATATTTTGAGGAGAGGATTTGGCCATTATGTGGAATCCTACGTATGATGGTTATTTCAATAATCAAAATCCACATTGTTCGGTATACCGATTTCATTCAAAATCATATGGAAATGAAATTTATCAGGTAACATATGCACACAATATTTAATATCGAGTCTAGATGAGATATACAATATATCCAGGTTTGGTGGGAAATAGATTTATCATACATCTATCACAGAATTGTTTCTATCCCCAAGGTATATTGGATTATATGAAGGATATTTTTATTTTTCCACTCATCAGGTCCTACATACTAAAATTTCTGGGTCTAGAAAAGACTCATGATTTGGATAATGCATTCATTACAATTCCTTATATCAATTTGAGATATGCTCATGTGAAAAACAATGTACTGAAAGTGATCAACCATAATGAATATGGATGTCAAAAATATTTACTGAGAAATCCCTTGGATGTTTATATAGAGATCAGGCATCATTGAGGCATCCAATATATCCTAGTTATGGAAAAAATTAGTGTCTTCATTGTTTAGTTGATTTCTCTATCCACTATAGAATGAGGTAGAGTGATAATCCCATGGGAATAATTGGGTCCCAATGGTCGAAATATCAGATACATGTGGATTACATCGAAATGGATTCTTTTTTGCCTCGTGCATTAAGAAGTCATGCTACATATCTAGGTTATTTCAATATTTAGAATCATCATAGTTCAATTAATAGGTGATCAATAAATTAGCCTTACTTTTCCTTTTTAGAGGATTATGAATCAAATTATATGATTGTTACAACCCTACAATCCCACATGATCTATGCTCTGGTTGAGAAGAACAATATAGAAAATGACCAGTCTCACTGCATATGGATATTGGAATTATACACTATAGAAACATTTGTATTTTTAATATAGATCTTCTCCCTCATATGGGAATCCTATGTATCATTGTTATGATAGGAATTAGAGTCCTCATAGTTCAGTTAGAAAAGGCATTAAACCTATCATTTTCCTTATATGTAGATCATATTATGTTATATATTAGGTCAGGGCATAAAAAATGAATCTTAAATTATGTTTGGGGATTTCACACTGAGGATGGGAAATGTTATAAATCCACGGGAATCCCTCTTCACATGTACTAAATTCCTTTCTTTCATGTTTGATTGTCTTCATGGTATGCCCTGGTTTCATGATTGACATATCAATGAATGTCTTACAAAAATGTCTAATGTCATTCACAAGATCTAGATGGATTTTTATGGGATTTCGCATATCCTACATGTCAAGTTGGATGTTCATATAATAATCTCAGAGGAATTTTTTGGAGACATTGTGAGACTTGGATGGCTTATCACGGAATCCACTGCATGATCCAAGCTGACATGCCTAGACGGTGTTGTATGATATAGATGAAATGACCTGGTGTCATAATGTAAGACGACTAACACACATGGAGGGTGTTGCAAGATTCAATGTGACATGTACGGAGGGAGATACATTTCATGGTATAGATTTATAGAAAACATCCAATAGCTTGGATGGTGTGTATGTGGGATGTCAAAAGAGCCAACTAACATGCCCTACTGCTGTAGTGAGATACTGCTAACTAGAATTAGTGACTCTATATGAATGTATTGACACATATTAAAGAAACATCAATGATTTACTTCTTATCTTGAAGGGTTTCGTAATAAATTGATGGCATGTCTAGATGGTTCCATTTTTTCATTGAAATCTCTACGAGACATCGCATGATCTTAATATTATTTCAAATGAGCATCACATGACCTTTGTGACACGTCTTGGGGCTATCACATGACCCACGTGGTTCATGCGATGTGAAAGAGGATTGGAGTGTATGTTCATTACTTAATTATCCCACCTTAGTCTATGTTATAGCCTTTATATTGAAAAATATTTATATTTATTCAATATTATATTTTTCAATGTCTCATATTATTATGTTGAAATGTGGAAGGCTAATAAACAATACTAAAATATTTACATAACATGTTATATAACTAATCATTAAAAGTGATCATTCATGATTTATAGATTCTCCAGTATTTTCCTAGATAATACCTAATGGAATGTTTTTTTCAGTCCTGATACCATCTACTCCTAAAATATTTCTCTATTTCTTGGATGTGACAATGCGTTTTCATGAAAAAAGGAAACCCTTAGTGATGAGTTTAGTGGTCTATTTCTTCCCTAGGGAAGGGGATTTATTGGCTTCACCATACATATTGTTCTTCGCTTCACATGGTTAAAATCACATGAAAACAATCTCAAACATGTGGGGGGGAGAGGGGGGGGGGGGGTTGGCACAACAAGTATTCATGAGGTCCGGTAGTGAATCACTCTAGGGGTGGGACATGCCTTTTAGTGATCAAAAGAAAATCCTATAAATTCACTATTTATTTTATTATTTAAAATAATTGGGATATTTTTTAGTAATGTGGACATGCTGATAGAAATCTGTAATTTTATAATAACTTTTCCACGGGCTATGAAATATAAGGGTGCCTATCGAAATGCCTTCGTGTGATATCATGCTTCTTATATAGAATATTTCCCGATACAAGGATAGATCATCTAGGGTCCTACATGAAATCTGGATGACTTCTTCATGCGGTATTGCAATATTATTCTACTAGGAACCTTTCCATGATATAAAAGTTTTATGACCATGATAGGCACATTTTCCCCCTTGTTATATCCATTGTCTATTTTACAAATATGGGGTATGTCATTAGGTTGCTCAGTGTTTTCGAAGAAAATCACATGACCTATTGGTGATACATTATGTGGTCAACATTGTCCTTGTGGAGATACACTGTAATTTCATGGATAATTCAATATGTTTGTCCTTGTGCAGCCAAAGGGGAGGGGGATGTGATCTCCCCTTGACATACTCGAGGCTCTTCGTGTGATGAGGATGTCATGCCAACAAGAGTTTTCAAGATGAGTAATACATGTATTTGGGGGATTGTAGTGTCAGGTTGAGTATTAGGTGAATGTATCATGATGTTTATAACCACCAGAGTCTCCCTCATCCTCATTGTTTCATATATTGTTTATTTTAAAAAATTTGTAGGTGCCTGCAAGTTTTCATGAATGTTATCAAGGACAATCATTATCCCCATCAATGATGCGTCAATAGTGTTGGATAACCACATGAGACTATACATTTTTGCGATATTTTATTCTAAAATTTTAAGAACCATTGGATGATTTGTTAGGGATCCTATTGTTTACAATCCATGTTACATGGGGGAGCATATCTTGCTATATATTAGGATTACTGGTTATCCAAGGCACCTTCACAAGAGAGGAAGGACTTTATAAAGGTACACCACGAGGCCTTCCAAGGGATATCTGTTTCTAATGTTTCCTTTCCATGAACATTTGATGGTCACATGATCACATATATTAGAGAATTACATTATCTTTTTGTATTTTATTTCTAAATTCTTCTTCCATGTGATTGTAGGAAAAATAATACCCACATTCTAATATTACATCCTTTGGGAATTTTTCATTGCTCATTTGCAAGGCGTCAAAAATGGTATTTATATGGTAAACCCAATATATTTTCCATTACACTAGTAATTCGTGATAATTTCATTTAATAATACCAATTTTACATCATTGATACTTAATATGATATTTGAAATATTTTTATGAATAGATGTATTTAATTTTCTATTTAATAAAAAATTATTTCTTACAATGTCCATGTTTTTTAAAAAAAATTCCATTTTTATTTTTTAAATTATCCAAATGATTTATCAATAAATGTTTACACAATTTGAAATTTTAAAAAATAATTGAATAGAAGAGTCTAGGAATTTTTTGATGTGGTACTTTTTATCCTTCTTACAAAACTCTGAAATAAATGATTTTTAACATATATTGATGGTACAGAATCACCCTCAATTGTGAAGAGGCTTTTCTTTGAGGGATAATTTTCATGTTCAAAAGTATCTTTTAAATGAAATGGTTATTCCAAATTTTTTTGAAATATTTTATACTTTAAATAATTTCTTCCCATGTAAAAACTATATATTCCCCAGGATATTTTATAGTATTATTATTAATGTATTTTAATATACTTAAACATCATTTTTTGAGTCCTATTTTTTTGATATACTATAATCATACCTTCGACATTTTTTTATAGGATGATTTATGATTGTTTTCATTTATTATGGAAATTATGGAAATTTTTTATTTTATTTTCAATTAAAATATTTACATTGATAATGTTTATCAAATTTCTTAGGAGGATTGTGTTTGAAATTGAAGGTTATAGGTGCGGCTCTCTATAGCCCCTCAATGAGATTTTCAGTCTCATGAGTTAATCTAGAATGGGTATTTTGTGATGGCCCTACCCATATGTGTAAGATAAATTTTTATAAGTACATAATGTTGTGTTTATTATTTCTGATATTGTAAATTGCCCCCTTATGAGATATGTTATCGATGTACATGTTACTATTTTATTAGTTATCAAATATAGGAATAAGTTTCCTAATTTTTGGTAATTTATATTGAATTAATTTATCATCAACTACACCATCCTTGTTATTCATCATGTTAATGGATTTTATTGAATGACATGTGATTTAAGATATTTTACTTTTTATATTGATTATAATAGCTTAAATTTTAACCATACACATACTGGGTATCTAATCTCACCAGAATCTTATGTTACTATTCCTTAGTACAATGAGAACTATTTATGATAGATATAAAATGAAATTTAATTATTAATAATTCATTTATAAATGAAAATACTATGTTGTATTTTATTTTTTGAAATGAAATTTGATATTCATGAACATATTTTATTTTAAAAATCTATAAAACTATTCCTTCCAATGTGATATGGTAGCTTCTATCATGAAAAAAATCCAATTATGTAGCCATAATGTATGGGCTACTGGGTTTGAGTAATTTACAATATATTCTTTTACTGTATAAAATATTTAGTATAATTTTTAAATTTAAATGATTTAAACTATTTTCATTTCACCATTTTAGATATGTTTTTACAAAGTTAAAATATCATCATATTTTACCCCAATTAAAATTTCATATAATAAAACATATATTATTATTTAAAATCCATTTAGATATTTATCACTAAAATATTTATTTAATAAAAATTATTTTAGAAGGATCAAATTCTAGGGGATCAAATAAAGTATGCTTTAGGGTTGATTAAATTTGGTGCATCGACCATTTAAATTTTAAAATCCAGTAACTTGCTTTTAGTGACTCCATGGACCAACTTTTCAACATTCTTTTTTAAGGTCATGTATATGGGTAAATTAGGTGATGTTTTGAATTATTTAATGTTTCCAGACTATGCCTACTCCACGCATGAATCTCCCAAATTGTGTGCCCTCTAATTATAAACCAGGAAACACAATATGGTTGTGGTTTACATGGTTGACACACAATTTTAAAATTATATTCCCACCTCAAGGAAACCATATACCCCTGTATGGGGGCACATGCTGAAGTTGAAAATTTTTATATCCATGATTCCTTGTCCATCAAACCATGCATGATATATATTATTATTCCAAAAAATTAATATATAAAACCTTTAACCCCCTATTTAAGAAATTTCTCTAGTATAATTAAACCTAAATTGATTTTTGAGGTATTAGGGGCTCTCATGAACACTTATCCACTCATCTAAATCAATTCCGTGTTTGATCAACGTGTTATAGATCATGTTAAATCCTCATATGGAAAGTGAATATCCTACCGTGTCTTCTATCCCACACACCCTTTCTCTCATCCTAGTATAGTGTTATATCATCCGGATGTTGACAAATATAAACTTTTCATTATTTTATCATGATCTATTATTGATTTCATTATTAATGATCTGGTTTTTTCTTATTGAAAAATCCCATTGTGGTTGTTTTTTGTGGTGATTATTTTGATAATGGTAGATTCGTCCCTTTATGATTGAATATTTGATTAAAAATTAAAATTCATATTTTTTGAGATGTATTTTAATTAATTTCATAATAACTATTTTTATGTGTATTAGAATATGGATTAGAATTTAAATTGATGTTTTGGGAAAACCCCTAATTCCAATGAAATTGGAAGATGGATCATTTTTTTAGATTAATAGAATTTATGAAATAATTTGAGAATTGATTTTAGGAAATAGATAAAATTGAATTTTTAAAATACAATAAATAGTTTTTATTGAAAAAAAATGTTTTGATGGAAAACCAATATTTTGGTTTTAATAGTGAATTATTATTTCTGTAAGAGAAAAATGTGTACTTGAATTGTGAATGATGAATGATTTGAAATGATATTATTTCATGTTTTTATTTTATTGATTTATCACATTGGTTTCTGGTAGTTAGAAGGTAATTTGGGGAAATAATGATTGAATAATTATTCTCTAAAAATTTAGAGGAGATGAAAACATTAATAAACTATAGTTAGGAAGAAATTATCCCAAATGGGAGCTTGATGAGTAATATTCTTCATGATCCCAGAGGATGTGTGTATATATATTTCCATGATCACTGATATGATATGTGTGGAGATATTTTAGCTAGAAACTATCATACCATGGGGTAAGAAACCATGGGGTTTGATGTTATTTTTTAGATTATCATTTTTTATCATGTTATTTAATGAATTCAAGTTAATTTTGTAAATTGTTTCATATAAAAATGTGATTTGATATACTTTTTAAATTTTTTCATTCACTTTGAAATTATATAAAATTTTCATTTAAATATAAAATTTAATTTTCATTCTATATTTATTTATTATTTAATGCACGATTCAAAATGTTATTATGGAATCTTGTTATAGAACACATGGTGAGACCGTAGTGTGATATTTTTCTCATACCCAATATTTTCTGTTGGGAATTTGTAGATTTCCTATTGCATGGTTCAAGAAACGAGAACAACCCTCTTGGAATATGTGGATGTTATTAATCCTATTTAGATTAAAGTGATGTCTCATATGGGAAGTTTGATTTGTATTATCATATTCTATGTACTGGAATGGAGACTATTTTTATGTTGTTAATGTACCAGTTTTATTTTTAGTATTTTCTCCCTATGAATTTTTGGAGTATATACAGAATTGTTTATTTTATCATCAAATGTATTATGGAAAATTTGACAATATTTCACCTTGTATAACACCATATTCTAGTCGCCAACCTATTTAGATTATGAACTTCATTTGGATCATGTAATTCTCATATTTTTTACCATGCTACTAGTGTATCTTGTATGGTTTTTTGATATTTGGTATCAGAGGTCTTGGTTGGTAATCATTTCTTGATTTCGGTGTGTAGTATTAAATAATATGTTGGAATTCAGTAGGATGTTGTGACTAATATCATGTCCATATCATATTATAAAAATCATCATGTAACCACTACTCTATAATTAAATGTTTATTTTAAAAAAAATATTTAGTTCTAGTATATTACAAAATTTTTAATTGGAAATACGAAATCATAATATGGTTTTATTATCTAATTGGAAAATATTCCAATTTCTCTAGTTTGAGTTATGGATCTGAGTAAGATTATGATGTAATCAGTGTTGTTTTTTGTTGCTATATAGGTTCATGACTTGATAAGACCCATGAATATTATCGAAGTGGATCATTTTGATGAAACAGAATGATAAAATAGTTATGTGGACCAAATTCTAATTTATATGAAAATGAATTCTGACATCATTATTAGAAAATCACTAACACTAGTTCATGTTTGGGCTCCAATTGTGTAAACTAAAATTTTTTTACCACAGAATCGAGTTCAAAAGTTTATATTCTAAAATCCAGTATCATTATATGGACAAAATGATCATCAAGAGACTGAGGATTCATTATTGAAGATAGTGTTTTTCTATTAATAGAAACCACTATTTTGACAATGTTGAAACGTCGAACATTCAATTTAGAGGGGCCTATAAAGAGATGGTTAGACTTGCCAGTGACACCAAAGAAGCATGATTGTTTACTAAGAAAGGGATTTAATTTTATTTTCATTGATAAATTATATCTACATTCTATGATGAGAGATAAGATATGTAGTTTTCCAATCATGGGATAGATAAAATGACAATGATAGAGTATTCAAAATTATATGTTGATATTGTGCAGTTATAATTAAAATAGTATTGAATGTTAAGATGGAGACATTATGGATTGAAATGGGATTGTGATCAAATATTCACTTCTAATATTTCTTGTCAGAAATATCATCCTATGTTGATGTTCATGATATATAATTGATGGTCGAATCTAATCTATCTAGTATGTCATAGTTGATGGGAGTTCCATTTTATCCATGTGGATGTTTTCTGAGTTTTCATAATGGGATGATAAATCATGATGATTATCGTAGTGTATCATGAAAAAATGGATCTTCAAGACCTCAAGATGTTCTTGGAATAGGGTATTTATATTTCTTATAGAGTAGAATGATATGGAATTCAAAACTATTTTTCACTAAGGCATTCATGATGAGCAGGTCATGTGGAAAATCGAGTCACATGTAGAATTTTGACTATATCTTACCTTCTATATATAGTGGTATATGAACATCATCACAAAAAAATTATCATAGAATAATTAGATCTTTCATGATATAAGGGGTTTTAGATTTCAAAATATTGAATGATGCTTCTTCACATATTGGAAGAGTCTATAGAAGATGTTGATATAGGTCTAGTGAATATAATGGATAGCATCATTATGGAATCATATTTAGTTACTAGAATATTGATGTTTTTTTCAACACATTTATTTATTAAGATTCATGTTGTAAACCTTCTAAATCTTTATATGATGATTTTATCTTAGTTGACGGATATCAATATACCTCTCAGAGCTAAAATATTATAAGTTTTTTCTTTTTATACATGTGTTTTATATTTATCAATTATTGATATTACAATTGGGATATTATTGTTCTCTATATGAATCCTCTTGATTTAATTTATTAAATGGATTAGACTATTTTATTTAAAGACCAAATTGATTTTTATCATCAATGTGTAACTCTTATTGTGTCACATATAGTATTTCATATAATTTTATAATAATGAGACCTGATATTGAATATAATTATACCTAATCTTGCGGAGTTGGGGAAATTAATATAATTTTTTTCATTTACTCTAGAGAGTAATAATTGAGAGATCATATATCTCTAGTTATTGTTGACTATCATATTATATTTCCTTATGATTTTCCTAGTTTACCATAAGTAAGAGTTGTATTATTTAATATTAATTTATTTTTGTGTACTCATCTAGTATCAATACTATATTACTGTGTGGAAGCTGATAAAATTAAAGATATTAAGACTTATTTGGATGAACGAGTAGTTAATTTCTTTATATTCCCGAGTGTGTCACATTGGGATGCAATCTTTCTCATTTTAAAGAATGTTAATGAAAAGATTCACATTTGTAATAATTTTAGGAAAATCAAAAATGTTATAGAAAATATAATCATTTATATCCATGGATTGATGCATTTATTTATTAGTTTAAAGGGTTGATGTGAATTTCTATGTTTGATATTTGATCTTGTTATCACCAATGATAATAATTGAATCTTACAGCTAAAAAACTATTTTGTGAAGTAGGTGTGGCAAATATGGGTATTATTTCAATCCCTTTATAATATCAAATATATGGTAGTATTTATGAAAAACATTAATAGGATATTCCTTGAGTATTTTCATATATTTGTGGATACCATTTCTATTAATATCCTAATATACACTCAGTTTGAGGAGACTGTGTGCATCATATAGGTGAGGTTCTAGAATTCTTGAAAAATCACTGAAGAAATGGAATAATATTGGTATTTGATTTTGGTTTTCATAATTTCTGTTATTGGGATAAATGATCTTTGAACACGGTATCTCAATTTATCCTGGGAAAGTGATAGCTATTATAACATTGGGGAAACCTCGTAATGTTTTTAGTGTGATAGATTATGTAGTTTATTAAGGTATTTTTGTCACTTTATAAAGAATTTCTCAATGATGGATTATCTAATGACCACTCACACATTGAAAGGGTTGCTTATTTATTTGGATGATAATATTTATAATTTTTCTGAGAAAAAACTTATTTTGAATTCTGCACTGGTGCTGAATTTTGAAGAGTCCATATAGGCTTATGTGGTCTTCTATGATTTATCATGTTTGTGTTTGGGTTATTTTCTTATGAATTGTGATCATTTGGAGGACTTGGAATCTCAAAAACATATAAAAATGATAATAAATACACAATAATGACCTTTAACATGAATCTATTGTGTGTTTTCATAATAGTTTGTGGGGTTAAATTCTCGTAGAAATGATTACCATGCATTCCAACAATAAGAGAATGAGTTATTGCTTCCCTTAAAAAGAATTTAATATCAAATAGAGGTGTTGGGACTAAAAAAATAATAATTTTATTTGGAAATAACGAATATGATAGAAAATGTAATTCCATTGTAGATTATTTGAGCATGAACCATCAAACTATAACTGTGAAATTATCATGAGATGAGTATAACACAGTTGTTATTTTTCACATTTTCATATAGTAGTCCATGAAAATGAAATCGAGGTTTTCTTGAATATTACTAATTTTAACTCCACTCTTCTAGAGATGAATCATTTAGAAAAAAAAAATTTAAGGAAAAAATTAAATGTCATTAGACACTCTCTCTATGGTGGGAAGACCATTATAGAGTGGTCATTCTCTAAGGATGGTATTCTATGTTTTCATAAAAATATTTTTGTTCCATTATACGTTAGAAAATTAATGATATGGGATTGACATAATTTCATTTTCTTTATGCACATGGGAACCAAAATTACATTCTATGAAATATTGAAGATATTTTGGTGGCATGGAATGACCCAAGATATTAGTGAATTTTTCCTCTAACTATTATACCTTAAGATCAATACTAATAACCAGATATCTTTTAATTTCATTAAGCCACTTACTATATTAACATGGATATGGGTTGATATTTTAATGTAATTTTTATTAGTTTTATTCATATCCCTCCAAATAATAATGTGATATGTTATGTCATTGATAGGCTAAAAAATTAATTCATTTTTTACCCATTCATGATACAATCAATGTTTTGGGGTTTCGAAATATCAATGTGAGAGTGAGTTTTCATTTTCACAGAGATCAATATTTTATTTTAATTGATATATTTCCTATTTAAAATTATCACATTTGGAGATGCCACTGTGAGGGACTAGGATCTTAATATTATTTGATAATTAAATACCACCCACAGAATGATGTCAAAAAAATGTGGGATGTATAGATTCTTGAGGACATCGTTTCTGATTATGTACTTGATTTTGGGTTTTCATGTTATTAAAATTTGTCATTGATTGAGTTTTATTTTCACAAATGTTACTAGTATATGTTTAGAATGTATCCTTTTGAGGCCTTGTATATATATCCTTTTATATATTTTTATGAGGGTTAGATGTTGGTGACTATTCATAGATTGGACAATGATTTTTCCAAAATAGGAAAAAACAAATATGTGGGATTGTCATATATTGTTGATAGAACAAAGCGTATATAAATATTATGTTGTTATTTATTATTTACCATTTAACTTTTTTGTTGGGGACCACCAGTTTTTGAAATTTTCACCTCTCTCACATAATCGATGTCTTTCAGGGAAATGGAATCTTAGTCCAAAATTTGTGGGACTATTGGATGTTTTTGGATATGTGGGGAATGTTTTATATCATTCGGAGCTTCTATAAAAACTAATTTGGATAAAAAAAATTGTGATTCATGTTTCTCATCTATGGATTTATATTTCTGATCCATATCATTCTTTGATATGGAATGTTATTTATGTTGATACTAATTTATCAATGATAGAGATCCCATTCAGGATAATTGATGATGAGAGACATGTAATTTTTTAGCGGATAATAATATTGGTCAGTGGGATATGGAATCGTGGTTGGGATCCACATGAGACATAGGAGAGGTAGGAACTTATAAGAGAAAACATTCCCCATATATGTGATATTAAATCATCGTCACATGTTTTTAAAGAACTAAAATATTTGGATTTGGGGAGGTTCTATATCTATGTTTTGAATTTTAAATTAATCCTCAACCTCCTATAACATTATTTCATTGGGTCATATTTATAGTTTAATTGGATGATTTTTTTAAAAAAATTAGATATTTATTTGTAATGCATAGTTGGGAGATGAATTTCCAAAGCTGTGTTCCCTCATAAGGAAATCCATTCATCAATGGACAATGGGGGTGTTATGGTTGGGCCACGGTTTTATAAATCGTGTTATGGCCTAGTTGAAGTTGTCCACCATATAATTGGTGTTCGTGGATTTGGAAAATAGTTTTTTACAAAGTAGGCTATGATTATCTAAACTTGTGTGTGGGATATTTTTATTTGAAAATTTATAAATAATTTCTTGAACCCCCTTCTAAACATCACCTTAACCATAAATAGATCATATTTAGTTTCCTAGGTCATATAGGATCTCTAGAACCATTTGTTTCCACCAAACCCATTCCATTGAGAATTAAAGGGTGACTAATCTTGTTTGATCCCTTTATTGTATGTGAGTCTCCTACCACATGTTCCGAATCAATATCTCTTTATCACGTTACTAGATTTTTTTAGATCGTCATTTTTACGATTGATATAAAAATTGTTAAATTATATCATCAATATAGTGTTGATTTATTGATCTCATATAATGTTTTTTTTTGTTGGGAAGTCACGTTGCAGGTGTTAAGCATTTTGATCTTAGAGATAATGATATGTGCTCCCACTTGAGATTCACCATTTTATTAAACATTGAATTTCATTTTGTCTAAAGTATCATTGAATTTATTTTTTTTTAAAATCAATTTATTGTGAATTCGAATTTGGATTTGAATTACTATGGAATTTTTGGAAAAGACCTAATTCAAATTGAAATAAAATTTATGTAGTATTTTGAGATTACTGGAATGTATGAATTTATTTGATAATTTATATAATAAAGTGATTTACATTTAATTGATAAAAATAATAATAGTTTTTTATTGAAAAATGTATGAATTGATTAAAAACCCATGTTTTGGATTGGAATGTGAATTGAAATTTTGAAAACAGAAAGTGCGTAATTATATTCTGAATGATGATTTAGTTAATAAGGAACGTTTTCCCTTTTCAATTGATTGAGTGATAACAAGTGATCACTTGTAATTAGAGGATTGAATTGGACAAGAACAAATGGATGATTATTACAAATAAATTTATTTATGATGAGGAAATTAATGAAAATTTATTAAGATAGATATTAACACTATTGGGATATTCATGAGTCTTATTCAGCCTAATCCTGAGGTATATTTATACACATATTTCTATGACCACTGTTATAAACTGTGTTTGGATCTCATTACTAGAACCATAATACCCTATAAATTATTACTTTGTTTCTTATTTTGATTATTTTTATTATAAATTAAATTTATTTATAGAACTATTTATCTTTTCCAGTTTAGTTATATGATTTTTTTATATAAAATTTTTATTTGATCCATGTTTGAAATGATTAGAATCCATTTCATATAAAATAATGTTATGTTTTAAATATTAAATTATATTTAAAGGAACTATTTTAAAAACTGAACATTTCAACTGGTTAATTATTATGGAATATTTTTATGGACCACTTGGTGAGACCCTACTATGTTGGTTTATCTCAATCCCAGCCTTGTTCATTGAGCATTTATATATTTCTTACTTAGAGAGTGGGAAAATATAAAGTAAATCATGGATAAAGATGAATTTTTTGATCCATTGGAATTTAAGTGATGTATAATTTAGGATGATTCAGTTATATTGTCATATTATGAGTATTGTTATTATGTTCTTTTTTGTGTTTTTAATATACTTTTTTGGATCATGGTACTTTCTTCAAATTGATTTTTTTAAAATACTAATTTTTTTTATATCTCGATGTTATGTGGATAATTAATTCATTATGATATATGTTTGGATGTCAGGTTCTATTTGATGACTAGTGTATAGATGGAATAGACGGTAGGCCATATTATTGATTTTATAGTTATTAGACTGGGCTAGTTCCTAACATACATTTTGGATGCTGATTATGTTAATACAATATAGATATGTCACAAAACCCATTTTATTTCCACAAATGTATTTTGAAAATTATGAATTATGGATTTAAAATGAAATATATATGTATTTATATTGATCTTTAGGGTCCTATATATCCCAAAAATGTATTTTTTCATATTTCATATTATTAGATATTATGAAATGTTTTGGGAATGTGATGCAAGTAATATTGTTCAAAATTTTATTTGGAGTACATGATGCATGTGGCACTGTACAATGGATTTTTGAGTAAATGTGGTGTAGTATTCTATGTTTACATGTTCCAAGAGTAGATAAGTTTTAGGTATAATTATTTATAGGTTTTATATGTTAATTTTATTTGGGAGGATATTACCACATTCTATCACCTGAATGAGATTCATGTAGAATGGTGAAAAAGATTTTCTATAGTAAATTTTTTACCTTAATTCATTATTATTGTATGTTTCAATGGTATGATGTGGTTTTATATTTCTATGATAATTTCTTATTGTAATTTTTTACTATCTCACTTTCCTTTAACAAGGTATATTTTTTTGAGATTTTATGTCTTGTTTCATAGATTATATATAACTCTTATTATTCTTTATAATATAAATAATATATTTATCCTATGCTCATGTTTTATCATATCCTTATTCTCAAGATAGTGTGGACATGTTGATATCTTTTCAATCAATAATAATACAAGTTAAACCCTTCTGTAAGCTTCTATTCACTCTGTTTTAAATATGATAATAACCTATTTGGAGTTTGTAAGGGATTATAATTTGGAATAAATATGGATACATGTTCACAAGTGTGATAAAATAATATTCTATTGTATGTTGATCTCATAGAAACAAGACCATGAATTCATAGGATTATATTTTTATTAGAAGCAATAATATTAATGTAATTAATAATACATGAAAAACATGTATGGTTATCATGGGTCATATCACTTGGTTACTATGACTATCTGTATTTTTTGCATTTTTATTCACAGATGTAATAGTTTGAGTTCATGTATCCTCACATCTCTATTTAAATGATTCCATAAAATGAAATATTTTTTATTAAAAGACTTATTTGATTTATTATATAATTGTGATTGACAATTTATTATAATATTTAATTAGATCATGATCAAAATTAATTCTGATATAAATAACCATGTTTATCATCCACAATAAAAATTCAGAAAAATACTATCATCTATATTGTATTCATATCTAGAGGATTATAATAATACAAATTGTGTCTTTTTAAATGCCCATGAACATAAATATTTATATAAAAAGTGTTAGGTTCATTTTATATGTTTTCTAGGTAAATTGCACTCCAAAAATAATCCACTCAATTTCTAATAAACTAATGTGAATATGTTCTTCAAAACAATATATAATGAGATGAAATTCTATTCAAATACAATAAATTGTTTCTTATAATATATAAAATGCTACTATATAGGATTTTTTGGATTTATTAAATATAAATATGAAAAAATATATTGAATTTTTTGATAGAATTTTGATTAAATAGGATTAAATAATTCCATTATATAACATGTTATTAAAATTAATTCTATATTTATTAAAATAAAGACTAATACTAAAAATCATTGGACTTACACATAATATAATATTTTATAGACCAATATTTTATGAATGTATTGTATATATATATATTTATTTATAAAATGATAAAAATATGAGAACAATGTAACATAAATGAATAAATATTTTTAATTTCTATTTATTTTTTCAATATTATTTAAGAAAAACTAATAAATATTGATTTTTTAGTAAAAATTCACATGATAATTATTAATTGTAACATAAATAATATTATAGGATTTTATTTTCTTAATTGATTTATTGATGTTCAGTACTAAAAAAGTGGATAAAATAAAATAAATTAACGTATAATATAAACCACTTGGAACCATTTAAATATTATAACATGGTTTACAATATTTTAAAACATAATTTTTAAAAATCAATTTTTCAGAAACTATATATTGTTCATCATACACTGGCACATTTAAAATTAATTTTCAAAAAGTTATTTTTATATAACATGGAAAATTTTATAATCAATATGAGAATTATTGTATAAAATAATCATAATTACATGTAATTTGGAAATTGGGGAAATAGTTTCGTCGTAATATATTTCAATCTCTAGGTTTTAAAAAATTTGAATATTATGTATCATTAGTTATAGTTTTAACACCATGATCATCTATAATGTTTCATAAAACCAATTTAGTTCCATGAAGAGGATCATATGAGGTCATATCAAATAATTACCGTAAATTTTTTATCATTCAATTTTTACTCTTAATTTAGTTTTGATACCATGATCTCATCACTGAAGGATTATTTTAATGGGTTTTTATCCATTGTGTGATAAATAAGTAGATAACCTAGCTCTGAATCTAGAATTTTTTGTAGTACTAAATATTTAATATATTATTCATTTGGTAGTTCTATTTGATGAATTTTCAATGATCTAGTTTGTTAATGAAAAATTATTTCATGGTTTTTAGACTCTATCGTATAGTGACTCAATTAAGATCAATGAATTTCTAAATCACTATTATTTTTGTGTAAAATATATATTCAGGTCTTATTTTTTCAATACAATAAAAAACATCATAAATATTATTTTTCCAATAATCAAAAGGTATAGAACAATAATATTTTATATTACTATATTAACTGTAAATTTGTTACTATTTTTTGAAAACAATATAGGATTTTTATGTTGTAGAATATCTAATTAGAAAACCTACATCAAATGTTTTTTCAAATATACCAAGAATGTAATAGGTGTCCAAGGATTATAATTTACATCCAACAAAAATGATGTCACAAACCAGCCTAAACACCCTTGTACACCATTATGTAATTCACCACTAACATGGTCTGATGTTTTTTCTAAATCCCTAATGCTTATCCACTTCCTACAGGCATAAAAAAATATCTAGTGGTAAAAATGGTCCAGAAACGACCATACAAAACTAGATTACAACTTAGCATTGTCCACACTCTAGTATAGAATTCACCAGAAACAAAATAGTTATAAAACCCCAATGATTTAAAACATCAAATTAATTAGAATATAATAATGAAAATAAATTTTCATGAAACATGTTTATAACATCTCCACTTGTTATATCCATCACTTGAATCCCAAAGGATCAAGAATATACACCACCTCCAAGTGAAGCTAAACCTTTTCTCAGAACCTATATAAAAAAATTTATATATTCGAAAAGTAAAATATAGGGTATGATCAGTATAGCCATATAAGATCTTTTTAAGTGTAACAATATATGTTTTATAAGAATAACTCAATAATGCATTCAATTTAAATGAAGTAAGGAATGTAATAAAAAATTGTATACATAAATTAAAAAATACCTTCCTTCCATTATAAGGAATATATTTAATAAATGTATTAAATAATTTTTATATATAATATATATAAATATATATAATTTTGGTAGAGAAAAATATTTCTATATTCAATGGAATATATAATAAAATAATACACCACAACTACCATGAGAATATTCCTTAAAGTATATTAATTTCAGGTTATAGAAGCCTTATATTTATCAAAGTAGAAATCATACCAAAACATTATTTCACACTTCCCTTGGTCTCATTCCAAACAAGAATCATCAGTTTCTCATCATGGATAATTAGTCTGAACATGGTTTTTTTAGTTTTTTCTCTATCTATCAATTTCAATGGGATCAACATCCCATCATGCATGTCCCAAATCACCAACAAACTACTCGGGCATACATGTTCCCAATAAATTAATATGAAAGTTAAATATAAAATCATTTCAATTCAATAATAAATTACACTCCTTTTTCCCAATATTTTTTCAATATTCCAATTCTATTGAATAAACATAACTTCGATTATTTCATTATTTCATGATTTTTTTATAAAATTATCAAAGGTTTTCCTCATTTAAATTTAATGTATTTTTATTAAAACAGTTATCAAATAATTTCAGAAATTATATAATTTCTATTAATCAACCCACAATTATAATTCAATAAGAAATGGGGTTTTTTTCTGAAAATTAGATTTTTTTTAATTTTATACTCATATGATTTACAATCCAAGAATTATAAATTAATTGAAATCTATATCAAATCAATAATTAAAATTAATATACCAATTTCATTGAAAAAAAACATTATTAAAAATAAACCTTAAATAATGGAATCAAATGATCAACACAAAAAACTGGAAAACCAATCATGATTAATGATGGATTTGATCTACGAAATAGTTTTAAAATGAAGATAAAATATATATATTTATTAGATTAGTCAAAAAATAGTTTATATGCATTAATAATGATAATATAACACTATATAAGGATTTGAGAAAGAGATATTATAATTTATTAAAAAAGATCATTTCTACATAATGGAATGATATCAAATGATATCATCCAAAATTTTATCTTATGTAAATAGTGTCTTGAAGGGACAAAATTGCTTCTTCATATACTTCATAGCCTTGAAAATCATGTTAGGGATGAATGAGATCTATTTTTATATAAACCATAGGATTAATTAATTTAAAATTAATTAATGGAATAATTAAAACCCTAAAAATAGTTAACACGAGCAAGGATAAGGTTTGGGATAAACATATGCTAGCGATGTGACCCTACTAGTTGGCGAGCACAGTTTCCCATAGGTTGGAATATGGTTTGGGTAAAAATTTAACAACCATTAATTCCCCACTATCTAGGTGGTTCATGGTTTTACATAGGGGAATTTTTGGGTAATGATGCTACAACTATTCAGATCCCGAAAAGCTTCCAAATTCTTCATAATAACTAAGAAAGAATACAGAAAATAAATCGACGATGGAAATAAAATAGGGTCCTAGAATACTTGATAGTACTAAAGAGTTTTTTAAACCACCCCACAACACCATATTTTATTCCATAATAATTCTATCATGAAATTTTCATATTAATGAAATTAGGAAACTTCCATCTAACTAGGGCCACACACTCCTATGTCCTTTTAGAGTCAGAAGCATGATTCCCTAGAATATGGTTCAAAGGAATCAAATTACCTAGAAGAACATTTCTCTTAGAATCAAATATTATGGCTTGATCCTCAGTAATTCATAAATGAGGTTCAACAACAAGATCCTCCATGATCAAATCATGAGATTGGTCAGAAAGATTATTTTGAAGTTGTGATAGATGGAACACATTTTAAAAGACATTGAATATGGTAGAAGTGCTAAACAGAACACCAACTTCCTCACAAATTTAACATCCTCCAAAGCTACAAAAAATGTGTACCATGAATCCCATGTATCAAAATACTTTAGTGACCCAACTGAGTTGAAACTCTCAAGAATTCATGGAATCCAAAAGAAAACTACAACATTATACAATGACAATAAGAATCATATTTTTACCAAATATGATTCATCATTATTATATACCATATAAAATTTATATTTTTTGTTGCCTCTTGGACCAGACTCGGTCCATCCAAGGATGATTCACCACTATCATACCAACACAACAATGGTTTACACAACCTAACATAAAAGGCAAAAAATATCCATTCTTATTAAGGACATGCAATTATTTTTATATGTGACCTAAAATTACAAAAATGGTTATTCTATGATCCAAAATGATAGAGGATACAAGAAAGTATCATATCCCAAAAAATTTGTATAGAACTATCTTGGTGACTATTAGTATATAGTTGATGTGACATACTTAATAGAATGAGATATATCATGGCCTCCTCAAGGAATTGAGAAAATGAGATTTCAAATGGGATGTATCTATAATATTTTATAATATATGTATCCATTAGAAAATTAATGATCTATTTAACATAGATATTCCAAAATCCTCAAATATTTTTCTATTAGGATAGGGTATTAATTGAGATGATTTTCTAAGATGATTGATCATAAAAAATACCATGTCCTTCATTCATGGATGATGTAGAAACCCAACCGAAAATTTCATTGAAATATCATCCCAGTAAAAAATTCAAATGTGAAGTGGATGGAGAAAACATGAATGTCTCTATTTTATGGTCTTGACCCACTAATAGATGTTGCAATGTGAATCGAAATCTAAAATTTCCTACCTCAAAACTAGTAACTAGAATCATTAATTCATATCGTAAAACATAATTTTTTTGTTCCTATGTTAATATTCAATTTGAAAATATAGAAAGAACCCATTATTTATTTTCAAATGGACAATGGTGTTAAATAAAACATCCAAAATCATATAATCCCCCTCCCAAAGATCAACCACAATGTAACCATATCCAAACCATAATGAAATTCCATAATGATGTATAATTCACAATCAAGATTTTTCTCTTGAAGAATAATCTAAAGAGGATTGGAGTTCACCTAATAATTTTTCAATATAATCATGGTATCTTCGTTTTCGACTCTTAAATGTAACCATGAAAAAATCAAAATCATGTTCCACAATTCTAATTATTATTTATTTCCATGGTTCAAATATAACTACTCAAATCTCCATCAATTACATATATGTTCTGAGGGTATTAGAGTTGTCAAAATAAAAAAACTACAGGATCAAAAAAAAATCTCTATAAAAGGATCAAATAATTTTGAGATAATATATTAATCAAGAGTTTTTTCCTCAAATACAAGGTAAATCATTTTATAAAAAAAATTAATGTATCTAAATTTTAATAGCATAAATCATGGAAGCATGTTCATGATCATGGGTTGAATAATTATTCTCATGTTTCCTATTATATTGGGAACCATAGGAAACAACATGATATCCTAGAATAGGAATATAGAAACAAACCGAAATGTGTTACATCCCAAAATACCACATATGCCTACCCTTCCTCATGAAGAGTCAAATAATAATACAAGTCAAATAACATTTCAACTTAATAAAATAGCTTGGACATATTTCATCTCAAATAGACTTATTCATTTTTGAGTGAGAATGATCATCATAGATTATAACATCCACATATTCATTAAGAAACATAGATAATACCATAAAATTCAAAGAATCATTGAATCTTGAGAAAAGAAAAGGGTTTCTCTCATGTCATAACATGTTTTTCCTTCTCATGATCAAGTGTGATACCATGTTTCAAGGCCATGGGTTCCAATAGCATCACTTCTAGGTTGTAGAAACAAAATTTGATAGATTAGAAATGATACATTGACTTATCAAAATTTATATATGTTCTCTCAGATAAAGATCATGATCCTTCTCATACTAAAAGAAAACCAATATGTCATCCACACATACCACAATAAATGTGTCATGATAATTGTTTAAGATCATACTAATCAACGCCATAAAGACTGCATGAGAATTGTTTGTACTAAATGGAATGAAAAGATATATATATATATATATAATAGACGTACCTACAATGTAAGATGTTTTTCAGGAGGATAAAATATTTTATTATTCAATGGTGATAACCAGATCGAAGATGAATCTTCATTAACCACTTCATCCCTTTCAATCTGTTAAACTAATCCATGATTCAGGGTAATATATACATTTTAGTTACCATAACAAAACAACGATTTTGATAATCAACACGTAGAGGATTATATATGCTAGCTTTCATTACAAAAATAAATGTCACATCCCAAGTTAATACAATCGAGCATATAAAAACATTTTTCTAATAGATCAAACAACTAAGTATTAAACACTTCTATTTTAGCTAGTAACATATGGTATGGCGGTATATTTATCGAATGAGTACCACAGAGAAAATATATAGTAAAATCAATTTCAAATTATAGTTTATAATATAGAAATCAGAAGGATAAAAATTAGGACACTTGAGGATAATTTGATTGATGTCATATCTCAATCGACATCACCAAAAATTGAAATAAACCACTAATATTACTTTTATTAACTCTTGATAATTGGGACAATATCTAATCATCCATATGCAATATTATCCCAAAATTGTATATTACACTCTATTGATTAAAGTAAAGGTAACCCATTATAAATAATAATGAATTTCGGATTTATTAGAAATGATCCAATCTATCATAAAAATTAAATCAGGAGGTATCATGTCATGAATTAAAAACATATAAGTTAGATTTATATTTGATAAAGATAATTTATAAGGTCAAAGGTGTACCCCATAAAATATCTTCATTGTGTGGGTCATAGTAATATAAATAACAAAAATATAAATAAATATGATCATTTAGTAGGTTTACAACACTTTTAGAAATTAAAAATAGAGTTCCACATGTATCCAAAAAATCAAACAATAAAGAAAAAGATATAGGGAAATTATCTATTACAATCACTATACCTATATCCACATCCCATGGATACTCTTACACTTCATGAAGAAGCCTCGTTATGAATGTATTTGAATAAAACACTTTTGTTTATGAAGCATATGTTTCACATTTTTAATTTTCGGTGCTGATGATCACATTCAACTTTGTTTCGTAGACAATATATAACATAATTTATGCAAGAGACATTAGAATCCATAAGAATTTAAAATCATGGGTGACTCACAGAAGACTTGTTTCAAATTCCAAGGAATTCCTCAAAGTATGTATGTTAATGGGCCTTTTCAAAAAACTGAAGGTGTTATAGAGGACACCTACAATTGAGAACCAGATTGAGACTCGTCATGTATCCTCTTAAATTTAATTGAACTCAAATAAATTCCACTGAGAAAATGGAATTCATTACAACAATGACTTACCATCCATGTCATGCTCATCAATCAATACCCTATCTGGAGAGTTAGTATATGAAATTATATTCATAGACACATCTTGAGATATCAAGTATTCAAATTCTCATGTGATATAATATAAAGTAAAATGTTTAAAATTCTAAAAAATAATTTCACATTCTCCATCATGGTCCGATCAGACTTAAGCATACTAAAAAAATCTATAGACTTAGCCATCATCGTAAATTCTAAATAGAATTGGTTTGTGAAATTAAATTTTCCTTCCTTCTAATCAGAACCATCATTCATATTTACAATTACCATATTATCCAACCATAACCTACTGGGTCCATCTATATTGATGGTTTAACAATGAACATTAATTTAATCAAGAATCTCCATGAAATCAAATTGAATCTCTAATATTATCAACTACTATATAGCCACATTAGGATAATTAGAGGTTTGGAACACTAGTGGATTTCTGTTAAGTATCATTTGAGAATTATTCTGAGATTCATCCATTCAAGGTTCCACCACTGTATATTTAATGATAATGGGTGAATGTTCATTTCCAGGATCATGGAAAACACACATAATAACATCCACAAGATTAATGATTTGGGAGAATTTTATCATTTTTACTGACCATCACTGTAAGAACCCGGATCTTCCATTCAGGTATGTTTTTTCCTTTATGGTTGTTTTTTTAGGAAAAGAGAAGATTCTGGTAATTTCTGGAGTACATGTGGTGTACATATAAGTACACGATGTGTACTCAGTTGCCGCACATAGCTGTTTGTTGGCAATGTATTGGCTGATCACAAAGCTATCTATGGTGCTCTAGAGACCGTATAATGTGGGTCCTGGAAAAGGCAAGTACACACTGTGTACTTTATATTTTTAATTAAATCGGTCAGGGCCACGTCTGATGGACCAAAATCACTTCTTCTATGCTTGACTCATCCATGAGCGATAGTAAGACACAGATCTTCTCCAAGACCTAGAATCACGGTCTATTCTCCGATTTAAACGTTGTTGATTGATTTGGAATCTCCATGGTAGGATCTTCCTTCTTCTATAGTATCATCTCTTGATTTTTTTTCTTTCATGAGTTATCCTTGGTTGAATGTTTTTATCAATTTGTATATCTACGACATCCTAGAGTGATTCAATTCCTGAGGATCACGTATATTGATCTCACGATGCCATGGTAGGTGGTTCGTGCATTTCTATAGATGTTCTTTGAGTTATTTGTGCAAAAGTTATCAATAACCTTGTATGTGGTATTGCGTGATTATTATTTTTAGCCATGTTATTGACTATTATGACTTGATTGTTTGTATAGAGGTTAATTTTTTTTGAATAGGGTTAGACTTGCTAGGCGATGGATGTTTTTTCTAGTGTTTTCTTGTTTTGATCGTTTGGCCTAGCATTCTAGTAAGGCTTCCTTTATTTACATGGATGTTATTGTTGGAAGGAGTGATTTTATATGTTACATTGTGACCTTCTGTAGACTATTTATCCATTTAGTTTTTGGGGTTTACATGGGATGATTTTTATTATTTGTGCACGAGTTCATTACACAAGGATGTGGGAACCTAGTGTCGTGAGAACATAGGGGAAGTAGATGTTGATGGCCTCCCATAGTGTATATTATAATTATCATGCTGTGAGACCATATGATGGATTTACGTTGAGTTCTCGCATGTATTTTCTATAGTTATGTTATGATACCACATGATGAATTGACATTGAGTGCTTCCTCAGCATGTCTATAGTTTACCAATAAAAGACTATATGGGGAAGTGATAGTGAGTTATTCCTAAGAGAGTCTTTGTTATATCATTATAAAAGGAACCAGAGGGGATATATGGGGAGAAACTTCCTAGAGGGTTTCAAGTATTGTGTTTGGTTGATTAAATTTTTGAATGTGAATGTTTCAATTTAATGAATGGGATTGTTTATTTTGAGTGCTTCCTTAATTACTTCTTCATTTTGTTTCATTCCTGACATATATATTCACAGACTGTTTGGCCTAGAAGTTTGGGTGGTTGCCTCTTGGGATTCGTCTCACACCCTATTTGGGTAATTCTTTTAGGGCCCAAATATATTATATCCTTGTAGGTCTAGATAAATGAATGCATTGTTATACTTATGGTACATTACTTATATGGAGCTCGAGAGAATGGGACAAAGAAGAGGCATGTGATCCATTGGATATGTTTACTTTATTTCTTCTATACATTGGATTATCACTGTAATCTATAATTGTTATATGTTTTTCTATTTTCCCAGACATTTGTATCAAGCATCATTATATATGTTCTCCAGGTTATTACTACCATTTTTCTTCTGTTGTCTTGTGTATGGTATTATTACTACTTCCTCTATTATTATCAGTAATATTTCTACTGTTTTACTCTATCAATGATGTAATAGTTTCCCCACGATATAACCGAAGGCCCGCGCTGCAAGTCAACTGCCTCTAGAATTTGGGGAAATGTTCTTGAGGCCATGTGACCAACTATGTACGGGGCACCTCTGGGCGGCAACCAGAACTAGGATGTTATGATGTCGTATCAAAGGAGGTTTTTCTCTTCATGACATAATTTTTGGAGCCTCTATTCAGTGATAATAAGGAATAGGTTCTTGGTAATATGCTATGACTGGGAGTAGCTTACCCATGTACATGGAAAATTCAATCTACCACTGTTCTTAGATTTTTCTAGTTTTTCACTTTTATTATGGATATGATTTCACCATTGGGTGATTCAAATGTTTTGTGTTATTATCATTGATATTAATGAGGTTCTATTTCTGTTTCAACCCAATTAGATGAGGGTACGACATCTCATGCATCATATAAGGACTTACTAGAAATTACATGTCATGCTATCTAGCCATATCATTTAGGGTACATTAACAGTTGAATTTGTTGTGATATATTTTTTGTTAGATATAAATATTGTTGTGATAGATTATTTGATAGAATAATTGATTTTTTATTGGGTATTTATTTGCGTAATTTTTTTTTGAAATGAATGCCAAAAATTGGTTCTTGAGGTTGTATGGGCCCTCATGGACTAAAACTTGGTGGATCATTGAACTTTTATCATTGTATATTACATGTATAAGATTCAAAGCATTGATTCATGGGGTGTATGGGCCCTCACATATTGGAATTTGTAACTTTAATGTTATTTTTTTTCCTGGGATTCCGGAGTAGTTTTTGAGGCTTACTGTTTATAAGCACCCCGAATACATGGCGTGTAGTGATGAATAAACACCATGTGTCCTTTTATTTGGGAAGTAAATTTTTTTCTAATGTATGTGCCATGTACTGTATGTACACATTGTGTTGTCTCTAACCAGTCCTAGGATATGTGGGCAATGACACGGGGTTGGTAAATCTTGGTAGAATGCACTGTTTTCTCGACATACAAGTCGTGTTGTGTAGACCGTGTGTTCACCAGTGTGACTAACGACAAAGATGGATAAAACATAAGTTATACACAAAATGTCATGATTGATCACGCTGTGTAGTATAACCTGAGTATCAAGCCATGTAACGAAAAACACAGGTCGGTGAAATCCTTCTAGTACACGCCAGGACTAGAACAAAGACACCATGTAGATTCAGCAGTGTAACCGGTCATGTAACTGACAACACGGGTCGATGAAATTTTTCTAGTACGCATTGTTTATGAAAGTAACATGCAGTGTAGACTTGTTCTTGGAGTACTGCACGGCTTAGCTGTGTGAGGTAACTTGGGTATGGATAAAGGATTCAAGTACACATCGTGTATTTTGAAAACACACCATGTGTTTGGGGTGTTACACAACATGGAATGGCAGGAGTAGACACCCATCTGATGGATTAAGGGATCACACAATGTAGTGATGAATACACACTATGTATCCATGTTTTGAAAAACATGAATTCCTTATTTATCATGTTACATTCCTACAATTCTATTTATCATTCTCGGATAATCTTGATCTAAGATGTCTTCTTGAACATGAAGATTCATGCCATCGGGACGTCCTCCTATTGTATGCTAGTTGTTGGGCAGTGTTAAGACACTAGACATTGCTGATCGGGTACTACCAGTAGATCTTACAGTTGTGCTAGTCTTGGCACCAGTCCTCATAATAGACATAGGTGCTGACGCACAATACTGAGAGGGAATTATGTGGTTTATGAAGCCCTTTCAGGGAGTACTGCCACCTTCCACGTCGATGGAAGAATTGAAACAGTCTTTCAGTAGCATCATCCTCTTACTCTTTCGGGGTACAGAGGACCCCAAGATGAAAAATCTTCGATAGAATCCATACTGAAAATATTCAAGCATTTGGAGATGCCTCTAAAGAGGAGGTTATATCTCGCTACATATATGCTTCATAATTATGCCAAGATATTGTGGGATGTGATATCACTGGTGGGACGCCAGCATGATATGGCTTGGGTGGTGTTCCATATTTCTTTCTATGATTATTTCTACCCGGAGGCCATGTGGGCTGATCAAGATAGAGAGATCGTGAGTTTGGAGTAGGGTCCTCTTTTAGTCATGGAGTATTATTCTCTCCTCCTAGATCTGCAGTGCATTACACAATTTCTAGGGGAGATGAGTTGTTTCTATTAATGAAGTTTTATGATAATATCATGAAGGACATTTGGGATCTGCTGAACATCTTCGTTTTGAATTTTATATCATCTATTTTCAATCAGGAACTGATCACAGAATGTAATCATAGGGATTTTGGAGCTATTTTCTAGGGTGGTTCTACATCCAGAGTTAGTGCTTCTCCTACTGATAGCAGGAAGCGCTGCAGAGAGTGTACACGTGGATATCCGAGTAGGTGGGATGTACCTTCATGTATCCAGTTGGAATGATATAAGTGTCAAATGGTCAGGCATATGAGGTCACATTTATCGAGAGACCCATTGGAGTACCGATCTTGTAGCAAGATGGGACATCTTTAGAATGTTTATCTGACCTTCTCACCAGCAGTTGGTGACTGGGTTTCTTCAATGACACCTCGTTCAGGATCTTCACCACTAGTTTCTCACAAGTATGAGAACTGGAGTTCTTTAGGTCATTCAAGCCAAGGTGGAGATCATGACTATTGTAGTTAGTCTCCAGGATTTCAGCAACATTAGGGTGGATCAGCTCAGAGTGGTCAGGCAGGGTCACAAGGTTGCAGTACAGGCCAAAATGTTGTAGTGGAGCGGACCTAGTAAGATCAGGATCCCAGACCCTCTACATTTTTATGTACGATCCTTATTGCCTCAGTTTTAGCATATTTTCTTTTCGATACAGTGCCTCCCCATAACATTATATTTATTTCTTTTGTTGATAGCCTTGGGCTCAGTATCATTTCATCTGCAGATATCTTGATTCTAGACACTCTGTTGGGGACATGAACAGCTAGTGTACATCAGATCAAGGAGTTCCGTCTTGAGAATGGTGGATTTCATTTCTTATGGGACCTCTATGTCTTAGAGAAGACACACTATGATGTCATTCTCGGAATGGATTGGTTAGTTCTCTTCCAGGCTGTTGTCGACAGTAATTGCAGTGGGGTGAGTATCACATCAACAGAGGGCATATTGTTCCTTCATACAGTCTAATGGGATTTCCATGAAAGTATAGCGGGACCCAAGCATCATGGGTTGGGACGAGTTACATCCTAGATTTCTAGTCTATATCTGGATGCCCAGGGGACTTCACAAGTGTCCATTCCTCTAGTGGTGGATCGTTTTAGGGATATCTTTGTTGATGACTTTTTCGTGATTGCCTCTAGAAATAGAGGTGTAATTTTCTATTGATCATGTTCTAGGAGTAGCACTGATGTCCATTCCATTTAATAGGATTGCTACACCTGAGTTACAGTTGCTCAAGAAGCATTTGTAGGAGTTTCAGTGAAAGGATTTCATCCAAAACTGTACTTCTCCTTGGGGTTTTCCTTTCCTATTTGGGAAGAAGGAGGATGGTTCCTTCAGACTTTCAGTGGATTATCAGAATTTAAACTATTTTATGTTCAAGAACTTATATCCCTTACCAAGGAATAAAGATCTCTTTAATCAACAAAGAGGAGCTTGTGATTTCTCAATGATTGACTTGAGGTCCGATTACCATATGTTTCATGTTAGACTGTATGATACACCCCTTACAGTCTTCAAGAGCAGGTATACTCTATACATGTATTTGGTTACGTCGTTCGGTCACATGAATGTTCTTTGTAGTCTTCATGGCACTAATGAACAGAGTTTTCTATCCATACATGGATTCTTTCATGGTAGTCTTCATGGAAGATATTTTGGTGTGCTCTCCCGCTCTACACGACCATACAAAACATCTTGAGATCATTTTGAGTACACTAAGAGAGAATCTTTTATATGATAAGCTCTCAAAATGCAACTTTTAGATTGACCAAATTCACTTCTTGGGTCATATTATCTCAGAGACAGGATTATTAGTAGACCCAGAAAGAGTGAGAGAATTACTTTCTTGTAATTAGCCAAAGAACTTCTTGAGGTACTATGTTTTTGAGGGCTGGTTGGATAATACAGATGTTTCATACAAGAATTTACATACATAGGAGCACCACTGATGGGCCTAACTAAGAAGGGTACATGGTTCTTGTGGTCAGATTCTTGTGATTCATCCTTTCAGCAGCTGAAAAAGAGGTTGACATCATCACTGATACTTGTTTTTATAGAGCTAGGAAAGAGATATATTTTTTACGGTGATGCTTAAATTATGGGCCTGAGAGTTGTGCTTATGTAGGGGCAAGGAGTCATTGCATCCAAATCTCGGTTGTTGAGGCCACATGAGAATAATTACCCGATGCATGATCTCGAGTTGGCAGGATTTGTTCATTCCATTTTCTGTGGGAGACATTATCTTCCGAGAGGGAATTTTGTCGTATTCACCCCACCACAAAATTCTCAAGAACATCTTCACTTAGCACAACATGAATTTGAGTCACCGAAGGTGAGTTGATTACCTTCAGTACTTTGATTTTGAGCAATCCTACATGCATGGTATGGGAAATGTATGGGATAATGCACTAAGTAAGAGAACAAAAATACAGTTAGTTTAGGAGGCCATCAGTGAGTGGCATTTTATAGTTATATTCTGTGATATGCCTTTGAAGATGCATGGAAGACAAAGAGAAGACAATTATTTACTATGTAGTTGTTATCTCTACACTTCTGGATCTAGTTTGAATGAGGAAACTATTAGATTATAAAGGCCTAGTCTTATGGGAAAGTGTATCAGGTGAGGACCCTATTCTTGAATGGACCATAGGAGAGGATGAGATCATTAATTTTCATGGACATGTATGTTTTTCAGAAGACATATGCGAAGAGATGATGCAGGAAATTAATTCCCTAGTTTGGGATGTTCGTTATTGTGTCACCAAGATGTATCATGATCTACACCATCAGTACTGGTGTCTAGGGATGAAGAGAGATGTTGATGGTTTCGTCATGATGTGTTCCACCTATCAGTAGGTGAAGGCAGAGAATCAGTGACTATCAGGGCTTTTGAAGAAGTTACCCATTTTTGAGTGGAAGTGGAATGATGTTGGAATGGATTTCATGACAGGTTTATAGAGATCACCTCGAGGAAGTGATGATGTTTTAGTTTCATTGACAAACACACGAAGATTTCTCACTCCTTCACGATCAAGGAGACCTTCAATGGAAAATGATCCTTAGCCCAGTTGGTGAGGTATCCTTAAGTGCATCCATGAGGCTTAGGTCTTGAACCATGAGGAGGCACATTTCTAGTGGTACTGTAGCATTATTATAGCAGCACTATAGTAGGCACTGTGTGGCATTGCATCATCTGTTGTAGTAGGTACTGTTCGTCATTTTAGGAGTGAGAAACTATTCACCTTAGGCCACTTGTTTGGTCTTGGAGTCCTTAGGGCCTTCAGTCCACCCAGACCTTTGTGTCAGTAGGGATTCCGGGCCACCTATAAGGCATTCAGGCCACCTAAATGCCTTTAGAAACAAGCAGTTTCCCCAGAAAGACTCTACAAAAAAGTAATAGCCCAAGAGGAGGATTTAGAGTAGGAACACTCATCAGAGTAGAACCAAATGTATTGGGAAAGAATGAGAGGTTATGGCTATGCCATCGAGACCAGATTGTGTTTGCGTGAGATGTTTAGCCAAACGGCCATACAAAGGTGGAGAGCTATCAACATGATGCAGATGCTTGGAAGGGGACGTTCCTTGTTGTTACATTCTTGTTTAATTCCATAAGACCTTCAGGTTAAGTAATGTCTCTCAAGCCTATGGGAAATGTAACCACATTAACCTACGGGATTTTTAAGGGTTCCCCCACATCCATTGAACGGTGGTTAACAAAAATCAATAAAAATAATCCTTCAGGCCACTTGAGTAAGGAGACCTTTAGTGTAGATGATATGAGAGGATTGTACATCTAAGAGACTATAAATATATATGGGGTTCCACCCTAAATTTTTTCAGATAGGGATGCACGTTGTACTTCTCGGGTTTGGAAGGGGATATAGAGGACTTTGGGTACATGGGTAATTTTGAGTACATCTTACCACCCACATACAGATATCCAGTCTGATCTTACGATTCAGGTTCTTGAGGACATGCTTCCAGCATGCATTTTTTATTTTGGAGGTTTATGGGAGATGCATATAAGTCTTGTGGATTTTTCCTACAATAATAGTTTTCAAACAACTAGTCAGATTTCACCTTATGAAGCATTGTACAGTAGGCAATGTCGATCACCCATATGTTGGCTAGAGGTAGGAGAGAAAGATATGTTGTGACCACGTGTTTTATAGGGGACCACAGAGCAGATATAGATGATTAGGAATAGGAAGGCTACTATACTGTCTTGAGAGAAGTCTTATACTAATCGATAGAGAAGACCTCTATAGTTCAAAGTTGGGGGTTATGTTTTCTTATTTGTCACATTGAGTTTGGGACACAGTAGGATTAGGAGATAGGGTAAGCATACGTCGAGGTATGTTGGCCCATTTGAGGTTTTGGAGAGAGTCGATCCAATTTCCTATCAGTTTCTGTTACCTTATAGGTATCATTCTATACACGACATTTTCGATGTTTCTCTGCTATTGCATTACATCTCAGACCTATTAAATGTTTTCCAACCAGAGGTGGTTGAGATAGTGGTGGATGTATCATTAGAGGATCATCCTATCCAGATTTTTAATCAATGTGTAATGGTTTTTTATGGCTGTTATATTCCTCTGGTACAAGTTCTATGGTAGCATAGGCAAGTAAAGGACCAGACCTGGGAGGGGGAGGCCGATGTACAATCACAACATTCAGATATTTTCGAGGATTCTTCTTCTACACCGCCTTGCTCGGGAAATTCATGGATGAAAATATTTAATGGGGGGTTGTAAGATGATGGATCTTCCTTTCAGGTATATTTTTTCGTTTCTAGTTTTTTAGGAAACATGGTGTTTTTGGAAATTTATGGAGTACACGACATCTACTCAATTTCAACACATAGATTTGTGCTAGCCATGTAAAATCTAAGCACATAGGTGTGTATGGTGACCTTGAGACTGCCTGAAGTGGGGCCCAGAAGAGGAATGTACATGTCGTGTACTGTTAAATTATAGGAAATATACTCTTTTTCATTAAACGGCCTATGATCGCGTCTGATGTAAAGAACACACTTCATCTTTAATCTTCTCATCTAGGAGTAATCATACAGTGTGGATCATCGTGAATCCCCTGACTCTCCATTTTTTCTCCAATTCGACCATCATCGATTGGATTGGAATCTCCAAAGGAGGATCTTCCTTCTTCTAAAGCCTCATCTCTTGGTTTTATCTTTTTCTCGAGTTATCATCGGTTGAACATTTTTAGAATTTTTTTATATCTACGACGTTATATGGTGATTAATGGGATGAGGTTCATGTATATCATTCTCAAGATTCCAAGGTAGGTGGTTTGTGCCTTTCTGTAGAGATTCTTTGAGTTATATGCGTAGTTTTTTTCCAAATATCCTTGTATGGGGTATTGCGTGTCTGTGGTTTTTGGCCATGTTGATTACTGATATTCCTTGTTTGTATGGATAGAGGAAAACTATTTGTGTATAGGTTTAACCTTGCCATGTTATGGATGTTTTTCCAATGTTTTCTTAATTTGACCATTAGGTCTTGTTTGCTGGTTCGGCTACATTTATTTCCATGCATAGTATTGTAGAATGGAGTGATTATATCTATTATGATGAAACCTACTGTAGACTTTTATCCAAGTATTAATCAAGGTTTACGTGCAATTTTTTTAGATTTGTAGGATTTCTATACATGGGGCTGTGGGAACCTGGTTTAGTGAGACCATAGGGGAAATTGGCATTTAGGGTTTTCGCAGAGTTTCTGTTATAATTATCATGATATGAGACCATAGGGGGTATGACGTTCAGTGCTCCCTGAGAGTGTATATAGTTATGTTACATGACCACCAAAGGAATTGACGTTGAATACTTATTCAGAGAATTTGAAGCTTACCGATAAAATAAAATTTGGGGAATTGATGGATATTTCTTCCTCAGAGAGTCTTTGTTCATACATGACAATAGGAGGAATTTATGGTGATATCTTCCTTATAGAGCCTATTATATATCATTTTAAATTGAACCAAAGGGGATAGGTGGTGAGAACCTTCACAGAGGATTTCTTGTATTGTGTTCGGTTGATGTAATTATTGAATGAATGTGTTGCGATTGAAACTGTAGGATTGATAACATTGATTACTTCCTTCAGTAATGCTTCATGCTGTTTATTTCCTGCCATATATATTCATGGTCTGTTAGGCACATATCATTTGGTGGTAGCTTACTGGGATTCATATCACACCCTAAATGGGTCATGCTTTTGGGAAAATACATATTATATTATTACAGGTCTATATGAGGGTAGGTCCCTGTCTACTACTAGTACATGACTGCTTTGGAGTTGGAGAGCATGGGACCAATATGAATCTTGCAATGTTTGGGAGTTGTTTACTTGATTTCTCTTGTACTTTGGGTTATCACTGTATTCCAGTATTGTGATTAGTTTGGATTCATTCCTAGAAATATGTAACATGCATCTTTATATATGTGCTACAATTTATTACTACCAATCTTTTGATGTTAACTTTTTTATGGTACTATTACTTCTTTCGCTATTGTTATTGGTTTTACTGCCACTGTGTTACTATGCCAATAAGGGCATAGTGTCCCAAATATCACACCCAAATCCCTCACTGCAAGTCGGCAGCCTCTGGCATTTTGGGAAATGTGTATGGGGCCATGTGACCAACTGAGTATTGGGATCCTTTGGGTGGAAACCAGAACCGTGAAGTTACAAGGTGGTATCAAAGGAGGAATTTTTATTGACTTACTGTTTGGAGACTCTAGTTCGGGATAAGACAGAATAGGTTCTTTGTAATAAGATGTTCCTAGTAGTAGCCAACTCATGTATAGGGAAAATCCAATCAACCTCATTTATAGAAATTTTCTAGTATGACATTTTTACAGTTGATCTGATTTTACCATATGGTGATTCACATGTTTGGTGATATTATTGTAGATATTGTTGAGGATCTATTTCGATTGAAAAATTAGGAGATGAGGGTATGATGTCTCGTGCATTATATAGGAAATTGCTAGAAATCACATGTTATGCATTATTTCCATGCCATTTAGGGTGAATTAGAAATTGCATGTTGTTGTGATAGATGTTGTGTTAGATATTCATGTTGTTGTGATATATTCCTTGATATAATACCTGATATATAATATGGTATTCATTTGTGTATTATTTTGTTTGAATAGACACCAAAAATTGGTTTTGAAGGTGTTATGGGCCCTCATGGACCGGAATTTGGTGGATCATGAACTGTTTTCCTTGTATATGATATGTGTAAGATGTCAATATTTGATTTGTTGTGAGTATGGGCCATCACAGATTAGAATTTGGCACATTAATGTTCGTTTCTGTGTTTTCGAGGCTTCCAGGGTAGTTTCTGAGGCATATTGTCCATATGATCCCAGAATTCATGGAGTGTATTGATGAATACACATTGTTTGTCCTTCTATTTGGGATATAAATTTTTTTTCTTACGTTCATGTTCTGTATTGTATGTACATGATTAGTAGATTCGAACCATGTCATGGGTTTTGTGGGTTGAGACATGAGGATGGGAAATCATGGTAGAGCATGCCGTGTTCTGGACATACACACCGTGTTGTGTAGACCATGTGTCCACCTGTGTGACTAAAAACACATATAGATAAAACATATGTTATACATGTTATGTCAATATTTAACATGTCGTGTACTGTAACCCAAGTATCTGGCCATGTAATGAACAACACGAGTTAGTGAAATCCTTCTAGTACATTTTGTGTCTAGAAAAAACACACCATGTATTGTAACCCTAGTATCCTACTGTGTAACTAATAACACGTGTTGGTGACGATTGTTTAGTACAATCCATATCTGGAATTAACATGAAATGCATTCTTGTTCTAGGAGAACCGTATGGCTTATCCACGTAGGGTAACTCGGGTAGGGATATAGGATTCAAGGACACTCCATGTGTTTGGACAACACACCATGCGTTTGGGTGTTACACGGCCTGGGTTGTTAGGAGTACAGGACCATGTGAAGGATTAAGGGAACACACCATGTAGTGATGAAAACACTTCGTGTATCCATGTTATGAAACACATTAATTCCTTCATTCTTCTGTACCCCTCTTACAATTCTATTTTTCAGTCCGTGATAATCATGATTTAAGGTGTGTGTTTGACCTTTCATTATTATGCCACCGAGATGTCATATTGGTTTTACACCTGTTTCAGGGTAGTGATCAAACCCTAGACATGGCAGATCATGGACTACCAGCATATCCTCCATTTGTGTCAGTCTTGGAACCAGCTGTCATTCCATACCCAGGTGTTGATATATTGTTTTGACATGGATTTATGAGGTTTATGAAGAACATACAAGGAGTACCGCCTCCTACAACATAGATTGAAGAATTGACATCGGTCTTTTAGCAGTAGAATCCTTGCACTTTCATAGGGGATGGAGGACCCCGGTCTATAGAGTCATGAATAGAATCCATGCTGATGATCTTCGAGCTTCAATAGACGCCTTCAAAGAGGAGGGTCAAGCTGCCTATGTATATTCTTTGAAATTCCACCAAGAGATGGTAGGATGTGATCTCATAGGCTAGGCACCAGAAGTATTTTTCTTGGGAGGAGATCTAGTATGCCTTATTCGATTAATTCTACCAGGACACCTTGTGGGTCGATCGAGCCTGAGTGTTCATGATTTTGGAGCAGGGTTCTCTTTCAGTCATGGTGTATTATTCTCACTTCACATACCTACAATTCATTACACCATTTTTTCAGAGGAGATGAGTTGTTCCTAGTGAGGATGTTTGAGGATGGTCTCAGGTAGGACATTTGAGATCAGGTGAATATCATCAGGTTGACTTCAATATCTTCTATAGTAAATCAGGCACTGATCAAAGACCGTAATATGAGGGATTATGGAGATGTGTTCTAGGTCGGTTCTGCATCCAAAGTTTGTGCTTCTCTGGATGATAATAGGAACCACCATAAAGATTCTACATGTGGAGACCTTAGTAGGCAGGATTCATCTTTAGGTATCCAGGTGGTATTCTAATAGTGTGGAAATGTTAGGTATATAGGGCCACATGGCCAGAGAGACAATGTGGAGTGCCAATAATGCCATAAGACAGACCATAATTAGTGTTTCTATCTGATATTCTCACTAGCATCTGGTGACATGGGTTATTCTATGACACCTTTTTTGGAAGCCGAACAACTAGTTTCTCACCAATCTAGGAACCATAGTTTTTCCAATTGTTCATGCTGAGGTGGAGGTCATGGTCGTGGTAGTCAGCCGCTCGACCTTCAGTAAAAACTGGGTGGATCAGCTTAGAGAAGCCATGCAAGGTCACATGGCCACGGTACATGCCAGAATTTAGTAGTGGAGTTGACCCAATAAGAGATGGTTTTGGGCCCTTTACAATTTGGGGTATGATCCTAGTTTCCTCGGTTTTAGATTTTACACTTTTTGATATCAGGACTTCCTATAGCTTTATATCTGTTTATGTTGTGGAGATCATTGGGCTCAGTATCATTTATTCTACGGATATCTTGATACCAGACACTCCATTGGGGACAATAATGGCTTTTGTACATCAGTACAAGAAGTACCCTCTTCAGATTGGTGGATGTAAATTCGTTTTGGACCTTTATTTCATAGATATTCCATTCTAGGATTTAACTCTTGGAATGGAATTGTTAGTTCCCTTCTAGGCTATTTTCGACTGAAATCGTTGTAGGGAAAGTATCACATCAATAGAGGGTGGATAGTTTCTTCATAAAGTTTAATGGGATGTCTAGGAAAGCATAGTAGGACATGAGCATCATGGATTGGGAGGAGTTACAGAATAGATTACTAGTCTCTATCTAGATGACCAGGGGACTTCATAGGTGGGTGTACCTCTAGTGGTGAATCGTTTCAAGGACATATTTCTAGAAGACTTTTCAGGTTTTCCTCAAGAGTGGGAGGTGAGATTTTCTATTTAACTTGTTACAGGAGTGGCATATGTGTACATTCCTACTTATTGTATAGCTACAACTAATTTACAGGATCTCAAGAAGCAATTAGAGGAGTTTTGGGCAAAGGTTTTCATCCGACTCAGTACTTCTCCTTGGGTTTCTCTTGTCTTGTTTGCAATGAAGGAAGATGATACCCTTATACTTTGTGTGGATTATCAGAAGATGAATCAGTTGACTGTTAAGAACTGATATAACTTGTCAAGTATTGAAGATCTCATTGATCAGATTGAAAGTGACCGAGTGTTCTAAAAGATTTACTTTAGGTCTGGTTACAATCAGTTTCATGTAAGACCATTTGATATACCTCTTAATGCCTTTCGGAGCAGGTATATTTTGTATGAGTATGTGGTTATTCCGTTTGGTCTCACAAACGCGCCTGAAGTCTTCATGGACCTGATGAACCAAGTGTGCTATCCATACATGGGATCATTCGTGGTAGTCTTTGTGGATGATATATTGGTGTACTCTCACACTTGACATGACCATTCCACACATCTTGAGATCATTTTGAGTACAATGAGAGAGCATCTGTTATATGAAAAGCTCTCAAAATTCCACTTTTTGATTGATGAGATTCACTTATTTGGTCATGTTATCTCAAAGATAGGAGAATCAGTAGACCCAGAGAATGTGAGAGTAGTCGTTTCGTGGAAGAATCCTAAGTATGTATTTGAGGTGCATAGATTTCTAGGGCTAACTAGATACTACAGACAATTCATAAAAGACTTCTCACGCTTAGCAGCACCACTGATAGGCCAGACTAAGATGGGTACAAATTTCTTGTGTTCAGATTCATATGAGTATGACTTTAAGGAGTTGAAAAGTAGGTGGACTTTGGCACCTATACTAGTTTTTTCAGAGCCAGTCAAAAGCTACACTTTTTACTATGATGCTTTAGGTATCGTCCTGAGAGATGTTCTTATCTAGGGGGAGGATTCATTGTGTATTATCTCTGCAGTATAGTCTGAAATAGAGGAATTATCCGACATACGATCTTGAGTTGGCAGTAGTTGTTCATGACTTATGTTGATGGAGACATTATCTTATGGGAGAGAATTTATTTGTTTTCACCAACCACAAAAGTCTCCAGTATATCTTCAATTAGAATGACCTAAATTTTAGGTAGAAATGTCTAGTTCAGTACCTTTAGTTATTTGATTTTGAGCTTTCCTACATGCTTGTGAAGGGCAATGCAGTGGCTGATGCACTGATCAAGAGGGCTCATATACAGGCAGTTCAAGAGACCTATATGAGTGGTAGATTATTTATTTTTCTCTAAGATGCATTTGGAGGTTCATGATAGACAAGGTAAGATGTTTATATCTTCTCTAGGTATTATCTCTACTCTTCTTGATCGAGTGCGATTGAGAAAGTTATCAGATTCTGAAGGCCTCGTCCTATGAAAATGCATGTCAAGGGAGGACACTATTCCTGGATAGACCATAGGTGAGGATGAGATCTTGTGTTTTCATGGACGCATATGGGTTTCAGCATACATACACAAGGAGATGATGCGAGACTTTCATTACTTAGTTTGGGAAGTTCATCTAGGTGTCACCAAGATGTATCGTGATCTACAATGTCAATAATGGTGGCCATGTATGAAGGGAGATATTGCTCATTTCGTCATGAGGTATTCTACCTGTCAGCAGGTGAAGGCAGAGAATCAGTGACTAGCATGCATTTTGATGCAGTTACCCATTCTCGATTGGATGTTGAATGACGTCGCGATGGACTTTGTGTCAGGTTTACCGAGTTTGCCTTAAAGAAATGATAGAGTTTCGGTTTTTATTGACAAACTCACGATGGCTGCTCATTTCTTGCCATTCATGGTGACCATTAGTGTAGATGGGGTAGGAATATTTTACATCTGATAGATTGTATATCTATATGAGGTTACACACTTCATTGTTTTAGACATGGATGCATGTTTTACTTCTTGGGTCTGGAAAGGGCTACATAAGGATTTGGTAACACATGTACTTTTGAGTACAACATACCAACCCCAGAAAAGTGGTCAGTCCGAGCATACGATTTAGGTGCTTGAGGACATGCTTCGAGCATGCATCCTACATTATAGAGGTTCATGGGAGAAGCACTTACCTTTTGTGAAGTTTTCCAACAATAATAGTTTCCAAGAAACTATTCAGATTACACCTTATGATGCTTTATAAGGTAGTCCATTCTGATCACCCTTATGTTGGCTAGAGGTAGGAGAGGCAGCTATGATAGGTTTTCAACTTTTATAGGATACCACATAGTAGATAAATTTTATTTGGAAGAGGATGGCTACTGCACTATCTCGACATAATTCTTATGCTGATCGACAAAGACAACCTCTAGAGTTCAAGGTCGGAGATCAGGTTTTCTTACGTTTCACACTGAGGATGAGACACTGAAGGATTATGAGAACGGATAAGCATTCATCGTGGTATGTTGAACTGTTTCATGTTTTGGAGAGCGTTGGGCCAGTTTCCTATCAGTTGTAGTTACGTCAGAGGTATCAGGCTATGCATGAAGTCTTCCACGTTTCTCATCTACGATGTTACTTCTCAGACACATGTCATGTTTTCCAACATGAAGAGGTTGATTTAGAAGTGGACGCAGCATTCATTGAGAATCCTATACATATTGTTGATCGAAGTGTGAAGGTTCTGTATGATCAGTCCCTTCCTCTGGTACAAGTACTATCACAGCATAAGTGAGTACATGATGAGACCTAGGATGGGGAGGTAGATGTACAATCACAATGGATGAATCTTTTTGATGACACTTCATCTACGCTTACTTGATAGGGAAATTAGGGGGTGAATTTCTTTAATGGGGGGGGGGTTGTAAGAACCTAGATATTCATTTCTTGTATGTTTTTAATTTCTATATGTTTTTTAGGAAAAGTTGTGTTTCTGGAAATTTCTGGAGTACATACCATGTACTTATAAGTAATCTTCCTATACTCAGTTGTCGCACATAGCCATGTGTTGGTCGTGTAATAGCCGAGTACATAGTTGTGTATGGTGACTTTGAGACAGCAAAAAGTGGGCCCCCGAAAAATGCTAGTACATGCCATGTACTTTTAAAATATACACTGTGTAGTTTCTTTTTTCCATTAAATGTATCGGGGTCGGGTCAGATGGAATAAAAAAACCTTTTCTTCACCGTTTTTGTCTAAGAGAGACCGTACGTCATGGATCTTCACCAAGCACTCGACTCACCATCCATTCTCGTATTTGACTGTCATCCACAGCATTGGAATCGCCACAATTGGATTTTCCTTCTTCTACAGCCTCATATCTGGATTTATTCTCTTCACGAGTTATCCTCGGTTGAACATATTTTTCATTTTTTTTAGTAATGAAATTAATGGCCTTAGGTTCATGTGTATCGATCTCACAATAATAAGGTAGGTGGTTTGTGCCTTTTCGTAGATATTTTATGAGTTGTATGTGAAAAAGTGCCCAATAACCTTGTATGGGGTATTGAGTGTTTATTATTTTTAGCCATGTTATTGCCTCATATGCCTTGTTTTTTTGGATAGAGGTTAATTTTTTGCAAATAGGGTTAACTTTTCCATGCTATGGTTTTTTCCATGTTTGATTGTTTTGACCATTTGGTCTACTTTGCTGGTTAGGCTACATTGCTTTCCATGGATAATATTGTAGGATGGAGTGATTTTATCTATTATGTTGTGATACTCTATAGGATATTCAGCCATGTAGTTCTCGAGGTTTTATTGGTCTTCATTTTATCATTTGTGCATGATTGATTTACTCAGGGCTTCCAGAACTTGGTGTAGTGAGACCATAAGGGAAATTGACATTGAAAGATTTTCTTGAGTGTCTGTTATAATTGTCACACTATGAGATAGTAAGGGGGGTTGAAATTTAGTGCTCCCTCAGAGTTTCTATAGTAATATTATGATACCACAGCTGGATTTGACGTCGACTTATTCTCAGAGCATCTGTAGTTTACCGATAAAAGACTATAGGGGGAAATAACTGTGATTTTTTCCTCAAAGAGTCAGTGTTCGCACATGACTATCAGGGGAGTTGACTATTAGTGCTTCCTTATAGAGTCTTTTTTATATCCTTCTAAATTGAACCAGAAGGGATAGATGGAGAGAACCTTTCCATAGAGTTGCTTGTATTGTTTTTGGTTGGTTAAATTGTTGAATGTATATTTTGCGATTGAAACTATAGGATTCTTTACATTGAGTAATTACTTGTTTAATGCATTATTTTTTTCTTGCCATATATATTCACTAAATATTAGTCATAATTATATTGGTGTTTTCCTACTAGAATTCGTCTCACACCCGGTTTGGGTCATTATTTTGGGCCCAAACATATTATATTTTTGCAGGTCCTGATAAGGGAAAGCGCCCTTCTACTTTTAGTACTTGGCTGCTTAGGAGATGGAGAGCATGGGACCAAGATGAGGCTTGTGATGTTGTGGAGAATTTTACTTTCTTTATTCTATAATTAAGTTTAGCACTTTATTCCAGCATTTTGATTTGATTGGCTGTTTGCCTAAATATATGTATCATACATCATTATATATGTGCTCCAGTTTATTACTACTAGTATTCTGATGTTTATTTGTGTATGGTATTATTAATACTTCTTCTATTGTTATCAGTTTTACTTCTATTGTGTTACTCTACGAATGAGGTGATTCTTTTCTCAATATCACACCAAAATACCTCACTGCAAGTCACCTGCCTCTGGCGTTTGGAGAAATACACTTGAGGCCATGTGACCAACCAGGTACAGGGAACCTATGGGTGGAACCCGGAACGAGTACATTACAATGTGGTATAAACGGAGGTTTTTTTCTTATTGACATACCTATTGGAGCCTCTATCTAGTGATACGACGGAATAGGTTTCAAGTAATATGTTTTGCCCGAGAGTAGCTAACCCATGTACAAGAAAAATCCAATCTACCTTGTTTATTTCAATTTTTATGATTTTTAAATTTTATAGTTGTTTTGATTTCACCACTGGGTGATTAACATGTTTTATGATATTATCGTTTAAATTATTGCGGTTCTATATCTATTGAAAATTGATTCAATGATGGTATTCCATCTCATGAATCATATATGCACATTCTATAAATCACATGTCATGCAATCTTCTATGCCATTTTTCATTCATTAGTGATTGCATGTTATTTTGATAGATGTTGTGTTAGATATGCATGATGTTGTGGTAGATTCCATTATAGAATACCTTATTTTTTTTAATGTGTATTTGTTTGTGTAAGGTTTTGTATGAATAAATTCCAAACATAGGTTCTTGAGGTGTTATGGTCCCTTATAGACTGGAATTTGGTGGATCACTTCACTGCTATCCTTGATATGACATGTATAAGAATCCATGATTTGATTTGTAAGGAGTGTGGCCCCTCATAGATCAGAATATGGCACTTTAGTATTCAATTCTATGTTTTCTGGGCTTCCGAAGTAGTTTCCGAGGATTACTATAATTAAGAACCCTAAATAAACGACATATAGTGATGAATACATGTCGTGTGTCCATCTGTTCGGGAATGAACTTTTTTTCTGAAGTCCATGTCGTGTATAGTATGTACATGTCGTGTAGTCTCTAACTATGTCACAGGCTATGTGGGCAGAGCCACAGTGTTGGGAAATCATGGTAGAACACACCGTGTTTCAGACATATACACCCTATTCTGTAGACCATGTGTCCACCCTTATGACTAACGACACTGATAGATAAATCATAATTTATACACGACATTTCAAGCATGAACATGCCGTGTAGGGTAACCCGAGTATGCAGTCATGTAATAAACAACACAGGTTGGTGAAATCCTTCTAATACATGCCGTTTTTTGGAACAAACACGCTATGTAGAGTCATCTATGTAACTGGCCTTGTAACTAACAACATGGGTCGGTGAGGTCGTGTAGTACACACTGTGTCTGGAACATACATGTTGTGTCGTCTTGTTCTAGGAGAATCGTGTGGCTTAGCCATGTAAGGGATCTCAGGCAGGGATAGAGGATTCAAGTAACACCACTACAAATACAGATTTTATCAGTGCTAAAAATGGCCTTTAACAGTGCTAGAGAAGTGTTGTTAATGCCCGCGAAGATAGGGGTTCCCCTTTATCAGCCCTCCAAAAAGCGCTGATAAAGACCCATTTTATCATCGCTTTTTTAGCATTGATAAAACTAAAAAATTAAAAAAAATTAAAAAAATATTGCCAATCTTGGGGAGGGACTTTTTACAGCGCTTGATCCCCCACTCTATCAGCACTTTCCCACACCTCATGCGCCTGCACACACCGCATACACCCTTCATCACCGCTAGCCCCTCTAAATCACCCTTGCACGCACGCCCCTTCCTCCACCTGGATTTGATCTCAAGACCTCCCCCCAACGCACCTAAAGCCTTTTCCACTCCCCTATATTGAATTGTTCTTTTATTTATGATATATCTATTAATTTATATATATTTTTTTTATATTTATTCATATAGTAAGATATAATTATATTAATATATATAGTTATATTAATATATATATATATTAATATTAATATATATATATAGTTATATTAATATATATATTTATTGTTATATTAATATATATATTTATAGTTATATTAATATATATATATATAGCTATATTAATATATATATATAGTTATATTAATATATATAGTTATGTTAATAAATAGTTATATAAAAATTCATATATTGGTATTTTAAATAAAATGGATATTAGTTATTATTTAGATAAATCTAATATATTTTATATGTAAATATAGTAAATTATTTATTTAAAAAATTAAATTTTTAGGTGTGAATATATAATAAATATGTACATATAGTTATATAATAGATTATAAATAGCAGTGCATTATAATAAGTGATAAATTTCAAAGAAATAATATCAATATGAATGTAATACCTTGAAATAAATTCATTCCCCACCAAAAAAAATCCAATAATACCCTTGTAAACGAGGTTGAAAATCCACAAAATGTAAAACAATTAGGCTACCCCAACTAAAAAATCATTTTTGAGGCCGGGCTTTTTTGGAATCGAAAAAACCTTGAATATGGTCTCCAGTTATCAAATTAATGTAGAGATCCTCATAGGATTCGATTTGATATGTGGTAGAGCTCCAACGGACACCCGAATCAAAAGTTATGGTCGTTTGAAGTTCGAGATACGTTTTCAACATATTTTGGAACATTTTTCAATTTTTGTTTGTTTTGTCTTCAAATTGTTATTAAATCAATATTACTCCATAATAATTATAAAAATATTAATTAAAAATATTTTTTTAATTTTTTTATAAGCCATTTTCACTAAATTTTTTATATATTAAGTATATTAAGTGTACATGTATATTTACACTTATCTAAAATATATTAAAACATTTAATATTATAATTATATCAATATAACTATATTGATATATTTATATATTAATATATTATTTTTAATTAATTTTTTTTGAAGTCGAACCCTTTATCAGCGCATTTAAAAAAGAGATGATAAAGGTCCCCCTTTATTAGCGCTAAAAAAAGAGCTGATAAAGGGGGTACCTTTATCAGTGCTAAAAAAGCACTGATAAAGGGGTACTTTTATCATCGCTTTCTTTAGCACTGATAAAGGGGTTCGTTTATCAGTAATTTTTTTAGCACTGAAAATGGTACCCCCCTTTATCTGCGCTTTTTCGTTAGCGATGATAAAGGGTTGGTGCTGGACCTTCCCAATTTTGTGGTAGTGTACACACCGTGTGTTTGGACAATACATCGTGTGTTTGGGGTGTTACACAACCTGGGTTGGAATGGAGTACACGCCCTTCTGAAGGCTTAAGGTAACATATTGTGTAGTGATTAATACACACCATGTATCCATGTTTTGAAAAACATGAATGCCTTCATTCTACTGTTCCCATCATACACCTTTAGTTTTCAGTCCTTGATAATATTTATCTATGTCGTACATTTTCCCTTGTAGAGTCATTCCACTGAGACATCCACCGGTTGTATGCCAGTTGCAGGGCAGGGATCAGACACCAGACATGGATGATCAGGGACTACCAGTTGATCCTCCAGTTGTGCTAATCTTGTCTCCATCTGTCATTCTAGACATAGGTGTCGACTAATAGTTCCAATAGTGTTTTATGAGGTTTAAGAAGACCATCCATGGAGTACCACCTCATGCCTCGTCGGTGGAAAAAAATTTGTGAGTCGTCCAGCAGCAACATCCTCCCACTATTGGTAATGTCCCTAAAATTCCATATTTTTTAAAAAATTTATATGGAATTATTTTGACACCACAAAATCTGACAACACACAATTCTGAGGCCTAGAGTTCCTGGAATGATCCATCGAAGTTTTTTTGAGTTTTAATTAGCGCACATAAGAAGTATTCCTGAAAAAGTGGAATAACACTTAAATGGGAACTCGAACCAAAAATCTGAAGGCATCAATGTGTTTGGGATGGCAGGTTTACTCAAGACATGACTTAAGATTATTCGGCGGGGGCCTCCTGTGATAAAATACAAAATTGGCATAACAGAAAATATAATAATTAAATAAATTTTTTTCTGTTTCAAATTCATATAAGTCACAAACGGTATCTCGGATTGAAAATCTGAGACCACCGCTGTACTTGGGAGGGAATTCTTTATTTATGAAGATACTAACTTTAGCTAGTGCGTTCCACTAGTGAATGTTTGTTTTTAGCTGTAAATAAAATAATTATGTGACAACTATTTTATTGTAAAATCGATAAATTTTAAATGGTAGATAAGATTTGAAATATTAGAGTACCATTTTGTTCGTTGGGGCATGTTTCACTTAGGCGGAGCCTAACCTTGACAGGCATTGGTCAAGGGTGACTGTTATAATTTTTATGAACTTTTTTTAGAACATTTAGTAAACGCGTGAGCGGCATTATATAACTTTTGACCCGGTGTTCGGAATTGAATTCTGAGGGCACTATTGAACTCGCAGTGTCGATATTCTCTTGTGGAGACCTTCACCTTGACCACAGTAGGTCAAGGGTGAAAGTTGGTTTTCATGAATTTTGTGGGAGATTTAAAAGAATAAAAATAAAATAAATAACAAATTTTATTTTATTTTTAAAACCTCCCATTTGAGGTTTAGTGGTGGGGGCACCTATACTAAAAAACCCTATTTTAAATTAAAAGGTGGGGATCACCCAACCCTTGAACTCCCCCTTTAATGGGAGATAACTCTTGGGTTTCTGCACACTGATGTGGAAAATCAATTAGTTTATTTAATAAACTTATTTGGCAGTTTAACATTTTTTTGGAGGATTGTTGGAAAAAGGGAGAGATTTGGGGAACTTGGTAGGAGATTTTTGAATGATGAACATCCACTACAACGAAGAGAATCATCTATAATCGGAGAACGAGGATGACACATGATCCCGGATCGGAAACATCTTGCAGGAGCAATGAATGTTGACGTCACTATCTCAACGACTTTGTCTTCTTCCTCGTGCCACCTCCAATGGAAAATCGTGGTAGGGGTTTTTATATATGTTTGATTTTTTTTAATTTATTCTTCATATCCTAAATTCATGACGATGATGTCCAAATGAACATGTCCATAATCTCTCACATAAACCATGCTCCTCTTTCTTTTTATTCTTTGCATGTTCTATGTGCGTTCTTCAACGACTACTATTTATTGGTGTTGGAAACATGGAGTTTTCATGAGCGCGATATATGTACGCGATTCCCTCGACTCAAGGGTCACAAATATGTAATCGTTTAATTTTTCTGGCTTGGAACGAAGTTGCAATGGATCGTGGAAGGAGGTGGCCAAATATTTATCGGTTTGGAAACACAATATTAGGTTGAGCATGACATATGGATTCGGATCCCTATACATGAGGATCATGAATATGTGATCATTATATTTTTTGGGTTTAGAACGAATATGTGGCGTCCCACAAAAGGTTTGACGTGGTTGTGTAATTTCTAGTGTGTGTTTAGGGCGTAGCTCCGGGTGAGGTGGATAGTGCGACGTGCGGCTGTGGAGGACAGCCGGGTGGCAGTGTCCAGGTAGTGCAGCAGTCTAGAGGTGTCGTGGATCAGGTAGCCAGAGGTGGTGGTATTGGTCTGGCCATGCCGAAGATGGGAAAATTGTGAATTAAGATGGAATTATATTAGAGAGAAAAACATAAATATTTTGATAGATATATTAAAAATGAATATAAAGTGCCAATTAAGAGGGATGCACACTCAACCTGAAAAAATGGATATATAATGTATTACATGGAAGGTTTAAAAAAATATTAATAATAATTTTAAAATATTATTATTGTAATTTTTTTGGAAAACTATGTTTTGACCATAACTTTTTCGTGTGACCACGGTATCACGAGCCATCAGCGGCAGTAAAACCCTGACTTCGAGACGTAAATTATGAGTCTAATATTGGATATCTTTTACCGGTTTTTTGGATCAGGTACCCAAAATGCTCAAATAATATTAAAACAATATTATTATTAAATATTTTACCATTCATAACTCCTTTGTGCAACTTCTGAATGAGATATCGTAAGTGGCGACGTGATCCCGACATTAAGACAGTCCATTTATGTCTAATGATAAATATTTAATTCTGGTTCATGGCTCGGGTCCACAAAGCACCCAATATTATTATTATTATTTTTATTGTGAGATCATTTATTCTACATATCTCCCTCATATGGTCTCAAAATGATGAACCTTCTATGGCACTAAAAACCATGGATTGAGATGGTCCTTTTGGTATACCCCACTAGAGTTTTGGATAAGGATGGGGTACAATCAGGTTGGATCGATCACGAATCCAACCGTGCCCTCGAGACTAAAAGGATAATAACTCAAAGACTAGGCTTCTGATTGACCCACATTCTGTTGCGTTGAGTCCCCAATGACATTGTCTTCCTTTGAGATACTTAATCATGGGACTTAATGGTAGTTGGAGTATCGACCAGTGGTGTGGGGAGAAGGATCTCCCAAAGATGAGCAAGCCTAGTGCAAGAACCCACTAGGTGGCTGTGACGAGAAGACTGACTGGTGATCCAATGTTTGTTAGCTTCTACTGAACCTATGTGTGTCAACTCCTAGGGATCATCTGTGGGTCAGATCCTAGAGAACATGTGTCGGTCAACTCCAAGTGATCCTGCGTGGGTCAGCTCAAGTAATCATGTGTGGGTCAGCTCCTAGCAATCCTCTGATGATCAGGTCCTAGAAATCCTGTGTGGGTCAGCTCCAAAGATCCTCTATGGGTCAGCACCTAGTGATCCTGTGTGACTCAACTCCAGCGATCCTGTGTGGGTCGTCCCCTAGCGACCCTATGAGGGTCATCTCCTAGTGATCCTATGTGGGTCAGCTCCAAGTGATCTTGTGTGGGTCAGCTCCTAGTGATCTTGTGTGGGTCACCTCCTATAGATTATGTGTAGGTTAGAAGTAGAACCTCTTAATAGAGTAGTGTTATTTAATAGATACAAATAATCATCTCTACTATAGTACCTAAGTTATAACTGGTGTGATCTAAGTTCTTACGTTTGTGTTACTTTCCTTCTAGGTAATACCTTAGTGGTATTCTTCTATTTGGTGTACATGTGTGGTACTTTTGTTTGTGGTTTTCCATCCTTTGTGGAACTATGTAGCTTTGGGATTTTGGGTTGGAACCTATGCTTCCTCTTAATTGAGATGTGTATACCTGATAACTTAGGTATATGTATGGGAATATATCTATGAATGGTTGACAGATGACTTCATGCATTGAGGTTTATCCTTTGTGGATTTTTTGAGACCTTGAGGGTCTCAGGGTCCCTACTGAGTATCGTTATACTCACCCCTACATGGGCTATGCCTGCACCTTGTTGTGTTTGGTGCATAAGACATACATCGTTGATCGATAATGAGGGTACTAGGACTGGATGGTGCCCGTAGGTGGACAATACGACGAGTTGGTACACGAAGGAGGCGGAGGGATGTGGAGTGCTAAGGTGGAAATTTGTACATACCCATCAGGTAGGAAACTTAGAGGACGACCTAGCAGTTGTCTTCCTTTTTCTCCAGTTTACGTAAACTTTCAGTTTCATGTACTTTCCTCTTGGGATTGTATTCATGACCCTTTTTCTTACTGTACTTGAACTATTTACTATAAAATTTCCTTGCATTCATATCTTGTTGGGTGCCTAGTTTCATGTTATTATAGGTTATAAAGGAAATTCCTTCCTAGATTTGGGGAATACACCTTCAATGCTAGTCGCCAGCCCCTGGCCTATGATTGGAGGGCTTGTGGTAGTCACGACATGGGCCCCAGGGGACGGGTTTTGACAAATTGGTTTTAGAGGACTCAGTTATACCACAGAACATAAGACTCTGATCTTTTTAACGACAATATTATTAAGTGCAGTGAGTGTAGTTATTAGTTTAGGGAATACACCGTCGGTGCGGTGTCTGACTTATCTATACAGCAGGACCATAACTTCTAATTTCTGACTCAGTGCATGAAAACACTAATTGTGTGTGTATTATGAAAAGTTTTCTTGTGTTTTCATTGAGTCAGCTCATGAGGTATAACTTAATAACTGTGGTGCATCTGTTTCATTATCAAGATTCCACTGCATAGACAACCAGATAATATTACTGAGAGTTTACAGAATGACGGACCCCCGAGTGATGAGGCTCCAGTGCATGACCCGTTTACTATGTTGTCACCTTCGGGTGGTGTACCAGTAGCACCACCACCCGTTGGGTAGCCGATACCACCAACCGCACTGGAAGACGATGCATGTTGACTGATCGCATTGCATGAGTTCCATCAGTAGATGCCTTCAAGGTTTTGAGGTGAGACATATTCCCACGCAGCTAACAGCTGGCTGGAGACGATTGCTAGAGTTTTACGCCTATTTGAGACACTAATAGGGCAGATGGGGATCTTAACGGCTATCCTTTTCACGTTAGTGACAATGAGGATGTTCCATATAGTGATGAGGCTTTGGTACGTGGACTGTTTCCCAAGATAGTACCTTTGGGTAGTGTGCCAGCTATATCATTACCTGTTGGTCAGCAATTACAACCGGCGGTACCGGTAGAGGACACATTTAGTAATAGTTCCATACATGAGTTTCAACATCACATACCCCACAGGATCCGAGGTGAGCCTAACTCCCAGGTGGCAGAGGAATATCTTGAGTAGGTGTCTGAGAGTTCTCTATAGCTTATATAGCTTCGGTTGGATGATATGTTGATAGCTTTGTATTCGTCTAGGCATAGAAACCATTCCTAGTACTCGATGAATACGATACGATTAGTGCTTCAGGTCTCGTACTTCCGAGAGAGAGGTGTTTATGGCCATCTGATCCACCACTATTCCTATATGCATTTCTACTTATGTTAGGGTGCTAGAGTGAACCTTTTTTGTTGAACGTTCTTTTTTTGAGAGGATACATCCAGTCAATGTTAGCAGTTGGAAGGCAGGAAACTGGCACCAGTCACAAAGACCTGGCATGTAAAATGTTTCAGGAATAATATGTGTTAGGGACAGATGAATCTGGAGGGCCGCAGATGTGGATGCAGAGCTAGGAGAGTAGCATGAGGTTGTGTACATTTCTACCTCTTAAAACCACCCCCTTTTTGGGGACCCCACCAGGCTCGGGGAATCGGAGGATAAGCGAAGGTACTAGCTTCATGCGGTCAAGTAGTGTGACCCAAGGGCTCTAAGAATGATTTGAGTTACGGTCTGTGTCTACTAATAGATTATGTATCAATATACGTAGGAACTAATCATTCATTCCTTCAAAGAAACATTCCCAAGACATAGAGTATACTGTTAAATAGTTAACATGACCCTCAGGTTTGGAGATACCTTTAAGAGGATACTCGATAATCACACATACGTCGACGGTGTGATCTAAACCATGTGGTAAGAGTTTTGGGTGGAACCTCTTGGTGGAAGTATCGAGGCCTTATTACATTATATTGGTTATGGACTGGACATCCATAGTTCAATCTCAGCTTGATTTTATTAGTCAAAAAGGTTGTGGTTTATCTACAATGTTGGAATGTGGGTTTCCTTGGTCGATGAAAATGGAATCCTAGGCAGCACAGGACAAACTCCAGCAGATGACGGTGTATCTGATAACTCAGGAGTCAGCCATCCTCACCCTCGTTGTAGAAGAAGTTTTGTGTTTTCAGTTCCCAGCAGGAGTGTCTAGTGTTCCTCTAGGACTAAGACTTTGAGATAGTTTATACTCCTGGGAAGGGGAACATGGTAGCAGATGCACTCACCAAGTGGTCTGGCCTGCAGTTGCTGAGTGAGGCGACAGAGAAGCAAGCTGCTTTATAGATATCCTTTTTGGATCGAGATAGAGCATATTTTTTCAATCTCTTATAGTAACTCCCCACATCTTAAGTGAGTCAGAGAGGTGCAGCATAGGGATGCTGACTTGAGGCTCAATGTGCTCAGATATCCTCAGGGAAGGCACATGATTGATTTTCTGAAGGTGGGGAGCACTTCATTTTCTTTAGAGGACATACCATGGTACCGATGGTGCTTCTAAAGGTGGTGTTGAGGGAGTTCTATATTTCCCCTCTGGCGGTACATCATGGTGTGGTGAATATGTAATAGGACCTCTAGCATCGGTATTGGTGGATAGTGATGAAGAAAACATTGGCAGATTTTGTATCACAATGCCTCACTTGTTAGAAAGTGAAGACTAGAATGAGTTGACAGAAGTCTAATGCTGACAAGATATAGAGAACCTTTGTTTTTCAGGAGGGGAACCACATATTCTTTTAATTATCCCCTCAACAGGGACTATGATGATTTGGCGGAGGTTCAGAGTTATAAATGAAGTTTATCGGTCCTTTTCCAATACTTCAGAGGATAGGCGAGGTAGCATACCGCTTGGCTCTTCGACTGCAGTTGGAGAGGGTGCACGACGTCTTCTGCATAACCCAACTAAGGAGATACGTACATGACCCATCTCACATCATCGACCATGTCGAGAAGTACTTCAATGATGGGGCAATGTTTATAGACGTTCCAGTAGATATTGAGGATTGACAGGAGCAGGTCCTTCGTGGGGGGTTAATACCTCTAGTTCACGTACGTTAGCACCAAAAGAACCTCTGGGAGAGCACATGGGAGATATAGGCTCAAATTAATGCTCAATATCCTCTTTTAGATTTTGGGCCTTTGTTTTGGAATTTGAGGATATAAATCCTTATGATGGGGAGAATTTAATATCCCAGAAATTCCATATAATAGTTTTATAAAAAATAGATGGAATTATTTTGAGACTGTTAAATCTGAAGATGCACGATTCCGAGGCCCAGAGTGCCCAGAATGATCCATCGAAGTTTGTTTGGGTTTTAATTAGCGCCCGTATGCAGTTTTCTGGAAATAGCAGAATAACCCTTAAATGGTAACTTGTATCAGAAATATGAGGGCATCAATGCGTTCGGGGTGGTGTTTTTACCCTAGGCATGACTTAGGTTTAGTCCACGCGGGCCTCCTGTGAGAAATCAAAAAAATGGCATAACTTTAAATAAAATAATTTAATAAATTATTTTATTTTTCAAATACTTATAACTCACAAATAGTAGCTTTAATTAAAAATATAAGACATCCAATGTACTCATTAGGGAATTCTTTTTTATGACGATACTAACTTCGGCCGGCACGTGCCACCAGTGAATGGTAGTTTTTGGACGTAGATAAAATAATTAAGTGGGAATTATTTTTATTGTAAAATACATAACTTTTAAATGGTAACTCAGATTTAAACTTTGAGAGTACGGTTGGGTTTGTTGGGGTGTGTTTAATATAGGTAGAGCCTAACCTCGATCGGCATGGGACAAGGGTGACTGTTATAATTTTATGAAACTGTTTTTCGAGTACATTCAGTAAACATGCGAGCGACTTTATATAACTTTTCAACCGACGCTCGGAATTAAAATATGATAGCACTGTTGAACTCACAGTGCCGATATTATCATAAGGAGACCATCACCTTGGCCGAAGTAGGTCGAGTGTGAATGTTGGTTTACTTTAATTTCATGGGATATTTAAAAGAAAAAAAATAAAATAAATAAAAACTTTTATTTTATTTTTAAAACCTTCTATTTGATGTTTAGTGGTGGGGACCACCCGAACTAAAAAAACCCCAATTTAAATTAAAATTTGGGGACCACCCAACCATTGAACTCCCCTTTTAATGGGATATAACTCTTGGTTTTCCTCCCATTGATGTTTCAACTCAATTAGTTTTTTTAAACTTATTTCGCACCTCACCATTTGGTTGGAGGACTGTTGTAAAAGGGAGAGCTCTGGAAAACATAGTAGAAGATTATTCAATGAAGAACAACCACTACAATGAATAACATCCTCCATGATCAGAGAATAAAGACGACACATGATCTCGGATCAGAAACATCTCACAGGAGCAATGAACGCCAAATTCACTATCTCATCGACTTCGCCTTCTTCCTCACACCACCTCTAACACACAATCAAGTAAGGGGTTGTTATATATGTTTGAATCGGTTTTAATGATTCTTCATAACCTAATTTCATGATGATGATGGCCAAACAAACATGTACATCATCCCACACATAATCAATTATCATCTTTCTTTTTATTATTGTTGTGTTCTTCATGCATTTTTCAACGCCAAATATTTATTGGAAGTAGAAACACTGAGTTTTTCTGAGCGCGATATATGGACGAGAAACCCTCAACGGAAGGATCAAAAATATGAGATCATTTAATTTTTCGGGCTTGGAATGAAGCTATAAGGGCTCGTGGAAGGAGGCAGCCAAATATTTATTGGCTCTGGAAACACAATAGTCTATTGAGCGTGACTTTTGGACGTGAAGACCTCAACTAGAAGATTGAAAATATGTGATCATTATATTTTTGGGATTAAAACGAAGATGTGCGGCCCACTGAAGGTGCTACGTGGTGATTTGATTTCTAGTGTGTGTTCAGGGCGTAGCTCCAGGTGAGGTAGATGGTGAGACGTGCAGTAGCGAAGGACAGCTGGGAGGCAGCGTCTAGGCGGTGCGGCAGTCTGGAGGCCCCGTGGCTCGTGTAGCCAGAGGTGGTGGCGACGATCTGGCTATGTAGAAGACGAAAAAATTGTGAATGAAGATGGAATTAAATTGAGGAGAGAAACATAAATATTTTAAAAGATATATTAGAAATGAATATAAGTTGCCAATTAAGAGGGATGTGTGCCCAACATGAAATGATAGAGATGAAATGTATTACAAGGATGGTTTAAAACAAAATATTAATAATATTATTAAAATATTATAATTTCAATTTTTGTTGGGAAAATATTGTTTTGACCTTAACTTCATTGTTTGACCTTGATTTCCCAAGCCATCAACGATAGTACGACCCTAAATTTTAGATGTAAATTATGAGTCCAATATTCGATGTCTTTTTTCGGTTTTTGGATTGGGTACCTGAAATGATGAAATAATAAAAATATATTATTATTACTGAATCTTCGACCATCCATAACTCTTGTGTGCGACATCCGAATGACATGCCTTAAGTGGCGATGTGATCTTGACATTAAGACAGTCGATTTAAGTCTAATGTTGAATATTAAATTATGGTTCGTGGCTTGGGTCCACAAAACACCAAATAATAATATTATTATTATTATTTTGAGATATTTTATTCGACATATCTCCCTCATACGGTGTCGAAATGATGAACCATATGTGGAACCAAAATCCTTCAATTATGATGGTACTTTTGGTATACCCAACATGAGTTTCGGATAAGGATAGAGTATTATCGATTTGGATCAAGCACGAATCCAACCGAGGCCTCAGGACTAAAAGTCTAATAACTCATAGACCAGGCATCCAATTAATGCAATGTCTATTGTGTTTAGACCCTTATGATGTGGTGGTACATTGAGATACATCTTCATGGGACTTCATGGAAGTTGGATTATCAACCAGTGGATTGGGGAGTAGACTCTCTCGGAGAAGAGAAATCCTAGTGCAGGATCCCAGTAACTAGGTATGCAGAGAAGACTAAGAAGCGATCTTGTGTGGGTCATCTTCTCTCGATCCTGTGTGGATCAAATCCTAGTGATCCTATGTGGTTCATCTCTAGCTATCCTATGTGGGATAGCTCCTCAAGATTCTGTGTGGGTCAACTTCAACGATCTTGTGTGGGTCAGCTCCTAGTGATCCTATGTGGGTCATCTCCAAGAGATCCTGTGTAGGTTTACTACAAGAGATCCTATGTAGGTCAACTCATAGCAATCCTATTTGGGTCGGAACCTAGAGATCTTGTGTGGGTCATCTCCAAGCGATCCTGTGTGGGTCAACTCCTAGAGATCCAATGTGGTTCAGCACCTAGGGATCTTGTGTGGGTTAGCTTCTTGAGATTCTATGTAGGTCAGTAGCAGAACCACTTAATGGAGTTAGAAGATTTAGTAGCTATAACTAATCATCTTTACTACAGTACCTATGTTATACCTGGTGTGAGCTATGTTCGTACCTGTGTGGTAATTTCCTTTATGGTAATACCTTGGTGGTATTCTTCTGTGTGGCATACATATGTGGTACTTGACTTTGTGGGAATCCTTCCTTTGTAAAATAATTGAGCTTTGGGATTTTAGGTTAGACCCTATGTTTACTCATTATTTAGATGGGTATACTTGATAACTGAGGTATATGTATGAGAATATACATATGTTGGGTTAACAGTTGACTTCATGCTTCGAGGTTTGTCCTTTGTGGATTTCGTGAGACCTTGTGGGTATCGGGGTCCTTACTGAGTATCATTATACACACCCCTGGACGGGAAATGCCCGCACCATGTTGTATTTGGTGCAGAAGACAGACATCATTGGTTGAGACTCAGGGTACTAGGATAGGATGGTGCCCGGAGGTGGACCATACGATGAGTCGGTACACAGAGGAGGCGCATGGACGTGGAGTGCTGAGGAGGTGATCTGTACCTACCCATGAGGTTGCAACCTTGGAGGACGACCGAACAGTTGTCTACCTTTTTTCTCCAGTTTTATTATACATTTATTTTCGTAAACATTCCAGTTCAGCTTGTATTTTGGCCCCTATTTCATAATGTGCTCGCACTATTTAATATACAGTTTTCATAAGTTTGTGTCTTTTTGTGATCTTTTTTGCGTGTGTTTACAGCTTATAAAAGAAATTCCTTCACAATTTTATGTAATATGCCTTCGTTGCTAGTCGACAGCCCCTATCCTATGGAATTCTAGCATGAGGTAGTCATAGCACGGGCCCCCAGGGATGGGTCGTGACACTGTCTCAGAGGATAGAGGACACCAGGATTTAGAGTAATGGATAGAAGTCATGCTGATGATGTTCGATCATCTGGAGACACCTACAGAGAGGAGGGTCAATCTATCTATGTATATGCTTCAGAATTCTACCATGAGATGGTGGGAAGTGATCACAGAGGTGGTATGCCAACATGATATGGCTTTTGAAGAGTTTCAACGTGCCTTATACAATTACATATAACCGAAGACCTTGAGGGCCTATTGTGCCTGAGAGTTCCGGTGTTTTGAGCAGGGTACTCTTTTAGTCAAGTAGTATTCTTCTCATTTCATAGTGTTTCATCACTTTTCAAAATTTCATGGGGGATATGAGTTGTTCTTAGCTTGGAAGTTTGAGTATGGTCACATGAAGGACATTTGGGTTCAGGTGAAAATATTTGTGTTGACTTAGATATCTTCTATAGTCAACTAGGCATTGATCATAGATCTTAATATGAGGGATTCTGGAGATTTGAGCTTGGGAATTTACACATCCAGAGTTAGTGCTTCTCTAGATGATTGCTGGAAGCGACATAGAGAGTCTACACTTGGAAATCTGAGTAGGCGGGATGCACCTTCAAGTAGCCTTGTGGTATGCTACCGGTGTGGAAAGGTCAGGAATACATGGCCACATTGTCCTAGAGACTAAGTGGAGTGTCGATCTTACGGAAAATGGGACATCTTCAATGCTTTTGTCAAATATTCTCACCTGCAGCTGGTGACATGGGTTCTTTTATAACACCTCATTTGAAAGCAACACAAATAGTTTCTTACCAGTCTAGGAATTCAAGTTCTTCCGATCGTTCAGTTTGATGAGGAGGTTGTGACAGTGGTAGCCATTCACCGGTCTTTCAGTGACAGCAAGGTGGATCACCTCAAAGCAGCAAGGAATGGTCACATGGTCACGGTATAGGACAGACATTTGGAATGGAGCAGACCCAGCAAGAGAAGGATCCCAGACCCTATACAGTTCATGGTACAATCCTAGTTCCTTCAATTTTTGCATATTTTCTTTTCAATTCATGGGCTTCCCATAACATTTTATCTGTTGTAGTTGTGGAGAGCCTTAGGCATGGTATCTTTTCATCTCCTGATATGTTGATTCAGGAAAATCCATTGAGAATATCAACAGCTTGTGAGCGGCAATGCAAGGGATTCCTTCATGATATTGGTGGATGTCACTTCTTATGGAACCTTTATGTATTATAGATGATAGGTTGTGATGTCATTCTCAGAATGGACTGGTTAGTTCTATTCCAGGATGTTGTCGACTGTTATTTTCATAGGGTGAGTTTCAAACCACCAGAGGGCATATCTTTTTTTATATGGGTGAATGGGATGTCCAGGCAAGAATAGCGGGACCCATGAATCATGGATTGGAAGGATTTATATCATAGATTGCTAGTCTATATCTAGATGACTAGGGGATTTCATAGGTGGACATTCCTCGAGTGGTGGATCGTTTTAGAGAAATATTTTCAGAGGAATTGTCAGATTTTCTTCCTACAATGGGGTGTAATTTTTTATTGTGCATGTTCCAGGGGTGGTACTGGTGTCCATTCCTCCTTATAGGATCGCTACACATGAGTTACAAGAGATCAAGAAGAAATTGGAGGAGTAGTAGACAAAGGGTATCATCTGACCAAATACTTTTTCTTGGGGTTTGCATGTCCCGTTTGCGAAGAAGGTAGACGTTACCCTCCGAATTCGTTTGGATTATATGATGTTGATCAATTTTATGGTCAAGAACCAATATTCCTTTACCAAGGATTTACGATCACTTTAATCAGCTTCGAGGATCATGGGTGATCTCAATGATTTACTTGATGTCCGGTTACCATTATTTTCATGGTAGACCATATGATATACCTCGTACAACCTTCTAATGTAGTTATGGTCTGTACGAGTATGTGGTTATGACTATAGGTCTCACGAACGAACCTAATGACTTCATTGTAATGATGAACCAAGTGTTCCATCCATAATTGTATTCATTCATGGTAGTTTTCATGGATGATATCTTAGTATACTGTCACACTCGACATCACCATGAAACACATCTTGATATCATTTTGAGTACACTAATAGAGCATTATTTATATGTTAATATATCAAAATTAAACTTTTAGATGGACCAGATTCACTTCTTGGGTCATGTTATATCAGAGACAGGAGTATCAGTTGACCTAGAGAAAGTGAGATCAGTAGTTTCATAAGAGAATCCGAAGAACTTATTTGATGTAGAGAGTGTCTAGGGTTGGATGGATACTACAGATGTTTCATATATGACTATTTACTCTTAGTCGTTCCACTGATGGGCCTAAATAAGAAGGGTACAAGGATCTTGTGGTCAAATTCTTGTGAGTCAGACTTTCAGGAGCTGAAAAAGAGGTTGAATTAGACACAGATAATAGTTTATATTGAGTCTGGAAAGAGCTACATTGTTTATTGTGATGCATAAGGTTTCAGCCTGGTAGATGTGTTTATGTAGTGATAAGGAGTAATTTCGTACGGATCTCGACTGTTGAGGATGCATGAGAAAAATTTCCTGATGCACGATCTCGAGTTGGAAACAGTTGTTCATTCCTTATGATGCTGGATACATTAACATCTGGGAGATAATTTTGTGGTTTATTCCAACTTAAAAAGTCTCAAGTACATCTTCACTCAGTGTGACCTAAATTTGGGGCATTGAAGGTGGGTTGAGTACCATCAGTCCTTTGATTTTGATGATTCATACATGTCAGGGAAGGGAAGCATAGTAGCTGATGTGCTGTGCAGGAGGACTCAGATATAGGTTATTTGGAAGGCTTTCTGTCAGTGGAAGCTTATGGCTATATTATCTGAGATGCATTTGGAGGTGCAAGACAGATAAGGGCATACATTTCTATATTCTATAGCTATTATCTATACTCTTCTTTATCGAGTGTGAATGAGGAAGATATCATATTTTGAAGGTATAGTTCTACAGGAATGCATTTCAAGAGAGGACCCTATTCATGGATGGACCATAGGTGAGGATGAGATCTTGTGATTTCCTGGATGTGTATGGGTGTCAACAGACATAAGCATGGAGATTATGTGGGAATTTCATTCCTCAGTTTAGGAATTTCATTCTGGTGTCACCAAAATATATCATGATCTACACCATCCGTACTAGTGGCCAGGTATGAAGAGAGATGTTGCTGGTCTTTTCATGAGGTGTTCCACCTGTTAGAAGGTGAAGGAGGAGCATCAGTGACCAAAATGGATTTTGAAGCAATTACCAAATCTCAAGTGGATGTATAATGGTGTCATGATGGATTTTGTGATAGGTTTACCAAGATTTCCTTGAAGAAATGATCCAGTTTGGGTTTTCATTAACACACTTAGGAAGGTTTCTCAATTCTATCCGATCAAGGAGACCATCAATGTAGATTAGTTGAAAAGATAGTATATCTGAGAGATTGTACGTCTACACGAGGTTCCATAATCCATTGTTTCAAACAGGGACACACGTTTTTCTTCTTGGGTCTGGAAGGGGTGACCGAAGGCTTTGGGAACACATGTATATTTGTGTATAGATTACCACCCCCAAAATAATGGCCCATCTGAGCGCACAATTCAGGTGCTTGAGGGCATGCTTCGAGTATCCATACTGTATTTTGGAGGTTCGTGGGAGAAGCACATACCCCATGTGGAGTTTTCCTACAAAATTAGATTTCATGAAACTATTCAGATGGAACCATATGAGGTTTTTTATGATAGGCCATGTCGGTCACCCTTCGGTTGGCTGGATGCAGGAGAGGCAGCTAGGCTGGGATCTCGTTTGGTCCAAGAGAGCACATATCAGATAGAGTTGATTTAGAAGAGGATGGCTATTGCACAGTCTCGACAGAAGCCTTATGTTGATCGATGGAGACGACCTCTAGGGTTCGAGGTAAGATATTTGGTTTTCCTACATGTGACAATAATGTTGGGACATTGGATGGTTAGAATATAGGGTAGGATTTGTCCGAGGTATGTTGGACCGTTTGAGATTTTGGAGAGAGTCGGGCCAGATTCCTATCGGGTGTAGTTACCTCATATGTATCAGTCTATGCATGACGTATTCTATGTTTCACAGCTATGAAATTACATCTCAGACACATATCATGTTTTCCAACCCGAGGTTGTTGAGTTAGAGGTGGATGCATCTTTTGAGGATCATCCTATCCGGATTTTTGATCGAAGTGAGAAGGTTCTATATGGCAGGTCGCTTCCTTTGGTACAAGTTCAATGGAAGGACATGTGTGTAGAGGATGAGACTTGGGAGATGGAGGCCTATGTTCGACCACAATGTTTAGAGAATTTCTAGGATTCTTCTTTTATGTCACCTTGCAATGGAAATTTTGGGATGAATTTGTTTATGGGGGATGTTTGTAAGAACATGGATTTTTCTTTTTAGGTATAATTTTCCTTTCATGTTGTTTTTTTAGAAAGAGGAGTTTCTGGATAGTTCTAAATCACATTTCATGTACTTAAAAGTACACACTATGTACATAGTTGACGCACGTAGCCGTGCGCTGGCCGTGTTATGGCTTACCACACAACCATATATGCTGAGATGGAGACCGCCTAAAGCGGGGTCTGGAAAAGAAATTAAATGTCGTGTACTTTTAAAATACATACTGTGTACTTTCATTTTATTTCAGTAAACATACTGGGGCTGTGTCTTATGGATAAAATACACATCTTCGCCCGTCTCGTCTAGGAGTGACCGTATGGAACAGATCTTTGCTGAGAGCCTGACATGCCATCTGTTCTTCGATTTGACTATTGTTGATTCCGTTGGAATCACCACGGTAGGCTCTTCCTTCTTCTGGAACCTCATATCTTAATTTATTCACTTTCATGAGTTATCTTCAGTTTAATGTTTTTAGAGTTTTTATAGAAATATGATGTCATAGGGATATTCAAGGTGTAAGGTTCACATATATCGATATCAAGACACCGAGGTAGGTGTTTTGTTCCCTTCTGTAGATAGTCTTTGATTTATATGTTGAAAAGTTCCCAATAAACTTGTACATGGTATTGCATGTTTATGGTTTTTATCCATGTTGTTTCTTGATATGACTTGTTTGTTTGTATAGAGGATAACTATTTGTAAATAGGGTTAATCTTTCCATGCTATGGATGTTTTTCCAATGTTTTCTTATTTTGGCCATTTGATATAGTTTTCTGACTAGGTTTTTTTTAAGATCCATGCATAGTATTGTAGGATGGAGTGGTTTTATCAGTTCTGTTGTGATCTATTATGGATTATTTATCCAAGTACTTCATGTGTTTTACTTGGGATCACCTTTATAATTTGTGCATGATTACATTACACGGGGCTGCAGGAACCTGGTGTGGTGAGACCTTAGGGAAAATTGACATTAAGGTGTTTCCCAGATCATCTGTTATAATTATCACGATGTGATACTCTGGGGAGGATTGATGATGAGTTCTCCCTTTGTGTGTCTATAGTTACAATATGATACCACACAAGGCATTGATGTTTAGTGATTCCTCATAGCATCTGTAGTTTACCGATAAAAGACTATAGGTGGAATTGACGGTGAGTGCTTCCTCAGAGATTCTTTGTTATATCCTTGTAAATTGAACCAGAAGAGATATGGTGTGAGAACCTTCCCAGAGGGTTACTTGTATTGTGTTAGTTTGATTAAATTTATGAGTTTAAATGTTTTGATTGAAACTATAGGATTCGTTATATTGAATAAATCTTTGTTTACTGCTTAATTTTGTTTATTTTCCCCGTATATATTCACTGACTGCTAGGTATAGATCATTGGGTGGTTTCCTATTGGGATTCGTCTCACACCCTATTTGGGTAATGCTTTTGGGAACAAACCGATTATATTGTTTCAGGTCCACATTAGGGAAAGTTCCCTTCCACTTATGTTACTTGACTACTTTGGAGCTGAAGAGCATGGGACCAAGCTGAGGCTTGCGATGCTGTGGAGCTGTAACTTGCTATGTTTTGTACTTTGGTTTAGCACTGTATTCCAAAATTTTGATTTGTTTATTTATTTTCTTATACAGATGTATAATTCCTCATGCTTCTTTGTACATGTTCTCTAGTTTATTACTACCTATATTCTACTTTTTACTTGTGTATAGTATTATTACTACTTCCGCTATTATTATCAGTTTTACATCAACGATGTTACTCTACCATTGAGAGAATAGATTTCCCACTATCACACCCAAGGCCCTCGCTGCTAGTCGGAAGCCTCTAGTGTATGGGGAAATTCTCTTGAGGCCATGTAACCAACTAGGTACAGGGAACCTTTGGGAGACACCTGAAACTGGGTCTTTATAATCACAATCTGTGGTGATCTTATTCAAACATATCATTAGAGGCATGATAGTGAACAACACTAACAAATATAAATAAAGATATCATAAGATTACACAGATCAATAACCCAAACAAGAACTACTATTATACCATTCCCATTATATAAGTTATCATGATTTTGATTTCACACTATAACAATCAAAATTAGGGATGTGGCTTATATCAGATAAAATTTTTTCCTCAATTATCATTTCCCCAAACACCCATGGTTACTTATGGATCATTACGATGTGAATTATCCATGAAAATTCACTACCTCTTATGTCACATAAGATCCAAAACTACATACTGGCAACAAAAAATTATTTCCAACGTATACCTTTAATACCACGTTATCACGAACCTTCATGGATACCTAGGTACCCTATTAATCGAGATGGATCTCACATGGACATAAAGAAAATTTTTCCACATGGGTTGGAAATTAGAACCTAAAAACACACAAGATCAATAGGGATTATAATTTCTATAAAATAATAGAATATATAATATTTGCAAGTCAGTATTCTCAATAATGAATTAGAGAGTACATGAAACCCAAAGACAAGCACTCACAAGTCAATACATCATAAATGTATATAATATCAGAATGAAACTAAAACAACTCACGTAACATGTGTATTAAATCACCACCTGTCTCCACCATCACTGCATTCCCAAAGGGTCTCAGATATACACCAACTCTATGTGGTGATTTCCACTTACATGGACCTAGAATAAGAATATTTAAAAATCCCAAAGTAAAATGTAGAATGTGAGATATAAATCTTTTTTGTGTATCACCATGTGTTCCATAATAGATTCCTAAATAAAAAACCAATCATTATTTCAATTAAAATAAATTATGGCACGACAAAACACATAATTTTGATATTTTAAAAAAACATTCTTTCTTTTAAATAGGTTGAATATATTTCAAACCTAGATGAAATACTATTTTTATATAAATGAATTCATATATATAAATATAAATGATTAAATTATTTATAAAATTAATGAAATATATAACAAAGACATATATAACATACACCAAAGGGATCATCAATAAAATTAATTTTTTTATTAATAGATCCTACCATGTCTGAAATCAATTACCACCACTATACATGTGGGCTCATTTCCCTCAATACTATGTTCAATGTGACTCATGGATATATTATAGTGGATTATCATGTCAATCAAGGGTTTTTTAGAGATTACAGAATTAATATAATTTTGGGGGATAATGATCTGAGGGTTTCTATCAAAAAATGACCCACTAAATACACAGACTCGCATGTTCTCACTCATTAAATAAACAATAAAAAAGTCATATAATTTAAAATCAATTATCATTTACAATCCCATTTCTTAATTTCACATTTTAAAACTCCAATTCAATGAAAAAATAAAATCATGGATTTTTCCATCATTTCATTCCATTTTAATACAACATTGTTGACGCTCCTTTCGTCACAGAATCTAAAGATCGGAAAAGGGAATATCTGAGCTCAAAGTGATTCATCCTTTGAAGAAAACATCAAAAATCGACAAAGGCAGGAAGAAAGGATCAACAGCAACTGCACCGCGCAAGTTATCTCACTGTCGCACAAGTACACTTGCGCGAAGCCCTTGGTCACGCAAGTCACTTGCGCGACCTAAGTGGTAACCGCCCGGTAACGGCCCGAGGTCGTCTCCTGCCTATAAATAGACCCTGTGGGCCCCCCATTCGAGATGATCTTTTTTTCCAGAAACTCGGATTGAAGCTCCCGACGCCCAAGTCTCTTCTCAATGCTTCCAGAACACTTCTAAGGTAATTTCTTACCTAGAACGGAAGATCTAAAGAGAGGGAGGAAGGCCTAAGTGTTGAAACTCATCAACACTTGTGTGCCTGAATGGCCAGCCCTTAAGGGAACTGATCATTCTTGCGCGCCGCCTTATTCCTTCAATAGAATTTGCGCGTCCCTTTTCTGGAAGAACCTAAAGAGAATTCTAAAGGGTTTAATAAAGAGTCGCTCAAGTATTTCAATGCTGGTTGAAATTCGCGCAAGTACACCATGTGTCGCGCAGGTATACCTGCGCGACCAATACTTGCGCGCCCACGCAAGGCTTGCGCGCCTTTCAAGACTTGCGCGCCCCTACCGTTTTGGGTGCCCATCTTGCCCATTTTACCCCTCTTAAGCCATTTCACCTTTCATATTCAAGATTCAGTCTTCAAGATACTCTTCAAAGCCATTTATGGCATGATTTCTTGATTTGACTTCCTTATTTTAAAGGAATTCTGTGGAATATCTCTCAAAACCTAGTGATTTATACATATTTATGTCACCAAAGATTGAGAGTTCGTTCATTCAACCTCATCCTTTAAGATGAGAGAATCCTTAAACCTGGGTCTCCTTTTTAGGAACAATCCCCAGTTATAAATCCTTTAATCTGGGCATCTTCCTCAGGAGTAATCCCCAAATTCTTAAAGTTCCCAAACTTGGGAATCCTCTTCAGGAGTAAGCCCCAATCTCAAATATGGGCATCCTTCTCAGGAGTAAGCCCCAAACATTAATCCCTAACCTGGGTCTCTTTTTCAGGAATAAGACTCAGTCATAATCTTGGGCTTCCTTTTCAGGAGTAAGCCCCATGTCCCCTAACCTGAGACTCCTTTTCAAGAATAAGTCCCAGTCATAATTTTGGGCATCCTTCTTAGGAGTAAAACCCAATCATAAGTCCCCTCCTAATTTGAGCATCCTCCTTAGGAGTAAGCCCCAAGATTAGAGTATTCAAATCTCCATGAAGCACATATACCTTTATGGACCCTGTTCATGGATTTTCTCCCTAAAAGTAAATCCTAAACCTTCATCTATTTGGGCAGTCATACATACATAAGCCCCAAACAATTTCTTATGATTGCATCTTTCATGGCACAAATGTCTAATTTTTACCAATACCTCTTGTTTCTCACACCGATCATGACTCACGTGAGCTTAGAGTGTAAAAGTAATTATGACATTCTTCTTTGAGCCATCAATCATCAACATCATACTCCATTACTCGAACTACGTGGGTTCTGATTCCTTTTCCAAAACAAAGGATACGTAGGTATCCCATTTATGGGTTCGATACCAACTTTTAAATAATCCATGTCCTTCTGAATGATGATAAACTTCAAGTTCCCCACTGAGTGGCTTTAAAACCAGCCTGGTCATCATAATGACCAAGAGAATTTTATATAAATGTTTTGAAGGATACCATTGACCAAGAATCTCTAAACAAATATAGATGATTCTCTATTGATGAAGAACCTCGAATACATATAAAAGATTCTCTAAATTTCTTGCATATTTAATCATTTATTGTTAAAACTAAAGGAAAGCTAATTTTATACTTGGTAATGTAATAAAGGATTCACGAACATAACTTAAATCTATAAAGAGAGTCCCGAAGTAGACAATAATTCCCCTCAAAAAGGTGTGATGAGTCCGACCTCCCATCCTCTCGACCAATAAAAATTCCTAAGCCTCATTAGTCCACAAACTAATGAGCACCTACCATTGGAAAGTAGGTCCAAACGGATGTGGAATCATTGAATGTTTCTGGTTCTACGAACAAACCCGCTAGAAACCGATCAGAACGTTTGAATCTCCCGTCCAGGAGGTCATCCCCAGAATCCGTGCGAAACAAAAAATTGGTGAACCCGACGTGAATCCTTAACCAAGTTAAAGTGATATTCTTCTTATTTGTTAGGCTCCTTGGGCCAACAAATCAATCATTGACATGTGCTCATCCAAAAGATGCAGTGGCCAGATTCATCTTGATTATGTCTGTTATATGGAACATGCACTCTTTTCTCAAGATCTTCTGCAAAATGGCTTTTCGTAAATTCACCCCTGTGAATACTGCTGCTGTGAACACCTCTACTATGAGGTTTACTGCTGTGAAAACCAATGTTGCTACTCCTGCTGGAACGTCGTCTGCTCTAAGGATGACATCACCAACTCAGTGTCTTCAACACTGGGTTTCTAATGCACTGGTTAAGGAATACTGTCGCAACGGCACTATCCCAACTCTGGAGGCCGCTCATCAAGCCCTCCAAGTTAACAACTATACCTGGTCGTCTGGACAACGACGACCAGCAATCAACAAGCAGGCGGTGCTGAGTACCGTCTCCAACCATTTCGGGTCATTATCCCCTGAACGCAATTTCCATTCACTCCCTTACTCTGAGGAAGTGAATGAGCAGGTCCCGTAGGGCCTTAATTCAAAAAGACAGGAGTCCTTCTCGAGGGCTCCCATCAACAATTGCCGCCAGACTCGTGTGGTAGTGCGCCCTCAACATGATGAGGGTACCGACTCCAGGCATTCAGCTCAGGTTCCTTGAACCCGAGCAGGCAAGATGAACCACCAGAGACGGAATCCGGTTAACAATGGGCAGGTTGTCATCCCTGCCATCTCCGGAAGAGTCCACCAACATAAATTGGTGGCAAATAACGAGCAGGCACAATCACTTGTCCTTTTTAATTCTGCTGTCCAGCAGACTCGTCTGGCAGCATCACGCCAATCCCGCTAGCCAATTCCGGCGGAGTACCATAGGTAGGAACATGCACCTGCTTATACATCACCAGTTAGTCAACAGGCTCGTCTGACTACATATGATGGATCTCGTCAACCGCGTTTGGCGAAGTGTAATTAGCAGGCACATACACCTGCTAATACTAATCAAGCCTACCAACAATCTCGCTTGGTAGCGCACGGAGAAGTCAGTCGGAAAGCCTCGACGACAAACAGGAGGCAGACTCAACTTTCGGCCTCCACAATTGAGTACTGTCAGGATTCACTGATAGGAAAAGGAGGACAGGAGCAGGCACATACACCTACTCCAAGCCCGGAATGGACGTATATCCCCGTTCCGGCGGCTAAAGTCACCAAACATATTTTGCCAATGGTGAAAGAGCAGAAGAAAATTCCTGCTCATATTCTGGATGCTTGCCAGGATATCTTAACAGCTTCAGCATCATCTCAGGGACAGACACATAAATCTATCCCTAGCAGTGGAGTGACACATCAACGATTCACTCCGGAACAGACACACACATCTATTCTAGTCCAAGAGGGTTATGGGGCATACTCCCCCATATCATACGGACAACCAAGTCAGGCACATACACCTGATTTGAGTGGAGATCGTCATCATAACCTGACCATCTTTCCTGATCAGGCACATACACCTGCTCAGAGTAACCACTTTCGTCAACAAGTGGTTTCTAAAGTGAGTAAGAAGGCCTCTAAGAAAAATATCCGCCCAACACAGTCAGGAGATCAAATGCCAATCTGCAACAAGGCCTTGCTCGATGTTGGAGTTATTGAAGCCCTCAGACATTTATCTGTCGGAATTCAAGATTCTACTCCCTCAGTTCCCAATAACGGGAACATTAATTTTGAAGGTCTTCAACATACACTTTCTCATGAAGGCTTGCTTCATGAATGTTCGGTCAATCTTGAAGTTTCTTCTTTAGATGAGAGCCACAGGAACCCTCTGTGTGGTCAGAAGACCAAGGAGCAAGAGATTTCATCTTTTGTTGTAACCCATTATGGTGGTCCTCCCCATGATGATGAACTTCGCTGCGAATGTCCTCTCCGCAGTAGTGATTCACATTTCCTGGAAAATACTCCAGTGGATAATGTAGTACCGAGAAAGCCCTCTTATCCTGAGGCACTTGCAAATGTGAAACCAGTCATGTCTGATGCTTTATCGCTAACAAGTGAAATACTTTCTCAATCAGAAGATAGCCCAGGGTGTAGGTCATTCTCCGAACCACCCATAAGTCATGAATCGTCTAGTTTGATTGATGATCTCTCTACCAGTCTTGTTGAATCCGATGAAGCAACAAGGAAACACCAACTCTGGTTAAAATAGGTAGAAGAATCTTCATTTAATGATAAAGAGGAAATGCTGAACATGAGGAAAAAACTGACAAAAGGTGATGTACCAGTCATGTTTTGGCCTCTGGCTGACTCCCAGTACGACATTCCAAAGATGTTGACGGATGATGGAATCCATGATATTCGTCTCAACATATGGAAGACTCTTTGTCAATTGAAGAAAAAGGTATTATCTTATGATGAATATGAAAATCATCTTAAGATAATAGAAGGGCTACAATGTCAAATTGATTTGGAATCTCTATTAGTCACTCGGTATCCGAAGGCTGAAAAGAAACAGAGAACCCTTCAATGTTCATGCCTTGGTGCACTAAGAAAATTGCGTCAGTTAATTTCCAATGCTCCATCTGATGTTCATATCAGAGGATGGGGTGTTCACGGAGCACTACATTTCATAGTGCTTTCTAGTCAGCAAATCCCGCCGAAAATGGTCTCATGCAATGTTATTGCCCATGGACGGCCACAATCAATGGGCTTTGTTCATAATCAAAAGCTTGCTCAAGAACAGGCTTCAACTAGTTCTTCTCAAAATCAAGTATATAGAGAACAAGTTGTTGAATTGCTCCTACATCAAGCAGGTGAGAATATTGCACAAGCCTCTCGTCTGGAGCAAACATGTCATCAAATGACAGAAGTTTTGGAAATCATCCAACGGTCTGTTGAACCATGTGATAAAAGTGGATACAGGTTAATGCATCCAGCTAATTTCCGAACTAAGATTCGCAAGATCAAGAGAGATTTTAAGAAGATCTCAGACATAGCATGTCAAGAGACACCCCAGCTTGTCAGACTGGGGACTTCTCTAACCCAACCCTCAGAGTCAACAAATGGGATTCGAGGAGTTGAGCGGAAGTAGCAGGAACATCCCCAGTCCACCGGACTGAGGACTTTTTTAAATCCTCAATCCCTCCCTCAGAGAAAGTCAGTATTCTCTCGATTAGGGAATAAGCCTCAAGAGGAACGAAGAGCCAAGCTATCAGGAGATTCTCTCCAAGTGACGGTTCTCCAAGAAGTTCCTGAGGGATCAAGTCAACAGAATTCCTTGTCTCATCATGGACATGGAAGAAGACAATATCACAGAAATGCTGATAGAAAGGATTCCCTGCAATATGCATCCATTAATGTCATCAATGTCGTTGCTACTGATTCACCAGATGAGGCTCAATCAGAGGGATCAGACGAAGAGGTTCCTGCTCAAGAAGTTGCGCACACAGACCTAAATGAAGAAGGTGTGCGCACACATAATCAAAGGCTTACCCAAAATCTGGGTATTCCTTCAAGTAACCCACTTCCCCCTCTCCGAAAAGGATCCAATAAGGGGAAAGGAAAGAATCAGGTTACTTCTCACCCTTCCTCTGAACGAGGTCAATCGCTCTCATTAGAGCAAAGGTTTTCACAACAGGAGGATGAAATGAAAGAATTAAGAAGGTTGAATGCGAAACTACTTCAGAGTAATCTTCTTCTTAATAATGCTGAAGTCCGACAGTCGAAGGAATTTTTTGTAACTACTGAGATGGATCAGGAATATCCTCCTTTATCAGTACACCCTCAGAGGTCTAATCCTACGGGTCAAACGCAACAACGGTTGGCAGCACTACCATCAGTTACAACACCAACCACCACGTCTGTCCAAGCTCCATTCATTGCACCTACCCAAAACCAAGTTCAACCTGATGTTTCTCAAAAGTTAATAACTACTATTGAGTCATTAACAGCTCGGTTAGAATCTATGGAAGGGAAACGGGCGCAAGTTCAACCTGAAAAGAATGTTTCCCCTGAATGGGTAGATTCAATTTCTCCTCCATCCAGTTTTGGAAACCCTGTTTTCCCTACTTTCAATGGATCAGGTGACACTGAACAACATTTGACGCATTACGTGTTTTGTTGTGATCCATTGATGGGAACTCCAGAGCAGCAAGAACCAGTGAAACTCAGATGCTTCGTGTGAACCTTGCAAGGACCAGCTTTTGTCTGGTATAAAAGATTGCAATCCCGGTCAGTCATCAGATCGGAGGATCTTCGTCAAAAATTCCTTCTTCAGTTTAGCTCAACTTTGCCAACAATGACAGTTTTCGATCTTACAAACTGCAAGAAAAGGGTGAATGAAAGAGTCTCTGATTTCATTGCTCGTTGGAAGGGATTAACGTATTCCCTGAGTTTAGCACTCCCTCAGGAGGAATTATTTCCAATCTGTGTGGCAAATTTGCATGACGAATTACGCACTCCATTGATCCCTGTGAAATACACAGGAGGGTTTCAAGACCTTACTTCAATCGCTCAACAGATTGAAGATTCCCTTATACAGGCTAAGGTTAAATCTCGTGTAATTCCATCATCTCCAGGAAGGAGAATGGGTAAAGCGGAAACTGCAACAGTTATGCTTAAACAAGCACCTGTACCTATTTCTACTTCAAAACCTTCATCTTCTCGAAGGGATCCACCTCCTGAACGCCAACAACAAAGGCTGTTTCGTCCAAATGATCAAAGAGATCAACGACGAAAACAATTTGAGGATTTGAAGAGTAAAACATACTCTTTCCGAAGTGAGCAAGGTCCTGGTTACTTCATTTCAGCTCTGGAAAATAATTTGGATCAATTACCAGTGCCCAAGAGGCCAAACAAGGAAGGAGATGAAGACCGTCCCAATTATTGTCTCTTTCATCAAATGTTGGGGCATCCCATCCAGGAGTGTTTTGTATTTAAAGACCTCCTGCAAAAGATGGTCGACTTGGGACAAGTCAAATTGAAGGGTTCTTCAGCTCATGTAGCTTGTATTACCGCTACAGATCCAGAGGAAAGAGGCGAGTGGCAGGAAGTCAAAAGCCAAACTGCGAAAAAATATGATGATTGGATGGTCAGAAAGACAATCAATCAGACCCATTCCATTTTGCGGACACAATTGAAGAAGCCAATTGTGTCTCCTACAAAAGCTGCAGTAAAGCCTCCATCAAAAGACAAATCCTCAAAAGGGCAGCGCAATTCAAAGAAGAAAGAGGAATCAGGAGAAGATGAGTATGTATCAAAGCCTAAATTTTCTTTGACTCTGGCAGATTTCATTCCATCTACTTCAAAGCCACAGGCACCGTCCCACCAAACGGCACAGCCTAAACAGGCTAACCAGGCAGAGTCTTTATCAGACGAAGAGTTAATCTTTGGTTCTGTTAATATGATTCAATTAACAGATCCATATTCCAGTCTTGATGAGCCTGAATTCCCTGTATCAAATAAGGGAATCCGAGGAAGTTCTAGAGGTTCAGGATACAGGGGAAGACGTGGATATTTCCAAAGCCACTGCTCTAATTTTACCCCTGCTAGCACTATATATGCAGTAGAAACTCGTGGTAGAGCCCTTCAGCGAGCTCAAAAAGAACAAGCAAGTTATTCTGCCAATGGCCAAATCAGTTTTGGCACAGTTATTTTGGAAGACCGATTAAAGGTTCCATCTTCTTTATCTCAGCAAGTAAATGGATCTAATCAGTCTAATCTTCCAAAACCAAGGATGTTGCCAACTTCAATACATGATGCATCAGCTTCCAAAGCATCTTCTTTCAAGGTACCTGCTAAACCGCATATTCCTATTGGGAAACGCAGACCTCTAGATCAAAAGTATGATATATTGAAACACTTGGCCCAAGTACCAGCCAAGTTATCAATTTTGGATGCTTTGAATCTGTCAAAAGATCGTCGAGAAGCACTCATCGAAGCTTTGTCAAGTCCTCAGGAGTTTGAAGCTGAAATTTCTGCAGCTGAAATTTATCACATAGAGAATAATCATGCAGAATGCCATGCAGTGATATCTTTTACTGATAAATATGAAGATGATGTTGTGCATGTGCACATAAAACCTTTGTACTTATCTGGAAAAGTCAATGGTGTAGATGTTCGAAGAGCTTTCATTGACAATGGTTCAAGAGTCAACATCATGCCCATTCGTACACTTCGTCGATTGGGCCTCATGGAATCTGATTTATCTCCTCCTACCATGAGGTTACAAGGATATGATAAAAATGAACAAGAACCACTGGGAGAAGTTACACTCAGAACTCAGTTTGGAGATCTTGAATCCAATTCGTATTTCATGATTGTTGATCAAGACTCATCTTTCAATATCTTGCTTGGAAGACCCTGGCTACATCAGCATGCAGCTATTCCTTCATCATACCATCAATGTATCAAATACTGTTTCGATGGTCAAGTTGGAACATTGTATGGTGATAAATCCCTGTTCAAGACATGTGAGTCTCAATACATTGAGGAGGAATTTTATCACATGAAGGGAATAGAAAAATCTACAATGAAGGAAATTACCAAAGTTAATGATCCATATGGTTTGGAGAAAATTCCAATAAATCCATTTTCACATATGATTACATATTATGTGTTACCTATCAGTAAAATTGACAAAATAGGCCCAAATCAAAATACTCTTATGGAAAGATCCATAATGTCAATTACGGCGATCGAGCCAGACAACATGGGAGGAATTGGTAACCTACCAAGCAGTGATGAAAGAATAAGTGGTGACGTTTTCATTTCATCTGCGGAAGTCCAACAAGTCTATACTTCGCTAATCAGGCCAGAAGAAGTTATAGCAAAACCAGAGGTGAATAATGATGTTGATTCTCAATCCATCATCTCCTCTTTATTTCCCAAAGAATACCCTTTATCATCAATAGGGTCGGAAATGGAAGCTTTTTCATCAAAATGTGAAAATTTTGACATCTCTTATGATCATGAGAATTTCATTTTTTCATCTACTTTGCAAGTAGAAACGGAAGAAATAACACATGATGAAGAGGAAGAGGAAGATCTTAGAGATGCTCCTCCAGCATTTGAAGAGGGTATCTCTACCACTGTAGATGAACTCAGAGAAGTAAATCTAGGTACAAAGAAAGATCCACGCCCCACTTTAATTAGTGCGGCCATGACCCTTGAAGACCAAGAGATGTATATTTCTTTTATAAAGCAAAATAAAGATATTTTTGATTGGAATTATACAGAAATTCATGGGCTTGATCCTGATGTTTCTACTCATCATTTGGGTTTACCAAAAGAACATCGAGGTTTTAAGCAAGCCGCGAGAAGAACACACCCAACCTATGCTTCCAAAATTGAAGGTGAAGTGGATAAGCTGATCAAAGCCAACTTCGTCAGAGAAGTTCAATATCCCAAGTGCTTGGCTAATGTTGTCCCTGTAAAGAAGAAGAACGGACAAATTAGGGTTTGCATCCATTTCAGAGATCTTAATCGGTATTGTCCACAAGATGATTTCCCAGTTCTGATTACAGAACTCTTAATTGATGCGACGGCTGGCTATGAAGTACTTTCTTTCATGGATGGATATTCCGGATATAATCAGATCTGAATGGCCCCAGAAGATGAGGAATATACAGCCTTCAAAGCTCCTCAAGGTGTGTTTTGTTACCGGGTGATGCCCTTTGGTTTAAAGAATGCAGGTGCAACATATCAACGCGCCATGCATCGTATCTTCAAACCTCTTTTAGGGAAGTTTGTTGAATGCTATGTAGATGATTTGGTGGTTAAATCCAAACAACGTTCTAATCACTTGGCTGATTTGGAAGTCATATTTCACAAGCTTCGACAACATAATTTGAAGATGAACCCCTTAAAATGTGCTTTTGGGGTAACCTCAGGAAAATTCCTCGTCTTTGTTGTACGCCATCGTGGTATTGAAGTCGATCCTGAGAAGACCAAATCAATCCTTGGTATGTCACCTCCTTAGAATTTGAAAGAATTAAGAGAAATTCAAGGACACTTAGCCTATATTCAGAGTTTCATCGCCAATTTGGCAGGCAAAAGTTTACCCTTTACCAATTTATTGAATAAAGGAGTCACTTACCAGTGGACTGAAGAATGTCAAGAAGCATTTGATGTTCTCAAGAAATACTTCTTGAGTCCACCAGTACTCATGCCACCTGTTGAGGGTAGACCACTTATCCTCTATGTGACAGCTTTAGAGTGATCATTGGGTGCCTTTCTCGCTCAAAAGAATGATGTTGGGAATGAAAATAGTCTCTACTATCTCAGTAGAACTATGCTTGAAGCAAAAACCCGGTATTCAAGTATTGAAAAGTGCTGCCAAGCATTAATCTTTGTAGTTCAGAAACTGAGACACTACCTGCAACATCACGCGGTCCAATTGGTATCTCGTAATAATCCGCTCAAATTCATCCTTAGTCGTCCAATGCTTACAGGACGTCTGGCAAGGTGGGCGGTTATTCTACAGCAGTTCGACATTCAGTATGTGTCTCAAAAGGCAATTAAGGGCCAATCTCTGGCTGATTTCATGGTTGAACATCCTTCAGTGGAAGACACGTATTCAGATATCGAACTCCCTGATGAGGAAGTTTTCTCTATTCAAGAGAGTCCTCAAACATGGGAAATGTATTTTGATGGTGCTTCTAGAAGTCCAACAGGAAAGAAAATGGAAAATCCTAAATTCAACAATGCTGGTTTAGGAATTGTGATCATTTCTCCAGATAAGGCAGTGTGACCTTATTCTTTTATGTTGTGGGAAGGGGGTACCAATAATGAAGCTGAATACCAAGCTCTCATTACAGGCTTGGAGTTAGCGCTTCAAGCACAAGTGAATCACTTAATGGTGAAAGGTGATTCAGACCTGGTAATCAAACAAGTCAATGGGGATTATGCCATCAGAAAAGAAGAATTAATCCCTTTGTATGATTACGTCAGAGAGTTAATGTCGGAATTCTCTTCAGAACCGACATTTTCTTATGTCCCAAGATCACAAAATGCTCAAGCTGATGCACTGGCTAATATATCCACAGCTTTAGCAGATCCAAATCGGGACGAGACAACCATCTGTATTGCCCACCGTCGTGCAATTTCACCTTATGTTCAAGTCAGAACAGAGGAAATTAATGAAATTAGTCCCATTTCTGAATCGTATGGTCATACTACAGGATGGATTTCACCTATCAGGGAATACCTTCAAAATGGACCACTTCCACCTGATAGAGCCGAGAAAGAACAAATCTGGCGACCTGTGGTCAATTTTACTCTTTATGATAGCCCAAACCACCTCAAGAAAATTCTCTACAAACGTGGTTTTGATGGAGTTCTCTTCAGATGTATTGATGGTGAAAAGATAATGGCTGTCATAAAAGAAGTGCATGCAGGAGTCTGTAGTGCCCACCAGTCTGGACATGGACTGTCTGATCAAATTCGAAGGCTTGGATACTTTTGGCCTTCAATGATACAAGATTGTGTTAATTTCACAAAGAAGTGTCATTCATGCCAAGTATATGCCAACTTCATTCATAAACCTCCAGAGTTTCTTCATACAGCTAAATACTCATGGCCATTTTCCACATGGGGAATGGATGTGGTGGGACCTTACCCTTCATCTACGGCCAAGCAGTTTAAGTAAATTCTTACTGCTACTGATTTCATTTCCAAATGGGCAGAGGCAGTACCTCTCAAAGAAGTCAGTTCTAAATGCATTGTTTGCTTCATCATGTTTAACATCATTACTAGATTTGGTGTCCCTCATACCATATTGACGGACAACGGCACCAACTTCTATTCTTATGAGGTAAAGAAATTGTATCAAGAATACAACATTAAGTCCAACCATTCATCTTGATATCATGCGGTGGCTAATGGCCAGATAGAAGCCTTCAACAAGACTCTTTCAAATATACTGCAAAAGATGGTGGATAAAGATAAGAGGTCATGGCCTGATAAACTCTTTCATGCTTTATGGGCTTATCGGACTACCACTCGCAATGCAACGCGGTCAACTCCATATTCATTGGTATATGGAACAGAAGAAGTCTTGCCAATTGATGTTCAATTTCCCTCACTCAGAATAGCCATTTGTGATCAGTTATCTACAGATGAGCAATCCCAAAAGCGGTTGAATGAATTGGAACAGTTAGATGAGAAAAGATTGTGCACTTTGCACCACTTGGAAATCTATCAGAATCGAATAGCACAAGCTTTTAACAAAAAAGTTCATCTTCGTTCATTCATTCAGGGAGAATTGGTATTGGTTCTCAGAGAACCAATGAAACCAGGAAAGAAGCCTCCCAAGCTTGAACCAAAATGGGAAGGACCTTATTCAATACATAAGGTCTACCCCAATGGAGCGTAATCTCTAATCTCAATGAATGGAGAACACATCACGACTCCAACTAATGCCAGATTTCTGAAGAAGTATTTTGTTTAAACACAAAATATTGTTCCCAGAGCCAAAACAGTCACATTGGTTCATCTTATGTCCTACATGACACTAAACTGTAATATGTCCTACTTGACATTAAACTGTAATATGTCCTACATGACACTAAACTGTAATATGTCCTACATGACACTAAACTGTAATATGTCCTACATGACATTAAACTGTAATATGTTCTACATGACACTAAACTGTAATATGTCCTACATGACACTAAACTGTAATATGTCCTACATGACATTACACTGTAATATGTCCTACATGACACTAAACTGTAATATGTCCTACATGACACTAAACTGTAATATGTCCTACATGACACTAAACTGTAATATGTCCTACATGACACTAAACTGTAATATGTCCTACATGACACTAAAATGTATTATGTCCTATCTACATGACGTTAAACTGTACATAAGTTCATATATTTTGTCCGAGATGACATTAAACTATATTGTGTCCTAGCAACATGACATTAAACTGTTTGGCACTTTCATCGTCCAACATGACGATAAACTGTAAAAAGTCCCCAAAACTGATATCCTCATATTGGTTCACCTTAGTCCTAGCTACATGACTTTAAACTGTACAGCAATGTTCTATCGTCCAACATGACGTTAAACTGTAATAGTTACTTGAATTGTCCAACATGACATTAAACTGTTAAAAAGATTCCTTTTTTTCGTCCAAAATGACATTAAACTGTAGAAATGAAGATGTCCCTGCAACATGACACTAAACTGTGCAGCACCAGTTCGTCCTTGCTATATGACGTTAAACTATATATCAATGGTCCAGTATGAATTTAAACTGCAACTTCGTCCCACACGACATTAAAATGTGAAAAAAGTTCCCTAAATCGTCCAGCATGACCTTAAACTGCATCATTCCTGGTCCATGTATATGACCATAAACTATTTGCAAATACCTTACGTCCAGCAAGACGTTAAACTGTGACGTCCTAACTACATGACGCTAAACTGTACAAAAGTCCCTTACGTCCGGAAAGACGTTACACTATATAATCTCAAAGGTCCAGTATGACATTAAACTGCACCATTCACGGTCCATGCATATGACCTTAAACTATTCGCACTTTCGTCCTACATGACGTTAAAATGGTACACTCTTTTGTCCTTACTGCATGACAATAAACTGCACAATCCCCCTTTCGTCCAATATGACGTTAAACTGTATTGTCCCCATCGTCCTAACTACATGACGCTAAACTGTACAGAAAGTCCTTGATATGTCCTACATGACATTAAACTGTTATTTTGTCCCTGCTACATGACACTAAACTGTGCAGCACCAATAGTCATAACTGCAAGACTTTAAACTGCATAGTCCCTGAATATGTCCTACATGACATTAAACTATGCATCGTTAAGGTTGTTATTACCTCTTGTTTCTCACACCAAGTATGACTCACGTGAGCTTAGATCAAACCTCAACCATAACACTCTCTTTGGGCCCCTAACCATGTGTAAGTCCCAACAACATTTTAATTAGATCATTGTCCCCAAGAACAACTTGATCATTAATTCATTCTTTAATTGAACTACACGGACTTTGATCCTAGCCCTCCAGGCTGGGTATGTAGGCAACCTCCCAGGGTTCAAGCCCAAAAACAATCTCTTCACATCGGTTCACCACCATCCCATATGATGTTGATTCGTGAAACCGCACCTAGAATCAATATCTTTACATTGATTCACTTTCGTCCATGTTATATGACGTTAAACTATGCAACACTTTTGTCCGATACGACAATAAACTACAATATTCTTTGATTTCCTCATTTGAGAGAGAACTATTATTGACATTGATTTTTCAATCATGGTTTTCATTTTTAAAAGACTACGTGCATACATGGTAATGCCTAAACTTTTTATCTCGGGTTAAACCATCATTGCACTAAAGTCCCCTTTTTACCATTCACATGTACGGACCAAATTTGTACAAAGGGTAGTTCTAGAACTACGTGGGATTGATTCCCATCCTTATGGGATACGTAGGGTCGTTCGAGTATCCCTCGAATCCAGCCCCAAGTCTTTTGGGCCTAACCCCAAATTTCACTTTCTGTCCCTTGGATGAAAAGTCCTCATGAAAACACACACTGTGTATTCATTATTATGGTCCGAATTCTATGACCCTAAACTAAGATCACTCATACTTTCGTCCTCCACGACGTTAAATTGCATTTCAAGAACTACATATGGCTTGATTCTCATTCTTATGAGATACGTAGTGAAGTCCAAAATTTCAATTCAGGACCCATCCACAACATGATTATGGTTTTCATTGACCTATGTATCTCTATATACATTGGACAATACCCATCTTTATGTGTTATAATCCTAACCTTAAATATTTTCAGATATTCATAACCCTTTTCATGACTTCTAATCACAAAAATGTAAAACTTCTGAGAATTATTTTTCCTGACTATGCAGCACGTTCCCATAAATGGCCTTGCATAAACAGTCCACATAACAGACTTGTCAGCTAAAAGATGATATTTATTTGACCATGCAGCCAACGCCCTTAGGTGGCCCTGCATATTTCAACCCCCTAACGGGTTTTGTTAAATAATAGTAACTTCATTCTTGGGAAGAATGCCTCTTTGGTCCTTATTTGTCTTAAACGACAGTATGTAGGGATCCGCAAAAAATAGCCATCCTTAACATATTTGTCCCATATCCTTTTTCATGATCTGAAAGTATTCAAGTCTATGGTTTATTCTTCTTCCATACGTTTGGGTCAGACCTTCGTAGGAGTGATATTCATCCAGTTCATCGATATTCTTGTTTGGAAATATCTTCTCCATATTCAAGTACCTCTTTCCACACAACAAACTCTATACTTTAGAAAATTCGAATCCAACCCCAAGTCTTTTGGGCCTAACCCCAAATTTCACTTGCTTTTGTGCTCTAGGAAATTAAATTTCTGAGAGTTCTTTTTCCTGACTATGCAGCACGTGCCCATAGGTGGCCTTGCATAAACAATCCACATAACAAACTTGTCAGCCGAAAGATACTATTTATTTGACCATGCAGCCAATGCCCATAGGTGGCCCTGCATATTTCAACCCCCTAACGGGTTTTGTTAAATAATAGTAACTTCATTCTTGGAAACTACTTCTTCTAATGCCTTTTAGCTCTTTTTCATATCATTCCTCAGATTCAAATTTTCTTAAGCCATAGTTTACATTTTTTCCCTCATACTCGAGTATGGTAATATGTTTTCAGATAAATTGTCAAAGAATTGAATCCATTTTAATCCAATTTGGTCAAAGCTATTTCGACCTTAAACATTAGCCCCTTTATGTCCGGCATGCATGACTTTAAACTGCCCACAAAAGACAAAGGAACTCTGAATAAAAGTCAAGTTCCAACTCACTAAATATACATTTTTGTATGATTTAGGTAATATTGAGCAAATAAAAGGTTCAATGTTTGTAGGATTATTTGTAATAATCCTAGTAAAAATCAAACTATACTTACTGGGCCCATTGGCTTAAGTAAATATGAAGCAGGTAGTGAAAGAATGCAGGTACAAATGATTGAAGACGAAAGTGTTTTTCATTGATACAAAAGAGATAGAAAGACATCCACAGACTGGATTCTCTTCTCTTTTTCAAGAATTACAGAAGATTGTCGACATAAGTCTTCATTTGATGTATATCATCCTGAGCCTTATCAGCAGTTACTTGAAGCTCGTGAACTTGACCATCTTCACTCTTTTCAGCTTGCTGAAGTGCCTTCTTAGCATCTGCGATGGATTTCATGCCATTCATATGAGTTTCATCCAATGATTTGTTAAGCTGATCAAGTTCCCCAGTAACAACATCTAACTGTTGCTGGAGTTGCACATGCTGGACGACCTTTTCATTGATTTTTTGCTTCAGATCCTTCATCTTGGCAGTATAATCAGCTTCATCTTGGGATACCGCAGCCTCAAATTCGCCTATGTTTACAGACAATTTCACTCTATTCAAATCTTCGCGACTTATCTGCCCTTGCTCCCTCCTGAAAATGATTTGTTTCACCGCGGCATGGATCTTTTCATACCCAAAACCACCAAGTCCCAGTATAACAAATTGGGATGACAATCGAGGAATTTTCAATGGTAGCTCTTCTAAAGGCGCCCCAGATATAATGTTCCATAAGTTGTTCCATGCCTTACGTCGTGAAAAGCTGAACGCTTTGAGCATCACTGGATCTGATTCAACATCATCATCGGAGGGGGGTATGTAATCTGGAATTAACGCGCTTAAGGAAGTGCCTTGTCCTGCTCTTTCCCCCCTGACTTGTGCTTCTTCACTTTCAATTCCCGTTGGGGCAGAGGCTGAGGCCTCATCTCCGGATCTAGCCATTACAATTGATGGCCCTGCATGATTAATTGAAAGATTTAGTTTGCGTTAAAGGATAACAAAAGAATGGATTGTCTTGAAAATAAAGTACAATCACAAATATTGTTATCCCTTACCCAAGGGTGGTTCAGCAACCTGAGAAGACTTCTCCCCATCTTTCCCGGTTTCAACAGGATTTTCAAGATGGGTCTCAGGAGGGTTTATTGGGTTTAGCTCTACTTGAGCTAATGTTTCTACAATGGTAGGATTGACATCAATGTCTACACCCTCTTCAGACATTGGCAGTTCAAAGGCTTCTACGAAAGAAACTGTATATTGTTTTCCGTCATGGTGAGAAGTATAATTTTTTAAAAAAAAAATTGGGTGAAGGGTAGCACTCACGCCCAAGGTCTTCTAAATCACATGACAACTTAGAATGATCATAAAATTCTTCAAAAGTCATTCCTTGATTCATAATTTCATCCAATGATACTTCAGAATCTTGATTAGCCTCACCAGTGGGAGCATTTGCTACATCTTCTTGCCGACTTATGTCCTGCAACCCCTGACCATGGACAGCATCTTCAGTAGTAGGAGGGATACTGGGAATGGATGGTAGCTCTTCTCCAGGAGTAACCAAGTCATCTTGGGTCTGTGATTGTTCTACAGCACCCTCCACGACCTTTGAAGGAGGGTCAGTCCCTTCCCTCAAGGGGGAAATTGAAGAAGCCCCTGCAATCCTCAGAAATATGAGTCACCATATGATTTTGGGTATAAACTCATGATTGTTCGAAGGACTTACCACTTCTAATTAAACGTTTAGCTATGTATTTCCTCCTTCGTTGCCTTGGATTCTTTTGTTTTTTCGGAGTATCAGTAGTCTCCCTTATTGGCACTTGGATTGGCAAATGGAAGGCTATGTCCAGCGCCTCATTCATGGCCTGCTGGCCTGGAGATATCTCGCCTAGTTCGCAAGGAGAATCAGCAGCAGCCCCGATAGCAGTACCACCAGGGCTATACTGTGACGAAGGAACCCCAGTTCCTTTCTTTGCAAGCTACAAGATGAAGAAAATAACTTCCTTAAGTAACAAAGCTTCAACTGAAATCAAGTTGAAAAGAAAATAAGGAAAGAAAACTTACATCTTCAGGAGCCACGTATTCTTGCCATTCCTCATCTCCAGAACCACCATCCCCCTCAGTGGCGCCATGATCAATCATTTCCTTCACCCGCCTGGTGATAGGAACCGAGTCATAAGTGGCATATATGAGCATTTCCAGCTCTCTGATGTAAGCTCGCACTTCATTGGGGTTATCTCCATATTGAAGATTTTTAGAAGCTACAAGATTTCCTATTCCAGGAAGTTGTTGGCCCTCACACAAATCCATCCAGGCGGTCTCAGTACCACAGTATAAGCTCTGCCATAGCTGAACAGCCTCTGGTCTTAGATATAAAGGTTGTGAGGAAGGTCCTACAATTTTTGATTTTAATTTCTTCCCAGCTCCTGCAACTACAGATAGAGAATAAGAAAGTAAGACTTATTACATTATAAAGTAGCAGTGATTGAAATTAATACAATGAAATAACTCACCAGGAGTTGATGGAGTGGGTCTTTTAATTCTGGTCGGAGGATTATATCGGGCACGAAACCGCTTTGCTGCCGGTTGTGCCTCGTCATCCACATCGTGATAATCCAATGAATCAATTCTAGAAGAGGAGTTTGTTGAACCAATTTCAGGTGGAGAAGCGTCACCTTCATGAGGAAGGGTTTCTTTCTCTACTGTCCTCTTCCTCTTTCCCACTTGATATACTGGGTGATTCAATATCCCTTTGGGGGATGATGCTATCCAGTGTTCGGCATAAAATGTAATCAGATTATGTGCCGCTTTTTCAACTGGTAGATCAATTACTACCCCAGTCTTCTCTCTTGATGTCAGAAACCATAGTTGTGGCGCAACCATCGGATGTTGCTCTAACCTGACATGTACCGGAGGGGATACAACAATCCGTTGCAAACATTTGAATTGGCGTGAAAATCTATATGGAGCATAGGCCTCACATATGATTTCTCCATCAATCCTGGCTACTAACAAGCCATCCCTTCATGCTAGCATGTATGCCCTCAAATCCAAATGGGTTGTCCCATCATCAACAAACCGCCCGGATGGCGGACTTCCATAGGGAAAGAAGTTGAATTCCTTAAACATGCTCAGCCTTACTTTCATGTCATAACCATTAACATCTAAGGGAGCAATTCCATAGAATGCTTGCACTGACGGTCTGAAAGAGATTCCAGGAATTTGTAATCCATTCTGTATATTGTAAGTCCTGAAGTGAGTGGCGATCCATCCCCACAAAACCTGGAATGGTACCACTATTCTTAACGGAGATTTACCCTGGAAGATGTGAATTAAACTCCTGTGAATCTTTGCTAAAATGGGGGTAGCTAACCCAACCATTTTTCCCTCAGCCAACTTTTCCGCAATGACGAAGGTCCCTGGCCTAACGCCTCCCTTTGAATCCCTGACCGGCAAGAGATAAACACTGAGCCATATTGCCAGGAAACCCACCAGACGAGTTTTCTTTGGAATTCTTTGATTCACTTCATATCCCCACTTTTCAAACTCTCCTGCTTCTAGAGTTGGTCAGAATGTCCCAGGAGCTCCTCTCTTCTCATGTTTTGGACAAGTGGTAGGACGTCTGGGCCTTGTATCCTTGGATTTCTTTTTCTTAGATCATTTTTCTTTTGGCTTCATCCATTTCTTCTCAGTAAGAAACAAATTCATCCATTCTTCCGGATGAATCTCTTTTCTAAAATGAGTTAATGAGGTCTCTGAACTCTTGAGCCTGTGGAAGATTTTAAATAATTCTCGAGCTAAAGCAGGAGTCTTCTCTGAATCATTCCAAGTCACCTTGGGAGGAATGAATTCATCATACATATCTCCCAAGATTGGAGCTCCTGAAATCTTCTGGACATCCCACAAACTGATACCTGCTTCTCCATGAGTCAAATGGAAAGAATTAGTTGCTGGGCTCCAGTGGCTGAGTATCTCTGGCACGAAGTTATCATGTCTGTAAACATATGTTTGCCCAACCCAAACAGCCTTATATATTGCAGCTCTCTTCAGGTCCTCGATAAACTCTGTGCAAGTCTGTCACACCCAGTATGCCCACATCCAAGTTGGCTTCACACCTCCCCCAAGACGGAAATCCCAACTTTTCTTCCATCCTTTGGATTGATCCATCTGAGCATTTCTGAAGATTGAAGGATGAAAATGTGGTTGAAGCTCAGGTGTATGTTTTTTCAGATCTGGTGTGCAAGGGCTATGATGCATCACATAAGCCTTCTCCACTGTTCCAGCAGTTAGAAATACTCCTCCTCCTGAGATATTTGCTGAAGAAAAATTGGTATAATTCTGAAACCACGAAAATGGAAGATAATTCTTTACTTCTGGAATAATGACTTCTTGTAGATGACCATAGCCATACAAAGGAAGATAAGTGCAGTGAGGAAAGTTGCGAAGATATTTCTTCAGATACTTAGCCAAATCTGGAAGAGTACTATCTTTGACAGTATAGTAATCAGGGGAAATGATATTCATCATATAATCTATCCGATTGCTAGCCAATTCATCAATTAATCCGGGTCTAAGAGCCATTAATTATGCACAAAGAGTTTCACAAATTAATTTATAAATGAATTAATTTTTCACAAAACTTTGTTGAAGAAATCAGAAAAAAATGGCTAAGGCAATAAAGCGCGCAAGTGTTACATGTGCCGCACAAGATTACGTCGCGCATGTATCACCGCGCAAGCCCTATTACCTTTACAGTAGCGCGGCAGCGAGGGAACAGTGGAAAAAGAGACTTGCGCGGTGAGAGCTCGAGAAAATCGAGATCAGATGCTATACACGGCCAAAAGCCATGTATTTATAGGTCAGGAAGCCTATCTGCGCGCCGTACCGAGAGCGCTTAAGGCCTGCACGACACAAAATTGTGCGCCGCCCTCTATGCACTGAAGACTTGCGCGCCCCCCTTTTCCTTTGGATGGATTCGATTTCCTCAGAGTCAAATCCTCATTTCTCTCCGGATCCAACTCTGAGGGGGGACTTTTGTTGACGCTCCTTTCGTCACAGAATCTAAAGATCGGAAAAGGGAATATCTGAGCTCAAAGTGATTCATCCTTTGAAGAAAACATAAAAAATCGACAAAGGCAGGAAGAAAGGATCAACAGTAACTGCACCGCGCAAGTTATCTCACTGTCGCGCAAGTACACTTGCGCGACGCCCTTGGTCGCGAAAGTCACTTGCGCGACCTAAGTGGTAACCGCCCGGTAACCGCCCGGGGTCTTCTCCTGCCTATAAATAGACCCTGTGGGCCCCCCATTCGAGAGGATCTTTTTTTTTCAGAAAATCGGATTGAAGCTCCCGACGCCCAAGTCTCTTCTCAAGGCTTCCGGAACACTTCTAAGGTAATTTCATACCTAGAACAGAAGATCTAAAGAGAGGGAGGAAGGACTAAGTGTTGAAACTCATCAACACTTGCGTGCCTGAATGGCCAGTCCTTAAGGGAACTGATCATTCTTGCGCGCCGCCTTATTCCTTCAATAGAATTTGTGTGTCCCTTTTCTGGAAGAACCTCAAGAGGATTCTAAAGGGTTTAATAAAGAGTCGCTCAAATATTTCAATGCTGGTTGAAAATCGCGCAAGTACACCATATGTCGCGCCGGTATACCTGCGCGACCAATACTTGCGCGCCCACGCAAGACTTGCGCGCCTTTCAAGACTTGCGCGCCCCTACCGTTTTGGGTGCCCATCTTGCCCATTTTACCCCTCTTATGCCATTTCACCTTTCCTATTCAAGATTCAGTCTTCAAGATACTCTTCAAAGCCATTTATGGCATGATTTCTTGATTTGACTTCCTTATCTGAAAGGAATTTGGTGGAATATCTCTCAAAACCTAGTGATTTATACATCTTTATGTCACCAAAGATTGAGAGTTTGTTCATTCAACCTCATCCTTTAAGATGAGAGAATCCTTAAACCTGGGTCTCCTTTTCAGGAATAATCCCCAGTTATAAAGCCTTTAATCTGGGCATCTTCCTCAGGAGTAAGCCCCAAATTCTTAAAGTTCCCAAACTTGGGCATCCTCTTCAGGAGTAAGCCCAAATCTCAAATATGGGCATCCTTATCAGGAGTAAGCACCAAACCTAAATCACTAACCTGGGTCTCTTTTTCAGGAATAAGACTCAGTCATAATCTTGGGCTTCCTTTTCCGGAGTAAGCCCCAAGTCCCCTAACCTGGGCCTCCTTTTCAGGAATAAGTTCCAGTCATAATTTTGGGCATCCTTCTTAGGAGTAAAACCCAATCATAAGTCCCCTACTAATTTGGGAATCCTCCTTAGGAGTAAGCCCCAAGATTAGAGTATTCAAATCTCCATGAAGCACATATAGCTTTATGGACCCTGTTCATGGATTTTCTCCCTAAAAGTAAATCCTAAACCTTCATCTATTTGGACAGTCATACATACATAAGCCCCAAACAATTTCTTATGATTGCATCTTTCATGGCACAATTGTCTAATTTTTACCAATACCTCTTGTTTCTCACACCGAGCATGAATCACATGAGCTTAGAGTGTAAAAGTAATTATGACATTCTTCTTTGATCCATCAATCATAAATATCATACTCCATTACTCAAACTATGTGGGTTCTGATTCCTTTTCCCAAACAAAGGATACGTAGGTAGCCCATTTATGGGTTCGATCCCAACTTTGAAATAATCCTTGTCCTTTGGAATGACGATAAACTTCAAGTGCCCCACTGAGTGGCTTTAAAACCAGCCTGGTCATCATAATGACCAAGAGACTTTTATATAAATGTTTTGAAGGATACCATTGACCAAGAATCTATAAACAGATATAGATGATTCTCTATTGATGAAGAACCTCGGATACATATAAAAGATTCTCTAAATTTCATGCATATTTAATCATTGATTGTTAAAACTAAAGGAAATCTCATTTTATACTTGGTAATGTAATAAAGGATTCACGAAAATAACTTAAATCTATAAAGAGAGTCCCAGAGTAGACAATAATTCCCCTCAAAAAGGTGTGATGAGTCCGACCTCCCATCCTCTCGACCAATGAAAATTCCTAAGCCTCATTAGTCCACAAACTAATGAGAACCTACCTTTGGAAAGTAGGTCCAAACGGATGTGGAATCATTGGATGTTTCCGGTTCTATGAACAAACCCGCTAGAAACCGATCGGAACGTTTGAATCTCCCGTCTAGGTGGTCATCCCCAGAATCCGTGCGAAAAAAACATATATAATATGTATTATTTATTTCATTGTAATCTAATTATTTTAAAACAATGATCCAATCAATTCATTAATTCCATCATATAGAAATTTCTCCCCAATATTTTCAATTCCACTGAAAATGGAAACTTTCCAAAAAATCCATACGATTTATAATTTCATAATCATGTAAATTGAAATTATTGTTTTATAAATAAATTTATAACTACTACAAATCAATTATGAAAATAAATCATTCAATTACATAAAAAATCCAAAAAGGATGCACTTACAATTAAATAACAGAATTAAACGATTAACAACTGAAATGGGATCTCCAAAAATAATATATGGGGAAGAAGATCTATGGAATAGATAAATAATAAAGTTATAACCCTATATATATATTATCAATGAAATATATGGTTAGATCCTAAAAAAACATGTTCATATAACACTATGTAAGGAGGATAGGAATATATATTTGATTTCATTAAATAAAATGGAGAAAATTTTACCCATAATAGAATGGACGACATCAAAAATGATTTGATCCCCCAAGGAGAGTTTTATAAATTGTCAAACCCGATTCTTGATATCCTTCAAAAACATGTATATTTTGTTAGCTCTGAATGGGGTAACATGACATTTTATCTGGGGGTTCAAAAATTTATAATTAATTTTTACAATAAATAAAATTGTAGGCATGGTTAGCTGGTGGGGTATTATAGTTTTGGGAAACTATACACCGTAACTATATTTGGTTCAAGGTTACACCTCGATGGGAGCATGGTTCAATAATCTATTTTACAATAGTGAATTACCCACCATCTAAAGGGTTCACAGGTTTCACTGGTGGGGCACAATTTTGGATACTGTGGGCCAATCATGCACATCCCAAAGAGCATACAAAATTCTCCAAAATGTAATCCCAAATAAATGTAAAGAGATGTAAGAATTAATTATTTTTTCTTTTTTCATAGATTATAGTTTTTTTTACATAAATAATTAAAATATATGAACTCTTTTTATGACATGAAAAGTTATGTTAACACATTCATCTGAAAAAAATTTTGGGAATCTAATAATCACATCAAACTATTCTCCAAATTTAATGGAGTGTTTTTGTTATTTTAAATTTCTCCGCTATTTTTTAGAGTCTTAGGTAGAGAGAATTAATTTTTAATTCCGTATTTTGGTAAAAATATTTTTAGTTCGTGATTCTAAATCTCTCTATATAACGGCCCATAGTTTCATTATTGGAAAATCCCTCTTGATCTAGTTAAATGTATCTTTATGCAAAATATTTTTATAAGATGTCAACTTCTTTGGTTTTATATTTAGAATTTTGACCGTTTTTAATATATCCGTTGAACAGTGATCACATTATTAGTATAAATATAGGACTTTACAAATCCACTTTACTCAAAAAAAAACAAGTGATGGCCTCATCTAAGTAGAATTGCCTCATACAAAGCCCATTTGTTGGAGCTCAGAAAAGAGGTGGCATCCTTGGGCTTCGCTCTTGACCATTCCCAATTTGAGCTTCACCATGTCAAGCTCGAACAGGACCGTCTACGGGAAAAGTGGAATTTGATAGAGATTACCACTCGAGTGATGTTATCCAAGCCACCCCAAAAGTCTGTCACCATCGCACACCTTACCCTCAGGTCTTATGCGGATGTTTTAAGGGGTTATGTAACAAATAAGTTTTATTATGTTCAAGTACATTATTTTTGTATATAATAATTAATATAAATTATATTCATTTTTTATACATTGTAAATAGTTTTTAATGTACAAATGGTGTTTTTAGTTATTATTTAATTAAGAAATATATTTTATTAAATTATGGGATTTTTGATTTAAATAATATATTAATAAAATAATAATAATATTATTAAATTAATTTTTATTAAATATAAATGATACTATAATTTTATGAAATTATTTAAAATTTTTATTAAGGTTTGAAATCCATTTTTTCCAAAACCCGTGAATTTTTGATAAATATCGGTTTTTATTTTAAAAGTGAAAATTAAAATATTTAGAAAATTATTTAGATTAAATAAATGTTATTTTTGGAATCAGGATGTCGAAATTATCCAATGGTGAATTTTTCATAATTTTATGAGATAGTCAAATTTTTGGGTAAAAATTAAATACCATTTAAATATATAATGTGTTTTATGACATCATAATGACCCAATGGTGATGTAATAAAATAATATAATCCTTATTTTCGGCAAATATATGTTTTACCATTAAAATAATGTTATTTTGGGTTTGTTTGACTTACTTTTCAAAGCATTAATGGACCCCTCAAGACTTATTCAACACGTTGCCTTTTTAAATTAATTTCCATGGGAGTGTGACTCACCTCCACATAAGAAACCCTAATATTTTAAGAATTTAGGACTTTGGCATTATAAAATATTGTTTTCCTCTTCTCTTTTCCAGGAACCATGGGCAAAAACTATTGGATGGTTTGTGGTTTGGATTAATTTAATGTAAGGGTACCCAAACCTAAATAATAAGGAATTCCCTCACCTTTCCTATATAAACCCACCCAAGCTCCCACTTCCTTCTCACTAAAATCCTTTGGGTTCCTCCAACCTCTTCCCTACTCTCTCTAGAATCCTCCGATGTTTCCCCATGCTCCCCAGAAGCCTCTCACAAGCCTTTCTCTAGACATTGGAAGCACACATCCCAGTAAGGTTTTTTTCTTCCTTTCTCCTTTTTGTCAATTTTCTTTAAGTTGTATTGCCCTTTTAATTTAAATTATGAATGTTGGGGTATGGTTTTTCACCTCCCCCATAATTCCCTCTTATTTTTTGAATTATTGGAGACCTATTTATCTCTCATTAAATGCCTCCCATGTACATCCGTTACTATGCCAAAATTCTGAAAGGGACTTCTCTCTCTTCTTTTACATTCATGCAATAATTTTGAATCATGAATCTAAATTCCATTACAATTGTTGGGACATATATATATATGACCTCCTTACTATCCATTACATGTAAATATGATGGGTAACCCCTTTCTCATTCATCAACCATTTTTTATGAATTCTTCTGTTACGCTGTTACGCTGCCGAAATGGCACCGATTTTCTAAGCCAATGCCATTGTGTAGTGGATACCATGTCCATTTCTCCGTAAAAGGTATCCACCTTTATGTACCTTTACATATTTATTACAAAGTTTCATGTATGAATTCCACATTCCTTTATCGTGGAATAAATGATTATGTTTTATGAATCCATGTTTTATGATCCATGTGGCACACTTATGCATGAAATGAAATGTTTAAGAAGGGTGTGCCCTTATAGCGCTCCAATGCATTAGTTAAAGTATAGTATCACGATACATCATGTGCAATGTGTGTTTACTCATGATAATTCAAGTGAGTTGAGGGTTTAATTGTTCTTTATGTGCAATGAGGATTTACACATGCTCTATGTGCAATGAGCCTTGGCTCATGCTAATTCCATGTTAAGTGTTGTTGTCACATTTCCATGTTATGATTATCATGCTTTATCATGCCTTTATGATCATGTTTATTTTATGCTCTATTGATATTACTATTGTCTAACATGTGTTTTACTCCTCATGTTATTCCATGTGTACTCCCTTACTGGGCTTTATAGCTCACCCTTTTCATATGCATGTCCTCAGGTTATCCCATGCAACGTTAATTACGACGGAATGTTGTGGTCATGTAAAGGATGTTTTAAATAAAGATTTTGTATTTCATGTTTTAAGTTTTTATGTAATGATCCTAAGCCCGAAAGACACTAAACCTCTCGATCTTCTTTGTTTTATCAAGTGATGGTTTATGAAATAAATCATGTTTAAGTTTGTATTAAAAGCAGGTTTGTCATAGTTGGTATCAGAGGATAGGTTTAGTTATTTTTGGGATTAGGAACCCCTATTAATGCCTTAGATACATGACTAATTTTAATAAAAACATCCCTAAGTTTTAGTAAGTACTGAGTAAGTGGTTTATCAAAAAAATTACATCCATGTCTGGATAAGAGCAGGTAGAGGCGCCTCTGGCAGAGATGTATCCTAGGGGTAAAACCCGAAAACACCGCTTTGAGCTAGACTCGAATGGGAACTTATGCACGATAATAGGCCTTGTTGCACTCCTGGTTACGACACTCCCGGGGGATATATTTTGATAAATTCAAAATCTTAGTTTGAACCCTTATTAAAGGAATTAAAAAAAGGCCCCTATGAATATATGTTAGAAAGTAGATCATGAAAATCCTAGATTGACGCCTATAGACTCATGATTTAAGGAAATAAAAGTTTATTTATAAGCCATCAAATTTTTTCTTTGGATTACCCTTTATGTGTTACCCCTAACTTTCCTTTTATTCTAGCCAATGGCCTAGAATAGGAGGAATCGAGCTAACAACCATTGTGAAGATCAGTGTGAAGACTGTACTAATGAGATACCCAATCCCATGGGAGCGGGAATCACGAAATTTTTCACACTTCTCTCTCAGATAACTCATGTTTTGAATATAAACATGGGTCTAAAGGAACGTTCAAACCCCCTAATATGGAAGAGGTATCTATCGAGAGCTGCATGAGAAAAAGGCCTCCTACTTTTAGTGGATCATCTGATCCAACGATCGCTGAACAGTGGATCAACTCCATTGAAAAGATATTATCCATCCTCCAATGTTCTGAAAAAGAGAAGGTTCTCCTGGCGTCTTATCCTTTGGAGGGTTAATCTGATCAATGGTGGACGTTGATCAAAAATATGAAGCCTAAGGAAGAGATCAAGGCATTGGAATGGAAGGATTTACAGAAGATGTTTTTCGATAAATAGTTTCCGCGCACCCTCCGACTTAAGATGGAAAGGGACTTCCATTCCCTCAAGCAAAAAGATGTACAATCTTTTGGATCGTACGAGGCAAACTTCACAAGGCTTTCACAATATGCTTCCGGCTTTGTCGTTACCCCCGAATGTAAGGTTGACCACTTCTTTGGTGGGCAGAAGCCTAGCTTACAGAAAGTATTGGTGATACGTGACTTCGAAAGCTACGAGGAAATTGTCTAATGTGCCCTCAAGGTCGAAATTGAGATCGGGGAATCATAGGGGTATCATAAGGAAAAGAAGTGTAAGGTGGACTTCAATTCTGGTGGTTCGATGGATAAATCCAACGGTGCTAAGATGATCCAGCACCCCACATGCCAAAAGTGTGGAAAGAAGCTCCCTGTAAATTTTAGTAAGGGGACGAGAAAATGCTTCAGGTGTGAAAGAGAAGGGAACCTAGCTGTTAACTGTCGGCAAGAAAGACCCACAGCTGCGACAGAGGAGGGTAACACTCCGTTCGAACCTCAACTCATGGTTCAATGCTACAAATGCAAATAACCGGGTAATTTTTCAAATTAGTGCCCAAATCCATGGGTTTTTGGAGACAACCAACAACATCCAAGGTAGCAAGGAAGAGCTTTTTCCATCACTTCTGCCGAAGTGAACCCCGACAATGAAGTGGTGATAGGTACGCTAGTTATTCATTCAAGAATAGAGAACGTACTTTTTGATTCAGGTTCTACACATTGTTTTTTATCTTGAACATTTAGTAGAACAATCCCAGCACCACTGCAAATCATGGAAGTAAAGATGTCAGTGAGTACGGAAAATGTGGCAATCATTGCATCCCATGAATATAAGTCCTCCCGTGTTATAGTCTGTGGATTGAATTTCCTGGCGAACCTCGTCATACTCCCTCTGGTGGAATTTGATGCAATTCTTGTCATGGATTGGCTTTCCTTATATAGAGCCAACATAAATTGTCGGGAGAAGAAAATCACACTCCATATGGAGAATCGACCCCCGATTCTTTACATGTGTTAGGATGAAGATGAATCTCCTTTAGATCCATCATCTCGAGCATGGATAATACTTCCTTATGAGCACACATATCTTTCTCAGATGATTGAGTCCAAGGAACAAACCATTCTTGATGAAATGCCTATTGTGAGGGAATTCGCTGAAGTGTTTCCCAAGGAACTACATGGTCTTGCTCCAAGAAGAGATGTTGAGTTTTCAATTGAACATATACCTGGGGCGCTACCAATATCCAAGACTCCATATAGAATGGATGTTTTAGAGTTTGAAGAGCTGAAGAAACAACTACAGGAGAATCTGGATAAAGGGTTTATACGCCCAATTGCTTCACCATGGGGTGCACCAGTCCTCTTCGTCAAGAAGAAGGATGGGTCAATGTGGTTTTTCATCGATTATCATGAACTTAACAAAATCATGATAAAGAACAAGTATCCTCTCCCAAGAATCGATGACTTTTTTGATCAGCTGCGTGGAGCACAATACTTCTCCAAGTTGGATTTGCGGTCGGGATATTATCAAGTAAGGGTGAAGAAGGAAGATGTCCCCAAGACTGCTTTTCATACAAGATACATGCACTATGAATTCATAGTAATGCATTTAAGACTCAACAATGCTCTAGAAATATTCATGGACTTGATGAATAGAGTCTTTAGATATTACCTTGACAAATTTGTTGTAGTTATTATAGATGATATTCTAATATACTCCAAAACCAAGGAGGATCATGAGGAGCATTTAAAAACTGTACTAGAGACTTTGCGCAAGGAGAAGCTCAATGCCATGAAAATAAAGTGTGTTTTTTGGTTGAAGGAGGTCTCATTCTTGGGCTATTTCATCACAATCAATGGGATATCTGTGGACCCCTCCATAACAGATGCAATTGAGGGATGGCCGAGGCCAACATCGGTAACGGATATCCGTAGCTTCTTGGGGTTAGCTAAATATTATCGACGATTTGTGAGGAATTTATCAAGATTGTCCAACCCTTTTACCAAGCTAACTCAAAAGGGATTAAAGTTTTCTTGGAGTGATGAATGAGAAGAAAGCTTTATGGAGTTGAAAATGAAGCTTATCACTGCGCCCGTTCTCACTTTACCCACAAGTGGGGAACTTTTTGTGTTATTCAGTGATGCTTCAAAGAAGGGAATAGGTTGTGTGCTGATGCAGAATGATAAAGTGATATCCTATGCCTCATTGAAGTTGAAAATCCATGAGCGAAACTATCCAATGCATGATCTGGAGTTGGTTGTGGTGATCTTTTCCTTGAAAATCTGGCGGCATTATCTCTATGGAGAGAAATGTGAGATATATACTGACCACAAGAGTCTTAAATATACATTCACACAGAAAGAGTTTAATATGTGCTAGAGAAGATGGATAGAGCTCATCAGGGATTATGACTATTCAATACATTACCACCCTGTGAAAGAGAACAAGGTGGCAGATGCCCTAAGTAGAAAGGACCCAGCAATTCTATCAAGGATGAGAATTGAGAAGGATCCAATCTTCAAAGACTTGATGAAGATGGATGTGGGAATCATAAAGGTTGGTGCATCATCAATCCAGTCACAAATGATTGCTCGACTATCTCTTTTGGAAAGGTTAAAGGATGCTCAAAAGGATGATGCGGGAATTCAGGAAAAAGTGGAAGCTATCAAAAAAGGGAAATCCTCAGAGTTTAATCTTAATGAAGAAGGAATTGTGAGGTTTGGGAAAAAATACGTGTTCCGTCATCTATGGAGCTGAAGAAGGAACTTTTGGATGATTCACATAGTTCAAATTTATCTATTCACCCAGGGAGCACAAATATGTATCGAGATCTCCGAGAAAACTATTGGTGGGATAATATGAAGATGGAGATCTCTGAATATACATCAATGTGCCTGGTGTGTCAGCAAGTGGAGGCAAAGAGGCCGAAGTATAAGGCAATGATGCAACCATTTCCCATACCAGAATGGAAGTGTGAGAACATCACCATGGACATTGTCACCGGACTTCCAAGGAATTCCAAAGGCAACAATGAAATATGGGTTGTTGTGGATCGTCTTACAAAGACTGAACACTTCATTGCTATTCGGGAGGATTTATCTTTGGATCAATTGGCACGGATATATATCAGGTGTGTGGTAAGGTTGCATGGAGTACCACTATCTATTATGTCTGACCGAGATCCAAGATTCACCTCTATGTTTTGGAAGAGTCTTCAACATTCTCTAAATACTGAACTCAAATTCCGCACGAACTATCATCCTCAAACTGATGGCCAATCCGAGCGGACTATCCAAACCCTTGAGGACATGTTCAGAGCATGATCAATGGACTTTAAAGGAGGATGGGATCGACATCTTCTTCTGGTTGAGTTCTATTATAACAATAGTTTCCACTCGAGCATCCAAATGACACCATATGAAGCCCTGTATGGGAAAAGGTGCAGAACACCGGCATGTTCGGATGAGGTCGGTGAACGTAAGCTGCTTGGACCAGAAATGGTTGATGAAATGGTGGAGAAGGTGAAAACCATTCAGCAGCATATCAAGGCAGCCCAGAGTTGAAAAAAGAGTTATGTAGATAATAGTCGATGATACCTTGAGTTTAAAGTTGGATACATGGTGTTTCTATGCATATCTTCATGGAAGAAGGTCATGAGGTTTGGAAGGAATGGGAAGTTAAGTCCAAGGTACATCAGCCCGTTTGAGATTCTTGATCGTGTCAGGGCTATGGCCTATTGACTAGCACTTCCAACTGCCATGTCCAAAGTACATGATGTCTTTCATGTATCCCTCTTAAATAATTACATACTGGACCCTTCACATGTACTCTCTTCAAAGTTGGTACAATTGTAAGATGATCTCTCTTATGAGGAGCAACCAGTGAAGATCTTAGATCGTAGAGAAAAAGTTCTACGAAATAAGACAATGCCCCTCGTCAAGGTGTTATAGAGAAACCACAAGTTTGAAAAAGTGACTTGGGAATCAGAGGAAAGGATGAAGCTGAGTTATACACATGTGTTTCAGTGTAGGAAAAGGAAAATTTCAAGGGCGAAATTTCTTAAGTGGGGAATATTGTAACGACCCAAACTTCATTAATGGAAAATCCCTCTTGATCTAGTTAAAGGTCTCTTTATGAAAAATATTTTTATAATATTTCAACTTCTTTGGTTTTTTGTTATGAATTTTGACCGTTGTTAATATAGTCGTTGAATAGTGATCACATGATTAGTATAAATATAGGACTTTAACAAATCCAATTTACTCTGAAAAAGAAGTGATGACCTCATCTTGTAGAATTGCCCCATACGAAGCCCATTTGTTAGAGTTCGAAAAAGAGGTGGAATCCTTGGTCTTCGCTCTTTCCCATGCCCAAGCTGAGCTTCACCATGTCAAGCTCGAACGGGACCATCTACGGGACAAGTGGAAGTTGATAGAGATTACCACTCAAGCAATGTTATCCATGCCACCCCTACAGTCTGTCACCATCGCACACCTTACCCTTAGGTCTTATATGGCTGTTTTAAGGGGTTATGTAACAAATAAGTGGTACTATGTTCATGTACATTATTTTTGTATATAATAATGAATATAATTTCTAGTCATTTTTGATACATTGTAAATACTTTTTAAAGTAGAAATGGTGTTTTTAGTTATTATTTAATTAAGAAATATATTTTATTAAGTTAAGGGATTTTATTATTAAATAATATTTTAATAAAATAATATTATTATTATTAAAATAATTTTTATTTAATATAAATTATCTTATAATTTCATGAATGAAATTAAAATTTTTATTAAGGTTGGAAAGCCATTTTTGTCAAAACCCATGAATTTTCGATAAATGATGGTTTTTATTATAAAATTGAAAATTAACATATTTAGAAAATTATTTAGATAAAATAAATGTTATTTCTGGAATCAGGACGTCGAAATTATCCAACGGTGAATTTTTCATAATTTTCTGAGACAGTCAAATTTTTGGGTAAAAATTTATTACCGTTTAAATATATAATGTTTTTTATGACATCATAATGACCCAATGGTGATGTAATAAAATACTATAATCCTAATTTTCTGACAATATAGGTTTTAACATTAAAATAATGTGATTTTGGGTTTTTTGACTTACTTTTCAAAGCATTAATGGACCTCTCAAGACTTATTCAACACCTTGTCTTTTTAAATTAATTTCCATGAGAGTGTGACTCACCTGCACATAATCAACCCTAATATTTTAAGAAGTTATGAATTTGGAATTATAAAATATTTATTTCCTCTTCCCTTTTCCAAAAACTATGGGCAAAAACCATGGGATGGTTTGTGGTTTGGATTAATTTAAAGTAAGGGGACCCAAACCTAAATAATAAAGAATTCCCTCACCTTTCTTATATAAACCCACCCACGCTCCCACTTCCTTCTCACTAAAATCCCTTGTAGTACGTCCAACCCCTGAAATAATTTCTCTAGAATCCTCTCTAGTTTCCCCAAGCTTCTATGAAGCCTCTCACAAGCCTCTCTCTAGCCTTTGGAAGCACACTTCCAAGTAAGGGTTTTTTCTTCCTTTCTAATTTTTGTCAATTTTCTTTAAGTTGTATTTCCCTTTTAATTTCAGTTATGAATGTTGGGGTATGGTTTCTAACCTTCCCCATACTTCCCTATTATTTTTTTAATTGTGGGAGACCCCTTTTCCTCTCATTAAATTCCTCCCATGTACACCTGTTACTATGCCGAAATTCCGAAAGGAACTTCTCTCTCTTCTTTTACATTCATGCAATAATTTTGTATCATGAATCTAAATTCCATTAAAATTGTTGGGACATGTATCTATATGACCTCATTACTGTCCATTACATGTAAATATGATGAGGAACCCATTTATCTCTCATCAACATTTTTTTATGAATTCTTATGTCACGCAGTTATGCTGCCGAAATCGCACCGATTTTCTAAGCAAATGCCATTGTGTAGTGGATAATATGTCCATTTTTCCATCAAGGGTATCCACCTATATGAACCTTTACATATTTATTATAAAGATTCATGTATTCATTCCACATTCCTTTATCATGGAATAAATTATTATGTTTTATGAATCCATGTTTTATGATCTATGTGGCACACTTATGCATGAAATGAAATTTTTAAGAAGGGTGCGCCCTTATAGCGCTCCAATGCATTGGATAAAGTATATTATCATGATACGTCAGGTGAAATTAGTGTTGACTATTGATAATTATAGTGCAACAAGTTTTTACTCGTGCTTTATGTGCAATGATTATTTATTCATGCTCTATGTGAAATGAGCCTTGGCTCATGCTAATTCCATGTTAAGTGTTGTTGACACAGTTCCATGTTATGGTTATCATGCTTTATCATGCCTTTATGATCATGTTTCTTTTATGCTCTATTGATATGAATATTTTCTAAAATGTGTTGTAATCATCATGGTATTCCATGGGTACTCCCTTACTGGGCTTTATAGCTCAGCCATTTCTTATACATGTCCTCAGGTTATCCCATGCAATGCTAAGTACGAGGGAATGTAGTGGTCATGTAAATGAAGTTTTCAATAAAGATGTTGTATTTCATGTTTTAGGTTTTTATGTAATGATCTTATGCCCCAAAGACATTAAACCTCTCAATATTATTTGTTGTATCAACTGAATTTTTATGTAATAAATCATGTTTAAGTTTATATTAAAATCAGGGTTGTCATACTCTAACCATGTAACTTTTCAAGGATAATTTTTTTTCCATCTTCATCATTTTGAACTAGAATAAAAAATTTATAAAAATATATTATCCCTGAATCATAATATAAAAAAGGAAAACCCAATTAAATATAAAAAAATCATTAACCAATACATGAAAATAAAAATGTTCTCATATGATATAGACTATAGTTTTTGTAATAAATTGTTGAGGATATTTTTATGTTTTCTAGAAGTAAAAATATAATTAAGTTATTGTATTTACCATTTATAAAATCCAAAAAGATAATCTATAAATGAGAAATAAATAATCATAAAAAAAATATAAATTTTACATATATCACGTATAAATTTTGTGTTGTCATAATGGCCACTATGAGAGGCAGTAGGAGATAATTGAACAATCATCGTTTCGCGAGGAAGTAGTTCATCATCAACAGAAACAATATGTTCTTTACCAATTACATAGAGGTGTGTGTGTATGTGTAGTTATAATCCTTCTCATAATAATAACCTATTATATTGAGGATAATGGTGTTATTATTTAAACAAATAATAAGAATAGCATAGGTAGTGAAGATATAAAATAAAAGAAGAGAACATAAGAGAGGAAGTCAAATTTAAATTGGGTAACTCCATTTGGTTTGAACCATAAGGCTTACTTGAAGTGCCTTATGCCAAATGTACGACATCTAGTATGAAGATAAGAAACATGAGATCTTATTTGAGTAGATTTTTCTTGGGTCAAGGGGTTTGAACGGTGTGATTAATGGGTTAAATGTGATGACATTTTATAAGGGGGAGGAGGGGCTCTTTAAGAATGTGGGAAAATATTATTTTATTAAAAACTAAATTTAGATTTCAAAAGGTACCAAACTCAATATATTAAAATATAATATGGCAATTATTCGAAATAAAATCATACAATAATAATCAGACATGTTTTGGATATTTTTTAATTCTTATATTCTTTATTTAACCCCTTGTTACGTTATTTAACTCTTACCGTGTCTTCTTTTATATTTACTATATATGGTAATATATTTACAATAAAATTCCAATAGAACTAAGAGAGGATCATTAATGTAACTATCAACCTATCTATGTAATTTGGTAGACTCTTATATTTTTTTTATTATTATAACATTTAATAAATTATTAATAGATTTAAAAACTCATTTGTGCAAATTTATATAATATTCATATCATGACTTTTTTAAAAATAAAAAAACATGATTTCTTCAAAAACCCATAATTAATACATATATAACAAGTCTTCATAATAGAAAAAATTAGTTTATGGCATAAAAAGTTTCAAAATAAATTTATTTTAATATTTATAATCTCATTTATTTTAAACATTCATTAATGAGGTAATCATTAAATCATCATTATGTCATAAATAAATTTATTTATTTGATGTCTTAAAATTATAATTAATAAAACATGATGTAGGAAATATATTTTTTCTTTCTAATCAATATTTTTAGTCAAATATATCAATTTTATAACCCCTTATTCAAATTGTTTTATGAAAATAATACAAGTTTTTTATATTTTTATTTTTACATTAAATAAAAAGATATTAATGTCATTATCATACCCAAATGGATTTAAAAGACCTAAAGTTATACCGAAAAATTTTATTGGTCATCTATGACTCCTTCCATAAGGATATAATAAGTTTTATAGTAATTTTATATTATTATAATTTTTTTCTTACCTTGAATTACCCTATTTACCATTAAATTGGGTAAATAAAAGTAAAAAGTCACTATTCACCATAAAATATTTTCATCTAATTGAACCAAATTTTATATACTGATGATAACCATGTATGTCAGTTTTTTTAAATTCACTTCACATAGGTAGTACGACTTCTTTTAAATGAAAAAGTAAATTTCTAACAACAATGAGGTGTTTTAACTATTCATAAAAAATTGATCGTTTTTAGAAAAATACCAAAAAATCAGCCTAACATAAATTTGATATTCCGAATTAAAAAATGATTTCTATTTTATCAATTTAAAATCAAATAAATTTGGATATTAAATTTAAAATTAATTTCTGTTGTCAAAAACAAAAAGCGTGTTTTTAAGAAATAATAACTATCAAAAGATTGACATTTTGATTATATCCAATTACAAAGTAAAATTTCATCTATTGACCAAAATTTAATTAAATGGTAAACATATAATCCAATTTCTATTTAGAAAAATTTAAAAAGACAATCTAACCATATAAATAATTTATATTAAAAGGAAAATTTGAATTAAAATGCAGTATTTTTCAATATTCCTTAGAAAAATGACCTTTATAAAAAAATACCAAAATTTAAACCAAATTAAATTTTGATGTATCATTTATAAAGAAAGATTTTTTTTTCAAATAAAATATGTATAAGTAAGAAAACTATATTTAAAAAGGGTTCTCTATCAAATGACGGTAAATCAACCTTTTGAAGAATGTTAGAGTGTTTTTTCTTAAAATAGGATTCATTCACATTTTAGGCCTCTAATTTTTATTGGATAAATGTAAAAACATTTAAAAACCTGTATAATACTAATATATTTAGTTCATTTAATTCCCATGAGTACAAAGACTAGGAATTAACTGAAATTTACAATAATATTATATTATTATTTTTCAGAATGACTCAGCCTTATGTGGAACATGATATTTTAAAAAAAACCCATTATTGTGTGTCTAGTAAACCATAGAACATAGAATCCACTTTAAAATATAATTAATATTTAATTAAAAATTATTAATAAATATGAAAATATCATAGTATTTATTTACCACGGATGTTACATACATCCCCCTTCTAGGTATTTCATCCCAACAATTGTATTCACTTATCCAATAAGTGGGGGTATGTATCCCTCATATAATTTTCAGATCCCCACATTTCCTCGTCTACCATATGGTTTTTCTACAAAACCTTTACCAGATGAATTTCCATATTTTGCATCACTTCCTCGATTCGGTCAATAATATAGACTGGTTGTTCCATATAAGAGTTTTTCTCTTCCAACTAAACTACCAATGGACTCAAAACATGAGATGGATCCGGAATATACTTTATAAACATTAAAAAATGAAAAAAATGTCTACCTAGGATAAACATATATGTAAAGACACTTGGTACGCAACCAATCCAACATTCTCTGGGACAACAATAGGTCCAATGAACTACAGACTCAACATTTCCTTCTTACCAAAATGCATCACACTTTTCCATGGTGAAACATTGTGAAAGACATGATCAGCTACTTCAAATGAAATATCCTTCATCTGATTACGTGCATAACTTTTCTACCTAATCTAAGCTATTCTCACGTGCTTATGAAATCAATTGAACTTTTTGTGTCATAGTTTCTACGAATTATCTTCCCATTAACATCCATTCACCTACTTCATTCCAAAAAGCTGGAGTTCGACATTGAATTCCCTACAATGCCGCAAATGTACCCATATGTATACTAGAATAAATAATGTTGTTATAATAAATTTCAAAAAAAGAAATATATTGGTCCCAACTTCCCTAGTAATCCATTGAGAAAATGCATAACATATCCTTCAATGTCTGAATAGTTCATTTGGACTGCCTGTTTGATTGAGGATGAAAAGTTGTTCTAAAATTTAATTCAGTACCCAACCACTTATGAAGGCCTTTCCAAAAGTTATAATTAAATCTGGTATCATGATCAGATACAATAGAGAGTAAAAATCCCTGAAACCTGAATATCTCTTTAACATACCACCTAGAAAGTTGATCTGAAGACAAGTATCTCGAATATGAAGGAAATGATCAGATTTAGTCAATCGTTCAACAATAACCTAGATTTCATTTTTACCTCAAGATGTCTTTAGTAATCCCACAATGAATTCCATAGATATATTTTCCCATTTCCACTCTTGAACCAATAAAGTCTTAAGAATCCCTTTTGTTAAATGTCGCTCTGATTTAAACTACTGATAAGTCAAAATCTTTACAATAAAGTTAGAAATGTCTATTTTCATCCCACCCCACTAGTAATACTCATGAAGATATCATTACATCTTAGTGCTTCTAGGATTAACTAGAAATGGAGAACTATGAGCTTCACATAACAACTCTTTCTTCAACTGTGGACTAGAAGGGACACATAATCTATTTCAAAACCTCAAAACACAATCATTATCCTTTTTAAAATCAATTAGCAAACCCTTATGAACCAACTCATCAATTTTATGATACTCATTGTCTTCCTTCAATGCTTTCTTAATTATGTCTGATAGAGATATATTCACTGACACATGAAATAAACCAGTATAATTTCATGCACTAGTCGCTTCTATTCCAAATTTCATCAAATAGTTAATCAAATGATCGTGTTCCAAACGTTACATGATTAATATTGCGTTACTTTTCATTATCAATGCATCAGCCACTTTATTTTCTTTTCCTGGATGGTAATTAATTTTACAATCATAATCCTTGATTAATTATAGCCATCACCTGTGTCTCATGTTCAATTATTCCTGAGTGAAATAATACACAAAACATTTGTGATCAGAATATATTTGACACTTTACACCATTTAAATTATGCCTCCAAATTTTTAAAGGAAAAACAACAGCCACTAATTCCAAATCATGTATAGTGTAATTTTATTCATGAGGATTAAACTGACATGAATCATAAGAAATTACCTGATCATTCTGCATTAGGACTCTGCAATGTTCTTTCAACAAAGCATCATTGTAGATAACAAACTCACCATTTCTAGAAGGTAGTTCCAAAATAAAAGCATTCACCAATCTCTTTTCCAATTCTTGAAAATAATCATCACATTTTTTTCAGATAAACGTAACACCTTTTTTAATTAAATTAGCATGTTGGGTAGATAAACATGATAAATTCTCAACGAACCTCTAGTAATAACCCGCTAATCCAAAAAAACTACGAATCTATGTGATATTGGTAGGTCTTGGACATTCGTCAAAAAATTTGTTTTAGGAGGATCAATATGTATTCCATTTTTTAAAACAATGTGACCAGGGAATGAAATTTTGTGTATCCAAAAATCACACTTACCAAATTTCAAACACAGATTCATTTATTTTAATGATTGATAGAAAACCCTTAAATGAATTTCATGCTCAGTGTTACTTTTGGAATATAACAAAATATCATCTATAAACACACCACCATTCATCAGCTGAGTCACCTATAATATCACTACAATAAACTTTTTAATTCTTATTCTAACCATCTCAGGATGCTAATTTTGAAGTCCATTTCCTATTGTATGCCATCCGAGCACAGCTTCCTATTCCTTAACAAAAAAAATCTAAATATAGAAATATCATAGGAGAAGCAACATGGTAATCTGTAAATTCTATATCATTTCAATCTTAACATAAATTAATTCCTGGATATTAATTTAATAATATCCTAACTCCTAATGTTATCTAAATCGACTATTAATGCCAACTATAAGGACCTAGACATAAACAATATATAATCTTGAATTATGTTAATAATTCGCATTGATGTTATTTTCATGATTATATTTTTAGTGAATGAGGATATAACTATTAAATTACATATCAAATATTAAAAAGTACACACATCTACTCAGTATCACTTTTTTGATAAATAAAATCTCTTGAAAATAAGATTCATGTCTAGTTCTATGTTTTTAGACAGCATGACTTTTACATGATCCCATCCTAGACCCTATTCATTTTTTTGTCTTCTGAATAACATTTCAAAAACATTGGATGACCATAAAAAGCTCTGTAAGGGATATAAAAATAAATAAAACTGTTAGTCTTTCAAAACAATATGTAATTTATGAATACATTATTTTAATTAATACTTCTCACCTTTTTGAAGCTGTAAATACTCTTCACTGAATAAAATATCATTGATTACCCTTTTTAACCAACAAATTACTAAAAAAATCATTGAAATAACATGTAACATATAATGGTAACTTGAGACATAAACATACTTAAAAGTAATAACCATACGTTCGACATCCACACATATCACTAAATTGAATAGCCATATGACCAAACTCCATACTCAATGAATTAGAGGTTAAAATGTAAAAACCCATCCTAGATTATCATGGCACCACCTGTAATTTTGTATATCATGTAACAACCCATAAAATTTCAAAGTACCATTATAAAATCATAACACATAAAATATTTCAAATATAAATATTTCACTCATAACATTTAATTTGTAATCACAATAAATCATTTAAAGATATTGAAATAATAAATCCATTTCAAAAACGATTTCAAATACCAAAAAACCAAAAAACATAATAAGGGGTTTCATTTTCATTTTAAAAAAAACATTAAGGCTTATATAGGAAGCCAAATAATGATTGTGGCAGCGGAGATGTCATTGTTTCCGCATACATTAAAAACCATTACTTTTTTTCATTTAATAAATCGCTTCATAGAAAAAGTTTCCCTTTGAATGAAATTAAATGTTAATAGTTTATATTATAAATAGAGTAGAAGAAGGAGGTCTATATTATCAAAAAATTCCTGAATAAAAGAAGATTAAGACGATGTCCCTTACCTTGTGTCTGACTTGACTTCTTCGTTCTTTAATTTCCTAAATAATAAATTGAAGTTACCTTCTACTTGCATCAGAACCATTTTTAAATTCGTTTTTCCACTTATATTACTTATTACCATGTTATAAACATTACATAATCATTTATGTTAAGGACAGTCAATTTGTCAATATTTTCTATTTGAGTAAAAAATGTACTTCTTATAATTTAATGTTTTCCATATGGTTAAAATTTCATTATATCTGGAATGATATTTATCATTTATATATCATATATATAATATATATATATATCTAGAATATATAAGTATTAATATTAGTACATAACATTTGGATAAATGAAATGAAATGCACCGTTCCCAGAGACGGTATGTCGTACGTACGCATGACCGCTAATGTCATTTCTATTTCATATTTAATGGAGTGAAAAAATAATGATACATATGTGTATTATAAACCTAGTATAACAACATATATTATTTCATTAACTCCATCCTTTATATGTTCCACGTATGGTATGAATGAGTAATATCACTTTGAGGGGGCGGTAGTCTGCACTAACTCAAATGAAATTATCATATTTACCCATTATGGAAACCATAAAGGTATTCTATAAATGAAAAATAAAGAATAATAGAAACAATATAAATATGATATATATCACATATAAATATAGTTCTATCATAATGGTCACCATTAGAGGTGTTATAAGATAATCATTTAATCATTGTTTTGTGAGGTAGTAGTTCATCGTCCACAAACACATTATATTATTTACCCATTAGATGGAGGTGTGTATATGTGTAGTTAGAATTTTTATCCTAAAAACAACCTAGTATATTGAGGATATTGTTGTTGTTATGTTAACAAATAATAATAATAGCTTATGGGATGAATAAGTAAAATGAAAGAATAAAACTTGAGAGAATATGTTTCCTTTAAATTAGGTAACTCCCTTGGGTTTGAACTAGAACGCTTCATTGAAGTGCCTTCTAAAAAAAAGTAAGGATTCTAGGAGGAATTTAGGTACATTTGGATCTTATTTGGTTAGAGGTTATACAATACAAGGGTCTTGAGAGGTGTGAGTAATGGATTATATGTTATGGCCTTTTATACGGGGGAGGAGGGGCTCTTTGGAAATGTTTGAAAATATTATTTTTTTTTATAAACTAAATTTCAATTTTAGTAGGTCAAAAATAAAATTGATTAAAAGATAAAGTTAATATTATTCTAAATAAAATAATCCATTATGAATTGGACTAGGTTTGGATATTTTTAATAATTATCTTCTTTATTTAACCCTTTGTTAACTTTTTTAACTTTTACCATGTCTTCATTTATATTAATTTTATATAGTTAATATATTTTCTATAATTTTCTAATTGAGACTCAAGTGGTTCATTAATGAAATTATCAATTTTTATCTATGTAATTTGTATCAGTCTTTTATATTTTTGATTATTATATTATTTAACAAAATATTAATTCATTTAAAGACTCATTTATGTTAATTTTAATACTATTCATATCATGGCTTTTTAAAAAATCCAAACCAACTTGATTCATTCAAAAAACCATAATTAATTAAAAGATGACAAGTCATCTAAATCAATAAAATTTTAGTATGGCATATAATGTTTCAAAATAAATTTATTTTAATATTTATAGTGTTATTTATCTAAAAAATTCAATAATGAGGTAATCATTACATCATCATTATGTCATCAATAATTTTTTTTATTTGATGTATCAAAATTTCAAACAAAATATATTGATGTAGGAAATAATTTTATCTTTATAATGACTATTTATAGTAAATGAAATCAATTATATAACACCAAATTAATTTTTATTAGCAAAACAATACATGTTTAGGATATTTTTATTTTTATTTTAAATAAAAAGTTACTAATGTCATTATCATACTCAAACGGCTTTCAAAGGCCAAACGATCCACCCAAGGATTGTTTGAGTCAGACATGAATCATCCAATAATTTTAGGAAATGTGTTAAGGTAATTTTATAATATAATAATATTATATTTACCGTGAATTTCCCTATTTTCCTTTAACTATGGTCAATTAATGTCCAAAGTTACTATTCCCCAAAAAGTAGTTTCATCTTATTGAACCGAATTTTACATACTGATGAAAACCATTAATGTAGAATTTTTTACAATAAATTCACAGAATCGGTAAAATATCATTTAAATGAAAATTTTGGTTTTTTAACTACTATTTAGTGTTTTAACTATTAATAAAAATTTTATCATTTTCAGAAAAATACCAACAATTCATGAAACTCCCCAAGATTTCATAGTGTGTTATTTCTTCAAAATAATTCACTAACTTGCACTACACGCGACACCGAGTTCAAGCGCACCATGACTTCCCAAACAAGCCATTCAAAAGAGGTTATGAATAGTATTAACTAAATTTTAAACATTATATAATCCTTATAATTTTAGAATCCATATTATGAGTTTCTTAGACATAATGTAAGAACAAATTCATTTTCAGTATTGCACTTTTACCAACGTTTAATAGTGAACCCTTTTTAAATAAAATATTTTGAACTTTTTGACTAAATGGGGACCTCAAAAATTTAAAATGAAACATCCCAAGCTTCCACGGTACACTTTCCTTTGAATAATACAATAGCATGTGTTGTACACAACTTCGAGTTCTAACACACACAACAACCAATCAAACTAGCCGTTATGAATAGTAATACCTACCTTTTGAAATTATATATATTTTATATTTCAAAATGGACTTCATTTTTGGATTCATAATATCGAATTTAGCCTAGGGTGAAATTTTGAAACTTTTCAGATAACTTTAATATTTTGATGAATAGTGAAAATTACTAAATTTTAATTTAAAATAACTTTTTTAATCGAAATAATTTATATTGATAAATTTTGAATTTGAGTGTTTTTGAAGTATATTTAGAATATATTTTTACCATTTAATTAAATTTTGGTCATTGGACATAGTTTCACAATTAAAACGAACATAAACAAGTATCAATCTTTTGTTAGTTATTATATCTTAAAAACACGCTATTTATTTTGACAACGGGAATTAATTTTAAATTAATTTCTGCCACTTCTGTGTTTTGAATTTAGAAAAATGTATTACATATTTGGAATCAGTATGTTCAAATCGTGTAAATAGGTAAATTTTATTTTTAGACATTTTGAATAATTACTGCTGTAAATATTTTATTTACCATGGTTAAGGGTAAATCCGGTAAATAAGGGTTAAAAATAATATAATAATAATAAAAAAATTACCCTAAAACGTGTCCTAACCCTATTGGTTGATACATGGATGACCATGGGCATCTTTGGGTCGATTTGGGGACCCCATGGATCCACTTGTAAGTGATAATGACACATTATATTAATTAAGTTAAAGTAATTACAAAAATGACATAAGCATATATCTTTTAGAAAAACAATTTTTACATAGGGTTATATATGTTGTATTTCAAACTATAAATATTAATTAGAAAGATAAAATGATTTCCTACATAATTATATTTTAATTATAATTTTTATACAATAAATAATTTAATTTATTTATGACACATTGATGATGCAGTTATTACCATAATAGAAACCAATTAAAAGAATTGATATTATAAATACCCAAATAAATATAATTGGAGACTTTTATTGAATTAAAATAATTTTATATGTTACTATGACATATTATGATTTATTTAATTGACTTTTTTCGAAGTAATAATTCTGTTATGAGTTTCAAAAAAAATTACTATTGAATAGTGTCAAAATTGACATAAAAGGTTTTTTAAAACAAATATTATATTATTAATTGATATTAAATTCCTAAAAATCTAATTAGAGTCCAATAGACTAATATAATGATAGTTGTATCATTAATGGACCACTTGGGGGTCTCTTGGATGTATATAGTAAGTTTATTAACCATATAATACAAAAATACAAAGAGACATTGTAAAAGGGAAACTAATTAACTTAGAGTTAATACTTAACGATAAGGTTAATATAGTAACCCAAACTAGTCTAAATTATATTGCATTAATTTTTTTCAACCCATACCCACCATAAAATTTAAATAATAAACTTTGGAGCCATTATAAACCGAATGTGAATTTATTATAAATTAATATTTCTAGCTTTTCCAAAGGTGCCCCTCACCCCTCTTATAAAAGGTCACTCTCACTTCTCATTACTTCACACCTTCAAAGCCTTTTGGTTCATCCAAACCCTGCCCAAATACTCTCTCAACATACCTCAATACAACCTAGAGGCCTTAGTTTGATAATAAAGACAACCTAAGGAGACCTTTTGATAAAATCAAAAGGAAGAACCAGAAGAAGAGGTAATGTATTCACCACCCTTTTTCAAATTCATTTCTTCATCAACTTCTTCTTTATTTGTTATTCCCATTCTAAAATAATGAATCAAGTATATCCTATATACTGCAATATTATAATAAATATTGTACAACCATATTCAGTATTCTATCCACCCTTTGAATAACATGTCACCATACGTGCATACGTACGGCTTACCGTCTCCACGTCCTGGTGTTATTGTTATTCAATAAATTATTATTTTGGATGGGTATAATAATGATGTGTAATTAATTTAAATAATAAATATAACATGATAATTATTCTGTATATATGATATACCACCCAATTATATATTATTTTAATATCAAAATAATGATATTGTCGTTCGTGCGTACGTACGGACTACCGTCTCCACGAACGCGATGAGATTCATTCTCTATCGTATCCATTCAAGTATAATTCTCATTTTATGATTAATAATTGTATATAAGGACTTTATATCATTTTGGATATGATTAAGATACAACCTATCCATTACAAACATGGCTTACATAACAAAACATATAAAAGGAAATGAGTAAGTTAACACCCGAAACAACGATAATACTAAGATATTATTAACAAATCAATGCTAAAAGATCATATATGATATCATATTAATGTATAAGATTATTGTATAATTTAATAACAATTATTTCACTATTATACAGGAGGTTAACCTACCCCAAACAAGGAAAAGTACAAGGTAATGGTTTATTTCACAATCTCTTCATTATCCGAGGTTGTTTATATGTAATAATCTACTGTGATCTCTTTAATATCCACATCCATGTTTCTTACAAATGTATTTCTAAACATTTTTAAAATTTACAATAATATGGGTTAAACTCATTTATACCCTTGTTTTACTTTTTATAAGAGTTTTATAAAGGAATCTTTCCGTCGTTTTCCAAACAAGGTGCTTTTTAACCTTTTCGACAGAATTAAGGTAAGAATGTTTTTTAACTTATACGGTGGGTGCGGTTATTTTCTGCCATTATAAAATCGTCGAAGCTTCCATTATAAGATTATAAGAATATTTTCAAATAAAATTTTTTACTCTTAAATGATTTCAAAATGAATATTTTAAGAATTTTTCAAAGGTACTCTTTATCAAGATCATAATTTTAAATGTTTTAAAGATTTATCTTTCTAAATATTTTTAATTAATGTCCATGTTTTCAAAATGATTTGAAGGATTTATTTATATAGACATGAAGGTTTTGAAATGATATTTCATTTCAAAAGTTTCAAAGTGGTATGGGACACTTTGATTCAAAAATCTCTTTTAAATTACTTCCTTTATAAATGTGTGACTTTTCAAGGATTTCGAGAAAAGAGATATTTCTCTCAAATAGTTTTGATTTCATCTATGTCAACATTCTTTGATAGACTTTACGCTTATTTGAAGTTGATTTATTATGATACAAAACTTCTTTATTGTATTGAAGGTTTTGAGATATGTTTGACTGTGGATGTGCTATTTTTATACCATTCATGGTTTATAGTGAAAATATTGACATTTCGTATGCTAGTTTTAATACGAATGTTTATGTTATGTTTAAAAATTTTCATATGGGAATGCATTGGACTTAATATGTGATGGGTGGAGCCCGCTATAGCTCCTCGATGCCTCAGTAGGTCTCATGAGACAAACTAGTGTCTTAGCACAAGGCCTTGGAAAAATCTTATTTGTAGTCTTGGCATGAGGCCTTGGCGACGTGGTTATGATAGTATGGCATTTTTCATTCAATCATTGTGAAAGTGGTTATTGAGATTTCATGTGATTATTCGATTAGAAGAATATCCATGTGATTATGTAAATGATATTATTTAATTTTATTTTTTCTATACTATGTTGATGTTCAAGTTTAAAAGGATTTTGTTTAAGTTATAATCTTCCTTAAATGTTTGTTCTTATTTATGAAGATTTCTGATATATTGTTATCCTTTCTGGGCATTTGAGCTCACCCCTTTTCTATGTTTTATTTTTCCCAGGAAGTGATGAAGTAAATTATGAATGACCTGTAGGGATATTATGTGGGGATATGAGTGTGGAATATGGGGACAATATGTTGTTGTAGTAGTTTTTCACTTTATTATGTAATGTAATACTTATGAATATATCTAGTGTTTCTAAGGCTACTAAACCAATCGGTATTTCAAGATTTGATCTTTTTGTGATCATGCCAATGTTATGTAATAATGCACCGACTCTAGGTAACTGGGGTTGGGGCATTACAGTTGGTATCAGAGAAGTTTAGTATAAACCTTGGAAGCTAGATTTAGAAAAACTCTGATTAGAGCACGTAGACCTAAGATAGACTTTGAGTATTAGTATAGAAGAACATCCTATAACATTGGTATTGTAGAGATTTTGTGAGTTTTCCGAGAAATACATCCATGTCTGGATACGAGCAGGTAGAGGTGGCTCTGGCACAGATGTACCTAGGGGTAAAACCCAAAAACACCGTTTTGAGCTAGACTCGAACGGGAACTGGTGCATGAAAACGGGCCTTGCTGCACTCTTGGTTACGACACTCCTGGGGGATATGCTTAGGATAATTCTCATTTTCTTTACAAACCATTATTAAGGGTTTATGAGTATATACTTTCTCAAAGGAGAAATTTTTATGATTATGGATTATATCCATAAACTATTTAATTTAGGTTATGTGATTTATAAGTTTGGGATTAGGTATTGTTATTCATAAACTAATCTTTTGTATGCCATTGTTTAGAAATGGCTCCCAGTAGAAGGAATGATAACTCCAGCAATGCACATGATCCAAAGAGAAAGAAGGATAATATCTTTCATGGTCTTAAGACAGAAAATATAAGAGAAATAGTCTCCCATGTATTATCATCATATGAAGAAATAATATCATGTGTTGATAAGATAAGTAAAGAGTTTACTGAGTCCTATGGATTTGAAGGGAAGTAAGAGAAGAAAAGGATGGAAGAGAGAAAGATGGATAAAGGGAAGAGGGAAAAGAACAATTTTCCCATATGTGATAAATGTGGGAAGAAACACCCTGGAACTTGCCTGAATGGAATGGGAGATTGTTATAAGTGTGGATGAAAAGGGCACAAAGTACATGACTGCAAGGGTAAGAAAATGGTTTCAAATATACAATGCTTCATTTGCAAGGAGTTTGGACACTACGAAAACCTATGTCCCATTCATCAGACTATTCTGAAAATGATGCTATTGGATAATAAACAAGTTATGATACTACCACAGATGAAGAGGAATGATTAGAGTTCTTATGTTGATTATGTCATTTGAGTGTTGTATCAACAATATACTTGTTATAATAATTATGGAGTATATAAAGATTGTAATGTAGTACTATTTCATTAAGGACTTGAGATTGTGTGGAACAAAGAAAAGTGACTCAATAGCAGGTTAAATTTTTGGAAAATATATTGTCGAGAGAATGATAAACCTTAATATAGTTCTGATACCTAGGTAGTGATTTTAGAATAATACATGATTGATTTGAATAAATTATATTGTATATTCTTGACAACCTCGAAACTGATTAATGATTTGTATATTCCATCATTGCTGTGATTTAAAACATTTTTGGATGGAAAGATTATATCTATTATTCTATAAGGTATAAGGGATCATGAATGTAATCAATAAGGTTTTATGGTAATTCAAGATGTTGCAGTATTTTAAAAGAATACATGATTAAGGTTTTCACATGTTATTACGCAGAAAAAAGGATCTTTATTGTGTATACCTTCCTTATAAATTTTTTACTGAAGTATTATGGATAGTTCTAGTTTGAATTATTTTGATAGCCATAAAAGGATAACCCGGAGGTCGGGCGTCAACCCGTCGTGTCCGGCAAGGCCGCGAGACTTGAACCCATAACTGAAGGGCGACAAGGTTGTATCACCTACCACTGACCCACATGATGTCTGAGATTAAATAATGTAGTTTTTTTAAAGATCTGGTAGATTAATTATAAATTCATTTTTTTGGAACCCAATACGAATAGGATAAATAAAATATTTTTTTACAGTGAAAGATGAGTTTGTGGTAGAATTTGGTTAAAGGATGGAACTCTACTTGTCAAGAATATATTTTTATTCTTCTCTTATTCTATGATGAAATTAATTCTTATACTTTATTTAAGGAATCCTAAAACCAAAAATGTGTTATCCTAATAACCTATGTTTTTTTGAACCGATGGTATTTCAAATCATCATAGATTGATGAATTTAAGGACCTCAATTTTACACGTGTTTGTGATTGATGACCTCAAGCACTACCTATAAATATTTACGTTTTTCCTCCAATTATATGTCTCTAATTTCCACCAATGTTTTCCTAATTGAGATCAAAATTTGGTGGTGACCCTTTCATTTCTCTTTTCATCATATTAAGACTAAATTTTAGTAACCCAATTTCCGATGTGGGTTTTCCCACAAAGATATTTTCTATTTTAAACCTTTTATTTTCGAAGAACAATTTAAAATTGCGAGGACGCAATTTATTGATGGAGAGGAGAATGTAACACCCCAAGATTTTATAGTGTGTTATTTCTTCAAAATAAATCAATAACTTGCACTACACGCAACACCGAGTTCAAGCGCACCATGACTTACCAAACAAGCCGTTTAGAAGAGGTTATGAATAGTAGTAACTAAATTTTAAACTTTATATAATCCTTATAATTTTAGAATCCATATTATGAGTTTCATATACATAATGTAAGAACAAATTCATTTTCAGTATTGCACTTTTGCCAACTTTTAATAGGGAACCCTTTTTAAATAAAATATTATAAATTTTTTGACTAAATGGGGACATCAAAAATTTAAAATGAAACATCCCAAGCTTCCATGGTACGCTTTCCTTTGAATAATACAGTAGCATGTGTTGTACGAAACTTCGAGTTCTAACACACCCCACAACCAATCAAACTAGCCATTATGAATAGCAATACCTACCTTTTTAAATTATATATATTTTATATTTAAAAATGGAATTCATTTTTGGATTTGGAATATCAAATTTAGACTAGGGTGAAATTTTGGAACTTTTCGGATAACTTTAATATTTTGATGAATAGTGAAAATTAATAAATTTTAATTACAAACAACTTTTTTAATCAAAATAATTTATATTGATAAATTATGAATTTGAGTTGTTTTAAAGTATATTTAGAATATATTTTTACCATTTAATACAATTTTGGTCATTCGACATAATTTCACAATTAAACCGAACATAAACAAGTATCAATCTTTTGATAGTTATTATATCTTAAAAACACGCTCTTTATTTTGACAGCGGGAATTAATTTTAAATTAATTTCTGCCACTTCTGTGTTTTGAATTTAGAAAAATGGATTCCATATTTGGAATCAGGATGTTCAAATTGTGTAAATAGGTAACTTTTATTTTTAGACATTTTGAATAATTACTGCGGTAAATATTTTATTTACCATGGTTAAAGGTAAATCCGGTAAATAAGGGTTAAAAAATAATATTATAATAATAAACAATTACCCTAAAATTCGTCCTAACCCTATTGGTTGATACATGACCGACCATGGGCATCTTTGGGTCGATTTGGGGACCCCATGGATCCACTTGTATGTGATAATGACATTTTATATTAATTAAGTTAAAGTAATTACAAAAATGACATAAGCATATATCTTTTAGAAAAACAATTTTTACATAGGGTTATATATGTTGGATTTCAGACTATAAATATTAATTAGAAATCTAACGATATTTCCTACATAATTATATTTTAATTATAATTTTTAGACAATAAATAATTTAATTTATTTATGACACATTGATGATGCAGTTATTACCATAATAGAAACAAATTAAAAGAATTGATATTATAAATACCCAAATAAATATAATTGGAGACTTTTATTGAATTAAACTAATTTTATAGGTTAATATGACATATTAGGATTGATTTAATTTACTTTTTTCTATGTAATAATTGTTTTATGAGTTTAAAAAAAATCAAGTATTGAATAGTGTCAAAATTGACATTATAGAATTTTTAAAAAACATATTATATTATTAATTGATATTAAATTCCTAAAAATATAAGGTTAGGACAAAAGACTTATATCATCATATGTGTATCAATAATGCACCACTTGGGGGTCTATTGGATGTATATAGTATGTTTATTAACAATATAATAAAAAAATACAAAGAGACATTGTAAAAGTTAAACTAATTAACTTTGAGTTAATACATAAAGATAAGGTTAATATAGTAACCCAAACCTGTCTAAAATCTATTGGTTGAATTGTTTTAGACTAATACCCACCTTTAAATTTAAATAATAAACCTTGGAGCCATTAGAAACCGAATATGAATTTATTATAAATTAATATTTCTAGCTTTTCCAAAGCTGCCCCTCACCCCTCTTATAAAAGGGCACTCCCCCTTCTCATTAATTCACACCTTAAAAGCCTTTTGGTTCGGACAAACCATAGCCAAATAATCTCTCAACATCCCTCAATACAACCTTGAGTCCTTAGTTTGATCAGAAGTCCAACCTAAGGATCCCTTTTGATCAAATCCAAAGGAAGAACCCGAAGAAGAGGTAATGTTTTCACCACCTTTTTTCAAATTCATTTCTACTTAAACTTCTTATTTCTTTGTTATTCCCATTATAAAATAATTAATCCAGTATCTCCTATATACTGTAATATTATTATAAATATGGTACAACCATATTCATTATTCTATACACCCTTTGAATAACATGTCACCATATGTGCGTACGTACGGCCTACCGTCTCCACGTCGTGGTGTAATTGTTATTCAGTAAATTATTATTTTTAATGGGTATAATAATGATGTGTAATTAATGCAAATAATAAATATAACATGATAATTATTCTTTATATATGATATACCACCCAATTATATATTATTTTAAAATCAAAATAATGATATTGTCGCTCGTGCGTACGTACGGACTACCGTCTCCACGAACGCAATGAGATTCATTATCTATCGTATCCATTCAAGTATAATTCTCATTTTATGATTAATAATAGTATCTAAGGACTTGATATCCTTCTAGATATGATTAAGATACAACCTATCCATTATAAACATGGCTTACTTAACAAAACATATAAAAGGAAACGAGTAAGTTAACACCCGAAACAACGATAATACTAAGATATTATTAACAAATCAATGTTAAAAGATCATATATGATATCATATTCATTTATATGATTCTTGTATAATTTAATAACAATTATTTCACCATTATACAGGAGTTTAACCTACCCTAACAAAGGAAAAGTACAAGGTAAGGGTTTATTTCACAATCTCTTCATTATCCGAGGTTGTTTATACGTAATAATCTATTGTGATCTCTTTATTATCCACATCCATGTTTCTTAAAAATGTATTTGAAGACATTTTTACAATTTTCAAGAACATGGGTTAAAGTCATTTATAACCTTGTTTGACTTTTTATAATAGTTTTATAAAGGAATCTTTCCGTCATTTTCCAAACAAGGTGCTTTTTAATCTTTTAGACAGAATTAAGGTAAGAATGTTATTTAACTTATACGACGGGTGTGGTTATTTTCCGCTGTTATAAAATCATTGAAGTTTCCATTATAATCATATAAGAATATTTTCAAATAAATTTTTTTACTCTTAAATGATTTCAAAATGAATATTTTATGAATTTTTGAAAGGTAATCTTTATCAAGATAATAATTTTAAATGTTTTAAAGATTTATCTTTCTAAATATTTATAATTAATTTCCATGTTTTCAAAATGATTTTAAGGATTTATTTATATGGACATGAAGGTTTTGAAATGATATTTCTTTTCAAAAGTTTTAAAGTGGTATGGGACACTTTGATTCAAAAATCTCTTTTAAATTACTTCCTTTATAAATGTGTGACTTTTCAATGATTTCGAGAAAAGAGATATTTCTCTCAAATAGTTTTGATTTCATATATGTCAACATCCTTTGATAGATTTTAATCTTATTTGAAGTTGATTTATTATGATACAAAACTTCTATATTGTATTGAAGGTTTTGTGAGGCGGTCGCTGTTGGGTAGGATCCAGCGCTTGAGGTGGAGGACCTATGCGGGGTTGCGGGGATGGTGCCACTGGCAGTAATTACAGCTGCCTCGGGACTTCTATATGGGCCACCACAGCGGGTTCGGCTCTGGCAGTCCTCCTGGATGGGATCATAGGGGGCAACGAACGTGCCTGACTAGCCTGTTGCAAAGCCTCCTCGAGGTGCTGAGCCTTATCTGAGAAATCCAGGAACCCTCCAGGGTAGTTCGGGGTAATCTGGGAAGGTACCAGCTCCGTTTTAATGTTCCCTACACACATCGTCAGTAATTGATCCTGAGTCAGTGGCATATCGAGGGAGTATGTAAGTCTCTTCCACCGGCCGATGAAATCTGTGACTCGGTCATCCGGCCTTTTCTTTCACTTGAAGAGGTCTGCAATGCTGGTCTTCCGCGTGGTGGAGCTGAATTGGTATAGGAACTATCGGCGGAGATCCTCCTAACCGGTCACCGATTTTATTGGGAGCTGGCTGTACCAGACGAATGTGGGACCTTCCATTGTCTACACGAAACATCAGAGCTTGGCTGCTTCTTGTTCGGCCGGAGTCCCCAGCATGGGGCCACACCTAGGAGAAAAATGGGCCAAGTGCTGCGGCGGATCCCCTGTCTAGTTGAAGGGTGAGAAAGTGGGGTTCCCAAAACTTGAGGGTACGGGCTTATCATCCACCCACACGGGATACATCTTTCCTTCTGGTGGGACTTCCACCTACCGTGTTTCCAATGCTTCGAGGCGGGCTATGAGTGCCACTATAAGATCATCTGGATGGGGGTCCCTGTCTTGATAGGGATCCCTAATCACAAGTGTGTTGCCAGTTTTTTCGACACGATAGATGGCTTCGGCGGCTCGTGGATCCACTAGCGGAACGGTCTATGGGGTGACTGTGGGAAGTCAGACTGGATTCTTCAGATTGCCCCATCGTTCAAGAGGGTTTGGCGAGACGTATCACACCCTCTTGTTGTACGTTCCGGCTTCTGCCCTGTCTGCAGAAGTAGCATGATCAGGGTTTCCCGGAGGCATCTCACTGGGGGGGATTGTTCCTTCCCCTGCTGCCCCGGCTTGGGATTACTATAGTCGGGTCGCCGCTATGCAGCGCACTCATCCAAGGGTTCGTCAACCAGCCTCTTCTGCTCAGCAAGCTGCTGGTGTAACGCGGCCTTCTTAGGATCTTTGTCCGTCTTCTGTACAGAGGCGGACGGGTCGGAGTGCTTGACAGTTCGGATGTGCTCCTTACCCTTACCTTCATTTCGACTATGTACCAGTGACTCGGTGGGTATAGGGAGGCATAGAAGGTTCCTCTGCTGATGGTTAACCCTCCCTGATGGGTCCAGCAGTGGCGGTACGCCCTCAGGGGTAAATCTCCATCGATAAATTCAATCTCATCTTCGTTTTACACTACCTCAGCCATGTGGACCGCGATCCCTCTCGAGGGAATGTCCTCAATGTCGCAAAACGAATCGGGATGTAGTTAGATAGGGCTGAAGACGAGAGCGGCATAGTGTCCCTAGCTATGGACTTGCACATGGGGGGTAGCTTCCCAGATGACTCTGCGGAGTACTTTGAAACTCTGAACACATTTCTGTTGAAGGGTGCTCTGATGGCCTGGTGACTCAAGGTGCTGGGTGATAGGGAGTGCGGCCAAATCGATCAGGCAGCATTTCTCGCCGATTTCTTCAAAGTGCTCTCGACTTCTGGGGTACATCACCTGCTCATAACGAAGGAAGAATTGTGTCGCCCATAGGGTTCGGCAAAATCACCCCACTTCTTCTGGGGTAAGGGACTCTGGTGCGCAAAAGTTCGGTGCCTCCATCCGCTAGAACTTCTCTAGGAAGTGATCTGCTGTGACCATGCTCCAGAAGCTCCTGGGATCGGACTCGGGGTATGGCCTTGTATTTCCCCACTCATCAACCGGGGGCGGATGAGGGACCAGTAGCGGTACCGAGGTGGACCTATGGGACAGTAAACATGGTGGCGGAGAATAAGGTGAATGATCTGACTGGCCGCCGAATTCTGGGCCATCCTCTAAAGAGTGAGGTGGCCAGACCATGATATCACGATACGATGGGCTAATAGCCACAGCTTCAGGCGTAGGAATTTTGGTCGTCGACGATAGGTCATGTCATTTCTCTACCGTCGTTGGTCCCCAAAATAGCTCTTTGTGATCTATGGTAGAGGTAGAGGGTGCTTCTGGTGACAACTATGGTGATTGCACGATCAGGACCTACTGAATATCATTGATTTCTTCCTATTGGATGTACCTGCGGAGAGAGGTGGGAATCCGGTGGACCTCGTAATCCGGGAGAATGAGGCTGACACGCCTAGTTCCTGCCCCAGTCCTTGATGCGGAGGAGCGGGGAGAAGGTTCCATCGCTGAGTCGCATTCCACTTCAGAATCTGAGAAATGAGCCAGTTTGATCTCCACCCTCTCCCCTCCAGGATACTTCCTATGGCGGTGACGACCCGCTCTTCTACCCCAGGGTGGCTCTTCGGGATAGGGTTGATTCTCAATATGTAGTCTTGGGGAGGTGCTGGCATCGTGGCGGAGAGGGCCCCCGCTCGAGGGGGCCAGGGTGCGAGGGGCACTAGGGAAAATGTCAAAGAGTACATGGGGAGGACCTCCATGGACGGTGAGGGCGGAGCGAGGCTGACCTTCACTCCTCAAGTTTCCTAGGCGAGGAGGACCTTTTCCAGTTGCATAGAGGACTTAGGGAGGACCCCCCACATTGGAGAAGGACCGGATGGTCAGTGCCTTCAGATCGGTGGTCGGGGGCAAGAGGAGGGACTCCATACCTTGTATAGTGGGCGCGAGAGAGGTTTCAGCGCCGAGCATCACTGCCGCGGGGTGGGTCTTCCTTCGTGATGGGGGTAGCACGAGGCATACCTCTGTGACGAGCTTCAGAGTGGGGAAAGCCCACGCTCTGTGGAATGTTGGTACGGAGAGGACCTCCATATAGAGTGACGTTACCATGGAATGGTTCGCAACAATCATCGCCCGGGCCTGCGACCCCGAGAGTCAAACCAGCCTACTCGTGGGGCAGCTGAGCCCTTGATCCCGGTCGGGTGAAGGAGTGCCCCTACTCAGTGTATTTAGGAACTCCATTATGTGCGTCGGCGGTGGCGTGGGACACAGTAGTTGTTGACGTCGACGTATCTTGGTGTGCATCCTCAGCCCGGGCCCGACACTGTCGTCGGGTCAAACGAGCTAGCACAGGTGGCGTAGGGGCATGGCCTACCTGCTCTTCCTACGAAGACAGATGGTGGTGCTGATGCGGACAAAAGGGATCCGTTTCTTGGATCCCTTGGATCGGGACTCTGAGCGGACCGAGCCGGATATCACCCGTCTCATCAGCATAAGGCGAGGAGTCGTCGAGGCGTTCTGGGGAAAGGTTCCCGAAACCATTGAACATTGGAGTAAAGAGAAAATGCTCCCTGTGCGGCCTGTTAGGGTGGCATTGATGGCAGGGCCTGGATGCCCCCAGGTCCAGGCGGGCCATATACCGAGTTGGGATGACCCCTTCCTCCTCGTACCTGCGTACAAGGTTGTTGATCACCCTTGCATGGATGATCTCTGATGGGGAGTGAAGACTTGGGCACCCCGTATTCACGGATGTAGAGGCCACTGTGGAGGTAGAAGAGCCATGCGGGGTGGGTGTGCTGGTATTTCCCCTTCCCCTATGTAGGCGAGCGGGTGATGATCGTGTCTCCATAGCAGCAACCTGGTTCCTGGGAAACGGAGGGATCAACACATCAGCACTGCGAGAAAAAGGATCGAAAACCAGTGTCACAACGTCCTTCCATTCACCTCATCTATAAGAAGGATCCATGATAACACGTTTCAGAATGGAGTTCCCCATGTTCTACTACCCCAACATCTGGTGAGTTTCACGCCAGGCCTTCCATTTTCTTTGCGGGACCCTGCGCCGGATATCTGGACCCGGTTACACGTCAATATACTATTGTCTCAAATGCTACTAATCTCCACATTGAGGAGAAGAATTTCACATCGGGTTCACCATTTATATTTCTGACGCTTTCGCCGGGGCGCGCGCGCATCCGTCTGTGGAGGACGACACGCTGCGCTGTGTTGCCCCGCATTCCCGCTTTCCAAAGGCAGGCGGAATTTGCACCTTGTTCAGGGACGTCTGCACCTTGATCGAAATGGGATGATGGGATGTCAGTTCTTCATTCCATGGATTCCTCCTCGGAACACATCACCTAGTCTGGGTATCCCTTATATATTTAATACATGGTTCATGAAACTCTTCCCAGTGCCATGTTTCCATGGACGCCAGTTAATTACACTGCTTATGTCAGGACATTCCTTAGGGTCCAGTCAGGGCAGCAACATTCAGTCAGGGGAGTAGTCACGTCGAGGCATCAGTAGCGTGTCTGGATAATGGGTAACTGGTATGTCTGTCTATTATCCCTTGTCATAGGGATTTTCGAGGGCGTGGAAGCCCGAGGCATCCCACATCGAGCGCGGGGAATTATATGCCATAGATATACATTTGAGATTTTCCTCAGCTTCCCGTGTTTAACACAGGGTATGTCGCAGGTTTAATGTCCAGTGGAGATGGATCAGCCCAATCAGAGCATTAGCTAGAATGGATCGGATTGAGGGATTTCCCGTGAAGGGGTGCCGATACTTGGACCAGCCCATGGGAGGCTGCGAAGAGGATTGGAATGGTATGATCTTGCTGGGACATGGCAGTCCGGGTGAGAATCAGGATGGGTGATGGAGAGTTGAATGAAATGGAGGGGGAATGAAATCAGACCATCGCAGGGGTGATAGTGAAGTTAGGCTTGATCCTAGAAGGGACCTCCTACATATCCTCGTGGCAGAGAATCAAAGTCTAAATAGTTCGGGATGGTGCCGGCGAGCCGACGTGAAGGTGGACCTTGGCCCGATGGCATCATCAGTGATCCGACGTGAATGTGGACCTTGCTCCGATGGGTGTTGTGAGCGAACCGACGCGAGTGAGGACCTTGGTCCTGATGGTGTGGGGCTTACACACTAGGCCTCCCAGGTGCTGGTGAACTGACATAATGGTGGGTCGGGATGACCAATGGATGGTGGGCATGAACCTCTGGGAGGCTTCCTACGTACCATGTCGTGACATGGATCATAGAACTCATAGTTCAAAGGGTGATTCATCGGCGAACCGACGTGAAGGTGGACCTTGGTCCGACGGGTGGTGGGCTTGAACCTGAGGGAGGCTTCCTACGTACCATGCCTTGACATGGATTAAAGTCCACGTAGTTCAAAGGGGTTTCGTCTGTGAACCAACATGAAGGTGAACCTGGGGGTCTACTTGTGGTGGGTGTCGGTGAACCGATGTGAAGAAGGGACCTTGGTCCGATCGGAGATGGTCTTGAACCTCGTGAGGCTTCCTACGTACCATGCCTTGACATGGATCAAAGTCCTCATAGTTCGGGTTGGTCACAACGGCTTGCCGTCAGACTAGAATACAGTTTAACATCATACTGGACGAGGATGAACTCAACGTGAATAAATGATGGGTGGGCTTGAACCATTGGGAGGATTCCTATATACCATGCCTTGACCCGGATCAAAGACCTCGTAGTTCAAATGATGGAAGTTGTCAGCGAACCGATGTGAAGGTGGACCTTGGTCCAATGAGATATGGTCTTGAACCATGGGGAGGATTCCTACGTACCATGCCTTGACATGGATCAAAGTCCTCGTCGTTCAAATCATTGTGCAGTTTAATGTCATGCAGGACAGGGGCATACAGTTTAACGTCATGCTGGACGAGGGTATTGTCATAGCCAATGACAACTCTAATCCCACGTGAGTCATGCTCAGTGTGAGAAACAATAGGCAGCAAGGACCTGAAGATCATGTCGCTAAGGGTGCGTCCGTGAGAAGCGAAGAGGGGCTTAAGCGTTAGGTATCCCATGGTGCTGGGACTTACTCCAGTATGGAGGCCTGAAGTGCGGAAAAGTGTGGTGAAAGAGGGATTTGGGAACAATGTTGAGAGGTGCCTCTTTCCCTATCATGCCCTCCAATGACCTTGGTAGTGGGGAAGTACGGAGATGCAGGGGTGTAGCCTTCCACAAGAGGGAATAGGGGCTTACACCAAGGTGGTTGCCCTTCTCCCATGGACATACGCTACTCTGAGAAGGAGGATAACATCCCTTGTGTAGGGGGTGTCCCCGTCTCTGTAGAGACGGGTGGCGTAAAAAATGTCCGAGCTGGGGGGACCCTACGTGTGAAGCACGGGGCCAGATCACAGTTTAACGTCATGTGTTGAGGACGAGGTGCTTGGAAGTTTAACATCTTGCAGCTCAGACGAGGTGGGTTTACTCAGCACCCCTAGGACGTACATGACCGGAACCCATTGCTCCTTAGGGGAGAGAAGGTAGCAGTATGGTCGTGGTCAAGGGGTTCGTAGAGTGAACCATCAAGGGGCAACGTTAGCGTGGCTATGTGAAGAAACAATAGACGTTAGCATGCCTGTGCGAAGAAGCATTAGTCGATGCAATGCTACGAGTGGGGTTGTATGTGGGACTTTGAAATTACATCGTGCAAACCTGGAGGGTCGCACGGGGAGAGGTATTAACAAGAAGAGGAGTGTGCTTCGCGAAGTGGGGTACCTTGGCCTTAGAATGGGGAAAAGGTGTGAGTGGAGAGTGCTTCGCGAAGTGGAATAGTATTTGCAGATCACTGCCTCAGGAAGAGGAGGTTCCTTGCAAAGCAAGGCACTACGAAGCAGTGTGCTTTGTGATGTGTAGCGATCCTGCCTTAGCATGGGGATCAATAGTACATGATGGGTGTTTCACGAAGCATAAACGCTCCGCGGCTGCCCGAGTTCCCTTGGGAATCCCACTCCTTCACGAATTCCCTTGATCATTGCGAAGGGCAACCCTCATGGAAAAGGGGTTCAAAAAGAGACAAAGTGAAGGAATCAGATGACGTAGAAGTACCTCGCTGAGCTCATGATTCCCGGGGTGAAGGCTACTTCGCGATTCGGGAGAAGAGAAGCCGAAAGGTCGGATTGTCCATCCTCCTGGACTCAGGGGGAGCCCGATATTTATAGGCCAGGGGCACCATGAAGCGGAACTCACGCGGCGCCTCCAGAGCTTCGCGGAGGGCTCACGAACGTCAGGCTGTTTGCGGAGAGGTACTGCGCTGCTCAGGGGTGCTTCACGGAGGGGCTTCACAAGGAAGTGTGTGGGGCTTCTTTTTCATCCCTTCCTTTCGTGCAATATTTTGGCGCCAACAATAGTTTTACAAAAACCATTATTTTTACTATTCACTAGAAAATAAATATTTTATAAAAAATTCCAAATTTTTTCACTAATCTAATATCAAAATAATTATTTTAATAATAATTTTAAATTTTGAAATTTATAAATCTGAAATTTATAAACATTATTTGTAATATTTTCTCATTAAATGACATATTATTCATTTTTCGAACAATTGTTTGTATTTAATATAGTCTGATTAATTACTAATTATTTTTAATTCATTTAATATTGATTAGAAACATCATATATATTTCATAATCCTCTTAATCTTATTCATATCTTATATTCAAACATCTTAGTTATAACGTTCATTTTTAAATAGAAATATTTTAGCAATATATCATAGTTGGTTTAATCATAGTGTTTCATGTTGTTTATGATATCTAACATAGTGTTATTTTTTTAAAAAAATGGAGTGTTACCCCAAATGGCTCGGAGGAATTCTTTTTTAGAGGTAATACCCCTTTTAAGGGTTGAATGAGAACTCGTACATGACTCGTAGGCCCAAGGAACATGTCCCGACATGACTTGCAATACACGGCCTGATATCCTAGAGGCATATAATGCCCAATACATGACCCGTAGGTCCAACCCACTAGAACTTCCCCTCCCTGGTTTCTGAATCATTGATCTACTAGCTCCCCCCTTGTATTGATGATAGGATATAATTGCCCTATACAAGGATCCACAATGCCTGGTCTTGATGGTAGTTGACATACCCTATCATTCTTCTAATCTGGTTTTCTCTACATCTTGTGACTTCTTTTCTTTTTGCTCTAAACCTCTTTTGGGGCATGTTCTATGTAAATTGGTCAAATTCATGGCCTCAATGGCCCGAAGGCCCTGTGGCCTGAAGGCCTTTGATGGCCCGAAGGCCCTTGAGACCTGTAGGCTCAAACCGGTGGCCCGAAGTCCCAAATCAGGTGAATAGATCCAGCTGCTATATTACTTCTATAGTACTGCTACATTACTGAAACAATACTACTATAGTACCCCCAAAATTCGCCTCCACTATAATTTGAACCTTGGTCAATAAGATGCCAATAAGGAGACCTAACTACATGGGTAAGGGCTCGTTGGGGGGTGTTATATTCAAATTACTTAAATAAACTGTGTAATTTTAATTTTATCATGTTCGAATTCATCATGGTTTGGACATGTCAAAGCTCCCTTCGTAGAAAAACAACATCATAAAAATGGTTAATATAACTCCCTCCCAAAGGAGAGATTGTGAAATACGACAGTCATCCTTAATTATAAATGACATGGATTACAATTTTGATGTTATTAGCATCATATTAATCTATGGGAATGATTTAAAATCATAAAACAAATATAGAGTGTGATATAGATTATTGGTCATGACAACAGGATTGATGATGTGAAGGTTGGAAGCCAAAAAATCCAAATTATTCAATGAATTAAAATACAAATGATTCATCACATTTGAAGGCAATATTTTATTTTATTCAAATATATATTTCATTGAGTTGTGGGATTCATTTACAGTTAGGTAGGAGAACACCATAAAATATACATACATCATGTATTTTTATAAATTTTAATAACATTCATCTATCATTATTCACTGAATAATTTTAGTATAACATATTATACAAAATATTGAATATACAATAAGACATTATTCATAAATAACTAAAATTAAATTTTAATGGATCAAATGATCTATAAATGAGTTACAAGTTATTCCTATAATAATTATTAAAACCAAAATGGTAAGACTAAAGTAAGAAAAAATATAATATAAATAAAATATGATAATAATCAATAATCAATAATACATCCAATGGTTTCACAAAGATATTTCCCTAAATAAACTACCATATATCCTAAATAACAATGATAACCAAAACATGAATGAGGGTGTTAACCTAAATGGTAGTGGCGTCACATCCAAAATTCCACTATGCAGTTCCATGAAAAACATGGAAAGGTGGCTTAAAATGTGCCTCCCAAGTTCTAGAGACAACCAAGTAGTAATGATAGCCTATAATGTGTTTTTGGGGAGACTATGCCATCAGTTCAGAGTCTATCATTGTGAAATAACACAAATATTACAAAATAATAGTTGTAGAAATAATGATAATAATAATAAACAATACTATTAAATCAAAAAATAATTACATATATATATATATTTAAAGGGAAATGAAATTATATATGTTATATAAACATGGTGATAATGAAATTATACAACAATAAAATGAAAATAGGAATACGACAGTTCATGGTATACTAAAATACACATGAATTACAAAAGGGATAAAATCTAATATAACACAAATATTATGATTAGTCCATCTCTACCATATTTTATCTAATCACATAGATAAAATATCCAAATTTTTACCCTTTCCCATAGGCTGAAATTCAATCGTGAAGTCTGTTTTGATACTAAAAACGTCCAATAGTTGTTGGGACTAAACTCTTGAGGCCACCACAGAATATGTCTAAACAAATTAAGACCCTGATAATAAATCTGCTAGTTATAATGTAAAATACCAACCACTATAATGGTAAATAAAATAATAACAAAATCATAATCTGGTTCTTTATAGGAACCCAACTAAGCATATTGGTTTCGGTCTCAGTATGATTTCATTGAATAGGTAACCTAGTACTAGTATAGGGACATGGATATCATAAGAGTTGTTATTTTATAATATTGATGACAGAGTACCCAATGTAAAACAATTTCATTCATTTCCATTGTAAGACGGTCAAGCTCGTAGTAACAACGATGTATCATAGCTGAAATGTCTATGTGTAATAATGGGAATACACTATTTGAATTACTCTGGTAAAATATCTCAAACTATGTCTTTAGTGTGCAGGATAGTTAAATCCCAAGATAATCATTGAAGGACCCCAAGGTGGTGATCCATGTTTTTACCTATCTAAATACAACAATTTGAATTCAGAGAGATAATCCATGACATTATAATTTCTAAATATAAATCCAATAAATCAATCATACAACTAAAAGGAATTATTTTACTGATTAAAGCACATAATTATAGGGTATGTATCTACCTTGGAGACTAAATAAATAAATCATTTTTGTTTAATAATTATTCTCAAGGCATTAACTCATGATTCCAATGCTGTATAATGTATGAAAAGTATTTTTACAAGAGAAAGTTCTATAATGAATTGAAATTGATTAAAAAATATTAATATTACATTTATTAATCCTTGAATATTTGACATTAATTTTAAATTAAAAATATCCTTTTAATATATAAATGACAAAGGTATAACTATATATTCACACCATTAAACAATATATTCATGTTTAATAAGACATGGGAACACGATTGACATAACATGTTGTAACAGTTCATAAATTTAAATTAATTATATCCCATAAAATAATTCCAAAAAAACCTAGAAGGGGATATTAGAAATTATTATTTAAATATGTCTTTTATAAATACATAGGTATATCACAATGGTGGCTCATATTGAGTTCATTATCCTCCACTAATAATTATGGGTCTATTTGGCATTTTTAGGTCATATAAGGAAACTAATGTAAGGAAAATTAATTTTTCTATCTAAGATTTAGTGGAAATGATAAAAATAACAATGTATACATATATAAATAGGATACGAAATTATGTTAATGGTATAACCAACCTAACATATGGTGGTAGAGGAACCCATGTCCAGTATTGGCCTCAGATCAAGGCTGGAATGAGAGAAAATGGAGAAATAGATGAGTACCAAGAAAATATAGAATATTATCATTCTCAATCATTTTGTAATGTATAAATATATAGATATATAAATTTTTTAAATTAATCAAATATCATATCAAAAGGAAACTATTGATATAAATATTGATAGGAAAAAGTCAAATATGAGGAGGACGATTAATGTCTAGCATGAATTTGAGTAAAAGAATTAACTTAAGGGGAGGGGATATGTTTGGAGAGTAGGATATAAGGTTGTTAAATCATTTATGGTATATTGGTAAATATTTTTAATTTTCCCAACATTAAATTGTATAATCGTTTTGCCACGCTTTTGGAGAAATATTTCACCAAATTTGACAACATACTTTCCATGACCACTACCATTTAGCGGGTTTGGAAACCTAGTTAGCCGAACTATGAACATCATTTGAAAATACCTCCAAAATAGAACTATAATTTCATTAGTGGACATGAACCCTATGGTGGACTATTTCAAAATGGTTTTACCCCATTTTAGGACGACATGGTTGATGCGAATGATATAATATATCAAGTTATTTAACATGCCATAATTCCAAGTTATACGTGATTTTTTTGTTATGTGGATGAAAAAACAAGAATCCATGGAATCAGAATATAATCATGAGATAATTAATGATTTTTTCATATAATATATTTTTTATGTCTTTGCGACTACTATAAGATTTTGGATGGGGTTTTGAAGCATCGAGCTCTGGAAAAAAAGTTTAGTAAATGTAAAACAGGGGCACATGAAGAGCATAAAATTTTTATAAACATATAGGTGAAATTATGAAGTATATTTTTTAATGATTCATGTTCATAAGAAAACATATAACCATTACAGGAAGTAATTCACTAGAGTTAAGGTTCTAATAATCACCTGAATGGTTGGGGAATCATTTTTCAAGCTTTGCAGCAGGAGTATAAAAGTTTTATGTCCTTTACATAGAGATCACTACACATTCAGTGCATGGTTTTCCAAAACATATGATATCCAAGTGAATTTTTTAATAGAGGTGGAAATGATGGTTATAATTTATGTTAATTTACATGACAACTCATATTTTCTTCTTCCTTTATGTAGCAATCCTCCCTCCAAGATAGGGAACTTCTCCCTTCCCTACTATAATATGTGAACTTCCATCTTCATTTGGGATCTAATTTACCATCCATTCGTGGATATGTATTTCACTCATTTATGAATTTAATCATATTCTTAATATTCCTCAATGATCCTTCCATAGATAAGGATGAACTCAGGAAACATCATTTTTCTTATTTTCAGATCATTGGTTAAAAATTCAATTTTATTAAAAAAATGTCTCGAGATACAATAAATTATTCGACAAGTGAGTTCATATGAGTCTATGGTAGGTGGTTACTATATTTATAAAATAATATTCAATCTTTATTTGGTTAACTATTATATATGTACTTCTAGGTTGTCTGGTGAAACCATTAGTTAATTATAGTCTATTTAAAAATTAATAACTGCTAGTATGAGATGCCAATGTGAATTATATATCCTAAAAATAATGATAATTAGGGTATCTAGATTTTGACCAATCATGAAGGACAAGATATTTTATTAATTAAACATAATTTAATTTGATATGATTGTATTGGTTCTATGAGAAAATTTAAGGCATGGACTATGATATTGAGGTGATGTCGATCACCAACACTAAGAAAACATGGATTGTCAGACTAAGGGAATGGACTAAGATACATTGGGTGATAATGATCACTAGCTTGAGGAATCAGGGATTTTGGTTTTAGGTGTTGTGGTCATCACGCTATGTGAATATCATATAGAAATTGGGATGGTTTTTTCTATAATGTTTTGTGGGGAACAATTCGAATGTGGTAATGTGATTTATGGTTGCTATGGCTTAGTTATTTTTGGGTGGTTGGTACTCATCATTATTGAACTACATTACCACAATATTGGTGTTAAAAAAATAGGACTTATTTGAGGGGGGATTCACTACTCGTTATCGGTTTAGGTCACTATATTTTATCAGCATAAGGGATGGTGTCAATCATTAGATATGAAGGATGCCCTCCTCATAGAAAGCCATGATATATTGTATTTTATACAATCGGTTTAGGGAAAATAGTAATAAATATATTTAAAACTGATAGAATGAGATTAGTGGATGATATATATTTCCATTCATTATAATTTAATTATATAGATACAATAATGATTTATTATACATTTGATGAAAATCTTCACCATGAATCAGTATTTCGGGATGTTGAGATGATAGTGACTTCAGAATGGGGGTATGTGGGACCTTGGGTGTATTGATGGAAATGTTAATTAGTTTCTGGATACATGTTTTGTGATAAATGAGGTTTCAGGTTTCACAATGTGTCTAGTGAAAAGATTATGGAGGATATAATGTGGTACATCATGTATGACTGACTTTGGGGATATTGTTCCACATCATCATTGGTCATAGAAGGTGAAAATAACATTTTTAGATAATGAGAAAAAGTGGAGTAATATTATTTTTATTATATGTTTGTTGATTCTATTAGATTTATATCTACATGAATTGTATATTTTTTTCTGTAAGGCGGAAACCCTTCATTGGTGTCCTAATCTGTTCATAATGAAATAAAACATGGGCACCTAAGGATGCATGTAGAATTTATTATTTTGAGATTAACTATGGAATCGGTCTTGGGAGTGGGACCATATTGATTAGGTATGTACCTATTTCTCATGGGATGGATTCACAATGATCTATAACTTCTATTGCGTTTTTATATTTATGTACATTTTTTATTGTCCACATGGGACCTTGTTTTTTTATTTTTTATATTCATTCCTGAAAGTTGTATTTGTATGAAATTATCATGAATACATTGATATTATTATTAATATTATTGTTTATATGTTTCAATTGTATTATCTATATTTCATAAATTATGTGGTTCTTCTAACACAGTGTTATATATATAGACAATTATTATTATCATTACTATAGGGTATAGTCACCCCATTATTATCTAATGTAACCCTCACTTTTAGTTGGAATCCTTGGGCATCCCAGGAGCATCACCTAAGGCCTTATGGATATCCATTCAGGAGAATATATAATGTGTGATAATTTTTTGGGGTGATATGAATGGTATCTGTGGATTTTCTTTTCCTTTATTATCTTACTATTTGGGATAATTTTGACCATAGGCTGGAACGTATTTGAAACTACATAAAGTGATTTTTAAAGGTTAATATAGCCTTATTCATGGTGGAAAGATCAAGATTACACTAGTAAAAAAAGTCTATAAACTTATGTTTTACAGTTAATTTTTTTCCACCTCTAGTGGCTCAGATGGGTGTAATGTTATTGGATTTAAGAGATTTGGACCCTCAACCTGGTATGAAAAGGGATGAATATTTATATATCAATGTAGGTACTTTGGATCATGTGTTGTGATATTATTCTAATTATTTCCATTCAGAACCTGGAATATGTTTTGAGGGGTTCATATGTTAAATGTTTCACAAAAACATTAACAGTATTTTTCGACTTATTCATTTGGTGTCATTCTACTCAGCCAACCTAGGTATGTGGTTTCTTATAAATATAATATTCCATGATATTTCTGTGTTGTATGTATGACCCACATTTTATTAGGGTTATGAAGGGATAATAAATTTGTATCTTCTATTTTAAATTTTTACAAAAATTAAATTTTATTTTTAGGTAAATTTTTTATTGTGATTATACTAAACCAATGAAAATTTGTGATATTTTATTTCCATGCTATGTTATGAATGAATCGATTATGGGTAGGAAAGGGGCTATGTGGCCATATTATATTTTATTCCTAACTTATTTATTAGTAATTAAGGGCCCATGTGGCTAGATAATATTTGACACAGGTCTATAGTATGGATATGTATGGGGACATATGGCTAGAGGTCATGTGACATGGGTGTAGTGTGGGAGTGTCATAGTGTTGAGATGCACTTATTATAACATAATTACCTATATTTATATATATATTCTTTCTCCTTTTGGCCATGGTGTTTTGTCTTCATTTTGTTTTCACATAGAAGGATTTCGTTGGAGCATTAGGAGGGATGAGATGCGGTGTGGCATGAAAATGCATGAGATGTATCCCCTATGCATCAGGATGAGGTATGTGAGGACTGGTCTGATCATGAGACGTAGGTACATGTTCTAGTATATGTAATTAAGCTATAGATGATTACAAACATTCGACCATGGATTAAAGAATATATTAAGGTGATGTTAGTTCAAGTCATTTAGGTTGTTGATAAGGGAGCTTAGGGAGATGGGTCTTCTATTTATTACATGACTTCTATGTTATTGTACCAACCCAAACCATTATGTTTGTTTGAGGGTAGACAACAAGAAGATCAAAACTAGATCAAGTATGTTTAGATAAATTTTGGAAAAAAATGAGATAACACCAGGTTGGAGGGTGAAGTTGGATACATATATTATTAGCTTACTAGAAAAGAGCTAATGGGATGTATAGGTGCAGGTTTATATACATGATAGAATGTGTAACACCCAAAGGAAATATAGTACATTACTTTTAGAATAAATTATAGTTTATTTCATTCATGATTTATATAAAACCCCATGTTAATATTTCCCAACACAAAATAGTAACATTAGATAGAAATTCATGAATCAAGAAATTCCCTTTTGTTAAACACAATAGAATGATCCTTTTCAATGTTTGTGTTATATATAATATTATGTTTCACTGAGAAATATTAATATTACTTTATAAAATTAAAATTATATCATAAAACATAAATTGGATATTATATATGTGATTAACTAACATAGAAAAATATATTGTTTAATTCATTAGTTTCCATGTAATTATAAATTATTATAAAAACCAATGTATTGTGAAGGAAATGCGTTTATAAAAAAAATTATTATGATCCCAAATGATATTTTATAAAAAAACATAAATTAATTAATATTAGTGGATGATATAAATGAAATATATATATAAATATGCAATATTAAATTTATCATTTCTGACATTCTACTCATAGATATGATAGCCATAACATATGATCTAACCCAATATTTTAAAAAAAAATATATATATAAAAGAAATTTTCTTGCCTTTTGATGGTGAAAATATATTAAAATAAAATATTGTGACTTTTATAAATGTTATATGAAAAAAACATTTTTTTAAAAAAATTTATTGACAATATTTCTTATGTTGTATTTTTGGTATTTTCTTATGAGGTTTCTTTTTTTGATGAATAATTGAAAATACTAAATTTTAATTTGAAACTATTTTGTCCTATAATTTATTTATATTGATAATTTATATTTATATTTGTTTTTAATTTTTATTTAGTTTAATTATAAATCAAATAATCTTATTTTGGTATATATAAACAATATAACCTTGAAATTGGCTATAAAATATTTTAGACAGCAGATATTTTTACTTAAAAAACTCATTGTCACATCATGTCTGTGGGATTTATTTTAGATTAATTTTTCCAACTTATGGTGTTGTAAATTAGAAAAATTGAATCCATATTTTGATTCATAAAAATTTAGAATTTCTAGTATGTTCAACAATGTTTTATAATAAAAAAATTAGTCAATGTAATTGAAATTATTTAAGGTGATTTAAAGAAAGATTAGCTTCATATGGGACTAATCCATAAGAATAAATGTCAAAAAAAATAGTGGAATGAAAAAAATAAAATTTAAATATTTATACAATATAATCATTTATCTAAAATTTGGTTCGTTATTGGAACAACATTATGTATTGGAGGACTTTCCATTGTGTTTATGTTTTTTGTATTTACAAGAATGCCACTCCTCCTCTAATATAAAAAGACACTTAACCCTCAATCTTATTAACACATCTAAATCCATGTGACACATAAAAACATAAATTAATAATCTCAAAAAATACCTTCCGAATTACTATAATCCTAAATTTGGTAAGAAATCAGGCAAAGGAAGTCCTTTGATACAAACCAAATGGAGTTAACTGAAAAGAGGTAACATTGAAAAACATGCTCTTTAGTTTTATTTCATTATCCACCCCATCAACTATTAATTTATTTTCTTTATATTATAACATCTCTATCAGAAATATAATGATATGTCGTTATATTAAAGTAATTACCTTTAATATCTTATTTTGATTCATAATAATTTATAATTCCTAGTTTGTTCAACAAAGTTTTATACTAAAAAAATTGTCAATGTAATTGAAATTATTTATAGTGATTGAGAGAAAAATTAGCCTCATATGGGACTAATAAATAAGAATAAATATAAAAAATACCAAGAGTCATGAAAAAATTAACATTTAAATATTTAGACAATATAATCATTTCTCTAAAATTTGGTTCATTATTGGAATAACATTATGTTTTCGGGGACTTTCCATTGTGTTTTTTTGTATTCACAAGAATGCCACTCCTCCTCCAATATATAAAGACACTTAACCCTCAATCTAATTCACACATCTAAAGCCATGTGACACATAAAAACCTAAATTAAAAATCTGAAAAAATACCTTCCCAATTATTATAATCATATGGTGGGGAAGAAATCCAACAAAGGATGTCCTTTGATACAAACCAAATGAAGTTACCTGAAAAATAGGTAACTTTCATAAACATGGTCTTTAGTTTTATTTCATTGTCCACCCCATCAATTATTTATTTATTTTCATTAGATTATAACATCAGTATCATAAATATAATGATATGACATTATTTGAAATTTATTACCATTAATATCATAGATTACCTTTAGGTTATTCATAAGTTAAAAATATCTCTTTTTAGGTTAATGTTGTTACTTATGTATTTGGCGTAGACCCTAAGCTGGGATGTTGGCCGGATGTGTTGTTTTTGGTAGAAAATATGAAAAATAGGATAAAATATAGATTTAGTCTAGGTACACATCACCTACTTGGCATTCATGTTGTGTACGTCCAATACACGTCGTTTACTAGCACATCACAACTTATAGCCAATCTGATTTAGAAAAAAAAAGCACAGTTCAATCCATGTACTTGGCCTACATATCATGTAAATTCCAAGAATGGTTATTAAAAAAGTATGTAGCCAATAATATTTTTGATTTATACCCTTTTACTCTCATTATTTGAACCCAAATTCCATCAAAACTAAATTTTATGTTTCAAAAGCCGTCTGGACTTTATTTAATATGCCATCAGTCACGTTAGAACAGCATCAGTAAGTAATTGATCCCTATATAGATGTTCTAGATCATTCGGAACAAAAACATCAATATTTGGATTTAGAATCATATTCCCTATTATCTTATTCATCTTTCATTATTTAGATTTCATCCAAAATAATATGAATAATGACTTCATACCGGATGTGTTGTCTACTATCGAGGTGGGGTACATGGTCTATACATTGATTCAGATTTTATGATTTTTCGGCATTTGGCTTATATTCTATGCATTGGATATTCTAGAATAGCCTTATTAATGAGTGATTTTCTTACAGTATCTATAGTTGGACTTTGTTAGGATGCATAAAGGTTCTATTTGGGTGCATTGACACATGTTACTTGATTCAAGGTCACCCAAGTAGCGAACCTTATGAATATTACCAATTTATGTGTTTTTAAACCTACCAAGGGTTGTGTTCTTATGCATTCCATATTAGAGGAATTTCATTAATTCTTTGATATCATGAATATACTATTTATGAGATGTGATTTCTCTTTTCTCAATGAATATCATGTTATTTCTTGTCTATTTTTATTTTTTGTCATGCTAAATTCATATGGGTGAGAATACTTATGTGAGAATGATAATGGAATTTTAAGTGGTTTATATGGGAGGGTATACCCATACTCTTGTTTAGATAAATGGTATCATGAGTGGGTTTACTCATGGCATGTGGAAGTTGATTTGAGTGGGTATACTAACATAGAATGTTTGTTTAATTTGAATGTTTAATTTGAATGCTTTAATGAATGGTTCGATAGATGACATAGAATTCTCTCCATGAATATAGATTGTGGAAATGGATTCCTTTGGTTAACTGTTCCCCATGGGCCTTAATTATGTGTGATGCATCGGGACTATGTACCATGTGGATATGGATTACTTGGGCTCATGTAAGACATGCTATTTCATTAATCCTTGGACCCCAATCAGTAAATAACCATGATTCAACAAGGGATTCCAATGGGACATGATGGGGTGTTGTGGAAAAGATCTTGGATCTAACCCTATATGGTATAGAATTATAATATAGATTCCTTGGTCTGCTGACACCTTGGATTCAGCCCATGAGGTCTTATTTTCTCTATACATTGTGGTCATGGAGATCTTGATTTCTCGATATAGAGTGGTTGTGGTTTATAGGATACCGACAGATGTACGACTTGGCCATGTGACTTGCTTATTTAAATTGTAATAGATTACTTGTTAGGAGTTGACTCTATTTTTCTGGTAACCTTGAGGGATTTTCAGTATTACTTAATCCAGTAAACTTATTCCATGAACATGCACACATACATTAAAGATTTTTTACACTTTCTAGCACATTTCTAGATTGATGTTATAACTATATATACCTAGGTGGTAGCATACTCGTAATATTATGTCACACCCTATTGGGACCCCCTCAAAAACCTAAAAACATTATATGGATACATGTGACGATAGGGGCATGTTCCATAGTACAAAATTTTGATTGTGGATTTAGGGCTGCGGAGGAAAGGACCAAGCTGAGTCACGTGGTGCTGGAATACATTTTCTTCTTCTTTTATTTTTGGGAATTTTTATTTATTAAATTTCCATGTACCTGATTTGGATGATTTCTAGATATATTTAATATGCACATCATTTTTTATATGAGACATTTTTGTTTATTGTTATGTATCCATGTCATTCTTGACATACATTCTATTAAATACTGGTTATTTTTCTTCTGATATTTACATTATGATTTACTTAAACTAAGATATTATAGTAATGAGGCCATAGTCTCCCGACTGACTCACCTCGACCCTCTCTTCTAGTCAAAATCCACTACTGTTTCAGAATATGTGTTTGAGTCCATGTGGCCAACTGAGCTATGGTAGAGTTTAAGGATTTGTCTTGGTTCAGGACATTACAATGTTGTATTAGAGGAGTTTTTTTCTGGTTATACTTAGTGTTTGGAAACATTAGATAGAGGTAAGAATAAAATAGAGCTTAGTAATTAACTATGCCCTAGAGTAGCTACCCTATGTACAGGGAAAATCCAAAATTCCTCGTATTGAGTTCTAATTTTCTGGATATTGACTATTACAGATGATTTGATTTTACCATTGGGTGAAACAATTGGTTTCTGGTATTATTATTTACGAAATTTTGGGTTCTATTTCAGTTTAATCCAGAGGAGATGAGGGTGTTACATCTCACGAATCATATATTTACACTTGGTATAATCATATTCCATGCATTATGCCATCAAATCTAGGAGACATTAGATATTTCCTTATGTTGAGATAGTTGATGTGATAGTTGTTCCTGCGGTTGTGTTATTTGGGTGCATTAGATAAAGGTGTGATATCTTCTTTCATTCTGTAAGGAGTATGGGACCTTATGAATTAGGAAATGATGAACCAGTGAAATTTAAATGTTTATAGAACATGTTAGATGTATGGTATGAATGGGAGCTATGTTTTGGGCTCATGAGGTGTTATGGGCCCTTATGGATTCAAAAATTAGTAAACCCTTGGTGGAATTTCCTAAATAATTAATCGATAAATAAGAAATTGCAACTTGAATGGAAAATAGAGACCTAAGATAGACACAAGTTTTGAGTGGACAGGAGGAATAGTTTCTAGTTTTTCATTGACTGTTCTTTACATAGATGAGGTTTTATGAATATTCTTTGGGTTTGACTTGGTTTCTAGGAGGGTTTTGACTTGTCATATGCCTTCAGCATTTTGACGTTACATTAGTATTTCCTGATGTGTGCATTTGGAATTTTGGATTCTTTCCACCATGATGACCTCAAGGGGTATTCCATGATGAAGGAGATAACCACAATTCTGAGATGGTGGGCCATGAGTAACCGATTGATCTTCATGTAGATCTATCTGTGGCACCTGAGTATATTATGGAAACAGGTGCTGAGGCACAGTTTAATGATGGTTTCTGTTGGTATTTGAAGATGATCCAAGGAGCACCGTATCCAGCCTTGACTATGGGTAATCCCACACAGGTGTTCCAGCAGTAGTAGCCTTCTATGTTTTGAGTGGATTTTGGACCATAGGCTACAGATCTATGGTTGAATACCTCTTTATAAATTTTTGAGATTATAGAGAAGCATCCGGATTGGATGGTGAATCTCGCGACTCACATTCTACGTGGAGAAGCAAAGGGATTGTGTGACATTTTAAACCACGTTTATGGATTTTGGAATATGGATTGGGGTGAATCACAAAACCTCTTTTATGACTAATTCTACCCGAAAAATCTACATACAGAGTGGGGTATAGAGTTTATGCATCTGGAGTAGGGTGGGATGATAGTTATGGAATACTCACCACAGTTTACATGGCTGTAATTTTTTTCTCCAATGTATCTTACTGATGAGTCATTAAGGGTGAGGCATTTTGAGGAAGGTCCTAGACATGCTATAAAATTATAATTCAATGTGTTTTGGTTACATTATATCACTGATATTGTGAATATGATTTTTATTACAGAGTATAAACTGAGGGAATTTGGGGGTACAAAAAATTGGAGTTTTGTTTCTCACCCTAGAAGATCTACGTCTTCAGGAAAGAAGCATCATTTTGAGGATTCCCCTGACAAGAGTGCTCGTCAGTTTATTGGTGTTGGTATCTTGGAATATTTACATTAGTTAGGTAGGAGAGGACAATTGAAAAATCAATGCGACTAAAACATTGTGATGTTTCAATCATGTGGTAGGTTGGGGCACATGTATCGGTTTTATAGGGATATCCCTCCAGCTACTAATGGTAGGGGGTCAGCTCCAAAATTGGATTCAAGAGTAGGTTCTTTAGATCTGCATCATGCTCAGCACTGGAGCAGTGTAGGCTGGTCAGGACAGAGAAGTGGTGGTCATGGTCGTGGTAGCCAGACACCAGGTTCTCAAAGACCACAGGGTTGATCCACTAAGGGTAGATAGGTAGGGTCACATGGTTGTGGTACAATCTAGACATATGATGTGCTAAAGACCCAACATGAGTTTTATCTAGAACCATCTACATTGAGATGTAAAATCATAGTATCTTCTATTATTTCATCTTCTATTTTTTGTACAAGTTCCTGTCAAATTGTATCTCTGTAGGTGTGGTAAAAAGACTTGGACGTTTTTTTCCCATTTTGAGTGTGTTTTGATTCTAGAAACACTATTGGGAGCTAGAAATGGTGATGTCAGCCTGTGTATTGAGTTTACCCTTGTGGATGAAGGGTGTCACTTCATCTAGGATTTTATTTCATCAAGATGATATGGTTTGATGCCATTCTCGGAATAGATAGGATTATATCTTATCAAGCGTGTGTTGACTGCTATTGCCGGATGGTGACTTTCACATCACCAAAGGATGTAGTGTTTATTAACAAGGGTGAATGGGATGTCTAGGTGAGCAGAGTTGGACCTGATCATCAGGGGCTAGGTGGTATGACAACCAAGATTTCTATTTTGTTTCTGGATAATCTGGGAGTGGGTCAGGTGGACATTCCTCCAGTGATTGAGTGCCTTTCAGAAATCAATCCTGATGATTTTTTGGTAGTTATTCTGAGAGGGGGAGGTGGATTTATCCATCTATATTTTGCTAAGAGAAACACTGGTATCCATTCCTCCTTACAAGATGTCTACGATGGAGTTGTAGGAGCTCAAGAGTCAACTAGAAGATTTGGAGGCAGAGGGGTTATCAGACCCATTACGTCTCCATGAGGATTGCATGTTTTTTTAAAAATAAGGTATATGGTACTCTATGAATATGAGTTGATTATCGTAATCTAAACCATCTTATAATTTAAAACTGATATAGAATTCCATGGATATATGACCTATTTGATCAGCTTCAACGAGCTCCAGTGTTCTTGGGGACTGACTTGAGCTCAGGTTGCCAGCAAGTGCTTGTTCAACCTATAGACATACCTTATATAGCCTTTTGTAGCAGTTATGCATTATATGGGTATCTGGTTATTTCGTTTGGTCTGAATAACACACCAGTAGTTTTCCTGGCACAAATGAACCAAGTGTTTCATCCATAGATAGATTTTTTGGTGGTGATATTTGTGGATGATTCATGGTGTATTCTCACATTCGGCACAACCATGCCAACCCTCTTGATATCATTTTTAATACACAGAGAAAGAATCAGTTTTATACTATGATCACAAAGTACAACATTTAAATGGATCAGATTCACTTCCTGAGTCACATCATCTCAGAGAGAGTAGTGTCAGTTGATGTAGAGATGGTGAGAGATGTTGTTTAATAGGAGCATCACTAGAAAATTTTTTATATATATATTTTATTGAGTCTAGCTAGCTATTACACATAGTTTATATAGGACATCACACACATAGTAGCGCTATTTATTTTCTTGAATAAGAATGTTGGGAATGTTGTGTGGTCAGAACAATGAGAGACAACCTTTTAGGAGTTCAGTTAGAGGTTGACATCAGTATCAGTCTGGATAATGCTAGCGCAATACAAGAGTTACATAGTATATTGTGAAACATCAGGGATTGGGTTGTGGAGAAAGTGTTGTTGTATGGAGATCTAGTCATGGAATACGAGTATCGATAACCAAGGCCTCGTGGGGGGAATTTCCCTATGCATGATCTCGCGTTAGCTACAATTGATCATGAGTTGCGCTATTGGAGGCACTATTTAGGGAGGGGGATTTTGTGTTGTACACATACCATAAAAGCCTCAAGTATATATTTACACAGTGTGATATGAAGTTGATGCACCGAAGATGGGTGGAGTACCTATAATACATTAACATTATGCTTTCTGACATGCCTGGTAAAGGATGTGCAAGTGTCGATGCATTGAGTAGGATGACTCAGATACTGGCAGTGTTGTAGGCCAATAGCATGTTTAAAAATATGGTTCTATTTTTTGAAATTAATCTAGAGGTGCATGATAGAAAGGGTCAAACATTTTTATCAACCTTATATGTGACCTATACCCTATAAGAATGTGTTAGGATAAAGAAGCTATCAGATTTAGATGGCCTAGATCTATAGGATGGTGTGGCACATGAGGACCCTCCTCCTAGTTAGATAGTAGGCGATGATGAGATCTCGTGTATCCATAGATGGGTTTGTGTCCCAATGAATATATGTGAGGAGTTGATTCAAGATTTTCATTCGCTAATGTGTGTAGTTCTCCTCGGAGTCACCAAGCTATAATATAGCTTAGGAAATTAGTAATAATGTTTGAGAATGACGCATAAGGAAACTAGATTTATTACGAGGTGTTCCACATCTTAGTAGTTGATGGTGATGCTTTTGAGACCAGTTGAGCTTCTAAATCAGTTACCTATCCAGGAGTAGAAATGTGATGATCTCACGATGGATTTATTGACTAGATTTATGAAGTATCATTGAGGTAATGATGTTGTGTGGGTTCTTATTATCAAGCTTAAAAAGGTCACACATTTCTTACCGATCAAGGAGTCTTTCAATTTTAATTATCATAGAATGTTTTTCATCTGATAGGTGGTACGACTTCTTGGGGTCCCCCTCAATATCATTTCTGAAAGAGACGCTTGCTTTACGTCTCATTTCATGCATGTTTTTAGTGCGTTCTTCATTTAATGGTTCTTCTGAGCATAGCATACCACTATCAGACTAATGTCCAGTGAGATTATACGATATAGGTACAAGAGGACATTTTGTGCGCATGCGTCCTATATTTTTTTGGGTCTCTTGGGAGAGGCACATTCATATGGTTGGGTTCACCTACAATAAAAGTTATCAACAGATGATATATATAGAACCTTATGAAGACTTATATGGATTTCCTTGTCATTCTTTGATGTGCTTGTTAGAGGTAGGAAATGCTACTTTACTGGGACTGCGTCTTGTGTAGGAGACTCCTGATCACATCTAGTTGATGTAGAAGCAGATGGATACTGCATATTATATTATGAAATAATATTCCAATCACAACTATTGACCTATAGAGTTAATGGTTTGGGGTGGGTTTTTATTTATGCCTCACCAATGTTGGGAAATTGGAGGATCAGGAGACATGGTAAAGTTTCACGGAGATATGTCTGGTCGTTTGTGATTCTGGAAAGACTCGATTCAGTTTCCAATTAGTTATAGTTATCATAGAGGTAACGATCCTTGAATGATAACATCCAAGTATCTCACCTATGATGTTATCACTTAGACATTTCTCATGTACGGGTGCTATTAAAACATGGTCGTTTACATGACAAGACCTGGGAGAGGGAGGCTGATGTACATGCTCATTGTCCAGAGTATTTTTCAAGTGAATCTTGACCATCATTTAGAGAGAAATTCGGAGATGAATTGCTAAAGGGGGGGATATTGAAAGGTAATGGGTATTTATTGAGGTATGAATCTCTTTTTTCGGGTTAATGTTGTAACTTTTTTTTGGAATAGACATTAAGCTGGGCCATGGGCCTATTAGTTTTTTTGGGAGAAAATGGGAAAGATAGGCAGAAAGCTGGTTGTAAGATAGGTACACATTGTGTAATTGGAATACACACCATTTACATAAAGTACACTCTGTGTACTATCCCGTTACAATGTGTTTCCAGTCTAATTTTGAAAAAAAAATATGCTAGTACATGAAATGTACTTGGCCTAAAATTTGGAACTTTCCTAATATGGTTTTTTAATAGAGAGTCTTTAGCCTCCAATATTTTTGAAGTAAACCATTTTCCTCTTGTTTTTTGAACCCAGAATCCATATAAACTAGTTTTTCAGTTTCAGAAGCCATCCAGACTCCATTTGTAACATTTTCATTCTCACTGGAACCGCATTAGTATGTACTCGATTTATATTTAATTGTTATTGATTATTTGGAACAATGACTACACTATTTCGATTTAGGATCATATTCCCTAATATCTCGTTCTTTGTCTGTTTATAATATTTCATCCAAAATAGTATTAATCTGGACTTGATAAGGGAAGAGCTCACAACTACCATAGTGATGTAAGTGCTCTATACATTCTGTTGGCTTTTCTTTTACTTTTTAAAAATTTAGATGATATGTTATCCATCCGAGATTCCAGTGAGGCGTCATTTTTAGCGAGTTTCTTGCTGAAGTTATAGCCAGCATAATGAGGATTCTCGTAGGTTCTTTTTAGGTGCGTTGGTAGATGATAATTGTTTCAAGGTAACGCAAGTGGTGCACCATAATGAAAAAACCTATTTATGTATATTTAAACCACACAATGGGTGTGTTCTTGTTCTTTCCTAGTTAGAGGAAGCCCATTAATTCCTAGATAGCTTGAATATCTTATTTCAGAGATGTACTTCTTCCTTTATTAATGAATATAATGTAATTACTTTTATGTTTTGATAGTTTGGAATGTTAAATATATATGGGTAGGTATTCCTGTAACACCCTGAGATTTTATGAAAAATATTCTTTTTAATTTTATTGATGTCTTGTGTTGTACTCTACACCAAAAGGAGCTTGCACTACATGCATCCCTGACTTGTCTTGCATTACACGCAATCGCGACCTTCCACGATAGCGTGTGTTGTACGCAATACCGAGTTTCACTAAACAACGATATGTTATATAAACTAGGAGTTATGAATAGTAATACCCACTCTTTAAAATTGTGTAAATTTTATTTTTAAAAATGGAATTCATTTTATGATTCAGAATATCGAACTCCTAGGGTGAAATTTTGGTATTTTTCTAAAAAAATTCAATTTTTAATGAATATTTAAAACACTGGGTTAATATTTATAAACTGACTTCTTATTTAAATAATTATTATTTTTATTTAAATTTATTTTATGTCAAAATTGATACATAATACCTAAATAAGTTCAATGTAATTAATTGGATTCATTTAATAATAAATTTAGATATATAAAAATTTTATTGAACTTTTCACCATCTTTTACCCACCTCCTAAGAGAATTTGAAAATTCACATAAAACATCATTTTACCGCTTCTGTGAGTGGAATTTCAAAAATCCAAGAGACTCGGTTAATATCATTGACTAAATTTTGGTTCAATGAGATTAAAATGGTTTTGGGTGAATTGTAACTTTTTACTTTTATTTACCACGGTTAAATGTAAATAGGATAATTAAGGGTAAAAATGATATTATTATTACCCTAAAACATGTCCTAATTCTATTTAATAAGTGTAATTCAACCAAAAACAACCTTAAGAATAAAATATGACCATTTCGGTCCACTTAGATTAGATTAGGACATTTATTAATAATTTATTTAAAGAATGGTTAATATAGTTAAAATCAATGTTTAATAACTAGTTCATTTTTAATTTAGGGTTATACATAAGAAAAATTTGACTATAAATATTAACTAAAAATATAAATAGATTACCTAAGTAATGGTATTTTATTTATAATTTTTAGAAATTAAATAATCTAAGTTATTTATGACATAATGGTGATGCAGTAATTACATAAATAATAAAATATTAAAATAATTGATATTATAAATACCCAAATAAATGTAAATTTAGACTTTTTATAATTTCCACTAAATTTATAGGTTAATATGACATGTTAATATTGATTTAATTATCTTTTTTAGATCTAATAATGTTGTAATGAATTTCAAAAAAATCAATAACCAAATAGTGTCAAAATTGACATAAAATATTTCTTAAAACAAATATTATATTATTAATTTTTATTTTATTACTAAAAATCTAAGGTTAGGACAAATGACTTAAATAAGGATATATATATTAATAATGAACCACTTTGGGTTCATTTGTCTTGTTATAGTATGTTTATTAACCATATAGTGTAAGAAAACAAGAATACATGGTAAAATTTAAATTATTTAACTTAGAGTTAAATCTAAATGATAAGATTAAAATTGTAACCTAAACTTGTCTAAAATATATTGTTTAAGATTATTTCAATCAATCCACAATTTATCTTCTAAATAATTCAATTTGGAGCTATTATAAAACGAATATGATTTTATTATAAAATAATATTTTAAGTTTTTCCAATGGTGCCCCTCTACTCCCTTATAAAAAGGGCACCACTTCCCTCTTCTATGCAAACACTTTTGATCCTTGAAGCTCGGCCAACCACTGACCATTTATCTTAACCACTTCCCTAGAAACATTATGGAGGTTCTGGTCTTCTCAAATTACCAACTCTACTTCCATAAGTGGAAGCTTAAATGAGGAGCGTCGAAGAAGAGGTAATCTCTTCTTCCGATTCTCTCAAGTTTATTTCTTCTTCTACTTCTTCTTCTTTAGTTGTCTCTTTATAAAGTAATAACATCAGTATTCATTATATACTGGTATGTTATTATAAATATGAAAAAACCGTATTTCACCTTCTATCCATCCTACGGAAATCGAAATCACCCTGTGTGCATACATATAGAATACTGTCTCCACACCATAGTGTAATCTGTTTTCGATCACCTCCTTACATGGATGGGTAAAGTGGTGTAAATAAATAAATATATATGATTATTTTAAATTTATATTGATTCTTAGATTTTATACATACTCTTTAATACAATTCCATGATCATGAGAATGATATCATCACTCATTCGTACGTATGGACTACCATCTCCACGACGCGATGAGATTCATTCTCCATGTTAACCATTCAAGAATGATTATAAAGTATATATAATGAATAATAATGAAATATATGACATAATAAAGCTACTATATATATATATATATGTGTGTGTGTGTGTGTGTCATCTACTTACTTCCATTCAAGTCAATAAAGAATGGAAAACAACGTTCATGCGTACGTACGACCTACCGTCTCCATGAACGGTGTGTTTCTATTAATTTATCTATCAATTATATATATATATACTGAATATATATGATATATAAATCATGTTTTAAATTATGGATGTAAGTAAATCATGATAAAAGTAATAATAATATCAAGAACAACAAGTCCAAACAAATACGATAAATGAAACAATTTTATCCAAAACGCTACTTTAACATGGAATTGACAAATGAATGGGTAATATAAATACCTAAGTGAACCATATACGATATTAATTTATTTAAATAAGTGTTAAAATAGTTAAAATCAATGTTTAATAACTAATTCATTTTTAATATAGGGTTATACAAAAGATAAATTTGACTATAAATATTCATTATAAATCTATAAATATTTCCTACCTAATGGTATTATATTTATAATTTTTAGACAGTAAATAAAGTAATTTATTTATGACACAATGGTGATAGAGTAATTACCTAAATAATAAAATATTAAAATAATTGATATTATAAATACCCAAATACATGTAATTTCAGAATTTTTACAAATTCCATTAATTTTTTATGTTAATATGACATGTTATTATTGATTTAATTAACATTTATTGAACTACTCATTCTGTTATGATTTTCACAAAAATCAATAACCAAATAGTGTCAGAATTGACATAAAATAGTTTTTAAAACAAATATTATATTATTAATTGTTATTTTATTCCTAAAAATATAATGTTTGGCAAAATGACTTAGATAAAGATATATATATATATATTACTAATGAACCACTTTTGGTTCTTTTGGCTTGTTATAGTATGTTTATTAACCATATAGTGTAAGAAAACAAGAAGACACTGTGAAAGTTATATTATTTAACATAGAGTTAAATATAAATGATAAGGTTAAATTGTAACCTAAACTTCTCTAAAATATATTGGTTAAAAATATTTCAACCAATACCCACTTTAAATTCTATATAAATAAATTTTCATCTATTATAAACCGAATATGACTTTATTATAAAATAATATTTTATGTTTTTTCAAAGGTGCCCCTCTCCTCCCTTATAAAAAGGGCACCCCTTCACTCTTCTCTTCACACCCTTTTGAGGCTTGAATCTCGGCCAAACCCTCCCCATTTCTCTTCTCCACTTCCCTAGAAATATTATGGGGTTTCTGGTCTTATCAATAAACTAACTCTACTTACATAAGAGGAATCTTGAAAGAGGATTAATGAAGAAGAGGTAATATCTTCTTCTGATTCTCTCATGTTTCTTTCTTCTTCTACATCTTCTTCGTTAGTTGTCTCATTATAATGTAAAAACATCAGTATTACTTATATACTGGTATGTGATTATAAATATTAAACAACCCTATTTCACCTCCTATCCATCCTACGGAAAACAAAATCATCGCTCGTGCGTACGTACGGAATACCGTCTCCACGCCGTGGTGTAAACTGTTTTCAACCACCACCTTACATGGATGGGTAAAATGGTGTAAATAAATAAATAAATATTATTATTTTAAAGTGATATTGATTCTGAAATATTATACATATGCTTCAATAGAATTCCACGATCATGGGAATGATATCATCGCTCGTGCGTATGTACGGACTACCGTCTCCACGACGCGATGAGATTCATTCTCCATGTTAACCATTCAAGAATGATTATAAAGTACATATAATGAATAATAATAAAATATATGACATAATTAAGCTACTGTATTTATATATATATATATATATATTTCATCTACTTACTTCCATTCAAGTCAATAAAGAAAGGAAAATAGCGTTCATGCGTATGTACGGCCTACCGTCTCCATGAATGGTGTGTTTCATTTCATTTATCTATATATTTTATATATATATTCTGAATATATATGATATATAAATCATGATATAAATTCTGGAAGTAAGTAAATCATGATATAAGTAATTATAATATCAAGAACATCAAGTCCAAACACGTACGATAAATGAATCAATATTACCCAAAACACTACTTTAACATTGAATTAACAAATGAAAGGGTAATATAAATAACTAAGTGAACCATATATGATATAATAATTATGAATATGATTTTTTAAAAAGTAAATTAAATTTTTTAAATCATTATATAGGAGGTTCGGATACATACGAATCATATCGTACATAAGGTAAGGGATAACTATTCAAATCTAGCTCTTATCCGAGATTGTTTATTCGTAAGTATTTACTGGGGTTTTTTTGTTATAATCCATTTCCATATTTTCTAAAAAAAAATTCATGTATATTTAATGGTCTTATTACCCATTTTTTAATTTTACCACATGTTATGAAAGGAATCTTACTTTTGTTTACCACCTGAGGAACATTTTGACTTTTTCGACAAAAGTACGGGGAGAATTTTATTTTTAACTTATATAGCGTGAACATATTTTTACGGTTTCATTACTCCTCATTTTCAAGAAGGTTCCTCTAAAATATTTCAGGATTATTTTCAACAAAACCTTTTTTTAAAATTTCATTACATTTTTTGTAAATAAAATGATTTTGAAGATGAAAGGATATTTTCCTCAAGAATTCTTTTCAAGTGTTTTATCAAAACTAATTTCCATTAAAATGACATTATTTAATATGTTTATGTTTGAAGTATAATTTCTCCATTATATACATGGTTTTATTCTTCTTATGAATAAATGATATCCATTTTTCTATATGGATTATATTATGATGGAATGATGTTTAAGAATCCCATTCTATTACGTGGGTTATCCTATGATGTATGATTTATGATTTTGTGCCACACGAATGAATGATTTCATTATGATATGGGTGAGACCTATATCACCATACATTGCATTGGGTAAAGATTTATATCTCATGAGATAGACATGGATAGAATGGTAAGTTAATCTAGTTTAGAGTTATAGGACTGGAATGAGGAGTTAACTCAATTCAGAATGGGACTTTGTCCACTAAGATGGTCATGGCAGTATTGCCTTGGCTACTATGGAAATCATAAAATGTGCTTAATGGATGCCATAATTACATGTTTTATTACCATGCTAGATTATCATGACTAATTTTCCATTATGATCTATGCCTTGTGTACTTCCATGATTTATGTTTTTGCTCATGATTTTAATGTTTAGATTTTATAATCATGTTTTTTCATTCAAATGTGTATGGATTGTTTTATGTTCTATATTCATACCCTTACTGGGAATTTGAGCTCACCCTTTATAATTTTTCTTTTCCCCAGTATTTAAAGAAAGGTTTTTGGTAAAAAAAATGGGAAGATCTTTATGGGAGATGTTGGAGATATTTCACCATGATTAGAAGATTATTTTCCGAGTTCCCAAAGACACTAAACTATTATGGTCCTTGTGTGTCTATTTTCATAATGTATTATGTATTCCTAAAAAGAAAGTTAATGACCATGTACTTCAAGATTTGGGTCTCTACAATTCCTATGAAAAATGATAAAGGAATGTTATGTGGCTTTATGTAAGGGTAGGCCCATATGCAAGTTTGGAAAAATGGTTTTCATGAGTGGGTATACTCATGGTATGTGTTAGTTGCTGTGTGTGGGTATACTCAAATGGAATGTTTGTTTAAATTGACTATTTAAATTGAATGCTTAAATAAGAGGATTGATAGATTCCCTAGACTACTCTCCATGGATTTGGAATGCAGTAGTGGATACCTTTGGTGGACTCTTCACCTTGGGAATGGATTATGTGGTATGCCTCAATCCATGCTACCTCTTGGATCCGACTTTCTTGGGCTCATGTAGGACATCCTATTTCCATACTCCTTGGACCCCAAATAGTGCCTAATCAAGATTCCACAAGGGACTCCCATGAAACTCGATGAGAAGACTTGGACAAGCTCTTTGTGTCTAGTTCGCCATGGTCTAGAATTATTACATGGATGCCTTGGTTTGCTGGCACCGTGGATCTAGCCCTTGCGGTATTCTTGCCATGTACCTTCTTTGGCTACATTCTATATATCTATACCTTCCACATCATTTTGTATATGTGACCTTTCTAGTTATTATTATGTATTCTTTCCCTACTTTACTTAATTTCTATTGACTGATATTTATTTCTCTTCTTCTATATATGTTATGTTTGAATTTTTCTATGATACTCTATTAATGAGGCCATAGTCTCCACACTGACTCACCTAGACCCTCACTGCTAGTTGTTCGCCTATGATTTTTTAGGAGAGTTGCTTTAGACCATGTGACCAATCTGGATCCGTTATCATTTCAGATGGAATCCATGTTTGGTATGTTACATTACTAACAAGAAAAAAACCATTAAATGGGATACACAATCATCATTCATGTGTATGGAGAACTACGATATCGTGAAGTGATGTAATTCAGTTTTCCATTACCAACTATCATGGTTTGTAATAATGATGGATTTACAATTTTATAATATATATATATGATATTAATAATTTATTTATTCGACTTTATATTTTATATAAATCTAACATTCTTTCATTCAATTTTTTTAATACATTCACATCGCTTGTGTACATGTCAACAACCACCTTCTCAAAGCGATGTGTTTAGTTCACAATATACATGGAATGTATTATTGATGGATTTATAAAATAGATGTGACATATATGAAATAAATATGGTAATATAAGGCCTTCATTTTTTTATTGATTATGACAATCCACCTTTTAAGGGTTGAGGTGGAACCCTTACAAGGCCCATAGGCATAAGTATTACACAACACGTAGGCCATAGAGAAATTCATTTCCCGTAGGCTTCAAAAATTACATACAACACATAAAAAATACTTGGAACTGCTCCTCCCTAGCATCTTTATCGTGAAATATACTCTCCACCATCGCATTGTTGTTCGACTAGGAATTCTTGTGCATTCACAGGCTTGTCCAGATGGCTGGTGCCATACCCTCTCATTATTGCAATCAGTTTATCTTCTGTTGTGGTGAAAGCTCCTTCCTCATCCTCATTGTAGATATTGTTTCTTGTAGGTTTTCTGGTTTGGATCTACACTTATGGTGGCCCAATGGCCTTGAGGTGTCCCAAAGGCCTTACTGACCCAGAGGCCTGGGTGGCCCGAAGGCCTTATAGGACTCAGGGACCAAATCGGTGGCCCAAAGGCCCAAACAGGGGTATATTCCCGGCTGTTACAGTGCCAAACAGTGTCCGCTACAGTACCTACTACAGTACTGCTATAGTACTGCTACAACGCCCTGGAAATTCTGCCTCCACCTGGATTAGATCCCTGGTCGTTTGGATGCACTTACAGAGTCCTTACCAACTAGGCTAAGGCTCATGTGCAATAAAATTAGTAATAGAATTATAATATTGATATATATAATATCCTTTTTATTCTTTTCACATGATAATAATATGTAATCAAAATTCATGCATACATATATCCTACCATCTCCAATAACATGGAATTTTATTTTCAAACTCTGAATTTTATGAATTATACAAAATAAATATATAATAAATATATATTATATTTAAATAATTTCATAAACCCTATATATTATGAAATCATAATCTACATTAGATGTTTGAAAATATAATAAGTTAATACATACATGAATAACATTCCAATTAACACCCAAAATGATGAAAATAATGAATTGTTGTTAACCAGTGGGTAATAAGATATTATAAAAAGATAAAATATGATATTATAAATGTGATTATTATTATGTTATAAATTTTTAATAAGTTTTCAACCACTATATAAAAGGAAGAAGCCCACACAACTGTCAAGTGTGATATGGTAAGTGATTAGTTTATCACTTTTTCTTTAATGAGGAATGCACCATATTCAGCAATTATTTCTTTTGTGTAGTGTATTTTGTACCCCTAATATATGTTGTAATATGAAAAAATTTATATTAATTGTATTTAAAATTTACTTAGATGTTATTTTTTCCATGGGGATTATAATTTCAAAGATACCAAGTACGGGGGATTTCCTCACAATTTACATTCTATTGATACTTTATTGTTATTATAAACCAATTCACATTACTGAGGATTATATACTACCAAATTTTCAAATAAAATAATGATTCACTCATACATCATGTTATTTTTTTGTTTTTGTTTATAAATTCTCTTCCACTGTGTTTTTACATGAAATTTACCATATGGTAAATGTTATCATTGAAAAATAAATTTCTTCGGTAACTATTTACATTCTCTTGGAAAAATAACTTCCATATAATCATTTTTTTGTAAATTAAATTTATCTTAATTATCTTTTTTCTCTTGAGGTAGATATTATTATTTCCTGAACCATATAAGATTTTAAAATATGATGTTTACATTGACAGTTATTTTATTAATTGTGAAAATATTGGCAAATATTGATCATTTAATTAATATGGATAATTGATGATAAGTCACATTGTCCATTAACTAAATATATTATGTGATATATGTTGAATTCTTTAGAAAATTCACTATACATGTTGGGGAATAGTTAAATCATTCCCCTCGATGTATCATAAGTCTCATGTGATGAACTCAATTTTCCAAATCAGAAGGGTTTTTACCTAGTATGTTTTAAACTATCTAGATAACATATATTGATTGTAAAGGTATCATGTTCATGGGAAACAAGAAGTAAAATAATAAATAATATCCATTATAGAGAATTAATTTATTATTATTATCAATGAGACATTCTCTGTGGAATTATCTATTAACACATTTATATTCTCAGTTTTTAGATTAATTGGAATGTGTGTTCAGTTAATTAAAATTCCATATTGTATAATTCATATCAGGTTATTTAAATATAATTTATTTTCAGATATTTACAATTAAATCTTTATTATTCATTATTATTTCTTGATATATACTTTTAAACATATCTAATACTGAGAATCTTATATCACACATATTTTTCTTCCTTTCCCTAGTATATGAACATAAAATCATTGCATAAATATTCATGAAATTTTCTGATATCAATTTTATAGTTATCATGCTTTAATTTTGGTCTCTCAAGGTAAAATGGGTATTAGGAATGTAATATGGTTTTCCAAAATCACTAAAAGGATATTTTATTTTGAATTTTAATACTTTTAATAAGGGAAATTTAATATGTTATGGAACTTGATATGGGCTTTGGGGTCTAAGAATTATTCTTTTAACAGATGAAGTTTAGTGGAAACATTGAAAAATATATTTATGAGAATATTGTGTAGTGATATAACCTAAATATAGACATTGAGGTTATGTATAAAATAACAACCTTGAATATTTCTAAGGTAGATATTTTCTATGTATTACTAGAAATATATTAATGTCTTGATACTACAATTAGACATGGTTGTAGAACAGTTATACCTAGGGGTAACAAATATTAAAAACATTTCTCATCCCTAACTTGAAAATAACCTATAATATGATAACATTCCCTAATATGCACCATGTTTAAAACCCTCGTGGGGTACATTTAGGACAATACAAATTTTATTTACAAATAATTATGAAGGATTTGGAAATAAATATATACCCAATGAAACCATATTTATGATTATATGATTATCTATGCATAATTTTCCAATTTATGTTATGTGGCATGCCATATTTTGAATTATATAAATTCTATAATGTTTAGCTAATATAGTATATACCATTGTTCAAAAATGGTTTTCAGAAGGAATATTTTTATGATTACAAGTGTCCAATATAAATATTTCCTTTAATGAAAAGTCAATATACATGCTATTGTAAATGATGAAGTTGTGGATATATTTGTAAAGATTAATCATGTCATGATACATAACATTGGTTGGATATAGCTACATGTTTCACAAAAAGATTCACCAATTTTGGATCACCATATGTAGCATATTCCCCAATCCTTTTGTGGAACTATTGATCTAATGTCTAGTAAGTAATTTATTAAGTATTCTGAGAATATAACTATTAAACTAAAAGGTAGTGAAATTGATAATTTTACACTTAATGTGAATTTTCTTAGTGCTGATGTGGGCTAATGTTTTCTGTTTAACTATAATACGATAAAGGGAGAATAAATAGAAATCATGGAATAAAATGTTTTTAAATTTACATTATTTGAAAAATATTTCCCTCATGTGAAAAAAATTATATGAAAATAAATTTCCCATATTCAAGAGAAAATGAGGAAAAAGTTTTTCAGAATTTGAATCTACATTTTCATGGTTGGTAAGGTATGATATAGATTTCTTTTTCATCACTAAATTTATGATCAACTATTTATTCGTTGTTCTTATGCATTGTGTCTGAAGGGAACCAGTGTCTCAAAAAATTACTTCATATAATGATTTTTTTGTGATACAAATATAGATATATAACACTACAATTTTTATGGATTTAAATTTAATAAAGAGAATAATATGAAAAGAGTGAAAATAATAGTTAATAGAGGAATGAAAAGATGGATTTTCTTACATCAGGTAGCTGTGGAAATAATTACCCTATTAAATTATAGAAAGAATTAGGATTTATTTTTAAGTGTGAAGACAAGGTTAAAAAGTGAAAATAATTAGAAGGGAAGAAGGAAAGTTATTTTATTCAGTGTTACAACTTAAATGATATAGGTAACATTACCAACAAATTCACCAAGGACCAAGAGATTATACAACAGAAGAAGCATACATGATCAAGACCAATTTGTTGCTAATGATATATCTAAAGTGAAATGATTTAGTTTCACCTGTATTTGAATTAATAGATAATTTTTTAATAGTATGATATCAATTCAATTATAATTATAAATATTATGAAATATATCATGATTTAACTATTATAATTTTTCACTAATGATTTAAAATCTTGTGTGGATAGGTACTGTTGAATAAGGAAAATTATATAGTGACATGATGATCTTCATGGAAAATAAGTGATTGATGGAATGAAAATCATTAATATATTTCCAATTTTTATATTATGTCATTTGGATAAATTTATGAATAACATGGATAATGTTAATAAGATATTACTTATAACCCAATTAATAATTAATGATTTGTTGACATTATGGTTTTTTATCATTCATGCATTTTAGAATATTATTGGATTTAATCAATATATCCATTGATCTATATTGAATTTTAGGAGTAATAAACCATTGATTTTTTCATCCAGTTTATATGGTAATTTATGTTATTACCATTTTTCAATAGATTACATGATAAAGGAGTTCACCTATTTAGTTTTTGATAATAAAAGATCTATATAATATTAATTTATGAATAAAACCATGATCATTTTATAAATTTATTGACCCTCCTTATAAATTATTGAATCACAATTTTTTCTAAAAGGTAGACGTTAATGAAATTGTTTAAATTGATCGTTGGGGTGGGTTTTTAGGTTAATGTATTACATCACTTTATGATCCAACTTTTTCTTATATATTATTATTAAATAGTTCTAGGTACAATAAAAGAGAATATTTATTATTATTAAATAGAAATATATTATGTAATTATATTTAGTTATATTCGTATAGAGTAATATAATTCCAAAAATATATGAATGGGATCTTGAATCAAATCTATTGTCCTATTATCATTTTTAGTGATATAAATTAATTTTTTCTACCATTGATTTATGGATTTGGGGTCAACAACTTTTCCATCTCCAAGTTATCTATCAGTATCCATGAAAATGGGATATTTTGATTTTTCTTTCTTGTCCACATTTTAATAAATGTTCCCATTTTTAATCCTTAGTTTTGTGATGACCTTTATATTTCCATTAAATCTTATTAATTAGACTTACTGTTAACCCAATTCATGAAGTGGGTTATTTAACAATAATATTTTAAAATATAAATCCCTAAATTATATAAATCATGTCTGAATTTCTAGGATGATATTTATTTAAGGTGAGGAGAATATAACACCCCAAGGCTTTACAATATTTTTTTTATAATAAACATAATTTTTTTGATATCATACATTATATAGAATAATTATAAAATCACATTATACACATAACCGTAATTTTATCTTTTTGAATAGAAAACATAATGTCATTTTCTATTATACATAATAACAAGATCCTTCAAATTCTTGTGTTATACATAATACTGATTTATAAGGAATATTAATAATATTGTTATATAAATTTTTTAACTCCAATTAGATAAATTCTTTGTTTGGAATATGATTATGTAAATGATGAACATACATGGGTTTAATCATTAGATAGTAAGTTATTAGAAATGAATATTAAAATAAATTTAATGTAAAGGAAATGATTTTATTAAAATATTATTTTTGTGCTCCAATTTTATTTAGGGTTAATAAATTAAAAATATTACTATTAGTGATTTATATTAAGGAAACATATATTTTATATATTAAATAAAATATTTTTTATATTGATCTAATAATTTTTATTGTATTGTGATACGAGGAAATCTAATACTATACTGAAAGGAATTATTTTTATAGAGGTATTTTTTCCACCATTTAATGTAGTACATAATTTTAAACATTATTTGGGTAAATTTGTAAATATTATTTGGAAAATAATATATTTTTATATTGTCTAATTTAAAAATTATCTTTTTTTTAGTTTTTTTTATTTCATTGTTATGTTTCATTGTATTAAAAAATACATATTTCTAATTAAAAACAGTTTTTTCATCTAATTTATTTACATATAAAAATTATATATTAACTTGGTATAAATGTATATTTTAATATATTTTATAAAAACAAACATAATTTATTAATTGAATGTAATTTCACATTGAAATTGAGTATAAAAACATTTTAAACAATTAAAAATTTATACATTAAAAACCACCAGTCACATATCGTCTGGATTATTATTGTTAAATTAATTTCTACAACTTATATAAATGTAATTAGAATAATTTGAATCCATATTTGGAATCATAAAAAAATATATTCACTATTATTGTTAACATATTTTCGACCAAAATTATTTGTTTAGTTAATTATAATTAATTATAGTAATAATGAAAAAATTTAAATTAAAATGAGACTAAACATTAAACAGAAGAGCCAAAAATACATAGAAATGTTTAAAACAATTCAGGTCCTATTTAGACCATATTTTCCCATTTATCTAATTTTTTTCATTATTTATTTTAAATTATGCATGTGAGACCTTTAAATAGTGTTTACATTTTTAAATTTATAAGAATGTCACTTCTCCTCCACTATAAAAGTTACTCAACCCTATCATATATTCACACCACTAAATCCAATTGAATCATCCAAAAGTTACTCAAATAGGGTAGGAATATCCCCCCAATAATCATAGAAGAAATTTTAGTGAATAAGTATAACTAAGGATTTATTTATGTACAATCTAAAGGGACATACCTGAAGAAGAAGTAACATTCTTAATCTATCTCTTTGGTATTATTTCCTTCTACAACCCTTCAAATATTTGTATATGTGGATTATATAATATCATTTTGATCTTAAATAATTTTTTTTATTTTAAGGTTATTTACTAAACATAAAAACACTTCCATCAAATTGGACACACAACCGTCACCTATGTCAATGGCGGTCTACCGCCTCGTGAATCGATGTTGTAGGTTATTAAAATTGCCAAATTTAATGATTAGTATTAATGATTTATTTATATTTTTTATAATATATATATATATGATATTTACAACTTATTTATGCTTCATTAATATTTATATAATTCATACCATCATGATTTCAATTTTTTTAGAATACAATAACATCATATGTGGATGTTGGGACTACCACATTTTCAAAGCGATGTGATTTTTTTACACCATACATGGACAATATTAAGTATTTTGTTAACAAAAATATGTGATATATATGAAATAAATATGATAAATTAACTATAATATAAATTTAAATCATTTAATTTTAATTCTTTAAATAATACAAAAAAAATAAAGATAATGATCACGCGTACGTATTACCAACCATCTCCTTGAATAGTGTATTTAGTTTCCTCTCTCAAAATATTATAAATTAGTTTATATCAGTATATAAGGAATATATATGATGTTTTTATCATTCATTAAATCCTATATATTAATAAATAATTATAAATTTAATAATAACAACTATAAAAAGTCCACACATACTTGACAAACTTGAAAATTAACACAAAAAACGATGAAAATAACGAATTATTGTTAACAAAATGTTTATAAGATATTCATAGAAGGTAATAAATGATATTATAAATGACATTATAGTTCGATTAAAAAAATTTAACATTTTTTAAACAAGTCTATATGGGATATTTACCATTATTTTAAAAGGAATCATAATATTTAGATTCTTGGATTACTTTTTCATTACTGAGGCATACTCCATTTTCACCAGATATTTATTTTGTATTAAATATTTACTAACCATAATTTATTTATATCATAATTACATTTAACTTCATGGTATTTATAGTTCAATTTTATTTTTTATTTCATGGGAATTATAATCCAAAATATACCATGTTGTAAAAGGATTCATCTCAGTTTTCATTCAATTGAGTCTTTTTTTGTTATTTTGTAGTAATTCTCATTAATTCAATGTATATACATCCCCGTATACATTTAATTTCATGATTCAATAATAATTAATGTTATTTTATTTTAAAATTTTAACTCCCTCATCCAAGGGGGTTTGACTTGAAAATTACCACGCATTAAAAGTTATGTTGTAAATATCACTTTATATTTTGACTATTAACATTCAATTTATATAGTCACTTACCTAAAATAAATTTAATTGGGAATTAAATTTATATTATATATCCATATTAACATGAAATGGATATTAATATTTCATAAACAATATACCTTCTTAACATAGTGTGTTCACTTAGAACGTAATTTGATTAGTTAGGGAATATTGATCAATCATTATCTTTTACACAACATACATATAAGATGATAAGGAATATTTTTTATTAATTAAAATTTTTACTAAATATATATTGAATTAATTGGAAATTAAATACTTGGGTTGGGGATTGGTTAATGAAATCTCTTTTGATTCATTTATAGTCTCATGAGAAAAAAACAATTTTCCAAATGAGATGGGTTTTTAGATTGTATTATTTAAACTATATTTAGGATTGATATTGGTGTTTAATGTTTCCATTTCCTAAGAAACATGACATCCAATAGTTTAGAATTATATTTATTGAGAATAAATTTATTATTATTATCTATGATATTTTATATTTGACATTATCTAGATATGAATTTGTTTTCATAATTTATTGAATAAATAGAATGTGTGTTCTATTATTTACCTTAGAATATTGACTATGCCTAAACTAGTTATTTAAATGGAACATGTGTTCGGTATATAACCTTTAATTATTGATTATTAATTCATAATTCATGATTTATTTTGGTATAATTTACACTTACTTATTATTCGAGATCACCTCTATTTTGTTTCCTTTCACAAGGTTATGAGGATGAAATCATTTAATAACCCATTAATGATGTTTTTCATCCCTTTTTATTATGTATCATGTTTTATTTTCAACATCGCAAAGTAATATTATTATCATTAATATAATTTGTTTTTTCAAATCTATAAAACTGACCTTCACTCTTGAATTTCTTCTGTGTAGTAATGAAAATTTAATAATGTAAATCACCTTCTATGGGCTTCTAGGGTTGGGGAATTACATATATGATTGGAAAAAATTAAAATAAATGTTATTTGAGATAATTTTTCTAGATACATTTAGGGATAATAGATCTAGATACTTATTGAATCTACAATAGGGATGTATTTCCAGTATGGATTATATGGTGAACATCATACACCTACCATGATTATCAACTTCTTTGGTGGGAGATGAACTTCCCAAGTTGAGGAATTTTGTTGATGGTTTTTTATAATCTTAGAGGGTTAATTTAACTATTATTTGGATAATAACATTATCATAATTTGTTAATTAGGTTCAAATAGATGAGGGAAATATGAAGGACCCTTTCTATTTGAGCAAAGTAATAGTGTTAAGTGGGATTAGTACTGAGACATCATGTAGATAGAAGAGAGACTGTCAAGAGTCATAGTAGGGAAGTCAAACTACAGACAGGGTATGCCAATATGGATTGGGTATTAATTGTTGTGATTATATTGAAGTTAGTCAGGACATGTTCTAAAATAGTGTGTGGTGGCTCCAAAGTGGATTCATGCATGTCGTCAAATGTGGCTTCTGGACAAATCCTGCGAGTATCATTATTGAGTAGCTAGGATCTAGGGACTCAGTCAGACGCGTATATGTAAGGTTTTATGTGGAGAGGTAGTATGTAGTTTTATTTAGTATTATGATATATGAATATGTAGTGTTGAATATATGGAGACCAATCATCATGGAAAATAAATGGTAGTTGGTGCATCTCAATAGGAAATTAATGCCGTGGGTAGTCAGGCTTCAGGATAAGTTTAAATTATTGGTTTAGAAGGTTAAAAGCATGACATTGTATTGATAATGGTGAGTGGTATTACTTTATCTTTGAGTGAAATCCTTTTCATGGACATTTTTTTTTCAATAGGTGAACATATGAGAACTGAATTAACTTGGATTCTATTAAAATATGGCAAATTTTTTTGTTATGAAATATATTTTTTAGGAGTTTAGGTATCACGACTTTTATGATCATTGAAAACGATTCATATTTTTTTAACTTCATGGGAATCATGAATATGATAGAATTGATATATATTTATATTTATATATATATACATATATATATATATTATGGGTTTTTTTGAGAATTAGATGTGATTCAATTTCATTGGGAATTAGATGAGATGTGTGAATCATGGGTGTCATGTGTGGAATGGTTACAACTGGGAATATAATGATATGAGTGAATTGATGGGTGTCAGGTATAACATGGTTTTAACTAATCACCTAATGAGGTGCAGGATTGATCTTATTCCATGTTTTAACATGCATGTCTATGGATTCTGGTATTGGACCTTTGGAATGTAGATTTTTGGGTCAAGAAGAAATTTGGTAGGTAATTTCTATGGTGGGGAGAACCATAAGTTGAATTGACGTTGATTAAAAACTAGGGTTGAATAGGTTATGTAATGAGATTGGAATGTTTGGTACAATCTTTATATTACTTATCATATATTACATATGATCAATATTAATGTGGGAATATTATAAAGTCCATGGTTTTTGAACATGTCATTATTCTTGGGTAAACATGAATTTTGGGTTGGGAGGATAGGCCAACATGAATTAAATGATTCAAAACCTAATAAAGATATATTGAATTCATTTGTATTACTTTTTTATATATTTTATTGGCTCAATGAGTTCATTTAGTGTTTGTATATTTGTTTAAATAGTTGGGATATGAAAAACCAGTTTTAAGAAAGATACATAAAGGCACACAGTTGGCTCACATTATGTCTAACTATTTGACATAAATCATCAGTATTGTTTTTTAAAGGGGCATGATTAGCATAAACTATCTAGAACCCTCTAGGAAATCATGTACCAGATTGAATTTTTTTATATTCACCAACATGATTGGTCCATTCTTGTTCAAACCATGTGCCCATATCACGTGAGGTGTCTGTTCATTAGATAGTGAAATCCACAAAATTTGTAATTGATTCTCCAATCAATGAGGTTACCATGTGAGTTTTTAAATATTGTAAAAAAATAAAAATTTCCATACACTTCATCAAATGTATCCTTTCTAATTTCCTCCCCCAAAATATAATGCTCCACCCTCCAAGCTATAGAATTTCTATATTCCTCCTCTAGGAATTGACCCTCCATATTCGTTAGGGATCAAATTCATGATCTTCCATTGGATATGTAACAACATCATAAATGAATCTAATACAATTGCATATATTACATGTTAATATCTCTATATGGAATACTAAAACATTGTAATACATTTCCCCAAATATTTTAGGTTTTTTATTAACATCTATTTTCTCATATACATCTCAATTTTGAGAAAACATTTAAATAAAAGAGTTCTTATGTGTCTCATATAGGTGTTTCTTATATTTGAAATATAAAAAAATAGTTTTTGTTTTATTTAGTTATTTCAAACTCAAGGGATTTAAAAGAAACCCCTTTAATTATGTAATTTTTATAAATAAATTTATTTACTTAGAGTATGAAGTATTGATTGGTACTCTTTGGACTACTAAATTATGAAAATCTTGGGATTTGGATTATTAACCATTGGTAAATTTAGGATAGTTTAGATAAAATTAATTAGTGGTGGTAAGAATACATTAGTTTCATGGGAACATGTTAGGATTGGCCTGAGGTTTGTAGGTGATGTTGATAATCAGGACTGATATGAAATGGTACCTCTCATTGGGGGAATGGATTAAGATACACTGGGAAATGTTGGTCCCCATAATGAGGAATCCTAGTTTACATATTTCAGGAAATTAGTTCATTATGATGAGGTAATGGATGGAAGAACATGGGATAGAGTTAGTCATTGGGATTTGGAAAAAATGGTTCGTATGTGGAAACATTATTTTCAGTGTGTGTAGATTATTAAATTTCTGGTGATTTATTCCCTCCATTGATTGTTAAAGAATTATTTGGATTAAATTGTATATATTTATGACTAATTTTATGTGTTTTTTACCAATAATTGTGTGTGGATGCCTCTAATGGGGATTGTGTTAAAAATCAATTATGGAGGATTTTCTCACAGTTGATATACATGGGAGATGTTACTTGAGACCAAAGGTTGGGGAATTGGCTTTCCCTTATTTTATAAGATTATTAGACAAAATAATAGGAGTATGGATATCACCATGCCTCTAGATGTTGTGTTTTTGAGCCAACAATGACTTTTGAACTGAGGTTTGTGGGTCGTGAGATATATTGATTGGCATGCTATTGAGATTTTATTTACTTTAATATTGTACCATGAAGTTTATAATTGCATGGGGTGTTGGGTGGTATGTTTTTCAATGATATACTAAGTTACTTCTAGAAAGACTAATCGAGGTTGTATCATTACACTCTAGTGTTGGATGTGGTAGGCTAAACACTCACTTATAACTTCTGAGAGTAAGTGGAGTGGGATTTTTATTATATAATCTTAGTTTATTGAATATTATTTTACATCTACATGAACATTATAATTATGTATATAATAATATAAAACGTTTTTAATAATTATTACTTCATACTAACACTCTACACTACGTCCTCAAGTCATGTGTATAATTTATGGTTGTGATATCAGGTAAGGAATCAAGATCAAGTGATAGAACATATTCATCAGGAATGTACTAATTTTTCACTATATTGATGGAACTAAAACCATTAGTTCATCTCCGTAATTATGTACCTTCATTCGTGGTTTTATATGTATGTATTTATATGTTCATACATAAGATACGTTGTCCATCTATATTTTGTAGTCTAGTCATAACAAGTGAAATTATATGCAACTACAATGATACCTTTAGGATTCATATGAATGTTATTGTTGTATATTTTTTCATTGTGTTTATTATATTCAATATTTTTTATGACCTGTAATTATCTATGTTATAGGTATACCATGGTTATTATTATCAACAGAGGGTATATTCCCCCCAGTATCACCTAATCAAACTATCACTACTATTGGGAAGCCATTTTTGAACTCTATGATACTCCAATTTCTCATTTAATAACAATACCAGGGCGTTTATAATCCAGAAAACTAGGTTGGGTTATAATCATGGATAGTACTAACGATACACAAATCATGATCCTCCATAATTTATCCTAAAAAATGTGCACTAGGGTCTTAAAAGACATGAAACACTACTAAACCATCGGTAACCTCATTATGAACAACCATTAGGATAAATTTATATATTTAGACTAATATTTATGTAATTTTTACAATGAAGTAAAATCTAACTGATACTATCTCACCTCTTTAAAACATATCATCCCATAGTATTATGTATGGGGGTAGAAAACCATTGTCTATGAAAATTTATATCCTCTGGGAATGAACATCTGTATCTCACACCTAGGTCATATCCTTTATGTGACAATTCTGCTATTTAACCCATATAATTTGAGCATTCCTTCCTCAAAGAGGATCAATGTTATGGTAGAAAATTCTTCAAGTATAATCCTAAATGGAAGAATCAGTTCCAACTTCATCATCATTAGGATCACATATGTGAGGCTTGTATGAATAGTATTTTCAAAGACGATTTAAATAGAAGAAACATTGTTTAGAATAGTACCTTTGAAGAAGGATTATCTAATTGGGTACTAAACCATCTCTCTACAATATCATGAAAGGATCAATTTAACATGTTGAGACATAACATGTCTCTGAATTATTCTATTCCCCATCCATGTAGAAACATGAAATAAATCCTAATCCCTGACCTCAAACTCGAGAGGTCCTCGATGACGATCAATATAAATGACTTCACCTTAAATGAAAAGGATCCTTATGATTAAAAATAAGATATACCAACACATATCTATCCTATATAATATGGGGTCCCATTTTTTATTCCTATCCCACCTCAAACTAGCATACAAGTGAATGGCATGGTCAAGTATATTAGCTTACACTAAAATCAATTTTTATTATCCCAAAAATTATTTATTATTAGAAAAAGTGTCTATAATTACATTGTATTCCCATAATATTATAAAATCAAAGGAAAATTCTATCAAAATCTCATCAAATGTCATTATCTTATCTTCATAATACACATTAGTATGAGGGTGTTATATTATACACAAAAGTCACTATTTACCTTTCAACCTCTATAAACCTACAAAAAACAGAAATGTTAACCAATCATATCAGTTTAATTAATTTGTTTTCTAACGTTATTATTTATGATATTCTCTTTGTATGATATCATTAAATGATAATACAATAAAAAGTTCATCATGGTAGAAGAAAAGTGAGAAAAATTACCTATCCAGTCAAAGATCACCATTAAAACATCAACACCATCTCAGGATATTAGTAAATCAGTCCCAAAATCTAATGTGATTTCATTATATATATAATGTGAAATGGATGTAAAATTACTACTTGTTGATATTTTTATTCCTTCACTAGCTTCCCAGTAGAATATTCAGAAAAAAACCTCCTATTTTACTTCTTATCGATTAATGCCATTATTGGTAGTATATGCCAAGATACATTTTGGTAACAATGGTATGTAAATATGAAATATATTCATGATAATCACATATCAAAACCTACCATATTTTTGAGGTATGCCATATGCAGCATTTAATTTTTACTACCTAATCCTAAAAAATAATTCCACTATTTTTTGGGTCCTCTCATAAAACACTCTCCCTTGGGTAAGAGACATTGTGGTTCAACAGTTTACTCATCATGACTCTCTCCAAAAGTGAAGGGTTCATTTATAAATATATACATTTAGGCTATCTATATTGATCTGAGGCCTATAATTGTTTCTTATAAAAGTATTTCATCAACTGCCACTCACATCTAGCATCATAAAATTAATTTTTATGAGTCCCCTTTCTTAGAGACTAATTCATAACATTACCCATCACATGAGTATAGTCAGGCTCATAATCAAAGGACAACATATAATAAACTACCATCCTATATCATGTATTTATGAAATTCTACATAAATGTGAACATCATGATATAGATGTCTATAATCACCAAAAACCACTCTATAATAAATTAATTCCTCAAGAAATACATGGCATGAACTTCAACTACCAACTATAGATCATTTTCTACTTAATTCTTGTAGTTTTTCTTAAACTAAATAGACTTTTATGCCAAAAATATATCTTCTTACCTTATAATTACTCCTATGACAATGAATAATGCAATATAGTAAACACTACATAATCTTAATTCTTCTAGAATATTATGGATTTTTGTAGAAGTCAGTCTCCCTTTTAGTTCTAGAAAAGTTGTCTCAAAATTTTCAGACCAATAAAACCTATGAGAGGTTATTATAGATAGGAATATTCTGAAATAATGTTCCTTTAATATTCATACATCCCCAAAAAACTCTGGATGTAAAAAAAAATTCATGGGATGTTCCCATGTATCTTCTCCTCTCAACCTCTCTAAGGTAATAGATACTCAAACTTATATGATGATAATTCCGATTATGTGAACAATTTTGGACAAAATATTAATTAGGTGATCTTTTGAAGTAAATATTTCTCTCATTTTTTATTCAACATGATCTCAATATGTTTTCATGGTTGTGTCAAGTACACTATACACCAGAATTTCAGACATCAATACCAGAAAAACGAATCAATATATGAGTGGAAACGCAATTAACAAGAGAAATAAAAAAAAATTGATTATTATTCAAATTGAAAAGAATAACTACATACATATAAAGAACATACATTCTATAATATATTGTATAATGTATTCCAATGATATAACTCCTGAATGATTCTATCCTGACCCCTGATTGATCTAAGAGTAAACACTATCTCCTTATATCTAGTAAAATATGTCAGATATATAAGAAAATAGATACCATTTATTAACCATAATATAGTTAAACACACATTAATCCAAAAAAAAATCTAAGCGTACCATCTATATTATTTTTGAAATGGATAAGTGAGCCCCAATGATACATGGTTGGTTATAGAAAATGCTTAGTTCAATGTAAACTTTCTACCCCTTGAGATCATTTAATTAAAAAGTATCCATTCTATAAAGAGGAATGGATATCTATGATTTTATTAAAACTATCTTGATAGTAAACTCTACCTCCCTCTCAAGGGATGTTCAAAAAAAACCTCATAGAAGGGATCTCTGAAAGGTTCTATTATTGTTTCAAAAATAGTTTGATGTGGTTGTTGATCTTTAATAAAAACTCTATTGATATAGGAGGTTTCTCACCCCATACCATTATAATTTGGACCATATCAAATTTAATAGAAATCACATTCACCCTAGTTATTATAAATACCACACTCCAGTGATGTAAAATATATCATATGCTGATAGAAATTCATATGGAACTTGTAGGGGACCATCTAGTCAATACATAGAATTATATTGAATCTTGTCATCTCATGGGTTAGTAGGTCCCAAGTAAAATGATTACTTCCAAACTCACGTTTTTGTTCCTTGAATTAACATAAACTTTTATATTGAACTCCCAGTATATTATCAACTTTCATACATCCATTGAAAACCAAAAACATGATCACAATACATTATTTGATTGAAAAATATGTTCAAGAGGATAAATTTTCTATGTGAAATAAACTATACATTAATATTAAGGATACTAGGTTCTTAAAAACAAGTATTGACTATGTAACACATTAATCCTCATGTGTAGTCTTCAGTTAATAGATCAAACATGAACCCCAGACATGATCCACAACGTAAACACTTAGAGTAGGTTCACCCTATTAGTGCTTTATATCAGGGGATTTTCCTCCACCTATAATGTCAAGAAACTATTCTTGATCCACATGGTGGATATGGTGGGGATCCTATCCCACTAGAAACATATCATAAGTATATGACAACCATGTTCTTTATTACACACTAAAACCTGATTTATTACATAAAATTCACATGATACAACACAGAAGATTGAGAGTTCAATTGTCTTTGGGTCTTATGATCATTAAACAACGACTTCAAACATGAAATACAACATATTTATTGAAAATTTCTTTTACGTGAAAAATACATTCCCTTGTACTTAGCATTTTTTGGGATAACCTGAGGACATGCATAATAAAAGGTTGAGATATAATGTCCACTAAGGGAATAAACATGTAATTACATGAGTAGTACAATAAATTTTAACCAATAGGCATAACAATGGAGAACAAGAGTTATATGAACATAAATTAATGATAAAAGCATGATAATCATAACATGGAAATGTAGCAACAACACTTAACATGAAATTAGCATGACCTAAGGCTCATTGCATATGAAGCATGAGTAAAACCTCATTACACATGAAGCATGATTAAAACATCATTTCACTTGAATTAGAATAAGTCAAAACTCCCTGCACATGGTGTATAATGATACTATACTTTACCCAATGCATTTCAGTGCTATAAGGGACACACTTCTTAAACATTTCATTTCTGGAATAAGTGTGCCACGTGGATCATATAACATGGAATCAATATAAATAATAATTTATTCCACTATTAAGTAATGTGTTATAAATAAATGAAATTACCATTCAATATGTATATGTGTATAAAGGTGAATACCCTTAATAGTGACAAGGGTATGGTATTCACTACACAATCATATTGGCTTGAAAAAACGCCGTGCAATTTCGACAGCATAAGGGCGTGACATAAGGATTCATAAAAATGGTTTATGAAAGAAAAATGTGTGTTCAATAATATATAAATGAAATTGAAATTAAGGGGTCATATAGATACATGTCTCTACAAACTTAATGGAATTTATATGCATAATATAAAATAATTACATGTATGTAAAATAGGAGTGAGAGATCCCTCATAGAATTTCGGCATGGTAAAGGGTGTACATGGGAGGCATTACTAAGAGTGAATGTGGTCTCCCATCATCCAAAAATAAAGAGTGATGTATAGGGGAGGTGTTAAATCATACCCCAACATTTTTAATTGAATTAATGGTCGTAAAAACTTAATGAAAATTGGAAATAATGAGAATGAATTAAATCCCTTACATGGAAGTGAAATCCCAAAAGCTTTAGAGAGACTTAAGAGAGGATTCCTGAGATATTGGGGAAACGTGGGAGGATTCTAGAGAGAGATAGTTAGGGGTTGGTATAACTCCAAAGGATTTGAGTGTAGAGGAAGTGGTAGTTTGGATTGGTTTATATTGGAAATGATAGAGAATTCGTTATTATTTAAGTTTGTGACACCTCAGAATAAACTAATCAAAACCACAATCAAGCCCAGGGTTATTGCCCAAGTTTTTTTCCAAAGGGGTGTGGGAAAAATTATTTATTCCAATGGAAGAAATTCTTAAAATAATAGGTTTTCTAATGTGGAGGTGAGTCACACTCTCAAGGTAAACAATTTAAAAAGACATAATGTTTTATAAGCCTTGAAGGGTCAACTAAAGCTCTGTAATATAAATTAAACAAAACCAAAATCACATTATTTTAATGGTAAAAAATATATTGGAATAAAATATTATTTATAATATTTTATTAAATCACTATTGGGTCATTATGATGTCATAAAACACAATATATATTTAAACGGTATTTAATTTTTACCCAAAAATTCGACTGTCTCATATAATTATAAATAAATCAGCATTGGATAATTGAAAAGTAATGATTCAAAAAATAATATTCATTTTATATAAATAATTTTCTAAATATGTTAATTTTTTACTTTAAAAATAAAAACTAACATTTATAAAAAATTATTGGGTTTCGGCAAAAACAACTTTCAAACCATAATAAAAATTATAATTTAATTTATATAATTATATGATAATTTATATATAATAATAATTTATTTAATAATAATAATTTTTTTAAATATATTATCTAATTCTAAAATCAATTAATTCATCATAATTGATTTAATAGTGGAATATTAACTAAAAATACTATGTGTTCTTTTAAAAATAAATACAAAGTAACAATAATAAAAAGAATGTACATTTTCTATACAAGAATAATGTAAAAAATCTTAGTACTAGGTTATTCTTACATAAGCCCTCAAAACCTAGGCCTAAGACATTAGGTTAAGTTTCGCGATGGTGATAGACTCTTGGGGTGGATTAGATAACATTGCTCGAGTGGTAATCTCTATCAACATCCACTTCTCTAGTTGGATGTTTTACTCATGCAAAACATATTAAAGTTCAGATTGGGATTGGTAAAGAGATTAGAGCAATGATGCCACCTCCTTTCCAAGCTACATCACATGGTATTTGTATGGGGCATGTCTTCTAGATGGGGTCATTGCTTCCATTTTTGGAGTAAATTGGATTTGTTAAATCCCTATATCAATACTAATAACATGATCACTATTCAACTGCTATATTAGCAACGATCACAATTCATAATGGTATTTTAAAATCCAAAACATAAAACCAAATAAGTGCATACATTTTACGTAACCATAAGAATATATTAAAATATAGCAATATGAATTTTCATTAATAAATTTTTGGGTCGTTAAAATCATCCCCCCGTATAAAATTTCAGTATAAAAATTCCATTTTCCCACTCTAAAACAATTGTGGGTAACATTTCTTCATGACTTCATCTGATTCCCTCAACTCTTCATCAAACTTGTGGTTTTTCAACAACACCTTGACAAGGGGAATTGTCTTATTTCATAGAAATTTTTATCTACAATCTATGAACTTCACTGGTTCATCCTCATAAGAAATATCATCCTATATTTGTACTACCTATGAAGAGTGTACATGTAAAGGGTCTGGTATGTAATTCATTAAGAGGGATACATGAGAGACATCATGTACATTGGAAATGGTTAGTGGATGTGCTAGTCGATAGGCCACAACCCTCACACGATGAAGAATCTAAAAGGGGCTGATTTACCTAGGACTTAGCATCCCCTTATTTCCCAACCTCATGACATTCTACCATGGGGATTTGTGTATAAGTACCATGTCTCCTATGTTAATCTCAAGGTCTCATTGACAGTAATCTTCATAACTCTTCTATGGACTCTGGGCTGCGTTGATATGCTGTTGAATTACTTTCACCATCTCTACCATTTCATCGACCATTTATGGACCTAGTATCTTATGCTCACCGAATTCATCCCAACAAGCTGATTTTCTGCACCTCCTCCCATATAGGGCATCAAAAGGTGCCATTCCGATGCTCGAGTGGAAACTATTATTATAGTAGAATTCAACTAGAGGAAGTTGTTGACCATATCCTCCTTTAATGTACATTGAACATGACCTTAACATATCATCCAGTGTATTAATAGTTCATTCATATTGGAAATCATTTTGAGGATGACATGAGATAATAAAGTTTAGTTCAGTATCTAGAGCATGTTAAAGACTCTTCCAAAACATAGAGGTGAATCATGGATCTCAATCGGATACAAAAGATAGTGGTACTCCATGCAGCCTTACCACATCCCCAATATATATATTTTCCAGTTGATTCAATGAGAAACCCTCCTGAATAGAAATGAAGTGTACCAACTTTTTAAGATGATCCATAACAACCCAGAGGACAATGTTTCATTTGGTTTTCTTCAGAAGTCTAGTGACAAATTCCTTGGTGATGTTCTCAAATTTCCATGCTGGTATGGGCAATTGTTGCATCATCCCCTTAGACTTATACCTCTCATACATCACTTACAGGCACACCAGACACTTTGATATATATTTATCAGTCTCCCTTGAATATTATCCCACCAATAATGCTCTTAGAGATCTCAATACATCTTTGTGTTTCCTGGGTGAATAGATAAATTTGAACTATGTGCATCATCCAAATGTTCCTTTTTCAGCTGCAGACTTTATAGAACACATAGTCCTTTCCCAAATCTCACAATTCCATTTACATTAAAATTGAACTTCGAGGATTTCCCTTTTTTTGATAGCATCCACTGTCTTCTGAATCCCCACATGATCATTTTGATAATATTTTAACCATTCCAAAAGAGACGATTGAGCAATAATTTTTGAAAATATTGATGATTTTCTCTTCTTTATGATTCCCTTGCCCATATTTATCAAATATATTAATATTGGATCCTTTTCAATTATCATCAATGATATAAATGCTCAGTCCTTTCTACTTAGAGAACCCACCACCTTGTTCACTTTCCCAAGGTGGTAATTTATTGAGCAGTCATAGTCTTTAATCAACTCTAAACATCTTCATTAGTTCATGTTCAACTCTTTCCATGTAAATATATTTTTGAGGATTTTGTGGTCCGTATATATTTCACACTTCTCCCCAAAAAGAAAATGCCACCAAATTTTTAAATAAAAGATCACTAGAGACAACACCAGATCATGTGTTGGATAATTCTGCTGATGAACATCAAATTTCTTTGAATCATAGACAATGAAATTTCTAATTTATGTTAACACACAACCCATTCACTTCATTGAAGCATCATTGTCTACCACGAACATTTCTACACTTTCGGTTAATGTGAGAACCAACATTGTGATAAGACTCTTTTTTAACTCCTTGAATCTTTCATCACACTCTTCACTCCATGAAATCTATAATCCCTTCCTAGTTAGCATGGTAAGAGGGTTGGACAATCGTGATAAATTTCCCACAAATCTCCAATAATATCTAGCAAACCCCAAGAAGCTACGGATATCTGTTACCGATGTTGGAATCGACTGTCCCTCTATTACAGTTGTCTTGGAGGGATCAACAGATATCCCATTATTTGTGTTGATATACCCCATGAATGACACCTCCTTCATCCAGAACTCAAACATGTTTTACTTTTAATAGAGATTCTTCTTTTTCAAGGCCTCTAGTAGAGTTTATATATGTTCCTCACTATATTCCTTTGTTTTGGAGTATATTTGGATATCATCTATAAATACTATCACATATTTGTCAAGGTAATCTATAAAGAATCTATTCATCAAGTCCACAAAGATTGATGGAGCATTTTTGAGTCCAAAAGGAATTATTATGAATTCATAGTGCTTGTATCTTGTACAAAAAGTAGTTTTGGGGATATCATCCTTCATCACCCATACTTGATAATACCCCAACTGAGAATCTACCTTAGAGATGTATTGTGTTCCACAAATATAATCGAAAAAGTCAACAATTCATGGGAGATGGTACTTGTTATTTATCATGATGTTGTTAAGATCATGATAATCGATGCCGAGACTCATTGACACATCATTATTCTTAATGAAGAGGACGGGTGCACCCCATGGTGAAGCACATGGGCGTACAAACCATTTATCAGTATTCTCTTGTAGTTGTTTCATCTACTCCTCAATATACACAACTACTATTCAATATGGAGTCTTGTATATTGGAAATAACCTTGTTATAAGATCAATTGAGAATTCAACATCTCTTATTGGAGGAATACATGACAATTCATTACGAAACACTTCAGTGAATTCCCTCACAATAGTCATGTCTGCATCGATGGTAGCCTCAATAGACTCAATCATCAGAGATAGATACACATTATCCTAGGGAAGTAATATCCATTCTTGAGATAATGGAGCTAAAGAAGATTTATCTACTTCATTACACTTCTACAGAATCAGGGGTCGATTGTCCACATGGAGGTTGATTTTACATTAATGAAAATTTAGGTTGCCTATATATAGGGAAAGACAATCCATGCAAAAACATGTATCAAATACCATGAGAAAGAGTATAATGAGGTTCAAATGGAAGTCCAATCCATGGATTATGACAGGGTATGAGTTATATTAATGGGATGCAATTATTAACAAAATTTTCATACTCACCAACATCTTTACTTTCATGATTTGTGGTGGTGTTGGGATTGGTTTAATAATCATTTTATATATAAAATAATGCATAGAACCTGAATCAAAAGAAGCGTAAAACCTTACATTCAGGGGTAATGCTAAGGTCGAAAGTGTATCATGCAAGCCTTGTGATGTTTAACTTATATGCTCGGACAGATTCATAATCTTTTTTCTTAATTGTATGGAAGTCCCTTTCCATCTTAAGCCATAGGGTGCATGGAAAATATTTATCAAAAAAAATATTCCAGAAGTCCTTTCATTCCAATGCCTTGATCTCCTCCTTAGGCTTCGTATTTTTTATCAATGTCGACCATTGATTGTCTTTAACATCCATATGATAGTCATCCAAGAGTACCATCTCTTGTTCAAAACATTGAAGGATGGGAAATATATTTTCAATGGATTAGATCCATTTTTCGGAGATTGAGGGATCGTATGATCCCTTAAAACTAGGAGGTCTTTTATTGTGAATCACTTGATAGCGACTTGTTCTTTCATAGGGGGGTAGGGTTGACCGTTCCTCTTGACCCATGTTTCTATTCAAATCATGAGTTAACTGAGAAAGGATCATGAAAATGTTTTCAATTTCGGCTCCCATCTAATTGGGAATCCCATTAACATATTCAACACATTGATCTTCACATTGGTTGTTTGCCCGAGTCATCCTATTATTTACCATTGGCTAGAATAAAAGGAAAGTAAGGGGTAACACATAAAGGGTAATCTGAGGACAAAATAGTTGACTTATAAATATCTTTTATTTATTTAATATATGAATCTATAGGCTTCAATCTATGTTATACAACATATATTCTTAGGAGAATTTTTTAATTCCCTTAATAATGGTTCATGCTAAGCTTGTGAATTTACCAATTCATATCCCCCAGGTGTTTTATAACCAAGAGTGCAACAAGGCTTGTTTTCATGTAACAGGATACCCTGGGTCTAGTTTGAAACTCCTTGTTGGGGGTTTTACCCCTAGTTACATCTGTGCCAAAGCCACCTCTACCTAGTTGTATCCAGACAAGGATGTATTTTCTTGATAAACTGGTTACTCAATACCCACCAAAAAATTGGGATTTTTTTATAAAAATTATTCATGTCCCTATGGATTCACTAGGGTTATGAAATCCTGATCCCCTAAAAACTAAATGTATCCTCTGATACCCAATATGACAACCCTCTTCTTCATTACACACAAAAAATGATTTGTTACATAAAAATCACAAGATAAAGCATATATTATTGAGAGGTCTTGTGTATTTTTTTCTTAGGAACATTACATAAAAACATAAAACATGAAATACATCATCTTTATTGAATGATTTTTTTATATGACCACCACATTCTATCGATCATTGCACTGCATGGGATAACATAAGGACATCCATAAGAAATGCATGATCTATAAAACCCAGTAAGGGAATAAAAATGGAATGAAATGAGAAATAACATACTTGTTAAACAATTGTAATAACAGTGAAGCACCATGAGAAACATGAACATAATGGAATGATAATGAATGATAATCATAACAAGGAAATGTGGCAACAACACTTAACATGGAATTAACATGAGGCAAGGATCATTGAACATGGAGCATGAGTAAACCCTCATTGCAAATGACGAACGAGTAAACACTCATTGAACACAAATTAGTATGATTCAACACTCAATTCACGTGACTTATCATGATACTATACTTTATCTAATACATTGGACTGCTATCAGGACGCCCCCTTCTTAAACATTTAATTTCATGCATAAGTGTGCCACATAGATCATATAACATGAAATCAATAAAAATCATTAGTTATTCCATGATTAAGTAATGAGGAACAAATACATGAAAGTAACATTAAATAATTATATGTGCATAAAGGTGAATACCCTTGATAGAAACATGGGTATGGTGGTCTTGGCATGCAAAAACACGGTGCAATTTCGGTAGCATAACAGTGTGACATAAGGATTCATGAAAATGGTTGATGAGAGAGAAATAGGTGACTCATAATATTTACATGAAATGGACAGTAATGGTTCATATAAATATATGTTCCTAAAAACTCAATGGAATTTAGATTCATAATACAAAAGAATTACTTGGATGTAAAATAAGAGAGAGTAATCCCTCACAGAATTTCATCATGGTAACAGGTGTTCATGGGAGGCATTAATGAGAGAGAAAGGGGTTTCCAATAATCCAATCATATAATGTTATGTATTGGGGAGTTGTGAAATAATACCCCAACATTTTTAATTGAAAAAAAGGTCATAACATTTTAAAGAAAATTGGGCAAAAAAGATAAAGGAAGAAATCCCTTACTCAGATGTGCGATCAAATAATCTGGGAGAGGCTTGAGAGTGGCTTATTGGGGGCTTGAGGCACCTTAGGACGATTATAGAGAGAGGTGGGCATGGGATGGGAAAACAACAATGTCTTTTATTGAAGATGAGGTGGGAACATGGGAGGATTTATATAGGAAAGGAGAGTGAATTATTTATTATTTTGGTCTGAGACACATCATATTAAACTAATCAAAACCACAAACCAACCCATGTTTTTTAAAAAGGGGAGTGGAAAACAATATTTTATTTTTCCAATGTCTGAGACTTTAAAAATAATATGGTTTCTTTATGTAGAGGTGAGTCACACTCTCAAGGAAAAAAATTAAAAAGAAAAAATGTTTTATTAGCCCCGAAGGGTCCACTAAAGCCTTGTAAAATAAATAAAACAAAACCAAAATCTCATTATGTTAATATTAAAACAAATATTGGCAGAAAATAATGTTTATATTAATTTATTATATCAGTATTGGTTCATTATGAGGTCATAAAATACATTATATATTTAAACAATATTTAATTTTTACCCAAAAAATAGACTGTCTCAGAAAATTATGAAATATTTACCATTGTATAATTTCGACATCCTGATTATAAAAATAATATTCGTTTTGTCTAAATAATTTAAAAAATATTTGAATTTTTACATTGTAAAACAAAAACTAACATTTATAAAAAATTCATGGGTTATAAAAAAATATCTTTCAAACATAAATAAAATTTACAATTGAATTTATAAAATTATACGATAATTTATATTTCATAAAAAGTTATTTTATAATAATAATAATATTTTATTAAAATATTACTTAATTAAAAAATCAATTAATTCATTAAAATAAATTTCTTAGTTTATTATTAACTAAAAAATATTTCTGATTTAAAAAATATTTACAAATTAACATTAATAAAAAATGTATATTCTATTTACAATAATAATGTACATAATCATAGTACTCGTGTCTTGTTACATAACCCATTAAAACACATGCATATGTCTTTAGGGTAAGGTGCACGATGGTGACAGACTCTTGGGGTGGATCGGATAACATTGCTCGAGTGGTAATCTCTATCAACATCCTCTTCTCTCGTAGGAGGTTCTGCTCAAGCTTAACGCATTCAAGCTCATCTTGGGCTTGGTCATTATTTAAGCCCAATGACACCACTTTTTTTCCAAGATCCAACAAATGGGCTTCGTATTGGCCCAGTCTACTGGATGAGGCCATTGAATCATTTTTCTGAGTAAATTGGATTTGGTAAAGACCTATATTTACACTAATCATGTGGTCATTGTTAAACGACTATATTAGAAATAATCACAATTCTTAATTGAATTTCTAAATCCAAAACATAGAACCAAATAAGTGTATACATATTACGTTACTATAATAAGATATTTAAGTAGACCAAGAAAGATTTTTCTTAATAAATTTTTGGGTGGTTAAAAAGGTTAATAATAGTATCTGATGATAACCCATTTTACTATAGGATGGAACTTCATTGGGTGTCTATCATACTAAGGTGTAATATGTCCTTACCACCCAACCTGATGTCATATAACCAAACTACCAATTTAAATATTTCTTCCCCTAATAATCCATTTAAAACCATCTAGACAATTCTTCCAGCCATAAGGGAAAAAACATATCACTATAAAGAAAAAAATTGAAATTTTCCCTTAATTTTCATTATGGTATGCTTTGTAATTTCCCCTAGTTCATTATCTTTAAAACAGATGTCAATATGAATATATTTAGGAAATATCATTTTTGGATGCAAAATCCCTTCCTTAAAACATCCCTATTTAGATAACATACCACCAGTAAAACATTGTGGAATGAAATGATGGTGTGTGAAAATAGTGGAAGAGTCTAATAAATAAATAGTTCCCAAGTTAATATGTATAAAATATTTCACTTGACCAGATATTAATGTTTTGTGGAAAAATTAACATTTAACTGGGTTAATAAGTCTCCCCAAACTGTTCCCCAATTTTGATCAGTCTTCTTTTGAGCATTACACCATCTCTTGATAGAGTGAGATATCATATAAGTGGAGGGAATAAAAATCCTTTTTAGAGGAATATCTAGATTCTCATGGATAGATAAAATTTCCTATTACTATTATTTTTTGTTAGGTGGGAACCATATACAAAAAAAAGTAGGTGGGTGTTTCTATTAAAATTCCCCCACACACTCTAAAAGAATCATTGTTGGGCATGAATCTCTCACCATAGGCCCCCAAAGCATATAAACCATTCTAAATAATGATAATTATTGTCCATTTTGTGCAAATATGTGGACAAATGGATGTGCTTCTATTTTCACTACTACTGGGTTAACAACCACCATCGCATGATAATTCTCATCGCCACCTTCATGTCACTTGAACTATGGATTTCGTGGAGTTATATGTCTATAATTTCCAAGAACATTCCTTATAACTGAATACACACTTAAATATGTCCACAAATATATATGAATAAGAATAAGGGTTCACTTCCCATAAACTAATAAATCCATATGATCAATGTATTCATGTGGTTATAGATTTTAATTTCAAGGATTTCAACATATGAAGTGTCTATTAAAAAAATACAGAGTAACACAGCCTTTGTGTTATAATTGGAATCTCCATGAAATGGTATCCAATTAAATTCAAACTAATAACTCAATTGGACACAAGTGAATTTATTCTTATATATTTTATTTATATATATATATCAAGGTCTATAAAGATTCATATTCCATTACCATATTATAAGGTAATAGGATTTATATGTTTCATATAGTACTACATGTAACTAAAACCATCATTTTATGTGGGTAAAATAAAATGGATCCCAATTCAAATTTAAAATCTCAATGAAACTCATTAATTTAAAACTTTCATCCATGTAATGGTAACAATATATCATTTAATCTTATGTAACCAATGATTCAAGGCTGAAACAAAATATAATGGGATAATTAAGGATCCTCCATCAATATATATGTGAAAAAACTACTTAGGTCAATGTGTACAATGTTTCTAATACATTTTTTGTCTATATAATAATCATTATATATATATATCAAGACACAACACATGATACAAGAAATTCATATGGTAATGTAAATAAAGCATGGAATATTCAAGTCATGTTAATCCACATGTCCCAATTATGATTTATTAGACACTATCTAATTAGAATACCGGGAAAACTATTGAGATAAAATCATCAATAATAATAAATTCCACATATCATGTTTGTAATGTAATAGTCAAATCAATACAACAATTATATGCATAATCTAGAACATACAATCCAATCCCATGAAACTTATATTTGTCCCATTATATTGGATAGATACGCATATGAAAATTTAAATTAACAAATTCAAACAAGTTCCTAGTATCCTATATAATGTCCAAAAAATAAGAAAAAATGTTAATCATGTATCTGATACCATGTTGTAGGGTCCCAACACAGAATACAGCTAATAATTTCCATGGTCATATTGTAGTTAAGGAATAAAGTTAGCCTAGCCATATGACTGATGTTATAGTCTAGTAGAGAGGGCCTAGGGTGTGTCCCTGGGGATATAATACCCTCAGGATTTAGTGTGTGAAAATGTAATAATGTATTTATAAAAAATAGTCAGTGAGAATATAAATAAGAATATGTTGAATTATATCAAACAATATATATATATTAAAAAAGTAAAAAAAAAATATCTAAATTATGTATAGATGATGGTGTTGTCATGATACTATAAAAATACTAGAAAAGGTAGACATCAATACAAGTTATACAAAAATAAATAGAAATACCAAAAGGGTAAGCTCCAAAAGAATCCCAAATCAATGATTAGTCCTATTGTCCCATATTATATCCAACGAAATAGATAAAATATCCAATTTCTATAACCTATCCCTTTTCCCATACTACTATAATAATTAATTCCTTGGTAAAATAAGAATCCTAAACACGGTGTCAGTAAAACTCTATCATTCCACCAAAAGTGGAGTTTATAATAAATCTTGTTATAGAGTCTAAATATGGTGGGGTTAATGTAAAATGATAATCAATATAAAGAAAATTTAAAAAATAATCATTTAAGGATCATGTCCATCATGTGAAACCTACTTGACCATACATACATCAGCCTCAGTTGGATATCTCAAAATAGGTGTCCTAAATATTTTTAGTTCTCAAGGATATCATATGATTAAAAATTTAATTATAATAAAAATATTGGAGGACTAGAGGTGAAATTGAGTCCTCTATGGCCTTAGGATTTCAGTCCATCACACATTGTTTTACCATGAATCATAGACAAAATTTCTATATTTAATTCTATGGATACACCCAAGACACAAAACTAGGGAAACAATCTCTCATGGAGCCCTAGGTGTTTTTCTAATGTAAACATTTATAAGCATGATTGGAGCCCAATGAGATGACCCAAGTCTTTATGTGTCTTATTATATCAAGTAGAATCCAAAAAAGCAATATAAGAAATATTAATTTAATATATAAATAATTTGTATCTTCTTTTCATTGCTAAGGCGTTCACGTAATAAGACAAACACTAAATTTCAAGGTGGGTATCTACCATTGCATTTGGTTTAAGAGATCAAGGTGGAATCCTCTGATTGGTTATGTAATTCCCATTGTCATTTGAGTATATATCATGTATAACGAAATCGTTATTTGTAAAAAGGTTCAAAATCATTTTTTACCATTAAAAAAATAATCACATACCATGTATTAATCTGTTCCTATTTACCATTAACATTAATTCATGTATTCCCTTTTTATTTATAAATTTCTATTTTGAAAATTTTAGTTTTATAGTAATTAATGTTTTATTGAAATTCAATAATACATGTGAACAAGAATTCAGTTTCATGATGAAAAAAAATTTCCATTTAAACTAATTAAATTCATTGAAGGAATAAATACCCAAAACACAGAAGTGTGTTTTTCATAGTACTATTTTATAATTGAATGTAGGCATATTATTGGCTCACACAAGTGTGGACTGTGTTATGTTAATAATACAATAATTATAATTATGGTTTCTATTATGATATATTGATTTCAAATAAAAAACCAATTTATAAAAGATTTTTTCAAAGGTATGCGTGGGTAAAATGAATGTGTAGAATAATTATGAATTTTGAAATGGGAGAGACATTAAAGAAAATGGTATGACATAAATTATTGTGGTGGAATTGGAATTCTCATCCTACATTATCCTTGTATATAGATTGGAATATGGCATAGAAAATAAACAATTTAATACGAAAAAAATAGATTATATTATCTTATTCATGATCCCATAGTGGTTGGAGAGAAAAAAAAGAAAATATGGATTGAAAACAAATATTTTATTAAGTATAAAATAATGATATTAATTCCAAGAGAAAATATGTGTCATATTTGGGGTGGGATAAATTCCTAGAATAAATATTAAAAAGATAACAAACATGATAGGATGGGATATGGAAGGAGGGAAAAAGGAAAATGGGTTAAAATATATAAGGGTATACAAGTAAAATAGTACATTTTACAACCTTTAAATAGGTTCGTGGTTTAGCTGCATGGTTGGAAAAATTTCACGCCATCCATGCACAAACACAATCCCTAGACACTACCCCATAGAATGGTTCAGAGTATTGTTATCCTAATAATGATTATCCCCTGAAAAGCCTCTCCAAAACATGTCTACAATTTCATGAATGGTCATGCGTCCTAGGGTTTACATTATTTCAAACCCTATGACACCCTATATGGCTTGCATGATTGATTTCCATGTTATCCCTAACAACATTTTAAATTTAATCATAAGTTTTTCTTTTAAAAAACCAAGCTTTAGGATATGAAAAAACCGTAGATGCTAACAAACCCATTGTATATACATTAGGCACTTCTATTAGTATAAATCTAAATAATAATAATAAAATATAATAAATACTCACCTTTATGAAAATATGGGTTCCTACAATGTTTATTTCATACACATCAACATACATAAAAAAAGTAGCATTCTTACAAAAATTATTCATCATGTTAATACTAAAGTTATTTATATATCATATCCAAATAAAAATTTCCCAAATTTTCATTTATAAACCCCAATATTATTAAAATTCAATAATATTTTTCCTCTAATTGCTTTTCTATAATATACATAATATTCATCCACTAAATTGATTTTAAAATATATTTTTATACTCACCGTGACATAATGTATGCCAGTGGTCACTACTACACCAATGATGCTTTCTGGATGTGGGTTCATGCTTTAGGATATTATTAGATGTAATGGGTTGTCTCCCTACCTGCATGTTTTATTTTCTCTAAAACCATATTTTTAATATTTCTAAAATGTTCACAAAAATATTTTTTATATCAAAAAAATAAAATTAATAATAAAACCATTTCTTGACAAAAAATATTATCTATACAAATTATTTTTCCCATCAAAATAAAATTATTTTAATTAAATATAATTATCTAAGTATAAAGTATATACCAATTATTATGATTACCATAATCATGATTTTTTTCATTAAATATCTCTTTACCATTAAATCACATTTTATGGTCCTTAGTAAAATTCATCATTTTACTAAAAATATTTTCAGAAAATATACTATTGAACTATCCTTAAATATATCGCTATTCTTATAACTATAGTACCATTTAGAAAACAAATATTGAATAATGTGATTCTTGAGTTCCAATAAAAAAATTATTGATTCAACTTCAATTCTAATCATAATATAGTCACTTATAAATTTATCCTTAGAATATGGAATTAGCTCAGATACAGACCAATTTCCCCATATTTTCAAAATTTAACTACTTGTGGTACCTTAAGATAAACATTATCTCCCTTTGTATGGTTAAATAGAATATTCAATATTCATTGGAAAATTTCTTTTATATGTCCACATTTTCCAAACATTAATAATCTTCTTGTTAATTTAATGCATTTCCCATAGTTCCTCTACCCTCATTTTGACATGTAAGAAATTGAATCTTGTTTTCTTTATCATCTTTAACACATGTACTTCAATGAAACATCATAATTATCTTAATCTATGTTTATGTAAAAATATCAATGTTATAGTTGTCAATTATTATTTAAAATATACCATTTCAGATTATCAGTTGACATCAAACTTCAATTCCCATTGTATTGGGAATCTCTTTAGGAAAATCATTGCCTTTCCCATCACTTTTTTATAGAAAAAATTCTCTTATTTCCCACCACAAACTGAAAATAATAACAGAAACTTGATGTGGATTAATTAACAAACATACATGTAATTCCATATAACTAGAACTGATAAATTATAAGTTATAACTATATACTGTAATATAAGTCTCTAGTTTTAAATGGATGTTATCCATGGTAATGTTTCCTATTAGATTTTCTAACATAATAATTTGATCATGTCCTCCATAATGGCATATAAAATAGTTTTGAATTTAAAAAACAATCCTTACATGTACATCAAATTAGGTGCGCATCCAGTAGTGTCATCACACACAAGGTGACAATAAATTATACATTAATGCTCCCTTTTGGGGTTATTACCCCTATGATCAACTACACCATAACCACATCCACTTGTAGTTTCCATAAAATGATTAAATTTTTGGGATCCCACTCACTCTATACTTCACCAATATTCAGGGTTATTTTTCATTACTCGGTCTTATGCTTATAATTATTGTGATGGTTGTCACTAAAATATTATAGCTACAATCCCCCAAAAAATAGTCATTTCTTTGATAATTAATATTGTGACACCATCGTATTTTAGATATTATCACATTATTTTTGAAATAAGAATAAAATAATTACAATTAAATGAAAATGTGGCATTGTTTTATTGGATGAATAGATATATAAAAAATCAAATGCAACTAAAATATAAAATTTTCATTTTAGTGTTAGATTTGTTGGTTTCTAAAATCATTTTCTTCTTCTAAAACATAATAAGACATCATATGGAAATACATAAACGAAAATCAGGATTTAAAAATCTAATTATGAAAATAATCAATATAAATATGAATAATATACGAGTCAATGGAATAACAAGATATCATAAAAGAGATGCATCAAGAGTAATCACATTGTATGATGACATAAACAACATAGAATCGTAAGATCACATCATCATTAGAATATGTGGAATTAATATAATAAAATATAGATATATATTCCATGTCTAACCACTATGACAACATCTGATATTCGATAGAGTCCAATAATGGATTAGGTTCACTCCCAATCCCCATTACATGATATCTCATGATACTGAAATACTGAAAAATTCATTAGTATGATGAATATTTTTTACTCTAATAAAATTATTATCAGGTACACACATATGTATTCCATATAATGAAATCAATCATAGAGTAAAAACTAAATAATTACCCAATGAATGAAAATAGCTCACACAATATTTTCTCTAGTCATAATTATAATAAATTTTATAAGGACGATATTTTAGAGATGAACATATTGGATGTATTTTTTATTCAAGTATAATAGAATAATCTATGTATATATTCGAGTTACATATATGAAAATTTTTAATTAATCCACAACATCATAGATGTTTTCTATGATTAAAATATATTTTAAAAATTAAATAAAATATTTATTGAGAGAAATAACCCTTTCACTTTTCAAAACATCATCAAAATTTTAATATTTACAAAATAGTTTAGAGATAATTTTCATCAAAAAGATATATAGAAACATACACTCTTTGATTCCAATGATTTTGTTTTTATAATGGAGGTTAATTAAATACATTTAATAAAATATTAATAACATTTCTTTCACGCTAAATTATAATTTTCACAATGTTCCTCTACGAATAAATGACAAGAATATTCCAAATAAAATTTATTTTTTAGAAAACATTGTAATTTTTTTAATAAAATATTTCAATACATTTCAAAATACCCTTGAAAATATTTTTAAAAAACATGGATAAGGAAGAAAATGTGTTTCCAAACCAAAAAATAATAGACTCGTCATTTCAAACCAAAAATATCAATAATTATAGGTATAAAAGTAATTTCATGAATAAAAATTGAATAAAATGTAATGTTTTTTTGTAAAATTCTCAACTAATTTCCTATGATTGAAAACTAATCTTGAATAATCCAAATTAAATTGAAAATTAAAATAAACAATTACTTTGTTGATAGATTTTTAATCATCAATCACCTCAATAATGTATTTTAGTTATAAAATATAATATAACATATAAAGAATTATTCAACATGTAATATATAAATATTATTCATATACCCCATTTAAAAAAATTATTTTTTTCAAATGGATTTGATTTCATGGGGTGATATTTTGAGATTAAAACCATACATTGAACCCTAACATTTTGTCTGTGTCCTTCATCACATATATAATAAACATTAATAAATTATTGTTTTTCTTAATTTATGTTTCTATGTATCATACTTGACACATAAACCAAAAAAATCTTTTATTTCTATTAAATATTTAACAAATTTATCAATTATTACTAGTTTAGCTATTGTCAGTAAACATGGTTAACAAATTTAAAAATTGGGGTGGTGTATTGATTGAGATAAAAGGGTGCATTTTTACATTATCTGTAGAATAAAAGAAATTACCAGTTTATATTTTTTATACATAAATTTTTATTTTAATGAAAATCCTGAATTATAATTAAGAAAATTTTACTACATTATAATCATTGAGGCCTTAGGTCATATGTATACATGTGTAACATTTCCATTTTCCCATGGTCATCACAGAGAGTAGGTAATTTTTACATTATAATTAAAAAGTAATCAAAATATAAGGAATATAATATTATGAATTAAAATTAACATATATAAACCGAAAATTTGATGTTTTAATAAAAATATTTGTCACATCGCTTCACGAGGCGCTACTCATCCACACACTTGAATAATGTTATAATTTTTCAATATATGATAACATAATTAATGTATATAAAATATTTATGTTCCAAAATTATTAATATTACACTACTATATTAAATTTAAATTCAATTAATAATAATAAATATCTCTTAGAGGTCTTCATAGAAAACAAATTACAATGTTTTACGAGATGGTACTTTTCTGATCATATGAATGATGGATTTATTACCATTTTGATGGAAGAAGAGGTGAATAAATATTATTTTGTAAAGATAACTACATCTGTATAAATAATATCTTGGTTTTATTATATTGGACTTTTTAATACATATTTGAATGTGAAAAAACAATAAGTAAAAAAAGGATCTTCATGAGGTTGATTACCTTATTAAAGAGAATGATCCATTGGATTATTTTTATTAACGACCATATAGTTGGTTTTTTGGGAGACCAAAAGCTCTATAATATGGATGATATTTTTTAGATAGATTGTGGAATGGTTTGTTCCTTCTAAATGGATGGATATTTGTAATGATGTGAGTGATGTTTCCCTTCTTTAATTGAGGAAGAGTAGAATTTTTTTAAATATCCAAAACTATTCAATAATTGGAAGTCACTCTTAATAAAAGTGTAAGAAAAAAGTTCATCCTTGGAATAAAAATATATTTAATTACATCAATTCATAGTATAATTGCATAAATATGACCAAATTGGAGTTCATGTTGAGGTCACATACGTCATGGGGTGATTGGGGCAATTCGGGAGCCAAAAACCCACGTTCTAGGTTAAAGATGGACAATAACTGGTTTTATATATCATTCATGTTGAGTCTCAGGACCATGTTTCTAGGTCAAAAATTTTAGAAAAATTTCATTGATGTAATTAGTATGGTTTTTTCATGGTTTATAAAACATTTAGGTTAACCATGTGATTTTCCTGAAGCTTTCAAGATACCATACATGTATTTCACATAGGTTGAAAAAACCATGATGGTAAACTGTGTGAAAGTTTAAATTTATGAATTATAATAAATAATATTTAAGTTAATATTCTTTTTAAAATATAATGAAATGTTCTTTTCCCTCACTTAAGAACAGGAGAGACACCCCCTTGTTCATTCCTCCCCTTAATGTAATATTTCAGATCGACTCACTTTACATACATAGATATGAGTGAGGTTTGTATCCGTGGATCCATAACGGAATGTCCACAATTCAATTGGGATATTATGCCATTCCTATAGGAATCAACAATTCTATTTGGATTTAGGATTCTATTCCCTACACTATTTTTCTTCTCCTTTTTTTTATATTTATTTCAAACAAAGAAGAATCATAGCATGTTACTAGATGATCTATCAAGGATGAGCCTATAATAGGTGGTCTTATTCATTTTCCTGATATTCAAGGTGTTTTATATAATGGATGATGTGTGCCCATTTTTTGGGTGTCACCTTCATTGAAATTGAACCATATTATTGTTTTTAGGATTTAGGTAATTGAATAAGTTTGTTTATTCATCTTATTGGTTGTATACATTTAATAAGGACCTCACCATGGTTGTGTTTCCTTGAATGGGATTTTATGGATTCATTCTTCTACCACACATTTGAGTTGTTCTTTGTCCCTTTCATGGGTTTTTAAAATGGATTTTATATAAATAGAGTTGAAAGGATTCTAATTTATAATTTAATTGGTTAAAAGGTATGGGATTGTTGAATTTACCCTTGAACCGGGTATGATATTGTTTGTTAAGCATATTGGTCTTGATATTCCATTTCCATGTGAGTAAAGTTTATGATATGACTTTAATTGATGCAATTGGATTTAATTTCTATAATTAATGGTTTTTTATACATTTAATTTATTTGAGAGCGTGATACACTTTTTAGGTTTTTATAGTAAAAATGGACATGTGATCTTTTGAATAGGTCGGGAATTTATAACCATTATGAAGTATTTTGAGACCATTCTATGTAATGAACAGATTAAGCATGGTCATATTGTTACCATAACATTTCCATGTCAGTTAAATAATGTAAAATCCTGGAAGTATTTTTTTTATTCATGAGATACTAATTATATGAGTTATGTCTATGTAGGTAAATGAATGTCCAATTCCATGTGGTTGGTCCTTGATCGAGTCATATTTTTTTAGGTGTGTTATATATTTAAATGACTTTGGTTTTGACTATGTAATGTCTAATGAATTTTTTTAGTGGAATTTGATTGGTAAAATGAAAATTAGATTTGGGTGATTCATTGATTAAAATTATAATTCCATTAATGGAATCATGTAACTATTTTCCTTTATACCATGAGTGATACAAGGATTCACCTAATAATTCCATGGATGAACTCAAATGTTAATGTGATCATGTCATGGGGGATTCATGGTTCTGAAGAGAGAGTCTATGGAAGGACTCATTTAGATATAACTTATATACCGACTGATACATGGAATCCAAATAAATTACTAACTATAGATTCAAAATTATAACAGATTATATGTACTTAGTGATACATGTGGATTTTAAAAAAGATCATAAATTTCAAACTCATATGATATAGACATTATACCTCACCAAGAGTGATATTGGGATATTAAGAGGTTCTACAGGGATGGGCATGTCACGACCCGACCCAACGGGGCTCGAGCCGCGACTCCCCAAGCCCGCCTCCAATAGGCCAGGGGCTGGCGACTAGCGCCGAGTAGGCTATCACACCCATGGGTGGCATTAGCCTATGGTACCTGTACACACACACCCACAAACACCTCCATGCAACAGTGCAGAGATATAGAAACTGAAAAGTATATGCATGCATACAATCTATCCCAAAACCATAGAGCAACAGCAAAAGTACAAGGGCAAAACAGGGCCCACCAAAAGAAACTACAAAAGCGTATCCAACCAGCTCTGAAGAAGGGGAACGCTACCACAACACCCGCCGGAAATCTCTCTCGGCACAGCTCCGGTAAACACCCCGGTCAACTCTCTCACTAAGCTCCGCCTTCTCCGGGTCCTCCTGAGACTCCGTCAAAAGCCCTGTGGTCTGCACAAGACACAAACATGTGCGGGAAAAGCCCGTGCAGGGGTGAGTATAAACATACTCAGTAGGCACCCGAAAAACCCAAAACCCAAGGGAGCAACTGAAAGGCAATAGTCCGCTCAACCCAGCCGGAGGGAACCCAGATGAGAGAGAAACTCCATCTCGTGACCATCCTCGGCTAAACACAACAAGTCATCTCAGCTCAGCTCAGGTGTATGCCCATACATATACCTTGAACAATCCAGATATACTCAGCTCACGCCACAAAGCCACAGGAGGTACCAACCTCATCACCAGCAACTGTCCACAACCAGGAGAGTACACCAAGAACACTGTCATACCAGAAGACACTCATCCGAGAGATACACTCTATCGGATCCCAAACAAACATCTCAGAATCTCACCCGAGAGACCACCCTCGTCGGACAACATCACTGAGGAAACCTCACTGTGGCAACATAACCACCAAACTCCTTGGAGAGGGGATCGCCGCTAGGGTCCGATAGGGGGATATCAAGACCCATTCCGGTATACGTAGCTCACAGATAGGGGATCACTCCCAGGGTCCGCTGGGGGATACCACGACCCGATCTGGCATACGACAGAAGCTCCACACTCAGATAGAGGATCATCGTCCATATAAAGATGGTCACGACGATACCAGAACCCTATCTGGTATAACTCGCGATGTAGGGGATCGAACCGATGATGCCGCAACCCTACCGAAACCACGCGCGGAGTAGGGGATCGCACAACTAACGATACCGTAACCCTACTATAAACCACATTCTGAGTAGGGTATCATATACCCGACGATGCCACAACCCTACTGAGCACGGCCCACCGCGTAGGGGATCATATTTTCGATGATGCCACAAACCCTACGAAGTTAACCTGCTAGATAGGGGATTGCCGCCTGTAAATAAGCGGTCACAGCGATACCAAGAACCCGATCTAGGGTAAAGATGCCAGAGGATCCACACCGGGCCCACCTGAGGGATACCACAACTCTAACAGTTTAAACATCCCATCGAAAGGATCACAAACCCATAGGAAGGTTGTGATACCACACAAACCCTCGTAGGAATTAACCAAGGGAGAACCCTCAACCACTGCTAGTCCAGACATCGCTAATCCGATCGACTCGCCCCAAAGCCACACTGCACACCTCCGAAGCCAAAACCGAGGCAACCATCGCGTTCCACGCGGAAAAACACGCAGGATAGGCTATTTACTCGACCGAAACGGAGCACCGGTGAAAAAGGCACTATTCGCCGTAGCTAGATCTCATGGGACCCACACAACGATCCCAAAACCTATCGAGCGGATCGAACCACGGTGATCCCCTCGTAAAAACAAGCGAAATCGACTACTCACTCGTCCAAAACGGACACCCGGTGAAAAAGGTATTATTCACCGAAGGCCAGCTCGGGAGGGGCCCACGCCTGGCTTCCAAAACTCATCGAACGGATCGCACCATTGCGATCCCCTCGGAAAAACACACAGGATCGACTATTCATCCGTCAAAATCGGACTCCTGGTGAAAAAGCAGCGTTTTTCCCCACAAACGCCAAAACCCGGCCCCGTGGGGCCCGCACCCCGTTCGCAGTCCCAACACCTGGAAACCATTTCAAAAAGTCCGTCGTACCATCAGGATCTCAACGCCACTGACGGCACGTCAATCGGACACTCCTGGTAGAAGTTACAACGGCCCGAAGTCGTAAAATAATAAAATAATATTATTTTATACGACATTTCTAACTCTCGGGCCACGATCCCGAAACTTTCAACCTTCAAATTGAGTTCCAAAGTTCCGTCTTGACGCAAGGAGCGCGTCGCCGCAAACGGCTCGCAAATCGAAGTTACGGTTTGCGAGTTACGGGGGTTTAAAGAACCCCTGGAACATTCTGGTCGGACCACCGCAGGGTCGCCGGAAACCACCGCGCCGCCGCCGGACTCCGCCGTGCCGGAGCCAGAAACCACCGCGTCGCCGCCGCGCCGCCGCGGAACTCGCCGGAATCCGCCTTGGCTGCCGCGGGTCTCGCCGGAAAACCGGGTTTTTCGCCGGAAAACTTCCGGCAGCCACCGGGAGCACCCCGGTGCTCCAAATTCAGATCTGAAAAATGTTTCGGAAAGCTCGGGACCCGAACTATAAAAATCTTATGAAAATTTGAAGAAATCCAACACAAAAATGGGATCAGGGATTGTAAAACTAAAACCTCCTACCTTTTGGCGGATCGCCGACGCTTTGCGTGCTCTGCTGCTACCGCTGCTCGATCTAGGAGTGATCGCCGTGAAAATTGGAGCTTAACGACACCTTGATTGTTTGATTTGGCCTCCGGATCGTTCGTCACCAAATAGGGGAGGGGAGGGGCTTCCTCTCCTTCGTACGCACCAAGGAGAGATAAAGGGAGAGTGATTTATTTATTTAATTAAATCCTCTCCTCTCCGTCCAACTGTTCGGCTCCCGACCGCCTTCGACCCGGCGCCCGATGCGAACAAAAGTAAGGTCACCCCTAGGGTAAACGCGTCATTCTGAATGCAACGACGGACTCAGATTTTCAATCCGAGACTCCGTTCAGAATTTATTCGAGCCGACCCTCACACACTAACTTCTCCATTTAATTACGAAAACGACCCTGGTGGCGTTTCTCACCACAGGCCCGCGCCCGCAAAGTTTACACCCCGCCTAGGGTAAACTGCACGTTCCGGACGCAACCGTGCCCTTAGATTCCAGTTCTGAGCTGTCGTTTAGGAGATATCACACCCCCACCACGTTCATAGTATAAAAACTTAATATTTTTATAAAATTAATTTCGGGCACACCGGGACTCGGAATCGCACGCCGTCTTTGCGCATAGATCTGGATTTATTCGTAGAAATATTCCAAAGTCTGACAGGGCCAAAAACCCGAGTCCCTACATCCTCCCCCCACCCCCTTAGAACATTTCGTCCCCAAAAAGCCCTGAGCACAAGGAAAGCGACTGGACTCTCAACTGGGACTCACATACCAGCGAGCTCACAAAAAACAACCACTCAGGGTCTTACCAACACCCTGAACAAAACTCGAGCAAGCAAAAAAAGGAAAGAGTACCGCTAAACAGTGTATGAAAAACTACTTCAGTAAGTAGAAAAGACACAAGGCGTACCTCTATCCATCTATGGTGCCTCTGGGTCGACTGCCTCCAGGGCATGCAGTTGTCCTCACCCTCGGCCACCAGCTCCCTGAGCTTGGCGTGGACCACCTGGGGGTGGGGGTGGTGGCAACTGGTACTGCCTACCACCGCCTCCCGCTGTACCAGCTCCGCCGCCACGTCCGACGCCCTACGGACCTCCTTGCTCGAGTCGCTGCCTCTGCCAAGGAGGTACATCGACCAGATCCCTCTCAGCAGCACGTCGGGTCGGACAATCTCTAGCAAGATGTCCCCGACCATCGCAAGCGTAACACCGCCTCTCCTACGGCTGATCAAAACTGGCCTGCGAGCCCTGTGAGCCCTGAGGCTCAGATCCTCCATCCTGGGGTCGCCTCCTGGAACGTCGACCACGTCCAGACCCCTGAGTCTGACGCCGGCTACCAGATGCCAATCCGACTGACGAAGTCTCAGCTCTCGAGTGCCCAACACTAACAGGGGGAAACTACTCAGCCAGAAAACTATCCACCACCAATGCTCGCTCCAGCACTCCAGCATAGGTGGGAAGGAACAAGGAAACCACACCTACTCGGATGTCCCTGCGTAAGCCCTGCTCGAAGGTCCGAGCCCTAAAGAACGGGTCTCAAACCATATCCAGGGAGTAGCGCGACAGGTCTGTAAACATCACTGAGTACTCCGACATAGTCAGGATCTCCTGTCGAAGCTGCAGAAGCTCCTGGATCCGCACTGACCTCAGTGTCACCGGATAAAACTCCTCCCTGAAGAGCCGCTCAGACTCTGCCCACGTGAGCGTCTCCTCGTCATGGGACTGCGTCACCAAACTCCACCATCGCCCGACAGAACCATGCAGAAGGCACGCCGCTAGGACCACCATCTGATCTGGAGGTGTCCTCACTAGGAGGAAAACTCGGGTGACTGCCTCAAGCCAGTCATCAGCTGCCTGGGGGTCTGGATCACCCCGGAACCTCCGAGGTCGCTGCCTCTGGAACTCATCCAGTGCACTCAGCCTGCGTGCAACCTCGTCCTGCACCGCCGGCACAACCAGCTGCTCAACAGGTGGTGGCACAACTGGAAGACCACCTGGAGGTGCAACCTCAGAACCTGCACCCTACTCCACAACCACTACACGGGGCGGGTCATCAGAACAATCCTACTGCGGAACCCTTGCTGGTTGTCTTCGTGGAGGCATCCTGAAATACATTCAAGACACACCACAGTCAAAGAGTATATCTGGATAGCTAACTCAAGAAGGACAAGGAAAAACCAAAAACCCAGTCCTATATGATGCATGTACCATTATGTCCCCGCGACCAGTGTACGAATGTCCCGAGTCGAAAGGCAGGTTATCAGAGTCCTGGTGTATGGATACGTCGACCGCCACACCAACACTGGAGTCCCTGGCCTGAAAGCCGAACTCGAAACATCCTAACACTACCGCTATGCAACCCAAACCAAGCTCACAGCTAGACCAGCTATGCTCTGAGATCCCAAAGTTGGAACCTCCTCTGATACCACTCTGTCACGACCCGACCCAACGGGCCTCGAGCCGCGACTCCCCAAGCCCGCCTCCAATAGGCCAGGGGCTGGCGAATAGTGCCGAGTAGGCTATCACACACATGGGAGGCATTAGCCTATGGTACCTGTACACACACACCCACAAACACCTCCATGCAACAGTGCAGAGATATAGAAACTGAAAAGAATATGCATGCATACAATCTATCCCACAACCAGAGAGAAACAGAAAAAGTGCAAGGGCAAAACAGGGCCCACCAAAAGAAACTACAAAAGCGTATCCAACCTGATCTGAAGAAGGGGAACGCTGCCACAACACCCGCCGGAAAGCTCCCTCGGCACAGCTCCGGTAAACACCCCGGTCAACTCGCTCACTAAGCTCCGCCTGCTCCGGGTCCTCCTGAGACTCCGTCAAAAGCCCTGTGGTCTGCACAGGACACAAACATGTGCGGGCATAGCCCGTGCAGGGGTGAGTATAAACATACTCAGTAGGAACCCCAAAAACCCAAAACCCAAGGGAGCAACTGAAAGGCAGCAGTCCGCTCTACCCAGCCGGAGGGAACCCAGACGAGAGAGAAAATCCATCTCGTGACCATCCTCGGCTAAACACAACAAGTCATCTCAGCTCAACTCAGGTGTATGCCCATACATACACCTTGAACAATCCAGATATACTCAGCTCACGCCACAAAGCCACAAGAGGTACCGACCTCATCACCAGCAACTGTCCACAACCAGGAGAGTACACCATGAACACTGTCATACCAGAAGACACTCATCCGAGAGATACACTCGATCAGATCCCAAACAAACATCTCAGAAGCTCACCCGAGAGACCACGCTCGTCGGACAACATCATTGAGGAAACCTCACTGTAGAAACATAACCACCAAACTCCTCGGAGAGGGGATCGCCGCTAGGGTCCGCTAGGGGGATACCAAGACCCACTTCGGTATACGTAGCTCACTGATAAGGGATCACTCCCAGGTTCCGCTGGGGGATACCACGACCTGATCTGGCATACGACAGAAGCTCCACACTCAGATAGAGGATCATCGTCCATATAAAGATGGTCACAACGATACCGGAACCCTATCTGGTATAACTCGCGATGTAGGGGATCGAACTGACGATGCCGCAACCCTACCGAAACCACGCGTGGAGTAGGGGATCGCATAACTAACGATATCGTAACCCTACTATAAACCACATGTTGAGTAGGGGATCGTATACCCGACGATGCCACAACCCTACTGAGCACGGCCCACCGCGTAGGGGATCATATTTCCGATGATGCCACAAACTCTACGGGGTTAACCTGCTAGATAGGGGATCGTCGCCCATAAATAAGCGGTCACAGCGATACCAAGAACCCGATCTAGGGTAAAGATGCTAAAGGATCCACGCCGGGCCCACCGGAGGGATACCACAACTCTAACAGTTTAAACAACCCATCGAGAGGATCACAAATCCATACGAAGGTTGTGATACCACACGAACCCTCATAGGAACGAACCAAGAGAGAACCCTCAACCATTGCTGGTCCAGACGTCGCTAATCCGAGCGACTCGCCCCAAAGCCATAATGCGCACCTCCGAAGCCAAAACCGAGGCCACCATCGCGTTCCACGTGAAAAAACATGCAGGATAGGCTATTTAATCGCCCGAAACGGAGCACCGGTGAAAAAGGCACTATTCACCGTACCTAGCTCGCATGGGGCCCACACAACGATCCCAAAACTCATCGAGCGGATCGCACCACGACGATCCCCTCAGAAAAACAAGCGGAATCGGCTACTCGCTCGTCCAAAACGGACACCCGGTGAAAAAGGTACTATTCATCGAAGGCCAGCTCGGGTGGGGCCTACGCCTGGATTCCGAAACTCATCGAACGGATCACACCATTTCGATCCCCTCAGAAAAACACACAGGATCGACTATTCGTCCGTCAAAATCGAACTCCTAGTGCAAAAGCAGCGTTTCCCCGCAAACGCCAAAACCCGGCCCCATGGGGCCCACACCCCGTTCGCAGTCCCAACACCCGAAAACCATCTCAAAAAGTCCGTCGCACCATCAGGGTCTCAACGCCACTGACGGCATGTCAAACAGACACTCCGGGTAGAAGTTACAACGGCCCGAAGTCGTAAAATAATAAAATAATATTATTTTATACGACGTTTCTAACTCCCGGTCCACGATCCCGAACCCTTAAACCTTCAAAGTGAGTTCAAAAGGTCCGTCTCGACGCAAGGAGCGCGTCAGCGCAAACGGCTCGCAAATCGGAGTTACGGTTTGCGAGTTACGGGGGTTTAAAGAACCCCCGGAACATTCTGGCCGGACCACCGCAGGGTTGCCGGAAACCATCGCGCCGCCGCCGAACTCCGCCGTGCCAGAGCCAGAAACCACCGCGTCGCCGCCGCGCCACCGCGGAACTCGCCGGAATCCGCCATGGCCACCGCGGGTCTCGCCTGAATACCGGGTTTTTCGCCGGAAAACTTCTGGGAGCCACCGGGAGCACCCCGGTGCTCCAAATTCAGATCTGAAACATGTTTCGAAAAGCTCGGGACCCGAACTATACAAATCTTATGAAAATTTGAAGAAAAACAACACAAAAACGGGATCCGGGATTGTAAAACTCAAACCGCCTACCTTTTGGCAGATCGCCGACGCTTTGCGTGCTCCGCTACTACCGCTGCTCGATCTAGGAGTGATCGCCGTCAAAATCGGAGCTCAACGACACCTTGATTGCTTGATTTGGCCTCCGGATCGTTCGTCGCCAAAGAGGGGAGGGGAGGGGCTTCCTCTCCTTCGTACGCACAAAGGAGAGATAAGGGGAGAGTGATTTATTTATTTAATTAAATCCTCTCATCTCCGTCCAACTGTTCGGCTCCCGACCGCCTTCGACCCGGTGCCCGATGCGAACAAAAGTAAGGTCACCCCTAGGGTAAACGCGTCGTTCTGAACGCAACAGCGGACTCAGATTTTCCATCCGAGACTCCATTCAGAAGTTATTCGAGCCGACCCTCGCACACTAACTTCTCCATTTAATTACGAAAATGCCCCTGGTAGCGTTTCTCACCACAGGCCCGCGCCTGCAATGTTTACACCCCGCCTAGGGTAAACGGCACGTTCCGGACGCAACCGTGCCCTTAGATTCCAGTTCTGAGCTACCGTTTAGGAGATATCACACCCCCGCCACGTGTATAGTATAAAAAAACTTAATATTTTTATAAAATTAATTCCGGGTACACCGGGCCTCGGAATCACACGCCGTCATCGCGCCTAGCTCTGGAATTATTTGTAGAAATATTCCAAAGTCTGACAGGGCCAAAAACCCGAGTCGCTATAGGGCATATCAGTTGTTAGTTGATATTGCACCATGATTTATACTTTAATTCTAACCTAGTAATTCAAAGGATGGGCTCAGGTTCTAAATTGATTTATAAATGGAATGACTTATGATGTTCCTGCCAAGCCAAATAAGAAGATTGGATTTGATTCTCATTTGTACTTTTATATATTTCATTATGAGACATCTATTGTGCTACAAGTTACATGGGGGATGACATTATTTTTCGATGTCTCAAAACATAAAAATATCAATGTAATTGAAATGGTAATTGAATGTAAATGAAAACTAATTCATTTAGTATTTTTATTTATGAGATTTTTATTTATCATAGTTTTCTTATAGAAAAATGCCTATTATATATATTCTCTTATTGATTCTCAAAGTCATGGGTGGTTTCCTACTAATATTTAGTCTCCACCCATGATATAGTCATGTTTTTGGAACCGAATAGATTATTTGATGCACGAGTGGAAGAAGGGAAGCTCTATAATACAGGTACTTGATATGATAATTTGGAGTAGGAGATCTTGGGACAAAGTTGAGGCTTTTGTTGCTGCTGATATTCTTTTGGGTTCCTTTATATTTGATACATGTATCATTTATGTCTATTATGTACAATGTTTTGATTATTTATTATATACATGTGTAATATATCATTATCTTATATATGATAGGATTTATGGATTGATTTATAATATCAATGTTTTACTATTTACATTTATTTTATTGTTTATTGTGTCACCTACTTGTTTTTTTATTGATTTTATGCCATTCTACACTCTTTAATGGGGGTGTATTCTCCAAATATACTCACATAATCACTCAATTTTATTTAGTATCCTTTGGAATTTAGGGAGACATGCTTCATACCAAGTGACCCACAGGGATTAGGGCACCTTTCAGTGGCATCTGTGTCCATGGAGATACAAATCTCTATCATATGAGTTTTCTTTTTGTAACGTCCCGGACCCGGGTGCCACTCAATGGGTTCCCCAAGACCGGTTCGCCACGTGACCTCAAGCGCATTTCCCCAAACGCCAGAGCCTGCCGACTAGTAGCGAGGGCCCAGGTCTGATAGTGGGGAAACTATGCCCTCATTTTTCAAAGTGTAGTGCAGCGGAATACCAAAATAAACATTCAACAATAGCGAAAGCAGTAAACATACACAACTGAAATAACTACAGCAGTGGATATAACCAACAGTATATAAGTGATGGTGCTACATGTTTCATGTTCTAAGAAAACAACCAGAACATATCATACATCAATACAGTACATCAAAAAACAGAGTACAGCAAAGTAAGAAAAACAGCAAGCAGCGGCATGGCGAGCCTAGGCTCGGTCCCATGCCCTCCTACTCCTCAGCAACATTCAAGTACCTATATAGGGACTCTTGCCCCTATCTACACCTGCAGCAACGCAATCTGTTTGGGCTAAAAATTGTGACCCAAATAGGGTGTGAGAAATGTATCTCAGTAGGCACCCACCAAAGGCCCGTTCCCAACTGCGTGTAAGCATGCAACAACAGTGTGCAATAGTAAAATGAAATAAAGTAAGAAGTACTCAAAAGTAACTAACATAATAATTAAATTTCCATATTATTATTCATTTAGTCCATTTAATTTAGTATCACCTTGTGCTCAAGAACACCAAGCCCTCAAGCCAACCAATATCTCGCCCTCAGGCTAATATAGTGAACCACACCCTCAGGCTTGCCCTAAGGCCATCCAGAATCTCGCCCTCAGGAATTGTAACAGAATTCTCACCCTCAGGAATACAAAGTGTCTCCCTCAGGCACAAAATTCAAGCCCTCGGGCATGAAAGGTTTCCCTCAGGCGAAGTAGAACGTCCCCCTCAGGCTAATACAGTCACGCCCTTAGGCTAATCACAACAACGCCCTCAGGCTAATACAATCATGCCCTCAGGCTAATCACAACAACGCCCTCAGGCTAACACAATCACGCCCTTAGGATAGACATGTAACCAGGAAATTCCCAACATATCAAAATGCAGTAAACAAGCAATTCCTCTCAAGGAAATTCTACAGTTACTACATTTAAGGTATACCCTCGGGTATCCTGGCCAAACGGCTAAACAGAGGAACACACCCCTCAGGATGGTCCTGGATCCAAAAAATGATCCCAAACATCATTTTATTATCACAATATAATCACCTATGCAATTATAGGCATTAAATATAGCAACGACCTCAGCTACACGACACCCCAACATGGGTTCGTGGCACAAAAATGCACAAAAACGCACGACAGTTGGAAAAGGATCACATAGCCACCTACCTTATACGCCAACGAACGCTATACCCGAACGCCGACTCCAGAAACGCCCAAGAACGGCGTAGATCTGACGAAGAACAAAACCCATTAAAATGTAAATAACTTACATTAGGAGAAGAATTGGTAATAACGGTACCAGGAGAAGAGAGGGCTTAACCGTGTGGTTCCAACGAGATTGTCCGAAGCCGAATCAGATTCCAGACGAACGCCCGGTGGATCGTCAAAGATCTGGCCTCCTCCTTTGGCTCCAAAATGGCTAGAGTGCCTCCTCTGCCAAATGAGGAGGCTACTGCCTATTTTAAGGCGAAAAAAAGTACACGGAGTGTACTTCAAAGTACACGTTGTGTAATTCAAAGTACACAGTGTGTTCTCCTTTCATTTAACTGTTCATTTGGTGGCACCGCCACACTGTTCATCTGCCGACAAGAGTACACGGCATGTACTCCCAAGTACACGATGTGTACTTCCGCCCAGCTGGCAGTGACTCCACCACCTTACTTTTTTAGCATGCCGACTAACTACACGGCGCGTAAGGTACCACTACACGGCGTGTAGTCAGTTTCTACACCCTTCGTCACCGGCATGGATACACACCCCGTGTACTCATCCCAACATGGCCAAAAGAACACGGCGTGTGGATAAAGTACAAGGCGTGTAGTTCCAAAATTTACGATTTTTCCCCATTTTCCATATTTTCTCAAAATCACTTAAGGAAAGGAAAAAAAGAAGACCGTACCTCTAAAACATAAACCGAGTTCTTACAAACTTCCCCCCTTATAGAAATTATTCCTCGAATTGCCCATTCAAGGGTGGTGAAGAGAAAGCTCAGAACATCTCTAGCCACTTAGCATGTACGTTGGCCTCCGTCTCCCAGGTCTCATCCTACACTTGGCCATGCTACCATAACACCCGTACGAGAGGAACTGACCGGCCTTGGAGAACCTTTGTGCTCCTGCCAACGATACGGATCAGATGCTCCTCAAAGGATGCATCATGCTGAAGCTCAACCTCCTCTGGCTGAAAAGGTGTGAGATGGGTCTGAATGGTAGCGACGCAACTGAGACACGTGGAATACATCTTGCATGGCTCAGTACCACTGCGGTAACTGCAACCGATAGGCATCCAGCCCGACTCTCTTCATAATCTCAAATGGTCCCACAAACCTCGGTGAATGATTAACCTGTCTCCTGATCTGTTTGTGTCCCAGACTCGGCGAAACACAGAAAGAAAACCTGATCCCCAACCACGAACACCAAAGGTCGTCTGCGGAGATCAGCATAAGACTTCTAACTAGACTGTGTGGTATCCATCCGCTTCTGAATTAACTGGACCTGCTCAGATGTCTCCTACACGAGTTGTGGTCCTAGTAAAGTTACCTCACCTGCCTCTAACCAGCACAAAGGTGACCGGCATGACCTACCATAAAAAGCCTCGTATGGTGACATCTCAATAGTTTCATGAAAACTATTGTTATAGGAAAACTAAACTAAGGGTATATGCTTCTTCCCAAGATCCCCCAAAGTCTAGCACGCATGCGCGCAACATGTCCTCTAGCACCAGTATCGTCCGCTCTGACTGGCCATCTATCTGAGGGTGGTATGATGTGCTCAGAAGCACCTGTGTACCCAGCATCCTCTGAAAAATCTAACAGAAACGAGAAGTGAAGCGGGAATCCCTATTTGAAATGATAGAATGAGGGACCCCACTAAGACTTACAATCTCTCGGGCATACAGCCTTCCAAGCTCGTTCACACCAAAGGTCTCCTTGGTCCGCAAGAAGTGAGCTACCTTCATAAGTCTGTCCACAATAACCCATATGGTGTCATTTCCTCGAGGTGACCTTGGAAATCCCGTCATGAAATCCATTGTGACATCATCCCATTTCCACTCCGGAAAGGGAAACTACTGTAACAGCCTAGCTGGTCTCTGATGCTATGACTTCACCTGCTGATAGGTGGAACACCTCATAACAAAACCAGCTATCTCTCTCTTCGTACCTGGCCACCAGTACTAACGTCTCAAGTCTCGGTACATCTTGGTAACCCCAGGATGAACTGCCCAAGCTGAAGCATGAAACTACCGCTTCAGCTCCTCACGTATATCGCATGGAACCCATACGCGTCAATGGAAATGCAAAACCTCATCATCACCTATCGTCCAACCAGGAGGATGGTCCTCACTTGCCACCATCTCCTGTAGAACTAGTCCTTCTAAATCTGATATCTCCCTCATCCTCACTCTGTCCAGGAGGGTAGAAGTCACAGCTAATGAGGAAAGACAAGTCTGCCCCTGACTGTCATGCACCTCCAGATGCATCTTAGAGAACAATGCAATAAGCTGCCACTCACCACTGGCTTCTTGCACAGCATGTATCTGTGTCTTCCTGCTCAGTGCATCAGCTACTTCATTACCTTTACCAGGTGTATAGGAAAGATCGAAATCGAAGGACTGTAGGTACTCGAACCACCTTCTCTACCTCAGATTCAGGTTATGCTGAGTAAAGATATACTTAAGGATTTTGTGGTTGGTGAAAACCACAAAATGATCTCCCAAAAGATAATGTCTCCAACAGTGCAACACATGCACAACTGCATTCAACTCGAGATCTTGAGTCGGGTAATTCCTCTCATGTGGACTCAACTGCCGAGACCCGTATGCCACAACTCAGTCGCCCTGCATCAAAACGGCTCCCGGCCCAATCCCTAACTCATCACAGTAAACTGTATAGTTCTTCCCCTGCTCTGGGAGTATCAGGATCGGTGATGATGTCAACCTTCCCTTCAGGTCCTGAAAAGCAGTCTTGCAAGCTTATAACCAAATGAACATCACACCCTTCTTAGTCAGACCTGTCAACGGTGCTGCTAAGCGGGAGGAGTCATGTATGAAACACATATAGTAACCATCCAGCCCTAAGAAACACTGTATCTCAAACACGTTCTTAGGATACTCCCAGGAAACTACTGCTCTAACCTTCTCTGGGTCTACTACAACTCCTGACTCTGAGATGATATGACCCAGGAAGTGAATCTGGTCCATCCAAAAGTGGCACTTCGAGAGCTTAGAATATAGGTGATGCTCTCTCAGTGTACTCAATACGATCTCAAGATGGTTGGCATGGTCGTGTCGAGTGTGAGAGTACACCAAGATGTCGCCCACGAATACTACCACAAATGAATCAAGATATGGATGGAACACACGATTCATTAGAGCCATGAAAACTACTGGCATGTTCATGAGTCTGAATGGCATAACCGTATACTCACATAGACCATACCTGCTCTTGAAAGATGTGAGTGGTATATCAGATCGTCTAGTGCGCAGCTGATGATATCTGGATCTCAAGTCAATCTTCGAGAACACTCGTGCTCCATGAAGCTAATCAAGCAGATCATTTATCCTCGCCAAGGGATATCGGTTTTTAACCGTCATCTGGTTCAGCTTCCGATAATCCACGCAAAGCTTAAGGGTACCATCCTCCTTCTTCGCAAAAAGGACCGGAGAACCCCAAGGATATGTAATAGGTCGGATAAAACCCTTCGGCTGTAGCTCCTCTAACTGCCTCTTGAGCTCCTGCAACTCAGGCGTGTCCATCATATAAAGAGTAATGGACACCGGTGCTGCTCCTGGAACTAGCTCGATATAGAAATCCACCTCACGCACCGGAGGCAGGCCGAAAAAGTCGTCCGAGAAGACCTCCCTGAAATGATCAACAACAAGAGGGAAATTCGTCTAACATGTCCCCCGGTCATCCAGATATAAGCTCCCAATATGGGCTGTGACTCCACCTCACCCATGATGCTCTGGTCCAGCTCGACTCGCCTGAACATCTCATTCGCCCTTGTATAGAAACTCCCCTCCCTCTAGTGACATGAAATGCACCCTGCGACGATAGCAGCCGACAAAGGCTCGAAAGCGAACCAACTAGTCCATCTCGAGAATAACATCATATCTCGTCATCTCCAGGATATAGAGGTCCCAAAGGAAGTGACACCCACCAACCTCAACGGGGCACTCCATGCACTGACGCACAAAAACCGTCTTAGTCTGCAAAGGAGTGTCTAGCGTCAAGATATCAGAAGAAGTAAAAAAACTAAGCCCAAGGCTCTCCACAGCGGGTACATATATAAAACTATGTGTAGTACCCGTATCAAAAAGTACTGAAGACAAGACAGAAGCTACTAGAATAGTACCTCTGACTGTCGAAGGTCTGGGATCATGATCTTGCTGGGTCTGTTGCACTACATATGCATGTCCAGTGCCACGACCCTATGACACAGCCTGGCTACCCTGAGCTATCCCGCCCTGCTGCCTCTGCGATCCTAGTGTCTGGCTACCACGACCATGACCACAATCTATGCCTGCACACCATGACACATTCCAATTCCCTGACTTGTAAAAAGCCACGGGTCTTGCTCTCACACATGGAGTCTGTACAGAACCCCTATCACTAGCCATCGGTGGACACACCCTACAAAAGTGCTGCAGGTGACCCATCTTGCCGCAATCTCGGCACTCCACTGGGACTCGTGGAAACTGCGGCCTCTTGTGCCCCTCTCTTCCACACTGGTAGCACCTGATCGGGCCACCTGAAGAGACTGCCTGGCTGGTACTGCCACCCTTAGAGAAGTCCATTTGTCTCTTCCTCTTTCCAGTAGAAATAGTACCAGTAACTGTGGTCGAACCGCACTGTCCCACACTACTAGATTCTTGTAGGTTCCTCTCTGTAATCAACGTCTGGTTCACAATCGCGTGTACAATAAGTAACCTGAAAACATTCACCAGCACTTGGATGTCATACCGAAGACCATCCTCAAAACGACTGGCTCTCAGTATCTCATCACCCACCAGCACGGGTGGAAAACACTGAAGCTCTGTAAAAGGAGCAGAGTAGTCCATCACCGACATAGCGCCCTGCTGCAGATTCATGATCTCTTGTTCTCTATCTTCCCTAAGCGTCTCGGGAACAAAGAAGTCATAGAAGACTATATGAAAATCCTCCCACTCCATGTACCTGTGATGATCTGACGGGGTGGTAACATCCTACCACCTCTTGGTAGAATCACGCAGCATGTAAGTCGCGAGCTTTACCCTCCTCCCATGAGGCGTCTCAAGATGCTCGAAAATAGTCTACATTGATCCTAGCCAAGACTCTGCAGCCTGTGGTCCTCCATCCCCTAAAAATGTAGGCGGATGATGCTGTTGAATGATATGCGTCAGCTCGTCCATAGATGTGGCAGCCTACGGTGATCCCTGAAAGTTCTGCATGAAACACAACAAGCCTTCACAGAACTGCATCTCCGCACCCGTGTCCGATATAACAGCTGGTGTCACATCTGGCTCTACTAGTGGATAAACTAGTATCTCATGGCCCACCATCTCTGGAGTATAATCATCTCCGCTCTCTAGGAGAACAACTCACGGTCGTCTAGACGGTATGACATTACAAGGTCAAAAGCATGCCTCAGATTCTATATTATTAAGACTGAAACGAAGGAACCACAAAGGAACAAGAGAAAGAATTCATTTCAAAATTTGCAAAAAAAGACTACACGGTGTGTACACTGACTACACGGCCTATACTTAACTTCCTTTCCCCTGCCCGGGTCCTTCTACATGGCTATGCCACATGACTTCTGTTCAACAAAACTACACGGCGTGTATAATATCTACACGGCGTGTACGATGTTATTTTCCAACTACCCGTGTTGTCTGTGACACAAGCGACTACTCAGCTTTACTCTACATGGCGTGTTACACCTGAACACGGTGTGTACAGTATCCAGTTTCCCAGCCACACGGCTAACTCCACATGGTCTATCCTCGAACAAGACTACACGGCGTGTCCCAAAGGTACACTGTGTGTTAACGGAGAGGTGACACCGGCCTGTGTTGTTAGTTACACGGCCAAGTCCCTAGGTCACACTACACGGCGTGTTCATCATTGACACGGCGTGCGGTACAGGAGTTCACCGATCTGTGTTGTTAATTACACGGACGGACTCTTGGTCACACTACACGACATGCAAAAAACTATGTGGCGTGTTTTACCCCAGCCCTTCCCTACCCCGTGTCGCCACCCACACGGTTTGTGACACGGGAAGAGACTACACGGAGTGTACTCAGGGTACACGACGTGTACTCAAAATGTTCATTTTTCTTCCTGAACAGAAGAACACACACGACATGTATGAGGTCCTATACGGCATGTATCCTGGGTTTTCTGCACAGTATTCCTCAGAAACTTCTCCGGAACCTAGAAAATACTGAAAACAACACCTAAGTGTCAAATTACGACCCATGGGGACCCATACACCCCAACGAATTAGTGTTTGACATCTTATTTGTGTTATAACCAATAACCAGTCAATGATCCAACAAATTCTGGTCAATAGGGGCCCATACTCCCCAAAAACCAAAGTTTGGAGTCCATCCTCTAAATAAGCTCAAACCAAAAACACCATATCACAAGGTAGGTATTTATCAAGAAGCTATCACAACAACATGCTTTTCTAGCACAACAACTATCACAACAACATGCGAATTTCTAATGCACCTATATGGCATGGAAACTATACATGGCATGTGATATCTAGCATGTTCATATATGATGCATGAGATGACATACCCTCATCTCATCGGGTTGCAACTAAATAGAACCCACATATAAAATATAAACATCACAATCCATGTGCGTCACCCAACGGTAAAACATATCAACCGTAAAATTGCAAAATCAAAGGAATGCAAAAATACAAGGTAGACTGGATTTTCCCTATACACGGGTTAGCTAAGCCTGGGCATAGCTTATTACCAACTACAGTTCTATCCTATCCCTGACTACAACTCCAAATAGTAAGTCAAAGAAAAGAAACACCCTCTGATACCACTTTGTAACATCCCGGACCCGGGTGCCACGCAATGGGTGCCCGGAGCCCGGTTCACCACGTGACCTCAAGAGCATTTCCCCAAATGCCAGAGGCTGCCAACTAGCAGCGAGGGCCCAGGTCTGATAGTGGGGAATCTATGCCCCCATTTGTCAAAGTGTAGCGTAGCAGAATACCAAAATAAACATTCAACAATAGCGGAAGCAGTAAACATACACAACTGAAATAATTACAGTAGTGGATATAACCAAAAGTATATAAGTGATGATGCTACATGTTTCAACTTCTAAGAAAACATCCATAACATGATATACATCAATACAGTATAGAAGAAAATAGAGTACAGCAAAGAAAGAAAAACAGCTAGCAGCGGCATCGCGAGCCTAGGCTCGGTCCCATGCCCTCATACTCCTCAGCAATAGTCCAGTACCTACATAGGGACTCTTGACCCTATCTACACCTGTAGAAACGTAATCTTTTTGGGCCGAAAAGCGTGACCCAAACAGGGTGTGAGAAATGTATCTCAGTAGGCACCCACCAAAGGCACGTTCCCAATTGCGTGTAAGGATGCAACAACAGTGTGTAATAGTAAAATGAAATAAAGTAAGAAGTACTCTATAGTAATTGACATAATAATTAAATTTCCATTTTATTATTCATTTAGTCCATTTAATTTAGTATCACCTTGTGCTCAACAGCACCAAGCCCTTAGGACAACCAGTATCTCGCCCTCAGGCTAATATAGTGAACCACGCCCTCAGGCTTGCCCTCAGGCCATCCAGAATCTCACCCTCAGCCATTGTAACAGAATTCTCGCCCTCAGGCATACGAAGTGTCTCCCTCAAGCACAGACAAAAATATCTCAGGCACGAAAGGTTTCCCTCATGCATAGTATAACGTAGCCCTCAGGCTAATACAGTCACGCCCTCAGGCTAATCACAACAATGCCATCAGCCAAATACAATCACGCCCTCAGGCTAATCACAAAAAATCCCTCAGGCTAACACAATCATGCCCTCAGGCTAAACAGGTAACCGGGAAATTCCCAACATATCAAAATGCATTAAACAAGCAATTCATTTCAAGGCAATTCTATAGTTACTACATTTAAGGCATACCCTCGGATATCCTGGACAAATGGCTAAACAGAGGAACACACCCCTCAGGATGGTCTTGAATCCAAGCAACGATCCCAAAAAGCATTTTATTATCACAATTTAATCACCTATGCAATTCTAGGCATTAAATATATCAACGGCCTCAACCACACGACACCCCATCATGGGTTCATGTCACGAAAACACACAAAAACACACGACAATTGGAAAAGATCACAAACCCACCTACCTTATATGCTAACGAATGCTATACCCGAACGCCGACTCGAGAAACTCCCATGAACGGTGTAGATCTGACGAAGAACAAAACCCATTAAAACGATAATAACTTACATTAGGAGAAGAATTGGTAATAACAGTACCAGGAGAGGAGAGGGCTTACATGTGCGGTTCCAACGAGATCGTCCGAAGCCGAATCGTATTCCAGATGAACGGCCAGTGGATCATCAATGATCTGGCCTCCTCCTTTGGCTCCAAAACGGCTCAAGTGCCTCCTCTGCCAAATGAGGAGGCTACTGCATGTTTTAAGCTGAAAAAACAAAGTACACGATGTGTACTTCAAAATACACGGCGTGTACTCCTTTCATTTAACTGTTCATTTGGCGGCACCGCCACATTGTTCATATGCCGATAAGAGTACACGACATGTACTCCCAAGTACACGGCGTGTACTGCCGCCCAGCTGGCGGAAACTCCACCGCCTTACTTTTTAAGCATGCTGAGTAACTACATGGCGTGTAAGGTACCACTACACGGCATGTAGTCGGTTTCTACACCCTTCGTCGTCGGCATGGCTACACGCCCCATGTACTCATCCCAACACGGCCAAAAGTACACGGCGTGTGGATAAAGTACACGGCGTGTAGTTCCAAAATTTAGGATTTTTCCCCATTTTCCATATTTTCTCAAAATCACTTAAGGAAAGAAAAGAAGAAGCCCGTACCTCTAAAACAAGAACCGAGTTCTTACAGTTTTCACATTTTATTTACTATTTGGTGGAAATAAAAATTGGTAAGAAGTAATAGATATTTGGTAATTAGTTATACTTTTCTGTTGTGATCCCACATATGGTAAAAATCCAAATTTCCTTAAATGAAATTTTTAGTTTTTATGATATTTACAATTACAGTTGATATTATTCCACTATTGGAAGTGGCACATGATTTATATGATTTTCAGTTCTATTTTGTTGAAACTAATTTGGTGAGGTTATTCCATATCATGAATCAAATATAAAACATGTTGATTAAATATTCCATGCATTATTCCATGCCATATATGATGAATTACTTATTACATGCAGTGATGATAATTGTTGGGGTATATATGCCTTTTGTTGGGATAAGTATATTTGGATATGTTATGTTATGAAATAGATTGATTCTATGTATTTTCCCATTAGGTTTATGAGAAATCTTGAATTAGAATTTGAAGATCCTGATTTAGCCTTAATGTGAATTTTGATATATTGTGTTATAAGTGGATTGTATGATTTGATACTTTTAGAGTATGGCCCCCCATAGATTGGAACTTAGTAGGCCAGAAAATTGACATTCTAAAAAGATTTTACACACATTTAATCTGTAAAAATTCAAAGAATGTGAATGTAAAATCAGATTGAAATGTCAAAAATATGAATCCAAGTGAAATGGGATTGTCTTATAGAAGGGAAAATGACCTTACCGGACCATAGTAATGGGATTTGTAGTGTATCACTTTTACATTAGTATTTTGACACATATATCTTTCCCTTGTCAAAGTAAGAGGGGTATAACATCATTGAAAGGGACAAACCTATCATATCATTGTGTCTCTGCTTTTGAGGATTAGATTCCTTAATGAACCCTAACATAGGCATGTGTTTGGTTTTGTAGAGACATTCCACCATGACGACCTCCCGTTTTAACTCATTAGGGTGGTGATGATCACACTCCAGAGGTGGTGGGCCATGGGAAACCAATGGATCCACTTGTTGTTCCAGTTTTGAAAACAAATACTATAATGAATGTAGGTGCTAAGGAACAATTCTATGAAGGCTCTGTGTGGTTCATACAGACTGTTCAGGGAGAACCCCGACCTTCCTAGACAATGGTAGAGTTGATGTGTAAATTTTAGTGGCAGAATTCACCCAAATTTTTAGGGGATGGCAGAACATAGGATTCAGATTCATGGATAGTGTTTAGGCTTTCTATCTTCATGAATGTTTATATTCCATGTGATATGAGGGTAAATCTCAATACGTATATGATGCGGGACTCCACCTACAGATTGTGGGACGATATCACTTATACGGATCATCATCAAGATATTTCCTAGAGAGAGTTTCATATGACCTTAGGTGACTATTTCTAAAAAATTATGTTGATGGATGATACATTCTTGGAGTCCATACATCTAGAGAGGGGTGCACTATCACTCGTGGAGTATTCATACCATTTTACAGAGCTCTAATACTTCATACCTATTCTGATGGATGACATGATATCGAATGCCAATAGATTTGTGAAGGGTACGACATATGACATATGATTGGAGTTAAATGACTTATTGATGACTACAATATCTTTTTTTATTTAATGAGGCACTAATCATAGAGTGTAACGTAATGGAATATAAAGGTATGATCCAATGCTGATTGACACCGAGATCTAGAACTCCATCAGCCGATAGTAGGTAGATTCTTATGGAGCATCCATGCAGTGATACTAGAATTAAGAAAATCTATTTAGGTATCCATGTGTGGTCCTACTAGTGTGGAAGGCTAGGACATAGGATGCTATAATGTACGATAGACCCTGTTGAGTTTCTTTCTTACAAAAAGAAGTGTCATCTACAACATTTCTGCCAAATGATTCCTCTAGTATCTATCGAAAGAGGTTCACACTGACTCCATGTTCTGATGGAGGGTCAACGACATATCATTCGGCTTTGTCCTACCGTACATTAGGTCGATTAGGCTGTGGTCATTGTATCCAGACCCCGGGTTTACAATGATTGTAAGGTAGGTTGTCTTAGGGTATCAAGGTGGTGACACACGGCCGTGGTACAAGATAAGAATATGCATTGCAACAAACCCATTATGATTAGGATCTCGTAAATTCTGTTGTGAGAGGTATTATTTTTATAGCCTCCATTTTATATTTATCACATATTGATATAGGCTCTTCAGAGAGAATTATTTTTCAACAATTTGTGGAGATCCTTGGGATCTATGAGTATACTTGTGATGGAATTATGATGCTATGCACTCTATTAAAGATCATAATGGAAGTTGTGTATCAGTGCAAGGAGTTACCCCTCGGGGTTGGTGGTTGTAACATTGTTTGGGACATTTACATCATCACGATAAAATTCATTGATTTCATTCATTGGATGGACTGGTTATTTCCTTTTCACACTTTAAAATATATTTTTCACTTCATGCTGAGTTTTACATCACCAGAGGGTAGGAAGATTCTTCAAAATTTTTAATGGGATTTCTAGTCAAGCTGAGATAGACATAAAAAACCTGCGTTGGGTAGGATGAAATCCAAGATTTCTAGTTTATATTTGGATGATTTTGGGACATGTAAGGTTGAATTCCCTGCACTGGTTGATCATTTTAGGGATTTCTATGTCAATGAAATTTGATGATTAGTTCTATAAAAATATGTAGAGTTCTCTATCAAGATAATACCCAAAGTTGTACCTGTATCCATTTATCCTTAAAGGATGGCTATGACTGAGTTTCTAGAGCTCCATAAGAAATTAGAGGATTTAATATAAAGTATTTTCATCTGAAATAATACTTCTTTATAGGGTTCTCTGTTCCCTTTCACAAAAAAATGGATGATGAACCCATTTGTCTATATGTGGATTAAAAGAAATTGAACTAGTTTAAGGTTTAGAAAAAGTATCCTCTTCCACAGATACATAACCTCTTGGCCCAGCTCTGATGATCATAGGTCTTCTAAACAATTTATTTGAGATAACATACCATCATGTGTGTGTAATACCATCAGGCATACCTCACATAACATTTCATATTAGGTATGGTATGTTTGTGTATTTTTTATGTCATTAGGTCTAGAAAACATGTCAGTGGTCTTCAGGGATCTCATTCTACAAGTGTCGTATCCCTATATTGATTTGTTTTTGGTTGTTTTCCTAGATTTTATCATAGAGTATTTTCATATTACACACAACAATTCCACCCATCTTGAGATAGTTTTTATTTCACTATGATTGAATCAATTATATGATAAGTTATCCGTGTTCTACTTCTAGATGGATCAGATATACAATCTGGGTCACATCATCATGAAGATATGAGTATCAATGGACTGAATGATGGTAAGAGTGGAAGTTACCTGGGAAAATACCAAGTACATCATTATGGTCTGGGTATTTAAGGGATGGATGGTTATTATAGGCGTTTCATACATGACTTCTCACTCATAAAAGAACCACTGTCAGGTGTGACTAATAAGTGTGTCAAGAATTTTTTGGCATATTATTACAAGAAAAACTTTCATGTGTTGAAGGAGAGATTCACTTCATCCCAGATTCCAATTATTACTAATCTGGGATGAAGTTTCATAGTTTAGTATGATGCATTATGTATAAGGCCCTAGCCTTAATCCTTACTTAATATTGAATTAAATGAGTAATTCACATTGAGGATCTTTTCAGGTTTAGAGTTTTCGAGAATTAGGACATAACTATTACATCTCAAAAGATTACAAAGTAGTCGCTTCTACTAAATTTCCATAAAATAAAAAACTCTTTAAAAGAAACATGTATAGTTCCATGTTTTAGGTAGCATGACATTCCCTTGATCCCATCCTTGACCCAATTCCACACTAAGTCATGTGAAAAAACATTTCAAAAAACTTGGGATGAGAATAAGGAGCTCAGTAAGCGATACACAAAGAATGAAAACTGTTAGTTTTTCAAAACAACAGGTAAACCATGAATACTTTATCAATATAATACTTTTCACCTTCATTAAGTAGTAAAAACTTTTCACAGAAAAAAAGTATCATTACTTACCTTTCTGTAACCAAAGGATTACCATAAACCCCATATAAAGAACACATAACATATATAAAGGTAACTTGGGACATAAACATACTTAAGTAGAATAACCATACGGTCGACTTCCACACATATCACTTAAATGGAATAGCCAAACAGGCAATTTCCATACATACTTAATGGAATAGCCATACGACCGACTTCCATACCCAATTCATTGGAGGTTATAACGTAACCACCCGTCCTGGTATTCACGGCACCACCCGTCATATGGTTTATAACGTAACCACCCGTTAAAATGTCAAAGTACCAATATAAAATCATAAAACATAAAACCAATATAAAGGAATGATAACATTTCCACATTTCAATCACAATATAATAGAATCCTTTGTCAAAACCATTTTCAATATCAAAATACATAAAAGAGTATATGGTATTTATTTCATTTTAAAAACATATCGGCTTGTTGAGGAAGCCAAAGACCAAATAATACTTGCGGCGGTGGAAAAGGTCGTTGTCACCGCGTATGTTAAAATAAACATTCCTTTTTGTCGTTTAGTAAAAAGATTCATAGAAAAATATTCCTTTTGTATAAAAGTAAAAGTCAAAGGGGTTTATACACCGTATAAAAGAAAGTTTTTTATAAAACGAAATATGCCTCAATGAAAGGATATTGAGACGAAGTCTCTTACAAAGACGGTATCCTTGGATTAAGGATAAATCAATTACATAATTATGTGTGACAAATGAATACACCAAATATAAGTGGATATTAAGTGTAAAATAATCAAAGGTCATTTCACACATATTCAAAAGATTACATATTCAATAACAACATGTTTAACCCAAAGAAATCGAAATTGGGTTAAGAAGTTCCCTTGATAGCCTAACGGCGTCACATCAAAATGAGTTGATGAGAGATAAAAAAAGGGTATCTCATCACATGGACATAAAATTTACATCAATAAGGATATATGAGAACATATCCCAAAATAACAATATGTAAATTAAAAGGCCCAACAAAATAATTCTTTTAAAAAAAGGAGGGTGAAAGGTTCCCTTACCAACTTGGGTAACTTTTGAAAAGTAGATCCCATTGAAGAAGTGTCATACAATGAATATGTAAATACCCATAAATGGAATTATATTACAATATGATTGTAATAGTGGGCAGTACATAAACCACTCAATGGAAATTGTGGAAAATGTAGCATAAATCTCACGGGAATAAAAGTGAGATGAAAAATCTCTTACGAAAAGTCGGTAGCCTAACGGCGCCACATAAAACATCCGAAATGGATTGATGAGAGAGAATAGGGTCTCTCATCACATGAACATAAAAATTACAGTAGGATTAATATAAAAAAACATTCCAATCATAAGAAATATGAGCTTAAAAGAAATGACATAAAAGTGTGTACTTAAAAAGAAAGAGAGTTGTAGGATCCCTTACCTCGGGTCCGACTTGACTCGATCGTTCTTTAATCTACTTTAAAAGTGTAACTCCTTTTGATTTGAGCCTAATGGCTTCCTTTGAAAGGATTATGCCCAAAGGGAATCCTCTAGGATGAGGATAGGGATGTGGAGAGAGTAAATGGGCAGGGGTTGGCCGAGCCAAAGGCTTGAGGAGTGTGTGAAATGAGGTAGAGGTGGGGGCCTTTTATAAGAGGAGAGGAGGGGCACTTTTGGAATGTAAGAAATATTACTTTATTTGAAAATGTGTTTCGGTTTGAAACGGTCCCACATTGATATAATTCGTGGATACGGTGATAAGGGTTCGAAATCCACCCATCAAATAAGTTTTGGACATGTGTAGTTCAATGATTTTACATTATCTTTCTATTTTATTTAAATCGTCAAATAATGATGTCATCGCTGCATCATTATTATGTCATAAATAATTTATTTTATTTAATGTTTAAAAATTATAAAAAAATCACTATGATGTAGGAAATCTTTTTATCTTTCCAATTACTATTTATAATCAAAATTTGGACTTCTGTAACCCCACTTAAAAAATGTTTTAGTAAAACAACTCATGTTTGTGTCAATTTAATTTTAACATTAAATAAAAATATATTATTATCATTTTCCAACTAAAGTGGCTCCATGGGGTCCCCAAGTTGGCCCATGGCTTGTCTTGGTCGGCCATGACTCACCCAATAGGTGTAGGATAAGTTTCATGGTGTTTTCACATTCTTATAATATCATTTTTACCTTAAATGACACTAATTACCTCTAATCACGATTAATGAAAAAAAGTTACTATTCACCAAAAAAATTATTTTTATCCCATTGAACCACATTTTACTTCTTAATTACAACCATGTATGTCGGATTTTTGAAATTCAAAACACATAAGTGGTAAAATTTCATTTAAACAAAAAAATCAGCTTTTATAAGTACCACTTACTGGTTTCACTATTCATCAAAAATTGAAGTTTTTCAGAAAAATACAAAAAATTCACCCTAAGCTATATTTGATATTCTGAATTCAAAAATGATGTCCGTTTTACAAAATTAAAAACATATTACTCACATTAATTAATTTAATAATTAAGTCCTGCTTTCAGAGAAAATAGCGTGTTTTTGTAAAACAATAAGTATCAAAAGACTGACACTAGTTTAAGTCTAATTTCAAAGTGAAATTAATTCCAACGACCACTATTGGATTTAATGGTAAAAATACTTTCTAATTTCACTTTAAAACCAATTCAAAATATTATCTAATCATATAAATAAATTAGATTAAAAAGAGGTTTTGAATTAAAACACAACATTCTACACTATTCATTAAAAAATGAACTTTATCGGAAAAATACCAAAAAATTACACAAAGTAAAATTTGATGTCCCGATTCTTAATAAGAGTTTTATTTGGTCCAAAAGAATGTATAAGAGTGATCAAAACTATATTTAATGACAGTTCTCCATTAAAAGGCGATAAGTGAACCTTTAGTGAAAACTAGGGCATATACACCTAAAATTTAATTCTTTCCGTATTTTAAGCCTTTAGCTTTTATTGGATAAATGTAAAAACATTAAAAAACATATATAATCATATTTTAGTTATTTCTATCCATTCCCGCCAATACAGCAGCTACATGTGAACTACCATTTGAAATAATATTATTTTATTATTAGAGTGCAACGTAAGATTCCCAAGAAACTCGTTGTTGCGTGTTGGGTATGCCATCGAGCATAGCGTCCCCTTTTAAAGTCACATTAATATTTTATTCACAAATATGGATAAATATGAAAATGTAATATTCTTTATTTACTTGGGGTGTTACATCCTTCCCCCCTTTTGGGAATTGCATCCTCGCAATTTTAAAATTGAGCTTGGAAACATCCTTGAAAGTCCCACATCGGAAAAAGAGTCGGTAAAACAATCACATTAAAATAAAGGATGATAAGTACAGAGGTCACCCGAGTTAACCCATACTAGGATTCCATGTAGGAAAACATGGACATGGAGGAGAAAACATAGGGTCATGTTCTGATGGAGAGTGATAGAAAACATGTTTAGGAGAAAGTTAACCACAAGAAAATCAAAAACTTGTGATGGGTTAAACGGTATTCGATTCCCCAGTAATAAAAGTTAATAGAAAACATTTTTGTTTTAAGTTACATTTTATTGAGGAATTTATTCATAAGGAAACATAATCACTTATAATATTGACTTTCAACTTTTATTAGATTCCTTACACAAACTCATATTTTCTCCAAAAGATGAGTATTTAGGAAGACTTGTTCACATTAAGAGTACTATAATCAACTTCTAGAGAATCACCTAATCCACAAAAGATAACTATATACATCCCATGTCTTTAGGCTTTAACCAAGACCAAAACCAAAAAGGTTAGTACAAGGTCAGATAATCCAGAAAAGGATATCCCATTAAAAAGAAAATCTATTTTTAATCTCCAAAATTTGTCCAACAAAACCCAAAGTTCAACGAGGACCAATCTATAATCAATTTGTCCATAAAATTCTTCAAAGTAAACCAATATAAGATTGAAACCCAAATATTTGAAGGATTTAGTCGCATATTCTTCCAAGATAAATCGTAACATTTATCTCCAAACAATATCAGTTTCTCCTAAAGTCTCGTTTTGAAAAGTAATTAACCTAATAAAATATCCTCCATGATAGGTTAATAATTTTCATAAATAACCCAAAATCAACTTACTCTTAATTCATAAAATCATATTACTAAAAAGAATCGGTCAAACTAACCAGGGACTTCACATAGTCCAGTGGTAGTATATAAATACCAGTCGCACTTTGGTTGTGGGTTCGATTCCCGCAGCTTTGTCTGACGCGACGGGTTGTCACACGGTCTGCGTGTTGTCCTTTTTCCAAAACTGTATAATTCTTAAATCATTCCCCAAAAAGAGATAAAATCATCAAAAATGATCATAACATATTTTAACCTCAAGTATATCTCATGCCTTTCATTTTCCGTCATAACATATAATAACCCATAATTACCTCAAAAGTAAGGATCATATAAACTCTAATGGTTACCTTTATAATTATTACCTGAACTTCCACATGGATTAGTCATCTTGTACATGATGCATTACAGAACATACCAAGGTTCAAGTGGTTGATCATGACTCCTTGATATTTGGTTTAGAACAACCACGAGTTTCCTCATTGAATCCTCCATTTTATCTAGTATCTTAATCAGAGAACCACTACAGTTTCCTTCAAACCTGTTGTCTCTTTGGTGCCTGCTAGATCCATCCATTCACTAAAAATAGAAATGTCAGTGTGAGTATATCAACAAAACCATCATGTACTAATGAGGAAGGTAAACACTAAGATACACTTACTCATTCACATTATCTAAAACTAGGACTCTTTCTGAAATCCTAACCATTATGGTAATGTCACATATGCTTAAAGAATACCCTAACCTCTAAAGTTATCTAAACCGACCTTTGATACCAACTATAAGGCCCTAGCCTTAAACATTACTTAATATTGAATTAAATGAGTAATTCACATTGAGGATCTTTTCAGGTTTAGAGTTTTAGAGAATTAGGACATAACTATTACATCTCAAAAGATTACAAAGTAGTCGCTTCTACTAAATTTCCATAAAATAAAAAACTCTTTAAAATAAACATGTATAGTTCCATGTTTTAGGTAGCATGACTTTCCCTTGATCCCATCCTTGACCCTATTCCACACTATGTCCTGTGAAAAACATTTCAAAAAACATGGGATGAGCATAAGGAGCTCAGTAAGGGATACACAAAGAATGAAAACTGTTAGTTTTTCAAAACAACAAGTAAACCATGAATACTTTATCAATGTAATACTTTTCACCTTCATGAAGTAGTAAAAACATTTCACTAAAAAAAAAGTATCATTACTTACCTTTCTGTAACCAAAGTATTACCATAAAACCCATATAAAGAACACATAACATATATAAAGGTAACTTGGGACATAAACATACTTAAGTGGAATAACCATACGGTCGACTTCCACACATATCACTTAAATGGAATAGCCATATATCCAATTTCCATACATACTTAATGGAATAGCCATACGGCCGACTTCCATACCCAATGCATTGGAGGTTATAACGTAACCACCCGTCCTGGTATTCACGGCACCACTCGTCATATGGTTTATAACGTAACCACCCGTTAAAATGTCCATGTACCAATATAAAATCATAAAACATAAAACCAATATAAAGGAATGATAACATTTCCACATTTCAATCACAATATAATAGAATCCTTTTCCAAAACCATTTTCACTATCAAAATACATAAAAGAGTATATGGTATTTATTTCATTTTAAAAACATATCAGCTTGTTGAGGAATCCAAAGACCAAATAATACTTGCGGCAGTGGAAAAGGTCGTTGTCACCGCGTATGTTAAAAAAACATTCCTTTTTGTCGTTTAGTAAAACGCTTCATAGAAAAAGATTCCTTTTGTAGAAAAGTAAAAGTCAAAGGGGTTTATACACCGTATAAAAGAAAGTTTTGTATAAAACGAAATATACCTCAATGAAAGGAGATTGAGACGAAGTCTCTTACAAAGACGGTATCCTTGGTTTAAGGATAAATCAATTACATAATTATGTGTGACAAATTAATACACCAAATATAAGTGGATAATAAGTGTAAAATAATCAAAGGTCATTTCACACATATTCAAAGGAATACATATTCAATAACAACATGTTGAACCCAAAGAAATCGAAATTGGGTTAAGAAGTTCCCATGACAGCCTAACGGCGTCACATCAAAATGAGTTGATGAAAGATAAAAAAAAGGGTATCTCATCACTTGGACATAAAATTTACATCAATAAGGATATACGAGAACATATCCCAACATAACAATATGTAAATTAAAAGGCCCAACAAAATAAGTCTTTTAAAAAAAGGAGGGTGAAAGGTTCCCTTACCGACTTGGGTAACGTTTGAAAAGTACACCCCATTGAAAAGTGTCATACAATGAATATGTAAATACCCATAAATGGAATTATATTAAAATAGGATTGTAATAGTGGGAATTACATAAATCACTCAATGGAAATTGTGGCAAATGTAGCATAAATCTCACGGGAATAAAAGTAAGATGAAAAATCTCTTACGAAAACTCGGTAGCCTAACGGCGCCACATAAAACTTCTGAAATGGATTGATGAGAGAGAATAGGCTCTCTCATCACATGAACATAAAAATTACAGTAGAAGTAATATAAAATAACATCCCAATCATAAGAAATATGATCTTAAAAGAAATGACATAAAAGATTGTACATAAAAAGAAAGAGAGTTGTAGGATCCCTTACCTCGGGTCCGACTTGACTCGATCGTTCTTTAATCTCCTTTAAAAGTGTAACTCCTTTTGATTTGAGCCTAAAGGCTTCCTTTGAAAGGATTATGCCCAAAGGGAATCCTCTAGGATGAGGAGAGGGATGTGGACAGAGTAAATGGGCAGGGGTTGGCCGAGCCAAAGGCTTGAGGAGTGTGTGAAATGAGGTAGAGGTGGGGGCCTTTTATAAGAGGAGAGGAGGGGCACTTTTGGAAAGTAAGAAATATTACTTTATTTGAAAATGTGTTTCGGTTTTAAAAGGTCCCAAATTGGTATAATTTGTTGATAAGGTGATAAGGGTTCGAAATACACCCATCCAATAAGTTTTGGACATGTGTAGTTCAAAGATTTTACATTATCTTTCTATTTTATTTAAATCGTCAAATAATGATGTCATCGCTGCATCCTTATTATGTCATAAATAATTTATTTTATTTAATGTTTAAAAATTATAAAAAATTCACTATGATGTAGGAAATCTTTTTATCTTTTCAATTACTATTTATAATCAAAATTTGGACTTGTGTAACCCCACTTACAAACTGTTTTAGTAAAACAACTCATGTTTGTGTCAATTTAATTTTAACATTAAATAAAAATATATTATTGTCATCTTCCAACTAAAGTGGCTCCATGGGGTCCCCAAGTTGGCCCATGGCTTGTATTGGTCGGCCATGACTCACCCAATAGGTTTAGGACAAGTGTCATGGTGTTTTCACATTCTTATAATATCATTTTTACCTTAATGACACTAATTACCTCTAATCGCGATTAATGAAAAAAAGTTACTATTCCCCAAAAAATTTATTTTTATCCCATTGAACCACATTTTACTTCTTAATGACAACCATGTATGTCGGATTTTTTAAATTCAAAACACATAAGTGATAAAATTTCATTTAAACAAAAAAATAAGCTTTTATAAGTACCACTTAGTGGTTTCACTATTCATCAAAAATTGATGTTTTTCAGAAAAATCCCAAAAATTCACCCTAAGCTATATTTGATATTCAGAATTCAAAAATGAAGTCTGTTTTACAAAATTCAAAACATATTAGTCACATTAATTAATTTAATAATTAATTCCTGCTGTCAGAGCAAATAGCGTGTTTTTGTAAAACAATAAGTATCAAAAGATTGACACTAGTTTAAGTCTGATTTCAAAGTGAAATTAATTCAAATGACCACTATTGGATTTAATGGTAAAAGTATTTTCTAATTTCACTTTAAAACCAATTCAAAATATTATCTAATCATATAAATAAATTAGATTAAAAAGAGGTTTTGAATTAAAACACAACATTCTACACTATTCATTAAAAAATGAACTTTATCGAAAAAATACCAAAAAATTACACAAAGTAAAATTTGATGTCCCGATTCTTAATAAGAGTTTTATTTGGTCCAAAAGAATGTATAATAGTGATCAAAACTATATTTAATGACAGTTCTCCATTAAAAGGCGATAAGTGAACCTTTAGTGAAAACTAGGGCATATACACCTAAAATTTAATTCTTTCCATATTTTAAGCCTTTAGCTTTTATTGGATAAATGTAAAAACATTAAAAAACATATATAATCATATTTTAGTTATTTCTATCTATTCCCGCCAATACAACGGCTACATGTTAACTACCATTTGAAATAATATTATTTTATTATTAGAGTGCAACGTAAGATTCCCAAGAAACTCGTTGTTGCGTGTTGGGTACGCCATCGAGCATAGCGTCCCCTTTTAAAGTCACATTAATATTTTATTCACAAATATGGATAAATATGAAAATTTCATATTCTTTATTTACCTGGGGTGTTACATTATGTATTAGTTTGGGCATATTCCTTATGTAGGGGGATTGATTCATTGCATACAGGTCTTTGAATTTGAGTCCAAATGATTGAAATTACCCGACACATGATGTGGATTTAACTAGAGTTGCTCAAAAATTGTGCTATTGGAAACATTACATGTTGGGAGATAATTTTTTAGTGTAAATTAACCACAAAATCATGTAGTATGTTTTTATTTAGTGTGATCTGAAACTGAGGCAACAAAGGTGGGTTGAGTACCTACTGTCTTCTAACATTGATCTTGGATACATGCCTAGTAAATGAAATTTAATGGAAAATGTACTCATTATAAGGACTTTGATATAAGTAGTGTAGATGGATAGTATCTAGTGGAATATTTTAGAGTTTTTGTCTAAGATTCACTTTGAGGTACACAATATTTAGGTTAATATTTTCCATTCATCTATAGTTATTACCTCTAAACATTTTCATATAGTGGGGATGATGTATCTATCAGACTCGGAAGGCTTAGTTCTATGACATAGTGTGGTTGGTGAGGACCCTCTTCCAAGATGGATCATATAAAATGCTGAGATCATGAGAGTAAATGGTAAGGTCTGGGTCTCTAGACATGACCAAATAGATAAATTAGTATTTTCATGCATTATCTTGGTCAGTTAGTCCTAGTGTCACCAAAATGTATCAAAATGTTCATCAACAATATTGGTGGTGAGGTATGAGAATCGATATAGAAGGTTTTGTTATAAGGTGTTCCACCTATTAGCAGGTGAAGGTATAACACCATTGACCATCAATACATTTATAGTAGTTATCCCTTACAAAGTGGGAATATAATGACAATAAAATGGATTTCATGATGGGATTACCGAGGTCACCGCAAGTAAATAGTCATGTATAGGGTTTTGTTAATAAAATCTTGATGGTTTATTATTTCCTACCTATCCAGTGGCCATTTTATTTGATGAGATTGGGAGGATTAGTTTCATTGAGATAGTACAACTACATGGGGTTCTTCTTTCAATCATTTCATACTAGGATGCCTACTGTACGTATAATTAATTGAAAGGGATATAGAGGGTGTTGGGTTCTAATGTTCTTCTAGGAACGTATTACCACCCATAGATAAATGGCCAGTGAGAGAACATGATTTATATTCATAATGACATTCTAGAGGAATGCATCCTAGATTTTTGGGGCTCTTGGCAGAGTCATATACCCCTGGTTGAGTTTTTCTACAATAATATATTCATAGTAACTATACATATTTAACTATATGAGGATTTTTATGTTATTCTATACTGATCAACCCTTCATTGGTAGGAAGTAGGAAAGGAATCTACGTTGTGACCTTATGTTGTCAATGATTCCACTAAAGAAGTTCAGTTCTTAAGTGGATGGCTACTTCATAGTCACAACAAAAATCCGAAACTAATCACAATAGATGACCCCTCAAGTTTGAGGTTGGAAATTGATTATTCTTTCATGTTTCACCAATGGTGGTACACAAGAGTATTATGAGACAAGGAATGATTTCTTCAAGTTATATCGGGTAGTTCAAGAGTCAATAGAGGGTTTGGACGGTAGCCTATTTGTTACACGTACCTCATATATGAGGCCCCGATCATAAACATTACTTTAAATTAAGATTGTTAAATAATGTGAATTTAATTTTCATTGAGGATATTTTTCGGTTTAAATATTTAATGAATTAGGTCATAAATCATACATAAAAACTTAAATATTACATGAAGACTATTTATCTCAAAATCATTTAAAAAAAAGAAAAACTCTTTAAAAAGGAAAATGGTATTTTTTCATGTTTGAACAGAATAAAATTATCTTTATCCCATCCTTGACTTTATTTTTCTTTATATCCTATGAAGAAAATTTCCAATAATGGGATATGAATAAGAATTTCAGTAAGGGATACATAATGAATGAAAAGTGTTATTCTTACTAAAACATGTAAACAATGAATATTTTATCATTATGTAATACTTTTCACCTTTATGAAGTAGTAAATACACATCACTTATATAATCTCATTTAGTAAACTTTTTGACCAAAAAATATTACTATAAACTCATAGAAATACACTTATAACATATAAAAGATTCCTAATAAATAAAATAATTAAATGGAATAACCTTATAATCATCTTCCACACATCTTACTAAATGTAATATACATACAACTGACTTCCATGACCAATGCATAATAGGTTATAATGTAACCACCCATAATTGTTTTATCACAGAACCACCCGTAATTTGGATTATCATGTAACCACCAATCTTGCCTTATATCTTTACCACAAGTCAAATGTCCAAGTACCATTTAAAAATAATAACGCATAAAACAATAATAAAATAAGAATAACATTTCCACATTGAAACACAAAAGATCTTTTTAAGATATATAAATATTCAACCAATTTCCAAAGCCATTTAAAAGATTTAATAAAGAGGATTTTAATCAATGTGTCCCAAAAGACTTTGAAACTTTTAAAATAAATTATCATTTTAAAAAATTTATTTCAACATAAATAAATTATTAGAACCCATATTTAAATGATGTAAATGAAATAGATTTTTTTAAATGAATAAATAATTTAATCATTTAGAATGATGCTTTACTTAATGAGTACCCTACCACTTTAGAAACACGTGAATAAGAATCATTTAGGAATAAAAATAAATGGAACTTTAAATTTCCTCAGCATATAAAAATTCATGATATAATGTGTCAAAAGGGTTTTATATACCCATTATATTATAATAAATGTTCCTAACAATAATATATTCCGCAATGAATGAATATTGAGATGAAATAAATTCAAAAGATCGTATCCTTGGATTAATGAGAAATAAATTAAATAATTAATTGTGAAAAATATAAATACACACAATATATGTAAAAACTTATTGGAAAAAAATCCTATTTCATTATCCAGTATTCATGGAAAAATAAAACCAATGACATGGATATTTAACTATATGAAATGTGATTGATTTATTATTTCCCTTAAAAAGATTGTATAAATGACGTAAGAATTTATCAATGGGGTGAATATGTGTAGAAACAATATATCAACACAATAGAAAGATGAAATTAAATCATAAATATATAAACAGTGACTCCACACATAATCTTGGCATAATATAATCAACAATGTATGTATAAAACCAAATGAGTGGAAATTGAGATTAGAAATTTCTTTAAAATGATCATTTTGTTAGTAAAATAGATTGATTAAGTGTATTAACTAAAAATACAAATAAATTACTCATAAATACAAGATAGGATTTCAAAATTTATATCTCACATAATCATAGAATTGCATAATCGAGAAATAGAATATTAACCCAATGAATAGAAATTGGGTTCATGATTTCCCTTAACTTGAGATCAACTTGTCTCCTTTATTCTTTATATTACTAATTAGTAAACATAGGTTAAGTTATACAATCATCAGAACCATATTCATTTTATATTACTTAATATCGTGTTATAAAAATTACATAATTATTTATGTTCAAATCGGTCGTTTTGTCCATATTCGGTACATGAGTCGAAAATGAACCCGTTTTGATGTAAATTGTACATGTGGTCAGATTCAATTATATCTAGAATATTATTCATGATTCTTTGGTCATATATACCAATTATATATGTATTTATAATAGTCTATAACATTTGGAGATAAAAAATTAAATTCCCCATTCATAAAGGCGGTAGGCCGTTCATACGCATGAAAACAACTTTCATTTCATTGTCATATTAAATGACTAAGAACTAAATGATAAATAGCTATATTATAATTCAAATAATATATTTACGTTATATATTTATAACAATTTCATTAAATATATCCTTTACATGTTCCATGTGTGTAATGAAATAGTCATATCACGATGAGGGGGTGGTATTCCAGACGTCCTAAAATGAAATTATTGTATTTGCACATCATGGAGTGCATAATGTTCTATTGTAAATAAAAATTATAGAAGAATAGAAACAATATATATATATATATATAATTTATAATATATCACATATATATATATAGTTCCAACATAATGTTCACCAAGAGAGGTGATAGGAGAATGTTGACCAATCATTGTTTCGTGTGGCAGTTGTTCACCGTACGTAGAAACAATATGATTGTATCCCTTAGATGGAGGTGTGTGAAAGTTTAGTTAAAATAATTCTCATAAAAACATTATAGTACATTTTGGATACTGGTTTTGTTATGTAATAAATGAATAATAAGAGCATAGGGAGTGTAGAAGAAAAATATAGAAAATGAACTTCAGAGAAGACATTATCCCAAAATCAGGTAACTTCTTTTGATTTGAGCCAAAAGGCATTCTTGAATAACCTTCATCCAATGTTATTGGTTAAAAACTAAAATGATGGATTTTTGGAGATTATTTAATAATAATTTGTATGATCTAAGTGGCTTTAGAGGTGTGATTATGTGGGTAGAGGTAGTGGCCCTTTTATTAGTGGGGAGAGGGGTGATTTTGGAATGTCTTGAAATATTAATTTATTATAAATTAAATTTCCATTACAACTGGTCAAAACACATTTATTTAGAATATTAGATTATTTTAGTGAAAATAACTATTATACAATAATTTTATGGCAATTATTTAATTTTTTGTGTCCTTATCTTTTTGGTTTATCCATTATTTGACCCCTTTTAATCCTAATGTGATATCATTTTATTTACATATTATCAGTTAATGTAATTACCATATCATGTTAAAAGACCCAAAAAATTCATTTATGACATTATTTAACATATCTTTCCCATTTGGCCAAATATTTTATTTTTATGAATTTAATATCTTTTAGTAAAATATTTTATATTTTGAGTTAGAAATTATGTTAATTTTTAACACTATTCATACATGAATTTTTTTTCATATTCAAAAGAAATTTAATTCATTAAAAAATTAATGAATTATAACATGTCATATTAACCTATATAATTCATGTAAGTCAATAATTATGTCAAATACTATTTATTTTTATATTTATTATATCATTTATTTGTATTATTTTATTAATAAAGCAATCACTGCATCATCATTATGTCATAATTTAATAAATTTATTAAATTCTGTCAAATTATAAATATAATATCATGATTCAGTGTATATGTATATATTTATAATGAATATTTATATTCATATATATCAATTATATTACCCCCACCATACAAATGTTTATCTAAAATTACACATTTTATGTTATATTTATCTTTACATTAAATTAATATTTATAAAAAGTCACTATCTCACCCCGGTGGATCCATAGGGTCATAAATCCGATCCATGGATTCCCATGCTCTGGTTTATCTCTTAATATAGGATGAGGAATAGTTTTAGGGTATTTTTATATTATTATAATAATATTTTTTACCCATATTTACAAGATTCAATCTTTAACCGTGGTAAATAAAAATAAGTACTCAAGATAGCATTCATAAAGTCAAAAATAAAAGGTACTTATTTACAAAATTTGGAACATATAATTCCCGCTATAGAATCCATTTTTTCTTATTGAAAATCCAGATTTTTCCAAAATTAATTTAATACTAATTCCCCCTGTTAAAACCAAAACGCTAGATTTTGAGATATAAACCTGTCAAAAGATTGGCATGTATTTATGTCCAATTTCAATGTAAATTTACATTAAATTACCAAAAATGGATAAAATGATAAAAAAATTAATCCAATTTCATATTAAATCAAATTATAAATATAGTTTAACAATAAAAATAAATTAGATGAAAATTAATTTCTGTTTTAAAATTTATTATTTTTCACTATTCATAAAAATATGGATTTTTTCTAAAAAATACCAAAATTTCAACAGATGTATATTTTTATTTCCCTATTATTAATAAGAAGTATATGTAATAAAATATAATGTACAGAAGTGAAAATAATATTTTTAAAAATGATTCCCTCTCAAAATAATATAAAACCACTTTTTAAAATTATTAAGGTATTTTATACCTAAAAATTGATTCATTCTTCATTTCTGCCTTTAAAATTCATTGGATAAATGAAAAAACATTTAATAAAAATGTATAATCATATTTTAGATATTTATATTCATTCCCACCAATAAAAAAGCAAGGTTTTATGTACTATATAAAATATTATTAATATTTTATTATTTTATGGTATAACTCAATGTTGTGTGCAATGTATGATTTCGGAGAAACCCATTATTGCGTATCGATTATGATACCAGAAAAAGAGTCCCATTAAATGTAACATTAATATATAATTCATAAATTTTTTTATGTAAAAAATTATTATTCTATAAAAACTTAGGACATTATATCGTTCCCCCCTTTTAAAAACTACATCCTAGAAATTTAAAAATTGGGCTCGGTAATATAATAGAAAATACGACATCGGAAAAAGTTTCTATAAAACTATCACGTTATAATATAGAAAAGTAATTATAATGGTCAAATGATATAACACACACAAGGGTTCCGTATAGGAAAAAATTGATATGGAAGAAAAAACTAACCATCAATTTAAGTTGGAGAGTGATAGATAATATGATTAGAAGAATGATAAAAACCAGAATACCATAAACTTGTGGTTGGTTAAATTGTAGATGATTTATTAATATGGAAAGTATACCTAAAATGAAATTGTTTTAATCTACTTTTCAAAATGTTGAGGAATTTATTAAAGATCATTACTAAGAACATAATGATACTTACATACTTGTCCAGTAGTGTTTCATACTTCAATTAATTTCAACCACATACTAATATTTTCTCCAAATGATGAGTATTCAAGATGTCATGGTCACACCTGAAGCACTATAATCAACTTCAATAGAATCTCATAATCCAAAAATGATGAACTATATATATCACCTATATTTATACATTATCCAAAAACCAAAAAGTGTAATAAAAGATCAGATAATATCCCAAAATGAATAATCTTTTACAAAAATAAATTCTACTCTTAATCACTAAAATTAATCAAACAATACCTACAATTCAAAAAATAGCATTCAATAAACAATTGTCCCTAAGATTCATCAAAAAAATACAAACTAAATTAGAAACCCAAAATTTAGAATGATTTGTTCACAATGTCATACAAGATAAATCATAAAATTTATCTCTAAATAACATCTACTACGCTTAATGTCTCATACCAATAAGTAACTAACATAATAATATTCTCTCCATGATATGTTAATCATTTCAAAAAATAACCCAAATATCTATTTTCCAAAATAAAAACATTGATTTTTCCAAAATAAAATTCTACCATTACACATAAAATTAAATCTCATTGTATTCTATTTTTATTAAGAATATAGAGTCCCCAAAATAGCTATTTCAAAATTAACATTTATAACTTAATAAAAAATAATTTTAATATACTATGTATATTCATTTGATAGTACATAAGTTCCAAAAATCAAATTTTTATTAATACATAAAATCATTCGAATAAAAATATTAAGCTATAATGACCACATAGATCAGACAACACATTTCTATGCAATAAATCCTAGTCGCACTTTAGTTGTGGGTTCTGTACCCACCACATTTCCAATAAGAAGGTTTTTCACTCAATTTATGTGTTTTCCTTTTTCAAAAACAGTATTATTATAATAAAATTTAAAATTTAAAATTAAATCCTCAAAAATAACCATAACTTTTTCTAACATCATTGTTCATTTCAAACCTCAAATTTTTCACCCCAAAAACAAATAACCCTTAATTTCATTAATGGTTAATGTCTCCCAGTGTATGATTAATCACCTTGAAATAACATAATCCTAAAAATTGGTTTCTAAGTCATTGAACTTATAATATACTTCAAAATTATAAACTGATGATGATATCCCTAACCATTAATAAAAAATCATAATCTCAAAAATTTTATAAACTGACCTCTGATACCCACTATAAGGCCTCAATATTAAAAATTACTTAATCTTGAGATAATTCAGTAAATTGAATTTAATTCACATAGGTAATATTCCAGGTTTATTGATTTAGATATTTAGTTCATAACTCATACATAAAATCCAAAACATTACAAGTAGACACTTATACTCTTTAACCATTTTTTTCTTAAAACTAAAACAATTTATAAAGATACATGGTATCATTTCATGTTTTAACAACATAATATTTCCATGATCCCATCCATGACTCTATTATTCTTTTAGTCATGTGAAAAAATATATCAATTATAGGGATACGTATAAAATTCATATTAAGGGATACATAAATAATGAAAATTTTTAGTTAAAATAAGGCATGTAAAACATGTATACTTTATCATAAAGTAACACATTTTACCATTAAGAAGTAGTAAGTATACATCACTGAATAGCTCATTGGTTACCCTTTTTGTAACCAAAATATTACCATAATCAAATTGAAAAAAACATATGACATATAATGGTAACATGGGACATAACATACTAAAATAAAATAACCATATAGTTGACTTATACATATATCACTAAATTCAATATTAATATTTCTAACTTCCATACCAAATGCATTAGAGGTTATAACATAACATCCCGTCCTTAGTTTATCACAGAACCACTCATCATTTGGTTTTTCAAGTAACCAATCATCTTTTCTTATCACACAACCACTCATCATATTTCACATTACCATTTAATAATCATAACACAGTAAATAGCCATAAAAGAAAAATAACATTTCTATACTACAACCAAAAGCTATCATTTTATGTTTTAGAAATATTCTTCCTACTTCCAAAATCATTTAAAACATTTAATAAATAAAATTTTTATTCTAAGTATCCCATACAACATTGAAACATTTGATATAAATTATCATTTAAAAAAATTCATTTCCATATAAATAAATTCTTAAAAACCTTTTTTAAATCAGGGACATGAAGTGGAAGGTTTTTAGTGAATAAATATTTTAAAAAACATAAATGGTGTTTTAGTTAAAAACTCTCTTACCACTTAAGTGAATCATGAATAAAAATAATTAAGAAATAAATTTATACAGATCATTAAATATGATGATAATATACTATTTAATTATATAAAGACTCTCAAAAATTTATATACACGTTATTGGATATTAAATGTTCATCAAAACAAGATATACCTCAATAAAAGGATATTGACTTGAAATTCATTAAAAATATCGTATCATTTGATTAAGGATAAATAAATGCCATAATTATGTGTGAAATATTTTAAATACACCTAATTCAAGTGGATATTCAGTGTAAAAAAATTATTTTTCACTAAAAAATATTCTTGAAAAAAAAAACCAATAACAAGAATATTAAACTCAATGAAATGAGATTGAGTTATGACTTCCCATGAAATGTTCATATAAATGACGTAAGAATTTTTCAATGGGGTGATTATGTGTTGATAATTTTTAAACAGAAAAATTAAATTTGAAATTAAAACATAAATCAATAAATAGTGATTCTTCATATAATCTAGGCACAATATAATCAATAAATTATTTGTAAAACCAAATGTGTGGAAGTAATGTTTAGAAATTCCATTACAAAGATCATTTAGTTAATAAAATTGATTTATTAGGTGTATTAACTATAAATTCACATAATGAATGTATAAATACATGATATGATATCAAAATATATTACTCACATAATCTTATCATGATATAATGATGAAGTAGAATATTAACCCAAATAATAGAAATTTGGTTAAGAGGTTCCTTTACATTTAGTCTTACATGTATCATTAATTCTTTATAATATTGATTAACAAACATAGGTTAATTTATAATTTCTTTATAACTATATTTTATTTATATTACATATTAACATTTTATAATAATTATATAAATATTTAGGTTTGTATCGATCGTTTTGTCGATATTCATTACTTGAGTCCAAAATGATCTCATTTTGATGTAAATTTTCCCCGTGGTAAAATTCTATCATCTCCAGAATATTAATCATGATTTAAATATCATATATAACCAGTATATACATATTTATAATCTTCCATAACATTTGGATATATGAAAACAAATGGATTGTTCATGGAGAATGTAGGTCATTTGTACGCATGAACACTGCTTTCACTATTAAGCCATATTAAAAGAATGAAAACTGAATGATACATAGGTATATTATAATTAAAGTATAATATAAATCATATATATGTTTTATAAGATCATTAACTACATACATTATACGATCCATGTTTGGAATATATGATTTATTTCACATTGAGGGGGCGGTAGTCCGTACTTTGTCAAATGAAATTACCATATTTACACATCATGAAAAGAATAAAGGTATGTTGTAACTAAAAATTACAGAAGTATGGAAACAATATAAATATAATAAATACGACATATATATATACATCAATCATAATGGACAACATTGGAGGTGGTAGGTGAGAATTTAACAATCATTGTTTTGTGAGGCAGTAGTTCACCGTACAAAGAAACAATATGTTTGTATCTATTAGATAAAGGTGTGTGTAAGTGTAGTTATAATACTTCCAAAAAACAACTTAGAATATTGAATATAATATATTTTTTATTTAAACAAATATTAATTATAGAGTATGTTTTTGAGAAGGAAAATAAATAAATGGAACATGAGAGTAGAAGTTACCTCTAAATCGTGTAATTTCTTTTGATTTGAGATAAAAGGCTTTATTGGATTGCAGTTTGCCCACGGTTAGGAATCATGGTGAAACATAGATATTTTTGGAACTTATTTGATCAGAATATGGATGATATAATGGTATTTATATATGAGATTATGTTGGTAGAGGTGGAGGCCTTTTATAAGATGTTAGGGGCACTTTTGAAAGGTCTTGAAATATTAATATATTATAAATAAAATTTTGACTAAAAATGGTCCAAAGCATATTTAGTTCGAATATTATTTATTTTTTGTTCAAATAACGATCATAAAATATTTTTTATACACGTTTATATTTTTTGTTATCCTTATATTTTTGGATTTACACTTATTCTACCATTTTTAATCTTAAAGTGATGTAATTTTTTTACATATTGTGGGTTAATGTATTAACCATATCTTGTTAAAAGTCCTAGAAAATCATTTATGAAATAATATGATCCATATTACCAATTTTTAAGAGTCATCAATTTTTAGTAATTTAATGTCATTTATTAAGTTTTTTAAATTTTATGTTATTAGTTATGTCTAATATGGACACTAATCATTCTTGACATTTTAAAAACATCATAAAGACTTGATTCCTATGAAAAAAACATTTAATCAATACTATCATGTCATATTAACCAATAAAATACGTGGAAGACATTAATTATGTCCGATAATATTTATTTTAATGTTTATAATATCATTTATTTATATCCTTTATTAATGAAGAAATCACTACATCATCATTATGTCATAATTAAATTTATTTATTTAACTGCTAAAAATTATAAATAAATTATCATGATGTAGGGAATATTTTTTTCTTTCTAATGAACATTTTTAGTTGAATATATCACTTATATAACCCCACCTTAAATGTTTTTTAGTAAAAAGATATATGTTTATGTTATATTTCCCTTTTATTTAAACTAATTATTATAAATGGTCACTATAACAGACAAGAGGATTTATGGGGTTCTAAAATCGACTCAAGGAACAAAATGGTCATATATATATAATCTAATAGGATAAAGACTTGTTTTAGTTTAGTTTTATATTATTATAATATTATTTTTAACCTTATTTACTAGATTTACCCACTAACCATGGTAAATAAAAATAATTACTGAGGATACTATTCATAATGTCAAAAATAAAAGATACCTATTTACATATTATGAAAATTATGATTAAAAATATGGAACCCATTTTTTTAAATTCGAAAAATATAATTTTTAGAAATTATTTTAAAATTAATTTCTGTAGTTAAAACTAAAAAGTGGGTTTTTAATAAGTAAATAATGTTAAAATATTGACATAGATTTATGTCCAATTTTAATATAAATTTACATTAAATGACCAAAATAAGATTAAATGATAAAAAAATAATCTAATTATAGATTAAAACCAATTAAATAGATAATCCAACTATATAAATATATATGATTAAAATGCAGTTTTGAATTAAATACATAATTTTTCACTCTTGATAAAAATATAGATTTTATCTAAAAAACATAAAAATTACAACAGATGTAAATTTTGATGTCCATATTATAAAGTTGAAGTTTAATTTATCAAATAAAATATATAAAAGTGAGAAAAACACTTTTTCAAAAAATTTCTCACTCAAAGGGCGTTAAATCAACATTTTAAAAAATATTAAATTATTGTATCCATAAAATTGGATTTTTTATTCAAATTTTAATCCTCTAAATTTTATTAGATAAATGTAAAAACAATTAAAAAACATGTATAATAATATTTTAGTTAGTCAAATTAATTACCACCAATACAATGTCTAGGCATTAACAATCATTTATAATATTAATATTATAATTTTTTTGTATAACTCAATGATGTGTACAACATAAAATTTGAGAGAAACCATTTGTTCCATATCATGTACGATATCGAAAAAAGTGTCTCCATTAACGTAAAATTAATATATTATTAAAAAATATTAATAGATATAAATAAGTATTATTTTATAAATACTCAGGTCGTTACAACATAGATACCAAGAAATGAATGTTATGTTACATGTTTCCCAGTTTCAATGCTACTATTCAGACTAGTCTCATGATTTTCAGTCTAAGGTGGTTGAGTTACAAGTAGATCCATTCTTTTGGAATCATCCTATAAAAATTTAAGATTGTAGCATTAAGGTTCCCTGAGGCTGGTCCTTTTCATTAATACGAATGACATAGAAGAACGATAGAGTACATGAAGAGACATGGGAGAGGGTGATCGATGTACAGTTATAGTGGTTATATTTCTTCATAGATCAGGCATCACCACAGTTATAAGGGTAGTTCATGTATGAATCTATTTATGGGGGATGTTTTTAAGAACCCAGTTCTTCCTTGATGTTCAAATCTCTTTTTTTAATAAATTAGTCATTTAATTGTTTAAATATGACCAAATCAATGTGATTGTTGAGGGAATATAAATATCAAGGGTGTGTGGATATATTTAGTGTCATGACCAATCCCCCAAGGCCCATGTCATGACTTCCCCAAGACCTCCTTTGATAATATAGGGACTGTCGTCAAGCGATTAGTTGTCATACCCCACAAATGGGATGAATTTACATAAGAACTAGTACACACGCACTGACCTGAGAGCCATAGTGTTGGAGATTGAAAACACTAATTATCAAAACTGCATGCATACCACTATAATAGAATAATAGAATTTGACATAATTTAAGGTAGTAAATTATAACTGGGACAAAAAGAAATCTATCTAAAAGAAATAAACTGCAATTCTTGACCCACAAACAAGGGTACTGATGCTATTATTGGAATATGGAAGAAGAAAATTGGATGGACAGATCTCACAAGGAACCACTTTGTCTTGGTCCTAGTCCTAATCCATATAAGACACCACCAATGTGTCAGACCTATATACAAGACACAACAATTGTAGGAAAATCTGGTTCAATGGTGAGTAAAACAATACTCAGTAAGGGACCCTGAAAACAACTAAAATACCACAAAGGATAACAACACCAAAAAGATACAGTCAACTAAACTGATGTATACGTCATCAACACATATAATAAGAACATCCAGTTATACTAATATAGGTTTCCAAGATGCAACGTCTCCTCTACTACTAGCCATATGGATCTGAGTATTGAACGCTTGATTCTAAGAGATCCCACTCCTCGAGCTATATGATAGTAACATGGTAGAAAAATCCTTCCAAAAGTATCCAAGAGAATATCTAGTCACGATACATCGTCAGGTTTACCTGATATGTCTAGTATCAATAAGACAAAGAGTCTCAATATCATAGGAAATACATTATCATAGGATTCTACTCAAGGAACACTGATCATGAGAGGACTTTCTCCTTGATCTATCAATTAATCAGAGACCCAAATAGAGAGGTCCATCTTTTTTGGTCCCCTCCCAATGAGAACAGACTGAGAACAACAACAAGTACACAAACTTATTCATAATGCAGAACATTTTGTACTACAAAGGGACTCATCCTTGATGAGTCAATAAGGACTGCTCGTCTGCCAGGCCCCTGATGTCCACTCATCTACCAAGAAAATGAGGACCTCTCGACTACCTCTTTACTGCGGGGACACTAAGGACCATTCGACTACTGGTCTTTTGTCGAGCCACTTAGTTCCCCTCGACATATTTTCATCTGTTGGTCCACAGAGGTATGCTCGTCTACTCTTCATTTTCTGGCCCAATGTGTTCCTCTTGATTACTTCACTTCTGTTTGGACATTATGGTATGTTGGGCTTCTGGTCATCTTTCTAGGAAACTGAGGTTCTCTAAACTAATGATCATCTAGTGTGCCACTGAGTTATTCTCAACTACAACTTGTATTCCAGGTTACTGACGTCTGCTCAACTATTGATCGTCTATATTTCCACTCTGGTTCACCCAGCTACTCCTGGTCTATTGGGCCACATAGGTTTTGTATTCACTTCTTTATCATCATATCCATTTTTATGATTTTTAATGGTATTGATCATGATTCTAAAAGAATCCATTCCTCAATAAATCAGTCATATCTCAACATCCACTAAATCTCACATAGAGAGTGTTCAGAAGACTATCTCATCAAGATGGTCCCAATTCCGAAAACTTCTTGTCGATCAGATGTACAATTATCATATTATAACTGTTTTTTTTAAAAAGTGGTCAGTTAGGTTTGGGTACAATCCAACCTGGTATGATGGGCCCTACCCGAACTGATTGGGCCTCCCAGGGCATCCCGCCTATTACTTTCAAGCCCACTGTGAGCGGTCTGGCCTATTCCGACTAATAGGTGGTGGGGGTCTCATATTCCGAAAACATTGTGGGTCGTTGTGGGGTCCTCCTCCAATGTGGTCCAGATGGACCACTTCCCTATAGCTACCTCATCATACAACACCGATGGCCTTATCCCCCACTCACAGCAGGATGATGCAAGACACCAAGCATCTAAGGCACCCTACAAGTAATCTATTGGTGCACCACCTTCACGCACAACTGTGGCTGACAACCTAGGACCCCTATGCACTGCCTGAGCCGCTCTTTTATTGGATTTTTTTCACCACTACAACACGTTGTTAGGAAACACCTCCTCATGAACCACCCACTTCCCTGTGACACTATAGTCACCAGCACGCTCATAGTGGCATGTGCGGGCTATTGAGTTAACTCGTGTAGTTCATCTTCTGATCCTTGACTGCTTTATGGGTCCTCATGGTATCTTCGTCTATGTTGTGGGTTTAAATTAGCCTTTTTGTTGATATGTGTGTTCATCCATGAATAAAAATAGAACTTCCAAATCTATGGGATCCTTCCTTTTTCATGTAATCGTGATTCCACCATGTTAGAAAAAAGGGATATTATTAACACTATGCTTCTTTTCCTTTGAGATCGAGATAAAAAATTCACTCAAAAAGAACAAATATCTGACAAATCATCCAGTTACCTTGTTGATTCACCATCTTTGTTTAAAAAGAATGAATAGTGAAAATATTTCATCAATAACAAACCCCTACATCGAGTTGAATCTCTTGCCGACAAAGAATGAATTTTCATCACCACACCGATCATTGTTCCACTGGTGTTTGCCAATTCATTGATGCTTGATCGAATCTCGACCTCCTCTCCATTGTTTCTAATGAGGGACCTTCATCACCCTTGAATTAGGGAAACTCCTGGGTCCCAGTGGAATTCCTTATAGTTATGAATTCTAGAATTGGACCATGTACCAGATTGATGGTGGTAATTCGTTAACGCGTTAACTCATTTCAGCATTAAAATTTCACTTTTAAATGGTGTAACCCTGCTGCTTAATTTATGAAAGGATAATGGGTTGCTTAATCACAGTGCCTCCATCCCCCAAAACACTAAAAATAAATAAAATAAACTTCTTTTAGTTTATTTTATTCTCAATTAAAAAGTCCAAATATTAACTTTTCCCATCGACCTGCATCGGCTGAGGTTAAGTCCTTCATGTGAAGAAAAACTCATTACAAACTCAAAGGGTGTATTAGATTTTTAATCTGAGTTACCATTTTTTAGTTAGGGGGATTCAAATTTAAAATTCTTTTTATTTAAATTTTTTTATTTATGGTTAAATCCCAATATATATCTTGTACAGTCATCCCATGCATGTCGATGTAAAGCTTCACCTATGGAGTGAATTCACTCATGTGCTCAATGGTGGTTTTTTATTTTTGATCTAAGTTACTATTCATGATTAATATGGACATGAAAAATAATATAATATTATTTTATTATTTTATTTAAAGTTATTCTTTTTTTGGATATTCTCACTGCAGACCTGTGCCGACTAAAAATAAGTCGCACCTAGAGTAAACCCACTTCAATAAATGCAATGGTGCCCTCTGATTTCTGATTGGGGGACCCATTTAAGTGCAATTCCATTTTTTTAGAAATCATTTAACATATTTTATTTAAAACATAACATATTTTTATGAATAAGTTCGGGCACTTTCGGCCCCAAAATCGCACACCATCTTAGTACCTAGTCTCATAATTTTCCCAATAAATTTCTTATAATAAAAAGGTAAATATTGATTAATTATATCACACCAACATAAGGTTTTATTACCCTAAAATCCAATCTAAGGGATTCCCAAAAAGTTGAGTGTACAGGAAAGAACATGAGAATCCCGCTTCCACATTCTCTTTTATAGTTTCTTATTCTGCCAATGAAACATGAACTAGGGGAATATTTCTTCCACATAGTGTCTTCTCCTATAGAATCATGATCCCTATATGAAACACCACATATGTCACCCTGTCATGAATGTGTTGCTCACCCTAGTCAAAACATGAGCACGTATATTCATCATGTTACCTCTACTAAACTCTAATCTTCGGTAGTTAGGATGTTGGTCGACTCAGTGATTATGTCAAATATTACCTAGACAGTATTGTATCTCTTGGATGTATGTGGTAAACCCAAGATATAGTCCATCAATATCCCTTCCCATTGTCTTCCCAATACCCCTAGAAAAAGAAAGAACAACCTAAGAAACAGAATCATACAAGCTTTAAAATTTTTATCTCAATATGTAATCCTTGAATCAACATGTTTTATCATCCCCAGTGTCTTACTACACACCTTCACATATCCCCTGATACATATTTACACTCTAGGGGTCACTACTGCAACTATCCATCCTCTGAAAAGAACAATGTTCTCCCCTCCTTTCGAATTTCCATATGGGGTATTTTTTATGGAAAACTAAGCACGTAAAGGCATACAAATTGCTACAGTGAGTTGTTGCCCCTGACCCATTTAAGATTGGATGAGGAACAACAAATTACTAGAGATTAACTTCTACATCCCCATCCAAAAATGATAACTATAACGAGGCCAATTACATTGTTTCCTCACTCAACAACTACAAACTAAAACTCCTACATCAAAAATCCAATACCATGTTCCCCTTACAAGGTGTATAGACAACTTAAAATTCAATGTCTTGAAGGAACTCCCTGTATTGTCTTTGTCTCAAGTTGAAATAATTTTAATATAAGATATACATGTGACTCTTGTGGTTAGATTAGATGGTGAATCATTCACCCATGGAGGTAGTGTCACCACACCATCAATGAAAAGACTACCACTATCAGCTCAAGATCAATGTTCTCATCAAAATCAGTCTCAAATACTAAAAAGCCTACGGGAACCTTTATATCCACATTAAAGGCTGGTCATTTCAAAAGATCTATGCATTTATTGTCCCTTTTGTTATGGGTACTCATTCTACACTTCCACTAATTTAAAGGGATGATAATCCACACATAATTGAAAACATTTTTTCTTACAATCCATTCTTCTGCATGTCCCCCCCCCCCCGACATCTTCAGCTCACGAAGCACTACAAAATTCATCTGTTATAATAATAGTAATATCAATGCCATATTGGGATGTATAATGATGTATAAGTCTATCTATATGTGAGTAGGTAATCCGAGAAACATATATTTAGAAGATGTTCTTATACTATACCACTACTGTTAGGAACTGAAAACTCAAAACATCTATTTCCATGTGGGTATGGATACCCAACTCATGTGTCATCATATGAACCCTTTTATTTAGGAATTTTTCTCATGCTACCTGGATTCTTTTTTTCGACCTAGCAGGGAATACCCATTTCCAACAATAAAGAAAAACCACATTCTTTTGCATGTAATAGTCAATCTGAGCATGAAATGTAGATGACCAGTCTATACCAAAACAAAAATCATGAGGCCTCGATGTAGCCACATAGAGGTTCCAACTAAAACTCCCTCTTCAAGGGATAGATCACACCATCAATATAAGTGTGATTATGGAGTCTCCTCCCATATGTATCTCTAGACGAAAGGGTCATGTGAATACATTAACCATAAATTCTAGGTGTTGAACAAGATTATAGACAAGAATGAATAATTAGAAAATGTGTCTAATAATAAGACATCTAAGAGTATACATAGACCATACCTCAAATCATTCATTTTAGTCATTGGGTCATTATCCTTGTCCATAAGAAGCTACCTCCATCCACTATCCCCCATATCCCTAATCCTGGTGTAGACCACATTAACATGGTGGTTGTATCATATCAATATGTATACCACCTCCTACTGCCCTCCCACCTCCTCTACCACATCTATCGCCCTGTGGATTAATATATTCTCTTACAGTCTCTACCCTAGTTGCCCATCCACCATTTGACTATCAAGACGATGAGATAGAAAATCTATGGAAATATTTCCCCTTCCATTTTTGGAAAATAATTACATTTTCTAGGATATATAGACTCACATATGAGATTTAAGTTGTAGATCCAATGTCTTGGGGCCTCTTCTTGGAACGTCTCACACGCTCACCTCTCTATGACTGACATTGGATTCCTTCTTTCGAACTGTTAACATACACATGCCTTATCTTCCCACCAAAATGACATTCATCAAAAAATGTTATCTCCTGCAGCATATCATAAGTAGTAATGGACAAAAAAATCGTTTTGACTAGGATATCCCAAAAAATTATCACTTAGATATCCAATCCCTAAATTACTAATCATATCATATACATAGTGTAACTAGAATGGTCGGTACACCTTAATGAATACTCAGTTACCGACATGTTCTCCTACCAAAGAAGCAAAAGATCTTAGGCACGCATTATTGATAGCTTTTATGGAGGGATACCATTCTCTAAGAATGGATATCGCACTATGTCCATAGAAAAGTCACCTCATCGTATGATCTGCTAATATAATGCATGTCATCGCCCCACTAAGCCACATAAAAGACTCTCTACTAGGACAACCATCTGATCTAATGGTTGCCTAACTAGATAGAAACCTCATCCTCCTCCACAATAAAGCATGTAGATGTCTATTAGTCGATCTCACCTTGTAAACTGAGTGTTCATTTTCACTGAAGCTCATGAAGTGATATCAACCCACACATCTCATCTGCTAGTACTATGAGTATTGTGTGCTACTTCATAGGTGGTTATATAGCTAGTACACCACCCAATTGTTCTATCTGTTGTGCGAACCCATGTACTCAACATGTCACCCCCAAATATTATCTTTGGGATCAAGGGGTGGAATCCTAACTGGTTATCTATATGGGATCTCCTTGATATAAAATAATATGTACCACGATCAATAGAGTATACTTGGTGAGATGACTCAAGAGGGACATGGTATACTCAAACCATTCTTATATGATGCATGTACCATAATTTTTCCAACAACTATTTTTTCATGTACGGAGTTGAAAAGCAGAATTTAGCATCAAGGTGTATGGATACATCAGCCACCACACCAATACTGGATTCCTGATCTAGAAAGATAAACACAACACACTTAACAATGTTTACCCAAACCAAACTCATAGAATCTTGTTTATTATTTTAGAACCAACATCCCTCTAATAACACTTTTTTATGACCCATCCCCCATGGCTAGTGTCATGACTACCCCATGACTGCCTTTGATAAGACAGGTGCTAGCGACTAACGATGGGTCGGAATATCCAACAAATATAATTAATTTTCCTACGAACTTGTACACATTCACCCAACTAAAATACATATGGATGGTGAGTAAAAACACCACCTAAAGGAAATTAATGAATACCACTACATCCCAACAAAATAGTACAAGTGAAATTTAAGAAGTAATGTATATTTGGGCCAGATTAAAATCCAAAAAATGAGGTAAAACATCAATGACCGACCCGAAAAATTGTGTAATAATGTTGATTTAGTAAAATTTGAGAACCACATCGGCTCATATGATCTCACAAGGCATCCCTTGGTCTTAGTCTTAGTCCTACTCTATCTAAAAATCCACCAAAGCATCAGTCATCTGCACAAGACACAACATGTGCAGGCAATGCCTGTGTTGGGGAGAGTAAAATAATAATTAATAGGGGAATCTAAAACCCACAAAGAAAAAGCCCTCAAAGGAAAACACCACCAAGAATGTACAATCATCTCAATACATGTATATGTCATAAAAACATATAAAAAAAGAACATCTATGTATACTCATATAGAATTCAATGATTCAACATCTCATCCACTTCCAACCATATGTTTTTGTGCGTAGCATGCTCGTTTCTGAGAGATCCCGCTCCTCATGCTATAGGATAGTAATTGGGTAGAGAAAGACTTATAAATGTATAATATAGAACATCTCGTCTCAAAACATCATGAAGTTTTTGGGAGAAGTCTAGTCTCACTATAATAAGGAGTCTTGATATCATAACCAATCCTTCTTCACATGATTTATCATAGGGAATGCTCATAGATGGTTGACTCTCTCCTTGAGCCATCAAGTCATCAAAGACCTACATAATGTGGTATCACATCCCCCCCCCCAAGATAAAACACTAATAACTACTTGTTTACACTACTTAATTTGTAATGAATAGAATCTTGTATTACTAAGCATCTAATACCTGATTTTTCAATGATTTCTGCTCATCTGTCAGGACACTGAGGTCTACCTGACTACTGAGCTATTAAGGTCTTCTCATCTACCGCTTGTCTGTCATCCAATAGAGGTACACTCGGATACTTCTTGTCTATCAGGAAACTGAGTTCCACTCAGCTACTGCTCATCTTCCAGGACACGAAGATCTCCTCATCTACTGCTCATCTACTGGGCCACTGAGGTCCATTTGGAAACTTCTCATATGTCGAGCCACTAAGGTCCACTCAGCTACTACTATTTTTTCATGAAACTGAGGTCCGCTTGTCTACTTATCACATTCTAGGTCACTGAGGTCCGCTCGGTTACTAATAATCTACAGGGACACTTTTGTTTTCCTTCATACTGCTCATCTATCGGGAAACTAAGGTCTACTCAGATACTACTCATCTGTTGGGCCACTGATATCTTCTCAGATACTATTCATCTATCGGGCCACTAAGGATCGCTTGTCACTTCCTTATCTTTGCATCATGTTGTAGTATTTCTGTATGTAACATGCTAAATTCTATAAGAATATACTCTTAATGCAATTGTTCATAAATAAACCACCTCTGTAACTCACTTGGAGTATGTAAAATGGACCTTCTCGTCGCCAAGGTCCCACCACATCAATATTCTCATCTGGATGTACAATTTTCATGTCATGAACATTTTAATGAAAAGGAGCTGGTTGGGTCCAGGTCTCGGCCAACCCAGTTGGACCAACCTGGAAACACCCGGACCGCAGTCCACCGACCTGAGACAGACCAAGGTCAACAGACCTGACCCAGGACATACCCGACCCAGATCCATCTATGTCAGCTAGGTCTAGCCCAGAGCGGCTGGGCCATAGGTCCAGACCAATGGACCACAAGTCCAGCCCACTGGGCCACCCGTATCTTTCCCACCTCCTCCAGCATGGTCACCTATGAGTAGGTGGGCCTGCTATAGCCGAGATAGGGGGCCAAGATGTGTCTACCCAACACCCTGCTTGTCACTATACGGGCTGTCAGAGCTAAGGTCTATTTGAACCGTGAACCTCCTACAGAGTGACGCAGCACATATGTCTGTTGTTTCCAATGACCCAATCAGCTGCCGGCAGTAGTATTACGTGGGCCACCTCACCGCCATGGTGTTCTTCTGGTGTGACACCTTCTCAAACCACCACCGTTGATCGGCTGCAAACCATGTTCACCGCATGTGGCCCCCTATCGGGGGCTTTGTCCTCCACAATGGGATTTCATCGGCGTGCGCCGCCTCTCGCATTAACCACTTCCATATGTGCGTGGTGCCTTCCATGGACCACTAGGTCCACTCCGGTCTCCTGTCATTCGATCTGAGAACACATTCTATGTCCTCAAGACTTTATTTTCCCTATAATGGGATCATGATAGCCTTGTCGTTGAGCACAGTGTTTAGTAATGAAGAAGAAAAGAATGTCCAAAAATGAGTTCTCCTTCCTTGTTCATGTCCACCTGATTCTTCTGTATTGGAATAATAATGTAAATTATTAACAAAAAGTTTCTATCCCATTGATCCTGAGATAAACAAATCCACCCTAAAAGAAAAAACAACCCACATATAAAAATAATGGTGATTTATTCGGGTTCATTGTTTAGAAAGAAAGAATGGGGAACCATTTCATCAAGAATAAACCCCTACCTTGAGTTGGATCTCTTGCGGATGTAGATTGAAGTTGCTTCACCATATCGATCCTTGTTCCGCCAATGTTCACCGATTTTTCACCAGCTGATTAAATTGCAACCTCTGATCGTTAATAGTTAGAGATAGAGCCTCATCCCCTTTCCATAGAGAAACTCAAGAGACCCCAAGAATTTATCAAGCGTTATGAATTTTAACACTAGATCTTATCCCCAATTAATGGTTGAAACGTGTTAACATGTTAACATGTTTCATCATTAGTGTTTCTCTTTAAAACAGTGCCACCACACTTCTTAATTTTTGAAATGTGAATGGGTTTATCTATCCCTATATCATAGAATATCTATGTTTTGAAAAATTAAAAGGAAATAAAATATACTTATTTTAGTTTATTTTATTATCCCTTAAAAATTCAAAAAATTTAATTTTACACTAGACCCATTCTGGTCTAGGTTATGTTGTTTATAAAGAGAACATATCATTATGAAATCAATGGTGGTCTCAAATTATAAACCCCTGTTACCGTTTTTGAAATATGAGGATTCAAAATTAATATAATTTTTATTTAAATTATTTTATTTATGGTTTGGTCCCAAAAACCAACATTCGCCGCAGACCCACACAAGTCGATGTTAGGCTCCTCCTAAAAAAATTATTCCCTCATGAGCTCAACATTATTAACATATTTTTAATCCAAGTTACAGTTCATGAGTTATAAAGACAAGGAAAATGAAGTAATCTTATTTAATTATTTTATTTACAGTTATTCCATTTTCAGTTCTTCTCACTTGAGACCTGCACTGACTAATCATTAGTCACGCGTAGGGTAAACCCACTACTTTGAATGCAATAGTTTCCTCATATTTTTTATTTGGACACCCATTTACGAGTTATTCGATTATATTAGCAAAAAGTCTCACATGTGCTATTTAGAACATAACATTTTTCGATGGATCATTTCGGGCACTTCGGGCCTTGGAATCGAAAGCCATCTCAGTGCATGGTCTCGTAATTTTTCCAAAATTTTCAAAAAAAATAACTATTAATAGCCGCCATGTTACATTAATGAGCTCAGAAACCTTTTTCTTCGTGAAATAGGTGGGTCGCATAGCTAATTAACTGTACTGGTTGAGAAACACAACTATATAGAAATGTCTACATTTTTAGAAAACCTTGACATAAGTTTTTAGCACAATTTGTTCATAGTTTATAAATAATTTGGGTAGCCATGTTCTATTCCCCTAGAATACATGATACCATATATCTCTATAATATTATGAAATATAATTTTTTTAATTTATGAAAATATCATTTTTAAACATATGGATATGGTATTTTCACTCGATGCATATAATGGGAGACCACGCTCTTGAGTATTCCTAAACTTAAATAAGTATTTTAGATATACTCTTCATCTAGATATTGATTCAAGCATCATTTATCTCCATTGAAATGTAACTATAAGGCCATAACTATGTTTTGATCTTATTTATTTATTTTGGGAATCGACTGTGATATTTGGATTTAGGCATGTATGCCTTAATTTAACATTCTTCATCTATTATTTAGTTATTCCAAGATAGGATGAATATTTATTGGACACTGGATGAGATATTAAGACAAATATTAATGTAGGTGGTCTCATGACTTTTTCTGAATGTGAGGTAGTTTGTATATGTTTTGGTGGCGCATGACCATTTTTTAGGCATAAAAAAATTGAAAATGGACACTATTATTTCCTATTTTTTGGATTAATTGAATAGGTTTGTTTTCATGTTATAGGTTATATACCATGAATAAGAATCTAAATATGCTTGTGATTCCTTCAATGGTCTTTTATGGTTTAATTCCATGGAAACCCCATTGTGGTGTACTGTGTCCCTTCAATGGGTTGTTAAAATAAAATTTTATGTAGATGGTTCTGTAATGTTTCTACTATGTAATTTGAAAGGGTAAAGGGTATGGTAGGGTTTAATTGAGCCTTGAACCATGTATTCCACATCTTTTTAAGCATGATGGTCTTGACTTTCCTTTCACATGTGATTATTGTAAAGACTATGGTTTGAATTGATGCATTTGGATAGAATTACTACAATTAATTATTTTCCCTTGTTATTTTTATTATTTTAAGCCATTTAATAGCTAGATATGATTATTCAGCTTATTATAGTGATCATTTTCATGTGATTATGTCAATGGACATTGAATTTATAATCCATGTGGGTTATTTATTGACCATGTAATGTATTGAACCGATTAATCATATAAAGTTCCATACCATAATATTCCCATTAGAGATAAATTATTTCGTAGAAATGTATTAGTTTATATGCATGTTACATACATTATTTGAGTTATAGACACATTATGAAATTATATTTCAATCCCCTGAGGTTAGTTCTTTCTGGATCCTCCTTTTTTAAATGATTTATATATTTTAATTCCTTTGGTTTTGACCTTATAATTTGTAATGAATTGTTTCCATGGAATTGAATTTGTTAAATGGTAAATAGCCTTGAGTGATATAATGATTAAAATACAATTCCACTAATACTATCATGTGACAATTATACTCTATACCATGCATGATACATGGATTCTCCTTACAATTCAATGGACTGACATAATGGTTAATGTGAACATTAAATTACTGATACATGGATCCAACTGAATTATTACATAGACGGAATCATTGAGACTTGACTTATATACAGAGTGATACATGGAATCCCAATGGATTACTAAGGATCAACTCAAAATGGGCATTTATTTTATGTCTGGAGTGATACTTGGTGATTCCATAGAAGGCCACCAAGGAAAAACTCATATGAAAACGATTGCATACCTCAAATAGAGTGATACTAGGCTCTTGAGAGGTTTTATATGGATGGGCTTGTATGTTGTTTTAGAATTTCATCGGGTGAGATACTCAGATTCCAGCTTATTAATGTAAATGATTGTATTTGGCTATAAATTGAAGTATAAATGGAATGAATTATAATGTTTCTACCAATCAAAATAATATTGGATTCTATAATTACTTGTACATGTTTTTTTGGCCTTTTGATGCATATCTTGAGCAACCCATTACAATGGGATTTCAGGATTTCACTGGATCAAGAGACATATAGTTTTCAATGTAATTGTAATTTCAAGTGAATGTAAATAAAAAACTTATGAACTTTACTTTTTCAGTCTCCCTTGCATACTACTTTTCTTATACAACACTACCCGCAATATATATTCACTAAATGAGTAGAATAGACCATTGTTGGTTTCCTATTGGTATTTAGTATCACATACTATTTGGGTCATGTTATTAGACCCAAAAAGAATATATTATTTAAGGAGTTTAAAAGGGGAATCACCCTAATAAAAGTACTTGATATGCTACTTTGGACCAAGAGAGCAAGACACCGTGCTGAGGATTGTGATATTGATAAGATTATTTTGGAATTTTTTTTGAAGCATGTATTTTTTATACATTTTGGGTACCTATTTTTTCATTTTATTAGAAACCTGTGGCCTATATCATCATCTGTAATATTATATGATTTGTGACTTTATTTATTATATTAGTTTTCTACTCATTACATCAATTTTAATGTTTACTTCTCCCACTACCTGTGATTTTTATTGATATTAGTTTATTCTACAATCAGCTAATAAAGTAATACTCCCCAATAAATTTTCCCTACCCCTCACATCAGGTTAGTAGCCTCTATCATTTGGGGAGATTCTCTAGAGGAAATGTCACCCATCGGATACGAGGGACCTTTCAGTGGCGTCTAGGTCATGTATGTTACAAAAATATCATATAAAATTGATAAATAATTTAATGGATGGGTTATATATTCAATATAATACTCCAAAATGAAAAACTCTGATTATATATTTTTCTTTCTATTTATATCTATGGATACTCATGTTTTACATTTTTTATTTTTCCCAAGTTAACTAGTTTTATTACTATTTTTAATTTTCATTATCACCCAAAATTATGTAGGAAATTTAAAATAATATTAATTATTATAAATAAAAATATTAAATAAATTTTAAAAAATATAATACATATATTTGTCATGATTAAATTTAATATTAATTTCTTAAATGATGTCGAAAAACAAGATTTCCTGAAACTCATTTTTCAAGAAACATATGAGATTTTATTTTTTATATGACTATAAATTAAAATTATTTGAATATAAATGCTTATTTGAAGATATATAATCTATTAGTTTTATTTAAATCCTTCCATGTTGAAGGTTACATTATCAAATTAAAATTGATGAGCATTTTTCACATTTAAATAGTTTTCAGACAAATTCATTTTTAATCCTAAAAATTATCATATGATAAAATATAGTATATATATTTTTTGAATGAATGTAATTATATAATATATATTCAAATAATACTTATATTACATTAATATAATATTATATGTGTTATATTTCATTTAAATTACCTAATTAATTATACGAAATGCTACTTTTAAAAAAATCATTATGTTTCACTCTTTACTAAAAACTCAATATTTTATAAAAAATAATAATTTGTACCCTACAGTAATATCAATATAATGATTTTAAACAGTATGGTCATTTTATAACAAAACAATTATAAAATTTACAAAAATATATTATAATATATTCTTACAAAAAGTAATAAAAATATACTTTTAATAAATAATTTTTTATATGGTGTAAATATTTCATATGAATTTATAAATATAAATATATGAATAATATGATTTATATCAATTTTATAAAGAGTTTATCCTAATACTAGAATCTAATTTAATGGGTGTTTTATAAGTTTCATTTTTAAATGAAAATATTTCTTAAATATTTTTTAGTTTATTTAATCACAGATTTTCATGCTTTATACAATATCGAACAGAGTGTTCATTCAAATTCATAGGATGTTACATTTTATCACCTTAAATTTATTTTATCCTTAATATTTAAAAATATTCTTATTAGTCACATGTTTGAAAATTTTAAATTCACTTGTTTATAAACCAACATTTTAGAAAGGGTTAATAAAACATCCTATGAAAATAGGGAAAATGAAATTTGAAGGTTATCCTGAATTACACATGACTATGATTTATGTGGGATAAAATTTGTGGGAATTTAATCTATGGTAATTAAATATGAGTGTAAATAAATATCGGTTGTTATAATGATCATTTATCCTCAGAAATTGAATTTTAAAATAGAAATGAAAAAACAAAAAAACACATACGTATAATTTAAATAATTTTTGTTTTTCAATATGAATGTAATTGGAAAAAAAATATGTTCCAATAAACTTTTCATAATGATCATAGAATATTTTACTATCATGATAGTTAAAAAAATTTATAAATACTTTATAACCATTTGTTACGAAAACAAAAATACATCCTTTGGTTGTCTTTTGATCAATGTTTACATAATCTCTTCTATTATAGAATTAATAAGCAATATAATTTCTATTATTAATGATGCACTAAAATAAAGATTTAGGAAATAGTAAGATCCATAAAATAGTAACATGATTTTCCCCCTTTCTTTACTTAAATCATAATAGGTATGAAAAATTTATATAATACAAAAAATTTAAATGAATATATCGATCACAATAATACAATAACAAATAAAAAGTATTCACAAATGGCATTCCCTAAATAAAAAATAATATCCAAAATAACCACAAAAACCTCAACATAAATGTATTTTTTAACCTCAATGAATTTCTTACACCCATATTGTTACATTATCAAAAAATAATATAAGTATTACCAAATAATACATTACATTAAATAAAACTCATATATATATATATTAACACAATAAAGAATTTCCCAAAATATTAATAATAAAATCATAATCATAAAAATATATTAATATTTTTTCTTGAAATATGTTTCCCAAAATAACATTAATATTTATCCATGAAATATATTGTAAAAAAATTATCATACTAACAAGGACATCATGATGGCTAGTTATAGGCATTGTACTCTTGTCAACCATTTATTCTGAGATAAAGCCCCACAACATTACCTGATGTGATGGGTCATAACTTGACACAATTTCAAGATTCTTATAAAACATTATTTATATATTTTTTTATCAAATTTTCAATATCATGAAAAAAACACAAAATGAAGTTAATAATCAAATCAACTATTTACCCCTAATGCCTTATGCAAATCTTATTTCTCCTAGGATTTCATATAATATTAATTGAAAATATTTAACATAATAATAAGAATATATCAAGGGATATTGATTCCTATATCCACATTTTTTCATCAAATATATCTTTAACATTAAATTACTTTTATATGTCACTAATAAAAATAATATATTCTTGAATATCCTTAAGTAAAAACTAATGTTGAACATTCCTCAGATGTTTCGCACTTCTTATAAACTGAATACTGTTGAAATATATAATTCACTAATATGGTTTTCCTGTTTCCACACATTAATATATTAGTCATTCATCTTAAGTAATATTAATTACATAGGTCCTCAAAATTTAGTCCTTTTAATAAAGAATTCAATCATATAATGACCAAGTTACCCATATTTACAACATTTATCTATTAGTGGTTCTGTAAGTGGACATTTTTTACCTTAATATTGTTATCTGGAATAATCAACATTCATCGTCATTTAGATTATGTGTGGACACCATTCCAACATGTTAATAATATTCTGGTTCCATTTTTGAATTCCACATGGTGGATCCTCCGACATTTGTTTCATATATAAAATTTAATATTCATTTGGTTATCATCAGTAAAACCTAATAATCCATGAGATTCCATCATTCTCTTATGTGATGTGTTTTGAAATAGAATTATGTTCCATTTTTCATTGGTAATTCTATATAGTTAATTTTTCATTATCAAAGGATGTATAACATTCATTCCCATTATCTTAGGAAACTTCTAAGGGAAAGAATTCCATTTACCATAACATTGGTTTTCAGAATTGTTTACCATATTTCCGCCCATTATCTGTATTGAATATAGAGACAATATAAACATATTTTAGCATAAAAAATGAAAATTATATTCCTTTAAAAAATAAATTATAAATGATAAAAATAGCGTAATTAATGAGTCTCTAGGTTTCCATCCAAGATACCCATGGTAACATTTCCTATTAGTTTTTCTATCCTAACAATTTTATCAAGTCCTTTATATTGGTTTGAAAATATTTTTAATATTTATATTAAATTTCCCATATGATTTGCATATCAAGCATGCTGTAAGGCCCATTATTGTTCAGAAGGATATTATCAGGTTTATCCTTATATGCCATTTTTTGGGTAATTGTCCCTATGTGAAATTCTTCTATATCCACATACACTTGTAGTATAATTTCAGTGATATAAATGTTTAGAACCAACTCTCTCTATACTTCATCAAAATTCAATGATACTTTCCTATACATATTCATATCCTTATACTTTTCCTTAGTGTTATCACAAATGTTCACTAGCCCAAATCCAGAAAAATATTTAAAACATTCTATAATAACAACTATATAAACCCATTTATTTTACACAAATAATTACCCAATTTTAAACATTACCCTATAATAATTAAAACCTAATGATTGGGAGGCCTATTTTCATTGGATGATTAGTTATATATAATAATAAAATAGAAAAGATAGTAACAAAATTATCATTTTACTCTCAAATGTGATCTATTAAATTGATTGGAACTCCTAAAACATCATTGATAACATAGACTTATAAAAAATGAAAGGGGTGAGATAGAAAAACCCATAATGGAATAAACATGATAAAGAATCGTATAATGTGAGTCAAAAGAAGAACCCGATATCATAAAATATAAGGCACATGAGTAATCATGTGGAATCATAAAATAAATAACATGTTATAATATGGTGAAGTCATCATCACAATATGTTTCACCAATAGAAAAAATTTCCTCAACCTATGTAAACTATACCCACTAAGACAAATCCCATTCTTGACATAGTCCTATAATGGATTAGATTCAAACCCTAACCTCATACATGACGTCTAATGAGACAAAAACATTTTAAAACTCATTGGTGGTGTATATAATATCGGTTTCCCCAATATAATTCCTCTCGTAAACATGAATATGCTTTCAATAAATGTAAAAAATCACAATGAATAATAAAATAACTACCTATGGAATGAAAATGGGTTTCACAATCATGTACATATCATAATAAATGGAAATTTCATAATGAATATATTTAATAGATTATGCAAATCTAGAAATTGAAACATTCTTGTGGAATCTTATCAAAAAAGGTCATATATGATTGGGTTGTGTCACAAATCACCCATTTCCTAAAATGGTGTTGCAAATAGTTTGTGCTGGTTTTAACAAAGCCATTTCTGACATTCCCATTGCCAAAAACATGAAAAAATATAACAACAAAATAAAAAACTTATTATAAATAAAATTTATTAAAAAATTATAATATTAATTATTATAAAATTAAATAATAATAAAAATAATAAAATTATAATATATACAATATAAAATATAAAATAAAAATAAAAAAATAAAAAAAAAATACTGACAATAATATAAATAAAATTTTAATTAAAAAATAATAAATAAATAAATAAATAAATAAAAATAGATATAATAAATAATTAATAAAAAATTTAGTAAGATAATAATATAATAATATAATAACATAATAAAAAAATAAAATAATGAATCAATAAAAACACAATATTTAAAAAATATAAAAACACATTATATATAAATGAAAATATATGAATAAATCAAAATATGAGAAAAACATTTTACATTCCAATTTTTATCTACAAAGGAAAATAAATAATTTAGGGTGAGAGTCATCTAGTAGAGATGGAAGTGATGGAGAAGGGAATTCTATCCAAAAATCTTAAGTCATACATCACAATGTTCTCTATCTTTAGCATGTGCTACTATGGATACCATTGATACATCTCCTCCTCCTGCTATCAATGGAGATTTTCCTTCTCACTATGCATGGTCTCTATAAGCTCATACTAATATCACAGTTTCACCTCATATTTGTTTAGCAATTATTGATCAATCAAAGCTCCACTTGAGCTATGTGACGACATCGTAGCGGTACCATAATATCTCTCAGGAATCAATCAAGAGACGATACAAAAAACTCAACCATTCTTGATGGAATACTATGTCACCTACATTGTTGATATATCATCAAATGTTGTTGTAATGTAGATTTGTTCCTTGGGCTTCACCAAAATCTGAGCCTATGTCTGATATTTCTTCGCCTAATATGACTAAATAAATTTTAATTTAGAAATAAAATAGTTAAAATATTATTTATAGTTAAATTTAATAATAAATAAGAAACTATACTGACCAAAATATTATACTCGCAATCACCTCTAATCTTCACAGTGAAATGATCACTGTAAATCCTACTATAAAAAATGAACTCCATAATATTGGTTCATTCGAATTCCTATATGAGTATAAAATAATTAACTTATATTTATTTCTATATAAATTATAAAAAATGTGCATACCATTTGTTTATGATGAATACTGAATGTACGACTACTATCTTGATGGGTCACCTCCAATATCCTCTTGTTTTATTGACCAATTATTCTCCCCACTAAAAAGTAACTCCCATCCAAAATACACATAATCCATACAAAAAATGAGATGTTATGTAATTTTGTTAGTGGAATATCATGACAAATCAAAATCCTTGACTCCAACTTTCAGTATTGTTTTCCACCTTAGATTGTGAAAATAATGATTACAACACTCATGCATACAACCCTCTCATGCCTACTAGATATAGTCTTTCATTCTATCATCAATGGGATATAATAAACCCAACAAATAATTAATAATATAATGTTATTATTTAAATAATTTTTTTAATAATTATTATTTATTTACACACCATAAGTGGTTCAAAAATGTGGTGTTGACATCATTGGGATCTGATCCCATGTAACCCATTCTAGAAATAATTATTTTTTAATATAGAAATTCTATTTCCAACTTCTATATGAGAAAATCTGTAAAGAATGATATAAAATAATTAAATAAATAGTTTTAAATAAATAAATTAATAATAATGAAAACTAAATAATACACACAATGAAACTTACCTCTACATGTGTGAATAAAACTGAAGACTTGGACGTTTCTTGGCATAGGGTTAAAAATATTTTATATCACTAGACTGAGACCCCTCTAAGTCATAAATACACCTTCAGAAGTATAATGAACAAATGACATACCATTGGGCTCATAATCAGTTCAAACAACATCATCTAACTTTGGAATTATATCAGATAATCATTCTCTAACCACATGAAACACAAAAGGAATATTACGAACACATAAATGAAAATGAGTATTATATATGGATATATATTATTTATGATAGTAATAAAAATAATTTAATTGTATCCATTTTCATGATCATATTTATGTAAAACTAATTCAATATCATCATATTCTTCTTTAGTATCATCAATTTCCATGAGATTTTCATCTTCCTCATCTTTTTCAATTACATATAGTCTTGTTACAACAACAACAACATTACCTCAATAAACCAAATACTCTATTTTATCACTACCAACATTCATTTCTCATCATGTAAAAATATTTATTAAGATTTTTCTCTTAAAAAATAAATTTTTTGAAATTTGGAAAAACAATAGTCACTTTGGATAAATTTATTTTCATGAGATTTCATTTTTATTACGCTCCAGATATCACTAATCTCTTTTAAACCAGTAAAATAATTTTCATAATAAATATTATGATTATGATGATCCAAAAAAATGGTTTATTAACATCATGAAGTCATTTATATTGGATAAATATTATTCAATGGTGCGGATGGATAGACAATCCTCTATTAGCATCCATCTAATAAAATGTAAACATCAATAAGAAATTCTATCCCAAATGGCACAAAAAATTTATTTATTCTAAAATTCAATAAATTTAAACATCAATTTCTCAGTGATTAGATCACCTAAATAAAAAAATTATTCATTATTTTTGGATTAATAATATTCATGTGTATGAAATAGAATACCATTCACCATATATGAATTATATTGATTAACGACTTTGGATGGCAGGTAACCTAATACACACAATCAATTATCAATTTAATCAGCATGATGTGATACATAAAAATTGGACAACCATTAATGAATATAAAAATTAATAAATTTAATTTATATGTTAAAACATAACCAACATACATTACTAGTTTTGGAAAATATAAGAAAAATTATTTTGTTGGCATTTATCAAAAGAAGCTATGGTAATTTTTGGAAACTATATCATGATATTATTATCATCCAATCTTATAATAAAATAATATTAATTTAAATAAATGATATTTAATGAATTATATGGGAAATAATAGTACAAATGGTTTTTTCTCTTCACATTTGAGGTGAACATTAGTTTTTGTCCCTCTTATGTTCATCATCAGAAATCCATCACTCGTGGACTCCACCAAATCCTTGTCTAGGGTAACTAAAAAGGGATGATGTTTTTCAAATTTCATAATCCAAATTTCCCTCATTAAGCACCAAATATTTATCTATTTCGTGATATTAATAATGAGAATAATGATAGAAGACGTATGAAATATCCTTATGGAAATAAGATTCATCAATTTATAATTTAAAGGATGCTTTGTTACATACATTTTTCATAATAGTAGGCACACATTTATCTAGTGAATGCATCCATCATAACATTATTGACACCATACTTTTTCTTCTTATGTAAAATTTAATATCAAATTTTATACTAAATCTATAAATTTTAGGGAGAAATAATTTTCCAATGTAAATACAAGTAAAATAACATCTTATTATATCCTACTTAATGCATCATTGTTGGTGGTCACTTCACAAATGTCTTGGAAAAATATTTTATATTTGTTATCGCATAACAAATATTATAATTAAATAAAAACTATAAATCCAATATTTAGATGTATATTCATTATAAAAAGATAATCAGGAAATTTCAACCTGGTAATATGACCATTTCTTACACATCTAGACAAATATGAAATATAACCTTCCAAAAGACAAAAATTTTAAATCCATTGAATAAATAATAATCTATTTTCTTTTTAAATTTTATAATCCTCTTGTGGCTTCATTAAATTTTGTGATCTGATTTCTTTTGAAGAGTTAAAATTATGGTCACTTACAAGTTTGGTTAATATTTAATCATTCCATTAAGTTATCTTTTTTTCATACCAAGTGTGTCCAAAACACTATAAAATATTTTATCAAAGTATTTCTAAAAATTATGCACAAAATCAAACATTTGATAGACTGAAAAATAAGACCAATACGAAATATCCAAATAAATCATTTTTATAAAAAAAATTCATCCCCAAATCCATCTATTTTATATTCATTTATAATCGGTCCAGAGGTAATGGGAGACAATTACGAGAGAACATATTTGAACTCCATATCTGAGATAACTATTGTAGGTCCATGTATTTCAATTTTAACATATCTGAAATTATTTCTATTCCTCCAAAGGTGATGATCAGTTGGAATAAATCTGCGATGATAGTTGAAAAAAGGGTTTCTTCCATTGAAGATCATAAATTCTTTACTATATTTCCTACAATATTGACTTGATTTTGGTCCATGTGTACTCTATCCTGATGACATTCTATATATTGGGAAATCATTACCTATCTAGATCAATATAACTTTCATTAGGATTTTTTTCGCAACAACATCATATATACTGACACCATTCCTCCATAATAAATTTTACTCATCAATAAATTGAATAAAATAAACATTAATATGATTTTTTGATTTCCTTTAATTAATATTGTCAAACTGATATATGTCTCATTCATAAACATACCAATAGGTAAATTTTATGGAGTTAAAAATACATTTGAACTTGAATATTGATAATCATAAGAACAAATAGGATATAAATAGAATATAGAATAATGAAATCACACATTTTAATATTTGAAGGTAAAATATGGATGCACTTCATCAAATTTTTTCAATTAATAACTATATGTCATATGATTTTTGATTTTACCAGTTGAAATATTGGTTTTATTCCATGAAATTAATGATTCTATGTTAGGAGATTTATATAATACAATAATCTGACTATATGTGGGAAATAAATCAACTATTTTTCTGGAATCAATTTATATTTCCCTATTTGAGCCTCATTATACCTCGATTATCCACAATTATAATAACATACTAATGATTCATTTTCACCATATTATAATATTCAACCATTTGAACAGGCATGAACCTTCTTATAACCAAGACCCAATCTATGAACTAGAAACTTGTTTTCATAAAAAATTTTAGGTAACACACTTAAATCAAGTTACAAAGCTTAACTAAAAAGAATATATAATAAAAAACATCAATTTGAAATTCCTTTATCATATATAATTGTCATAAATTTTTCACCGTATTCATATTTTCATTCCATTCAACAAGGAAATAAGGAATCCTTAGTAGACATTAACAACTCATAATATTTGGATGGTTCAATCTTATATGTTAAATCAATTTTATCCTGGGTTTTATTTTATTGAAAATAAAGACTATCCACATCATGTACTAAATATTGAACCAATGATATATTTGAAACAAAATTATTAGTATGTTCTTTGAACCTTTTTCACCAAATTGATATAAAAAAACGAAATTTTTTTAAAAAACAAAAAGTAATAGAAGACCCCCAACACTGTCAAATTTGTCAAATATTCTCAGATCTTATTTCTTACATGGACGCTTAATTGGCCCTTTGGAAAAATATTCTGGATTTAATGAGACAAATGATTAAAAATATTCAACACCCTCTATATATAATTTATTTATACCTACAGTATTTGGATTCTCGTGATGATTTATCCAATCGTGATCATGTAATAAACAGTATTTTTAACTTCCTCATTTCATATTTCTCTTAAAATATATAACAAATAAAATATTCTGATTAATTTTATACAACAAAATCACTATAAAAAATGATCAAAATAATAATAAAATATATATATTTGACTATTAAATATTATAAATATGATCTATTTACCAGTTGTTACTATCGATATGTTATTTTTAATAATTACAAATACTATTAACTAATTATTGTGATTTAATGTTTAGTTTATATGAATTATACTAATTAACATTATTTATAAAAAACTATTATTTTTTAATTATAATTATTACCAATACCAATAATTATAACAATTTCATTCTACATGTCACTAATTATTAAGAATTGTCATTAATTATAAATAATTATCACTAATTATTTCTATTTATTACTAATTACAACAAATTTATAGGAATTACCACTAATTATAAGTAAGATTTACTAATTACCACTCATTTTTACAACTTTCCTATACTTTTAAAAAATTACCATTATAAATTACTTTTTAAACCCAATTTCAAATTATTATAACTAATTATTACTAATTATTTCTTATTTTTACAAATTACAACGAATTATTACTAATTAAAATTAATTATTTATATTTATTACTAATTGTCTCTAATTATTAATAATTTTTATAATTATTTTTAATTATTATTAATTACCACTTTTCTAATAATTATGATTAAAGTGAAATAATTTCTATTAATTATTACTAATTATCTGTAATTAGTAGTAATTTCCCATAATTATTACTAAGAACCACTAATTATTCTTAATTATCAATAATTATTACTATTTATTGCTAATTATTTATAATTATATCTAATTATTATTTATAATTACTAACTACCACTAATTAAAACTAATTTTAATAATTATTACTTATTAACACAAATTACCCCTAATTAATTCCAGTTATTACCAATTGTGAATAATTTTCACTAATTATAAATAAATATATCTAATTATTACAGTGTATTACTAATTACCAATAATTACCAATAATTATTACTAATTGTTACTAGTTACCTCTAATTATGACTAGTTAGTAAAAATTATTAAAAATCATTACTAATTATTACTAATTAATACCAATTTTAATAGCTATCAATATTTATTACTACTTTTTTATAAATATCACTAATTTTTACTAATTATAACTAATTATAACTAATACCTCTAATTATTACTAATTATCACTAATTATTAAAAAATATATCTAATTATTACTAATTATCAGTAATTTTTACTAATTATCGCTAATTATTACTAATTGATACTAATTATCACTATTTTATTACAAATTATTACTAATTACATCAAATTATTTCTATTTATATCTAATTATTACTAATTAATACAAATTGTTACTAATTATTTCTATTTATTACTAATTATTACTAAATACCACTAATTATAGCTAAATAACACAAATTAATACTAAATAGTAATAAGATTTACGAATTAATGAAAATTTTATCAAATTACACCTAATCTTTACTTATTAGCACTAATTATTACAAATAATTAACAATTATTACAAATTATGGCTAATTATTACAAATTTTTACAAATTTTTACTAATTAAAACAAATTACTGCTAATTACCACTAATTAATATTATTTATTACAAATTATTTGTAATTATTACTAATTATGACTAATTTTTTTAAAAATTCAATAATTATTGACAATTGTTAATAATTATCGCTTATTATTAATATTTATTACTAACTATAAATTAGTATTTCCAATTACTACACATTAAAACAAATTATTAAAAAGTATTGTTAATTATAATGAATTATTACTAATTAACAGTAATTTCTAATAATTATTTTTAATTATTAGTTTTTATTAATAATTATTAATAATTATCAATTATTATTTTTAATTATTAATAATTATTACTAGCTAGTACAAATTAAAACAAATTATTACTAATTATTACTAATTAATTCTAATTACCTGTAATTATTACTAATTATAAATAATTAATACAAATTTCTACTAATTATCATTAATTATTACAAATTAAAAATCAAATATTGATAATTTTTACTAATTATGACTAATTACCACTATTTATTATTAATTAAAACTAATTATTCCTAGTTGTAAATAATTATAAATAATTAATATTAATTTCTAGTTACTATTACTTATTATTATTAAATAAAACTAATTAATATTAATTATTACTAATTATCATTTTTTATTACTAAATAACGCTAATTAATACTTATTAGCATTAATTTTTAAAAATTAATCATACTTTTTTACTTATTACCATTAATTTTAACTAATAGCCACTAATTCTAAGTAATTACCACTAATTTTTACTATTTACATCGAATATTTAATAATTAAAACTAATATTTGTTAATTTTTGCCAATTTTTTTATTTACTATTAGTTATCACAAATTACTTCTAATTACAACTTATTATTACTATTTTTTAGTGTATAATAATTTTTTAACAATTACAACTAATGTTTACATATGAAAACTAATATTTTATAATTCTATTAATTTAGTGCTATTTTTTACTAATTACCTCTAAATCATACTATTTGAAAATATTTATTATTAATTACCATTAATTATTAGCAATTACTGATAATATTTACTCATTACCGGTAAGTATTACTAATTACTGCTAAGTATTTCTAAATACCAGTAATTATTAATAATTACTTTTAATTAATTTCAATTACTGCTAATTACCACTTTAAATATAATTTTTATTAAACAATAACATTTTTCAATTAATACTAAATATAAATATATAATATTTTTATTTCTCAATATTTTTTTACTAATTACCACTATTTAATTTTAATTACCACTTTTTTACTCATTACTTTTAAATGTTACTAATTTCCACTAATTATACCAATTTAACGCTAATTAAAACTAATTTTCTCAAATTAATACCATTTAATTGTTTATTAAAAAAATTACTGCTATTTAAAAAATAATACTAATTTAATAAAACTACTACTAGTTATAAATAATTACTTCTAATTATAATTAATTTCACACAATTGTGAATACTTACTTCTAAATTACTCTAATTACTGCTAATAAATAATATTAAAATTTGATAAAAAATATTAATAAATTAAAAAGTTTATCCATTTACTAAATAACTCAATAATGAATCTTTTTTTGTGCTGAAATATTCAAAATTTTCACCCCTGTAAAAATGTATACATATACATGAATATGGATATAACAATTAATGAAAGAAGAGGTGAATTAGTGACCAGAGAAAAAACAATCGGGTTGGGGTATATGTAGGTTATATTATTATCGACATGACTATTTGTGGTGAGAACCCCGTTGAAAATAGTTCTGGCATTAAATTATTGATGCAGTGATTAAAAAAATTGTGTGGGGACCCATCAAAAATACTCACCTTCTAATAGAGTATTTTGCAATGGGTAAATGATATTGTGACAATTACCATTACATGACCAAAGGTATTTGTGACCAGACTTAGTTCCTATTGAAAATACAAATTACTACGTTTTTATGGGAAGGTGCACCAACTGTATTTGTGATTGGTTTTTTTACCCGTCAGAAATAGTTTCTTTCAGTGGACTATTTACAATGAGATTAGGGGCCATCACAAATGACCTATTACAAAAGGTCATTTTTACCGTAGTGAACATAAGAAATGTATTACCCAGTCAATGTAATTGATAATTAGATAGGAATATATGTGATAGCTATATATACATAATATAGAAGCATTCAATTACATCAATAGTTGATGTCATTGATGAAAATGTCATCAAATGGTTTAATAGAATACAACATGACAAAAAAATCTTTTTCACTTTGACAATAGTTGTTCTGAAATCTAAAAATTTACTAAATATAATAAAAATTATTATTAAAAAGATTTTTATAAAAATATAATGTAATCGTCAATGAATTGAGGCTTTTGACGCCATGTAATTTTGTACATATCGTATAGGTTAAAAAACATTCATTTGACACTGTTGTAAAATTTTAAAATGTCCCTCATTAGGAACATGATAAGAAGATTATTTTTAACAACTTTATTAAATATTCAAACTAGGATACAAATATCATTGACAAATTATTTTTAGAATGATAAAAATATTCTCAATTGTTTTTAGAAAATAGGAATTTTACCAAAATGGTACTTTTAAATGAATAGGGAAATGACGTTGTCTTTTCATAATATAAATTTCTCACTCATTTTAGTTTCGAAATAGAGGAAAATTGTGATATTACTTGAAAATATCATTTATAAGCAATGGATATGAAAATATTAATGATTCATCTTAGATTCCGAAATACATAAATACCCACACCATTTCTAACATCAATTGTAAGACGTTCCCAAACCCCATTAGTTGTATACAAGTGCATGGAGGAAGAAAAAATTCTATTGGAAATAATGTTTCCACAATTTAGGGGGTTTTAATTGTTACATGTCTGTATGCACAAAAACCTCATGTAGAATGTAACAGAATCAATTTTTAAAAATAATACCCATATATAACCTCATAAAAGGAATCAAAATATTCCAGGGTAAATTCTCATACATTCAATGAAATAGGATAATCACAAATCTAATGGTCATCTCCATCACTCTAGGTCCCATGTATCCTAAATATATAATACCACCAACTAGAAAATTCCTTTTACTCAGACCTAGAAGAAGATGATTTACAAACCCTCAAAGGAAAAGGCAGTGTGTGAGATAAATATCCTAGCAAGGTCTCATCATGTTTTCAATAAGAAATAAAATAATAACAAACCATTAATGATTTAATGTTAATTAAAACACGGGTTTTAATATATATACATATATATTCAAAATGATTATTTCATAATGAAAATGATGGAAGATATATTATAATATGCCTAACTAAAAATATTATATAAAACAATGATATAATGGATTTGGAATGAATAAAATAGTTTAATTATCAATGAAATTTAAGCCTCAAATTAAAAAATATCTTAGAACCATGTAATAATTCCTATATTACAATAGTTTCTTGCAATAGGATCCTCACTCAATTCAATAAGTTATCTTAGTTCAATTTTTTTCACATGTACCTCATGACAGGCTCTCAGAACTCATCTTCCCATCATAGAAATCATGCATTATTATGATTATGTTAGTGTCGTAATCTAAATCAATTGTTAGAGGGTTAGACCAATTCATGCCTATCCTAATTACCCACCAACTACCCAGAAATACATTTGAATCTATTAATCAATTAATTATTCATTAATATTAAAATCATTCATTTAAAATCATGTCAAAATACAATTTCCATGTTTTAGTTATCAGTTTTCCTTTATCAATAAAATATCAATTAATATCCATTAATGATTATATGTGATTTTAAATAATATTTAAATTTAATCCATTATTCTTATGGTTCATCATCAAAAAATTGCATGAAATCAATTTTCAAATAATTCAATAATTTTTTCTAAAATTCATTTGACAATTTCAATTCCATTGAAATTGGTCTTTTTCACAACATAAATATCCTTTACAAAATAAAAGATCGACCATCTCAAATTGTGTGTTTTAAATCATCTAAAAATTAATTTAAATTCAATTTAATAACATTTTTTAAATAAATCAAGAAATTCATGTGTTTATTTTCTCTGTAATTTAAAGTGATACTACCTACAAAAAATAAGTGATCAAATCATTAACTATAGTAGGAAATTCCAATAAATAGAAAATGTTAAGAAGATAAAAAATGGAATACTAAATAAAAAATAAAAAATATCATGATTTGATTCAATTATATAACATATGATCACACTGCATCCAAATAATGTTTGTTTAGATAAGGATATAACCAAAATGAATAAATTCATTGGAGATCAAACACTATACCGAGATACCAGGATGGAATGGAATTTCCAAAACATTACACAGTGTATCCCAACAGGTTCATTATAAGATGGTGAATAAAAAAAGAAATATTATTAGGCTATAATACATAAAACATTATATGGAATTATGAATATATGATGTGAATTTCTTGAGTGTCATTTACATTGAAATAGTCATCACCTCTTGTTAAACATCCTTATACCTTCCGATTCAGTTTACGGATGAAATTCATATCTTGAAAAAGCATAATTTCATAAAAGTATTTAATGTATTTATATGACTAATGGATTCATTTTTTGATATACATTTATGAACGAATCTCTTCTATAAGTAACACATTACTAATTCATATATAAAAACATAGAAAAGTCTCCCATCACAATCAAAACCCAAATAGATCCCTCTAAATCCATTGAAATAATTATATTCAATCACTAATAAATCCAACAAACATACATCCCCAACATGAATATAAAAAATGATAAATAAATACCAAAAATAAGGTATTTTGATGAAACATCATCCACATCATAATAATTTTCAATCCCTACAATTCCTTAAAGGGGTACTTCATATCAAAGATATGAGTCCACTCCTCTATCATCAGTTACTTATTATCCCACGTCTCATGCAAACCAGAAAAATGTTGCCAACGAACAAGAACCAATGCTATCAAATAAAAATGAAGAACGTTTTTCATGAATTAAAAATAATAAATGGATGCCCAATTATGAGTAAATCATATTCCTCATCAAGATCATCAAATGGAAAAACATGAGAATGATAAAAAGTTACAATCAAAGATGTGATAAAAATATTTGTATCAAATTAAACAATTTTGGATGTGCTAAATGGTAATATAACTTTTAAAATGACTCAAAAATATCAAAACGACATAGAATCCGTAGTGATGTTATTCCATGTTTTATAATCCATCATTGATCCAACCAATGTGATACACTCTAGAATACTAGTTCACCAACAAATACTCTCGCAGTCATCTACAATACCAACATATAATTTATTCCATATGATTTCTATAAACATTAGATAATGAATATTCTAATTACTAACTATCATCTCTTGGAAAAAAGACATTCCAACCAAGGAGGGTTCATAAATATTCAGAAAATACAAAATATATCTTCATGTCTAACCATTGAAGGAATCAAAATGATCCATTTTGATAGTGGACTATTAATAAATGTTGTCAGATAACTCAACAATTACAAGATATACATCCCATGCTCCACCAATGTCAAGAATGAAAGAAAATTGTATTTCCCCAAGAATATGTAAATCTACCTCTATCTAAACATCTGTCAAGGGTCAATATGTCATTACAAAATGAACATGGGATCTCATATAATCATAATGGACTCTCTAATAGGGGGAAATAAAATTGGGATGCCTATTAGACACTATCCTCAATGGGACTCACATACATCTGTCAATATCTTACACATAGTGATTTCCCAATTAATCAACATTGGTTTTATATCAAATGTTCATAAAATGAGATGATTTGGTCATAAAATCCATCATAACCCATGTTTCATTATTCAGCCGAGGGTTATGTAGATACCCAAAAAATCTTCCATAGAGAACATTTCCCACATCAATTTCGATATTAAAAATGTTTAATGGAAAAAATAAGGTATATAGTACTCCAATATCACCTGTAGGTTGGGAGAACAATGAGAATATTTTTTAGTAATCTCTCATCACATTTTAATCCTCAAGAATCATCACTTATTATCATAGAAAGTATTCTTTATTCCTTGGTGTACTATACAATATAATCTATAGAAGTCCCCCATCTTGACCATTATAATACTGAAAGTCAAAAAATATAAATTATGGAAACACACTATATTATTTCAAAATATTTTTCACTGACTGATGATATACCAAAAATAAATAGAGTTTCTATGTAAATATAATTAATCATCAAAATACTTCTCCTAGAGAATTATCTCAAGAATATATGTGCTCAAGTACATGCTCGTAAAAATAACCTATGAATTATTCTCTTAGAATCCAAAATTCATCTATGAAATTATATCCAAAATATTCCACTATTATAATGTTTCTTTCAAAGTCTGGTCTAATTTTTATGGGTCAATGAATCAGTATCAAAATTAACTTATCCTAGGGTGTAGGAAATGTTAAAGTCAATAGACTAAAGGTACTCCACCCAAATCCTATATTGGATTATTAGTTCTACATGGTTTAACATAAAACTAATGCTTTTTTGTTTAGAAAAAATTAGTAAACATTTCACTGAAATAGATATTCCACCCATTCCTAAGAGGATGAATCATATTTATGAATTTTGGATTCTAGTTCTGATAATTCTTCTCATGTTAATTATGAACTATTAAAACATATTTTACAATGGGATTAAAATGCATAAGGAAAAATCTTAAATCAGTACTTGATCCACTATATAAGACCATATAGATATGAATAACCTCCAATCGAGTCAGTATTTACATGAATGTTAATATATGTTTTAGTTCAACAAAAGTACTATTTAATTTTTAATCCAAAAAAACATCATTCCATTCTGAGTGAGAAATGAATGCTGAGTTTCCACCTTTGAGAAATCCTTTATAAATAAGCTGTAATATACTACCATGCCCCTGATGCTAGACATCTCAAAGTATTTTTATAGATTTTATAACATCATAATAGATATCATTTTATCAATATCAACTGAGATATAATGATGTGAGATCAAGAGTATCACTTACCAAATTGAAGAACTACAATTCAGTATATACGTATAATTTAAATGATTTATCAATGTTTCGAGATCCGATATAAAAGACTGACATATTCCCCTATGATCAAAGAGTAATCTGTGATATATTTCACAAATATATCAATGAAAAAAGTCATGATACTCATGAAATATATTATTTATCAATTTCTTAAAATCAACTGGAGAAATGGTCAGAAAAAATGTCACGATAAAGAAATCATAATGATTGTACATACTTCTGAATGTAGTAATCTTAATTTAAGACTCTATTCTTCAAAAATGGTTGTAACTCAATGTATGATCGATCATTGAAAAGAACATAAACCCATATACTATGAAAAATGATAGAAAATAATTTCGAAATGATTTTATTGCCTAAAGTAACTCAAATAATTTTTTGGAACTCAAATCATAGGAAAAGCGATTCATCAATTTTCATGATAAATTGACCATGTATTACCCAAGGTAACATAATCTCTCATATAAAATCTATCTCTGTGAAATCATAAAATTTATATTTCATCTCATTTATTTAATATGGTGTAATAAGGTAATATTTAATAGAAATTGGTTTAGTATGATGTACTAAATAAATATAAAAATCTCATTCTCATACCGAGGGAATGCTTACAAAATCAGAAGTAAAACAATTAGCATCTATATGACAACTGGTTTGATATCAATACTCAAGGATTAGCCCTAAAATCGAAGAAAATATTTATATCATTCTTCCCAATTCCATAATTGAAGGTCCAACTCTACTATATATTGGGTCCCAATCTCCCTGAAAAAAAACACCACACCCCATTGGGTGCAGTATCAGAGACCCATTAAAAAAACAATCAGTCTGGTTTATAAGAGAAATCAGAAAATCTATTCTGAAAATGAAATCAAGTGGTTTTATGTAGGTAACATGAAGATTTTTTTCCAATCTTTGATAATGTGGAATAAAAATAAAGACATATACTACCCTTCTCTCATTATCCATACGTTTATGGTAATATTTACCACATAAGTCAAAAAAATGATAATATTATATAAAAAATAATAAAATATATATTGATATATATGACTGAGATTTAGAATTCTAATATAATTCAGTCAAAAAATATGATATTATGGACATGGTACCTCTCACGTTCACTATACTCACATCAACATCCTCTAGAGACTCATCCTCAATGTGATGAATCATTATTCCATATTCCTTTTTCTAGAACACCATATTTCTTGATGCATTTGACTGCATTATAGTGATTTTTGTTACCAATGATCCAATTAAACAAAAAATAGCATAAAATATATTTTAAAACATATATTTGTGTCCTGGTCATCCACATTAACAATTGAAATTTTTTGCCTCAGTACAATATAATTTCAAATTCCAATTCTCTTACCATAAAAATCATGTCAATGGGCCTCTTCTCGGAACGTCATGAGGACATGACAATGAATGCTATTGAGAACCACCATGGAGCTCATCACACAATATATTTTCATAAGAGGAACATATATAACTATCATTAAGATAAAAGATAACTCATTTCAACCTTTAAATAGAATCTATGTCAACCTAAAACATAAACCTTCAATCGACAACATCGACAAAAGAAGTGAGATTCAGTAAGAAAACATATGACCATATGTCAGTTCAAAAACCCGTATAAAAAATTAAATCCTTCATCATCTCATTGGAAAATCATCATTAAAATCTAATAAATATCAAAAAAAAAAGGTTCAAATATTTTTTCATTTTATTTTTAAGCTATTGGAACTAACGAAATGTCATATAATTTTCTTAAAGAGTTGATTGTGAATAGATATGATCAGTAAAAGAACTCAAATGTATTTTCACTGATCAATGAATACTCTTGTTCATCCCAAACGAATTCCACCATCTCATGTTATTCCAATCAAGAATAATTGTAGCATATTCACCTTTATAAATTATAAATTTTCCAAGATCATTGAATGCAAATCATTATCAGTGAACCAATCCTCAACCTCTTGATGGTAATTTGAATAATGAAAATATAATAGTTTGCAATGAAGAGACACATGATCAGGATGCCACGATTCATATCTATAGGGATACACTATCAAATCCTACATTGGAACGAGTGTAATTACATGACCCAAATCATTGTAAGATCCCTCCAACATCTCAAAAATATTTTGTTCAACTGGATGATTTCCTTGTCATTGTTCTACAAGAACATCCCAATATAGCCTAATCAAATGAAATGTTGGTTGAATGATTCTAACAAATTTTAACAGAAAAAAATTAATGCTTCAGTAAGGATACAAAGATAAATAAATCAAATATGATATATATGAATATTGATTCCATCGACCAGAATTCAAGATTTAGATTTCAGCATAAACATATATAATGCATCGAAGTGAATAAAATTAGATAAAATTATTAGAAAATAATCTTTTCCCAAAAATAAATGCCCAATCATGCTTATTACAATGATTGATATCTATAAACTCACCCACTATTACATCATAAACCCCTTGATTCCAACTAACTCTCCACTAGGAAAATAATGACTATATAATGACATTGAGGTATGATTCACAAGAAGTACCGATAATACCACATTATCATGAACAATATTGGATACCCTAGTTCCATGATTACTGTTCCATCATTGGCATGGATTGAAGGGAAATATGGATCCACACTATTTGGATACTTTAATCTGGAATCATATAGAAATCATGTGGGAATTTTATTCAAAAAACTAGTATAAGTTAATAGATAAAAGTCATTATGTCAAAACTTATCATTGAGAAAGTACAACAATATAATAGATAAAAAAATATCGAAACAGAACATCATAATGAGATGAAACAATATCTATGGAAAAATATCAGATATCCCATAGAATAGGAGGAACACAATTCTTCTGATCAACTATATCACACCATGTATCAATGATAAAGAACATAGAACTCCTCCATGTGGAACTTTTCTTTAGAGTGGTACTTGAAAAGGATAATATACATGCTCTTAAAGGTAAGGGTAGTTTTTGGTGCCAAAAGTTGGGAAGAAGAAGAACATGAGGGATGTCTCTGAGGCTATCTCCACTACTAAAAATATGAGAATTAACAGCGCTAAAAAAGTTTTGTAAATCATAGAGCTAATAAAACAAACCATTATCAGTGCTAAAAGAGCACAGATAAACTCATATTTTATCAGCGCAAAAAAACACGGATAAAGGTGTAGTTTATCAGCATTTTTTTAGCACTGATAAATTCACGATTTATCAGTGCTAAAAGAGCGATGATAAATGCCCTCTCTGCTGCAATAATAAATCTACAGCTGCACACTCGAACACCTGCAAAAAAATCACTATCTGAATAAGTTAATTAAATCAAGTATATTAGACCAAGTATACTCGTACAACAAGTATACCCGTACACCATTAACACATAATTCATAAGTTAATTAAGTACATAAAGAAATAAATTCAAAATTCAGGGGGTTTGGGGGCTCTTCAAGGGTTTCGGGTGGCTGTCCAAGGGGGCTAGGGGGTGTTCGAGGGACTTTCCAGGGGGTGGGCAGCTGTCCAAGGTGTCGGGGGGGGGGGGGGGGTGTCAAGGGGGTGTATTGGTGTCCAGGTGGTGGATTGGTGTTCGAGGATACAATACATCCCCAATAGAGTGCACAATAAAAATAAAATTACCATTCATCGTACACAATAGAGTAAATAGAATAATTAAACTAAACATACTATAATTAAATGGAATTTTAGATACAACTCAAATGGTCATTCTATACACATCAATTGGCCATCCACCGGGTCAAAAACACATACATGAATGAATAAAATAAAAAAAAGTAAAATTATACTAAAAAATTCTGACCTTTACAATATAACCATTCTCTAAAAGCTTATAATCCTACTCCAGTTCAATCCTAATGCTCCACATGCGTGTGTTTTATCAATACATAAATCTTTGGACTTTTCTCTATCCACTATGCATCATGTTCTCAACCTCAAAGATGTTATAAGGTTTTTACACACACTGATGTTCACATACTAGGGGGATTAATCTCATTAATAAACCCCCAATATTAAACAGGCAATAGTCTATTGTAAGTGCATGATCAGGCAATATGCACAACCTAGTTGAGAAATGACTGGAATAAAACTAATAAAAAATCATCATTGATCCTCAAATCCATGACCATGATTAAACCAAAATTAATTTTCCAAGTGATAAACTTTTACCAAGCATGTAACAAGGATCGTGTCTACATTATAAAAATATAGTTTGAACAAGTCCTACCCCATCTACATCAAGACACATTAATCCTCAAGTATTAAAGCTTGATCAACCATACATACTTCACCCAATGTTAGGGTTTCTCTGAGTACATCATAGGAACCACACAAAACATATAATATACCATGGTCTCCCCACTATATACATAATTATCATTGACATCCAATATGTGAGTTTTATTTATACTCCATCATGGAAATCCTCTTATGGGAGTTTTCTCATCTAGGGAATACCCTCAACAGTATCTCAGACCACCCATATGTGTTCTTCAAATTCTGAGGAATAAGACCTACATGGATCTCATCCCTATACTAAGGGAGTACCCTTATTTAGGGAATAATACTAAGAAGCCTATATTATTTACCATATGGGATTATTATCAACCAAATAATAATCCCTAGAAGCATATCAACCCTCCAATATAGGTGTATTCTCATTTGAGGCATAATCTATATAATCATCTTAGCCCTCCCCTAGGGATTATTTTCATTTAGTGAATATTCCTAATAAGAATCTCATCCCAATACTATGGTTTTATTCTCATCTGGGGAATAATACCTATATACATCTCATCCCTCCCCTATGAGAGTATTCTCATTTAAGGATTAAGACCCATAAGCATATCCACCCTAACATATGGGAGTATTTTCATCCAGATATAAGCCTAAAAGTATCATAGACCCAAACACATGATCATCCTAGTATACCAGGCCACCCATGACTTGATATATATAAGACCCCTGATAGATCACATGCCATGACCCCCCATTTAAATACCCTTTATAATTTATCACATAAAGAATCACTCTAAAAACATGACTCAAACACATATAAACCTATCCATAAATCACTAATACTCCATGATAATTTCCATTAATTCATAAAATCTCATATCCATTACTATATAACAATATTACATATATATATATATATTATTATGAGTGTTCATATGAAAAATCCACCCTGACAACATGGATAGACTCACAAGAGTGTGACACATGTGGTTACAACACTAACAAGATCAACACATTGACTCTAGTACCTAATAAATACCCATAATTGAATTTACCCATCCCCCTGGATGAATTCACACTAAGGGAAACAATTTATTATTGAACCTACTAGGGTCCCTTAAGTCATCATAAAACAAGTCACCCCATTTGGGGTCCTTGATCTTAATAATAACCCTTAGGCCAACGTCAATATCTTGGTGATAAAACATCCCACAACCCAATATATAATATATCCTATCCTCACAAGCCCAATATGGATATTATCATAAGGGAAATGACCTCAAGTCCATTTACTTCAAAAGTTAATCTATGTTGAATTGAACACCCAACCTATCTACCTCCTCAGGTCAAACCTATTCCCTTTTTCTAGGGGTTGTCCCATGATACTCAATTAGAGGAACTTGGAAATCCCATTCCATTTCCTCCAAAAATTCTCATGACGCTATTCTAGTTATAATACCAAGTCTCACTCATAGGATACCATCATATTCATTTAACAGAGGAAACAGGCTCTATCATAAATTGATGCCCTTGAATCACCACTCAAAAGTACTAAAAAAATACTTTAACGATTACACCATCATGATATACATAGATAAATACTAAATATGGACTATAATTATTCAAAATTCAGAATCTAGGGTGAAACATCCCCCTGAATCCTCAAATGTGTAATAAGGGTATAGTACTGGACATGTACCTTGAGTAAACGGTGTATACTCGAAAATATCCACCCAATATATATACATTAACATAACATATATACAATAATGTTCAATTCATGTACTACTACATGAACATGGAACAAAAATGGGGTCTGACTATGAATTAATAAATGGCTAGAACATATATGGTTCTTATAAAATATCAGGGAAATCCGAATGCATTTGGTCGGATTTCTGTAGGTCAGTTGTTGTTTTCACTTAAAATCGTGTCCATTTAAAACAAAAGAGAGTCCCTTTGAGTGTTACTGACCACACCGTGCCTTAGATTGAGGCTAGGATGACTCATAAACGTCTCCAAGGAACCTTAGATCGTTCTAATAAAATATCAAGGAAATATGAATTTGTTTGGTCAGATTTCCGTAGGTCAGTTGTTGTTTTCACTTAAAATCGTGTCCATTTTAAACAAAAGAGAGACCCTTTGAGTGTTACTGGCCATGCAGTGCCTCATATTGGGGCAGGGATGACTCAAAAACATCACCAAGGACCCTTGGATTGTTCTTATAAAATATTAGGGAAATCTGAATGAGTTTGGTTGGATTTCTGTAGGTCAGTTGTTGTTTTCACTTAAAATCGTGTCCATTTGAAACAAAATAGTTACCCTTTGAGTGGTAGAGGTCACACCATGCCTCGTATTGAGCCGCGGTTGACTCGTACACATCACCAAGGACACTTCAATTGTTCTTATAAATGATTAGTGCAATCTGAATGTGTTTGGTCGGATTTCCATATGCTAGTTGTTGTTTTAACATAAAATCGTGTCCATTTTAAACAAAAGAGAGACCCTTTGAGTGATAGCAGTCACACCAAGACTCGGATTGAAGAGGGGATGCCTCTTACACATCACCAAGGACCCTTGTGTCATTATTATAAAAGATAAAGTCAATCCGAATGCGTTTGGCCATATTTACATAGGTCAGGTGTTGTTTTCACTTAAAATCGTGTCCATTTTGAACAAAAGAGAGACCCTTTGAGTGCTACCGGCCACACAGTGCCTCATATTGAGCCAGAAGTGACTAATACATGGCACCAAGGACCCTTGGATTGTTTTTATAAATGATCCAAGAAATCTGAATGCGTTTGGTCTAATTTCTGTAGGTTAGTTGCTGTTTTCACTTAAAATCATGTCCATTTAAAACAAAAGAGAGACCCTTTGAGTGTTACCAGCCACAAAATGCCTTGTATTGAGGCGCGGTTGACTCGTACACATCAACAATTACCATTGGATCGCCCTTATAAAATATCAAGTCAATCTGAATGCGTTTCTTCAGATTTTCGTAGGTCAGTTGTTGTTTTCACTTAAAATCGTGTCCATTTTAAACAAAAAAGAGACCCTTTGAGTGTTACCGACCACACAGTTCCTCAGATTGAGGCGGGGATGACTCGTACACATCACCAAGGACCCTTGGATCGATCTTATAAAATATTAATGCAATCCAAATGTGTTTGGTCAGATTTCTGTAGGTCAGTTGTTGTTTTAACTTAAAATCGTGTCCACTTTAAACAAAAGTGGGACCCTTTGAGTGATAGTGGTCACACCGTGCCTCAGATAGAGGCGCAGTTGACTTGTACATGTCACCGTGGACCATTGGATCGTTCTTATAAAAGATCAAGTCAATCCAAATGCATTTGGACAGATTTCCGTAGGTCGGTTGTTGTTTAAACTTAAAATCGTGTCCATTTTAAACAAAAGAGAGACCCGTTGAGTGGTAGCGGTCACACCATGCCTCAGATTGAGTTGGGAATGACTCTTACATGTCACCGAGGACCCTTGGATCATTCTTATAAAATATAAATTCAATCCGAATGCGTTTGGTTGGATTTCCGTAGGTCAGTTGTTGTTTTCACTTAAAATCATGTCCATTTTAAACAAAAGAGAGACCCTTTAAGAGATAGCAGTCACACCGTGCCTCATATTGCTGCGAGGATGACTCTTACACGTCACCAAGGACGCTTGGATTGTTCTTATAAATGATCAAGGCAATCCGAATGCATTTGGTTGGATTTCCGTAGGTCAGTTGTTGTTTTAACTTAAAATCGTGTCCATTTTAAACAAAAGACAGACCCTTTGAGTGATTGCAGGCACACTGTGCCTCGGATTGAGGTGGGGAAGACTCGTACGCATCACCAAGGAACCTTGGATCATTCCTATAAAATATTAAGGCAATTTGAAATGCATTTGGTCAGATTTTCGTTGGTCAGTTGTTGTTTTCACTCAAAATCGTGTCCATTTTAAACAAAAGAGAGACCCTTTGAGTGTTACCGGGCACACCGTGCCTCGAATTGAGGTGCGGTTGACTTTTACATGTCACTAAGGACCCTTGGATATTTTTTTAAAAGATCAAGGAAATATGAATGTGTTTGGTAGGATTTCTGTATGCCAGTTGTTGTTTTCACATAAAATCGCTTCCATTTTAAACAAAAGAGAGACCCTTGGAGTGTTACCAGCCACACGGCGCCTCGGATTGAGGCACAGTTGACTCATACACATCACCAAGGACTATATTGATTACCACAGCTAAGACAGTTCTTTGAGGCGAATGGCTAACCTCAAAGTTGGTGGGGGGGTGGGGCGGGATGTTCATGTGGTGGTTGTTCTTGAGTTGTGTCTTCCCTTTTCTTACCACCCATAAAAGTTGCTAGCAACTCCCCCTGCCTTTGCATTCGTTCTTCAAGGGTTGCTATTTTTTCACTCATTTGTTCCAATTTTTCATCTGTATCATCCATTTTTTTCACACATTTGTTCCAATTTTTCATTATCCATATTTTTATTCGCATCTGATGATCCATAAAATTCAGTTTTATCCCAGCCAGTAGCTACAATCTTTTTTTCTCTGTGTTTATTCCATCATTTATTACTCCGATCTATTCTGTGACATATCAAATGTTCTTCCAAATCCTCTGGAGTCATTAGTCTAGAATAACAACAATGTAAACACGGAAAAAGGATTTGAGAAGGATCCATTGAGTGATCCTTTTCAATCTTGATGAACTATTTCACTCCGTTCTCATACTCTATTGTTAAACTATTAGCATCCATCCAATATTTATTCATCTTCATCCTATTTGAATCTCAAATATTAGTATTTATGGTTCGAGTACAAAAAACAAGACTTCCAAATACATTATAAGAGAACCACTTCCATATAAGGAGATCAAGTAGTCTAACCTATAAACAAGATTCATAAAAAATAATATTGGATTCACTAAAAAGATGATGATCTCTCACTCTATAAGGAGGATATAAGAGGAGATAGAGGATTTCCAATCGATGAGAGATCCCCTTATCATATAGAAATCAAATGCATCCAATGGAGCTTTTATATGAGAAGAAGGGATTTTAGAGGAGTTAAAATGACTATTCTGATCCTTAAAAAATCAAGATTTCAACTGAGAGTTGTGTAGGATAAAAATGAATATAAAATGGGACTCATGGAATTTAAGACCATAAAAAAGATACCACGTTGAAACCTCCCATGGACATGGTACAGAAAGGATTTAGAAATCCATACTATGGTGTAGACTTCTTGTCATGAACTAGGCCAGGTTGCCTTCCCACTTGACACCTGAACCAACTCGTGGGAAGGTCCAAAGGAAATTACCAATCCCCATGGGTTGTAACTAGTTCCTAGGAATTGAGTAACACATTTGGGAATGGGCTTTTCATGTAAAAAACCTTAAATATTACATAATAATCAATCACCATATCATATCCAAATTTCACAATATAATAGACCAAAAGATAACATTTCAATTGGAGATAAGCATTTAACAATTTCAACCAAAACAAAAATAAAAAAAAGGTAAGGGAACCAACAATACAACCAAGCCTCCATGAAACATGAGGTTCAACATCCCCATTCCACAACTAATAATAGTCACCAAAAGGGGAACTACTAGCACATATATGCACCATCACCACAAAGGGAACCTTGCCTTTAACTGGGTAAAACAAAAGAAGGTCTACATAAAACGGAGGGTGTATATAAGGTGTGAGCCAACATACCTAGTAGGAAACAACAAAAATAGATTCCATGTAATGAAATTATGATAAACATTAACATATTATTTTTTAAGTAAAAGGAAGATACAATTTTAATAAAACATTCATTGAAATAAAAGAGATAGTAAATGTGACAAGATAATGGTAAGAAGAGTATGAGCACTATAGAAAATCTCTATGGTATTAGGGTTACTAGGGTCCTAGGATCCTCATACTCTTGGTGATCACAACTCTTAGACATGAATGTCCTATTTGAGCATCCAATCCATAGAAACTAAATGTTTAGTAAGTGTTGTTATGTATATCCTTATTAAGAAGACCAATCATCGGCCTGACTAATTCTCGTAATGTACTAGACCTAGTCTACGCACATAGATAACTAGGATTCCATTGTGCTCAATTCCACCCCCTATATAAAATTAAATTTATTTTATACAATCACACATCCAATAATAGAAATAGACATGAAAAACAACCATTTACAATAGTAAAGTCATTATAAAAACCTAATGCACAACAAAAAAATTGGAAAACATGTTTCCCACAACCCAGACAATTTATAAAACCATTTTAGAACCAAACAAATCATATTAAACACCTAAAACAATGTCAAATAATGGAACAACCTACCTATTTCTTGATATCTTCACAAAATTGGAATGAAACCACCTACTGAACTAAGGAAAGGCCTTAAGGATGCAATTAAACACCATAACCTTAAATATTTAACCCAAATAAATGATTCAACCAACAACAACAAGAATATTAAAAAAATAATTGGAATGTATGCCTTAAAGGGAGGTCCGGGCGTAGCGGGAGGTGGAGGTATGGAAATCCGAAGAAGAAGTTGCGGGTGCCGGTGGTCCGACAATGCGGACCAAGGGCAGCAGAGGTCCGGCAACAAGAAGCCGGGAATTACGGGTGGATGAATTCTGGCAAACCGAAGGGGAGTTGCGGGCGGCGGAGGAACGGCATACAGAAGGGGCGTTGTAGGCAGCGGAGGACTGGCGAAGAGAAGAGAGGGCGGCGGAGGTCCGGCAACGAGGACTCAGTGGGTGGCAGAGGGGAGTTGCAGGGTTCTAGTACCGTGAGTGCTTTAGGTCATGATAAAACGAGGGCACTGTGTGACCAAATTTATAAAAAAATGGACTAAGGTTTTATCAGTGCTAAAAAAGAGCTGATAAAGTCTACCTTTATCTGTGCTAACATTTTAGCGCTGATAAAGGTAACCTTTATCAGAGCGTTTTAGCGCTCATAATGATACTCATTATTAGCGCTATAAAAGCGCTGATAAATCATTCCTGTATCTGCGCTAAAATTTTAGCTCTGATACAGGTAGACTTTATCAGTGATTTTCTAGTGCTGATAAAGGGTTGTTTTATCAGTGCTTATTTAGTGTTGATAAAGGTTACCCTGTATCAGTGCTAAAATTTTACCCCTGATACATGGCCTCTTTATAAGCCCTTTTCTATCACTGATAAAGAGGCCTTGTATCAGCATGAAAACAACAGCACTGATAAAGAACACCTGTATCATCGCTAAATTTTTTTCACTCATACAGGGTAACCTTTATCAGCTGTTTTTCTTAGCGCTGATATAAGGGGGTGCTTCCCTTGCTCGTTTTTGTAGTAGTTCTCACGAAGACCTTTTGCGGAGCCCCATCGCCCCACGCCCACCGACGATCTATGAGGTGGGGGATCTGCGAACCCCTTTGACATTCGAGACCCTACCGTTGAGCCAGGAGGCGGGAGGCTCCATGAACCCCTTTGACAATCATGACCCCGATGTAGAGCAAGGTGGCAGTTGGATCAGTGAACCCCTTTTACTTTCGCAAACCCGTCATAGAGAAAAAAGGTGGGAGGCTCAGAAAAACACTTTGATGTTTATGACCCTACCATGGAGCAATGAGGTGGGAGGATCTCCAAACCCCTTTGATGTTCGCGACCCTGCCGCAGAGCAAGGAGGTGGGATCCTCTGTGAGCTGGTTTGGCATTCGCAACCCGCCGCGGAGCAAACACTGTCTTCACACTGAGCAAGCTCTTCTTCATGGCTCCTCTTTCAAATAAATATAGAGATCCCCTCAAGACCAAATGGGACAGATGAACCAACCTTTCACCTTCTCTGCTCTCAAATGGCGATGTTCTTCTTCCTCTACTAACCATGAGCTTCTCAAGTTACTTTTTATTTGCGATGTGCCTCCCCCTTTTCTTTAATTGAACCCTACTACTGAGATGGATTCCTTTAGCGAATCACACGATAATTCATGATGGAAAGAGATCCCCATGGGGACTTGGGTCGTCGTGTATCATTTATTCTTCAAAAAACACCCTCCATACACATGTGACCCACATGCTAAAGCAAGGTCATTGTGCTTCGCGATGAAAATTGCTTCACCACACATTGTTTCGTGAGGCACATTGAATTCGCGATGCATTGTTTAATGAATGCCTTTTGAATTCACAAAGCTCCTCCCATATGCACCTATGCCCTATTCCTTGCCTGGGCAACTTCACAACATAAAGCACATACCTTCTCGAAGCCCCTCCACTTCAGGGAGCACCATAGCATCACAAGGCTTCTACCTATGAACCCATTTTCTCTGTAGATCCTTTTCCCGTGCGGCCCTTTAGGTTTTCATGATGCAATTACAAAGTCCCTTGGATGATACTGCCCCATTTCTTTGCTTTGTATCATGCTTTTTTATATATGCATGCTAACAGTTATTGCTTCTTTTCATAGCCATGCAAACACTGACCCCCAATGGGATCACCTCAGGACACCCCTTAGTCATGGTGCTGTTGGTACCTTCACTTCACCAAGTCATATAGGGTTCCAGTTATGTATGTTTAAGGGGTTCGGAGTGAAACCATTTAATCCGAGGTACATGATGTTAAACTGTCGAGCCCCATCGTCCTCAGTACATGATGTTAAACTGTGACCTCACCCAGTGCCTTGCACGTGAGGTTCCCCATCTCAGATATTCTCAATGCCCACTGGTCACCACGAGAGTGAGATCATCCCTCACATGAAATTACATCCTCTTTATCAGAGCGGCGAATGTCTGCGGGGAAAGGGAAACCACCTTGGTGTAAGCTCGTATCTTTTATTGAAGGAGGTTTAATCCCTGCTCCTCTATTCTTGGGTGCAAAATCCCTCTCCCTCTAGGCTTTTCCACCACTCGGGCCTCCACCCTGCAGTAAGTATCACTCCCTATCTCCCTGTAGCTAGTCCATCTATATGCCCCAATTTCCTCTTTGGGACGATTCATGTGTAAGCCCCACTCCACTTTCCACGGACCCAACTTTCACAACGTGACCGACCATGACATCCTTTACGAGTATCCTAGAGTGTAATCCCCATACAAACATCATTCGGAATTACGTGATAATTGATCCTTGCCATGAAAAGGTACGTAAGAAGCCACCCTAAGGACCAATTCTAGCACCTATTCCCGACCACCTCCTCATCTGTTCAATAACACCATCCCGAACTATGTGGACTTTGATCCTTGCCAAGACAAGGTATGTAGGAAGACCCACTAAGGTTCAAGCCCAACACCCTATCATTAACGACCCCATTCATGTTAGACAAACTTTGTACTTCATGGAATTAAGGTGCATGCACCACTTTTTGTCCAGAATGACGTTAAACTGCATCCACCATCTTGAACTATGTGAACTTTGATCCTTGCCCAGGAAAGGTATGTAAGAATCCTCTCAAAGGATAAATCCCAATACCTATTGGTTCTGAACATATTCACATCGGTTCCATGTCTATCATGAACTATGTGAAATTTTATCCCTACCAAGGCAGGGTACATAGAAAGCTTCCACAAGGTTCAAACCCACTAATGATCTGTGACCAGATCCTCCTTCATGTCAGTTCACCCCCCGTCCTGCATGATCTTAAACTATGGACCTAAATCAGTGGTAATCTGTTGTTCCCCCAGTCAGCATTAAGCCATTGTACCCTCTTGAACTATGTGGAAATTGATCCTTACCGAGGCAAGGTACGTAGGACACCTCCCTAAGGTTCAAGACCAACAACCATTAGACCACAGGTCCTCCTCCACATCAGTCCACCGACCCCCATCCCACATGAACTATGTGGGTTTGATCCTTGTCTCCAAGATAAGGTACATAGGAAGAATCCCTAATGTTATACCACATATATCGGTATGTCGTTGTGACCCCATCCAGTTGTAAGACATAGTGACCCAATCCAGTGGTAAGCCATTGTGAACCCATCTAGCTGTAATCCATTACCACCCCTTTAAGCAGTAAGTTGTGGAGGCCCAATCCAATGGTAAGCCATTGTGACCCCATTAAACAGTAAGCCGTTGAAGTCCCCAATAGACAGTATGTCGTCTTCAGATAAACTATTGGGACTTTGATTCCCTCCTACAAGGATACATATGTAGCCTCTCTAGGGTTCATGCCCATAACTAATGTATCATCATGTTCTCTCCCTAGAGCCTATGTGTTTTGGGAAGGTAATGACCCCATTTGGAGGTTCTATTTCTTCCTGATCCCATCCATGTATCCATTCTCACGGGTCGCCTCCTCAGGATTCCCAACCTCCCTACTGAACTATACAGACATAGATTCCCTACCATGGGGATAATTAGGAAGTCTCCTTGAGACTCAATCCCAACATTAACATCATCCCCATGGAAGTTACATCCCATTAACAATCCACCTAATTCGACACTCGATCACCCATCTCGATTATTACCTGAGGCACCACATCCCGGTGAGGTCATGCCAGCTCACCCCCTTAAATCAGTGTACCCTCCAGGGGTTACAGTAATCTAATCAACTCTAACCAGTTTTCTGATCAGTATGATACATCTCCACTTGATGTTAAACTCGTGTAATACCCTGTCATAAACATGGGAAGATGAGGAAACCCTTAGATACATTCATATGGCATATGATTCCCCACATCTGACACGAGATTCCTCAGGCTTCTGAACCATTGAGAAGCCCTATAAAAAGGGAAATAAAACCATACATGCCAGTGTTCCAGTGTCCAGACATTCCAGTGATGTCAAACTTGACTAATACCCTAATCGAAGGTTGGTTCCCTGACTGGACCCTTTAGAATGTCCTAAAAAATGTAGGGTAATTAACTGTTGTCCATGAAGATATGGCAATAGGGCGTGTTTGACAAACAACATCTTTAATAAATAAGGGAGACCTGTACTCGGTAATAAGTTTGAGGAGCAATCAAATGAATGAAGAATTGACATCCCATCCTCCCTTTTCTATCAAGGAGAAAATGTACCTGAACAAGGAGTGAATGGTTACAACATTTGGAAAATGGGAATGTGGGGCAACAAAACCGCGACTATCATACTCATGCAGAAAGGCGTGTGTGCCCCGACAAAAGCATCAGAAATAGAAATGATGAACCCGATGTGAATATTCAATTCCCCAGTATGGATACTAGTAGTGTTAGAGACATCAATGGATTATAATGTCACCGGATCCAGTTATCTGGCGGTGGGTCTCTCCTTGAAAATAGTGGGTCTGTCGTGAAACCCACAAGAAGTTTGCCTAATAGAATGTTGGAGATCCCGGTCTGGGACATTGTCAGTGTGGAACCCTATTACCGGTCATGGAAGACGAGATGGCATCAGTGCACTGGTCATCGATTCCTTTTTCTTTAAGCATTAATGATTTAATCTCCCTACTCTTTAGGAACCATGTTGCTACACCGAGAACATGATCACCGCCTACAAAACAATGCAGGGGAAGGGGTAGTACCCGCACGGTAGTACTGCATGGTTCTTCCTCATCTATGATAGTCTGAATGGCCACGAAATCTGGGCGCCCCCTCCCAATATCTCCCTTCGAGTTCATCCAACGAAGGGTGATCAATGAACTCATATGTCGGTATGAGGAGGACGGTATTTTCCTGACTCGGGATAAGGTTGTCCTAGATTTAAAGGCATATGTGCCTCATCATCAATGCCACCCTTGAGGTCTGTGAAGGGATCCACTACTCCCCAATACAGTGTATAAATGTTTTAGAAGCCTCTCCCTAGAACATCTCGATATCCCCCTGCCTTTTGCCGATGAGGTATGGGATATCCAGGTCAGCCCAGCCCGGATCCCATCCCAAGGGCTCCGAGAAAGGGTTCCCCCCATGCCATTTCAATGCTTCCACCCAGTCCTACTAGACGAGGAGAAGGTAAGCCACATACATACACCACCTTCTTCGGTCCATCCCACCCGACACCAATGTCGGGCAAATGCTTAAAAGGATGCTCACCAAGGGGCGTCAACGTTAGCAGCTACTGTGTTCTGGGCCACTGATGACGCATATCACCAACACCTTGTGTATGCTGAGAAGGGACATTCATATGCCTGATATGGATCAAGGCCCCAACTTCCCCATGGGAATGTTGGGTTGACTCTCTTAGTCAACAGCACGGGAAATGGCTGTTGCGAACTAACCCGGAGTGATGCCACCCAGTACGAAGGTCCACCCCATTCAGCAGCCATGGAGAATGCGAGCCTTCCCCTTTTTCGAGCTCAACATTGAGGTCTGCCCTGTGCCACCTTCAATTTGAATGAGGGTCCTCCCTGTGGCAGTGACGCTCCGAATAAAAGTCTCTCTCCTTCCCACAACACCGAATAGGGAGTCATTCCTCTTTCCACATACCATTGGAATGCGTACGTTTCACATCCGGTCACTCTCTAATGTGGGGACCTTCCTTGTGTCCTCGTATCAACTGGTGGAGGTCCTCCTCGCCTTAGAAATTAGAGGAGTGAGGGCCGAATTCACTTCACCAGCACCCAACACGGACGTCCTACCCGTGTTCAGCTCGACCAGTATGAGGAACATCATTATACTGATGTCACCAGGGGAAATAAGCGTGGAGGTCCCCCACATACTCTTTACAGTTCCAGTAGAGGTCTTACCCGCTCCAGCACTACCCATGGAGGACCTCTCCATGTCCTCTTTGAGATATGTCATGGTGCTCCACGCACCATAGATTAATCCGGAGGAAACCCTCTCCACCCAAGCACCATTATGTCTAAAGGACATCCTCATGTCATAAATCTACCTTATCTAAAAGAGCTATCAAGGGGAATGATGGCAGTTTGTCACCACCGTTAGAAAAATTCGGCGATGGTTCGGATATGGATCAAACTAGTCCGCCTCTCATATTATGAAGTAGAGTACAACTCAGCACTAGAACCCTTCCCACACTCCCCTAATTCAAGTGATTTTGTATGAATGAGGCACATCGGCCTCGTAATTTTGAACTTTGAGGTCCATCGGATCAATGCCTTCCTCTGTAGGTACATCCAAGAGAACGAAAATACCGTGTTTCCCCAGAGACCGACCATGCAGTCACCACCACCATCCCTAGAAGAAACCTCTATCTTGACTAGGGACCACCGATAGTAGTTTTGGGGAACAATGGATGGAGATCCATGGCATAGTCCATCAGTAGCGGCCGTAGATTCTATGCCGGAAACCCTGGTCACTAGCCCGTCTTATTGCGATGTAGTAGCCATGTCACTACACTCATTGGAGGATAGCTTGAGATTCAAGAGAATGTCAGTCCATTATTTGTATCCCCACTGGCCTAAAAACCATCCCATTAGTATTCTTCAGTACTGTTTCCAGTTCCTTAGCTACCCCAAGTTAATGAATGGGGAAATCAAGGGCCAGACCTTGAATCCAAGCCGAGGTGATTATGGGATATCCTCGTAGTGGACCACTTTCCCAATATGATCTTTCTAGTTGTGGAACTGAATTTCAATGCATCAGGATCCCTTTCCCATGAAGAGTTCCAATGTTTTCATCAAACCCTCTGGGAAACGCACTTCCGCCTTCATCATCAGCGAGGGGCTTATCCCAAGAGCCAAACGTATTTCGAGGACATCAGTGAGAAATGTCATCTGGTCAATCTGGCTGAACTCCCAGTGGCCCACCACCCTAAGTAACCAAACCACTATAGATCCCTCAAACAATAATGCATCTATATTTTCAAGGTACTCTGTAAGATTATTGAGAAGGCTTCCCCCAATGTTCAGATCACTGGTTGGGGGATGTATGCTTCCCTTCTCTTCAGTCCTATCTAGTGGTAGCCCGACCTTCCATGTCATATCAAGGATAGGCCCCTAGGTAGATTCACGGTCAACATGTCCAGCCTCTTGGAAGAAGAAAATGAGCTTGATATCCTTGATTGGGACCTTCCCCCTTGAGGGCGTAACACCACTCTTGTATCCACCCCAGAGGGTTACTCGCCAACATAGAAATCTGATGGGTCTCCTTACGGCCATAGAGGCATTAGTCCTTAGTTAAGATCATGTTAAGGGTATAGATCATCTCTGAGCCTCCGAAACCACTATCCCATACAGATCATTGTAGAAGATGAAGGAAGACCCCAAAAAAGCAGTGTTGCATCAACATCTAGCTGAACAAAAGAAGTTGGTAGATGACCTCCTAGATGAACGGGCTGTAGAGTAATGGAAAAAATACCATAATCCTAGGCTAGACAAGAATGGTTAGGAACAACTTCCCCTCATAAAGCTTCCTACAGTTAACCCTAACCATTATACCCCAGTGGACAGGGTTGAAGCCAGAACATAAGGAAAGATGTTGTTGTATGTATCACCAAACCCTCCAGAATGGCTCGACGATCCAAGGGATCCAGCTTGGGTTCCCCCAGCTGCCCCGAGGGTCGAGCCACCAGCCGCTCCACGATCCACTGGGACTACTTACCATGTTGAATAACCCAACAATGCACTCATGTGTAGGTATCCCCATCAAGCTAGGGACCATCATCCAGATGATCCAATGGTAGCACTCCTTTCCCACCTTGAGGCGTTGTAAACATGATAGGTGGCACTCCCACCTGATGGAAAGGCATATCTACTATGGGTGGATTATATACCAGCACCCCTGGGTTTCAAATATCCCACCATATCCCCCTCTAACGGGATAGGGGACCTACCACAACACCTGGCCAACTTTACCTCATGATTTGGTCCAATGTTGGGAACTCCATCGCAGTAGGAAGCCACCGAACTCGGGTGTTTTGTGCGGACGTTAGAAATACTTGATTTTTTCTAGTACATCCATGTCCCTATCGGATTGGTGACTGGCTATGAGGACCTTTGTAGAAAATTCCTCTTACATTTCAGCTCTACCAAACAGAAAATGAGTGTCATAGACCACATCAAGTGCAACCAGAGGCCTAATGAGTGCGTCGTTGACTTTTTCGCTTGGTAGAAAGGAATCATGTATTCCCTAAACATGCCACTAACTCAAGAAAAACAACTAATGATGTCTATGAGAAATGTTAAGATGAAACTGGTTCCCTCTCTAATCACCAAGAACTACCATTGAGGATTCTAAGACTTCTCTAATAAGTCCGAACGCCTAGATGAAGCCCTGCAAGAGGCTAGCCAGGCATATCTGTTGCCTTCCATAATTTATTGAAGAAGGGCCTCCAGAGCCGAGCCCACCACAGTGGTCAAAATAGAGGCCCCCAGGCAACTAGAATTTCTACCCATGGAGCTACCTATACATCCTTTTAGAGAATTTCCACCATAGGCGCAGCCTCCATCCAAGCAGCATCCACCTCAAAATCAGTAGGTGCCCCTGTGCAATGCACCACCGTGGCCCAAGAAAGATAACAAAGTTCAACGTCCTCGACAGGCTCCTCCAGCCCCCTGTCAGGGTTAGGCTCCAAGGGCTCCCTACTCAGACAGGAGAAACTAGACATACTCATTCAATGAGACATAGGTCCCTGGTTAATTCTGTAGTGCCTTGGAACATGGGATTTGTGTGTTTTATTGAGTATAGAAGACCGTAAGAGGAAAACATTACTGATCATCCCAATTTCTTCCCCTATCATCGGATCACAGGGGATACACTCAATAAGTGATATGTGTACAAAGACTGGCTCCAAGACTAGGTCGACAAAAACATTGTTAGGTTGGGCCTAGCTCCATCACAAGTGGCATGTGTCTTCATGAGGCCAGATAGAAGTAGTGGCAGTGAAGGTGAGTGGAAATAGGTTTCTAACCGCAGGTCCTAGAATTATGACTACTGGATGGCTCACAAAATGGTCACTCGGGGCCATGTTATAATTTTTGCATGCCTGAATCGACCATAGACTTCAAAAGCCACACCAACCACTTCTTCATCATTGTTACATCCCTCCTCTTCCCAGAAGATAAATAATCATCGACGTAAGAGGAAGAAACATGAACCGCAATTTCCATCGTCGTCCCATAATCTTGGTGACCTCATGCCCTCTAAGATGGAAATCCCTCCCATAATCCATCCAGTAGTGGACAACACTTCAAGTGATGGTAAAAGGTATGATTAATTTAATACCGTGGAATAGGTAAACCCCTACATGACTCCCGACGACTGGAAGTGCGAGGAAGATCTCTTAAACATCTCTAGCTAACGCCAATATCGGTAGAGCCATGAATATATGGGTCACCGAGGCGCATCAGGTGGCACTTCCAGTCTGGCCATGCACGCCACTGAGACTAGACAGTTGGCCCAACAAATATATTAGCACGCACAAACTCCTTATCCGGTGACCTCAGGTCCGCCTCCACTTCCGTTTGTGCTACTTGACCAAGAAGCGCCTCCTAGACCTCGCCATGATCAGTCATGCTCCACCATGAACTAGTCCCAATCAGCTATCCTCAGTATGATAGGTGCTCTACATGCTTCAAATTGTGAGCAGCGAGATATTCCCATCACTAGTCAACTGGTGGACTAGCCGGCAAGGCCCACCATACCTCCTTTCACAGAGCGACCTCTTACAAGTAGAACCTCATGCCTAGCATATAAGTATGATGTTCTCAAACATCTTTCCATAATTCCTATAAGGCTCTCTATCTTCGAGGCCCTTAGAGTATCATCAGATATGTGTGAGGCCGTCACTGAGGCTTTATAAAGCCTCCTCTAGTTCGAGATGGAGGTAGAAGATACAGAGGCCTTTAATGATGAGGTAGTAGAGAATGATGAATGACATGCCATTTTCTCATTATTTTGAGCAGATGATGTTTCTCCCATATAGAGGCACATACACCCATTATATATCATTGGCCATTGTAATAACGTGGAGATCCGCCGATGCCTCATCGACCCGGGTTCGAGTATTAAACATATCCCAAAACGAATGCTCCATAAGATGGTACTATCCACGGATGATCTAACTCCCTCTGACCTGAGAATTCAAGGATACGATAGGATTTAATAGACCCCGATCAGTATGATTCGTTAGAAGACCCAGTTTAGTGGCCTAGTTTCCAGCCTCGAATTTGTGGTAATCTCCCAGGACACTGCCAACAATGCGTTAATGGGAAGGCCCTATCTCCATCTGCATGTGGATGTTCCAACAACATACCACCAAATCCTCATGTACTCCCTTAATGGTCGAGTGGGCATGATTCAAGGTGACGCATCTCCCTTTTATTATTGTGAGGCCCACAATCAGGATGCCAATTACTACAAGAGCAAGGACAAGGAGATTTAGACATACGAGGATGAGCTTGACATGGCAGTGACCGACCCATGAATATATTTAGATGATACCTACGTCATTCCAATACACCGATTGGAGGATAGAACCCCGGACATGGTACAATGATTCATTGTGTCTGGTACGAGGGGATAACACATTCTCGGGTCTAAGTGACAGCAGAAAATCACCTCATACTCCTATAAAAATTAGGCTAAGTTTATCCCAGAGCCTCTTACCCCCATAAGGTATTGGGAAGTCCACCCCATGGAAATGGAAATACATCACACATGTTTGATCCGTCAGGTGAGAAGTAACCATATCAAGTCAACACACCATTATTTCTTCGATATCATCTAGCGTAGCCCCTTGTGCCGAAGGTCAGATGGGATCAGATCAATAGCCTTCATCAGTATGGTTGCGGCATAACAGGAGTCTTCTGATACGGTGTCCATCGCCGCTCAGGTGGGTATCAGATTCCTGTCAGGATCTATCAACTCAGAAGTGACTCCTCCCACCGAGGATTCCCCTTACCTTTGAAGAGGGCGCCTCTACCACATTCAACGAGTTAGTATATGTGAATCTCGGTAGCAAGGCAGACCCGAGACCCACATTGATCAGTCCCTCCATGTCCTATGAGGAGCAATATCAGTACATAGACTTCATAAAATAACATTGTGATGTGTTCAGGTGGTTTTATGACTAGATATCGGGACTAGATCATCAGGTAGTCATCCACCACCTCGGTCTCCAAGAAAATCTTCATGGGTTCAAGCAGCCTCCTAGAAAGATGCTCCCTTCCCACAGTGCCCTGATTGTGGAGGAAGTTGATAAGATAATCATATCCAATTTAGTTTATAAGGTCCATTACCCAAAATTTATATACAACATTATGCTACTCAGGAAGATTAATAGATAGATCAGAGTCTACATCAACTTCCAGGATCTCAACTGTCACTGTCCGAGGGATGATTTTCTCCATCTTGTGACTGAGTTTTTGATTGATGCTACAACTGGATTCCAAGCCCTCTCCTTCATGGATGGGTACTCTGGGAACATCCAGATCCAAATGGCCCCAAGGATGAGGAGTTCACAACCATCAGGGCACCGCAAGGTAATTTCTATTACCATGTCATGCATTTCGGTTTAAAGAATGAAATTACCACCTACCAGCGATCTATGAATTGCATATTTAATCCGACCCTTGAGACGTTGGTGGAATCCTATGTGGATGATCTAGAGGTCAAATATCACCAACATCAAGACCATCTCAAAGACCATGAGAAAGTGTGCGGCTTCCTCCATTCCCATCACCTGATGATGAACCCATTGAAATGTGCCATTGGGGTCACCTCTGGGATGTTCCTCGGATTTGTTGTCAGATACCGAGGAATCAAGATTGACCTTCATAATATTAAGGCCATCATCCAGATGTCTCCCATAATCAACATTCAGGAACATCAGGGCTTCCAAAGACATTTATCATACATATACCAGCTCATCACGAACTAGGCTGGAATGTGTATCACCTTCTCTCACCTAATGATGAAAGGAACCCCTTATGAATGGGATGAAGAGTGTCATATTTATTTTGAGGAGATCAATTATTATCTGCTCCATCCTCCAATCATAATCCCACCCATATCTGGAAATCCATTAGTCTTTTATGTGACCACCCTGGAAAGATCTCTCGGTTCCCCTCTCTTCTATAAGAACAATGATGGGATGGAGATTATCCTTTACTACCTCATTCTTATGCTCCTCGATACAGAGACCAGATACTCCCCCATCAAAAAGATATTCCTTGTGATTGTATTCACACTATAAGAATCTGCGACATTACTTGCAGCACAACAAAGTGAAACTCGTATCTTAGGTAGACCCACTAAAGTACATTCTGAGTCGGCCAATATTGATAGGTTATCTGGGATGGTGACAGTGACTCTCCAACATTTCGAAATCAGGTTTTTCCCATAGAAATATATTAAGAGGAATGAATTATCATACTTCCTTGCTGCCCATCCATCCCCTGCTAACCAGTCCTTGGATCTCACTTTCCTCGATGAGGAGATCCTCTCGGTGGACCAAGGCATGCCCCGCTGGCGGATTCAAATTGATTTTTATTCCCAATGACCCACCGGTAGGAGGCTCAATGATCCAAATCTCAACAGGGTAGGCTTGGGTATCATCTTTATTACCTCGGTACAAGCCATTCTTCCATACTCATTCATGTTGTTATAAGGTTTCACCAACAATGAGATAGATAATTGGGCTCTCATCACTAGCCTCGAGATGGCCCTCGATATTGACATGCCCCGTCTCATGTGAAATGGGACTCTGAATTATTCATCAAGAAAATCAACGGTTATTATATCGTCCAAAATATAGAGCTCGTACCATTGTTGGAACACACTCTCCAGCTAATGGCCCAATTCTCATCTCGGCCGGAGGTTACCCATGTCCCTCAGTCATATAATTGTAGAGAAAACTCCTTGGTAGGACTAGCTGCGTCACTTGCAGAGCCCGAGTAGGATGATCTGATTATCTATTTGCAAAACCGAAGATTCATTTCTCATGTCACCTCGGATGACGATAACATCCCCTAGGTAAGACACCTTACTTCCAGAACCTCCATGTCAGGACCCCCAGGTCCCCATGATGCAGTGATTTTAGTGACTCTTTATTGTAGATCCCCCTTTCTCGAATACATACAAAATGGTTACCTCTATGCTGATCAGGATGGGTGTGAGCGAATCTGATGCATTGCATTGTAGTTCACCCTCTAGAAAGGCCCTGGCCATGAGAAGATCCTCTACAAGAATGGGTTTGATGGGGTTATCCTCCATTGAATTCAAGGAGTCTATATTTCTCACATCATGCAAGAGGTTCATGCCGGATCATTCGGTGCCCATCAGACTTGGCCGAAGCTATCTCACCAGATCTAGAGGCTGGGGTACTTTTAGACCTCTATGACACATGATTGCATTGAGTTTTCCATGAGATGCCATGCATGCAAAATTCATACTAAATATATGCATAGTCTGCCAAATCCTATCCACTCCACCATGTAATCTTTCCCATTTTTGATATGGAGACTCAATGTCATGGGTCCATATCCACCTGTGACAGCTCACCCATGCAGATTCATCCTTATAGATATAGATTTCTTCTCCAAGTGGGCATAGTCAGTTCCACTCAGGGAGGTCATGTCCTGGTCCATCATTGACTTTGTGAGATCCAACATCAAATACTAATTTAGAGTCCTTCACATCGTCCCCACTGATAATGGAAAAAACATCCGAGCAGCCGAGTTGAAGAAATTGTACGCCAAGTAAAACATCCATTCTAACCTTACATCTTGCTACCACGGGAATTAAAATGAACAGATCAAGGTGTTCAACAATACCCCTCTAAGATTTTGTAGAAAATGGTTTGTCATAATGAGAAGAGTTGGCCGGAAAATCTCCCCAATGCCCACTGGAAGTTTCAGTCAACAACTCGTAATTCCACCCAGGTGACCCCATATTCCTTGGTGTACAGAATTATGGTCGTCCTACCAATCAATATTCAGTTTCCTTCATTACGCCCAATAGTCTATGAGAAATGGGCACTAGATAAGGTAGCATAAATCTGGATGGCTAAATTGGAAGCACTCCACGAGAATAGGCTTCGAGCCTTGCACAATGTGGAAAGGCATAAAAATAAGATAGCTAGACCCTTCAACAAGAATGTTCACCTCTGATCTTTTTGGAAAGGTGATTTGGTATTGGCCCTTAGGACTCCAGTGATACCTGGCAGGAAACCACCCATGTTGGAGCCCAAATGGGAAGTACTTTTGGTTGTTCACAAGGATTACCTCAATGATGCGTACTCACTTGTAACCATAGATGGTGAGGTATAAACCCTCCCACCAATGACAAGTTATCCAAGAAATACATTACTTGAGCCATTCGGTACTGTATGACCTAAAACATCCAGGTCCTGCATGACCTTAACCTGTCGGGTCCTGTATGACCCTAAACTATTGGGTCCCGCATGACCCTAAACTATCTGGCCCACACGACCCTTAACTGACTGTTCCTACATGACATTAGACTTTAAAACGTCCCACATGATGTAAAGTGTATTTCATCTTACAATACATTAATTTTCACCAAAATATATTCATGTGGCTTGATTCCCATCCATATGGGATACGTAAGAATGCTCAAAAATTTCATCTTGAGTACAACCCCTTAAATATTTTCTTTGAATATTCCCCCCTGTGGGAAGACCTCTTAGAGGATCCCCACATGGTGTAACACAAGCTTCATTGGCCCCACTCATGTCCAGATTATGATGGTTGCACCATGTGCTCCCTCCTCGTTCTTCTACCCTGCCACGTCCTCACCGCACGATGCTAAACTGCATGGAATTCAAGAACTATTTATGGCTTGATTCCCATCCTCATGGGATACGTATGAATTCCTAGAGATTTTGTCTATCAGTCTATCCACAAACTCCATCATAACCCCATCATGTTTTCCACTCCCTAAACACTTCCACATCTTTCACCATCCTTTATGGCATTGAAATGCATATGCACACTTATGATTCACTTCTTCTCTTAGTCTGGAACACCATCATCTTTCACATCCAAGCAGACCCCTGAATGGAATGGATGCTCAGCCCAAAGGCTCTCCTACCATATCGGGCCAACATCCTCAAGGATTGCAAGAAATAAATTGATACAAGTCCTACATTGCGAATATGGTCAGCGATCGATACTCATTTGTTTTTCTCATTATAGGTCACGTGTTATGGAATCTGTGTTTCAAACATAGTCAACAACTATAATCTTTCACTACAGCCACCCAAATATATCCCAAATATTGAGTGTAGTGGTTCATTCTTCCCCGCTTACCATCAAGCTACGGTCTCCCTCAGTTGATTACAACTATCTTGACCTTATGTAATGGGGGGAGATAAGTCTTAATCCTTGTTTCCCACACCGAGAACTTCTCACACGGGCATAGGAACTATGATGAGGTAGCAACCACATAAGAGATTATGTGGCCACAGCTGACTAGGATGCATAATCTCAGGTCTGTCGACTCTTTTGGCCCTTCTACTTAGGAATTCATTCGGGATTGTGTGGTGTGGTATGGACTTGCATATTTATTCATGTCAGGCTCTACCGACATGCCACATGCATCCTTATGAGGAGTTACTTCTCCAATTACGCCCCACTTACGATCAAAGGCCCTGCCACGGTTCGTGGGCCCCATCATTTGGGTTTCTATTATTCTGTGTCCAAAAGGACCCCCGAATGGCTTGGATACATGGATCAAGGGCCCTCCTACCATTACTGGCTAACGTCATCGAGGTTTTCAAACAAGTTGATACAGGTCCAATATTGCGCATATGGTAAGATGTTGACACTCAATTGTTTGCTCTAACCTCCGGTTGTGCAAGAATGGATGACGTGTTCTGGAACTAGCCAATTGTTGTCCATTCTCGGTCTAAGCTCTATGACCATAAACTAAGATCACTATCATCCTCTCAGCAAGATGTTAAACTGCAATCTGGCCATTACATTATATTTTTGGCTCAATCTAATACCCCTATCACAAGTCATCACTATGTATTATACGGTGTGGTGCGATATTATGTCCTCATTCACTCCTAGTCAGTCGTTGCACCGTACAAATCCCTGGACGAGATACCTTACTCCTACATTCATCCTCACTGCTAGACGTTAAACTACAAACTGGAATGGACTTTTCGTCTGATGCCCAACCCTAGGACCCTTGGCCTTTTCAGGCCCCTGACTCAAGTTCTCACTTAGGGTTGTACAGTATGGACTCACATTCTCATTCACATCAGGTTACTCGTCATGTCGTACATGCCCCTCATTGGTGAATCTAGACCATATTTGCATCAATCCTTTTCTAGAATTGTGTGGGGCGTGATTCCCATCCTAATGGGATACGTATGACCACCCGAATGTCTGGACTTTGATTCCACCCACATCTCTTAGAGATCTACCTATTAACTAGGCCCCTTGGCTGGAATTCTTCCATGAGAGAGATATATGGTGTGGTATGGGCTTATGTCCCCATTCACGCCGGGTTTGTAAAAACCATACCATGTACCTCCTTCTCCTGAGAGTTCACTGTCTCTTTGTTCTATACTCTTCTTACCAGATTGGCTGCTCTTAAGTTGAGCCACTCGACCCTCTATGACGATTCACCAATTGTCGCATGTGTACTTTAGTCTAGTACTTAGAGTGTCAGATTCTACCATGACATATTTTCACCCATTTTTGAGGCTTTGTGTTCCCCTTCATTTGGGATTCCAAAATCATTCACACCTGAAGGGGACCCAAAATGGTATAGATGTCAGGCCTAAGGGCTCTCCTACCATTATAGACCAAAATCTTAAGGGTTTCAAACAAAAAATCGATACAAGTCCAGCGTGGAAAATATGGACAGTGATCGATGCTCATTTATTTGTCCCCATTTCAGGCTAACATTATATGGATGTTGTGTTTCGAACACAGTCTAAATCTATCCTCCACTATCACTCCAACCCCATTCAGCCCAAAATATAGTTCATGTGATTCATTTCCTTTTCCAACTCATCATGTCTAAAGAAAATTTTTGAATCTCTTGGTACTATCCCTCAGTGCACATTTACACAATAGGAGGACAAAACTGTGGTAAGATGTTCGTCTAGATTCCACATCGATTTCTCCCCTACATACATTATAGGTATGTCCAAGACGTATTCTCCCTTTGTGTCTCACACCAATATTGAATCATGTGGGCCTAGGGATTGGATTATGGTCTGCGCCTATTTGGAAGAGTTTCACCTCTCTTTGGCCCGTGTTCTATGAACATAAATATGATTTCTTTTAGAACTATGTACAGCTAGATTCCCATTCCCATGGGATACATAGGAAGGCATAGGAATCATGTCTTTGGGTCCAGCTCGAGTTCCACTAATTTATCTATTCTGTTATATATTTGGGAATTTAACTCTTCTGGGACTATGTGGCATGGTATGAGATTATGTGATTATTCATGTCGAGTTTGCATTAGCGTCACCACGCACATCCCATTATAGGATTTATCATCCCTACTTCTTATCCCACATGACATTAAGATGTATGTTGTCGACCACGATGTTAAAAGGAACCTTAGAAATCTAATTATGGCATATTCCCATCCTCCTAGGATGCATAGGAACTCCTGGACATCTCGTCATTGGGTCCATCTCAATTGATAACTAGTTTCTCTAACCCCTTATCCTTTGATCATTCCTGGCCCCATGGCCCATGGTTTCCTCCTCAGAATCATGTGCAGTATGACATGGACCTCATCCTCATTCATGTTGGTTATGATTTATCACACCGTGTGCATCCCCTCTAAAAGCCCATCTCTCCTGTAGACATATAATCCATATGACTTTAAACTATGATGCTTAGTCCACGTGACATTAAATGTTTGCATCTATCCTACATGAAAATAAAAATGCATTGTTGTTCCCATTACATGACCCTAAACTGTGACAATATCTTCTCTTCCACAAGATGATAAACTGAGGTGCATTGTGGTGTTCTCACTCAAGGGACATCATTTTTAGTATCAGTGAAACACCTTATAGTTTTTTAATGCCTTAATATGGCTTGATTCTTGTGGAGATTCTCATACATTCTATCATAGGCCCGTCGCCTCACAAAAAAACATTCATCATAAAGGAAATAACAAGATATATCAAATACCACTTCTTTTGGTGCAAGGGCCAGACCTGCACAACCACATTATCCCAACAACCAGTATCTGATCGTGCCATCCTTAGAACTACGTGCGGCTTGATCCCCAACCTAATGGGGTATGTAGGAATGTTCGTGAACCTTGTCTCAGGATCAACCTAACATTAGTTTTTGGTCCCTCAACCCGAAACTTCTTCCAGGAAGCGTATGATGATCCGGATCAGGTCCACATTCATGTCGGGTTGCGTAATTACATCGTCATGTGTCTACCATCCATGGTCCAAGATCTATGAACATAAACTAAGATCCCTCTGCATCTTTGTTGCATGAAGTTAAACTACATGATATCCTTCAAGAGCAATATATGGAATGATTACCTTCCTCAAGGGATACGTAGGAACACCCAGACATTTTTGTCTCTGGGTCTAGTCCCAGGAATCTAGAAATACTACCCCTTCTTTTTCGGCCCCTTAGCTCAAACTCATTTGGGAACATGTGGTGCAGTGAGTACCTCTTAGGTTCTCCTTCACGTTGGGTTTTTCAATAGCCTAACCATGCGGTTCCCATATCTTTTCCCAGTGTGGGCCGAGTTCTATGGACCAACACTAAGATATCACTATGGGAACTAAACATCATGTTTGGCTATTTCTCCACCCTATGCAGAGTTCATAACATCAACCCCCATATATTAGACCATCATAGGACTTTATGATGAAAGCATGTGACCCCTGGACCCTTGTCCTTGGTAAGGGACTCGACTCCCTCAATCTAATATGTCTCATTGTCATACTCAGATGTGTTCTGGAAAAGAACCCGAAGTGTGGTATTTTCACCGGGACATTCCCCTCATTCCATATCCAAGCTTCGTGATCCCTTTATTTGGATCCTCATCCACTTCCACATATGAAGGGGGCCCCTTTAGAGATTATTCTCATGCTGCCTCGACTCCCGACCGTCTCGGGCCAACATCCCTAAAGACCCCAGATGACATTTGCGACAGGTCTCGTGTTTCGAACATGGTCAGTGGTCGACCCTCATCTGTCTGTCCCCATATCAGGCTAACACGATATGGATGATGTGTTTTAAACATGTTCATGTGTTATCCCCTATCTTCAAGCCACCATAATTTTTTTCCAGATCTCGAGCATCAAGATTCACATATTTCCACATCCTTATGTTCAAGTGGAATTCCAACGTACTTGGAATTACCCCTTCACGCATCTAAGTGTGTCAAGCCGGCAGGTTGAAATTATTTGGAAGTCGTTCACCTAGCTTCCAATGACCTCTAACATGTGTCATATTGTGCTAGCAAGGTCCCATCAATACTCCCTTTTCCCACATAAAGCATGACTCACATGGGCGTAGTTATTATGGTAGGATGTGTACTGGCGCAACAATGCCACACATGCCATTCATCGTCCCAAATGATGTTAAACTGTGCTCTCAGAAATATGTGTGGATTCATTAACATCCTAATAGGGTACGTAGGAGCATCTAGGCATCTTGACTTAGGCCCACCCTAATTTTCTCTTTTGGTCCCTAACCTGAAGATCTTCCACCAGGGATGTGTGGTGTGATCTGGACTCCATGTACTCATTCACGTTGGGTTTATATCCATCACACCAAAAACTCCATTCCTGGGATATCCCCTTTCTCTATTCATCCTATCGTATGATGTTAAACTACACGACTTCATATCTTCTCAATACATGACACTAAGCTTTGGTTCTACCCGGAACAAGTTCAGTATGCCTATGTTGATCATTGGATGCATCAATTTCCACTCCAGAGAGGATTCTCCCTACCAGCATTGGTCTAGGACCACATTGTGCCCCAGGAACTATGTTTGGATTCATTCTCATCTTTATGGGATACATAGTGATGCCCATGCATTTCACCTTAGGACCATCCCCATGGTCATAAACCATTTTGGCCCCCCGGCCCAGATCCGGGTCCACTCTCTATGACCTTAAACAAGGAGCCTACAGTCTATGTAACATGACTTTAAACTGTTAACCATGGTCCATGCATTATGAACTTAAAACTATGGGCACAGTCTTTACCGTATGATGTAAAACTATATGTCCTTCCAAGTTCTCACCAGAGAGATCCTATTCAGATATATGTTTGATCCCGGATTATAACGATGTACCCACCTAATGTGTTTCCACCACAATGGTACAATTTCAAGAATGTTGGACTCCATTCGAAGAACCTATCACTCAACTCACCATGCTTTAGGTGACCTTTATTCAGATCCTCATCCTCTTTCATGCCTAGAGGATCCCCCTAATATTATGGATGCATGGGCAATGGATCACATACAGTCCTGGGCTGACATTCCGAAAGACTAATGGAAGACATTTTGAGTCAGGCCCAGTGTTTTGAACATGGTCAATAGTGGTCCCTCATTTGTTATCCTCATTTTAGGCTAATGAAATAATGATAATGTGTTTCGAGCAAGGATAACAGTCATTCTTAATTGTCACGCCCCCACTATAGTGTTCCGAACCATGGGTATTATGATTCAAACTTTACATTATCCCATGTTTGGATTTATTCCGGTGCCCCCGACATTACCCCGATCATGCACAAGAGAACATAAGGAAAATGATAATTCAACTATTCTGAGAGCTTCATTATCCTGTCAGGTATCCTATTTCTCTTCCTGGAAATCTGAGTTGGTTTTTCAAACCCTGGATGCCTGAAACATGGGCATCACTCTTATGTTATGACATACTAATATAGCGATCATCCCTTGTTTCTCACATTTGGATCAATCTACATGATAGTTGGGATTGATCACTAGGTGTTTCGCAAATATAATTGATGCGTGTAAAAACAACACTAACAATGGGACTTATTCATGATATGGCATCAAATAATCATTGCATGAATGTAATTTAGAGGGTTTGGGATCTCTATAGCACTTGAGGGTCTATCCCTCCCATGGAAGAGTTAATCCTGTGAAAAGAATGTTTCACCTCCACTACCCTCTGGCTTATGGCCTGTAGTATTTTCTACCACCTGTTCAGTTCCCACTCCTCCTTGGCAGTGATGGGGAACAATTCATTGGATGAAATTTAGGCCCACTCTACATTAGTCTAGATTACTGGAATCTCCTCGGAGGCTCACTTCATTCCCTCTTCGGCCTCTTCCAGCTGGGCCTTCAATTTCTATATCATATCCGATTGTGCGTTAAGGGTTTCTAAGTGCTCATACACCCAAACCTGCAGCCACTAAACTGCATTTTCTACCTCCAGGAGATTCTTGATGTTCAACGCTTTCCTACACTGCTATCCCACAAAAGGCCATAGTCATACTCTCGAATCATCTCCACCATAAGATCTCAGACTAGCATGTGAGGACATTGGGTGTCCACTCCCCTAGCACACAGTTCACGCAGTCGCGAGAAAAATCTCTCTTTCTCATCCATCCATAGTTATTGTGGGGTTTCATCTATGAAGTGCTTGGTTAGCTTCCGTGATCAGTGGTGGACTATTTTGATGTCCTCGTCATCAGAGTCCCTCTCATCCCAATCAGTGTAGTTGGTAGACTCATATATGGGGAATTCCCTCAGGAACTCATCAGCAGGGTCCGCATCTGGCATTTGATCTTGCATGGAGGGACATAGGATATCTAATCAATCCTCATCATTAGATCCCACCTCAATAATCTTGGGCATAGCCCCACTGGCAGTCCCACCAGTGATCAGGAGCCCAGCAGTTCGGTTATTCTGGATATCCTCACCCATGATGAGCACTATTCCCCTAAGAAAGGTGCCACCAGAAGTCCTTACCAACCTTGCCGAAGTAGCCTAGGCCAATCTAAGAACTGTACACACAAAATATGATCATGGATGTTAATTGACCTAGTCAATTGGTGATATCCATGAATTTGTTAGAAGAAACTTATAGAGATCAAATTCCTTGTCTCATTCTTAGGTTGATGTTGTCGGGACCCCGAGGCATGGTCCCCCAAATATTAGCAGAAGATCTGAATGATCCGTAGGGGTCATCTCAGGTGTCCTAGCCCCATTGGATGTAATAATTTATGCAGCCACAGGTGTGGGTCCCGAATGCCCCACATCTGTATCCACTGAGGAATGAGAATGGGTTCTGTGAATGAAGTCCTCTTTCATAGTTTAGATGTTAGTAAGGAGTCCATAATTACCTGGAAGCATACCATGAGGAAGGGGCTCAAGATTTTACCTCAAGGGATATGTAAACTCTTCAATGTCTGTGGCTTGATCACTATATTCACCCTCCTCCAACAGACTCCTTCTTCCTTATATGTCCCCATGAGGACTCGTCTGATTCTTCTGGTAGAGAGAAGTACTCTCTCAATTTAGTGAAAGACAATTGTTGAGGTATCGTACGATCCAGGAGTACCATGAAATTGTCTTTCATTAGACGCGGGGTACCCCTGAAATGCACAAAGTCCTCCAGCACTGCCAAGTATTTCTCCTAATCTTCTCGTAACAATGGAAAGCCGGATCTGATAGGGCGTATCCCTAGAAAATAAATTCTGAGACGGTTCATGTGTTGCCACATCTGAAACAGTGTGGGGAATTGTTGGTAGTCTTCATAGAGGTCAATGTTCTCTAGAAAGAAATCATTCATTAGCATGTATATATGGCGCAACCACTTCCCCGAAGCCTGGGTGTGTATCCTACAGAATCCTCTCGGTGGCTTCCCCTATGGATGACTCTGTTCTTCTGGAACCACCTGGTCTACTACCGTTGTTGGATCTATATATGTTTCATCACCCTCAACTAGTGCGGGTCTCGCTGCCATGACATCCACACCCCCACGACATGACCTTGCCTCCTTCTGGCCCCAACCTTGAGGTTTGGGAGGGTCATTATCACCGAACCGAATGGTTGGATGCTTCAGCATATCCCCTGGGTAGGCTGCCTCCCATCTTTGGGAATACTACTTCAACAACCTGGGGACAAGAGTAGGCGGACACATCTCGTTCCGCATCTTCTCATCTTCCCATGTGAACATGATCCACATCTGCCTCATCACACACGAGTGTTCTTGATGGCGCTCCTCTAGATCGACCTGCGGGGTTATTCGCTGCATACACCAAAATTATATGGAAAATTGGTGTGGAGTGTTCGGCTCGTAGAGGGGATCACGGTCCACCCTTTCCACTAGGACTCCAACTCGAAAGTCCAATAGATAGTACCAGTGGTTTTCCTTTCATTATCTTCTATCAATAGAAGCACCATTTGGCAACAAAAATGGGTGAATGCTGAATTCTTCAACCTTCCACACCTAGTACAGTACCACCATTGTGGTCACCTTTGCCGGAAAGCTTCCCGCGACTATCAGAATAGAGGGGCAGATGTTCTACCCCAAAGGCAAGATGGGGATTAGGTAAACATAAAACCCCTTAACATGCACCGCTATCCATCCATACAGAAGGTGGAATGAGCCTCATATCCTCTGTGTCCTCTTCCCCTCACTAATGTGCCATGACATCTTGTATAGCATGAATAGCATTGGGATCCTGAGGTTGACTCACCTTCATGTCTCCATCATGGATTACATAATGAATGTGCTGGGTAGCATGCCCATGTTTTTATCCTACACTGGTAGGATACAACTGAAAATATGGGCCGTTATGAATGCTTCCATCCTGACTATCGACCACTGCTTAGTGCTGACGTGAAATCCCCAGGTTTTCCACTAGCTCTCCTCCAAGAGCTTTCAGTACAAGTTCTCCTTGACTCGTTGATCCCCCTTCGGGCAAGTCAGAGGCCTCACTAGAATCTACATGTCTTACAGGATGTTCAAAAACAACTTAAACCACCAACTAAAATGGATATCCCTTATGGGTTCTTTGTCCTCTCCCAGAACCAATCCCATCAACCCCATCACCAACTGCGGCACTTTCTCTGGATCCTCCCACACACCCATGACGGGGAGGAATTCATCATACATCGCCCCAATATCGGAACCCCTAATATCTGGTGATTTTCCCACAAGATGATACAAACCTTCCCATGGTGTGGGTGGAAGGTATTTGTCCTCGATGACCACCTACTCAGTAACTCCAGCATCAACTTCTTCGTCTGATAAATGTGAGAATGGGAGCCCCAAGCTACCTCATATAGTCACACTCTCATCAGCTCAGCGGAAAAATCTTCACATGAGGCACCTACCAAGTAGGCCCAGACCCAATATTCTGTAAAAGTTCCACCCTCGCGTTGGTCCCACTCCTCATACCATCCCTTCCATGAGATCTTCAAGGCTTACTTCAAGATTATCTGGTATAGAGGGGGGTATGTTTCTTACTGTAATGACTTCCCATATCTATTGTTCAGGTGGTTATACAAGTAGTATGAATCGATGAGTGTGGGGTCTTCTCGGGCATGGCCATCACCCGCCCTGAACCATTGACGCTGACAGTGCATACTCCTGAACCAGTATGCTAGATCGTCCCTACTTGATACAGGAATGAAGACGTCACCCCTCATCCCGAATACATACATAGGCATCCTTATGCATTGTGGATAGTTCCTCTGGCTCTCTGATAGCAGCCCCACCAACAAACTGTGTACAGAATGGCTCTGTATTATCTCCCCAATGCCCCAATTGTTCGCCATCTCCTCCCTTCAGGTAGCATCCGTTAGGACCCCTTGGCGGCCTCATGATGAGCCATTTAGTTTTAAGTTAGGGTGTTTCTTATGTACGATTCGTGGATATCTTTTGCGGAGTAATGTCGCAGAGCTCATTCGCTAAGAATGTTCACAGATCCCTGCCATGACCTTCAAAAGAAAGTCACTAAGCGCTAACCCAGAGTCAAAGACTCGCTGTGTGCCACGAATCAGAGGGCCCGATTAGTAGATAGAGAGCAGTGTATGCGGAGCTTCACGAATCAAGAGTTATACAAGACAATGTCACAGAGGAATGAAAGGAAAAAAGAGAGGTCAGCTTCTCTATTTATAGTTGAAGACCTTCGGAGCTTCACAACACGTCCCTACCGTGTTGAGATTCACTGTGTGCTGATCCTACTTGTCGTATATCCTCCTTGTGATCCATCTTCGTGAAACAGCTTCGTGGATGGTCAAGGGATTTTGGCGATTGACCCTCAGACTTTGACCATTGATTTCTCCTCGGAACCATGTCTGAGAGGGGGCATTTGTTGGCCCCAAATGTTGGGAAGAAGAAGAACAAGAGGTACGTCTCTGAGGCTTCCTCATGAAGACCATTCAAGGATCCCCATGGACATGCGCCCGATGTGGACCAAGGAGGAGGGGGGCTCCACGAACACCTTTGAATTTCAGAACCCCGCAACAGAGAAAGGAGGTGGGAGGATCCGCGAACCACTTTGACATTTGTGACACTGCCGCAGAGCAAGGAGGCAGGAGGCTCCATGAACCCCTTTATCGTTCGAAACCCCACCATGGTGAAAGGAGGTGGGAGGCTCTACCTACCCCTTTGAATTTTGTGACCTCGCCACGAATCAAATAGGCGGGAGGCACAATGGATGAAATTGAAGTTCGCAAGCCCACCACTGAGAAAAGGCTCTCTTCATGCTGTGTGAGCTCTACTTCACAACGCCTCCTTCCTATAAATACAGGGCTCCACTCGAGCGCAAGAATGTTTAGATGATCTGAACTTTCTCTTTCTCAGCTCTCAAATCGGGAAGTACATATTGTTCATCAAACCCTACGCTCCTCAAGGTTCTTTTTATTTGCGAATTTCCTCCCCCTTTCCTTTAATTGGACCCTTATTCCGAGAGGTATGCCTTTCACGAATCCCATGATCCTTCGCAAAGGAAGGAGATATCCACGGGGACTCGGGTCGTCATGAAACATTTATGATACATGAAATACACTCCACACACACGTGACCCAGATGCTATGGAAGGGTCAATGTGATTCGCAAAACACATTGCTTCACCACACGTTTCTTCGTGAGGCACCTTTGTGTCACGATGGATTGATTTGTGAATGCATTTCCACTTCGCGAAGCTTCTCCCATTTTACCCTATGCTCTATGCCTAGCCTAGGAAACTTCACATCGTAAAGCATATCCCTTCACGAAGCCCCTCTACACTAGAGAGAACTGCATCTTCATAAGGAATTTACCTATTAACCCCTTTTCTTTGAAACTCCATTTCTAATACAGCCCTTCAGGTTTGCAAAATGAAATTCCAATTTCCTTTGGATAATATTTCATGTTTTTTCTTCTCCTCCTCCTTCTTCGCATAGGCATCCTAAAATCCATTTCCTCTTCACATAGCCACGCTAACGTGGACCCCGAATGAGATCATCTAAGGACACCCCCTAGTCATGGTGTTGTCGGCCCCTTATCATCACCAAGGTTTATAGGGTTCTATTTATGTAATTCATAGTGTTACATGGTGAAACCATCTCGTCCGAGTTACAAGACATTAAACTGTCGAGCCTCATCATCCTCAGCACATGAGATTAAACTGTGACCTCACACTGTGCCTTGCACACGGGAGCCCCATCTCATACATTCTCTACACCCACTGTTCATCACGAGAGTGAGATCATCCCCAAAATGGAATTACATACTATTTATCGGAGCGAAATCTGTACATGGGGAAATGGAAATCACCATGGTGTAAGCCCCTAGCTTTTCATGCAGGAGGTATCACCCCTACTCTTCCTTTTTTTGGGGTGCCAAATCCCTCTCCCACTGGGTTTTGTCACCACTCGGGCCTCCACCTTGGAGTAAGTCCCAGTCCTTATCTCCCCGAGGACACTCCACAGATACGCCCATGTTTCCTCTTTGGGACGCTCCTTGCGTAAGCCTCATTCCACTTTCCACGAACACACCTTTAGCAACATGATCGCCAGGTCTTTGTTTCCTCTTGTTTCTCACTCCGAGCTTGACTCACGTTGGATTAGAGTAATTACCAAACATGAAATTCTTTCCGAGAATCCCAGAGTGTAATACCCACAGAAACGTCATTCTGGAATACAGGTTCATTGATCCTTGCCAAGACATGGTATGTAGGAATCCTCCCTCAGGTCCAAGCCCATCCCCCAGTCTCGACCACCTCTATGTCGGTTCACTAACACCATCCTAAACTAAGTGGAAATTGATGCTTTCCATGAAAAGGTACGTAGGAAACCTCCCTGAGGTTCAAGACCAAAACCCTATCAGTTCCGACCCCCTTCACGTCAGACAACCTTTGTCCCACATGGAATTAAACTGCATGCACTATTTTTCATACTGCATGACATTAAACTGCATCCACCATCCTGAACTATGTGAACATTGATCCTATCCAAGGTAAGGTGCTTATGAAGCATCCCTGATGGTCATGCCCAATACCCATTGGTTCTGACCATCTTCACGTTGGTTCCATCTCCATCAAGAAGTACGTGAACTTTATCCCTGCCATGACAGGGTACGTAGAAAGCCTCCATGAGGTTAAAACCCACAACCTATCTTGGCCCCTGGTCCTCCTTCATGTCGGTACACCCCATCCTTGCATGATGTTATAATGTGGACCTCAATCAGTGGAAATACTTTGTTCCCCCAGTCATCGGTAATACATTTCACCCTCTAGAACTATGTAGTCTTTTCTACTTCCTAAGGAAAGGTACATAGGACATCTCCCTGAGGTTCAAGGCCATCAACCATTGGACCCAAGGTCCTCCTCCACGTCAGTCTACTGACTCCCATCCCATAAGAACTATGGGGGTTTTATCCTTTTCTTTTAGAGAGGGTATGTAGGAATCCACCCAATGGTTCGAACCCATCTAGTGGTATGTCGTTGTGACCCCGTCCAACGGTAAGCCGTGGCGACCCAATCCAACGGTAAGATGTTTTGACCTCATGAAGGGGTGAGCCATTACGACCTCATCCAATGGTAAGTCGTGGCGACCAAATCTAGTGGTAAGCCATTGTGAACCCATCCAGGAGTAAGCCGTTGAAGTCCCCAATTGACGGTAATTCGTCTTCATATGAACATTGTGGACTTTGATTTCCTGCCACAAGGATACCTAATAATCCTTCCTGAGGTTTAATCCCATCACTCATGTCTCATCCTAATCTCTCCCTCAATCCTATGGGTTACGGGAAGTTCATGACCCAATATAGACATTCTATTTCCTCTAGATCCCATCCACATATCCATTCTCACAGGTTGCCTCCTCTGGTGTCCCAACAGCCCTACCAAACTATGTGGACTTTGATTCCCTGATATGGGGATACATAGGAAGTCTCCTCGAGACTCAAGACCAACATTACCATCATCTTCATGGAAGTTATATCCCATTAACCATTCTCATCATTTGACACTCCATCACCCATCTCGATTCTCACCTGGGCCGCCACTTCTCGGTGAGGGCATGACCACTCACCCCCTTACATTAGTGTACCCTCCAGGGGTTACACTCATCTGATACACTCTAACCAATGTTCTAATAAGTTTGATCTGTCTCTGCTAGACATTAAACTCACAGCATACCCTATGTTAAACATGGGAAGATAAAGAAAAACTCAAGTACATGCATATGGAATATGATTCCCCACATCCGATGTGGGATTCCTCGAACTTCCGAACCCTCAATAAGCACTATAAAAATTGAAAGAAACCAAGATACTATAGTGTTCCAGTGTCCATACATGCCAGTGATATCCAATGTGACTAATCCCTTGACCTAATGTTGCTTCCCTGACCGAACCCTTTGGAATTTCTTGACAGAAGAAGTGTAAATAACTGGTGTCCATGAAGATATGTCTCTAGGAAGAGTTTCACAAACAACGTATTAAATCTATAAGGGAGACCTGGAGTAGGTAACGAGTTATGATGGGGAATCTACAAAAGGAACAACTGACATCCCATCCACCCATTTCGATCAAGGGAAAAATGTCCCTGAACATGGAGCTGATGCCACTCATGTAATGCCTTAACCCTAGTTACCCAGAGTCGGTGGATTATTATATAACAGTGGCATGATCACAAATGATCTAGTCTCAAAGTATTGATTAGTTTAGTATCCCTAGAAAAACAATATACATTTATATATCCTATATTACATGATAAAGTGAAAAAATACAACAACATAGTCTTCATAGTCCACAGTCATTTTCCCTCAGACTATCCCTATAGGTCAGTCATAAAATACTTCTTCCCATCCTGGAAAAAATAAAAAATAGAAATGGGTGAGCTCAGATGCTCAGTAAGGACAACAATATAGAGGAAACTTTCATAAATAATCCTAAACATTTAAGGCAATTTATAACTAAAACAAAATCCTTTTAAACTTGAAATTCAGCATAATATGGCAGAAATAAAATGAAATACTGTCGTTTACTTATTCACATGGATATTTTACTAGTCGAATAATTACATGGAATATCAATAACCACTTTCATAATGACTGAATGCATAATTCCAGACTATCATAACCACATAGTCAAGGCCCTGTGCCAAGGCTACAAATAAGATTTTGTCAAGGCCTTGTTCCAAGACACTAGTTTGTCTATTGAGACCTACCGATGCATCGAGGAGCTATAGCGGGCTCCACCCATCACTTACTATGTCCAATTCATTCCTCATATGAACAGGTTTAAACATAACATAATCATTCGTATTTAAACATGCATACGAACTGTCAATAAATTCTCCAAAAACCATGAATGGTATAAAGATAACACATCTATAGTCAAACATATCACAAAACCTACAATACAATAGGGATGTTTTGTATCATAATAAATCAACTTTTAATATGTTTAAAATCCATCAAATGTTGTTGGCATCGATGAAATCAAAACTATTTGAGAGTAATATATCTTTTTTGAAATCATTTGAAAGTCACATAATTATAAAATGAAACATTTACATTGAAAATATTCTTATAAGATTGTAAGGGATTCTTCGACGATTTTATAATGGTGGAAAATAGTTGCACCCTCCGTATAAGTTAAAAAATCACATTCTTACCTTAATTTTTTCAAAAATGTTAAAAAACCTTGTTTGGAACACGATAAAAATATTCCTTTATACACATATTATAAAAGTCAAACAAGGGTATAAATGACTTTATCCCATAGTCTATAAAATAGTATGAATGATTTGAAATACAATTTTAAGAGACATGCATGTGGATGATAAAGAGGTCATAGTAGATAATTACATATAATCAATCTCATATAATGAAGAGATTGTGAAATAAACACTTACCTTGTACTTTTCCTTGGTCAAGGGTAGGTTAACCTCCTATATAATAGTGAAATAATTTTTATTATTATATAAAATAATCATATACATTAATATGATATAATATATGATCTTTTAACTCTGATTTATTAATAATATCTTATTATTATCGTTGTTTCCTGTGTTAACAGATTCATTTTATTTTATATTCTTTGTTATGTGATTCCCATTTGATGTGGATGGGATGTATCTTATTCCTTTACAGAATGATATCAAGTATTTAATCATTATTTATAATCATATAATGAGAATTATTCTTGAATGGATATGATTGGGAATGAATCTCTTCGCGTTTGTTGAGACGGTAATCTGTACATAAGCACAAGCGTCAATATCATTATTTTGATATTAAAATAATATATAATTGGATGGTATATCATATATAAAGAATAATTATCTTGTTATATTTATTATTTACATCAATTTCCCATCATTTTTATTCTCATCCAAATAATAATGTATTGAATAACAATTACTTTTCTAGGTGGAGACTGTAATACAAACGTACGCACATATGGTGGCATGTCATTCAAAGGATGGATCGAATAATGAATTAGGTTGTAACATATTTATAATAACAACACAGTATATATAAGATACTAGATTTATTATTTTATAATGAAAACAGAAAAGAAAAATGAAGTTGAAGAAGAAGGTAACTTGTAATAGGTGATGAAATATTTACCTCTTCTTCAGGTTCATCCTTTTGATTTGATAAAAAGGGCTCTTTAAGATGGATTTCTGACTAAAGGTAGGACTCTACGATTATGTGAGGGAAGTTGAAAGGATATTTGGGCAGGGTTTGGCCAAGCCAAAAAGCATTAAAGGTGTTAATTTGAGAAAAGGGGAGTTCACTTTTATATGATGGGTGAGGGACAACTTATGAAAAACTTAAAATATTATTTCATAATAAATTAATATTCAGTTTATAATGTCGCCAAAGTCCCTTATTTTTAGGATATGGTGGTTATGGGTCTAAATACATTCAACCAATAGATTTTAGACTGGTTTAGGTCACCATATTAACCTTATCATTTATATTTAACTCATAGTTAAATATTTTGACATTTACCATGTCTCTTTGTATTTTTATATTATATTATTAATAAATATACTATAACAAGACAAGAGAACCCCAAGTAGTTCATTAATAATAAATATAACCTTATATATGTCATTTGTCCTAACCATAGATTTTTAGGAGTAGAATATCAATTAATAATAAAATATATTTTTTTAAAACTCTTTTATGTCAATTTTGAAACTATTTGGTATTTTGTTTTTTCTAAATTCATAACAGATTTATTACGTATAAGAAAATTCATCTAACCAACCCTAATATGTAATAGTAACCTATAAAATTATTTTAATTCATAAAAAGTCTCAAATTACATTTATTTGGATATTTATAATGTCAACTATTTTAATATTTCATTAATTAGGTAATTACTGATCATCATTGGGTCAGAAATAATTTAAATTATTTAATGTATAAAAATTATAAATAAAATACCATTACATAGGAAATATTTTTATCTTTATAATTAATATTTATAGTCAAATTTATCTTTTGTATAACCCTATATTAAAAATGTTTTAGTTATTAAACATTGATTTTAACTCTTTTAACTCTTCTTTGAATTAAATAATATTAAATGTCTTAATCTAATCTAAGTGGACCAAATAGGTTAATATTTTATTCTTACGGTTGTTTTGGTTGAATTATAATTATCCAATATAATTATGACATGTGTTAGGGTAATAATAATATCATATTTACCCTTAATTACCCTATTTACTTTTAACCGTGGTAAATAAAAGGAAATAGTTACTATTCACCAAAAATTATTTTAATCTTATTGAACCACATTTTACCTACTGAAATCAACTGTGTCTCTCATATTTTTAAAATTCAACTCACAAAAGTGGTAAAATTAAGTTATATGTGAATTTTTAATTCTCCTAGGAGGTGGGTAAAAGACGGTGAAAAGTTCAATAAAATTTTTATATATCTAAACTTATTATAGAATGACTCCAATAAATTACATTAAACCTATATATGTATTATGTATCTATTTTGAACTAAAATAAATTAATATAAAATAACTAATTATTTAAATAAATTTTTTTTAACCAATAACTCAATGTTTTTCACTTTACAACAAAAATTGAAAGTTTTTTAAAAAATAAAAAATATAGCCCTAAGATAATTTCAATATTCCAAATCAAAAAATGAAGGCCATTTTGAAAGATAAAATTTATAAAATTTTAAAAAGTGGGTATCACTATTCATAACGGCTAGTTTGATTGGTTGTGGTGTGTTAGAACTTGAAGTTGTGTACAACACACGCTATTGTATTATTCAAAGAGAAGTGTACCATGGAAGCTTGGGGTGTTACATTCTCCCCTCCTTCAAATAATTTTGTCCTAGAAATTTATAGAATATTATTGTATAAAAATACTCAGGTGGTTATTCATCATAAGTTCCTTGGGTTCCCATGTTGCCTCTTTCATCTTATGGTTTCTCCATAGAAATTTTACCAGACGAGCCGTCTGGTTTCTCATAACGTGTTCTCTTGTATCAAGAACCATGACATGATCTTCGCAATAAGACAAATTGGGTTCTAGTTCTAATTCCTCATAGGTGAGTTTATGTGTTGGGTCTGGCATGTATTTTCTCAACAATGATACGTGGAATACATCATGATCTTTGAAGAGACTTGGCAGCATTTCCAAACGGTAATCTACAACCCTAATTCGTTCTATAATTTTAAAAGGCTAGATGTACATGGGACTCAATTTACCCTTCTAACTGAAAAGTATAACACCCTTCCATGGACATACCTTCAAGAAAACATGATCTCCTACCTAAAATTCCAAATCCTTTCTTGGCTTATCGGCATATCTCTTCTGCCTACTTTGAGCTTCTTTGATGTGGTTTTGGATTACCTTCACCTTTTCCATCGTTTCCTCCAAAACTTCTAGGCCTACGAGTTTTCTTTCACCAACATCATCCCAATAGGTTGGTGTGTGACATCCATTTTTGTATAACGCTTCATATGGTGTCATCTGAATACCTTAATGGAAGATATTGTTATAGTAAAATTCTACCATAGATAAATATTGATCCCACATACCTTGAAAGTCATGTGAGCATGATCTCAACATGTCTTATAAGGTTTGAATAGTCTGTTCTAATTGTCCATCAGTTTGATGGAGGTAGGTAGTACTCAAACAAAGTTCTGTATCCAGAGCATTCTTGAAGAATTTTCCAGAATCATAAATTAAAATAGGGATCACAATGACAAACAATCTATAAGGGTACTCCATTATGTCTTGCAACTTCATTTATAGATAGTCTTGCTAGAAGTTTAAGTGGTAAATCATCTCTTATATCAAGAAAATGTGTGGACTTGTTAAGATGATCAACAATGACCCATATTGCATAATTAAATCTAGGAGTATTTTTTAATCCCATGAATAAGTCCATAGTATTAATATTCTATTTCCACTCAGGTTTGGGAAGAGGTTGCATGAATCTTCCAGGATGTTTCCTTCCATCATTCACTTATTGAAAAACCATACATCTTGGCAAAAAATCATAAATCTACCTCTTCATGTTGTCCAACCAAAAATTATCTTTCAAATCTCTATACAGTTTGGTGCTCCTAGGGTGTATAGGGAAATTGGAACTATGGGCATCATCCATAAAATCCCTTTTTAGATCAGGTATATCGGCAACACAATTTCTCTTCCCAAATTTCAAAATTCTATCTTCATACACAATGTCACTCAATTTCCCATCATTAACAGCATTAATCTTCTTTTTAAACTCTTCATCATCGGTCTGAGAACTCTTTATCATTTCTAGGAAAGATGGTTTGGAAACCATTTGAAAACGCATTGATGTTTCACCTTCCATGGTTATTCCCATATGCATCTTTACTAGATCTATGTATATAGGATCCTTTTCAACTATCATCTTGTTCAAAACTCCATGATTTTTCTATTAAACGCATCTGCCACCTTATTTTCCTTCCCCGGGTAGTTGTGTATCGTGAAATCATACTACTTTAGTAGTTCAATCAATCTCTTTTGCCTCATGTTGAGTTCTTTCAGTGAGAAAATATACTTCAAAATCCTTTGATCGGTATATATCTCACATTTTTCACCATAGATATAATGTCTCCATATCTTCAAAGAAACTATTATAGCTGCTAACTCAAGGTCATGAGTTGGATGGTTTTTCTCATTAATTTTTAGCTATCGTGATTCATAGGAAATAACCCTATCATTTTGCATAAGGACACAACCAAGTTCTCTCTTAGAAGCATCAGTATAAATAATAAACCCATCATTCCTCAATGGTAGGGTCAAGATAGGATCATTGAATAATCATCTCTTCATTTCATAAAAACATTCTTCACATTCCTTTTTGGAAACAAATTTAACCCCTTTACGTGTGAGCTTCGTTAATGGGATAGAAAATCAGGAAAAATTCTGAACGAGACGTCGATAATAACCTGCTAAATGAATAAAAATGCATACCTCTGTTATACTCGTTGATCATGGCCATTCTTGGATTTCTCTTGTCTAAGAAGGATCAATTGAGATTCCATCCTTGGAGACAATATGGCCAAGAAAAGAAATCTCTTAAATCTAGAATTCACACTTTCAAAACATCACATATAATTCATGTATTCTAAGAGTTTTCAGGATAAAGAACATGTTATTTTCATGATTTTCGTATCTTTTGAAGTATACCAAGAGATCATCAATAAATACCACTACAAATTCATCAAGATAATCCTTGAAAACTCTATTCATTAGATCCATGAAAACATAGGGTGCATTAGTCAGCCCAAAAGGCATTACTGTAAACTCGTAATGCATGTACCTAGTTCAAAATGGTGTTTTCATAATGTCTTCCTTATTTACACATAGCTGATGATATCCAGATCGAAGTTCAATCTTTTAAAAGTATTGTGCTCCATGAATTTTGTCAAATAAATCATCAATGTGAGGTATGGGATACTTGTTAATTATTGTTATATCATTTATTTCCCTGTAGTTAATGCAAAACCTCATAGATCCATATTTCTTCATAACAAAAAGGACCGGGGCTCCCCATGGAGAAACACTAGGTCGAATAAATCCCTTATTACTCAATTCCTCTAGTTATTTCTTTAGTTCTACTAATTACACAATGTCCATTCTATAAGGGGTCTTCAATATGGGCCTTTAACCAGGAATTAAATCAACGGAAAACTCAATTTCTTGTTCTAGAGGATGTCCAGGTAAATATTCTGGAAACACATCAGCATATTATTTCACAATAGGTACATCCTCTATTTGAACATTCTCTTCCTCACCCACAATTATTTCATTCTCTTCCTCCCCAATAATTGAATTTAGTTGAGCTACTGGGGGTGGATCTAGATAAGAATTAGGTGGTGATGATTCTGCTCTAAATATAAGGTGTTCATTATCGTCATCATAAAAAATAGTAACCTCCTTATTCTTACAATAAATTTTTTCATCATGGTCCAACAACCAATCCATACTGAGGATTATATCAAATTCTATCATGGGTATGACAATGAGATCAGCAGATTAAGAACGTTTATATGGCTAATGGGAACTGATTCACAAAACTTTGTAGCAATGATACTTCCCTTAAGAGTTTTTACTGACAACTCCCATGTTAAATCAAATAAGAAATATCTAATTTTCATAGAAAATAGGGAAGATATGAAACAATGCGATGATCCAGAATCAAATAAAGAATTGGATAAACTTGTGGAAACCATTAAATTACCTGCCACCGCATCTTTTGGAGATTCAACCTTAGCAATAGTGATCGCATAAGCATGGCCTTGATCCCTTGGCCTTTTCTGAGGTATGTTTCCCTGACTCTTAGGACATTCATTTTCATAATGTCCCATCGCCCTGCAATTGTAGCATTGAACATCAGTTGCTTCTTTCTTCCCCTTGAAATCAAGAGATTGGTGGCCTTTTTCACCACACTTGTGACAGACTCCCAATCCCTTCAAGAAAGTATCGGGGTGTTTCTTTCCACATTTAATGCAGGACAGATATTCAACTTTTCCCTTCTTCCCTTTATTTCCCTTTCTAGAGTGATCATCAGATCTCTTATTCCTTTACTTTTCTTTAAAGTCGTAAGACTTAGAGAATTCATTTTCAATCTTGATAGTACATAAGAAAATATCTTCATATGAAAAAAAAGGATTGTGAGACTAATTCTTGATGGAGAAATGGTTTTAACCCATCAAATAAATTATCACTCTTACTTTTTGGGTTATGTATATAATCTGTAGCATGCATTGTTATCCTTGTAATGTTAGACTCATACTTTGCAACATTATCGTCCTACTTTTTCCTCAGACTCAGAAATTGTCTTTCCATATCCGCTCGATGGTCATGTGGAAATTATTTTTCTAATAAAATAACATTAAGCTCCTTCCATTCCACACTTTATACTTCTTCATCGTCATTTTTTTTGTATCAATGACCACCATTGAAATACATCTTCAGTGGGGCGATAAACTTCCATGACAACGTTTTCCCTTTCACTACTACCCATAGCCTAAAATATTTTCTCTATGTAATTTATCCACTGATTGGATACTAGGGTATTTTTACTCCCATTTAATGTTGGTGGTCGTTTCCTCATGAAGCGATCTAACATTGATCCTCCACGATGTGTATCAGGGTGCTCAATTCGGGTAAGGTTATTATTCATAACCTGAGTGAGTTGTCCCAATATAGTGATAAGCTGATCAACACCAGTTGTATCACCATCTCCGCTATAATTATTTTGATTAGGAGGGAAATCCCTACATGGAGTGTGTGCATTGATACAGTTTCCTTTCCTTCCACTAGGTGCCATTTCTAAACAATGGCATAAACTAGATTAGTTTATGAATCGAAATACATAAATCCAACTTGTAAAACACTTAACATAAACTGAAAAATTTATGGATATAATCCATAATCATAAAAAAATTTTCGTTTAGGAATTATATACTCATAAACCATTCATAATGTTTTTTAAAGAAAATGAGAATTATCTTATTCATATCCCCGGGTGTGTCATAACCAAGATTGCAGCCAGGCCTGTTGTCTTACACCAGTTTTCGTTCAAGTCTAGCTCAATAAGGTGTTTTCCGGATTTATCCCTACGTACATCTGTGTCAGTTCCACCTCTAACTGCTCATATCCAGACAGAGATTTATTCCTTTTAAAAATAAAAAAAAAAACTCTACAATACCAAAATTCTAGGAAGTTCTTCTATACTAATCCTAAAAGTATATCTTAGGGTAATGTGCTCTAATCAGAGTTTATCAAAATATAGCTTCCAAAGTTTGTACTAAACATCCTCTGATCCTCTTATGTAATGCCACGACCCCAATTTCATATATTCGGTACATTATTACATAACATTGTCATGATCACAAAAGATCATGCCATGAAATACTGATTAGTTTATAACCTTGGAAACACTAGATACATTCATAAGTCTTATATTACATGATAATGTCAAAAACTACAACAATATAGTATACATATTCCATAATCATTTCCCTTCAAACTATCCCTATAGGTCAGTCATAAAATAATTTTTCACATCCTGGGAAAAATAAAACATAGAAAAGTTTGAGCTCAGATGCTATGTAAAGATAAGAATATAGCGGAAACATTCCTAAATGATGATAAACTTTTAAGTCAATGTATAACTAAAACAAGTGCCTTTTAAAATTGAACATAAGCATAATATGGAAAAAATAAAATGAAATAATTTAATTTACTTATTCACATGGATAATATATTAGTCAAATAATCAAATGAAATATCAATAACCACTTTCAAAATGATGGAATGCATAATGCCAGACTATCAAGACCACATAGTGAAGGCCTTGTGCCAAGACTACAAATAATGTTTTGTCAAGGCCTTATTCCAATACAGTAGTTTGTCTCATGAGACATACCGATGCATCTAGGATCTATAGCGGGCTCCACCCGTCACTTACTAAGTCTAATGCATTCATCAAATAAACAGGTTTAAACATAACATAATAATTTGTATTAAAACTAGAATACAAAATGTCAATAATTTCTCCATAAACCATGAATTGTATAACAATAACACATCCACATTCAAATAATTCACAAAATCTTCAATACAATATGGAATTTTTGTATCAAAATAAATCAACTTTATATAAGATTAAAATCCATCAAAGGATGTTGACATAGATGAAATCAAAACTATTTGAGACAAATATCTCTATTTTGAAATCATTTAAAAGTCAAATAATTATAAATGAAAACATTTAATTTGAAAATATTTTTAAAAGCTTGTAAGGTAGGATTCAGCGATTTAATAATGGTGGAAAATAGACGCACCTGTCGTATAAGTTAAAAAAGGTCATTCTTACCTTAATTTTGTCGAAAATGTTAAAAAGGACCTTGTTTGGAAAACGAAGGAAATATTCCTTTATAAACATATTATAAAAGTAAAATAAGGGTATAAATGACTTTAACCCATAGTCTATAAAATAGTAAGAATGTTTTGAAATACATTTTTAAGAAACATAGATGTGGATGATACAGAGGTCCTTGTAGATAATTACGTATAAATAATCACGGATAATGAAGAGATAGTGAAATAAACCCTTACCTTGTACTTTTCCATGGTCAAGGGTAGGTTAACCTCCTCTATAATGGTGAAATAATGATTATTAAATTATAAAAAATCATATACATTAATATGATATCATATATGATCTTTTAACGTTTCTTTATTAATAATATCTTAGTATTATCATTGTTATGGGTGTTAATGGATTCCTTTTCCTTTATATTATTTATTATGTGAGTCATATTTGTTGTGGATGGGATATATATTATTAATATCCAGAATTATATCAAGTCTTTAAACAATATTACTAATCATCTAATAAAAATTAGTATTGAATGGATATGATGGGGAATGAATCTCATCACGTTTGTGGATATGGTAATCTGCACGTACGCACGACTGACAATATCATTATTTTGATATTAAAATAATATATAATTTGATGCTATATCATATATAAATAATCATTATCCTGTTATATTAATTATTTACCTCAATTTAACACCATTATTATACCCATCCAAATAATAATGTATTGAATAACAATTACACCACGACGTGGAGACGGTAAGTTGTACGTACGCACGTATGGTGACATGTCATTCAAAGGATGGAGAGAATAATTAATTTGGTTGTATCATATTTATAATAACATCACATTATATATAAGATACTTTATTTATTATTTTATAATGGAAATAACAAAGAAAAAGGAAGTGGAAGAATAAAAGAACATGAATGAAGTGATGAAATATTTTTCACTTCATCGAGTTCTTCCATTTTATTTCATAAAAAGGGCTCTATAAGTTGGATTTTGGACTAAAGGAAGGCCAATAGGATATAATGAGATAATTTGATAGGATATTTGGGCAGTGTTTTTCCGAGCCAAAAGGCATTGAAGGTGTGAATTCGAGAGAAGGGGAAGTTCCCTTTTATAAGATGGGTGAGGGGCACCTAAGAAAAAACATAAAATAATATTTTATAATAAATTCATATTTGGTTTATAATGGATCCAAAGTGACTTATTTTGAGTCTAGGGTGGTTATGGGTCGAAATAAATTCATCCAATAGATTTTAGATAAGTTTAGGTCCCCATATTAACCTTATTATTTATATTTAACTCTTAGTTAAATATTTTTACATTTACCATGTCTCTTTGTTTTTTATATTATATGGTTAATAAACATACTATAAAAATCCAAGAGAACCCCTAGTGGTTAGTTATTAATATATATAACCTTATTTATGTCATTTTTCTGATCCTTATATTTTTAGGAATATACTATCAATTAATAATATAATATTTTAAAAAAAACTCTTTTATGTCAAATTTGACACTATTTGGTTTTTTTGCTAAATTTATAATAGCATTATTACTTCAAAAATAATTCTTCTAACCAACCCGAATATGTCATGTTAACCTATAAAATTATTATAATTCATAAAAAGTCTCAAATTACATTTATTTGGATATTTATAATGTCAATTATTTTAATATTTCATTAATTAGGAAATTACTACAACATCATTGTGTCATGAATAATTTAAATTATTAAATGTCTAAAAAATATAGATAAAATACAATTATATAGGAAATCTACTTATCTATATAATTATTATTTATAGTAGAATTTATCTTATATATAACCCTATATTAAAAATGTTTTAGTTATTAAACTTTGATTTAAACTCTTAACTTTTCTTTGAATTAAATAATAATAAATGTCCTAATATAATCCAAGTAGACCAAATAGGTTCATATTAAATTCAAAAGGTTTTTATTGGTCGAATTATACTTATCCAATAGAATTAGGGCATGTTTTAGGGTAATAATAATACCATTTTAACCCTTAATTACTCTATTTACTTTTATCAATTGTAAATAAAAATAAAAAGTTACTATTCACCAAAATCATTTTTCATCATATTTAACAACATTTTACTTACTGATATCAACCATGTCTCTCGTATTTTTCAAATTCCACTCACATAAGTGGTAAAATTATGTTTTATGAGAATTTTTAAATTCTCATAGGAGGTGGGTAAGAGACGGTGAAAAGTTCAATAAAATTTTTATGTATCATAACTTATTATAAAATGACAATAATGAATTAAATTTAAGTTATATAATTATTATGTATCTATTTTGATGATAAAATAAATTTAAATAAAATACCTTATTATTTAAAAAAAATCGGTTTTAACCAATAACTCATTGTTTTTCACTATTCATCAAAAATTGAATGTTTTCAGAAAAATACCAAAAAAATCACCCTAATCTAATTTTGATATTATGAATCCAAATATTAAGTGCATTTTGAAAGATAAAATATATAAAATTTTAGAAATTGGGTATAACTATTCATAATGGCTAGTTTGATTGGTTGTGGTGTGTTAGAACTCGAAGTTGTGTACAACACACGCTATTGTATTTTTTAAAGAGAAGCGTACCATAGAAGCTTGGGGTGTTATAGCCCACCTTGGGAAAGTGGGAATGTGGGGCCACAAAACCATGCCTTCTGTACTCAAGAATAAGGACACACACACCCTGGCAAATGCTTCTGAAACAATAGTGTTTTCTTTGAATTTACTAGTAGGGTCTCACCAACTGTACCATATAAAATACAATAAGAATAAAATTTTAAATCTTTCATTTATAATAAAATAATTCATGAAATTTACATATTTTCAAAAAAACATGCAATCATGATAAAAAGTATGGGATAAATATTTAAAAAAAATTTAATGAAAAATATATATAAACTATTTATATAAAATACTTGTTATGAATAGAATTGTTTAATAAGAAATTAAATATAATCATCCAATCATAAAATATCATTTTACCATAAAAAAAGCTATGTGGTATTTTAGATTCTGAAAATAATATCCTCACACAACTCAATCAGTGGTCATAGTTCAATTTATGCACTCTTCCCTCAGCTCAAACCTTCCGAACTATACTTCCAATTAGTGAAATCATTTCATAATATATTTATGTTAGAGTTATCCACTCCAATCAATTGATCGGGGGTCAGATCCTATAATAAATTTCCTAATTTCCCAAAAACTACCCAGTCTCGCATGTTATTAAATTAATCATTTAATCAATCATGGATAAATCAATCATTTAAATTAAATTCAAAATACTATATCCCAAATTTAGTTTACAACATGCCTTTTTCTTTTCAAAACCAACTCATAGGCTTTTATCATTCTGTCCCTTGTAAAATAAACTATCAATTTAATTTTTTAATCTCAAGGAGAAACATCAAAAAAATTCCTCAAAATTTCTTCCAAATTAATCCATCAATTTTTATCAAATGGATTGAATTCCATTTAAATTGGGGTTTTTCGAAATTTCAATTAAAATTTTTAAATAAAAAATCTATTATCTCTTATCTCACTTTAGAGTATTTTTAAAAACATATTTAAAATCATTCTCATATTTACAGAATTATATTTTAGTTTAAATCCTACTAAAATATTCGAAACTAAATCAATTATCAAATCACCACTTGAAATGGGAAAAATGAAAACAAAATGAGAAGGATATTAACAAGGAAATAGTATATCACAATTCATCATGAAAACAACATAGAGCATGGATATAATTCTCTTCATAAAACATTTTCCATCATTATTCCCCAAAAATTATTCACATTATGAATTACATTCAGTGGGTAAATATATCATGTATATAGTGCAAAACTAGTTCAACTATAAAATAAATAAAATGCCTCCAACTAATCCTAAACCCAAAAAGGACCCAATAAAACCATTTATTCGTTTATAAATTGATTCCATTAATAAAAAAACTAAAAAAATAAAAAATATATCCAAATAAGGTTCAATAAGTACCTTATTTTAGGTAATAATTTTTTATAGAAAAGAAATGGCTTTATTAAATTGTGAACAAGTAATTTCTTATAATAGAAATTCATTCATGTAAACCCCGTATGAATATGATCATGAAACATAACCTCATTCAAACTTGGGTAGAATATTAATCATAACTCTTAAAAATAATCTCAATGAATTTTAACTTAAAATATCATTATGTATGAATGAATCATTATTTAATATTTATATAGGTAGTATATACAACATTTAAATAAAATTAAGATCTTTAAATAATATGTTTCTCAATGAATGGGTTTTTTTATATGAAGCCGTTAACTAAATTATAAAAAATTCATATTTTCTGATACATAATCACTAACCTTGAATAATTCATCTTGGTTTTATTAGTCATATACTAGAACTTCTTCCTCTGGGCCTACATGTCATATAAGGGTTCCCTCTTATCCTATTAAAAAGGTGGATTATAAAAAAAATAGAAAGGCCTTTCTGTCATTAAAATAATTAACCATTAGGTTTTGTTCTTAAAAATCAATCAATGAAAATAATTTTAGTACAAATATTTATTATTATATATAATGGGGTTACATTGTTACAAAATAATTCAAAATTAATGTTTTTATGAAAAGCCAACTATATTCCACCTTTTTGTCCACCATCCCATATTATTTATTTCAATGTTAATTAAAATTATATTATTGTTCTTTTATATATATTTAAATGAATTGTAATGGAATTATTCAACTACCTATAAAATAATTAATATATGTTTCAATGTATTACAATTTTTTTCTTTCATACATGTTTATTTTACCTTCCTTTTAACTTTTTTGAAATGATTATTTTTAAAAATGTTTACAGGAAGATCAAATTTTCCTCTATCTTTTCCATTCTTCAACATGATTCTTCCCTTAAATGTTTCTAATGAATTGTAAAAAATAATTTCTATAATTTATTAAGAATTTTTTTAAAAATTTACTATGAAAAATTGAAATTTAATCATGATTTTAAGATAATATATTTAAATCATATTTAAAAGTATTTTTTATCTATTATAGTATCCATTCAGGATGGTTATTATTCACTATAGACCTGATGTTATTGTACCATCCACTTAAATTCACTAGAGAGATGATTATAATGATTTTTTATTATTTTTTCAAATAACCCATTTCATTTTCATTGGTTAATTATATATTTTGGAATTATGAGGTATTAATGATATAAAAATGAAAAAGATTCAATTTATGTGGACAATTAAGTTAAAATTATATATTGAATTTTTAAATTATCTTATAGAACACATATGTATTGTATTATTTACCAGACTGGTGGGCCCAATATTATATATCCTTAAAATAAATTTTATAATGCTTCATTTTTATCGTGTTGAATGGATATCGGTGTTTTTGTACCAATCCCAAGAGAGAACCTGAGAAATTATCCGAAGCCTAAGGGTGCACATGAGTGATTTGACCAATAAAAAATAAGGTACCATTTTGTAGTGCATACATACGTTGTGATGAGTTTCATTGTTTTTTTCCTTAACATATGTTTTTTATTTTTTGTTAATGGGTAGCGAATCGAGTACACAATTTTATAATGTCCATTCATTTAAGAGAATTTATAGTGAACTGAATCTATTATGCATCTCTATCCATATTGTTTTGATGGTCTTTACTATTATCATAGAAAATGGAAATGATTTAATTTGTTTTTATTCAATCAACTAATTTATTTGTTAATATTATATGATCTCGTTATAAATGAATGATTATTGATGATTTCACACCCTTATAGTACATTAATTTTTATATATTAGAAAAATATTAGATAAATAAATATTTATTTTATGTCACTTTTTAAGTATGAATTTTTTATGATCTTATTATCAAACCCATATGATAGTTATTGAATAACATATTATATTTAAACAACAATTCCATGGTTTACCCTTACTAACCATTTGATCCTAACATAACATGTTTCTATTTCCACATGTTATAAAAAAGTATATTATGTAAGATGTGTCTTGAAGAATTTCATGTGTAGATAGTTTTTTGTATAATTTTAACACCCCTTATAAAATAATATTTATCTGGTATAATATGTGAATTTATTATTTTATGTGATATACATTGGTATTATCATGTACTGTGTAAATCCATATAAACATAGATAATGAAAATGATTTGTTTGGTGTATATGAGTGACTATATATATATATATATATATAATAGAAGGATTTATTAAATACATTGGTTTCAAATACTTTTTATTGATTTCTAAATATAGGAATTTTGTTATTGAAACTGGATTGGGGAAAATGTGTGTTAGGGCATCACATATGTATCAATGTAGGGTTTAGAAAACATTATTTGTTATGGAGATACCATATGAAGATCATTTAAGAGTATTATAAACCATCAAGGTTAAATATATCTAAGTATTGCCGTTATTTTAATGTTATGTATGCATTGGGGGGTTGTGAAGGGATTTTATAGTAAATAATGATGTTTTGGGGATTATTAATTAAATGATTTAGGGATATGTAACTCTTAAGATTAAAATGTCATATTTTATAAGGTTATTTATAAATAATTTTTTTTTTGAAAATATGTTAAATGAAACAAAAAAAAACATTTATGGCTAATATGTCAATTTATGTGATGGAAACATATATTAATTAAGAAAATGTATTTTCCAATATTTATCTGAAATGTTGAGCATCACAGATAACCTTGGCGACTGAAAATTGATTTGATGGAATGGAATTGAGGATAATTTTATTAAAAATTATTATCTTATGGTGGTATATATAATTATTTTTTTCATTATTTTAATGTAATTATTTTTTGGAAGATAATTTTTTGTTGAATTTTAATTGTATTAGATTAAATTATTTATTAGATTCAAATATAATATAAATGATCATGATAATTTTGGTTTTTGTTTTATGTTGGGTAGATATTAAAAAAATTTACACATTGTTTGTTTGAGATAATGTTATAGTGTCATAATTATATCCAAATTACAATTAGAAGAAATTATGGCATTATTGGAGAATAAAAATTTCAATTTATTTTAATAACATGACGACTATATAAATTATTTATTTTATTATTAAACACTATTATTATTTATTTTAGAGTATTTATATAAATATGATTAATTTAATCTAGAAGAATGTGATTAGAAATTTGAGGATAATCATTGTATAAATAAACAACATGATATCAGAAATGAAATTTTTTTCAACTAATATTGACCAAATATATCGAGTTATGATTAACTTCCTGATTATTTTCAATTCTATAAAAACATTTTAGATGAAATAAATTGAGTTTTGTGGAATTATATATGATAAATACCATGGATTGTTGATAATCCATCATACTATATGTCATAAATATTAGAAGGGACTTAGAGGAAATAGTTTCTATTGAATAATATGTTCTCTAAGTGTAGTAGTGAGGGTCATTATGTTAATGAAAAATATAGAGATGTGAAGAGGAAAAAAATGAAAATGAAAATGGTTAATCTTAATCTAGGTTTTTCTCACACTTCATTTCTTTATATTCATGTATAATAGACATTATTAAAATAGTTTTACCCAAGAATTGGTTAATGATGATAATCAACATCATCATCACATTAAGAATAAAAATATTGTGAATATTTTTACAATAACAAATTTTGAAATTGTTTATTCTATTCCTTAGCTATATGAAAACTATGTTGGAAGGGTGGATGAGTTATTATTTATTTTATTTTTTCTTCATTTCAAATAAAAATCCCCACTAGTGCGATTAATATAACACAGTTGAAGAACAAAACAAAATTAGAACCAAAATAATATATGAATATACAAGGTTCTCCACTAAAAAAATAGTATATATTCCTTGGTATATTTTAGAAAAAATATAAGACCACAAAATACAATAAAAATAATAATTATAGTGTATAATAATAGAGGTATATCAATAACATTAACTTTTCAATAGTAATTGGAGAGTTAATATCATTCAAACATATTTTTTATTTTATCAGTAATGATACAAAAATGAGCATACATTTAACATAATGGTTTTAATATTTTCACAATGTTTCATAGATTATTCACACAAGCACTTATTCATGCCAGTTAATCTTCATATTCTATTTCTTACAGAGAAAAGATAAATAATCTCATTTTCCCTCTACCTCAATACGATAATTTCTTCCAAGAAAAACTATTTATCACTCTTACTATATTCATGATCTAAAATTACTGTATATAATATCTACCATTGGTCACATCTATATTCCCTCTATTTTATAATCATAATAATATGAAATATATAAAAAAATTTATTTACTATGATTTTTTATCATTAAAACTTCGAGATAACTTCTCTTATATACCCTACTTCTAAAATAATAGAAATTACATTCCTAAAATCAATGGTGGTACCATATGAAGTCAAGAATATTTTAAACACTTCTTAAATAATATGTCACATTCCTTTATTTCCATTGAGATTATATCAAATGTGTTTCTCTAATCCTTAATATCAACCAATAATATATTCATATTAAAATAATCATGTATCCATGTCTATATGAATAATATCTACGGGTTTTGCTCATGGATCCCTCGGTCCATAGTGCAAAACTTACTGTTCAATTGAATAAAACATGATCTACATTCATATGTAATAATTTTCACCTTGATAAAATAAATTATTATTATAAAACCATTATTATAGGTTTTCTATCTGGTTTTTTGATCCATACATGCATCCAAATTCATAAAAAATATTTAATACCTCTATATTATAATAATATTATATGATGATTTTCGTTAATAACTAAAAACACAAACACACACATATATTGGTAAATAGATATATGTATGGTATCCTGCCTTTTTATTAAATAAAAATTCTTAACATTGGAAAAAATAGTTGATCTTTTAATGATCTGTTTCATGGAAATAAGATACATAATACATTAAAAGATAAAACATTATTACCTACACATATTAATTATTTCATCATGGCTTCATCTTAACTTAAATTTATTTCCTCTATTATCATAGATAAATACATCAATATTATGGGGTGGACTTGAATCTTAGTATTTGAATAACCATGCGAGAAACAAATCATAGGATCATGAGGCATACCAATAAGATAACGAGGTGTAACAACAATGCATGAAAAATTAGCATAACATAATTATAACAACATGAATAATAACATATAACTGTGGCTAAACTATTTAAATTACACATTCATAACCATATCAGCAAGGTTTATCACAAAGTATTCAAAAATAAATATTACCAAGGTTTTTCACCAAGGTATCCCAAAACATGTCATCCTAATATATTAAATTCATTACCCAAGAGATTAAAAAACTATATAATATCATGTATTTTTTCATGATTTATTTTTTTTAATAATTTCATGACTTATTTAATGACTAGGTGCTTAGAATTTGTGTTACTCCAAGACCCATGGTGTCTGAAATCAATGATTGAAAAACATGAAAATATTTTGAAGAACACACACATGGTTATAATGAAAAGGTGTAGTAACATCTGAATGTATTCCTGGATCAGAAATGAGAGGCCACAATTAAGAAAATTTCCGGGTTCCTAAATGAATAAAATAAAATAATAATATATACATTATATTTTTGGTACAATGAAAAATTGATTTTTAGATTAAATGTATCCATATAAAAAAGATCTAGGGTTTTAATCATATCCATACTGCTCCATAGAGACATAGAATGGAACATCTAGGGAATCCTCCTGATGAATAATGAGATCTAGGATCATAGATCGGTGCACACCAATCTTGTTAGACATCACAAACTATAATGATAGTGTGATCGTTCTTCATCAGTGAAAGATCCAAATCAAGGTTCGATGTTTTATTTTTATTTTGTTTCTCGTTCATGATTCCTACGATGAACATGGACTAATACATGAATAGTTTATCCCATCATTTAATCGTACTTTTGGGATGGTATTATTCTTCATGTTTATCGGGATTATTAAATGATTGTGTTTAGAAATATTAATATATTTGTTTACCAATCTAATGGTGATGAACTAAGATCGACACAAAAACCAATGGAGGTTCTTCCCTCTTGATTTGATTATTTTTTTCTCCGCCAATCCTAGAATTCTTCATATAACATTATTTTTTATTCCCTATATTTAAAACCCATGTGAACAATAAATCATTCCAACTTTGATTATTGGTGAAATTATTTAAAAATATAGATTTAATAATGGGACCACTCGATGGATGTGTGAAGGTGGGCGTGATAGAGGATTGAATGACGGTGGTTTATGAATGATTGTTCGTCAATAAAAATGATGAAAATCTATGATTTTGTATTTCAATCCATCTAAAGTCTATAATCCCATAGATTTAGTGTTTGGGTGACCAGAAGAACATGGATCTTGTGTTTTGAGGTGAAAAAATCATTGGAATAGAATCCGTGTGATGAACGACATGAGGAGTTGAAAAAATAAGAGTCTTTAGAAAACCCAATACACACTATGTGTAGTCTCTCACTACAAAACAGGTAGTCCCTTGTTGATAGACTCATCAATTACATGGTATGTAATTTGTAATGGGGTGGAGTACCTAGGTTACCTGAATAGAGTGTACACCCCACACGACATGGCTTAGACCATGCAAATGGGAAACACCTTGTTATGGTACGCAGGAAGGGATATGTTGGTTGGTTTTATGTACTGGATCACGACCAGAGGACACGAGTTGACCTCATACGAAAAGAAATAGTGTGTATCCCTTTCTAAATTTTTTTACACCTCTTAATATGTATTGATCTTCTGGTCATCAATATCTTGGAAATGTTTTATTAGGGTTTGTTCTCTTCTTTGTTATCATTAGTTTAGTATGAATATTTTATATTCCAATGACTATAAACCCTTCAACAGGACATCCAAAATAGATTGGATGGAATCCCCATGAGAGGCCTATTGAGGGATCCACTATTCATCTTTGTGAAATAGGTGGAGTTATTGGTATTTATGTGTCCATCACTGCGTAGTTTTTTATCCACTACTTAGTGGGATAATACAGATTGAGTTGATGGTATCAACAAATTTCCTTTATTGTGTTCCTAATCTATGTAAGATATTCTCTTCAAGAATATTAGCATATCTCTATCATGATAGTACTCTATGAGTAGTACCTTTTATATGGATGACTTAAATACATTCAAACTTAGGATTCTTTCCTCCCGGATGAGTACTTTATGGAATCATCGAGCTAGATTCCTAGGGTTGGTATATAGTTATTGTGACTTACAACTCAACTATGTGGCCTAACTTGAGTATATCTAGATATTATTGTGTAATGTGACATTGAAATATACATATATAGAGATTATTATGCTTTCATTTGTTGTAATACTTTGTGGTTTTGGGGTTTCCTGTGGAGTATTGTTATACTCCCACCTGCATGGTATTTTCCCACACATACCATGTCTTCTTCATTTGACCGACTTTTTGGTGGATTCTTATGTGTAATAAGACTGGAAGATTCACAGAGCGACCAAAATATACTATGGGTGTTCATGTGGCTTTTAGATAGTAGTTCTAATGCCTTTTACTTATTGGTTGGACTTTGGTTACAAACATGTTGTGGTGGTACACTTTTTTGTCCATGATTATTTTAATTTAATTCATGTTGTACTCTAGTTTTGGGGTATAGTTGTTTTCAAGAATTTTTTTATAGTTTTTTCATTTTAACAATTTTAGGGCTTGGATATGTGTGTGTTCTTATAGGTACATAAGATATTCCTCCTTTGTTAATGTCATTCCGACTCTATTCTAATTACAAGACACTAGACTATTAGAGTTGGGATTGGGTTGTCATGACATATCACCCATAGGGATGAGTAATGATATAGTGGTATCATATGTGGTCGAATCTTCTTTATGATCAGTTATTTATGAGATTTTTTAGGGAAATTTTTTTATTGTTTCGAGTTCAGATTTCAAGAAAGAGACACTAGTGTTAGTGTGATGGAGAATGTTTCCATACACAAGGGAACTGATAACCTTATTTTCAACTTGTTTCCTGAGAATAGTGGTTCCAGGAAAATCATAGTACATGCATCATATAATAATGGGTTACGGTTTCCATGTATTTCTTGAGTCAGCTCTATTGATATACTAATTGTCATGGGTGTTTGTATTTATTTTAGGATGCATCTAAACTATAGACCATCAAGGATTTAGTAGCTTTACATTGAAGATAACCCCTCAGTGACGATGTAGTGATACAGGGACTAGTTCGATAAATGTTACCTCTAGGTGGTGCAACATCCATAACAATACATATAGATAATCACATTATAGAGACCCAAAGCTTGACGTACATGGACAAAACATTACTTTTGCGGAATACATAATACATAACGAAAACAGACACATGATGATCGTAATAGTTTAGTGTCTTTGGAAACTCGGAATAAAATCTTCTAATCATGGTGAAAGAACTTCAACATCTCCCAATAAAGATCTTCCCCTTTTTTTGTTTCCTAAAACCATTCTTTATATCCTGGGGAAAATAAAACATGAAAAGGGTGATCTCAAATGCTCAGTAATGGTATGTATGGATAAAATAAAACATACTATATATATTTGAACTTAAAAACATGAACATAATGTTTAAACATCAAAATCATGAGCAATGACATAAAACATGGAAGTACATAAGGCATATATCATAAAGAAACATTAATAATGATAAAATATCATGGGAATAAAACTCGTAATTGTGGCATCCATTAAGCACATGATATGATTTCCATATTAGCCATGGCATTGTTGTCAAGACCATCTTAGTGGACAAAGTCCCTTTCTGAATCGAGATCACTCCTTGTTCCAGTCCTGTATTACTGAACCGGTTTAACTTGTCGTTCCAGCCATGTCTATCTCATGAGATATAAATCTTTACCCAATGCATTGGGGGAATATATAGGTCCCACCCATCTCATAATGAAATCATTCTTACTTGTGCCACAGAATAAACATAAATCATTCATAATAACCCAATAAATAAAATGGGTTTCATAAACATAATCCCATCATCACATAATCCATATAAAAGAAATTGATATCATTTCATTATAAAAAAAGTGAAACCATGTAAATCATATAGACCTGATACATGAAACATTCACATATGAAATAATGTCATCTTAGATGAAAAATGGTTTTGATAAAACACTTGAAATGAATTCTTGAGGAAAATATCATTTCTTCTTCAAAATCATTTTTTTTCACAAAATGTCATGCAATTTTAAAATAAAAGGATTTTGTTGAAAATGGTCATGAAATCTTTTGTAGGAAGCTTCATGAAAATAAGGCTTTATAAAACTGTAGAAATCCTTTCATGCCGTATACGTTAAAAAAACATTCTCCTCGTACTTTTTTCAGAAAATTCAAAAGGTACCTCGTCACATAAACAAAAGAAAGATTCCTTACATACCATGTAGTAAAAGTCAAAAATGGGTAAAAATGGCTTTAAACATACATGAAAACACTTTTAGAAAACATGGACATTGATGATAGAAATAACCCTAGTAAATACTTACGAATAAGTAATCTCGGATAAAAATGAGATTTGCAAAATTATACCTTACCTTAGGTCTGATATGCTTCGTACATATCTTAACCTCCTGTATAATGATTTAAATAATTCCATTGACTTATTACAGAATCATATTCATTGTTATGATATCATATATGTTTCACTTATGACTTTATATTACCCATTCTTTTGTAAATTCCATGTTAAAGCAACTTTTTGGGTAAAATCATTTCATTTATCAAATGTGTTTCAACTTGTCGTTCTTGATATTATTACTTATATCCTGATTTACATAATCCAGAATGTAAAACATGATTTATATATAACATATATTCATCATATACATATATATTATAGATTGATAAAAGGAATGAAATACGCCGTTCATTGAGACGGTAGGCCGTATGTACGCATGAAAGCTGTTTTCGTTTCCCTTTTGAATTTAATGGAATTATGTAAATGACATACATAGATATATATATACAAAAATCAAGTATCATTATTATGTCATATATTTAATTATTATTCGTTATATATACTTTATAATCATTCCTGAATGGTAACATGGTGAGTGAATCTCATCGCGTCGTTGAGATGGTAGTATGTACGTACGCACGAGCGATGATATCATTCCCAAGATCTTCGAATTGTATTAAAGTGTATGTATAATATTACAGAATCAATATCACTTTACAATAATTATATATATTCATTACTTTCACCCTTATACCCATACAAGTAAGGTGGTGGTGGAAAATAGATTACACCACGGCGTGGAGACGGTATTTCGTACATACGCACGCACGGTGATTTCGTTTTCTGTTGGATGGATAGATGATGAAATATCGTTGTTTCATACTTATAATAACATATCAGTATATGATTCATACTGATGTTATTGCCTCATAATGGAACAACTAAAAAAGAAGAATTGGAAGAAGAAATAAAGTTGAAAGAATCGGTAATGGACATTACCTATTCTTTGAAGGGCCTCTTTGAGACCTCCTCTTAGGGAACTAAAATTTCTCTTTGAAGAAGACCAGGACCTCTATGATGTTTCTAGGTAAGTGGAGAAGAGAATTTTTCAGGGTTTTTTTGGGATTGAAGGCTCAAAGTTGTGTGAGAAAGAGAGGGAGGATGTTCCCTTTTATAAGGGAAGAGAGGGGCACCTTTGGAATTCTTAAAAATATTAATTTATAATAAATATAACCCCACATAAAAACATCCAAAAATGACTCATATCCAAATATTATATGATATAGGTTTTTAATATCATCAAGCAATAAAATTTAGTCAGGTTAGGAATTTATTTTAAACATTATCAACTTGATTTATCCTTATTTAATCAATTTAATTTAATTTGTGGTAATAACATTCTAAATTTTAAATTATAACAAATAATTACTTATTTGTTGTGGATTGTCCATAATTGGATACTTTATAACATTTTATACCATATAAATTAAAAAATATTATATCTAAATATTTTTGTGATTTTTAAACAATGTTATAATATATTAGTTTTTATAAAATAACAATAGTGTCAATTTTGACACTATTCATTTATTTGAATTTAAATAAAATTTATACAGATGATATGTTTGAAATAAAAGCTTTAATAGATTCATAAAAGGTCATATGTTTCTATAAAATTAGTGTAGCACATTCGATAGTTCATATAATATTTATTTTATTATTTTTAAAACCACTTATTTGGTTTATCTCTTAATAAAATAATTACTACAACATTTTTGTATAATTATTTAATATAATTATTTGTTGCATAAAATTTAAAAATAAATTCCTATGATGAATATAAATCTATTAAATTTCACAATAATACTTTTACTCGAATTTATCATCTTAAAATAACAATATTTATATTGTTATATTTATTAAATTATGAAGGTGACAACTTTGGCATCATTTAAAATAAAATAATATAAGTGTCATAATCGCCTTAATAAGGATCCAAATGGTCAACCATTACTCCAGTGGATGATTAGGGTGTATATATACACTAATAATAAGTTTTGTGCAGATTTTTGGGCCTTTTGATATGTATTACTATTTCAATAAAAACTATATTATTGATTTTTCACTAAATAAATAATTTATGCATCATTAATGTATAAGATAATAAGGAAATTAAATAACTCTTAAAAACTACAAATAAATTACCATGAAAAATAAAAACATTTTATCTTTCAAATAAGTATTTATAACAGAATTTATATTCTGTGTAAACCCATATTAAAAATACTTTAATTATTAAAGTTGAGTGACACATATTTAACTTTCCTTTGAATAAAATAAACTAAAGCTCTTAATCACCTCCATGTGGGATCTAATGGATTCCATTTCGGCCAAAATATGACTTAGGACAAATTAAAATCATCCAATTGTATTAATACAAGTATTAGGATAATTTTATAATATTATATTTACCCTTAATTACCCAATTTACCTTTTACTATGGTAAATAAAATTTACCGTTGTTACTATTCATAAACCCCAAAAATAAAAAGTAGTCAATTAATATAATTTATACCCACTAATTCCAAATATGGAATCCATTTTTACAAATTCAATACACAGAAGTTTCCAAAATTAAATTAAAATTAATCCCATTTTCGAAAAAACGGGTTTTTGTTTAAAACATTGCAAAAGATTAAATTTATTTAACCTACGAATTCAATGTAAAATCAAGACTAATGACATAAATTATATTAAATGGTAAAAATATATTATATTTATAATTTAAACCCTTCAATATTATAATTTAATCACATAAGTTATTATGAAGAAAAAAGTTGTTTTTAATTAAAATATAGCGTGTTTTTACTATTCATTAAAATAGGAAAGTTATCAGAATAATATTAAAAATTTATCAAAGGTAAAATTTTATATCCTGATTCCCAATAATAATTTTATTTTCTAAAATTGAACTTATAAACATGTCAAAAACTAGATTTAAAGTGGGTGCACCATCAAAAGGCGGAAAAACTGCATTTTTTTTTAAATTCTTATTTTACCCGAAAAATTTATTTTGTTCTTATACCATGTTCTAGAAAATGTGTAAGATGAATAATAATGTTATAAAATTAAAAATTTAGTTAATAATATTCATAACATCTAGTTCATAATAATATTATAATAATATATCATTGTTTAGTAAAACCAGGTATTACATACAACACACGCTATCGAGGAAGGTCGTGATTGCGTGTAATGCAAGACAAGTCATGGTTTCATGTTGTGCAAGAATCCATTATTATTTCTTTTAACATAATCCAACCATATTTCATTTATACATTGAATATATATATATATATATACACACACACACACACTCAATGTTGCATAGAATGACTATTATAAAATGAACTTGAAATTGTGTGTAACATAATCTAAGAATATTGTTGCATATACTTAAAGCTAATACAGTGTGGCATATAGAACAAGATAATATTGTTGTAGCATAAAACACATGACATCAACGAAATTAAAAAGAATACTTATCATAAAATATCAGGTTGTTACATTCTACCCCCCTTAAAATGAATTTCGCCTTCGAAATTCGTCGGGGTTATACATGGTTTTCTACATGAAGGTTTCTTTAATTGCAACACACATCATAAAATGAAATACCAAAACATAACTTTAAAAATCAAAGTATGAAACGTAACAGTTACCCAAATTAACTAATTGTTGGGTTTCCACATAGGAGAACATTGGTGAAAATATGGACATGGAAGAAAAATATAACCGTCAAGTTATGATGGAGAGTGGTAAAGAACATGGATATGAAAAAGCCAACAATCACAAAGCCATAAATTTGTGATGATTTAAGGTACCATCTGATTCATCGAATATAAGGGCACTAGGACAACATTTTTGGTTTTCATGATCATTTCCCTAAAGTTGATGAAATTGAAATTAGAAGAAATAATTTCGTGATTTTGGTATAGTCTCACCATTGGTCGTTCTTTGGAAAATTTCCACATCATCTATTAATGAAATGAAGTTGAATTAGTCATTAGTGAAGTGTTAGCAGATCATGTGATAGAAGGATGGGTGATTCCATCCGTCTCAAACAAAAGGCTAGAAAAGTTATGAAAAATACATAAGTCCATATATAGTAAGATTAATCATATTTTGTTCCTAAAATGTACTTATACTACATATATCATATTACTTAATATAATAAAACCAGTATATACTAAACAGGGACTTCCTATCGGCTAGTGGTAGGTGATAAAGGCCTGTCGTACTTCAGTTGTGGGTTCGATTCCCACAGCCTTGTCCGACGTGATGGGTTGTCTCCCATCCTACAGGTTGTCCTTTTTCAAAAACTACATTACTATAACATCCCATAAATAATATAGAAACAAGTTCTATCCTTAAACAATACTATCTTATGTCCAACATAATCCATTCCAATCTTTAGGCTTATCCATAATACTGCGGTCCACTCTCATATTATAGTGAAAATGATTACTAGAGATTTCATATAACAAGCATGTTAATTCCATCGTCGATCCCCATATATCATAAGATATGTGTTGTTGGTCACATTCCAAACATTTGAAGGCCTTCATCATGTATTCTCTTGAAAAATGAATACCCATTGAATCTTAGTGAAAACATGAATGCTGTCAAACGTTAACTCTTTCCACATACCAAAATCCGAAAATTCTATATACTCAAACCATGATATAACCTTCTTCTTATATCAGTCATGACTTCATGAATACTATCAAACATTTAATTTTCTCTTTATCCCTTCATTATGCGCATATCATCTACTTTCCAAAAATATCTGAATAAACTTTCATGGTCACGGGTAACATTCATCATATACTTTCAAAACATAAGGAAATACAATAGTGTAACAATCCTTAGATGTCTCTTTATTCCATAGTACCATGAGATTACTTATAAAACATTACACTTGATAAACATGTAATCATTCCATTACCTTCTTAAACCATTGAATGAGCTTCAACAATTCTTTTATCTCACATATCATTTGTAGTATCTTCATCATCATCAACATACATACTACCCATACAACCATACTGATTCTATTGATTAGGCTTTCCCTTAGGGCACTGGTTTGCATAATGCCCATATGTTCCACATTTAAAACATTTCACCATTGCTGATGTCATTGCAATACCATTATCCTCATCCATGGTGTTAACTAAACCTTTTTCTTTTTCACTTACTGGCTTTGTGTCCTTCTTTTCCACACCTAAAGAATCTTCCAGTTCCTTTTAAACAATATCCGCAATACCTATTCCCACATGATTTACATGAGGGAAATTGAACTTTCTTTCCTCTATGATCATCATAAAACTCCATCTTTCTCTTATTATCTGAGTTGAGAAACTTACCAAAGTTGAGATTATTGATCATATTATAAGATGGCTGATTAGGCATAATAACGATGTTTGGACTTCCAAATACTATTTCATTAGGTTTCTCATGAAGAATATCATTCCATTGTTCTTCATATCCTCCGTTATCATGAATCTTCCTGTTTCCAGCCATTTTCTAAAACCCAAAAAGAATAGTGTGAGAGGAAAAAATCATGATAGGGAAAACAACATAGTAAAGGGGGAGCACCCTCAATATCTAACATCTTAGGTTAAATTCTAAGTTCGTTACCGTAGTTCTAGGACTATATCCTATACGTATACTAATCCTTAGGTACATCCCTAGACATACCATATAAATATCTCTAGGGATCTCACTAACGTTTTTGCATCCTAGTTTCCAAAGGTTGACTAAACCATTCCTTTGATATCAACTTTAGAGACCCAAATCTTGACGTATATAGACAATACATTACTTTTGTGGAATACTTAAAACTTAATAAAAACAGATACACGAGGATCATAATAGTTTACTGTCTTTGAAAACTCGGAATAAAATCTTCTAATCGTGGTGAAAGATCTTCAACATCTCCCAATAAAGATCTTCCCCTTTTTTTCTTACCTAAAACCTTTCTTTATTTCCCGAGGAAAAGAAAACATTAAAAGGTTGATCTCAAATTCTTAGTAAGGGTAAGCATGGATAAAATAAAACATAATATATATATATTTGAACTTAAAAACATGAACATAATGTTTAAACATCAAAAGCTTGAGCAATGACATAAAAAATGGAAGTACGTAAGGCATAGATCATAACAAAACATTACGAATGATAAAATATCATGGGAATAAAACACTTAATTGTGGAATCCATTAAGCACATGATATGATTTCCATATTAGCCAATTCATTGTTGCCAATACCATCTTAGTGGACAAAGTCCATTTCTGAATCGAGTTCACTCCTCGTTCCAGTCCTGTATTACTAAACAGGTTTAACTTGCCATTCTAGCCATGTCTATATCATGAGATATAAATCATTACCCAATGAATTGATAGGAGATATTGGTCCCACCCATCTCATAATGAAATCAATCTTACTTGTGCCACAAAATAAACATAAATCATTCATAATAACCCAATAAATAAAATGAGTTTCATAAACATAATCCCATCATCACATAATCCATATAAAAGAAATTGATATAATTTCATCATAAGAAAAGTGAAACCATGTAAATCACAGAGACATGATACTTGAAACATACACATATGAAATAATTTCTTCTTAGATGAAAAATGTTTTTGATAAAACAATTGAAATGAATTCTTGAGGAAAATATCCTTTCTTCTTCAAAATGATTTTCTTTTCACAAAATGTCATGAAATTTTAAAAAAAGGATTTTGTTGAAAATAGTCATGAAATAATTTGGAGGAAGCTTCATGAAAATAAGGCTTTATAAAACTTTAAAAATCCTTTCATGTCGTATACGTTTAAAAAATATTCTCCTCTTACTTTTGTCGGAAAAGTCAAAAAGTACCTCGTAACGTAAACAAAAGAAAGATTCCTTACATACCATGTAGTAAAAGTCAAAAAAGGGTAAAAATGACATTAGACATACATGAAAACACTTTTATAAAACATGGACTTGGATGATAGAAATAACCCCAGTAAATACTTACGAATAAGCAATCTCGGATAAAAATGAGATTTACAAAATTATCCCTTACCTTAGGTCCGACATGCTTCATACGTATCCGAACCTCCTGTACAATGATTTAAATAATGTCATTGACTTATTACAGAATCATATTAATTGTTATAATATCATATATGTTTCACTTATGACTTTATATTACCCTTTCTTTTGTAAATTCAATATTAAAGCAGCGTTTTGGGTAAAATCATTTCATTTATCATCTGTGTTTTGACTTGTCATTCTTGATATTATTACTTATATCATGATTTACATAATTCTAGAATGTAAAAAATGATTTATATATAATATATATTCATCATATACATATATATTATAGATCGATAAAAGGAATGAAAGACACCGTTTATGGAGACGGTAGGCCATACGTACGATTGAACGCTGTTTTCGTTTCCCTTTTGAATTGAATGGAATTATGTAAATGACATACATACATATATATATAAATAAATCCAGTATCATTATTATGTCATATATTTCATTAATATTCATTATATACACTTTATAATCATTCATTAATGGTAAACATGGAGAGTGAATCTCATCGCGTCGTGGAGACGGTAGTCCGTACGTACGCACAAGCGATGATATCATTCCCAAGATCATGGAATTGTATTAAAGTGCATGTATAATATTAAAAAATCAATATAAATTTACAATAATCATATATATTCATTAATTTGAACCTTATATCCATCCAAGTAAGGTGGTGGTGGAAAATAGATTACACCACGGCCTGGAGACGGTATTTCGTACGTACGCACGCGTGGTGATTTCGTTTACCGTTGGATGGATACATGGTGAAATATATTTGTTTCATACTTATAATAACATATCAGTATATGATTGATACTGATGTAATTACCTCATAATGATACAACAAAAAAATAAGAAGTGGAAGAAGAAATAAAGTTGAAAGAATCGGTAATGAACATTACCTCTTCTTTGAAGCGCCTCTTTGAGACCTCGTCTTAGGGCACTAAAATTGGTCTTTGAAGAAGACCAGGACCTCTTGGATGTTTCTAGGGAAGTGTAGAAGAGAATTTTTCAGGGGTTGGATTATCTTGAATGCTCAATGTGGTGTGAGGAAGAGAGGGAGGAGGTTCCCTTTTATAAGGGAGGAGATGGGCACCTTTGTAATTATTCAAAATATTAATTTATAATAAATCTAACCCCACATAAAAACCTCCAAAAATGACTCATATCCGAAGATAAGATGAGATAGGGTTGTAATCACATCAACCGATCAAATTTAGACATGTTACGAATTTATTTTAAATATTATCAACTTGATTTATCCTTATTTAATCAAATTAATTTTATTTGTGGTAATAACATTCTAAATTTTAAATTATAAAAATTAATTACTTATTTGTTATGAATTGTCCATAATTGAATACTTTATAACGTTTTATACCATATAAATTTAAATTTTTAATTTTTAAATATTTTTGTGATTTTTAAACAATTTTATAATATATTATTTTAAAAAATAACAATAGTGTCAATTTTGACACTATTCATTTATTTGAATTTAAATAAAATATATACAGAATATATGTTCGAACTAAAATCTTTTATAGATTCATCAATGGTCATATATATCTCTAAAATTAGTGGAGATCCATAAATATTTCATATAATATTTATTTTTTTTACTTTTAAAACCATTTATTTTGATTATCTCTTAATAAAATAATTACTACAACATTTTTGTATAATTTTTTAATATACAAATTTGTTGCATAAAAATTATAAATAAAATCCTATGACGAAGATAAATCTATTACCTTTCACAATAATAATTTTACTCTAATTTATCATCTTAAAATCACAATATTTAAATTTTTATATTTATTAAATTATAATGGTGACAAAATTGGCATTATTTAAAATAAAATAATATAAGTGTCATAATCACCTTAATAAGGATCGAAATGGTCCAAAATTCGGCCAGTGGATTATTATTGATTATATATTCACTAATAATAAGTTTTGTGAAGATTTGTGGGCCTTTTGATATGTATTACTATTTCAATAAAAACTATATTATTGATTTTTCACTAAATAAATAATTTCTGCATCATTAATGTATAAGATAATAAGGTAATTAAATAACTCTTAAAAATTACAAATAAATTACCATGACAAAGAAAAAAATTTTATATTTCAAATAATTATTTATAACAGAATTTATATTCTCTATAAACTTATATTAAAAATACTTTAATTATTAAAGTTGACTGAGACATATTTCACTTTCCTTTAAATAAAATAAACTAAAGGTCTTAATCACCTCCAAGTGGGTTCTAATGGATTCCATTTCGACCAAAATATGACATAGGAAAAATTATATTCATCCAATTGTCATAATACAAGTATTAGGATAATTTTATAATATTATATTTACCCTTAATTACCCAATTTAGCTTTTATTATGTTAAATAAAATTTACCGTTGTTACTATTTATAAAGCCCAAAAATAAAAAGTAGTCTATTAATATAATTTAGACCCACTGATTCCAAATATGGAATCTATTTTTACAAATTCAATACACATAAGTTGCAGAAATTAAATTTAAATTAATCATGTTGTCGAAAGAATACAGGTTTCTGTTTAAAACATTGCAAAAGATTGAATTTATTTAAACTACGAATTCAATGTAAAGTCGAGGATAATGACATAAATTATATTAAATGGTAAAAATATATTCTATTTATAATTTTAAACGATTAAATATTATAATTTAATCAAATAAGTTATTAAGATGAAAAAAGTTGTTTTTAATTAAAATATACAGTGTTTTTACTATTCATTAAAATATGAAAGTTATCAGAATAATATGAAAAATTTATCCAAGGTAAAATTTTATATCCTGATTCCAAATTATAATTTTATTTTTAAAAATTTAACTTATAAAAATGTCAAAAACTACATTTAAATTGGATGCGCCATCAAAAGGCGGAAAAACTGCATTTTTTTTAAAATATTTATTGTACCTGAAATATTTATTTTGTATTTATACCATATTCTAGAAAATCTGTAAGATGAATAATATTGTTATAAAATTTAAAATTTATTTATTAATATTCATAACGGCTAGTTCATAATAATATTATTCTAACATATCATTGTTTAGTAAAACCCGGTATTGAGTACAACACACGCTATCGAGGAAGGTCGCGATTGTGTGTAATGCAAGCCATGTTAGGGTTGTGTGTTGTGAAAGAATCCTTTTTTATTTCTTATAACAGAATCCAACCATATTTCATTTATACATTGAATATATATATATATATATACACTCAATGTTGCGTATAATGACTATTATAAAACGAACTTGAAATTGTGTGTAACACAATCTAAGAATAGTGTTGCGTATACTTCAAGAAAATACAGTGTGGTGTATTGAACAAGATAATATTTTTGTAGCATAAAACACATGACATCAAATAAATTAAAAAGAATACTTATCATAAAATATAAGGTTTTTATACATATGATACTAATGGTTTAAATAAATGAGTATTCTCAGATGAGTGCACATCTAGAATTTCAGTGACATATACCCTAAGGAACTGAGGTTAGCCCAACACATATGTGTCTAAGGACTGGATTTAGGTGGTTACCCAAGTCTTATGTCTATCTAGAACACTAGTAGATCAGATGGTGGTCCTCGTTATGTACCTCATACATGGATCCGCAGTATGATTTTTGAGTTTAACTACCTAGAATTATGGTTATGTGACAATATCATGTACAATGTTTGAGAACCAATTTAGAGTGGAGTTATCACAAGTTACACAGAGGGTTGTTCATTTTTAGTATATTCTTTATCTTCACCAGGGAATCATGTTAGTGGATGGTTATTAATCATTGTTCACCAAAAATTCCATGCACCCTATGGATATGGTCTCAAATTAGTTTCTCATGGAGTAGATAATAGAGAGTGGTCTGTGTAGATACATATGATCCAAATTAATCCCTATGTGAAATACTACTTATGGAAGAGTTCTTGAGTGGGATTTTGGGGTCTAATACTTATTGTATGAGTAGATATATTGAGTGACTGTAAGAAATGGGAATTTAAGTGAAGATACTATGGAATAAGGGGTCTAATGTTATTCTCAAGAACCTAAATGTGTGAGACATTTCAGGAGTAGGTCCCATGATATAATATTTATAGTTTAGGACTCTACGGTAAGTCTATTAATCCTAGATATAGGTGATTATATTCATGTGATGGTAGGGGACATCTCGCTGGCAGTTTTCTAAACCATCATACTAATGGAATTTAGACAATGTATTTACCACCATGGTATAGAAAATAATAGGATAAAAGAGATCCATTGGGTGAAGAATGTGATAGAGAAGTTGGGAGAGAAGCAGGAGGTGGATGACCTTTCGACTTGTTACAACCAACACCCCCAGGTGGTCCATTCTAGGCTTAGAGAGATGGATGATAGGGGTCGGGACAACTCATGCATTTGATTCTTATGACCCAGGGGATATGTGAATGAATCAAGGTGAGATAATATTCTTTTCTATTTTATGTGATGTACTGATATTCACCGGTTATAGTAATTACATTCTCCCCACATTAGTTGTATGAGGCCTATAGATTAGGGTTGGTCCCTGACTCAAACTTTATGCATAGAGACACCTACATGATAAGACTAAATGATCACACAACTATGTCTACACAGTGACTTGACCCTTGTAGTGAATGTTTTGGATGAAACCTCATTGTGTGGGCATAGATGCCTTATGAATTCATTCATATTCTGGATTGGTTATCTACAATTTATTCCTATATTGACTATATTTATTGAAGGGTGTGGTGTTTTAGAACTGATAAAACCTTGTTTTCCTTTCTCTAAAAAAGGAATCCCCAATAGTGCAGGTTAGAATCATGCATTGGATGGTCCAAACGATTACTCATCAGTTGGATATCCAAGCCTATGGGGCAGGGGATGTATTGATTTCCCAGTTTCGTGCAGTGGTGTGGGTGTATGATGATGTCATTCTTGAAGATGTTCCAAGTTTACATCCCCATCGATAGATTTTCATGTTCATTGATCTAAAAACTGGGATGAAACTGATATCATCATCAACATATATAATATCTATTTTGGATATTAACGGGATATCAGTGATGTTTGTGGAATTTAAGAGGAAGGGAATTGTGATACCTACTGTTCCACCCTGGGAACCGCTTTTTTCAGAAAGGCATACAAGAGATTGAGGTTGTATGTGGAATAGTAGTATCTGAACCTTGTGATAGCGAATAATAATTATCCCCCACTAAGGATAAATTACATATTTAATCATTTAGGAGGGAAATGATTGTTCTTGAAGGAATACCTCAAGTAAGGATATCACCTACTATGAGTACAGGATGAGGATATAACGAATACAACATTCAGATGTTGTTATAGTCATTATGATTACATTGTGATTATTTTTGGAATAAAGAACAATCCAATAGTTTTAATGGGACTCCTAAATGGGGTATTTCATTCTTACATATACCAATTCATGGTAGTATTCATCGATTACATCCTTGTGCAATCGGCGTACGAGGGTGGAGCACATGAGATAATTATAGATATTTCTAGATGTACTCCAAGAGAACAAAATTTAAGGTAATATCTCAATGTAAATGTTAAGGATTTATGTTTTCCACTATCTAGGACATGTCATCTAATAATATATAGTGGAAGTGTACCCAGCCATGGTCATGGAAGTGTTATCATGCAAGCTACAAAATATTTTCATAGATGTGAGGAGCTTCCTCAGGCAAGAAGGATATTACTATAGATTCATACATAATTTCTCTAGTGTATTACCACCTATTAATACTTTTATGTGAATGAGAAAGGATTTCATGGGAAAAAATGTTCCAGTAGGCTTTTCAGCAGTAGAGTAAGATATTGATGAACATTCCCTTCTTGAGATTGTTAGGGGAAGGTGTCGAGTACATAGTTATTTTGATGTATCAGGAAATATAATTTGTTGTGTCATGATGAAATGTAGAGAAGTGATTTCCTATGGTTCACACCATTTTAGTCCACCTGAACAAAAATATACAACCCATGATATTGAGTTTGTAATGGCAGTCTTTGTGTTGAAGATGTGGGGACACAACTAGATGGGTGATCGGTTTATCAACTTTTCTGATCAATAGAGTCTCAATTAATTCTCCTCTTGTATGGATATCAATTTGACAAAGGGGATACCACTAGTGTTATTATATAATTTTGACTTATAATTATTTATACTCTAGGGAAGGGGAACAGAGTAGTAGATTCTCTACGTAGGAGATCTAGTTCGCGGTTGCTGAATGAGGCATCCGAGCAGTTAGCCTCATTGATGTTATTCTTTTTGGATGGAGACAATGTATCTTCCCTCCAGTTGATGTATTTTACCCCTCTACTATTACAAAGAGTTGTGGATGACCAACTTGGGGATAATGAATGTGTGACCCTACTTGCTCATATATGAATGAGGAATTATCTTAGTGGATTCTTTAAATATGTGGAGGAAATTGTTATTTTCATTGGATGGATGATGGCCTAGTGACATAGTGGGTGGATGTTCTGAGGGAGTTCCATACGTCCCATTTGGTGGTACAACATGGTGAGGAAAAGATCTACCAATACCTACGATGTCAGGTTTAGTGGCCAAGGATGAATGAAGGAGTTTTGGAGTTTGTCTCTCAATGTCATGCTTGTAAGCCAGTGGAGGATGAGAACCATGTTTCAGTAGGTTTTTTCTCAACACCATGAGTCCCCAGAATGGAACTGGGATGGGATATCTATGGAATTCGTGATGGGTTTAACATGTATCTCTAGGGGATACGATTCAATTTGAAAAATCATTGATGACTGACTAAGTCATCCCTCTTCTTAGATTTCTAAGAACAGAGCATAGTAAGAAGCATGGGATGCCACAATGTTTAGTTGGTAGTTATAGTTCCTAATATTACATAAAAAAATTCATCAGTGTAATGATCTATTTACAAGCTAACTATAGATGGGATTACAAGAGGAATTTGGGACCCAATTACGCTTGAGCACAATGATTCACCCAAAAAATAATGGCCAGATAGAGCATTACATTTAGGTTATTAAAGGATAAATGTGTGGTTTCAAGAAGGATGTTGGCTTTAGTTTGGATGATCACCTACCATTGGTTGAGTTTTCTTACAACAAAAGTTACTATAAACCATTATTATGGACCAATTTCACGCTTTTTTGGGTATCCATGTCGATCACCCTTGTGCTTCACTGACCTGGGACAGTCAGTAATCATGGGCATGAGGTTGGGGTCAGCTAATATAGAGAAGGATCATATCAACTAAGAGGAGATGAAGAGTACACAAATATGTCAAATGTATTATGTTGATAGGGGAAAAGGCCTATGGAGTTTGAGAAATGAGACCATGAGTTCATATGGGTTTCATCATTACATAGATTATAGGGATTTTAATGGGATGGAAAGATATCTCTGAGGTTTGTCAATTATTTCTAGAAAATCCATATATTAGGAAAGGATGTTTACTACTTAGCTCTACCACCCACAATTAGAGTGGGTGCATGAGTTCTTCCATGTGTCGCAACTGAGGAGGTATGTACATGACTGATAACATGTTATTGACGGGGATTAGATGGATATCGTGCATGGAATGATCTTTGTTGAGTATCTAGTAAAGTTCGAGGATCCATAGGATTGGATACTTCATGGGAGATTGATTCCATTGGTGTGTGTTTTATGGTATCATAAGAATCAGTAGGAGAGAACATTGGAGTAGGAGGCTCAAATTTGTGCTCAATACCCACTTCTTTCTATGTAGACCATGTTTTCAATTTTTTATGAAATAAAGCCCCATGGTAGGATGAATGTAATTTCTTATAATTTTCTAGGTGTTATATTTAATATATGTGAATTTATTTCAAGACCAATCACTGAGATGAAGCCTAATTCGGATACATGGGTGTCTGAAATAAATGTTTGAAAACAATTATAATATTAAATAGCATGAAAGTGTGGTTTTACTGAAATATTGGAATAAAGAATAATTCAGTTCTCGGATTAGAATGCTAATGGAAATTTTGTGTTTAGAACAATGGATATACTGTAGGATATACCTACCATTGGTTGGTGGAGTTCAATTGTTTAAAGTCTTCATAGGAGCTTTATAAGGACCTGGCCTTAAAATATTACATAATATTTAATTGAACAAATAATTCACAATGATGATATTTTAAGGTTTATAGTTTTAGAGAATTCAGAAATAACTATTACATCTCAAAAGATTATAAAGTAGACACTTATAATCAGTTTACTTTTTTCATAAAATAAAAACTCTTGAAAAAAGAGTCATTTTTAGTTTCATTTTTATGAAATCATGACATTTTCTTGATCCCACCTATGACCCTATTCCATATTATGTCATGTGAAAAACTTTTCAAAAAACTTGGGATGAGCATAAAAATCTCAGTAAGGGATACACAAAGAAGGAAAACTGTTAGATTTTCAAAACAACAAGTAATCCATGAATACTTTAACATAAGTAATACTTTTCACCTTTATGAAGTGGTAAATACTCTTCACTGAATAAATGATCGCTTCATAACTTTTAAAAAAAATTACCATAAAACCCATATAAATAACACATAACATATAAAGGTAACTTGGAACATAAACATACTTAAATGGAATAACCATACGGTCAACTTCCACACATATCACTAAATGGGATA